>JARKIP010000022.1:42822500-45322500 GCA_029990175.1 Petunia secreta | reverse complement strand
TAAATAAATGAAATAAACAAAAAAGAGGGGTAGTACTGCGTGCTAGAATGAGTTGTACGCGTGCTTTAGAAAGTAGTACTTCGTGCTAAAAGTGTATTTGGTGAGGTGTAAGCTTATGTGAAGCTTAGGTGGCGTACACGTGGACAAAACGTGATGACGTGGACTGAATATAGTGAAAATGGAATTGTAAAATAGCAAAATGGCTAATATTAATCAAAATACTTATAAATACAAATAATTAGTATAAAAATAGAAAATTTTGTAAATGATTATGAATAAATATATTAATTATAAATAAATATAGATGACCACAAATAATACTAATTAGATATAAATAAGTCACAAATAATTATTAAATAATATCATAATGCATTAAATTGCATGAAATAGCTTACGTATTTTAGAAAATAGCGTAAATAAATACATTTACGTAATTATAATCACAATTAAATAAATATTATATAAATAGGGGATAAAAATAATTTTACACACGTAAAATGCATATCATCTAATACAATTTTATTTAAAAATTTACTATTATCGATTTTAATTAAATTAGCCAAATTGCGAAAAAAAGAGGGACAAAATTGGGTGTCAACAATGAGGAAAAGTGAAATTGGGGGAAAGGATAGGAATAAAAGTGAAATTGGGGGAAAAAGAAATAGGGAGAAATGGGAGGAGTAAAAGTGATTGTGGGGGAAATAGGATGAAGAATGTAAGGGTGTGGTATGTTATGGGAAAATATTGCTATATTTGTAATTAACTTGTGTTTTCCTCTATATAGGGTTATTTTGCTAAAATATTGCTATGTTTGGTAATTAAGCTCTAAAACTTGTACTTTTATGTTTTTTACATAAATATACAAATTTTCACTCTTAATTACAAAAAAAATAGCAATATTTTTCTAATTACAATGCATAGCATTATTTTTGTAACACATTTAACAATAATGTAACACATTTCACTTTCACTTTCCATTTTCCCCAAATTAAAAATTCTCTCACTTACTCTCTCTTTCTCTCATCACCCCACCCCCATCCCCACCACCCCAACGCCATAACCCCCACCCTAACGCCATCACCACCACCCCACAACCATTACCCCCCACCACCCAGCGCCATCACCCCCTCCCCGTTCAGCAACATGAGTAGATTCAAAAACTTGAAAAACTAAATAAAGGCAGGTATGCTTTAATTCACTATCTGATTAGTGTTGCTTTTAATTGCTCCTCCGCTCTTTGCTCTGACCAAGGCTAATGAGATTGCAGGTGATTTGTTATAGCTTACATGTTCAGATTGAATTCTGGCTTGATTCCCATTTCCTTTGCTAAGTCTTGGCAAAATTAACGATTCAGATTAAACCCAATTCTCTGCGCGAAGCAAGTCACAACTTTATTAGTCACGTTAAACACCTAGCTTCAGTTATTACTGGTCTAAGCTAAGTAATTACTTTGTGAAGAAGAAGAAAGAAGAGAAATAGAGTGTCAAAGAACAATTTTACTGCAAGTAACTTATTCAATTTGAGTGCACAGAGCCGAGCCATAGGGAGAAAGCTGAAAGTACGGTAGCATTTTCACGTCTTTTTGGACTAAAATGCACATTGCTGTAGATATGGTAGCATTTTTTTTGTTTTGTTTTAAAAAAAATTAATTATTTAAGAAAAAATTAGTTTGAAACAGCGTAGATTCAGTGAGACACAGTTTGATACAGTTTGAAATAATCTGAAACAACGTAGATACAGTTGAGATACGGTGCTGCAGAAACAGTTGAAACGGTGCAGAAACAGTTGAGATACGGTGCTGCAGAAACAGTTGAAACGGTGCAGAAACAGTTGAGATACGGTGCTGCAGAAACAGTTGAACGGTGCAGAAACATTTGAGATACGGTGCTGCAGAAACGGTTAATACGGTGCAGAAACAGCTGAGATACGGTGCTGCAGAAACGGTTAAAACGGTGCAGAAACGGTTGAGATACGGTGAGATACAACGAGATACATCGAGGATGGGATAAGAAAAAGTAAAATTAGGGAAAATAATAGGAATAAAAGTGAAATTGAGGGAAATAGTGGTAGGAAAAGTGAAATAGGGAGAAATGGGAGGAGTAAAAGTGATAGTGGGGGAAATAGGAGGAAGAATGTAAGAGTTTGGTATGTAATGAGAAAATATTGCTATGTTTTTGCTATATTTGTAATTAACTTGTGTTTTCCTCTATATAGGGTTATTTTTCTAAAATATTGCTATGTTTGGTAATTAAGCTCTAAAACTTGTACTTATATGTAAAAAATCCTTTCGAAAATGATCCACATTAACAACTTTGAGTTTGCTGAAAATAGACATGGATTTACAAGCTAAAACATACTAGCAGTTTATCTACCACTTTGCTTTTCCAGTCACTTTCACATACATGATCAACAATTTAAACTTTCATTCTAACACAAAACCAGATTTTTTTTTTTTTTTTTTTTTAAAAAAAAAAAAAATTAAAATGGGGTTTGGCATTGACCCCTACCAGTAAATTAGTAACCAAAACGAAAATACATGAAGGAGGGGGACATAGTACCTTACCTCCTCCCAACAAAAGAGTGAATTGGATAGAGCCAATTCTATACAAAAATCTATCCAACAAACTTTATCAACTAACTTAGAGACTAGCTTAGACTCGAACTTAGAAAATAAAGTGCTGCCTTTCAACTTAGCCATCATATTCACAGTCCTTCCCAGAATCAAAAATATTACTAGGAATCTAAAATTAACCATTAATACACTGATTTCATTCAAAGAAAACATGATGAAATATACAAAGTTAGAGGGTTACCTCTTGTAGACAAAAACTCTTAACAATGCAAAGCCAAGAAAAGAAGACCACAAGTTGAGGTTCAAAATGAAGCGAGCAAACACAGAACCAATAACCAACTGACCAGCAATGAACACTCTAAACAAAGCTATAAACACCCACAAAAAGAGTAGCTAAAAACAACACTCACAGCTGACCAGAAACCTATAACTTTCAAGTTGTTTTTTCATTTTTCTCTCTCACTATTTTTTTTTCCCTAATTTTTTAGATCTGTTTTATGTGGTTCTTCTCTAATGTTCTCTCATATTTTCAGCTCTTTTCTTTCTTGTTACAGCTCTCTCCTCCTTCTCAAGTCTTTTTTTCTTTTTACTTTCCATTATTACAGCTACTATTTATAGAAAGAAAAGGGTAGTTGGGGTGAGGTCACCCCCTTGTCACACCCCCTCACCCCTCTACTCATTATGTCCCAAGGCCCACTTTCTAAGGTGCCTTGGGTGGTGTAAAGCCACCCTAAAAACTGTCCAAAAGGCTGAAATGTTGACCTGTTGAGCTCAGTCTTGCTACAAGTTCAAGCCCAACTTTCACTTAAAAAGTCTGCATAACAGAACTAATTACAAGAATCACATATTGGGCCATAAGTTAACTCTCAGTTAACTTGGCCAAATGAATCAGAAAAGGACTAAAGTCCCAAAAAATACTTTCTAGCTAACAAGACCAAGTTACTCTAAGGTGACTGGTAACAACTCATAAAAATTATAGCAAACCAAATCTAGCACTGTAATTAAAGATTTTCACTAGATAAAAAGTGTTTAATTCACTGTTAAACAAACCATGCTTCAGGACTAACTCATAGCCAATTCAATGCCAATATATAGTAAATAGTGAACAACAACAGAGAGGATCAAGACTAGGACATGACTTCATAGTAAAGCAACTACAAAAACATAATCCTAAGCTTCATGCTCAATACAGCCACAATCAGGTTATTGCAATACCAAACAAATAACCATTCCATACTAATTCTCATCAACTTCATGCTAAACTTTGGACAACACAACCCAATAAACTTCCCAACTCAAACAATGGACAATAAGATCGTAAACAAGCAAAACACTTGAAACATGAGTCATGAGACACAAGCAGGTAGTTCATTCACTTAACCAGAGATGACAAAGCGGCAAGGAACATTGATTTCAACTCAGTTTAGTGAAGTATGACAAGAAACAGATCCAATGATGGAGCAAAAGACTACTTTTATCAAGTGAAACAAAACAAGCGAGCACGTGTTATTCATAAATACTAAACAGAAAACATACGACTTTTAACATTCATTATTCAGCTGCACCTCAATGCTTAAATGACAAAACAACCGAACATGGGCCAGGAACATACATTGGTACTTGATTGCTATCGGTCGATTAAGTAAGCAGTTCATACATACGCGAAAAATTCATATATATTTCAAGAAAGATTCAACCTTTACAAACTTATAAACACGAATCAACTTTGAACCATTTTTTGAGGTGACAGTGATCATTTACATCAAAACTAAACAATTACACCTAAGCATACAAGTGATCTTCAATCCATTACTACATTGAAATAGGGAAAACATACTAACAATAGGAAGGGAGGGGGAAAATCTTCTAACTGTGGACGAGCAAAATGCAACAACACCATTGCCTGAACCCCTGCATCAGCGACGTTTCAGCTTCGCTGTCTCTCCTCCAACACAACAGCAGCAGCGTCGCCAGCACCACTACCACTGCTGCCTCGTTTTCCCCAAAACTGCTTCACCTTGTTGCCCTTATCGCTGCCCAAAATCATTAACACCGCTTCTCCATTATCAAGCCACCAGCAAAAAGCACTGATCAATGGTCACATTGCCACCACTATACCACCATCACTGTAACAGCTTCCCCGTTGTCGAAACAATGCCACCGCCACCAAACAAATACACACACGCACAACCCACTGCACTAACACAGCCCCTTTAAACCACCACACACCACCACTAGATGCCGCAATGGTTAAAAAAAAAAAAGAAAAAAGAAACGGGCAGCGGAGGAGGAGGAAAAGAATGGAGTTTTATGAAAATTTATCTTGACGATAGCGTATAGGAGAGTAAGACGAACCCGTGGATATATGGGTTGACCGGAAAATACCCTCCGTCGCCGGAGTTGGGGTTTTTGGCCGAGAAAATTATGCTGCATGAACAATGGTATCAATTTAACATAAAGTAGCCATTTTTATGCATATTTGATGTATATTTTATACATAATGTTGCATACTATGTGCATAATTTATGCATCCTGACTAGAGCGGCTATTTATGCAATTTTCCCTTTTTAGCCTTCGATCTATGCCATTTCGTTGAGAATTTGGAGAAATTGAGTTCAAATCCGGATAGAGGAGGTGACTGGGATCTGGGCGTATAAAATTTTTGGCCGGAAGGTGCATAGCTGGCGGACGGCGCCGCCGCCAGTGGTGTTTTCCGGCGAGTTCAGCATTTTGGCAAAGGTTTGTTGTTATTGTGTGAATAAAGAAAAAGAACAAGAGATGTGGGAGTATATCTAGTGGGCTTGGACCGGGTTATAGGTGTGGGCCGATGGATTAGAGTATATTGGGCTGCTATTTTTTCTTTATTTTTCTGATGGGCTAATGGCCATTTAACATAACAAAAGCAATTTCTAATCTAATTACTACTACTAATCCAAATAAACTCAAATCAAACTAGAATCTTAAAAAAATAGCAAATAAAGCACAATTAGTTCAATATAAGCTTAACTTGAATCACACTTAAACAAAAAAAAAAAAAATTATGGAATTGCTTCACCTAATTAATTGAATTAAAATTACTAGAACAATCCTAAAAAATATTTACTAACTAAATTAACCTAGCCAAAATTAGGTGATTACAGTCATAACTCATAATTAAGCTTTCTGTCATTCTGCTAATACTAACTCATATTAAACAAAATGTTACAACATGTGTGTTTACATTGACCTTATGATATCAAAAGTTATTGGGAGATCCCCACTGTTTGAGTGTCTTTAAGATTCTGATTAGCAGCTTCAAATGCGTTTGATGGCTTCACTATTACCACTGATGTCTTGATGAAAATATGCGGTATCGACTTTTATCAGAAAATCCACCAAAAACTGGAAGACTTCTGAAACTATAATAAAGGCGCCAAATCTTCATTGTGAATATTAAAATAGAACTGTTTTCGGCTCCAAGGTTGTACAAGCTAAACATTCGGAAAATAGACACCCCTACATTAGGTAATATAATACAAAATTCAAATTCAAAGTTTGAACTCTGTCCAGTAAAAGGATGTCAAATACAACGGAACAGAAGGAGTAACTAGTAATAAGTGAATCTTCCAGCTATCCTCCCTACAAAAGGTTAAGCATTTTTAAACGTTCTTCATGCTCCAAATCCATTTTTGGCGGAGTGTAACAGCCACCAAGATCCTCTACTATATACTCCTGCAATGTTTTTTGTAGAGAAAATATAAACATGTGCTAATAGAACGGGGAAGCAAGTCCCATACTTAAAACCTGTAGAGTGTAGGTACCACTTGAAAAGTTATTAATGAGATGCATATAGCGAGTCAAATGACAGTTAGGTCCTGGCCAGTGCTAGTTTTGTTTTAATAATCTAGTTTTGCTCCCTTCAGGAGGTGTCCGTACTCTTTTGTATTCTTAGACGTCTAGTCGATTATCTTTTCCCAGTCAATAATTAACGATTATACAGATGTTGAAAAGTTATTAATGAGATGCATATAGCGAGTCAAATGACAGGTCCGATTATCTTTTCCTAGTCAATAATTAACGATTATACAGACGTAAAACTAGTTTTGAATCCCTACACAATTTCACCAACATAATCCAATTATAAGGTTGATATATGCACAAGTCAACCAATAGAGTCGTTATTACTTGTAGAGTGAGAACTATTGATGCAAACACTCAATACTCAGGGAGACCAAGGAAAAAGGGAAAAAATACTTGCAACTTGTTTATACAGCACTTTGTAGTTAACAAAAGTTCCGTCTTCCAACCACCATAGAGGAACAAAATAGACAACTTTATCATTGAAGAACACATCTTATTATTATTATTATCATTATTATTATTATTTTATTGGTAATAGCCTCTCCACCTTAGTGGAAGTAACATCTTCGTACATCTCACCCTCCCCAGACCCCACTTATGGGAGATCACTGAGTATGTTGTTGATAACCGAAAAATCTCCGAGGGCTAGCACCGCCCCTCTACCTTCTCCAGTTAAATACTGGGTTTTCTTATGTGGCAGAGTTCGAATCCGTGATGTGCACCTAATGCACACATCACGCATGCGCTCTTACTACAAGACTAAAGCCCTAGGGCAGAGAACACATTTTTTCCCGTGGTGAAGAACACAATTATTAGCATCAAACTGAACCCCAAAAGAAAAAAGAAATATTGGGAGAGAGTAAGGTACAGAAAATAGCACCTGCGTAAGTTCTCTCTTGGTTAGAATGTGGTAGTGTCTTTGCCAGATCCGCTGGACAGCCATTGTAGCTGCAAGGAAACTATATGCAATGCCAAGAATGGCAAGGATGACAACAAAGACAACAACTAGAGCAAAGCATGCTTCCATTGACGCAGGGAAAAGATCCCACATTCCCCAGCCATAACAACAGTTGTGACATCCAGCCATGTGTGGGTCACCGCTATTAAGGGAGGAGCAATGCATTATAAGCCCAAAAAATCCGAGCAGGAAAAAGAAGACAAGAACTCCTGCATCATTCAGACCATTGTGTTAATCACGTATTTATAATAACCTAAACCAGCACTAGAGAGAACAATGAAAAAGAGACTGGATCTAAATACAACATCAGATTCAAATTTAATCATTTAGGTTATTCAGATGTGTTGGTATCCCACATCGGATGGGGTAAGGGTTCTAGGACTCCTTATATGGTTTGGGCAATCCTCCTCCCTTTGAGCTAGCTTTTGGGGTTGAGTTAGGCCCAAGATCCATTAAACATGGTATCAAAGCCAGGCCCACCCTAAATCATTGTTACCGATGTTGGGCCCCCATATTATATTATCCACACACCAGATGTCCAGTCCTGGGCGTGAGCGGGGGTATTGGTATCCCACATCGGATGGGGTAAGTGTTCTAGGACTCCTTATATGGTTTGGGCAATCCTCCTCCCTTTGAGGGAGCTTTTGGGGTTGAGTTAGGCCCAAGGTCCATTTAACAAGATGAAATTTTAGGAAGGTACATTTACCATGTATAAATCGAGAAACAAATCCAAAGACTATTATAGCACATGCAGCCATAACACTAACTCAGATTTCCTAAGGAAAGCATCCTACTTGGAGGCCAAAACAAAGACAGAACAAATTACATTGTTATTGCCGTCAACCCAATGACAAATTTATTCATCTCGTCTCTACAATAAATAAGAGCAATTTTGATACACCAGGATATCCACTGCTCATTTAATGTCCTAATGGTGCTTTAGGAGGTCGTATAGATCAAAGGCAAATACAGCATGTTTTACCAAACAATTTTTATGTATTTACAAAAATAAATACATAACTTCGCCAATATCAACTGGCAGGTCAGAGAAGGGCTTTGGCAAGCTGATGGCCTATAGAAATAGTCGATATATGACTATGAACATTGATTTCACGAGATCATGCTTGCATGGATACGAACTACATCGGAACAACAATGTAGTAATAAATGAGTTCCATACGTTGCTGTCTGGTGCCTGGCTATAAGGAGCACAAGCAAATATTCCCACACCACAGAAACCTGTGCAGCATAGTCCCACCACATTGGTGCCTGGATATGTTACTAGATAGAAAATGATTTCCGCAACTTATTGGATTGATGGAGGCAAAAAGATATTCCAAAAGAGAGTGACCCTGATAGATAGTTGAAACACAGGCTCTTCGACAGAAAAATTAATAAAATTATTGGCTACCTTAAAAGGGAAGGATTTACAAGGAAAAAAAAAAATAGCCAGGAAAAAGGCCAGAGAGTTTGGCAGCATACAACAACAATGCCTCAATTCTAAACAAATTGGGGTCGGCTATATGAATACCTCATTGGCCATATTTCTCCAAATAAACTCAATTTGTGTCATCATGCAAACAGTAGATACCACATATACGTATTTTTTTCTTCCATTGTGCCCTATCTTTAGCTAAGTCTACATTGATTCCAAGGAATTGTAGGTCCTTCGAGAAAACTTCCTTCCATGTTATTATAGATCTACCTCGTCCCCTTCTAAAACCTTTACTCACCATACTTTCACACATACTGACTAGTCCATCTGCACCTCAAGAGATTTTCTCTCATCTTATCCTTTATGTGTGCTACTTGCACCTCCAGTTGAATGTGGTCATTTCTAATCTTATTTAATCTTGTGTGACCGCACGTCCATCTTAGCATCCGCATCTCCGGCCCACTCATCTTGTGGATATTTGTTGAAAATAGGAATGTAAAGGAATTTTAATACCAGAACTTAAGGATAACGTTAAAAAATTAAAGAGAATTGGTGATAAGATTATTTCATTTACAGTAGCGTTGGGAAATAAGGCGCTCACATCATTTGTGACTATACTATGCAAATAAGATTAATAGGAATCCAAAATTAGATTCTAAGAAGATACTAATACCTTGGTCCAAAAGAGATTCTATATGACTGAAAGATCTTTGATGAAAAAGATCTTTATGGACACAAGTAGACATAACAAATACTTTTGACCAATTATATGGAGTATATGGCTATGAAACCAGGAATGAAGAACGAAAAGCAATTTTAGAACTCGCCTTAGCTTACATAATAGTTTTTCTAGATCTTAGTTACAAAGACAAAAAACTAAACCACGTCTGATTTGTTTTAGCCAAACTATACCCCATGTAGTCTACTCTTACCATAACATGAGAACCTCTCAGCTTACCCAGAAATTCTAGTTCTTAAGATTTAGATATCTTAGGGGTCATTTGGTTTGCAAGCAAGTTACACTAGGATATGTACGAGAAAGCCATCAAAGTAGTTTTTTTTAAAAGCAAAGGCACAAACTGCGATAAGGTCTATGGTGCTTGAAACGAAAAGCTAGAAGCGAAACGCACGCTTCTTTCAAGTGAGGTGCACAAATTAAGGAATTCTAAATATACCATACCATATATCAGTTTAGCACTACCATGATCAAATTTCAATTAAAATAACTCATTCCACCATCCAATATACAATTATGCCGATATTTGATTCACCCCTCAAAGAATTTATCGTTTGTCCTTGGGATAACTCTGCCTCGTTATTTGAAGAGCAAACTTACCTGAAGTGCATGGATTTGGTCATGAAGCAATGTTTCGATTGCTTCATTGTTTTAAGCGACTAAGCAATAATGTTTTAAGAACAGTGGTCAAAAGTTTGGTACAGGGGAAGGAGTTACATAGAAGATTCTCATAACTGTAGATTCAAACCAAGAGTCTACTTTGGCCCAATAGAATACAAGATATAAGATGTATTTGCATTGCAAGTTTACCTCTAACAGGAAGAATGAAGGTGAAGTGAATATATTTTTTTGGGTATTATGAAACAATTCCTTCAAGTTTTTTTCCTATTTTAATCCCCCTGCCCACCAATGCACCCCAAACCCCCCAAAAAAAAAAAAAAAAAAAAAAAAAAATTACGCAACTAAAATCTCATGGTGCTGAACTATATACTGCCAATATTACAGGAACAAAACCATAGGAGCAGTTCTCGTGTTTGTTAAAATGTTCACATACTCGGCCCTTGAAAACTTCCAATTCTTTATTTCTCCTAAAAGTAAAGTCTCATGATACTTACCTATACAGTAGTAAAAAGGAATTGGGTGTTTTGACAATATACGGTCCCAACTGTCATTAAACGAATTCCTAAAAGTTCCATCTTTGTCCAAGAGGTATGCAAATCCAGCTACCACTGCAATTACCTGAGAAAAGGAAATAGTCAAAATGAAAAATAGAAAACCTCATATGTGAAGTCAATTTCACAAACTCTATCCTTTATGCTTAAAAAGAGGAAAAAGCTTTTGGATAAGCACCCAAGGGTGTGGCCTAGTTGTCAATGAAGTGAGCGCAGACCTAGCAGACCAAAGTTCAAATCCCAGCAGCAACACAACACTACGTAATTTCTTTCCATCTGCCTAATCTCTGTGGGAAAAGTTATCAAGTATTTTTGCAGGTGGGGCGTAGCAAGTATCTGGCGGAATAGTCGAGGTGCACATAAGCTGACCTAGATACAACCATTTTTTGGAAAAAAAAAATACAGGAGGAAAAAAGAAACTATAACCTACTTCTGTCTTCCTCTATCTCCATATCATTTTGTAACAATGGATAATAGGGAAACATTGCAGAATTCTTCTTTTCAATTTTACTCTTTCCGTATAAGCTATTTTTTTTTTAATCAGTAATAAGATTTTATTGATGTAAACCAAACAGCATTAAGCAAATGCTGAGGCAGAGTACATCCAGAAACAGTGAACTTTACAGGGAATGTAAAGAACTAAGAAAGTCAACCAAAGCATCCGTCTCTAAATATGCCGAAGCTCCGTTGCACCAAAAACTAAGTAATGAAATACATTCAAGTTTAAGACTAACTACATTTTTCCTCTTGCCATCAAAGACTCTAGAATTTCTTTCTCTCCATACAACCCACCGTATAAGCTATTATATCATGATATATCAAGCAAGACTGAGTAAACAATAACTAAACCTCAACCCCAAGCTAGTTGGGGTCATATGAATCTTCAATATTATAAATTGGGGTCCATGATGTTTCAATACGCGAGGTAGAGATTATCTAACACTAATGCTTCTCCAATATAATCTAGCAGTTACATCTCTAACATTAGGCAAGACTAAGTTCACATTCTTTAAATTCTTAAGCACCTGCTAAACATGTGGTGGGTTCAAATATTAGGGCTAAGCACTAGTGCTCTATAATGTCAAGCATGAAAAAAAGTAAATACTGTCTCGCAATATCAAGAGCACCTTTCAACAGTGAGATAAGGGCAATAGAAATTTTGGACTTCTCTCCGACCATCTTTTACCCTTTATGGGTATTTCTGATTTGCTAGTGGTTCATTGGACACAAATAGTTAATGAACACTATAGAGTATTAAGAACACATACTGTTACATTTCTTATGGGTGTTTAATGTTCGTGGGGAATACAACTATTATCCATTAATTAATGTTTTATGTTTCAATAAGCTTCAACACCACAGATGTTTCAAGTTCTAATTAAATATATACCAAAGGATACAAATTTTGATAGATTAAAGAAGACTCAAAGGAGCAAATATTGGCACATTTGCTCCATTAAGGTCCAGTCAACCTCAACCACTGAAAGAACGACTTGGAAGAATCACGAAACCAAAAGGTATAACTGGTTTAGTTTATACAGTTACATGTCATAAATCCTCTATTCTTTCCGTAATTTTTTACTAGGACACCTATAACCTCTTCAAGTACCTCCCTATTGACACAGTATAACACCTGCACTTAAGGGCTACGTAGGTGTAACACATACTGTGAATTTGCTGCTGAACGGCTAAGTAGCTGTAACACATTCTATAGATTTGCTGCTGAAGAGTAAATAGGTTTAACACAACCAGAATTTCTGCCAAATTCTGCTTCACCATAGGAACTTAGGAAGCATCTAGATAACTTTATCGAGTCAGTGACTCCAGTGAACTCTCAAGTAATGAAAGTGAGCACAAGAAGAACAGAACACTTGTCAACCTATCATACTTCCAAGTGCATAGCATTCCGAGTGCATACTTCCTGGACAGAAAACTTAAGTCTTTTGCACCCTATACAAGTTCCTCCATCTTCCTTCTTTCTTTTTTTCTTTTCTTTTGTTTTCTTTTCTTTGTTTTTTCTGGAGAATGGTAACAATACAAGTTCTTCCATTCTCATCAGTCATTAAAAAAGCTCACCTTCAAGCTTTACAAAGAGGACTTTAGGCATTTTTAGTTTCCGAAACACTATTTTCAACTAGAATTTTCTTAAATTCTGCTTTTGTGAATTCTTCATTACCACTTATTGGACCAAAAGAACTCCATGGCTATATATTTCTGCACAACTTCTTCTCTAGCAAAGAAAGAAATTTAATAACCATGCATGGACAAGCAATACATCAATTTT
Organism: Petunia secreta; assembly: GCA_029990175.1. NCBI lineage: Eukaryota > Viridiplantae > Streptophyta > Magnoliopsida > Solanales > Solanaceae > Petunia > Petunia secreta. Next base: position 45,309,503 of record JARKIP010000022.1, on the reverse strand, counting down.
TACTACACATAATGTCTTAAAAAAGCACTTCACCCAAGCAATCACAGAGAAACTTCTCAAAGAAGAACTAACAGGTCTTAAAATGGAAAATACTATTGGAACAATTGAAGAGACATCAAACCTTATACTTACAGTTTGCACAGCCAAAAATACAAGAAAAACATCCCTAGCCACAAAAAGTCTGAACTTTACTTTGCGCCAATTCGCATCCTCCAACTCGGCCACTCGAAGATGAAATTGCGCCTTACAAGTCGTGCAATGCGAAAATGCAAATCCTTCCTGCATAACAATCAAGTGGTCACAACTGAAAGATTTATCCACAAATTAGTAACCCCTATTCAACTAGTAGGAAAGAAATATCTAACTTTGACAGATCTCCAATGATCAAGGCAAGAACGATGTACAAACTGTTGGGTGCCTTTGCACATGCAAGGAGATATCAGTTCATCATCTGAAACCAAGACTATAATCAGGCCAAAGGAAAAAGTCCATTGGACAAGTTAGCATTTTTATAAAATAATGTAAAAACATCATTGCTTCCAAATTACCATAAGATCAAAGCTCCATTATGCTAGAACGGGAAACACAGTATCTTCTAAAAAGAAGGGTTAGGAGTAATGCAGATGTAAAAACAAATAGATCACAGAAAATGCATCCTAAGTAGACATTTAAAACATAATATTTTCAACATCATCAGACATCAAAAACCGGTTTCCCCATTATAAAAACTCACACGAGGAAATAGTAATCTGATGAAAAAGAATGCAGTAACATGATGAATGCCTCACATAAATCCTGCGAATAGAAAGAGAAAGTGATACCCCACTAGCAAGACCAAAACCACTATAAGAATAGTTCCAGAACCACCATTCTCACTATGGCTTTATTAGAAATTCATTATGAGCAAACGAGAAGACGAAATTGTTTCAAGCACCAATAAAACCAGATGCGGCCCTTATTTCAAACAGAGGAGGACGGGTTATTCAAATTTCAACTGATGGTACTAAAAGCTGAACAGCGGCAACAAAAATTCAAGACCCCTAAGACCTAACAAGTTTGGCCAACATAAGATGACAAGACGTACTATTACATAGGAAGCGCCCTTTCTTCAGGGGTAATGAACATTTCATTTGATGTTTAGACAGTGGCGGATGTAGCTCACTGGCTACGAGTTTCTAACTCAATCTGTTTTGGCAGCTGATATATCCCTGCGGACTAGTGGCACACAGTTCTAAACTGGGTGGATAATGCATTTCCCTTCCCCTCCCAACACACACACACACACACACACACACACACACTCTTCTCCACTTAAATACCAAAATTTTGTCTGCTTCAGGTTTGAACCTGTGACGTGTGTCTAACCCACATATCACAAAGCTGAGCTCTTACCACTAGACTGGAGCCAATCAAACAAATATTTTTGAGATAGAACATGAACACATATGTGAAAAGACATTAAACTTTAGCAAATATTACATTAAAAACCCCTTTCTTTAGCCGAGGGTCTACTGGAAACAACCTATCCACCTTGGTGGGGGTAAAGTCTGCCTATATCTCACCCTCACCAGACCCCCACTTGTGGGACATTACTGGATATGTTGTTGTACATTCAAAACCCATAATTTCAAAAAGACAACACATTCCGTGCTAAAGAACTTTAAAGAGGTCGAACGGACCCATCAAGTTAAAATATTGTACGCGGCCCCCTATGGTGAGAGACCAAATATAGCAAAAAAACCCCCTAAAGGAAAAGTGAAAAATTACCATCTAGGCCATCATTTTCGAGACAAATACGACAGCAAGGTAAGGAACCAAGTTCCACATCATCTTCTTCCTTAACTATCTCATTTGAATTTGAAGGCGGCACAATATCATCTTCATCCTGATGAAGGAGAGGATCGGATTCATTAGGGTTGCTGTTATGCTCTCTCAATGCCTCTAGCTGTACCTCACCTTTCATTTTTCAAAATACCCCCTTTTATCAGTGATGATGATCAAATCGCAAGTTACATAATCCGGGACAAAGAAAACACAATTTTCAGAGTCATTAATTGTTGACTTTTATATATATGTAACTTGCAGGAAGGGGACTGCACGATGATTCTTTTGTTGCCTATCTTCTTGTCAATATTTCTTCTTTTTTTTTTGGGTAACCAACCGAGTGTGGGTAAACTTATCGGGTTTATAATTATATTTTTTTATCAACTAATCATATGATTTAATAATTTGTTTAACCATAATTTGCTGACATGTTTTGATGAGTTCTAAGTAAGCTGGAGCTTTCGATTAAAAGGGAGTTTGAAGTCTTTTTAGTTAAATAACCGTCTAGTTTTTTTTCCAGTAAAATGATCAATTTCTTATATTAAGGAGAACTAATACTTAAACTGATATTTAGTTAATTAAAAGTTAATGGTGGTGGTGTCCTCCCTATTTATATTGGCACTTGTCCGCAGGTGGTTATTTCTCAGTGAATTTGTTTTTGACGGCTACAAATCAATTAGCGCGCGCCAAACAGGCCCTTACGCGAAATTTTTACGTTCCAAGTAAGTTGTTAAAAATTTCGTACAGGAGCATACTTGGCACGCGCTAATTGATTTATAGCCGTAAAAAACAAATTCGCTGAGAAATAGCCATCTCCGGACAAATCTTTTGTTCAAAGCCCCAGTATTTATACTAGGAAGCTTCAGTAAACTAACCCCTGTATTTTGTTATGGGACTGAAACTTTATATATAAAGTCCCATAGTAAAATAATGGGATTTATCCCTTTGATGGGACATTTGTTATGGGATAAATCCCATTATTTTGTTATGGGACTTTGTATAAAGCTTCAGTTCCATAACAAAATACTTGGACTTTGAACAAATTTTGTTCAAAGCCCCAATATTTTATTATCGGACTAGTCTGAGGTGTTTTTCCAACGCTAATGGAGTGTAAGTGTGCATGCGAATTTTTGGCTATTTCCCAATTAATTTTGAAACTGTGGATAAAACTTTTTGAGTGCGTCCAAAAATGGCTATGCATCAAAAATTTGGGGCTTTCGATTAAAAGGGACGCTTGAAGTCTTTTTTAATTAAATAACCCTCTAGTTTTTTTTCTAGTAAAATAATCATTTTCTTATATTAAGGAGAATTAACGCTTAAACTGATATTTAGTTAATTAAAAACTGATGGTGATGGTGTCCTCAAACTTCTTTTATTTGTAGGATGGTCCCTCAGTATATGTATATGTGTATATATATATATATATATATATATATATATATATATATATATGTAATAATAGCAAAAAATAGTAAAAATAAAAAAAAAACTGAGAAAACCACTTCTTCCCTCTTCTTCTTCCCACCATATCCACCATACTCACCACCGACCCAATTTCTATTTGGTCGTATTTTCACCAAAAAGGACCACATTTTGCATAAAATTGATCTCTCATTCTTCTTCGTCGTCTTTTGTCCCAAAATCTGGTTCATATTGTGCACATTTTGCATAATTGCAAAAATTAGGTTAAAACTAAATCTCGATTTTCTACAGTGCATTTGCTGGGTATTACTTGTTTGGTACTTTCAACCTTCTTTTCAGCTGATAAGTGAGAAGAATGCTTAATTATTATGCAGATTTGGTTGCTTTTTGAATATTTTGCTCTTAGTTGATACCATCAACTTGAAGTTACAGTTTTTTGTTACACCATTTGTCGTATTGAATAGACCATTTGTCGATTGAATAGACCGTTTATTATTAATGGGGGGCTGTATGCTATTAGGTGGTGATTATTTTGGGGAATGAGTGAAGACCCTAAAATGTTGGACTTGGCATTCTAAATCTAAGGTTACCATACCAAGTGGAGTTAAGTGTTCTGACTTGTTTCATATTACCAAATACAATGGTAAGCACACGTGTGGGGTGCAACACCTTCCCGGTCATCATCCTCACGCATCGGCCGATTTCGTTGGTGAATTTGTGAAAACTAGATTTATTAACAGCAAAATTCCTTCCACAAAAGACATTGCCAGTTCTGTTCATGCAGGTATGTGTCACGACCCAATTTCCAAGGGCTCGTGATGGCACCTAAACAACATTTGCCTAGGCGAACCAATGAAACAAGATGCGGAAAAGAACAATAATGTGAAAAGATCATAAATGGATATATAAATTTAAAAGGGTGAAGTCCAAAAGAATATATCCACAAAAGAATTGGAGCATTCTAAGAGTGACTCAATAAAGTATGAATATACATCAAAGAAATCTGAGTCCTATCTCTAAGTGACTCCGGCGGTATGCCACCACGGTCTGTGTGGTCGGCTCACCTCAATCAAAAGTCTCAGAAGCCTCGGGAACCGCTAACGTCCGGGCTGCTGACTGGATGAAGGACCTGCGCACGTAGCAGAGTAAGTTATGAGCCGAAGCCCAGTAAGATCACCGACAGGCCCGCTAAGGTACCCTTGCGGGACAAGTCGCTACATGCATCATAAGCAACAACATACTATAGTAATCATACAATAAAGTAGTGAAATCACAAATAGATGTAACACATTCCATACACACAAGTAGTAACCAGAAGTCTCAAGGATTATGCCCATCCAACGTAAGGCATAGGTCAACTCAGCGACGGTTTGGAGGTCCAATCTCTACTCCCGTGCCGACTAACCTAGACCTACGATGGACTAGCAACACCACTACTAAGTATCAACCATATACCGTGACCCGAAGTCACTATCACAATCATGAATAAGTAGACCAACGACCCGTAGTCGTTGGCTCATCTCAAATCTGTCTACGATCGCACCACACCCCCTGTCAAGTGCGTCGTATCTCAATAAATCAAGTGACCACACCACACCCCCTGTCAAGTGTGTCACATCTCAAAGATCAAGTGTCCACACCACACCCCCTGTCAAGTGTGACACATCTCATAGTATAGGCGACACCACACCCCCTGTCAAGTGTCCCTCTAACAGTATTAATATCCACGACATTAATAACAATAACAGAAATAATAACAGAAATATTAATAACGATAATATTTCACAGTCACCGTAACCCAGGTTGGTTATGCTAGCTGAACGTAAGGCGAAGGTTAACCCGACCACAGTTTGGGGGTACAATCCCTACTCCCATGTCGTCCAACCCAAGGTTACGTATAGACAGCACTACCCAACCCGGCACGTGAACAAATCAAGTACCAATATCATACAAAAGCCGGCAAAATCCTCGGCAAGACATTTATCATGACATGCCGGCGACATCCTCGGCCATGTCCCAAGTTCTTGCTATCTAAGCATGGCGTAGCAAGCGTTACTACGATATAAATTTAAGCTACCTCGACGTAGCGTTTAGACCGGCACATACCTCGGTCGAGTCACAATCTCGCTATTTATAACAAACAATAATAGCAAGTAATTCACATCATTAATCCTAACCATTGTTAGGTATATATATGCGTACATGAAGCATACTAGCATGAAGGAAGAGTCCACAAGCACAATAGAGGTCAAGTCTCACTTACCTCGAAATTCGAGCTCAAATGCCGGGAAGAATCTCCTTTCCCGCTCGCCTTGTCCGCGAAGGACTCTCCACTAGGTCTATTAAGACAAGATATAGCACATATGAGTGCTCAATTATAGCTATTTAAGCCTATAGGCATCCTAGGGTAAAAATTACCAAAATGCCCCCGGGTAGGGCCGAGCCCTAAATTTACAAAATGTACTTTTCCGGACTCCCCACGCTCCCGTGAGTCCAAAAGTACACTTAGATTCCACATGCGAGCCTTGCTCGATGTCTTTCCCCAATTCTTAAGAATCTAGGGTTCTAACCCATTTCCAAGAATCAACCCTTTGATTCTTGTGTTAATCAACATAAAGATGGATTGAAAGGGCTTACCTTAAGTGTAAGTATGATTGGGTCTTCAAGAAATACCCAAAAATCGCCTCAAGAGCTCACTAAATGATTTTTATAAGTTATGAACCGAAATGGCCCGAAATGGCCTTTTTATAGCAGTTTTTTTATCTCTGTGACAGCTTCTTTTGAAAAAATCATAACTTTTGATAGAAATGTCCAAATGACCGGAAACCGATGCCATTAGAACCACAACTCAAAGGGCTACAACTTTCATGTTTTGAGTTTTTCCTAATTCCTTACGGATTGGCCGGAAACTCAGCTTTTATCCGGCTGTTTGCGCCAAAACAGAACAGAAAAGTCGCACCAGATTTTCTACTGTTTTAGGGGCAAAACGGGACCCTACGAAGCTCGGAATGATCCCAAATTTTGCACACAAGCCATAAAATACTTGGGTGACATGCTCGTCAAGACGGAACTCAATTCGGACCTCCAGAACTCAAAAAGTGGGTCCCACGGCAAAGGTTTAATTTTCGACTTTCGCCAAAATAGCGAAATTTAACCAAACGACCTCGGAATCCAATTCCGAAAGTTGCTACAAGTCACAAATGACTATACGAACCTAACGGAACTTTCGGATCTCTCATCGGAGCTCGTTTGCTCAAATCGAGCTCGGAAACCTCTTTTAACTCTTTTAAACTTCCGAAACGGGGACTTTATCAAAAGTCCTATCAAACGAGGTCCGTTTTCAATTTTGAAGGTTGCTACATATCATAAATGACGAGACGGACCTAACGGTGCGCTCGGATTTTCCATCGGGGTTCGTTTACTCAAAACGACCTATCGAAACCCCAAATTCCTTTCCGGAATTTCATAAACGGATCCTTTTCTCGAAAACCTATCAAACGGACTCCGTTTCGACTCAGATTTCACAGACGGGTCATAAATGACCTAACGGAGCTTTTGGGACTGTCGACACGCAAATTGAGGTCCTGGATCCCGTAACGACTATTTGAGGGTCGTTACATTCTCCCCCACTTAGACTCTCGGACGAGCCTAAGTCTAAGGTAGGATCCACACACTAGCCACGGAGCTGGCACGGATTTCGAGGACCCCTCGGTACCACCCGAAATCAATAAAACTTAAAAATGCAAATTCAGGCTTAGAAAATACAAGGATTTCATACCTGAATCATCGAACAAGCGCGGATGCCTCTCACGCATCTCGGACTCAAGCTCCCAAGTGGCCTCGGCAATGGAGTGATGCCCCCACTGAACTCTCACAAGCGGGATCACCTTCGATCTCATCTTACGGACCTCTCTAGCCACAATAGCAATAGGCTCCTCCGAATAAGCTAAGTCGCCATCTACCTCCACGGAAGCCATATCGATCACATGAGACAGATCGTGAACATACTTCCGGAGCATGGACTCATGGAACATCGGATGAACAGACAGGGAGGGAGGCAAAGCCAGTCTATAAGCAACGACACCAACGCGCTCCAATATCTCAAAAGGCCCAATGAACCTAGGACTGAGCTTGCCTTTCTTCCCAAATCTCATAACACCCTTCATGGGCGACACTCTGAGGAATACCCGGTCCCCAACCATGAACTCAAGATCTCTCCGCCTCCGATCTGCATATTATATCTGCCGGCTCTGAGCCGTGCGGAGTCGATCCTGAATAACCCGGACCTTATCTAAGGTCTGCTGCACCAAATCGGGCCCCAACACCTGGACCTCACCAGACTCGAACCAACCGATAGGCGAGCGACATCTCCGACCATACAATGCCTCAAACGGAGCCATCTGGATAGAAGCCTGATAGCTATTATTATACGCAAACTCTGCTAGCGGCAAATGGCTATCCCAATGGCCTCCAAAATCAATAGCACACGCCCTCAACATATCCTCGAGGATCTGAATGGTCCGCTCAGACTGGCCATCAGTCTGCGGGTGAAATGCAGTGCTGAGATCGACCCGAGTACCCAGCTCTCTCTGAAAAGATCTCCAAAACTGAGCTGTGAACTGAGCACCTCGGTCAGAAATGATAGAAACAGGAGCACCATGCAATCTCACAATCTGCTCAATGAAGATACGAGCCAGACGCTCCGAGGTATAAGTAGTCCTCACTGGAATGAAGTGAGCCGACTTCGTCAGTCGATCAACTACTACCCACACCGAATCATGCTTACCCACGGTCAGCGGCAAACCAACTACGAAATCCATAGTGATCTGCTCCCACTTCCACTCGGGAATGGGCATAGACTGGGTCACCCCGGCTGGCCTCCGGTGCTCATACTTCACCTGCTGGCAATTCAAACACCGAGATACATAATCAGCAACATCCCTCTTCATCCCTTTCCACCAATACAGCTCTCGAAGATCATGATACATCTTCGCAGTACCCGGATGAATGGAATATCTCGAACTGTGAGCCTCTGCCAAAATCATCTGCCTCAGCTCCACAATGGCTGGAACACATACCCCGCCGTTAAGCCGCAAAGCACCATCATCACCAATCACGAACGAGGACACTCCCCCACTCAGGACCCTGTCCCGGAGATCTCTCAGATAAGGATCCTCGAACTGCCTTTCCCGAATCTGGGAAGCTAAAGACGACTGAGACCCCACATATGCAAGCACCCGGCCTGGAACAGAATCATCAAACCGAACCCCACTAATGGACAAAGCCTGCAACTCACGGGCCAATGGCCTCATATCAGCATCAAGATAGGCGAGGCTACCCATGGACTTCCTACTCAAGGCATCGGCTACAACATTAGCCTTTCCGGGATGATACCGAATAGAAAGATCATAATCCTTCAGCAGCTCTAACCAGCGGCGCTGTCTCCCGTTCAAGTCCTTCTGAGTGAACAAGTACTGGAGACTCTTATGATCGGTGAATATCTCACATGGCTCGCCATAAAGATAGTGCCTCCACAACTTCAGTGCAAACACGACAGCTAACAGCTCCAAATCATGGACAGGATAATTCTTCTCATGGACCTTCAGCTGTCTCGAGGCATAAGCTATCACCTTACCCTCCTGCATCAGAATGCTACCCAGGCCAACACCCGAAGCATCACAATATACGGTGAATCCCCCGGATCCACTAGGCAAGGCCAACACTGGCGCTGAAGTCAACAGAGTCTTAAGCTTCTGAAAGCTAGACTCACAGGCATCGGACCACAAGAAAGGAACATTCTTCTGGGTCAACTTCGTCAGAGGTGATGAAATAGAAGAAAACCCCTCGACGAACCGCCGATAATAACCTGCCAAACCTAAGAAACTCCAAATCTCTGTAGGAGAAGTAGGCCTAGGCCAACTCTGAACGGCCTCTATCTTCTTCGGATCAACACACACCCCATCCTTGGTCACCACGTGACCTAGGAAAGATACAGAACTGAGCCAAAATTCACACTTGGAGAATTTGGCATACAATTGCTGATCCCTCAGAGTCCGAAGAACAACTCTCAAATGCTGCTCATGCTCCTCCCTGCTCCTCGAATAAACCAAGATATCATCGATAAACACAATGACGAAGGAGTCAAGGTAGGCCTTGAACACTCGGTTCATCAGATCCATGAAAGCAGCTGGGGCATTCGTAAGCCCGAAAGACATCACCAGAAACTCATAGTGGCCATATCGGGTACGAAAAGCAGTCTTGGAAACGTCCTCGGACCGAATCCTCAACTGATGATACCCCGACCTCAAATCAATCTTAGAGAAGAACGTAGCACCTTGAAGCTGATCAAACAAATCATCAATACGCGGCAAAGGATACCTATTCTTGATAGTAACCTAATTCAGCTGCCGGTAATCAATACACATCCGCATAGAGCCATCCTTCTTCTTCACAAATAATACCGGGGCACCCCATGGAGACACACTGGGCCTAATGAAGCCCTTATCGAGCAAATCCTGAATCTGCTCCTTCAGCTCCCTCAACTCAACAGGAGCCAAACGATACGGGGGAATAGATTTAGGCTGAGTGCCAGGCAATAGATCAATGCAAAACTCTATCTCCCGCATAGGCGGCAAACCCGGCAAATCATCAGGAAACACATCCGGATACTCACAAACAACCGGAACTCTATCAAGGGATAACTCCTCTGCCCGGACATCCCGAACTGAAGCAATATATCCCTCGCACCCACTAGATATCATCCTCTGCGCCTCCAAGAAAAAAATGATCCTACTCTTCGGAGAATGCCTGGAACCTCTCCATACAACCCGAGACTCACCCTCTGCCCCGATCGTCACGGACTTGGCATGGCAATCCAAAGTCGCATGACAGGAAGCCAGCCAATCTATGCCCATCATGACATCGAAATCAGACATATCGAGCAGCATCAGGTCCACTAAGGACTCTACACCACAGATGGAGATCATACACTGCCGATAACCCCTATCTACACATATAGAAGACCCGACAGGGGTGGCAACCATAAAGGGATCATCTAAGAAGACCAGATCCCTGCCCAAGCAAGGGGCAAATCCCGGCGACACATACGAATAGGTAGACCCCGGATCAATAAGAGCATAAGCATCGCGGCCACAGACAGAAATAATACCTGTGATGACATCATTGGATGCCTCAGCATCCTGACGAGTCATAGCATAGACCTGCGCCGAGCCTCCTGAACCCGGAGCTCTCTGAGACTGCTGTCTAGGAGGAATATGAGAAACGGGCCTGGCGGCCTGAGGACCAGATGGTACCATAGCTGCGGATCCCTGGCGACCTGATGAAACATAAGGGCAACTCCTGGCATAGTGCTTTGGAGACCCACACTCAAAACATCCATCACCTCTACCTCCTCTACCGCATCTACCACCTCTGCCATGACCACCTCCAGACGAACACCTCCCATGATGCCTCTGATGGCACCTCCCGCACTGCGGCGGACCAGATTGCGAAGAGCCACCCCGCCTCTGGGATGACTGAGGCCTCGGGGTCTCTGAAGAAAAATCCTGGGCAGGCAAAGCAGCAGCCTGGGGCCTGGAATAATGCTGAAAGGAGAAAGATGGATTGCTTTGAATACTTTGCCATTCACACAAGCTGGGATTGTTCCAAATTCATCATGCATTTCATTCAACTTGTGTTCTTATTTGTTTTTAACATTACTTCCTAACTTAGCTCAGTTTCAGCTGGGAAGGTTGATGACTACAATGCTGATTGTTCAAGAAGTGTCACATTGTCTCAACCAACTAGACATGATGCTGTTTGTACTTCTTATAGCTCAAGTGTCTTTACATTGCTTCACTTATATAGGAAGTGATATGAAGCTGCATCCTTTGCCAATAGGGAACCAAGTTGAGATCCAATGGGGTCAACTGCTTGATGCATTGTTCAGGTGTTACATCATTTGCTGCTGGGATATACTCATTTGGCCTCAACTTCTGGGGTTCAACTCATTCTACAAATACAAAGAAAGATCAAGACTAGTTAGCTTTCTAGTTTGTACATTTTATTTTGATACTAGTGTAGATCCTACTTCTTATTGTTATAAGCATCAAGATTATGAGCTATCTCTAGTCTACTTGGTGGTATTAGTGCCCAATGGCATTCAACTCAAGAGAATAAAGATAGCAAGTAAAATTGATGCTAAAATTAGACAAGTAGGATTCATTTGCTTTTTGCACTTGTTTAGTGCACACTTTGTAAGACTTTGTTTTTATTTATTCTTATTAATAAAAATGGTCACTAGGTGAAATTCCTAGTTGACTCTTGATTAAAAAAAAAAAAAAAAACTCATAAGTAAAAACCCAACCCCGCGCCTAGTTTTCTCTCTAGATAGGCGATTCTAGGCGATTTCTAGGCGACTCACTTCGGCCACCTTTCCATGGCCACTCCGGCCACTGGACAGCCCCCCACTGGGGTTGTCCAGCCAAATACTACCCTCCCACAACCCCCTAACACTACTATAACACCTACTACTAACAATCCACCACCATTATCGTATGCCTCAACCCTAAAACCTACTGCACGACCATTTGTGATGCCTTCTATCCCTGAGCCTATAATGGAGCTTCATCATGGTGAACCTTCTTTTGTTTGGGCTGACAAAGATATGGAGAACATGGTAATTCATGAAGAATTACAATATGCAGTCGTGGACAAGTTTTCGTATGGCATGCCTGCCTTTCATGAGCTTAAAAAGCAATTACCACTTCAATGTGATTTGAAAGGAGAATGTTCTATAGGATTCTTAGATCTTAGGCATGTGTTGATTAGGGTTTCATTGCTGGAAGATTATGTGCACCTCTTGTCAAGGCCTGCTTTCTATCTTAAGTTCACAAATGTGTATCATCAGATGAGAGCATTGAAGTATGATGTTTGGTTTGATCCAAGAGAGGAGACTTCAGTGGCTGTGGCTTGGATCTCTTTTCCAGGCTTGCCTCCAGTTTTCTTTGTTAAGAAAGCAGTGTTTGCATTGGCTGGTGCAATTGGCAAGCCATTGCAATTGGATGCAGCTACAAAGGCTAGAACAAGACCTAGTTGTGCTAAAGTTAAAGTAGAGGTTGACTTACTTTCTCCAAGGCCTCAAAGAGTGAGGATTGGGATCAAGAATTCGACTACTGGTGATGTTAAGTATAAATGGATCAAGGTTCACTATGACTATTTGCCTAAATATTGTACTCATTGCAAGTTGCAAGGGCATGATGAAGATCAATGTTTTATATTGCATCCGGAACTTGATGACAAGGTGATTGCAAAAGCTGAGAATACTGAGGAGAAGCAGCCTCTAAGGGTTCTTAAAAGTGGTAAGCTTGTGGGCAATTTGAATAATAAAGATGCTCCAGCTTTGATTGAGGAGCTCATAAAAGGAAATACAATGCAGGATAATCGACAAAGTAAAGCTAGGAAGGGAGTGAATCCTAATAGAAACCCTAATGCTTGGGTGAGAGTTGAGAGCAAAAAGAATCAGCACAAAGAAGATGCTAAGGCTAAGGGTGATGAGGTTCAAGATAATAATCCTTTTGCAGTTTTAGATGTTGAGGATGATGTGGTTATTGAAGACCAAGTAGGAGAGGAGAAAGGTGTGAACTCAAATAGGAGCAGTGGTAATCCTGAACAAATTGAAAGGAGGAATACAAATTCGACTCCAATCAGGAATGTAATTCATAAGACAACTAATACAGGAGTAATAAGTACTCGTCAATGGGTAGAAGAAGTTTTTCAAAATAATTTGAAAGAAAAAAATTTTGAAGCAGCTCAGGATGTTAGGGTTGAGGATGCACACGAGCTGGGAGAGTTGAAAGAAGCTGAGGGTTCAGACAAAGAGCGCGCTTTAATTGCGATCCCACCAACTGAAAATTCAGTTCACGAGGTTGATTTGGTAGGTAAGCTCAGCGTGTTTAATGAAGAAGCATTGAATGAGCTGAGGGGAATTAACTCTGGGGCTTGGGAGTTAATGCAAAAAGCCCTAGAGTTAGTTAAATCCGGTTCTGGAAGGGAAGTGGATTTTATTCCTAAGGCGCCTTCACTTCCACCAGTCGATGTGGGAGAGAACAATGCTTTGAATTTCCACTTAAACACGACTGCCTCAACTATTCCTAGTCAAGTCCAGGGTGAAGATCTTGCCCAGGGGTCATCATTGATTCCTTCAGGTGACACCTCTGCTGATGATGAAGATGATCCTATTGAGAATATGCCTATGCAACCAATTATCAAGGAGATACACACTCAGGAGGGTATAAAGCTTAGGGATGGTCCTTTAAGCCCAGGCAGACTTGAACATCAAGAACTAGATGAAGACTCCACTGCTCATAATTTTGAACAAGTGGCTAGGGAGGCTGATTTGTCCCCAAGAAGTGCAAGATCACAACAGCAGCTCATCCCTCCAGCACCCTTAGAGTTTTCAAATCAATCCAAGCAGGCACAAAAGAGGAACAAGAAGAACTATAGTCAGGATCCTGACAAAATCAAGGCTTTGAGATCAACCTCAACCAAGCATAATTAGATGGATAGACTCCTCATCTGGAACATAAGGTCAGTTAATACTCAAGAAGCATTTGATAGATTGATCACATTGCATCAAAGGAAGCACTTCCAGGTTATAGGCTTGATGGAACCATTCCAAGATGTTAGTACTAATAATAGCTATAAGTTGAGACTTGGGATGGATCAATGCTTTCATAATGTCAATGGTAAGGTCTGGGTGTTTGTTAATGCTGATTTTGAAGTGCAAGAGATAATGAATGATGACCAGCAGATCACACTCTCCTTCAACAACCAACACTTTGATGAGGAAATTGTCATTACTTTTGTGTATGCCAAAAAAAATGCTGGTGATAGGTTCTTTCGTTGGGAAGCTATGCAATACTTTGCTAGTGATAATGTGAGGCCTTGGCTGGTTGCTGGGGACTTCAATGTCATCCTATCAGAGAATGAGAAGTATGGGGGATTACCAGTCTTCATGCCTGAGTATGCAGAGTTTGCTTCTACTTTAGCTAATTGTCAGCTCATGGACCTTGGTTTCCATTCTGGGAGCATCTTCACTTGGTGGAATGGTAGAACTGAAGAAGATTTTATATTAAAGAGGCTTGATAGATGCTTAGGAAATCAGCAATTGGTGGATATGTGCACTAAGATTGAAATGGATCACCTGGCTAGGGTGGGCTCAGATCACTCTCCTTTGTTGATCAAGTTCTCACAGGATGATACTCCCACAATTAAGCCCTTTAAATTTCTAAACTTCTGGACCTCACATGACTCATTCCTTGACTTAGTAAAGGAGCATTGGGACATTGAAGCTGCAGGAGATCCATTTTATTCTCTTAACACTAAGTTAAAGACTTTGAAGAAGAAGTTGACTGCCTGGAGTAAAGCTACTTATGGGAATATCTTTCAGCAGGTTTCTACACTGGAGGACATTATCTTGGCACATGAGTACCAACTGGAGTTAGCACCAACACCTGAGAATAGAGAGGCATTGAAGAAGGCTGAAGCTGAGCTGAAAAGGTACCTTGCAATTGAAGCTGAATTCTGGAAGCAAAAGGCTGGCATGCAATGGTTCAAAGAAGGGGATGTGAACTCTAAGTTCTTTCACTTTCATGTCAATGGAAGAAGAAAGAAGCTACATGTGAGCAGAATTCAAAATAGGGATGGCAATTGGATCAATTCTCAAGAAGCAATGGCTAATGAAGCTTTGTGGTTCTTTCAGAGACAATTTGCTACTGAAGAGGTATCTAACAACTATGATCTTTTGATGAATGTCCCTTCTATGATCAGTGATGAGCAGAATGAGGCATTTACAAAGGTACCTTGGGAGGATGAGGTCAAACAAGCAGTGTTTGGGCTCAATGGTGATAGTGCTAGTGGCCCTGATGGTTATACTGGAAGGTTCTTTCATATTGCTTGGGATATTATCAAGCATGATATTGTTAGGGTGGTGCAGGCATTGTTTAGTGGAAGACAAATTCCTAGATATGTTACACACACTAACCTAGTTCTGATCCCTAAGAAGCCTTCAGTCACAACCTTTTCTGATCTCAGGCCTATTAGCCTAAGCAACTTCATCAACAAGGTTCTTTCCAGGGTTGTTCATAATAGATTGGTAGGGGTTCTACCTTCACTCATCTCACAGAATTAGGCAGGCTTTGTACAAGGGAGAAGCATAGTGGAGAATGTCTTGCTTGCTCAGGAAATCATTCATGATATCAATGAGAGAGGAGAAGATGCAAATGTAGTGGTTAAGCTGGACATGATGAAGGCATATGATAGGGTGTCCTGGCCCTTTTTGACAATGGTGCTGAGGAAGATGGGGTTTTGCCATGAGTTTATAGATGTCATCATCCAGCTTGTCTCATCAAACTGGTACTCAGTGTTGTTCAATGGCCAAAGCTATGGATTTTTTCATTCAGGAAGAGGTCTGAAGCAAGGTGACCCCTTGTCACCTACATTGTTCATCCTCACTGCTGAAGTCCTCTCTAGGACCTTGAACTCTCTCAACACTCACAGCTTCTATAGGCCCTATGCCATGCCTAAGTGGAGCCCTCATCTTAATCATCTTGCATATGCTGATGATACTATACTTTTTACCTCAGCTCATGAGGATTCTCTACACTTGATCACTGGTGCTTTGCAAGCTTATGAAGCTGTGTCAGGGTAGAAGATAAACAAGGATAAGAGTGCTATTTACTTACATGCCTCAGTGGGAGAAGATGAAGTACAAAAAGTAGAAAGGATCACTGGTATCCAGAAGAAGGATTTTCCCTTCACATACTTAGGCTGCCCTATCTTTTATGGTAGGAGAAAAAAGATATACTATGAGGAGTTAGTTGGGAAAGTTACTTCAAGAATTCATGGGTGGAGTGCAAAAATGCTTTCCTTTGGAGGAAGGGCCATTTTGATCAAACATGTGCTGCAAAGTATGCCAATACATCTCCTATCTGTAGTGAATCCCATATATAGTGTGCTCAATCAGTTGCATAAGCTCTTTGCTAAGTTCTTTTGGGGAAACTCACAAGAAGGATCTAATAGGCATTGGTCTTCCTGAAAGAATCTATGCCTGCCAGTTGAAGAAGGAGGCATGGGGTTCAGGTCTTTGTTTGATGTGTCAAGTGCTTTGTTTGCTAAGCTTTGGTGGAACTTTAGAACTGGGGACTCTCTTTGGGTGACATATATGTCTAACAAATATTGCAAGAAGTTGCACAAGGCAATTGTACCTTTCAAGCAAGGCTCCTATGTCTGGAAGAAGATGATTCAAGCAAGGGAGGCTATTGATCATGAGATACACTGGCAAATAAGACAAGGTTCAGCTCATCTTTGGTATGACAACTGGTCAGGTCTTGGACCACTATACTTCATTGTGCCCTCTACATTTAACTGTGAGCTATGGTACAACAATGTGAGATAAGTGATAGAGGAAGGAACCTGGAATGCTGAGTTGTTGCACCTCCTATTACCTGAAGACATTATTGAACATATCCTTCAGAATGTTCACTTACTTGGAACTGATCAGAGAAGAGACAAAGCTTGGTGGGGCTTGACCTCAAATGACAAGTTTTCAGTTAGTAGTGCATGGAATTATATGAGAGGGAAGCATCATAAGGTCCCTATCTCCAGGTTTATGTGGGTGAAAGGGATGCCAATGAAAGTGTCTTTTATGATGTGGAGATTGTGGAAATTTAAGTTACCAATTGATGATGAACTGAAGAGAATGGGATATCAATTCCCATCTAGGTGTTGGTGCTGCACATCTCCTAACATTGAGACTAGAGAACATCTCTTCAGGACAAGTCAAGTGGCCAACAGTGTGTGGAAGTATTTTGCTCAAGCTGCAGGAGTTCAGGTGAATGGATGCAATCTTCATCAGGTTTGTTTTAAATGGTGGAGGCAATGGCCTAAACCATGGATTAAGGATGTCTTTCACACTGTTCCTTCTTTTATTGTTTGGTCTCTTTGGAAGAGAAGGAATGCATTAAAACATGATAAAACTGTATCCTACTCTAGGCTGCTTTATGAAGTCACTAGCAATTTGTTTTACTTTGTGAAGCTGAGGTTCCCTTTTGTGCCTTTAGTGAGACAATCCTGGCCTGACATTGTCAATGCTCTTGAAGCCTATTTGCCTAGATTCAAGTACATTAAAGTGGGATGGCAAGTGCCAACTCATGGAGGATTGAAGGTGAATACTGATGGTGCTTCTAGGGGGAATCCTGGACCTAGCTCTATGGCCTTTTGTGTGAGGAATGTAGAGGGTGATGTGCTGTATGCTTTTGCTAAGCTCATTGGGGAGCATAACAATATGTATGCTGAGGCTATGGCAATTAGGGAAGCCATGAAATATAGTGTGGAGAATGGCCTAGGAGAGGTTGTGATTGAAACTGATTCTCTTGTTGTCAAGCAGGTGATTGAAGGTGCTTGGCAACCTATGTGGTCTATTGCTTCTATTTTGGAGGATATTCTGAAGTTGAAGCAGCTAGGGAGCTTTCAGTTTCAACATACTTTGAGAGAGGGCAATAAGCTAGCTGATTGTCTTGCCAATCTAGCTTATGAATTGCCCACTGTTTGCTATAATTCATTTGGTGAAATGCCTCCTAAGGCCAGGTTCTTAGTCAATTTTGATAAGCACCATTGTGTGGAGCTTAGAGCTAAGAGATGGAAGGGCTCAAGGTGATGACAATCAGAGGAGGAGAAGGCTTAGGAGAAGCTGATTGGAGCTTGGACATTGCCCCTTATGATCAAGGCTTTAGAGTGGAGATCATAGGGGTTGTTTTCACTAACACTAGCTTCTTTGTTTGCAGGTACAAGCTGGATATATTTATACATGATTTGGACTAATTTGTTGCTATATTTTTTTAGCAATATGATGAAGGACAAGGGTGGAGCACCGGTGCTCTACAAGTATTATGCTGATGAAGCACTGGTGCTTCACTGCCTTAGTCGACTCTTTCAAGACAAATATGCTGGAACAATACTGAAAAGAGAAAGATTGATTGCTTTGAATACTTTGCCATTCATACAAGCTGGGATTGTTCTAAATTCATCATGCATTTCATTCAACTTGTGTTCTTATTTTGGATTACAAACATCATGATACCTAAGTTGTTTTTAACATTGCATCCTAACTTAGCTCAGATTCAGCTGGGAAGGTTGATGACAACAATGCTGATTGTTCAAGGAGTATCACATTGTCTCAATCAACTCGACATGATGCTGATTATACTACTTATAGCTCAAGTGTCTTTACATTGCCTCACTTATATGGGAAGTGCTATGAAGCTGCATCCTTTGCCAATAGGGAACCAAGTTGAGATCCAATGGGGTAAGCTGCTTGATGCACTGACTCTCCATTACTTTGGTCGACTTGACAGGCTCAGGTGTTACATCTTTTGCTGCTGGGATCTACTAATTTGGCCTCAATCTCTGGGGTTCCACTCATTCTACAAGCACAAAGAAAGATCGAGACTAGTTAGCTTTCTAGTTTGTACATCTTATTTTGATACTAGTGTAGATCCTACTTCTTATTGTTATAAGCATCAAGATTATGAACTATCTCTAGTCTACTTGGTGGTATTAGTGCCCAATGGCATTCAACCCAAGAGACTGAAGATAGCAAGTAAAATTGGTGCTAAATTTAGACAAGTAGGATTCATTTGTTTTCTGCGCTTGTTTAGTGCACACTTTGTAAGACTTTGTATTTATTTCTTCTTATTAATAAAAATGGTCACTAGGTGAAATGCCTAGTTGACTCTTGATTAAAAAAAAAAAAAACTCATAAGTAAAAAAACCTAAACCCCAAACCCAACCCGGCTCTTTTCTCTCTACACTAGGTGATTTTAGGCGATTTTTGAAAGCCACCTTTTTCCGGCCAACTATGGCCTTGCAGGGCACTGAACATCCCCCTCTTGGGTTGTCCAGACTTCTACACCCACTATACAACCACCTAATACCCAAACACCACCTATTTCCTACGTTTCAGCACTTAAACCTAATGCCACCGTTTTTGAGATACCTACTATTCCTGTCCCTACTATGGATTTTCATCATGGAGAGCCTTCATTTATTTGGGATGATAAAGATGTTGACAATATGGTAGTTCATAGAGAATTGCAATATGCAGTAGTAGGGAAATTCTCCTATGCATGCCTAATTTCCACGAGCTTAAAAAGCAATTGCCTTTGTAATGTAAATTGAAAGGAGAATGTAGAATTGGATTTTTAGAATCAACGCATGTTTTAATCCGGAATTCTTTGTTAGAAGACTATGTTCATCTGCTTTCGAGGAGCATTTTATATTAAGGCTGGGCATACGTTTCATCAGATACGAGGCATGAAATATGATGTTTGGTTTGACCTAGGGAGGAAACATCTATAGTAGTTGCTTAGATTTCTTTTCCAGGATTGCCACCAGTATTCTTTGTTAAGGAAGTAGTGTTTGATTTGGCAAGTACGATTGGTAAGCCCCTACAATTGGATGCAGCTACTAAAGAAAGGGTGAGGCCAAGCTGTGCAAAAGTTAAAGTGGAGGTGGACCTTTCGGCTCAAAGACCACAACGTGTGAGAATTGGGATCAAGAATTCAATTATGGGTGACATACGATATAAGTGGATTAGGGTTCATTATGATTACATACCCAAGTATTTTAAGCAGTGTAGATTACAAAGGCATAATGAGGAGGAATGCTTTATTCTTCATCCGGAATTGTGGGCAAAAGAGGAGGAAAATAAGAATGAAGGCGTGAAGGAAGCACCTAGTAGAATCCTAAAGAGTGGTAAAGTTGTTAGGGTATTGAAGGATGCCAATCAGGAGAACACTGGACAAGATGTTGTTGGTGATCAATCAACTCAAGTTCACAATGTTCAAAAAAGGAATGGGAAAAAATTCTTGAACCCTAATAGAAACCCTAATGCTTGGACTCGTATGGAAAATAGGAAGACTCAACTGAAGAATAATGCGTAGGAGGCAAGTAATGGGGGAGAAATACCAGTTTCCAATGCTTTTGCCATGTTAGAGGAGGGGAAGGAAGATGATATTCAAGTTGAGAATGCTAGGGTTCATGATGGAGCACAATAATTAATTCTTAATTATGAAAAAGACGAGGTAATTGTTAAGACCTCTACTTAAGCTGGGGGTTCAATTGATAAGGGGAATGCAATTAATGCTAGGGCTGAGGATGCGCAAATTGATACAAGGCAATGGGTCGATGCATTTTTTAAAGATCATCCCTAGACAAATGATGTTGGTGCTTCAGTTATTTCAGGTAAGGGAGTCGCAGTAAATGTCACAAAGGAAACAACTAGTCAAAAACTTGTTAATGTGAACGAGGTGGAAATTAGGGAGCATATCAATCGTGATTTGGTTCGCTCAGCTGATAAATATGGAATTAAAGAGGCTGAAACTAGGGGATTAGGGTATTAGGACAGTGATCGTTCTCTAATAATCGCTCCTCAAAGCCAGACTTCTTTTAATGGTGCAATGGATTTGGTTAATAAATTCAATTTTTTTAATGATAGGGCATTAAATGAGCTGAAAGATTTAAACCCTGAAGCCTGTGCATTAATGAAGCAGGCGTTAGGGTTGTTGGCAAATCGATCCCAATCAGCAGTGGGAAAGAAAATAGCTAATATACTGCCTCAGGCCCCTACTGTTCCTTCAGGCGATGTGGGAGACAATTTACCAAATAGTAATCCTAATTGTGAGTTGAATACCATGGCATATACTGTGCCTAGTCAATGTTTTGGTGATGACACAACTCGTGGCTCTTCCTTGATTCCTGAACAACTTGCACAAAAAAATAATGATGGTGATGATGATCTCATTGCTAAAATGCCTTTGCAACCACTGGTTAAGGAGGTGCATAAAAAAGAAGGAATTAAATTGTGGATGGCCCTTTGAGCCCTGGCAAACTTGAGTATGAGGAACTAGAGGAGGATTCAACTGCACATAACTTTGAACAAGTGGCTCGTGAAGCTGATCTATCTCCTAAAAGTATGAAGTCTCAGAAGCACTTGGTTTCACCAGCCCCTCTAGAGAATCCTGATCAGTTGAAGCAGCAACAAAAGAGGACCAAGCAGAGTTATAGCCAAGATCCTAATAAAATTCAATCCTTGAGATCAACTTCCAACAAAAAGAAATTAGATGACTAAGCTCTTAATTTGGAATATTAGGTCAGTGAATACACAAGAGGTTTTTGATAGACTAATCACATTACATCAAAGGAAGCATTTCCAAGTTATAGGGTTGATGGAACCATTCCAGGATATTCACACAATAGATAGCTATAGAAGAAGACTAGGGATGGAGCATTGCTTTCATAATGATAATGGGAAGATTTGGGTGTTTGCTACAGCTGATTTTGAAGTGAATGAGGTGATGAATGATTAACAACAGCTTACACTATCCTTCCTGAACCAACAGTTTGGAGAAGAAGTAGTCATTACCTTTGTTTATGCTAAGACAAATCCTGGTGATAGATTCTTTTTGTGGGAGGCTATGCAATACTTTGCTAGTGATAACTTGAAGCCTTGGCTTGTTACTGGGGACTTCAATGTGATTCTTTCAGAGAATGAGAAGTATGGGGGAATGCCAATATTCATGCCTGAAGATGAGGAATTCGCTTCAACACTTGCTAACTGCCAGTTAATGGATTTGGGATTCAATACAGGGAGCATATTTGCTTGGTGGAATGGTAGAGTTGAGGAGGACTTCATTCTCAAAAGATTAGATAGGTGCTTGGGTAATCAACAACTCCTGGATATGTGCACCAGGATTGAAGTTGATCACCTTGCTAGAGTGGGGTCAGACCACTCTCCTTTGCTTGTTAGCTTCTCACAAGATCCTACCCCTACTGTGAATCCATTTAAGTTCCTTAATTTCTGGACTTCACATGATGACTTTCTAAATTTAGTAAGGGAACATTGGGATTCACAAGTTACTGGAGATCCTTTTGTAGTGTTGAATACAAAACCGAAAGCATTGAAGAAGAAGCTTTCAGCTTGGAGCAAAGCAACTTATGGCAACATCTTTCAACAGGTTTTTACTTTGGAGGACATCATCTTGGCTCATGAGTTTCAGCTTGAAACTTCCCCTACGCCTAAAAATAGAGAAGCTCTTAAGAAAGCAAAAGCTGAGCTGAAAAGATACTTATCCTTAGAAGCTAAATTCTAGAAACAAAAAGCAGGCATGCAGTGGTTCAAGGAGGGTAATGCTAACTCTAAATTCTTTATTATCATGTCAATGGTAAGAGGAAGAAGCTTCATGTCAGCAGGATACAAAATAGAGAGGGCAACTGGATTAATTCACAAGAATTTATGGAAAATAAGGCACTATAGTTCTTTGAGAGGCAGTTTGCTACTGAAGAAGTGTCAAACAACTATGATTTGTTGATGAATGTTCCAGCTATGATCTTAGATAAGCAGAATGAGGAATTTATTAAAGTTCCTTGGGAGGAAGAAGTGAAGTTGGCAGTCGTTGGGCTTAATGGGGACAGTGCTAGTGGTCCTGATGGCTAAACTGGCAGGTTCTTCCATGTTGCTTGGGACATAATGAAGGATGACATTGTGAGAATGGTGCAGGCACTATTCAGTGGAAGAGCAATTTCTTGATATGTCACACATACTAATCTGATATTGATTCCAAAGAAGCAAACTGTATCAACATTATCTGACCTTAGGCCTATCAGTCTTAGCAACTTCATCAACAAAGTTCTTTCAAGGGATGTGCATAACAGGTTGGTTGGAGTACTTCCTTCTCTTATCTCTTAGAATCAGGTAGGTTTTTTTAAGGGAAGAAGCATAGTGGAGAATCTACTACTTGCACAGGAAATTATCCATGACATTAATGAAAGAGGTGATGATGCTAATGTTGTGATTAAATTAGACATGATGAAGGCCTATGATAGGGTGTCTTGGCCTTTGTTAACAATGGTACCGAGGAAGATGGGGTTTTATTATGAGTTCATAGATGTTATCTTTCAGTTTGTGTCATCAAATTGGTACTCTATTCTCTTCAATGGCCAAAGCTATGGCTTCTTTCACTCAGTCAGGGGGTTGAAGCAAGGTGATCCATTATTACCAACTCTCTTTATCCTCACAGCTTAAGTACTCTCTAGGATCTTAAATTCCCTAAACAATCACAACTTTTATAGGGGTTATGCTATGCCTAAGTGGAGCCCATATCTCAATCACTTGGCATATGCTGATGATACTATATTGTTTACTTCTTCTCTTGAAGAGTCATTGCATCTGATTACTGGTGTTCTTCAAGCTTATGAGGAAGTTTTAGGTTAGAAGATAAACAAAGACAAAAGTGCAATATACCTCCATGGATCAGTGAGTAGTGATGAGGTTGACAAGGTTGAGGTGATCACTGGCATACATAGAAATGAGTTTCCTTTCACTTACCTGGGATGCCCTATTTTTTATGGTAGGAGGAAGAAGATATACTACGAAGAATTAATAGGGAAGGTGACTGCCAGGTTGCATAGGTGGAGTGCAAAGATGTTGTCTTTTGGTGAGAGAGCAATACTGATCAAGCGTGTCCTCCAAAGCATGCCAATACATCTTCTCTCTACAGTGAACCCTTTGGACAGTGTCATCAATCAATTACATAGGTTTTTTGCAAAGTTCTTTTGGGGTAATTCACAGGAAGGATCAAGCTGACATTGGTCATCTTGGAAACACTTATGCTTGCCAGTTGATGAAGGAGGTATGGGGTTCAGATCTTTATTTGATACCTCAAATGCATTGTTTGCTAAGCTTTGGTGGAACTTTAGAACTGGTGATTCATTATGGGAAACCTACATGGCTAACAAGAATTGCAAGCTGCATAAGGCCATTGTTCCATACAAAGAAGGCTCATATGTCTGGAGGAAAATGATACAAGCTAGAGAGGCAATTGATCATGAGATATACTGGCAGGTTAGGCAAGGTTCAGCTCATTTATGGTATGATAACTGGACATGATTAGGTCTATTGTACTTTGTAGTGCCATACACATTTGAGTGTGATCTGCAGTACAATAGTGTAAAGGAGCTAATAGAAGTGGGGCAATGGAATGTTGAGTTGCTAGCTCAACTGTTACCAGATGACATTGTGGATCACATTGTTAATAATGTGTCCTTGTTAGGTGCTGATCAGAGAAGAGACAAGCCTTGGTGGTGTTTAACCTCTAATGGTAAGTTTTCAGTGAGTAGTGCATGGAATTATCTAAGGGTGAAGCAGCATAAGGTGCCAATTGCCAAGTTTCTGTGGGTTAAAGGGATGCCTCTCTAGGTGTCATTCATGATGTGGAGAATGTGGATGTTCAAGCTTCCTCTTGATGGTGAATTGAAGAGAATGGGATATCACTTCCCTTCTAGATGCTTGTGCTGTGTCATGTCTAAGGTTGAAACTAGGGAACATCTTTTCTGGTCAAGTCTTGTGGCAACTAGTTCGTGGAAGTTCTTTGCTCAACCTGCTGGAATTCATTTGGACAATTGTAATTTGCATCAGGTTTGTTTTAAGTGGTAGAGGCAATGGCCTAAGCCATGGTTACAAGCTGTTTTTCACATTGTCCCTTCTTTTATTGTTTGGTCTTTGTGGAAAAGAAGAAATGCAATCAGACATGATAAAACTGCCTCATAGTCTAGGATGATTTATGAGATTACTAGTAACATCTTCTACTATGTTAAATTGAGTTTTCCTTACATCTCTGTGGGAAGTTAATCATGGCCACATATAGTGAATGCATTAGAGAACTATTTGCCTAGGTTTAGATATATTAAAGTGGGGTTGAAGGTGCCAAATCCTGGAGTCTTGAAAGTCAGCACTGATGGTACTTCTAAGGGCAACCCAGGCCCTAGCTCTCTGGCATTATGTGTGAGGAATTGTGAGGGTGATGTTCTTTATGCTTTTGCTAAATTTATTGGTGAACATAATAACATGATTGATGAGGCAATGGCCATAAGGGAGGCAATGAAATAATGTGTGGAGAAGTCCTTAGGGGCTGTTGTTATTGAAACTGATTCACTGGTGGCTAAACAAGTGATAGAGGGGGTGTGGCAACCTATGTGGTATATAGCTTCTATTATTGATGATATCTTGAGGTTGAAGCAGCTTGGGAGTTTTCAGTTTCAGCATACCTTGCGTGAAGGAAATAAATGTCATACCCGATTTTGGACTCAACTCGAGACGAGTCGTTTTTTGAATTTGACTGGGTGAACTCGTTTGAGTTTAGATGTTGGAGTCTCCACCTAACATATTTTTTAACTAGGCGTATCAGGGTACCTATTTTTTTTCTAGCTAATTTTATAATTAACTCTGAAAACTTAGTCTACAAACTAGATATTCTAGGTAAGAGGTTCAACTTAACTCAAGAGGAAGGGGTTAGACACATCTCGAGCTCCACCAAATATGGTTACCAGCCGGACTTTATAATTGGGATTCTAGACCAAACAATTAAACTAACTAGAGAATAAAAAATATTTGAATATTAAACCAAGTGCGTAAATTTAAAGTCAAGTAAATAAATATTCGTCTCGTGCCTTGCAAAACAAATAAATAAGTTAGTAAAAATTGTTAAAAATAAAGTAAATGAGTTTGGCTATTTTTATCCCTTTTCGAAAAAGGGCTGTCTTTAGTAATTTCACCGTGTTGTACCTCGCAAAATATAAAAAAAATAAGTTAGGAAATAATAATATTAATAATAATGAAAGTAATAGAAATGCAATGATAATAATATTCGTAGATAATAATAATGAAAATAATGATAATAATAAAAAAGGATTTCTTTTCTCTCGTTGTTTTCTTTCAAAAACAGGACGTTGTCTCTTGTCCAATTTTTCCTCGTAAAATATAAAGGAAATAAGTTAGTGAAAATAGTGACAATAATAAAAATTTAAAATAATAATAATGATAATAACAATAATATTTTTAAAATAAAGGGGAAGGGGATTTTAAAAAGTGTCGGCTCAGGTGTGTATGAATTGGGTAGAGGTTAGGGACGTCGATACGGCTGCGAACACGCCAGCCGATCGTGTTGTCATGCCAAGTACCGGTCTCATCGCTCTATCACCGGCTCGTTTGTAATCACGGCTTATACACGTCATAATAGCCTTTTTGTTTTCGGGATGCGGGAATAGGATTGTTTATCCATTCAAATCAGTAGACCTCAAATAAATAATTATTTTTCTTGACCATAATTGGTCCGTCAATTCGTTGTTTAATTGCATAGGCCTCAAATTAAAATATTTTCACAGACCATTGACATAGTAAGTGCCTGGAACTGCAAAATCTCAGAAATAATTAGTGATACGTTATTAACAGTGTCCAAACATAACAATTTGGCAAAATAAACAAATAACGGTGCAATGCAAAAACCGGTCAAACACATCTTCGGAAAGCAGATGTCAACAACAACGTTGTCGACAAAGCCAAACGATGGAACAAACCAATCACCCTCCGTTCCAATAGTCAAGCGATGGGGATTCTGTAACAAGTCAGGCGAGACCCAGTGAACTGCGCAGTGGAAGCAACGGTGGAGGAGGAGCGACACCAGTAGCAGATAGCGTCACTACAACTCCCTCTCTACGATTCATGATCTGCGACATCAAACAAAAGATCAAGTTCCACTAGAAACTAGTAAAGATAGCAAACATATTCAATCAAAAGGAAAACGAAATAGCAATAAACGAGACTGAATCGCAGTCAATAAGGAGGCAGAGGAGCGCCGCCGCGTCGCTGCAACCCCAACGGCTCCTTCAAATTTTAATTATCAGTCCACCAATCAACGGAGGGAAAATTCAAACAAAAATCTGTAAGCAAATGAAACAGAGGGAAACAACAGCGACGAGTGGATAGCGGAACCAAATTAGGTGTTTTACGATGGCGGTGGCTTTTGTCCTCTAGACCCCAACCCCGATCTCCCTCTGTTCCTCTCCAGTGACCCCGATTTCCCCTATTTTTGCTTGTATGTAAATATGTTATGGTGTTTGTAAAGAGAATATAAGATGTAAAGGGATTTTCCCTGTATCCCCTTTTTTCCCCCCTTATCCCCGTTACTGGATTTTCTTGGTGGTGTATGTATCGAATGGGTATTGGGGGGTAATGGGATCTGTAGGTGTGTGTGTGATTTTCAACTGATGGAAATGGTATTATGTGGGTATTGTCTGTGTGTTGGAAAATGAAGAAGATGACTAAAATAAAAAGGAGGTGGTGTCCTACTGATCCCCGAGTGTGTAAGTGTGTATATAGGAACTAGGAGTTAATTTGATTGAGCCAAAATCAAGGGATCTTGATTTCCTAGCCGTTGGGAGAGATAAGGGGGATTTTGATGAAGTTATTTTAGGGACATGGAATTTATTTGGGGGGATAATTTTAGGGATTAGGATAATAATTTAGGAGAAGATTTGGGGGGATGAACTTGGACAGGAAGACGTATCTAGACTATTGTTTGGCCTAGATTCAAGGTAGAATTAGGAAGAAGGTTTGGGATTTAAAAAAATTCAAATAATAAGGATGTATTTGGTTAGGTTCAGAGTAAAATGTAAATAAATAAAAATAAATAAAGATAAATAAGAGTTTTGGGTAGTAATTTTGAAATACGGAAGAGTTAATAATAAAAAGGAATTTGGACACTTTAATTGGCCAATATTTAACTTAAAGGTGTAAAAATAAAATATAGATATACATATATTATAAAATGCACAAATAAATATTAAATAAACTCAAATAAAATTATTTAAATATATATAAGCACAAATAATTATCAATTTGTACAAATAATCACAAATTGAAATAAACTTTATATGTAGCCTAAATGATGCAATTATGTGATATATTATGAATGTACTAAATTGCGCAAATATTCGCAGTTTGACAAATAACCTAAATGATGCAAATTTACATAATATAGTCACACTTAAGTATATAATATATAAATAGAGGATAACACACGTAAATGCATAATTTCTAGTGTACATTTTGCACAAATAGTCACATTGTACCCTTAAGTTGCATTATAGCCAATTTTAGAAAAAGGAGGGACAAAATTGGGTGTCAACAGCTGCCCCTCTTTGCCCGGGGATGATGAAAGAGTCTTCGGGCAAAGATAGTTGACGGAGTAGCCAATTTTGTCACGACTGGTGGGAAAAATGATTGAAAGGGGAGAATAGGAGTTTTGGGGTGGTTTTGGCCGAACCCCGGTCTCGTAGTTGCCTACACATCTCGGGTTTCAAGAGAATCAGGCCGCGTGTAGTTCTAGAATGGCATTTTACCTGTGTGAAATGTTTATGACGCACGATTTTGGATGTAAAGACTAAACTTATCCAAGTATGTAAAGTTTAGGTTCGTGTGTGCTTTGCCTTTTGGCGAGATAAATGAAGAATGAAGTAAAGGCACTGGCGAAGGTGAGATAACCTCAACAGATCGAGCATGGGAAAAGAGGCTTATAATCGTTCTAGTTATGAAAATGTGGCGCGCTACACACCCATAAATAAGAGTTTATAGGTACCTAGTTTCCACTTCATCTCGATAAATGAGTAATCTTGCCATCAATATTGCCTTGACTGAGCTGGGAAACATTTGAATAGTGAGTTCTATCAATGCACACGATTTTAAGCAGACATGCACGATTAAGCACGAAAATACGCACAATTGACGTAGATAGGCTTGAATAGGCAAAGTAGGCATTAGTTGGAAGGAAATGCAAAATGACATCCTAATTCGCAATGGAAGATTAGGCAGATTGCTTGTGAGGGCATGTAATGATCGGCTTTTGGGCATGTCAGAATTCGACAGAATAGGCATTTGCAGGTAGGACAAAGGTGTTGTCGAAGTCGAGATAACATCGATAGACCGAGTGTGGTGAAATAAGCTTGTAAACGTCCCAGTTATGAAGATGTGGTGCACGACACACCTATAAAGAGGAGTTTACATGGGCACATTTTCCACTATAACTCGATAGAGGAGTCATCTTGGCCTCAACATTGTCTTGAATGAACTGAGGAATATTGAGGAGTAAAGCACGATGAACATGCATGATTCAAGCAGATAGGCACGAATAGGAAAGAATACGGAGCTGGTACCCAATTGGAAAGGAAAGGTTGGGTAGATCACTGGTGCTTTGAACGCTTTGGAACTTGGCAAAATAGGTAGCTTGCGGATGTAGCAAAAGCATTATATGTAGGATTAGGCCTTTTGAATTAGGTTTTGGGATGAAGTTTTGAGGTAAATTTGAGGCTTTGTGGTTGCACAATTTGGTAGTGATTTTGGGAGTAGGTGTGAGAGTATGGTGCAAGGATCCGTCAAGAGATCGGGGAGTTCCTACAACAGAAATGCAAATAAAGATAAAGATGAAGATAAAGCAAACTTCCCTGTTTAGTTGAGCTCTCCTTTGTCTGGTCCGCTTTCAGGTGCTCAGTGCTAGAGAATGTATGCCTCTCCTCTGCGGATATCCATTTGCTAAGTGCTTCTCTTCAGGAGGTAGTTGCCTTGTCGTGCTGAACTGTTGTTGGATCATTTCGCCAGTGTGACGCCGGATTGTATGTCCATTATTTTTCGTCCTTAGAAGTGTGCTCGTCACGTCGGGCTGTATACTCCTTTTTTATTGAGCTGTGTATCTTTCCATGCAGGGTTGCCTATCATTCTTTTATTTCGGTTGAACACCCTTTGTCATGTTATCCTTTCAACGGGTTGTCTACCCTCCAGGTTGTCTTCCTGTTACAATGTCAAAATTTGCATCGGACTGTGTACTCCCCGCAGTGTCAGTTTCGACATCGGGCTGTGTACCCTTCGTCGATGCATAAGGCTGTGTACCCTCCGCAAAAAATAGAAATCCAAATTGATATCGGGCTGTGTACCCTCAATTGACGCTTCGGGCTGTGTACCCTCAGCTAATGTAAATGACAAATCGATATCGGGCTGTGTACCCTCAATAAAAGCTTCGGACTGTGTACCCTCAGCTTATTTAAAATGAAAATCGATATCGGGCTGTATACCCTCAATCGGCGCTTCGGGCTGTGTACCCTCAGCTATTGTAAATGACAAATAGATATCGGGCTGTGTACCCTAAATCGACGCTTCAGGCTGTGTACCCTCAGCTAATTTAAAATAAAAATCGATATCGGGCTGTGTACACTCAATCGACGCTTCGGGTTGTGTGCCCTCAGCTAATGTAAATAAAAAATCGATATCGGGCTGTGTACCCTCAATCAACGCTTCAGGTTGTGTGCCCTCAGCTAATTTAAATGACAAATTGATATCGGGCAGTGTACCATCAACCGACGCCTCGGGCTGTGTATCCTCAGCTAATTTAAAATGTAAATCGATATCGGGCTGTGTACCCTCAATCGACAATTCGGGTTGTGTACCCTCAGCTAATGTAAATGACAAATCGATATTGGGATGTGTACCCTCAATCGAAGTTTCGGGTTGTGTGCCCTCAGCTAATTTAAAATGCAAATCGATATCGGGCTGTGTACCCTCAACCGACACTTCGGGTTGTGTGCCCTCAGCTAATTTAAAATGTAAATTGATATCGGGCTGTGTACCCTCAACCGACGCTTCGGGTTGTGTGCCCTCGACTAATTTAAATGTTAAACCTTTGCTGAAGCACTTCTGTCGTGCATTGTTGATTTAGGTATCTTACATGCCTGCATCCAAGGAAAGATTGGTGAGTTGTACGGGGTGGTTTGGTTTGTGCATTCTTAGCTTGTTTCGCGTTCGCTGTCCACGAGTGCCGGGATCTTGGCCAAGCTGATAGGGATATGCATAAAATAGTATATAATGCAAATGATTTTGAAATTTTTTTTATAAGAAGGAAAATAAAATGAAATATTTTATCCCATTGAGTCACAAGTCGCGTTGTGTAAAGCCAAAGTTGTCGTCCTTCGTGCTGCTCCAGACACCGTTAAGTGAATTTTGAGGGCGACCTCAAAATTTTGCCCAGTTTGCGTTTGAAATATTTGAGAGGTCCTCAAAAATTTCTGCCCCAGTGTCAACTATGTTTGTCCTTTGGGAATTTTTAAGAGTTCCTCAAAAATTTTGCCCCAGTGTTCACTTTGTGGGGAAAATGAAGTTTTTGTATTTATGCGACCGAACCTTGAATAGGTTGCCTACGTATCCCACTTGGGGAATCAGGTCGTGACATAGTTCAGGTTACATAATATATTGCATAATGGGAAAATCACTAATCAATAGGAATCCGTATACATAGTATCTTTTACAGCATCTTAGTTGATAGGTTTTAGCCAGACTTCTCCATCCATCTCTGCCAATATCAATGCTCCTCCATTCAAAATTTGGTGAACTATGTACGGTCCTTGCCAATTTGGTGCGAACTTGCCTTTTGCTTCTTCTTGATTCGGAAATATCTCCTTCAAAACTAATTGCCCACGTTCAAAGAATCTCTCTCGAACTTTCTTGCTGAATGCTTTGGCCATCCTCCTCTGATATAATTGCCCACGACATATTGCATTCAATATCTTGCCATCGATGAAGGCCAATTGCTCTATTCTTCCTTTGATCCATTCAGCATCTTTCAATTGCATATCTTGGATGATTCTCAAAGATGGTATCTCGACCTCCGCGGTATCACTGCTCGGTGCCATACACCAATAAATACGGAGTAGCCCCCGTTGATGTTCTCATTGTGGTGCGGTACCCTAACAGGGCATAGGATAAATTCTCATGCCATTGCTTTGAAGTGCCTATCATTTTGCTGCAATATTCTCTTGATGTTTTTATTGGCCGCCTCGGCAACACCATTCATTTGACGTCTGTATGCAGTGAAGTTGCGATGCTTGATCTTGAAGACCTCACAGGTCTCTTTGATTAGGTCACTGTTTAGGTTGGACCCATTGTCAATGATGATGGATTCACGGATGCCAAATCGGCAAATCATCTTATCACGAATGAAGTCAGACACCACCTTTTTTTTTACTGATTTGTATGATGCAGCTTCTACCCATTTGGTAAAATAGTCAATGGCCACCAATATGAAGCGATGCCCATTGGAAGCAGCTGGCTCGATAGGTCCTATGACATCCATCCCCCAGGCTACAAAAGGCCAAGGCAATCCCATGTTAAATTCATTGGGAGGCACTCGAATCATATCTCCATGGATTTGGCGTTGATGACATTTCTTTGCGTGATTTATGCAATCATGATCCATTGTCATCCAAAAATAACCAGTCCTCAAAATTTTCTTTGTAAGTACGAAATGTGTGGGCCACACGCCCCGGAGTGTACTTCTTTTAATAATTTAGCAGCTTCTTTTGCGTCCACGCATCTCAACAACCCTAGATCGGGTGTCCTTTTGTACAAAACTTCTCCGTTCAGAAAGAAACCATTTGCTAACCTCCTCAGTGTCTTCTTTTGGAGGCTTGTTGCATTCATTGGATAACTGCCGTCCTTGAGGAACCCTTTGATGTCGTAGAACCAAGGCTGTCCGTCTGACTCTTCTTCTATGTGATAGCAATAAGCTGGTTGCTTCCTCACTGTCACGGGTATTGGATCAATGTAGTTCTTGTCAGGATGCTTGATCATGGCAGATATGGTAGCCAAAGAGTCCGCGAACTCATTTTACAGTCTGGGTACATGCCGGAATTCTATGTTGGTGAATCTTTGCTTTACCTCCTTTATACACTCCAGGTACGACAGTATCTTCAGATTCTTTGCTGTCCATTCTCCTCGAACTTGGTGAATATGTAAGTCAGAATCCTCAATTGCTAATAACTCTTATATATTCATGTCCACTGCTAATCTAAGACCCAAAATACATGCTTCGTACTCCTCCATGTTGTTGGTGCAAGGAAACCTTAGTTTGGCCGTGACAGGATAGTGTTGCCCAGTCTCGGAAACTAATACTGCTCCAATGCCGACTCATTTGAAATTGACCGCTCCATCGAAGAATAGCCTCCAACCGTCATACTCTTCGGTGATATCTTCTCCTACGAACATGACTTCTTCGTCGGAGAAATAGGTATGCAAAGGTTCATAGTCATCTCCCACCGGATTCTCGGCTATATGATCAGCCAAGGCTTGAGCTTTCACCGCCTTTTGAGTGACAAAAGTGATGTCAAATTCGCTGAGCAGCATTTTCCATTTAGCCAGCTTTCCAGTAGGCATTGGTTTTTGGAAAATGTACTTGAGGGGGTCCATCCTTGATATTAGCAACGTTGAGTAAGATGTCAGGTAATGTCTAAGCTTTTGTGCTATCCAAGTCAGCGCACAACACATCCGCTCCAGCAATGCGTACTTGGCTTCGTAAGGAGTGAACTTCTTGCTTAGATAGTATATAGCTTGCTCCTTCCTCCTAGTTGAATCGTGTTGTCCCAATACACAACCAAAGGCTAAATCTACCATGGACAGGCACAAGATTAAAGGTCGCCCAGGCTCAGGTGGGACCAGCACAGGAGGGCAAGACAAGTACTCCTTTATCCGATCAAATGCTTTTTGGCAATCCTGTGTCCACTCGATCACGTCTTTCTTCAGTAACTTGATGATTGGCTCACAGATGACGGTGGATTGTGCTATGAAACGGCTGATGTAATTGAGCCTTCCTAGGAAGCTCATAACCTCCTTCTTGCTTTTTGGCGATGGCAATTCTTTGATGGCTTTGATCTTGGACGGATCCAGCTCGATACCTCTTCTACTGACGATGAAACCCAGGAGCTTCCCTGCTGGAACACCAAAAGCACACTTTGCCGGATTTAGATTTAGATTGTACTTTCGCAAGCGGTTGAAAAACTTGCGCAAGTTCTCAAGATGCTCCGAACTCTTCTTTGATTTGATGATCACGTCGTCCACATCGACTTCAATCTCTTTGTGCATTAGGTCATGGAACATAGTGGTTATTGCTGTCATGTAATTTGCTCCAGCATTCTCTAAACCAAATGGCATAACCTTGTAGCAATAAGTCCCTCAAGATGTAGTGAAAGCTGTCTTCTCGGCATCCTCTTCATCCATAAGAACTTGATGATAACCAGCGAAACAGTCTACGAAGGATTGCAGTTCATGTTTTGCGCAAATGTCAATCAGGATATGTATGTTTGGTAGCGGAGAGTCATCCTTCGAACTTGCTCTATTCAGATCTTTATAATCCACACAAACTCGGAGCTTCCCATCTTTCTTCGGCACTGGGACGATGTTGGCCAACCAAGTTGGATATTTGACTGTTTTCAGAATCCCTGCATTGAGCTGCTTAGTTACTTCTTCACAAACTTTCAACAGAACCGATTACTTGAAAGTTCGGGCCTTTTGTTTGACTGGCGGAAAGCCTGGATTGATAGGTAATTTGTGAGCTACCACATCCATGCTTATTCCACTCATGTCATCGTACGACCAGGAGAATACGTCCTCATATTCTTTAAGAAACTCCGTGTATCGGTTTTTATCTTCGGCATTGAGATGCACACTGATCCTTGTCTCTTTCACAATTTCCTCGTCTCCTCAGTTTATCACCTCAGTCTTCTGAAGGTTTGGCTTAGGTTTGTTTTCGAATCTTTCAAATTATTCTTGTGTAGTTTCATCAAAATCATCATAATCAGCTCTAGCTTCTCCAAGCTCCATTGTTTCATTACACGTTGCGATTGTGGACTCAATGGGATTATTAGTATGAATGCTAAAAAAGTAAGATATTGCAAAATTTAAAAATTAAAGCAAAGAGTTAAACAGGAAATAATGCGACATTTTATTTATGAGTCCTTGCAAAACAAGGTTTGTAGGGAAACATGTGCAATAGGAAAGGAAAAATGCAAACTCCACGACTTAGAGTTGGGTTTTATTTTAAAAAGCATAAAAATAAAAATAAAATTTATCCCCCAGCTCTACCAAGGTCCACGGTAAGCTCGGGCCCGGTTTCTGATCTAGTTGTTCAGTGCTGATCCAGATCCAGCCCTTGTCAATCCAGGAGGTTCGGCATGTTCTTCTAGGATTGCACAACAGTCTTCATCAGCTATGAATAGATTTTGCATTCCTGCCAGCAGATCCTTTTCAGCATCGGCTAATTTCGGCTCCACTCCTTGTGTTGCGGACACCTCCCCTTTTCGACCATCCAAGTATCCAGACGAGACGAAGATATGCAAAACAGTCTTGGTTCTTTTCTTATAGAACTTGAAATCCGATGATGCTTCTTCCATGCTCTTTTCATAGGTCACAACGTACCCTATGCCAGCCTTCTCATTGTCGGGCCTCATCACAATTCTGATTGGCTCGACCATACCATCCAAGTTCTTGCCCAAACCTTTGCCCGGTTCATGGGAGTACATATGGCTCTTCGATCACCACCTCCATAGGTTCAGGTGCTTTGGGTATCCACACTTGTTTCCCTTTTGTTTCTTCAGATATGGTTTCCAATTGGGCCGAGCATTGGGTGAGTACATTGGTCGCTTCTCGGTCTTAGCTGGTAGCGTTTTGCGAAATTCGCATAAGGGCACTCCCCAATCAGACATGACTGGCTCCAGTCCAAGTTCCTTCTTTCGTAGCCTTTACCTCGGCTATCCCAATAAGCATCGTAAAAGTTCCTCTTTCTTTCTTCAATCCTAGGCGGTGCGTTGACCAACTTGGGAGCAAAGTGCGCAATGTAACCCCCTTGGACCGCGTCTGTGGTATCCCAACTTGAATTGTAGTTCTTGCGGTGTCCTCCTCGAGTGGCTTGTATTTCTCCCACAAGTTCTACAGTATAGAATGTCTGCCCATCAGGAGTATTCCCTTCAATTGCGGGTATGGTTTGCTCACTGTAGATAGAATTGTTCCCCTCACCGAACACTACTACCTCTTTGTGATCCCATTCGAACTTCACGGTTTGGTGCAATATAGAAGGCACCGCACCAGCCATATGAATCCAGGGCCTCCCCAGTAGCAAATTGTAGGAGGCAGAGATGTCCATGACATGAAACTCAGCAGTCCACGGTACCGACCATGATAGTTAGGTCAATCTCCCCAATGGTGCTGCTTTGTGACCCATCAAACGCCTTCACCTTCATGTCGCTCTCCCTTATCTTGCTTTGGTCAATTCACATTCTTTTCAGATTGATGAATGGGCATATGTTTAGACCGGAACCTCCGTCGATCAAAACTCTTCCCACAAACCAGTCTTTGCACTTGATAGTTATGTGCAAAGCTTTGTTGTGATTCAACCCTTCAGATGTTGGTTCATCTCCATGAAAAGCAATTCGGTTGGCCTCCATGACTTGTCCAGCCATGCTAGCTAGGTCTTCAACTGAAGTGTCCACCGGAACATATGCCTCGTCTAATACCTTCATCAAAGCACTTCGGTGGCCCTCCGATTTGAGGAGCAAAGCCAAAACAGAGATTTGTGCTGGAGTTTTGCCTAAGTGCTCAACTACGGAGTACTCCTTTGGTTGCACCTTCTTCCACAATCTTTCAGACTCATCATTGCTGATGCCTCGTCTATCTTGAACAAGATGCCCGGGAGTGTAAAGCCTCCCACTCCTAGTCATCCCTTGTGCGACAACAGTCTCAACTACATGCTTGTTCTTCTTTTCCCTTTCATAGTCCAGAGGTACTGGCTTGTTGCTGTATGGTGGAACCACATCGACATATAATTTAGGGGCCACTTCTACCTCAATGGGCTCTAGTGCTGTGGTGGCTTGCAACTGAAGTGTTTGCTGGTATCTTTTCTTTTGCCTTAACGATAGTCCCTTCTAAGTTTCATTCCTCATCCAACTCGATCAGGTTCACCCTATAGTCTCCATGATTAGGCAAAGGATTGTTGTGCACATTCGGAGCCTTCAAGTGCATCACTTTTTAGTCGATCAAGTCTTGTATTTTATCCCTCAAGGCATAACACTTTTCAGTATTGTGATCAGGTCTTCCAGAGTGGTAGGCACAGGTTTTTGTTGGGTCAAATTAGGGTGTCATTCTATCGAGCATTTTGAATGGCACGGGTTGTATATGACCGACTGCTTTGAGTCTCTCGAACAATTGAGTGCGAGATTCGGCCAACGGGGTGTAGTTTCTTTTGGGTCTTGGGTTGTTATTGGTGTGAGGCATTGGTGAATAGGTGTTGGTATTTCGGTAGTTGGGACTTTGTGGGTAAGTTGGTCTTTGTGGTGGTGGGTTTTGGTACATGGGATGGGTGTTATAGACTGGGTAGGTGGATGTGGGTGGTATGTACGGGTAGGAGGGATGAGGCGTTTGGTAGTAGTGATTGTGAGTAGGGGAGTGGTCAAGTGATGCGGCCACGAAGGAGACGTCGTCCTTATTCTTTCTTGAGGTAGTAGTGCTGCCAGCTTGTAGTGCTTTGTCAGCGGCTTGTAATGCGGCCATGCTAACAATCCTTCCAGTCTTCAGTCCATCTTCGACCATATCACCAATCTTGATCAACTCTCCAAACTTCTTATCTTGCAGATTCAGCATTTTGTCAAAATAGACATCTTCTTGTATGCGAATGAAAGTTGCCAGTATCTCATCGTCTTCCATGAGAGGTTGGACTTTGGCGGCTTCGGCCCTCCATCTAGTTGCAAACTCTCTAAAAGTTTCAGGGGGCTTCTTCTTCAATTTCTCTATGTAAAACCGGTCAGGCATGGCATCCGTGTTGTGCCCAAAACTTTCGACAAAGTCTCAAGCCATTGCTTCCCAGCTCGTCCACTTCTTTGTTTGTTGCTTAGAGTACCACTACTAGTGCATCTCCACTTAGACTGTGGTTAAACAGTTGCATGCAATCTTTTCGTCATGTCCAACCCCAATCAGCTTGTCACAGTAAGATCTTAAATGAGCTATTGGGTCTCCACTGCCATCGAACATGTTGAAATTGGGTATCTTGTAACCTTCGGACAGCTTCAGATCATGATACAAGAAGAGGTCCTCATAAGCTAGCCCTCGGGTTCCCTTAATATCTTGGAGTTGCTTGAACTTCTCGACCAGCCATTGGACTTGCTCTTTGGTGCTGTCTTGGTCTTCCTTAGTCCATGCGTACATCTCATGATCTTTGGTGGGTGATGCGATGGTTTTGGTTTCAACGGTGAAGGAGAGTAAGTTGTTTTGTGGTCCTTTTGGTGGTGCAGTGTAGGTAGGGTAAGGAATGTCCTTTTCAGGGTAGAGTGAATCTTTGTTGTGAGGGCGGGTAGTTTGATTTTGTTCGAGGATCTCATCTGTACAGGCAAGAGGGATCCTATTCTCCAACTCAAGCAGCCTCTGCTCCAAATTAGCGTAGTTTTGGTAGGCAACCATGCCTTGTTTCTCAGGAGTTCCAACCTTGTCAAACTCAGCCATGATATTTCATCTCGTCCTTGTCCTTGTAGGTAAGGGGGAGGTGTTAGGATTGATCCTTTGGACCTCAACATGTATTGCAGCGCGGCCAAAATGCACAAACCAAACTATCAGGGACTTGGGAACTGACACATCAAAAACAAGAAGAGAAAATGTGAGTATACGTTAGTTTGAATAAAATCGCGTCCTATCATGCATGGGACCTCTTATGTGCTAGAGGTGGGCCTATCGTGGATTCGATGTAACGTTTGCACCAAACACATCATTTCATTTGAATAAACATGATCATCACAAGTCTAAAACCCAAAAATAACGAAATTTATTTATTTTGCTTGGCTTTATCACTACCACTAATGACTCGATTAAGATGAAAACGACAATAAGGAAAGACAAGATGACTTGACTCGATACGACTAGACTAGGTGCCAAGCAAAGAGACTTCAGGTTCAAATATCAGCTCCAGCGTCTTCCTTTTCGTTCTCCTCTTTGGCTTCCTCATTGGGTTTGTGAGCCAGACTAATGAGCGGAGGATCAACAAATGTTTCCAGCAGGTCTTTCCCAGCCTCCATGTCAACCAAAGCTTTTACGAGGAACTCGTAGATTTCTAATCCTCTTGCTTCCTTCTCTTCCAATGGTACTGACTTAAATACTCTCTCCATCCTTTGAGCAAATCTTGTTCCAGCAGCCTGCCTTGCAGTCATGACCTTGCCGGTCCAATAATGAGCTCGTCCCCTTTAATCTTATCTTTGTATTGTCTCCTCATCTCCCTCTTTTGTGTCACCCTTAACTCCTTCGTTCTTTGGTCAAACTCGTGTTTCAGCTTCTTGTATTTTTCAGCAGCATTTGGAGCTTTGGCTTTCCTTTTCAGTGTAGTCTTAGATCGATACTTTGCCTTATCTTCGCTTAGCTATTGAGGGTAAGCTTGGGTAGCTGTGGGGTTTATCCTACTGCCACGACCACGGCAAAACTGCATAGTAAGCCTTTTCTCCCACATTGTTAATATGGTGAGAACCATCAGATGCTCGATGTCCTTTATGTCAATGTTGAAACTTCTTCCCTCTGTAACTGCGGGGTTTACTATGTCATTGCTACTTGTCGAAGGATCCTTAGAGGAACATAGTGATGAGTTCCTCGTAATCCAATTAATGTCAAGAAGGTGATGTCTTGACCTTGTATGGAGACAACGAAACCAGCGCAATTCTCAATCATCCATTGTACCTCTTGCAATTCTTCGAGCTTGGTGTACCAACCTTCTATATATGCGGGGTATTCCCATGCCACTGTTCCAGCCATACGGGTGTTATGCGAACGAATCCCTCCGTTCCAAGATGGTTTTGGTGCTATAGGGCTGACAGGGACGCTATGCAAGTGCTCTAGTATTCCAACATGACTTTTCCATCAATCACTCCCTCGACATATGGATCACAAGGGGCTCTTAGAAAATCAACGAACTCCTTAGGTTCCATGTCTCGGGGATAAATCATAGTCTCGGGTCCGAGCTCTAACCCTGCTAGCCCTCCAAATTCTTCCAACATTGGTGCCAAATCGAAACCATTGAAATGAAATACAGCCCTTTTGTAGTCCCAGAAATGTGTAGCGGCTTCAACCAGACCAGTCATGGCAGTGTAGTTCTTGAGAGCTATCAATTCCCCCAACATCTTTTGAACATGAGCTTTGCTGGCAACAGCCAAATCCTCCCACAAAAGTTTGATCAATTGAAGAGGTCGGGAAATGATCTCAAATTGGAGAGTACCCTTTGCAGCCATAGCCTGAAAACAAAACAAGAAAAGGTAAAGACCAAAACATCCTTACAGTTTTGATCATGTTTAAACAGACAATCCGTGTTTCATGCAAACGTTTCTTCGAATCAATACAGAGATGGAATTTGTCATTTTTCGGGTTAAAAAGCCTTTTGACATTTGGCGTAGGTTTACTAATGGACTATTACGTGCCAAGGACGTATAGCCTTCCTAGGTTTGTCATTTTATAAAGAAAATGAATTGTAGCCAATTATTCTCATAAATTCCCCAACTTTTGAAAATCAGTACATGATAACTTTTTGAAAAAAATAAAGTACAAGAGAGAAAAAAATGAAAATGACGCTTTGACTAGGCAGCACACTCCTTTTCCTTCTTGGCCCTTTTTTGCTTCTCGTGTAATCTCCTTAACTTCTTCCATAGCTTTGGTTAAGTATCCTTTGGCTGCTACCAAGTGTAGGATGTCTACCTCTGCATACTCCGAGTTCCATTGCTCAAGTTTCGTTTCCAATGCCTCTATCTTTTCCTCTAGTTCTAATGTACGCTTCTTCCACACTTCGATCTCTTCTTTGTTTTCCTTATCCATCTTGACTGCTTTCAACATGAACTCTCAGTACCAAATTTGATCCTCTGCCTCACGATCTCTTATGTTATTTCCACGACTTAGCCCCACTACCACATTTCCCTTTATACTAGAGCGTAACCAGCTTTTGTAGTTTGGCTCGCATCCAGCGTTATATCTATCAGGTGCTAGCGATGCTTCTTCCATGACTTGTCTTCCTACCCATGCCTTCCTAATGCTCTTGACCCTTGGAACAACAACTTCAGTGTAGTCAAACTGATAATCTTTCGTGTCTGATATCAATGGTACGATTTTCTTTCTCCCTGCTTGCCTCATTACTCTTAGCGGTTGATGAGGTTGGAGGCCTCTTAACCCCATAAGTATCACAAATGATGCCTTCTCAGAACTAATGATAAAATCTGATGAAGGAAACCAAGTGAACATCCACTGAATTGAGTCCTCCGTTATGTTTTCGAACAATTTTACCCATTTCTCTGTGCTGCTTGGCTGCTTGAGTTTTGAAACCCCATACCGTTCCCCAATCAAGTAGTTGTAACCAGCTGGTTTGGACAATGCTTGCACACATCTTGCTTTCCTTAAATATTCTTTGAACCATGCTTGTAGTAGAAGATTACATCCTTGAAAATATTTTGCTCCCTTCTTGCAACAACCTAAAGCTCGATAAATGTCTGCTACGATCATAGGAACTATGGTATAACGGTAACCATCAATTCTATTGAACACTACATCGGCAACCATGACAAGTCTTGAACATATGTCATCACTTGAACTCTCAAGGAAAACCATCACTCATAAGAAGAAAATGGCAAATGCAAAAGGTCTAGCCCTCCTCCAATCACCGTAGGACTCGAACTCTTTCTTATGACTATCGTATGCCATCAAATGCCCAAACCGAGTGTAGAAATAAGAAAAGGGTATCTTCTTTTGTTGTAAAAATTCCACGTCCACACTTGCTACCATCCCTAACTTTTTACGAAATTCGTTAGCTGTGGGGACACTAGGTGCTAGTATGCGACCCCCTTGCCAACGATATTTGTCTAACTCCGAGTGTGACACAAACGCCCCTATTTCTTCCACAAAGGTGTTAATTCGATGTCCTTAAACCTAAACACGTTCATCTTTTCATCCCAAAACGATACTGATGCTTCGATCATCTCCCTACAGGTTCCATTTCTAATAGTGAAACCAAATGACCCAAGTGTTGACGTACTTCGGTTTG
Source organism: Petunia secreta (assembly GCA_029990175.1). Classification (NCBI taxonomy): domain Eukaryota; kingdom Viridiplantae; phylum Streptophyta; class Magnoliopsida; order Solanales; family Solanaceae; genus Petunia; species Petunia secreta. Next base: position 45,267,447 of record JARKIP010000022.1, on the reverse strand, counting down.
CTCTCTAGTGACAGGTTGCTCCACCAATTAGTTAACAAAGGAGGTGCGCCCATAGTCATTCCAAAACGATGAAATTTTTGACTCATTGTGACCTAAAAATAAAGAAGAAATAAAATTTAAAACCCCGTCCCTTTTGAGAATAATTGAACAAAATCAAAATGCATTTTCATTCTTGTCTCATTTTTTTTCTCTTTTCTTTCTTTTCTTTCAAATGCACACAATCATGTTAAAATGTCCCTTTGGGGTCGGAAAACCCGTTTAGGCAGTTTGGACAAGTTGAAAACTAGTCGGCTCACGGGGAGCCCCTCATACGACATGATGCATGCTCATTACATTAGAAGAGTGGTGTAATTCTAGACACGGTTCCCCAAGATGGATAGCCAAGGAGTGGGATCATTTGAAATTGTTGGTTGTACAACGGACCAACTATATTCCAACATGTCCCTCTTAAAAGGTGTTTTGGTGGTGTAGCGACCGTGGGATCCACGTAATCGCCGTGTGTGTGTGAAGTGTCGTTTCCCAGGAGTGGGGAAATATGGGTGAAATATGCGGAATGTCACATAAAGAATACAATAAATAAATAAAGTAAAAGAAAAACAAAAAAGAGGAAACCAAGTTAGTACGGTGATAATAACAATGAATAGCAAGAAAATAATCAAATAAATCCCAAAAGTAAAGACTCGATGTGGTTAGGACTTTGAGTATCCCCAACAGAGTCACCATTCTGTCATACTCGATTTTGGACTCAACTCGAGGCGAGTCGTATTTCAGATTTGACTGGGTGAACTTGTTTGGGTTTAGATGTTGGAGTCGCCACCTAACATGCTTTTTAACTAGACGTATTAGGGCACCTATTTTGTTTCTAGCTAATTTTATAATTAACTCTGAAAACTTAGTCTACGAACCAGATATTCTAGGTAAGAGGTTCAAGTTAACTCGAGAGGAAGGGGTTAGGCACCTCTCGAGCTCCACCAAATGTGGTTACCGGACGGACTTTAAAATTGGGATTCTAGAGCAAACAATTAAACTAACTAGACAATAAAAAATATTTGAATATTAAACTAAGTATGTAAATTTAAAGGCAAGTAAATAAATATTCGTCTCGTGCCTTGCAAAACAAATAAATAAGTTAGTAAAAATTGTTAGACAAAATTAATAAAATAAAAATAAAATAAAGGAGTTTGGCTATTTTTATCCCTTTTCGAAAAAGGGTTTTCTTTAGTAATTTCACCGTGTTGTACCTCACAAAATATAAAAAAAAGAAGTTAGAAAATAATAATATAAATAATAATAAAAGTAATAAAATGCAATGATAATAATTAGTAGATAATAATAATGAAAATAATGATAATAATAAAAAAGGATTTCTCTTCTCACATTGTTCTCTTTAAAAAACAGGACATCCTCTCTTGCCCAATTTTCTCTCGTAAAATATAAAGGAAATAAGTTAGTAAAAATAGTGACCATAATAACAATAATTTAAAATAATAATAATAATAATAATAATAATAATAATAATTATAATAATAATAATAATAATAACAACAATTGTTTTAAAATAAAGGGGAATGAGATTTTTTAAAGTGTCGGCTCAGGTGTGTATGAATTGGGTGGAGGTTAGGGACGTCGATACGGCTGCGAACATGCCGGCCGGTCGTGTTGCCATGCCAAGTACCGGTCTCATCGCTCTATCACCGGCTCGTTTGTAATCACGGCTTATACACGTCATAATAGCATTTTTGTTTTCGGGATGCGGGAATAGGATCGTTTATCCATTCAAATCAGTAGACCTCAAATAAATAATTATTTTTCTTGACCATAATTGGTCCGTCAATTCGTTGTTTAATTACATAGGCCTCAAATTAAAATATTTTCACAGACCATTGACGTAGTAAGTGCCTGGAACTGCAAAATCTCAGAATAATTAGTGATACGTTATTAACAGTGTCCAAACATAACAATTTGGCAAAATAAACAAATAACGGTGCAATGCAAAAACCGGTTAAACACATCTTCGGAAAGCAGATGTCAACAACAACGTTGTCGACAAAGCCAAACGATGGAACAAACCAATCACCCTCCGTTCCAATAGTCAAGCGATGGGGATTCTGTAACAAGTCAAGCGAGACCCAGTGAACTGCGCAGTGGAAGCAACGGTGGAGGAGGAGCGATACCAGTAGCGGATGGCGTCACTATAACTCCCTCTCCACGATTCATGATCTGCGACATCAAACAAAAGATCAAGTGCCACTTGAAACTAGTAAAGATAGCGAACATATTCAATCAAAAGGAAAACGAAATAGCAATTAACGAGACTGAATCGCAGTCAATCAGGAGGCGGAGGAGCGACACCGGTGGGTGGCGTCGCTGCAACCCAAACGGCTCCTTCCAACTTCAATTATCAGTCCACCAATCAACGGAGGGAAAATTCAAACAAAAATATGTAAGCAAATGAGGCAGAGGGAAACAACAGCGACGAGTTGATATCGGAACCAAATTAGGTGTTTTCCGATGGCGGTGGCTTACGTCCTCTAGACCCCAACCCCGATCTCCCTTTGTTCCTCTCCAATGACCCCGATTTCCCCTGTTTCTACTTGTATGTAGATCTGTTATGGTGTTTGTAAAGAGAAGATAGGATGTAAAGGGATTTTCCCCGTATCCCCTTTTTCCCCCTTATCCCCGTTACTGGATTTTCTTGGTGGTGTATGTATCGAATGGGTATTGGGATAATGGGATCTGTAGGTGTGTGTGTGATTTTCAACTGATGGAAATGGTGCTATGTAGGTATTGTCTATGTGTTGGAAAATGAAGAAGACGACTAAAAGAAAAAGGAGGTGGTGTCGTGCTCATCTCCGAGTGTGTAAGTGAGGAAGTGTGTATATAGGAACTAGGAGTTAATTTGATTGAGCCAAAATCAAGGGATCTTGATTTCCTAGCCGTTGGGAGAGATAAGGGGGATTTTGATGAAGTTATTTTAGGGACATGGAATTTATTTGGGGGGATAATTTTAGGGATTAGGATAATAATTTAGGAGAAGATTTGAGAGAATGAACTTGGACAGGAAGACGTATCTTGACTATTGTTTGGCCTAGATTCAAGGTAGATTAGGAAGAAGGTTTGGGATTTAAAAAAGTTCAAATAATAAGGATGTATTTGGTTAGGTTCAGAGTAAAATGTAAATAAATAAAAATAAATAAAGATAAATAAGAGTTTTGGGTAGTAATTTTGAAATACGGAAGAGTTGATAGTAAAAAGAAATTTGGACACTTTAATTGGCCAATAATTAACTTAAAGGTGTAAAAATAATATATAGATATACATATATTATAAAATTCACAAATAAATATTAAATAAAATCAAATAAAATTATTTAAATATATATAAGCACAAATAATTACTAATTTGCACAAATATTCACAAATTGAAACAAACTTGACATGTAGCCTAAATGATGCAATTATATGATGTATTATGAATGTACTAAATTGCGCAAATATTCACAGTTTGACAAATAGCCTAAATGATATAAATTTATATAATATAGCCACACTTAATTATATAATATATAAATAGAGGATAACGCATGTAAATGCATGATTTCTAATGCACATTTTGCATAAATAGTCACATTGTACCCTTAAGTTGAATTATAGCCAATTTTAGAAAAAGGAGGGATAAAATTGGGTGTCAATAATAAACTTCCTGATTATCTTGCTAATATTGCCTATGAATTGCCTAGTGTCAGTTTCACATCATATGCTCAACTACCTTCCAAAGCCAAGTTGATTGTCAATTTTGATAAGTATCATTTTGTGGAGTATAGAGCTAAACCATGGAGAGGTTCAGGATGACAAGAAGTATGGGGGAAAGTAGAGAAGCTGGACATGAAAGGAACCTGAGGATTGCCCCTTATGATCAAGACTGTATAGTGGAGATCATAGAGGCTTTTTTCACTAACTTCCTTTTCTTTTTTGCAGGTACAATTTTAATAGGAAGAAACATTACATGCTGGAGTTTCATGATGCATAATGCTGTAGTACAAGCTGAGATCAATGTTGAATTGTTGCTATTTCTATTTCAGCTTGAAACCGTTCTTTTAGTTGCTATAACATTAAAGAAACTATCTCCTTTACTTTTCTTTTTAAGTGACAATCTTCATAGCTCATTAGTTGAGATGCTGCTTCAGTTTTTGTTATTGGTGCCAGTTCTTCAAGTAAGGGCTGGGAGTGATGCTGCTTTGGTGCTTGCCTTCATGTTTCAACCAGCTGCCTCAATGAATGCCCTAAGAGTCAGCCTTATGACTCAATTGAGAATCAGCTTGTATTTGTCATGGACCAGTTTCCACTGTTTGAGATACTGCTTGTGTGATTGGAGTTTTACCTGCAGGTATAAAACAAGCACAAGTGAAGTTAGGAATTTATTCTTTATTGCAAGTTGTAGTTTAGTAGTTCATAGTGTTGGTATATTACTAGTTTATAGCTCATTGTTTGTAAAGCACCATGTTTATATGTTATTTTCATATTACTTGGTGATATTAGTGCTGAATGGTGCTCAATCCAAGTATGTGAAGATAACAAGTAAACAAGGTGCTATTTTAGTTCGAGCTAGTTTGTTTTATATTGCACTTGCTAGGTGCACATCTTGTAAACACATCGTTGTTTACTTATTTATGATTAATAAAAATGGTCACTAGGTGTAATGCCTAGTCGAATCTTTATTAAAAAAAAAAACTCATAAGTAGCTAAATATTAGATATAAGAAGTGCCGGAGTTGATTAATAGATATTTAGTCAATGGACTAGACCTAGTGTTAATTAATAGACTTTGAGTCAATGGACTAGACGTAGTGTTAGTTAATAGACTTTGAGTCAAGGGACTAGACCTAGTGTTAGTTAATTAACTTTGACTCTGTAGTATACTATTTATGCAATCTTTTGGCAGATCATTTGCCAGTAAAAAAAGGAAATATGCTCTATTACTCATCAATTTCACAACAACAAACATAATTATATAAAACAAACAAACATATTCTCTAAGTCATCCAATAACTACTAAATAGACTAAAAAAATGAACATATACCTCTTCAGTAATTGATAAATCATCAAGGGCTTCCTCACCACCATCTTTTTCCTGTCCATCACCATATGCTTTATCCTTTCCCTCATTCGCACCACCAGACTGATCATTTTTCTTTCCATCACCAACTGATTCATCATTTACCTCCTTCTCACTGGAGTCTTTTTCCTCTTCATCATTTTTCTCATTCCCACTAACAGAATCTTTTCCCTCTTTCTCTTTGTCCTCACCCTCAACAGAGGCTCCATCTTCTTCATTTGTTGTTTCTTCAACAGATTTATGTTGAATTAGAGATATAACATATTTTTCCATAGTGTTCGGGGATTCCTCATCAGAGACTATCTGTGCTATTTGTCTTCTCTTCTTTTGGCAGTAGCAGTGCTTACATGTGTTCTTTTTTTGGAAGCAGCTTTGAGCATTCTCAATGTCTTAATTTTGTGTGGGACTGAATTCTTCCTTGTCCTAACCATACTATCTAGATAATGAAAGGAACACTGTGCTGTTAAATCATTTATACTAACAAATATAAAGTACAAATAGCTAAAATAATGTAAACAGAACAAAGTTAAGCAAAGATAACAAGGTTTGAGCATATACCAACATTCAAGTTAAAGGTATCCAACATATATACATAGAACCAACTAAGGTTTTACCAATAGCTTTAGGAGCATACAAATTTTACTTGTCTTAAATTCAAGTTGGCTTTTGACTGAAATAACAAGTCACTGTACAATTTCAATCATACAACTAAAACAAAAAATCATCGGCTTCAAATTTATCTACTTAGGTTGGTTAAAATCCCATTAACATTAGAAATAACACTGTGAAACAACGCCCACAAAGAGAAAGATAAAAAAATACTATCACAAACCCTCAATAGTTCCGACACAACCATCATTCATCAAATCATCAAAATACCCTAAAATTTCTCTACAAAAACTATATTTTCACCAAAAAAATCCTACATTTTCTCAAAAAATCACAGTCATCAAACAATAATACAAAAAAGGTAAACTTTTAAGCTAGGGTTTACCTGTACTGATTTTTAGCGCCTTTTTCGCCGGTAAAACGAGGATGATGATGATCGGAGTACTAGGTTACGGTTTACACCCTTAAATTTTAAGTTATCACGGTGGTCGGAGCGGTGGAGTGTGGTAGTTGGCGGAGAATTTTGTAGAAGAAGACAAGAGAGAAGAGAAAAAAAGTTGAAATGATTGTGTGCGCGGTTACCAAGTTGTAAGCCTTGGTAATCGGTATAAATTTCAAAGTTTTCGCTGGCCCTAAAGTTTTAATAACTCTAATCTAGTCCTCCGACCCACTTAACTCCATTTTTTAATATTTCTGTGGACGAAAATAATGGGAAAAGAAAGAAGGGTTACTTTTTTAATTGAGGACTTGAGAGTCCTTTTGGTTAAATGAAGACAAGCAAGTTTCTATGATTTTCGTACAAGTCATTTAATGAGTATGCAAACTAACATAAGAAGAATTAGCTAAAAGAACTTCTCAAGTCTTCAACTTAAAAAATGACCTCCTATTTTTTTTTTTTTTTTTTTTTGGTTGATTTTTGTTGGGAAAAATTATTAAGTGAACTTAAGTAAAACCCTTGGGCATAAGCGTATATTGTGGGAAAGTATATAAATCTAAAAAAAAAAAATGGGTCAAGTGGCGGGTCAAGAAATCAAAACGGGTCTTGCACATTTTAAACCAAAATTTCCTTCCATCTCTTCCAATTTTTGAGAAAACCACCCGATTTCCCTTCCCTTCCCTCATCTTTTCTTCTATTAATTTTCTCATTACCGTTCCAGTTTCGAATCGTGCATAAACCACACCAGTGTTTAACAATTTTCACCGTTTGTCAAGATTTTAAGTAACAGTTAAAGTATCCTCGAGAAATTCCAAATTCTTCAAGTGAGAAACCTTAATATCATTATACTTTAGTTTTTCTGGTTCTTTGTAAGTTTTAGAACTTATGAAGAAACGTCAATGATGTTTTTCAAAAAAAATTAAGTTTTTTGTTTATTGTCTTTCTCCAATTTTTCTTTTTTTGTTGTTTATTGATTTTCTCGTTTTACTTTATTATAGTTAATCAAATGAGTTTATTTAGACTTTGTTTTGACACGGTTCTGTATGTAGATAAAGTAATGGCAAGACCGGAGTTGTTGAATATGGCTACTACAAGTGCTAAAAAGAGAAATATCATAAGAATGAAATTAAAAGGAAAAGAGGCAAAGAAGAAATCTGAAGAAGAGGACAATCAAAGCGTTAGAGTTCCTGAAATGGATGTTGCTGAGATGGATAAACATTCAGTAGAAGGTGACAATCGATTCCAAGTGGTGGAGGAGATGAAACTGAAGTGCTGAACTTGATAAACATTCAGAAGCAGATGACAATAGATCCACAAGTGGTGGAGTTCCTGATAGTGTTAAAAATCCAGCAGCAAATGACAATCAGACTACAAGTGGTAGAGTGACTGAAAGTGTAGTTCCTGATAGTGCTAAAAATCTAAGAGCTAATGACAATCAATCTATAGGTGGTAGTGGCTAAAAGTGAAGTTCCTGAAAGTGATAAAGATCCAGTAGCAGATGACAAACAATCTCCAGTTGAGGAAACTGGTTTAATGGATGCTGAAGTTAGTGAAAATAAACCCTAGATAGAAAAGACCATAGTCGATCACTCCGCAAAAGATATTGTGGTTGTAGAGGCCCGATTCGACCCCAAACTTAAGATATTGTGGTTCCATTGGATGAACTCTCGAAGCAGAGAAAGATAAGGAAAGCAGGGATGAAGGTAGTGATGATGATGGAAAAAGTACTTATGCTCGTGAGGATAGAAATGGAGATGAATCAGGAGAAGATGAAAGTGGTGAAGAAGAAGAAGGTGAAGAAGAAACTAAAAAAGAGGGTAAAGAAGGCGAAGAAGACACTGAAGAAGAAGGTGAAGAAGAAGAAGAAGAAGAAGAAGAAAGTGATGAAGAAATGGATCAAGAAGGGGATGAATCCAGGGAGCCTGAGTGTGAGTTGGGCCATTTATCAGTGCCCCGATGCATCAAGAAAATCAACGTATGTATGTGTAGCCGTCATCAAGTCTTTCTTTCAAGGTATCGACTTAAAACTTGACATGATGAACTTCCTTCTTTCCCGTCGAATATATCTGTTTGATATAGTATTAGAAAGTTTTATATGTTCAACAAGCTGTTGATGAAATAGTTCAAATTAGAAAAGAAATTTAAGGAGTTTGCGTTCGGGCAGTTCCTTGGATTGAACCTTTTTTGGAGTTTCAATGGACAGATGGTCTACTTCCTACTTCTGTGTAGAATAAAGGATAAAAAGCATCATGAGGTTTGGTTCTTGGTTGATGGGAGCCAGCTTGGTTTGAGCTTAGGGAGTTTGCTCCTATCACTGGGTCGGTGTGTGGGGTATTACCCAGCGATAAAGCAAAGAAAAATATTGTGAGGAAAGGTATGGAATTTTAAGAAGAACTAACTCATAATTACACCGGTGACAGAATAGCTAAAGCGACATCGTCGAGGCTTTTGAGGTTGTTGAAAACTAGTAAAAGATTTAGCAAAGAGGAACAATTGAAGCTGAGCCTTTGTGGTTTCTCCACATGATATTAATGGAAAAGGATACTTCAAAGTCAGTTGAGAAGGAATGAGTTTGTATGGTTGATGATCTGGAGTTATTCTCCAAGTATCCATGGGGCAGGTTGTGCTTCGAGCTGATGATTGAATATTTGAAGCCCAAGCTTGACATAGCCATGCATTATAAAACCTTCAGTGAGAAAGGAAAAGCACCTGGATATGCTCATTTTGGCTTCCCCTAGGCATTTTTGGTAAGTCTACAATAAATCAATAGTTAGTTGATTGTTAAGTTTTCATTTTTCGTACTTTGATTAAATCTTTCATCTTAGGCCTGGGTCAATGAAGCATTTTTTATCATTGGAAGGAGAGCTACACTGATAGATAAGTCTCATATGTCGTGCCCTCAGATGCTCAAATGGTACAATAAAAGTGCCAAAATCCTTCAACCCATTCGTGGAAGGAGAAGAAAAATTAAGGTAACATTGCGCTATTTGCATGTTATTAAATTAGCTAACTTTAAATATCTTTTTAATTTGTAAGAAACAATATTAATTTGCTCAACTTCTATCTGAATTGTGTGCCTTTACTTATTCCCTACTGACAAAGAGGTACAATCGGGGTGGGAGGATTTATATGTGCCCTATGCAGATGAAATTGAGGATGCATCCATGGATGCCCTTAGGGCTGAATTGGAGGGGGCCACAACCATCAAGAAGACTGCTAGTGAAGATAATATGGACGTAGAAGAAGAAGAAGAAGAAGAAGAAGATGCAAGAGGTGATGTAGATATTGGTGAAGTTTTTACAGGAACTTCTGGTGAAGGTGCAGGTCCTCCAAGTGGTTGTGTCATTGCTAAAAGTCCTTCTTTGGATGTTGTGCTCGCAAAGCCGAGAGTAGTGGAGGCCAAATTGGCTGATGTTGCTAAGCTGGTAGCGGAACAGAAGAGGTCAAAATGAAAATACTTGTACCATCCTTCAGCGTGGTTGATGAGACAGAGGAAGAGGAAGGCAATGGATTGTGGTAACAATGCAAATACCACTTTAGTTCTAAGAAAAAAGGTTAGATTTGATGAAGTGGATGCTGTAGTTAATGCTAAAGTCGATGCCAGTGTCAGTGCCACTGGCAATGCCACTGCCAATATAGTTGATGGTGAAGTTGATGCCACCAATGACAATGCAATGCCACAATGGTTAAGTGGTGGCTCTTGACTAACCTTTGTAACTCTTCAAGGTCATCTCTATATAAACCCCCAAATATGTTTGCCTCTCCCATTTATTTTCAATAAAAAAAAGTTTGCATTCGAACTATCAATTAGTCCACCAAAATAGCCGCACCATCCAAGAAGACGGACATCGATTGGGAAAAATTATTTTTGCAAAGCGACGTTGGTTATATATGGCACCAACTGAGGATGATTGAAAATATCATATCGGGAGACACCTATGACAGGTTGCATCAAATCAAATCGATCAACTAGAGACTTGACGCACTTGGTGTACCACCACATCCTGAGACAAACGTCATAGAGGAAGACGCATCTCCACCAAGTTTACCAAATATCATGGACGACGCTAATCCACCAAACTCGTCGTTGTGTTATTTTAGAAATTAATGTTGTTTTTTTATGTTTAACCTTTCTAGCCCTTTTAAATATTGTTAATCTTAGTTTCAGTTGTGTTTATTGATTGTCCACCACTGCATGTCTATAAATTTGAAATCTCCATGTTTTAAGTTGGATTTTATTGTTTCACTTGTGATTTTGATTGTCTACCACAGATGGTGTTTTATAAAAATTTAAGAAACAGAGCAAAAGTGCTCATAGTTCATAGTGATCAATCAAACAAACAAGATAATTAAATTGCTATCACATTAAAAAAATTAACTAGACCCACCATTTACAGAGTAAGCAAAATACTGCTCCCATAAGAAGCCTATGCACCAACTTCATTCACCAACTTCATAAATCGATCCTTCTGCATCTCAACCTCCGTCAAATTCACTTGCAGTTGTTCCTTCTCCATTTGAAATTCCATGAGTTGGGTTTTAAGGAAATCCCTCTATTCCTCAACCTCGAAAAGTAGAATTCTAAGAAGTTTCCTTGTTCTTCGTATTCATGGATCCTTTGAGTGAAGTCAAACATCATTGCTCCTCCTGCCCTTGAGACTAATCTGGACAACACTTCTCTTATTTCTTGAGGAAGTGGGTAATACCACCTAAAGTAATCACATCTACCATTGTCCTAAGCAGCCCAAAAATTAGCAACATTGGTGTACGACAACCCCAATATACGACTAGCATTTGTTTGGTTCCTTGATGTTTTCAGATTCCCATTCTCAGCGCAATTGCATATATCGGGTTCTACCAAAGAAGATAATGAAGATTACAAGGTCTGGGACATTTTGTATATTATTATCGCAGTTGATGATAGACGGATGAGAGAGAAATTCAAATTTACTCAGCGGTTTATATTTGTAGATAATTTATTACCGTTCTAAACAAAAGTTACCGTTGAAAAATTAAAAAAAGAAAAAAGACAAAACTAATTTGAAGATGCTAATCAACATCAGTTTGGTCTATTGTACGCTTATTGAACAACTATGTTTTGAAATTTATCATTCAGGATATTGTCACGCGCGCTTTGGCATTTAGGGTTTGGGGTTTAGGATTTAGAGCCCACGCTCTTGGGGTTTAGGGTTCGGGCTCTAAGGTATATGTAGATGATTTTGGCTTGATGGATAAATTACCAACGATTGAAAATTACACTGCTTTTCATTGTCAATATTATCCGGTTGATTGTATACTCATATAGTTTTCCTTAAAATAATATAAAAAATCTATATTAAACATTATGAAGTGATAATTTATTGGTCTACGAACTAGGAAACCACTCACATGACAATTTTATTGCATAATGTACCTTAATGATGGTCAATAACATTGCTAAGAAGTGACAATGGATGACATATATGTTATAATGAATAATAGTGTTAAGATTCTGAGAAAGCAAGACCTCTTTCTCTAAGCATGGAAAATGATCGTAATGTGAGAAGGGAGCATTGCTTTGATTGAATTATATGGATTAATACAACCTATTACTTTAACGATCATAAATAACATTGGATTATGATCATTATTTAACGTATACAAATGATAAGGATGGGTATAACAAGACCTCCATCGTTAAATAACGAAGATAATCATAGCGTGAGAAGCAACTAATACATTGCTTTATTTATATGGATTAATAACGCCACCCACCTATTGTAATGAATTATTTATATGTTTAAGGCTTCTTAAACGAACGTATACGCATTAACGCTTTAATTTAATTCTTAATCCCTACAGTTAATGATAAACCTTAAAAAGGTGGATTGTCCACCATGTACGATCCGGAAGAATTGACGGGGAGTCATTTATGATTTAGTTTTATAATTCACCACATTACAACAACAACAAACCCAAAGTTATAATTGTGTGATGTTACAATTATTTCACTAAAAAAGGTATTGTCACAGTCATATTAAATCAAGTTTAGCAGTGATGATTGTCAATCCTAAATGTTTGATTATCAACTACTTTATAAATCCACATTGATTTAGAATTACACAGTGATTTTATAAAGTGTATCGTATTTTAGAATTCCATATTGAATATTATATAGAATTTTTTATATTTATCTCTCAGTTGCATACCCAGACAAATGGTTAATTACTAATTTATAACTTCTGTATAACAGTCCTTATTTATTTTGGTTGTTTGTATAGTTGACCTTGTTTATTATCAGTTTTATCAGATTGATAAGCAAGAGGACCCATGGAGATCTCAATACATATGTCTTAAATTAATTACACTTTTTCCATGACTTTATGTTTAGTTCTTTATAAACTTCAATGAGTTTATTATCAAGTTCATCAAATCTACGTCAGAAATCTCGAGTCTCTATGTTTAGTTGTTTAAACACTTTAATTGGTTTATTATTAGGTAGCATCATAAATTTGTCCTGGTCTCCATGTAAAGTTGCTTATAAAGTTTAGTAGATCTATTATTATGTTAAACAGATCTAGTCATCTTCTTCGATGAAAACAAAGCAAAAACAGGAGACTGTTGAAACAAAAAATTAAAACAATAGCAACACCAAAATTAGTATGCCGACATCAAAATTTCCCCTATTCCATCCATTTTTTTTTAATAATTACATAATAAAGAGCTTTCTTTAATCAGAAAGCTCTTTACCCTAAATCAAAATAACAAAAAATAAAATGCATAAATACTTAAACTAACTTAAAATATTTAAAATACTATATATATATATATATATATATATATATATATATATATATATAGGTCGACCATTACATTTACCATGAGGTTTTCAAGCTTAATAGTGATACAAAGTTAAATAAGACTCGAGTTCGCCTCAGCTGAGGTTGAAGGATCAAATAAGCAGCTACTAGAGTAGTGTGTGTGTGTGTGTGTGTGTGTGTGTGTGTGTGTGTGTGTGTGTGTGTGTGTGTATATATATATTATATATAAGGGGAACTTGGGGGTGATGAGGTCGTCGGGGTTGATACCGACGCGACGGAACATTGCACGAAGCATATGTGCAATGTGTCTAATGTCATTTCTTGCTGCTGCCGATCCTCATTAATTGTTCGTATGAGAAGGTCAAGTGCTTGACGAATGAGGGTGCATCTTGGGCGGGTGGGTACGCCGTTGTTGTGCATAAAAAAACTTAAGAAAAGTTGAGATTTATTAGTTGAAATTGTGTGGAGAAAAGAGTATATAATGGTCCTATATATAGATGAAGAAGTTGAGAAGATAGGGTTGGGGGTTCTAACAGTCATGATTAAACCCTATTCCCAGTGAGACTTTTCCCTCTCCTCCATTGAATCCGACTGTACGTGCCCAACTTGGGCAGTGCACCGATTAATCAACCTGATACGTTTCATACTGACCTATTATCTACCACTCAATATACTTAGCTTACTCATTAAGTTTCACGTCTATTAATATGCAGCACTAGTTATCATTGTTTTGAAATAAAGTCTTGTCTTTAGCCTATGCAATTTTGGTATATGATCGAATAGCCAACTTAAACGACAAATATTTAATTTAGTATAAATCCAACATGTATTTAGTTTAGACCATGTATAGTAGTTTATATATTATTTTATACCTAGTTGTCCAAATAAATTGCAACTACATATATTAATAAAGCCAGTTAGAGTTTATTGTCAACCAACTTATGATCGATTGTCAACTACACATACTCAGCCAAAAAAAATACCAATTTCTAGGGCATGAAGAGTCTACTATCAACATATCTAAGTATATTAAACAATAAGACAGAGTAAATACAAGTAAATTGGAAGTGAACATACATAAATTAGTCAATTGACAAGTATATAAGAAAGGCTCAGAAATAAATTATAACACTTAATAAATACCAATAAATCACTGTGTATTTTGAGCAAGAGGGTAAGTTGTTTTCTTGTGGCCGGGTCGTATACATTTTGAATATCTATTCTTTCTCTTCTTGGACGTAAATGATTTCTACCCCCCATCGATGGAATGCATTTAACTCTTTTCCTGCTCATTTTGATATAAACCTGACGTGGCATTATGGTTGCCGGTGTATAATCTGGAGGCACAATCCATTCTTCTTCTGGAGGAATGGGATGAGTATTATGTCTATATACAAGCAGGTACATGTCCCTCCTATAATACTCAGAAGTGTACCGGTAAAGAACGCTACCATACTCATCTCTGAAGGCCAAATGAATCATTGTCGTCGCATAAATGTACATGATTATGTCCAAATAAAATTGGCTACATGTACAGGTTCTTCTAATTAGACTCACAATTTTCCTGGTTTCTATTTCCACAGGCTCATTTTCTCCTACAATGGCAAAATTACCGTTGTCCAGGTTATATGCCACAAGACTGCTGGAAACACCCATTGCATGCCTGAGTAGCTTCTCAAGTCGAGGGACTAAGATGGTGTTCACCTTGTTGACAAATGCACGACGCTTCATGAAAATTTGATGGAACCTCTGATTAATAGAATTAAACAGGGTGACCATCGAAAATTTCCTTTCATCCAAGAACATTGCGTTTACAGATTCTGAAATATTAGTGGTGATAACTTCGTACATGTGACATGGGAAATATGCCATTCTCCATTTTTCTGCTCCAACTTCATTCTCAAGACAGTCAGTAGCCGCTGCATTTTTTTCACGAAGCTAATCTAGTTTGCTATAAAAAATTGCTTGGCTGTAAGTTTGAGCTACAACATAATAATTATCTATAAAATCACCCCTAAACCTTTTACGAATGTTATCAGAGAGGTGCCTCATGCAAAATCCGTAATGCGCTTGAGAGTAAACCCTTTAAATTCCGTTAGCTATGGTACTAGCGCAATCAGAGATGATGCACAATTCTGAACTGTTCGGTACCACCACCTGAAGATTCTGAAAGAAGAAGGCCCAAGATTCGTCGCACTCTACTTCGACCATACAAAATGCCAACAGCAAAATATGGTTCTTCGTGTCCAGCGCCACCCCAACCAATATTACACCTTTGTAAGACCCCGACAAATGAGTGCGATCAACGAAAAAATAAAGAAATGAAAGTCATCATTCACAGCAATTGGACATGACTTTCGGGATTCTCTCTTTCGATTGCAAACCGATATACATCTAAAGAAGCGTACCCGTGCTCTGCCGTCCCCCTCACCATGGCCTTTGCAATTTCCCTTGCCTCCCAGTCTTCCAATAACTAACATTTATTTTCAGATCATGAACATTAGTCACATTGATATCTTTGGTCGATGGACCCTAGTTTCCAATAAACCTATTTTTACTAAGATGAGCAAGGACCTCTACCGAAGCTCGAGGATGGTGACTTGTAGAATTCTCTGTCCCACATGCGTGATCACCACAGTACTTGGTGATCTTAAATCTATCACAACTTGGTACTTCATAGCGCGTACCATCCACTTGAATTTCGTCGATGCACATGCCACAGAATATAAAACTTTTGTACTCTTCTTCATGCAGAAAGTATACATTTTCTTAATCGTCTCTAACTTCAATGAGAAAACCAACTCATTCTTGTTCAAGAATGATTAACCCTTATAAAAACCTATGCCATCATTAAGAATATTACTGGACTCTATTCCAGCAGACCCCCCAACAACATCGATCTGCATTTCAGCAGGCCCCTCAGGCTCAGATTCATCACTTTCATCACTGCCAGTACTCTCGTCTTTATCCATGTTCGCTGGATAATCTCCACTATCCTCAACCACAGGCCTAAAAACATCTTCCCATTAATCATCATCAACTGTTAGAGGAGGTGCTCAAGCAGCATTTGAAGCAGGGGCGGACCCCTCGACCAGCGAAATATAAATAATAGGCCTACTTCCATTACCATCTACATCTAGGAAGTATATGCGCAGATCATTGTAATCCTAATGAATGAAGGAGCTATTTCGCCCCTCGTAGGCGTAGCACTAAGTATATAACTAATGGACACATCGCCTTGATCACAGGTTAATTGTCTGCGTTCAATGACGTGTCAATCAACTCGTCAAATGTACCCTCCAATTTCAATGCAATAGGTACTGTTTCACTAGAATTGTAACACCAAGAACCATTATTTAGTCGTCTCTGCCCATTTCCCTAGGAAATCAGCACCAATACTGCATAGTCCTCCATCATAGCTCTATTTACAGATAAATGAACAAGCCAACAATATACTGCAACAGGTCGATGAACTAAAGTAGAGTTCTAATAGAACAAAAACAATGGTAGAGATTATAAAGCAGCTTACCAGCTCAATAAAACACCTCGTATACCACGAAGAAGTTGATACCAACTCAAAAGATGTCAATGCACACACCATAACCGACATATTGGTGCTTTTGAAAAGACGAAAATGGAAATTTTCAAAACCTTCCCACGACCAGAAATCATGAAATGAGGACAAATTGAAGATGGAAATTGGATTTATGATTGCTATGGAAAAATAATATGAATTTGGGGCTTGGAATGATCTTCAGCTGAAGAAGAAGCCAATGAACGAGCTTTAGAAGAAGAAGAGGAAGGGTGGAATTCTGGGCGGGAAATTTGGGGGAGAGGAAACTATTTTTTTTTTGGGGTATGGGCCATGTGTAATATTTAGAACTTAGGAGATTGGGACATCTAGCTATTTTTTGAATCTAATTAAGCCTTAAATATGATTAAATAGGAGGAGGTCATCGACCCAACTTTTAAAACTTGGAGGTCATTTTTTTAATCAAACACTTGAAGGAGGTCTTTTAGCTAAATATCCCCACTAACATTCCACTTTACACAAGATTGTACTATTACAAAACATAGCAATTTCTTTTTAAATCCGTTGCCACCCCTCAGCCGCCCCCAGAAATTATTTAACATTTTTTTATTCTTGTATGTGTAGTATATCTTCATTGTTTGCACAATGATATAATGTACATACAATGAAGATATACTGGACATACACACATACAATTATTTTTTCATTTTTATATACTTTGTATATCTAATGTATGTATTCAATACATAGGACAAACACTATATATTCAAACGTACATATAATGGATAAACAAAACATACAATTATGTACATTGTATGTACAATGACACATAGAACATACACCATACATACAATTGGTACAGATGTATGTGGCATACACCTCCCTTCAACCTTCAACTACCACCAAAACCCCATCATAACCACCATAGATCCTCTTAAACATAAAAATAAAGAAGAATAAAACAACAGCTTTTTACCTACTGCACAGTGAAGATCTCCAACTTCAACGACCTTGCACGGGTCATTCATCGGCGGAAGTAAGCTTAGATCAAACGGAGGATGACGAATCTCGGAGAGCTACTGTCACCGTCACACTCGATATCGACGGCAACGGAGCACGATGTATCACATCATTGTCGCGATGGAGGCTTCTACTCTGTCGTCGACGACCTTGTGACGACAACATCGGTAATATACTTTGCAAAGATGATGACACAATTGGGGAGGGACAACAACACAGTAGAAGGGAGCAAGGGAAGGCAGTGGAAAAAAAATTAAGGTAATGGGGAGAGGAGAGAGAAAAAAGAATGGAAATTAGGGTTTCATCGCAATAATTTTGTATTTTGCTATGTTTTGTAGTATTTTTTCCAAAATGTTGATATGTTTGGTAAAGTATGAAAATTGTCTTTATATTTTCAAAAGAAAATCCCTAGAAAGACACCTAACGTAATTTTTTATTTTTACATTAGGAGTCAATTGGCCCAAATTATGAATATGGGCCCGTATCGCAAGATCTTACCGAGATGAGCCAATAATTTCTTTACTTTCAAACATCAATTACAAAATTCTAGCAACCTTTCTTCATCAAAATAATCCTAGCCATTTCTCCTTCCTCTTCGAAGGGCAAAACCCTAGCTCTCATCCCCTCATCTCCTGTCACCACCTCCTCACTCCCCCATCCTTTCCACCGCATCTCCGCCACCGCCTCCACTCCCAGCCGTTGTCATACCGCCGCTGCTTATACTTTTCTCTTCACTTTTCTTTTACTTTTTGAAGAATAAAGACGAGTCAAAGTAAATTTCGGCAAAAGCTCCAGTGAGGGTCTGTTTTTTTTTTTACTTCTTTTAAAAATTTCAACAATATCTACTATTTCTTTGTTGGAACTTTTGTATTAAATTTATATCTGATGTTTTGGATGTAGTACTTTATATAAATTTAGTTCTCTATTATTTTTTATATATATATATATATATATTCCAAAGACACTGTATTAACGCCAATTTTGTAATGATTTTTCAAAATTGGTTTTGGGATGTTAAGAATTGGAACTTGTGATGTCAATAACTCGTACGACGAATTTTGAGCAACTGAAATTTTTTTTTCGGCAAGTGGAAGTAAGGCCAACAAAACAAACAAGTTAGATGTATGAAGCATCCATTTGTTTATAAAATTTGGGAGGTTTCTTTCAAATAATTTTTAAATTTTCATTTGTTTATAGAATTTTTCAAAATTTTGAAATTTAAATCATCAAATTCTCAAAACTTGTTGAGACTAGGTTTTGAAAAAAAAATATATTTTTTTTTAAATAAACTTCAAAAATTCATTATTTCAAGTCTCAACCAAATTTATATCCAAACCCAAGCTATGGCAAATGAGATGTGAAATGATCTTAGGTAGTGGTTTCAAGAGTTAGAATTCCGATTGGCGTGCCGATAGTCTTAAAAGCTTCGTAAGATCAATTAGGACCTATCTGTAATTTGAGCTAAATCGAACTTCGTTCGGTAGGTATCAGAATAAGGTTTCAGTTTCCATTGTCGGTAACTTTTAAAAGAGGTTTTCGAACTCGATATTGGCAAATGAACTCCGATTCAAAATAAAAAAGTGTCGTTAGATTCGTATGATCATTTTTGCCCGATAGGTATAGGGGATGGTCGCGTGCCCGCGTGGCCTAGCCAAGAATTCGGGTCATGTTAGTTGGTATCAAAGCTCGATTTAGAGTCTTTCCATATTATGACAGTGTCTAATAGAGTCTTTCTAATCGGGCAGAGATGTTCGTACCTATCTACGAGAGGCTATGGTGGAATTTATGCAATTTACTTTCTTTTCCCGTCGTGCGTGTCTTCTTATCTGAAGTTAAATATTTTTAATTCTTTCGCAGTAAATGGTGAGAATGCGTGCGACTACTAAATAAGAGGTCGAGGAGCTAGTGGCAGCCCATATGCCTGCTACTCCACGAAGTAAAGGTGTTGGCTGCGGTAGAGTTCGTGGTAGAGATCGTGGTCGAGGCAGAGGTAGAGCTGTCCGGGCCGCGAGGATGGTGGATCATACTGATCCAGTTTCTGAGGTTCCGGTATTTCCAGCTCCTGGTAAGCATGGGGAGCATGGCTTATTCGTTCCCCTGGTACTTCATAATGCTTTTATGAGATCTGGCGATGCAGATTCTCCAGGGACCTCCCATTCTTCAGGCTGCTGTAGATGCTCATATTCCTCAGGCAGCTCCTCAAGCTGCGATAGATATTGGTGCTTAGGTTCAAGAAGCCCCTATTTTAGCTCTATATGTAGCTCCAACAGTTCATGCTCCGGTGGTTATGTTCCAGAGGTAGTGAGTGTTGTGCCTCCGGTTGTTCAGGCTGGTCAGGCAGCCAAGGTAGCAGGGCAGGCCGACGATCCGTCAAGGTTGTATAATTTTATTAGACCTGATCCTCCGAATTTCTCTAGTCATACATCAAATAAGCTTAAGCCCCGTGATTTTTTTGATAGATGCCAGCATATTCTTGAGGCCCTTGGGTATCTTGAGAATTATGGAGTTTAGTATACTGCTTTCCAGTTTGAGGGACCAGTTTTAGCTTAGTGGACCACACTTCGATCAGCTAGGAAGGGGTTGCCTAAGCTGTTCTAGAGTGAGTTCTCCCACCGATTTATGGAGAAGTTTCTTCCTCGCAGTCTAAAGGATGAGAAGAGGAGGCAGTTCGAGAGGATTGGACAGGGTAACCTGTCAGTCTCGGAGTATGAGCTCTTATTTTCAGAGATTTATGGGTATGCTCCAAATCTTATGCAGGAGCCCTCTGAGAAGGTCAGACGTTTTATTGATGGGCTTTCTCCATATTTGCGGTCTCAGATGACTCATGAGATTGAGGCCAAGACTCCGTTTGATGTTGTCGTTAATATTGCTAGGAGGTATAAGGCATACCATAGATTGGAGATGGAGGAGTTAGAGCAGGAGAGAAAGAGATCCCGTGGTCCAGGGCATTCTAATACCTCATCTGGAGGTAAGAGTTATCACCTGTCAGGCCAGTTCAGTTTCCAGCACGTGATTTTCAGGATGCGCCAAGACCTTGACAGGGTCAACCCCAATTTCCTCCTAGCAATCATTAGCAGTTTGTACAACCAGTATGGCTTGGGGTGTTTCTATTGTCGTGATCCAAGGCATTATAAGTGGGATTGCCCTAATCTTCCTCAGCAGGGTAGTAGTCGTCATTCCTCTCGCCCTCTGAGGCATATGCAGCAGCAGCCTCTGGGTGCCCTTTCAGGGTCTCAACCAGCTCGAGGTGCACCACAACCCAGTAGAGGCCGTGGACGTGGTTCTAGTGGTCCCTCTAGAGGTTGATCTCAGGGAGTCAGTTTAGCTCAAACACAAAGACAGTTATATGCATTACCAACCAGGCAGGATATTAAGGCATCTTTAGCTATTGTTACAGGATTTGTGGTCGAGATGCATATTATTTGGTGGATCTAGGATCTACATATTCATATGTCTCCTTATTTTGCTTTGGGCTTTCATGTTGATTATATGTGCCTCTGTGATCCATGTGTTTCTATTCCTATCGGAGAAATTATTAGTGTGGATCGAGTTTATCCAGCTTGAACCATATCCTCTGGGGGTTGTGAGACCCGGGTAGACCTAATGGTTTTGGATATGGTCAACTTTGATGTAATTATTGGCATGGATTGGTTGGCGTCATGCTACGCCGCTCTAGATTGTCATGCCAAGTCTATTTGATTATCTCTTCCTGGCTCAACACCGGTGGTGTGGCAGGGTTCCCAATTGCCACCTCCACGACATGTTATCTCTTTTTTGCAGGCGAGGCAGATGATGAATAAGGGGTGTTTAGCGTATCTTGCTATGGTTTGGGATACCACTATGGAGATTCCATCTCTCGATTTCGTTCCTGTTGTGAGGGAATTCTCTGATGTATTTCCAGATGATCTCCAAGACTTCATCCCAATCGAGAGATCGAGTTTGGCATTGACATAGTGCCAGGGACTCAGCCTATTTCTATTCCTCCTTATCGTATGGCTCCATCAGAGTTGAAAGAGCAGTTGTAGGCTTTGCTTGATAAGGGGTTCATTAGGCCGAGTATTTCTCCATAGGGTGCTCCTGTGCTGTTCGTGAAGAAGAAATATGGGACCATGCAGATGTGTATTAATTATCAACAGCTAAATAAGGTCACTATCAAGAACAAGTACTGCTTGCCTCGTATTGATGATTTATTTGATCAGTTGCAGAGTTTCATATTCTTTTCTAAGATCGACTTGCGGTCTGGCTATCAGTAGTTGAAGATTCAAGAGTCAGATATCCCAAAGACTGCTTTCAGGACTCGTTACGACTATTACGAGTTCCTAGTTATGTCTTTTGGGCTGACTAATGCCCCTGCAGCCTTCATGGATCTCATGAACCGGGTGTTTAATTTGTTCCTCGATTCGTTTGTCATTGTCTTCATCGATGGCATTCTTATCTATTCTCGTAGCCGCGAGTAGCATGATTATCATTTGAGGGTGGTTCTTCAGATCCTCCGTGATCATAAGTTGTATGCCAAGTTCTCGAAATATGAGTTTTGGCTTGATTCTATGGCCTTTTTGGGTCACGTGGTATCCAGTGAGGGTATCAAGGTTGATCCGAAGAAGATCAAAATAGTACAGAAGTGGCCTCGTCCTACCACTCCGACAGAGATTCGCTCTTATTTCTTTTCAATTGACATTTCTGGATTATTATATGATGATTTTTGAACTTTCCATATATATAAATGAAATAGAAAGAGATAGATTAGAAACGAGCAGCCTCCTCGAATTGGTAGGTTATTATCGAAGGTTTGTGGAGAAGTTCTCCACTATTTGCAGCTCCTCTGACTCGCCTGATCCAGAAGGCGGTTCAGTTCCGATGGTCCAATGAGTGTGAGGCGAGCTTTCAGAAGCTCAAGGTTTTATTAACTTCAGTTATAGTGCTATCTCTTCCTTATGGCACTGGTGGATTTGTAGTCCATTACGATGCATCTCGTGTGGGTCTTGGGTATATTCTTATACAACATGGGAGGGTGATTGCTTATACTTCCAGACAGCTGAAACCAAATGAGAAGAATTATCTGACTCATGATCTAGAGTTGGCAGATGTGGTCTTCGCTCTTAAGATTTGGAGGCACTATCTTTATGGCATGCCGTGTGAGGTGTATACCGATCACAAGAGCTTGCAGTATCTTCTTTCCCAAAAGATCAAATAAAAGATTATGATCTCACTATTCGCTATCATCCTGGGAAGGAAAATGTTGTAGCATATGTCTTGAGCAGGAAGTCTATGGGCAACATTGGTTTTCTTTATGATGACATGAGACCTTTGGCTCGAGAGTTGCAGTCCCTTGGCGATTCTAGGGTGAGATTTCTTCGCCAAGACTCCAGCCTAGTCTTGGCATGTATTGTAGACGAGTCTTCCTTAGTTAGTCAGATTAAGGGAAGACAGTTCAAGGATCCTCATTTGCAAGGGTTGCGTGGTCGTGTCCTAAGTAGATGAGTTCCTTCCTTCGAGCTTGACTCATATGGTATTCTTCGATTTAATGGCCGGCCCTGTGCCCCTGATACTGGAGATTTGAGGCAGTCAGTGCTCTGAGAGGCTCATAACTCGCATTATTCTATTCATCTTGGCATTACTAAGATGTATCAGGATCTTCGAGAGCTATATTGGTGGAAGGGGATGAAGATGGATGTGATTAATTATGTGTCTCATTGCTTGAACTGTCAGTAAGTTAGGTTCGACGACCGGAACCGGCAGGGTTAGCTCAGGCATTTCCTATTCCCAAGTAGAAATGGGAGCAAATCACGATGGATTTTGTAGTTGGTCTGCCGAAGACCCTAGTGCCATGATTCAATCTGGGTCATTGTTGATAGGCTGACTAAATCAGCTCACTTCATCCCTGTGAAGACTGCTGATTCAGCTCAGAGGTTGGCTTGGGTTTTCATTGAGCAGTGGTTAGGCTGCATGGCACTCCCATATCAATTATCTCAGATCGGGTTCCCAGTTTACTTCCTAGTTCTGGCAGTCGTTTTAGAGGGAGTTAGGGACCCAGGTGCAGCTAATCACAACATTCCATCCGAAGACTGATGGTCAGTCCGAGCAGGTTATTCAGGTTCTGGAGGATATGCTAAGAGCTTGTGCATTAGACTTTGGAGGCTACTAGGATGATCATCTAGCTTTAGCGGAGTTTTCTTATAATAATAGTTATCAATACTCCATTTAGATGGCTCCATTTGAGGCGTTGTTTGGCCGTAGCTTTCGTTCTCCTATCGATTGGTTCGAGTCTTGAGATATTGAAATGATGAGTCAGATATGGTTCGTTAGACTGTTGATGTTGTTTGTGTTATTCAGGATCATCTACGGACTGCCCAGAGTTGGCAGATTTCATACTCGAACCAGAGGAGCCGAGAGTTAGAGTTCGAGGTCGGTGACATGGTATTTTTGAAAGTATCGCTGATGCGGGGTGTAAACAGATTTGGGAGGAAAGGGAAGCTCAGTCCCAGGTTTATTAGCCCTTTCTATATCGAGAAGCGTATTGGTA
The DNA here is from genome assembly GCA_029990175.1 of Petunia secreta. Classification (NCBI taxonomy): domain Eukaryota; kingdom Viridiplantae; phylum Streptophyta; class Magnoliopsida; order Solanales; family Solanaceae; genus Petunia; species Petunia secreta. The sequence continues at coordinate 45,243,412 of JARKIP010000022.1, read as the reverse complement.
AGGTGGCTTATTGACTCGACTTGCCAACTTCTATGCCAGTGCACCCAGTTTTTCATATATTGATGATCCGGAAGTGTATCCGGGATCCTTCAGAAGTGATTGAGTTAGATCCTGCTCATCTAGATGTGAATCTAGCTTACTAGAAGTTCTCAGTTGCTATAGTTGCCCATGATGTCCGAAAGTTTCGTTCAAAGCATATTCCGAAGGTTTGAGTGCGATGGCACAATCGTCCGCGTGAAGAGAACACTTGGGAGCTTGAGTTCAGTATGCGTGAGAGGTATCCTCACCTCTTCGACGATTTAGGTTCGATCTTGAACTTTAAAGCATAAAAGTTCTTATCGTTGTTTATGATTCTGGTTCAGTAATGGTGTAGTAATATCAGATAAAATATCATTAAAAATTTATGTAAGCGTTCTCATTAATTGTGTAAAATCTACTCTAGAATTGAGCTCGTTCGACTAGAGGACAAATGAGAATCTACTGCAATGAGCAGAAATCTCACTCACGGGCCTAAAGGATGAGCAAACACTCGAACGTGAGAGCAAGGGATCACCCAACGAATGGACGAGCTCAAAGGGGGGAGGGAGGCAAGAACCATGCTTTCCCTGTCTCCATTTTCTTCCTTCGAGCGCGAGTGGTTCAGAGTCACCCCTACTTAATCCATCTCGACGTCTCCTTCTCTCTGTACCTCCTCCGCTGTGCTTGACGAAGTGGAGGAGAATGAAACGACCTTAGGTAGTCGTTTCAGAAGTTACGACTCCGATTGGCGTGCCGAAAGTCTTAAAAGCTCCCTCAGATCCATTAGGACTTGTCTGTAAAATTTGAGCTAAATCGAACTTCGTTTGTTAGGTATCAGAAAAAGGTTTCAGTTTCCATTGTCAGTAAATCTTAAAAGAGGTTTTCAAACTTGATTTTGGCGAATGAGCTCCGATTCAAAATCTGAAAGCGTCGTTAGGTTTGTGTGGTCATTTGTGACCTGTGTGAACTTTCAGAAGTAAATTCTGGGGTCGTTCGGATAGTTTCCGCTAAAGTCCCGAAAGTTAAAAATTTAATCTTTTTCGTTTAATTCGTATCTTGAGCTTCGGGAAATTGATGCGAGATTCGTCTTCTCGGGTAATTTTTGTTATAAATATTTAAAAAGATAAATTAGTAGTTGGATTTGATATTTTATCAAAAATATATATTTGTAATTTAAGATAAGATTAGGATGTTATTAAAAAAAGAAAAAGGAAAAGATAATTAAGGGGGAGACGGTGGCTAAGGGATAAAATCCATTAGCTTAAACATTACAACTCCCAAGCATAAAAAAACAGAAATAATGAAACGAAAGAGAGAATGCAAAGAAGGGAAAAAAAAGACAGAAAAGAGAGAAAGTAAAAGAACATGAGATGGAAAAAAAATATAATTTTTACCTCGAAATATCCAGGTAATTATGTTAATTCATTATTTCAATTTATTACGTGTGTTTGAATATATTTTAATAGTAGAAATCGGGATATTAGCCATCATTCTAATAAGTTAAATTGATAGTTTAAAGGATTAATTGGACCTCGATGATAGAATTGATTATATATCCAAACTAAGGGAGTTATGGGCAACCTATAAATGTAATGTATTTAAGGTTTAATTATGTGATTTTGAACCATGTACGTAGGCTTGGACTTCGTATCGCGTATACGAATCAGGTGTCGGGTTCCTAGTCGAATTGTTCCAAGACGTAAGGAATGAAGTCTTTAGTCTTATTTGATATATTTTTCTGCTTATTGAATTGAGCGGGATCGTTTTGCATTGAATTCAAAGGACAAAGCGGTTGTTGAGTAGCAGTGCTACCTTTGGAACAAGGTAAGTGATAGTATCCATTTATTCGATGGCATTTGGCCTTGTGGATATTCTACCACGTGTTTCTTACGTGAGTAGCTACTGAGACGCATACTTATTACACCTTAACTTTGGATTTACGTTGTATATTATATGTTTTGCCCTGTTGTTGGTATTGTATTGAGCATACGAGAATTGTACTCCAATTATGAGCTTGATATGTACTTCACGACAGTCCATGAAGGGTTATTACTGAATATACTTCCCAGCAATCGATGAGGGTCTCGCGTTGATGAAGGGTTATTATTGCATTTATCTTCTGTCAGTCGATGAGGGTCCCGCTCTGCAGATAGGTGTCAGACACATGTGACCCTATTGCATCATCATACATTCATTTCATGTCTTTATATGTATTTTTTGAGCTGTATGGAGTTGTTGTATTGATTATATGTGTATGACTTGTCTTGTTTGTTTATGCCTAAATTTGTACGTCTAGGTTAAACAATTAATTATGAATGAACACAAGCAATACGGTAAATTACGATGGAAAAGTAAGTAAATATGATAAAAAATAAAGAGTAGTAAATAAACAAAAAATAATGGAGGAAAGCAATATAAATCTTATTCCTTGAGAGTAGCCGAAGTTGTTGGCGTATCCAGAGATGCGTACAATACAACGTAAGGAGGGGTATTTATAGTAGTGATACTCAGTCCAAAATAAGGAAAAATACAAATACTAATAGGTCCATGGGCCTACAACTCAAGGCGGTGGTATAACAAACCCTAACTAGGAGACTATAAACCTCTGGCGATGGGATGTGTGCCCTGCACCCTACTGTCAAACCGCCTAAATGGTCGTTAGCTCTAGGAGCGGGCGTATATCCTCAGTGCCCGGTGACTTGTAGGAGAAGTCTAGTCTCGGTAGTTGGACTCGTATCCCCATTACAATAGGTGGCGTTTTTTTGCCGACACAGTCAGTCCCCCCACTTGATGAGTGATGCAAGCAGTCAGAAAGCAAAAGAAGCGTGATAGCAGATGTAAAGGCGTGACGGTACTGATGCTCGCCTCCTTTCCTCTTCGCGTTCGTTGTATTAAATGCAAATTCCTTAGTATCGCGACGTGTCTCCTAATTCTTGGAGGAGTTTTTCCACGTATATTCCCAATGCTGCCGCTGTATTCAGATCCAGTAATTATGGGGATCTATATCACTCATCTGTAGTAATCATAATTATGATCCCAAATGATTGAGATCATTCCACTTCCCTAAATATTTCCAACCCAGATGTGTATATATACGTTGTAAGTGAGAAAGTTTATTCACAACCTTTTCAAGATCTTCAAGAACCTTTCTTCAAAAGATAAGTTTTTTTCAATCTCACTAACAATATCATCATGGCACAAGGTCTGGCTTTCTCGCAGCAAATTTTAGAGCACAAGATTACCTTACAAATTCCTTCAACTTTGAAAATGACGGCCACATACTAGTCCAAACTCCCAAGCAAGAGGGTGAAAACAACAATCTCTCCATCGAATCTTAACCTTCTGCAGTCACGGAGAGGGACATAATGCGCATCAAGCATGAATGCAAAAGGCCTGGTTTTTCTGTCGTTCTCGCTCCTGGTGCTGAAGAAAGGATTTCTTCTCATCGGGCTGGCTATTCGATGGTTCACACATACCCTTTCACTCTTCATCTCAACAGACGCATCCACTTAATCAAAGAGGACATATGACGTCATTATAATGTTTGCTTAGGCCAAATCGGCCCTTCTGTGTGGCAATTAATGGCCGTGCTTGATCACTTGGCTAACCATGCCTAGGTCACATTTACTTTTGATCATCATCTGGCCTTCTGCTTCCCTCGTCTTCATAAAGTGGGGATGCTGATGTTCATGAAACGAGGGAAGGAGGTATAGTCCCTAATAGTGAGGATTCCAAGGACCGTGGTTGGGTATACAGGTACGTGGCTGTGCGAACGTCCGACTTAGTATCCTCTCTTCCCTTTCCAAAGGTTTTCAATAGAAAGCGTAAGCCCGTAGAAACTTATCTCCCTACTTTTCAATTGTGCTTGCTTGAAACTTATTTTCTTTCGTATGCATAGTGAACATAGTGTCCACCATTTTTTTGAGCCATAATAAACTGATGATTTGGGTCACCAACATTTTTTTGAGGAACCATCCCGATTCCCTGACCTTCTTGTCTTGGCAAACGCGAATGGCTAGGGGTATGCCTATACTGGCAGAGATTCAGATTTTTGCCATGTATATTGCTCCACTGCCTGATCTGTTGGCATCCAATTGGAGAATTTTGGAGTGGGCGAGCATATCCCGTTCCTCGAAGAGGAGGAGGTCTTTTAGGCCAACCAGCATTCCCATTGCTAATGAAACCCTTATGATTTTTTATGGTGAGGGGGAAGTCCCCCGAGTGTCTGCGTCTGAGGCCGTTGAGGCAACCCCGTCTGCTGCTGCTGATGAAGCTGGTCCTTCTTCACAAAAGTATAGACGTTTGATTGAAGAGACTCTCATAGCTGAGGAAGAGGCTAGTGCAGAGAATGAAGTCTTGCTTCCTGTCATGTCTTCTGATCCACAACCTCTAGGTCTGTTTCTTCTCGAACTTTAATTTTTTTTCTTGAAATAGTATTCTTTCCTTGTTATCTTTGGAAGTTGCTATTATCCATTCATGTTTAGAACCTATTGTTGTTGCTCCGGCTCCTGAGGGCTCTTACTTTTTTTAGCGGTGTCCTGGCAAGGAAGTCATTGTAGAGGCCGTGCATGAACCCGTAGGTGGAGCTCGGGAGGTTGTTATCCCTATTGCTGCGGGAGTGAACCTGATGAAGACTCCAAAGGTTGTAATGGTCCATACTTCTGAATTGGTTCCCTTTGCGGAACAGGAACACCTCTTTAGCTTCAACAATCACGAGTTGCTTGAGGGTGCCACCGGCTGCTCCCTTCGAGTAAGTTTCCTGTCACTATCATGTCAAGTTTAACATCGTTCTACTTTTACCAAACTTCTATCTTTGCCTTTACTTGGGGACTGACTGTGTATCATGAGATACTTCACCGGGAGAGCTTATAGGGGAATCTAGTCGAGGAAGCGGATGCTCTGCACGGACAAGAAGTTAGCTTGCAGCCCTTTGTAGAAAAGGCTGAGAAATTGAAAGGTGAGATGCAGACCACTCGTGATTCTTATCGCGCAGAGGCTCTGAAGAGCAGGAACTTGGAGAGGGTGTTGACTGGTGAAGTGCACAAGCACAAGCAGGACGTGGAGGCCCTCAAGTCGTCCCTTACAAATGTCAAGGTCTCAGAGCAGCTCCATCTCAGTAATGTGAACAGTCTGGAGGGGATCGTTGGAGATCTACATCAGCAACTATCAGGTATGGGGGAGAGAATGAACGCTGCTGAGAAATATGCTGCAGATGCTCAAGGTCTCTCTACCTTCCTTCAAGATGAGAATGACAGGCTGAAAGGTACAGTGGCGTCACTTGAGTGGATTCGCGATGACCTTTGCGAGAAGTGCCTCTTAAAAGATCAACAGAAAGAAGCTTTGAATGCTTGTTGCATAGTAGAAGTTGATCGTGCGAACGTTGTTGCCGCTCTTGCCACTCTTTTCCAGGTTCGTGACAACCCTAATCTTGACCTTGCTGTTGAGATTTCCTCATACACTGGCCTTGTCACCCAGGCAGATACTTAACTTGGTCCTGACCTTGAGGAAGGCTCTAAACGGATGAGTGGTGAAGGAGAAGAGGCGCCTGCATGGGAACCTGCAACTGATGAAGCTGGACCTTCACGAAGTGTTGCCGATAAAGGAAGTCCCCCGGGAGAGGAATGAGAATCCCCTCTCCTTTGATGCTTTTCTTTTATGCATCTAATGACTAAAACATTTATCCGAGTATGCAGATGTTTAGTGTAATTTTTTGGCCCATTTTGTGGTGTATCAACTTAAATCACTTGTCTTTGCTCATCATATTTTTTAATTTTCACCGTAAATAATAATTAATGCCAAGCTATGCCTCTGTGAGCGTTTTCACCAAAGATTTAGATGACTTTTGGTTGTCCTGACTGCTCTAGTTTAACAACGTGTGTCAGTGTGCTTGCCTTGAGCAATTACGTCCGTTGCGCACCGATGAATAGCGGCTAGGTTGCATCCATATTAGATGGCTGTTTGCGCCCACAATGGGACGACTTTAGCCCGTGTGAAAATGGTCCTTTTGCGTTTTGAGACAAAACATCTTCGCATAGTAGTCGAGTATTTAAGACTTTCTGGCACTACGCGGACAGACATCTTCATCAGTGTGTAGGTACAATTGTTGATTTAACAAGATCAATGCTCGATAATGCCTGGTGGTTGAGTTAGATGTGGTCTAACTCTAAGCAAGTAGGGTACCCTACTTTTGTCACGTAAAGTGGGTGTATTACTTCAACTTGTATGTGGCAGGGGCTATGAATAGTTGGATCATAGATGGATCTAAATAAATGAGTAAAACTGACTAAGTCAGATAGTAGTTTTTTAAATAAAGGCGGGGGCCTAGGATGTTGTGGGTGAAGACCCGTAACATGTCAAAAAAAAGTGTGAAAATATTATAATCTGAGAGTGAGACTAATGTGCTAAGTAAATTCTGACGTCAATTAACCATACCGTATGAATTGCAGTCTTGGTTGATTACGGCTTCAAGGTTTTCAGTGTCTCCTGGAATGTTCATCTCAGTCACTTGCTCGGGGATAGCTGCTCCAAGGATTGTAGCTGTATAGCATTTTGCTGCCTCCTGATCACCATTCACTTATTTTATCCCCCACTGAGTAGGATACTTCAGTTTCTGATGCCAGGTGGACGGTACTGCTTTGGCTTAAAGAATCCATGGTCGCCCAACGATCTTATTGTAGGGAACACCTCCTTTAATAACTTGAAAAGATGAAACATATTCTATCCCCGCCAAGAGGGTGGTTAAATCAACTTCGCCTACAGATTTCTCACAAGAATTGTTAAAGCATGCGAGCTTGTAGACACTCAGCACGATTCGATCCTCAACACCCATCGCTTTCAGTACATCCCATCTGATGATGTTTTCGGTGCTACCGGCATCGACCAATACATGTCTTACATCTGTGTCTTCCATCCTGAGTGTTATGACCAGGGCATCATGGTGTATGGTGCTGCATCTGATGTTGTCCTCCTCCCTGAATATGATCGTCTGATCTCAAGCAAGACCCCGGCTGGGCACTGCTGAGGTATCCTCTAACCCTCTGAGCAATGTTGATCCGCAGATTATCACATTGATGGACCTCTTAGGATCAGGCAGATTTGGCGGTGCATCCTGGTTCTCATTCCTGGCGAGGATCTACTTTCCCTTATCGGTGAGCAAGTCCTTGAGATGCCATTTGTACAAAAAAATTCATGACTTCTAAAATAAACTCTTTGCACCCGGCCATGTCATGTCCATGGTCCCTATGAAATTGGCAGTAAAGCTCCTTATTCCTTCTACCAGGTTCTGCTCTCAGGTTGCTTGGCCAACGAATTTGTGAATTTTTCATATGATCTCTTACGAACTCGACGAAGTTGACGCGCAGACCCAATCGTTCGAATCTATTTGGAACCGACTCTACGTTGAGTGATCCCTTGGATCATGACCCTGACGTTCCATGTCCGTCTTTCCATTTTGGAAAATCATCCCTGTTGTCTTTCCGATTTTGCTTGCCTTTGTCCCCCATTCAAGGATCATCCATGTATCTCTATTTCTGCCCTTGGCGGATGATGTCTTGGATAGCCGGTCGGGCTTCTTTGGGAGCATAAGGCTCCTCGGCTCTAGGCGAAGCTTCTCGGTGTACCTCTGGTGCAGGGCATTCCATGTCGACACAGGGTGCTGAGTCAGACTCCACTGCAGCTCTCTGGTGGCCAAGGATCCCTTTGCATTCAAACTTTTAACAAAAGCTACCACATCGAGATTGTCAGGAATGGGAGGAAGCTCCATGTGTTCCCTATGAAACCTGTCGAGGTAGTCTTTGAGCAACTCGTTGTCCCATTGTCAGATCTCAAAGATATCCTCCATGCGCTTCTCACACTTGCGGGCACCAGAATGTGCTTTCTTGAATAGGTCCTGCATTTGAGTGAATGATTCGATTGAACACATTGGTAGCTGAGTATACCAAGTAAAGGCTCCTTTGGTCAGAGTTGAACCAAACCTCTTCACTAGAGCAGGCTGGATTTCTTCTTCAGTAATCTCGTTACTCTTTACAGTCGTATATTACGCAGCAATATGCTCGTCCGGATCTGTCGTCCCTTCATACTTTAAGGTATTCGGCAGGCTGAAGTGCTTTCGCATGCAGACCGGTGTGGCACTTGCCTTATAAGCATGCTTGTAAAACTTCTGTTCATCTATGATGGTAACTTCGGGTGCAGCACCCAGCACGTTACCAATCTGGTCGTGGATGAACTTCGTCTCCCTTAAGATGTCGATTTTTTATTGTTGACGAGCCCGCTGGAGCAGCGTCCATGTTAAGCCTTTGGCTAGGCACAGATGCTGGTGAATTGCTTACAGGCACTGGTCCTCGTGGAGACGCTGGCCTTAAAAACGATCCAGCAATCATCGTGCCTAGTTTGCGAGATATCACCTCATTTTGTTCCGCCTGTCCCATCATTGAGGAGATCAATAATGAAAATTCTGAACTCAGGGTTACCTTCTAATGGGCGGTTGATCCCCTCATTACTGGCGACATGGGTCGGCTCTTGAGAAGGATCCTTCGGCTGGATTCTTTTGTTAGACGCTGGGATCGTCAAGATCCTTTGCTGATTCATCCACTCCATCTGTGGTGTTCTTTGGAATGTTTTTGTCGTCGCCCGACATGATTGCGCTTTTTCCGTAGTAGAATACCTACAATTACATGGTCCCCATGGTGGGCGCCAAACTGTTTATGCCTAAATTTGTACGTCTAGGTTAAACAATTAATTATGAATGAGGTCACAACCAATACAGTAAATTATGATGGAAAAGTAAGTAAATATGATAAAATAAAGACAAGTAAATAAGTAAGAAATAATGGAGGAAAGCAATATAAATCTTATTCCTTGAGAGTAGCCGAAATTCTTGGTGTGTCCAGAGATGTGTACAATACAATGTAAGAAGGGGTATTTATAGTAGTAATACCCAGTCCTAAATAAGGTAAAATACAAACACTAATAGGGCCCTGGGCTTGCAACTCAAGGCGGTGGTATACCAAACCATGACTAGGAGACTGTAAATCTTAGGCAACGGGATGTGTGCACCTGTGGCCGAACCGCCTAAACGGTCATTGGCTCTAGAAGCGGGCGTATATCCTCAGTGCTCGGTGATTTGTAGGATAAGTCTAGTCTCGCCAGTTGGACTCGTATCCCCGTAACAATAGGTGGCGTATTTTTGCCCACACATGGTTGACTGCTATGACTTCTATTCCCTGGCTAGCATAGCTATTCGTCGAGTTCGTTAGTTACTCCTCACTTATTGGGTTTATATGACTCACTCCCTATTTGTTCTTCTGTTTTCCTTTCGTTCGGCATATTCTGCTCCATGACCCAGCCAGCGGCATCGTGGCTGAGGAGCAGTTCGTTCCCAGTTGTCTATAGTAAGCCAGCTTGTTCGTTGAGACCGCCAGTTGTAGATATTATAGTTTATCTTATTTTTGCTCCCTTCGAGAGATGTGTATATATTTTGGACTTCTTAGATGTCTGATCTGAAAAACTCTAAACTTGTGTATTTTGGGTAGTTAGCTGTGTTATTCAGACAACTTGTATATATGTCTATCCTTGAGAGTTATCTTGTGTTGTTAAGGTTAGGTTCATTTTGTTTCAAGGTAATTCTATGCCACTTATATCGATTCAAACAATTTGGTTCGCCCGACAGGTATAAGGAAGGTGGTCGGGTGCCCTGATGGCCTAGTCAAGAATTCGGGTCATGTCAAGATGGGAGTAAGTGTAGTTCAGGAAACTCAAAGAAGTTAAAATTGCAAGAAACTAGATATCCTCTGCTGATCACCAGCAAATTGTCCTGACGGGGGCTATTTTTGTAAGACTTTTTATATGGGGTCAAAACCGTGATGGCAGCGGCGGAAGTGTCCATTTGGCACAAAAATTTGAAAAGCCTCCTTACACCTCTGACCAAATTAAAGGGAAATTTTGATCTGTAGCCATTTTTGGACGTGCTCATTGGGGACTATCCAGCATTTCAAAATTCATTGAAGAATAGCCAAAAATTCGCGCGCGCGCACACTTAAGCTCCATTAGTGTTGGAAAAACACCCCAGACTAGTCCCATAACAAAAAACTGGGAACTTGTTCAAAGCTCAAGTATTTTGTTATGGGACTAAAGAAGTCCCATAACAAAATAATCCTATAACAAAGTCCCATTATTTTGTTATGGGACTTTATATATAAAGCTTCAGTCCCATAACAAAATGCTAGGGCCTTGAACAAAACTTGTTCAAAGCCCCAGTATTTTATACTGTGGTTAGTTTACTGAAGCTTCCCAGTATAAATACTGAAGTTTTGTTCAAAGCCCCAGTATTTATACTGGAATTTGTCAGGAGGTGGCTATTTCTCAGCGAATTTATTCTTGACGGCTACAAATCAATTAGCACGCGCCAAACAGGCCTCTACACGAAATTTTTACCAAATTAAATGATTGAAAAGCCCACAACAAGATTAAAACTATTTTTTGTGCGAATTGAGCACCTTTGGGTATGGTCTTCATTTGCTGAGTACTTCTTCGATAATATTGAATTTTTGAGTACTTTTAAAGATATTTCTACTTCAACCCCTTAAGCACTTTTTCTACAATTATCCGGCAATTTCTTCTTCCACACTTTCTCTCTCTAGAAATCCATCTCACACTTCTCATCTTTCTTAACTCACAATTTTTATTATCTCCCATGATGTTGTCGGCGTTTTGATACGCTGTCGTGGAAGTCGGTGGAGAAGCTCATCAACTCCCGATTTTAATTTCGAGTGAAGAAACTAATGAAACTAGATGAGGAAATCAACAAGGTAAATTTAAAAGCCTTACATCTCATCGCTAACTCCACTGAGCTTTTCCTAGAATTCTTAGATGAAAAATCTGTGAAAATCGTGTTAGAGAAGAAGAGAAAAAGTATTAAACTCGAGCACATGAGAGTTGTTGTTAAAAGGCATCAACTTACGAGCGATTTCTTACTTGATTCCCTTTCATTGCCTTCACAACCTACAACAAATTTTTAATTCATTGTATTTTTTTGTAAATCATGTATATTGTCAATGGAAGTGATTACTATTTGACCTCATGTATTTGTAAAATAAAATGGACAAATTATGCTGGATTGGCCTTGTTATATTTTTACATTGAACTTTTGTATCTAGGCCAAATGATCACGATTTGGTATTATTTATTTGTAAAATAGATAAAGCAGTTGGCTCACTTGCAAGTAAATGTAGACGGATTGTCTTGATTTTACTTTTACGTTAAATTTTTATATATAGATAAAGTGATGACGATTTGATATCATTTTCTGTAAAATAGATATAATAGTTTGGCTCACTTGTAAGTAAATGCAAACGGATTGTCTTGATTTTCTTTTTACTTTGAATTTTTGTATATGGGCAATACGGATGTCAAAGGGCCCGATCCGGCCAGAGATCGATTTTTTTAATTGGTTCCAGTCCGGTCCGGTCTATTGGGGCTGTGTAAACCGGCTGGAACCGGCCAATCCGGTCCGGTCCACCCGGTGCAAACAAAGGGAGCTGGGTAGGGAGCGACACCAATGCCGGCTAGACCGATTTTTTGGTCCGGACCGGTCCGATCCGACCTTTTTGGTATTATTATTTTTTTAAATTTTTTAAGAGAAATACATAGAAAATTAAAATAGAAGAGTTGTAAAAAACCATTTTAAGATAATGTAAAGTAAACAAACATTGAATTTGAAAAAGACAGACAAATGCTTTAATGAACATTTGAGAAATACATAATTGAAAAGACAAACTAGAAAATAGAAAATTATATAGATATTCCCTTAAACAGTTCTTCAACGCAAATAAATGCCCCCCTTCCCCCTCCCCCCTCCCCCCGAGCACCCCATTCTGCATTATGTTGGCTTTTTAAATGGCACCTTAACTTCCCGGTCCCTCTACCATAAAGTTGCCACTCTTTCCCACAAAATTTACATTAGCTTTCTGAGTTTCAGTATTTTTCGTACCACACTTCAGATTGACGTAGTCGTTCTTCACATTCATTTTGATTAGGACTAATAGGTTGATTTTCAGCCATTATAATTTTTTGGTAGAAATTTAGAAAATAGTCTTTGATAATAATTTGGGAGAGAAATAGATAGAAAACGTAGAATTGTGATATAATTTATTAAATAATTGGGTATTTATAGATAATAATAGGTTAGGGAGGTATCCCGTTAAGGGGAGTAGGGAGGCAAATATAGTCGTTTTGGCTGTTGGCCAATGACAATATTTCAAATTGGGCCGCCCTTGGTCATTCCAAATTTCAGCCCGGTCCGGTCCGGTTCATCCTTTTTTTTTTTGGTTTTTTGTTTTTTGTTTTTTCCATTTTAAGTCATAGATAATTTGTAAATTATGAAAATATAACAATAAATTATTACAAACTTTTTCTTATATATTTCAAGTATTTTGTTTATATCAAAGTTCAAACTTTGAATGAAAAACTTTATTTTTTTTTTGAAACTTTGAAATTAGATTCAGAATTTTGAATTAATTTGATAATTTCAAACATTGAATTAATTTGATAATTTCTAACTTTAAATTAATTTTATAATTTAAAAGTTTGAACTAATTTAGAAACTAGTGAATTAATTGTAGTATTTTGCGCAGAGAATGAATTAAAGGTAATAAAAACACAAGAGTTGTGATGAAATTCCAAGACTGGGAGCAATTTTCTTGATAATTGATAATATATTTAAAGGGTGCAAAGTACGGAGCCAAAGTTTCAATATTATTTCAAACTTTTAATTTCAAATTTCTGACTTAGAAAATTATATTTTTCTAAACATATTGGCTAATCTTTTGAGGATAGCAGTAGGCTTTTTTTAAGGAATTGGTGATTTTTGTTCTGGTTCTTCTTCTTCTTCTTCTTCTTCTTCTTCTTCTTCTTCTTCTTCTTCTTCTTCGTCGTCGTCGTCGTCGTTGCCGGTTTGACTCCCTTCGCTTCCATCATCTAAAATTTGTTCGAGATATTCCCTGTCTTTTTTCTTATTTCTGGTATTCCAAAACTTCTTCGCTCGGTTCTAATCCAATCCCTGAATAAAGCTGCTGTCTCCATTGACTCTTCCTTCAACGAATATCTATGATCTCCGATTTGTAATCTTCCTTGGCTGAAAGCGCTTTCTGAGGCAACTGATGAATTTTGAATTGTTAATATATCCCGCGCAATTGTTGAAAGAATTGGAAATTGCAGTTATTGAAGCTTCCAATAATCTAGCAATTGATGACTTCCAAAATCTTTAAGTTTCTTTGGAGCCTAAAGTAAATAAATTTGGAACTTGTTGTACTCGTCATGCTCTTCTAGCAACCTTTCATCAAGTCTGTCAAAAGTGTTCATTCCCGCTGGCCTTTTGCCCATTTGAGAAGAACTTTCACCGGTGGATTGTATTGGTGCAGTTGGTGTAGTACTGTTTGACCAAGCCCTATACTTTGCATAAACAGCCTGGGTATCTGCATAAACCTTAGCACATGCCTCTCTTACACTTGGAAATTCATTAGTCTCAACTTAATCGTTAGAATTTTGAAATCTACATATATTTCTTTAACAGGTCGCTCAGTTAACTTATCTTTAAAGCAGGATGCAACACAGAAGTAATATAAAAAAGAGGAAGAATAGAAAAAAATATTTTCTAATTTTTCAATCATTAGTATCAGAGGCTTTTTATATACTTCATATGTCTTATATTCTTTCAACAACTCCAAAATTTCAGCGATATAATATAACATGGTAGGAAAGTTGGATAATATTGTCCAGAAAATTCTAAAGTAGCTAAATAATTTTTTTGTTAAAACTGAAGGAGATGAGAAATAAGGTCCCACTTTTCATCTTTAAGATGATAGATATCCATAACATGAGCATTAAACATTTCTGAAATAGGTTCTCTATAAATATAAGCAACATTCAATGCTTCATATAAAGTGTTCCATCTAGTACAAACTTCCTTTGGGACTCTCCTAATAGGCATATTTAATTCTATACATTTTCTTTTCTATTCTCTTTTTCTTTCTTGGTTTTTTATTCTAAAATATAAACAATAGCTATTTTCACCTTTTCGATAATGTCTTTAAACAAGTCAAGACCATCTTTTACTACTAAATTGTAATTATGACATGCACATCTAACATAAAATAACGATTGGTCTTAAGTTCCTAATTGCTGCATCACTGTTTGTAGAATTATCTACCGTAACTTAAAATTTTGTTACTTAAACCATACAATCGAAAAATTGATGAAACTTTATTTGAAATAAAATTTTCCGTGTGTGGTTCATCAACAACTTTATAAGCAATAATACTTTTTTGAAAATTCCATTCAGGATCTATCCGGTGAACTATTATTGTAAGATAATCACAATTATTAGTAGAACGACCCATATCCGTAGTAAGACATACTCTAGTGTGAAAGTTATAACACAAATATCGCAAATAATCTTTATAGTCATTCTTAAATTTAATAATATCATTTCTAACAGTAGTTTTTAGAAAACCTTTATAAGAGCGATTATATTATCTTGAATATAACGAAAAAAATCAGTACATGAAGGAAAAGTAAAGGGTAAAGCCTTTACCGCTACCAATTTTGCAATATTTTCCCTATCCATTTGCTTATCATAACGAAGAAGCCCTCCTATTACTGGGTTAAGATGTTGTTAGACACCCGAACTCTCATCATGCGCTACTCCCCGATGTTCAGTCCTTAAATAAATACCCCTACCTCGATGTCCATTCTTTCGGATGCTTATTCATTATGTGCATCCTAATTTTACCCGTCCCACCTTCATTACCCCCAGTTTTAAAAATCCAATCTTTTTTACAAATATTACATACAACCCTCTATATATCAGCTTTCTTCTCTGCAAATTCCCACACCTCAGATCTATCCTTACGTTTAACCGGTTCTCTAGTAGGAGCTATAGGAGATAAATTAGACTGAACTTCAGGTAGACTAACATGAAATTCACTAGATGGTGTTTCCTCTAAATTAACCCCTTGTGTGGTTTAATAGCCATATTGTGCTTTTAACATATCGTTATCAAGTGGATTATTAGTGCTAACATCATGATAATATTGAGATTCCTCTATTTGGGTGAAATCATCTCTATAAAGTGATGTAGGGAAAATAGGCGGAAGCAATAGTCTAAGATGCGGAAGTAATAAACACAAGAAAATAAGAAAATGGGGTTGGGGAAGAACAGAAATAGAAGAAGAGAATAGATAAACGATTCAAACCATGAATGAATATCCGAGAGAGGAAGGGAAACTTGAACCATACAAGGATTCCGTACTAGTGACAAATCTCCATAGGTTCCAAGCAAAGAGATAATCTGAAGCTTCAAGCTTCAACAAGAAGAAGGCCTTGCCTCTCTTTCTATGTCTATTCTTCAAATCTAGGTAACCTAATGATCTAATGACCTAAGTGTAGTACTTATAGAGGTTCTACACGTCTAAATAAAGTCTAAAATAACCCCACAAGTTGGGTGTAATAACAAAGACCACGTAGGGTCAAACTAGTAAATAATACTAGACTAAAATAGGTGTCCTCGTCTTGTCTTCACAGTGGGGGAGGCGGAGCGCCTAAGGTTGGGCGGAGCGCTTGCCATGTTGATCAGTGAGACAGCTTGGGCGGAGCGCCTCTCCTTCAGGCGGAGCGCCTGGGCTGCTCCATGCTTGGGCGGAGCGCCTAGGCCTGGAGCCAATGCCTTGGTCTTCAAAATGCTCTCTTCCCCGATGCTCTTGACCTCTCGCCCTTTCATCCTCCAATACCGGCTCTTGATGGTAAGTGCCTTAGGCTCGATTTGCCCTGCATCATCCTCCCCTTCTTGAAAGGATTTCGTCCTCGAAATCAAACAATCAATTCCTACAACCAAAGACCAAGACAAACAAAACTTCCTACTACAAGAGTAGGTTAGTGCACCAAGTGTGGAAAACAAACTTTTATGGTAGAGCCAAGCATCAATTCTAATGAAAAAACTCATGTCCCCAAAGGAAACAACAAGTACTTGACTCAAAAAGGAAGTGCACCCAACACGAGAACATGCAAAGAGATCAATAGGGTAGGGAATATGCAAGATCAAGCCATCAAAATTCCTATGATCCCTAAGTCCAATAAGAACACACCAAAACTTTCCACTACAAGAGTAGGAAAGTCCAACCAGAACTGCTATGGAAAGCACACTTTTGTGATAGAGCCAAGTATCAATACCAATCAAAAGGAATAGGTCTCTAAAGGAAACAACAAGTTCTTGGCTCAATAATGAAAAACACTCACTACTATAAGAGATCAATAAGACAAGTAACATGCAAGATTAAGCAACTAAGTTTCTCATGACCTCCAAGCTTATGGTCAACACACCAAGCCATCAATGCATTACTATCACAATGGGACTCATTGGCTTTGGCATGCTCAACACCCAAGGTGTGATCAACATATGGGGTAGAGTAAACAAAATAGTTCAATTGGAAACTAACATCAAATACTCCACTCCCCTTCTCGGAAGCACTCTTACACACACCAAGAGTGGCTTCCTCACCTCCAAATCTATCTCTAAGACAACCTCCCTCACTAGGAAAACCCCCCAGGACGGTCTCCAAAATAGGTTCTTCATCATTGTAGTCCACGCAACAAAGGTTAGAACTACTAGAAGATGGTCCAACACAACCAATACCAAGACCACTTATCTCACTTGGAGTTCCAAACAATTGATTGTCTATAGAGTTCAACTTTCCAAACCATGGAGGTTTAAATCCAAACTCTTCTCTAGTTAGATATTCACCATCACCTCTTTGAAAATCCTCTTCAAACAAAGGGTTTATGAAAACAAGTCCACTACCCATCAAAGTTGAGGCATCCAAACTAGAGTCATCATCCACACTTGAGGGGTCATCGAATACAATTCGATCCATCTCATCTACTATAGACTCCTCAAGGTCACTACCATCCTCACTACAACACATAGGTCCACCATTATCAAGCAATTCATCAAGGGCAAGGATAGGATAGTCATTCAACTCATCTTCCCCTTTATCAAATATAGGTGAGATGTCATAACAAGGGTCACAAATAAGGTCAACTACACAATCTTCACTAAAGAGAGGTTCAATGAAAACCGAGCTCACATCATGATGTGGTTTATCATCCATCTCAACTAGTGGTTCACAATCATACACAAGTTGATCAACCAACTCTTCACTAGTTGCAATCACATTGTAATCACACAATTCATCAACTAGCATAGAGTTATCACAAACACTATTACATGACAAGGAAGTAACACGTTCAAGGGAAGAACTTTCACATACCTTTGAGTGGCCATCTAGCTCAGTCAATGCACTTGAAGTGTCTTGAATTGGCTCTTCACCTCGAAGCTCACATTGAAGATTTTCTTCACCTTGTCCATCCTTCTTGGGACATGATTGAGGCTCCATCAGTTTGCCTCCAAAAATATCTACAAAAGCATTCACAATAGTAGAAGAAAAAGATAAAGAGATAAGGTTAGAATAAGGGGTGTCCTCACTCTCAATGATTCTTTTACCCTCTTTCTTTTCCCTCATTTTCTTTTTAAGGTTGGGTGTAGATTCAGGTGGTGACATCCCACTCACATCACTCATCATATCCTCTCCTTTTTCCACTCGAGGAATGTCACCGGTCACTCCCTTACTCCTCTCAATCTTTTGTCTCTCAAATTTGGGTGAGTTGGCACGAGGCCCAAGAATACCCATAGCCGGAGTAGGTGGAATTTTAACATCAACCCGGAATCTAGGACTAAGAGACTCATCACTTGAGGTCTCTTTCTTCTTTGTTGGTGAACCACTTTGCTTTGGAGCTTGTGGTTTGGGGTTCACCTTGTTGACATATGTCAACTCTCTTCTGGCTCTAGTCCCACCATTGCTTGTGATTGTAGGACTCCTCCTCAATGGTGTCCTACTATTTCTCATGTTCGTAGGACTTCTTGATTGCACTCTTTGAATCATAGGGCTTGTCCTCAATGGTGTCCCTCCATTTCTCATGTTCATGGGCTTGCTTGATTGTACTTCTTCTTTCTTAGGAAGGAACTGTTGCATCTTCCCTTGTGCTTTTACTTGGTAGCCATCAAGTGCATAGGTGAACTTGAAGTATCTTTTGAAAAGCCAAGGCTTTCCCAACATAACATCACATCCCTCTAAAGGGCCCACTTTGCACTCTACCTCTTCTTCAAAGTTCCTTTGCGAAATAACTACCCTAGCCAATCCATCAACAAAAGGTATTCCCAACCTTCTCACCACAAGAGGACTAATCCAACTTGCTTCACCTTCATCCACTTGAAGCACATACCCATGGTTCCCATTAAGGCTCACTATGAATTGACACCACTCCCTTTTTCTAAAGAGATCATCTTCGTAACGCCCTTTACACATCCCATCAATAGTACCACCACTAGATGGGTACCTCCTAATTTCTCCACTACTAGCAACACCACAAAATAGTGTCCACTTCCCATCACTCTTCCAACATTAGATATGTTGTTGAAAGTCGAGGAAGGAGTCTCATTATAGAACCCATAGGAACTCCTTGAAGTAGA
Organism: Petunia secreta; assembly: GCA_029990175.1. Classification (NCBI taxonomy): domain Eukaryota; kingdom Viridiplantae; phylum Streptophyta; class Magnoliopsida; order Solanales; family Solanaceae; genus Petunia; species Petunia secreta. The sequence goes on along the minus strand of JARKIP010000022.1, from coordinate 45,224,817 downwards.
AGTTTGGTAGAAATCTCCTCTACCCTCCTCGGTTCCACAACCCATAGAACGACTCACACCATTCCTTCCCTCGGTCACATTCCCATCAAAATTATCCTCTAAGTGTTCGATTCGAGTGGCTATTGTCTCCATATTAGCCAAAATGTTCGGAAGGTAAGCTTCAAATAACTCCCTCCCACTTACACCTTTATCACCACTCCCACTTCCCTCCAACCCTCCCTTATGGCTCCTTGTACCTGCAAAAGACATTTTAAGAAAGTGCAAAGGTTAGTATAAACAACCTCACTTGCTCTCCCTTATATTTGGTTGTGGTTCTCAACACTTTTTTTAGGGTGCACACTCCCAAACCCCCAACCAAAGATGCCCTTATCTCTTTTAGGAACCACAATGGTAAGATCAATCAACTAGTACACCAAAGTAATGGTTCGGAATTGAGTTTAAGTGACTCGATGTATGGAAGCTATTTTAATACGCACTTGAAGCAAGCAAGCAAATTCTACGACTTTAAGTAAAGACTTCAAGACGCACAACACTCTAAAGGATCAAAGATTAGTGTCACTAAAGTAGGACTAATAACTTAGAAACACTAACCAAGAAGTATGGAAGCGAAGCAAACACCAAAACGCTCGAAACAAGCCAAACGAAGCAACCAGCACACTGGGCGGTCCGCCTGGGTAGGTGCGTGGTCCGCCCACCTTGGTAGGCAGTGAGCTAGGGTGGGCGGGGCGCCTAGGGGGTGGGCGGTCCACCTGGGCCCCAGTTCCAGCCTTTTCGAAAGCGGGTTTTCTTCAATTCTAACCCAAAATTTGGTTCGATTTCAACATGGTTTGCCCAAATTCAAGGTACCCAAAGTTTATATTGCTATAATCTTCAAACCCCAATGATTTTCACCCCAAAAAACCAACAATCAAAGCACAATCATGATTCAAAGTTTCAAATTGGGGTTTCAACAAGGGTTTCAAAGTGGGTTTTGATTCTTCAAACTCGATGTTATACAACTCCAAATCTCACGAAATGTGTTTCAATTTATTTTTTTTTTCAATATAAAACAAACCGCGATAATCAAATCAACAATCAACAATCACCGACCCATGAATCATCCAAAAATCACCAAGTTTAAGGGTTTAGGAAGGGTTTAACAATTTTCGGGTTTTCAAATTTCAATTTTCTTGATTCCAATCCAAACCATGATATTGTGGTACCCAAACGACAGGTTTTCAACAAGGATCAATAATCTATAACACCCATAACAAGAATCGAACACACCAAAAAGTTATGACCAATTTTTTGGTTTTTGAATTTTTTCACCTTTTCAATTTTTTTTGTGTTTTTCTTCTTTCAATAACTTCAACAACAAGAACACTAAAGTAAAGATACGATGAACAAGGAATGTGGATTCGTAAGAACGAAACTCGAGCCTTGCTCTGATACCAAATGATGTAGGGAAAATAGGTAGAAACTATAGTCTAAGATGCGGAAGCAATAAACACAAGATAACAAGAAAATGGGGTTGGGGAAGAACAGAAATAGAAGAAAAGAATAGTTAAACGATTCAAACCATGAATGAATATCCGAGAGAGGAAAGAAAACTTGAACCATACAAGGATTCCGTACTAGTGACGAATCTCCATAGGTTCCAAGCAAAGAGATAATCTGAAGCTTCAAGCTTCAACAAGAAGAAGGCCTTGCCTCTCTTTCTATGTCTATTCTTCAAATCAAGGTAAATTAATGATCTAATGACCTAAGTGTAGTATTTATAGAGGTTCTACACTTCTAAATAAAGTCTAAAATAACCCCATAAGTTGGGTGTAATAGCAAAGACCACGTAGGGTCAAACTAGTAAATAATACTAGACTAAAATAAGTATCCTCGTCTTGACTTCACAGTGGGGAAGGCAGAGCGCCTAAGGGTGGCCGGAGCGCCTGCCAAGTTGATCAGTGAGGCCGCTTGGGCGGATCGCCTCTCCTTCAGGTGGAGCGCCTGGGCTGCTCCATGCTTGGGCGGAGCGCCTGCTTTGCCTGGGCGGGAGCGCCTAGGCCTGGAGCCAATGCCTTGGTCTTCAAAATGCTCCCGAACTCTTTCCCGATGCTCTTGACCTCTCGCCCTTTGCATCCTCCAATCCCGGCTCTTGATGGTAAGTGCCTTAGGCTCGATTTGCTCTGCATCATAAGGATGACTAGAACTACCATCAATTCTTTTACCCATATTTTTTCGACGACCACGCGTCCGTCCCCCACCACTAGTTCCAATAGAACCTCTATGAGACATAATTATATAAAATAAAGAATAAATATATGACAAAAGAATTATAAAATGGTAGGAAGTAGGAACGACCAACAAAATATAACCGTATAATTAAAGTGAAGTTGAAACTTGATCCTTCACTCAAATTAATTAGTTGAATACTTGATAATTGAAAACTTCAACAGATAGCCAACTTGATATTTGAAGCTAGTAGCACCTCCAGTTTATCCAAAAACCTAATAATTCAAAACTTCACCAAATAGCCAAATAAAACTTTGATAGCAACTCCAATTAAAACTTGATAAAGTAGCCAAATTAAAATTTTTTACGAATAGCAAAATTGAAACTTGATAACAAAGTGGCAATATTGAAGAGAATTAGAGAGAATTTGCTAATTTGTGTGAAAATAAGATGAAATAATGGAGTATCTATAGGAAAACAATAGTTGGGGGAGGGGGGTTATGGGGTTGTAGGGGGATAAAATGGTTTTTTTGGTTATTGGACAACGGCTAGGAGGTGTCTAAAGAGATGTTGCCAATGACCGAAATGTGTAGAATTATTTTTTTCGGTTCGATCCGGTTCGGTCCGGTTCAAACTGGTCCGATCCGGTCCGATTTTGATCCACAAAATACCGGTTCATGCGGTCAAAAATGTAGGGGCCGTGTCGGAACCGGAGGCCGGGTTGGGTTTAGACACCCTTAATGGGCAAAGTGATGATGATTCTGTGTCATCTACATGTAACATAGACATATTAATTTAGCTCGCGTTTAAGTAAATGCAAACAATTTATCTTTATTTTGTAATTTCATATGTAATTTTATGGATGAATGAAGTGAATACAACTTGGACTCATTTATTTGCAAAAGGTACTTAACATTTGACCACATTATAAATAAATAATTACAGATTGTGTAGTTATGTATTTCTTTGAATTTTTGTTGATTTTTTTATTTTCATATGTATTTTTCTGGATGAACGAAGTAAAGACGATTTGGTATCATTTGTTTGTAAAATAAACGGAATTTCTAAATATATAAGCACTTATAGGTCTTTTTTGTGGATGTGTGAAGTAAGGCCAATTTAGCTTCATTTCATGATACAAACCAGATTGGCGCTCATGATATTGGCAGATTAAGACTTAACATCAAAAACTTGGAGTGTTTCAAAAGAGTTTGGAAGCCAAGAATCAACGCAAAAGATGGCCAAAGTGAACAAGTGAAGAAGCTGGGGCAAAAATTGGAGGCTGCAGGGCCTGTTTACAAGCTTACTGCCTCAACTCCAGAATCAACTCAACGCGATCGCGAGGTTCAATTCAAATTGGGTCTTTCTTTTATCATTTTATTTTCTTGTTATTTTCCTATTCCTAGTTAGAATCATATCATTTGGTATCAGAGTTAGATTAGTGTTTGTTCTTACAAGCACTAACTAGGTTTTGTTTATCAAAATCCAAAAATCACAAAAAAAAAAAAAAAAATCAAAAATTCTAAATCCAAAAATTGAGTCATAGATTAGGGTTCCTTTGGATGAAATCTTTGTTATCAACTACTGGCTGATGATTCTAGAAGTTGTTTCTTGAAGGAATCGAACAACAAACAACGTTTGGGGATTCGATTTGAAGATTTAAAAGTTAGGGTTCTTCAACAAAGAATTGGGGCTTTGCATTTTGGGTGTTGTTTTTGAAGAATTTATTATTAGGGTTTGTTCACGGACTTATAAGGAGCTTATATCTCAAATTTAGAGCAAAAATAAGTTGATTTGTGCATATTTAAGTGAAGAAAATTTTCAGAAATTTGGGCTTCAAGTTCTGCATCAAACCCAGAATTTGTTCTTCGCGGTCGCACTCCTTCTTTCGCAATCGCGAATGCTTATTGATTTATTGCTCTTCGCGATCGCGAGGCAACAGCTCATTGCTGTTGATTCCTCTTCGCGATAGCGCCCATTTTTACGCGACAGCTGAACAAAAAAATCAGTCACTTCACAGATTGCTCGGAACAGCCCCTAAATAGTTTCAGATCACCCAAACCCCTATCATATCATCAAATACAATGAGTTTCTAGATCATAAACAAAATTTCATCCAAATCTGAATCCGTTTCGTGCCAATTCGATTCGAGCCTTTCTTTCTTCATTTCTTGGCCTTTTTTAATTTCGTCCGATTAGCTTTCATTGTCCGTTCCTTGCCACATCAACTCCATTCCATCTCGAATTGGATTGAGTTCGATTGTCAAATCAGAATTGAGTATGAAAAGCAACTTGACTTTGCCAACGAGAGGTAAAAGGCAAGAGTGGTGAGAACATTCGAGAGAGTAAAAGCCATCCATTGAGTGTAAACACGAGTGGATTGAGTGCAATCAAATCGAGTGTAAACACTTAGGAAGTACATTGGTGAGGATTGTTTCTACTAACCTTGTTTGCTTTGATTGTTTGTAGGTACCATGGCTCAAAAAGAAATCGAGGCAAACATGGAGGTCAAAACCATGTTGCAAGCCTTGATGACGAGTGTTAATTCAATGCAAGATGAATTCAAAGGGATGAAGGAGATAGTTGATAACCTATCCCGAAAAGATAGGCTTTGAGAAATGGGAAAGCAAGTGGTGGAGACACCTCCGACCGTGGGAGTGAGTGATGATGGCCCTAGTAGGCTTACTCGGGCGGGTGACCGATATTCTCATATGATAGCCCAAGACACATATTCTCCAAATGACACTCCACAAGCAAAGGATCCCATTCGAGACCCTCCAAGGCATGACCTTACCAAAAATGAACCTCCAAGGCGTGAAGGTGTGGTGCTTCAACAAGTTGGTCGTCAACATAATGAAGAATCCTACCATTCGCTTGAAGATTATGATGATGATCAAGATACCTACTCTCCAAATGTCATTCCGCAAGCAGAGGATCCTACTCAAGATCCTCCACAGTAAGTTCCACTACGTAATAGTGGAAATGGAAAGATCAAGCAAGTTGTGGTAGTTGAAGTCTCGGTATAAAAAGATGGCACCTTTAAAATTGCCAAGAGAAAGGGCCAAAGTAAAAGGGATAAGAGGTACATAGAGTTGCCTAAGTTGCATGCAAAATATAAAGATGAGCTCTATGTCCTTGGGGAATATCAATTGGAGGAAATCATTGTGTATGAATACATTTGCACATTTGCAAGGAGTTAGATAAATTGACTTTGGTTGCATGGGCTCTTCCCATAAACTTGAGAAACCATTATAATCTAAGTCGTGGGCGCCCTTGGGAACCTCCTTGGAAACCAAAGCCCACTTGGCAAGATCTTAAGAAAAATTTGAGGAGTAACCTTGATACTCCAATCAAAAGAAATTGTGAGAAAGAAAAGATTGAGAGGAGTAAGGGTGAGCAAAATGACAACTCAAGGGAAAAAGGAGAGGATGAGTTGAAAAATGAGAGTGAGTTGTCACCAAAAGAAAATGAAGAGGGTGAGGAAGAAAAGAATGAAGAGAGTGCGGGAAAAGAAATTGAGAGCTAATAAAAACAAGAGAGCATAAAAGAGGCTACTCATTGCTTTAACTCTAACCCCCTCACTACTTTTTTTAGTAATGATGTCTCTTTTGTAGGTTCTTGTGGAAATGATTGCAAAAATGAATCATCATTGGAAAAAGACTCTTGCTTGGAAGAAAATGATGAGGCCGAAAATACTTCTCTAATTGGTCAAGTAAGCCTTAACTTTGAAATTCAAGGTAAAGAAAGTTCTTTGGTGCTTCAAGGTAAGATAGCTAACACTAACTCTTGTATTTCTTTGGGTGATCTAGATAGATAAAGTGGTCAAATTGGTGACCTTGAAAATCAAGAGAGCATGATTAAAATTCATTCCTTATTTTATTTCATGAGTTCCATAAAGAATATAGGATTTGATGATGATTGTGCTAATTATTCTTATGATGACAATGATCTTTCTCTTGTGAATAAAGAAAAAGAATTGGTTGGACCTTGTGATACTTTGAGTGGTAGCATTCTTGATGTTAGTATTGGTGGTTGCTTGTGTCAAGTTGAAAATAGTGATGGATTGGAAGGTGTGCACTTACTTTAAGGAAGTGAAGAATTGTATTTGAATAATAATAAATTGTCTTTCTTCTTGTTTGAAATTGATAAATTATGTTTTGAGTTGTTAAGTGAGTGTACACTTGAAAAGGTGAAATATTCTTTGGATTGTCCTAGTTTTGACCTTGTGCTTGATAGAGATTCTAATTTGGAAAGTGAGCTTGAATATATGGATACCATTGATCATGTTTTCTTGAATGATACTTTTCTTTTGAACTTGTTTTCACTTGATGAGAATGATGAGTCAATGTTTAAAGAGTGTATAACTTGTGAAAATGATTCTTGTGACTTGCTTGAAAGTGCTAATCGTGCGGATGTTAGCAAGCTAACTCCCAATATGTTTGTTGAAAGCTTGTCTTATGTTGGTAAGTCCTCCAAAAATGAAAAGGGTCCTTTAAAGAAGGAGGGAGACACTAGTGATAGTAGTAGTTAGTAACTTGCTTGATGCTAATTTTAATGTCATGTTCTTTACTTATTCTGTTTCTAGTTTTGAGGGTTTAATTTGGAGGGATTTTGTGAATGCTTCTAGAAAGAAATGCAAAAATAACACATTTGCGGCACTTCCAAATATCCATGGGTATAATTGTGATAATAATTTTCTTGATGAGCTTACTAACCCTGTTGGTCCATTTGTGAAAGACTGTCAAGAGAGAATCTATAAAGAGGTAAGACACTTACAAGCATCTTCTTGGACTACAAAAGGGATTGACGTGTGGTTGTCTTCAGCCAAGAATGGTTTGTTTGAATGCTAGTTCTTAGTTTTGGATTTTTCAAAGCCATTGAGGTATGGAACTTATTCTTTGAAACTTATAGTGTCTTGGATAGTGGATGTGTGGTATTATGTGTTAATTCCTTCTCAATATTTGGTTGGTTTGATGATGTGATGTGCAGAATTTTAAAGGATGTTTTGGATGTGAGGGTAATGTTTGACCCCTTTGATAAATGTTATTGTTGGATGATTAGTGATCTTGGTGGTGTTATGCTTAAAGGATCCAATTGCAATCTACATAATGTATTCATTAAACCTTTTGGATTCCTTGATTTCTCTTGTGCATATTTATATTTTGTCCTTGGAGCTTTTGTTGTAGAATTGATCTTCCTTGAGTCATTTGACTCTTGGCTCTACCACAAAAGTGTGAGGTTTGAATGGGAATATTGAACTCCATCATCTTTCTTATGCAAAGTCTATAAAGCTTGTGACTTGGTGCTTATTCCGGTTATTGTTTTGCTCAGTCCAAATTCGAGGACGAATTTCTTTAAAGAATGAGGGAATGATGCAAACCGGATTGGCGCTCATAACTTTGGCGGATTTAGACTTAAAATCAAAAGCTTGGAGAGTTTCAAAAGAGATTGGAAGCTAAGAATCAAGGCAAAAGATGGCCAAAGTGAACAAGTGAAGCAACTGTGGCAAATATAGGAGGCTGCAGGGCATGTTTACAAGCTTACTGCCTCAACTCCAGAATCGCCTCAATGTGATCGCGTGGCCACAGACGCGATCGTGTAGGAACAAACAACTGTGCAGTGCGATCGTGAGGTTCCAAACACGATCGCGCAGATAGATGAGAAAGGCTGAGGAAGATCACCTTCACGAACGCGTGACCTTTGGCGCGTTCGCGAAGCGCTGTTGGATTGGTCATCGCCATCGTGCCCCTTATGTCGCGATAGCACTGAGACGATAATCAGAAGCCCACTTCAAGTTAATGACTTTTATTTCAGCCCACTTTAGGGGCAATTAAGGCAATATTATGCCATTTTTAGAAACCAGTATTTAAGCTCACTTAGCCTCATTTGCTAGGGCTGGACTTGGATGAATATTATTGAGTGTAAACATTGGCTAAGATTTTTACTTGAGCACTTTCTTTCCTTGGTTTGCAATTGAATTAGATTCAATTGAGGATCAATTAGTATAAGTTCTTTTTGGTTGTTGTTTTAAAGGGGTGATTAGGCTTCACCTCCTAATCAATTTCTTTAATTCCAAATCAATTCAAATTGGGTCTTGCTTTTATCATTTTTATTTTCTTGTTATTTTCCTATTTCTAGTTAGGATCATATCATTTCTTCACAAAGTTGAAACAATTTTGGTTCAATATATGCATAAACTCAGACGGATTGACATTATTTCTACTTTTTAGGGAACATTGGCATTTTTTGTAATTACAGCTTTAAAAAGGCTATCACATTTTTGTAGTTAAGACTTCAAAAAGGTGCAATGATATTTTTATAATTACGCGAAGTGTTCTATTACTAAGAGTATTTCTATACTTTCAGCTCATTCAATATAAAAGTATTCAATTCTTAAAGACCTCTTTTAAATAGCTCAATCTTTCAAGACAACGCTCTTTTTTTATATATTTTTTAAATTCACCCAAAATTTATATAAATAATAAAATTTTGTTACATTACTATATTTTTGGCCTCTATTAAAATAATGTTAGTATTAGCCCGATTGCTAGAACGGAACCCCATTGCTAAAACACAAAGAAATTCTTGCAATCTGCCAGAAGTCACCTCTAGAAACTCAGTCCATATGTTTTCTCTGCAAGATCTGGCGGATCATCAGGGCTTTCTCTGTGTTCTGGCGATGGAGGTTAAAACTTAAACAATCATAAACTTTCGCCTAGAACTTTAACAGTGAGGCACGAGGTTTGTACGACTTAATATAGGCAAAACACATTGACATGCCCTTAAACTTGTCCAGAATTTTCACTTTGACACTCGTAGTTAAAGTTGTTCCAGTTGAGCACTTAAACCACATCTGAAATGTGTCACTTGGATACCTCTTGCTCAAAGAATCAACAAAATATAAGCGTGTGTAGCACACTCACGCTGATGTAGACTGACACAACTCGCATTATCGGCTGGGCCGTGCGGGCACCCGACCACCTTCACTAGACCTGTCGGGCGAACTCTATTGACAAAATCGATATAAACAGCGCAAAATTACCTTGAAAATAAAATTAAACATGACCTTAACAACATAAAATAACTCTCAAGGATAGACATATATATAAACTGTCTAGACAAAACAACTAACTGCCCAGAATACACAGGTTTAAACACATATATATACACCTCCCAAAGGGAGCAAAAGTAAGGAGAACTATGATATCTAAAGTTGGTGGCCGCAATGAACAAGATGGCTCACTGAGACAGCTAAAACGTACTATTTCTGAATCACGACGCGGCTGGCTGGGTCCTGGAGCAGAATCTGCCGAACGAAAAGAAAACACAAGAACAAATAGGGGGCGAGTCATAAGGACTCAATAAGTGAGGACAAACTAGCAACCTCGAAAAATAGATACGCTAGTCAGGGAAACAAAAGCCATAGCAGTCAATACCAGATAAATCATTCACAGATAATTAATGCAATAAAGCTATACAGCTAAAAAAATGCATATAAAGATATGCAATGATGTATCATGATGCAATGGGGTCACATGTGCCCGAATCCTATCTCTAGCGCGAGACTCTCATCGTCTACCAGGAGAAATATACAATAATGACCCTTCACCGGTTCGGGACTCTCATCGACTACCGGGAAGTATATGCAGTAATGACCCTTCACCGGCTCGAGACTTTTATCGATTACCGGGAAGTATATACGATAATGACCCTTCACCGGCTCGGGACTCACATCGATTACCGGGAAGTATATGCAATAACGACAGCTAGAGTACAATGCTCAGATACTCAATGCAATAGCAGCAACAAGGCATAACATATAATATACAACGTAATTTCAAAGCTAAGGAGTAATGAGTACGCCTGTCGGCAGCTACACACGTAAAGAACACGTGGTAAAAAATCCACGAGGCCAAATGCCTCCAAAGAAATGGATATAATCACTTACCGAATTCCGAAGCTAGCCCTGCTACTCAACAACTGGCTTTTTCCTTTGGATTAACTTCCAAATGATCCCGCTCTATTCAATAAACAGAAAAATTATATCAAATAAAGCTAAAGGCTTCATTCCTTATATCGTAGGGAAATCCAGTTAGGAACCTGATACCCTATTCGCATACGCAATACGCAGGCTAGGCCTATGTACAGGATTCAAAGTTCCATAACCAAACCCTAAATAAATTACATTTATATGTTGTCCACAACTCACTGAGTACGAATATATAATCATTTCCATCATCGGGGGCCAATTGACCCTTTAAACTATCAATTTAAGTCATTAGGGCGATGTCTAATATCCCTAGTTTTACCATAAAAATATATTCAAACATACGTCATAAGCTAAGATAATGAGTTAACATCATTACCTGGAGATTTGGGGTAGAAATTCCACTATTTTTCCACCTCTTTTTCCTTTTTTTCCTCTTTCTTTTCTAACCTTTCTTTTCTCTGTTTTGTTCGTATGTTTCTGCTCTATATTGTAAGTAGCTGCTGCTAAGGGATTAAATCCCTTAGCTAACCGACCTTGATATTATTATTATTATTATTATTATTATTATTATTATTATTATTATTATTATTATTATTATTATTATTATTATTATTATTATTATTATTTTATAAATTCGCTATGACGATTAAAATTAAAATGGAACCCTAGAGAAGTCGAAATGATCCCAAATTTTTCAAGTAAGTTATACAAAATATATGTAACATACTCGCCAAGGCAAATATCAAATCGGACTTCCGAAACTGCAGATGTGAATTAAAAAGAAAAAGGACCAAATTATTTAACTTTCGGCATTTTAGCGGAAACTAGCCGAACGACCTGGAAATTCACTTTTGAAAGTTTACAAATGTCACAAATAATTATACAAACCTAACGGCACTTTCGGATTTTGAATCGGAGTTCATTTGCCAAAATCGAGCTCGAAAATCTCTTTTTAATATTTATCGACAATAAAAACTGAAAACTTCTTCCGATACGTACCAAACGAGGTCTGATTTATTTCAAATTTTACAGACAGATCCTACTGGATCTTACGAATATTTTAAAATTATCGGCACACTAATCGGAGTTCTAACTTCTGAAACAACTAACCGAGGTCGTTTCATTCTCCTCCACTTAGACTCTCGTTCGTACTCGAACGAGCAAGAGTCTAAAATAGATTTTGCACCTCTAATGAGAATGCTTAAACCAATTTTCAATGACATTTACTACGAAACCAAAATCATATACAATGATAAGATTTTTTTTTTTAGGCTTTAAAGACCAAGATCGAACCTGAATTGTCGAAGAGGTAAGGATACCTCTCACACATACTGGACTCAAGCTCCCAAGTGTCCTTTTCACGAGGAGGATTATTCCATCACACTCGAACCATCGAAATCTGCTTCGAACGAAGCTTCTGGACATCACGCGCAGCTATAGCTACTGGAAGTCCTCGTAAGCCAGATTTACATCTAGCTGAGCAGGATCTAATTCGATCACTTCGGAAGGATCTCGGATACACTTCCGGAGCATCGATACTTGGAAGACTGGGTGAACTTGCATAGAAGCTGGCAAGTCGAGCCGATAAGCTACCTTACCAATACGCTTCTCGATACGAAAAGGGCCAATGAATCTGGGACTAAGCTTTCCTTTCCTACCAAATCTCTTTACACCTCGCATCGACGACACTTTCAGAAATACCATGTCGCCGACCTCAAACTCTAACTCTAACTCTCGGCTCGTCTGGTTCGAATATGAAATATGCCAACTCTGGGCGGTCCGTAAACGATCCTGAATAACACGAACAACATCAAGAGTCTGACGAACCATATCTGAACTCATCACCTCGACATTTCGAGACTCAAACCAGCCAATAGGAGAATGACATCGACGACCATATAAGGCCTCAAATGAAGCCATCTGAATGGAGGACTGGTAGCTATTATTATAAGAGAACTCTGCTGGCGCTAAATGATCATCCCAGTAAACCCCGAAGTCCAATGCACAAGCTCTCAGCATGTTCTGTAAAATTTGAATAACCCGCTCGGACTGACTATCAGTCTGAGGATGGAATGCCATGCTAAGCTGAACCTGGGTCCCCAACTCTCTCTGAAAAGACTACTAGAACTGAGAAGTAAACTGGGAACCACGATCTGAGATAATAGATATAGGAGTACCATGCAGCCTAACCACCTGCTCAATGACAATCCGAGCCAATCTCTAAGCTGAATCAGTAGTCTTTACAGGGATAAAGTGAGCTGATTTAGTTAGTCTGTCGACAATAACCCAGACTGAATCGGGGCGTCGCAGGATCTTTGGCAGACCAACTATAAAATCCATCGTGATGTGCTCGTACTTCCACTCAGGAATGGGCAATGCCTGAGCTAACCCTGCTGGTCTTCGGTGCTCGAACTTAACCTGCTGACAGTTCAAGCAACGAGATACATAATCAAATACATCTCTCTTCACCCCCTTCCACCAGTATAGCTCTCGGAGGTCCTGATACATTTTTGTAATACCAGGATGAATGGAATAATGCGAGCTATGAGCTTCATCGAGAATTGACTGCCTCAAATCCCCAACATCAAGAAAACAGAGTCGACCGTTAAAATGAAGAATTCCATCTGAACCAAGCTCGAAGGAGGAAACTCCTCCACTTACGACACGACCACGCAACTCCTGCAGATGAGAATCCTCGAACTGTCTTCCCTTAATCTGATTGACTAAGGAAGACTGAGCTGCAATACATGCTAAGACTCGACTGGAGTCTGGGAGAAGAAATCTCACGCCAGAGTCGCCAAGGGACTACAATTCTCAGGCCAATTATCTCATATCAGCATAAAGAAAAGCCATGCTGCATATGGACTTCCTGCTCAAAGCATCTGCTACCACGTTCGCCTTCCCAGGATGATAGCGGATAGTGAGATCATAATCTTTAATCAATTCAAGCCACCTCCGCTGCCGGCCATTAAGATCCTTCTGAGAGAGAAGATACGGCAGGTTCTTATGATCCGTATACACCTCACAAGGCTCTCCATAAAGATAATGCCTCCTTATCTTCAAAGCAAAGACCACAATTGCCAATTCTAAATCGTGAGTCAGATAATTCTTCTTATTCGGCTTCAACTGTCTGGAAGCATAAGCAATTACCTTCCCGTGCTGCATGAGAACACAACCCAAGCCCACACGAGATGCATCACAATAGACTATGAATCCACTGGTGCCAGAAGGAAGGGAAAGCACTGGAGCTGAAGTCAATAAGGCCTTAAGCTTCTGGAAGCTTGCCTCACACTTATCGGACCATCGAAACTGAACCGCCTTCTGCGTTAGGCGAGTCAGGGGAGCTGCAATAGTAGAGAACTTCTCCATAAACCTCCGATAATAACCTGCCAATCCAAGGAAGCTGTGAATCTCCGTCAGAGTGGTAGGACGAGGCCATGTCTGCACTGCTTCAATCTTCTTCGGATCAACCTTGATACCCTCACTAGATACCACGTGACCCAAAAATTCCACAGAATCAAGCCAAAACTCACATTTCGAGAACTTAGCATACAACTTACGATCACGGAGGGTCTGAAGAACTACCCTCAGATGATAGTCATGCTCCTTGCAGCTACGAGAATAAATAAGGATATCATCAGTAAAGACAATGACAAAGGAATCAAGGAATGGCTTAAACACCCGGTTCATGAGATCCATAAAGGCTGCAGGGGCATTAGTCAGCCCAAAAGACATAACTAGGAATTCATGATGGCCGTAACGAGTCCTGAAAGCAGTCTTCGAGATATCTGACTCCCGAATCTTTAGCTGATGATAACCAGGTCGCAGATCGATCTTAGAAAAGAATTTGGCACCCTGCAGCTGATCAAACAAATCATCAATGCGAGGCAAAGGGTACTTGTTTTTTATGGTGACCTTATTTAGCTGACGATAATCAATACACATCCGCATAGTCTATCATTCTTTTTCATGAATAGAACAGGAGCACCCCACGGATAAATACTCGGCCTAATGAACCCCTTATCAAGCAAATCTTGCAACTACTCCTTCAGCTCTTTTAACTCTGATGGGGCCATGCGATATGGAGGGATAGAAATAGGCTGAGTCCCTGGCACTATATCAATGCCAAACTCGATCCCTCGATTAGGAGGAAGTCCCGGCAAATCATCTGGAAATACATCAGGGAATCCCTAACGACAGGAACAGAATCAAGAGATGAAATCTCCATAATGGAAAGATACATTGAACACCCTTTATCCATCATCCGCTTTGCCTTCAGGAAAGAAATAACATGACCCATGGGTGGCAAATAAGAGCCCTGCCACACTACCGGTGCTAAACCAGGAAGAGACAATTGAAGAGACTTGGCATGACAATCTAATGTGGCATAACACGACGCCAACCAATCCATGTCAATAATAACATCAAAATCAACCATATCTAGGATTAGAAGATCTACCAGTGTCTCACGACCTCCAAAAGATATGGTACAAGCTGGATAAACTCGATCCACAATGATAATGTCTCCAATAGGAGTAGAAACACATAATAGATCACGAAGACACATATAATCAACATGAAAACCCAAATCAAAATAAGGAGATACATATGAATATGTAGATCCTGGATCCACCAAAGAATATGTATCTCGACAACAAATAGAGAGAATACCTGTAACAATAGCTGGGGATGCCTTAGCGTCCTGCCTGGCCGGCAGTGCATATTGTTGTTTCTGTGGTTGAACTAATCTACCACCCTGAGATCCACCTCTGTAGGGACCACCTGAACCACGACCCTGACCTCTACCAGATGGTGGTGCACCTCTAGCTAGCTGAGACCCTGAAGGGGAACCCTGAGGCTGCTGCTGCATAGGCGCTAGAGGGCGAGGGAAAGAACTACTACTACCATGCTGATAAAGATAAGGGCAATATTTCTTATGATGCCTTGGCTCACGACAATGGAAACACCCTGGGCCATACTGGCGCTGCACGAACTGCTGATGACTACTAGGAGGAAGCAGGGGATGACCCCGTTGAGGTCCTGGCGTGTCCTGAAAACCACGCGCTGGAAACTGAGCTGATCTGACAGGAGGCCTACTCTGCTGCTGATAACTCCTACCTCCATACGAGGTACTAGAATGCCCTGGACCACGAGATCTCTTACTCTCCCGCTCTAACTCCTCCATCTCCAATCTATGATAGGCCTCATACCTCTTGGCAATATCAACAGCGACATCAAATAGAGTACCAGCCTCAATCTCACGAGCCATCTGGGACCACAAATGAGGAGAAAGCCCATCAATAAAATGTCTGACCCTCTCGGAGGGCTCCTGCACGAGATCTGGAGCATAGCTGGACATATCTGAAAACAACAACTCATACTCTGAGACTGACAAGTTACTCTGTCCAATTCTCTCAAACTGTCTCTTCTTCTCATCCAGCTGACTGCGAGGGAGAAACTTCTCCATGAATCGGTGAGTGAACTCACTCCAGGTCAGCTTAGGCAAGCCCTTCCTAGCTGATCGAAGTGCAGTCCACCAAGCTAATGCCGGACCCTCAAACTGGAAGGCAGTATACTCAACTCCATACTGTTGACGATACCCAAAGGCCTCTAAGATACGCTGACAACGATCAAGAAACTCACAGGGCTTAAGCTTATCTGATGTACGACCAGAGAATTTCGGAGGATCAAGTCGGGTAAAATAATGCAACCTTGTCGGATGATCAACCTGACCTGCTACCTGGTCTGGCTGACCAGCCTGAACAACCGGAGGTACAACACCCGCTACCTCTGGAACATGACCACCTGGAACATGAACTGCTGGGGCTACATGTGGAGCTGGAATGGGGGCTTCCTGAACCTGAGAACTAATATCTTCCGCAGCCTGAGGAGCTGCCAGAGGGATAGGAGCATCTACGACAACCTGAGGAATAGGAGGTCCCAGGGACATCTGCGTTGCTAAGAATCTCATAAAAGCGTCATGAAGTGCGGGGGGAACGAATAAGCCCTGCTCCCCCTGCCCAGCAAAAGCTGGCACTATCGGAACATTTGCAGCAGGATCAACATGATCCATCATCCTCGTGGCCTGGGTAACTCTACCTCTGCCTCTACCACGACCTCTACCGTGGCCAACACCACCACCTCGCAGAACAGTAGGCATAGGGGCGACCGCTGGCTCTTCCGCTTCTCGCTGAATATTCACGCGCGTTCTCACCATTTTCTACGGATAATTAAAAATATTTAACTTCTTATAAGAAGACTCACGCACGGCAGGGAAAGAAAGAAAGGAAACTGCCTAAATGCCACCATAGCCTCTCGTAAATAGGTACGGACGTCTCCGCCCGATCAGCGAGACTCTATTAGACACTGTCATGATCTGAAAAGACTCTAAGGCCTTATTTGCTTGCACTTAATGGAAATCTGAATCTGTATAGTTTAGATTTCAGCCCATTAAGTACATTTGATTTTTTCCCTTAAAAATCACTTAATAGATCTGTTTGAGTATTAATTAGCCAGATATGTAAACAAGTCTTAAAATCATACAGATCTAAACGTGGCCCACGTCTTATATCATCGAAAGTTTCGTAGTTACTACTCAGCCCAACAACTAAAGTTTTCTTCTACAAATCGATCGAGAAGGGACCTTGCTCAGACAAAAGCTTCTATTTGATCTCTTACGTTTTCCTTCTGTAGAAGACTCCATATATTCAACCTTCTCATTTTAAAGCTTTACCTATATTACCACATCACAATATTCTGATGCAAATGCAAAGTAAAAGGACATGAGTGTTATCAAAATTTTTAATTAGATACTGAATATTCATTAAAATCTTTAAAGTTGCACACTTTCATAGAGTAATTAATTTTATTTTGTTTGATTTGATACAATCTATAATATTTTATTGATTCGACTATTATTTTAATTGAATTGTATATTATTTATTAATTTTTAAATAAGTGAATTATAGGTATTCAGATGTTGAGAAAACAAACAGTCTTATTTATTCTTGTTCAGATCTACGAACAACATCTTAATATTCAGATGTGTATCCAGATTCAGGCATCTTAATCTTAATAAAAACAAATGGCCCCTAAACCGGGCTCTAATACCAACTAACACGACCAGCAGTTCGGCTAGGCCGTGCGAGCGCCCGACCACCTTCCCTAGACATGTCGGGCGAACCCTATTGACAAAATCGATATAAACGGCAAAAAATTACATTGAAAATAAAATTAAACATGACCTTAACAACATAAAATAACTCTCAAGGATAGACATATATACAAATTGTCTAGACAAAACAACTAACTACCCAGAATACACAGGTTTAAAGGTTTCCAGATCAGACATCTAAGAAGGCCAAAAGATATACACACCTCCAAAAGGGAGCAAAAGTAAGGAGAACTATGATATCTAAAGTTGGTGGCCGCAATGAATAAGATGGCTCACCGTAGATAGCTGAAAACGTACTACTCCTCAATCACAACGCGGCTGGCTGGGTCCTGGAGCAGAATCTGCCGAACGAACAGAAAACACAAGAACAAATAGGGGGTGAGTCATAAGGACTCAATAAGTGAGGACAAACTAGCGACCTCGAAAAATAGATACGCTAGTCAGGGAATTATAAGACATAGCAGTCAACCAGATAAATCATTCACAGATAATTAATGCAATAAATCTATACAGCTAAAAAATGCATATAAAGATATGCAATCGGGTCACATGTGCCCGAAACCTATCTCCGGTGTGGGACTCTCATCGTCTACCAGGAGATATATACAATAATGACCCTTCACCGGCGCGGGACTCTTATCGACTACCGGGAAGTAAATGCAGTTATGACCTTTCACCGGCTCGGGACTCTCAACGACTACCGGGAAGTATATGCGATAACGACCCTTCACCGGCTCGGGACTCTCACCAATTACCGGGAAGTATATGCAATAACGACAGCCAGAGTACAATGCTCAGATACTCAATGCAATACTAGCAACAAGACATAACATAAAATACACAACGTAAATTCAAAGCTAAGGCGTAATGAGTACGCCTCTCGGCAGCTACACACGTAAAGAACACGTGGTAGAAAATCCACGAGGCCAAATACCTCGAAAAAAATGGATATAATCACTTACTGTATTCCAAAGCTAGCCCTGCTACTCAACAACTGCCTTTTTCCTTTGGATTAACTGCCAAATGATCCCGCTCTATTCAATAAACAGAAAAATTATATCAAATAAAGCTAAAGGCTTCATTCCTTATATCTTAGGGCAATCCAGTTAGGAACCTGATACCCTATTCGCATACGCAATACGCAGGCTAGGCCTATGTACAGGATTCAAAGTCCCATAACCAAACCCTAAATAAATTACATTTATATGTTGTCCACAACTCACTGAGTACGAATATATAATCATTTCCATCATCGGGGGCCAATTGACCCTTTAAACTATCAATTTAAGTCATTAGGGCGATGTCTAATATCCCTAGTTTTACCGTAAAAATATATTCAAACACACGTCATAAGCTAAGATAATGAGTTAACATCATTACCTGGAGATTCGGGGTAGAAATTCCACTATTTTCCACCTTTTTTTCCTTTTTTTTCCTCTTTCTTTTCTCTGTTTTGTTCTTATGTTTCTGCTCTATATTGTAAGTAGCTGCTGCTAAGGGATTAAATCCCTTATCTAACCGACCTAGATATTATTGCTATTATTATTATTTTAATAAATTTGCTATGACGATTAAAATTAAAATGGAACCCTAGAGAAGTCGAAATGATCCCAAATTTTTTAAGTAAGTTATACAAAATATATGTAACTTACTAGCCAAGGCAAATCTAAAATCGGACTCCCGAAACTCCAGATACGAATTAAAAGGAAAAAGGACCAAATTATTTAACTTTCGGTGTTTCAGCGAAAACTAGCCGAACGAACTCGAAATTCACTTTTGAAAGTTTACAAATGTCACAAATAATTATACAAACCTAACGGTACTTTCGAATTTCGAATCGGAGTTCATTTGCAAAAATCGAGCTCGCAAATCTCTTTTTAATATTTATCGACAATAAAAACTGAAAACTTCTTCCGATACGTACCAAATGAGGTCTTGTTTAGTTCAAATTTTACAGAAAAATCCTAATGGATCTTACGAATATTTTAAAATTATCATCACGCCAATCGGAGTCCTAACTTCCGAAACGACTGACCGAGGTTGTTTCATGGACAAATAACCTATGAAAAAGATACATGTGACGTTTAATTTCAAATAAGCAAACCTTTAATACCAAATAAGTAGAGAAAAAAAATTGAACATAAAAAAAACAAATTTGAAGAAAAAAATTCCTCCACCTACAATCCCTTTTGCCGCCCTACTCGCCACCATCCTCCACTTCTACCTTCTCCTCCGCCAAGAGGTCTACCGCCACCTCTAGTTCCTTCATCTATTGTAATACCATGACCTCCTCCAGTTGTAACACACCGTCACCTCCGCCATCACCTCCGCCAGTTGTTTCTTTCTCCCCACCTCCTTCAATATATCTTCCAGCAGAAGGATTTGAACATGCGACAACGAAGATGGGTGGAGCTACTAAAGACTATGATTGTGAAATCTTGTATCACTTAGGCAAGCTAATGTTGTGGCAGACACGTTAAGTAGAAAATCCATCGGCAGTTTGGTGCATATAGCACCAGTGAGGAGCCCTATTGAGAGGAAATTCCACGAGTTCAAGGGAAGTGGAGTACATTTTGAGATGGGAACTACATATACATTATTAGCTTGTGTGCAAGCCAAATCATCTTTGATTGAAAATATCAAGGCAAAGCAGACCCAATATTCTAAGTTGTGCAAATTTAGAGATAATAGGGGTATTACGACTTGGTGAGCACATTTTTGTACCTGATGTCGATGGGTTAAGGTAAACTGTGCTCGAGGAGGCACATGGCTCCAAGTACTCAGTTTCACCCTGGTTCTACAAAGATATATCAAGATATTCGACAGTTATACTGGTGGGAAGGTATGAAGAAGGATGTTGTCGATTATGTCATGCTTTGTCTGACTTGGCAGCAAGTGAAAGCAGAGCACCAAAGACCTGCAGGGTTGATGTAGCGACTTGAAATTCCGGAATGGAAGTGGGAACGAATCACTATGGACTTCGTGACTGGGTTGTCACGGACACCTAAGGGTTACGACTCTATATGGGTGATTGTGGATCGACTAACAAAGTCAGCACACTTCTTGCCAGTTAAGAACACATACAATGGTGCACGTTATGCACAGTTATATATGGATGAAATCGTAAAGCTTCATGGAGCTCCTATGTCTATAATTTCTGATAGAGGGTCCTGGTTCACCTCTCATTTCTGGAAGGAATTCCAGCGAGAGTTAAGAATGTGAGTGGATCTGAGTAATGCGTTCTACCCACGGATAGATGGGCAGTCGAAGTGGGCTATATAGACCTTGGAAGACATGTTGAGGTCTTGTGTCCTTGATTTTGGTGGTAGCTGCGATAAGTACTTAGCATTGGTTGAGTTTGCTTACAATAACAGTTTTCAAGCAAGTATTCAGATGGCTCCATACGAGGCTTTATATGGAAGATAATGTCGGTCTCCTATTGGCTGGTTTGAGACTGGTGAAGTTAAGATTTTGGGTCCCGACTTGGTACAGCTAGCTCTTGACAAAGTACAATTGATCAGGCAGAGGTTGCTGGCAGCTCAGAGTAGGCAGAAAGCGTACGCGGATAAGAGACATTCTGAGTTAGAGTTTTCGCTAGGAGATCATGTGTTCTTACGGGTTTCACTAATGAAAGGTGTCTTCAGATTCGGGAAAAAGGGGAAATTGAGTCCGAGGTATATTGGACTATATGAGATACTCGATAGAATTGGCAATGTAGCATATCGTCTAGCTCTTCCTCCTGGGTTGTCTTCCGTTCACTCAGTATTCCATGTATCTATGTTGCGGAAGTACATACCCGACTCTTCTCACGTGCTTGAGGGACAGAATGTCCAAATAGATGAGAACATGGCTTATGAGGAGCAACCTGTTGCCGTAGTTGATAGGCAAGTGAGGAAGTTACAGTCAAAAGAAATTGCAATAGTGAAGGTTGCATGGATGAATCACACCGTGAATGAGGCAACATAGGAAGACGAGGAGGAGATGCGAGCCAAGTATCCCCACCTATTCAAAACCGATGGTACGTATTTTCTTTAAATTCGGGGACCGAATTTCCATAAGGGTGGAGAATGTAATACTCACGAAATTGAGCTCATAGCCTATTTAAAATATTAGCCAAGTTGATGGCCCATTAGTTATTAAAAAATAACATAAATAAGTAGCTAATTAAGTACATAAATTTATTAATAAATAAATGAAATGGGTAAAAATAAATATAATAATATTTTTGGCCCATTACTAATTAAAGTACTGTTGGGCCCGTGAGTTCCCTTTAGGAACAACTTAAAGCAAAAGGGATTAACAATTAAAATAGTAAAAAGGAAAAAAAGAAAATAACCTAGGCCCAATTAAACTCACACAGTGCAATCGAAAATCTTTGAGGAAGACATTGAAGGCAATTTCAAGCTCATTTCTTTAACTCAGTATAAGGTAAGCAGATCAATTTTCTTAATGGTCCTTGTAAGAAGTGATTTTTACTGTAAAGTATAGAAATTATAGTTTAAAAAGGAAAAGAGGAAATAGAATAAAAAAAACAATGGCAGCCATGGTAGTCTCTGCCATATGTCTGTAGCTTTGAGCACTAGTAGTTCATGGAAGAGGCAATAGCATTATGAATAACTTTTCAGCTAAGTGTGAACTGAAGTATGCGGATTTCAAGGAAAAAAATTCGTGTACTACAAAAATGAAGTGAGTTAGGGTAAACTAATTTAGAGTTTCATAGTGAATATATTTACTAAGTGATCTTATACTTAACACATATAATGGTGACAATTTATTTTAGATTGTGGAACACGCAAACCGTAGCCTGCGAGCACATGTTCGGGTCAAAGGAAGCTAGAACTGTGAGTGAAATATCTCCCGTAGTTGGTTTTCAACTATAGCATTTTTGAAACTCACTTTCTTGCATCAATATTATTTTTATTAAATTATTTAAATTGCATGGGACAAGCACTAGTATAACTGATATATTATTATATTCGAATATTATTTTGATACTTGAGTTGTAATACAATTGATATGTTTAAAAACCTTGGTTTATTCAAGATTTTCTATAAATGTTGTGATTTGATACTTGTCTGAGATAAAGCACAAAACTTGTCATATGGTAATACAAATAAATATTATTTTGGGAATTAACTTAGCCAGATCGCCGTTATCTAACGTCGGGATCGTTAGGCTTGGTGCACCTTGTACAGTATTTCTCCTTCGCTAGTAGAAAAGAACTAGTCCACCCTCTAGAAGGGAACCCAGCCGACGGGGTAGTCAGACGGCCGTGATAAACTAGTGGTGCCAGACCGTAATATTTGATTCTGGCTTAGGAACCTCCCACTTTATTCAGATATGAGCTACAACGATTGAAAGGTTTGATTAATGTTTTCAATGCACTACTGCTGAGTATTTTATTTATGCATATTATCTTATATATGCTTGTCCCAAATAGAAACGCTATAGTTGATGTTGTCCTTGCTTAGTCTGTGTGATTAACCCTTTTCTTTTCCCCACTCACAGATAAGCTAGTTGAGGCTGATACTTTGAGTCAAGGCGAGTGACAGAGCTGAGGATTGATCTAGTAAGTTCGTCATTTGTTTCACGTGGGACATCATTTATTCCTTAATTTATTTACTTCATTAGCTCGTTTGAATCTAGAGCTTTGCTCCTTAGTCAGTTTTGGGATGTCGTTTTGATAAAAGTTTTTGTTGAAGTACTCTATAGTTTAATTGTTGTCGTGAACGACGTGGATTTTGTTTTGTTGAACCTTGTCTAGACCTTGAATGTGTGTAACAATGTCGTAGTTGGTTGTTAGACTGGTTCTGCTGCTTGTTGACAGGTTTAAAAATTTTGGTTTGCTCCCGGTACAGGGGAAACTCTGCCGAATTTTCTTCGCGAATTCGATAAGCTTGCTAAGTAGGCTTAGTCTTGTCTAGCGCCGGTCTAGAGCCACGTAAGAATACTAATATGTTCTTTATGATTATAGATGGCAAAACGTGGGGCCGGAGCTGGGAACAATGCGAGAAATAGAGACGGGGTACGAGCTGAATCAGAGGAAACTATTTGTGCTCCACTGAACTAAGGTGAAGAACATAGGAGAAGAGGTCATGATGCACCAGATATACAGGATACCTACACGGCCGCTGAGAGTGAGACACCACTAGCACCCCCATAGCCGCAAGTTGCCGCTAATGTTGCTGATATGGTAGCTACGCTGTTTATAAAGCTGTTAAAAGCTTGGTGGAAAAAGTTCAAGCACAACCTGGGGTTAACGTACTGCATGGAGGGGATACTTTCGGTAACATGCTTCCAAAGTTTCTGAATTTGAAACCTCCCGTGTTCACAGGTGTTAGTGACACATAAGATCCACATCTTTTCTTGGATGGAATTAAGAAGGCTTTAGATGCGCTTGAGTGTACCTGCACGAGATCTGTTGAGCTTGCTGTGTATCAATTGGAAAATGTTGTTGAGACTTGGTTTAAATTGTTTAAGAGGGGACGTCCTATTGGTTCACCTCCCTTGACATGGGAGGAATTCTCTAAAGCATTTATGGATCGATTTCTGCCACAGAGCAAATTAAATGCTTTTGCAATGCTATTTGAAGGATTAAGGTAGACCGCATGGATGTTTGTGATGAGTATGATAGAGAGTTCACTCGGTTATCCCGGTATGCACCAAGCTTGGTGGAAAAGGAGACTATGCGGGCTAAGAGGTTCATACGAGGTTTATAGAAGAATTTATTCAATCCACTAGCTACACTCCTGACTAAGTGCGACATCAATTACTCTCAAGCTGTGGATGTTGCCAAAGAAGTAGAGGCTAAGAGGGATTGAAGATAGAGCAATTCAAGCACAGAATAAGAGGACCAAGACCACATGATACTATGGAGGAAACACTGGTTCTAACCGAGGTAGTGGATCGCAAAACCACCACAAGAATGCAAATACTAGGGCTACATCTATTTTTAACTCATCTGTCAGTACACCTGCCCCTAGGCAGAGTTATAAAACTTCAAGACCATTGTTCGAGCAAGCCAAACCCCCTGCATCTACTTGCAATTATTGTCACAGGAACCATTGGGGCGAATGTTGGGGAAAGATTAGAGCCTGTCTTCGTTGTGGTCAGATGGGGCATTTCAGGGACGATTGCCCACGTCGAAAAGGGGTATACAATCAAGCTTCAGCACCAGCAAATTCTACACCAAAAATTTCCACACCTCAGAATACTAGGAACAATTTGGGAACAGCAGGCAGAGGCGCTGGGTCCAAGGGTACTAATACTAAAGGTTCAGGAGTGGCTGGTAGAGGTCAATCCCGAACATTTTCTCTTACTAGGAAGGATGCTCAAGCATCGAATGTGGTGGTCACAGGTATCCTTATGGTGTATTTGATTGATTTTACTACCTTACTTGATCTTAAATTAGTTTATCATGTGTGTCCATTTATATATGTGAAACCTAACATAGAAATTACAGGTATACTCTCAGTATGTTCATATGACGCTATAGCTTTAATCGATCCTGGATCCACTTATTCGTACGTGTCTCCAAATTTCACCTTGAGGTTTGGTAGACCACCTGAATTGTTAATGGATCATTTTGAGGTTGCTACACCCGTTGGGAAATCATTATTAGTGGACCATGTGTACTGCTCTTGTCAAATCAGCGTAGAAGGGAATGACACGTTAGCAAACTTGATCGAGTTAGACATGGTAGATTTTGATGTGTTTATGGGAATGGATTGGCTAGCTTCATGTCACGCCACTGTGGATTGTCATTCTAAAACAGTCCTATTTGACATCCGAGGTGAACCAGACTTTGTCTTACAGGGTGAATGGGGTTCGACTCAAGACAACTTGATATTATGCATGGCTGCAAGTCGTATGTTTAACAAAGGTTGCCAGGGATTTTTGGCATTCATCAAAGACACGAAGACTATAATACCAGAGTTATAGACTGTTCTAGTAGTTAATTAATTTCCATATGTGTTTCCACAAGACTTACCTCGGTTGCCTTCTGTTAGAGAAATTAATTTTTGGTATTGATCTAGTGCCTGGAACCCAACCCATATCAATACCTCCATATCGTATTGCACCAGTAGAGTTGAAAGAGCTGAAGGAACAACTGCAAAATTTGTTAGATAAGGGTTTCATAAGACCTAGCACTTCGCCTTGTGCACCACTCTTATTCGCAAAGAAGAAGGATGGGTCCATGAGGCTATGCATTGATTACAGACAACTAAATAATGTCACAATCCGCAACAAATACCCACTGCCGCGTATTGATGATTTATTCGATCAACTGCAGGGTGCTAAGAGATTCTAAAAGATTGACTTAAGATTTGGACACCATCAGTTACACATTAAAGGGGAAGACATATGCAAGACAGCTTTTAGGACCAGATATGGGCACTATGAATGCTTGGTAATGCCTTTCGGATTGAAAAATGCACCAGCAGCCTTCATGGATATGATGAATAGGGTGTTTAAGCCATATTTGGAAAAATTTGTGCTTGTTTTCATTGATGACATCCTTGTATATTCCAAGACTAATGAAAATCATGAACAACACTTGAGGGTGGTATTGCAGACACTTAAGGAACATAAGCTATATGCTAAGTTCTCGAAGTGCGAGTTCTGGTTGGATAGAGTTGCTTTCTTGGGTCACATTGTATCTGAGGAAGGCATCTTGGTTGATCCGAAGAAAATGGAAGCGGTACAAAAATGGGCAATGCCGACTACTGTGTCTGAGATACGAAGTTTCTTGGGTCTTGCAGGGTATTACAGGCGTTTTGTGTAGGATTTCTCGAAGATAGATGCACCTCTGACTAAATTGACTCAAAAGAACGTGAAATTTTAATGGTCAGACGCATTCGAGCAGAGCTTCCAAAAACTGAATGAATGTTTGACTACAGCTCCGGTTTTAGTTCTACCATCTGGAACTGGTGGTTTTGCAGTTTATTGTGATGCCTCGCGAGTTGGAGTTGGGTGTGTGCTTATGCAAAATGGACGAGTTATAGCTTACGCTTCGAGACAGTTGAAGAAGAACGAGCAAAATTATACTATCCATGATCTAGAGATGGCTGCAGTTATCTTCGCACTCAAGATTTAGCGTCACTATCTGTATGGTGAAAAATGTGAGATTTATACTGACCACAAAAGCCTTCAATATATCTTCCAACATAAGGATTTGAACATACGACAACGAAGATAGATGGAGCTACTAAAAGACTATGATTGTGAAATCTTGTATCACCCAGGCAAGGCTAATATTGTGGCAGACGCGTTAAGTTGATAATCCATGGGCAGTTTGGCACATATAGCACCAGTGAGAAGGCCTATTGTGAGGGAAATCCACGAGTTGAAGGGAAGTGGAGTACAGTTTGAGATGGGAACTACAGGTACATTATTAGTTTGTGTGCAAGCCAAATCATCTTTGATTGAAAATATCAAGGCAAAGTAGTACCAAGATTATAAATTGTGCAAACTCAGAGATGATAGGGGTATCAATAAGGGAAAGAAATTCACTTTTGATGATGACGGGGTATTACGACTTGGTGAGCGCATCGGTGTACCTGATGTTCATGGGTTAAGGCAGACTGTGCTCTAGAAGGCACATGACTCCAAGTACTCAGTTCACCCTGGTTCTACAAAGATGTATCAGGATCTTCGACAGTTATACTGGTGGGAAGGTACGAAGAAGGATGTTGCCGATTATGTCATGCGTCGTCTGACTTGCCAGCAAGTGAAGGTAGAGCACCAAAGACCTGCAGGGTTGATGCAGCGACTTGAAATTCCGGAATGGAAGTGGGAACGAATCACTATGGACTTCGTGATTGGGTTGCCATGGACACCTTAGGGTTACGACTCTATATGGGTGATTTTGGATCAACTAACAAAGTCAGCACACTTCTTGCCAGTTAAGAACACATAAAATGGTGCACGTTATGCACATATATATATGGATGAAATCGTAAAGCTTCATGGAGTTCCTGTGTCTATAATTCTGATAGAGGGTCCTGCTTCACCTCTCATTTTGGGAAGGAATTTCAGCGAGAGTTGGGAAAGCGAGTGGATCTGAGTACTGTGTTCCACCCGCAGACAGATGGGCAGTCGGAGCGGACCATACAGACCTTGGAAGACATGTTGAGGTCTTGTGTCCTTGATTTTGGTGGTAGCTGGGATAAGTACTTAGCATTGGTTGAGTTTGCATACAATAACAGTTTTTAAGCAAGTATTCAGATGGCTCCATACTTTGGAAGACAATGTCGGTCTCCTATTGGCTGGTTTGAGACTGGTGAAGTTAAGATTTTGGGTACAGTTAGCTCTTGACAAAGTACAATTGATCAGGCAGAGGTTGCTGGCAGCTCAGAGTAAGCAGAAAGCATACGCGGATAAGAGACATCGTAAGTTAGATTTTTCGGTAGGAGATCATGTGTTCTTACGGGTTTCACCGATGAAAGGTTTCTGGGGATTTTGGAAAAAGGGAAAATTGAGTCCGAGGTATATTGGACCATATGAGATACTCGATAGAATTGGCAATGTAGCATATCGTCTAGCTCTTCCTCCTGAGTTGTCTTCCGTTCACTCAGTATTCCATGTATCTATGTTGCGGAAGTACATACCTGACTCTTCTCACGTGCTTGAGGCATAGAATGTCCAAATAGATCTTGGCTTATGAGGAGCAACCCGTTCCCGTAGTTGAGAGGCAAGTGAGGATGTTGCGGTCAAAAAAAATTGCAACGGTGAAGGTTGCATGGAAGAATCACACCGTGAATGAGGCAACATGGGAAGACGAGGAGGAACTGCGAGCCAAGTATCCTCACCTATTCAAAACCGATGGTACGTATTTGCTTTAAATTCGGGGAACGAATTTTCATAAGGGGGAAGATTGTAATACTTAGAAATTGAGCTCATAGCCTATTTAAAATATTAGCCAAGTTGATGGCCCATTAGTTATTTAAAAATAAAATAAATAAGTAGCTAAATAAGTACATAAATTTATTTAATAAATAAATAAAATGGGTAAAAATAAATATAATGATATTTTTGGGCCATTAGAAATTAAAGTACTGCTAGGCCCGTGAGTTCCCTTAAGGAACAGCTTAAACCAAAAGGGAATAACAATTAAAATAGTAAAAGGAAGAAAAGAAAATAACCTAAGCCCAATTAAACTCACATAGTGCAATCGGCAATCTTTGAGGAAGCCATTGAAGGCAATTTCAAGACCATTTCTTTAACGCAGTGTAAGGTAAGCTAGATCAATTTTCTTAATGATCCTTGTAAGAAGTGATTTTTACTGTAAAGTATCGAAATTATAGTTTAAAAAGGAAAAGAGGAAAAAGAATTAAAAAAAAGGCAGCCATGGTAGTCTCTGTCATATGTTTGTAGCTTTGAACACTAGTAGTTCATGGAAGAAGCAATAGCATTACGAATAAATTTTCAGCTAAGTGTGAACTAAAGTATGCAGATTTCAAGGAAAATAATTAGTGCATTGCAAAATGGAAGTGACTTGGGATAAATTAATTCAGAGTTTCATAGTGAATATATTTACTAAGTGATCTTATACTTAACACATATAATGGTGACAATTTATTCTAGATTGTGGAACATGCAAACCGTAGCCTGCGAGCACACGTTCGGGTCAAAGGAAGCTAGTACTGTGGTGCAAGCAAACCCGAAGGAATAGCTAAGCACGAAACGCGGAAGAAACAACAAGAAATTAAAAGATAGAAGCAAGAAAAGACTTGCTTCGATTCAAAAGAACAGTGAGAAACTAGTCTCAAGCTCGATCGAATGAAGGTCAAGAATCACATATACTAAGCTACAATCCTCAAGAAAGACAACGGTTCTTGTAAATTGAATGACCAAGAAGAAAATATTCAAAACGATTCACACCGATTGACACAAGTTTTTTAAAATCCCACGTCGGGGTTCGGCTCCATCGGAGACTCAAAATAGCACTTTCTATGCTTTTTATACAACAAATTAAATGTGTTACACTGAAATAGAAATGAAGTATTTATAGGCTATGCTAAAGGTAAGGTAGTAAATGGTCACAGGCGACCAATAAAAACAAGCCACACAGGGCTGAGTTAATGTATGTGTTCGGCAGCCGTGACTTCGGTGCTTGGTTGCTTGCTCGAACACATTTGTCATCGGGCGCACACTTGACTTCGAGCTTAATTTGTGGTGTTCGGTTCCGTGCTGCTCGGCGCCAAGGGCTGGTGTTCGGTCACATTGTCCTCGGGTTTAAATGCGAAGATGTAGCCCTCGGTTCTTGAGCTCGGCCACTCAGCTTCGGAGTAGTTTCTTTCCTTCGGCCAGGCCAAGTGAATATGAATATCGTGCAGAAGTTTGGCTTGGCTTCGTGTCATTGGCCTCGGTGGATCGAGCACTTGATCAAGACGTGTTCGGGCTGCATCATCCTCCCCTTCTTGAGAAGATTTCGTCCTCGAAATCGAGCCCTCCTCGTCCTCCGAAGTTTGACCTACAACACAAGGAACTAAGTCAGCAACATTAAAGGTGTTGGACACGTTATACTCACCAGGGAGGTCGATCACGTAAGCATTGTTGTTGATCTTGGTCAACACTTGAAATGGACCATCCCCTCGAGGAGCCAACTTTCCTTTCCTTTGGTTCGGGAAGCGTTCCTTTCGGAAGTGAACCCAAACCCAATCCCCCTTCTTTAATTCCAACTTTTTACGCCCCTTATTTTTCTTTAATACAACCTTTGCATAAGCTTCCTCGAGGTTCTTCTTCACCTTTGCATGCAACTCGATCAAGGCAGTGGCTCGCCGAGTACCTTCAAAATCAATAACAGAATCTCGAGGCAATGGGGTTAAATCAAGTGGAATCAAAAGATTAAAACCATACACACATTCGAACGGGGTCATATTGATCATTCGATGCAACGTTCGATTGTATGCAAACTCCATCATGGGAAAACGATCAGCCCAGTTTCCGACCTTGCCTTTGGTCATTGCTCGAAGCAAAGATCCCAAGGTTCGGTTAACTACCTCGGTCTGTCCATCAGTCTGAGGATGGTGAGACGTTGAGAATAGTAACTTGGTGCCGAGGGCACCCCACAAACATTTCCAAAAATGACTCAAGAACTTTGAGTCTCGATCACTCACAATAGTACAAGGCACACCATGTAATGTCAATACATTAGAAATAAATAAAGTAGCTACATGTTGTGCACCATCACACTTTTTGCAAGGAATAAAGTGAGCCATTTTTGAAAAACGGTCGACTACGACAAAGATGCTATCATATCCTCCCCCCGACCTCGGCAACCCCAACACAAAGTCCATGGATATATCAACCCAAGGTCGATCAGGCACAGGCAACGGGGTATACAAACAATGAGGGTTGGACTTTGATTTAGCTTTCTTGCAAACGAGACAAGCGTTGCAAAGCTTTTCCACATCTCGTCGCATTTTGGGCCAATGGAACTCCTCGGTTAAGATACCAAGAGTTTTGTCGACACCGAAGTGTCCCATCAGACCTCCAGAGTGAGCTTCTCGAACTAAGAGCTCTCTCCATGATGACACTGGCACACAAATCCTCCCATTCTTGAAGAGGTAGCCATCGTGCCACTGATATTTCTCAACCCTCCGGCCACTCAGATTGCGTCACGAACGCATTTCAACTTGGGATCGTCTTCGTACATCGTCTTGATGCTTTCGAACCCCATGAGCCTAGAGGCGAGAGTGGTCGCTAAGGCAAATTTCCTTGATAGCGCATCGGCCACAACATTATCTTTTCCCTTCTTGTAATGAATTACATAGGGAAAGCTTTCAATGAATTCTACCCACTTGGCATGCCTTCGGTTCAGTTTCTCCTGACCTCGGAGAAGCTTCAAAGATTCATGATCACTTTTAATCACAAACTCTCGAGGCCACAAATAGTGCTGCCAATGGGCGAGTGCTCGAACGAGGGCATACAACTCCTTGTCATACGTTGAGTAATTCAAGGTTGCACCCTTAAGCTTTTCGCTAAAGTAAGCGATCGGCTTCGATTCTTGCATCAGCACTCCTCCAATCCCAACTCCGGACGCATCACACTCGACTTCGAATGCTTTGCCGAAGTCAGGGAGTTGCAACAACGGGGCAGAGCATAGCTTCCATTTCAAGTCTTGGAAAGCCCTTTCTTGGGACTCTCCCCACACAAATGGATGGTCTTTCTTTATCAGCTCAGACAAAGGAGCTGCCATGGTGCTAAAGTCACGAACAAACCTTCAATAAAAGCTAGATTCCTCTCAACGGAGGTAATTCACCTGGCATTTCTTCAGGAAACATGTCTCCGAAGTCCTGCAAAACACTTTGTACAACACTAGGCAAAGGGTTATCGTTAGAAAAATCATCATTAGAGTTTAGAAAGATACCCTTGTGCACGAGGAAAATCATCATCTGATCGTTGTCTTTGCCTCGTAGAAACTCACCCGGTTGCATGATTGCACAGATTCCTTTTACTTCGGGCAGTGAGTTTGTGTCTTCGGCCCCCAATTTTGCTCCCATCGGAAGCTTAGCTTTGGCCGCTTCTTTCAATTCTTTCATCTGTTTATAGTCCTCGGTGACTTATTTTGGAGACAAGGGTTTGAGTATGAAACTCTTCCCTTCGAGCTTTGCAGTGTAAATGTTGGATCTTCCATTGTGAACAACCAACCGGTCATACTGCCATGGTCGTCCCATACCAAATGACAAGCTTGCATCGGTGCCACATCGAACATCATTTCATCTTGATATTCGCCAATTCTAAACTTGATCCACACTTGTTTGACAACCCTCAATTCTCCACACTCATTCAGCCATTACAATTTGTAAGGGTGGGGATGCTTTAACGTAGGTAGTCCCATTTGTGAAACCAAGGTTTGGCTCACTATATTTGCACAACTACCTGAGTCAATGATCATCGAACACACCTTCCCCCTCACTCGACATCGGGCATGGAAAAGATTTTCTCTTTGGTTGTCCTCTTCTTCAAGAGTCATGCAGCTCAAATTCCTTCGAACCATAAGGAACATTTCCAGATGATCAGCTTCGGCAGCTTCACGATCATCATCACCTTCAGCTCGGTCAATCTCCTCGATAAATTCCTCCTCGGTGTCACTCGCTTGCTCATGGACGGTCCCATCTTCGAGCAAAAGCATAACTTTGCGAGTTGGACACTCCTTTGCCATGTGACCATAACCTTTGCATTTATGACACTGAATATTTGAAGCACTAGGAGAGTTGAGTTGAACTTTACCTCCCATTTCTCTTGGCCGGTTAACGGTCACACCCCTTTCGAAGGGTTTCTTCGAATCTCGAACAGTGTTGGCACTTGTTTGGTTAGGACTCTTCCATTCTTTACCTCGGTTCAAAGGAGTAGAAATAGTGACTCCTCGATACCGGTTTGCCTTATCGTCCTTCACCAATTTCTCAGCTTCGGTGGCAGCTTCGAACATATCTTCCAACGTGTGATACACGTGTAACCTCAATTGAGATGACACATCCCGAGCCAAGCCATTCTTAAATCGAATAGTGGCTTGCTCCTCATCTTCTACCAGATCAAGATTCAATCGAACTCTTTCGAACTCATCATGATACTCTTGGACTGACTTGGACGCAGACCTTGTCATTCTTCTCCTTCAATGCCAGTGGATAAGTACACTAGGGCCCTTGCTTTAACTCATAGAGCTTTTGTAATTGAGTTTGCCGGTACTTGGCACTCAAATACTTAGCATCCATTGCTCTCTTTAGCTGTGGCCAAGTAATGACTTCAGGATAGGCATTCCTTCGTCTATGCCTTTTGTCACCTTCCCACCATATAGATGCATATGCTTCGAACGAAGCAATGGCATGGGCAGCTTTTCTCTCTTCGGTCATCTCATTGGTTTCGAAGATTCGCTCCATTTTAAGCTTCCATTCAAGATATTCATCCAGATCACTAGTTCCTTTAAAGGGTGGAATAGTGATCTTGACACTGCTCAAGTTTGAGTCTCGAACACCACGAACTTGTTCGGGATACTCATCATAGTGATAATCAGCCTCACGCTCAATATGTCGATCAACATTTGCGCCTCAGCCTCGACGTCAGAAATTTCCATGACCTCGGTGAGCTTGCCTTCGTTGAGCGAATGGCTGCTCATAATCATGTTCGGCTTCAGGAAATTCTCCTTCATCCACCTCTTCGTCAACGACCTCAATTTGTCTTCGGGCCATTGGAAGTGGTATTCTTTCACTTTGGGGGATGCCCAAGTGTTGATTCTCAGCTTGGGGATTGCCCAAGTTTTTTTATGTTTGGGGATTGCCCAAAACTTCTCTTCGAATTGCCTCGCTCTTCAACTGATGTTGTCGAATAAGCTCAGCATACAGCTCAGGTTTCATTGGAGTGGAGTTGCTAGTTCCAGCGCCGGACCCAGGTAAGGCCACGGACACACTTCCTTGCTCGAGTTGAGCTAATCGAGCACTCACTCCTCTTACTTCGGCACTGATCCCTTCTATCGCAGCCATGAGATCACCTAACGACACTTCGGGCTTCTCAATGCCTTTGCCATTGCCTCCATTCCCAGTCATGGTACCTGCACAGATCAAAGACCAAATAAAATGTTAAGGTTAGAAATCACCTCACACACTCCCTCACCTTTGATGGGTGGCACTCGGGTCCACTCAATTTATGGGTTTGGTTTTGGTCACTCAAGAACTTGTAGCCAATGGCTTCCTCGGTTGATCAACTTCTCTCAGTTCCTCCGAATTTGACAAGCTACAATGTCTCCTTCGGGGTGAGTGAGTTGATTTGACTCAATGGAACGGACGCTATTTACCCTTGCGCTTCGGAAAGTCAAAAGAATTTCCTACGAAGGTTGGACTTCGGTCACCCCACGCACGAGTTCCTATAAGCTCAAATGAGTTAGTACGACCTCGAGTAGGAAGAATTACTCAAAAGATCCACTAACTAGAATTTTCGAACACAAGAAAAGTGAAAACCTAGGAGAATCTACCCTTTGATTCCTCTTCGGAATCTTTTTCGAACACAGCAACTCTTGCCGTACAAGAGTCGTCCCTCCTTGGTACGGATAGGGTTTTACCTTATCCAATTCCTTTTTCTAGCCGACAATTTTTCACCTGGAGTTTTGATCTATACACTTTACCCCTTTCTTCTTCAATGGAACAGTGAAGGCTTTGCTCCGGTGTACGGACAACGTTAACCTCGTTCACTGACCACGAGTTTGTAACCGAATTTGGGTTGCTCCTTTTTAACTCCGGTAACAACAACAACGGAGGAATGAAGTTCAAAGTTCTTAAGCTAAGAATCAGCTCTTTCGTGTTCGTACACTGTCACTATTGTAACAATTTTTCGGTGTACGGACACGATTCAAATCACAGAACCTTGACAAACTGAAGCACAAAACAAACCCAATTCAATCAAGAACCACCAATCTTTATCGGTTTCAACCAAAACACGCTGGGGTTAAAAATCAATCACCACTAATGCTCAAAATAGTCCAAAAATTCGTCAAGAAACCCTAGTCACAAATGTTGTACGTCGGGTACTCAAATCACTCCTTGGACAGTGGTGAACAAAAATCAATGGTTGTTTGATTCAAACAACCAACAAATGAACCAAAATTTTGAATTTTTTTTCTTTTTCTACTTTTTTTTTTGTGTAACCACCACAGCAACAACAATCAACAACAAGGAAGAAAGCTGAAACTCGAGACACAAGCACGAATAAGTGAACAGGATTTGAGATTGTAAGAACAAACTCAAACCTTGCTCTGATACCAAGATGGTGCAAGCAAACCTGAAGGAATAGCTAAGCACGAAACGCGGAAGAAACAACAAGAAATTAAAAGATAGAAGCAAGACAAGACTTGCTTCGATTCGAAAGAATAGTGAGGAACTAGTTTCAAGCTCGATCGAATGAAGGTCAAGAATCACCTATACTAAGCAACAATCCTCAAGAAAGACAACGCTTCTTGCAAATTGAATGACCAAAAAGAAAATGTTCAAAACGATTCACACCGATTGACACAAGTTCTTTAAAATCTCACGTCGGGGTTCGGCTCCATCGGAGACTCACAATAGCACTAGCTATGTTTTTTATACAACAAATTAACTGTGTTACACTGAAATGGAAATGAAGTATTTATAGGCTATGCTAAAGTTAAGGTAGTAAATGGTCACAGACGACCAATAAAAACAAGCCACGCCTGGCTGAGTTAATGTATGTGTTCGGCAGCCGTGACTTCGGTGCTTGATTGCTTGCTCGAACACATTTGTCATCGGGCGCTCACTTGACTTCGAGCTCAATTTGTGGTGTTCGGTTCCTTGCTGCTCGGCGCCAAGGGCTGGTGTTCGGTCACATTGTCCTCAGGCTCAAATGCGAAGATGTAGCCCTCGGTTCTTGAGCTCGGCCACTCAGCTTCGGAGTAGTTTCTTTCCTTCGGCCAGGCCAAGTGAATATGAACATCGTGCAAAAGTTTGGCTTGGCTTCGTGTCATTGGCCTCGGTGGATATAACACTTGATCAGCACGTGTTCGGGCTGCATCATACTGTGAGTAAAATATCTCCCGTAATTGGTTTTCAACTATAGCATGTTTGAAACTCATTTTCTTGAATCAATATTATTTTTATTAAATTGTTTAAATTACATCGGACAAGCGCTATTATAACTGATATATTATTATATCCGAATATTATTTTGATACTTGAGTTGTGATACAATTGATATGTTTAGAAACATTGGTTTATTCAAGATTTTCTATAAATGTTGTGATTCGATACTTGTCAGAGATAAAGCACAAAACTTGTGATATGGTATTATAAGTAAATATTATTTTGGGAATTAACTTAGCTAGATCGTCATTATCTAACGTCCGGATCGTTAGGCTTGGTGCACCTTGTACAGTATTTCTCCTCCGCTAGCAGGAAAGAACTAGTCCACACTCTAGAAGGGAACCCAGCCGACGGGGTAGTCAGACGGCTGTGATAAACTCATGGTGTCAGACCGTATTATTTGATCCTGGCTTAGGAACCTCCCACTTTATTTAGATATGAGCTACAACAATTGAAAGGTTTGATTAATGTTTTCAATGCAAGTACTGCTGAGTATTTTGCATGTTTTCTTATATATGTTTGTCCCGAATAAAAACGCTATGGTTGATGTTGTCCTCGCTTAGTCTGTGTGACTATCCCTTTTCTTTTCCCCGCTCACAGATAAGCTAGTTGAGGCTGATACTTTGAGTCAAGGCGAGTGACAGAGCTGAGGATTGATCCAGTAAGCCCCGCATTTGTTTCGCATGGGCCATCATTTATTCCTTAATTTATTTAAGTCATTAGTTCGTTTGAATCTAGAGTTTTGCTCCTTAGTCAGTCTTAGGATGTCGTTTTGATAAAAGTTTGTGTTGAAGTACTCTATAGTTTAATTGTTGTCGTGGACGACGTGGATTTGATTTTGTTGAACCTTGTCTAGACCTTGAATGTGTGTAACAATGTCGTAGTTGGTTGTTAGACTGGTTCTGCTGTTTGTTGACAGGTTTAAAAATTTTGGTTTGCTCCCGGTATAGGGAAAATTCTGCCAAATTTTGTGCGCGAATTTGATAGGCTTGCTAATCGGCTTAGTCTTGTCTAGCGCCGATCACGGCCCTAGATAGGATCGTGACAATTTTTTTTTCAAATTTAAATAAAAGGACGTTTTTTTTAGAATGTATTAAAAAAAATATGTTCACATCAATTAGAATGGATGAAGTATTATGCCGTAAAACAAGTGTTATATCATCGTTTCATACAATACGATTATCTTTGCTTCTCTCTCAAAACAAACAAATACCTTACACTTCATGTTTGGTTGTTTATTCAAACTTCGCCAAAGATTCAAGCCTTTTAGTGTTCTCAAAGTGACAAAATATGTCTAGAAGTGAATTTCAATTTGACATTCCATCTAGACAAATCATTGGGAGAAGAAATCTCCACATAAAACTTAGTATGACGCTTTCGTTCCTATTTTACTTTATCATCATAATTAATAATTGCTTAAGTTTGTAAAAATTTATGCATTATTTTTGTGAGATAAAATATAAAATCAATTATAAATATTACAAATAATAATAAATTAGAATAAATAAAATAATAAGATGATTGCTTCACGACTTAGCGAAGCATATCAACATACTAGGGGCGATGAGCCCGGCCAGTCCGGGCCCAAGCTTGGGAAAGATTGAACTTCATGTATTAATACGATATTTTAGTGTCAATAAATCTCCATAAAAATTGTTTAACTTTTAGCTTTTATAGTCAGAACTTGGACACTGGCCGGCAAACTTTAAATGAATTTCTTAATAAATTGCTGGGAATATGATTTAAAAAGGTTCCTATCAAATCCTGTTGGATCGCCATAATGCGCTAAAATAAACATTTGCTTTAATTTATAGATTTGAATACGGCTCCTTGATTTGCATTGATTTGTTACCGCTGGCTATGCTTCAATTTATAGCTTTGAATGTGTAGCCTCTTGATCTGCATGTGGTGTAAAGAGTGACTACAGTTCCAATCAGTAACCGTAAAATTGCCAAATCAGTATAATATAACATATGCAAAATGGCTACCTAGTCAACTTAAATATAAAAAGTGGTTGTTTTAGCAAATTAGTATATTATAAGTACTAAATTGGCTACCTAGTCAACTGAAATAACAAAAGTGGCTGTTTTGTCAAATCATGGCACGCAACCATAGGGAAGACCCAATAAATATCAATAAATACTTCTCTTAATTTTCTCCCATTTTTCTTTTAATTGTAACGTTTAAGCATAACTATATTTTGAATATATGTTATCCTTGAAACTGACTGTATTGCTTTATTGCTTCAATCTCGAAATAAGTATTAGTTGAATTATACTATAGAAGCTTTGTTTTTTAAAGCAAGCGATTATTCACTCTAGGAACTTAAGAAAATAGAAGCAATTTTTCTTTTTTAAAGTATAAATTGTGATACATTTTTCTCATATATTTTGAAGTCTATGTTATCGTTTTGGTTGAATTAACGTGTCTTATCTTCATTTGATATGTTATAGTAGTTATATCTTAGGGAGTATAAATATTGGTGGAAATTTGAAATTCATCTTCATGCATATATTAAATTTTTTTTTTTTTTGGTTTTCCACCCGGTATCTGGTACTTTTATTGGAGCCCCGACTAATCCGAATTCGCGCCGCATAGAGCCCGATTGGGGAGGAAGCGCTCCCTACCAGTGATTTTTCCATACCTAGGACATTAAGGGAGGAGTAGCCTCATCCGCTACACCACATCACTTGGTGGTAGAAAATTATTAAACTGGAGATACATAATCTTTTATTTATTTTTTACAGTAAAAGATGGTATATAATTTATGGGATTACTACTTTAGTTAAACAAATTGTGAACCGACATGTAAAGGCTACAATTCTCAACATTGTTTAACAACTGCATGTGCATTCTATGAAAAAATGAGGTTGGATTTTTGGGTGAACATGCAGGTCACATATTTAGTCGATCTTATTGGAGTAGGTATTGGTATAAAATATTTACAGAAATAGAATATATTTACATTTTTTATCCCTACAAAGAGATTTCTAATTTTTAGCTCCATATCAGTACAAAACTCCCTGAAAAGTCCTGACTATCGCTATAAATTTTGGACTAAAATCTGGTGCATGTCTATAAATTTCAACTCATGTATATGCAATTTCTAGTAATTGAGGCTATAAATAAAGAATCTTTTATATTGACTATAAGTGTAAAAGAAACCCTAGAAGTGTCTATTGGCGCAAATTGTTGGTTAGTAGAGTACCTGAGTGACCATTTTTATAGGCTTTTGTCATGAACTGCCAAGACAGTTAGTGGGCCCATGCGAGCACCAAATGCACTTTCCTCTATCTACCTTGTCAGCCACGTGCTCCATGTCTAATTTTATACGTGCGTGTGACGGTGTGAGACAAAAAAGGCGACAGCTGGCATAGTAATTTTTAGAAAGAATGAGGATATTCTAGGAAAGCAGTGACAAAATATCGTAAGTTACCAATTGTACCTTTACTTTCAGCAGATATTTCAATGGATGCACGTAGTATTGTCAATAAAGTTTTTGTCTCTTTCCATTAAAACCAAAAAGGTACAGCTGTATGTGCATCATGTATAGTACAGCTTAAGCACCGCTAGATTGATATTCCAAATTTGTCCATAGCTGGACGACCCTGAGCAGCTTCACTTCTCTCTTATATATAAGGACTAGGGGCAGTAAGCCTGCGCTGAGCGCAGGCCCAATAAATATCAATAAATACTTCTCTTAATTTTCTCCCATTTTTCTTTTAATTATAACGTTTAAGCATAACTATATTTTGAATATATGTTATCATTGAAACTGACTGTATTGCTTTATTGCTTCAATCTCGAAATAACTATTAATTGAATTATACTATAGAAGCTTTGTTTTTTAAAGCAAGCGATTATTCACTCTAGGAACTTAAGAAAATAGAAGCAATTTTTCTTTTTTAAAGTACAAATTGTGATACATTTTTCTCATATCTTTTGAAGTCTATGTTATCGTTTTGGTTGAATTAACGTGTCTTATCTTCATTTGATATGTTATAGTAGTTATATCTTAGGGAGTATAAATTTTGGTGGAAATTTGAAATTCATCTTCATGCATATATTAAATTTTTTTTTTTTTTGGTTTTCCACCCGGTATCTGGTACTCTTATTGGAGCCCCGACTAATCCGAATTCGCGCCGCGTAGAGCCCGATTGGGGAGGAAGCGCTCCCTACCAGTGATTTTTTCATACCTAGGGCATTAAGGGAGGAGTAGCCCCATCCGCTACACCACATCACTTGGTGGTAGAAAATTATTAAACTGGAGATACATAATCTTTTATTTATTTTTTACAGTAAAAGATGGTATATAATTTATGGGATTACTACTTTAGTTGAACAAATTGTGAACCGACATGTAAAGGCTACAATTGTCAACATTGTTTAACAACTGCATGTGCATTCTATGAAAAAATGAGGTTGGATTTTTGGGTGAACATGCAGGTCACATATTTAGTCGATCTTATTGGAGTAGGTATTGGTATAAAATATTTACAGAAATAGAACATATTTACATTTTTTATCCCTACAAAGAGATTTCTAATTTTTAGCTCCATATCAGTACAAAACTCCCTGTAAAGTCCTGACTATCGCTATAAATTTTGGACTAAAATCTGGTGCATGTCTATAAATTTGAACTCATGTATCTGCAATTTCTAGTAATTGAGGCTATAAATAAAGAATCTTTTATATTGACTATAAGTGTAAAAGAAACCCTAAAAGTGTCTATTGGCGCAAATTGTTGGTTAGTAGAGTACCTGAGTAACCATTTTTATAGGCTTTTGTCATGAACTGCCAAGACAGTTAG
The DNA here is from genome assembly GCA_029990175.1 of Petunia secreta. Taxonomy (NCBI): domain Eukaryota; kingdom Viridiplantae; phylum Streptophyta; class Magnoliopsida; order Solanales; family Solanaceae; genus Petunia; species Petunia secreta. Next base: position 45,184,049 of record JARKIP010000022.1, on the reverse strand, counting down.
TGGGCCCATGCGAGCACCAAATGCACTTTCCTCTATCTACATAACCTTGTCAGCCACGTGCTCCGTGTCTAATTTTATACGTGTGTGTGACGGTGTGAGACAAAGAAGGCGACAGCTGGCATAGTAATTTTTAGAAAGAATGAGGATATTCTAGAAAAGCAGTGGCAAAATATCGTAAGTTACCAATTGTACCTTTACTTTCAGCAGATATTTCAATGGATGCACGTAGTATTGTCAATAAAGTTTTTGTCTCTTTCCATTAAAACCAAAAAGGTACAGCTGTATGTGCATCATGTATAGTACAGCTTAAGCACTGCTAAATTGATATTTCAAATTTGTCCATAGCTGGACGACCCTGAGCAGCTTCACTTCTCTCTTATATATAAGGATGATATGTACGACATAAGTATGTTGAATATGTTATACGACATAAGTATGTTGAATATTTTGTAATCTCGCATTAGATACATTTCCTTTTCTATTTTAAAAATATATAGACTGTCCGTGAGGCTGTTGAGTATTTGTCGCTATAAAAGCTACTCCTTCACCGTAAAGATGAAGCAAATTCACACTCTTCAAGAATCTACGTTGATATTACTTTTTCCTTCTCGTCAATCAAACATATATGTTAGAATTTATTTTCATCGATGAAACTTAGTTGTCTGCAATTTTTTCGTTTTAAGATTGTTATTTTAATTAATTACTTGTTTTTCAGGTCATCAACCATACGTGTTATTGTTGTATACATACTTGCAGAGAAGGAAGTGATAAGAAAAAAATATTAGAACCTGCAATTTTTACTTTCTTCCACCTAAATGAGCAACAATTCAAATTTCCTTCTTAAACTCAGGTACGTGAGTGTGGCCATTTTTATTTATTCATACACACACATGAAAGTCTACTCTTTTACTTAGTTTTTGTTTGTGGTTTTTCCCCTCGGTCTTCTAAGATTTTGAGAATTTCCATCACATCCCATAAAAAAATTAATAATAGCTTTGTATTTTTTGCGATAACTATTTACTTAAGTATGAATTATTCCAGTCTCTACATCCAATGAAATAAAATTTTATGGGGAACTAACAACAGTTTTTTCTTTTCCCTTCTAATTAGACTAGATGTATTTTATAGTTCCTGTAATGAAACTTGTCTGTTTATATTAGCATCTATAAATTAGAGCTTGATAAAGTTTAGTGACTAAATTAAAATCTTACCTTTTCAAGTAAAATGTCATGCTTTCAACGATGTGAATGCATTTCTAAGAAAAATTAATTGTAAGTCTGAAAATTTTTCTCTTCTAATCATATGTCTACTTATTTCAATAAGATATTGAAATAATTTTCAGTTCAAGTTAAATTTTATATTTGGTTACTGCTAATGCATGTTAAAAGTTTTACTTTAATTGTTCTACTTCATAACTCATTTTTTATTCAAGTTAAATTTCCAAATCAAGTTTGAGCTAATTTCAAAATTTATCCATGTTAATGCATGTGAAGAATTATTATAATTTGTTTACTGTGAATTTCAAAAATTATTATGCATGTTTTTTTTTTCCTATACTAATGATATGACTTTTTTTTACTACGAAATGATGAATTTCAGTAAGCTCATTAATATATTTCCCTTTACAAGTAAATTTTGTTAGTGGAAGTGGAGACTTTGATTTGGTTATCGTAAGAAACTGAAAAATCTTGGTAAGAATTTCATTAAGCACATCAATATATATTCCTTTTCAAGTTCAATTCTAAATTTATTCTACTAAGGCTAGTGGACAATTTGACATCAAACTATACACATACTCGCTAATCAAAACTTTTTAAATTTTACTAAGTATATAATATATTTACCTTTTTAACTTAAAACTTTCAGATTTTGCTGAAATTACCTTGAAAATACTAGTTTAAGAATCAAATTAACTTTATTTCTATAATAGCTTTCACATGGTGAAAGATTTACTTACAATTACAATATTAGTTAGAAATTCAATTTATGATGCATATAAATGGTCATAATATTCCATTTGTTATATGTGTCGCTTGTAGACAATTGGTTAGTATAGCTTTTTTGTCAGTAAAGTTTTTCTTATACTCTAGTAATGGAGAACAAGAAAACAGCAGGCCGTCAAAAAATTTCCATGATAAAAATAGAGAAAGAAGATGATCGATATGCGACATTTTCCAAACGAAGATCGGGGCTATATAAAAGTGCTAGTGCACTTGTTAGAGATTTTAATGTTGATGCTGGCATAATTCTTTTTTCACCTACGAATAACCCTTTCTCTTTTTTCCACCCAGTTGATGCAATTATTGACCCTTTTTTAAATCATAGTATAGGATTAAGTGAAGATGCACAACTTGTTGCTACATATGCCCGTAACAGAGTGCAGGAAATCAACGATAAGCTTGCAGAGTTCGAAGAAAGAGAAAAAGTTGCAAATGGTCAAATAGTTGCATTTAACCAAATGAATGAGACTAGACAGAGAGATTGGTGGGAGTCTGTTTGAGGAAAGGTTTTGAAGAATGACAAACGAGAAGGACCCAATGGTTCTGGAGGAGAACCTGATTCTTGAATAGAAGGGCACGACTGATTGAAAAGAATTGAGGGTTGCAAATCTCTGCGTAACTAGGAGTAGTGGCGCGTGAACGAGTATGCATCCTAGTCAGACTAAAAGAGACGGTGCCCAGGTTGTGCCTTTGAAGTACGAATACGAGTTGGACTTAAACAAGGAAAGAGTTACAAGAAATCTTGTCTTACCATAATTACAATACTCCTTGTGGAACTCAACTAGGGTTCTGATGCCCATATAAATACAAGTAGTTGAGGCAGCCGAAATTTAGTTATTCATAAAATAGAGAATTGAGAGCATACAAAGGCGATTCAGCAACTGTCCACGTGAGATAACTGAGCAAGACAACTAGTGGAGTTAACAAGTTTGAGTCTAGATATTCTGTCTAGATTCTTGGTTTGTAAGTTGTCTTGGTTTTGTGTGTTCATTGTTTTTACCTATCAGCTTATCTTAGAAGCAATTGTGTTAGGTGAACTTTTGAGAGTTTACTTTGTAAAGCTAGAGTTTAGCTTTGTTGAGTGATTAGGGTATAGAGTGTAGCCCCTTGGTTACAGAGTCTTGTAATCAGAAATTTGCTCTTCGTGTTAGTGGATTGAGTTCTAAAATCCTAGAGTGTGGGTCGTGGTTTTTCTCCCTTGAGCAAAGAGTTTTCCACGTAAAAACATCGTGTTCCTTGTGCCTTTTGTTTGTTTGTGTGTGTTGTCGTGTCTAAGTGCAAACTGGTAAGGTTCTTGACTTAGAAGAATCGAGTCCTTACAAAAAAAAAAAAAAAAAAAAAAAACCCCGGTAGACACTATTCAACCCCCTCTAGTGTCCTTAGGAGGTGCTAAAATTATAACTGAGCCCATTGAAAACTTCAATGGAGATGAGGTAATCAAGTTTGAAACTTGGTTAAATGTTGCTATTATTTATAACATGAAAAATCGTTTGAACCACTTGGAAAGTGAGGCTCCGTCTTCATCACAAGTTCCACTTGAGAGGGCAGATAATGAACCAAGTTATTCCTCAATGAGTGATCCCCATATTATATCACATAGCTTATCAAAACTCAAGATAGCAAAAACGTGAAACTTTAATTCACATTGTTAGTATGTGCCTTAATTTTTTTTTCTTTTATGTTTTTTGTTTCAATGATGTTACTGGATGTACCCGGCAGTCATTTTCATCATACATGATATCTCTTTTTGCAGTATTCTACACACCCTAACTTATCTTGTTGATGTATTCTTGTATTGGTAAAGCTGTGTACGTATAGAGATCTTTAAGCATCATCAGCTAAGTAGGTATACACTGTAAAAATTTTAATCTTTCATCTATTTAAGAATGATATATTACTCTGTTACATCTTTATGTCACTACATGATTTCTACGTATGAAAGTATATTTACTTGTCAATCATCCATAAAATGATAAGCTGTTGGAAATAGGATTCGAGCACCCATGTGAATCAACCCGGATCCATATATATATATATATATATATATATATATATATAGTGGGAAAAGAGAAAGGACACAACTAATGAGAAATACATGAAAGGTTGCATTACTTCAGAAGATATAAGAGGAGTCTAACCAAAGGAAAAGACTCCCTTTAATATCAGTATCTTTCTCTCCTCCTAGAAAATTCTTTTTCCATTGTCAGAAAAGTCCAACTCAAAGAAAATATAAAACTCTCTTCTTCAAGTGAAGAACTTCAGTGGAAGATTCCTACAAAGAACGAAAGTGATAATCTTCTACGAATTGGAACATTCTTCTGTTACTCAGGTACGTCTTAGACTGTGGTTAATATGGTGTAGTTTGTGTCTTTATAACATGTGATTACACTGTCGACTAGTGAAACAAATACGATGATCTTGGGGTGAACTGTGTGTTCATGGATTATGTGTAATCCTTCATTGATATCAGAGCCCGTGCTATTTGTTTTTTAGTCTAAATTTTTTTCGTAACCACGTTGCCTGAGATACGAGAAGAATATTGTTAATTGTTGCTAACAAGTTTGTAGCGTTTTTGGCCGCCACGCTGGCCTCTGAAAGTATGATATTATGATGGAATACTTTTTACAGGTAAGGAAATCTTTCTCCTAATATAATATTTTATTGCTATGTTCTGTCACTATTTGAGTATTTGTGTAGACTTGCAAAAGAGTCTAGAAAGCTTGAGGTCTTTGGCTAATGTCAATCACGTCCAAACCTATTTGGTGGTTGTAGTTAAGTAGTGACACTGCTTCTTTTATCTCTGATTAATTTGTGTGAAGAAAACTCAAGCATTAGGCTTGAAGAAAGCGGATTTTTTTGTGTTCCGTAATTGACTTGGCAGTGGTGTTCTTTTTTTTTTTTTTTTGATAAAAAAAAGGAATTTGGATGAATATCCATGTGATTTCCCTTGAATTAAGTCCTGAATTTAGATACTTCCTTGGACGGGCACGTCTCCTTTTTGCATTGTAGTGATTTAATGCAAGCTTCTTTATACTTTTACTATTCTAAAAATTTACTGAAATTTTGGTTAAACTATTCTCACTTTTCTTACTCTTTTAAGATAAGTGAGGAAGATAAAATGAGTTCTTTTTTAATTTTATGGCGTCACTGATTACTTGTCTAATGAGAACTCTATGAAAAAATTGCAAAAGTGATGCCAAACCAAAATTTATCTCTATTACTTCCAATTTGGTTGGAACTGTGTGTGTGGGGATAATGGTGATGGGTTCAATGGTTAGAAAAATTCAGTGATAAGTATGTTTATAATGAAACGACGTATTTCTTACTGTTATCTTGAAATCTAGGCATAAGATAATATGACAACTCTGTGCTGCATCAAAGTTTTTCTTTAGAAAAAAAAGCTTTCTAGTGTTTTTTTTTTTTTTTTTTTTTTTGCACACAGACCTATTGGTATTTTGGGGCTCATTTTTTAATCTCTTTGAGAAGAGATTCGACTTCTCCATTACCTTCAATAGTGAATATACTGTAGTGTATTTCTGTGTCTTTATTCTTTCAATCATAGTAACTCTTAATTTAGAAGAACATATTTGGGTTAATGATTGCTTGGCATATATTGTGCCAAATGAAACTCTTGGCCGTGGTTAAGAGTTGTAAGAATACATAGACGTAGACCCCAGAATTCCTAAGAGTTAGTTGATCATTGAGCAAGAGATCCATAGTGATTTTGTCAAAAAGGTTTCTTATGGGATGGAAGAAATCATGTTGGCTACACTCTTGCCTCTAGTCTTTCATGGCATGGCCATGTGATTGCCTTTTATGCTTGATATAGCAGAAACGTTTGGTTCATTTCTAGAAGTTTTTTTTCTCAAAATAGTATGTGATTCTAAAGCCTCGGTAGCTTTGGCATAAGGGTTGGTAATCTCAACATATGCAGTATATATGGACAAGAAGTTCAAGAAAAATAATGTACATATAGATGTATCAGTTTCTGTGTGTGTTTTTTCTTGTATATATTACAAGAAACTTTCTTGCACTCTTAATTGTTACAAGTTGCAGAAGAACTTGTATTTGTCTTCCTTGGTGGGTTTTGACTTAGTTTTACATTTAACCACACATTCAGTTTTTTTTATGACTTCAAAAGCACCACATAGAAGCCTACTTGTTTGCTTCAAACTCCACGCGTGGATCTTTGGAAAAACCTTCTGGAGGTGTAATATCAACTTACTTGGTGTATATGTAAACCTTGTTTTGATGGATTTTGACTATTGTTGTGGCATTGGCTTAATCGCATATATATTGACTAGACAAAGAAAAAGCAATTTTGTTTTGTCTCTAAGCAAAGTGCCAGTCAAATACATCTCTGATAGCTAAATATAATAGGAAAAGAATCCTATTCAAGAGCATTATTTTATAATGTATAAATGCATAAATTTGGTGCATATTTTCTTGTCTATGTTACAAGAAAACAAGACTAAAAGTGGAACGACATTATGCAGAAGTTTTTTCATAAATTTTATTGTCATCTCTGCTTAATTTAGTCTTGAATATTAGTTATTTAAGATGAGTTTTTCTTAAATAATTGATTATATTAAATTTATGGAATTTAGATGATGATTGGGAACATAGTGAACTTTCGATTCCAAATCTAATATGAAATAAGTATTAACATAGTCAAATTATTTTAAGGAATAGTATGTATATGAATTTTAGGCTCTAAGAAAGTACATAGTTGTCTCTTTGACTTTATACTAGTTTATATCAATATATCAACTGCTACTAGAATATTGTTCCGAGTTTAACAAAAGTATCAACGGTGACAGTAAAATTCAGTATGTCCTAAAAGAGCAAGAGGCTCTCTAGACTCTAGATATATCTATGATGTCTCTTCAAAGTGGCATTACATTTTATTGTAGCTGCTATATTATGAAATTTGTGATTCAAATTATGAAATTATTCTAAGTCAGTTACTTATATTCCAAATAAGTTATGGATAAATGAAAATTCAATTATTTTCTACTATTGGATTTTTTGCTGCTACTGTAAATTAAGTTATTTTCCCACATAGAAAACTAGTTCCAAGGAGAAGGGCATGTATCAATTTGTGATACTATTTTAGTCCAAGATTTATATGTTGGCCAATTACATGTACGGCACCTTAAACTTGTCCCAATATTTCACTTAGGCACTTAAACTTAACCCCTTATCATTTGGACACCTTAACTATATTAAAAATGTTCCATTTAGACACAAACTTGACAAGTTTAAACCAAATTCAGCGTGCGAGTTTTACTTGCTGCTGACATGGCAAACAAGACAAATCTTTTTTTAAAAAAAAAGGCAGTCAACAAATCAAAAAAATCTAAAGAACTAGAGAAACAAGTGGACTGGTTGAAATCCCAGAAGCTAACAACTCCATTTTATGTAGCACACAAGAGAGAAAGAGTAGAAAATTCATAAAGGTCCTCAATGAACTGTTCCAAGCTATCTCCATTTTTTCTGGCAACAGATTCTTTTAGAAACCAATCAGATAGTAATGGGGATTGGGATCCGCTCTAATACAAAAAGCTCCGGTAAGTAACAGTACGCGTATCCCATGAAATTTAAATGGCCAGATTGTTACAGTATCAAATATTTTAAAACTAAATTGGTTTAACTCACCGTCCACTGCCCTTAACACAAGTCCATTCTAGGGCAGAGTTTGTTCCCGATTAGAGAACTTCATTAAAAGAGCATAACTAAAATTTCATGAAAAGATAACAAGTGAATACCATAACTCCATGCTGATCAACTTGATGTAGAGACTTCGATCATATCGGCCTGTGTTGCTCAGTAGAAGTGCACTTTGCACAAGTTCCATGGAGTTTGTCACTTGTCAATGGTGAGACACAACTTATTTTCTTAAGAAGATATTTTCACATGCTTTCTTGTAAAGAAAAAGAATTACAATGTATAATTGTAGACTATAAAGTACAGAGAAGATGAACACACCACCTTTTTTTTCTTTGCTACAACTCATAATTAACATTGTCTTAAATTTTCACGAATTCTTTTTATCCATCTCGAAAACCTATGAGCTCAGAGAAAGTGTAAGCAATACAAAGATTATTCTAGAGAATCTGATTTTAAATCTATACATTGTGCTTCTCATTGCTCTCCGTTGATTTTGCATCTTCTTGCCTTGTTTGGAAAGAGGAAAAAAAGAGCTTTAGACGGTAGAGTAAAGGAGATACCAATCTGGCCATTTAATTTTCATGGGACACATATCCTTAATTAAAAGGTGTACTGTTACTTATTGGTACTTTACTTACTGGAGCGGATCCCAATCACAGTAATGGTGTAGAGAGAAGATGAAGTAGAGAGAAAAATTAAATATCAAAAATTATATCTTTGTTTCCTCTATGGCCACCTGTCCTTCGGGGCCCATTTCAATAACATTATACTGCAATCTCACTCTCTCAAAGACTGTGTTTCACACGCACAGTGACATGTCACATAAGTGTGTCTAAGTGGAACACTTTTAACAGAGTTAAAGTGTTTAAATGGGCAAGGGCTTAGTTTAGGTGGCTAAATGAAATACTAGGACAAGTTTAAGGGGTCACTCATATATTTGGCCTTATATGTTCATAAGTGAACAAGATAACAGTAGTATAGTAACTGAAACTGAATCATGATGCTACATTCTTAGCTAATGTGTTTTCCTAAGTAAGGTGAGATGGGTCAAGCTTGTCTCTCTATGAAACTGTGGACCAGAATTCTTCTGCCATTGTCAGTCATATGGATTTGAGTAAAAGTCACTTTGATGATAATGGATCTGTTCCGATTAACACCAAAATGACTAAAAGTATCCATTTAATATTATTGGTCCCAGTGGGAGTAACTATCAATTGATAAATCTTTTATTAATCTCAACCTCGACGAATGAGTCGTCTATATATTTTCCACCGTCGATTTGAGATCGAAGGGGAAGCACATATAGTTACTCCACTAGATGAATAAGAGCAACGAAAGATAAATGAGGCTCTTAAATGCCATGCTAAGGATAAGTACCTAGAATAATGGATCATGAAATGGTGTCAGTGAAACCAAATCAAGAGTTAGAGTTGGAATTGGTTGGTCTACATTTGCCTAACACCATTGGGAAAAGTGGGTTCTCAATATATTTGAAAGGCTTATTGTAGTATTGAAAAATATGGGTGAATTCTTGAAGTTAAGATTTCAAGAAATCGTTCCAAGAGATTGTTGTTTCTTTCAGAAAAATCTTATATTAAGAATTTTTTTTCTTGAACGATTTATTATACAATAGTGCAAAGTGCAAACCCATTAATACTCCTATTTTTAGAGGCAAAGTTTCAAGTGGGAGGATGTGTCCTCGTGAATCCACAAAATTATGATTTGTCTTCTAAAACTTGATATCTGTTATTTTCATTAGCACATATCAACATGAATTTGAAAGGGAATACTGAAAGCAGTTAAAGGATATTGAGGTATCTCAAAGGCACAGTCGATTATTCTTATATTGTCAAGGAAAGGATCTGTAACTCAATGGCTATATCTATGATGACTGAGAAAGAAATTTAGATGAGATAAAATCTAAATATGTTTTTTTGTTAAACAATAGCGATGCGTATATTTTTTGAGTAGCAAGAAACAATCATCGACCTTATTTATAAAAAAAGCTGAATTTGTAGCGTTTTCAGCAACTGTGCAAGAAGCTATTTGGCTTATACGTCTTTATGATAAATTTGGGTGTGTTTGATAGTGCTATTGAATTAGTGACAATCAAGTGTGATAGTCAAGTCTCAGTAGCTTACACAAAAAGGTCCCAAGTATCATATGAAGACAACACATATTGATGAAAAGTATAATTTTCTTAGAGACATAGTTGTACATAGAAAAGTGAACATGAAATACATCTCTACGCATTATATGATAGTAGATCCGATAATGAAATTCATAGCATTTGGTGCTTACGAATAATATATGAAGACATTGAGTTTGCGTAGACGTAGATGTATTCATGCTTTAATTTTTCCCAAGCATGTTCACATAAAGCTGCATTAATTGAAGTTAATGTAGTTAAAGCCTAAATTACTTGTTGTTGGTTCATATGCATAGAATGATTTTATGTTTAGTGCATAAATTTGAAGTATGTCGGACAGACAAAAAGGTTGGCCTATTTACATAGGCAACCATCTCTATTGTCTATGTGAAATAGGGATGAGACAGTTATAAACTTATTATTTTCAGATGTGATAATAATAGAGAGCTTGAAGTTTATAATAAGAATGTCGCTTGGTTTTTTGGTTAATCATATTTGATTAAATGTGAGTCTGTCTTAATGCCAGATGTGAGTTCTGATTTATAAATGTAAGAGTAGATGTGTGAACTCAAAGTTAGACATAGGTTGTCTGAACTATCATCTGCACATTATTATTTTTTTGTGAAAGACATACGCTCCACGGGAAAGGTGTCAATACTGTGTACGTGATTCATACCACGTATGCATAAAGTGACCTATGGGTGATAGAAGTTTAACCTCTACTTGATTATCGTGTGAAGCCCTGAAAATTATAAATAATTTTCTATCTTTGTACCCTCATTACTTTGACCAGTTTCTCGAGATTCAATTTGGTGGTTGTTATCTTAGAGTGTTGCCTAGAGATCATGGATGATTCGGTCTGGCGGGACATTTCTAGAAAAGCAAATCAGATTGAGATTAAGAGATTATTGGGATGAGGAAGATCATTGATGAGTACTATCACATTAATTGTGTTCATTGGCGCGCCCATTATGTTTGTCTTTGAGACTAGAACATAATAACATAATGATGAACTCAAAATTAATACAAAGAGATTGTGAGAGATGTGTATGTGATAAAGATCTAGGAACTGCATACTACAATCTACTCCAATATTCCGTTAATCGAGATACTATATATTCCTAACAGATGTATAGCAACTGAGCTCTCGAAGTATGCACTGGTCACACGGTTTAGACGTTAAGTATGGAAGTTACAGAATAGGAATGAGAGTTGACCCACCATGTGTGAGTGCGAGATGTTGGAAATAGGATTCGGGCACCCATGTGGGTCAACCCGGATCCATGTCCATATATATATATATATATATATATATATATATATATATATATATATATAAGTTACAGAATAGGAATGAGAGTTGACCCACCATGTGTGAGTGCGAGATGTTGGAAATAGGATTCGGGCACCCATGTGGGTCAACCCGGATCCATGTCCATATATATATATATATATATATTGTGGGAAAAGAGAAAGGACACAACTAATGAGAAATCCATGAAATGTTGCATTACTTCAGAAGATATAAGAGGAGTCCTAACCAAAGGAAAAGACTCCCTTTAACATCAGTATCTTTCTCTCCTCCTAGAAAAGAACAACGTTCTTTTTCCATTGTCAGAAAAGTCCAACTCAATGAAAATATAAAACTCTCTTCTTCAAATGAAGAACTTCGGTGGAAGATTCCTACGAAGAATGAAAGTGATAGTGTTCTACGAATTGGGACATTCTTCTGTTACTCAGGTACGTCTTAGACTGTGGCTAATATGGTGTAGTTCGTGTCTTTATAACATGTGATTACACTGTCGACTAGTGAAACAAATACGATAATCTTGGAGTGAACTGTGTGTTCATGGATTATGTGTAATCCTTCCTAAGCAAATAAGAATTTGTGCGGTTTTGGAAAAGGTACTACAATTTGATGAGAGCCATAGCTTTTCTTCCTAAACTAACATTGTTTTCAACCTCAAAAAGATGTGTGTTTCCAAAAAAAATGGAAGGAAATCAAGGAAAAGACATTCAAGACGGTGTCTTGATTTAAAATTTGGGCTTTTGTGTAAGAAGAAAAGAGAATAAGGAGAAATTTTTTTTGGACGAGATCTCCAAAATTTCACCCAAAATCTATTCCAGAAAGCGAAGAAGTAAAGAAAAACAAAGAGAATGATGAAGAAATATAATAGGAAAGAGAAATAACAAAAATCAAGAAAAATTAAATTTTTTTCGGACTATGTCGATGTAAAAAGCCACTGGGTGACTAATAATACCTCAGGCGCCTATGAATGTGTAATCCATAGACACAAACTTTGCCATCTAGGTTTTAGCCGTGAAAAATTATAGCACATAGGATATAAGAAACACGTGATAGTTTGAGTATATGAAACTTAAGTGATAATTTAGGGGTTTTTTGGCGATTAACTCAAGAAGAATTGTTGGGTATTAACTCAAAGAAGAACTGTTGGGTAATGAGTACACGATTATTATATGTAATTACCATTAAAAACTTGTTTGAATGATGAGTTTAAGTTTAGTGCACTATTACTGTTTCATTTTGGATGATGAGTTTAAGTTTAGTGCACTGTCACTGTTTCACTTTTTATACAACTAATTTTGACATGCTATAGCATGTTACCAATATTTTCTAACTTTTTTCTTTTTTTGCACTGGCTTTTATTTTCTTTCTTCCCGTCCCCTACCCCACCCCATCTAAAACCTGTGTTTTCCTCTGTACATTAAAATCATCCTTTTATTTTCCCTCTCTAGGGCTTCTTCACCATTCACGGCTGCCTCTCTTCTCCCTTGGAATCTCCTTCTTCATCTCTTAAATCTGAAAATCTGTAGCGACGGCGACATATATAGTGGATGGGTTGGATTAAAGCCTTTATATTACTCCCTACTTAAGTTTCTAAAGTATTGTTGACAATTCATTTATTGTCACAAACATAAATTAAGTTTAGCACAAGCTGGGCTAAAAACTTGAATGAAAGACCTATCACATGAAATTCCTTGTTACAGTGAAAAGTGTTACTACTAGAGTTAGATTATAAAACTAACCAGGAAAATATAAAATAATACCATACAAAAGACATAGTTCCTGGATGCCCGTGAATTTTGAACTTTGCTAATAGGAACTTTTGATACATTTACAAATCTGTCTCAATTACAAAGTTTAGAATCCCTGGCACTCATGAATTATACTTGTCACAAGGTTTAGAATATATGAAGGATTAAAGAATCAATTTATAGTAAAATAAGGAAAGTTTTGGTTAGAGTTGAAGTTGGATTCAACTTTCATTTCTATGTTATTTACTTTTCTTCTAATATTCTAGTTTTATTTAATATATATATATATATATATATATATATATATATATATATATATATATATATATATATATATATATATATATATATATATATTGTATAGTAACCATATAATTATTACCTTTAAGTTTACTTGATGGTGTAAAAGTTTGGTACATCGACAGTGCACCAAACTTAAACTCTTGGATGATTGTACCTATTGTATTATATTGTAACTTTAAGTACAAATATTTTTTTGATCGCTCGGATACTTTTTGGATGATTGGCACCGCATTATACATATCGTAGGAAAAAGACTAGTATATTATTTTGCAAAGCATTTCTCCTCAATTGTAAAAAAAGAATAGTATTTCTCACAATTAGACAACATTCCACTACTAAACCATGTAACTTTTATATTTGAATATTTTAATCTTAGATTTTTGTATTAAAGTTTGAGAAAGAAAAAGTACTAACAAATTTGATTTGGTTTGACAATACATACTTATATATTAATATAGACATGAGCCCATTTGGGTTGGCTGAAACAAAAGTAGCTTTTGAGCACAAGTGTTTGAGCTGATTTATAAATTAGCATTTCTGTGTTTGGATAGAAGTGTTGAAACTGAAGAAAAGATTGTTGAGGTATTTGGTAAAATGTGTTTTTCTACTAAAATGATTGAAATATCGTTAAAAATTTAGTATAATTGCTAGTGAGTGTATTAGTGGAATTAGAAAAAATTATAATAAATAAAAAATTAAATTAGTTGGTCAAACTATAATATCTTTTAAGCAAAAAATAATAAGAGGATGTTTGGTTGGCTTGAACGCTAGTCAAATCAGCTTAAGCCTTCTTAGCTAATAAGTTAATTACCTAGCTTACTGCATTTTTTTTAGGGCTCATTACACAAACGGCCATCATACACACAATATTTACTAAAAAATAGCCACAACTATTTGTAGCCAATATTAATAACAAAATAATTAGATAATGTATTATTACAAAAATAATAATATTCACTAATAAATACCTAAAAGATTAAATATCAAACAAAAAACATTGTATATGTCCCAAAAAATTAGGAATATGGGGAATACACGTACACAGCAACTACTCTCCTAGAATCCTAACTACACCAACACACTACCCATATATATACGGAACAAGTAACATATATTGAATCTCATCGAACTGCAAATATTAATCAGCAAACATACAGAAATGGATGGCCTACATCTTCTAATACAATTCAATGGGATATGGGACCACAACTACAACTACGAAGATTGTAATATGGATGGTATTGTTGTTCCTAAAGATTGCACATACAAAACATTAGTTTGTTCAATCAAAAATATGCTTGAAAGATTTGGCATAATCGGATCGATAGAGATCAAGTACAAGTTGAAAGATGGGTTGAAGCCAATGGTTGTGTACAATGATATGAGCCTGAATTTCTACATTGATCTTAGAAAAACAACAACAGATGTTACACAGTACCCTTTATGTGTAACAATGCAGGATCAACCTGGTGCAATTGTCTGTGCAGAAACTACAACTAATAATACTCAGTTAACAAACAGGTGCGATGAACTGCAGGTATCATCCCTAAATTTGAACCAGAATGATGAAGTGGTGATGGATCCTGAAATCCTTAATTATGATGGCAACTCTTTGGAATCCATATGTATCATAACCGACGGAAACAACAACAATATTACTGCTGGGCAATTATATAAGGACAAAAAAACACTTGTAAGTGTGATGAAGAACCTGGCACTAAAACAGAATTTCAAGTACAGAGTTGAAAAATCATCTACTACAAGGTAACATCATTTACACATACAAGTATAATAAGAAAAAGAGATTGTCTAATATCAGAATAAATCTATAAATACAATATATATTGCAGATGAGTACTAGTCATTATAAATTAATATCAAATACACAATACTAAAAACTGCATGTTGCAGGTACGCTTTGTTGTGCACTGGAAAACAGTGTGAATGGACCATGCGATCGTCAAGTATAGGTGGATCAGGCATCTTTAAAATACGAGAATTTAGAAGCAACCATACTTGCCCAGAAGAAGAAAGGCTGCTTTCAGAGAGACATGCAAGCTACAGTACAATTGGTGAAATTATTAAAGAAAAGTTCAAGGATCCAAAAAGAACATACACACCAAGTAATATAATACAAGATATTAGGAATGATTATGGACTAGAACTCAACTACATGAAAGCCTGGAGATCAAAGGAATGTGCACTTGAGCTGTTGAGAGGAAACCCATCCAAATCATATAATTTGTTACCAAGTTATCTGTATATGCTTAGAACAACAAATCCAGGTACAATCACAAAGCTGCAAAAAATATCGGACAATCGATTCAAATACGTGTACATATCATTGAATGCATCCATACAGAGCTGGAAATACTGCAGGCCAATTATTGTTGTAGATGCCTGCTTTATATCTGATGTTCATGGTGGAACTTTAATTACAGCTTCAACTCAGGATGGAGAAGGTAAAAATTTCACTGTTTTGTATAGCAGATTAAGATATATGTAAGATAAATTTAAATAATATTTGCTTTCCCTAACTGAAAAAACAAGTAATTAACAAACAATGGAAATACAGGAAGTATTGTTCTGCTGGCATATTCAGTCGTCGACTCAGAAAACGACAAATCCTGGGAATGGTTTTTTGAGAGCTTCAGACACACATATGGAGTCCGAATAGGTATGTGCATAGTATCTGACAGATGTGCAAGTATTTCACGCGCATGTTCGTTAATCTATCCAGAGGTACCTCACTGCATATGTGTATATCATCTTTGGAACAATGTAAAAGGAAAATTTAAGATCAGCCACAAGGAAATAGGAGAAATATTTTTTAACTTAGCAAAAGCCTACACCATAAAGGAGTTTGAGCACTACATGAAAGAAGTAGAGAAAATTGATTAAAGAGTAAAGAAATATCTCTCGGATATTGGATATCAAAAATGGTCCCGGGCATACGCGGAAGTAAATAGAGCAGAAATGATGACAAGCAACATAGCAGAATCTATTAATGGAAGAATTAAAGACGCACGATCTCTGCCTATTGTGGAACTGCTAGACGCAATGAGAGATATGGTAAGGAAATGGAATTGGGAAAACAAAAAAAAAAGGCATTAGGCACTTTTAAAGTGCTAACAAACAAAAATCAGAGTCTGTTCAAGTCAAGTATGGAAGCTTCTCGGAGGATGACGGTATGAAATGAATTCAGATCTTTAACACTAATATTCTGTTTGATATATCATTATTGCCTGATTCTATATTATTCTGCTAATGCCTAGGTAATCCCATCAAATGAGTACATGTATGAGGTACATGATGGTGCAAAAAGGCACGTTATATGCCTTCGTTATAAGACCTGTACATGTAGGCGATTCCAATTGGATGAAATCCCTTGCTCATACGCACAAGCTGTTCTGAGATACAACAATATAGATCCATATTCATTCTGCTCAGAAATTTGCACAAAGAAAAACTTAGCGAACACATATGAGGAACCAGTTTATCCCATGCAAGATCAAAGCTCTTGGACAATTCCAGACGATATAATAAAAGAAGAAGCGCTCCCACCAAAGGGGCGAACAAAAGCTGGACGACCAAAGAAAAGAAGGATTAAAGCACCATGGGAGATAAAGTGCAAACTTGCCTGTAGCCGCTGTGGGAAAGAAGGACATAATAGAAAGACCTCTCGCAACCCTCCAATGGTTAATTAGATATTGAATGTAACACTGCAGAATCATATCTGTTCTACTGCACAAAGTAATTTCAAGTAAAATGTCAGAATGCTTAAAGACAGTTTGATCTTCAGATATATTAATATAATTTGAACTTACTGTTTCATTTATAACCTGCATGTGAAGTATTTCAAATCAAATGCTATTTAATTGCCCTATAAATATGAATCAAAAACATGATTGTTCTGCTCATATTTGAATTCAGAAATTTAGAAAAATTGTCAAAACTGAGTATAAAGATAACCAAAAGCTACAGATATAAGAATATTCAACATACAACAAAAGATATCTAAGCAAAAGATACATAAAGATCAATATATTAGAATCAGTGCTTCAATGAATACCAATTTTTTTTATTTCCCAAAAATAAATAAGTACTTAGAAAGTAAATCATAGAGTTCAAAGTGAATATGTAAAGCTAAAAAGAAAAGAAAGATTGGAACACATGAAATAAGCATATATTCAATATATAACACATAATTCATATATTGAAGCTAACTGAATAACAAATAAATTCATTCATAACCAAAAAAATATAATTACCCAACATCAATCTACTGGAAGATAACTTTCAAAAGTGCAAAAGTAATGCAATAACATTCCATATACATTATAGTTTCCATAAATGACTAAAAGAAAATTTTCAAACACAAAACTGTATAACAAAAAATAAATGTATGTATAAAGTAAAAATTAAAACAAAAGACAATACAATATTAAACATAAATATGTAAAGAAATTAATAGCACAAATACTATTACAAAGATAATGGTAGGACAGAATCAATTGAAACAGTCGAACCTTTAACTGAAACATATTAACAAACATAATCTACCATAATCAAAAGACACAATACACAATATTACCATAATATTCATGTTATACCAAAGCTAAGTCAACATAAAAAGTTCAAACAAAATTACATTAAGATGTACTTCATAAAAACAGAAAAACAGATACAACTAGTCTTCAGCATCACTTTGCATATTGGCCTCCTGCTTCTTGACTCCATAATCCCACAATAGCGCACCAAATCTCTTCCTATATCGTCTAATATTACAGCCAGCAGCAGGCATAGCATGTCCATGCGTAAACATCTCAGCAAAGGTAAGCACAAAAACAGCATAGTCCCTGTCAAATCATAGACAACAACAAATTAATAAACACAAATATGATGTTATCATCAACTTACAAACAGAAACAAGCACTTACGATTTCCGCACGCCAGTCATGTCATATATATGCAATACCTCCCACTTCTCAGTCAATGGTTTTTCACCCAAAAACATATTCTGTAGGATTTAAATCATCCCTGCTGTCATAAAATCCCAACGCAGACAAGAACAAAGGGATCAAAATGGCATACGGCTCAACAGCACGTATCACTTCATCATCATAGTAGTAGTTGTCTAACTTCTGATCATACACATACAAGACTCTTTTCTTAAAAGACAGCCTACCCAAAATCCAATGCCAATCATCAAACACCTTAATGGGCAGAAAAACATCATCAACCATCTGCCACGGAGTATTGCACCTAATCGATAAGCCCTTTATGTAGTCAAATATGATATGCTTATCCGCAGCAAGAGATAAAGAATTATTGTTCTTCTTGAAAGACTTGTAAATATCTCTTATGGTTGAGTCAAACAAACAGTCAGTAGTTGTGAAACGACCTTGAACACATGAATCAAACTTGGCTTTTTTCCTCAGGTAGTAGAGAATGACATCAATATGCTGACAAAAATAAAATATTAAAACAAAATAATTTATTAATAATTATATTGAGCAATAATAAATTTTACATACATACTGATGTTCGGCATTTTTATGCCTACTTTTCCTTAATATTTCCGCACATTTGAGCTTGTTTTGCACTCGTTTGGTAGCTTGTGAATGTGGTTTTACACTGATGTTGTGTTGTGCGTGTGTAGGTTGTTACGCGATGTATTTGGAGCGTTGCGGAGCTTGATTTAGCATGAATTGGTTGAAGGATGGTTGAAGATTGGATTGAGCACACAAAGGCACGACACGAGCCGAGTTTTGGAGCGAAAGAAGAGCATTTTGGCTTGGCGCCCTAGCCCATGCGCCGCGTGCTCTACCGCGCGCAGTGGCTAGGCGCGTTTGGCTTGCGCCGCATGGCAAAAGCATGGAGTCTTGTGACGGGTTCTGACTGTTGGCACGCGTTCCGAGGCACGGGGCGCCCGTTATAGCGCCCCTTGTGCGCGTTTTTACTTCCTATTCCTTCTAGCATCGGGTCTAACTTATTACTAAGGGTTTGGAAACATTATAAATAGTTTATTACTTAGTTTTTGTAGAGAGTTCTTGACTTTGGAGCAATATTGAGAGCTACACACTTCATTGAACAAGGGTTATTCCCAATCTTTCATCTATTACATCAAGTATTTCATTATTACACCAAATCTTTGTCTTGTGATTATGAATATGTGTGGCTAATTTCCTAACGTTCTGGGGTTAGAGTTTACATGAAGTTGATTGTTGAAGGTTGATTCCCATTGATTGAATCCCATAACGGGTTACTTATTCTTTCTTGATTTAACTTGTATAATTGTTAGAGCTCGATAATTATACATCATCTATGGTTTTTAGATTGAACTCGAAAGAGGGAATTTAATTACGCAATAAGAAAGAATAGAACTAGTTTGTGAACCCGGGCATCGGGGAATCAATTCGCGGGTAGGATAGACATATACTTGCTTGCCTAGTTTAACTCATTACATGAATCTTAATACGTGCATGTGATTTAACCCATAGAAATATAGGGATTGAAGTAGCTTGCATAGACTGTGAAGAACTGAAAGGTTTTCACAGTTACATTTACTCTGTTGGTTAGTAACTCGGGATTTAAGAAGTGGAATCAATTGGATACATCAACTGGATTGTTCGTAACTCTGACCCTGGATCGCTCTCTTGATATTGTTAACAACCAAAGTTTTGCCCCATTGCTTGATTACATCTTTAGCACTTTACTTACCGCATTTTAGTTATAAAAACTCTTACAACCATTGGAAAAAGACCCCTGGATAGTTTGTTCAGGAATTGTTTATTAAGCACTAGTCTGCATAGTCCTCGTGGGAACGATACTCGACTTTGTCACTTTATTACTTGGCGACCGCGTATACTTGCATGTGCGTTTGGGAGCAACAAGTTTTTGGCGCCGTTGCCGGGGACTAATTACGGACTATTTTCTTTTGAACAATTACTTAATTGCTATTCAGGTTTAATTTTTTTGTTGAGTTTCTTGTGCTGTTTCAGGCAATAGGTTTTGAATGCAAAGGAACAAAAAGGAAGAATCACTCGCGCCTTTTGATCCCGAGCCTGAAAGAACCTTGAGAAAGACAAAGAAGGAAGCGAGAGATCGAGAAGCATTAGCAATCGTACTTGATTCTTTACCTGTTGAAATGGCTGACGAACAAGCAGTAGCAGTGCGAGATGTGGCTCTTCCTAGTCTGAAAGGAGTAGAGTCAAGTATTGTGAAGCCTGCTATTACTGGAAATTTTGAGATCAAGCC
Organism: Petunia secreta; assembly: GCA_029990175.1. Classification (NCBI taxonomy): domain Eukaryota; kingdom Viridiplantae; phylum Streptophyta; class Magnoliopsida; order Solanales; family Solanaceae; genus Petunia; species Petunia secreta. The sequence goes on along the minus strand of JARKIP010000022.1, from coordinate 45,163,610 downwards.
CGGCATGATTCAGTTGCTGCATGTGACGGGGCAATATGGTGGATTCCAGCATGAAGATCCGCAGCAACACTTGCAGAACTTTCTGGAGATCAGTGATACTTATACACCGGCAGGTGTGCCTACTGATTATGTGCGAATGACTTTGTTCCCATTTTCATTGATTGGGACAGCAAGGAAGTGGTTAAAGGCTGAAAAGCCTGGGTCTATCACTACTTGGGAGGATTTGGCTAAGAAATTCTTGGCTAAGTTTTATCCGTCTGCTAAGACAGCCAGGTTGAGGAGCGCCATTTTGTCCTTCAGGCAGTTTGAAGGCGAATCATTATATGCAGCCTGGGAGAGATTTAAAGCTTTATTGAGAGATTGTCCACGCCACAACCAATCTAATGAGGTCATTGCACACACTTTTGTTGAGGAGTTGAACCAACATACTAAGATTGTGGTTGATGCTGCTGCTGGAGGCCAAGTGCTGGCCTTAAATTTTGAACAGATCTATGACTTACTTGATAAGTTTTCACAGAGCAATCCTGATTGGCAGGGTGATGGCAGAGCTAATATACATATGGAGGGGGCTAGCAGAGCTATTACGCAGAAAGCTGCTGGGGTACTTCAATTAGATGGAATTACAGAGCTGCGAGCGAAGATGGATGCTATTTCTAATCAAATCAGCAAGCTGGCTCTCCAAGCAAAGCCACAACCAGCTCCAGTGCAGCAAGTTCAGACCTTTTGTGAAGTATGTGGTGAGGATCATAGCACTGAGGTTTGTCCCTCTAACCCAGAGTCAGTATATTATGTGGGTAATCAGAACAGATCACAGGGCCAAAACCGAAATCAGTATGGTAATAATTATAACACGGGTTGGCGTAATCACCCAAATTTTTCTTGGAAGGATACCCGTGAGCAGTTTCAGGGTAATGAGAGAGCCCAATTTACTCAAAGCAATGCACCACAGCAGGGGACGCAGTCACAGGCTCAACCACAGCAGTCTAATACTATGGAGGATATGCTCAAGAAAATTCTTGCAGGGCAGCAAAAGCTCATGGATGAGTCAGCATCTCAGGCACAGATAATTAAAGATTTGAGCAGTGCGCAGAAAGATCTTGAAAGACAATTGGGGCAGCTTGCTGGAGCACAAAATAATAGACCTCGGGGTGCTTTACCGAGTGATACAGAGAAGAATCCTAGAGAATTTGTGCAAGCAGTGACTTTGAGGAATGGAAGAGCACTGGAAGAAGTTCCCCCAAAGCCAAAGAAGCCTGTTGGTGAGTTAGAGCCAAATGTTGATAGGGAAGTGGAAAAAGAAGCAGAGAAAGTAACTGAAAAGCAGCCCGAGTCTGCTATTGTGAGACCACCACCACCTTTCCCGCAGAGACTTCAGAAGCAGAAAGTTGATGCAGCATGCAAGAAATTTTTGGAGATATTGAGTCAAATTCAGGTAAATATTCCTTTGGTGGAGCTTTTGCGGGATGTTCCCAAATATGCTAAATACATCAAGGATATTGTTGCTAACAAGAGAAGATTGACTGAGTTTGAGACAGTTGCACTTACTGAGGAGTGCAGTTCCAGAGTTAGAAGCAAGCTTCCGCAGAAATTGAAGGACCCGGACAGTTTCACCATCCCTTTAAAAATTGGGGAACATGAGGTTGGTCGTGCTTTATGTGATTTGGGTGCTAGTGTTAATTTGATGCCTTCTTCAGTTTTTAGGAAGCTAGGCCTGGGTGAGCCACGACCCACTACTGTGACCCTGCAGCTTGCTGATAGATCTTTGACATGCCCTGAGGGGATTATTGAGGATGTGCTTGTACAAGTGGGTCAGTTCATATTACCCGTTGATTTTATTATTCTTGATTATGAAGCTGATCCTGAGGTTCCTCTCATCTTGGGAAGAGGATTTTTGGCTACTGCTGATGCTGTTATTCGAGTCAGAGCAGGAAAGATGATTATGAAGGTAAATGGGGAAGAAGCTGTGTTTAATGTGTTCAGAGCTACCCAGCTTCCTTCTCACTATGAAGAGTTGTCCATGGTAAAAGTGATAGATGATGAATTGACTGCTGATGAGAGGTCATTCTTGGCTTCTAATGTTGATTCTTTAGAGAGGGCGCTCTTATGTGATGATGATGATATCCTGAAGGATAACGATACTGAATAATATGTGGAGGTTCTTAATATGCAGAGTAGATTCATCCCAGGGTGGAAGAAATTTGAGGAGCTCGATAGACCGTTGACCTTAGCTCCTGCTAAACCGTCTATTGAGAGAGCTCCTAATCTTGAGCTCAAACCTTTACCCGCACATTTACGATATGCTTATTTGGGTGAAGGTAATACTTTGCCCGTGATCCTTTCTTCTTTGTTGTCCGATGTGCAGGTTGAGAAGGTGTTGCGGGTATTGCGAGAGCGCAAGAGAGCTATTGGCTGGACTATTGCTGATATTAGAGGGATTAGTCCTTCTTTCTGCATGCATAAAATTCTTTTGGAGGAAGATCATAAGCCATCCATAGAGCAGCAGAGGAGGCTAAATCCAATCATGAAGGAGGTGGTGAAGAAAGAAGTTATCAAGTGGCTGGATGCTGGTATTATTTTTCCTATCTCTGACAGCAAGTGGGTGAGTCCAGTGCAGTGTGTTCCTAAGAAGGGGGGCATGACAGTGGTGAAGAATGAGAACAATGAGTTGATTCCTACAAGAACTGTTACAGGGTGGCGAATTTGCATTGATTATAGGAAGCTCAACAAGGCCACCATGAAAGATCACTTCCCACTCCCTTTTATTGATCAGATGTTGGATAGACTTGCAGGCCATGAGTATTACTGTTTCTTGGATGGGTATTCGGGCTACAATCAAATTGTGATAGCCCCTGAAGACCAAGAGAAGACCACCGTTACTTGTCCATATGGCACCTATGCATTTAGGAGGATGCCATTTGGGTTGTGTAATGCCCCAGGGACTTTTCAGCGATGCATGATGGCTATTTTCACTGATATGGTGGAAAATTTTGTGGAGGTATTTATGGATGATTTCTCAGTGGTTGGTGACTCTTTTGATGAATGTTTGAAAAATCTTGATGATGTGCTGAGCCGTTGTGAAGAAACAAATCTGGTGCTGAATTGGGAAAAATGTCACTTTATGGTTCAAGAAGGCATAGTACTTGGGCACAAGGTGTCAAAGCAAGGAATTGAGGTTGATAAAGCAAAGATTGAGGCTATTGAGAAATTACCACCACCTATCTCTGTTAAGAGGGTGCGTAGTTTCTTGGGACATGCAGGGTTCTATAGACGTTTCATAAAGAACTTCTCTAAAATTTCCACTCCCTTGTGCAAATTGTTAGAGAAGGATGTGAAATATGTGTTTGATGATGCTTGTATCAAGGCGTTTGAAGAGTTGAAGAAAAGGTTGGTGACCGCACCAATCATCATTGCTCCTGACTGGTCCTTGCCATTTGAATTGATGTGTGATGCGAGTGATAATGCTATTGGGGCTGTTCTAGGCCAAAGAATTGGAAGAATCTTTCACTCCATCTATTATGCAAGCAAGACGCTTGATGCAGCCCAGTCTAATTATACTACCACTGAGAAGGAGTTGCTAGCCGTGGTTTATGCTTTTGATAAATTCAGATCTTATTTGGTTGGCACTCGAGTTGTTGTCTACACTGATCATGCCGCAATCCGGTATTTGTTTGAAAAGAAGGACTCCAAGCCTAGACTCATTAGATGGGTTCTCTTATTGCAAGAGTTTGATGTTGAAATTCGAGATCGCAAGGGGACTGAGAATCAAGTTGCTGGTCATTTGTCAAGGCTGGAGAATAGAGATCATGTACATGAAGGGCCCGAGATTAAAGAGGTGTTTCCTGATGAGCAACTTTTTGCTCTTGATACAGCTGAGGTGTCATGGTATGCTGACATGGTAAATTTACTTGTGAGTAATGTGTACCCCCCTGGGGCAACTGCTGAGCAGAAGCGTAAACTCCTTCATGAGAGTAGATTTTATGTGTGGGATAAGCCCTATTTGTACAAGATAGGAGTTGATCAACTAGCTAGAAGATGTATTCCAAGGGAAGAAGTAGAGCCGGTTCTACAGAGCTGCCATTCCTCTCCTTATGGTGGCCACCTTGGTGGAGATCGAACAGCTGCAAAGGTACTTCAATCTGGTTTCTTTTGGCCTACTTTATTTAAGGATGCTCATGCATTAGTGAAGCAATGTGATCGTTGCCAAAGAACGGGTACTATTACTAGGCGTCACGAGATGCCTTTGAACAATATCTTGGAGATTGAGCTGTTTGATTGTTGGGGTATTGATTTCATGGGTCTATTCCCACCTTCTATGGGCAATAAATACATCCTAGTAGTAGTTGATTATGTGTCAAAATGGGTGGAGGCTATTGCACTTCCAACGAATGATGCGAGTGTGGTGGTGAAGTTCGTGAAGAAGAATATTTTCACTCGTTTTGGGACACCGCGGGCTATCATTAGTGATGAAGGTACGCATTTTTGTAACCGGTTGTTCAATAAGTTATTGGCTAAGTATGGGGTTCGCCACAAGGTGGCTACTGCTTATCATCCCCAAACTAGTGGCCAAGTGGAAGTGTCTAACAGAGAGATCAAGCAAATCCTTGAGAAGACTGTGAATGCCTCGAGGAAGGATTGGGCTATGAAGTTAGATGATGCTCTCTGGGCCTATCGAACTGCATTCAAAACGCCTATTGGAACCTCTCCATATAGGCTTGTTTATGGTAAGTCCTGTCACTTGCCGGTTGAATTAGAGCATAAGGCGTATTGGGCTATTCAAAAGCTCAACCTTGATATGGCCTTAGCGGGTGAGAAGAGGATGCTCCAGTTGCATGAACTTGAAGAGTTCCGTTTCCATGCATATGAAAATGCAAAATTATATAAGGAACGGACAAAGAAGTGGCATGATAAGCACATTGAGCATCGCTCTTTTGAGCCCGGGCAGCGTGTTTTGTTGTTCAACTCGAGGTTGAAATTGTTTCCGGGCAAGTTAAAGTCGAGATGGTCGGGGCCCTTTGAAGTTGTTCGTGTTACCGCACAGGGTGCGATTGCATTGAGAGCCCCGGGTTCTGAGAGCACATTTTTGGTTAATGGTCAACGGGTGAAACATTATTGGGGAGGTGCGGTGAATCATCGCACTTCAATTACGTTGAGAGACCCTTGATTTATACCCGTCGTGCCACGACGTTAAATAAGGCGCTTCTCGGGAGGCAACCCGAGTTTGTACTTGTAATAGTTTAGTTTATTTTGTTTTTATAGTGTCACGTAGTTGTTGTTTTTGTGTGTCGTTTTTGTAGGAATCGAGTGAGCTAAACAAGGTGTAATGGATGCATTGAGGGGTATGGGACGTCTTGAGACATGCCCCACGCTTGGGTTTGTACTTGGAATCGAAATTCGGTGCGGAAAAACGTGCTTGGGCGCGTTCGGGAGTGCCCCGCGCCTCCCAACGCGTGAGAAAAAGAGTTGAAGCAAGAAGCTTGGCGCGGTTGGGAGCGCCCCGCGCCTCCCACCGCGCCGAGTTAGGCAGAATGTAGGAATTTGTGTGCGCTGTTGGCCTGCGGCGCGGGCCTAAACGCGCAAGGCAAGAAATTTTTTTAAAAAAAAATGGGTCAACGGGTTTGACCCGAAATTCTTTAATCCCCCATGCCCTATATCCCGATTTCTAACACTTGTTCTTCATTATTTTCACTCCAAATTCTCTCTAATCACATCCTAATTCATCTCTAACAATTGAACTCATTCCAACTCATTGTGCAATCAATTCTAACACATTCAAGTAAGTACATTCCTACTCTTCCTTCTCAATAACATGTAAGTTGTATTCATTATTGCTCATGGGTGATTCTCTTAGCTAGTTACAAGCTTGTGCATAAAAATTCAATCTTGATGTGCTTAATTGTCTATGATGCTTAGTATAGAACTTGCTTGTAAAAAGAGATCTCCCAACAATTTGGGAGGGTTGGCACATAACAAAATCCATTGAAATTGCTAGTTTGAAGTTGTGCACACTAGGTGTTTGTGAAAAAGCCTCAAAGATGAAATATCAATGACATTGTGAATTCTTGAGTAACAATGCATTCCTTAGGCTTACTATGAACATTAGGTGTTGCATACACACTAGAATTGATCATGAGGCACCCACACTAGCTTGATTTTAAAAAAAATTCAAAACGTGGCATATTTTGCCCAAGGCTAGTTTTGTTCAAGTGTGGGGTTGCTCGTGCCATTGAAACGAGTGATTGACACATAGAGTGTGTGATAAGTGTGGGGTGGTACCCTTGAGCTTGAATTGTATTTTTGGCGCTTAGCTATGCACCTCACATTGATATTTGTGTTTGTGTAGGTACCATGGTAACCACATCTCATAAGGCGAGTTCTTCATCCATCGCGGGCCCGAGGAGAGAACCTCAAGCCGGGCCTTCATCCACAAAGCAAAAGGGTAAGGCACCGGCCAAACCCAAGGCAAAAGCAAAGGCAAAGGCCAAGATTCCAAAGGACGCGGTGCCGATACCACGTCCCGGAGGCAAGACCCAGTATGGCCTTCCTTTTGTAAAGAAGGGGGATTGCCAAACATGGTACAAGAATGTGCGGCTTGCGGGGTACATACCCGAGCAAGCCATTGATAAACGGTCGGTGCTACAAAAGTTTAGAAGTGTGGCCGAGAAGATCATTTCCCTAAAGTGGGACTCAGTGTTTGAGAGTCCGGGGCACGCCAACTTGGACATGGTCCAAGAATTGTATGCTAACTGGGAGCCCGATGAAGCGTGGAGAGATGATGATGTGGTGACGGTTCGGGGAGTGAAGGTAAAGTTGGATCCATCGGCATTGAATGCCTTCTTGGGGTTAGCTGACCCCGATTATGATGAGCTGAGAGAGTACATCAAGAAACCGGATTACACGGCCTTGCGGGAAACCTTGTGTGGCGAGGGCTCCACGCATAAATGGGGGCGAGGAGCGGCTGGGAGACACAAGTTTATGCATTTCTCCCAGTTTCTCAAGCCGGCTCGTGTATGGATGAGGTTCATAAATGCACGGATATTACCATGTTCCCATTACTCCAAGGTCACTAAGACTCGGGCGTGCATGGTGTACTTTTTCATGACTGGGAGGCCGGTGAACATAGGATACTACATGTTGCGAGTGATGAAAGAGCAAAGAAAAGAAAAATTATGTAGTAGGTTGTACTTTGGGAACCTCTTGACCCATTACTTAGAGAAGGCGGGCGTCCCCGTAGATGAGGTTGGGGATCGCATTGTCCCTGATATAGGGAAGCCTTTTGATATTGCTTCGGTCAAGGGGGTGATCACCACGGCACCGACAAAGCTGACGGCTGACGAGTGGCGGGAGACAGGTGCCAACTTGGCCGCGCGTCAGTACTTGATGATGGAGGCTATGGCCCGTCAGTCGGGCGTTGATTTGACTGCTATTGACCGCCAGGTCCCGCTGACGGAGACCTCGAAGGGTCTGCTGGGCATGGTTCAGGCTAGAACGGTGGATCCGCAGGAGGATGAGAACACGGATTCAGATGTTGTGGCCGATGACCCGGACAGTGAGTATGGGACTGATCATGAGGGCGGTGGCGATGATGAGGAGGAGGCCTAGGTCCACACTCCAGATTTCAGGGCAGATTTCTTGTACTCTTACTTTTGCACTTACTTCTTTGTCGCACTGGGACATTGCTTAGTTTAAGTGTGGGGTGGGGTACTGCCCTTTATCTATTTTTGAGGTTAGGGATGCATGTACCGTAGGATTTTTCTTTTGTCACTTGACTTTGTTTTGATTTATTTCTTGCTTTAATATATGAAAAAAAAATTAGAAAACCAATGAAAAATTCCAAAAAGATTTTCCTTTTAGTTTTATTAGTGGTACATGTCATCCGCCCCGTGGTTTTTCTTATGGCCACGGTTCTTTTCCACGGGGAGACCTTTGAACCGGGTAGTTTTTATTTTTAGGATTAGGATAGTTAGTTGTAGATGACCCTAGATGTAGGAAAAATGGTAGAATGCTAGGTGCCTTTGATTTGTTTGATACCGATGGATTTGGGCTTGATTGCATGTGCTATTTGTGGTGTCCTTGAGTTTTAATTTTGATGCATGCCTAGGAAAAATTGGAACGACCCCCTTGAGATGCTTGAGTCCGCTTGCTTGACTTGATTGCTATCCTTTGTGCATGAGTGCTTAAATTTCCACAAGTTGCATTCTAGAAGCTTAGTTGAGAGTTGTTGATGGAACCTCTTTATGTGAACCATGTGCTATGTGTGTGTGAGGCATGTTCTTGTTTGCTCCATGTTGCATGTTAATGTCTAGAACTTGCCCCGTGTGTGTGCAAAGCGAAATCCTAGGTTGGCTCTAGTCGGGAAATGATACAAGGCCTTCTTTTGTTAGCCTACCCTTACATATATACCTTGGAAAAAATTTGTTGTTGTGATTTCTTTGATCCTTTCTATTGGTACCCACACCCCGAGCCTACCCATTTGTTCTTAATTGACTCTTTTGGCCCTTTACTCCTTAAGCACTTTAGTGATATTGTGTAGATGATTGGAGTTGTGGTTGGATGTTGGGAGGTTCTTGAGTGGAACTAATAAAGGGGAATACTTTTGAAAATTGTGAAGTAGTGAAAAACATTGGCAAGGATGGAAGTTAGTGAAATTGAGAAAAAAAATGAAATGATAAGGAAAGAAAAAAATAGCAAAGTTGAAAAGAAGAAAAAAAATTGTTGTGGAAAAGAAAAAAAAAGAGAAAGATGTCCATTCCTTGCTAGTGTATGCTTGAAAAGAAAAATGCTACTTGTTGGGAAGGTGTATGTGTGATACTTGTAATTGGGTGGTTTGATGAGAATTGTGCTTGAAATTAAGTGTGATGTATTAAAGTGCTTAGGGAGGTAGTCACTATTACCATATGTATCCTACCCGCCCTTTAGCCTACATTACGACCTTTCTAAAGTCCTAGTTAATCCCGATTGGAGTGAGCCTACATTAGTGGAGTCCTACACTACGGGCAAGCCTATGGTACGTTGTGTGTGACATGTGAGCCTTTCATGAGAGTGAGTGAATTCATTTGTTATTGCCCCCGTTCTATTCATAATAATTTATGTGTGTGTGATCTTTTGGGGGGCACTCTCTTTGATGTTGGTGAGGGCATGTGGGTTGCATGAAGTAGGTAAAGTTGATGGCTTTTGATTGAGTAGGTGTGATTTTGTGGGAGCATGGTTGCATTAAGTTGAGTTTTGTGTATTTGAGCTATTTTTGGGTGGTTGTTCTCATATTTTTTTGGTTTTGGTAAATTGTTGGCATGTTGTGGACCCATGGTAGTCATGTGCGCATTGGTTCAATGGTCGGTATCAACCATAGTCATAGGCAGACCTGTTTTACCGAGGATGGGAAGTGAGATATGACTTGCTCGAGGGCGAGCAAGGGTTCAAGTGTGGGGTGGTGATGTTCGGCATTTTATGCCTACTTTTCCTTAATATTTCCGCACATTTGAGCTTGTTTTGCACTCGTTTGGTAGCTTGTGAATGTGGTTTTACACTGATGTTGTGTTGTGCGTGTGTAGGTTGTTACGCGATGCATTTGGAGCGTTGCGGAGCTTGATTTAGCATGAATTGGTTGAAGGATGGTTGAAGATTGGATTGAGCACACAAAGGCACGACACGAGCCGATTTTTGGAGCGAAAGAAGTGCATTTTGGCTTGGCGCCCTAGCCCATGCGCCGCTTGCTCTACCGTGCGCAGTGGCTAGGCGCGTTTGGCTTGCGCCGCATGGCAAAAGCATGGAGTCTTGTGACGGGTTCTGACTGTTGGCACGCGTTCCGAGGCACGGGGCGCCCGTTATAGCGCCCTTGTGCGCGTTTTTACTTCCTATTCCTTCTAGCATCGGGTCTAACTTATTACTAAGGGTTTGGAAACATTATAAATAGTTTATTACTTAGTTTTTGTAGAGAGTTCTTGACTTTGGAGCAATATTGAGAGCTACACACTTCATTGAACAAGGGTTATTCCCAATCTTTCATCTATTACATCAAGTATTTCATTATTACACCAAATCTTTGTCTTGTGATTATGAATATGTGTGGCTAATTTCCTAACGTTCTGGGGTTAGAGTTTACATGAAAGTTGATTGTTGAAGGTTGATTCCCATTGATTGAATCCCATAACGGGTTACTTATTCTTTCTTGATTTAACTTGTATAATTGTTAGAGCTCGATAATTATACATCATCTATGGTTTTTAGATTGAACTCGAAAGAGGGAATTTAATTACGCAATAAGAAAGAATAGAACTAGTTTGTGAACCCGTGCATCAGAGAATCAATTCGCGGGTAGGATAGACATATACTTGCTTGCCTAGTTTAACTCATTACATGAATCTTAATGCATGCATGTGATTTAACCCATAGAAATATAGGGATTGAAGTAGCTTGCATAGACTGTGAAGAACTGAAAGGTTTTCACAGTTACATTTACTCTGTTGGTTAGTAACTCGGGATTTAAGAAGTGGAATCAATTGGATACATCAACTGGATTGTTCGTAACTCTGACCCTGGATCGCTTTCTTGATATTGTTAACAACCAAAGTTTTGCCCCGTTGCTTGATTACATCTTTAGCACTTTACTTACCGCATTTTAGTTATAAAAACTCTTACAACCATTGGAAAAAGACCCCTGGATAGTTTGTTCAGGAATTGTTTATTAAGCACTAGTCTGCATAGTCCTCGTGGGAACGATACTCGACTTTGTCACTTTATTACTTGGCGACCGCGTATACTTGCGTGTGCGTTTGGGAGCAACACATACCGTTTCCAAAAGAGGGTTATCAGCAGAATACAGAATATGGAACCACTCTTTAGATGATACCAGGCACACACCAAAATCAAATTTTGGCCTGAGAATATTCGCAATATAATGGTATGGAGGATCCCTGTGCATTGACCAAAAAAAAAGTTAAATTTCTAACAGAAAACCAATTAATAAATCCAAAAACAAAGATGCAGTACAAAATGATGCCTATTCTTCATCAACCGATCCTTGATCCACAAAGAAAAGCTTCCCAGCAGATTCGAATCAACTCGACACCATGGTTTGCTGATGAATGGGTGCTTCAATGCAAATCCAGATGAAGAAACAGTTTTGAATCTGTTACCAGATTGGACATAACTATACACCAAGGGCGACCTCTGAAACCTAACCATTCTCCTACTACGTAATTTTTGCTTTGAAAAAATTCCTTGCTTACACTTATCTACATGTGTAACACTGGGGTCAGCAATTTCAAGATCCGTCTCCGAAAACTCATCAATATCATTAAGCAACCTAGTTAGCTTTACATCACTACTACTATTCAACACTTGGCCATAAACACGACCTGCACAAACAAAAAGAACTACAATGGTCAAATACATAGAACAAAGAAAACATAGCATACAAAAGGAATTAGACTACTACAATATATTAAACATACAACATATTATTGAAAAAACCTAGCCTGTTTTAAAATATTTCAGTGCTAAAACTTACCTGCATCAACACCTTCAGAAACTGGTTTTCCATCATTAATTGACTGGACAACATTGCCAAGATTAGTACAACCAGATTCCTTGCCTTTTTCATTCAAAATAACCAAAGCTGAAATTGGAAAACAAGTAAAAACTCATACAATCAAATAGAACAGGAAATGCATAAGTAACATACATAACATATAATTTGATACTACTGAATACAAGTTCCTACCCATATCAACAGGTGCAACATCCTGCACTTCCCCTGCAATTACACTATTACTCCCCTCTCTGGATGGAGGATCATTTCTTCCATATATTTCTTCCTCCTCCTGAGTGTTAAATATCCTAAAGTTCGGAAAACCTCGCCGACCATCCACATTAACAACTTCAACAGTTGCTAAAACAAAAACACATACAACTTATTCATATACTAACTTTAATAAATAATGCAACAATCCAAAGTCAAAACAACAACATATAAAATAAACTCACATTTCAGTACTTGTGATGACACAGCTATAGGATTGCGTACAGCTAATTCAATAACTCTACCCTCAACAATTTCATCTATTATTTTCAAATCCTCTAAGCTTATTGATTCAAGATCTCCTCCATCAACACTTTGTTGAACAATATTGGCAGAATGAGGGGTAACAATTTCTAATGAAACACAAATAAATAAGAATATTACTACACTTTAATACTACAAAAAACAACAAAACATTAACAACATACAAAGGTTTATGAATAAAATGCAAGATATCACATCTACTACATAACAAACTAATCGCAAAAAAAAAACACAAAACTGATAAATATTAAAAATATTAATATAAATAAAAACAAATGTCTAACCAATAACATTTGTCACAGCACTTAAACAATTACCGCAAGTTCCTTCCAGCACTTCAGCATCACTTGCCTGTATCTGTTCTGTATCATTGTGCAAGTCAGCATTGACTGAATCAAAAAAAAAGATAGAATTAACAAGAGATTCAAACATACAATATTTATAAAATTAACAAGAGATTCAAACATACAATATTTATAAAAATATACAAAATATTATATACATTAAAAATTTGGACACACCAGTTAAAGATTTACACTTGGCAGATTCCTCAAGCCTTTTTTGAACGCTCATATCAATGATATTTAAGTCCTGAGTAGACATTGAGTCCTCACTCACACATCCCTGCCTCTGTTGAAAATCCATATTTACATCTACATTGCCTATAAAACAACTAAACAATTAATATCCGTCGATCCGAAAACACAAGTATTAATAAAATCATAAACAAAATTTCACATACCTGGAACCAATGAAGAACCTTCAAACGCCACTTTCCGTTTGGCAGATTCCTGAAGCTTCTTCTCAACACTCCTATCAATGATATTAAAATCCTGAGAGCACATGGGAGGAAATGCATCTCCATCCCCTTCCTGACTTCCAAATTGTCCAAAATCAAATTTTCGAGACACTACATAACAACATACATAAAACACAATCAAACTAACAAGACATGATAATAATAAACAACAGAAAATACAATACGAATAATATTAATAAATAAAAGAAAATTATCTGAAACCATACCAATAGCATTTGTTTCGCAACTCATAACATTATCACCTACATCTCTCCCATCAACAATAGGTGACTGCCACAATAGTGTATCAGTATTACCCCCTGAAGTGCCTGCAACTGTACACAATAAATATTACAATACATATATTTTATGCATATTGCTTAAAGACAACCCATCCTAATTTATTAAAATATCTCTCTAACAAAACATATTATAACAACTGTAAGAAAACACAAAAGAATATGTGTCCCAAACTGTACCAATAGATGTACTTCCAACACGAACATTGTTAACTTCATCCCGACCTACTTCATTGTCTGATCCAAACCCGCCAAAGCTAAACATACGGTCCCTACCTACTTCCTAAGTATAAATAAAAATAGAAGAATTAACACCAATAATAATAACTAAAATATGAACAACAATAACAAAATATAACATTATACCTCCTCCTGAACATTTCCAGCAATCTTCTTTGACATAACCTCAAGTTCTTTGAACACACGCTCAGCCATAGAAACCATAAAATCTTTGACACCATCAACAGCAAGCGTATTTGACTGAATAAGCTCCTTCAACTCAACCTGGTGTTTTTTAGTATATCCACTTCTTTGATAATATCATAATTCCTAGGAAACACAGAAGAATCAGAATCAATCCTCGCCTCAGCATTAGTATCTGGAATATCACGATCACATTGTGAATCAGAATCTTCATTAGTATCTGTCTCATCATCTTCAGGTAAAATCAATGATTCCACCTCTATGTCAGTAGGTGTGATATTATCATCAACCATCTGCATATTCAAAATGTAATAAATCAACAATGGTATCAGTCAAAACACCAACAATAAAAATACATAGAACACATATTTATACAATATCAAAAAATTAAAACAAACTATAACATTACCTAGGAACCTGTTAAAGAAAAAAAACCCTTTTGCACTTCATTATATCCAAGGTGACGAGTAACTTCCCAATTCAGAATCCGCGGAACCTTATTACCAACAAGATTTGCTAATTTGCGATTAACTGTGGGGCAACATTCAAAAAATCAAACAAGCAGCGCATACGGCATCCCTGCAAACCTATATGAAGATTTCCAGACACACACCTTGTTGTGCAATGAATCAATAGTTGCATGCAAAATTTTATACCCCCACGGATAACTTTCCCATTCATCTGATTCAATAATATCAAAGTGCTCCGAATCAATGTAATGAGGAGTTGTTTCACTATTTTTAGTAGAAAAAAGAAAAGTATTTAAAAGATACAACGCAGCAATTTTGATAGCGTCTTCATCATTATCCCACATTTTATTTTTAAAACACTCCTCTAAAGCAGATTTCCTAGCCTTATCAACTCCACCAAAATACTTGACAACAATACGATTTTTTTCAATACGACTATAATCCTTCAGATGATCACCAACACATCTCAAACCAGTAACCAAAGCAAACTCTTTCATACCAAATTTAAGTCTCTGGTTGTTTACTACAAAATACATCGCATCCGAAGTAGGACCTACAACTTGTCTAAGCAACAAACCAACAAGAATCTGATTTTGCACATGAAATGCAGGCATATCAAGAAAATGTCCAAAACACGTAGCCTTAAACTTGTCATATAAATCACCAGTGAGCCTTTGTTTTAACTCAGAGCTGATCTCTTTATTGCAATGAACATTTATAGGTCGATTACCATACTTTTCTTTAGGTGTAAAAAAGTCTCATGTCTGAAAAATACAAAGAATAACATAAATAACAAAAAATATTACTAATAATATTAACAACATATCTAAGTAATAAAACTGAAATATAAAAAAAAGGAACACCCAACTTCATTTATACTGAAATAATACAGATACAACTACCAAGAATGATCATACTTAACTAATATTAACATAAATATACAATAACTGCAAATATAATTTACTAATATTAAAAATAAAAAGGCAGCATACTCAATTTTCAAAAACTGTTTTTAATTTCAGAAATTTGTTATAAAGGTAAATAGTCCCAGGTCTGGAAAAAACAAAGAATAAAATAATCACAAAAATAAAACTAATAATATTAACAACATATCTACATTAAAAAACACATAATATGAAATATAAATACAACCAAAATTCATTAAAACTGAAATAACACAAATACAACTAGCATGCATGATCATCATTTACAAAATATTAACACTCATATATAATAACTGAAACAAATGAACTGAAAAGAAGGCGAAAAAAACATAATCATAATATAAATACTGTTTTTAATAGATGAAAACTACATATGAATTAGAAAATAAACACCAAAATTTATAATTATAACTACAAATATTTAAACAAAAATACCAATAAATTATAAAAGAATACCTTCAAACCACAACCAGACTTTATATCAACTTCTAACTCCAGATTAACAGCATTACCCTTTCTCCTTGCCTTCTTTTGCCCAATATTTTGATCGGTTTCAACATCAACAAATTCAACCTCATCATGAACAACTCGAGATCTCTTACCAGCCACCTTCCTTTTTTGTTTGCATGCAGCCTGTGACCGAGTGATTCGAGAAGGAATAATGGATGCATGCGAAGGAGAATGGTTAACAGGTTGAGATTCAACAAACAAATCTTCATCGGGACTGTTCTTAACATGAAACTTGTCCCCAGATCGACGACACTTCATCATTTCAGATATTTTTAAGGAAAAAGTAAATACTAAGAAACTAATTTAGATTAAGAGAACTGTTCATAAAAAATGCTGAAGGATGCTGCATTCCGCTGCATTTAAGGACAGAAAAAGAAAGGTTTCAGCAGAGAATTTGAAAAGTTGAGATACAAACCGTTTGCGTGAGAACATAAGTATCAGTGATATAATAATGAAAAGCGTAACTGAACAATCTACACGTCTAGATTTACGCACGTATCGATTTAATTAAGCTAATCAATTTATCTAGAAAATAGGGATCCATAATGTATCAGACGCAACGTTTCCCATTCAGTTATTAAATGGAATTAACTGCATTTACACACGTCAAACATTCCCATAATTATCGGAATAATATTAATTACATTTATATTTACAGAAATATTCAAAAAACAAATATCAATAAAAATTATTAAAAAAGAAACGGCTACAGAAAGTTAATATAAACAAAAGGTGTTTATAAATAGAAAATATTTTAGACGAATGTTCATGTAGGGTAAAAAATCCTTTTTTTTAAGTTAAAGTGGCTTGAAAGCCCAACCCAAACACCCTCTTATAAAATCTGTATTCTATAAAACTTTTTATATAGACATGGTCGTAGAGAGGTTGTAAAGGCACGAGGCATGCCCATTTTTATAAGTTATATATATATATATATATATATATATATATATATATATTTGATTTATGAAGGTGAATAATGATGGCTCAAGACAAATTTCTCAAATATATACAACATTTCATACCATGTTTTCGTTTATCACTAAATATGAGAAATTCTTACATTAGCTTTTATAAAATTGAATGAAATGAATTTGCATTTCATGCTTAACAACGAAATCCAGAAAAAAATCCAACAAAACAACACCCACACAAATTTAAAAAAATGAATAGTTTAGCAAATTATCACAGTTAATTTGGTTTCATTTTAAAGTAAAAATGGAACAAAACCAAATTATGAACACTTTTACCCTTTGGGTGCAATATTTTTATGAAAATATTATGTCAGTTGACACTCTAAATAGATTAATTACATTTCATACTGATATTTCCAAACAATTATCATTCATACCAATACTTTTAATTTTATTGCTCTTATATACCATTTTTCATCTATCTATCTCTCTTTGTCTCTTTAAAACAAATCCCTTCTCTTTCTTTCCCCTCTCCACCCACCCGCCTGCCGGCCAATTTTCTTCTACGACGACCGAATCTGTTCCTCCAGCAAACCAGCTTCGAAGTGCTGCTGCTGCCATTGTTTTGTTGCGCCGTCTCCAGCTCTGCTCCGCCGCCGGAGTGGAGGCTCTACTATTTCTGCTCTGGGGCGTCGCGCTGCTCCAGATTAGTTGTTGCTTGTGTTCTCAAGCGGCGACCGGAGCTGTACAGCCGATCTGCTTCTCCTTCTTCTTTTTTGGGTTTTGTTTTGTATATATATCTATATGTATATACATGTATAACTTTGTATTTATGTGTATGTCTTGGTGTACAACTACACTTAAATCTTTTGAATGTATAGTTGTATTTCTTTTTATATTTATTGTATGTTTATATATATGTATTTCAAGTGTATGTTTTTCAAAATATTTTTTGTATGTCTATTTGTATATTTTTATATATATTGGTATCTATGTGTATGTGTGTGTCCCATATATGTCCATAAATCTTTTATATGTTCATAAATCTTATGTATATCTTATATATGTGTTGTATATAAGTGTATATTTGTATATTCTAGCTTTATGTATGTTTATGTTTTTTCAAAAATTCAATCTACTCTTTTTTAAGTATGAATGTGTATTTTGCATGTTTATGCTTCTTTATCTTTTTCAGATTTAAAAGATAACTAAATAAAATTCGGCGACTTGCCGCCGACGGCCTACAGTAACACAATTACGGCAGTAGTGGGAAAATGATAGGTAAAACCCTAATTTGTGTGGTTTTAATGGAATTTGTATATAGTATGTGAAAAAATGTTGGTATTTTTTGAAATTTTGATGTTAGTGTTGTATATTTATGTGATTGGCCCTATTTTTATAGTGCCAACTCTTCATCATTTTTGTGCGAATTGAGCACTTTTGGGCGTGGTTTTGATTTGTTGAGCACTTTTCTCATGGTATTGAAATTTTGAGCACTTTTAAAAATATTTCTACACTTACCCCTAATACATATTCCCATCTCTCTTTCATATGTATCCCTACCTCTCTCCCCAAATCAATTGCCGAAAAGTTCTAATCTTGTCAGCTCCAATATTTGCCGATCCACCACAAATAGCAGCACCTAGAGACTTCGACGGTTTTCCAATGACCATACAACAAATTCAATCTATATCTCAGGTAATCTCCACTTTTAGATAGATACCTATTAACCAAATCATATCCACTTCGAAATAATATTTTTTGGAATGAACAAACAAACGTAGAATTGTGCAAATTTATACACATGTAGTTATGTGCATATTGAAAAATAAAATATAAAATTTTATTTTTTACCTGTGAAGGCAAATAGGAGGAAAGTAAATCTCCATGGCGAGAATTCCAACATTCTTTGGTTGACTACGCATTTCCAATTATTCTTAAAAATGAATGGATCAATTTCAATCACTGGACGACGTCGTTTGTTTTATCCTCCGGTGAAAGAAATGTTCAAGAAGGAGAGGCGTAAAGAAGAGTGAAATTACTCCAGTACGTATTTGAATATGGTGTGGAAAAGAAAAGTACATCTTGGTTGATGATCTGTGCATGGCGTTGAAGATTTCAAAGATGCTATAAACAAGTCAAAATCTTTATATTATAAATGGAAATGATGATGATTTGACCTCATGTATTCGAGACTAAAATGGATAAATAATGCCGGATTTATTTTATTTTATTTTTACTTTGAATTTTTGTGTATGAGCAAAGTGATGACGATTTGATGTCATTTGCTTGTAAAATAGACATTAGTTCTTTGGTTCACTTGTAAGTAAATGAAAACAGATTGTCTTGATATTATTTTTATTTTTGATTTTTGTGTAAGGGCAAAGTGATGACGATTTGGTGTCATTTACTTGTAAATAGACATATTAGTTAGGGTTACTTGTAAGTAAATACAGATGGATTGTCTTGATTTTATTTTTACTATGGAATTTTGTATATGGAAAAAATGATGACGCTTTGGTGTCATTTGCTTGTAAAATATACATAGTAGTTTGGCTCAGTTGTAAGTAAATATAGACGGATTGTCTTGATTTTATATTTTCATATTTATTTTTGTGAATGAATAAACTAAGTACGATTTGACATCATTTATTTACAAAATGAACATGATTTTTTGCTTATTATATGCAGAATTGATACCGGATTGGTCTTATGTTATATTTTGCTTTGATTTTGATATATGAGCGAAACGATGATAATTTGGTCTTATTTATTCACAAAATGGACGTGAATATATGAATAAACACAAACGAATTGACATTCTTTCTAATTTGCATAGTGCGTTGGCATTTTTTGTAATTTCAACTACATTAATGTACGGTGATTATTTTGTAATTACGGTTTCAAAAAGATACAGTGACATTTTTATAATTATGGAAAGTGCTCTCAAGGATATTTCGATACTTTCAGCTTCATATGATGTAAAAATGCTTAATTTTTAAAAAATTTATTTACATGGCTCTACCCATTATATTTATACCCATAACTTATTTACATATTATACCCATTAGCTAACTACCTTCCTATATTGAGGCATAAAACAAGGAACTCAAGTCTCACCATACCATATCTTTTATTATTTTTCTCTCATTTTCTTTTGTCATTCTTTTATTATTCTATACTCCTTCTCCGTTTTAACATTTCTTCTTCTTTTTTTTTTTCCTTTTCTCTTACTTTGTTCTTTTTCCAGTTCCAGCACTAGTCATGTCTCCTCAAACTTATTTATTTATTTATTTATTTTCTTTCTCCATAATCTTATTTTACACAATTTTTTTTAATTTGTTTGATAGTATTACATACTTTGATCCAAACACAAAAGGATATACCAAAATAGGATAAAATATACAAAAAAAGGTATACTTCTTTAAAAATAATAAAAAATTAAAATTTTTATGTGTTCTGAAACATCTTGCTCGTCAATTTGAACATAACAAAGTATACCAAAAGGATATACTTTATTCAAAACAACGAAACTAAAATATTTATTCGCTCAGTAGCATCGCACACTTTGATCCAAACACAAAAGTGTATACCGGAAGAGTATACAGTATATTAAAAGAGTATATTTTATTCAAAACAACAAAAACTGAAATATTTATTCGCTCGGTACCATCGCACACTTTGATCCAAACACAAAAGGGTATATCATAATAGTATACAGCATACCAAAAGGTTATCCTTTGTTCAAAACAACAAAAACTGAAATATTTATTCGCTCGATAGCATCACACACCTTTATCCAAACAAAAAAGGGTATACTGGAAGAGTATACAGTATATCAAAAGCGTATACTCTTTTCAAAACAACAAAAACTGAAATATTTATTCTCTCGGTAGCATCGGATACTTTGATCCAAACACAAAAGGGTATACCGGAAGAGTATACAATATACCAAAAGGGTATACTTTGTTCAAAATAATAAAAAAATTGAAGTATTTATTCGCTACAAAGGATATATCGAAAAAGTATACAGTATACCAAAAGGTATACTTTGTTCAATATAAAAAAAATTAAAGTATTTATTCGCTCGGTAGCATCGCACACTTTGATCCAAACACAAAAAGGTATACTGAAACAATATACAGTATACCAAAAGAGTATATTTTCTTCAAAACAATAAAAACTGAAATATTTATTCGTTCGGAAGAATCACACACTTTGATTCAAACATTAAAGGGTATACCAAAAGAACATACAGTATACCAAAAGTGTATACTTTGTTCAAAACAACAAAAATTGAAGTATTTATTCGCTACAAAAGGGTATACCAGAAAAGTATACAGTAACCTAAAAGGGTATGCTCTATTCAAAACAACAAAAAAAATGTAGTATTTATTCGATACAAAAGGGTATACCGGAAGAGTATACAGTATACCAAAAGGGTATACTTTGCTCAAAACAATAAAAATTGTAGTATTTATTCGCTCGGTAGCATCGCACACTTTGATCCAAACGCAAAAAGTTATACCGGAAGAGTATACAGTATACCAAAAGAGTATACTTTGTTCAAAACAACAAAAACTGAAATATTTATTCGCTCGGTGGCATTGCACACTTTGATCCAAACACAAAAGAGTATACAGGAACAGTATGCAGTATACAAAAAAGGTATAATTAGTTTAAAACAACAAAAATTGAAGTATTTATTCGCTCGGTAGTATCGTACACTTTGATCCGAACACAAAAGGGTATACCGGAAGAGTATAAAGTATACCAAAATGGTATACTTTGTTCAAAATAGCAAAAACTGAAATATTTAATCGTTCGGAAGCATTGCACACTTTGATCCAAATACAAAAGGGTATAGCGGAAGAGTATACAATATAACAAAAGGGTATACTTTGTCCAAAACCGCAAAAACTAAAATATTTATATGCTCGGTAGCATCGCACACTTTGATCCAAACACGAAGGGTACTGGAAGACTATATAGTATACCAAAAGGGTATACTTTGTTCAAAACAACAAAAACTGAAATATTTAATCGATCGATATCATCGCGCACTTTGATCCAAACACAAAAGGGTATACCGGAAGATTATACAGTATACCAAAAGGGTATATTTTGTTCAAAACAGCAAAAACTGAAATATTTATTCGCCCGGTAGCATCGCAGACTTTGATCCAAACACAAAAGGGTATATCGGTAGAGTATATAGTATACCAAAAGGTTATACTTTGTTCAAAATAACAAAAACTGAAATATGTATTCGCTCGGTAGCATCGCACACTTTGATCAAACAAAAAAGGGTATATCGGAAGAGTATACAGTATACCAAAAAGGTATACTCTCTTTAAAATTACAAAAATTGAAATATTTACCATCGCATATTTTGATCCTAAGAAAAAAGGGTATTCCAAAAGAGTATATAGTATACCTAAAGGTTATACTTTGTTCAAAACAACAAAAACTGAAATATTTATTCGCTCGGTAGCATCGCACACTTTGATCCAAACACAAAAGGGTATACCGGAAGAGTATTCTTTGCTCAAAACAATAAAAATTATAGTATTTGTTCGCTCGGTTACATCGCACACTTTGATCCAAACACTAAAAGCTATACCGGAAGAGTATACAGTATACCAAAAGAGTATAATTTTTTCAAAACAACAAAAACTGAAATATTTATTCGCTCGGTGGCATCGCACACTTTAATCTAAACACAAAAGGGTATACTGGAACAGTATATAGTATACCAAAAGGGTATACTTTGTTTAAAACAACAAAAATTGAAGTATTTATTCGCTCAGTAGTATCGCACACTTTGATCCAAATACAAAAGGGTATACCGAAAGAGTATAAAGTATACCAAAAGGGTATACTTTGTTCAAAATAGCAAAAACTGAAATATTTAATCGTTCGGAAACATCGCACACTTTGATCCAAATACAAAAGGGTATAGCGGAAGAGTATACAGTATAACAAAAGGGTATACTTTGTACAAAACCGCAAAAACTGAAATATTTATTCGCTCGGTAGCATCGCACACTTTGATCTAAACACGAAGGGTACCGGAAGAGTATACGGTATACCAAAAAGATATACTTTGATTAAAACAACAAAAACTAAAATATTTAATCGATCGATAGCATCGCGCACTTTGATCCAAACACAAAAGGGTATACCGAAAGATTATACAGTATACCAAAAGGGTATATTTTGTTCAAAACAGCAAAAACTGAAATATTTATTCGCTCGGTAGCATCACACACTCTGATCCAAACACAAAAGGGTATATGGAAAGAGTATGTAGTATACCAAAAAGTTATACTTTGTTCAAAACAACAAACCCTGAAATATGTATTCGCTCAGTAGCATCGCACACTTTGATCCAAACAAAAAAGGGTATATCGGAAGAGTATACTGTATACCAAAAGGGTATACCTTCTTTAAAACAACAAAAATTGAAATATTTGCCATCGCATACTTTGATCCTAAGACAAAAGGGTATTCCAGAAGAGTATATAGTATACCTAAAGGTTATACTTTGTCCAAAACAACAAAAACTGAAATATTTATTCGCGCGGTAGCATCGCATACTTTGATCCAAACACAAAAGGGTATACCGGAAGAGTATACAGTATACCAAAAGGGTATACTTTGCTCAAAACAATAAAAATGATAATATTTGTTCGCTCGGTAACATCGCACACTTTGATCCAAACACAAAAATCTATACCGGAAGAGTATACAGTATACCAAAAGAGTATACTTTTTTCAAAACAACAAAAGCTGAAATTTTTATTCGCTCGGTAGTATCGCACACTTTGATCCAAACACAAAAGGGTATACTGGAACAGTATACAGTATACCAAAAGGGTATACTTTGTTTAAAACAACAAAAATTGAAGTATTTATTCGCTCAGTAGTATCGCACACTTTGATCCAAACACAAAAGGGTATACCGGAAGAGTATAAAGTATACCAAAAGGGTATACTTTGTTCAAAATAGCAAAACTGAAATATTTAATCGTTCGGAAGCATCGCACACTTTGATCCAAACACAAAAGGGTATAGCGGAAGAGTATACAGTATAACAAAAGGGTATACTTTGTACAAAACCGCAAAAACTGAAATATTTATTCGCTCGGTAGCATCGCACACTTTGATCCAAACACGAAGGGTACCGGAAGAGTATGCAGTATACCATAAGGGTATACTTTGTTCAAAACAACAAAACTGAAATATTTAATCGACCGATAGCATCGCGCACTTTTATCCAAAAACAAAAGGGTATACTGGAAGAGTATACAGTATACCTAAAGGGTATATTTTGTTCAAAACAGCAAAAACTGAAATATTTATTCGCTCGGTAGCATCGCACACTTTGATACAAACACAAAAGAGTATATCGGAAGAGTATATAGTATACCAAAAGGTTATACTTGGTTCAAAACAACAAAAAACTGAAATATGTATTCACTCGGTAGCATCACACACTTTGATCCAAACAAAAAAGGGTATATCGGAAGAGTATACAGTATACCAAAAGGGTATAGTTTGTTTAAAACAACAAAAACTGGAATATTTACCATCGTATACTTTGATCCAAACACAAAAGGATATTCCGGAAGAGTATATAATATACCTAAAGGTTATGCTTTGTTCAAAACAACCAAAACTAAAATATTTATTCACTTGGTAGCATCACACACTTTGATCCAAACACAAAAGAGTATACCGAAAGAGTATACAGTATCCCAAAAAGGTATACTTTGTTCAAAACAACAAAAACATAAATATTTATTCGCTCGGTAGCATCGCACATTTTGATCCAAATACAAAAAGGTAAACCAAAACCTCCATTTGTTCGGTAGTAGGCCACACTTTGATCCAAGCACAAAAAGATATACTAAAGGAATTTAAAAATATATATATATATACTAAAGAGTATACTGTATACCAACTTTTTTTAAAACAACAAAAATTGAATATTTATTTGTTCTTTACCATCTTGCGCTTCGATCCAAACATCAAAAGGTATACTAAAAGAGTATGCAGTATCCCAAAAAAATATACTTATAAAATTAAAAAAAAGAGGAATCTATAAACATTAGTTGAAAAAATCGTAGTTCCAACGTCTAGAAATCCTAGGTATAAGATTACTTTCTCGAGATAAGAACATGGAGCAGCTTTAACAAGGTTCAATGCATCATTTCCTGTATTCGTGAGCACTAGCCAGTAACCGTACTTGAGGTGCATTAAAGTTGACAATCTGAATCGAAATCCAATCCGTTAATACTACGAACCAAATCGTATAAGCAAAAGCTTCACATTCTTAGTATTGAGTATTCCCGTTACAGACCTCAAAGAAGATCTCCATTATGTTCTTCAGCAACATCAATAAGATCTTTCAATCTGCCTCAAATATTTCTACTTAAATTTCACAATTCGACCCCAAATGAGATAAAACATTTAACCACAACTACTAAATACCAATCTAAACAAATGTCATTCAAAAATTGAATCAAACATAAAAAAAAAATGTATACTAAAAGAGTATACAGTATACCAAAAAGGTATAGTTGTTTAAAATAACAAAATAAAAATAAATATTAGTTCAATGGCGTCTTACACTTTAGTATAAACACAAAAATATATACCAAAAGAGTCTACGGTATACACAAAAAAATATTTTTCTAAAGTTCTAAAATCTTCACTTCTCGACTTGACTCTGGATCGCGATCTTGGCCATAATGTGATTCTATGCAAAAATAGTCATTCCAATTTCAAGTTTTAGCAAAACTCGTCATGCAAAAATATATAAAGATAAGGATTAGTAAAAAAAAACTAAAAATAAAGTGTAATTTTGTATTGAAACACATCATTTTAGGCGGTACACTCTGGAAACAGAGTCAATATCTAACCAAACACAATCATTAAAACTCAAGAAATGGTTTTATAATTGAGATCAAAGATACTAGTCTAAAGGTGGCCTCACTAGCACACATGGCTATTCCAACTCATGGAGTTACAAAATACCTATGGCATAATTGCAGACTTCATTACATAATTACTTAAGAACAAGGTCCTTTATATTAACAATTACTTTTCTGAAATAAGAATATATCAAAACCAGCCTACATATACTAGTATAGGCAGATGTAGCGTTTATAGATCTTGGACAAGTTCGAACACCTCCCTAATTCAACGACATACTTAAAAGCGAACATGGTATTACTGTAAGGAATTTCATATCACATAAATCACACTAAGAAGTTCATTAAAAAACTAGCAGCACATAGCAACAACACTAAAATGAAACTATGACATGAACAATAGCTACACTCCTAAAAGACAATCCAGAAAAGAAACCATCTTGTTCTTTACTTCTTTTAACTAAGAGGAAAACAAAAAACCTATATCTTTATAGGCAGAATATATCACATAAAAGCATGAGTTACAGAAAATATGATACTCTAAAATTTATACACCAGCCATTACTCTTAGGAGAAAACACACATTTAAGATATAAACAAATAGAGCCCGATCCATATTACCAGTTAAACGCAAACCATGAAGAATTGCATTATATGCAACAATATTGGGTAAAATATTCTCCTTGATCATGTCATCCCACAGATCAAAAGCTTCATTCCTCGTCCCATCAATAACTTTTCCTTAATCAAACAAGTAAACAAATGAACAAACGGATCTAAATAGCCCTCCAAAGCCACTACGAACTACCAATTGCCTTGGCTAAAATTACCAACGCACCTAGCCATTTTCGCAGCCAACAACAAACCTCCACCACGCCATTTCTTCATCTTGTCACATTTAACCATACTCAAACCAACACGATAGCTACATCACTAACCATAACTTAAAAATGGGAAACAGGGCATGAAAAAAGACAAAAATTTGAGGGGATTTCAGTAGAAATTAAGACCAGAAACGTGTAGAGGAACATGAGGCTGACTTGTAGATTATGGTTTGGCCGGAAAAGGTTGTCGTAGTCGGAGTTAGGATTTGGCCGTCTCTTAAAGCTTCGATCTACGAAAAATCAGTGAGATTTGAAGAATTTAACCCTATAAATGGAGAGATAGAGTCAAGGCGAGTTGTGATGATGCAGGGAAAACGCGGAAAGTAAACAAGATAAAGAGCGAGATGTAACTCGATCGAAAATCTCAAGTAGCAACGAAGAACTTGTTCCGTTACACCCCGAGAGATTGTCAAGAACACCTACGCTAGGCAACTACCCTCGAGCTAACGTGAGCACGCAAGTAGAATGATCGGGGGGATTGAAATTCATCTAGATCCACTAGAGGAAGAACAAGTCCCATCAAAGGTTGTTTCATTCAACAAAGGGTTCAACTCTTAACAAGGTTCTTTAATCATCCATAATAAGCTAAGGAATGAAATAAGCTATCTAGCTATTTATAGAGGTTTTTAGGCACTAAGTAAAAGGTCTAGAGTGCCCACACTTAGGCTTAGAGATAAAAGACCACGTAGGGTCAAAATAGACAAAACACACTTGAAATCACATGCTTCAGTATTTGGGGCGGAGCGCCTGAGAAATTGATCAGTGGGGGCCTGGGCGGGGCGCCCCAAAGGTGGGCGGAGCGCCTCAGCATAGCCTCCTCAGGGCGGAGCACCTGGAGGGCTGGGCGGAGCGCCTGGGCCTTCTAGGCTCGGTGCTTCCGCCTTGATCATCCGGTACGGCTTCTAATCGCTTCCATCTTCAAGGCCCTTTCTCTCCAAGTATAAATGCACCTCTTGAACCTTCTTGGCTTGACTCCGAGTGAAGGGTCTAGTGACGGTTTGCCCGGCATCATCCTCCCCTTCTTGGGAAGGTTTCGTCCTCGAAATCCAAGTATCATCACCCTCAGGTCCATCATCTTCTACAACAAGAGGAGTCAAGTCAGCCACATTAAAAGTGTTAGATACATTATACTCACTTGGCAAGTCGACCACATAGGCATTGTTGTTGAGTTTTGAAAGCACTTGGAAGGGTCCATCTCCACGGGGTGCCAACTTCCCTTTCCTAAGGTTTGGAAACCTTTCTTTCCGGAAGTGCACCCATACATAGTCACCCTTCTTGAGTACCACCTTCTTGCGTCCCTTGTTTTTCTTGGCGGCAACCTTCTCATAAGCTTCCTCCAAGTTCTTCTTCGCCTTAGCATGTAGTTCCACCAAAGCCTTGGCTCTAGTTTTACCTTCAAAATTAACAACCATTTCCCTTGGCAAAGGGGCTAGATCAAGGGGAATCAAGGGGTTAAAACCATAAACACACTCGAATGGAGTGATGCCAATCATTCTATGCACGGTGCGATTATAGGCAAACTCCATAAGAGGCAACTTGTCAATCCAAGTCCTACCCTTACCTCGGGTCATAGCTCTAAGAAGAGCACCCCAAAGTGCGGTTCACCACCTCGGTTTGGCCATCAGTTTGAGGGTGGTGGAACGTAGAAAACAAAAGCTTGGTGCCAAGGGCACCGCATAAACTCCTCCTAAAATGGCTTAGGAACTTGGTGTCCCTATCACTCACTATGGTTTGAGGCACACCATGAAACTTTAAAACATTATCAATGAACAAAGAAGCAACATGTTGTGCATCATCATATTTTTTACATGGAATGAAGTGAGCCATCTTGGAGAACCTATCCACAACAACATAAATGCTATCGTGTCCCCCCTAGTCCGTGGTAATTCCATGACAAAGTCCATAGATATATCCATCCACAGGCTAGTAGGTACGGGAAGTGGGGTATACAAACCATGGGGGTTCGATTTGGACTTAGCAAACTTTCACTCAAGACAAAAGTTGCAAAGTCTCTCAACTTGTGTCCCCATTTTAGGCCAATGGAATTGCTCCATTAGAATGGCCAAAGTTTTATCCCTACCAAAGTGACCTATGAGTCCTCCACAATGTGCCTCTTGCACAAGCAATTCTCTTCATGAGGACTCGGGTATGCACACTTTACCATTTTTAAAAATATAATCATTAACCCATTGGTATTTCTAAACTCTCTCCCCTTTCTCTAAAGCTTTATGGATGATCTTTAGCTTGGGGTCATGAGCATACATCAACTTGATGCTCTCAAAACCCATGAGCTTAGAGGTGAGAGTAGTGGCAAGAGCAAACTTCCTAGAAAGCGCATCCGCCACAACATTGTCCTTCCCCTTTTTGTATTGAATAACATAGGGAAAAGACTCAATGAACTCTACCCACTTGGCATGCCTCTTGTTCAACTTCTCTTGGCCCCTAAGATGTTTGAGTGACTCATGGTCACTCTTAATCACAAACTCCCTAGGCCATATATAATGTTGCCAATGAGCAAGAGCTCTCACTAGGGCATACAACTCCTTATTATACGTAGAGTAATTCAAGAAGGCCCCTTTCAATTTCTCACTAAAGTAGGCTATGGGTTTGCCATCTTGCATTAAAACACCACCAATTCCCACCCCTGAGGCATCGCATTCAACCTCAAATGCCTTTCCAAAGTCGAGCAATTGTAATAGAGGGGCGGTACTCAACCTACCTTTCAATTCTTGGAAGGCCTTCTCTTGAGGCTCTCCCCACACAAATGGTTGGTCCTTCTTCACCAATTCGGTGAGTGGAGCGGCAATGGAGCTAAAGTCTTTCACAAATCGTCTATAAAAACTAGCAAGACCATGAAAGCTCCTCACTTGAGTCACGGTGGTGGGAGTAGGCCAATCACGAATGGCCTCCACCTTGGACTCATCCACCTCCACTCCTTGGGCACTCACAACAAACCCAAGGAAGATAACCTTCTCCACACAAAAGGCACACTTTTTCAAATTGGCATAGAGCTTTTCGGCTCTTAGCACTTCAAGAACTTGACTCAAGTGGCCAACATGATCATCTATTGACTTACTATAAATCAAGATATCATCAAAATAGACAACCACAAATTTATTGATAAACGGTTTCAACACATGGTTCATTATTCTCATAAAATTACTAGGTGCGTTGGAGAGCCCAAAGGACATCACCAACCATTCATAGAGACCAAACTTGGTCTTGAATGCGGTTTTCCATTCGTCCCTGGGTTTCATTCGGATTTGATGGTAACCAGACCTAAGGTCTATTTTGGTAACATGAACCACTCAATTCATCTAACATGGCATCAAGTCGTGGAATAGGATGACGGTACTTTACCATTATCTTGTTCACGGCCCGGCAATCTACGCACATTCTCCAAGTGCCATCCTTCTTTGGAACAAGGATCACGGGCACGACACAAGGACTCAAGCCTTCCCTCACCAAGGCTTTAGTGAGCAATTCATCAACTTGCTTTTGCAATTCTCTTGTGTCCTCCGGATTGCTCCTATAAGCCGGTTTGTTTGGAATTTGAGACCCCAGGATAAAATCAATTCGGTGCTCTATCCCCTCAATGGAGGAAGACCACTCGGCATTTCTTCCCGGAACATGTCTTCAAATACCTTCAAAACATTCTCAATTGCACTAGGTAAAGGGTTAGTTAAAGAATCAACATCGGATGCAAGAATCATACCTTTATGCACTAGGCAAAGGAGTAGCTCGTTGCCATTATTTCCTCTCAAAAGTTCACCCGGTTGCATCATGGCACATATGCTACCGGTAGAAGATGGTGGGATTGCCACCAAGCTTTCGGCCAAAGGACTAGTCTCCACAACCGACTTAGCCTTTTCCGCCTCTCTTAACTCCCTCATTCGCGTGTAATCATCACTTACTTGCTTAGGAGTTAAGGGTTTTAGCACAAATTTCCTTCCTTCATGTTTGACCGTGTAAGTATTGACACGACCATCATGAACCACATGTCTATCAAATTGCCAAGGCCTTCTAAATAGAAGGTGGCATGCTTGCATAGGTACCACATTGAACATGTGTCTGTCCACATAGCTACCCATTTTGAACTTAAGCATTGCTTGCTTCACCACCTTTAGCTCCCCACACTCACTAAGCCATTGTAATCGATATGGTTTGGGGTGTTTCAAGGTAGGCAATTTCAATTGGGTAATAAGTGATTGACTCACAACATTAGCACAACTTCCCGAGTCAATGATCATAGAGCAAAAAACACCCATGACTCGGCATCTAGCATGAAAGAGATTTTCCCTTTGCAAGGTCTCACTATCCTCCACAATCATGGCACCTAAACTCCTCCTCACAACTAGAAAAGTATGAGGATCATCATCCTCCACCGTATCATCTTCCACATCATCCACGTCATCTACCTCTACTCTCTCATCCTCCGGTTCACTCTCTTGTTCATAAGCACTATCACCAACGACAATCATGGTCCTCTTCGTAGGACACTCTTTAGCAAAGTGACCATACCCCTTGCATTTGTGGCATTGAATTGAAGAAGAAGTAGGAGTATTTAATTGGGTTTTAGAGTTACCTTCCACATTGGATGTGTACTTCTCATACGGCTTCTTCACATCTTTGCTAGCATTTGCACCACTTGTGTCACTTGCACTTGGGAATCTTGCATTTGGAGTAGGAGTCTTCCATTCCTTTGGTTTTCTCATCGAAGTAGAAGTGTTGCTCTTGTAACGGTTGGACATTTCATCTTTAAGCCATTGCTCGGCTTCAAGTGCGGCATCAAGGATTTCTTGAAGTGAAAGATAAGCATGTAATCTCATTTGGGAAGCTATACCATAGCTCAAGCCATTCTTGAAGCGAATCACGGCTTGTTCCTCATCTTCGGTGTCCATATCCAAAGCCATTCGAATCTTCTCAAACTCATCATAATACTCATAAACCGTCTTGACACCTTGCTTTAGATCATAAAGCTTCTCGAGTTGCTCTTGACGATACCTAGGAGTGATGTACTTGATACTCATGAGACCTTTCAAATCATTCCAAGTCATATTCACGGGGATTCCTGCTCTCCTCCTTGATCTCTTGACGGATTCCCACCAAGTAGATGCATAAGACTCAAAGGATGAAATAGCATAAGTACCTTTCTTCTCATCAGTCATCTCATTTTTGTCAAACATCCTTTCCATGAGTAGTACCCATTCAATGCAGGCCTCCGGATCACAATTTTCCTTAACATTGGAAGATTGAGCTTCACACTATTGAAATTGGTGTTGTCACGACCTCCACGGTAAGGCTCCGGTTGGCCTCCATAGTGATCTTCATAACCACCATTATCCGTCCTAGCATTCCCACCAACATACCCCAAGGGTGGCCCTCGACCTCGGCCTCTGCCCTTATCCACATTTCGACCCCAATTCATACCTCGCTTTGGTTGATAGTGATCATCATACCCATAGGCCTAATCACCATACTCGGCTTCCTATCCTTCTTGAGCTTTATCGGCTTGCTCAAGAGGTTGAACATTTCGAACGGGTCTTGGAAGTGAAATGTTTCTTCGGGGGTTGTCCAAAATACGGGGAATGCCCGTTCGTTGAGTATTGCCCAACACTTGGTCATTTCTCTCACGATCTTTCCTTACCCGTTGTTGATTAAGCAACTCAACAACTTGTTCCGGGGTAAAGTTAGGACTACTTGAGCCTTCACCGGCTTCAACTTGGACACTCGGGGTCCCTTTCTCAACTTAAACACTCGGGGTCCCTTGATCACCTTGGGTACTTGATGTCCCTTTTTCAAGAGACTCAATCCTTTGGTTCATGATATCCATCTTGGCAAGAAGATTAGCCAAGGCATCCTTTATGAAATCTTGACCTTCGTTGGCCATTGTACCTACAAGAAGAACAAACGTTAGTGAAATCACCTCACACACTCCCTCACTCGTGTTTCACTCGGTTCACTCGTTTAGTAGGGGTGGATATTTCACTCGACTTGTAGTTCCAAAGCTTCACGTAGATGAATAAAAATCCCTCAACTCAACCAAACTATTCACGAGTCAAGCACACTCCGGGGTGAGTGGAGTTAATAGGACTCAATGAACGCTAAGCACTTTGAAGTGAGGACTTGAGTCAAAAGATCTACGAATCTTCTTGGAGTTCTACTCTCCAACTAATGCACGAATCACCTAAAAACAATGAAGGATTAGTGTTAATTAAGTAGGAAGGTTACTCAGATAAATACTAATTAGAGGTTAGGCAACAAAGAAATAAGAAAACCTAGAAGAAACTACCTAAATCCCAACCTTCAGGGGTCAGGCGGAGCACCCAGTGAAGTGGGGTGGAGCGCCTGCAAAAACCACCAGTGGGGGTGGTCAGGCGGAGTGCCCAAGGGCGGGGCGGAGCACCTGGCTGAAGAAAGCCTGGGTTTCCAACTCCGTTTTCTTCGATTTCAATCCAATTTTTGGGTTGATTCCAACGTGTTTTTCACAAATCCAAGGTACCCAAAGTTGAATATTGATATAAGCTTCAAACCCCAATGATTTTCACACCCAAACAACCAACAAACAAGGCACGATCATGACTCAAAGTTTCAAGTTGGGGTTTCAACAAGGGTTTCAAAAAGGTTCAAAGTGGATTTCGATTCTTCAAACTTGGTGTTACCAAACTCCAAATCACACAAAATTTGTTTCAAACTGTTTGTTTCTCAATGTAGAACAAACCCCGATAATCAAATCAACGATCAACAACCAACCAACCCATGAATCAAACAATAGTCATCAAGAACAAGGGTTTAACAATTTTGGGGTTTTCAAATTTTCAAATCTCGTGATTCCAATCCAAACCATGTGTTTTTTGTATCAAAA
The DNA here is from genome assembly GCA_029990175.1 of Petunia secreta. Lineage (NCBI taxonomy): Eukaryota > Viridiplantae > Streptophyta > Magnoliopsida > Solanales > Solanaceae > Petunia > Petunia secreta. Next base: position 45,130,502 of record JARKIP010000022.1, on the reverse strand, counting down.
CGACGGGTTTTCAACAAGGATCAATAATCTATAACACTCATAACAAGAATCAATCATACCAAAAAGTTACGATAATTTTTGTATTTTTCACTTTTCTTTTTTTTTTTTTTTTTTTGTATTTTTCTTCTTTCCAATAACTTCAACAACAAGAAAACTAAACGAAGATACTAGGCACGAAGAACCAAGGGTTGGGGGTTTGTAGAAACAAAACCCGAGCCTTGCTCTGATACTAAATGATGCAGGGAAAATGCGGAAAGTAAACAAGATAAAGAGCGAGACGTAACTCGATCGAAAATCTCAAGTAGCAACGAAGAACTTGTTCCGTTACACCCCGAGAGATTGTCAAGAACACCTACACTAGGCAACCACCCTCGAGCTAACGTGAGCACGCAAGTAGAATGATCGGGGGGATTGGAATTCATCTAGATCCACTAGAGGAAGAATAAGTCCCATCAAAGGTTGTTTCATTCAACAAAGAGTTCAACTCTTAACAAGGTTCTTTAATCATCTAATAAGCTAAGGAATGAAATAAGCTATCTAGCTATTTATAGAGGTTTTTAGGTACTAAGTAAAAGGTCTAGAGTGCCCACACTTAGGCTTAGAGATAAAAGACCACGTAGGGTCAAAATAGACAAAACGCACTTGAAATTCACGTGCTTCAGCATTTGGGGCGGAGCGCCTGAGAAATTGATCAGTGGGGTGGCCCGGGCGGGGCGCCCCAAAGGTGGGCAGAGCGCCACAGCATAGCCTCCTCAGGGCGGAGCGCCTGGAGGGTTGGGCGGAGCGCCTGGGCCTTCTGGGCTTGGTGCTTGCGCCTTGATCATCCGGTGCGGCTTCCAATTGCTTCCATCTTCAAGGCCTTTTCTCTCCAAGTATAAATGCACCTCTTGAACCTTCTTGGCTTGACTCCGAGTGAAGGGTCTAGTGACGGTTTTCCCGGCATCATGAAAGGTATCTTTGGTTTCGATCACCAGTGGTGGTCGACGATGGGGGGACGGTGGGATACGGTGGTGGTTGGTTTCTCGGTGAGGGAGTTAAATTTGGGCAGAGTTTCAGTTGGTCAAGTGACCTGAGGGGTGTGAATGAATAAGTTTAGAAAAATTGGATTGAAACAAAATAGGTCAAAAAGGGTATACCTGTAAATAAAATGGGCAGGATGGGCATCTACTATAAATAAAATAGGTTGATTGGGTATTGGATGTAAACAAACATTAAATGGGCACAAAAACATAAATTTTTTAGTTTTATGGGCAGTCCATGTAAAAATCCTTTTCTTAAATTCTCCCTATTAAGAAAGGAGAAGAGCCCAACCCCAAAATGACTCGTCCAACCCCTCATTTTTCCACATTGACTCTCAACTCATCAGAGAAAGGAATCTACCCAATTCGTTTTCTCCGCCGAAAGCTGTTCCCGGCCACCGGTCAATGGTGGTAAACCACCGCCAACCACCAACATATATACCCTTACAGAACCGTCTTGAGATCCTCTCTCCATATACGCGATTAATTTCACCAAATCCCATCTCATCCGCCGTAGATCGAGGTTTTAATGGTCGCTGGAGCTCTAATTCCGGCGACCCTCATTTTATCTGGTAAATATGTATATCCATGTTTTCCTTTCACTCCCCTCTACATGCGTCTGGGCCTGATTTCTCCTGAAATGCACCTTAATTTCTTTTCATTTTCCACTGCTGCAGTACTATGTTTGTGACGGTGGCGGTGCAAACACGGCGACGCAATGGCATGGTGAATTTATTGTCATTGCACTATGATGGCAGTGTTAAAATTACTATCCATTTTCTGGAAGTGCATCTTTGTTGAATATAAGAGATTTTGTTCATCTTAATTTTTAAGGGTGTTAACTCCTTTCAAAGTAGTTGAGGAACAATTGTTCTGCTAGCATGATCATCAGTTTGTGATTAATTGGAAAAAGTTTTGGATTGTTAATGATAGATTGTATGCCTAAGAGTTGTATTTATTTTCTAATAGGTGATTATTGAATACATAATGTTGCTGGACAATTTATCTGTTCATTAAACTTACATTACTGGACAATTTATATGTTATAGAATCTTATTACTTTGTGAATTGTCCAAATGACAAATTTTCGACTTACATTCATAGTGAGTGGATAGCTCCATTCCTTTATTCCTTATTGATTACTTTAAGAAAGTGAGATATCTTGATGCAACCAGATCAAAAGATCTCTTGTGATTGCAGTGAAGAACCACACAAAGTTATTCACAGGATAAAGATCTATGTTACCATTCTTGCTCTAAGTGTTTATTTTATTTTTTATCAGTACATTTGAGTAGCTGAATAAGCTTCATAAATGAATTTCATAAAGGGGTATGTGTTGAAACCTAATTTTGTCCCTCCTGTTTCGATAACCTCTTATCCAGACAAATTGCACTGATAGCCGCACGAGTATCATACGCTCATTCACTTTCAAAGTCACTATTTTGCACACGCACATCAATTAGGCAATTTTTCAAAATACCGGCACAAGCCACGGCTATTTCAAAAATCTGCATGTCCAATTACAATTTTTTGTAATTATTTCCATTTTAGAAATTTCACAAAATTACTTTAAAATTTAAAGTAATAGGTCCCCATTAGCCCTTTGGCCTCAAATTTAATTTTCTAATTTTTCTATAATTTTATAGGCATTTTATACAATTTTCTACACAATTTATAAGCTTTTCTACAGTATTATACACATTGTATGCGCTTTTATACTCATATATACATACACCCATATGCCTACACACATCAGCTCCATTTCTTACACGTCACCGCCTACGTGGCTTAATCCTGGCCGTCCACGACACTAATCCTACGGCCAAGATTTAAGTTTCTATTTTTAAATACAAAGCACCCCCCCCCCCCCCCCCAAACCCTAAAACCGGTCTCATTCCCTCTCTCACACACTCAGCCGTCATGACCCTATTCTCTCTCATGAAGTTCCCTCCACCATCGTCGTCGTCCGGCCGTTATCGCCAGTGAAAATGGAAACAAATTACACATTTGTAACCCTCGTCTCATCCGCTACAAAACCTCTATACTAGTTACCCCAAACGGTGAGGTTGAGAACTTGTCTCTTTGTGGAATCTGTCACTGTCGCCGGGAAAGAAACACCGGTGGGGATTTGGTGAGACCTGAACCCTACAACCCAATGTGGGAAAACCCTCATTCACGCGCAATCATAGATGGGTCGAGACTGACCCGATTACAACTAAAACTGGTAATCCCTTTCCCTTTTTTCTTGATTCATGAATTATCGTGTGATGTTCATGCCTGATTTTAGTCCGTTGTTCTGTGTCTTAGTATGTCTAATTGATTAATTGTCATGTGTTAATCAGTTAGGTTAAAAGGTCCACTTGAGAAACAGTTCTTGCTTAAGCCATTAATTTAAGTTGAAATTTATTCGAAGATGTTTGCATGACTGAATTTGACACATTCATAGCTTGCGCCCTAGGCCATCTCTGTTCATTTTTTAAATCTTTAGAGTCCATGGCAATTTTTAGAAGCTAATTTCAATTAACCTATAATGTGTCTAGTCGACTGAAATGCAGATGTGATGAACTCAGTTTGAAATTTGATTGGAACTTTGCTTTGCAACATCAAAGGAATCTGATTTAGGTTAACTGAAACATGTGATTAGAATTTAGAAGGGAATTTATTTAAATGATTGGCAAAGTATTCATTAAGCTTTCTGATTGGAATCTGTTACAGTAATCAAAGTATTTCGAACCTAAAATCATTGAGAAACTGATTTGTGAACCTAGACTTTGTTTGGGGTTTAAGGGAAGGGATCCAAGGTGGTTTAAGATATGTTTTACCTTAATCTTTGGGACAGATCAATCTATATATGGAAAGGGTACTTGAATTATTTTCTTAACTTTGGGAAGCAATATTCTCTTGCCATTCTTGGCTTTCACCCATTTGAACTTGGATTGCCTCACCCTACAACTATATAAACATGCCTTATTTTCACTCCACACATACTTCAGATAGCATACACTCTCTGCACAAAAGAAAACTGAAGAAAAAAAAAAGCAAAAGCAATACAATTTCACTTCTGGGGACTTTTTCTCATCTTTTCCTGGAAATCTTTCTGGAGAAGAAGGCTTAATACTACTTGCACTACCATCCTTTGCATGTCTCTGATTTAATAACAAGGTAAAAACACAGTCTACACCTTCACTTAGCCTCACACTTGAACTGTCTATGCTTATAAGTGTTCTGTGTGATCCTTTGCCTCTGTATGTATCTGTTTGGGGCCTTATTTTGCCCTACCTACTAACCTTTGCCCTGCAGCATGTAAGGATAGCTTTAAGGCTATACCAAAGTCAATTTACAGGTCTTTTTGATGTGTGAAAAGGGTTCCTCTGCCCTGAAAAGTTAAGCTTAGACAGTGCCATGTTTAAGTGTATACAGGGCACTATCTTCATCCTTTTTTTTTCCTGACTTGTTCTAGTTTTCTCTCCACTTGTTTGTATTCAATATGCTCTCCATGTGTGTATCATTTTTTAATACAGGGACGTGGCAACAAGCCATGTGTTTAGCCACACAGGGGCACTTCCTAACTCCTCCTTTTGTGTGTATTGCATCACTTTAAATAAAACATAGGTGCTGCATCGAAACTAGAAATTGGGTAATGAATTGAGACTTAGTCGAATGTACTATGACCTGATTTCAACTTGAAATTGTTTGAATAACGTCGATTTTCTAAAGTTTCAAGAATGTGGGTTATTTGTGTAAAGCATGCCAAAATCTGATACCTTTTTACAAATGTTAAAATTGTCCCCTCTTTTGCACGAACAGGACAGGCCCAAATTTTTTTTCCAAATATGGCCTTTTATTTGTGTAAAGCAACTTTTAAAACTTATTCTATCTCTTAGTGTATAGGGGAGTATGAGTAATGGGATCTACTATACACTTCTACATATTACTTTCTAAAGAAAACTGTCAACGCTTCATGTACTTGTGTGTTTATATCTATAATTATTTATGTGCACAGCCTCTACTTGCATTTGTGTGTTTGTCTGCGAAATCTGCCTTTTTCTTAAAGCAACATTTCCCATACATAAATATTTTCAAAATGATCCCAAAAACGAAATAGTCATTAAGGTTAGGGCTCGACAATTAATGACGAATCACACCGACCCTAAATAGCTAACATTTTGTTTTAAAAACAACACCCATTTTACTTTTTTGACAAGATCTGAAACTAGTTACGAAAACTGCCTATTTTTGTAAAATTGTCCATTTGTGCAAGTCTCATTCGGATGCTGAAACTACACAAACAAGCTGAATTGTGATATCCTTTGCAGATTTAACCTTATTTGCGATTAGGCATTTATGTTAGAGGCCTCAAAATGCGATTAGGCGTGAAATATAGGCTGTATGTGTAAAATATGAAGCCCATTTATATATATGCTATTTAAACTTGCATAGATAGACTTTGTTTCATAAATTGATTACGAAATTGACCCTTTAAGTTAGTATTGCATATGATAATGTCCACAACTTTGCAAAGACATCCCAAAATATAGCCTCAGGCAGGAACCACTTTTTGTGGGACTTGGGAAGTGCCTAACACCTTTTTTCCTTAAGTTATTTGGACTTCTTACTCGTTGAATCTCTGAAACTGGACCAGTTTGATATTGAGCTTGACCTTAGACGCTTAGGTGAACTAGTACACCCTAGAAAACTATATTAGGTGGCGACTTCAATTCTTGAACTCAAACGAGTTACCCAGTCAAATCCGAAACCTGACTCGCTCCGAGTTGAGTCTAAAATCGGGTGTGACAGTATGCATAAGTTGGGATCTGGATGCTTTTTAGACGTGAGCTTGCTAAATTATTTGATGGGGTTAGTGGAACAATATCAGTTTAAACGCAGAAAATCATATTGTGTTATGTATTATTAAGATCACCAGTTAGTTTAAAATGTGTTGGCTACACTGTTGAGATCTGATAGCACAAAATGTTGTGAAATTTTTATTGCTATGGTTCATGAAAGTAAATTGTCTGGGTAGAAAAACATGAAACTCTCCGTTAGTGTGCTTCAATTTGAATGTGCTATTTTAAACTAAGATTCTCGCTCATTAGTAACTTCATTTCATTGTAGAGTGACAGTTTGGGGTTATTAGCTCATTATTCCATATGTAATTTTAAAACCTCTTTCTTTAGCCGAGGGTCTATTGGAGATATCTTCTCCACCTTGGTGAGGGTAAAGCTGCGTACATCTCACTCTCCCAGACCCTACTTATGGGATACATTGGGTAAGTTGTTGTTGTTGTTGTCGTTGTTACTCCTTATTGATTTCACAAGATTTATAAAATATGAATGAGATAAACTAATTTATTGAAATGCAAGAGAACTTTCTTATATTTTCGTAACCATGAGGGCTTGGTCAAGAGATTATTTTTCAGATTCACATATTGTAAAACTTGAGATTTACAGCCTTATGTTCCTTGTGTTCATATCAGTTTTCTAGCTAGAAGTTGTTATATTTATCCCGAGAGTAATAGTAACTACAAAAGATAATTCCTTTCTAACTAGTAGTGAGATGCTATATTTCTTCATTTAACTAATATTTTCTTATGACTAAAAATTACACGTCTCCTACTTTAATTTTTTTGCATGTTATCGAAAGAAAGTTTCCTTCAACCTATGATGGTGTTGGTACAATGGCTAGTTTTTTAGTGATATTTGCTTGGAGTTTCTACGTCGATGCAGCGGTGGTGACGCCAAGGCTATCCCGAAGGTGCAGAGGCGACGTAGATGTGGCAATGCATTGTTCCTGATGGGGTACAAGCCAAATCTCAATAGTCTTTATATTTCTTTTAGTTCACATGTTACAGTAGTATTATTCTAAGTCAGCATACCATTTTATACCTGTTTGGTATGCTATTGTTCTAAGTCAGCATACAATTTTATACTTGTTTGGTATACCGAACAAATGTATGTTTTAATTTTCTATTATTTTAAACATAACATACCTTATTGGTATACCATATACTCTTTTGGTACATACCTTTGTGTTTGAATTAAGGTGTAAGATGTTATTAGTCAAAATGGTTGTTTTAGTTTTTGTAATTTTAAACAAAATATACATATTTGGTAAACTGTATACCCTTTTGGTATACTGTATACTCTTTTTGTATACCTTATTATGTTCGGATCGAAGTGTGAGATGTTACCAAACACATAGATATTTCAATTTTTATTGATTTTAACAAAGTATACCTTTTGGTGTATCATATATTCTTTTGGTATACCTTTTTATGCTTGGATCAAAGTGTGTGATGCTACCGAGCAGATAAATATTTCAGTTTTTGTTGTTTTGAACAAAGTATAGCATTTTGGTATACTGTATACTCTTCCGGTTTGCGCAATGCTACCGAGCGAATATATATTTCAGTTTTTGTTGTTTTGAACAAAGTATACCCTGTATACAGTATGCTCTTCAGGTATACCCTTTTGTGTTTCTACCGAACGAATAAATATTTCAGTTTTTGTTGTTTTGAACAAAGTATACCCTTGGTATACTGTTTACTCTTTCGGCATACCTTCATGTGTTCGGATCAAAGTGTGCGATGTTACCGAGCGAATAAATATTTCAGTATTTGTTGTTTTGAACAAAGTATACCATTTTGGTATACATTATGCTCTTCGGATATACCCTTTTGTGTTTGGATCAAAGTGTGGGATACTATCACACAAAAATATATTTTTTTAAAAAAAAAAATTCGAGTAAAATAAGATTATGGAGAAAGAAAATAAATAAATAAATAAATAAATACATAAATAAATAATTTTTAGGAGACATGACTAGTGCTAGAACTGGAGAAAGAAAAAAGTAAGAAAAAAGAAAGAAAAAGATAAAAAAGATGAAAAAATGTTAAAACGGAGTAGTATAGACTAATAAAAGAATGACAAAAAAAAATGAAAGAAAAATAATAGTAAAAGATATGGTATGAGGAGAGAGCCACTTGAGTTCCTTATTTTATGCCTCAACATATGAAGGTAATTAGCTAATGGGCATAGCATGTAAATAAGTTATGGATATAAATATAATGGGTAGACCCATGTATATAAAATAGAATGTATGTGTATTTTTGTAAATCTTCCTATAAAATAATCTTTGTATGTCCAAACTAGAAAGAGCCAATCTATATTGAAGGAGTACAACGGTTTCACAAAGAGCACTGGTCTGAGTTTGATTGTCTTGAAAAACATAAACACACGAGGAAACAGCTACGGTCAAGGCAATATAACAGCTGACTCAAATTCATGATAAAATCAAATGCAAGATTGAAGCCCTTAAATGAGCAGAGAGTACAAGAAACTACTGCTATTATCGCCTGGCTACTGTGTGCCATATGCATAAACATTCCGAGTTTATCCATTCGAAATCCAGGAGTATAAAGTCGCAACGGTGTCCCCCTGACATTTACTTCCACAGCTTTCGCAAAGACATATTCTTCTCCGTCTCTTTCTTCATTACCTTAGCAACTGCCATCTCAAAATCTTCTTGTGTCACGTGTACCCTCCTCTCCCTTAACGCAAACATCCCTGCTTCTGTACAGACAGCCTGAAATAGACGACAAGACGTATCAACAGCAGGATAATATAAGCAAGTAAAGATCATGACACAGCACTCTGTCAAGGTAAAAGGCACACAAGTCCCTCAGATGCATAGATAATAGATAACAAGTTTCACTGATAAACTAAGTAGGATCTAAGGCAACCAAATTGCACATGAAGAAGATACGTTAAAATTTCAATTAAAGCCAAAAGAACATGCTATCACTGCACACCTTAAGTTCTGCCCCAGAAGCACCATTCATCTTCTCTGCAATTTTCTTCAAGTCAATGCCTCGCATCAAGTTCATCTTCCTAGAATGGATCTTTAAAATGTCGAAACGGGACTGCAGAATAATGGAATAATAATTAGTTAAGATGAATCATCAGACTGTCTAGAAATAAAAATAAAATGCATGTTGCAGAGTGAGGAAGCAAATAGAAATGACCTGCATAAATATAGTTGCTTCCTTTCCTACACGTTATGGACCATTTATACTATAATAGCGAAAAGGATTTAACTTACTTACCCTGACAGTTCAAATTTTTTTTTTTACATTCAGTAAATTTTAACCCTTTTGATAGAGGGTTAGTTACCATCTTTACAAGATTACCAGTTAACGTTTATCAATAGATTTACCTGTAACTACCTAATAAATAACCTAAGCAATTACTTTTATCATCATTAGTGCATAGACTTTAAACTCTCTAAGAAAACACTAAAAGTAAGAACTCAGAGGAGAGACCTAAGAACCATCAATGGAGTAACAAATATGAAAACAATACATTCCCATGTTAACCACACCTCTTCATTGGGATTTGGAAATTCAATCTTCCTGTCAATTCTTCCTGGTCTCAGGAGTGCTTGATCCAGAATATCAATACGGTTTGTAGCCATCAAAACCTGAAGCAAGGGCAAGTTATTCCTTTCTTCACAGCTTAACAATCTCAGAACCATATACTTTAAACTAAGCAATATGCAAGTGATCTAGGACGTCGAGACTTGCCTTAATTTTGTTTGATGCCTCGAATCCATCAAGCTGATTAAGAAGCTCCAGCATTGTCCTCTGCACTTCACTATCACCATTGCCACTTCCCGATTCCATTCTAGCAGATCCAATACTGTCTATTTCATCCATAAATATGATAGAAGGTGCATGTTCCCTGAGAATAAATTCAACACCGGAGCATTTGTAAAAATGAGCTAAATGTATAAAAAAAGAGAAACGAACCGCTTAGGTCAATAGACCACAAAAATACGCAAAGCTTGTTCAAATAATTTTCCCCACTGTTCCAGAATTGGACGGCTATCAGTTTTATGAATATAGAAGCTTCAAGACCAAGTTTCAAGCAACAAAATAGTTTCAAAGATCAAAATCCAGGTATTCTGATGTACAGAGCAAATGTTTTGCAAACAAGGTATTCTGATGCACAGAGCAAATGTTTTGCAAACAAGACGGATATACATGCAGGGGTACAGACCTAAGATTTGGAGATCATGGCTGGCCCCATTACTTATAATATAGCTAGATTCATCCCAAGCCATAGGATCTAAGTCGGAGTTTGCAAATCTGTCGGTTCGTCCGTTTTGGATTAAGTTGATTCAAACTTAATTATATCCTATTTTCACCAAAGGAGAAATCCTTAGCAGTGAAAGTTTTCAAAAAGTTTCTTAAACCAGAAAAGCATTTTCTAGACCCTCTATAAATACTACAACTTTTTATCATTTATCAGAGGAGTGAACTGAAATGTACAGTCCCAGCCAAGGGGAAATTGATGCTCGTGCACGGTGCACCCCCACCCGATGCGTTGGTCTGTTCCTGTCTATATGCACGGCGAGAGCTTTTCAGTTAATAAAATATTTACATCATCACTTCTAACCTGATCTCAACAAAAGATTTTAACTTCATATTGTGCTAACTCTATGAAAGAGTAAATCTTCATATCTGATAGAATGTCAAGCATAGTTGAAAGGGTAAAATCTTCATATCTGATAGTATGACAAGCACACTTGAAAGAGAAATCTTCATATTCCATAGTATCTCAAGCATACTTGAGCACTTCATCCATACCACTGATGAATGATGAAGAATGAAAAAGCACACATACGGAGACAGGTAAAATAATGCATGAATATTCATGTTTCCACTTTTCAAACCCCCACCCAAAAAAAAAAAAAAAAAACACACACACACACACACATGAACAAATTGCAGTAGCATGTCATGGGCTAAACCAATATAAGGATCAAATTTGAACTTAGCAGCTCAACATGGTGAACGCTCGTGGTCCGGAAGAACCAGACACTCCCTCTTGGAGGGGTTCCCAATGAATTTGATGTAATAAGATTAGAAAGATAAAGCATTTTAGTTTGGGAGGAAACTTTATGGTCATTAGAGATACATGTGTGTTGGTTACTCAACTAAAATGAAGAGCTAACCTGGCCATAACAAAGAGTTCTCTCACCATACGAGAACCTTCTCCAATGTATTTTTGCACTAGTTCAGAACCAGAGACCCGAATGAAGGTACAATCAGTATGATGCGCAACTGCCCTCGCCAACAATGTTTTTCCTGTTCCTGGAGGCCCGTAAAGCAGCACTCCCTGTCATTTGAAAAAGAAGATAGAATAAGTACACAAAGATTCAGTCCAACAACTGTTACGCTTAAAATTCTGATTGCAGAAATGGAGAAACCAAGGTAATGGTAAATATACCTTAGGTTGAGCTATTCCAAGAGACTCAAATAGTTCAGGATGTTTAATGGGGAGCTCAATGACCTAATGCATAAAAGGCCAAAAGTCCAAAAAGATTAGACAAACGTACTATGTAATCAAAGATCAAGGTCTCAAGATAGATCATCAAGACTACTAAATGCAAAAACACAAAAAAGGCCAAACACCTCCTTAATCTCTTTAATTTGCTGGTCAAGACCACCAATCATGTCATAAGTGGAATCAGGCACTTTCTCAACTTTCATTAGGTTGACCAATGGGTCCACTTTGCTGGGCAAAACTAGATGGAGAACATAGCTGTCATTACGGAGGGCAACTCTGGTTGATGGAGTGATCTTTGTAATGTCAATACTCTTATCAATATCAACAACATATTTTCCTTCAGGATGAACCTGGAGAATAACACACAGATAAGAAGAATAAGCAGACAGCATTTGACTTAAAAAACACTGCAAAAAGGGATAAGGATATAAAAACTTATGTTTTCTCAACATTTCAAGTTGAAATAAGTATTAGTAAATGGATCCACAGATAACAATAGAATCTGATTCCTAGCTAAAAGATTTTCCATGGAGTTCTGACTGATATAAAGAAAATATTACTGTACATTTTTTTCGTAAGGGGGGATAATTCTGCCATGTAGTCTAGTATCTCTGCTATCAACCCAACTTTTAATCCTTCATTTCTGCTATAGAATTCAAACAAAAATAGCAGTAATGTAATAATCTTGGGCTACTAAAAACAGGAATTAAATAATTAATTATGCAGAAATCTTTATGCCCATATCTTCTACTACTACAACTACTAGTATGCCTCAATCTAAGCAAGTTAGTGTCACTTGTGAATCCTTATGTCCACATCTTTCTTATACTACTACAATTACTATTACTCCCATATCAGTCTAACAATGTAAAGTTTAAGTTTCTCTAGCACAAAAAGTTCTCTACCTTCCTTTACTAGCATATAAATTTCTAACAAGACAGACACAATCCTAGCCATATAAATCTGTAAGAAAGACTGAAAGAATCCTAGCAAAAACTCAAAATAAAGAAAACATACTATCATGACGAAACAACTAATTGACATAGCCTATGCAGATCATTTCTTCAATAATGCCCTATTTTTGCTAGGTCTGCAGGGAGATTGTAGGTCTTTTGAAACACCTCCCTTCTGTGTGATAGATGTTTACCTTGTTCTTTTTAACACCTTCATTAAACATAGTTTTACACCAACCAGACCATCTCAAGCAGCTTTCTCTCATTTAATCCTTTATGTGTGCTACTTGCACCTTCATAGAATATGGTCATTTTTAATCGTGTTTAATTCGCATTCATCTAACGCTATCATTCCTATGAGACTCATCTAGTGGATATGTTGGACTTTGGATGCCCAACATTGTCATACAACATTGCTAGTATACAACCGTTCTAAAGGACTTGCCTAGCACCTTGGTAGGTATCTTTATATCACAACTCTCCATACCCCATTCTGGGACATCATGTAGATAGCTACTTGACAATTCTAGTAAGGTCAAAATCTGAAACTAACATTACTGGCAGAGTCAAGCACCTCTAAATCTTACTTCTCTCTCCAAAGACGTCCAACTAAAACGAAAGTTTCACCTTTGTCGAATGGCATGGACTGTCACCTCAAGGCTACTGTTATACTGGAGGGAAATATACAAATGAAAATTATAAGGGTCAGCTAGAATAGACAAAGCATGATAGAGGAATGTCATGATGTTTGGAGGTGGGGGTGGGAACAGGTATCTTTTCTGTTACGTCATTTTACGAGAATTTGTTCAGCAGTGAGAAGGTGCCTTTCCACATAGCATGATTTGGATTCCAAGGGTTCCAAAAGAAGTTTGTTTCTTCACGTGGTTAGCAGCAAGTGGAGTGATCTTGATGGCCGAGAATCTCAGAAAAAGAAGGATCACTTATGTAAGCTGGTGCTTTAGGCTCAAGGCTTTCGGGAGAAGATACCGACCATCTTCTTCTTAACTGTCGAGTGGTTTTGAGGTTAATTACTTTGGTATCTCTTGGGTGATGCCCGGAACTGTGAATGAGGTTATGTTAAGTTGGAATTGTGGTAGCAGAAAGAACAGAAGTAGGGCCTGGAGTGTTGCTCCTCCAGCACTTATGTGGGTAGTTTGGAGAGAGGAATAGGAGAGCTTTTGATGGTGCAGATAGGAATTTTGTTTTGTTGGCGAGTAGCCTCTTATCAATTATTTCTTTTTGGTTTACCCATGAAGTCCCTTTTTTGTATAGCAGATTGGATGTCGTTTATGGAAAACCACATATCTTTGTAGGTTTTTTACTCTTTGATATACCTCTTGCATACTGGTTTTATGGCCCCTTCATTAATGGAATTTATTTACTTCATCAAAAAGAGCAGGTCAGCTAAACAATCAAGATTAAGATAGAAACTGAAACAACTCTGGAAGTGGGAAATAAGATCAGTAAGTCACAGAACAAGTTCCTAAGAATATAACGTATCAACATCGAAACTTCAGCCGGCATGACCATTGATTTCTCCATGCAACTAGAGAAACCATTAAAACCTCTCATTTGTGACATTAAACTTCAATATTTTAACTTCTTGTATAAATTTAAAGCCTCATCCATTATTACAACCAACCTTCTCCCATAGACATTTAAAAAAAATCTGTTCACCACCAACCTTCTCACGTAGACATTCAAAAAAAAAAAAAAAAATATATATATATATATATACACACACACACACATATATATAGTCATTCCACAGAACGCTCCAACTGTGTACTGTGTAAATATACTCCTCTTTTTGTTGGGTGAAATATGCATACACACATGTTCATGTGTGTGTATACTGAGCATTTCAAGCACAAAATTTTAATAAATTTGAGTCTATGACAAACAGTCTCCTCATCCTGTCAACTAGGAAGATCATCAGGTGCGAAAGATATTCTTATAAGCAAGAAAAGAATGCAAATAGATCTGACAAAACAAGAGTACTAAGAAAGGCAATTGCTACCAAACAAATGATACAAGAAAATTAACCATAAATGGTCATTGCTTCGTGAACTCGTAATAAACATCTAAGGGAACAGTACACGCTAAATGAACCAAATGCATCCATTGCCAAGGAAAAATTCTCAGAAATGTTTTCCTAACAGGAAAAGGTTATGTGTTTGAGGGATTTAATATGGTAAGGCAAACACTTCCGATTTTCATAGATTGTTTTACGAATTTCTTTTTGCAGTGCTCTTCCAGCAGCTGGACCACTTCCAATTTCATAGATAACAAGGAGTTGTTTTTATTCTTTTTGGATGGGGGTGGGGAGTAAGTTAGATAACAAGAAGGTTTAGATGTATTACTTACTTTAACTAAAACTTTTGATTTCCCCATCACTTTAACAACCTCACCAACATATGATCCAGGCTCCTGAAGCAACTGTAATTCTTCCTTGAGACTTCTGACTGCACATATACATCCAAGAAAACATATTAAGAGCCATCCAGACTACAAATCTATCCATTGCATGGGTAGAATATTGACAAGAGATATAAGCAAACCTGGAGAGCTGTTCCATATGCATAGCATGGTTAATATAGTTGGAAAGAAATAGAAGATGCATTGAAGGAAGTTGGAGAGTATAACAGCAGGTATGAAAATTTTAAAGTGTTGGAACAAAGCAATGTTTGTCACTGATTTGTCTGTTTGTTATCTTTTTCAATGTAATCTCCACAAGCCCGTACTTTTGTAGTACTGATAGTTGAACAAATATTTTCTATACCATTATCTAATAAAATTCTATCCATAGAAAGAAAAACTTCAGAATACGTCTCAAATGACATCTGAGAACAGATAAAGCTAGGAAAATCACAGGCATCATTGCAGAAATTGAGTATATCACTCCAAATAGAAAGAAAAAATAGAGCTTTCAAGTAATAAAAGAGGGATCTTTAAAAAGGAAGAACAGGAGACTAATCATTCTTTTCAATCTTTTAATCATCAGCAACAAGAACTCTTTGGGATTGAATAACACATCCAACACAGTTTCCTCTAGGAAAAGACTCAATCTAATCTTCAACCAGTTCTTCAGCCAAGTTCCAAATTTCTAACATTCATAACACGACTCCGCTTCACTTTTCCCAAATGCTAACTCCCCCGCCCCTTCCCGGAGCATCATTAGGAAGTAGAAACTTCTTATAGCGAAAAAGGGGGAATCTTACCTTCAAAGCTTAATAATACATAGTCAGGAAAAACATATGCCTAGTTACTAGGACACGAAAAATCTCCTTTTCTTAATAAAGAAATCCCCAAGGACAAGTAGTGCACGGTTCGAAACTCAGTATCCACTTAAATACCAAGCTTTTGTCTATGGCAGGGTTTTATGTCATTACTTTCTAAAACTCGATATTTTCAATTAGCAATTTTCCAAGCATGTTTTCGTGAGCCAAGGGTCTATCGGAAACAGCATCTCTACCTTGCTAAGTAGGGGTAAGGTTTGCTTACATCTCACCCTTGTTTGTCTGTGTTAGGGTTAGACCATGTGACATGCGCTTAACCTACACATCACAACTCGAGCTCTCACCACTAGACTAAAACCCTAGGGACATTACTAAAGCACCAATATTTTTTAATAACTGAGAAATTCCCAAGAGCCAGTGGCCCAAGGTTCAAAACTTGGTGAATCTGCCCATTATCCTTGTCCACTTAAACACTAGGCTTTTGTCTGTCAGGGGCTCAAAGCTCGGTGAATAATGGGCACGCCCCTATACCCTTATCCACTTAAATACCAGGCTTTTGTTCGAACATAAGGCATGGGCCTAACACACACATCACGAGCTAAGCTCTTACGAGTAGACTATATCCCTAGGGACATTACTAAGGTACCAAATACATCTAATAATGCAAAATTATTCACAAATAAACAGATCTAGGGTTTTGGAGTAAACAAAAAGATACCTTTGGAATTGGTTTCGTTACGTTGGGCTTCGAGACGATTAAGATTATGAGTCTTGTGACGGACCTGAAGCTGGAGATCATGTATATGCTGTGTATAATACTGTTTCAGTCCTTCTCCAGCTTGTTTCCTTCCTTTTCCAACACAATTACTCTCCACTTCGATTCTGCTATTGCTATTCTCAACATCTACTGAAGCCATTTTTGTGTGTGTGAATTGATGAGTTGTTGAAAGTTTTGGTATTCAACTGTGAATATAATTGTCTTGTTATATACTCCAATGCTTGTTTTCTTGTTGGATGGGAAAAGGTTGAGGTGAATTATAATTAGAGCCCTCCGTGTTTGTTTTATTGTTGACTAAAGTGTTTTTTTAGTTTTCCACATTAACCCCCACACTTATTTTCCTCCTCGAATTAGTATTACTATTACGCCCTTTCTTTTTCTTTTTCTTTTTCTTTTTCTTTTCCTTTTCCGTTTTACTTCTCTTTTTGAAGAAAATTATCATGTTTGTTATGAATATTGTGGCTGTCCATTAATCCCACAACTTTCTAAAAAAGCTTGCAATTAATAAGTAGCTTACAAGCAACTCATGTATTTAGCTTGTAAGTAGCTCATATAGGAAGCTAACAAGCAGCTCCATAAAAAGTCTTGTAGCAGCTTTGTGAAAAGCTTGCAGTAGCTTGCAATCAAGCAGACAACTTACAAATAGTTCATGCAAGAAGCTTGGCAGCAGCTCCTTAAAAAGCCTTGCAGAAGCTTCTTTTCTTCTATAAGAACAACAACAGCATACTCAGTGTAATTCCATAAGTGGGGTCTGGAGAGGGTGAGATGTAGGCAGACCTTACCCCCACCAAGGTGGAGAGGTTGTTTTCGATAGACCCTCGGCAAAAAAAAAATAGAGACATTCTTGCAAAACATGATAAAATAATTCATGATAAAGAAATTATTGTCAAAGAAACTACTGATAACTAAAGTAAACAAACAGTAATAAATATACATAAGGCAATAAACAAAGTATATAAAAATAATACAAATGATATTAAGAAGGAACTCTCACGACTATCACCTAATCTTCTACCCTGATCCTCGACCTCCAGTTTTTCTATCAAGGGTCATGTCCTCGGTAATCTGGAGGTGGGCTATATCCTGACAAATCACCTCGCCCCAATTTTTCTTTGGTCTACCTTTACCTTTCCGTAGACCTAGCACTGTCAACCTCTTGCACCTTCTCACTGGAGAATTTGTGCTCCTCCTACTCACATGGTCGAACCATCATAGCCTCGCTTCTCGCATCTTGATGCAGCCCGAACACGTGCTGATCAAGTGTTCGATCCACCGAGGCCAATGACACGATGCCAAGCCAAACTTCTGCATGATGTTCACATTTACTTGGCTTGGCCGAAGGAAAGCAACTACTCCGAAGCTGAGTATTCGAGCTCAAGAACCGAAGGCTTCATCTACAAGCTTGAGCTCGAAGAGGGGAGTGACCGAACCTTAACCAAGCACTCAACATCGGCGCCGAAGTAAGTTCAATTAACCGAAGGAAGGGCGATCGACGTCAAGAAAAAGCTGAGCAGAACAACTGAGCGTCGAAGCGAAGAAGCTCGAGCTCAAGTGTTCGAGGTCACGTGTTCGGTTGAAGGAGTGACCGACACTCACTAAAACAGCCCTGCGTGGCTTACTCCTATTGGTCGCATGTGACCCTTTACTATTTTGTTCTTAGCCTAGTCTATAAATACTCCTTATATTTCATTGTAATAGGGAGTCTTGGATGAATATTGAACATAGCAGTTGCTATTAAAGTGTCTCCGATGGAGCCGAACCCCGACGTGGGATTTTAAAGAACTTGTGTCAATCGGTGTGAGTCGTTTGAACATTTTCTTCTTGGTCATTCAATTTGCAATAAGCGTTGTCTTTCTTGAGGATTGTTGCTTAGTATAGGTGATTCTTGACCTTCATTCGATCGAGCTTGAGACAAGTTCCTCACTGTTCTTTCGAATCGAAGCAAGTCTTGTCTTGCTTCTATCTTTTATTTCTTGTTGTTCTTCCGCGTTTTCGTGTTTAGCTAATCCTTCGGGTTTGCTTGCACCATCTTGGTATCAGAGCAAGGTTTGAGCTTGTTTTTACAACCTCAAATCCTATTCGTATATTCGTGCTTGTGTCTCCAGTTTCAGCTTTCTTCCTTGTTGTTGATTGTTGTTGCTGTGGTGTTTTACAAAAAAAAAAAAAAAAAAAAAAAAAAAAAAAGTAGAAAAGAAAAATTCAAAAATTTTGGTTGATTTGTTGGTTTTTTGAATCAAACAACCATTGATTCTTGTTCACCACTGTCCAAGGAGTGATTTGAGTACCCGACGTCCAACATTTGTGATTAGGGTTTCTTGACGAATTTTGGACCGTTTGAGCTTAGTGGTGACTGATTTCGAACCCCAGTGTGTTTTTGGTTGTTTCCGATGAAGACTGGTGGATCTTGATTGATTTGGGTGTGTTTGTGCTTAAATTTTCAAAGTTCTATGATTTGAAATCGTGTCCGTACGCCGGAAAATTGTTACTGTTGTGACAGTGTACGAACACGAAAGAGCTGAGTCTTAGCTCAAAGAACTTTGGACTGATTTCGTCCATTGTTGTTGTTACCGGAGTTGAAAGAGCAACCCAAATTCTTTTGAAAATTTTGGTCAGTGAACGAGGTTAACGTTGTCCGTACACCGGAGCAAAACCTTCACTGTTCCATTGAAGAAGAAAGGGGTAAAGTGTAAAGATCAAAGCCTGTTACACCTCGTATGTCCAAAGTGACGCATATCATTCTAATGACATGTTAAGGATGATTTAAGTAAGTTTAAAGTCATAATATGATCATATATGATGTTTATAATTTGAATATAAAGTTTGGAAAAAATCAGATTTAAGTTGCGGGAAAAACCGACAAAGAAATGCCTTGTAACGAAGTTTTTTCAGCAATTAATTTCGTGTGTTACATGAGGTCTTTTAGGAACATATCATATACCAAATTGAAGGTCTTGGAGTGTAGTTTTCAACACTTTTGACGGTTTGTTCATACAACGTATAGATAAAAAGATATGAGCATCAGAAGTCAGGCCAGAAAGAGGAACATAAGCGTAAAAGAGGACTAAAACTGAAATGTTTCAAGTATAAAAGAAAATTCCTTTCCCCTCTCGTAATTTTCCAGAAATATAAAGAGATAACCAGTTCTCTCATTAAGTGTTGAGCAAATTTTATGATTTTGAAGGATGGACGTCAATCTTAACTCGAAATTGAAGACAAATTGCGTCAAAACGCTCTGCGCGATTAAGGTAACGTTATGCTACCTTCAATTTCGTCTATAGCTTGAGTTTTAGAATTACTTCATGGCTAAGTAAAGTACCCAAATGCTGTATTATAGCTTGTTTAAGCTTTAGAAGGTGTTGAATTCAAGAGAAGCAAGGTTTAGAAGCAAGATGCATCAAAGGTATGTAAGACTAAACCTTTCTTTTGGCAAGGCATGTATCTTTTAGCTTTTGAAGCTTTTCTTAGTTCTAAACTTAGTGTCTCTTGTGAGAAACTTGTATAGTATCAAGGAAACCTTGTATATACTTAATTTGGTACTAAAATCCAAGGTGAAAGACGTCCGAATCAGCAAGACAAAATGTTTCAAAATCTGGAAAATCATTTTGATCTTTGGACAGCTGTTAGTATATTGATCATTACGCCTTGTACCAAATTGATATTAAGATGCTTTAAGAATTCCCAGAATTATAAGACATATATCTACAACTTTCATGTAGACCATGAAGTCTATAACTTTGATCTACACTCTGGAAATTAGGCCGAAAGGCAGGACAGTGGTGCTGTCCAGACATTCTATCTGCAGATTTGTTATGTCATCCAGTCGTCTCTTTTTTTAATCTTTTTAACATGTTTATGTTATCAGTTTATCCGGGTATCCATTCCCGTGGTATAGTATAGTGTTGGTTCTGTTTTTGCGGATCATCCAGTTTTAGAGGAAACTCTGCCGAAATTTTTATAAAAATCAAAGAGTTAGACAAATTCTGAGTTCTAGGTTGTATCTATAATTCTATCCAGAGTTTTCTTCTCATTCCTTTGAGTCCATGTCTATTGTTGCCACATGTGTTATGCCTCATACATGATTATGCTTAAATTGTGATCATGTTATGTGTGATTTGGAGTCCCCTATAGAGGCTGGATATTGGACACACAGTCCGGTCGTGTGGGTATCAGTTTCCTAACCGGATTGCTCTAAGATGTGAGGAATGAAGCCTTTAGCCTAAATTGATATACTTTTCTGCTTATTGAATAGAGTGGGATCGTTTGGCAAGGAAATCAAAGGATAAAGCGGTTGTTGATTAGCCTATTAACTTTTGGAAGAGGTAAGTGTTTATATCCATTTCTTTGGAGGCACCTGGCCTCGTGGATTTTCTACCACGTGTCCCTTACATGTGTAGCTGCCGATAAGCGTACTCATTACGCCTTAGCTTTGGATTTACATTGTATATTATATGTTATATCTTGTTGTTGGTATTGGATTGAGGATCTGAGCATTGTACTATGGCTGTGAGTTGGCATCTACTTCCCGGCTGTCGATGAGAGTCCCGCGCCGGTGAAGGGTTATTATTGCATCACATTGCATTCATGTACATTATATGTCATTCATATGCATTACATTGCATATCATATTGGGTGCAGGAGTATTCTGCCCCAGGAGCAGGAGGATTCCGCTCAATTGCATCATACTGAGGGTCGGAGGATTCCGCCCTCGGAGAAGGAGGATTCCGCTCCATTGCATCATATTGAGGGTAGGAGGATTCCGCCCTCGGAGCAGGAGGATTCCGCTCCAATGCATCATATTGAGGGTAGGAGGATTCCGCCCTCGGAGCAGGAGGATTCCGCTCCATTGCATCATATTGAGGGTAGGAGGATTCCGCCCTCGGAGCAGGAGGATTCCGCTCCATTGCATCATATTGAGGGTAGGAGGATTCCGCCCTCGGAGCAGGAGGATTCCGCTCCAGTCATTTGGCACATGTGACCCTTTACATCATATTTCATTTCATCTCACTTCATTTTATTGCATCTCAATTCATACCATTGTGTAGACTTGCGGTACATGGCTACTGTTCTGCTTGTATGTGTATTGCTTATTTGTTAACATGATTATGGCTCGTATACGTGGTTGAGTTTATGGTTTCATACGTGTTTTTGGTTATTATCTGGCTCTGCCTTTTTATAATCTAATAAGAGAAATTTGGTTTATCTGTTTCTTCTCCCTGGCTAGCTATCATATTCTTTGAAGTGGCTAGTCTGCCTCACTTATTGACTCCTTTTGACTCACCCTTGTTTGTTGTTTGTTTCTTGTCCATCTATTTTGTTTCGGCATGTTCACTCCAGGATTGAGTTCGCCACGTTGTAAAGGAGCGAAGACGACTTCAGCTGTCAGGGTGAGCCAGCTTTTATTCCGGATGGCCACCAGTTTATTGGTTGTTATTTCAGTTGCATTTTGCTCCCTTCAGGAGGTATTTGTCTTCTTTTGTACTCTTAGATGTCTAGTCTGGATAGCCCTAAACCTAGTATGTTGGGTAGTCAGTTGTACTTTCTTTCGTACAGCTTAGAGGTATCAGTATGTCTGTGATTTCTCTTAAGTCTTGTCCTTAATTGTAAATTGTTATATTTATTTTCCTAATTTAATTGGTAAGGGTTCGCCCGACAGGTATAGGGGAGGATGTCGGGTGCATGCATGGCCTAACCGGATTCCGGGTCGTGTCAGTATACCTAAAGTTTACTAATGAGATTGACTCTCATATTGAAACAATAAATAAAAGGAAGATTGAGTATCTTCAAACATAGCTGGTAAGAATATGTGTATATGTGAAAGATTACATGGTGTATTCTTTATTTCGTGTTACACAACCATTAGCATGATATAATTACATCATGCTAATATGAGAAACTACAAGTTTAATAAAACACTAGTACATGTCATGGTAAACTTAAAGTTTACCAACACATATAATTCTAATGGTAGGGTTGTGTTGCACATGAAGATCTTCAATTTCAATTCCTTTTCTTGTCCTGATATTTCTCTACTAACCTCCTCAAAAGATGGATGGCCTCCGTAGTCGATCGCCCAGGCATGAAATTGAATTGCTCAGAAATAGTTACATCTTTCCTCATCTTCTTCTCTATCACCCTCACCCAAACTTTCATAGTATGACTTAATAATTTAATACATCTATAGTTGTTGCAATTTTTAATATCGCCATTGTTCTTGTACAATTGTATTATGGTACTACACCTCGATTCTCCGGACATTTTTTTCGTCCTTAGGATGTTATCAAACAACACAGTTAGCTACTCCAAACCTACTCTGCCTGTATCCAGTCGCTCTCCCCCCTCATATGACGAATTGCCTTCTTAACCTCCTCAAAAGTTATAGCCTTACGATCTCTAAAATTATGATGGTTCTCGGAGTGCTCTAAATAACCCGGGTCAATATTCCTTTCCCTTTATTCATTTAAGAGCTTATAGAAGTATGATTTCCATCTCTATCTGATGTGAGTCTCTTCCATCAATACCATCTCATCCTCGTCTTTAATGCACCTAACTTGGTCCAGGTCACATGACCGTCTCTCTCTCGCCTTGGCAAGCCTATACAACTTCTTTTTCCCCGCCCTTGTCTGCTAATTCCTTATACATGTGTTCAAAAGCCACCATTTTAACATTCGTAATTACCAACTTTGCTTCCCTTTTTGTTGCCTTATAATGACCTCAAGAAAATAAGTGGTTTGATCAAGTTTGCACAACCTATTGGGGACAGAGTAGAGGCACAAATATTGAAGTAGGGTGTGCAACATCTTTTTAGTTAAATTGAATGTAAAGGGTCAATTTTGCCCCTAAACTATTTAAAATCATATAACTATACCCTTCATTTGAATTTGGTCCCAAAAGGCCCTCGGTGTTAGTTAAATAGTCCACTTCGACCCCTCAAAACTAGCAAACCTCCCTTCAGATTTTAATTTGCTTTAATTAATTTCATGTGTAATGTAAAATGCAAAATTTGCACCTGAATTATTCAAAATGAAACAATTTTGACCTTATTTAATAGTTGCGGACATTTACGTCGTCGTCATCATTTTTCGATATTGGCATTATTCAGTGATAAATCATGATTTGGGATACTTTTATCTCTAGTTAGTTGAATTAGTCAAATTAAAAGACATAAGTCTAATTATACTAAAAAGACTAAACTTCACCTGTGCAAGAGAATACACTCACAAACTCCACCAAAAAATATCGCAAGGCCATTATACCGCCTTCGCCATTCAATCTCCTTTTGTACCTCTATGGCACCACTTTTATTCCTTAATGTTTGGATCATTCCATCTTTTTACCACAATGAACTATCGTTTTGTCTCCACTTTCTACAACAAATTCACTTATACTTTCACGTCCCTTATCGCCCTCCATATTCACCTATGGGATCGACACTATACCAACCACTCATCTCTTCACCAATGTCATACACGATCACCATTTTTTCACCAGTCTATTTCTTATGTTGTACGTAACTGCAAGTAACGATTTCATATGCTAAATTGCATGAAAGATGACTCAAAACGAGAAATGTTATGTAATATGGGAGTTGAAAATCATAGGTGTGGGTAGAAAATCTCCAAAACCTTCGTGATAGACCTATAAATAGTGGGAGACCCATCTATTGCATCCATGAGCAACCAAGTGCGCAAACCTAATAACTACACATCAAAGCACGTACTCTAGTGTCGTAGTGTTGTCTGCAGTCTAGTCCAAAAGCTTTGTATCATTGTATAACTTTGTATAATCAACAACAACGGTATTTTCCTCACTTCCGAAGCTTCTCACTTGTCTTGCTTTTTGTATCAAAGTGTTGTTCGTCCTAGAAAAATACCACAACATTCCCGCTAATGCTTCCCTTACGCTTTGACATATTTTGCCAAAGTTTTGAGGACAAGTGTTGCATGGCACAATTAAGAGAGACTAAGAAGGTGACACTTTAGGTACCTTTTAGCTACTCACAATACTATTGTTATAGAGACGGGAGTCCTCACCTGCTGGGTTCATCCTACATAGGGGTCAGAGCCATGATTGAACAAGCGTTGCAGTTGAAGAGATGAAGAGATGGGCACCTTTTTCATAGCATATGGTAAACAAACTAGCCACTTTTAGCGTTGCAGTCTAGTGTTTTCAATGGCGTTTTTGGGGTGAGTCCCGGGGCGAGGCGTACTAAAAATGCACTGGGATGCCCAGAATTTGGAGCATATTTAGGGCGTACGCTTAGGCGTTGGTCGAGTCTAGGGGCATAAGTCCCAGAATTTGGAGCATATTTAGGGCGTACGCTTAGGCGTTGGTCGAGTCTAGGGGCATAAGTCCCAAAAAGAATTAAAACAAAATTCTCAATAAATTTTCTATGTAATGTGTACACTCAAATGTCAACTTTCTAATTAAATTCTCAAAAGTTTTTGTTATTTCTTATGTCTATGTGATTTTTTACTCTTAGCCTAACATAATGTTTGAATTTCTAGAATTTCTATGTAATTTTACCCTTTTTATGTGATTTATATTTTTTAAAATTTTTATTTAAATAATTTTATTATATAAAATATTAAATATTAGAGAACCGTGGGGCTTATGCCCAGTGCTTTGGGCTTACGCTTCGCCCCGTATCAGGTAAAACGCTCCGCCTCGCGCCCGCGCCTTTTAAAATATTGTTGCAGTCTAGCTTCCTAAGAAAAAATATTGGATTTTTTACATAAAAGTACAAGTTTTAGAACTTAATTACCAAACATAGCAACATTTTAGCAAAATAACCCTATATAGAGGAAAACACAAGTTAATTACAAATATCGCAAAAACATAGCAATATTTTCCCATAACTTACCAAACCCTTACATTCTTCCTCCTAGTTCCCCCATTATCACTTTTGCTCCTCCCATTTCTCCCTATTTCACTTTTCCTCCCACAATTTCCCTCAATTCACTTTTATTCCTATCATTTCCCCCAATTTCACTTTTTCTCATCCTATCCTCGATGTATCTCGTTGTATCTCACCGTATCTCAACTGTTTCTGCACCGTTTCAACTGTTTCTGCAGCACAGTATCTAGCTGTTTCTGCACCGTTTCAACTGTTTCTAACTGTTTCTGCACCGTTTCAACTGTTTCTGCAGCACCGTATCTAACTGTTCTGCACAGTTTCAACTGTTTCTAAACTGTTTCTGCACTCTTTCAACTGTTTCTGCAGCACCGTATCTAACTGTTTCTGCATCGTTTCAAATGTTTCTAACTGTTTCTGCACCATTTCAACTGTTTCTGCATTATCGTATCTAACTGAGGGGGGTATTTTATCCATGTGTTTGCAGCAAAATCATGTCTCAAGAATCAACTAAGTTTCTAAAACATCCAAAAAATAAACTAAAGAAAAAGGATCCACCGTATATGTACAAACCTCAATTTGAATAGCAGATCTGCAAAAAGTATCCACATGTTGGTCTAGGCTTCTTCAAGAATTCATATCAAGCTTCAAAACACAAGGTGACCTCAACTCCTAGCATTTCACAAAATTGTGCTCAGTAGGAGAATTATTCTCCAGTAGTAAAGCTCAACATTGCTGAGGTTAAACTAGATTTCCCACTCCACAAAAATAAATGGGAAGTTTACATAAATATCCACCCATCAACAAATATTTACTTTTAGCAGTTCATAACTTTTTCTATCCAAAAACTTAATACATAAATATATATCCAAAATATTTAAAATATATTAAATATATATTCAAAATATATATTGAATATATATTAAATATATATATATCCGAAGTATATAATATTAAATATATATTCAAAATATTTAAAATATATTTATGGCTATGAAAAGAAAGAAACAACAAAAGGTGGACAAAAACAGTAATTATTCTTTTTCAATGGTTATGTGGCGTAATTTTTCCAAATCAAGCATCAGTTGTCGATGCAGCTTCAACTTTTGCAATTAAGATCTAGAATCCATATCCACAAATCAAATCAGTGGAGGTAGTTGAAATCATGTAGCATTATGTAATGTCCATCCTCCATAACCTTTATTTCTTCCCTATCATACCACGATGAATTTCCTGCACAAACCAATGGAGTATAAGGACATACTTTGCGTTAAATTTGAGTAGAACAAAGACATTCAGGCCCCTATTTCGAGTTCCAAGTATAGGAGATGGCACTGGGTGGCGGGGGTAATGGTGGTGGGGTGGTGGTGATGGCGTTAGGGTGGGGGTTATGGCCTTGGGGTGGTGGGGTGGGTGTGGGGTGATGGGAGAAAGAGAGAGTAAGTGAAAATTTTTAATTTGGGGAAAATGGAAAGTGAAAGTGAAATATATTAGATTATTGTTAAATGTGTTAGAAAAATAATGCTATGCATTGTAATTAGAGAAATATTGTTATTTTTTTTGGTAATTAAGGGTGAAAATTTGTATATTTGTGTAAAAAATCTAAAATTATTTGCACAATGAATCGAAACAAATAGCCACTTTTTGGATAGCCTATCGATGACGTAGCCAC
Source organism: Petunia secreta (assembly GCA_029990175.1). Classification (NCBI taxonomy): domain Eukaryota; kingdom Viridiplantae; phylum Streptophyta; class Magnoliopsida; order Solanales; family Solanaceae; genus Petunia; species Petunia secreta. The sequence goes on along the minus strand of JARKIP010000022.1, from coordinate 45,103,641 downwards.
TTTCATGGCTTTTAATGAAAATATAGCAAACTCTTGCACAACTTAGCAAATAAGTAGCCACTATCAATTGCAAGTGAAACTACGAGCATACAAAGAGATTTTCAGAAATTTACTCGCCGGTTGAATGACATTTTGAATTAAACGTCAAAAATAAGTGACCTTTGTAATGCCAAAAAAAAAAAAGGTGAAATTTCAGCGAAATGACAAAATAATTTTTTATACAAAAGAAAAAAAATAGTGATTGCATCATTGGGGTAAGTTTAAAAAAAGGTCCCAAGCTAGTCTTTTAATAATGAAAAGGGCCTCAAGTTTTAAAAAATAGGTATAGGGTCCTCCATTAGGATTAGTGTTAATTGGGTAAAAGATGCATACAAACTTAACCCTCAAGTTTTTAAGTTTACACTTTGCACCCTCTGATAAACCCTCATTTTACCCTCCCCCCCAAAATGGCAAAAAAAATTTCCCACCCAATAGCTCCCTCCCCCGCCGTCCCCCACCACCCCCATCACTGCTCCGCCGATTCCGGCGAGTTTCCGGCCATTTTTTTTGATTTTTTGGTTCACTATCAGCTCCCCAAAGTAGATTCAACAACTATTTCCAAGTATATTGTGTATTTGCAAAAGATTTGTTCCAAAAAAATTTGAGAATTGTCAAAATTTGGTCAGCCATTTACAACACGAATCTCAACTAATCGCCTTGGATTTTCAGCCACATTTGGTCTCTGGTAAGTGTTCTCTAACTTTATAGTCGAGAAATTTGATTTGAAGCTAAAAGCTATCAGATTGAGAATTTTGAAGAACTGGGTTTGTTTCTGGTCAAACATCCGTCGACGAGATGGTTGATGTTTAAACATCTCGTTGATGTTTTTGTGCACATCGTATCATATGTTTAAACATATGTGCTAATGCTGAGCGTATGTTTAAACCATTAAACATTTGGACTTATGTTTAAACATCATGCATGATGTTTGAATATAAATCAGGATTACTAAACATCATTGAGGATGTTTAAACATAAGTCCAAATGTTTAAATATTTAACTGATGTTTAAACAACCTCAATGATGTTTAGTAATCCTGAATGATATTCAAACATCAATAGATGTTTAAACATTTGTATCGATGTTTAAACACTGTAATTTTTTTTACATAATGTTTGAAGAAGTACCTTTCATTTTTTGTGAATATGGCTTCTATAAACAATTGTATTATGAAATTTATGCTATAAGGATCTAATTTAGACCCTCTTTGTATCTTCAGGACAAATAATGGGGCTCGTATTATTGGTAGTTGATTATCTCGGCGAATGGGTGGAGAAAGCTAAAAGTTTTGTTTGGGTTCCCGTTGTGAAAGAGAGTAGACCTATTCTTGTTAGTAAGCAGGTTAGTTATAATGAGCTGGTTGAAAAAATCATTCAAAGTTGGGGAATTCTTGATGATCCGAGGGATCTATCTATTACGTGCTTGTTGAGCATTATAAAGCAAAAGACTGCACATTCTCACATTAGGAATGACATTGATGTCTCTCTTTTTATGGCTGATGTGGATGCATCTGGTGCTAGGCCCACTCTACGTGTAAATGTGGTTCCTCGGACTGAAAATTCTAATGAACAAAATCATGGGTTGGATGACATTGCAGAGGAGGCTTCATTAAATATGAATGTGGCTGAGAAGGAAGAAGATGAAGAAGCAAAAGAAATCCAAGAAGATAATGAGGTACAGTTTCCTGATTCAATACCATCACAAAGCAGCCACACTCGGCCGGACGGCACTGGTTTCTACACAGGGCAAACATTCACGAACAAGCGCGAGTTGGTTGTGCTGTTGAAGCTTGCTGCAGTGAGAGTGCCTTTCTATTTTCAGTATGTGAAGAATAAGAAGAATGTATTTTGTGCTAGATGTGTGGACAAGAATTGCCACTGGTGGATTCGAGCCATGAAGTACAAGAGCTGTGACATGTTTTATATCACTGTCTACAACAACCAGCACACTTGTGGTTCTGAGCATTCTAAAAGCCATCATCCACACGCCACGTGCAATGTTGTTGGAGAGTACATGAAGAACAGATTTCATGATGGAAAAGCACCATCCACCAAAGAAATCAAGGATGCAGTTCTAGCAGAGTTGGGTTGCAAAATAAGCTATTGGAAGTGTCTCAAGGGCAGCAACATTGCAAAGTGTTTGGCAAGGGGGTCACCCGAACATGGCTATGCCATTCTTGGTGCATACAGCTATATGATTCGGCAGTCAAATGAAGGAAGCAAGATAGCATTACAGCTTGATGAACAAGGGAGGTTTCTGTATTTTTTTGTTTCTTACGGTTCGTGGATCAGGGGGTTTAAGACTATTAGAAAAGTGCTGGCTGTTGATGGCACTTTTTTGACGGGTCCATATGGTGGAGTGTTGTTGTCCGCTGTCGGTCAGGATGCTCAAAATCACATCTTTCCTCTTGCATTTTGTGTAGTTGACAAAGAGTGCGATGCCGCCTACGAATTCTTTTTTGAGCAATTGGTCGGAATAGTCCCTGACGATGATGAGTTGTGCATTATCTCCGACAGGCACAGAAGCATTGAAAAAGCTGTTTGTAAGGTTTTCCCATTTGCTAACTATGGTTATTGCATGAGGCACCTTGGTGAGAACCTCCGCACGACTTTTCATTGCGGAGATTTAATTGGTAAGTACATTACCGCAGCGGAGGCATATACGGTTGCTCAGTTTGATAAGCATTTGAAAGAAATTGAAGAAATTGACCCGAGGGTATCCAACTACCTGGTTGATCTTGGGGTTGAGAAGTGGAGCAGAGCACACTTCCCTGGAAACAGGTACAGCTTATTACACCAAACATATACTTGGATGTTTGAAACATTATTGTTGATGTTTGAAACATAGTGTTGGATGTTTAAACATGAATGTTCCAGTATGTGTGACTGCATTTCCTGTTTATAGTTTGTTAATATTGTAGGTTCAATGTGATGACCACAAACATTGCCGAGTCGGTTAACTCAATGTTCAGGAATCACAAAGAATTTCCAATTGATGCGCTTTTAAATGCTATAAGCGAGAACTATGCTGAAAAGTTTCTTCAGAGGCGCATAGAATTTTTGTACAGTTCGAACACTTGTGTCCCCTTAATTGAGGAGGTGATAACATCCAACAATTTATTGGGCAGCAAGCTTTTGGTGCATCGAGTGAATACCTGTTTTTCAAAGTTAAAGGAGGAGGTCCAACAAATATGACTTATGAGGTGGACCTACACAACAGGACATGTACTTGCAAGCGGTTTGATTTGGACAAGATACCTTGTCCACATGCTATGGCAGCTATGAGGTTGAAGTATCCAGATGAGTTTGGGAGGAAAATCTATGAATACACGTCGCCATATTATTATGTAGAGTCCTACCTGCTTGCATATGCCGAATCAATCTATCCAGTTCCGGATGAACAATCTTGGCATGACTGTCCTCATGAGCTGAAGGAATGGAAATTACCTAGCCCTTACTTGAAACTTGGACGTGGAAGAAGGAGGATGAAGAGAATTCCATCCGTTGGGGAGCGATTCAAAAAGAGGATAAACAAATGCGGGATTTGCAAAAAGCTTGGCCACAAAAAAACTACCTGCCCAACAGTTACAAGACCAAGTCAGAACGATCCCACAAGTGTTTAGCTGCTGCTTTGAACAATCCTTTTATTTGGGTGTTTGTTGTTGAATTTCTGAACCTCTTTTTAGACAATCCTTTAATATGTAATCTCTATTTAGACAATCCTTTATTTACGTTCGTATTAAGTTATTAAGGTGTGTCTTGTTTTCTCATGCTTTGCCTGCTTCCTTGTTCCATATAAAATGTTTGATCGCACTTGAGTCTGTTCCAAACATCGTGCACAATGTTTAAACATAAGTTAATATGTTTCAACATCACGTGTAATGTGTAAACATATTATGAAATATTTGAGATTCCACCTAATATATTAAACATCCAACTGGATGTTTAAACATCACGACGGATGTTTCACAGTAACTGTTAAAAACTGCACGTCTACACTGAAAAGACGGGTTCTCCTGAAAAGACACATTTCAAAACTGCACGACTGCACTGAAAAGACACATTCATTCCAAAAGGTGCCTCTTAAAGTATAAACGGTGACTTTTGAAAACCACATTGACATCCTATATATACCCAACACTATATGCACCAACAGTATATGTGAATTTTCCATCACCAAACACTTCAACAACATAAATATGTCTGAAGCAGGATCAAACGACGCCTTGCAGGTTGGCAATAGTGATCAGGCATCACGTCACAACCAACCAATACAGAATGCGCCACAAAGAGAACGACGAGGCGATATAAATTGGGAAGTTGCAATTCTAAAGGACGACATGGCAGAGATGAATCGAGCCATAGAAATAGTACGAGCAGATTTATGGCGTTTAAGGTACAGGAACGCGAGGGATCACCGAAGGGTCATGCAAATAATTACACAAATTTTGGATGAACTGGACCTGGAGATTGAAGGCGTATGAAGTTTATGATATATTTTAAGTTGTTATATATTACCTTAGTTTCCGTATTTAACATATTATTATGTTGTAAACTTTATATCATGTAACGTATTATTATGTTGTAAAATTATATCCGTACGTCGTAAACTCTATTATTATTTAATTTAGTCGTTTAGTCTCTTTTTTACAACTGCGTCTTCTCATTTTAGTATAGTACTTGCAATGTTTAACAAGCAGGCGGAATCTTAAACATTTAACACGATGTTTAAACATATGTCGTTATGTTTAAGATCTCACTAAATTACTTAAACATAATGTGTTATGTTTAAACATATCACGTTATGTTTAAACATCACGTGTGATGTTTAAACATATTCACGTGATGTTTAAACATCATGACAAATGTTTAAGATTCTGCCAAATATACTAAACATCACCCTCTGATGTTTAACATTTCGTAAGATGTTGCACATCGTACGAGATATTTCAAACATCTGATGGTATGTTTAAACATCGTAGAAGATGTTTGAAACATATGACCATATGTTTAAACATTTCATCGAATGTTTAAACATATCATGCTATGTTTGGATGAAGCAATCTATTTTTTTTGCAAGTATGCAACCATATGTTGAGTTATGAGACGTGTAATTACACATTTTGAAGGATAAACTTAATGATTAAGTATACAAAGTATAATTCCATCGATATTGAAGGTGTTTGAAATGATAACATTGATGATTGGTGTTTCTATCAATCAAGATGGAGGTGTTTAAGTGAAAGGTGATAGTTTTATGAGTGATAACACTAACAACTAAGCGTTTACATGTGTTTTTATTGAAGGGTGAACATATTGGTTGTTTAAACACCAATAATTAGTCGTTCCTATGTGCATGTGACTGATTTTGAACAAAATTGGAGTGAGAACTCTATTTTAACTTGTTCACTCATGTAGATGAACATTAACAAAAGAGTTTGGAGTGACCTATCAAGGGATTAGAGTTAATCTAAGTTTTCATCGACAATTGAAGGGTTTAGGAGTCAAAACGGTAAAAAAAAAAATACTTTAAAGTAAGTATATATTGATAATTGAACTCATTCTTATTGAAAGCTCAAGCTTAAGCTTAAACATCATGACAGATGTTTGAAACATATGACTATATGTTTAAACATTTCATCAAATGTTTAAACATATCATTATATGTTTAAACATCATGACTGATGTGTGAAACATCTGATGGTATGTTTAAACATATAGTCATATGTTTGAAACATATGACTATATGTTTAAACATTTCATCAAATGTGTAAACATATCATGATATGTTTGGATGAAGCAATCTATTTTTTTGCAAGTATGCAACCATATGTTGAGTTATGAGACGTATAATTACACATTTTTTTGCAAGTTTGCAACCATGATTAAGTATGCAGTTATTCTATTGTGTAAAAGGGAAAAGATGAAGGGGTGTACGTGGGGTTATGAAGGGGTGCGTTTGAATTTATGAAGGGGTGGATGTGAATAGGCACATACACAACTACATATGAATAGGCACCTCCTGTAACCATCACATATGCAACTGAAAAGGCACCAGATGTAGCCTATATATTTGTTCCATAATTACTTCCATCCAGCCCAAACAAAATCTGAAGAAAACAACACAAACCAACACTATTAGAAAGCATTTGAATCTGCAGCAAGCAACAGCTTTAACAACAACAAAGATGCCTCGCCGAGGAACGCCACCAAGAGCACTAGAACGTGATCGTAGAATGCCAAGGACCACTGAAATCGAATATGTCCGTGAAGATATTGCAACCTTGAGCGCAGATGTGGATCAATTACCAGCATATATTGGAAATATTGAGGATCAAGTGACGCAATTAACAACTAGGTTCGACGAATTCCTTGAGGATTATAAGATAAATATACATCTTATCAAGCGTATGCTCCGTGGTATTCAAGTTGAACTCAAGATTGACCCGCAGAACTACTCTACACCACCACGTCCTCCAGTGGCACACATGTGAAGTGAAGATATAATGTAGTTTGAATTGTCTCCTTTTAAGTCTAGTCATTTAATTTTCAGTTTGTTTACAATGCCGTGTTTTGTAGTCTTGTATTTTCATTTTCCGTTTCATTGTTTTGAATAATTATTAAGTGGTATTAAGTATTACTTATCAAAAAGAAAAACAAAAAGGAGAGATTTGGATGCCGTGTTTTGTAGACATTTGCATGATGTTTCAGCATATTCCAATTAATAATTTAAACATCTGAAATTATGTTTCAACATAGTCAAGTATGTTTACACATATGATGAAATGTTTAAACATCCACACAATGTTTCTTAAATCAGTGAGATTGCACACAACCAAAGTATTTACATAAAACAGATAATTATCCTTACATGACTTCCAACAAAACATAACATAACATAAAATTAAGAAAACAAGCCAAAACAAATACTTAATCATCCTTACATGCCAACAAATACTTAATTGTCCAACCATAACTTATCAAACTACGGTACTATCTTCCCACGAAATATGTCCACAGCCCATTTCAGCCTAAAATCCACCATGGTGTTGTCACAGAGCTTGTCCCAGGGAGTCTTTGTAAGAAGGTGTTCAATGAAGGCAAGGGCATAAGCACCTGATGCAGTACGAGTGTTGCTTGTCGGGAGGTCTTTCACACGCTCATATGGCCACACTTTTATGTTCAGGATATCCTCCGGCAAACTTTGGAACATCTCGCACTGTCTGATGAAAATAGGGAAAAGGAAAGCGATGGGCTTGATCAGTGTGTCAAATTCATCATCAGTGTTGTCACTGTACATGGAGTCGTATACCCTTATCTTACCTTCCTCCACAAGGAACTCCACAGTGACAAAATGAACCCCTTTCAATTTCATAAGACAGAAAATCCTCTTCACCCCAGCCCACTTCACACCTCTTGGGTTCGGCTGCTTACCTTGTGCATAGTCCAGCATGTCATCCTTGAATTGAACAGTCTCAAGCTGTACTTCTAGGGGCGCAGCCAATGCATCAGCGAGTATACGCTGCTGCTTCTTGTAAAGCTCACACAATTTCTTAGAGAAATTCAAATCCAAAATGACATCGGATTTAAGATAGAACTGGGAGTGGGCATTCTTTTTAAGCCTCATCAGGCTCATGATTTCCTCAACATGCTGCAGAAAAGGAAAAAAAAGGAAAAAGAAAACACATAAAGAACAGGCAGAACATGTCAACATCAGGGGAAATGTTTAAACACCAGACATAATGTTTAAACATATTGTGATATGTTGCAACATCGTATAGATTTTTAACATTATATAAACATATATGCGTAATGTTTAAACATTAACTAATATGTTTACACATTCTGTATTATGTTTAAACATATCATAAGTTATTTGTGATGTTTAAACACTGCTTGTTATGTTTGCACATCCCAATCCATGTTTAAATATCTGATCTAATATATGCACTAAGAAAAAAGAATTAGGGTGAATTGCGTGTACCTTTTCCTTCAAACTGCTTTCCATTCTAATGATTTCTTCCAGATCCTTGTAATTGTACTCATGCCCAAGAAAAAGTGGACTTTTTTCATTTTTCTTCTCTGCCAAGAAGGCATCTAATGCATCTTTGCTCTTCTTATCCACAGGCTTGTAAATATCAATCTTCCCCCTCACTGTCTTCTTCTTCCCATTTCTTCCTGAAGCAGTAAATGGGGATTTCAGAACTCTACTAGGGAAGATGCTTCTCAAACCTATTCTCTTGGGCACCTGTGTTTTCATCATTTCCTTCAACTGCTCTAACATAGTCTCAATCCCACCAACCTTCAACAACAATTTATCAGTGTCCTCCTTGCACTTTAAGCATTTGCAAGTGCACTCTCCAGTCGACGTACCCACAACTGCTTCTTCTCTCCTAACAACTCCTCCTCTAGTACTGCCACCATCTTCTTCTTTTTTTTAGCAGGTCCTCTGCTGCTGCCATCTTCTTCTCTTCCAATAACTCCTCCTCTACCCTCATCCTTCCTTCTAGCATATCCAAAAAGATCCCCAGTAATTCCAGTGTACTCTCTTCCACTTACTCCAAAAAGATCAGCACCCTTGCCCCCACTGTATCCCGTCAACATTGCACCACGACTTAGCACAACATGTTCTAGAGGGGTGTTAGGAACAACAGCTTGTTTCCTCAACATTGTCACCCCATCCAACTGCTGCATCAAGCCATCAATCACCACGTCCTCTACATCCTCAAATGGCACAAAGTCATGGAGCACATCCCTCAACTCTTTGGGTGTGGGTACGAGGTAAGGGTGCAGCTCCTGCAATAAAATAACCACAAATGTTAAAACTACTGTTTAAGGATTTATTGTAACATTTAAACATCAGTACCAGTGTTTAAACATCACGACTAATGTTTAAACATTTCGTGTAATGTTTAAACATCACTAATAATATTTAAGCATTTATTGTAACATTTAAACATCAGTACCAGTGTTTAAACATCACGACTAATGTTTAAACATTTCGTGTAATGTTTAAACATCACTAATAATGTTTAAGCATTTATTGTAACATTTAAACATCAATACCAGTGTTTAAACATCACGACTAATGTTTAAACATTTCGTGTAATGTTTAAACATCACTACTAATGTTTACACAAATAATGCAGTGTTGAATGTGAAAGAACTGGGGAGCAAAAGAAATCCTACCTGGATGTCAACATGCTGGAACACTGCATCTGGGTCCTTTTCTACCTTATCCCCCAACCAACGTTTCATCCGTGATATTGTCTTCTCCTTAGGGTATTCCCTTAGCCTAAGTGCCGGAATAGCCTCTAACACCCATGCTATGAAAGCCCATGGAAATCCATACAGTGTGTAGCTATTCTCAGGAGCCTTCCAGCTTGTAAAATCTTTCAGGATGTAAAACACAGTCAAGTCGAAGCTTTTTCTTCCCCATGGGTACTTGTAAAAGTATTCAGGGGTGCTCGCGAGACAAACTACCCATTCCTCAATACCACTGTTAGTGTCCTTTGAACACAACACTTGGTGCTCGAACCAACACAAACATAAACTAAACCTTATGTCATCATCCTTCACCAGGTCTTCACTCTCTATCAGTTCCAGAATATAATCACTACTTGCAGCCTTCTTCCCCTTCCTTGAAACCAAATCCCACAAATCTTTCCCCTTGCTACGGGCTTCATCTATGAAATCATCAGGGGGAGGTAGGGCACAACTCAATCTTGTCATCAAGGCAAACTCCTGCATCCCAAAACGAAGAGGCAGTTCATGGAATTTAAACCACGCCTCAAACTTCTTCTGACAAATAACCCGGCGAAATAAAATGTTGTGAACCAGCTTTGGAGCAAACACACACTTGGGCAAATCGATTAGGTGCCCGAAACAGCTTTCCTTGAATCTTTCCATTAGATTAAAATGATGTAAAACTTTACGAAATTTATCCAACTTCGAGTGCAGTGACGATCTGACCGTCACCTTCTTTGTTGCGAACACATTATTATACTCCATCCACGTCTTCATTTGACTCAAATCAGGCAGGTCAATCTTTATGCATGGGGTAACCTCATCAGCCAACTCCACCTGAAATTGATACAAGACAAAACAATCATTACACATTCACATTTCTACTGAAGAAAACATTTTCATGGGTTAAACATTGTTAAGATGTTTAAACATCACCCAACATGTTTCAAACATCTTATAATATGTTTGGAACATAATCTATAATGTTTGAAATAAATCCAAACATCATTTATTATGTTTGAAACATAATATAAAATGTTTGAAACATTCGGAGTGATGTTTGAACATATTCGTATATGTTTGAAACATCATACAAGATGTGTAAACATAAGCTTCGATGTTACCTCCTGTTCTATTGCCTCTACAAATTGATCCTCTGTTGTTGCTTGTGTTATTGCTTGTGTTGTTGCTTGTGTTGTTGCTTCTGTTGTTTAATCTGTTGTTGCAGGCAAATCATGAGCAGCTTTTGTTCTTCCTTCCCTTGCCTCACTAACTCTAACTTGAGGCATAGCACTACCCCTACTTTCTCCCCTTTGTTCATTACTTGGCTCTGCTGCTTCTGCATCCTCTGTACCTTCTTCACTACTTCTTGATCTTTGTTGTTCCTCTTCGTGTTGATTTTTGCTAAGATCCCGACTAGCTTGACTAGCACGACTAGCACGACTAGCGTTTGGGCTCTCGAAAGGGACCTGTAAAAGATCCGGTACTGCCCTGCTTCTTTGTCTTTTTGCACGAGGAGATTCACTTTCAGATTCCAAGGGAATTTGCCTGTCTGTGGCTTTGGCTGTGGTCTTCTGGACCTTCTTAGCAGCAGCAGCCGTAGCCTTTACCAGTTGCCTTTTTTTGGGGGGCATGTAGCCTATATACACAAATAACAAATAAGTTTCTTTACACGTATTTCCCATATTTATAAGAACAAAATATGGTTCAAAAAACTTGAGGCCCATTTCCTATTCAACATATACAACTATCATGATTGTGTACATTAGGCTTGTTATTACCACTCTTCTCAAGTTTTAAGAATATTCTAAATGCCTTATCCATATGTGTTACTGAAAAATGCAGTTCAAACATCATGAGTAATGTTTAAACATCACGCTTAATGTTTGTATTCTGCAGGGGATGATGTTTAAACATCTCTATTGATGTTTAAATCATCTCTGGCTAAACATCCGGTGATATGGCCAAACACAACACAGATGTTTCAAACATCTTACGGGATGTTTGAAACAAACGGATTTTGTTTAACAATATCACCGGCAACTACACAAAAAATTCAGTCAAAACTTCATCATTTCCTCGTCCCAAACCGACCCAGACAGAATCATAAACAAACATAACTTTTAAAACAAAATTCTACGGTTTTTTGTTAACAACAAAAATCGATCAAAAAATTGGTAAAATCGTGAAAACAAATGAAGAAAACTACAATGTTGGTGTCGGAAAAGACTTACAATAGAGATTCAGTGACAATCGATGAGTTTTGACAGTTCGATTTTGAGAAAAAAGTCGGGTCGAAAACGGGTCGCTTTTGAAGAGAGTGATGTTTGGGATTCTTTGGGAAATGTTTGGGGATGTTTGGGTTTTTGGTTTTTTGAAAAATCAGAAGTTGGGGTAAAGGGTAGGTAGTGGAGTAGTGGGTAAGTTTGTATGTTTTGGGGTATTTTAATTTTGCCCCACAATTTTTAAAAGAGTCTAATCACCCCCACTTACACTTAATCACCCATTTGAGAGAAAAGAAAAGCAAAAATAAAACAAAGGACCCTTTTTTTCATTCCACACTTGAGAGGACCTTTTTGTGTCATTTTCTCATCTATTTTCCATAATTTAGTAGCCCTTTATAATGAACTCCAATAGATCAGTCCAATAGATTGCTGAGCTTAGAGAATATTTAAATGACCACTCCCTGCATCATTTCTTCCCAAAAAACAAGCTTAATATCTTCATCATAGCATTTGTACAGAACTGTAGCTTTTACATCCTCAAAAAAATACATATAAAAACTCTTAATTTTATACTAGTTTGTATTTTCATTGCTTTGGCTCCAAAAATAAAAAGTTTATCCAAAAGGGTTTTGTTTTATTTGATTTGCCCAACTATAGTAAAGGGTTTTAGGTTAGGGGCTTTGCAAGAAATGGATAAAAAGAGAGTGGCAGTGCCATTGGTATGTCATGGGCATTCACGTCCAGTGGTTGATTTGTACTATAGCCCTGTTACTCCTGATGGCTTCTTCCTCATTAGCGCCAGCAAAGGTATATATATATATATATCTGTCCTCTTTCCCTTTGATCATTGCATTTCAATCTTGTTTTATCTTTGGACCTAGGGAAGAAAATACTAGTACTAATTATTGAATGGACGAGACACGAGTATTCTATACCTTGGTTTTTTAATCATGTTGAGCGTCTATCAGAAACAGCCTCTCTAACTTACTCAAGGTTACATCTCATTCTCCCCAGACCCCACTTGTACAACAACACTCCACTTGTACAACAACACTGGGTATGTTGTTGTACAAGACACAATCAGTAGGTTCTGTTGGCTTAAAATTATGGATCCAATGAGCTAGATGGATTGCGGTAGCTGTACTTTCCAACCACAGTTCCCAAATGAATATCAGATAGTTAAACGTTGAGGAGCGGATGACTGTAGGTTCCCAGGCTTAAAATTTGATAGTCATGTGTTGAAAAAATGACTACATTGTGGTTAACAATAATCCAAGAGGAGAGTATGCAAAAAAAAAAAAAAAAAAAGAACTGTAAGAAAACTTGTAAAAGAATCAGAAATCAAATTGCTTTTCCATCTGCAAGCTCGTGTTACATTTTAATAAGGTTCCAAGGTCAGCATTATGAGAAGAAATGGAGCTACAAAATCAGAAGCTCCAGGTCTTCTGTCCTCTGTATTTCTTGCTTCTAATTCTGCTAATAGCATTTTTCTTACTCTCCCCATTCGTGTGGGGCTCTGTTACAGGGAAATTCCATTGCTTATATGTCTATCTTCGCTATTCCCACCTTCCATTATTCTGGTTACTTTTATATATAGGAGCAAGTTAGGAAGCCTGTTTTTGTTTCAAAATTTTAGAGCAGATTATCTTAAGAAAGAGAGGAGAGCTGATTAACTTAGGTCCATATCTCGGTGAAGCACTGGTATCAGTTAATGTTGTAGCAGGCATTCTAACTCACATACTCCGCTAGTCTACCATTGTTAAGCATGTCAGTCTCAGTTCTCTCATTTTCCAAACTGATGATCTCATTTTCAAGACTATCCAACAGTTATAGTGAGGCAGGGTTTGGGAAATGGCTTAATTAGAATTTACTATAAAAGTTCACCACAAATGTGGTACGTTAAAAGACGCCCAACATGGGTGTGTTAGCCATGAACTTGATAGAAAAAAAGTTACTATAAAAGTCTTATCTATTTCTTTTAGATTTAGCAGAGAGAAAAATTGTACTTAGGAGGTTTAAACTTGTCCAACTTTTTCCTAAAAGATAGATCTGGTTCAGTTTTGGGGGAAGGTGGATTGAGAATGCTCAATTTTCTCTAATCCCTTCTGCCCATACAGAAAAGGCGTACCAATCAACAACAACAACAATATACCCAGTGTATCCCACCAAAAGGCGTACCGATCATCAACCCAAAATTGCCAACTTCTGTTTGGTCTCTCTGTAACCCGACTTAAACAACCATAACCCGCTTTTAAGTAAGATATTATTTTCTTTGGACGCATGTATAAATTGTAAATTTCTGCTTTTGGTAGCCTCTGGCTTTAGCTCAAGTGGCAAAGGTTGAGAGACTTGTGACTTAAGTCACAAGTTCAAGCCCAGCCATGCAATCTAGGCCTGGAATTTACGTGGAGATGGGTAAAGGGACAGGCCCATTATCTTTGAGTTTCGAAGGCTGCAGCTTGTCCTAGGGATTGGCCTTAGGCAGATTTCTCAGTTAGAGAAAAATGGATTTGCTTTTGATCTATTGAGAGATCCTTACAGTGACCCAATGCCTGCATTGGCTTTGGTTGCAAGGGAATAAGGAGTTTTGGGAAAACAAATGCTCATCAACAAAAGAGTACTTATATAGATTCAATGATATTGATGGCTGTCTGGAAATATAGAACACTTGACAGATTTTGTGAGAACAAAATAAAAGTCCACAAATACTTGTTTAGCATTTAAAATATAATTTGCATGGAGACATGTGCTTTATGTGCTGAAACTACCACAGTGTACAAGAGCTTTAATGTTGTCTTCGCTGGAAACGCATGAGCTAGAGGCTAGAGCAAGCTTGATTCTTCTTGAAGTTACTAAATTTTTGGCATCATTAGCCCATGAGGGCAATACGCTCTAAAAACATAGCTACTCAGTCTTTGTATCCAATCATAATTGGTGGAAGTTACACCTTCACAGTGAAGTTAGAATCAAAAGAATGCCTGCTGTTGGCTTATCCCCTATGGAGCTGTTATTGAACTCCGTAGTGCAAAATATCATTCCTTATCCTTTTCACTTTCTGATTCAGTGATGCAGTTATACCTGGCATAGAAACTACTTGATTGTCTTACTTATCATTAGAGTTGTCATAGAAGAATTCCTTTGAGCAAATATCGAACCTCATGTAATGCTACAACTGACCTTAGTTAGATAGTCATTTTAGATACTTGATATGGTTATCCATTTCAATTCCAAAGCTTTGAATATTACAGTAGTGGAGTATTTCAATTCCAAAGCTTTGAATGTTACAGTAGTGGAGTATTTCATTATGTGCACCAGATTCCAGCCCAATGCTTAGGAATGGTGAGACTGGAGATTGGATTGGAACATTTGAAGGACATAAAGGTGCAGTATGGAGTTGCTGCTTGGACACAAATGCTTTGCGTGCTGCATCTGGCTCTGCTGATTTTTCTGCGTATGTATATCTCTGAGGATTTTTCTAACTCACTTTAACTATTATGTGTATGGCCCTCTCACAACTCGCTAGATAGGTCAAGGAGCCTGCTTAAAAAGTTGTTGCAACTATAGTTGTAAATATCATGGTGGTTCGCTGAACTAAGCAGCTAATAGTCCTCCTGTGGATGATGTCGTTTAATTTTTATGGGTTTGTTTGTTGGATTTCTGAACTAAATGAGCTTAACTGAATTCTGAAGAAAATACGACGTGTGATGCCACTTGTGGCACTATTTAACATATTTGGCACATGAAATGCATGCATCAACTTAGTTTCGTCCAGGAGGTAACAAATAGAGAAAATTGAAGATTAGGGGTAATAGAAACACTATAGTTTAGTTGTGTAAGTTGCAAACTATGCCAAGTCTAGGGGTGTTTTGTGTATTATTGTTGTACCGATGTTCACTCTTTAGCTCATTTCAAAAGGAAAAGTTGGAGGTATGTTCAAGTGTAGTAGTGCCGTTGTTGCATAATTTATGACGTTTGTGATGTAATTTTGCCACAGGAAAATTTGGGATGCATTAACTGGAGATGTACTTCATTCGTTTGCGCACAAGCACATTGTCCGAGCCTGTGCTTTCTCAGAGGTATATAGACTAATCTCCTTGCTACGTTTGTGCTACACAGCATCATTTCAATAGTATTGCTGAATTTGCCACTCTGCTGTATTGCTTTTATCTTTCTGGAACAGGATACTAATTTTCTTCTTACTGGTGGAGTTGAGAAAGTTTTGCGCATATATGACATGAATCGTCCTGATGCAGCTCCTCAAGAAGTGGCTAAGACTCCAGGCTCAGTCAGAGCTGTTACATGGCTTCACAGTGATCAAACAATATTAAGTTCTTGTACTGACAGTGGAGGAGTTAGGTATGGTTGTTCAGTTCAGCAGATATATGCCAGAACTCCAGTCTTATGATTTCTTTGAAAATTTCATGTTTCTGTAGGATGTATAGCTTTGAGTTTATGCTGGCATTCTTTATTGACAACTACATCCAGTATTTGTATTAGGTTGGCATTCTTTACTAAAACTTCTCATAGGGACACCTACTACCATTGCTTGCTCTTCCTTTTTAATTTGGCGAGGGAAGGCGTTTCAGAATATTACACGTACTGCTCTTGTTTTAGATTAGCATATTCTTGTGGAAGGGTTTATATGGGATGCTTAGACCTTTTTTATGTGATCTTGTGATCCTTTATGAGTTAAATGATAGTGTCCGGGTTGCATATATGCTTCCTACCTTGATCTATGTGGTCACACCACCCTTGCACAGTCACAAAAAGAAGTTTTAATGTGGTGAAAAGAGGAGTGTGATCTTCTCTATAACAATGCTCATTTGGTAGCCGTCTTGGGGACATATTCTGCAGTTTAAACTAAGTGTTGCTTGAGTATTTCATGCTGGTGTATGGGGCTCATATATTGATGTCGGTCTGAAGCAGCTGCTGGGTATTCTAGCATTGATGTGTATATATCGTATTCCCCCCCCCCCCCCCCCCCACCCCCCCCAAAAAAAAAAGAAAAAAAAAAGAAGAAGTGAGAAATCCTAATCCCTTCCACAAAAGCATACATATGGCTACCTTTTGTCTGTGTATTTAATCATTTGAAATAGAGAGATTATACTGGGGCACTAGGAATCCATTGTACTACACCAATTGAAATTGTTATTATACAGACTGTGGGATGTGAGAACTGGGGATATAGTTCGTACACTTGAGACAAAGTCACCAGTGACTAGTGCTGAAGTGAGTCAAGATGGTCGGTACATTACAACTTGTGACGGATTCAGTGTTAAGTTTTGGGATGCAAATCAGTAAGTCTACTACCAGAATTTTCCTATTGCAAGGGATTCCATGGATCTATGCCTTTAGCAATGTTGCTAATCATTAACTTTTTAAAGCTTTGGATTGGTGAAGAGCTACAATATGCCATGCACTGTAGAATCAGCTTCATTGGAGCCAAAATATGGATTCAAATTTGTGGCTGGAGGAGAAGACATGTGGATTCGTATATTTGATTTTCACACTGGTGAAGAGCTTGGTATGTGTTCCAAACTGTCTGCAAAAAGAAACACAAAGTTTTGTTAATATGATGTTACCTTTATTATACTTTGGTCAGTCAAGTTTCACTTTAACTTGTTCGTACCTCTTTTTTTCCTCATTTGTGATAGTAATATAAGCACAAGTATCACGGATCACGGGGTAAATTACCAATATGTAGCAAGAATTAGTATACTAAAGGTATTTAAATTGAGTTGACAAAACTAGCACTAAAGATGGTATTTGATGTCTTTGTCCAATATCTGCGCGTGAAGTGGAACTTCTTCCCCTTTTCATGATAAGTGAAAACCTTTTCTCATAAATGACACAACTACTTTCTCTTTTTTTATTTTTTGATGAAGTATGACACAACTACTTTCTCTAAGGTCCAAGTTTGGCCTTAGTGTTACTAAGCTTCATATGATATGATGATGAATGAAGTGAAGCTGTGCCCTTTTTCTTTTTTCTTTTTGGTAAGTAAACTTTTGTTACCAAAATTCATCTGTTACAGCTCAAGAGAAAGGAAAAACAGATTACTATCATCCTAATAGCAGCTGGTGGGCATCCCCACCCTACATCTACCTTGCTCCTTAACACCTCTAAATCTAGATATTTCTCAGAAAGGATAGTAATTCAGCTGCTCTAGTCTTGTTGCTAGCCTCCCATACATCGATCTTTTACAGTGGACAGATTGAACTGTGCCCTTTTATCTTTTCTACTAGTGAATAAATACTGTTGAAAAGAGTAATAAAATTTAAGTTACTGAAAGTATTTGTAGAATCTTTACGTCTGGGACAGTACACAAAACACAAGAATATGTGGAAGTCCAAGAGGATATAGTGAAACTTGGTCAGTGATTAGAAGTTAACTACTGTTCATCTTCAAAAGAAAACCACTTTCTTCCACAAAAAAAGATCAAGTTCTTGGAATTGCCAAGAATGACTTGATATCGAACATTCCTCAATTCAATTGACTTTTATAGTTGAAGTGTGAAATTAGCTCGTTCTCTTGTCAGTTAATTTTCACATATTCTGGCTGGCGAGAGGCGATGTCCTGTAGTTTCATCATGCAGAACAAATGTTACTACTACTTTAAGTTCAGGTAATCACTGACCCTCCATTAAGTGCAGCATGCAACAAGGGTCATCATGGTCCTGTACACTGCGTTCGATTTGCCCCTACTGGAGAATCATATGCCTCGGGATCAGAAGATGGAACAATCAGAATATGGCAAACAGGGCCTCTTACGAACGATGATGTTGATATGACAACAAATGGAAAAGTGAAGGTTTCTTCAGATGAGGTTTCACGCAAAATTGAGGGCTTTCAGATATCAGATGAGAGGAAGACCAAGGAGGAGGAGGATCTGTAAATTAGCTGATTAGGTGGCGTGTTGCTTAATAGGTCTTTGTTGTACTGTATGAGCTGTTCGGATATCATATCAAACTTCTTTGGGGAGAAAGTTCCATTTGAATATTGGATTCGTAGAATAGGCAAGTGGCTAGACAGTTGGTTCTGCACCTGTCAGTTCTTTCAGTCACACGATGAGTAGTAAAAACTTAGATAACTGGTATTTGGTTATGCTGCACATTTTTGGAGCGGCTATATCTAAATGATATTCTTAGCTTGTTTTGGAACATTTTTGTTTGATACACCTTCAGAAAAAGTTCATATCTTATATACTATGTTTATCGTATTCTATGTTGTTGCTTTCCGTGTTGTTTGTTTACCTAGATTATCTATCACTCTTTGTTACCTTAATTTTCTTTATCATGGGTATTTTTATCGTATCGTGGAAAAGGTGTGTTTCTGAGTTGAAAGAGCCGAAGCCAAGGGGTGTGATGTACGTAGCTTATATTGATGCCTGATGCAAGCATTAGAGGATGCAAGCATTAGAGGCTGTTTTCACGGCTTGAACACGTGACCTATAAATTACATGAAGTTAACTTTACCAGTTGCTCTAAGGCTCCCTTCAAATAATTACTATTTTATTACTAGAAAATAAATCTCAGCTTTAGGTTCAATTATTATGTAAGCTAGTAATCAGTAAAAATTTTATATTGTGCTTTATTTAGATGGTGTCACAACGTGACTTAAAATTATTTAGGACATGTTACGGCTTGAAGTTGTTGAAAGAATTTTGTTTCATGATTGTACGTTGTAAAATGGAAAACTTCGATTGTGTTTATAATACTATATATCTTGTTCCTACTTGAACATCATTTAAGCGAGAACTTTAGATCTGTATACTGGAGGATCAAGTGAAAACTTTCGAGAACTTTAGATCTGTATACTGGAGGATCAAGTGAAAACTTGAGGTCCGACAGCTATTAAGCTTTCAAGAGGACTAACCCACGTTTTGAAAGATTACATCTAAGTAATGGTGTAAAACTGTAAATACATATGCACACACAATACATAACAACTTATCATATCTTATAGACCATGGAGTGGTGCGTTACTAAAGTTTTATATATGAGTCATGTCATACCGATAAGCGAGAGGCTCTAACGTCATTTAGGAATTTTTTTTTTCATTTTTGTTTTGTGAGATGGAGCTTGAAATAGGAGATTCGACTTCTCTAATCCTTCATTCCTTCTTATACGAAGGTGAGCGGACGCTCTTCATATCTAGATATCTGACATCAATGGGTAGTAACATTAATACGAAATATAGTTCCCCACAAGGTAGAGGCAGGAGAAGGAAGTAAGAGAAGCTTACTTTATAATCCACCTATTTCAAATATTGATTATTATTTTCATTCACTTTGAAAACATTCAAATATATAAAGTACCTTATCTTGAAGAAAAAGAACCGTTTAATATAATGTATCCTACGTTTAATAAATTTTCATTATTATGAATTTCCTCAATTTTGTCTTGGTTTGCTTGGTTGGAGCAATTTATGAGCTCCATTAAGGATAATTTTTTTTAAAATTTTCTACTTATATTGTTGAAAATAAATAGATACAAATGAAAAAAGAAACAGTGTAAAGAAAAGCAGTGTGGAGCGAGACCCATATCTTTTTGAAATTGAGTAATTTTACCTTCTATTAATTTTTTGGTCTAACATAACCCTGCTATGAGAAGTCTTATTCTGGCTTTCACCTTTACGAAGCTTCAATATGATGGTAACTTCAAATCATTTTCAAGAACTGAGGGGTAGTTTTAATATGTTTTTAATCAAAGAATTTGGACACATGGAGTTCGCTCATTTCATCTACAACTTTATTAATAAACCAAACCAAATCAATATACACAGTGATATCCTACCAAGTGGGGGTCTGGAGGGTGAGATGTACCCAGATCTTACTCCTATCAATATAGAGAGAGCAACTAAAGTTATATAAAGAACATGTTTGAAAGAAGCAAGATGACAATACCAAAATAAATGAAATACATGAGAACTCAAGCAAATAGAAACTGAGAGTGAACTGAAAATAAAATATATAGAAATAATACTACTACCAATAAAAGTAAACAAAACTGGGAGTAAATTGAATATAACAAATAAAAACTGAAAATAGAAAACAGAAAACACCAATGATAAATAAAAACTAAGAATAGGCTAGAAATGCAATATATAAAAATAATAAGGGTTTTTTACTCAAATATATAAATTTTCAACATTAATTAAAAAAAATAGCAATAATTTTCAAATTACAAGGCATAGCAATATTTTTTTAGCACATTTTACACCAATCAACACATTTCAATATCACCAGATCACAATAT
This sequence comes from Petunia secreta, assembly GCA_029990175.1. Classification (NCBI taxonomy): domain Eukaryota; kingdom Viridiplantae; phylum Streptophyta; class Magnoliopsida; order Solanales; family Solanaceae; genus Petunia; species Petunia secreta. The sequence goes on along the minus strand of JARKIP010000022.1, from coordinate 45,082,876 downwards.
CTCACTTTGTTCTCTCTTCTTCTTCTAACCCTAACCACCACTCATACACCCTCCCCCTAATCACAGCCCCCCGCACCCAGGAACACCCTACCGCCCCCTGCCCCCTCACCTCTTCCCCCCCTAACCCCCCACAGCACCCGCCATCAGAAAAACCTCCAACGCCAACAACACTTAGATCGATTAGCTCACCGTCGCGGTCGACGGTGCCGGCGTCAACGCCGGCAAACCTATTTCCTCAGCCTTGCCGTTGACCGCCAATAATACACTCTTCTTCCACCGTTTTCCTTTTCAAAATGCATAATCTGATTTCAAATTTCATTATCCATTTTAGGGTTTCATATTTCAATCAAAATAATGGCTCTGCCGGCGGAGTGATGCACCTGATTGACAGAGTGCGTCGTTTGATCGGAGATCTGCTTGGATTTGTGCAAAAAGTATGTCCATTTTATGGAGATTTCTTTGTTTTGTTCTGAAGACTCAGTTGCCGTTTCTTTGAGTTTCCAGCGAGAATTAGGACAATTACCGTTTCTTTGGAAATTAGGATAGTTATCGTTTCGCCGGAAAATGCTGATAATTTTCAGCTTACCGTTTCTTTGAGTTCGTTTATCAGCGTATTCCGTTTCTTTACTTTTGGGTCTGATATTATGATCTCCTCGAACCTCAGTATATTGTGTTTCTGCCTTAAATCTTTCCCGCATCACTGGTTTTGTATTTTTTTTTTTTGGGGTATCTTCTAAATGTTCTTTGTTAACACCATCGGACGAAATGACAGATCTGTTTTTTTTATTTCTGGGTTTAATATCGTGTTATTTTTTGCATTTGAGCAACTGAAACATCATTGAAACAATTTGAAACGGCGGTTAAAACAGTCTGAAACGACGTTGAAAAAATATGATACATCAAACATTGTTAAAACAACTGTTGAAACAATCTGATACAGTCTGAAACGGCTTTGAAACAGTATAATACATTCTGAAACGACGTTGAAACAATATGATACGGCCTGAGACAACGTTGAAACAATCTGAAATAGTTGTTGAAACAGTCTGATGCGGTCTAAAACGGAGTTGATACAGTTTAAAGCAGTATGATACAGTCTGAAACGGAGTTGATACAGTCTGAAATGGGACTTGATACAATTTAAAACAGTCTGATACAGTCTAAAAACAGAGGTGATACAGTCTGAAACGGGAGTTGATACAGTTTAAAACAGTCTGATATAGTCTGAAACGACATTGAAATACTATAATACGGTCTGAAACAGCCTGATATGGGAGTTGATACAGTTTAAAACAGTCTGATACAATCTGAAACGGGATTTGATCCAATTTAAAACAGTTAGATACAATGCTGAAATGAACCGAAACGGTGCAGAAACAGTTAGATACAGTGCTGCAGAAACAGTTGATACGGTGCAGAAACAGTTGATACGGTGCAGAAACAGTTGATACGGTGCAAAAATAGTTGATACGATACAGAAATAGTGAGATTCAACGAGATACATTGAGGATGGATGAGGAAAAGTGAAATTGGGGAAAATGAGAGGAGTAAAAGTGAAATTGGGGGGAAATGGTGGGAGGAAAAGTGAAATAGGGAGAAATGTGAGGAGCAAAAGTGATAGTGGGGGAAATAAAAGGAAGAATGTAACGGTTTGGTATGTTATGGGAAAATATTGCTATATTTTTGGTATGTTTGTAATTATCTTGTGTTTTCCTCTATATAGGGTAATTTTACTAAAATGTTGCTATGTTTGGTAATTAAGCTCTAAAACTTGTATTTATGTAAAAAATCCAAATAATAATTCTGTCAAAAAAAATCACTTGAAATAATATGACACGGGAAGCAATGGTTTGCCAAAATGCCCTCAATAACAGTGGTTTAGCAAAAATTTCCTCCATTAGTTTAATGAAACTTATTTCGGACGAAAATACCCCTCACAACCAATAAAAAGATCCGCCCAGTCCCTCCCCCTCATTTTCTCCATTTACGCGATTAAGTAAACCCTAAAACCCCCCCCCCCCCCCCCAATTCCTTTTACAGATTGCTCTGTTCAAGAGAAGATTCAACGTAAGATTTCTTCAAATTGCTATTGAATTTTACTAAAACTTCAATTAATTTCTTTATAATTTCATATGTATTATGCTTAACTTTGCTTAAAATTCTATATAGACCAAACAAGCTATGACTTCCAGTCCTGCTGCAATTAGCACATGTCACAGACTGTTGGTTATTGCCAAGACTTTAAGCCATGTTGCAAGGGTAAAAGTTCTCTGCAACTATTGCCAAGAGTTTAAGCTCTGGTGCGATCAGCACCCTACATACACTTTTTGCCTATTGCCAAGACTCTATGGCCTGTTGCAAGTGCCAACTTGCAGAGAAAGTCTCTGCAACCCTTGGCATATAGCTAAGAGTTTAAGCTCTGGTGCAATGGGCACCACGAAGAGACTTCTTGGCTATTGCCAAGACTTTAAGCCTTCTTGCACTGGCCAACTTCAGGAGAAAATCTCTGCAAGTCTTGGAAATAGCCAAGACTTTAAACTATACTGCAATGGGAGGCTTGTAGAGACTTCTTGCCTATTGCCAAAACTTTAAGACCTGTTGCAATGAGGGGCTTGCAAGCAAAGTCTCTGGGCTTTATAGACACTTCTTCCCTATTGCCAAAACTTAAAGCCCTGTTGTAATGGGATCCTTGCAGACAAAGTCTCTGCAAGTCTTGGCAGTAGCCAAGACTTGTAGCTCTGGTGCAATAAGCACCTAGGAGAGACTTCTTGCCTATTGCCAAGACTTTAAGACCTGTTACAATAGGGGCTTGCAGACAAAGTCTCTGCAAGTCTTGTCTATTGCCAAGTGTTGCTACTCTGGTGCAATAGGCACCTAGAAGAGACTTCTTGGCAAGACTTTAAGCCCACAAAGGGCATCACTTTTACCCATGGTCCTGCTTCTATCAAAGCGATCTGAGTACGAAATTGTAAGCATATCATTCGTCTTGATTATGTGCAGGATTAGCACTATGGCAACTCGCTACATCTATATAGCTTATAATGGGAAATGTGATGCAAACAGCAAATACATCAACCATGATATAAAGTTGATACTTGTCAAAGATAGTATAAGCTACCACGTATTTGAAAAAGAAATTTATAATGCTCTAACTATCATCGCTGATGAAAGTGAAGCAAATATAAGGTTTGACACGAATCTAGAAAGGTGCAGAGGCATGATGGTAACAAATGATCAAGAACTTATAACTTGCATGTATCTGCTGAAGAATGATGAGAATTTCAGAAAATCTTGCTTCATAGTAGAAGTTATTAAAAGGACTGACATGTCAGAAAATCCCGCTTCTTTGTGAATGAAGCTGACCATAGCATAGTGTTGCATCAAAAGGAAGGGCAGTTATTGATTATAAATATTTTTAAAAATCAAACGTGTTTGGAAAGTTAATATTATCAATAAACTGAACTATTGGCAATAGCCAAGACTTTCCACTCATACAGATAACCAATTCAATTTAACTTGACGTAAAGTCTTAGAAAAAGGTACGACATTTCCTACCAAAACTTATTTATCGACTTTAATATTAGAAATAGTTAACTTGCCTTGATGTCTTGCCATAGGCAATAATATTGACAACTAAATTGACACCAAGTCTTGGCAACAACATTACCAGCACCACCCTCCATGAATTATTTATCAATTTTAAATTAATTATATAATATTAGAGTTGGAATTAATTAACTAATTCAAGTCTTGCCCATTGGCAAGACTTTCCATCTAAATGTGTTCACCCCACAACAACTAAAATGCCGTGAGTCCTACAACTGCCAACACTTCCAGTTCATCCGATTCAAAGCAACTTCAGTCTTTAAAATATCAAACATCCAAGTGTACTTGTTTACATAAACACAAAAAATACGGTAAATACGAAATACATGTAATTAAAAACTACTCAGCAGCTTTCTTTAACTCTTTTGTAGTACTAAAAAGTCTCATTTGAACTGCTACACGGATAATCTTGCGACGGAGATAACAAAAGAAAATTTGAAAATTCATCGTCCACATCACATTTTTGCCTTGGAATTCATCAGAAGATCTTGGCTGACTTATAAAATCATCCACCACATCAAAATGTACATGATCAGGATCAGGAGATTGAAGATTCAATATCCATTACCTGCAAAAGTTTAAAAAACAACAATGACAATACATAGTAACAAAACAATGAAACAATAATGAAAAGACCATATACAAACATACAATGACAACTACTGAATGCATGACTGATGAAAAGAGTAAACTACAGAAAAAGTCTCTATAACTATTGCCAATAGCCAACACTTTAAACTTCAGTAGAAGGGACAACTTGTACAAATAGTCTATGCAAGTATTGACAATTGCCAAGACTTTAAACTCTAGTGGAAGGAGCAACTTGTACAAATAGTCTCTGCAGGTATTGACAATTGCCAAGACTTTTACCTATATTGAAGTGCAAAACTTGTAGAGAAAGCCTCTGCAACTTTTGGCAATAGCCAAGACTTTAAGTTCTTCTGCAAGGGGGACCTTACACTAAAAATCTCTAAGAGTATTGGCAATTGCCAAGACTTCTACTTCTACTGCAGTGAACAAGTTGGAGACAAAGTCTCTGCAACTCTTGGCAATAGCCAAGACTCTAAGTTCTGGTGGAAGCGAAAACTTACGCGGAACATCTCTGCAAGTATTGACAATAGCCAAGATTTTAAACTCTACTGCAATAAGCTATTTGCAGAGAAAGTCTATGCAACTCTTGGCCATGGTCAAGATTTAAGCTCTATGCAAAATATGAATATCTAATAGCCATAGGCAATAAAAATCTTCAAATCACCGGAATCAAGCAAACCCAAGCAAAAAAATCCACAGGAACCTCAAACTTAATCCAACAATCATAGATCGAAATGGAAAAAACTAACAGATAAATATATAAACAATAAGTATAAAAAATAACAGGAAAACATAAATGCAAGTAAATGATTACGTGAAATAAAAATTACAATAGAACAAATATACGAAAAAGAGAGAATAAAAAACTCCAAATCTCCAGCACACAAAGAAGAAAGAAGGAGGTCAGGAATGAGGAAAGAGAGAAGGAAACCAGTTCAGCGTGAATTAAGTAGGTCGGGGCAAAATAGTCCTTTCATAGAGGGAGTGATGTGGAGGGCATTTACTTAAAACATTTGTAAGTGGGGACAATTAGGTAAGACCATGTCTTATTAAGGCACTGGCTGAAATTTTTTGCTGTGCTTCTACGTAATCTATAGCTTTATTAATGACAAAGAAAAATATAATAAGATTGACCACCAGTAAGAATATAAATGAGAACTATTTTGTTCTTTTTGGGTTTTCCCACTAATAAAAAGGATTCGGATTCACCGGGTCAACCCAAACCCATGAATTCGGATTGATCTACCAAATCCAAGTTTTTCAGATCAGAAACGTGGAACAAAAAAGGTTCCTTCTTTCCTTAAAAACATCTCTTTATTTCTTTTCTTGTTTTGTTTAGATTCATTCATGTTTCCCTGTTTTATGGCTCTCTGTCTTAGCTATTTCCTTTAAGACCTCATTAGCTTTCCCTTTTTCATTACAATCCATTTTTACATATTATTTCAAGATTTAGGAATTTCCAACAACCCCATCAAATAGTAACAATGCCTGCAGTTAGATTTGAAGCAGCAAAGCAATATTATGCAACAAGTACCCTTGTATTAGGATATGCTTTATGTTCTAGCCTACTTGCTGTTATTAACAAATTTGCTATTACTAAGTTTAATTACCCTGGTCTACTCACTGCATTACAGTACTTAACTTCAGCTCTTGGTGTTTGGGTTTTAGGAAAGTTTGGATTTTTACACCATGATCCTTTTACTCTAGACAATGCCAAGAAATTCTTGCCTGCTGCTTTTGTTTTTTACTTGGCTATTTTTACAAATACCAATCTTTTGCGACATGCCAATGTCGATACGTTTATTGTGTTTAGATCTTGTACTCCTTTACTGGTTGCTCTTGCTGATACGGCGTTTAGGAAGCAGCCGTGCCCATCTAAGCTGACGTTTGTTTCGTTGGTGATTATTTTGGGTGGTGCTGTTGGGTATGTTGCTACTGATTCGGGTTTTACTTTGACTGCGTATTCGTGGGCGTTTGCTTATTTGATAACTATTACGACTGAGATGGTTTATATTAAGCATATGGTGACTAATCTTGGATTGAATACTTGGGGGTTCGTGTTGTACAACAATTTGTTGTCGCTGATGATGGCTCCTGTGTTTTGGATTATTACTGGGGAGTATGTTGATGTGTTTAGTGCTGTAGGATCCAATGCTGGTGGGAGCTTGTTCAACACTGTTGCGTTTGTGGCAGTGTCATTGTCTTGTGTGTTTGGGTTGCTCATTAGTTTCTTCGGATTTGCAGCAAGAAAGGCAATCTCTGCTACTGCTTTTACAGTTACCGGTGTGGTAAATAAGTTCTTGACAGTTGCCATTAATGTTCTCATTTGGGATAAGCATGCTAGTCCATTTGGTTTGATATGCTTGTTGATGACAATTGCTGGAGGTGTTCTTTATCAACAGTCTGTTACTGCTGTTAGCAAAGCTCCACCACAGCGGGAGATGGACAACAAGAATGATCTTCGTGATGATTATGATGATAGTGATGAAGAGAAGGGCATATCTGGTAAAATTCCTCGTCAATGAACATTTCGGTATACATGCTTTGGCTATTGCTGATAATTTGCAGAAATTTCATTTAATGTTTGTTAGATTAGTTTAGGTACCCTTAATGAGTAGAGATTTTTAGATTACAATCAAAGAGTCTCGGGTCCCTTTCTTCCTGCATATTAATCTCGCTGTCCTAGACGTATATCTCCTTGTATGTGATTTGTTGTCATCTCATAGTATTCATATGATGGTTGGTTTTGCTATGCGGATAGTCAATGTATAAATCTTCAATTTTGTCCTGATATGCTTTTGTGAAAAGTAAAACATATGATATTTTCAATTGTTTGGTTTGATAAATATCTGATTGAAGAGGATAATCAGTAAACCACTTGAGTTCTATGCTTAGCAACATAGTATTTCAGTTTTCTGGAGATTATCTGTATTTTTGACGCGATATTTTATCAACGGCCGCAAGAGGTGTATTTTAAAGGCAGAACTTCACTTCTCTGTGAATACATACACTATTTGTATGACTTGTTATTGTTCTTATTTCATTTCTATTAGTTTGTTAATCTTCATAGTTCGTCTGACTTCTCTAGCAACCTTTACATATTATAGAAGCTTGTGATACTTGAGGTTTTCTGCTTCCTCTAGGCAGGCTGGTCTAAATTGATGTTTAGCTTACCGTTTGAATAGTCCACTTTGATAAGTTTGAGACCATTAGAACTGCTGTATACTGATGTTTGTGGGCCTTCTCCTGTAACTGCAGCTCAAGGACATGGTTTATATGTCCTTTTTGATGATTACTTCGCAAAATATACAAGGCTCTTTCCCCTCAAAATTTTTTTTGATGTTGTTTCTATCTTTAGTACCTCCACGTGTTGAAAATTTCTTTAAATTCTCCATTGCTAGTGTATATTCAGATGGTGGGGGAGAGTATCAGAGCTTGACAAATACACTTTCAATCTTGGAGTACAGCTCCTTTTTTCCCCTCCCTCAACGCCTGGAAGAGTAAGTAGTGTTGAAAGGTGACACCGCCACATTATGGAAACAGCTTTGACCCCTTTGCACCAAGCTTTTGTTCCTTTTGCCTAGTGGCCCTACGTATGCACTCCACAGCTGTTTATCTCACATGTATATCTTTTCGTGGTTTCTTTTTTCACCAAATCCCACACATCAGTAAGTTCGTGTTCAAAACCATTTTGTTTGTGGGGTGGTTGGGTGGATTTGGGGGAGGGGCCTGGGGCGAAGGGAGGTTGAGACCATGAATAGGGACAAGTGAATGAGTTAAGGAAAGGTCTCTCCGAGATATGAACCTTCCATTAAGTTAGGGTGTTTTAAAAAACTGAAAGAGTCTACATGGGCTGTCCCAGGCCTTTCTTGATCATTTATTCTACCAGAGAGTATAATTAGAATATGGTCCTGATTGAGCCCTCTTATCGCAAACCAAAAGAAAATTTTATTTGCACTCTGTGTTTGTATGAACTAATGAATATAGGATATGTGTTGTTTACACATCACATACTCTTTGTGGATCTCTATAGTTGGGCTGCATTCTCGAAATGTTCCTTCTTTTTCTGGGTCTTATGGACTATAGGCTTCAACGATTATTCCAACTGCAAAATAGATCCAACCAAGTCCATTGCCTCCCCTAGAATATCCTTCTGGTGAGGATGCGATATGAAATTACCATTCTGTTGTTCATTTTCTATTTGCTGTCTTCCATGCATATTAAGCTAGTTGAATATTGCTGTGTTACACGAATATTAAGTTAGTCGAGTATATTCCGAGGTTGACAAATAACATTTCACAAAAGCAACGGAAGTTACTCAAGAGTTGTACCCAGAAAAGCATGGTGTCTCATTTTTATTTTACCCACCTAAACGCATCTAATAGGCAAAAACTGGAAGAGTTATCATTGCCACAGGACCTTAATAAGTAAGCATGTCTTCGTTGTATGGCCAGCAACGAGAGAGAACGGAATTTTGGACAGCAATCATTTGCATTGGGGATTTTGTTTCTTACCAAATGTAGCGACCCTTTTATTTTTTTCTTTGGGATGATAGATAGCATGTAAAGTTAGAATAAGGTGGACATTCCTTGATTTACATGATGAACAAGACGTATACCTATCCATTACAAGTGTAATCGATAAGCTTTCAGAGAAAAAGGAACCAAGTGTTAAGGCTGTACAACTAGTAAGTGTGCAAAAATGTTCTGTTCCAAGGTGCTGGACCCAACTTCCAAGTCCAATTACGTAATCCTTATCCGCCTTTTCTTACGTTTAGTTTTGTTAAGATACTAGGGTGGGAGAACAACCACACTGTAGAAAACAAGTACTTAATTCATTTATTGTTCTTTTAATCTTTTTAAGCTATCTTATGATACCATTAGATCAGATTAGGTGTTCAACGTTTTCCCCAAAAAGACTGTCATTCCAAATCACTGAACATAGGAGAAAATTGAAGCTAATTGAGAGCTCTTATCTAAAACAACGCAATGAGCACACTAGGAGAATTACAATGTGCTAAGAGAGAGCATTTTTCCTTTTATCAAAGAGGATTGAACTGAAAACCAATCCATTCCTTGGTCATATTTCTTTTGCTGGTAAAATGTCTCATAGTTAAACTACAAAAAAGGTTTGTTGTAACCTATGAGGGGAAGAACATTAGACCCAACTCTAATAAGCTATTGACAATACATTTGACAATATATCGGAAGCCGTGTTTAAAAATGAACTTCATCGTGTGCGATTCCTCCTCATTAATTGGGATTGTAATGCTATTGAGTAAAGTGAAAGAATGTTGCTGAGATTGTTAACAAGTACAATACATTTTGTTTATAGTATAGAAAGAAGGGGGTTTTTTTTTTTTTCCTAAGAAGATATTTATGTATGAAATTTCGAGCGACAAATGTGAAGTAGGGAAATTGATCTCATTAGATATAAGAGAGCGAAAACATCCATCCATTTTATATGCGTATAAGACAGAAAAATTATCTAAAGACATAATCCATTAAATCAAGAATTATTCTTTACCTTTCACCTGAGTTGAGTCCAAAAAATATGGAGACATCAGCATTTACCAACAAATAATTCAATTAAGTTAGCGGCAAATGTTGTCAAAACTTTGTCGAGCAGTATCTTTATCACACAGGCAGTATGTTATAAGCTTTAATACTAGATTATCCAACTTGAGTTGTTTACTACCCTCATCCATTCTTGCTCAGTCATTATATACTCTTCCCACGAATGAACTAAATGAGCATCCACTGTGTTACCCGGTGTCTCTTGAGTTTTTCGATGTCAATCACAGTGTGTATAAAAAAAGCAATTAAAATGAGAGTCGTTGCACTTGCTTGTATTAATCAAAAGCCAACCGATTACAAGAAAGCCAACGGGATGTCGAAGGGGTGTGAGACACCAGAGCAGAAATATGAAAGCAGCTTACAAATATTCGAATCCTTATACCCCTTATATATGTCTTAAAAGAAAAATCCATGTCCACGCATTAGACAATAAAGGGCTAGACAATCATACTAGAAAAATACAGAAAGATAAACTAACTATATTGATATGGTGTGCGGCACTTTGAGGGGTTGCATCCTTGTCTGCGTCTTCACGGCGCACGCACAGGGCACGAGGCTTTGGCGCAGGGCAATCTACGTTGGGGCGTGCATGCGTAGGTCGCATGACATTGGCACACTCTAGTGCTGGACAAGTAGTATTAGGCCGCACATGCGTAGGTCGCATGGCGTTGGCGGACTCAAGTGCGGGGCGTGCGGGCGCTGGTTGCGGGCAGGCTTTGAGGGCGCTGTCTGCTTGCTGCACGCAGGCACGCTCAACTGGTGGGGCGACATACACAGATGCGCATATAGATCTTGGCGCGGCCACATCCGTGGCACTAGGCGCGTTGAGGCTTGCCAGGGCACCACAGGGCGCGCCTAAGGAGTCATGGGGCACGGCTGAGAGAGAGGCCGCCCATGACATTCTCCCCCACCTGAGTTGGCAGCGTCCTCGGCGCCTTCCTTGCAAGATAATCAGCTATCAGGTCCTTGAAGGCTTTGAGCTCTGTTCCCCTCTCCCATGTGTTCTACTCTGCATCACATCTGCTCCATTTCACCAAAAATTCCTAGTGATCTTTCCTTGAGGCGTGAATAACACGGTCATCAAGGATAGCTTCTACTACTTTCTTCCCTGACCACTTGTTCTTCCGGATGCTTGGCATTGTGAGTTGGCTTCTGGAAGGATCATCCTTGTCTTCTTGGAAAGGCTTCAGCAGGCTGACATGAAAGACATGATAGATCTTCCACCAAGTTGCAGTTCAACACGATAGGCAACTTTTCCAACACATTTCACAATGGACAGAGGTCCAATGTATTTCTGCAAAAGACGCGGGTCATGAGCTCCTGCAAACAAATATATCTTGGGGATCTTTACTATCACCTTGTCCCCAACTTTGTACTCCACAAAATACCGGTTTTGATTTGCATATTTTTTCATCCTCTTTTGTGCCTTTTCAAGATAGCTCCGCACTATCTCTAGGCTTCTCTTCAACTCTCTTGAGAAACTTGCAGCTCTGAAAGACTTTGACACATTTTGTGCATCAACAGTATGCGGGAGAAGAGGTTGTTGTCCCATGATAATTTCAAAAGCGCTCCTGTTGGTACATGAGCACTTTTGGGAATTGAAGCACAACTGGGCAGAATCCAGTAGCTTCACCCAATTCTTCCGCGACCCAGTTACAAAATGCCGCAGATATTCTTCGAGCATACCATTGAACCGCTCCGTCTGGCCATCAGATTGCAGATGAAAGCTGGAGCTGTGGCTCAACTTGGACCCGAGGCACTTAAAGAGCTCGGTCCAAAAGTTACTAGTGAATCGCGAGTCACGATCACTAACAATATCTCTAGGTGAACCCCAATACTTCACCACATGCACAAAGAAAAGCCGTGCCGTTTCTTCAGCCGCTATATATTTCGGGGCTGCTATAAAAGTCGCGTATGTAGAGAACCGATCAACCACTACTAGAATAGTGGTTAAATCTCGAACCTTGGGCAATCCTGTAATAAAATCCAGAGAGACGCTTTTCCAAGGCCTCTTTAGGATAGGTAGCGGCTGCAAAAGTCCTGCTTACGTCAAGCGGTCCGGCTTATCTTTTGGGCAGACCAAGCAGGTCTGCATATATTGATCTACATCATCCGCCATCTTTGGCCTTGTAGTATGCGCGTTGAAGTAGCGCCAAGGTCCTATCCATTCTAGGATGCCCGACCCAGAAGGTATCATGGCATTCCTTCAAAAGAGTCTTCCGCAAATCACCTCCCTTAGGCATATAAATCTGCTTTCCTTTTGTCTTGAGAAAACCATCATCCATATAGAACTGCCGCATTTTTCCTTGCTCCACAAGGCTGATCAAGTATTGAGCGGCAGGATCACGAACAAGAAAATCCCTGATCTGATCCTTAATACTGCTGGCTACCTCGCTTCCCCTAAGGGCGGGGAGCATACACACCATGGCTAAGTCGGCCCTCCAACTTAGTACATCAGCAACTTGGTTTAACTTCCCACTCTTATATTCCAAGTGGAAATTAAACTCGACAAGAAACTCTTGCCATATCGCCTGCCTCCCATTCAGTTTTGGCTGCGCCATAAAATAGCTAACAACAATGTTGTCTGTTTTGACAACGAAGGGTGCTCCTTGTAAATAATGGTGCCATAAGTGCAAGCAGTGGACAACAACCAACAACTCTTTCTCATGGGCCGCATAGCGCCGCTCCGCATCCTTTAGCTTCCGGCTCTCATAAGCAACCGAATGCCCCTCTTGCATCAAAACTCCACCAAGTGCGAAGTCTGAGGCATCAGTCTGTACTTCAAACGACTTGGCCATATTAGGAAAAGCCAAAATCGGGCTACTTGACATAGCCCTCTTCAAAGTAGCAAAGGCCTTTTCACGGCTTGGACATCACTCCCATGGTGTGGCCCTCTTCAAAAGCTCCGTCAAGGGCATGACAATAAGAGAATCTTCACGAACCGTCGATAGAAGTTCCATAGGCCTAAGAAAGATCTTAGGGCATGAATATCCTTCGGTTGTGGCCAATCAGCAATGGCATGAATTTTCCAGCTATCCATTTTGATTCGTCCCTCTCTGACTACATGCCCAAGAAAGTCGATATGCTTTTGGGCAAAAGCGCATTTCGACGCCTTGGCATATAACTCGTGATGTCAAGACCTTCTTCAAATGCATCATATGATCCTCCATGCTCCTGCTATAAATCACAATGGCATCCAGATAAACAACCACAAATTCATCTATAAACTCCCGGAAGACTTGATTCATCAACGTACAAAATGTTGCCGGAGCGTTAGTTAAGCAGAAAGGCATAATTAGAAAATCAAACGATCCATATCTTGTGACACAAGTTGTCATGTGTTCATCTCCTTCAACGATGCACACTTGCCAATAGCCTGATATCAGGTCTATTTTAGTGAATATCGTAGCACTACCCAACCTGTCGAACAAGTCTGCCATCAGAGGAATATGGTACTTGTTCTTCACAGTAATTTTGTTCAGCGCTCTATAATCCACATAGAGCCTTAAGGAGAGGTCGTGCTTCTTTTGAAATAGCACAGACGACCCATAAGGGGACTTAGAGGGCACATTAATTCTAGCATCCAACATTTTTGTCCATTGTCTCCGAAGCTCAGTGAGTTCGGATTGTAACATTCAGTACGGTGCCCGGGTAGGACGTTGGTCCCTGTCTCTTGACACCCTTCTTCGGTTGCATGGTTGAGATGCTCATCTTATTCAACTTTCCATACAAAGTTGAAACTATGCATGGTTTTGAAAAGGCCTGTGACTGGTGTTAATAGGTACACGAATTATTAAGAGATTTTCGGAGTCGCCACTTGACAAGTTAAAGGTGTGCCAAGTCACCAAAGTGGTGTACCTAGAACACCTATGACTCGTAAATGGTCTGCGTCAGAGTTCCAGATAAGGATCTCGGTTGACTCTCGGGAAGGTGTTAGGCACCCTCGAATCCTGTGCTAAGCACAGTTGCTTTTATTGTTGCATTTCGACTCTTTGAATTTCTATTTGTTATACCTTGCCTTGATTTTATTACGCTTCAATTTAATATTAATTTTTATCATTTAACAATTGAAACTCCAATCGAATATAGTCGTGCGATAACTTCACTCGTTCGAAATCTTTCGACTTAAATCGATTAATTCGCGCAGGCACTTCACCTGTTCGAAATCTCTCGACTTAATATGAGTTTCAAAATAAACTATTGATTAACATGATTCAACTTCTTTAGCTATAATATAAATAACTCATTCATCCTAATAGGCTGCCTAATATATTAACTTTGCTTATCTTTCCCTTATCAAACGTTCCTACTTTATAAAGTTATTAAAAGAAAGAAAACTTAACACGCTGCCTAACCGAATCAGGACCAAGTTCGTCATTCTTTATTTTAAGTTGATTTGCGCTCATAATCCCATTTTTCCTACAAATTTAAGATAAATTATTTATTGCTCTCAAAGTCCACTAAGTACATTACCATATTTACTGAGTTGGAAATTTATGTCCATTAATGGGCCTAGAAGTGCCTAATCTTCTCACATTTTGTCTTTCCCATTTGAAACTGTCGATTTTTTTTCCCACAGAAATTCCAAGCCAAGAATCAGTTTGAAATCATCCATCGTGACTACAGATAATGCAGTCTTCCCTTCATAGGGACCCAGTTTGATTGGAACTCCCTTTACCACACCTCCAACAAGTTGAGCTGGAGAGTTAATAGCCTTCACTCGACCATGATCCTTCTCCACGACAAGTCCTAGTCGTTCAACTTCCGTTGCCGCCAAGTAATTATGAGTTGCACCTGTCTCATACATCGCCCGAACAGGTTTGCTATTAGCCCGAACGTCGATATACATGAGTCCCTTACTTTTTCCAACCCGAGGTTTGGCATCGATATCTGAACTCATCTTCTGACCAACATGATCAGATTCATTCTTTATCCAAAGACCAACATTGCTTGATTCACCTATTTCCTGAGAAATAGAATAGAACGTGTGCGAGAACGCACCAATTGGAGCTTCATCTTCATCCTCATCCTCATATCCCACTTCTTCTGCCTCAAGAGTTTCATGGGCATTCAGCTTCCTCTTTTTAGGGCAATCAACAACCCTGTGAGGACCGCCACATTCAAAACATCTACCTTTAGGAATAAAGGTTCCATTTTCTTTGTTTTGAGATGCAGTGTTGCTACTGCTTGAGGAAGAGGCCTTGAAGTAATTAGTGCTCCTCTCTCCCTCACCTTTGCTAGGACCACTCTTATTGGATTGGCCCCCTTTATAGTTGTTTCTACTAGCAGGACGTGAAGTCGCCTGCTGCCTGTCATTTCGAGTATCCACTTAATAGCCAGCAGCGTACTCAGCAGCCTGAATAGCCCTTGCCAACGTGTCCACCCTTTGCCTATGTAACTCGGCACGAGCGTAAGGTTTCAGCCCCTCCATGAAGGTAAAGAGCTTATCCTTCTCAACCATGTCGTGAATGCTTAACATTAGGGCTGTGAATTCACGAACATATTCCCGCATAGACTTCGTTTGCCTTAGCTCCCTGAGCTTTCGTCGAGCGCTGTACTTGACGTTTACTAGAAAGAATTGTCCACAGATAGCCGTTCTCAATTCATCCCATGCAGTCAATTCTAGGACACTATTCCTTATGGCCTCAACCTTTCCACGCCACTATAGCTTGGCATCACCGTCGAGATACCTAACCGTGGCTTGATCATTTGATCGTCATCCAACCCACCAATCGCCTTAAAATATTCTTCCAGGTTGAATAAGAAATTCTCGACCTCTTTAGCACTTCGAGCACCATTGTAATGTTTGGGTTCTAGGATCTTCATCTTTTGCTTAGGAGCGAAATTCATTGCACCCCCACCACCATTCCCTCCTCCTGTGAGAAGGCCTTTCATGACTTGAGTCATCTGGTTGTTCACAGTATTTTGCAACGCTGCATGAGACACCACATTTTCATCCAGCTGTTGCTGCATGGTAGCATTCTTTTCTTCGCTCCCACCGAGCCTATCCTTGACTGCAATAAGCTCAACGCGGTCATTCTCTATATCTTGGCTCATGTGAGCAATATCTGTCTCACTCTATCGGGCAAGGCGACTAAGATCATCCAGCCTTTCCTCAAGACTAGCTTTGAGATTTGGGATCGTCCCTGTGATCTCTTTTAGTGCCTCGACCGACTCTTCGAGCACACCAACCCGTTCAACATTCGTTTTTGTTCCACCAGCCATGTTCCATACTTTCTGTCAACCGTTTCTCCTGTCCGTTGTCGAGCCTAGGCTCTGATACCAACTGTTACGCGACGCCTTCTTGATTTTGCTTAGAAGGACACCGTAACATCAGCCCATGGTCCCCTCCGCACGCTAGACTAGATTGTCAATGCCGTGCTGGAAACCGATGTCAATCACAGTGTGTATAAAAAGAGCAATTGAAATAAGAGTCGTTGCACTTGCTTATATTAATCTAAAGCCAAACGATTACAAGAAAGCCAACGTGGTGTCGAGGGGGTGAGACACCCGAGCAGAAATATGAAAGCAGCTTACAAATATTCGAATCCTTATACCCCCTGCATAAGTATTAAAAAAAAAACCCATGTCTACACATTAGACAATAAAGGGCTAGACAATCATTTTAGAAAAATACAGAAAGATAAACTAACTATATTTACATGGTGTACGACACTTTGAGGGGCTGCATCCTTGTATGCGTCTTCACGGCGCGCGTATAGGGCACGAGGCTTTGGCACGGGGCAATCTTCATTGGGGCGTGCATGCGTAGGTCGCATGGCATTGGCGCACTCTAGTGCGGGACAGGTAGCGTTGGGACGCGCATGCGCAGGTTGCATGGCATTGGCGCACTCAAGTTTGGGCCGTGCGGGCGCTGGCTACAGGCAGGCTTTGATGGCGCTGTCTGCTTGCTGAGTGCGAGCACGCTCAACCGGTGGGATGACATAGCAGCTGCGCATGTACATCTTGGCGCGGCCACATCCGTAGCATAGGCGCTTCGAGGCTTGCCAGGGCACCACGGGGCATGCCCAAGGAGTCATGGGACACGGCTGAGAGGCCGCCCATGACAACTGACATGTCACTAAAATGTGCCTTATTTGAGCTTCTAATAAAATTTATTAAAAGTATACTCCATCGCTAGGTAATGACAAGAATAACTATTACGAAAACATTTTATACGAAAATTATTAAAGCCCACAAATTGAGGAGAATAATTTTATATAATACAATGAATTACCGTAGGATAAGGGAGAAAGAAAGTAGTGATGAAATTAAGAGCTAGAGCCAGTGGTTTCAAATGAATGATTTCTGCATACACACACACATACATACATCCACACTTAATTGAGTCATAAGCAATAAGTTTAACCGAGTTCAATGAGAACATATGCAAAATTCACTAATTAATGGTGGCAAATCGGCAAGTATAATCAAATTTGGACAAGTGAACAGTTAATCGGTTCGGTCGACATAGGTCAACTAGTGGGCCATAACATCATCCGTCTAAGATGAACGAATTAATGCCCCCTCCCCCCGCCCCCCCCAATCCACCTAAACTCGTGGGGCTTAAACTATTGGATTGATTTTACCACACCTTAAGTTCACCTATGAAAATACACAAGGAGCAGTATCTTAGTAGGATTTTTAGGAACATACTCCCTCCGCTATATTTTATTTAATTTTTTAGCTTATTTTTTTGGTCCACAATATTTGATCTTTTCGAAAATTAAGACACAATTTTATAATATCATCCTTTGCTAATAAATAATTTTAAACAAAATGATACTAATAATAGCTTGAATAAGGATTAATATAGTCAATTATATTATTAATTAATGCTAAAAAGATGATTTTTTTAATATACGTGAAAACATCCAAAAAATCAAATAATATGGACCGAAAGGAGTAGTATAAATGGATTGCAAACTTAGAAGGGCAGTGAGGTAACATTTTAATGAAGAGCCATACCATAAAAAAGCAGGATCCCACCTTTGTTATTGGTTGATGGTGCCTACTGCCTGTTTGCCTGCAAGGCATGGGCTGCTAGCACTACTTCCTACACATGAATTCGTACTTCTTTGGATAGAGTGAATTACTCCTAAGATATTATGGTCCCATATTCTTTAAAAAAAAAAAACTACTCCTAAGATGCAATGGTCCCATATTCTAAATTCTCGTAAGTTGTATGGACCACATAGGAGGCAAATTCCAAGGTCTGACACCGTATCATTGCCTCATTAATCGTTTAACTTCCCAAAGATATACTCCAATTAGTTAAGCACTCCTAATTTATACTCACCTTATGAAAGGTGACCTTTGAAAGGTGATCTTCGAAACAAAAAGTGCATGTTACTTGAATTTTTTTATATACTACCATATAACTTCTCATTTAGCAGGGAGTTTCGTCTAAGAATCTAAATCTCTCTCTCAATCATATCTTCCTAGTAACATAAGCAGTAAAATACTCCATCCGTTCCAAAATGGTTGTCATAGTTCGGATTTCGAGAGTCAAACGAATTCATTTTGACCGTAAATTTAAATATATACTCTTTAAGTTTTTTGTAACGATGTTTATATATTTAGAAACTGCATAAAAAGTACTATAAGTCACAATAATTAATAATTCAAAATATTTAAAAGACATATGCAAATATTATGGTCAAAGTTAAACTCGTTTGACTCTCGAAATTCGAACTATGACAACCATTTTGGAACGGAGGGAGTATTATGCGGAGAAAAAAAGTAAGAGGCCAGCAATTGAGTGACTGGTGTTGAATCTAAACGTTTCGTCTTTCCAAAATATTCCCCTCTATCATTTTTAACATGTTACTCCATTTCATAAATCCATTTAGTTTTCTCATTCTACTTTAATAATTTTCAAGATAGAACATGTGTACCATCTCTTTTTGAGTTTATTTACAGCGAATAATTTATATTCCGTATTTATAATGGTATTTTTATATTATTTTCTTCTTTTCAAATTTATTTTCAAAATTGTCCTTCTTTAGCTGAGCGTCTATCGAAAATAATCTCTCCACCATAATGGAGGTAAAATCTGCGTACATTTCACCTTCTCCAAATTCTACTTGTGAGATAATATTGGACATATTGTAATCACCATTCCGGGTAACATTACACATTCTGCAATGCACAATTCTTTAGTTGACCTGAAACAAGATGCTTATAAAGATGCTTTGTTTGAAGACCACGTAATGTTTATGTACAACATTTTAAATACAAGGGGATGTTAAAATTTGCAATGTTATTATTGGGTCAGTTCAATTCAATTGACTCTTTGGACTGCTAAAAGGATGTCTTCAAGGCATATCTTTCTAGGTACTTCCAGTGTCTGATTTTAGTTAAGCTTATTTTGAATAATAAGGTGACAGGTTGCCGTTTATTAGGTTAAATAAATGGTGGAGGTCAGTAAAAATAAATTAAATAATGAGATTTTCCTGAAAATGCAACTATTTTCAGTTGACATTTGATGCAAAATCTACTAGTACTCTAGTAATAATAGCATAATTACTAAGTAATTTTCAGGTGAGGATTGGAAATATTTGCAACATCGGACACATGGTTCTGTTACACATGTCCCAGTATTCAGAATATTCGCTTGTAAATTAGCATTTCCCTGTTTTTACCCCGGGTAAGGAAAGGTGCTGTTCAGACATTACGCTATTTCTCACTACTATGGGTAGTAAAACTGATTTATACGAAGAAAAATGACATCAATTTTTGTATTATTATCGAATAAAGGGAACACTGCAATAGAGTCAAAATATTTAGAGAAATAAAGCTCCTCTTCTTCACCTAAGTTCTCAAACTTACATTTGAAATGCCTTATTTATAAATATAGAAACCATTATTATCATATAACAGTTATTTTGTGTGGGTAAAAATACGTCACCTATAATTACAGGGATGCAAATATATCGGACGCTGAGGATACACACTTGCTCTACAAGCCACGACCGCTTAGTCGACAAAGGCCTTGGGACGTAAGGCATACATCCCATCACTTTACGGTTCACAGTCTCCTAGTTAGAATTAATTTGTATCACCGCCCTGAGTAAACATGCCCATGATCTATAGTCTTTGTATTTTACCATAATTAGGACTGAGTAAATCATTGCTATAAATACCCATCCTCCCTATTGTATTATTCATCAAATGATTCCCCAAAAGTCTGACTATTCTCAAGGAATAAGATCTCTTTTTTTTTCTGCTTTATTTTCTTTTCCTTAGTATCTTCCGTATTGCTTGTGACCTTTATACATTTTATCTGTTTAACCTATTAAGCAATTTTTAGGCACAAACACTTTGGCGCCCACCGTGGGGCCCAAGAAATTGTAGGTTGAAGGAGAAGCGTGACCATGTCGAACGGTAACGATGATGTCCCAAAGCATGGGCGTAACTACCTTATGCCTAGGGGTGTCACTGATACCCCTTGGTTGAAATTTTTTATTAATTATGTGAATTAGCAACGTAAAAGAATAACAAACACGTGCAAGTATAATAAAACGACACTTCTTGTTGCTAAGAGTTTTCGGCTGAGTTGGTTAAGTGCATCGCGTTATTGTATGGGTCGGTGATTTGAGACTTGCATTTTTTAATATCTAGTTGCCTCTTTTTACTTCAAAAATGTAGATCATTCGGTCTTGAACCATTGGCCTCTCCCTTAAAATATTAAAATAAATCATTAAGCTAATAAAACTTCTATAATCTTGAGACAACAAAAATTAATACTATCCTTATAGTATATTTCTTCCTAAAAATTAATTCTTGGGGTCTGGTCTTAGTGTTGTTCCATAGTGGCTAGAGGTTCCTTTTTTTCTTTTGTGTGCGTGTGTGGGAAGTGACACTGCTTATAATTTTTTTTGCATATGCCACTGCCCAAAGGATACCATAGATGCGGTAGACGACTTATCAAAAGATCCCAGTGATCTCGATAGATAGCCGAAGGACACCCCAAAGGGTCCGATCTTTGTGGATAGTGACTGTGATGAAGATCAACCGCACGGAAGAAACTCTAAGCTCGAATACTTCCTTGCCAGTTTTATCAAAACTTAGGAGGAGCGAGGGGAACAAAACTCGGTGAACATGGTCGAAAAGATGGCCAAGATGCTAGAGGCGATCTTCGTTGGTTCATTCCTGAGGCCAGCATCCCCACGAGGACCCGAGCCCGTGAATAATTCATTAGCTTCCATTCCCAAATGGAGGATAAACATGGATATTGCCCCAGGAAGCTCTACAGCGACCAACAGTTAGAGTATTTAAGGAGTGCCTGTCATTCAAGATATCCTCAAGGAATTAAAGGTAATCCATGATCGGATCAGAAAAGTGTCGGGTGAACCACCTCAGGTTACGGCTGTTGACGAGCAGAAGTTCTTTAAGCATGCATACAAGGCGAGCGTTGTACTTGTCTGTGAACCTAAGCACTTCCATTTGCTGGATAACCTTAAGTATGATGGAACCACTGATCTGGACGAGCACATCGCTACATATTATACAACCGTCAAGAGCAATCAGATCATAGAAAAAGAAACCTAATCCACTATGGTAAAAAGTTTCGGTTGAACCCAGACCAAGAGAACCCTCACATGGTACACTCAGCTGCCTCTTGGGTCAATTGAATCCTTCACCCAGATTCAAGGTTAGTTAAAAAAAAATGCACTCTGGTGCCCGTAAGAGAGAAAAATACATGGAGGATATCTTCGAGATCCGCCAGCATGACGGAGAGCTATTGAAGGATTATATGGAGAGATTCCAAAGAGAGCATATGGAACTTCTGTTTGTGCCTAAAAAATTGCTTAATAGGTTAAACAAGTAAAATTTATAATGGGTCACAAACAATACGGAAAATACTAAGAAAAAGTAAATAAGCAGAAAATAAAAAGATCTTATTCTTTGAGAATAGTTGGATTCTTTGAAAATCACTTGATGAATAATACAATAGGGGAGAAGGGTATTTATAGCTATGATTTACCCAAGTCCTAATTATTGTAAAAGACAAAAACTATAGGCCATGGGCCTGTTTACTCAAAGTTGCGATATAAATTAACCCTAATTAGGAGACTGTAAACCCTAAGACAGCGAGATATATGCCTTACGTCCCAAGGCCCATGCTTTCCAAACGGTCGTGGCTTGTGGAGTAAGCGTGTTTCCTCAGCGCCCATTAACTTGTAGAGTAAGTGTAGTCTTTGCTAGCTGGACTCGTATCCCCGTAATCATAGGTGGCATATTTTTACCTACACAACCAGTTCTCCAACTTGTTGAGTGCTATTGTAAGTGGTTAAGAAGTGAAAGAGGCATGATAGAAAATGTAGAGACCTTCCTAAGACTTGTTCTCATCCCCTATCTTATCGCATGCCTTGCATTGATTATAATACTCAAGTACAGTGACGTGGAGCCTAGCGATTGGAGGATTACGCCCGCATCTTCCCAATCCCAAAATTGCTCTGCCATATCCCAAAATTATAAGGATTTATCACGTAATCCATGATTATCATAATCTCACGTCTGTAAACGACTCACTTACCTTTGAGACTCCTTTCGCATGTATAAATGTATCATTATACCAAAGAGTTTTCACTCACATATTCCTCTGCAGTTTAACTTCTACAAAAACTTCTGTCATTTTCAAACTCATTTATATCTCAATGGCTCAAGAAATGTAATTTTTACCCAGAGGTTTTAGAGTTTAGGAACACTTTCCCATGACCTTGTATCATGAAAACGATGGCAAGATACAAACTACTAAACAAGAGGGTGAAAACGACAATGTTTCCATCGAGTGTTACCCTTATGCCGTCCAACCTGATGATATTTCCCACATTAGTTTTGAATGCAATTGGTCGTCTATAGTCAACATCATTATTCCTACCGCTAGAGAAAGGATCTCCACCTATTGTGCTGGTTATTCGATGGTTCATACTTATCCTTTCACTCTTCGCCTCAACAAACGCGTACGCTCGATCGTCGAGGAAGTATGTCATCAATATGACATTTGTTTAGGCCAAGTCGGGCCTTTTCTCTGGCATCTGGTCGCTATCCTCAACCATTTGGCTGCTCATGAAAACCTGGACTTCACTTTCTGGCACCTTTATGCCTTCTACTCCCTTTCGTCTTCATAAGGCATGCATGTTGAACTGAAAGAGGCGAGGAAGAAATGGTATCGTTCCCAACAGCAAGGATTCCAAGGACCGTGGCTAGTTCGATCGATAAGTAGGGGTGCGTCCTCCATGTATTGCCTCATCCTACCCCTTTCCAGGAGTCTTCAATAGGAAACGTAAGTCTCCGTACTTCAATTATGTATACTATGATTACCTCATTGTTGTGTGCAGGCTCCTTGTTAATGAAGGGCATGAGGCTGAAGAAGAAGCCGGTGTGGAGGACAAGGTTATCATACCAACTACTCACTTTGAGGCCCAGCTTCAGGTTGGCTTAACCTTTTCACCTTTCTTTTGCCTCGTTACTTCATGCATTTTGTTAACTACTTTTTGTCGAACATGCACAAAACTTGTTGTTGTGGTCTCGGCCCCTCAACCGATTGGTTCTCCTAAAGTGGTTGTCAAAGTCGATACCATCACCAAAAGGTCTGGTGATAGATCTCGTGAGATCGTTACCCCCATTGCAGCGGGAATTAATCTGTTCCAGAATCCTGACACTGTAACTGATCATACTGCTGAGCTGGTTGGCTCATCCAAGAAGCATTGTATTTTTTATCATAATTATCATGACCTACTGAAGGCTGCTGGTGGATATTTCCTTATGATATGTTCTTTTCTCTCCCCGGCCTCCTTGTTTTAAGTTTAACTTTCACTTTTTTCTAAATATCTTCACGACACTCATCTAGGGGTTGATGAACTGCCATGAAATCATTCATCACGAGGGCGTTGATGAATGCCCGAAGAAAGAGAATAATGAGCTTCGGGGCCAGGTTTCCAGTTTACAGCCTCATGTCTCCAGGGTAGAAAGTTTGATACTGGGGTCCAAGCTACGCGGAATGCTCATTGATTCCAACAGATGTGTGCTGACCAAGTTAGTGCTGGGATGGATGCTGAGATCCGTAAGCGCAAGGAGGAAATGGCTGCGCTGTCATCATCTCTCCATGAAGCTAAAGTCATTGGACAAATGCATCGGGCTCAAGTGGTCTATTTGAAAGCAAATGAGGTTGCTTTGAGGCATTAGATATCTGCAATCGAAGAGAGAACTAAGGCCGCTGAGAAAGAAGCCTATGAAGCCATGAGCCTTTTTACTTTTCTTGAGGATGAAAGCGACAGGCTGCTGAACAAAGTCCAATCCTAGGAAAAGGTCCGTGACAAGCTTTGTGACGATTCCCACACATATGAGTGCCCTGCGTGCCAGGCATGTGGCTGAGGTGGACCCCAAAAATTTGGCTACCGCGCTTGTCACTCCCCGCAAGATCCATACAAAACCTAATCTGGACCTGCCTGTTGAGATCGCGAAAATGACCAGGCCTGTGGCACAAACCGATGCTCAGTTGGGATCTGACCCTGAATGGTTCTAAAGTAGCAAGTGGTGATGGAGATGATGACCTTCCAATTGGGGAGCCTGCAGTAGGTGAAGCAGGACCTTCGTGGAGTGTTGCCGTGGAGGGAAGTCCCCCGAGAGAGAATTAGTTCCCCCTTTTTTATAACAATATTGTGAACTCCCACCCATGTTCTTGGGCGTTTTAATGAATTTGAACGAAGCATGCCTACTTTGAGGCGATCGATTTTAATTCTATTCATGTCTCTTGCCACTATCTATTGTTTGCCTATGGCGATTTTAACTTTTTTTGTTGTAAGCAGTTTAACTAATGGTTTTGGAGGGATTTAGTCTCCATAGTATAAAATTGTGCCTATGGGGGCATATATGCGCCGGAAATTGGAGGCTTTTGTTAAGTTGGTAACAGACATCGTGTTTTACTC
Organism: Petunia secreta; assembly: GCA_029990175.1. Taxonomy (NCBI): domain Eukaryota; kingdom Viridiplantae; phylum Streptophyta; class Magnoliopsida; order Solanales; family Solanaceae; genus Petunia; species Petunia secreta. The sequence continues at coordinate 45,058,167 of JARKIP010000022.1, read as the reverse complement.
TAATGCTTAGAATGTTAGCATATTATTGAAAGTATGAATGGGCGTGTACGTCTGCTGATGACCAATTTACACCCACGGGTAGCGACTTAAAAGTGTCTATGATAGATGTCTTTATGTAGGGCATGGCCCGCGCCCTGAAGGAAACGTCTTTAGGTCTTTGCGGTTAATGGAGAATTTTTGCGTTCAAGATAGAACAGTTGTGCTTGTTCACTTGAGTGTTTAAGTCTTTAACAGCGCTGCGCAGGCGGGCATCCCCCCTAACATGTTGGTGTAATTGTTGAATTGACGATTTCAACGTCCGGTAATGCCTGGTGGCTTAATTAGAAGTGATCTAGCTTGAGTGAGTAGTTTACTCTAATCTCGTAATGAAGTCAGTGTTTTTCTTCAACTCAAATATGAATGAGGGCTATGAATAGTTGGATCTTTGAAGGATATAAATATATAACCGACTAAAACGGAATAATAGTTTTATTAAGTGATAAAGAGGGGAGCACTGGGCTCATACTATTGTGAGTACATAACGTGTAACATGGATGAAAAGTGAAAGTACTAAGACTAAGTAGCAATTAATACCCAACAAACTAAAGGAACTAAGTAAATAACTAAAAGGAGTTATACTTCCATATGTCCCACTCCTACTCCCCCAAACGTTTAATAAATCAAGTGATTGGAACAATTATCTTAGTTGATTGAGGCTTCGAGGTCTTCTCCATCACCATAGGGGCTTTCTTTTCCCTGGTGATGGTTTGGCCACTCCAAGAGTGGCCATTTTGTAAAACTCCCTTGCTACCTCTTGCTCTCCAAGTATCTCTTTTAATCCCAATTCAGTAGGGTATTTGAGCTTTTGGTGCAAGGTGGAAGGCACTACCTTCATTTGATGAATCCATGGCCTTATTACGATAGCATAGAGGATGCCTCATTTGGTTACCTGGAAGATGTAACATGATCGGCTTCAGGTGTATGAACCGTGAGATTCACTTCTCCAACGGACTTCTCATAAGAGTCATTAAATCCTACAAAAGTGTAGGCGCTAGAAGTCATTTGATCTTTGATCCCCATGGCTCGTACGGTCTCCCACTTGATTAGGTTTACAGTGTTGCCAGCATCGACTAGGATGCATTTGACATCCGTGTCTCCTATCCTTAGTATTATGTCAAAGGCGTCTTGATAGAGAGTATCGCAAGTGGCAAAGTCTTCATCAGCGAACAAGATTATTACATCATAGGCGCGGCCCTCTTTGAGCTCTGCCTCATTTTATTTGAAACCATTAGGTAACATAGGGCCGCTTATTATGATATGATGGACCTTTTTGGCTCAGGTAGATTTAGGGGACCCTTCGAGCTCCCGTTTTTGGCATAAGTCTGTTTCCCTCTCTATGTCAATAGTTCCTTCAGATATTGTTTATTGAGCAGGTTCATCACTTCAAGTATTATGGTCGTACAACCAGCAGTCTCTTGCCCATGATTTTTTTGGAAATCGCAGAAGAGGTTTGAATCTTTCTTGCCGGGTTCTGCTCTCATGTTGTTGGGCCAGCGTACTGTAGTATTTCTCGTATGATCCCTTATAAATTCTCCTGCATTGATGCACAGTCCCAACCCTTCAAACCTATTGGGGGCTCTCTTTATGCTGAACGACCCTCTGTGACTATAGGAGGTTGCCTTACGGGTATCTTCACATTTTTCGACAAGCTTTGGGGATCGGCCCTGTATTCTCTTATATTTCACTTTTCTTTATCCTCTGCCCATGGATATTCTTCTTGCTCCCACTTCTGGCTCCGTTGGCTAGTATCTTCAAGAGCTCTACGTGTATTACCATCGAGCACCTGGGACGGTTTTGGCTCAAGACGGAATTTTTCATTGTACCGCTGATGTAGGCCATCCCTTGTTGTCACTAGTGTTGTGTCAGACTCCATTGTATCTCTATCGTGGCCTGTGAACCTAGGGAGTTCAGACTCTTACCAAAGGCTACTACAAAGATGTTGTTGGGCACTGGAGGAAGTTCCATGCGCTCTCTCTGGAATCTCTCCAGATAATCCTTCAATAGCTCTCCGTCATGATGGCGGATCTCGATGATATCCATTGTCGCGTTTTTCTCGCTTGGGGGCACCAGAGTTCTCTTTCTTGAACAAATATTGCATCTAGGTGAAGGATTCGATCGACCCTAGGGGCAGCTGAGTATACCATGTGAGGGCCCCCTTGGTCAGGGTTGAACCAAACCTATTTACCAGAGCGAATTGGGTTTCTTCTTCTATGATCTCATTGCTCATAATGGTTGTATAGTATGCAGCGATGTGATCATTTTGATCAGTGGTTCCATCATATGTAAGGTTATCTGGTAAGCTGAAGTGCTTAGGTACGCGGACCAGTGCAGCGCTCGCCTTGTATACATGCTTAAAGAAATTTTGCTTATCAATGACTGTAACCTAGGGTGGAGCACCTGGCACGTTTCCGATCCGATCATGGATTACCTTTAATTCCTTGAGGATATCTTGAATGACAGGCAATCTTTCGATACTTTGACTGCTGGCCACTTTAGAGCTTCCTGGAGCGGTCTCCATGTTGATCCCTTTTCTAGGAACGAAATCTGGTGAATTATTCACAGGCTTGGGCCCTCGTGGGGATGCTAGCCTCGGAAACGAGCTAGCGAAGATCGCCTCTGTCATGACCCAATTCTACAGTTGCCGTGACTGGCACTTAGTAGACTAATCTACCAAGCGAACTAAGTATCTTGAACTGCCAAAGAAGAACATGGCTTATTTTATTTTGTAGAAGATACTAGAATAAGATTTAATATTGTACAATACATATCTCTAGTCCACATATCGACACACCCACGAGTAGTACATGGAGCATAACTCTAGATATTAGTAGACTTATAAAATTGACTTAGTCAACAAGGAAATTAATGAACTCTAGTACCCACGAAAGAAAGGTGGGGCTCACTACCGGTTCAAGAAAGGTGGATCTCAGACTGGAGCTTTAGTCTGGTCTCGGGACCTGAAACCAAGTAGTTCAATTAGCTTCGACCTCCCTTTTAAGAAAATAGAACAAGTATTTTATGAAAAACATGCAATTTGTACAATAAACATATTCATATGTACATCAATAAATTATCAAATAATAAGGACTCCGGTAAATAAATTATTTTAAGAATTGAGAATCATATACCAAAAATCAAGTGTTACCCGTAGGCGATAAATATATCTTATACTTGGGAGGTTCCATCTAGACAGTGACATTAACCACGTCTACATCGTGGAGTCTGATTACCTACCCGATCGGCTAGGGATATGCCTACTGTAATGCCGTACGAGTAGGATGAGGTGCTAGCAACACCAAAAAAATCTCTTACTAAACCATTATATCTGATAGTGGATAACTTGACTTACTGGGGTATTGGATACTCTCATCCAAGTACCCAGGAATCTCTTTATAAATCACTATTTTTGATGGTGGATAACTTAACTTACTGGGGTATTTGATACACTCATCCAAGTACCAAGAAATCTCTTAATAAACGACTGTATATGATAGTAGATAAATTTAACTTACACTACCACACCAGCACGTAAGGTTTTGGGGGTATTGGATACGCTCTTTCAATTACCCACTCAGTTATCTAAAGGTTACTCCCAAAACTTATTCAATATCTCAAATGTTTGTGCAGCCTCTTGGAAAAGTTATAAATATAAAATCATATCTTTATAATCAAATTTCTTTATGACTGATAATTCATAAATTAAAATGTACTAATAAAATTCTAAGTATCACATGAAGAAAGTAATAGCCATGAAACTTCACAATAATGGTGATACTCACACACGCTTTTTCTCACATGTATAAGCATACATGAAAGGAATTTTGAAATAATATTTAATGCACTTCAAAACTCATAAAACATGCATCAGGTAGGTCTCAGCTGACTTGGACTCCGAGCTAATGACTGGATGTAGAATAGCTCAAAACTCAATTGTGGTCAATCTATACAAATATTATAATTCGAGCATACATCTCTATTAAGGAAGACTAGAATTTTCCTATACCTATATTAGCTAGTCGACTTTTATTTAAATATCCTAAGTATAACGTGTGTGTGTGTGTGTGTGTATATATATATATATATATATATATATATATATATATATATATATATACACACACATCAAGGTATTAGGTTAGCAACATACCCATTTGTTTATCACCTAAAATATCCTTCAACCACAGTTGCTACCTTTTCATTAGTAGGGGCTTTTTCATATTTTCCACAAAAATTCTAAATGCCCTAGAATTCTTTCCTCCCCATTTCCTCTTCTAAATCAGCCGCCTCCTTATTCTTTTCCCTCCACCACAAATCCCCCCTTGCATTTTCATTTCCGGCAACTGGTTCTGGTGTGTTACTGTCACCGGCTAAATCCACTCCATCCTCCTTCTCTTCCACGTCTAGAAGTTAAATGGAAAAATAAAAGAGAAAAATCCTAAACGGAAGTCCACAGATTACAAAAATAATGGAAGTTGTGGTTGGATTTTGATTCATTTTGGTTGCATTTTTATTTAGAAAATTATAAATTTAAAAAGTCGTTTCTTTATGCTTCAATTTGCACGCTAACATATGAAAGATAACAGATCTATAATAAAAAGGAAAATTAGTAACCACAAAAAGTTATATTAGTCTTTTAATCTTGTTATCTTAGAATTTTCAGTCCAACATATGTGATATTGGTGGTATCTTAGTTCTTAAGTTCTCCTTTTTCTTTTAGTTGAAAGTTTATGTTGATAAGTTAAACCAGAAAAGTTGTTAACAAAAGCAAGAATGAAAGAAATTAAATTCTGGAGATGAAAATCAGATTGTGTTAGCCGGTACGATTTTTGCATTAGCAGAATTGCAATGAAGGAATTTGACAAATTTGGTAAAAGACAAAATCATCCCCATCTTTAATTTGTTGGCAGGAATAATAAGGGTATTTTAGGTAATCAAAAAATATGTGTATGTGTGTGCGCGCGCGCGCGTGTGTGTTGTGTAGGTTATAATTAATAATTTCTAGAGTTATGTGAAGTAATAAAATATGTGTAGTTTAAAATATTAGAAAGATATATAATATAACTAAAAGAGTATAAGGATGGACATACAAGGTAGAAACTTTGGTGTCTCAAGAGTGGACTTTAATAAAAAAGAAAATTTGGAAGCTTAATGACACTTTTAGGTGAAATAAAATACAAGGTTTGGTATTTTTGAAGTGTGCAAAAGGTGGATTAGAAGTAGGATATTTATATGGGTAGAAGTGGGTTTTAGATAGGCCATTTGTCATTCAATTATTTGTTGCATGAGCTACTACATTTGTTGTAAGCCACTTTGATTTTAAATCTTGACACCTTGCTGTCTTATCATGCATAGCTATCACTTGCCTAAGCAAGAGCAACATTTGTTCCATGAAAGATGACATTTGTCACTAGAGTCATGCATGGAAGACACATTTTCCTTTCATCAATGATACTTGTCAATGCAACCATGCCTGCAATACACATATCCTACCACCAATGACACTTGTCTATGAATGCATGCATGGAAGACACTAAGTTTACCATAAATGACACTTGTTTAAGAAGGTTAGCATGGAAGCATTTGTTAAGCAATAAAATGATACTTGTTAATGAGAATGTACATGTAAGACACATGTTTTAGCAAGAATTTCAAATGTTTATAGTTGAGTTCATGAAAGACACTTGTCTACCAAGAGCAAGAAGGGGACAGTTGGTGGTGGTGGTAGCAGTAGCAGTAGCAGTAGCAGTAGCTGCAGCAGCAGCAGCAGTAGAAGTAGCACTAGCAGTAGAAGTAGCATCAGCAACAGTAGTAGCATCAGCAACAGTAGTAGCAGCAGCAGCAGTAGCAGCAGTAGCAGCAGCAGCAGTAGTAGTAGTAGGGATATATATTATAATGGAATTCTCGTTATTAAACTTAATGCAAAGGCATATCAAAAAATAGGGTCGTCACAGCCTCTAGCTTCTTGGCCATATTTTCGACCATGTTGGCCGAGTTATGTTCCGCTCGCACCTCCTGGGGTCGTTACAGCCTCTAGCTTGTTGGCCATGTTTTCGACCATGTTGGCCGAGTTTTGTTCCGCTCGCACCTCCCTAAGTTTTGCAAAAAATGTTGAGGAAGTCTTCGTGCTTAGAGTTCGTTCCGCACGGTTGATCATCGTCACAGTCACTATCTACAGAGACCGGACACTTGGGAGTGTCCTTCGACTATCGATCGATATCTTCGGGATCTTTTGATAAGTCGTCGATCGCATCGGTGGTATTCTTTGGGACATCATCATTATTATTCGATATGGTCGCGCTTCTCCTTCGTAAAAACCTACAATTGTCTGGGCCCCACGGTGGGAGCCAAACTATTTATGCTTAAAATTGATTAATAAGTTAAGCATATGAAATTTATAAAAGGTCACAAGAAATATGAAAAATACTAAGGAAAAGTATATAAAGCAGAAAATAAAGAGATCTTATTCGTTGAGAATAGTCGGATTTTTGAAGAATCTCTTGATGAATAATAAAATAGAGGATATGGGTATTTATAGCTATGATTCACCCAGTCTTAATTATGGTAAAATACAAAGACTATAGGCCATGGGACTGTAAACCCTAAGGCAGCGAGATGCACGCGTTACGTCCCAAGGCCCGTGGCTTGCAGAGCAAGCGTATATCCTCAGCGCCCGGTGACTTGTAGAGTAAGCCTAGTCTTTGCCAGCTGGACTTGTATCCTCGTAATTATAGGTGGCATATTTTTTCCCACAGAACTTCCTCTAGTGCCTGACAGCGTCACTGTTGTAGCCTTCGGTAAGAGTTTGAACTCCTTAGGTTCACTGGCCATGAGAGACCTACAATGGCATCTGACATAACACCCAGTGACAACATAGGATGCTATACATCAGCTGTACAGTGAAAAAATCCGTCTTGAGTCGAAATCGTCCTTGGCCCTCGATTGTAATACTCGTAGAGCTCTTGACGACATCATCCAGCGGAAACAGAAGCGGGAGCAAGAAGAGGAGCCACAGAAAGAGGATAGAAGAAAGCGGAACATAAGATAATACAGGGCCGATCCCTCAAAGCTTGTCGAAAAATGTAAAGACACCCATAGGGCAACCTCGCATAGTCACAGAGGGTTATACAACATATAGAGAGCCCCTGACAGGTTTGAAAAGCTGGGACTGTATGTCAATGTGGTGGAATTCGTAAAGGATCATATTAAAAATACCATAATACGCTGGTCCAACAACATGAGAGTGGAACTCGGCAAGAGAGATCAAACCTCTTCTGTGAGTTCCAGATAGATTGTGGGCATGAGACTGCTGGTTGGATGGCCTTAATACTAGAAGTGATAAACCTGATCAACAAGAGATATCTAAAAAAAATGATGACAGAGAGAGGGACACAAATATGTCAAAAACAGGAGATCGGAGGGTCCCCCAAATCTGCCTGAGACAAAAATGTTTATCAATGTCATAATAGCCGGCCCCATGCTACCTAATGGTTTCAAATAGAATGAGGCAAAACTCAAAGGAGGTCACGCTCCTTACGAAATAATCTTGTTTTATGATGAAGACCTTGCCACTTGCAATACTCTCAATCATGACGTCTTGGTCATTACACTAAGGATAGGAGACATGGATGTCAAACAAATCCTAGTCGATGCTGGCAGCGCCGTAATCTGATTAACTGGGAGATCGTACGAGCCATGGGGATCAAATTTCAAATGGCTCCTAGCGCCTACACTTAGAGAGGCTTCAACGACTCTTGTGAGATGTCTGTTGGAGAAGTGAATCTCACGGTTCATACACCTGGAGCCGATCATGTTACATATTTCCAAGTTCTCAAAGGAGGCATCCCCTACAATACTATCGTAGGTAGGCCATGGATTCATCTAATGAAGGCAGTGCCTTCCACCCTGCACTTAAAGCTCAAATACCCTATAGAATGGGGGAATAAAAGAGATATTTGGAGAGCAAGAGGTGGCAAAGGAATGTTACACAGGGCCATCCTTGGAGTGGCTAAACCCAGTTCCAGGGAAGAAGCAAGCCCCCATGATGATGGAGAATACCCCGAAACCTCAATCAACCAAGATGATTGTTCAATCACTTGATTGATTAGAAGTTTGGGGGGACTAGGAGTGGGACATACATAATATAACTCCTTTTGGTTATTTACTTAGTTCCTTTAGTTTTTCGAGTATTAATTACTACTTAGTCTTAGTACTTTTTGCATTTCATCCATGTTACGGGTTATGCACCCACAACAGTATGAGCCCATCACTCTCCTTTCTATCACATAATAAAACTACTATTCCGTTTTAGTCAGTTTTATATTTAGATACTTCAAAGATCCAACTATTCATAGCCCTCGACCATATTTGAGTTGAAGTAAAATACTCACTTCTCATTATGAGATTACAGTAAACTACTCGCTCAAGCTAGATGACTTCTAATTAAGCAACTAGACATTATCGTACGTTGAAATCGTCAATTCAACAATTGCACCAACATGTCGGTAGTGACGCCCGCCCGTATAGTGTCGTTAAAGACTTAAGAGTTAAAGTGGACAAGCACAACTGTTCTAGCTTGAATGCGAAAATACCCTGTTATTTGTAACGGGCTAAAGACGTCCCCTTGAGGGCGCGGGCCATGCCCTACTTAAAGACGTCTATCACAGACGCGTTTAAGCCGCCACCTGTGGCGCAAACTAGTTATCAGCAAATGTACACGCTAGTTCAGGCTTTTAATAATACACAAACATTCTAAGCATAAGAGTAAAATAGGACGTCCGTGACCAACTTAACAAAAGCCGCCAACTTTCGGCGCATATATGCCCACATAGACACAATTTTATACTATGGAGACTAAAGTCCTGCAAAACCATTAGTTAAACTACTTACGGCAAAAAATTTAAAATTGTCACAGGCAAACAACAGATAGTGGAAAGAGACATGAATAGAAGTTAAAATCTGCTCAAAATGGGCATACTTCATTCAAATTCATTAAAACGCCAGAGAACACGGGTGGGAGTTCAAAACATTGTCATAAAAAAAGGGGAACTAATTCTCTCGGGGAACTTCCCTTCGCGGAAACACTCTGCGAAGGTCCTGTTATACCTACTTTAGGCTCCCTAGTTGCAAGGTCATCATCTCCATCACCAGTTGCTTCTTCAGAACCATCTTCAGGGTCGAATCCCAACTGAGCATTGGCATGTGCCACCAGCCTAGTCATTTTTGCGATCTCGGCAAGCAGATCCAGATCAGGGATTTCATGGATTTTGCGGCAGTGACAAGCACCTCAGCCAATTTGTGTGGTCTACCTCAGGCACATGTCTGGCACACAGGGAGTTCATATGTCCAGATTGCAGGGGAGAATTTTCAAAGAGCTTTTCACGGACCTTTTTCAAGGATTGGACTTTGTTCAGCAGCCTGTCACTCCCATCTGAAGAAAAGAATAAAGGCTTCTGGCTTCAGAGGCTTCTTTCTCAGCAGTGTTAGTTCTATCTTCTATTGCAGCTATCACCTGCCTCAAAGCAAGCTCATTTGCTTCCAGACGGGCCACTTGAGCCAGATGCATTTGTCCAATCATGATGCCTTCGGTCATACTTCCATATGTCCCACTCCTACTCCCCCTAAACTTTCAATCAACCAAGTAACTGGAGCAATCGCCTTGATTGATTGAAGTTTCAGGGTCTTCTCCATCTTTGTAGGGGCTTGCTTCTTCCCGTACGCTAGGTTTGGCTGCTCCAAGGATAGCCGTTGTGTAACATTCCCTTGCCAACTCCTACTCTCAACGTATCTCTTTTATTTCCCATTCAACAGGGTATTTTAATTTTGGTGTAGGGTGGAGGGCACTGCCTTCATCTGATGGACCCACGAGCATTCTACAATTAGCGTTACAAGGGACACCTCCTTTGATTACCCGAAAAGATGTGACATAGGGTCACAAGAAATACGATAGCCCTGGGTTAAACCGATAGAATTTATATAGGGTCATAAGCAATACGATAAATACTAAGAAAAAGTAATTAAAAGCAGAAAATGAAGATATCTTATTCCTTGAGAATAGCCGGATTCTGTGAGAATTGCATGATGTATAGTACAATGGGAAGGGAGAGTATTTATAGTTGTGATTTACCCCAGTCCTAATTATGGTAAAATACAATGACTATAGGCCTTGGGCCTGATTACTCAAGGCGGTGTTACAAATTAACCCTAACTAGGAGACTGTAAATCCTAATGCGGTGAGATGTATGCCTTGCATCCCTTGGCCCGTGCCTACTGAGCGTCCGTGGCTTGCGGAGCAGGGTGTGTATCCTCAGTGCCCGGTGACTTGTAGGCTAAGTCGTCTAGTCTTCGTCAGATGGACTCGTATCATAAGCTGCGTATTTTTACCCACACAAGAGTAACACTCGATGGAAACGTTGTCGTTTTCATCCTCGTATTTAGCCGTTTGCACATGCATCTTGCCATCATTTCCATGATGCACGGTTATGGTAAGGTATTCCTGAACTCTAAAACCTTTGGGAAAAAATTTGTTTCTTGAGCTATTGAGAGAAAAATAATTTTGAAGATGACAGAAGTTTTTGAAGAAGTTAAATTGCAAAGGAGTATGAGAATAAAAACCCATCGGTATAATGATGCATTTATATACGCAAAAAGAGTCTCAAAAAGAAAGTAAGTCATTTATAGACGTGGTATCGTGATAATTTTGGCTTACGTGATAAATCGCAGTAATTATGGGATATGGCAGAGCAGTTGCAGCATTGGAAAATGCATGCGTAATCCTCCAATCGCTAGGTTGCATGTCACTATACTTGAGTATTATCATCAATGTAAGGCATGCCATAAGACAGGGGACGAGAACCAGGCTTAGGCAAGTCTCTACGCTTTTTATCACACCTTTTTCATTTCCTAACCATTACATTAGCACTCAGCAAGTGGGGGGACTAACTGTGTGGGTAAAAATATGTCACTATGATTATGAGGAATACGAGTCCAGCTGGCAAAGTCTAGAGTTACTCTACAAGTCACCGGGCTCAGAGGATACACACTTGCTCCACAACCCACGGCCGCTTAGTAGGCACGGGTCTTAGGACGTAAGGCATACATCTTGCCGCCTTCAAGTTTACAGTTTCCTAGTTAGGGTTAATTTTATCACCACCTTGAGTAAATAGGCTAATGGCTTATATTCTTTTTATTTTACCATAATTAAGATTGAGATAAATCACAGCTATAAATACCCATCTCCTCTGTTGTATTATTCATCAAGAGATTCTCCAAGAATACGACTATTCTCAAAGAATAAGAGCTCTTTATTTTCTGCTTTATTTAGTTTTCCTTAGCATTTTCTGTACTGCTTGTGACCCTTTGTAAATTTTATCTATTTAACAAATTAAGAAATTTTTAGGCACAAACATATTGTATGATATGTTATATGATGTCGTACAACAGATTATCATATAAATGGATACCCACTTCATATGATCCGCAACAATGGATATTATCTAGTGGATTTATAACACTCCTCATTAGAAATCTATTAATAGATAATGTGCCTTGTTAAAATCTTGTTAGAAAAATCCAATGGGAGAAAACCCTAGTGAATGAAAAAGAGTGTAAACAACTTGTAATATTCATTACTACCTGCCTCATAAAAAACAGTGGCATAGCCAGAAATTTTTTCAAGTATGTTCAAGCATCACAAAAGATTTTTTTTTCAAAATGTATAAATTGGAACTTGATCCTAGGTTCTTTCGCTAATTTTGAATACCATACACCACTAGGCTAGAACTATCAGTTGTGTCAAGGGTGTTCAAAACGTAATATTTAGTCATAATAGTTAAATTTAACCTTTCTACACGGCATATCCACCCTTCCACCAAGGTGGGTCCACCACTTATTAAAATCTTACCAGAAAAATCTAGTGGATAAAACTTTGGTTAAATAAAAAAAAGTACAACACATATTTTACTCCCTTAATGAAAACCTCGATCTACGTATCTGAGTTTCCCTATTCCAATCATGTATACTGTCTTTTAAAATGTTTCAGGAGGTAAATATTTGGTGAAAGACTCTGCTATTATCACTTGAACGTATTTTTGCACGTCGATATCATAATTCTTTTAGAGATCATTCGTGAAAAATAACTTTAGTGAAAGATGCTCTGTTCCATCTCCTTATATGGTTCCTTCTTTCAATTGGAAAATGCATAAAGTATTGTTTTTATATAAGATCGTGGCAAATCCATCAATTTACTTACATTTAGTAGATGGGATCTTTCTCCATCAAGTTATTCCGTCTACTAAATGTTCAATCTGCAAATCAAGACAAAGTTTTGTCTTTCGAGATCTTTCATATCGAATTCTTTCTTTAAATAATAAATTGTCTTTTGGAGCTCTTTTAGAGTTGCAATAAGATTTATGTCATTATTTTAAATAGCAAGTAAAATAACTATAATGTTGTTATCATTATGAAAATACAAAAGACATTGTTTATATACTTCCTTCATCAAGTACTCACTAAGACGATTGTACCGCATGCATCTTTATTGTTAAATCGTACAAAGATCTTTACAATCCGATTTTAGTACATTTTCCAAGACTTTGAATTATGTGCTTCATTCATTTAAATCCTTCAAATATTTTTATATAAATTGTATTATCAAGTGAATCATTTAGATATACTGTAACTACATCCATCAGATGTATTTTAAGTTTTTCATGTACAACTAAATAGATGAGATATCGAAATATTATTCAATCCATAATGGGTGAATATGTTTCTTCAAAATCAATACTAGGTAGTTCAGAGAATCTTTGTATAACAAGGCGTTCTTTATATCTTATGGTTTCATTTTTCTCATTTCTTTTACGCAAAAAGATCGATTTAAAGCCAACAGATTTTACACTATTAGGTATTTGGATTGCAGGTCCAGAAACTTTACGTTTAGTAAGCGAGTTCTATTCTGCTTGAATTGCCTCTTGCCATCACATATTCGTCAACATTGTTGAATAGATTTAGCTTCAAGATCCTCAGTACTATCTTGAATAATATTAAGTGCGACACTATCTGCAAAATTATTATCAACTTCTATTTCTTGCCAACTCAATATATCCCATCACTATTGGAACTTATTAATATTCCCTACTAACATTAAGAGATTCTTTCATAGTGTCATCTTGATCATTTTTTATTTTCTTGTCTTCTAGGATTTCAACCTTTGGAGCAAAATGGTTTATCATGCTTAAGGTGTCTTAGAGTTCATTGGCGCCTATGACACTATTAAATGCTCTTTCTGGGATATCCATTAAAATTGGCACATTGTCTACGGGAATATGTGATTCAGTAATCCTTTTCAAATCAAGAAATGCATCTAAAATTTGATTGGTTATATTTTGCAAATGAACGATCTTTTGCACCTTTTGTTTACGTGTGGAGGCATGTGGATCAAAGTGAGATAACGATGAAACTTTCCACACAATTTATATTTTTATTTATTTATTTATTTATTTATTTATTTATTTATTTATTTATTTATTTATTCTCTTCCCTTAATTGTGGAATTTTCTTACATTTAATTGGCAATCTGCAAAATGAGCAATGAATAAATCTCCATTCGATGGTTCAATGTTGCGAATAATAGAGGGTGATTCAAACCCAAAATATATTCCTAGTCTCTTTTTTAGTCCCGTCTTACTATATTGCGGTGGTGCTACTGGCACATATACAACACATACAAAAGATTGTAGATGAGAAATATTTGGTTCATGATAAGAAATCAATTATGATGGGGAGAATTCAGTATGATGTGTCGGTCTGAGATGAATAAATGATGTTGCAGTTAATATAGCTTGACCCCAAAGCAGTAGTGGGCGATATTATTTTTCAGAAGCAATGGTCTTTCTATCATTTGCAATCATTTAGTAGATGAATCGGGAAGGCCGTTTTATGTATAAACGTCATGATATTTAATTTTTATTCCAACTGATAAATAATAATCATCAAATTCTTGGGATGAGAATTATGCAACATTATCAAGGCGAAAAATATTTTATAGGATATCAAGAAATTGTGCCTTAATTGAATTATTTGTTGAATTATTTGTACCAATATTTTTGCAAACGCCAGGTTGCGAGATGGTAATAAACATACATGAGACCATCTTGAAGATGCATCAATTAGGATCATAAAGTATCTAAACAATCCATAAGTTGGATGAATATGTCCACATATAACCTCGTGTATACGTCCTAAAAAAGTAAAGAATTCAATTCAACCTTTATTGGTGATGGTCTAGTGATTAATTTGCCTTGATAACAAACTGTACGAGAAAATCCATCACTTATAAGAAACTTTAGTTCTTTAATTGAATGCCGTTTGAATTTTCAATGATTCGTCCTATCATCATTAATCCAGGATGACCCAAACGGCCATGCCAAAGCACAAACATATTTAAATTTATAAACATCTAGTTTGCGATATAGTGTACTTTAACTGTACTAATTTTCGTATAGTGTAATCCAGAAGATAAAGTTGGAAATTTTTCTAAAACATATTTATTTTCCAGAGACATTCTTTGTAATACAAAGATATTCATCATTCATTTCATTTACTGTATCAACATGATATCTATTTCGGTGGATATTTTTAAAACTTAACAAATATAGCAGCTCTTCTAGAGCATTTAGTTAAATTAGTATTACCTTAAATAGTAGAAACGTTTGCCTTTTTCATCATCAAGTGTGAAAAATATTATTGACTTTTGAATATGACATGTGTTGTTCCACTATCAATTAGACAGATGTCTTCAAAATTGATCCAAATAAACTTTGAGCAATATCCATGTGCTCTTCAAAATCAAATGACAGAGACGAAAATAAACATCATATAAATGGCAGTTTATCTACATTACTACAATATTTTTTAAAAAATACTAACTGTTACAAATGGTAGAATTTTAAAATATTTATGTTTCTTTGGCTACATATCCATCATCAATCAGAGATCAACTTTTCCTTCAGGGATCTCAAAGAAATCTATTGCGTTCAAATATGTGAAATCAAATGTTATTTTCAGAAATAAAATTTGCTTAAACACTATTTTCTTTCTTTTTCTGAGATGCTTGATATAGATCGACCAGGTAATGTGGCGTATGACAGGTACGCAACTGTGTCATTTTGATCCAAAATAGTAGCAACCATTCGTTGAATTTTTCATTTGCAAACGCTTCACGCTTTTTATCCTTATTTTTTCACTATTGGTGATGAAGGGGCTTAATTTAGTGCATAATGACCATCGTGATAAGAGTTTCTACCTCGACCATGATAATGACCATGACTACGACTGAACTATGCCATTTTCTATACTTTTATCATTCACTTTGGGGAAATGGAGTAGAAATAGTAGGTCGATTTTCATTAGTAATCTGTGATGTTCTTCAGCAACAAGCAGATATGAAATTAGTTCAGAATATTTCCTAAATTTCTTCTGGTGATATTGCTACAAGAGCATCTTCGAGGCATGAAAGTGGAGAATTTTCACTTATATCACTATTAGTGATATTTGTCCATACAATTTCAATTGAAGAATAATTTTAGGCATAACATAATTATACTCACAAATGAAGTTAAAATGTTTTAGCCTTATATGGATCTAGTCATAATGTGCTTGTGGATGAATGACCATCTTCATGAGGTCATGCCTATCTATTTTGTTGTTCCACAATAAAACTGGATTAGTAACCGTAAGATATTCCATCTTTATACCTTCATCAAGATGGTGATGTAGTAATTTTATCGCTCTAGCATGATTTTGATTAGATGCTTGATTATTATTCTTGATATTTTCTTCAGGACCCATTACATCCAAATAAATTTTAGCATCTAACACCCACGAAAGATAATTTTGCCCGATATATTGGGATGTAAATTCAGTTTTAGAAATATCTTCCATATCTTTAGAAAAGAAAATTCTTACCTTAGACATTTTTTAAGTATTTTTTCAGAATGACGGAGTCTCGTGCTGATAACGTGTTGTAAAATAAAAGAAATATTACAATAGAGACAAAAAAAATAGAGAAATAAAGCTCTTCTTCTTCACTTAAGTTCTCTCAAACTTGCATTGAAATGTCTTACTTATAGGCATAGAAACCATTTGTTATCGTACAACATATAACAAGGTATCATACAAGATGATATCGTATAATAGGTTGGACCCCGCTCCATATGATCCACAACAATGGACTGCCACTACTCACACATTAGAATAAGATGAGTATAGAAGATTGAAGTAACCCATCATAAGTTCTATTCTTCTGGTAACATCATACTAATTAGTTTCTACCTCTAGATAGTAATTGATATGATAAGGTTACTTTATTACTTCATTTCTGTAACCCTCTTCTAAAAATTTTATGTCCATTACTTCATTATGGTTTAATATATATATTCGACCACTTGCCCCTAACTTGTACTCCCTCCATGCCAGTTTATGTGGCAATATTTTCTTATTAGTATATTTCAAAAGAAATGACGGCTTTAATTTCTTAATTAGTAATGGTTTAACTTAAAAATTGATATTTCCCCCTTAATGAAATAATTTATAGCCACACAAATATGTATGATTTATTTTAGGCCACAAGTTTCAAAAGTCTTCATTTCTTTCTTAAACTCCTTGAAATTCAAATTAGACACAAAAAGTAGAATGGAGGGAGTACTTGAATCCTTTAACACAACATATTTTCATGAAAAATTCTTTATACACACACCAAATATTTCCATAATCATATTTATATATACCACCTTGGTTACGTGGTACTCATAAATTTACACACAAAAGAGACCGGTGAATCCTTTCTCACCTTATCACACCACCGCACCACCTTTCTCACTCTCACCTTTGTTATATTAGAATAATTGAACTCCAAGGACCCTCCCTCTTTAAGCTCCATCGACTCTGTTGTCCCACAATGGTAAATCACCACGATTATACTCTCAAATGCCTACGGAAAGGTTCCACCAGAAAAATCGTTCTTAACCAATATCCCACAAATACACATCACCATTTTCTCTGTGGGAGCCATCTTTATAAAGTAAAAAAAAAAAAGGATAAAGGCTTGTTATAATAAAAGGTTGGCAGCAACATTTTAGGAAATTTAGTTGGCATGAGAATTTAGCTGCTAACAACCAAATCATCCTAACTTAGTTGAAGCGGCGTGCATTTCTCCTATAAAAGGAGATGTATTCCATCATTTGAAAACACACCAAATATAGAGAGAAGAATAAATAGAGAGTGAGTTTGTAGACAAGGAAATAGTCTGTGAAAAATTGAGTGTGAGCAATATTATCGTGAGATCTTTAAAATAAAGAGAGTTATTTTTTTGAGTGCTTAGTAGTCTACGACTACAGTGTGTAGTATTTCTCAGTATAGTGAAGTTATTTTGCTCCTCTCAATACGTGGTTATTTTACTTTTTGTCAAAAGGTTTTTCCACGTTAAGAAACTTGGTGTCGTTGTACTCTTCAATTCTTGTGGATTATTGTGGGAAATATTCCTGGGTTTAATATTATTTCCCAACATCGTGGTATCAGAGCCATGGAAAATAATGGTACACTCGATTTTCAATACCCTCGTCTCACAAAAGAAAATTATGAAAAATGGTGTCTACGATTGAAAGTCATTCTTGGCTCTCAAGACGTATGGAAAGTTGTACGTAGTGGGTATTCAATACCCGATAATGAGGAAGCTCTGCCTCAAAATAAAAAAGATGTCTTGGTAAAAATAAGGAAGAAGGATCAACAAGCTCTAACTCTCATCTACCAATATCTGGATGATAATATGTTTGAGAAGGTGGCCGATGCTACCACCTCAAAAGAAGCTTGGGAGATTTTACAAAATTCTCTCCAAGGAGTTGATAAAGTGAGGAAGTTAAAACTTCAAACTCTAAGGGCTGATTTTGAAGTTTTGAAAATGAAGGAATCCGAATCCATTTCGGATTATTGTTCAAGAGTGAAAGCTGTTGTAAATCAATTAAAAAGGTACGGAGAAGAAATGGAAGAGATTCGTGTGGTAGAAAAGATCCTTCAGTCTTTAACACCTAAATTTGATTATGTGGTGTGTGCTATTGAGGAGTCTAAAGATTTAGACTTTATGTTGACGGAGCAACTCGAGGGTTCTATACAAGCCCACGAAGAAAAGATCAGGAGGAGACAAGAAGAGCCATTGGAGCAACTTCTTAAAACCAATGCATCATTCAAGGATGGAGGTAAAAAGAGCTATAGAGGAAATGGACGAGGAAGAGGCCGTGGTGGCCGAGGAAGAGGAAAAAGTAATGGTAACATCTTCAACAATGAAGAAAAAAGCTTTCAAGCATTCAGAGGTCATGGTCGAGGACAAAAAGGAGGAAGAGGACGTGGTTACTATCAAGAGACAAATGGTAAAAGGTATGACAAATCTAAAATTGAATGTTACAATTGTCATAAATTTGGCCATTACTCATGGGAATGTCGTAGTAATGTTGAAGAGAAAGCTAACCTTGTTGACGACAAAGAACAAGATGAGTCAACATTGTTGCTAGCACTCAAGGAAGGTGACAAGGATGATTGTAGCTCATGGTACTTGGACAATGGAGCAAGCAATCATATGTATGGATGCAAAGACAAGTTTGTCGAACTCATTAAAAGGGTGAAAGGCAATGTGTCTTTTGGAGATCTCTCAAAGATCCAAATTGAAGGGATATGTACGATTTTAATCTCCTCTAAAGATGGTCGCCATAAGATGATTAAAGATGTTTATTATGTGCCAAAACTAAAAAGTAATATTTTGAGTTTGGGCCAACTTCTTGAAAGAGGATATAATATTCATATGAAAGATATGCATCTTTGGCTTAGAAATTCAAATGGAAAATTAATTGCTAAAGTTGAAATGGCAAAGAACAGATTGTTTACTTTGAATCTTAAGACAATTGATGCAAAGTGTTTGAAGGCTAATGTGCAAGATGAGTCATGGTGCTGGCACATGCGATTTGGGCACTTCAATTTTGAAGCGCTCAAATCAATGGGAGAAAAAATGATGGTGAATGGAATGCCTTCAATCAACCATCCCAATCAATTGTGTGATGCTTGTCTTCTTGGCAAACATGCAAGGAAGAGTTTTCCGAAAGAGGCCACGTCAAGAGCAACCAAGCCACTCCAGCTTGTTCATACCGATGTGTGTGGACCAATCAATCCACCTTCTTTCGGTAAAAGTAAATACTTTCTACTATTCATTGATGATTTTAGTAGAAAGACCTGGGTTTATTTCTTAAAGCAAAAATCTGAAACATTTGTTGCTTTTAAGAATTTTAAAGCACTTGTGGAAAAGGAAAGTGGCCATGAAATAAAAGCTTTAAGGTCCGATAGAGGAGGCGAATTCACTTCAAAAGAATTTAATGACTTTTGTCAATCTCATGGAATTCGCCACCCTCTAACGGTACCTTACTCAGCACAACAAAATGGAGTTGCTGAAAGAAAGGATAGAACAATTCTTAATATGGCTAGGTGTATGTTTAAAGATAAAAGCATGCCCAAGGAATTTTAGGCCGAAGCTGTTTCTTGTGCAGTTTATTTGAGCAACAGATCTCCAACAAGAAGTGTTAGAGATCAAACTCCTCAAGAAGCATGGAGTGGAAAGAAGCCATGTGTCAAATACTTGAGAATCTTTGGGAGCATAGCCTATGCTCATGTGCCATATCAAGGAAGAGCTAAACTTGATGATCGAAGTGTCAAGCATGTGTTTGTTGGATATGACACGAGTACAAAAGGCTACAAGTTATACAACCCTGGTAATGGCAAAGTGGTGGTGAGTCGTGATGTTAAATTTGATGAAGAAGCGACATGGAATTGGGAGTCTCAGGAAGAAAATACATATGATTTTCTTCCATACTTTGAAATGGTGAAGAAAAAGCACAAGAGGCCGAGGAACCCTTACAAGATATAACTCCACCTCTATCCCCAACCAATGTTGCATCCTCTTCCTCTCCATGAAGTTGAAATGAAGCGCCTGAAAGAACGAGGACAATTGCAGAACTCTATGATAATACAGATCAAATTACTAATTTGATTTTTTGTATTGTCTCTTTGCTGATAGTGAACCAATGAATTTTGATGAAGCTGGTACAGACAAAAGGTGGAGACAATCCATGGAGGAGGAGATCAAGTCAATAGAGAAGAATAACGCTTGGAAGTTAATAACTCTTACCAAGGGCCATCGAGCAATTGGAATGAAATGGGTATACAAGACAAAGAAGAATGTTGATGGAGATGTAGAGAGATACAAGACAAGACTTGTGGCTAAAGGCTACAAACAAAGGCATGTCATTGACTATAATGAAGTCTATGCACCTGTTGCCTGCATGGAGACGATCTGATTGCTTATCTCTTTGGCAGCACAAATGAAGTGGAAGATCCATCAACTTGATGTCAAGTCAGCCTTCTTAAATGGCTATCTTGAAGAAGAAATCTATGTTGAGCAACCATTGGGCTTTGAGGTAAAAAATCATGAAAATATAGTGCTTAGATTGAACAAAGCATTATATGGATTGAACCAAGCTCCAAGGGCATGGAATAGTCGCATCGACAAGTATTTTCAAGACAATGGGTTTACTCGTTGTCTCCATGAATATACTCTTTATATTAAAGTTCATGCTAATGGAGATATTTTAGTTGTCTTTCTTTATGTTGATGATCTTATTTTTACGGGTAATAACCCTAATTTGTTTGAAGATTTCAAGAAAGCTATGTCCCGTGAGTTTGATATGACGGACATAGGGCTCATGTCATATTACCTAGGTCTGGAAGTGAAGAAGATGGAGGAAGACATTTTCATATCTCAAGAAAGCTATACAAAAGAGATATTGAAGAAATTCAAGATGTTTGACTGCAACCCTGTAAACACATCAATGGAGAGTCGGACAAAGCTGTCAAAGTTTGATGATGGAGAAAAGGTGAATCCAACCTTTTTCAAAAGTCTTGTGGGAAGCTTAATAAACCTGATTTGTACGAGGCCGGATATACTCTTTGCGGTTGGCATAGTGAGTCGCTTCATGGAAGCTCCTACCTCAACTCATTTGAAAGTTGCTAGAAGAATTCTCCGTTACCTCAAAGGTACAATTGACTATGGGCTATTTTATTCTCCTACTAATGATTTTAATATTGTGGGATTTTGTGATAGTGATTTTGCGGGAGATATTGATGATAGAAAAAGCACAACTGGCTTTATCTTTTTCTTGGGTAATTGTGTTATTACCTGGAGTTCAAAGAAACAATGCATTGTTACTCTCTCGACTTGTGAATCCAAATATGTAGCAGCAACGTCTTGTACATGTCATGCTATTTGGCTGAGAAGATTGTTGAAGGAGCTAAATTTGCCTCAAACTAAATCTACGACAATTTGTGTTGACAACAAATCTGCACAAGCACTTGCCAAGAATCCGGTGTATCACGATTGAAGCAAGCACATAGACACAAGATATCACTTTATTAGAGAATGCATGGTCAAGAAAGAGGTAGAGCTCAAGTATGTGAAGTCTCACGATCAAGTTGCAGATATCTTTACAAAGCCTCTCAAATTTGAAGACTTTCAGAGAATGAGATCAATGCTAGGAATGAAGAAGAAAAATAAAAATTAAGGGGGAGATTTGTGGGAGCCATCTTTATAAAGTAAAAAAAAAAAAAAAAGGATAAAGGCTTGTTATAATAAAAGGTTGGCAGCAACATTTTAGGAAATTTAGTTGGCATGAGAATTTAGTTGCTAACAACCAAATCATCCTAACTTAGTTGAAGCGGCGTGCATTTTTCCTATAAAAGGAGATGTATTCCATCGTTTGAAAACACACCAACTATAGAGAGAATAATAAATAGAGAGTGAGTTTGCAGACAAGAAAATAGTATGTGAAAAATAGAGTGTAAGCAATATTATCGTGAGATCTTTAAAATAAAGAGAGTTATTTTTTTTGAGTGTTTAGTAGTCTACGACTACAGTGTGTAATATTTCTCACTATAGTGAAGTTATTTTGCTCCTCTCAATACGTGGTTATTTTACTTTTTGTCAAAAGGTTTTTCCACGTTAAGAAACTTGGTGTCGTTGTACTCTTGAATTCTTGTGGATTATTGTTGGAAATATTCCTGGGTATAATATTATTTCCCAACATTCTCTCCTAAAAGTGGTCTTAAAATCCTGCAAGATATGGTCATGAATCGAATTTGAAAGTAAACATATACTAGAAATTTGATTAATTAGATACATCGGTATCTCTTTCTTTCTCATATTCCTCGATGGATCTCGCTGCAAAAAGATTCACGTACAAATGTCTAAGGAGGAGGAAAGTTATAGAGGATAGACAAATAAGAAAGGGAGCAATGGAGGTGTCGGCGACTGCTGACGATAGAGGTTCCATAAGCTTTTCCAATAGCTTCATCTCTTTGTTTTAGTTCCCTACGTTTGGTTATGTCTTTTATCTTTAATTGTTTTATGAACTTTTATTTTAATTTTGGGTTTATAAGCTTATAAGTACTGCTTTGAATATTTATCTTTTGTTAACAAATTTTGGTGAAATATGAATTCGATTAGAATAAATACACTTGGTAATAATGGGGTTGAGTAAGCCCAAACGCAAGGTTCCACATACGAAATTTATTATGGTATCAAAGGCATGTTTACTACAGGGTCGTTAGACCCTCTATGTAAACTAGTCCACCCTTGATTTGGTTTTGGGTACGCATATAGATGCACGCAACACACGGTATTGTACACACTTCATCCTTGAATTGTGTCTGAGCTGGGCATGTAGAGGATGTTAGAGTCCCACATTAGTTTTGGGAGAGGGCAAGAAGTTCTTTATTGAGCTTGCAAAATCCTTTACCTTTTGAGCTAGTTTTTTGAGGCGCAAGCCTAGGGATCTCACTTATATGAAATTTATTATTTAGCAGTTTTTAATTTTCATATCATTTTTCTCGTAGAGTACGCCACTCTCATAAAATTTCAAATTATAGATGATAATTTATGTTAGCCCTTGCTATCAATAACATATGAATAACCTAGCACTTATTTGGCATTTTTACCCCGTGCATCCAGTGATTTTTAATTTAAACTAAAAATAGTCATGTTTTGCCCTCATTAGCTATTACAGAATTCTTTCAACATTTCATAGTCAATTTTCTTCCTAAAATATTAGGGGTGTATTTGGTATGAGGAAAATATTTTCCGAAAAAATGTTTAAAATTTTTTTCATGTTTTGTTGGATTCAAAATTTTGAAAAATTTTGATTTTTTTTTTTCATTCCAACATTTTCCAAAATTGATAAGTCACCATCATTATCTCCATCCAACACAAAAATATCGCCCACCTCAACCTCTCCTACCAAACCCCACCTACCACACCTCCCAACTCCTACCCTTCTACGCAACACACCCACTCACTGCCACCTTCTCACCTTTCCACCCGTCATTCCAGCCCCACCCCAGCCTATCTCCTACCTTTCGCCCCCTACACATCCATTCCCACCCCCTCCACTACGCCCCATCCCCTATCTTACACCCAATCCCCTATCCCAAACCCCCCACTTTCTACCCACTCCTACCTCATAACCTTCTACCCTACCCCACCTCTCATATTCCCACCCCGCCTCCCTACTTTTATATAAAGATCGAAACACCACCCACCCCACACCTCCTACCCAAATGAGAAAGAAGAGGTATAAAAGGAAAGATGAGAGTAAAGAGAAAATATGTAATTTTTTATTTTTAATTCCTTCCAACTGGAAACGTCTTTACTTTTATAGCTAAAGCTAATTTTGTATCTGACTCTTAGCTCAACTAACTGCTATTAACAGCTACTCTCACTCATAGTTGTAACAGCTTTGTAACCGACTAAAAATACATTTGGGCAGGTGGGTAGAGATAAGAGGTGGGCGTGAGGTAGGTGGCTGAGAGTGTGGTAGGAGGTGGGGGTTTAGAGATGTGGTATAAGGTGGGGTGGAAAGTTAGTAGGATAGAAGATAGGTTGGGATAGGTGGTGTAACGACCTCAAATAGTCGTTTCAGGAATCGGGACCTCAATTTGCATGTCAACAATTCCAAAAGCTCAGTAAGGTCCATTATGACATGCCTGAATTTTTTTAGCTAAAACGAACTTTGTTAGATAGGTATCAGAGAAAGACATCCGTTTCGGATATTCGTTAAGGCTAAAAGAGGTTTCAGAGCTCGATTTGAGTAAATAAACTCTGATGTGAAATCTGAAAGTTGCGTTAGGTTTATATGGTAATTTATGACTTGTAGCAACCTTCAGAAGTGAAAACGGACCTCGTTTGATAGGACTTTTGATAAAGTCTTCGTTGCGGAAGTTTAAAAAGGTTAAAAGAAGTTTTCGAGCTCGATTTTAGTAAACGAACTCCGATGAGAGATCTGAGGGTTCCGTTAGGTTCGTATCGTCATTTGTGACTTGTAGCAATTTTCGAATTTTGATTCCGGGGTCGTTTGATTAAAATTCGCTATTTTGGCGAAAGTCAAAATTTGACCCATTTCCGTGGGACCCACCTTTTGAGTTCTAGAGATCCGAATTGAGTTTTATCTTGACGAGCATATCACACAAGTGTTGTATAACTTGTGTAAAAATTTGGGGTCATTCCGAGCTTCATAGGGTCCCGTTTGGACCCAAAAACAGTGGCTGACCTGGTGCAAAGCCAAAAAAGCTGCTGAATTCTGTTTTTTTACTGTTCAGCCGGAAAGAAATCGATTTTTTAGATCAATACATAAGGAATTGGAAATAAGTCAAAACATGAAAGTTGTAGCTCTTTGAGTTATGGTTCTAATTCCACCAACCTCGTATCATTTGGACATTTCTATGAAAAGTTATGTGTATTTTACTGAAAGCTATCCAGTGAGGTACAATTTGGACAGCATGTCGTACAACTCTTTAAAGCTGCGGGCTGCTATATATACTAGGGCGGGCATTCATTTTTATTTTCATATTTTGAGCTTCTAAAAGTGATTCCAAGGGGAATTTGAAGTACCAAAATCATTCCTAAACACAAGGTAACTATTCTTACCCATTTTTAACGCTTTAATCCGAGGATCAAAGTGACGATCCTTGGAAAGAGGGTTTGAACCCTAGATTTGTGAAATTGGAAAAATGACCGAGTTGGACTTGGGTATGTACAATAATGGTACTTTTGGACTCGCGGGAGTATGGGGAGTCCGGAAACATAAATTTTACGGGTTTTTGGGTACGTCCGACCCGGGGGTATTTTGGTAAATTGCCTCTTAAATTGCGTAAGGGCTTAGAATCCTTTCCTCACATACTTACGAGTGCGACACTATTTCTTTGGCTCAGAGAGGAGTCTTACGGAGGCACATCGTTTGGGAAAGGAGGTCGTTCCTTAGCCACTTGAGCCGATTTTGAGGTAAGTGAGACTTGACCTCTATTTTGCTTGCGGATAAGATTTGATCTTGCTAAGTAAGATGTCGAGTACTTAATTGACTAGCAATGTCTAGTATATAGTATTATGTTCTACTCGTTATATTTATACAAAAAAGAGAAAGCACAAACGTGACTTGTGTATAGTCAATGTTGTGTGCCGGTGTATTATTGATATGCTCTAGGGACAGAGGCCGGTGGTACGTTATGACCTAGAAGAGAAATCCATCTAGGGACAGAGGCCGGTGGTGCGTTATGACCTAGATGTGGAGACTTATAGGGACAGAGGCTTGTGGTGCGTTATGACCTATAAGTAAAGTTGTTTATAGGGACAGAGGCATGTGGTGCGTTATGACCTATAAACAAAGCCGCACAGGGTGTGTGCTTATGCTATGTGCTAGGTATATCATTACCTATGTGGTATGCGAGATATATCATCGCCATGCTGTGTGTTAATTATATTATTGCTTATGCCATAGTATCAATATAATATTGTATATGCTTCCTATATTATGTATCTTTATATTATTGACCATGTTATGTATTCGCGTATTATTGCTTGTGTTGTTGTATAATTATATTATCGTATGTAATATTTATGGATTACTGTAAAGGTGTGGATTGTACTTGCGTTATCTGCTTATGCATTATCAAAGACTTGTCCCGAAAGGGTAATTTAGCGGACCTGTCGATGATCTTACTGGGCATTGGCTCATAACTTACTGTTTAAATGTGCAGATCCTTCTACTAGTCAGACAGCTGGACTTATCTGATCCGTTCGAGGCTGTGACTATTTTTACTTGAGGTGAGCCAACCGCATGGTTCGCGGTGGCATACCGTCTGATCCATCTTAGTGTTTAGACGCTTCCTACATCTTGTATTATATATATATATATATATATATATACTCTCTATTGACACTGTATTTTGGGTGGATGTCTACACCTACATTTTATTGAAATATTTTTATCGATATTATCATTATGAGTCAGTTTAGTTATTCGTGGTTCGCCTAAGGATGTAATACTTAGGTGCCATCACGGCCCCGCAAATTGGGTCGTGACAAATTGGTATCAGAGCTCTAGGTTGTAAGTCGAGTCTTAGGGAGTCATTGGAGCAGTGTCCGAGCAGAGTCTTGTTTATGGGTATGTTGTCGACCATACTTATAAGCGAGAGGCTGCAAAGGCATTTTAGGAAGAGGTGTTTCCCTTCATTTCATCTCTTCTCGTGCTATGATGCTTACGTAGGTGCTAATCCTTTAATGTGATTATCACAGATGGTGAGAACGCGATCGTCCTCTGCTTCGGGAGCTGGTGATGCACTGACTGAGTCGGTCCGTGGGAGAGCTGTGCGTAGCACACAGACTGGTGCGCGGGCACCTACTCATCCGTGAGCGGCTACCAAAGCTTCTGTGGGTAGACCTCCTGCTGCCAGACAGACTAGTACAGTGCCACCGGTGTCTTCTGAGATACCCGTCGCACATGTCCCATCGACTATGCCTTCTCTTGTGCCGGGCACAACGGTATATATTCCTGCAGATGTTCTATTGCAGATGATGGGCATGCTTGGATCTCAGGCCTCGCCTATGGGCGATATTCCAGTACCTTCTGCTGTACCCAGCCAGCTACTCCAGCTATGAGTACGCCGACTCCTGAGGCTACTCCATTGATTCCTCAGTCTACTCCAGTTATTAGTCCTATTGCTGAGCCTTCCACTTTGGCTCCTCAGTCGGGTATTCAGTTGGGTCATTCTATTCCTGCTCTTTCTATGAGTGACGAGGAGGTAGCTTGGAGGATTGAGTCCTTCATGAAGCTCAAGCCTCCCGAGTTCGATGGTACACCAGCTACTTGTCCTGCTCAGAGATATATTCAGAAGTGTGAGAAGATATTTTCGGCGCTAGGTACTAGAGACACCCTTGGGGTGCGATGTGCTTCTTTCCGATTGTCCGGTGATGCCGAGACGTGGTGGGTTTCTGTGATGAGACAAAGGTCCAGTGATCTTCCTCCTTTGTCTTGGGCCAAGTTCGTTGCCATGTTTATGAGTAGATTTGTGCCTCAGAGCCACCATGATGCCCAGAGGCGCGAGTTTGAGAGGTTGAGGCAGGGAGACATGTCCGTGTCTGCTTATGATACCAGATTCTTAGAGTTATCCCAGTTTGCGCCTGCTATGGTTGGGCTGGATAGGGACAAGGTCCTTAGATTTGTTGAGGGTCTTCATCCTCGTCTTCAGATAGCTGTTGCCCCTAATATGGGCACCAAGTCTTATTACGAGGCGGTTGATATTGCGAGGCGTATGGAGGATATTCATGCCAGGGCAGATGCAGAGAGAGCGAGCAAGAGGTCACGATATTCTGGTATTTCTAGTGGTCCTTCGCATGGAGGCTAGGGTTCCCGTGGTCATACTCAGCCTAGAGTTCCTCAGGCCGCTGCTTTATCATCTCAGGGTACTTCGTCGGGTTTTCAGAGGCCTCAACTGTCTCAGAGGCGTGGGGATTCATCTCAGTCTGTTCCACCTGTTGTGGGAGATGCCGTCAGAGGCACTATGGGAGGTGCAGGCCCGGAGGTGGACGCAGAAGAGGCGGTAGTAAGGCTTGTTACCAGTGTGGGGATCCCAGGCACTTTGTTAGGGATTGCCCCTATGTTACTTCATCTGGACCTACCTCTGCGGGACATCAGAGTTCTGCTGCTATGGTTCGGTCTTCTCCTCAGGCAGCTAGGCCTGTCACTCAGGTTCCTCCTAGGCAGCCGGTTCAGAGAGCTCCTGGTCCTGGAGGTTTCGCTCAGGTTTTTGCTATGACACGCCAGGATGCCGAGGCATCCAATGATGTGATCACTGGTACTCTTTCTGTTTGTGGCCGCAGTGCCTTTGCCTTTATAGATCCGGGATCTACTTTCTCTTATGTGTCTCTTGGATTTTCACCTTGCTTGAGCAAGGATCTGGTTTATATTGATGCTCCATTTATGGTGGCAACGCCTGTCGGAGATCCTATATGTGTAGATAAAGGGTATCGGGAGTGTGTGATTTCTATTTGTGGTGTTGAGTCTCTAGTAGACTTGATTTTGCTAGATATGGTGGAATTTGATGTGATCATGGGCATGGATTGGTTGGCATCCTGTCACGCGACGTTGGATTGCCATGCCAAGTCCGTGACTATAGGTGCCGAAAGTGAGCCTAAGGCTATTTGGAAGGGTTCCAGGTCTTCTCCGAGGAACAAGATCATATCATTCATGAAGGCTCAGAAGATGATAGCTCGCGGGTGCGGAGGGTATATTGCTTCTATTCGAGATGTTCGAGTGGAGGAGGTATCTATTGATTGAGTACCGGTAGTATGCGAGTATCCGGAGGTCTTTCCGGATGACTTGCCGGGTTTGCCTCATATGCGGGAGATTGAGTTATGTATTGGTATATTGCCAGGTACTCAGCCTATATCTATTCCTCCATATCGTATGGCTCCTGCTGTGTTGAGGGAATTGAAGGAGCAAATTCAAGATTTGCTTGATAAGGGTTTCATTAGACCCAGTGTGTCTCCTTGGGGTGCTCCGGTTCTTTTTGTAAAGAAGAAGGATAGTTCTATGCGCATGTGTATTGATTATCGGCAATTGAACAAAGTGACTATCAAGAACAGGTATCCTTTACCGCGTATGGATGATTTATTTGATCAGCTTCAGGGTGCTACTCATTTTTCCAAGATTGACTTGAGATCGGGGTATCATCAGTTGAGGATTCGGTCTGAGGATATTTCTAAGACTGCTTTCCGTACGAGATATGGGCACGATGAGTTTCTTGTCATGTCATTTGGGCTTACAAATGCTCCGGGCGCCTTTATGGATCTTATGAACCGTGTGTTCAAGCCATATCTTGATTCTTTTGTTATTGTGTTCATTGATGACATCCTTATATATTCAAGGAGCCGAGGGGAGCATGAGCATCACTTGAAGATTATCCTTCAGACCTTGAGAGACCATGAATTGTATGCTAAATTCTCTAAATGTGATTTCTGGCTGGATACCGTGTCATTCCTGGGTCACATGGTGACCAAGGACGGTATTAGTGTTGATCCCAAGAAAGTGGAGGCCGTTCAGAATTGGCCTAGGCCTACTTTTCCTACAGAGATTCGGAGTTTCTTAGGCTTGGCAGGTTATTATCGGCGATTCGTGGAGGGATTTTCTTCCATATCAACACCACTGACTAAATTGACGCAGAAGAATATTCCTTTTTTATGGTCTGCTGCTTGTGAGTCTAGCTTTCAGAGGCTCAAGACTGTCTTGACTACAACACCTGTATTGGCCTTGCCTAGTGGATCCGGGGGATTCACAGTCTATTGTGATGCTTCTGGTATTGGCTTAGGTGGTGTTTTGATGCAGAATAGCAAGGTGATAGCTTATGCCTCGAGACAGCTGAAAGTGCATGAGAAGAACTACCATGTCCACAATCTAGAGTTATTGGCGGTGGTATTTGCACTGAAGTTGTGGAGGCATTATTTATATGGTGAGCATTGTGAGATTTTCACTGATCATAAGAGTCTCCAGTATCTGTTCACCTAGAAGGACTTGAACGGGAGACAGCATCGATGGTTGGAGTTGCTTAAGGATTATGACATCGCTATTCGGTATCATCCCAGGAAAGCTAATGTTGTGGCTGATGCTCTGAGTAGGAAGTCTATGGGTAGCCTTGCCTATCTTGATATTGATATGAGACCACTAGCTTGAGAGTTGCAGGCCTTGCCCATTAGTGGAGTGTGATTTGATGATTCTGTGCCAGACCGAGTTTTTGCTTATAGAGGGACTCAGTCATCCCTAGCTTCCCAGATCAAGAAAAAATAATTTGATGGTTCATATTTACGTGATATTCGAGATAGAGTTTTAAGTGGGGGAGTGACCTCATTTATGATCGGAGATTATGGTGTACTGCGGCTCAACAGTTGGCTGTGTGTTCCGAATGTTGGGGAGTTGAGGCAGCTGATATTGGCAGAGGCACACAGTTCTCGGTATTCTATTCATCCTGGTATTACGAAGATGTATCAAGATCTTCGGGAGTTCTATTGGTGGAAGGGAATGAAGAGAGATGTTGATCGTGTGTCTCGGTGCTTAAATTGTCAGCAGGTAAAGTATGAGCATAGAAGACCAGCCGGGGTGACTCAGTCCATGCCGATTCCGGAATGGAAATGGGAGCATATTGGACTTTGTGGTTGGATTGCCTTTGACCTTGGGCAAGCATGATTCAGTATGGGTAGTGGTGGATCGTCTCACCAAGTCAGCTCATTTCATCCCCGTGAGGACTACTTATTCATCGGAGCGCTTAGCTCGTATCTTTATCGAGCAGATTGTGAGATTGCATGGTGCTCCAGTCTCTATTATATCATATCGCGGTACTCAGTTCACAGCTCAGTTCTGGAGATCATTTCAGAAGGATGGGTACCCGAGTAGATCTTAGTACCGCATTTCATCCTCAGACTGATGGTCAGTCCGAGAGGACCATCCAGATTCTTGAGGATATGCTGAGGGCTTCTGCTATTGACTTTGGAGGCCATTGGGACAGTTATTTGCCTATGGCAGAATTTGCCTATAATAACAGTTATCAGTCTTCTATCCAGATGGCTTCGTTTGAGCCATTATATGGCCGCCGATGTCGTTCTCCAGTTGGTTGGTTTGAACCTAGAGAGGTGAAGGTGTTGGGTCCGGATCTAGTTCAGCAGACCTTAGATAAGGTCCGAATCATTCAGGATCCGCTCCGCACAGCTCAGAGTCGACAGATATCTTATGCGGATCGGAGGAGGAGAGATTTGCTGTTTATGGTAGGTGACCGGGTGTTTCTTAAAGTATCGCCGATGAAGGGTGTTATGAGATTCGGGAAAAAGGGCAAGCTTAGTCCGAGGTTCATTGGTCCTTTTGAGGTCTTGGAGCGCATTGGCGCTGTTGTATATAGGCTTGCTTTGCCTCCATCTCTGTCAGTTCATCCAGTATTCCACGTATCTATACTCCGAAAGTATGTTCATGATCCATCCCATGTGATTGATATGGCTTCTGTCGAGATCGACGAGGACTTGGCTTATTTGGAGGAGCCGATTGCTATTGCGGCTAGAGAGATCCGTAAGCTAAGGTCGAAAGAGATCCCGTTTGTTAAAGTGCTATGGAAGAATCGTCCTAGTGAAGAGGCCACTTGGGAACTCGAGTCCGACATGCGGGAGAAGTATCCTCGCCTTTTCGATAATTCAGGTATGATTTCAATCTCTAAAGCCTGAAAGTTATGTTGTTGTTTATGATTTCGGGTAGTAGCGAGAGTCCTCGAAATCCGTGTAATTATTTTCGTGAAAATGTGAATCTTACCTTAGACTCGGGCTCGTCCGAGGACGAACGAGAGTCTAAGTGGGGGAGATTGTAACGACCTCAAATAGTCGTTTTGGGAATTGGAACCTCGATTTGCGTGTCGACAATCCCAAAAGCTCCGTAAGGTCCATTATGACATGCCTGAAATTTTTTAGCTAAAAAGAACTTTGTTAGATATGTATCGGAGAAAGACATCCGTTTCGAATATTCGTTAAGGCTAAAAAAGGTTTCGGAGCTCGATTTGAGCTCTGCTGTGAAATCTGAAAGTTGCGTTAGGTTCGTATGGTAATTTATGACCTGTAGCAACCTTCAGAAGTGAAAACGGACCTCGTTTGATAGGACTTTTGATAAAGTCTCCGTTGCGGAAGTTTAAAAAGGTTAAAATTGGTTTTCGAGCTCGATTTGAGTAAACGAACTCCGATGAGAGATCTGAGGGTTTCGTTAGGTTCGTATCGTCATTTATGACTTGTAACAACTTTTGAATTTGGATTCCGGGGTCGTTTGATTAAAATTCGCTATTTTGGCGTAAGTCGAAATTTGACCCTTTCCCGTGGGACCCACTTTTTGAGTTCTAGAGATCCGAATTGAGTTTCGTCTTGACGAGCATGACTTGTGTACAAAATTTGGGGTCATTCCGAGCTTCGTTGGGTCCCGTTTGGACCCAAAAACAGTGGCTGACCTGGTGTAAAGCCAAAAAAGCTGCTGAATTCTGTTTTGTACTGTTCAGCCGGAAATAAAGCGATTTTTCAGATCAATCCATAAGGAATTGGAAACAAGTCAAAAACGATGTACCTTCGTAAGACTCCTCTCTGAGCCAAAGAAATAGTGCCGCACTCGTAAGCATGTGAGGAAAGGATTCTAAGCCCTTACGCAATTTAAGAGGCAATTTACCAAAATACCCTCTGGTCGGACGTACCCAAAAACCCGTAAAATTTATGTTTCCGGACTCCCCATACTCCCACGAGTCCAAAAGTACCATTATTGTACATACCCGAGTCCAACTCGGTCATTTTTCCCATTTCACAAATGTAGGGTTCAAACCCTCTTTCCAAGGATCGTCACTTTGATCCTCGGATTAAAGCATTAAAAATGGGTAAGAATAGTTACCTTGTGTTTAGGAATGATTTTGGTACTTCAAATTCCCCTTGGAATCACTTTTAGAAGCTCAAAACATGAAAATAAAAATGAATGCCCGCCCTAGTATATATAGCAGCCCGCAGCTTTAAAGAGTTGTACCACATGCTGTCCAAATTGTACCTCACTGGATAGCTTTCAGTAAAATACCCATAACTTTTCATAGAAATGTCAAAATGATACGAGGTTGGTGGAATTAGAACCACAACTCAAAGAGCTACAACTTTCATGTAAGGAGGTCGTTCCTTAGCCACTTGAGCCGATTTTGAGGTAAGTGAGAGTTGACCTCGATTTTGCTTGCGGATAAGATTTGATCTTGCTAAGTAAGATGTCGAGTACTTAATTGAATAGCAATGTCAAGTAGATAGTATTATGTACTACTCGTTATATTTATACAAAAAGGAGAAAGCACAAACGTGACTTGTGTATAGTTGATGTTGTGTGCCGGTGTATTATTGATATGCTCTAGGGACAGAGGCCGGTGGTGCGTTATGACCTAGAAGCGAAATTCCATCTAGGGACAGAGGCCGGTGGTGCGTTATGACCTAGATGTGGAGACTTATAGGGACAGAGGCTTGTGGTGCGTTATGACCTATAAGTAAAGTTGTTTATAGGGACAGAGGCATGTGGTGCGTTATGACCTATAAACAAAGCAGCACAGGGTGTGTGCTTATGCTATGTGCTAGGTATATCATTACCTATGTGGTATGCGAGATATATCATCGCCATGCTGTGTGTTAATTATATTATTGCTTATGCCATAGTATCAATATAATATTGTATATGCTGCCTATATTATGTATCTTTATATTATTGACCATGTTATGTATTCGCGTATTATTGCTTGTGTTGTTGTATAATTATATTATCGTATGTAATGTTTATGGGTTACTGTAAAGGTGTGGATTGTACTTCCATTATCTGCTTATGCATTATCAAAGACTTGTTCCGAAAGGGTAATTTAGCGGACCTGTCGATGATCTTACTGGGCTTTAGCTCATAACTTACTGTTTAATTGTGCAGATCCTTCTACTGGTCAGACAGCTGGACTTATCTGATCCGTTCGAGGCTGTGACTATTTTAGTTTGAGGCGAGCCAACCGCATGGTTCGCGGTGGCATACCGTCTGATCCACCTTAGCGTAGATGCTCTATTGACACTGTATTTCGGGTGGATGTCTACACCTACATTTTATTGAAATATTTCTATCTAAATTATCATTATGAGTCAGTTTAATTATTCGTGGTTCGCCTAAGAATGTAACACTTAGGTGCCATCACGGCCCCAAAAATTGGGTCGTGACAGGTGGTTTTGGTGGAATGAGGGTGGGGCAAGTTTGGGGTGGGGGTGGGTGATGTTTCGATCTTAAAATGAATATGAGAAGGTGAGGTGGGTGTGGGGTAGAAGGTGTGGAGGTGGGGTTTTGTGTGGTTGGGTGGCGGAAATGGGGGATGGGGTGGAGGGGGTTGGGGTCGGAGGTGGTGATGAAATTGGGGGTGGTGTTGGTGCGGGTATTGTAGTAGGTAGGGGTGGGTGGTGTTTCAATAAAAAAAATGAAGGCGAATAGGTGGGGTATGGTAGAAGGTTGGAAGGGTGGGGTGGGAGTGGGAGTAGGGGTAGAAGGTAGGGAGGTGGGGATTGATGGTGGTATGTAGAAGGTGGGGAGGGGTAGGGATGGGTTGAGAGGTGGCTGTGTAGGTGGGGATTGGAGGGGTTTGGGCGGGAGGTAATGCAGGGTGGAGGTAGGATGTGGGGGGTTGAGTGGGTGGAAAATATTTTACAAAATTTTTAATGCAACCAAATATGGAAAACTTTAAAATCATTTTTTTGAAAAATATTTTCCTTCATACCAAACACACCCCTTAAGCGTTTGGAAAAAAACTAACTATGATTTTGAAAGGAAATATGGACTAGTGCGATGTAATAAAGGGATGTGGGCTGGCAAACTTTGTTGTTTTTCCCATTTATTTTGCATTCAAAGCCTGTATCCTAAAAGAAACATATATAAGGAATCCAAATAATTTGGAGTATACCATTATGTTTTTGGGATTACATACATTTTTTTACCTGGTGCACCTTCGTAAGACATTAGAGGGGGTTGAATAGTATCCTTACTCGATTTTCGAATTCTTAAAACTTGCTTTTACTTTGTACACCTAATTCACAAAGAACCAAGTTCCTTACAAATTTTACCTATCTCTGAAACTAAACACAATGCAGAAACGTAAAGAACACAGAGATTTTTACGTGGAAAATCCTTACTCAAGGGATCAAAAACCACGACCCAACACTCTTGGGATTTAAACTTTTCCACTCAAGGAAACTGAGCAAGTTTTAGATTACAATACAATGCAATAAAGGAACTAGCCTCACTCTGACTAATACCTAGAACCTTTCAAGCATCACTATGACTTGTAAGGTTGAACTACCTCACTAAAACGTAATCTCAGAATAATGCTTCTAATAAGCTGAATTATTACAACTCGATAGTCTATAACAGAAACTAAGACAAACAGACTAGACCTTATGAAACTCGAACTCCTCCAGGTTCTACTGCCTTGCTTCTTCTCTTGCACACAATACTCTCACGATCAATTTTCTCTCTATTTGCTCAGTTGAGATTTTTGGAGTGCGTAAATTAATTAGTTCAAAACAACTTGTATTTATACAGTTCATGAAAGGCCTTTTTCATATTTAACTTGGAACTCCTTTTTCCGCTTGGAATCCGTTTCTAATAAGGTTTACCCATATTGTCTTATATGAAACCTAAGTTGTTTTTCCTAAGTCTTTAATCCTTCTTCGCCTAGGAAACAACTTCTTCTTCGACTCCACCTTGAAAGCTCTTCCTTCTTCTTCTTGGATTGAGACTTCAACTCAAGTTGTTCCTCTTTTCCTACTTTGAGTCGAACTTGAATAACACCGTGAACAGCCAAGTCTTCTACTTCAACTGTGAACCTTTTCCTAGTCCATATAGAACCAGGTCCTTTGTCATCTTCAAGACCATCCTTCAACAAATTCCCCCTTTTTGATGATGACAAACAATGTTATCTCACCGAGGATTATTAGTACAAAAACCTGTGAATACTATCAACACTAAACAAGAACCAGGGTAATAAACAGTTAGGCAAAAATTAAGTCACAAACATAAGCTGATCTAAACAACATCTAACTTTCCCGTTTTGGCATCATCAAAAAGTTCACATTTGTATGAAACTGCTCAACTTAGTTTAAGTCTAGTTGACTCTAGTGGCATAGGCAACTAGCCAACCTTTCAAGTAAGGAACCTGTTTCAGACAATAAACACCAGCAAAATATAATAAAGGATAATTAACATATTTAAAAAGTGCCAAACCGGCATCCAGGCATATCATCTAAAATATTACAAACCAATAAAAATAAATTGTCTTAACAGGCCAAACATAAGAAACCAACAAAAGAAATTGAAGAGGGACTGTTTCAGAAGTGAGGCATGTCAGGAATATTAAAATGAGCAAGCAACAGGGCAAGGCGACACGAGTTCCCTTCACGTTCGCGTTCCAGCTCAGCATCCAGCCTGGTATTCTCTGCATTTAACTATACTAGCTCATCATTCTGTCTCTGTAGTTGCCTCCTGAACCCCTCAATTCTCATGTCCGCTTTAACAGCACGCACCTCCTCAGCATCTTCCTCCATAAACTCTGGTTCATCCGCAGGTTCACCGTCCAACACATAGTCACAAAACTTCAAAATGTTCCTTCCAAACATATCATTGTGATCCAGCTCGGTCCACTTTGCAACAATTACCCCAAAGATTTATACGAACCCCTCTATCCAGCAGGTCCATATAGGTCTGACCAAGAAAGTTGGCCTCACTGCGCCTTTCTGGCCTCTGCAACAGGTTCTTAAGCATAAATTCAAATAGAAATTTATAAAAGGGTTGCATAACTTTTTTCTTGACTTAGGTAGCCCTTGCCAATCTGGATCTCCCAACAAATTTATGAGTTACCTCCAAAGCAGATACACCATTTCCCTTTGCCGGCCATGAGTTTCTCAGATGCTCGCTATAGTCCTGAGAAGGAACACCTAAAATCTCTCTAAGTTCATTGCAATCAAACTGGATTACCAAAGCCTCGGCTATGGTTGTCAGAATACTCTCAGTTACTGAGCAATTCGAGTAAAATTTCCTCACTTCTTGTTCTCTAAGCTTCCTTGTTCCATCGTGGAATAGATTCAACCAGCCCTGGACCCGTAGCTTCTCACCAAGTTGTGTCATACCCTCCATTTCCAGGTCTGTGAGAATTTTACCTTTTACCAAAGGCAACTTTCTAAAGTACTCCACTCTCTATAGTTTCTCTTCCTTGTTGTCACCAACTACCAGCTTAATTTTGGAATTCTTCCCACGTACCTTAGGTTCATCACAAGCCCTCTCCTGTTTCTCCCTAATAGAACCTCGAGTTGTAGGTCTCCTAGCATGAGTTACAGTCCTTCTACTATTTTCACCCATACCTTCAGCAAGATCACCAGAACTCCCAACCTTGGAACTAGCCCACACGCTCACCTCCCTTCACCAGCCTTCGCTTCTTTACGATTTTAGACTGAACCTGTACCATGGGCCTTTTCTCTAACTGACTTTAATGGTCCTCAAACACTACAACCTCTGTTCCACTAAAGGATCCTATGCTTGCTCGAAGAGTTGGATTAGCCCATGTTTCCTCCGGATAAACCATATTTAAGGACTCAGTCAACCTAGCCCCTACACAATATTCGTCCTCACACTCCTCTATTTTGCTTAAAATTGTATCCTTCCCAGCCACATAACCAGCGAATGAACCAAGTCCTTTCCCAGGTTCCTTAGCAGGTTCCACAGATATCTCATCTCCCTTACTGACAAAATTTTCTTTTTTAAGAACCGTCACAGGAACAGATTCCTGGACAGGTTCTGTTGAGAATTAGTTTTGAAGAATGACAAATAAGAAGGACTCAGTGATTTCGGAGAAGAACCTAGTCCTTGAATAGAAGGGCACGACTGGTCGAAAAGATCCGAGGGTTGCAAATCCCTGCGGAACTAGGAGTAGTGGCGCGTGAATGAATATGCATCCTAGTCAGACTAAAAGAGGTGGTGAGCAGGCTGTGTTTTCGAAGTATGAATATGAGTTGGACTTCAACAAGGAAAAGAGTTACAAGGAATCTTGTCTTACCATAATTACAAGGATTCCTTGTGGGACTCAACTAGGGTTGTAAAGCCCATATAAATACAAGTAGTTGACATACAGCCGAAAGTAGTGATTCACAAATATAGAGTTGAGAGCATACAAAGGCGATCAAGCAGCTTTCTACGTGAGATAATTGAAGAAGACAACTGGTGGAGCTAAATAGATTGAGTCTAAATATTCTATCTAGGTTCGTGAATTGTAAGTTGTCTTGCTTAGTGCGATCATTGTTTTTACCTATTAGCTTATTGTAGAAGCATATGTATAAGGTGAACTTTTGAGAGATTACTTTGTAAAGCTAGAGTAGGTTTTGTTTAGTGATTAGGGTCTAGAGTGTAGCCTCTTGGTTACATAGTCTTGTAATTAGAAACTTGCTCGTGTTTTTAGTGGATTGTGTTCTAAAATCCCAGAGTGTGGGTCGAGGTTTTTCTCCCTTGAGCAAGGAGTTTTCCACGTAACAATCCTCGTGTTCCTTGTGTCTGTGTTTGGCGTGTGGTGTGGTGTTCAGGTTGCAAAAAACTGTAGAGGCAAGAACAGGGTTCTTGACTCAGGAGAATTGAGGTCTTGAATCGAAAATCAGTGGACACTATTCAACCACCCCTTTCTAGTGTCCTTAGGAGGTGCATAGATTATAACAAGTGGTATCAGAGCAGGTCTTCTCGTACTAGGTTAACACCTTGAGAAGGATCAGAATTATGAGTGCACCACCTACCATCACGGAAGGTCAGTCAGTTTAGAGGCCCCCACAGTTTAATGGGCAGTACGATGCTTGGTGGAAGAATAGGATGGAAAATTACATATGTGCTTAAGACTACCAACTATGGCTTATAGTATCAGAAGGAAACTTGATTCCTACTAAAATAGTTGGTGAGGGAGCTGCTGCCAAACAAGAACCTAAGTTGAAAGAGGAGTTCAATGAGGCAGACTATAAGATGATTGAAAAGAATCACAAAGCCAAACGTCTAGTAATTTGTGGTCTTGGCCCTGAGGAGTTTAACAGAGTATCATCTTACAAGACTGCCAAGGAGATCTGAGATGCCTTGCAGACTGCGCATGAAGGAACCACTGAAGTGAAGGACTCAAAGAGAAGAATGCTGAAGAGACAATTTGAGTTCTCTATGGGAGAGAAGGAATCAATCTAGGATATGATGACCAGGTTGACCATTATTACTAATGAGATGAGATCACTGGATATGGAGTTACCAAAAGTAGAGATGGTGGATAAAATTCTAAATGTGCTACCTGAGGCTTGGGAACCCAAGATGACTGCTATCATTGAGTCTAAACCTCTAAGATCCATTAAACTTGAAGAACTGGTTGGTAGCCTGAGAACTCATGAGATGATGAAAGACTCAAAAACTAGACCAGCTCTCAAGAAGGACAAGACCCTTCCACTCGAAGGAACAGATGAAGCTGATGATTATGTTGATCTGCAATCAGTTGAAGCAGCAATGGTTAGTGCCTTGAGGCAAAAGCTTAACTTGGGAAGGTTTAAAGGCTTTAAAAGAAGTGGCAAGGAAAACTCTGGAAGGAAGAACATAGTCGACAGTCCTGACTACTCATGATGCTTTAAGTGCTTCAAGAAGGATCATGCTGTTATGGATTGTCCTATGTGGGAAGCAGAATGGATGAAAAACAGAGCAACTAAGGAAAAGGAAAAGGAGGCGTCAAAGGAGAATGACAAAGATAAGAAGAAGGCAAGACGACCTCCAAACTTCAGAGCAGAAAGAAGGAAGAGAAAGGAAGTTTTCTATGCTACATAGGGACCAACTGACAGTGAATCTGATCATGAAAAGCAATCTGGAGATGAATCACCACTGGCACTGATGGGATTGACAGGCATCAGTTCTGATGAGGAAGACCCTCGGGAGTTCAGAGGAGGAAGAGATCCTTCAAAGCCACCTGTGTTCAACGGGACTAGCTACAAGTGCTGGAAGAAACGGATGAAAAAATTCCTTCAAGCAACAGATTACAGTCTCTGGTTGATTGTCAAGAGAGGACCTCACGTTCCTATGAAGAGAGCAGCGAACAGAGTTCTGGTACCAAAGAAGGTAGAAGAACTAGATCCTCAAGATCTAGACTGGCTACATGCAAATTCCAAAGCTGAATTGTACCTGAGATGAGGGCTGACTAATGATGTGTTGGCAAGGATACCTGAATACAAGTTTGCTAAGGAAGTATGGGAAAAGCTGAAGGAGTTGTACACAGGTGACGACCAAAAGGACTCTGCCTTTATGGCTACTAATGGAGCAGAAGCTGCTCACTCAGCAGAGGTATGTCTATCTGATCTTAAGGAAAATCTATACACATACTCTATTGACAGTTTGATTCTAATCACAGCCACTTTGATTGAGGGTTATGAAAATGAAAAAATTGAAAAAGATAAATTAACTGAAGAGTTAAGTGATCTCAGAACCAAGCACAAGAGTCTTCAAGAAAAAAACACTGAACTGGAAGAAACCAATGCCATCTTAAAAGGGCAGACTCTTGTGTAAAACTCTAAGATCACTGAACTTGAATTGGAACTCAATCAGTTAAGAGAGAGTATAAATGGTAAGCAAGTAATAAGTGAAGTTCAAACCTTTCTTGAAAATGAACTTAAAAGAGCTAATGAGATTCTGTATCAGGAAACTGAAAAGAACAGGATTTTAAATCAAAAGGTTGAAAAATTTGAATTTGAGCTTACCAGATTAATAAAATAGAATAAATCATCTGAGGCAATGAACTGGGTTCTTGAAAATCAAAACAAGGGAAAACAAGGACTAGGATTCAAGAACCATTGCCTCCATATAATCCTAAGAGCAAGTATGTGGGATTGCCTTGCAACTTGTTGTGTACCTTTTGTGGTGAAACAGGACACTACAAACAAAGGTGCATGATTGCAAGCAAGGCAAAGGCCAAGAATAAAAGAAGTGTTCCACCTAAATGGGCTAGACAGGATTTAATTTATCCATTCTCTCACAAGAAAGGACCCAAGCTTGGCTGGGTTCCTAAAACTAACCCTTGATCTGTTTTGCAGGCTGGAGCGAGGGAGAACAACCCAAGCTAGATTCTTGATAGCAGTTGTTCGAGGCATATGATATGAGATAGAAGAAACTTTCTCTCACTCGCAGCATTTCAAGGAGGCAGTGTAGTCTTCGGAGGAGGTAAAAGTGGTCAAATTGTAGGAATTAGAAGAGTTGGGAGAACTCTGGATCACGCAATTGAAAACGTATACTGTGTCGATGGTCTCAGACACAACCTGCTGAGTATCTCTGAACTGTGTGATAGAGCAAATGAAGTAAGTTTCTCCTCTGTAGGATGTATTGTGAAGAATCTACAGAGTGGAGAAATTGTTATAGAAGGAAAAAGGGTGAACAATGTGTACCAAGCATCACTAAAATCACTGCCTGAAAACAACTTAACATGCTTGAACGTGCAAGAAAGTGATTCTTAGCTGTGGCACAAAAGAATGGGTCATGCAAGTCTCTCACAACTGAATAAGCTTTTATCTAAGGAGCTGGTTCGTGGACTGCCTAGCAAGAGATTTGAAAACATAAAAATGTGTGATGCTTGCGTAAGAGGGAAGCATGTGAAATCATCCTTTAAGTCAAAGAAAATGGTAAGCACATTAAAACCACTGGAACTGTTGCATATGGATCTGTGTGGACCTACGAGAGTCAGGAGCAGGGGACGAAAGAGGTTTGTGTTCGTAATTGTTGATGACTACTCCAGGTACATATGGACCTTGTTCATGGCATCTAAAGATGAAACCTTTGACAGCTTCAAAGACTGGGCTGGTGTCGTGCAGAAAAGGTTAAGCCTAGAACTTATCAGTATTAGATTTGATCATGGAACGGAGTTTGAAAACTCAAAATTCTCTGAGTATTGTGCAAAATACATCATTGATCATAATTTCTCTGCACCAAGAACTCCACGGCAAAATGGAGTGGTCGAAAGGAAGAATAGGTCTCTGGAGGATATGGCAAGGACAATGCTTCTGTCAAGTGGGCTTGCAAGAAACTTTTGGGCTGAAGCAATAAACACTGCGTGCTATTTGCTGAACAGACGCTCCATCAGAGCAATTCTTGACAAGAACCCACATGAGCTACTCAGAGGAAGAAAACCGAATATTGCACATCTGAGACCCTTTGGCTGTAAATGCTTTGTCCACAACAACGGAAAGGAACCATTAGGGGAAATTTGATGCTAGAAGTGATGAGGCAATATTTTTTGGGTACTCTACTCAAAGCAAAGCATACAAAGTGTTTAATAAAAGAACACAAACAGTGGAGGAAATTATGCATGTGCTATTTGATGAATCCGATAAGGCATTAGGAGAAACTGAGATAGATGATCAAGCGATTGACCTTAGTCGAGAAGATGGTGCAGCTGACTGTGAAGACAAAGAAACATCAGGTGAAAATTCAATTTCTCGAGAACAAGGAGTCAATATGACAGGGGGCACATCAGACGTAGTCGATGATCCAGCAAGTCAGGAAGAACCTACCCAAAGTGATGTTGAAGGGTCTTCTTGTCATATTCAACCCAGACCATGGAAACATCAAAGTTCTCATCCCTTGGAAAATGTCTTATCAGAACTGGATACTGAAATCTTGACCAGGTCAGCCTTGAAGAACTTCTGTGCATTCTTTGCATTCCTTTCATCTCTGGAACCAAAGAATGTAAAAAAAGCCCTAGAAGATCCCGATTGGATTCTAGCCATGCAGGATGAACTTCATCTGTTCGAGAGAAGCAAAGTGTGGCACCTGGTTCCTAAGCCAAATGACATATCAATAATTGGAACAAAATGGGTGTTCATAAACAAACTGGATGAGCATGGCATAATGACAAGGAACAAGGCAAGACTAGTAGTTCAAGGATACAGTCAGGAAGAAGGAATGGATTATGATGAAACTTTTGCACCAGTGGCGAGAATAGAGGCTATTAGGATGCTGATTACTTTTGCTACATACATGGAGTTCACACTGTATCAAATGGATGTGCAGAGCGCCTTCTTGAACGGCTTCCTAAATGAAGAGGTCTATGTAATACAACCACCAGGCTTTGTGAACAATGAATTTCCTGATCATGTTTACAAACTGGACAAGGCACTCTATGGATTAAAGCAAGCTCCTCGAGCTTGGTATGAAAGACTTTCAGGGTTCTTACTGAAGAATGTTTATGCAAGAGGAAAGATTGATAACACATTATTCCTGAAGAAGAAGAAAGGAAAGGATCTATTAGTGGTTCAAGTATATGTCGATGATATCATTTTTGGAGCCACTGATGAGGAGCTATGCAAGGGGTTTGCTGATCTGATGGGAAGTGAATTTGAAATGAGCATGATGGGTGAACCAAATTTCTTCCTAGGATTGCAGATAAAGCAGATGCCTGAAGGGACCATGATTCATCAGCAAAAATATGTCAAGGAACTTCTGAAGAAATTTGACATGGAAGGAGCAAAAGAAATGACTACGCCTATTGCTCCTGGAACCAAGCTGGATATGGATGAACTAGGTCCTTCGACTAATGAGACAAAATATAGAGGAATCATAAGGTCACTTCTCTATCTCACAGCTAGTCGACCTGATATTGTATACAGTGTGGGAT
The DNA here is from genome assembly GCA_029990175.1 of Petunia secreta. NCBI lineage: Eukaryota > Viridiplantae > Streptophyta > Magnoliopsida > Solanales > Solanaceae > Petunia > Petunia secreta. The sequence continues at coordinate 45,014,454 of JARKIP010000022.1, read as the reverse complement.
TGTGTGCTAGATTTCAGTCCAAGCCTAATGAGTCAGATTTGACAGCTGTGAAGAGAATCTTGAGATACTTGAAAGGAACTCAGGATCTATGTCTTTGGTACCCAAGGGGAGGTACTTTTGAACTAATTGGTTTTGCTGATGCAGATTATGCAGGACACTTGATAGGAAAAGGACTTCAGGGACGGCACACTTTCTTGATCCTTGCTTAGTTTCTTGGGCAATAAAGAAGCAAAATTCAGTAGCCTTGTCTACTGCAGAATTTGAGTATGTAGCAACTGCATCATGCTGCTCACAATTGCTATGGATCAAACAGTAGTTGGAGGACTTTGGAATCAGGTGTGGAGCAGTGCCAATTTTCTATGATAATACAAGTGCAGTGAATATTGCCAAGAACCCAGTCCAACACAAAAAAACAAAGCATATTGATATTAGACATCATTTTCTTAGAGACAATGTAGAAAATGGTCTGATTACTATGAATTCTTGCAGGACTGAAGATCAAATTGCTGACATATTTACCAAAGCATTGAACACAGTGCAGTTTGAGAGGAACAGGTTGGAGTTAGGGATGACCAAAATACATGGATGACCCAGCAGTTGTCCCTCAATGATTGGTTAGTTAAGTGTTAAATGATTTGTGTGTAACATTTGTTATTATTGTCCAGTCTAATATTGTACTTTACTAAGTACACTTGTTCAGCTTATGAGCACTAGGTGAGGATAATGTGATCCCATGAAGAACCTACTATGTACTTAAAAGGAACCGACTGAAGCATGAGGAATCATGTCTAGGTACAGTCACATTGCCTTGCATGATAGGAGTCATAACTGAAATCAAATTGTCAAACTATACGTGGGTCAAGGGAGACTTTCCATGTTCTATAACTGTCCTTAATTGTAGAAACACATTCCATTTTGGGTTAGAATTCTATTAGACTTTGAATGGACCCCACTATTTGAAAAGGTTTTATTTGGGCAAGTCTAGTAACCGTCAAATACATAACTCTTTCCCGGTTCTCAAAAAGTTCAAAAAGCTGCTTTTCACTTTTTCGGTCATCATTACTTTGTGTTCCCTAGGAAACCGTCTCATCACCATAACTCTTTCTCCTCCTTTCATATTGATCGACACAGAACACACATACTCAAAAAGTTTATCTCCTTTCAACCTAGCCTCTTTCAAAAATTCAAGCCGAGAAAAAAAAAACTTCGTAATCCCAATTCAAATCCCAAACCAATTTCACCATGTCTCAAGCACAATTTTCATCAACATCACCCACCAAAACCCTCAAGAAATCAACTCCAAACCCCCCCTCCACTTTTACAGAAAGAATTGCCAGGGCTAGGTCAAAGTTTCTCAAAAAGGGAGAAAAGAAGTTGGTCAAGAAGATGATGGCCAGATCTTTGTCGACTATGCCTATAAAAAAAAGTTTCCTCTGAAAGACCGGTTGAGGTAATACCTGACTCTACCCTATCTACTTCTGTCGATTTAGAAGGTGTAAAAAGTCCTGGAAAAGTGAGTACTGAAACTTTAGTAAAAGGGCTAGATGAAATCGTAGCAGAAGTAGAGTCTTGTGATAAAATTGATAGGGGGAAGGTAGTTGAGAAGAAGCAACAGGATGTTCAGGAAGAACCTAAGGCTAGTATGCATGTGCCTGTAGTAGCTGAGGGAGGTTGATATAGTGGGAAAAGTGTTAGAACAACTGAGGGAAGAGGATTATGTTGAGTCCCTTAAAGAACAGGTTGGTGAACCCAGTTCTAGTGGTGCTCTTACTGAGAAAAGTCAAGGGTTGTCTGTACTTGAAGGTCCAGTTGGTGGAGGACCTAGATCGGCTGAGGCCTCACAGGATTTGAGCAAAGAACCTGGTTCTTGCCCAGATCCTACAGAGGCTGATGACGCAGCACTCAAGTGGACAGACTCTGAAGAAGAAAAGGATGAGGAAGTTACAGAAGAAAAATTTAAAAGTGGGGAAGTTACAGAGAAAGCTGAAGAAACAAAGAGAAAAAGTGTGAAAAAAAGGTTTGGTGAGGAGGATGAAAGGCTGATGTGTGAGGAAGAGAAAGAGGAAATGATATTTGTGAGTGAGAACAAAGTAGAGCCTGACAAGAGGAGAAGATTGGTGAGAGGGGGAATGCCGGTATCTAAAAGCCGGTTAGTAGATGAATCAAGTGAAGAGAGTGATGGCAAGGCAGTGGCAGAGCCAGTTGTAAGAAGAGTAGGAACTTGGTCTGCTCTGAAACAACAGCTGGCGACTATTGGAAAGCTAGAAAGAACAATTACAAATGTGAGAGACAGAGAAGAGAAGAAAAAGAATGAGGAAGAGAAGAAAGCTGGTGAGGCAAAGGAAGAGAGTGACGAAGTTGGAAGCTATGTGAAGCCAAGTGACTCTGAGACTGACAGTGAAGTAGAGAATAGGAAAAGAAGAAGAGGTTGATCGGGTGGCTTTCTTTGCCAAGCACCAGGAGCTTGCTGGTAGCATTCTGCATGACGAGAATGAGCATCATATGAAACCCTTGCTCAGCATGATTGGTGACCAAGGGTGGCTGAGCTTGTTTGGAAAGAAAGACAGGATGTTATTCTTTGATGAGATCAGGGAATTTTATACAATTGCAGGGTTGTAGCCAGGAGAGTGTTCACGATTGTGAAGGGAGTTGAAATAGAGTTTGGGAGAACTTAGCTGGGGGTGATCCTTGATGTACCTGCTGAAGGTTATTGCAGGCACATTAAGCTGAAGTGGCCAAAGAGGACAGACGGAGTAACCCCTCTTAGTGTGGTCAAGAAATTTTCAGGGGAACCCAAGCTCAGGAAAGAAATGAAAGTAGACAAAAAGGAGATGGAACCAGCACACCAGTTGCTCTTTGAGTTTGTGCATCGGTTACTTCTGCCTAGAGGAGAAAGAAACAGTGAAGCTAGTGCTCTAGACCTAACCTATATGGACCTGCTGGATAGGGGGTGAGAATAAACTTGTTTGGTCTAATCATCAGACATATCAAGAGGATTGCAGATACTGACCAAAAGCCACATTCTTTAGTGCATTCCTATGTCCTTCAGCAGGTTCTAGAGCATTTTGGGGTTCCATTGGAAGCAGGGAAGAAACCTACAATTCATCAGATGTTTGGGTATAATATGCTTAAGAGCTGTGACTTCTTCAAAGAAAGGAGAACTTCCAAGAAGCCCATGCAGGTTAAGAAAGAGCAGACTGAGGAGAGTGAGGATTATGGACCTGAGGAGGCCATTACAGCTGTGAAGTAACTGGAAAGCCATGTTCTTGAAGTCAATACAGAAAATGCTGAGCTTCACAGACAGCTGAAGTTGAAGGATCAAGAAATTGATCGTTTGAAGATAGATTGCCACAAGTATGAGGCCGAGCTGGTAATGGAGAGGGCCAAAATACAAAGAACCTTGAGGCGCTTGTCAAACACTTCAACTTACAGCCCTGAGTCCTCCTGTCCTACCTTTATGTCCTTTCTCCTAATTGCCTTTATCTCTTCCTACTCTCCCTGCATATGTGATGTTGTTTAAGACAATTTATTTTCAGTTGTGTACTTCTGGATAGGGTTGTGCTGCTGTCACACCCTGGATGATGATTTTAAATTTCTCTTGTTTATGTTTATTTTCTCTATGGTACTTGGTTCTTGTTGGGTCCTTATCCTAATCTCTGTGTGTTTAAATTTTAGCTGACTTGTTGCCCTATGCTCTAGATTGGATAGTACTAACTGGTTCATGCAGGTATTTGAATCTTTTCGATGATGCCAAAAGGGGAAAGAAGGAAATGTTGGGGTGTTTGTGACCTAACTCAACTGTTTTAGAATTTTTCAAATTGTTATTCATTTTTTTTTTTGTTTTGGAAATTTTGTCTGTTCGGTTTTCTTGGCAACATTTGTTTGTCATCATCAAAAAGGGGGAATTTGTTGAGAATTGGTTTTGAAGAATGATAAACAAGAAGGACTCAGTGGTTTCAGAGAAGAACCTAGTCCTTGAATAGAAGGGAACGACTGGTCGAAAAGATCTGAGTGTTGCAAATCCCTGCGGAACTAGGAGTAGTGGCGCGTGAATGAATATGCATCCTAGTCAGACTAAAAGAGGCGGTACCCAGGCTGTGTCTTCGAAGTACGAATAGGAGTTGGACTTCAACAAGGAAAAGAGTTACAAGGAATCTTGTCTTACCATAATTACAAGGATTCCTTGTGGGACTCAACTAGGGTTGTAAAGCCCATATAAATACAAGTAGTTGATACAGCTGAAAGTAGTGATTCACAAATATAGAGTTGAGAGCATACAAAGGCGATCAAGCAGCTTTCTACGTGAGATAATTGAAGAAGACAACTGGTGGAGCTAAATAGATTGAGTCTAAATATTCTGTCTAGGTTCGTGAATTGTAAGTTGTTTTGCTTTGTGCGATCATTGTTTTTACCTATTAGCTTATTGTAGAAGCATATGTATTAGGTAAACTTTTGAGAGATTACTTTGTAAAGCTAGAGTTTAGCTTTGTTTAGTGATTTGGGTCTAGAGTGTAGCCCCTTGGTTACAGAGTCTTGTAATCAGAAACTTGCTCGTGTTGTTAGTGGATTGTGTTCTAAAATCCCAGAGTGTGGGGCGTGGTTTTTCTCCCTTGAGCAAGGAGTTTTCAACGTAAAAATCCTCGTGTTCCTTATGTCTATATTTGGCGTGTGGTGTGGTGTTCAGGTTGCAAAAAACTGTAGAGGCAAGAACAGGGTTCTTGACTCAGGAGAATTGAGTTCTTGAATCGAAAATCGGTGGACACTATTCAACCCCCCCTTCTAGTGTCCTTAGGAGGTGCATAGATTATAACAGGTTCCTCACACACCTTCTCGTCACCTTTACTAGCATCAACCTCAGAAGTTTTTTTAGCTACGTCTACCACCTTATTTTCCTTACTAGACACCTCAGGTACTCCTAATTCTCCTAGAGGTTCAGAAGCTACATTACTAATAACATTTGCTGTGGCAGTAGAGACAATAGGGTTTACCTTTTCGACTTCTTGAACCAATTCTTGATTTGTATAAACCCTTTCCTCTGCAATAGTGCTTGGAATATTTCCCCCTTACTCGTAGCCATTTCTGACACCTTTTCTGTCTCAATTTTGCAAATTTTTTTGCCATCATAACGGAACGACTTGCCGCAATTTGTGTTGCCTTTTGATTAAGTTTAGACATTTTGAGTTTAGTAGACGTAGGGTTTCTAGTATACTTAAAAATAGTTGAAATGGTGAGGATATTTTAGAGGTTTTCTTGAGAGAGAGAATGAGAGTTTTTAGAGAGTAGTCTGTGAAGATTCCTTTGACCCACAAGAAACAATGCATACAAACCAATGTTCTGATTCCTTAAGAGAATATGGAAGGGTAGGAGTTGTATTGGGAAGGGAAACAGAAGTGATGGGATGTGAAAAAGCTGAACGTAATAATTACATTGAAAAGTCCTACGCCGACAGATACATGGAATTTGAATTTTAAAGATTATCAACTAATCCAGCGACACTTGTGATTATTTGATAACAACTTTGGCCATGTAAGACACAATTCTATCTCAGTATGTAATATTGGATGCGTACCTGAACGTCCATGCTCCAGCTTCTTAAGTATTTATCCTCTACTAAAAAATTATCCACCAGCATCTAAGTCCTGAAAACAGGTTCCGAATAGGTTAGCAAGCAAAACAATTATGTTTTAAAAGTAGAGTCAGCTAATCAAAGTTAAGCTAGGTTAAACAACAAAACTTCTCTAGCCAATCATTGGGAGAACCAGGTGTAGCCTCGATCAGTGTATCTTGGTCATCCCTAACTCAAGCCTATTCTTCTCAAATTGTACCATGTTCAAAGCCTTAGTGATAATGTCTGCAATTCGATCCTCAATCCTGCAAAAATTCATAGTGATTAGGCCTTTCTCAACATTATCCCTTAAGAAGTGATGCCTAATGTCAATGTGCTTTGTTCTCTTGTGCTGGACCGGGTTCTTGGCTATATTGACCGCACTGGTGTTGTCACAATAGATTGAAATTGGTCCACACTTAATTCCAAAGTCCTCCAACTGCTGCTTAATCCATAAAAGCTGTGAACAACACAGGGCAGCTGCTACATACTCAGCTTCAGCTGTAGATAATGCCACTGAATTTTGCTTCTTTGTAGCCCATGAAACAAGACAAGGACCTAGGAAGTATGCCATCCCTGATGTACTTTTCCTATCAACCAAGTGACCAACATAGTCAGCATCAGCAAAACCCATTAGATCAAAATTTCCACCTCTTGGGTACCATAAGCACATATCTTGAGTTCCTTTCAAATATCTTAGAATCCTCTTGACTGCTGTTAAATGTGACTCCATTGGTTTTGACTGGAATCTTCCAAACAAACCAACACTATAAACAATATCTGGATGACTTGCAGTCGAGTACAACAAAGAACCAATCATTCCTCTGTACTTTGTTTCATCAATGGAAGCACCAGGTTCATCCAGATCCAATTTAGTTCCAGGTGCTATAGGTGTGCTCATGTCCTTAGCAGTTTTCATATCAAACTTCTTCAAAAGTTCCTTGATGTACTTCTGCTGATGGATCATTGTGTCTTCCTGAGTTTGCTTGATTTGTAAGCCTAAGAAGAAATTCATCTCACCCATCATACTCATTTCAAGCTCACTTCCCATCAGGTCAGAAAACTCCTTGTAAAGGTTCTCATTAGTAGCTCCAAAGATGATATATTGTACATACACTTGCACAATCAACAGGTCTTTGGCTTTCTCCCTTAGAAATAAAGTGTTGTCTATTTTTCCTCTTATAAACCCATTCTTCAGTAAGAACACAGACAACTTTTCATACCAAGCCCTAGGAGCCTGTTTCAACCCATAGAGTGCCTTGTCAAGTTTGTAAACATAATCAGGAAACTCTGAACTTTCAAAACCAGGTGGTTGAATCACGTACACCTCTTCATTTAAATAGCCATTAAGGAATGCACTTTTCATATCCATTTGATACAGCTTGAATTCCATATAAGCTGCAAAATCTATCAGCATCCTAATGGCTTCTATTCTAGAAAAATGTGCAAAGGTTTCATCATAATCTATTCCTTCTACTTGACTGTAACCTTGAACCACCAGTCTTGCCTTGTTCCTTGTCACTATACCATGTTCATCCAGTTTGTTCCCAAATACCCATTTAGTTCCAATGATGGACCTGTCGGAAGGTCGAAGGACCAGGTGCCACACCTTCGTTGAAATTGATGAAGTTCCTCCTGCATAGCAATCACCCAATCTGGATCCTTAAGTGCTTCTCGTACATCCTTAGGTTCTACGGTCGACAGAAATGCATAGAATGCACATAAGTTCTTCAGGGCTCTTCTAGTTACAGTCCCAGTATTTAGATCAGATATAAGATTCTCCAATAGGTAGAAACTTTGATGCTTCCATGGTCTAAGTTGAATCTGCTGAGTAGTAGTACTAGAGGGACTAGCTGTATTAACAATATCTTCTCCTGGTTCATCTGTTCCCCCTGTCTTATTGTCTCTTTGTTCCCCCTGAGTCTGATCCTTATCATCGCTTTGGTCAGATCTATCTTCTTCCAGTCTCACAGGGTCTTCAGCAGGTTCATCTCGTGCTAAATAAATTTTCTGATCATCATCTTCTCCTATCTTTGCAGTCGTTCCAGATTCATCAAATACCACATGCACACTCTCTTCTACAGTCAAGGTTCTTTTGTTGAATACTTTGTAAGCTTAGCTTTGTGAAGAATATCCCAAGAAGATGGCCTCGTCACTTTGACACAACCCGGAATCCAGTTAGGCCGTGCGGGCACCCGACATCCTCCTCTAGACCCGTCGGGGGAACCCTTACCAATTAAATTAGGATAATAAATATAACAATTCATAAACAAGGACAAGATTAAAATAAACACAGACATACTGATACCTCTAAGCTAGAAAGAAATTACATCTGACTACCCAACATACTAGGTTTAGGCCTATCCAGACTAGATATCTAAGAGTACAAAAGAAGAAAGATACCTCCTGAAGGGAGCAACATGCAACTGAAATAATAAACAATAAACTGGTGGCCATCCGGAATAAAAGCTGGCTCACCCTGACAGCTGAAGTCGTCTTCGCTCCTTCACAATGTGGGGAACTCAATCCTGGAGCGAACTTGCCGAAACGAAATAGATAGACAAGGAACAAACGACAAAGAAGGATGAGTCAAAAGGACTCAATCAGTGGAGCAGACTAGCTACCTCAAAAAAAAAAAAAAAAGGATAGCTATCTAGGGAGAAAAAAACAGGTAAACTAAATCCATCTTATTTAAGCTATAAAAAGGCAGAGCTAGATAGTAACTGGAAACACGTATGGAACCATGAAAAACCAGGGACATAAGACAGACAGAACATATAGGTTTCCCGAACATATGAACAATCAGAAATACATCTTATTATATGTAGATGTTGTTGCGGCGTGCAACCCGATCCATATGTTTATAATGTTGCAGCGTCCAACCCCGAATACGAGCCAGAAATATATAGGCAAACTGAAATATATCCACAATATGGTATACATACCGCATACACAAAACACAGCACAATACACCCACAATAGTCAGCATGCGGTGCAATGAAATGGGATGAATGTAGTATAATGCATTGGGGTCACATGTGCCTAATGAATAGAGCAAAATCCTCCTGCTCCTAGGGCGGAATCCTCCTACCCTCAATATGATGCAATGGAGTGGAATCCTCCTGCTCCTGGGGCGGAATCCTCCTACCCCTAAATATGAAGCAATGGAGCGGAATCCTCCTGCCCCTAGGGCGGAATCCTCCTACCCTCAATATGATACAATGGAGTGGAATCCTCCTGCTCCTAGGGCGGAATCCTCCTACCCTCAATATGATACAATGGAGCAGACCTGATACACACAAGTTGAAACCCTAGTTTCTTCTGAACAACCTTTGCCCAATCTTCAAACATGTCATAAGCTTTATCCTTAGATCTGAGAAACAAGGTCCAAGTGTATCTGGAGTAGTCATCAACAATCACCATTACAAATCTCTTACCTCCTCTGCTCCTAACCCTCATAGGTTCACACAAATCCATGTGGATCAGCTCAAGTGGTTTAGAAGTACTAACCACCTTCTTTGACTTGAATGAAGATATTACATGTTTTCCCCTCACACAAGCATCACATATCTTGATGTTATCGAACCTTTTGCTGGGCAATCCACGAACGAGGTCCTTTGACACCAATTTATTCAGTTGAGTCAAGCATACATGTCCTAATCTCTTGTGTCACAGTTGTACATCATTTTCAAGTGCATTCAGACAAGTCTAATTATTTTTGGAAGAGACCCTAACGTAGCTTTATAGAGATTGTTCGCTAGTTTCCCTTCTAGTACTATTTCACCAGTCTGCAGGTTCTTCACAGTGCATCCTACAGACGTGAAACTAACTTGATTTCTTTTATCACATAGTTGGGAGATACTTAGAAGGTTATGCCTCAATCCATCAACACACAATATATTTTCAATTGCATGATTGAGGGACCTCCCAACCTTTCCAATGCAAATAATTTCTCCACTTTTACCTCCTCCAAAAGCCACACTACCCCCTTGAAACGCTGCGAGTGAGAGAAAGTTTCTTTTATCTCCTGTCATGTGCCTGGAACACCCACTATCAAGAATCCAGCTTGGGTTGATCCTTCTCACTCCAGCCTATAAACAAAATCAGGGGTTAGTAACAGGAACCTAGACTAGCTTAGGTCCTTTTTTGTTATAGAATAGATGAATCAAATCTTTTCTAGCCCAATAAGGTAAAATTGACTTAAGGTTCCTTTTAACAGACATAGAAGCAATATCATATTCATTTCTATAATGCCTAGTCTTTCCACAAAGGAAGCAAAGTTTATTGCAAGGAAGTCCTACATACTTACTATTAGGATTTCAGGCTAGTAAAGATTTCCTATATCTTAAGCCATTCTTACCTCTATTATGATTTTCATGCAACCACTCTAAAGCTTTTGAAGACTTGTTCCATTTAGTAAGTCTGGTAAGTTCATAGTTGGCCTTATCAACCTTTACTTGAAGAACTCGGTTCTTTTCAGTTTCCTGATGCAGAACCTTGTCTTTGTTTTTAAGTTCAAATTCAAGGTTGATTTGAGCCTCACCAACTACTTGCTTACCAAGGGCTTTTTCCAGTTTAAGATTATCAAGTTCAAAAGTTGAAGCTTTTTTTTGCTCCTCTAGCACATGTTCCTTTAATTTCAGATTTTTAAGTTCAAGAGCTGAGACTTTTTGTTTAAGTTGAAAAACTTGCCCATTAGTTGAAACATATTCAATTTCCAATTCAGTTTTAGCTTCATCCAAGTTTTTATTCTTAATTTTATAATCAGAAACAACTGAGATCAGATGGTCCTTCTCAGAAAGCAATTGTTCCTTCTCAGCTCTTAGACTTTCAATTCCTTCAATAAAAGTGAGTGCAAGCATGTTCAGTTCTCTTAAGGAACAAGTAGGAAGTTTCAGTTTTAAGTCATCGAGACTTACCTCAGGCAGGTCATCAGTGGGTGGTTCTTCATCAAGAGCCATCAACGCAAAAGGAGAGTCATCATCTAATTCTTCTTCTTCTTCTTCTCCTGAATCCCTGTCACTTTCAGATGGTCCCCATGTAGCATAAAAGGCTTCTTTCTTCTTTCTCCTCGTAGCTCTAAAGTTGGGTGTTCATTTAGTCTTCTTAGGTTCACCTTCATTAGCAACACTCTCCTTCTTCCACTCAATCTCCCACACAGGATAATCTTTCACAGCATGATCCTTTTTGTGACACTTGAAGCAACCTGAGTAGTCTGGATTGTCAACAATGTTCCTTTTGTTTGGATTAGCTTTGGCAGACCTTCTATTCTTCTCTAGGCTTAATGACTTCCTTGCAGCATTTACCAAAGCTATCTCATGTTCAGAAACTTCATACCTTGATCCTTCAGTAGCCTCTAGAGCCAAGGTTTTCTCCTTCTTGGGTTCCACTTTTACTCTTGACTATTTCATCAGTTCATGAGTTTTCAGACTACCAACAAGTTCATCCAATTGAACCTTGTCCAGCTCATTTGCTTCGATGATAGCTGTGATTTTGGATTCCCAAGAGTCTGGGAGAATCCTTATGACCTTTTCCACCAAGTCTTCATTAGTAAGAGTCATACCCAAAGACTTCATCTCATTGGTTATGATCGTGAACCTGTTCATCATATCTTGGATGGATTCGGTCTCTCCCATAGCAAACAGTTCAAACTTTCTCTTCAGGAACTGGATCCTTGATTTCTTAACCTGAGTAGTTCTTTCGTGTCCGACTTGAAGTGCATCCCAAATCTCCTTGGCAGTCTTGTATGAAGAAACTCTGTTGTATTCATCTGGGCCAAGTCCACATATGATGAGCCTCTTAGCTTTAGTATTCTTTTCAACCATCTTGAAATCATTATCAGTCTATTTAGATCTCTCCTTAGGAACAGTTTCCTGATTAGGTGGCTGACCAACAGTCTTGGTAGGAATAAGAGGTCCACCAGTCGTGATGATCCAGAGCTGATAGTCTTCAGCTTGAATGAAATCTTCTATTCTACCCTTCCATTATCCATAGTACTGGCCATTAAACTGAGGAAGCCTATTGATGGATTGTCCTTCAGTGATAATCGGTGGTGCACTCATTGTTCAGATCCTTCTCAAGATGTTAATCTTTATATGAGAGAATCCGCTCTGATACCACTTGTTGCACCTGGTGCACCTTCGTAAGACACTTACCTGATTTTCGAATTCCTAAAACTTGCTTTTACTTTGTACGCCTAACTCACAAAGAAACATGTTCTTTGCAAGTTTCACTTATCTTTGAAACTAAACATAATGCGGAAACATAAAGAACATAGAGATTATTACGTGGAAAAATCCTTGCTCAAGGGATCAAAAACCATGACCCAGCACTCTTGGGATTTAAACTTTTCACTCAAGGAAACTGAGCAAGTTTTAGATTATAATACAATGCAATCAAAGAACTAGCCTCACTCTGACTATACATAGTACCTTCCAAGCCTCACTATGACTTGTAAGGTTGAACTACCTCACTAAAACGTAATCTCAGAATAATGCTTCTAAATAAGCTGAATTATTACAACTCGATAGCCTATAACAGAAACTAAGACAAACAGACTAGACCTTATGAAACTCGAACTCCTCCAGGTTTTGCTGCCTTGCTTCTTCTCTTGCACACAATACTCTCACGATCAATTTGCTCTCTATTTGCTCAGCTGAGATTTTTGGAGTGCGTAAATTAATTAGGTCAAAACAACTTGTATTTATAGAGTTCATGGAAGGCCTTTTTCATATTTAACTTGGAATTCCTTTTTCCGTTTGGAATCCGTTTCTAATAAGGTTTACCCATATTGCCTTATATGAAACCTAAGTTGTTTTTCCTAAGTCTTTAATCCTTCTTCGCCTAGGAAACAGCTTCTTCTTCGGCTCCGCCTTGAAAGCTCTTCCTTCTTCTTCTTGGATTGAGACTTCAACTCCAGTTGTTCCCTTTTTCCTACTTTGACTCGAACTCGAATAACACCATGAACAACCAGGTCTTCTACTTCAACTGTGAACCTTTTCCTAGTCCACATAGAACCAGGTCCTTTGTCATCTTAAAAACCATCCTTCAACATACCTTGAGTAAGCTATGTCGCAAAGTATGTCCTTTTTTTTCCTTTTAATAACATTTAAATGATGGATATGTTGTAAAATAAAAGTCATAGAACAAGAATTATAGACAAGAAATATAAGGAGGAGAAAGCCGAAACTACTTCATTCACGCTTTTTAAGTGTATCTTCCATGGAGCAAATTGTGCTCTATTTATAAAACACCAAGTACACGAGAGGTTATACAAATCAATCCAAAGGTTACAATAATTAGTGGTCACTTAACGGGAGATTGAGTGGTAACTAATGTGTTGCACTTAGTGCACTTATGTAAGACACTAGAGGGGTGAATATGTCCTTACTTGATTTTTAAATTCCTAAAACTTGCCTTTAACTTTTATCGCCTAACTCAGAAAGAACCAGGTTCCTTGCAAGTTTCACCTATCTCTGAAACTTAAACTTAACGCGAAAACGTAAATATAACACAGATTTTTACGTGGAAAAATCCTTGCTCAAGGGATCAAAAACCATGACCCAAGCTCTTTGGATTTCAACCTTCCACTAAAGGAAAACCGAGCAAGTTTTAGACTACAACATAATGCAATCAAGAAACTAGACCTCCCTAGTACCTAGAACCTTCCAAGCCACATGTTAGCTTGTCAGGTTGACTCTACTTCACCAAAGAGTAACCTCTACTAAGTGCTTCTTAACAAGCTGATAGATTACAACTCGATAGCCTATAACAAAAACTAAAACAACAGACTTAACTATGAAACTGCTCCTTCGTAAGGTTCTGCTGCTCAGCCTTTGTTCTTGCACACAATGCCTCTCACGATCTGTTTGTTCTTGATTTGCTCTATTGAGATGTCTTGAGTGCGTAAATCAATTCTGGCCAAATTACCTTGTATATATAGGAGTTTGACTTAGCCAGTTCCAACTAAGTTTAGAACTCCTTTTCTAATTTGCAATCCGTTCTAAACAAGGTTTACCCAAAACCTAAGTTAATTTGCCTTAGTTTCCAATCCTTTTTTGCTTAGGAACCGCGTCTATATCAGCACCGTCACAAGCTTCTTCTTTTCCCAGTAGGATTGGAACTTTGACTCCAGCTGGTCTTGTTCTCCTTCTTCAACTCTAACTCGAATATCCCGTTGAATAGCTCAGTCTTCTCAACTCAACTGTGAACCTTTTTGTAGTCCACTTAGCACCAGGTCCTTTGTCATCTTCAAAAATTATTCTTCAACAAATTCCCCCTTTTTGATGATGACAAACAATGTTGTCTCACCGAGGGTAAGTAATCATAAGAACTTGTAAAATTTCAAACACTAACCAAGAACCAGGGTAATACAGTTAGGCAAAAAAAAAATAGGTCACAAAACATACAATGAACTAAACAACATCTAACTTTCCCCTTTTGGCATCATCGAAAAGTTCTACAGTTGTATGAACCTGCTCAACTTAGATTAAGTCTAGTTGACTGTAGTACCATAGGCAACTAGCAAACCTTTATACGTCAGGAACCTGTTTCAGACAATAAATACTAGCAAAGCAGGATATTTATATCAACATAAGTGCCAAAACGACTTACAACATCCAGAACATCCAAAATATAATAATTGTCTTAAAACCAGGCCATAGAAAGAACCAACGAGGGGACTTGGGAAAGAAACTGGTTCAGAATTGGGGAATATCAGGGATGTTAAAGTGAGCAAGCAACAAGGCAAGGCGACGCGAGTTTCCTTCTCGTTCACGCTCCAGCTCAGCATCTAGCCTAGTGTTTTCTGCATTCATCCAGGCCAGCTCATCATTCTGCCTCTCAAGCTGCCTCTTGAACCCCTCAATCCTTCTGTCCAACTAGCGTTCCTTCTTTCCTCAGTTTCCTCCTCCACATGCTCTGGTTAATCAGCAGGTTCACCGTCCAGCACATAGTCACATGATTTCACAATATTCCACCCAAATAAATCATTGTGATCCGGCTCAGTCCACTTTCCAACAGGCACCCCAAAGAAATCAAATACCTTACTCAGTAGAAACCCATAGACCAAGGCATGTTTACCCAACCCCATATCAGCTACCCTACAAATGTGCTTGATCATCACTTCAGGCAGATTAATACGAACCTCGCGATCTAGCAGGTCCATATAGGTCAGATCTAGGAAGTTGGCCTCGCTGCGCCTCTCCGACCTCTGCAACAGGTTCTTTAGCACAAATTCAAAAGCAACTGGTAGAAGGGTTGCATTGCCTTCTTCTTTACTTTCGTTGCCCTTGCTAGCCTAGGTCTTCATGCAAACTTTTGGGTCACCTCCAAAGCAGACACACCATCTCCTCTAGCTGGCCACGAGTTCTTCATGTACCCACTGTAGCCTTGAGAAGGAACACCCAAAATCTCACCAAGCTCTATACAATCAAACTGGATCACCAGCCCTTTTACTATGGTTGTCACAATTCCTTTACTTACTGTGCAATTAGAGTACAACTCTCGAACCCCCTGCTGTCTCAGCTGTCTAGTTCTATCACGAAACAGGTTCAACCAATCCTGAGCATTTAGCTTAGCTCCAAGCTGTGTCATCACCTCCAGCTCTCAGTCAGTGAGAATTTTATCCTTTACTAATGGCAGACCTCTAAAATAAGCCACTCTCCTCTTCTTGTCTTCCTTGTCATCTCCAGCTATCAACTTTGTCTTTGAACCTCTCCTACAACCTCAGGTTCCTCTACAACCCTCTCCTGCTGCTCTCTAATAGAACCTCGAGTAGCAGATCTCTTAGCATGACTCACTGTCTTCCTACTGCTTTCTCCAATACCTTCAGTATCACCAGAACTTCCCATTTTAGAACTACCCACAAATTCTCCTCCTTTTACTAGCCTTCGTTTCTCCACAGTCTTTCCCTATTCCTGAATCACGTGCCTTTTACCCAATCTCCACTGTTCCTCCACCACCACAATATCAGTTTCACTGGAGGAACCTTCACTAGCTTGAGGAGTTGGATTAGCCTTGGGAAACACAGCATTCAAAGGTTCAGTAAAACCTACACCCTCTACATTCTCTTCCACATAATCATCAATCTCCCTCAGATCTGCATCATCACCTGCCATAGAACTAGAGAACGAACCAGGTTCTTTCTCAGGTTCCTTGGTAGGTTCAGCAGATTTTCTTCTCCCTTGTCACTATTGGTCTTTTCCACCACATGAACTGTCTCAAGAACAGGTTCCTCAACAGTCTTTTCTGTTTCTTTTTCAACTAAACCAACACCTGTATTAACTGACTTTTCTTTTTCAAGATTTTCACCTACCTCCCTCTCTTTTACGCTAACTTCAGCCACTACTTCCTTTCCTAAACCTACAGGTTCAGAAGGTAAACTAGTTTCTACAACAATAGTACCAGTAGGAGAGCTAGGGTTTACCTATTCGGTTTCTTGAACACTTTCTTGAATCGTTTCAACCCCTTTTTCCATACCAGCCACTTAACCACTTTCCCCCATGCTAGTTGCTTCTTCCTTCTTCTGCCTCAATTTCGCGAACTTTTTTGCCACCGCTACGGAGCGACTTGCAGCCAGTTGCTTAGCCTTTTGATTTAGTTTAGAAATTTTGGGTTTAGGAGAGAAGGGATGTGAGTCGATTTTAGAACCAGTCGACATTGTTATAGAGTGTTGAGTTTTTCTTAGAGAGTGAATGAGAGAAATTATTTAGAGAAATTTTTAGTCTTTTACTCCGATAGAAACAATATATCTCCAATGCTTAATGGAATAGAGAAGGTTATAGATTGTATCGGGAAGGGGAACGGGTGATGGGATGTGAAAAAGCTGATTTAACATAATGACGCATAGAAGCTGACACCAGCAGGTTCAAAGAATTTGAATTTTAAACACCTACCACTAATCTAGCGCCAAATGAGGATAATTGGTAAAATATTGGCCACGTAAGACAAGTATTATGCTCAGTAAGTAAAATAGAATGTGTACCTGAATGTCCATGTACTAGGTTCTTTAATGATATCCTTTATTCAAAAAAATTACCAGCATCTGAGTCATGAAAACAGGTTCCAAACAGGTTAGCAAGTAAAACAATTAAGTTTAGAATCAACTAAACAAAGTTAAGCTACGTAAAACAAGGAAACTTCTCTAGCCAATCATTGAGAGAACCAGGTGCTGGCTCGTTCAATGTATCTTGGTCATCCCTAACTCAAGCCTATTCTTTTCAAATTGTACCATGTTCAATGCCTTAGTGAAGATATCAGCAATTTGATCCTCAGTCCTACAGAAATTCATGGTAATTAGGCCTTTTTCAACATTGTCCCTTAAAAAAAGTGATGCCTAATATCAATGTGCTTTTTTCTCTTGTGCTGGACCGGGTTCTTGGCTATATTGATTGCACTGGTATTGTCAAAAAATATTAGAACTGGTCCACACTTGATTCCAAAGTCCTCCAACTGCTGCTTGATCCATAATAGCTGTGAACAACACAAAGCAGCTGCTACATATTCAGCCTCAGTTGTGGGTAATGCCACTGAATTTTGCTTCTTCGTAGCCCATGAAACTAAACAAGGACCTAGGAAGTGTGCCATCCCAGATGTACTTTTTCTATCAACCAATTGACCAGCATAGTCAGCATCAGCATGACCAATTAGATCAAAACTTCCACCTTTTGGGTATCATAAATCAAGATCTTGAGTTCCTTTAAAATATCTCAAGATTCTCTTGACTGCAGTTAAGTATGCCTCCTTTGGTTTTGACTGGAACCTTGCACATTACCCAACACTGTAAACAATGTCTGGAAAACTTGCAGTTAAATACAGTAAGGAACCAATCATCCCTCTGTACTTAGTCTGATTAATGAAAGCACCAGTTTCATCCAGATCTATCTTCGTTCCAGGAGCAATAGGTGTGTACATATCCTTAGCAGACTTTACATCATACTTCCTTAAAAGCTCTTTGATGTACTTCTGCTGATGGATCATTGTGCCTTCCTGAGTTTGCTTGATTTGTAAGCCTAAGAAGAAATTCATCTCACCCATCATGCTCATCTCAAATTCACTTCCCATCAGGTCGGCAAACTCCTTGCAAAGGTTCTCATTTGTAGCTCCAAAAATAATATCGTCTACATATACTTGAACAATTAGAAGGTCCTTGGCTTTCTTCCTTAAGAACAAAGTATTGTTTATTTTACCCCTTGTAAAGCCATTCCTCAATAAGAACCCAGACAATCTTTCATAACAAGCCCTAGGAGCCTGTTTCAATCCATACAGTGCCTTGTCAAGTTTGTAGACATGATCAAGGGAACTCTGTACTCTCAAAGCCAGGTGGTTGAACCACGTACACCTCTTCATCCAAATAACTATTAAGGAATGCACTCTTTACATCCATCTAATATAACTTAAACTCCATGTAAGCTGCAAAGGTAATTAGCATTCTAATGGCTTCTATTCTAGCAATAGGTGCAAAGGTTTAATCATAATCGATTCCTTCTTCTTGACTATAGCCTTGAACCACCAATCTTGCTTTGTTCCTTGTTACTATGCCATGTTCATCCATCAAATTTTTTCTAGCCCAATAAGGTAAAACTGACTTTTTATTCTTTTTCACTGCTATTTTAGCAACACTGCATTCATTCTTAATATGACCAGTCTTACCACACAAAAAGCAGAGTTTGTTGCAAGGAAGTCCTACATATACGGTTCTAAGCAGGTTAATATTTCCTATGTCCTACACCAGTTTTACCTCTATTATGATTTTCATGCAACCAGTTCAAAGCTTCAGAAGACTTGTTCCTTATAGTGAGTCTGGTGAGCTCAGAGTTAGTTTTTCAACCTTTTCCTGAAGAACCCCGTTCTTCTCAGTTTCCTAATGTAGAACGTGGTTTTTCTTTCTAAGTTCAGCTTCAAGGTTGATTTGAGCCTCACTAGCTCCTTGCTTACCAGACACTTCTTTCAGTTTTTGATTTTCAAGTTCGATTGCAGAAACTTTCTTTTTCTCACTAAGCACCTGTTCCTTTAATTGACGGCTTTCAAATTCAAGGGCTGAGACTTTCTGTTTTAGTTCCAAATCTTGAGCTTCACTTGCAGTTAATTCCTTTTTAAGATCATTTTTAGCCTTTTCCAAGTTTTTATTCTTCATTGAAAAGTCGGACACAACTGAAATTAGTTGGTCCTTCTCAGAAAGTATTAGTTCCTTTCTCAGTCCTCAAATTTTCAATGCCTTCAATTAAAGTCAGAGCAAGCAAATTTAGTTCCCTAGAAGAGAAAGTATGAAGTCTAGTTTTCAGTTCATCGAGACTTACCTCAGGTTGATCGTCAATAGAAGGTTCATCATCAGCCATCAGAGCCAATGGGGGGTCATCTTCAGGGTCTTCTTCTTCATCATCACTTTCGCTTTCAGAAGGTCCCCATGTTGCATAGAAGGCCTCTTTCTTCTTTCTCCTTAATGCTCTGAAGTTAGGTGGACGTTTGGTCTTCTTAGGTTCATTATCCTTTGTAGCCCCAGACTTTTTCCACTCAATATCGCATAACGGCCAGTCCTTTATGGCATGATCCTTCTTGTTACACTTGAAACACCCTGAATAGCCAGGACTGTCAATTATGTTGTTCTTGGCAGGAGTGGCTCTGGTTATTCTCTTTTCAAGACTTAAGGACTTTCGAACTCTATTGACCAAAGTCATCTCATGCTCAGAAACTTCATACTTAGAGCCTCCAGTCGCCTCAAGAGCCAGGTTCTTCTCTTTCTTAGGTTCCACCTTGATTCTTTACTGTTTCATTAGTTCATGGATTTTCAGACTACCAACAAGTTCATCCAACTCAATCTTATCCAGTTCTTTTGACTCAATGATAGCTGTAACTAGGGTGAACATAGGTCGGGTTGGTTCGGTTTTTTCATTTACCGAACCAAACCAATAATTTTGGTTTTTTAAATCTTTAACCAAACCAAACCAACCAAAGTTGGGTTTTCTAATGTCGGTTTTATTCGGTTTATTCGGGTCATTCGATTTATTCGGTTTTTATTTGTTTACAACAAATATGTGGTGCTTTCTCTCCTTTAAAAGTATAGGTAAAAAGCTCGTATCCAATTGTACAAAAGAAGACAAGTTAAACCAAGTTAGTTCATATTAAAATTGTGCTGGATATATAGAGTTCAAGACTTTCTCCTTTTTCTTTAATAGGTAACTGTAGATTCCTACAAGAAATGATATTCTTAATCAGACGTTCCAAATATAGATTTAGAGACATACAATATAGCACATCCAGATGCACATGTATAACAAAAGAACTTACTGGTTAAAAAAATAATAATAGCACCTCAAATGTTTGAACGCCAAATTCTTTTGTTCTTAAAAAATTATTTTTACTAATTAAGTTTTTTATTTTTGCACTTAATTTGGGTTCTCGTATTACTTTCTGGAGGGCTTTTCTTTATGGGTCATAAGCGTATCATTCACTCTTATTAAAATTAGCTCCTGTAGATGTGTGTTGTAAATCGTAAATTTATAACATAAGTACATAATTAAGAAAATCTACTAAGATATTTAGAAAATACTTTTCAATGAATGGATTTTATACATATAAAAATTTAAAAGTAACATATATGTAATGTCGGTTCGGTTTGGTTTCGGTTCGATTTTTTTATGGGTAACACCAAACCAAACCTAACATGTCAGTTTTTTTTTCCGCCAGCACCAAACCAACCCATAGTCGGTTTTTTTTCTCGGTTCTGTTCGGTTTGTCAGTTTGGTTCGGTATGTACAGCCCTAGCTGTAACCTTTGACTTCCATGAATCAGATAGAATCCTGATAATCTTTTCTAATAAATCTTCATTGGTCAAAATCATACCCAATGACTTCATCTCATTCGTTATGATTGTGAACCTGGTCATCATGTCCTGGATAGACTCAGATTCTCCCATAGCAAATAACTCGAACATTCTCTTCAACATCTGGATCCTTGACTTCTTTACTCGCGAGGTTCCTTCATGAGAAATTTGTAGAGCATCCCAAATTTCTTTGGCAATCTGTATGAAGAAACGCTATTGTATTCATCAGGGCCAAGTCCACATATGATGAGCCTCTTAGCTTTGGCATTCTTTTCAACCATCTTAAAATCAGCATCAGTATACTCAGATATCTCTTTGGGAACAGTTTGCTGATTAGGTGGCGGTCGAACAGTTTTGATGGGAATAAGAGGTCCATCCTTAGTAATGATCCATAGCTGAAAATCTTCATCTTGAATGAAATCCTCCATCCTGCCTTTCCACCATCCATAATATTGGCCATTGAACTGAGGAGGCCTGTTGACAGATTGTCCTTCGGTTATGATCGGTGGTGCACTCATTGTTCAGATCCTTCTCAAGATGTTAATCTTTATTCGAGAGAACCTGCTCTGATACCACTTGTTGCACTTGGTGCACCTATGAAAGACACTAGTGGGGGGGTGAATAGTGTCCTTACCCGATTTTTAAATTCCTAAAACTTGCCTTTAACTTTATCACCTAACTCACAAAGAACCAGGTTCCTTGCAAGTTTCACCCATCTCTGAAACTTAAACTTAATGCGGAAACGTAAATAACACAAAGATTTTTACGTGGAAAAATCCTTGCTCAAGGGATCAAAAACCACGACCCAAACTCTTTGGATTTCAACCTTCCACTAAAGGAAAACTGAGAAAGTTTTAGACTACAACGTAATGCAATCAAGGAACTAGACCTCCCTAGTACCTAGAACCTTCCAAGCCACACGTTAGCTTGTCAGGTTGACTCTACTTCACCAAAGAGTAACCTCTACTAAGTGCTTCTTAACAAGCTGATAGATTACAACTCGATATCCTATAACAAAAACTAAAACAACGGACTTAACTATGAAACTGCTCCTTCGTAAGATTCTGCTGCTCAGCCTTTGTTCTTGCACACAATGCCTCTCACGATCTGTTTGTTCTTAAATTGCTCTATTGAGATGTCTTGAGTGCGTAAACTAATTCTGGCCAAATTAACTTGTATATATAGGAGTTTGACTTAGCCGGATCCAACTAAGTTTAGAACTCCTTTTCTACTTTGGAATCCGTTTTAAACAAGGTTTACCTATACTGCCTTATTTAAAACCTAAGTTAATTTGCCTTAGTTTCCAATCCTTTTCTGTTTAGGAACCGTGTCTATATCAGCACCGTCACAAGGTTCTTCTTTTTCCAGTAGGATTGGAACTTTGACTCCAGCTGTTCTTGTTCTCCTTCTTCAACTCTAACTCGAATATCTCGTTGAACAGCTCAGTCTTCTCAACTCAACTATGAACCTTTTCGTAGTCCACTTAGCACCAGGTTCTTTGTCATCTTCAAAACTCATTCTTCAATATAATGGAGAGTTAAATGATAGAACTAAATGGAGAATTAAGCCTCCAATGATTCATGGAATGTGATGAATAGGGAAGACAAATGGACATCATATTTTACATATTCTATAACAATATATTTTCTTTTTAAGTTCTAGACTTTTTATGAACTTACATGTTCACATAGGAAAATTATTCAATCAAGCCACAACACTATGTTTATCTAATATATAAGTTGGAAAGATAGAAAATTAATATCTCGTCTATCTGTTTAAATTTATTTTGATCCTTTAATACTGTTCTTATTCTAGTCTGTTTGACAAAGAATGAACCTTTTTCTAAATATTGAAATAACTGAACTCAAACTTCTCAATCTATTCTTAATGAAAAAATTTTCTAGCCGCAGGAATAATATTATGGTATGTTTATAACTACAAACTTCAAAAGTTCTATAATTACATAAAAGTTATGAAAATTTTATTAAAAAAACAATTCTTTTCTAAAAAATAAAAGTATTTCTTAAATTCTATGCTAAGTCAAATAGATAGAAAATGGAGAAGTATAGATTATTGAAACATATGAAATTGATCAAGTAGGTAAAAATAGACTTGTGTATTTACACGCATAAAAAGTGTAAAGAAAACATACTACACAAATCACTCTCTTCTTTCTTCTACGCTAGCTCTACATTACCCCACTCGACCTCCCAACCTCTAGTGTGTATCCGCTCTATCCAAGCTGTGCCTTAGACAATATAATTTTCATCTTTGGTTCACATGTCACATCTTACTTCACATTCCCTATTTACCCATTTCCAGTTCCCACCTCTTGTGCAACAGCAGAAAATAAAAAAGGACTCGCCAACATTATCAATCTCTCTCTAGCTATACTTTTCTTCTCCTCACCCTTCTTCCTCTTCTCATTCTTTCACATGCAAAACTTAAGCAGCCATATTGAAACTTATTACAAAATCAAATCAACACCTTCTTCTTATATTGAAAAATAAAAAATAGCAAAAAAATGAGTCCCCAAGACTCTTCCATAACTAGCAGCAGTAGCAGCTCATCTTCATGCCCCACGCATTTGAATCCACCAGATCATCAGCAGATGGACAACCTCCTTGCCGGAGCTGGCTATGTTGTCCGTTCCTCCGAGCTGGGACAGGTGGCTCAACGACTCGAACACCTCGAAAACGTTATGGTCAATAATCCCATCATGTCCATGGAAATAGCAAACGACCTTGTTCATTACAACCCTTCTGACCTTGGTTCTTGGGTTGACTCATTATTGAATGAACTTCATGATAACCAGCCCTTACTAGATTTTCCAGCAGTTCCCTGGGATCCTAGTTATGTCATTGTAAACAGCAACGTTGTCTCGGGCCCCTCAGCTACTTGGACAGACAAAAACCAAGAACCTCAGCAGCTGACAATTACCACAAGAGAACAAGAAGATTCCGGTATTAGGTTAGTCCATGTATTGATGACATGTGCTGCATCTATCCAACGTGGAGAGTTTTCATTGGCTGGTTCCTTAATTGACCAATTACAAGCACTATTGACGGCTATGAATACCGACTCTGGCATTGGAAAAGTAGCTGGCTACTTTGTTAATGCGTTGAGCCAGCGGCTTTTCGCGCCACAAAGTGCATGCTTAATTAATGGCTCGGCTAGTGAGAATGAGACATTGTACTACAACTTTTATGAAGCTTCTCCTTGCTTGAAATTCGCTCATTTCACGGCTAATCAAGCCATATTAGAAGCATTTCAGGGTCATGATTGTGTGCATGTAATAGACTTCAATTTGATGCATGGTCTGCAATGGCCAGCATTAATCCAAGCACTAGCGTTACGTAGCGGCGGGCCACCAATGCTACGATTGACTGGCATTGGCCCGCCATCTTCGGATGGTCGTGACTCGCTTCGTGAAATTGGGCTTAAGTTAGCCGAATTAGCCAGGTCCGTAAATGTTAGATTTGCATTTCGTGGAGTTGCAGCCACACGATTAGACGATGTTAAGCCGTGGATGTTACAAATTACTAGTTCAAAAGAAGTTGTGGCTGTAAATTCCATAATGCAGCTCCATAAGCTACTAGGTCAGAATCCTGGTTCACCAATTGACTCGGTTCTTGATTGGATGTGGAGTTTGAATCCGAAAGTGGTGACTATAGTGGAACAAGAAGCAAATCATAACCAACTTGAATTTCTGGATAGATTCACAGAAGCTTTGTACTACTACTCAACAATGTTTGATTCCCTAGAATCCTGTCCAGCCCAGCCGGAGAAAGCATTAGCCGAGATGTATATACAGAGAGAAATATGCAACATTGTTTGTTGTGAGGGGTTGACTAGAGTGGAGAGACATGAGCCAATGCCCAAGTGGAGAGCTCGACTCAGCCGAGCCGGCTTCAAGCCGTTGCACTTGGGGTCAAATGCATTCAAGCAAGCAAGCATGCTATTGACATTGTTCTCAGCTGAAGGGTATTGCGTTGAAGAAAATGAAGGCTGCTTAACGCTCGGCTGGCATAGTCGACCTCTGATTGCAGCTTCGGCTTGGCAAAGCTGATGATCTTTAGTAGAATCTTTGATTTCACTTTTTTTTTTTTTTTTTTTTTTTTTTTTTTTTTTTTTGTGGGTTGGAGGGGTGGTCATAATCCTATTTTAGTCAAAAAGTTACCATGGAAGAAAAAAAATTGGTTTTTCGTTTTATACTCTTTGCTTGTTTCATGAATGAATATTCCTACCTTAATTACAAAGTGATGGAACTTTTGAACATTATTAGAAATCTCAAGGTTTAGATCCAATGCCCTGTTGATACTTGAGAGAAAAGAGGGGAAAAGACCTCTCAAGTCTTAATAGAAGGATAGGGGACAAGACCAAGTCAAAGAATCATTAGCTTAAGTGAGGGTTGAAGTGAATTGTTTAAAAATTTGTGGGTATAATTAAAAATTTTATATTTACGAAAACACCCACTTTTCAAAAAAATTCAGATTTTGAATTTCCCCCCTTTCCACCCACTTTTACACTCTCTTTCCTTATTCTATCATTTCAAATTTTATTTCTCTCTCTCTTCTCTCTTTCTTCCTCTTTTCCCTTCTTCCTTTTCATTCTTTCTTCTAAATTTCCTTTCAAATTTCATTTTATCACCATCTATATTAATTTTTTTTCTTTTTTTCCGTATCCATTTTGTTTCTTCTTCATCCCCATTTTATCCCTTTTCATTTTTTTAATTCTAATCATTTTATACATCTTTTCAGATGTGTAAACATATTTTCTATATGTTTATACATATTTGAAGATGTTTTCACGGCTGAAAAAAGTGTGTACACATCTCGTCAGATGTGTACACATATAATAATATGTGTACACATATATTATATGTGTGCACATATTATTATATGTGTACACATATGACGAGATGTGTAACACTTTTATCATATATATGTGTACACATATTATTATATGTGTACACATATAATAATATGTGCGCACATATAATATATGTGTACACATATTATAATATGTGTACATATATATCATATCTGCATGTGTACACATCAGTCGAGATGTGTACAATATGTGTACACATCAGTCGAGATGTGTATAATATGTGTACACATCTCGACTGATGTGTACACATCTTTTTTATTAGAGTGGTGTAGGGTGGTGGGTGGTGGTGGAGAGTGGTAGAAGGTGGCGGTGGGAGTGGAGGGTGGTAGAAGGTGGCGGTGAGTGGTGGAGGGTCGTGGTGGAATGGTGGATGGGCGGGGTGGGGGTAGGGGGCCGGATGGGGGCTAAGGGGTTGATGGGTGGGTGATGAGAGGTGGGGGCTTTGTGTAAATAGAAAAACTTGGGGGGCTTTTAAAATGTTAGTCATTAGTACTAATTTTAAAAGTGTCCCTCTCACCCATTTTTCAAAACTTGAGTCCCTTATAATTAATAAAAGACTTGGGGGTCCTTCTCACCCAAAAATCCCATGATACTTAGGGGTCGTTTGGTATGATGTATTGTTTAGTTAATACATGTATTAGCACTTTTTTCAATGTTATCCACTGTTTGGTAGGTTTTTTTAAGTTGGGATAACTAATACATGTATTAATTAATACACCAATTCAAGTACTATCTAATACCTAGCTCACCATGGTATTAGTAATACCATGTTTACTAATACATGGATAAACAATGAAATGACTAAAATACCTACCCTCAAACCCTTGTTTTTAATACATGGATAAGAATTAAAGGGTATAATTGGAAATAAAACTTTATGCACTTTTAAACCAAACACAAGTTTAAGTTATACAATGTTTATCTCAGTTTTAATACAATGAACCAAACACATGACTTAAAACAATCCATGCATTATTAATCCCTGCATTACTGATCCCTGCATTACTAATCTATGTATTGTTAATCCACGTATAACTCATTTCTCTACCAAACGACCCCTTAAGGTTTTAGTAACTTTTAAGTGTCAAAGTTCGGAGAAAAACATTTGTGCATCTCGTAAGATATTTTGTCCAAAATTGTTTAATTTTATAATTTAAAGGATTTATAAGTTCAGTTTCCCAAAACTATTTGCAGACAAGTGCAGCAGAAGCACTTGGAAGAGCCAAAACGAAGTGAGGCAAAAATTTGTAGGCATCTCTACACTATACTACTGCTGGGTCAGGAATTCCATAAATGGTTCAAATTCCTAACAGATGTCCCCCTATTTATACTACTAAAATGCTTATCAAAATGCTGCATGTGACTTAATCATAAAGAAAAATATCTTATGATATTCTCTCTTTTCATGATTTTACCACTCTAAAGGAGCTGAACCTAGTCCCTACAATATTACCTATCATTGCAGCTAGCACTGAAGAGAGGAAAGTCTTATTTTGCCAGATATATTAATGTTGTTAATTAGGACTTAAACTAATTACTTTTTGGATCAATCCCGGTCATTTCCTTAAATTATTACAGTTTATAACTAGCCTAAGTAATATATAGAGCATAGGCGATCACCTCAATCCCATCTTAATTTATAAAAAAAATACTTAGGAGCCGTTTGGTACGCCGCGTTAAAAGTTAATACCTGCACTAAATTCCTCACAAAATTTATGCAGTGTTTGGTTTGTTTTGCAAGAAGGTATAAAAATCTGCACTAATAATGCGTCGTTTGGTTTGGATTTAGAAACCTACACTAATAACATCTGCATAAATTAATGAGGGATTATATGTATTATTTTGTGCGTGATAGATGGTGGAATAATAATGCGGTTATTAGTTATGCGGGTATTAAAATATTAAAAGGACAAATATGCCCTCACTTCTCTTTACATTATACGCTTTGTATCATTCAAGCTAAATCTATTGAAGATTAAATATTAAAACACATAATATAAATCATGAAATGTATAATAATTTTTAAATACAACAATCATTCATTAACCAAGATATAATACATGTATAACTAATACTTGCATTAATAATATTTGCATTAATAATATTTGCATTAATAATACCTGCATAGTTAATACATGCATTGCTAATATCCGTATAAAGTCTATCTCAACCAAACGACCGTTATAGTTAAGCCAAACTGTCTAACTTTGAGAGCTATCTCAATACATATAGGCCTAGTGGTAGATCTTTAGTTATTAGTGGTAGATTCTTGGAGTTTTGCAAGTCCGTGGGTGCTCGCAGAGTGATTTTACTACCATCAACTTTTACAGTGCTAATTAGTTCAAATCTTATATAAAAATTATACTTCATCCCTTTCAATTCGTTTGACATTAATTCCTTTTGTCCGTCCTAAGTATGTTGGAGTTTCTCTATATTTATAAATCTATATTCTTTATTATCATTTAGTCCATTGACATGACTTATCTAGGCCCCCACTTAAATACAAAAGCATTGATTATATTAAATGATACTTTTAGCATTAGTATGGACTATGGACTAGAATACAATAGCTAACCTACTTGTAAAAAAGATAACACTGTTTTACTTAAACTCCATTTCTAGTTGAAATAATATCAAACAAATTATTGCAGATGAATTATAAAATTGTTGATCAATTATATATACAGAAGCATATAAGAAAATGTACATGTACCTCCATCTACAACCGATAGGGCACATCAACCGACACGGTATCAATTAACGAATTAAGGGGCGCAGCTATGAGCTAGCCAGCTAATGTGTTACTACTGAGCACTAGTTAGATAAAAATAGTGAGTTCTTGTGTTATACTTGCTCATCGATCCCACTAATTCAAACTAGAATATCCATCAGTGGTTTCCACTATTCCTTTCAACTTATGTGACACAATATATTTTTGACTTATATATTAAAAAAAGAATAATATTTTTATATATTTGAAAATAATCTAACTTTAGCTTTTTATATTTACCTTAATAATAAATATTTATATACACACAAATATTATGGTATATTTCAAAACCACAAGTTTCAAATACTTTTAAAATCAAAAGTTTAATTTCAAAAACTTTTATTTTTTTAAACTTTGTAATATGTCGCATAAATTGTAACGGCCTAACTACTAAATTAGGGTTGATGTCGTGGTCAGTGGCGGATGTAGAGAGGAAGTAACGAGTTCGGCGGAACTCAGTAGGTTTTGCGGAGACAGTGTATTTGTATTAAAAAAATTATTAAATATATACAAAAATCAAGTCGAAAACCCAGTAACTTGCTCTTAATATCATTATCCTAAAATTTAGAACCCATAAGATTCAAATTTTAGATCCGCCTCTGGTCGTGGTCATGGTTCTTGCATTCTAAGTAGGATTGGCTGTCGAACAACCGAAAGGCAAAAGAAAGGAAAGGGGTAATAGGCACAGTGAAAGCAAAAGAAACTGGACAACGGGACCCCGTTTCACGTAATAATGGGGCAGAGCCAGAGAGGAAATCACATGAGCTTCCTGTCCCCCACCCTGCAACCATAACTGTCCGTTACCTTTCTTTTCCTTTCACAGTAAAGTTTATTCGTATTTGATATTTACACAAAATTATGAAATGTATTTTTATTAGTTAAAAATAAAGTAAAATTACGCATAATTGAATTATGATTACTTATATAAAAATATACTCCCTCTGTCCCAATTTATGTGTCACACTTATCCCTATTGGGCCCTACTTACTTTAAAAGCCACAAACAACTTTTTGATTACTACAATCTTCTCTCTCTTACCTTTTCAAGGGTAAATTTGAACATTTACAAAGTCAACTTCTATTTCTTAAACTCCGTGCCAAGTCAAACACCGCCACATAAATTGGAACGGAGGTAGTATGTAGGTAAAAATTTATTACACACCCAATATAATTAAGTTAACCATAAAAGATAAATTAAAGTATATTAGAAGTCTTAATTTTAATATTTAATAATTCTAAAAAGGAATAGAAGTCGTAATAACTATCTTTGGGTTGCCGTAAGCGTTAGTCACAACCTCTGTTTCTTTTATAGTAATCTTTTCGTTCTTCCTTCTTTCTAGCTTAATTAGAGATCGATGTCATTCTTTAATTTCTTCTTCTTTAAAGTTACATCTCATTGAAAACTAATGGCCTATTGTTGGGAGTTCAGATTAAGGGCAATCAACATATAAAAGAATTGGAATATACAGGTGTATTGGGTGAAAAATCACCGAGGTCTCGAGTAAGACCTTGCAGTGCAGCACGAAGACTGCGGCGCAAGATAAGCTTCCGAAGAAAAGATTGCATGGTCATTCACCCCGGAGATCACCTGAGGAAACGAGGGGAGACAAGCTCGAAGGACTGAGCTCAGGGAAGACCTCCTGCAACCCCGAGCGGAGGACACACCTCAGGAGACGAGGGTCGACCTTCATAATTGTCGACCGTTGTTTCGACATTTAATAGGAATGATTATGAGTCAATTACAATTATGAACAGAATAATGGCTATAAAGGCACCATTAAGACATTTAACAACGTTACTCTTCCTCCTGATTATAAATAGGGTTCATTTATAAACAACAGGAAATGATCAAGAGAATACATAATCCTACTTTTATTTGTTGCCTCGTTATCATATTTCCTGCCTCGTTACTTTTTCAAGTTTTCATTTAGTCCGAACCTGATTTAGTTCAAACCTCACTAAAAATTCGATTTGTTGTCCTATCCCATTTTAGGCCAACACAAAGTGGCGCCGTCTGTGGGGAGCTGGTAATAACGTTTGTTCCGAAGACCTTAATTTTGACTTTCTAACGGAAACAAAATGTCAGACACTGTCAATGATAATATATCTATTCAAGTGCCCGATCAGATAATTGGCATCACCGAGACCAATGGTGGAATCCCACTACAACCAACTGGCTCGACACCGCCCGTTAGCCCCATCCCAACAAACACCTCAGCTCCATTACTTGGGTTGACACCCCCAAGTGGGTCTACTCCATCGATTGGTCCAATACCTCCCGTAGGAGCATCGGTTGCCGAACCAACATCCTCAAATTTGGGTGACCCCTTCCAACAGTTCATGGTAAACTCGATGCAGCAAATGCGAGAGCAAGCCGCCACTCAAGCAGCCGCGCAAGCTCAATTTAATGAGCAGTTCCGGAGCTCTTTACAAGCCCTCGCTGGGAGCGGGAGAATCAACTTTGTCGTCGGGGATGTTCCTTTCGCGATGTTTAATGGAAGGAACAATGCCACTACCCCTGTTGGAACAAATACAGGAGGACTTCCAAACGGGATCACGTCTGGATTCTTGGGGACTGTGGCTCCCACGACGTCTCAAACGAGTGTCGCATCTGACTTCGAAAAATGGAAGAAGGAGTTCGAGGCCAGCATAGAGAAACGACTCGAGAACGTGCAGGGGTCCGTAAACCGGAACGAGCACTGGACATCGAAAGATGTCGCCAATTACCCTTCAAACCTTAAGCTCCTCCTGCGCCTGTCCCAAAACATTTCAAATTACAAATTCTGAAGAAGTATGACGGGACGACGAACCCAGTTGACCATATCATAGAATACATGGCCATGGTCAAAAGCAACGACCTAACCTCGATTGAAAAAGAATCCATGTTCTTGAAGAAATTCGCCGACACTCTGGAAAAAGGAGCGTTGCGTTGGTACATGCTCCTCCCCTCCGAGTCCATTTCCAGCTTCGATGAATTGGCTGACATATTCATTAAGGCTCACACTGGGGCCCAAAAGATCCTTAAAAGAAAGGAAGACGTCTTTGACGTAAAACAAGGATACCTCAAGCCCATCAAAGACTTCCTCGAGCGTTTTCAAGCCGAGAGGATGGATCTACCAAAAATAGATGAAAGCCTGGCAGTCATGGTTTTTGAAAAGAATCTTAAATTGAGAAATTCAGAGGCCTCGGTGGAATTGAAGAAAGAACTCCAGCAGTGGCAGGCTCGAACCTAGGACGAGTTACATGACCGAGCCAAACGAAGATTAGGCTTGAGGAAGCAGAGTGTAGAAGAACGGGGCGAGGCCATTCCTACCGAGGGCAGTCCGAATCCTCTCGACGCGCTGATGCACCACGAGGGAATTCAAAAAATCGATATGACCCATACAATGGAACCCAAAAGCAACATGTGAGTCAACGCCTCAGAGGACAGCAACATGTGAGTCAAAGACTCGGGGGAAAAGTTGGATCATCCTCCAACCAAAAATCCTCGGGCCTCTCCTTGGTACCTAAGGAAAAGGAGTTCCCTTGAATCTCCGAGTATAACTTCAGTATATCCACTTCCGAGCTGGTAAACGCAATTAAGGGAATGATTGATCAAGGAGTTAGGCTACCCAAAGACATGAGAACTACACCGAACAAAAGAGACCAAACCCAATACTGTGAATTTCATATGGATTACAGGCACGCAACTGGAAGACTGCAAGGCATTGCGTCTCGAGGTGGCCCATTTGCTCAAGAAGTGGGTGCTAGCAAAATACCTGACCGATAAAGGGAAGTACAATTACTCGAAGAACAGGAGGGAGGAGCAACCACCTCGAGAACAGTCGCCAAAGAGGGCAGTGAATGTCATCACCAGGGGCTCAGAGGTGAACGGAGTAAGCTTTGCTGCGGCGAAGAAAGTGGCAAAATCGTCCATTACAGTAAAGAAAAGAGCAAGAGCTGGTGAGTCGAGCAGGGAGATGGTATGCAGCAAAGAGGATTGTGATGGGATGATGTTTCTCCATCACGACGCACTAGTAATCACGCTCAGGATCAACGACTGTGATGTCAAACGAGCTTTAGTTGATCCAGGCAGCTCGATGAACATCATCAACTATGGCGTGATCAAGAAGATGTGGCTAAAAGACCTAGTCGTCCCAAAGGCGACCATTCTGACGGGTTTCAACAACTCCACCGAGAAGACTTTAGGAGAAATAACCCTCACGACTACTGCAGGGGGAGTGAACAAGCAAGCTACCTTCCAAGTTATGGCCGAGGACATAGCCTGCAACGTCATTCTTGGAAGGCTCTGGATCCACGAGATGGAAGGTGTGCCATCCACCTTGCATCAAGTGATCAAGTTCCCAACTCCATGGGGAGTAAGAGCCATCCAAAGAGAACAACGAATAGTATGAGAGTGTTTTTCAGTCGCAATGAAGAGTACGGTCGTCCTGAAAGGGCCAAGAAAATAGCAACGATCAGAGACTCAACAAATGGGGACTTCGCCACTGTTAGAGTCAGACATCTATTGTAATAAAGACATGCAAATTTATCAATGGAATAAAACTCCGATTCGTCATCCTTTTATTCTCACTTGAACATGCATAGCTAGTCATAAGTTAAGCCTACGTCTCGAGGGCAAGACGTCGTTCTAAGCTGGCTCGAAATAATGAAAAGTCTTGAAAGCAAATTCATAGAAAGGATTTTCATTAATAAAGGCCCGAAGGCCCCAAATATTTACAAAGCAAAAGGGCCTTAACCATAAAAGAAAAAATAAAAGGCACTACTCTAAAGCTCCGCTTCGGAGTCATCGTCTCCCTCGTCTGAGCTCTCACTGCTCGAAGGGAGACTATCCATCAGCTTTTGAGCCATGTCAGCATCGCTCTCGGCTTTGGAAATCTCGGCATTAAGATCGATCCTGCCACAACACACCTTCAAAGTCTTTAGCCTTGTTTGAATAACAGCCCAATTTTTATCCACCTTGGCCCGAGTCCTCCTAATTTTTTTGCCTCGATGAGAAAGAATCAACCTTGCCTTTCAGGAACTTGATTTCATTTTCGAGCTGACTCTTTTCCTTGGCCAACTGATTTTTCTCTGCGTCCATCTCATTCATTTTAAGCAATATTCGCTTTAAGTCCTCATGAAACCTCTTGGACTTCTCGTTAATGAGTGACTGAGCCTTGTCCCTCACTCGCTTCAGCTTCGCGTCACAAAGTTCCTTCAAACGAGCCATTTTCCCCTCGGTATCAAATTTAGCCTCAAGGGCCTTGGTCATCTCGAGGACAGACTTATTGGCGACATCTTTAGCTCGCTCCAGCTTGAGCCTTGCGTTCCCTAGCTCTCTCTTGATACCACTCATCTGGGCCTCGAGATCCGCTTGCTCTTGCCTCCATCCAGCCCTTAATTGATGAAGCTTTTCGTCCCGGTTGCATTCTATCTCGACGGCCCTGATAGAGTTGATGTAGCACTATAAAAAGGAACTCTAAAAATCAGAGAAGGAAGTGAAATGGGAAATTGAAAAAAGGAAGTTAGAGAAGACATACATGAATGGCGTGCTGAGCAGCATCAGCCATCCAATCAGAGATGGGAGACTCCTTAAGACGATCACGTTCCTTAGGACCTAAGAGTCCACGGAGGCTGATCGGGACTTGGATGTCGCCATCAAGAAAACAGAGCTCAGAGGGAATTTCAATGTAGTGAAATTGCCTCCAAGCAGACGCGTCAGGAGCAGGCTCGGAGGTAGCTCGAGGAGCCTTGTACCCAACTCGAGATGGCACAGCCTCGTCCACCTCCATCGAAGAAGGGGGATGTATACTCCCCACGTCTGTATCAGCAACCTGAACCAATTCAGGCTCGTGAGTAGAAGGAGCCACAACTTCATCTTGCCTTAGCTCAGCCTCGCCAACAGAAGTAAGCTCAAGAAATAGGACAGGCTCCAATTTGGCCCGCTTTGCTTCTGGAGCTTCCTCCGAGGGTAGCTCTTTCCTCCTCAAAACTGAAGAAAGAAAGGAGGAAGGTGAAAAAATGGGACAAACGAAATAAATAACGAAAGCAAGAGAAAGACACTCGGCCTGTTTTAGCCCCAAATTCCGGTGACCCCTCGGGAGCCATTTTCCTCTTCTCTTTCCCCATTTTGCTCTTTCCCCTCGAAAGATTCCAATCAGATCCTCGAGCGCATTTAAGGCACTTCCAACCTCGGGAACTCCTCGCCTTCTTAGGAAGCCCTATAACAGAAAAATGATATGGCCACGAAGCATAGGGCCTCGAAGAACTAAATCAAGCTCAAAAAACTGAGTGAGGATAACTCACCATGTCGTTTACAAGCCCATTGGCTCTCTCTTAAAGCGGCCAAAACCATCCACGACCTCTCTAGCCTAGGTTTTGCATCAATAATGGCTTAAACCTATTGAACCAAGTTCTTTGGGCGAGCAATCAAGACCGCCTCGGCTAAAGAAATAAGAGCAAGGAGTCAGAAAAGGGAAAAGGTAAAACAAAAATAAATGAAGGAGGAAACACTTACGGGCTCGATTCCACCGCTCGGGAAAATTAGGCTCCAAGGAGTAAGATCGGTGGGCAAGAGGACGAAGCGCTCATTCCACCCACGGTCCTCGAGATCCCGTTTTTCGTAATTAGCGAGTAAGAACCCCGTTTGTTAAGCTGGACGACCCCATCCTTGTGGAGGGTGGGGGAAAACAGATACAAAAGATGATCAAAGGTGAGAGGCACCCCCGCTGATTTACTCAAAAATTCGAGACATTGGACGTGCCTCCATACCCTGGGTCCGATCTGAGCTATGCACACTTGAAAGGTTCGAAAAAAATTGTCCAACACTTCGAGGATAGGAAGGGAGAAACCGATCGTGAAAGGATAAGAAAAAAAGAAGGAACCCCCTCGACACAATCACACACTCGGCTCTCGAGGGCAGGAATACCAACCCTCACCTCGGGGCCCCAATTGCAATCAGAACGAACCGGGTGAATGTTCGCCTGGGTGATCAAGCTCGGCGTATCCCCCACGGAGATGTTCCTCCTCCTCCTAGCCTCTAATTCAGTTTGAGGCTACATAACAAAGTCCTTCGAGAAATTGATCTTCGAAGTAATGATGTGGTGGCATTTAAGTTCCAAATCATCAGAAAGAAGTTCCTCGTCGCCCACATCTTTCGTGGCAACTTCCTCCTCCTCCGCCGTAGCTACACCATCGATCCCAACCATAGATGGGCGAAGCTCTTGATCCACACCGCTGGGGCGAAGAAGATCCTCCATATTGAAGTCAGAAGGAACAACAACATCCAGCAGCTCAGGCACATTAACCAGTTCCCCGCCCATAACCATGGTGCTGACAAGGAAAGGGGGAGAACGTGGTGAATCTTGTTGAGACATATCAATTTCGAAATTCTGGATGAAAGAAAGGTGTAAAAGTTTTACTGTTGAAGACAAGAAGAAGTAAGAAAAAAAAAAGAGAAGGTTCGATTATATATAGGTTGAGAGCGCCATGATAACAGCAGCATGAGGAAGGCAAAATCAGAAAACGCGCCCAATCAGCGATTACCACGCATGATTAACGGGAATTCGAAGTGACAACCACCGCTTTAAAAATTCGCGGTGCAAAAACAGCCACGTCAATCTCCCGCCTAAAATTCACTCCACTCCTTGACAGATTTGGTAACTTCTCAAGGAGTGGGGGGAAATCTGTATTGGGTGAAAAGTTACTGAGGTCTCGAGTAAAACCTCGGAGGTGCAGCACGAAGACTGCGTCGCGAGACAAGCTTCCAAAGGAAAGATTGCATGGTCATTCGCCCCGGAGGTCACCCGAGGAAACAAGGGGAGACAAGTTCCAAGCACTGAGCTCGAGGAAAACCTCCTGCAACCCCGAGCGGATGACACACCTCAGGAGACGAGGGTCGACCTTCGTAACTGTCGACCGTTGCTTCGACGTTTAATAAGAAAGATTATGAGTCAATTATAATTATGAACAAAATAATGGCCATAAAGGAACCATTAAGACATTTTACAACATCACTCTTCCTCCTGATTATAAATAGGGCTCATTTGTAACAACAGAGGATGATCAAGAGAATATAGAATCCTACTTTTATTTGTTGCCTCGTTATCTTGTTTCCTGCCTCGTTACTTTTTCAAGTTTTCATTTAGTTCGTAACCCGATTTACTTCAAACTTCACTTTGATACCAGCAAATTACCAGCTAAATTTGTATGAACTTCACTTCGATACCAGCAAATTACCAGCTAAATCCAATACAAATTCGATTTTTTGTCTTATTCCGATTTAGGCCAACACAACAGGTTCGTAACAAAATTCTGTAAGTATATATACATGTAGGAAGAATAAAAACTACAGACTGTATAGTGCAAGTCGAAAAAAAAAACTTGCTGAAGCTAACTTTACCTTTTAATGATGCATCTGGAAGAAAACTCAACGGATAGCATAATGTCAAGATAAACTTTGTGCAAACTTACTGATGAATAATCATTTGTTAATTTAGGAAAAAGGAAATACTCGATATTTAACTTTCCACATATTATCAAAAATTTTAATTTGCAAACATTTTCCGGAAATCTTTAAGCTGTTGAGAGAACTTGAAAGAAACTGTCCTAAGTTTTACAGATCAATTGGTAAATAATCACCAAGACCTTTTATTTGGACGTTGTTAGCAGGAGCCGGTAATGCCCTTTAATATTTGACGTTGATATTAAAAGAGATTAGGACGCTAGCGGCAAGGAAAGATTATTAATTATTAAATTTATTAAATATATCATGTTTTGTTATGGGCGGCCTTTCAGCCGTGCCCCATGACTTCTTGGACGCGCCCCATGGTACTCTGGTAAGCTTCAAAGCGCCTAGTGCCACGGACGTGGCCGCGCCAAGACCTATATACGCATCTGCATATGTCGCCCCACCGGTTGAGCGTGCCCGCGCGCAGCAAGCAGCATCCTCAAAGCCTGCCCCCAGCCAGCGCCCGCGCGCCCCGCACTAGGTGCGCCAATGTCATATGACCTGCGGATGCACGCCCCAACGCTGCCTGTCCCGTGCCGGAGTGCGCCAATATCATGCGACCTGCGCATGCACACCCCAATACAGATTGCCCCGCGCCTGCGCGAGCCAAAGCCCCATGCCCTTTACGCGCGCCGTGAAGACGCAGACAAGGAGGCGGCCCCTTAAAGTGGCACACATCATTGTAAATATAGTTAGTTTATATTTCTATATTTTTCTACTATGATTGTCTCGCCTTTTGTTGTCTACTGTTTAGACATGGGTTTTTCTTTTTAAGACATAAATAAGAGGGATAAGGTATTCGAATCTTTGTAAGCTGCTTTCATATTTCTGTTCTGGTGTTTCTCCCCCCTCGACACCACGTTGACTTTCTCGTAATCGGTTGGTTTTCATTAATACAAGCAAGTTGCAACGAGTCTCATTTCAGTTACACTCTTTTTATACACACTGTGATTGACATCGGTTTTCCGGCACAATATTGACAATCTAGTCTAGCGTGCGGAGGAGATCATTGGCTAATGTATGTTGTCCTTCCAAGCAAAACTCAAGAAGGCACCGCTTAACAATTCACATGATAGATTACGGTTAAGTACTGATAATTGTATTTAATTAAGGAACATGTGTTATTTATTTATTGGTCGGATATAAACACCCAGTGTGGGTAAGTTTGTATTACTTGTCCCTACCTTTTCATTAGAACTTTTTATTTTCTCCAAGTACCATAACCTATTCTATGTGCTCCTGATTTCAAATTATGTCATTCTTTGTAGCACGGAGGGAGTAAATAAGGTGGAACTGGGAGGTTCGATCGTGGGCTCAGTTAACAAACGGAATCACATGCCGGAATCACATGCTCCCGTTTCCGAAACTGTGGCTCAGTTAACAAACGGAATCACATGCTCCCGTTTCCGAAACTGCTGACCAGCTGATGTGGCCTAATAGGCCCACATACGTATTATGGGAAGGGGACCACGAGTCGTGGATCTCGGCCCAATTGATGCTGGGCTATTGGCTACTTGCATTATATTGCATGTTCTCCTCTCACTCATAAGTCGCAAGTCTTTGTCACGTGTTGACAATGAGATATCAAATTAGTATTTCCTCTCTTTCTCTGAATTGTATTATAAAAATGGAAATACAATTGATAGAGAAATATAGATAGGGGCTCCACTCTCC
Source organism: Petunia secreta (assembly GCA_029990175.1). Lineage (NCBI taxonomy): Eukaryota > Viridiplantae > Streptophyta > Magnoliopsida > Solanales > Solanaceae > Petunia > Petunia secreta. The sequence continues at coordinate 44,976,201 of JARKIP010000022.1, read as the reverse complement.
TCATTACTAGAAACCAGTAGAAGTAGTACTTAATATTGCTATTAATTAAGGTTGAAATGGTCCATGGGCTTTACTAGCAAGGTATGAGTTGTCTCCCTCTTTCACTTTCCTTTTCTTTTTCCTCTTTCCCCTTTTACTTTTTACTTTTAAGTAGTACTTTTAATGTGGGGCCAAACTAATAATGACAGTCTCCCGTGGCAATTTTGGCTGATTAGTCGATAATGAGAATTGCTAACTATTTGTGTCCGAGTATTGTGTTTGAAAGCCTGAAGTTAATATAGTAACAAGACAAAGGGACTAGTCAATATTTAGATTCTTAACACTTTGGTACCAAAAGGAGCCGGAATTAATATGGTACATTCGAGTATTTTCCCGTCCCTTCATTTCATGTACTCTTTTTGCCTTTTTACTTCACTTATTTATGTTTCTAATTTTCTGAAAAAATTACTACTCCTTCCGGTCTATTTTATTTGATTTTTTTAATCTATTTTTTTTCCATAATATTTGATCTTTTCGGAAATGAAGACACAATTTTACAATGTCACCATTTGCTAATAAATGATTTTAAACAAAATGATAAGTAATAATAGCTTGAATAAGGTTAATATAATCAATTATATTGCTAATTAATGCTAAAAAGATGATTTTCTTAATATGCGTGAAAATACCCAAAAAATCAAATAATATGGACCAGAGGAGTAATAAGTAGTATCAAGTAGGTGGCACGATCAAAAAATTGGGTCCACAATAATATTTAAGTATTTCTACCTTTAAACGAACCAAAAACATTTTCAATAGATTCATTCAAAAGCAAATCAAGGTTACAAGGAAGTAAAGTGGAATACTTAAAAAAATAACTGATAATATAATAGATTTGATGAATATGAATACATAGACTGAAATTATTTGACATCGATGCAACCTAACACAGCTGATCGAGGAGCATCCAAGAGTACATGTATACAACATTGGGTTCAAACCTGAAATTCACACTACATAAGTAAAGACTAAGAACTGCCATGAACGGTGCGCAACATCCACGTGCAATACTGATAGGTCATCATGAACATGTCCAAGAAAGGTCGTCATGCCTCAATTAATGAATCTATAAACATAAACTATAAGGGAGTGAGCTGTCTTGGCCTAATAAATTCCTCTACGAGCCCTTATATCCTTACCGTTCGAAAATCAACAAATTATATGCATCAATTATTGCAATTAAGTAGTAGAATCACAAGATAGAGTTTATTTAACACATAAATAAAGTGAGTCATAAACAAAGTTGAGAGCCCAGCTCAACCATAACTGCAAAATCAAGACGAGAGCTCAGTTCTTTACCAAAACCAGTGCTCAACATCAAGGTCGAGAGCGCATGTCCCCAACATTATTACTCAATAGTCAATATCAAGGTGAGAGTCCAGCTCTGCACTACTAACGATAATAAACATAACCTTACTAGCCTAGAGCCCAACTTCACATCATTATATAAACATCATAGTTCGCATGCACCACACTATCAAGTGTGTCTTTATCACAAGCAAACACAATGCAATATCTAAATCACAAATAATTAAATATCGCAGAATGAGCAAAGCCAAATAAGCTAATGGTACATATCAGTAAAACTGTGTATTAACTGAAACAACGTAAGTCATGCTCAATTTTATCAAAGATATGCAAGTCATTATATAATATCTCAATTCAATACTTTAAAAACATAAATAATACTCTCGTAGAAGAAACAATCTGAAAGTAGACAACACCTTACATATTTTTACAAGAGCTTTTGTTGTGTTTAATTGATAAAATAGTTATATTTATCATGAATAATTTGCATATTACAGGTTTTATATGCTGAGGAGATGAATATATTGGAAACAAGTAAAAAATGAGCCAAATGATGAAGTGGCAGAAACTACTCAGGAGAAGCGCTCATCGCAACCGCGTAGAAAGGCACCATCAAAGCTTCATGAACTCGAAGCTGGGGAAGTGATCGTGCAAACCTAATAAATTTTTCACCATGAACCACGATAACATGTCTAGGCAGTCTTGGGGTAGAGTTGGAATTTCATTTGAACAAGTCGATGATGTTATAAGTATCTGTTTAGACAATTTTCAGTCTATCCTTTGCAATATTCTCAAGTTTTGGAGCAAGGTTTCAGCAACTCACTCCAACATTTGAACCCTAAAAGAAGAAATAATTCTTTGGGGATACGTACCCGTCACTAGGATATGAAAAATCGATCATAACCTGAATTTGGCTTTGAGGTCAAGAGGAGAACGAAAACCGGTCTTGACCTGAACTTGTCGGAGGAGAAACGGGATGTCGGTCCTGATTTGACTTTGGCTTTGGGATCGAGAGGAAAACAGGAAGCCCAATACTATTAGCATGTTTAGTTGAGTACTTAGTTGAGCTAGGATTGAAAAATTGAATCTTCGTGCCTTTATGCTAATTTTTTCTTTCCTTTATTGAATTGAGTTTTTTGCTATTTAAGTGCTATATGCTTAATTGAAATCATTTACCTATGCCCTACATATCCTACTTCACGCTTGAAAAGATAGTTCTGAGATTGGGTTAGTAGTTAACTACGAATTGAGTAGTGAGACGAATATTCTTAATAAACAGATTTGAACACTGAATGGGGATAACTTTATAGAACACACCATCAGTAAGGCTTAATGCAACACATGTAGCATCGAGAGGGCTAGCATGTGTTAGGTTAGTTAGCCTCCAAAAGGAGCTAGTTAAGTGACTTAGTTCAAGTGTCATAAAGCGCACCTAATGATTAATTGGTTGGAATATTTTATGCAGAGTCGATTAACATTGGGTTCGATTATATTTCGTATGCTCTAGTAATTTGTATTGTACAGGGTGTGTGTCCATAGAAATATACGGAGCAAAAGAACAATGTGCTATTTATAGCTTAAAATCATCAGTTTAATAAATATTGGTAATTCGATACTCCCTCTACTCCAAAATAAGTGTTCATTTTGACTTGTGCACACCTCTTAAGACATGTGATCAATTTTATTAATTATATATATGTGTAATTTTTAATGTGTTGCCTTTTATCTTTCCTTACACTAATTGCAGGAGTATTAACTATGAGGATAGATTGGGAAAATTACATGAACTCTTTCTTATTTTTTTAAATGTACAATTACTTTGGACTACTTTGAAAAGATTAAATAGACACTTATTTTGGATCGGAGGGAGTATACAGTATTTTTGGTAAGGATATTTTTGTAATAATAGACACTTATTTTTGTTTCTGTTTTTAGGGAGAAACTACTATTTTCAACTTCTTCTCCATAATAGAAAAATAGTTTCTGCTTCCTTACACTAATTGCAGGAGTATTAACTATGAGGATAGATTGGGAAAATTACATGAAATCTTTCTTATTTTTCTAAATGTACAATTACTTTGGACTACTTTGAAAAGATTAAATAGACACTTATTTTGGATCGGAGGGAGTATACAGTATTTTTGGTAAAGATATTTTTGTAATAATAGACATTTATTTTTGTTTCTGTTTTTAGGGAGAAACTACTATTTTCAACTTCTTCTCCATAATAGAAAAATAGTTTCTGCTTCCTTACACTAATTGCAGGAGTATTAACTATGAGGATAGATTGGGAAAATTACATGAACTCTTTCTTATTTTTCTAAATGTACAATTACTTTGGACTACTTTGAAAAGATTAAATAGACACTTATTTTGGATCGGAGGGAGTATACAGTATTTTTGGTAAGGATATTTTTGTAATAATAGACACTTATTTTTGTTTCTGTTTTTAGGGAGAAACTACTATTTTCAACTTCTTCTCCATAATAGAAAAATAGTTTCTGCTTCCTTACACTAATTGCAGGAGTATTAACTATGAGGATAGATTGGGAAAATTACATGAACTCTTTCTTATTTTTCTAAATGTACAATTACTTTGGACTACTTTGAAAAGATTAAATAGACACTTATTTTGGATCGGAGGGAGTATACAGTATTTTTGGTAAGGATATTTTTGTAATAATAGACACTTATTTTTGTTTCTGTTTTTAGGGAGAAACTACTATTTTCAACTTCTTCTCCATAATAAAAAAATAGTTTCTGCTACCATTCAAAAAGCACTTACTTTTCCCCATACACCCCAGTTTTTTTAAATAAGCACTTTTGACTACAAAAAACTTGGCCAAACAAGCTCTTAGGTGGTCACTATATTAATGTGTTATGTATGCAAGCTGATGGTTGCTAAAAGATGGAGTAGAAGAACATATATATATATATATATATATATTCATTAATTATGCTTTCTCTCTCGCTAATGTCTTTCTCTCTCACAACTCTCTATTTCTTCAAATTACTTTGATCACCGGCGAGCGCAAGTAAGGCTTCCTCATCCCTTTTCTCTTTCCTCTTCCGCTGCCTCGTTCTCTCGGCCCCTTTCAGTCTCTCTCTCCACCTCTTCTTCGCACTTCCCAATTTTCTCTTTTTCCCGCACCGATAAGGCAATCCAATTTTCGGTACAAGAGTTTTGCCATCACTACCAGATTACGTCGGAGTTCACCAATTCACGCCGCCAACTACCGTAGCTTCAATAGCAGGACAACATAGTCCTGCCCTTGGTTTGCTTCTTGGTTCTTCTACTTTATTTCTTGATTATTTCTCGTTTATTACGTGTTAATTGTTGGCTTATTTCTGCATGATTCCTTGTTTGCATCATCTTTACTGCTTCTTCATATAGTTTTATCTTTCTTGACATTCAAACATATTCCACAACTATAAATTATTGCATATATCTCCTGGTAAACATACTTCCCGGCAGTCGATGAGAGTCTCGCGCCGGTGAAGGGTTATAGTTACATATATCTCCTGTTAAACGATGAGAGTCCCGCACCAGAGATAGCTGTCGGGCACATGTGACCCTATTGCATCATGATACATTCATTTCATATCTTTATCTGTGCTTTGTGAATTGTATGGACTCGTTGCATTATTTTGATTGCTATGGTTCTGTTTCCCTGACTAGTATATCTATCCCTCGTGGCCGCTAGTTATGCCTCATTTACTGGGTCCTTATGACTCATTCCCTCTTTGTTTTTTGTTGTGTTTTTTTGTTTCAACAGATTCCGCTTCAGAACCTAGTTAGCCCCAGCGTGATGAGGAGCAAGACGTTTCTAGCTGCCTATGGTGAGCCAGCTTGTTCATTGAGGCCGCCAGCTGTAGATATTATAGATTATCTTATTGTCACGACCCAATTTTCGGGGCCGTGATGGCACCTAAGTGTTACATCCTTAGGCGAACCACGAATAATTAAACTGACTCATAATGATAATTTAGATAGACATATCTCAATAAAATGTAGGTGTAAACATCCACCCGAAATACAGTGTCAATAGAGCATCTACGAAATCTGACAACCGATATATATATATATATATATATATATATATATATATATATATATATATATATATATATATATATATATCATACAAGATGTAGGAAGCGTCTAAGCACTAAGGTGGATCAGACGGTATGCCACCGCGAACCATGCGGTTGGCTCACCTCAAGCAAAAATAGTCACAGCTTCGAACGGATCAGATAAGTCCAGCTGTCTAACTAGTAGAAGGATCTGCACATTTAAAACAGTAAGTTATGAGCACAAGCCCAGTAAGATCATCGACAGGCCCGCTAAATTACCCTTTCGGGAAAAGTCTTTGATAATGAATAAGCAGATAACGGAAGTACAATCCACACCTTTACAGTAACCCATAAACATTACATACGATAATATAATTATACAACAACACAAGCAATAATACGCGAATGCATAACATAGTCAATAATATAAAGATACATAATATAGGCAGCATATACAATATTATATTGATACTATGGCATAAGCAGTAATAAATTAACACACAGCATGGCGATGATATATCTCGTACACCACATAGGTAATGATATACCTAGCACATAGCATAAGCACACACCCTGTGCGGCTTTATTTATAGGTCATAACGCGCCACAGGCCTCTGTCCCTATAAACAACTTTACTTATAGGTCATAACGCACCACAAGCGCCTGTCCCTATAAGTCTCCACATCTAGGTCATAACGCACCACCGGCCTCTGTCCCTAGATGGAATTTCGCTTCTAGGTCATAACGCACCACCGGCCTCTGTCCCTAGAGCATATCAATAACACACCGGCACACAACATCGACTATACACGAGTCACGTTTGTGCTTCACCTTTTTGTATAAATATAACGAGTAGTACATAATACTATCTACTAGACAATGCTAGTCAATTAAGTACTCGCCATCTTACTTAGCAAGATCAAATCTTATCCGCAAGCAAAATAGAGGTCAAGTCTCACTTACCACAAAATCGGCTCAAGTGGCTAAGGAACGACCTCCTTTCCCAAACGATGTGCCTCCGAAAGCCTCCTCTCTGAGCCAAATAAATAGTGTCGCACTCGTAAGCATGTGAGGAAAGGATTCTAAGCCCTTACGCAATTTAAGAGGCAATTTACCAAAATACCCCCGGGTCTGACGTACCCAAAACCCGTAAAATTTATGTTTCCGGACTCCCCATACTCCCACGAGTCCAAAAGTACCATTATTGTACATACCCGAGTCCAACTCGGTCATTTTTCCCATTTCACAAATCTAGGGTTCAAACCCTCTTTCCAAGGATCGTCACTTTGATCCTCGGATTAAAGCGTTAAAATTGGGTAAGAATAGTTACCTTGTGTTTAGGAATGATTTTGGTACTTCAAATTCCCCTTGGAATCACTTTTAGAAGCTCAAAACATGAAAATAAAAATGAATGCCCGCCCTAGAATATATAGCAGCCTGCAGCTTTAAAGAGTTGTACCACATGCTGTCCAAATTGTACCTCACTGGATAGCTTTTGGTAAAATACACATAACTTTTCTTACAAATATCCAAATGATACGAAATTGTTGGAATTAGAACCACAACTCAAAGAGCTACAACTTTCATGTTTTGACTTTTTTCTAATTCCTTATGGATTGATCTGAAAAATTGATTTCTTTCCGGCTGAACAGTAAAAAAAACAGATTTCAGCAGCTTTTTTGGCTTCGCACCAGGTAAGCCACTGTTTTTGGGTCCAAACGGGACCCTACGAAGCTGGGAATGACCCCAAATTTTGTACACAAGTCATACAAGACTTGTGTGACATGCTCGTCAAGACGGAACTCAATTCGGATCTCTAGAACTCAAAAAGTGGGTCCCACGGGAAAGGGTCAAATTTTGACTTTCGCCAAAATAGAGAATTTTAATCAAACGACCCCGGAATCCAAATTCGAAAGTTGCTACAAGTCACAAATGACGATACGAACCTAACGGAACCCTCAGATCTCTCATCGGAGTTTATTTACTCAAATCGAGCTCGAAAACCTCTTTTAACCTTTTTAAACTTCCGTAACGGAGACTTTATCAAAAGTCCTATCAAACGAGGTCCGTTTTCACTTCTGAAGGTTGCTATAGGTCATAAATTACCATGCGAACCTAACGCAACTTTCAGATTTCACATCAGAGCTCATTTGCTCAAATGGAGCTCCGGAACCTCTTTTAGCCTTGACGAATATCTGAAACGGATGTCTTTCTCCGATACCTATCTAACAAAGATCGTTTTAGCTAAAAATTTTCAGGCATGTCATAATGGACCTTACGGAGCTTTTGGGATTGTCGATACGCAAATCGAGGTCCCGATTCCCGAAACGACTATTTGAGGTCGTTACAATCTCCCCCACTTAGACTCTCGTTCGTCCTCGGACGAGCCCGAGTCTAAGGTAAGATTCAGATTTTCACGACAATAATTACACGGATTTCGAGGACTCTCGCTACTATCCGAAATCATAAACAACAACATAACTTTCAGGTTTTAGAGATTGAAATCAAACCTGAATTATCGAAAAGGCGAGGATACTTCTCCCGCATGTCGGACTCGAGTTCCCAAGTGGCCTCTTCGCTAGGACGATTCTTCCATAGCACTTTAACCAACGGGATCTCTTTCGACCTTAGCTTACGGATCTCTCTAGCTGCAATAGCAATCGGCTCCTCCAAATAAGCCAAGTCCTCATCGATCTCGACAGAAGCCATATCAATCACATGGGATGGATCATGAACATACTTTCGGAGCATAGATACGTGGAATACCGGATGAACTGACAGAGATGGAGGCAAAGCAAGCCTATATGCAACAGCGCCAATGCGCTCCAAGACCTCAAAAGGACCAATGAACCTCGGACTAAGCTTGCCCTTTTTTCCGAATCTCATAACACCCTTCATCGGCGATACTTTAAGAAACACCCGGTCACCTACCATAAACACCAAATCTCTCCTCCTCCGATCCGCATAAGATATCTGTCGACTCTGAGCTGTGCGGAGCCGATCCTGAATGATTCGGACCTTATCTAAGGTCTGCTGAACAAGATCCGGACCCAACACCTTCACCTCTCCAGGTTCAAACCAACCAACTGGAGAACGACATCGGCGGCCATATAATGCCTCAAACGGAGCCATCTGGATAGAAGACTGATAACTGTTATTATAGGCAAATTCCGCCAAAGGCAAATAACTGTCCCAATGGCCTCCAAAGTCAATAGCAGAAGCCCTCAGCATATCCTCAAGAATCTGGATGGTCCTCTCGGACTGACCATCAGTCTGAGGATGAAATGCGGTGCTAAGATCCACTTGGGTGCCCAGCTCCTTCTGAAATGATCTCCAGAACTGAGCTGTGAACTGAGTACCCCGATCTGATATAATAGAGACTGGAGCACCATGCAATCTCACAATCTGCTCGATAAATATACGAGCTAAGCGCTCCGATGAATAAGTAGTCCTCACGGGGATGAAATGAGCTGACTTGATGAGACGATCCACCACTACCCATACTTAATCATGCTTGCCCAAGGTCAAAGGCAATCCAACCACAAAGTCCATAGTAATATGCTCCCATTTTCATTCCGGAATCGGCATGGACTGAGTCACCCCGGCTGGTCTTCTATGCTCATACTTTACCTGCTGGCAATTTAAGCACCGAGACACATGATCAGCAACATCTCTCTTCATTCCCTTCCACCAATATAACTCCCGAAGATCTTGATACATCTTCGTAATACCAGGATGAATGGAATACCGAGAACTGTGTGCCTCTGCCAATATCAGCTGCCTCAACTCCCCAACATTCGGAACACACAACCGACCGTTGAGCCGCAGTACACCATAATCTCCGATCATAAATGAGGTCACTCCCCCACTTAAAACTCTATCTCGAATATCACGCAAATAGGAATCATCAAATTGCTTTTCCTTGATCTGGGAAGCTAGGGATGACTGAGTCCCTATATAAGCAAAAACTCGGTCTGGCACAGAATCATCAAATCGCACTCCACTAATGGACAAGGCCTGCAACTCTCGAGCTAGTGGTCTCATATCAACATCAAGATAGGCAAGGCTACCCATAGACTTCCTGCTCAGAGCATCAGCCACAACATTAGCTTTCCCGGGATGATACCGTGGCGATGTCATAATCCTTAAGCAACTCCAACCATCGGCGCTGTCTCCCGTTCAAGTCCTTCTGGGTGAACAGATACTGGAGACTCTTATGATCAGTGAAAATCTCACAAGGCTCACTATATAAATAATGCCTCCACAACTTCAATGCAAATACCACCGCCAATAACTCTAGATCATGGACAGGGTAGTTCTTCTCATGCACTTTCAGTTGTCTCGAGGCATAAGCTATCACCTTGCCATTCTGCATCAAAACACCACCTAAGCCAATACCAGAAGCATCACAATAGACTGTGAATCCCCCGGATCCACTAGGCAAGGCCAATACAGGTGCTGTAGTCAAGACAGTCTTGAGCATCTGAAAGCTAGACTCACAAGCAGCAGACCATAGAAAAGGAACATTCTTCTGCGTCAATTTAGTCAGTGGTGCCGATTTAGAAGAAAATCCCTCCACGAAACGTCGATAATAGCCTGCCAAGCCTAAGAAACTCCGAATCTCTGTAGGAGAAGTAGGCCTAGGCCAATTCTGAACAGCCTCCACCTTCTTGGGATCAACACTAATACCGTCCTTGGTCACCACGTGCCCCAGGAATGACACGGTATCCAGCCAGAACTCACATTTAGAGAATTTAGCATACAATTCATGGTCTCTCAAGGTCTGAAGGATAATCTTCAAGTGATGCTCATGCTCCCCTCGGCTCCTTGAATATATAAGGATGTCATCAATGAACACAATAACAAAAGAATCAAGATATGGCTTGAACACACGGTTCATAAGATCCATAAAGGCGGCCGGAGCATTTGTAAGCCCAAATGACATGACAAGAAACTCATAGTGCCCATATCTCGTACGGAAAGCAGTCTTAGAAATATCCTCAGACCGAATCCGCAACTGATGATACCCCGATCTCAAGTCAATCTTGGAAAAATGAGTAGCACCCTGAAGCTGATCAAATAAATCATCTATACGCGGTAAAGGATACCTGTTTTTGATAGTCACTTTGTTCAATTGCCGATAATCAATACACATGTGCATAGAACCATCCTTCTTCTTTACAAAAAGAACCGGAGCACCCCAAGGAGATACACTGGGTCTAATAAAACCCTTATCAAGCAAATCTTGAATTTGCTCCTTCAATTCCCTCAACTCAGCAGGAGCCATACGATATGGAGGAATAGATATAGGCTGAGTACCTGGCAATATATCAATACAGAACTCAATCTCCCGCATAGGAGGCAAACCCGGCAAGTCATCCGGAAAGACCTCCGGATACTCGCATACTACCGGTACTCGATCAATAGATACCTCCTCCACTCGAACATCTCGAATAGAAGCAATATACCCTCCGCACCCGCGAGCTATCATCTTCTGAGCCTTCATGAATGATATGATCTTGTTCCTCGGAGAAGACCTGGAACCCTTCCAAATAGCCTTAGGCTCACCTTCGGCACCTATAGTCACGGACTTGGCATGGCAATCCAACATCGCGTGACAGGATGCCAACCAATCCATGCCCATGATCACATCAAATTCCACCATATCTAGCAACATCAAGTCTACTAGAGACTCAACACCACAAATAGAAATCACACACTCCCGATACCCTTTATCTACACATATAGGATCTCCGACAGGCATTGCCACCATAAATGGAGCATCAATAAAAACCAGATCCTTGCTCAAGCAAGGTGAAAATCTAGGAGACACATAAGAGAAAGTAGATCCCGGATCTATAAGGGCAAAGGCACTGCGGCCACAAACAGAAAGAGTACCTGTGATCACATCATTGGATGCCTCGGCATCCTGGCGTGTCATAGCAAAAACCTGAGCTGAACCTCCAGGACCAGGAGCTCTCTGAACCGGCTGCCTAGGAGGAACCTGAGTGACAGGCCTAGCTGCCTGAGGAGAAGACCGAAACATAGCAGCAGAACTCTGATGTCCCGCTGAGGTAGGTCCAGAAGAAGTAACATAGGGGCAATCCCTAACAAAGTGCCTGGGATCCCCACACTGGTAACAAGCCTTACTACCGCCTCCTCCACGTCCACCTCCGAGCCTGCACCTCCCATAGTGCCTCTGACGGCATCTCCCACAAACAGGTGGAACAGACTGAGATGAATCCCCACGCCTCTGAGACGGCTGAGGCCTCTGAACACTTGACGAAGTACCCTGAGATGGTAAAGCAGCGGCCTGGGGAAGCCTAGGCTGAGTATGACCACGAAAACTCTGACCACCATGTGAGGGGCCACCAGAAGTACCAGAATATCGCACCCTTTTGCTCGCCCTCTCTGCATCTGCTCTAGCATGAATGTCCTCCATACGCCTCGCAATATCAACCACATCATAATAAGACTTGTTGCCAATATGTGAGGCAACAGCCACCTGAAGACGAGGGTGAAGACCCTCAACAAATCTAAGAACCTTGTCTCTCTCCAGCATAACCATAGCAGGCGCATACTGAGATAACTCTAAAAATCTGGTATCATAAGCAGTCACGGACATGCCTCCCTGTCTCAACAACTCAAACTCGCGTCTCTGGGCATCAAGATGACTCTGAGGCACAAATCTACTCATAAACATAGCAACGAACTCGGTCCAAGTCAAGGGAGGAAGATCACTCGACCTCTGTCTCATCATAGAAGACCACCAAGTCTCGGCATCACCGGACAAACGGAAAGAAGCACATCTCACCCCAAAGGTGTCCTTAGTACCCAATACAGAAAATATCTTCTCACATTTCTGAATATACCTCTGGGCAGTGCAAGTAGCTGGGGTACCATCGAACTCGGGAGGCTTGAGCTTCATGAAGGACTCAATCCTCCGAGCTACCTCCTCGTCACTCATAGAAAGAGCAGGAATAGAATGACCCGACTGAATACCCGACTGAGGAGCCAAAGTGGAAGGCTGAGCAATAGGACTAATAACTGGAGTAGACTGAGGAATCACCGGAGTAGCCTCAGGAGTCGGCGTACTCATAGCTGGAGTAACTGGCTGGGGTACCGCAGAAGGTACTGGCATATCGCCCATAGGCGAGGCCTGAGATCCAAGCATTCCCATCATCCGCAATAGAACATCTGCAGAAATAGATACCGTTGTACCTGGCACAAGAGAAGGCATAGTCGATGGGACATGTGTGACGGGTATCTCAGAAGACACCGGTGGCACTGTACTAGTCTGTCTGGCAGCAGGAGGTCTGCCCACAGAAGCTCTGGTAGTAGCCGCTCTCGGCTGAGTAGGTGCCCGCGCACCGGTCCGTGTGCTACGCACAGCTCTCCCACGGACCGACTCAGTCAGTGCGTCACCAGCTCCCGAAGCAGAGGACGATCGCGTTCTCACCATCTGTCATAATCACATTAAAGGATTAGCACCTATGTAAGCATCATAGCACGAAAAGAGATGAAATGAAGGGAAACAACTCTTCCTAAAATGCCTTTGCAGCCTCTCGCTTATAAGTATGGTCGACAACATACCCATAAACAAGACTCTGCTCGGACACTGCTCCATTGACTCCCTAAGACTCGACTTACAACCTAGGGCTCTGATACCAATTTGTCACGACCCAATTTTCGGGGCCGTGATGGCACCTAAGTGTTACATCCTTAGGCGAACCACGAATAATTAAACTGACTCATAATGATAATTTAGATAGACATATCTCAATAAAATGTAGGTGTAAACATCCACCCGAAATACAGTGTCAATAGAGCATCTACGAAATCTGACAACCGATATATATATATATATATATATATATATATATATATATATATATATATATATATATCATACAAGATGTAGGAAGCGTCTAAGCACTAAGGTGGATCAGACGGTATGCCACCGCGAACCATGCGGTTGGCTCACCTCAAGCAAAAATAGTCACAGCTTCGAACGGATCAGATAAGTCCAGCTGTCTAACTAGTAGAAGGATCTGCACATTTAAAACAGTAAGTTATGAGCACAAGCCCAGTAAGATCATCGACAGGCCCGCTAAATTACCCTTTCGGGAAAAGTCTTTGATAATGAATAAGCAGATAACGGAAGTACAATCCACACCTTTACAGTAACCCATAAACATTACATACGATAATATAATTATACAACAACACAAGCAATAATACGCGAATGCATAACATAGTCAATAATATAAAGATACATAATATAGGCAGCATATACAATATTATATTGATACTATGGCATAAGCAGTAATAAATTAACACACAGCATGGCGATGATATATCTCGTACACCACATAGGTAATGATATACCTAGCACATAGCATAAGCACACACCCTGTGCGGCTTTATTTATAGGTCATAACGCGCCACAGGCCTCTGTCCCTATAAACAACTTTACTTATAGGTCATAACGCACCACAAGCCTCTGTCCCTATAAGTCTCCACATCTAGGTCATAACGCACCACCGGCCTCTGTCCCTAGATGGAATTTCGCTTCTAGGTCATAACGCACCACCGGCCTCTGTCCCTAGAGCATATCAATAACACACCGGCACACAACATCGACTATACACGAGTCACGTTTGTGCTTCACCTTTTTGTATAAATATAACGAGTAGTACATAATACTATCTACTAGACAATGCTAGTCAATTAAGTACTCGCCATCTTACTTAGCAAGATCAAATCTTATCCGCAAGCAAAATAGAGGTCAAGTCTCACTTACCACAAAATCGGCTCAAGTGGCTAAGGAACGACCTCCTTTCCCAAACGATGTGCCTCCGAAAGACTCCTCTCTGAGCCAAATAAATAGTGTCGCACTCGTAAGCATGTGAGGAAAGGATTCTAAGCCCTTACGCAATTTCAGAGGCAATTTACCAAAATACCCCCGGGTCTGACGTACCCAAAACCCGTAAAATTTATGTTTCCGGACTCCCCATACTCCCACGAGTCCAAAAGTACCATTATTGTACATACCCGAGTCCAACTCGGTCATTTTTCCCATTTCACAAATCTAGGGTTCAAACCCTCTTTCCAAGGATCGTCACTTTGATCCTCGGATTAAAGCGTTAAAATTGGGTAAGAATAGTTACCTTGTGTTTAGGAATGATTTTGGTACTTCAAATTCCCCTTGGAATCACTTTTAGAAGCTCAAAACATGAAAATAAAAATGAATGCCCGCCCTAGAATATATAGCAGCCTGCAGCTTTAAAGAGTTGTACCACATGCTGTCCAAATTGTACCTCACTGGATAGCTTTTGGTAAAATACACATAACTTTTCTTAAAAATATCCAAATGATACGAAATTGTTAGAATTAGAACCACAACTCAAAGAGCTACAACTTTCATGTTTTGACTTTTTTCTAATTCCTTATGGATTGATCTGAAAAATTGATTTCTTTCCGGCTGAACAGTAAAAAAAACAGATTTCAGCAGCTTTTTTGGCTTCGCACCAGGTAAGCCACTGTTTTTGGGTCCAAACGGGACCCTACGAAGCTGGGAATGACCCCAAATTTTGTACACAAGTCATACAAGACTTGTGTGACATGCTCGTCAAGACGGAACTCAATTCGGATCTCTAGAACTCAAAAAGTGGGTCCCACGGTAAAGGGTCAAATTTCGACTTTCGCCAAAATAGAGAATTTTAATCAAACGATCCCGGAATCCAAATTCGAAAGTTGCTACAAGTCAGAAATGACGATACGAACCTAACGGAACCCTCAGATCTCTCATCGGAGTTCATTTACTCAAATCGAGCTCGAAAACCTCTTTTAACCTTTTTAAACTTTCGTAACGGAGACTTTATCAAAAGTCCTATCAAACGAGGTCCGTTTTCACTTCTGAAGGTTGCTACAGGTCATAAATTACCATGCGAACCTAACGCAACTTTCAGATTTCACATCAGAGCTCATTTGCTCAAATCGAGCTCCGGAACGTCTTTTAGCCTTAACGAATATCTGAAACGGATGTCTTTCTCCGATACCTATCTAACAAAGTTCGTTTTAGCTAAAAATTTTCAGGCATGTCATAATGGACCTTACAGAGGTTTTGGGATTATCGATACGCAAATCGAGGTCCCGATTCCCAAAACGACTATTTGAGGTCGTTACACTTATTTTTCTCCCTTCGGGAGATGTATATATCTTTTGGACTTCTTGGCAATCTGAACTGAAAACCTCTAGACCTATGTTTGTGGTAGTTACTTGTGTTTGTTCTGACAGCTTATACATTTGTTCATCTTATATGTATGTATGCATCTTCTTGAACTATTTTACATTTAAAGTTAGTTTCATTTCATGTTAAGTCGGTTGTAGGTCATATATGTATTGAGTTTGTCGATAGGGTTCATGCAACAGGTTTAGGAGAGGCAGTTGGTGCCCACAATGCCTAACTGGAAATTCGGGTAGTGTCAGTTGGTATTAGAGCCTGATTTAGAGTCTTTCAAGATCATGATAGTGTCTAATAAAGTCTCGCTGATCGGGTGGAGACGTCCATACCTATTTATGAGAGGCTGTGGTGGAATTTAGGTAGTTCCCTTTCTTTCTGTTCTTATCATGCAAACGTCTTCCTATTTGAAGTTAAATATCTTTGTTAATTGATCCACAATGAATGGTGAGAATGCGCGCGACTATTCAGTGAGAGGCGGAGGAGCCAGAGTCAGCCCCTACGCTTGCTGATCTACCCAGGTTGCGAGGGTAGTGGATCGTGGTGATGATCCATTTGCTGAGGCCCCAACAGTGCTAACACCAGGTAGGCAGAAGGAGTAGTGTTTAATACTTCCCCCGACTCTCCATGATGCGTTTATGAAATTCTTGGCAGCGCAGATGCCCTAGGGACCTCTTGTTCCTCCAGTACCTATAGATATTGGTGCTCAGGCTTAGGGAGCCCCTATTCCAGTTCTAAATATTTCTCCAATTGGTCATGTTCCAGAGGCAGCGGGTGTTGAACCTTCAGTTGTTCAGGCTGGTTAGCTAGCCCAGGTAGCAGTTCAGTTTGAAAGTCCGGAGAGGTTGTATTATTTTACCAAGCTTGAACCTCTCTCAGGCCACGCATCAGATAATCCTCATGAATTTTTAGAACGATGTTAGCATATTTTAGAGGCTCTTAGTTATCTCGAGCAGTATGGTATTGATTATACTGCTTTCCAGTTTTTGGGTCCAACATTGATTGGTGGACCGCTCTTCTATCAGCTATGCAGGGATTGCCTAAGCTGACTTGGTGCCGGTTATGTCGCAATTTTATGGAGAAGTTCTTCCCTCATAGCGAGCGTTATGAAAAGCATCGGTAGTTTGAATGGATTGGACATGGGAAGCTTTCAGTTTCAGAGTATGAGATAGAGTTCTCTAAGATGGCTAGACATATTGCAGATCTTGTTCGGGAACCTTTCCAGAAAGTTCAAAGATTTATTGATCGGTTTTCTCCTCTTTTTTGTTGTCCGAGATGGCTCGTGAGATTGAGGCTGGGACTCCATTTGATGTTGTTGTTGATATTGCTTGGAGATATGAGACATACCACAGATGAGGGCAGGAAGAGTCAGAGCGAGGCAGTAAGAGATTTCGTGGTCGAGGGCATCCCAGTACCTTATTGGGAGGTAAGGGTCATCAACAGTAGAATAGGCCACCTATTAGGCCAGTGCGGGCTCTGGCGCGTGGTTTTTAGAGTGCGCCAGGGCCTCAACTGAGTCAGCCCTAGTTTCCTCCCAGCAGTCATCAGCAGTTCGTACAGCGCCAGTATGGCTCAGGGTATTTTCATTGTCGTGATCCAGGCATCATAAGAAGGATTGCCCTTATCTTCATCAACATGGAGGTAGTCCTCCTTTGTTCGTCCTTCGGAACCTACATAGTAACAGTCTCAAGGTATCCTTCAGGTCTTAACCAGCTAGAGGTGCACCACCGCCTGACAGAGATCGTGGGTGAGGTTCTACTAGACTCTCCAGAGGTGGTTATTAGAATGGCGGCTTAGCTCAGCTGCAATGATAGCTATGTGCATTGCCAACTAAGCAGGATGCCGAGGCATCTCCAGTTGTTGTTTGTTATAAGTACTCTATCTGTTTGTGGTCGAGAAGTATTTTCCTTGGTAGATCCAGGATCTACCTTCATATGTCTCTCCTTATTTTGCTTCGGTTTTTCATGTTGATTATATGTGTCTTTACGATCCAATTTGTGTTTCTACCTCTGTCGGAGACACTGATGCGGGGCTACCACAAGACCAATCACTCAGAGTCAAGCCAAAGAGATACAAGATACTTATCTACACTTGGCCTTGAAGGGCCTTGAAGATAGGAGCTTCTGGAATAATTTGAAGATGCTTCACTTAGTCTCAGCTTTGGGCGGACCACCCCAACACCTAGGAGGAGCGCCTAGCCTTGATTTGAAGCCTTCTCCACATACTATAGGATCGGGCGGACCGCCTCAACGGGTGGGCGGACTGCCTACCCTAAATTCAGCTCAAATTTGACTAAGTCCTGAAACTCCAACTCTCAGGATCTCCATCCAGGCACTCCGCCTCAACTCCAGGCACTCTGCCTCTGTAGAGGCCCTCCGCCTAAACTCAGCATTTTGCCTTACGGGATTTTCTAGTTATTTAATAAACTAGCCCTGCACGGCTTATTATGTTGGGACCCAACTTGTGGGCTTTTATGTCATTTATTACTAAGTGAGGTGAATCTATTAAAACCTTGACAATACATGAAACTTGAGATATTCTCTCTAATTGAAGAAAACCCTTTTTGACTTGATTTCTAATGATGTATCCATTTGAACTTCATTCCTTACCCGATCAAACTCATTTGCAAGATCCAAGTTCATCTTGAGGATAGTTTGCATAGTCTTGATGTCTCTTGACTCGATCCAAGGATGTTTTAAAACTAGTTCTTCGAAGCTACCTTGGTGGTTGTTTGAGTTATGTCATACTTGTATAGTTTACTTTTGCTTCCGCATTTTACCTCGTATTAGTTGGTATCAGAGCACGACTAGGATTTGTTTCTACAAACCCTCGTCCTGTTCTTCGTGTCTATGTTAGTTTCATCTTTAGATTTCTTGTTGTTCTTGTTTTTGAAGAAAAAGAAAAAGAAGAAAACAATAGAAAATTTGAAAAATCACAAAAAAATTTGCTAGAACTTCATGGATTTGATGACCCATTCGATGATTGTTACTGGGGAATGTTACTTGATGATTACCCGTTGATTTGGTACCCTTGTTACATGATTTGGAGTTGTGGATTAGAATATTGAAGATTGAAACCCCAACTTTGAAACCCAAGCTTGAATAGCTTTGGATCTTGATTTAGAACTTGTTATTGGTTGTTTGATGCTAAAAATCATTGGGAATTGTTGGGAATAGTTCAATACAACTTTGGGTACCTTTGATTTTTAGAAACAAGTTGAAATCATCAAAAAATTTGGGTTGAAATTGGATTAAACCCGTTGTTGAAGAAGCTGCAGAACAGTTTTGGGCGGACCGCCTCACTGTTAGGCGGAGGGCCCACCCAGAATCCAACTCTCTAGACTTTGCTTCGGGCAGAGCGCCCCAGTGTCTAGGCGGAGCGCCCCTGTGTCTGGGGCAGAGCGCCTGACACCTGAAGCTATTTTCGGGTAGTTTCTTCCTAGGATTTCGTGTGTTCTTTGCTTGCATTACATCGAGCTAGTACTATTTGAGTAATAGTCCTACTCTACTAGTGCTAGTTATTTGAGCCCTTTAGAATAACTCGTGCGTGATTGAGATTGAAAAATTCAAAGAAGACTCGTAGAACAATTTTTGGCTTCAAGTGCTCACTATAAAGCCGTTCGTCCATCGAGTCCCATTAACTCCACTTTTCCCGAAGAGCACTTGATTTTGTGGACTTATTGGTTGATTAGGAAGGTTGTTCAAATACGAGAAGCCTTTGAAATCAAGTTTGAGTGATCCTACCCTACTAAATTGAGTGTACCCGAGAGTCATTCAAAAGTGAGGGAGTGTGTGAGGTTTTTACATTAATCTCTTCTTTGTCTTTGATATTTGTAGGTACATGGCCGAGGAAGGAGGTAAGACCAATGTGGTCCCAGAAAGCACTTTGGCTACCCTATTGTCCGAGGTGAAATCCATAAGTTTGAAGCTTGAGAATCTTAAAAGAAAAAGGACCCCGAGTGTCCACAAATAATCCGGTGAAAGCGCAAGTTATGGCTCAACCGTGAGACCGGAACAATTTACCGAGATAGCTAAACAACAAAGGTTGAGAGATGAAGCTCTTCATTGTGAGAGAGTGTTGGGCATTTCCCAACAAGTGGGCATTCCCCACAACTTGGGAAATCCCCAAGACAATGTTCCACTCATGAGATCCCGTAGAAATGTAGCACCTTTTGAGCATGATGTTGAGGCTCAAGAAGGGGAGGTAACCGGTCTTGGTGATGATTTTTGATGACTTTGATGCACCCTATCTAAATAGGAGAGCAATGAATGGAGGTCGGGGAATGAATAGAGGTCGTGGGCGAGGTCGTGGACCTCAAGGGGGTTATGTTGGGAGGAACTTGAGACGTGAGTATGATGACTTTGACGACTACTATGAGGGCCAACCGAAGCCTAACCATGGGGGTCGTGACGATAATCTCAATAGTGTGAAGATCAATATCACTACTTTCAAGGGGACTAGTGATCTGGAAAAGTTTCTAGAGTGGAAGGTCCAATTGGAGCGGGTCTTTGATACAAATGATTTGTCCGATGAGAAGAAGGCTACATATGCCGTTGCTTTATTTGAGGCATGTTCTTCCACTTGGTGGGAGTCGGTTAAGAGTTGTAGACGTGCTATTGGGTTGCATATTCGCTTACTTGGGAGGAGTTGGAAATTGTGATGAGTGACAAGTATGTGACACCCAAGTACCGATAAGAGAAACTCAAAAGGCTCTATGAATTGAAACTAGGCCTGAAGTCGGTTGATGAATACTTCAATGATTTTGAAAGGAACCAAATGGCCTTGACATGGAAATAGAAGATGAGGAGCAAGCCATCATTCAGTTCAAGAGTGGTCTAAACCGAGAGATTGCTTCTCAATTGACGGTTGCATATCTTTCATTCACTCCAAGAAAGAAGCATTCAATGCCGCTAGTGAAGCCGAAAAGTGGATCAAAGAAGATAAGACTACTCGCTATAGAAGTGCTACTTCTACTCCCGTGAGTCGACCTAAGGATTGGAAGAGTCCAAACACAAGTGGTGCTAGTGGAAGCCAAAATGTGAAGTCTCCTTATGAGAAGCCAACACCAAGGAGTGACTTCAAAGATTCGGGAGGTAACAGTAAAACTCAATTGAATACTCCTAATGCTTCTTCCTTTCAATGCCACAAGTGTAAGGGATACAAGCACTTTACTAAAGATTACCCACCCGTAAAAAATAATGATTATTTTGGATGATGGGTTTGTGTGTGAGCAAGAAAGTGAGCCCGAAAATGAGAGAGTTGAGGAGGATAAGCGAGTTGAGGGTGAAGAGGATGTGGCAGAAAGTGATGATACTAATATGTTCCTTGTGGTACGAAGGAGTTTGAGTACCATATTCATAGAGGAGGATGAGGAGGAGGATGTGCAAAGAGAGAATTTATTCAATGCTAGATGTAGAGTGAAGGGGAAAGTGTGCTCAATGATCATTGATTCGGGTAGTTGTGCTAATATGGTGAGCCAATCTTTGGTTTCACAATTGAAGGTGCCGACTCTCAAACACCTAAATTCCTGCCAGTTGCAATGGTTGAGTGAGTGTGGGGAGTTGAAGGTGATGAAGCAAGTCTTGATAAAATTCAAAATTGGAAACTATCAAGATGAGCACATGTTTGATGTTGTGCCAATGCAAGCTTGCCATCTCTTGTTTGGTAGGCCTTGGCAATATGATAGATGTGTGGTACATGATGGCTGTGAAACGACCTCGGTCAGTCGTTTCGGAAGTTAGGACTCTGATTGGCAATGCCGATAATTTTAAAATATTCGTAAGGTCCATTAGGACCTGTCTGTAAAATTTGAGTTAAATCAGACCTCGTTTGTTACGTGTCGGAAGAAGATTCCAGTTTTTATTGTCGATAAATATTAAAAAGAGGTTTTCAAGCTCAATTTTGGCGAATGAACTCCGATTCAAAATCGAAAGTGCCGTTGCGTTCGTATGATTATTTATGACTTTTGTGAACTTTCGAAAGTGAAGTTCGAGGTTCTTCGGCTAGTCTCTGCTAAAATGCCGAAAGTTTAATCATTTGACTTTTTTTCATTTAATTTGCATATTGAGTTACGGGAGTCCGATTTAAGATCCTCCTTAGAAAGTATGTTACATATATTTGTATAACTGATATGAAAAAGTTAGAATTATTTCGAGTATCATAGGGTACCGTTTTAATTTTCGATTAAGAAAAGAAAATATAAAAGTAAAAGAAAAGAAAATAAAATAAAACTAAAAGGAAAAAAGAAAATTCAGAGGCAGTGGGCACTTCCACTTATATAGAAAGTCAAACGAGAAAAGATAATGACGAAATGAGAGAGCCAACAGAAATAAAACGGAAACGGGAAAGCTGAGAAGCAACGGGGAAAAAAGGCCAGAAAATGAGAAAAGAGCCGGAGAAAAGTAGAATTTTTACCTCCGAAACAGCCAGGTAATGATGTTAATTCATTATTTGAGTTTACTACATGTGTTTGAATATATTTTAACGGTAAAAATTGGGATATTAGACATCATTTTAATAAGTTCAATTAATAGTTTAAAGGATCAATTGGACCCCGATAATGGAGTTGATTATATATTCATACTCAGTAAGCTATGGGCAACAATATAAATGTAATTTATTTAGGGTTTGGTTATGTGACCTTAAACCCTGTACATAGGCCTGGCCTGCGTATTGCGTATGCAAATAGGGTATCAGGTTCCTAACCAGATTGCCCTAAGACGTAGAGAATGAAGCCTTTAGCCTAATTTGATATATTTTCTGCTTATTGAATACGTAGGATCGTTTGACAATGAACCCAAAGGATAAAGCGGTTGTCGAGTAGCTGTTCTAACTCTGTAACAATGTAAGTGTTTATATCCATTTCTTTGGAGGCACCTGGCCTCGTGGATTTTCTACCACGTGTTCCTTACGTGTGTAGCTGCCAATAGGCGTAGTCATTACGCCTTAGCTTTAAATTTATATTATATATTATATGTTATGCCCTGTTGTTGGTATTGCATTGAGGATCTGAGCATTGTACTCAGGCTATGAATTGGCATCTACTTCCCGGCTGTCGATAAGAGTCCTGCGCCGGTGAAGGGTTATTATTTTATCATATCACATTCATATGCATTATATGTCATTCATATGCATCACATTGCATATCATATTAGGTGCAGGAGTACTCCGCCCCAGAAGAGTGCAGGAGTATTCCGCCTCTGATTTACATTATATCGGGTGCAGAAGTATTCCGCCCCAGGAGAGTGCAGGAGTATTCCGCCTCTGATTCATATTATATTGGCTGCAGGAGTATTCAGCTCTTATGCCAGATACTGAGTGCAGGAGTATTCCGCCTCAGCTTTACATTATATCGGGTACTGGAGTATTCCGCCCCAGGAGTGTGCAGGAGTATTCCGCCTCTGGTTTATATCATATCGGGTGCAGGAGTATTGCGCCCTAGGAGCAGGAGTATTCCGCTCCAGTTGGTTATCAGATTTGATTCCCCTCGAATGCAGTAGTATTCCACTTCGGGATGGGATGACGAGCACATGTGACCCTTTGCATCACATTTCATTTTATTTCATCTCAATTCATACCATTGTGTAGACTTGCGGTACATGACTACTATTCTGCTTATATGTGCATTTCTTATTTGTTGATATCTATCTGGCTCGCATCCCTGGTTGAGTTTATAGTTTCTTACGTATTTCCGGTTATTATCTGGCTCTGCCTTTTTATAATTTAAATAAGAGGAATTTGGTTTATCTGTTTCTTTTCTCCCTAGCTAGTTATCCTATTCTTTGAGGTAGCTAGTCTGCCCCACTTATTGAGTCCTTTTGACTCACCCTTGTTTGTTGTTTGTTTCTTGTATTTCATTTCGGCAGGTTCGCTCCAGGATTGAGTTCACCACGTTGTTCAGGAGCGAAGACGACTTCAGCTGTCAGGGTGAGCCAGCTTTTATTCAGGATGACCACGAGTTTTATGTTTATTATTTCAGTTTCAATTTGCTCCCTTGAGGATGTATCTGTCTTCTTTCCTGCTCTTAGATATCTAGTCCGGATAACCCTAAACCTAGTATGATGGGTAGTCAGCTGTAATTTCTTTCGTACAGCTTAGAAGTATCAGTATGTCTGTACTTTTTCTAAGTCTTGTTCTTATTTATGAATTGAATTATATTTATTTTCCAAATTTAATTAGTAAGGGTCCGGCCGACGGGTCTAGGGGAGGATGTCGGGTGCCCACACGGCCTAGCCGGATTCCGGGTCATGTCAGTTGGTATCAGAGCCTAATTTAGAGTATATCCAGACTAAGAAGTGTCTAGTAGAGTCTCACTGATAGGTACGTAGACGTCCGTACTTATCTACGAGAGGTTATGATGGCATTTAGGAAGTTTCACTTCCTTTTTTTCTGATCGTGCGTCGGTCTAGGATGCAAAAGTATTTTCGTTGTTTCCTTCGTGGTAATTGCGAACCCTCATGTGACAAATCAGCAAACGGTAGGAGTTCAGGACGAAGTAGTCTAGCCTGGGGCTAGAGCTACTCAAGCCCCGAGAGTTATGGATCGTGCTGATGATCCAGTTGCGTAGGCCCCAGCTGTACGAGCTTGTGATGGGCAAGGGAACAAGGCCTTGTGGTTCCCTTGGCTCTCTACGATGCTTTTACGAGAATCTTGGCGACACAGATACTGTAAAATCCTATTATTTGCTAGGCAGCTTATCAGGTTTGCCGCAGATACAGAAGTTCTCTCTCAGGGAGCTCCTATTCCAGTTCTTAATATTGCCCCAGTAAATTATGTTCCAAGGCAGCATGTGTTGCGCCACCAATTGTTCCGGCTGGTTAGCCAGCCGAGGTAACAGCTCGGTCCGAGTGCCCAAAGAGGTTGCATTATTTTATGCGGTTGAACCTTCCGATATTCTAAAGCAATGCATCAGATAAACCTCGTGATTCTTTTTAAAATAAAATGATGTCAGCATATCCTTCAGGCTCTTGATTGTATCGAGTGGTATGGTGTCGATTATTCTGCTTTCCAATTTCAGGGGTCCAACGTTGAATTGGTGGGCTGCTCTCTTATTAGTTAACTTGGTTCGATTTTTTTTTTCTAGATTCGTGGAAAAGTTCCCCTCGCGTAGCGAACGAGATGAAAAGAGTCGCCAATTTGAGTGATTTCAGAATATGAGATTAAATTCTATAAAATGGCTGGATATGCATTAGAACTAGTTCATGAACCTTCCGGGAATGTTCAAAGATTTATTGGTGACCTTTCTCCTTCCTTGAGATCATAGATGGCTCGAGAAATTGAGGTTGGGATTTCATTTGATGTTGTTATTTATATTGCTCGGAGGTACGAATCATACCATAAGTTAGAGCGGGAAGATTTAGAGCGGGAGAGCAATGAGATCCAACGGCCCTGGTGGGCAACATGGTACCTCATTTGGAGGTAAGATGTTGCACCCCGTATGTCTAAAGTGACGTATATCATTCTAATGAAATGTTAAGAATGATTTAAGTGAGTTTAAAGATATAATATTACCATATAAGATGTTTATATATTTAATATAAAGTTTTGGAAAAATCGGATTTAAGTTGCGGAAAAACCGACTAAGGAATTGCCTTGTAACGGAGCTTTTTCAGAAATTAATTTCGTGCGTTATATGAGGTCTTTTGGGGACATATCATATACCAAATTGAAGATCTTGGAGTTTAGTTTCCAACACTTTTGACGGTTTGTTCATACAATATCTGGATAAAAAGATATGAGCATCAGAAGTCAGGCCAGAAAAAGGGACATAAGCGCTAAAGATGACTAAAACTGAAATATTTCAAGTATAAAAGGAAAAATTTGCCTCCATCTCGTCATTTCCAGAAATCTAAAGAGAGAAAAAGTACTCTCATTAAGTTTTAAGAAAATTTTATGATTTTGAAGGACGGACGTCAATCTTAACTCGAAATTGAAGACAGATTGCGTCAAAATGCTCTACGCGATTAAGGTAACGTTATGCCACCTTCAATTTCGTCTATGGCTTGAGTTTTAGAATTACTTCATGGCTAAGTAAAGTACCTAAATACTGTATTATAGCTTATTTAAGCATTAGAAGGTGTGAAATTCAAAGGAAACAAGGTTTAGAAGCAAGAAACATCAAAGGTATGTAAGATTAACCCTTTCTTTTGGCAAGGCATGTATCTTTTAGCTTTTGAAGCTTTTCTTAGTTCTGAACTTAGTATTTCTTCTGAGAAACTTGTATGGTACAAGGAAACCTTGTATATACTTAATTTGGTACTAAAATCCAAGGTGAAAGACGTCCAAATCAGCAAGACAAAACATTTCAAAATCTGGAAAATTGTTTTGATCTTTGGACAGTTGTTAGTATATTGATCATAACTCCTTGTAAGAAATTGATATTTAGTTTCTTTAAGAATCCCTAGAACTCTAAGACATATATCTAAAACTTTCATGCGACTATGAAGTCTATAACTTTGATCTACACTCTGAAAAGTAGGTTGAAAGTCAGGACAGTGGTGCTGTCCAGATATTCTATCTGCGGATTGGTTATGTCATCCAGTTGTCTCATCTTGTTATCTGTTTAACATGTTTATGTTATCAGTTTATCTGGGTATCCATTCCCGTGTATAGTATAGTGCCGGTTCTGTTTTTGCGGATCATCTAGCTTCAGGGGAAACTCTGCCGAAATTTTTATAGAAATTCAAAAAGTTGGACAAATTTCGAGTTCTAGGTTTTGTCTATAATTCAATCCAGAGTTTTCTTATCATTCCTTGAGTCCATATCTATTGTTGCCACATGTGTTATGCCTCATACATGCTTATGCTTATATTATGATCATGTACCAGACATGTACCAGTTCAGATAACAGTTAGTTTTAGCTCAGTACCATTTATCAGTTCTCAATTATCAGCCACCAGTTCTTAGTGCCAGAATCAGTTGAAAGTTATCAGTTCTAGTTTCTAGTTACCAGTTATCAGTCATATTTCAGTTCTTTATCAGTATAGTTCATCTCAGTCTTCAGTTTTAGATTCAGCTAGACTTCACTTTATATTCAGATCATGTTTAGTACGTTCTTCAGATTTCCAGCTATATTTCTACTCCAGCTCATATATACATATTTATATTCCAGCCTTACAAGCTATGATATATTATATGCTCATGCCTTACATACTTGGTACATATCGTACTCACGCCCTTTTCTGGGGCGCTGCGTTTCATGCCGCGCAAGTGCAGATAGATCAATGCTTGGACCACGTTAGTAGGCCATCTATCAGCTATTGGAGTCACTCCGCTTACTCCCGGAGTTACTTATCTTTTGGTATGTATATAGTCGGCTAGTTTGGGTATGCCGGGGCCTTGTCTCGTCCTTTGTATATT
Organism: Petunia secreta; assembly: GCA_029990175.1. Lineage (NCBI taxonomy): Eukaryota > Viridiplantae > Streptophyta > Magnoliopsida > Solanales > Solanaceae > Petunia > Petunia secreta. The sequence continues at coordinate 44,949,179 of JARKIP010000022.1, read as the reverse complement.
TAGTTCATCACTCTTAGAGGCCTGTAGATATGTCCCTGTGTGGTGCAGTCAGTATGTTATGTTATGTCATGTCAGCTTATGTTAGCCTTGTCAGCTTTTTGCATTGCATAATTCTCATCAGTTAGGTTTATGCTTATTCCGTTTATCAGTTATACTCATGGTTAGCAGATTATCAGCAGGATTAGTAATGATCGACACTTAGTGTTGGTCATCTGTCGCGACCCTAGGTTGGGTTGTGACGTAGGAGTTCTGATTATTTTGGGAGGTCACCTTCCAGGTTATCTCAGCTTGTGTCACGTAATTCTTAGAGTGCGCCAGTAGCTCGTCAAGATCAGATTCAGTCTTTTCTTTATAGCTATCAACAATCTTTCCAGCTTTCATTTTCAGCGAAAAAGTGTTATCATTGTCGTGAGTCTGACTATCCTTTAAGGAGTTTTCCCTTACTCCGATGAGTAGGCAGTCGTATTTTCTCTCGTCATCAGGCACCTGCACAGTCACAGGGGATTTCATTTAGATCTCAATCAGCTAGAGAAATGCCACCATCCAGTAGAGGTCGAGAGTGTGGTGGCAGTGGTTCTTCAGAAGGTGATTATCAGGGTAATGGGTCAGCTCAGCTGTAGAGGCAGTTCAATGAACTGTCAGTCTGGCAGGATACTAAGGTATCCGATGTAGTACACCCATGTATTTCTTCTTCCATTATATGTGAGTAAGATATGATTCTTCTGATCGGTCTGGAGTTTGTTTATCTTACCATGTTCCATGGCTTCCTTGGATATTATTTCTATTAAGAATCGGTTGCAGTAGAGGGGCGAGCTTCTGGTATGATTTGTTCTTGGCATTTGTGAGACCGTACTAGTTTATCTGGTTAAAATGTGAGAGATTTTGAAGTGAGTGTCGGTATTGTCTGCTTGGCATCTTGTTGTGCCACCTTCTGTTGATATGTCAAGTCAGTCTACCTTTCTCTTTGAAATTCCGTGTTGGTTGGATGATGGGATTCTAGTTCATCACCATCAGAGAGTGTCATTATTTCTTCCGGTATAAAGTGGTTAGTAAGTAATATTCCATGTGTGTATCTCCTTTTGGTTCAAAACACTAGTAAAGTCATGTTATTCCATTAGCTTATCTGGGTAATAAAATGGTATTCTTGTAAATTGTCAGAGTTTCCTTCTTATAGGGTGATTAAATTGGCATGCATGTTGTTCCATAGAGCTCATTTAATATCTATTTCTTCAATTGCGATTCTTTGGCTAGCTTAACTCGTAAGTAGTCTAGCTCAGGTAGCCAAGTAAACAAAAAGAGGAGCTTTCTGAAGCTCTAATTATTTCTATCCTTAGTCCATTTCCATCTCTTCTTCTTCCAGCGTTATTGAGCTTGGATGGTTAGTAGCCACTTGTGATGTTCCCTGTGTTGAGCCAGAGAGCGTGTCAAGGTAGCCAGGTAAGCACATTGTTGTTTTTTAAGGCTACTAAGGGTAATGGGAGACGTCATTTCACCTTTGATTTGATCCATCAGGTGATGGTGCTTATAGAAAATGTATGGAGTTGTGACTCGAGATTTGCAGCTATTTGGCAACTCGAAAGGGTAGTTGGTAGCTTAGGTTTGCCTACATTCAGCTTTTAGCTAAATCTTCTTTAGTCCAGCAGACTGTGCGGGGATGATTATTCCTATTCAAATAGCTGCATGAGTTTGTGCTTTAAGTGGAGGAGTCTTCCACCACATACTGAATGGTAATACTAAATCTCTAAGGCGTTGATACCACTTTTGTCACGACCCAACCTAGGGCCACGACAGAAACTAATGAGTGTCGATCATTGCTAAACCTACTAATAATCTATTAATGATAGAGATAAGCTGGCAACCTGATGATATATCCATACCTATCTGCCGAAAGTATAAAGTCTGGAAGACTTTAACTTATTGGCAATTAGAACACTGAGCCAATCTGCTATGTCACACTTCATTCCGTCCCACCAATAAATCTGCTTAAGATCATGGTACATCTTAGTCGAACCTGGATGAACAGTATATTTGGATTAATGTGCCTCTATCATAATCTGTCCACGTAAATCTGCAACATCAGGAATACAAAGTCTATCTTTATACATGAGAACACCGTCAGTAGTAACCCTGTATGGTGACTACGGTTTTCTTCTGGCTATCTGTCTGTATTCAACTAGAACTGGATCCTCATACTGACGCTGTTTTACTTCATGAAAATTCAGAGTTAAGGTCTAGTACAGCTTATCTTCCATCCATCATTGGCATATCTCCTTCACACCTCAACTCTTTGAGAAGTTACTTTAGCGTTATAAGTGCACATGTAATCAACTTCGTTGCTGGTATTCTGCCTCAGCTCAAGGTCCAACTACATGTCTCTTTTATTTACTTTTTGAAGTCATAATATTTCCAATTCAAAGACAATACCCTGATGTAGATGTTCGGTCTGAAGATCATTCTTGGTCTGCATCATACTATCCAGTAGTATTTGCGTGATCCTTATCCTTATATGATAGACCCTATTCAGATGAACCTTTGACATATATTAGGATATGAGTAACTACATTCCCACGAGGAGCTTGCGGAACAACACTAACATCAACTGAGATGTTGCATAGTGCGTTCGTAAAAATAATATAGCTCGCATCAAATCTTCTATAGTGTGTAGTGACAAGGTACTTCAAAAGCTCCCCTATTGCAACAAGCGTGAGCTAATTCTTAGTTCCATCGATATGTTCTATATCGAAAGGTATATCGAAGAGGTGATTATCGGTTGAATCATGTTAACCCATTTAAAGTTCCATGTATCTTTTCTTAAAAAATGTATAACTCTCTTCTCGTGATCAAGGAAGGATCAGCTTAGTCAGAATAAGCTGTGCAATGGTATTATCATATTATCCAGATATATTTTATTCCAAAAGTACGAGGTGTATAATATAGATCTGATCCTGTAATCAGGAAATAATGCTCGTGGAGTAGCTCATGAAGGTCGTGCAAGTTCTCTTGTTATCTGTGCGAATTTTTTCTTTAGACTTAGGCTCGTTCGAGGACGAACGAGAGTATAAGTGGAGGAGAATAAAACGAACTCGATCAGTCGTTTTGGAAGTTAGGACTCCCATTGGTGTGCCGATAAATTTAAAATCTTCATAAGGTCCATTAGGACCTGTCTGTAAAATCTGAGTTAAATCAGACCTCCTTTGGTACGTGTCGGAAGAAGATTTCAGTTTTTATTGTCGATAAATATTAAAAAGAGGTTTTCGAGCTCAATTTTGGCGAATGAACTTCGATTCAAAATCCGAAAGCGTCGTTGGGTTTGTATGATTATTTATGATGTTTGTGAACTTTCGAAAGTGAATTTTGAGGTTGTTCGGCTAGTTTTTGCTAAAATGCCGAAAGTTAAATAATTTGACTTTTTTTTCTTTTAATTTTCATATTGAGTTTCGGGAGTCTGATTTGAGATCTGCCTTAGCAACTGTGTTACATATATTTTGTATAACTAGTATGCAAAAGTTGGAATTATTTCGAGTATCATAGGGTACCGTTTTAATTTTCGATTAAGAAAAAAAATATAAAATTTAAAGAAAATAAAATACAAGTAAAAGGAAAAAGAAAATTCAGAGGCGGTGGGCATTTCCACTTATATAGAAAGTCAAACGAGAACAGATAATGACGAAATGAGAGAGCAAACAGAAATAAAACGGAAACGGGAAAGCTGAGAATCAACGGGGAAAAAAGGCCAGAAAATGAGAAAAGAGCCAGAGAAAAGTACAACTTTTACCTCCGAAACATCCAGGTAATGATGTTAATTCATTATTTGAGTTTATTACATGTGTTTGAATATATTTTAACGGTAAAAATTGGGATATTAGACATCATTTTAATAAGTTCAATTAATAGTTTAAAGGGTCAATTGGACCCCGATAATGGAATTGATTATATATTCGTACTCAGTGAGTTATGGGCAACATATAAATGTCATTTATTTAGGGTTTGGTTATGTGACCTTAAACCCTGTACATAGGCCTGGCCTCCATATTGCGTATGCAAATAAGGTATCAGGTTCCTAACCAGATTGCCCTAAGACGTAGGGAATGAAGCCTTTAGCCTAATTTGATATATTTTCTGCTTATTCAATAAGTAGAATCGTTTGACGATGAACCCAAAGGAAAAAGCGGTTGTCGAGTAGCTGTGCTAACTCTGTAACAAGGTAAGTGCTTATATCCATTTCTTTGGAGGCACCTGGCCTCGTGGATTTTCTACCACGTGTTTCTTACGTGTGTAGCTGCCAATAGGCGTATTCATTATGCCTTAGCTTTGAATTTACATTATATATATTAAATTTTATGTCCTGTTGTTGGTATTGCATTGAGGATCTGAGCACTGTACTCTGGCTGTGAATTGGCATCTACTTCCCGGCTGTCGATGAGAGTCCCGCGCCGATGAAGGGTTATTATTACATCATATCGCATTCATATGCATTATATGTCATTCATATGCATTACATTGCATATCATATTGGGTGCAGGAGTATTCCGCCCCAGGAGAGTGCAGGAGTATTCCGCCTCTAGTTTACATCATATCGAGTGCAGAAGTATTCCGCCACAGGAGAGTGCAAGTGTATTCCGCCTCTGATTCATTTTATATTGGGTGCAGGAGTATTCCGCCCCAGGAGCAGGAGTATTCCGCTCTTATGCCAAATACTGAGTGCAGGAGTATTCCGCCTCAGCTTTACATTATATCGGGTACTGGAGTATTCTACCCCAATAGAGTGCAGGAGTATTCCGCCTCTAGTTTATATCATATCGGGTGCAGGAGTATTGCGCCCCAAGAGTAGGAGTATTTCGCTCCAGTTGGTTATCAGATTGGATTCCCCTCGAATGCAGGAGTATTCCGCTTCGGGATGGGATGACGGGCACATGTGACCCTTTACATCACATTTCATTTCATCTCAATTCATACCATTGTGTAGACTTGCGGTACATGACTACTGTTTTGCTTATATGTGCATTTCTTATTTGTTGATATGTATCTGGCTCGTATCCCTGGTTGAGTTTATAGTTTCTTACGTGTTTCCGGTTATTATCTGGCTCTGCCTTTTATAATTTAAATAAGAGGAATTTGGTCTATCTGTTTCTTTTCTCCCTGGCTAGCTATCCTATTCTTTTAGGTACTTATTAAGTCCTTTTGACTCACCCTTGTTTTTTGTTTGTTTCTTGTCTATATATTTCGTTTCGACTGGTTCGCTCCAGGATTGAGTTCGCCACGTTGTTCAGGAGGGGAGACGACTTCAGCCGTCAGGGTGAGCCAGCTTTTATTCAGGATGGCCACCAGTTTTATGTTGATTATTTCAGTTGCAATTTGCTCCCTTCAGGAGGTATCTGTCTTCTTTCCTGCTCTTAGATGTCTAGTCTGGTTAACCCTAAACCTAGTATGTTGGGTAGTCAGCTGTAATTTCTTTTGTACAGCTTAGAGGTATCAGTATGTCTGTGCTTTTTCTAAGTCTTGTTCTTATTTATGAATTGAATCATATTTATTTTCCTAATTTAATTGGTATGGGTGTGCCCGGCGGGTCTTGGGGAGGATGTCGGGTGCCCGCACGGCCTAGTCGGATTTCGGGTCGTGTCAGGCCGAGCCAACACTTACACGGCTAAGCATGAGGGCAAGAAGTATGTACTCAAGCCCTTGACGCCTAAACAAGTGAATGATGACTATAGGCACATGAAGAAATTGAAAGAAGCGGCTAAAGCCAAGTCCCCCATGGAGGCTATGCCTTTGGATGAGATTCAAGTGACTCCACCATCTTATACCGGTGGCATTTGTGTTATGATGCAACTGGGTGAGTTCTTGAGACGAAATGATGGCACCAAATTGCTCATTTGCCTAGTGCACAAAGGTATGGTTTTAACTTTCGATCGTGATTATTCTACTAACCCTAACCCTTTGCCTAGTGCTATTGAGAATGTTTAGAAAGTTTTTGAGGACATGTTCCCGGATGATATGCCTAGTGATCAACCTCCTTTGAGTAGCACTGAACACCAAATTAACTTTATCCCAGGGTCCCAAATCCCAAACGAGCCAGCCTTAGAAGCAATCTCGAGGATACCAAAAAATTGCAAAGGCAAGTAGATGAGTTGCTCAACAAAGGCTTGGTTTGTGAAAGCTTGATTCCATGTGTCGTGCCCTTGATTCTTGTTCAAAAGAAAGATGGCACATGGAGGATGTGTGTTAATTGTCATGCGGTGATGCAGCCCGAATCCATGCTGATCAACTGTTCAATCCATCGAGGTCGATGACACGAAGCCAAGCCAAGCCCTTGCATGATGTTCACATCCAATTGGCATGGTCGGGAGAAAGAAACCGTTCGGAAGCTGTGATGTGGGGCATCTGACCTCAAGGCCGTTCACTAGAAGTCAAGCTAAGTTGATTCAAGACACCCATCTTCACTTGACTTGGAGGGACATGGAAGGAGGCTCAGAGAGTAGCTCGAAGATCATGCTTTTGAGCACCATGGATGGAGGAACACTTGGGCTCCAAGGGGATCCACCCCAAGCTCATTTTGAGCCTCTTGCACAAGTTCCAGAAGGAGGCGGAGCGCCTCAAAGCTGAGGCAGAGCGCCTACCAAAAGGAAGAGAGTTGAACAGAAGAAGGCGGAGTGCCTCATAAGGGAGGCGGAGTGCCTCATCAGCAGGAGGCGGAGCGCCTCAGCATGGAGGCGAGCGCCTCCCCCTGTGACAGCATGCGGGATATTTTACTTCTTTTTGCATGAACTTCCAACTATAGCCCTGCGTGGCCTTATTTGTTTTAACCCACTTTGGGGGGTATTTTAGACCTTTTATTATGACTAAGTGAAGCCTATAAATACTTCACTTAGCCTCCTCAAACATTAGCTTACCTTTGAATCTTATGAATGATGAATAGAGTTTATCTCTTTATTCAAGAAACCCTTCTCTTGTTTGCTTGAATTCACTAGTGGAACCTAGTTGAGTCTTGAACCGAAAACCCGATCATTCTACTTGCGAGTCCTGGGTGCGACTCGAGGGTGGTTGCATAGTGTAGGTCCTTCTAGACGCCGATTCGAGGGTATCTCGGGACAAGTTCCCCGGGGTTACTTCGAAGGGAGTTCAAGAAGTGTCTCGCTCTCCTATCGTTCTTTGTTTTGTCGTATTGATCCTTATCATCTTGGTATCAGAGCAAAGGCTCGGGTTTTGTTTCTACAAACCCCCGACCCTTGATTCTTCGTGCCTAGGTTAGTTTCTACGTTAGGTTCTTATTTGTTGTTGAAGAAAAAGAAGAAAACACAAAAAAAAAATAGAAAAGTTGAAAAACACAAAAAAAAAAATTTGATCATAGATTCTTGGTTTGTTGGACCCGTTGTGTGATTGTTATTGGGGTTTGTTCCTTATTGGAAACCCGTTCTTTTGGTACCCTAAATACAAGATTTGGAGTTGAAACGTAAGATTTGAAAATTTGAAACCCTTTGAAAATTTGAAAATTTTGAAACCCTAGTTTTGAAGATGATGAACATGGTGGATTATTTGTTTTTGATTGGGATTTGATAAAAGTTGTTGGGGTTTGTTCTTTGTGATTGAAACAGCATTGGGGTACCTTTGAATTTCTAAAACAATGTAAGAATTGTTGGATTTTTGGGTGCAAAATCAAGAAAACCCGAAGTGAAACTGTGTTGAAGGTTGCAGGAGGCGGAGCGCCTACATTCTGAGGCGGACCGCCTAAATTCTGTGACCTCTCTGGAACTCTGTGAGGCGGAGCGCCTCCTCCAAAGAGGCGGAGCGCATCCCACAGAGGCGGAGCGCCTACTCTGCTGAGGCGGGGCGCCTACTTCTGGAAGTTGTCGCTTTGGGTAGTTTTTCGTAGGATCTCTTGTTTCTTTGATTGCATCGCATCTAGCTAGTACTTCTTTGAGTAATCTTTCCTACTTGAATTGTGCTAGCCCTTCTAAGCTATTAGGAAACTCAAGCCTAGACCGGAGACTAGAATTCAAAGAAGACTCGTAGTCTCATTTGGCTCAAGTCCGCACTTAAAGAGCTTATCGTTCCAATAGAGTCATATCAAATCCACTCACCCCAGAGTGCATTTGGCTTTTGAGTCGAGTGATTAAGTTGAGGTTTGCTATTCAACTTAGTGAAGCTTTGGATTCAAGCAAGAGTGAAATAGCCACCACCACCACTAAACGAGTGATCCGAGTGAAACACTTGTGAGGGAGTGAGTGAGGTTGTTTTGCTAACGTTTGTTTCTTGTGTAGGTACAATGTCCACCGAAGGAGAAGATTTTGCTAAGAGCTCCCTTACTTCTATCCTTGCCAAGTTGGATAGTATGAACTTGAGGATTGAAAGCCTTGAGAGGGTGACGTCAAGTGCCCTAATTGAGCAAGGGACTTCCAACGTCCATTCGGAGAAAGGGACCCCGAGTGTCCAAGTTGAGAAAGGGGCCCCGAGTGCCCAAGTTGATGTTGGAGAAGGCACAAGTAGTCCGACCTTTACCCCGGAACAAGTTGCGGAGTTGCTTCATCACCAACAACGGGTAAGGGAGGATCGTGATCGAATTGACCTATTGTTGGGCAATACCCAACGGGTGACTATTCCAAAGCTTATGGGCAATCCCCAAAGGAATGCTCCACTTCCCGGACCAATCCGAAATGTTCAACCTCTTGAGCAAGTTGCACAAGCTCAAGAAAGGGAGGAGGATAATTATGGTGATGATGGGTATGATGCTCATTATCAATTTAGGGGTCGGAATGTGGATAGGGGTCGAGGCCGAGGTCGAGGGCCACCCCATGGGCACTTTGGAGGGAATGCTATGAGGGATCTTGGTGGATATGGGGATCACTTTGAGGGCCAACCGGAGCCTTTCCAAGGGGGTCGTGACAACAACAACAATCTTAATAGTGTGAAGCTCACTATTCCTTCTTTCAAAGGAAGTAGTGACCAGGTGGAGTACCTTGATTGGAAGTTGTCCATGGAACGTATATTTGACACCAATGATATGCCCGAAGTGAAGAAGACTAAGTATGCTATCTCTTCCTTCGAATCCTTTGCTTCTACTTGGTGGGAGTCGGTGAAGAGGAATAGAAGGAGGACCCGAATGGTTATTAATCTTACTTGGGAAGAGTTGATCCGTGTGATGGATGAAAAGTACTTGACTAACCAATATCGAGTGGAACAACAAAAGTGTCTCTATGAGTTGAAGCAAGGTTACAAATCGGTTGGGGAGTACTTCAATGAGTTTGAACAAGTCCGGATGACTCTAGACTTGGATGATGAAGATAATGAGACGGCCATGATCCGTTTCAAAGGGGGCTTAAACCGAGACATAGCTTCGCTCTTGAAGTTTCACAAGACAATTATCACTACAAGCTATGTGAAGATGCGGTTGAAGCCGAGAAGTGGCTCAAAGAGGAGAAATCCCTTCGTAACAAGAGTAGTACTACTACTCCATTGAACGAGCCAAAGGATTGGAAAGCTCCTACAACGAATGCCAAATTCCCAAGTGCAAGTGGTACAAGTGCTAGCAAGGATGTGAAGAAGCCTTTTGAAAGGTCTACACAACACGTGGGAGGTAACTCTAGAACTCACTTGAGTAATCCAATCTCTTCTTCTACTCAATGCTTTAAGTGTAAGGGTTATGGTCATCTCTCCAAAGATTGCCCTACCCGGAAAACAATGGTTCTTATGGGTGACTTGGTCTATGAACAAGATAGCGAACCCGAGGAAGAAGAGGGAGTAGAGGGTGATGAGGAGGAAGATGATGGGGAGGTTGCCATGGAGGAAGATGATGATGCCCATGTCTTCCTTATTCTGAGGAGGAGTTTAGGAGCCATGTGTGTGGAGGTTGTTGAGACCTTACAAAGAGAGAACCTTTTTCATTCCAAATGCCGAGTCATGGGTCTCCTTTGCTCTATGATCATTGACTCGGGGAGTTGTGCTAATGTTATTAGCCAAACACTAGTTGCCCAATTGAAAATACCCACCCTAAAACACCCAAACCCTTACCGGCTACAATGGCTTAGTGAGTGTGGTGAGTTGAAGGTGGTTAAACAATGTTTGATCAAATTCAAGATTGGAAACTATGTGGATGAGCACATATTCGATGTTGTGCCTATGCAAGCATGCCACCTTCTCTTTGGGAGGCCGTGGCAATTTGATCGACGTGTGGTTCATAATGGCCATGCCAACACCTATACGGTGACGCATGAGGGAAAAAAGTTCGTGCTCCAACCCTTAACTCCCAAACAATTAAGCGATGATTACAAACGGATGCGGGAGTTGAGAGAAGCGGCAAAGGTTAAGTCGGTTGTTGAGACTAGCCCTTTGTCCAAAAGCTTGGTGGCAATCCACCAACTTCTACCGGTGGCATATGTGCCATGATGCAACCGGGCGAGGTCCTAAGAGGAAATGATGGCAACAAGCTTCTCATATGCCTAGTGCACAAAGGTATGGTTCTAACCTCCGATCTTGATTTTTCTACTAACCCTTTGCCTAGTGTGTTTGAGAATGTTTTGAAGGATTTAGGTGACATGTTCCCGGATGAGATGCCGGATGGATTACCTCCTTTGAGGAGTATTGAGCACCAAATCGACTTTGTCCCGGGATCCCAAATCCCAAACAAACCGGCCTATAGGAGCAATCCGGAAGACACAAGAGAATTGCAAAAGCAAGTTGATGACTTGCTCACTAAAGGCTTGGTGAGGGAAAGCTTGAGTCCTTGTGCCGTACCCGTGATCCTTGTTCCCAAAAAGGATAGCACTTGGAGGATGTGTGTTGATTGTCGGGCCGTGAACAAAATAATGGTAAAGTACCGTCATCCCATTCCCCGACTTGATGATATGTTAGATGAACTAAGTGGTTCATGTGTTTTTAGCAAAATAGACCTTAGGTCCGGCTACCATCAAATCCGGATGAAACCCGAAGATGAGTGGAAAACCGCATTCAAGACCAAATTTAGTCTCTATGAATGGTTGGTAATGCCCTTTGGGCTCTCCAATGCACCTAGTACTTTCATGAGGCTAATGAACCATGTTCTAAAGCCATTCATCAACAAGTTTGTGGTCGTCTACTTTGACGATATCTTGATCTATAGTAAATCAATAGACTACCATGTTGATCACCTTAGGCAAGTGCTTGAAGTGTTGAGAGCCGAAAAGCTCTATGCTAATTTTAAAAAGTGTGCCTTTGGTGTTGAGAAGGTAGTCTTTCTTGGGTTTGTTGTGAGTGCCCAAGGAGTGGAAGTGGATGAGTCTAGGGTAGAGGCCATACGTGATTGGACTACTCCTACTACCGTGACTCAAGTGAGGAGCTTTCATGGTCTTGCTAGTTTTTATAGACGATTTGTGAAAGACTTTAGCTTCATTGCCGCTCCACTCACCGAATTGGTGAAGAAGGACAAACCTTTTGTTTGGGGAGAGCCTCAAGAGAAGGCCTTCCAAGAATTGAAAAGTAGGTTGAGTACCGCCCCTCTATTGCAATTGCCCGACTTCGGAAAGGCATTTGAGGTTGAATGTGATGCCTCGGGGGTGGGAATTGGTGGTGTTTTAATGCAAGATGGCAAACCCATAGCCTACTTTAGTGAGAAATTAAAGGGTGCATCTTTGAACTACTCTACGTATGACAAAGAGATGTACGCCTTGGTGAGAGCTCTTGCCCATTGGCAACACTACCTTTGGCCTCGAGAATTTGTAATCAAGAGTGACCATGCGTCACTCAAGCATCTAAGAGGCCAAGAGAAGCTCAATAAGAGACATGCCAAGTGGGTTGAATTCATTGAGTCTTTTCCCTATGTTATCCAATACAAGAAAGGGAAAGACAATGTTGTGGCGGACGCACTTTCTCGGAAGTTTGCTCTAGCCACCACCCTAGCCTCCAAGCTCATGGGTTTTGAGAGCATTAAATTGATGTATGCTCATGACCCTAAGCTAAAGAGCATTCATGAAGCTCTCGAGAAGGGGGAAAGGGTTGAAAAATACCAATGGGTTAATGGATATATCTTTAAAAATGGTAAAGTGTGTGTTCCCGAGTCCTCTTGGAGGGAATTGTTGATTCGTAAAGCTCATTGTGGAGGCTTGATGGGACACTTTGGGAGGAACAAGACCTTGGCCATCCTAATGGAGCAATTCCATTGGCCAAAGATGGGGGTTCAAGTTGAAAAGCTTTGCAAAAATTGCCTTGAGTGCAAGCATGCGAAATCTAAAGCTAACCCCTATGGTTTGTATACTCCTCTCCCCATGCCTACTAGTCTGTGGGTCGATATATCAATGGATTTTGTGATGGGCTCGCCACGGTCTAGGGGGGGCCATGATAGCATTTATGTTGTCGTGGATAGGTTCTCCAAAATGGCTCACTTCATTCCTTGTAAGAAGTATGATGATGCACAACATGTTGCCTCTTTGTTCATTGACAATGTCTTGAAATTGCATGGTGTGCCTCAAACCATTGTAAGTGATAGGGTCACTAAGTTCCTAAGCCACTTTTGGAGGAGTTTGTGGGGTGCCCTTGGCACCAAGCTCTTGTTTTCTACGTCCCACCACCCACAAACGGATGGGCAAACTGAGGTGGTAAACCGGACTTTGGGTGCTCTTCTAAGGGCCATGACCCAAGGTAAGGCCGGGACGTGGGTTGATAAACTTCCTCTTATGGAGTTTGCCTACAATCGTACTTTGCATAGCTTGATTGGCATGACTCCGTTTGAATGTGTGTATGGTTTTAATCCCTTGATTCCCCTTGATCTAACCCCTTTGCCAAGGGAAATGGTTGCTAATTTTGAAGGGAAAATCCGAGCAAAGGCTATGATTGAGCTCCATGCTAAAGCCAAGAAGAACTTGGAGGAAGCCTATGCCAAGGTTGCTTCCAAGAAGAACAAAGGAAGGAAGAAGCTTGAGCTCAAAAAGGGAGATTGGGTGTGGATGCACTTCTGCAAAGAAAGGTTTCCAAACCTTAGGAAAGGGAAGTTGGCACCCCGTGGAGATGGTCCTTTTCAAGTGCTTTCCAAGATCAACAACAACGCCTATGTGATTGATCTACTCGGTAAGTACAATGTGTCTAATACTTTTAATGTGACTGACTTGATCCCTTTTGATGTAGGGGATGGTGATGCCGGAGAGGAGGAAACCATGGTTTCGAGGACGAAACCTTCCCAAGAAGGGGAGGATGATGCGGGGCATATGACCTCAAGGCCGTTCACTAGAAGTCAAGCTAAGTTGATTCAAGACACCCATCTTCACTTGACTTGGAGGGACATGGAAGGAGGCTCCGAGAGTAGCTCGAAGATCATGCTTTTGAGCACCATGGATGGAGGAACACTTGGGCTCCAAGGGGATCCACCCCAAGCTCATTTTGAGCCTCTTGCACAAGTTCCAGAAGGAGGCGGAGCGCCTCAAAGCTGAGGCGGAGCGCCTACCAAAAGGCAGAGAGCTGAACAGAAGAAGGCGGAGCGCCTCAGAAGGGAGGCGGAGTGCCTCATCAGCAGGAGGCGGAGCGCCTCAGCATGGAGGCGGAGCGCCTCCCCCTGTGATAGCATGCGGGATAGTTTACTTCTTTTTGCATGAACTTCTAACTATAGCCCTGCGTGGCCTTATTTGTTTTAACCCACTTTGGGGGTATTTTAGACCTTTTATTATGACTAAGTGAAGCCTATAAATACTTCACTTAGCCTCCTCAAACATTAGCTTACCTTTGAATCTTATGAATGATGAATAGAGTTTATCTCTTTATTCAAGAAACCCTTCTCTTGGTTGCTTGAATTCACTAGTGGAACCTAGTTGAGTCTTGAACCGAAAACCCGATCATTCTACTTGCGAGTCCCGGGTGCGACTCGAGGGTGGTTGCATAGTATAGGTCCTTCTAGACGCCGATTCGAGGGTATCTCGGGACAAGTTCCCCGGGGTAACTTCGAAAGGAGTTCGAGAAGTGTCTCGCTCTCCTATCGTTCTTTGTTTTGTCGTATTGATCCTTAACAAGCTGAGTGGCCAAGCGCAAGATTCGAAGGCTTCATCTATAAGCTCGAGCCCAAAGAAGGAAGCAACTGAATACTCAATATTGACGCCAAGCAGTGAAAGAAACCGAAGGAAGAGCGTCCGAATTCAAGTGTTCGAATTCAAGTGTTCGAACTCAGGTGTTCGAATTCAAGTGTTCGAGACCAAAGGAGCGTCCGAGCCAGTAAAGCAAAGGAGTATCCGAACACTTAAATTACACATCCCTGCGTGGCTTATTCTTATTGGTCGCATGTGACCATTTTAGTAATTTACCCTTAGTATTGTCTATATAAACCTCTTTACATTTCAATTTGTAGACACCTAGATTTTGAGCATTGAATATTGAATGAGAGTAGCCGATAGCTCTTCCTTTTGTGTCTCTGATATGAGCAACCCAGATGTGGGCCTTCGGAACTTGTGGCTTTCAGTGACTCCGATCGAACAATTCCTCTTTGATTATTCAGTTTGCAAGAGGATTTTTTCTCTTGAAGATTGTTGCTTAGCTTAGGTGCTCTTTCCTTCTACTTGAATTGTATCGATACCAGTTCCTAGGTGCCGTTCAAGCAAGAAAATTTATGTCAAACTTCTATCTTTACTTTCCGTTTGTTGTTTGTCTTCAGTTGCTTAGCTACCAAGTTAGCTTGCGCCATCTTGGTATCAGAGCACAGTTTGGGCTTGTTCTTACAACTTCAATCCTGTTTTTTATCTTTATTTTCATGCGTATTGTGTCTTTTGTTTCAGTTTCGTGTTCTTTTGATTTGTTACTGTTGGTGTTTTAAAAAAATTGAAAAAAATCAAAAAAAAATGTGTTTACTATTGGTTGTTTGGATTAAACAACTACGGATTTGTGTTCACCATCGTCCGAGGAATAAAATGAGTACCTGTCGTACACTGATTATCGACTAGGGTTTCTCTTCATTTTTGGCTGTTTGACGTGGTGGTGTTGTTACAAAATCCCAGTTGTGTTTTAGTTATTGTTTATCGAAGACTGGTGGTTTTTGTTGATTTGGGTCGAGTTTTGAGCTTGAAAATTTGAAGTTCCACTTATTAGCCACCGTCCTTACGCCGGAAAATTATTACATTGTAACAGTATACGGACGACGTTGTTGAAGCTGTTCATAGCTTGGATTTGGAACTTAAAGTTTCCTCCAACGTTGGAAGGTTATCGAAGTGAAAAATAAAAAAAAATTGTGTTTACTGTTGGTTGTTTGGATTAAACAACTACAGATTTGTGTTCACCATCGTCCGAGGAATAAAATGAGTACATGTCGTACACTGATTATCGACTAGGGTTTCTCGTCATTTTTGGGCTGTTTGACGTGGTGGTGTTGTTACGAAATCCCAGTTGTGTTTTGGTTATTGTTTATCGAAGACTGGTGGTTTTTGTTGATTTGGATCGAGTTTTGAGTTTGATAATTCGAAGTTCAACTTATTAGCCACCGTCCGTACACCGGAAAATTGTTACATTGTAACAGTGTGTGGACGACGTTGTTGAAGCTGTTCATAGCTTGGCTTTGGAACTTGAAGTTTCCTCCGACGTTGGAAGGTTATCGGAGTGAAAAATCAAAAAAAAATTGTTTTTACTGTTGGTTGTTTGGATTAAACAACTATAGATTTGTGTTCACCATCATCCGAGGAATAAAATGAGTACCTTTCGTGCACTGATTATCGACTAGGGTTTCTCATCATTTTTGGGCTTTTTGATGTGGTGTTGTTGTTACAAAATCCCAGTTGTGTTTTGGTTATTGTTTATCGAAGACTGGTGGTTTTTGTTGATTTGGGTCAAGCTTTAAGCTTGAAAATTTGAAGTTCCACTTATTAGCCACTGTCCGTACGCCGAAAAATCGTTACATTGTAACAGTGTACGGACGACGTTGTTGAAGCTGTTCATAGCTTGGCTTTGAAACTTGAAGTTTCCTCCGACGTTGGAAGGTTATCGGAGTGAAAAATCAATAAAAAAAATTGTGTTTACTGTTGGTTGTTTGGATTAAACAACTACAGATTTGTGTTCACCATCGTCCGAAGAATAAAATGAGTACCTGTCATACACTGATTATCGACTAGGGTTTCTCATCAATTTTGGGCTATTTGACGTGGTGGTGTTGTTACAAAATCCCCGTTGTGTTTTGGTTATTGTTTATCAAAGACTGGTGGTTTTTGTTGATTTAGGTCGAGTTTTGAGCTTGATAATTCGAAGTTGCACTTATTAGCCACTGTCCGTACGTCGGAAAATTTTTACATTGTAACAGTGTACGGACAACATTTTTCACTCCGATGTTGGAAGGTTATCGGAGTGAAAAATGACCTGAATCTTGTTGTTTGGTGAAATGTGAACAAAATTTCGAAGATGTCCGTACACCGGAGCTAAGTCATTGTTCCATTGAAGAAGAAAGGGGTAGTGCTAAAATCAAAAGCCAGGTGAAAATTTTGTCGACAAGAAAGAGGAAAAAGTGGATAAAGTTAAACCCTAAACCGTACCAAAGAGGGACCACTTTTTAATCGTACAGAGGTGACGTGTCCGGGGATTCCAAAAGAGGAATCGAAGTGTAGATTCTCCTAAGTTATCACTTTCCTTTGTGATTGATAAATCTCGTTAGTGGATCTCTGGAGTAATTTCTTCTACTCGAGGTCGTACTAATTTATTTGAGCTCATAGGAACTTGTGCGAGGGGTGACCGAAGTCCAAAATTTCATTGACAATTCTTTGACTTCTTGAGCGCAGTTAAAACAACGTCCATTCCATCGAGTCGAACATCACTTCACTCTTCCTGAAGACTCAGTGACTATTGTCGAACTTGAAGGATCTTAGAGGACATTGATCAATACGACAAAGCCACTGCTGACAAGTTCTTTGAGTGACCAAAATCTTACCCAAAATTTTGAGTGGACCCGAGCGCCACCAAAAACAAAGTGAGGGAGTGTGTGAGGTAATTTCTAACCTTAACACTTTTCTTGGTCTTTGATTTGTGCAGGTATAATGGCTGGAAATGGAGAGAAGGGCATTGCAGTGCCCGAGGTATCATTAGCTGATCTCATGGCTGCGATACAAGGCATCAGTGCCGAGGTAAAAGAAGTGAGTGCTCGAGTAGCTAACCTAGAGCAAGGGAGTGTGTCTGTGGCCTTACCTGGGTCTGGCGTTGGTACTAGCAACTCCACTCTTATGAAACCTGAGCAGTTTGTTGAATTGGTTCGTCAACAACAATTGAAGAATGAGGTAGTTCGAAATGAAGCTATGGGCAATCCCTGAGTTGAAGAACACTTGGTCAATCCCCAAACGGAACAACAAAACTTGGGTTATCCCTAAGCTGATCATCAAAACTTGGGCACTCCCCGAGGTGATAGATTACCACTTCCAAGGGCCCGAAGACAAGTGGTGGTCGTTGATGAAGGGGTCGATGAGGGAGAATTTCTCGAGGTCGAAGCTGAGTATGAGCCACCGTTCATTCAACGAAGGCAGGTTCAACGAGGTCGTGGAAATTTCCAAGGTCGAGGCCGAGGTGCAAATGTTGATCGATATTTTGAGCGAGAGGCTGATGACTATTATGATGAGTATCCGGAACCGATCCGAGGTGCTCGTGATTCAAACTTGAACAGTGTCAAGATCACTATTCCACCCTCCAAAGGAACTAGTGATCCGGACCAATATCTTGATTGGAAGATTCAACTGGAACGAATCTTCGAAACAAATGAGATGACTTAAGAGAGAAAATATGCACATTCTATTGCTTCGTTCGAAGCATATGCATCAACATGGTGGGAAGCTGACAAAAGATTGAGGAGACTGAATGCTTATCCCGAGGTCACCACATGGTTGCAGCTGAAGAGAGCAATAGATGCTAAGTATGTGACTGCCAAATATAGGCAGGAAGAACTTCGAAAGCTTTTCGAGCTGAAACAAGGGTCCAGATCGAAGAATACTATAATGAGTTCGAAAGAATTCGATTGTCTCTTGATATGGAAGAAGATGATGAGCAAGCCATAATTCGATTAAAAAATGGCATGGCTCGAGATGTGTCATCTCAATTGAGACTGCATGTGTATCAAACGTTGGAAGATGTGTTTCATGCAGTCGTTGATGCTGAGACATAGGTGAAAGACGACAAAGCAAACTGGTATCGAGGATTGAGTACTTCAACTCCTTTGAACCGAGGTAAAGAATGGAGGAGTCTGAACCCAACAAATGCCAGTATTGGCCGAGATCAAAAGAAACCCTTCGAGAGAGGAGTGACCGTTAATCAAACCAAAGGAGCGGGAGGTAAAGCTCAACTCAATATTCCCAGTGCTTCAAACATCCAATGTCACAAGTGTAGGGGTTATGGTCATATGGCAAGAGACAATTCAACTCGTCATATCATGGTAATGCTCGATGATGGAACCGTACATGAGCAAGTGAGTGACTTTGTGGAAGAAACAGCCGAGGAGACCGACCGAGCTAAATTTGAGGATGATGGATGTGACACCACCGAGGTTGATTATCCGGAAGTTCTTTTAGTTGTTCGGAGAAACTTGAGTACCATGGTCATGGAAGAGGAAGATGACAACCAAAGGGAAAATCTCTTCCATGCCCGATGTCGAGTGAAGGGGAAGGCGTATTCGATGATCATTGATTCAGACAATTGTTTAAATACGGTAAGTCAAATCTTGGTTTCACAAATGGGTCTGCCTACTACCAAACATCCCCAACCATATAAGCTTCAGTGGTTTAATGAGTGTAGAGAATTAAGAGTGGCAAAGCAAGTGTTGATTAAATTTCAAGTAGGGTTTATCATAATGAAATGAATTTTGATGTGGTCCTAATGCAAGCTTGTCATTTGCTTCTTAGGCGACCGTGACAATGTGATCGATCCGTTTTCCACAACGGTCGAACTAACACTTACACTGCTAAGATCGGAGGGGAGAGTTTTATACTCAAACCTTTGTCTCCGGAACAAGTCAGTGAAGACTATAAATGGATGCGAGAGCTTAAAGAAGTGGCCAAAGACATGGCTCCTATCAGAGCACCAATTGCGGTCGAAAGCAAAGTTCCACCACCCGTGGTCAATAATTTCTGTGCAATCATGCAGCTGAGTGAGTATTTACGAAGCAACGACACCGGTCGATTGATGATTTGCTTCGTGCACAAGGGTATCCTTCTAAACTATAATGATAATTTTACTAACAATAACCTTTTGCCTAATGCTGTTCAAAGTGCTTTGCAGGACTTCGGTGACATGTTTCCCAAAGAAATGCTAGGTAGATTACCTCCGTTGAGAGGAATCGAGCTCTAAATTGAGTTCATACTGGGGTCTCAAATCCCCAACAAACCTGCATACCGGTGTAATCCCGAAGACACCAAAGAGCTCCAAAGGCATGTGGATGAATTGCTGAACAAGGGTCTTGTTCGAGAAAGCTTGAGTCTTTGCATCCTTATCCTTGTCCCTAAGAAAGACAGAACATGGTGAATGTGCGTTGATTGCTGAGCAGTGTACAAAATCACGGTAAAGTATCGTCATCCTATCCCTCGATTAGATGACATGCTAGATGAGTTAAGTGGTTCTTCATTCTTTTCGAAGATAGATCTTAGGTCCGGTTACCATCAAATCCGAATGAAACTCGGAGATGAGTGGAAAACCGCATTCAAGACCAAATTCAGTCTCTATGAATGGTTAGTGATGCCTTTTGGCCTCTCTAACGCACCGAACACATTCATGCGATTGATGAACCATGTGCTAAAATAATTCATAAATAATTTTATTGTCGTTTACTTCGATGACATACTTGTTTATAGTAAATCTGTAGATGAACAATTCGAACACTTAAGGCTAGTGCTTGAAACCCTTAGAGAAGAGAAGTTGTATGGGAACTTCAAAAAATGTGCCTTTTATGTTGAGCGCGTATTCTTTCTAGGATTTGTTGTGAGTGCTAACAGTGTTGAAGTCGATGAGTCAAAAGTCGAGGCTATCAAAGATTGGCCGACTCCAACCTTGGTATCTCAAGTTCGTAGCTTCTATGGATTAGCTAGCTTTTACCGAAGGTTTGTTCGTGACTTTAGCACCGTAGCATCTCCTTTAAACGAGCTGGTAAAGAAAGACCATGCATTTGTGTAGGAGAGTCCCTAGAGAGGGCTTTCCAAGAGTTGAAATAGAGGCTTAGCTCTGCCCCATTGTTGTAACTCCCTGACTTTAGCAAAGGGTTCGAGGTTGAATATGATGCATCCGGATTTGGGATCGGATGAGTGCTTATGCAAGAATCGAAGTTGATCGCTTACTTCTGCGAAAAGCTTAAGGGTGCAACCTTGAATTACTCAACGTATGATAAGGAGTTGTATGCCCTCGTTCGAGCACTCGCCCATTGGCAGCATTATTTGTGGCCGAAAGAGTTTGTGATTAAAAGTGATCATGAGTCTTTGAAACATCTCCGAGGTCAAGAGAAATTGAACCGAAGACATGCCAAGTGGGTGGAATTCATTGAGAGCCTTTCCTATGTAATTCATTACAAAAAGGGAAAAGACAATCTTGTGGCTGATGCGTTATCAAGGAAATTTGCCTTAGCGAACACTCTCGCTTCGAGGCTCATGGGATTCGAAAGCATCAAGTCGATGTATGAAGATGATCGTAAGCTGAAAAATATCCGTGACATAATCTTGAGTGGCCGAAGGGTTGAGAAATATCAGTGGCACGATGGCTACCTCTTCAAGAATAGGAGGGTTTGTGTGCCAGTTTCATCATGGAGATAGATCTTGGTCCGAGAAGCTCACTCTGGAGGCTTGATGGGACACTTCGGTGTTGATAAAACTCTTGGAATCTTGTCCGAACAGTTCCATAGGCCAAAAATGCGATAAGATTTGGAAAAGCTTTGCAACGCTTGTCTCGTTTGTAAGAAAGCTAAATCGAGGTCCAACCCTCATGGGTTGTATACTCCATTACCTGTGCCTGATGGACAGTGGGTTGACATATCCATGGATTTTTTTATAGGGTTACCGAGAACGGGGGGAGGACATGATAGCATCTTTGTTGTCGTGGACCATTTTTCCCAAAATGGCTCATTTTATTCCTTGCAAGAAATGTGACTGTGTACAACATGTTGCTTCTTTGTTTATTAATCATGTGTTGAAATTGCATAGCGTGCCTCGTACTATTGTGAGTGATCGATACTCGAAATTCTTGAGTCATTTTTGGAAATGTCTATGGGGTGCCCTTGGCACTAAATTGCTATTCTCGACGTCTCACCATCCTCAAACTGATGGACAGACCGAGGTAATTAACCGAACCTTAGGAGCTCTACTTTGAGCTATGACCAAAGGTAAGGTCGGAAGTTGGGAAAATCATTTGCCCGTGATGTTGTTTGCATACAATCGAACAGTGTACCGAATGATTGGAATGACTCTGTTGGGATGTGTGTATGGTTTTAACCCTTAATTCCACTTGATCTAACCTCATTGCCTTGAGATGTTGTTATTGATTTTGAAGGTACTCGCCGAACTGCTGCTTTGCTCGAATTCTATGCAAGGCGAAGAAGATTCTGAAGGAAGCTTATTCCAAAGTGGCAACGAAGAGAAACAAGGGGCGCAAGAAATTGGAGTTATAGAGGGGAGACTGGATTTGGGTTCACTTTCGAAAGGAACGATTTCCGAAACAAAGGAAAGGAAAGTTGGCTCCTCGAGGGGATGGTCTGTTTCAAGTGCCGAGCAAGATTAACAACAATGCTTATGTAATCGACCTCCCAGGTGAGTATAATGTGTCCAACACCTTTAATGTTGCTGACTTAACTCCTTGTGTTGTAGGCCAAGCATTGGAGACTGAAGAGGGCTCGATTTTGAGAACGGAATCTTCTCAAGAAGGGGAGGATGATGCAGCCCGAATCCGTGCTAATCAAGTGTTCAATCCATCGAGGCCGATGACACGAAGCCAAGCCAAGCTCTTGCATGATGTTCACATCCAATTGGCGTGGTCGGAAGAAAGCAACCGTTCGGAAGCTGAGTGGCCAAGCGCAAGATTCGAAGGCTTCATCTACAAGATCGAGCCCGAAGAAGGAAGCAACCAAACCCTCAACATTGACGCCAACCATTGAAAACAACCGAAAGGAGAGCATCCAAATTCAAGTGTTCGAGACCAAAAGAGCGTCTGAGCCAGTAAAGCAAAGGAGTGTCCGAATACTTAAATTACTCATCCCTGTGTAGCTTATTCTTTTTGGTCGCATGTGACCGTTTTACTAATTTACCCTTTGTATTTTCTATATAAACCTCTTTACATTTCATTTTGTAGACACCTAGATTTTGAGTATTGAATATTGAATGAGAGTAGACGAGAGCTCTTTCTTTTGTGTCTCAGATGTGAGCAACCCAGATGTGGGTCTTCGGAACTTGTGGCTTACGGTGACTCCGATCGAACAATTTATCTTTGATCATTCACTTTGCAAGAGGCATTGTTCTCTTGAAGATTGTTGCATAACTTAGGTTCTCTTTCCTTCTACGTGAATCGTATCGAGACCAGTTCGTCGGTGTCGTTCAAGCAAGAAAAGCTGTGTCAAGCTTCTATCTTTACTTTTCGTTTGTTGTTTGTCTTCGGTTGCTAAGCTACCAAGTTAGCTTGCACCATCAATAAGATAACAGTAAAGTATCATCATCCCATTCCTAGACTTGATGACATGCTTGATGAATTGAGTGATTCTAGTGTATTTTCTACGATAGATCTTAGGTCCGGCTACCACTAAATCCGAATGAAACCGGGTGATGAGTGGAAAACCGCATTCAAGACCAAGTGTGGTCTCTATGAATGGTTGGTGATGCCTTTTGGCCTCTCCAATGCACCTAGCACATTCATGAAGTTAATGAACCATGTTTTGAAATCGTTTATTAACAAGTTTGTGGTTTTCTGTTTAGATGATATCTTGATCTATAGTAAGTCAATAGATGATCATGTTGGCTACTTGAGGAAAGTACTCAAACTGCTAAGAGTCGAAAAGCTCTATGCCTATTTTAAAAGGTGTGCATTTTGTGTTGAGAAAGTTGTCTTCTTGGGCTTTATTGTTAGTTCCAATGGTGTGGAGGTTGATGAGTCCAACATTGGAGCCATTAGAGATTGGCCTACTTCCACTACCGTGTCTCATGTAAGGAGTTTTCATGACCTTGCTAGTTTCTATAGGCGATTTGTGAAGGACTTTAGCTCCATTACCGCACCACTCACCGAGTTGGTAAGGAAGGACAAGCCTTTTGTGTGGGGAGAGCCTCAAGAGAAAGCCTTCCAAGAATTGAAAAATAGGTTGAGTACCACCCCCTTTGTTTCAATTGCCCAATTTTGGAAAGGCATTTGAGGTTGAATGTGATGCCTCAGGGGTCGGTATTGGGGGTGTTCTCATGCAAGATAGGAAATACATTGCCTACTTTTGTGAGAAGTTGAAGGGTGCAACCTTGAATTACTCTACGTATGACAAGGAGTTGTATGCCCTAGTTAGTGCTCTAGCTCATTGGCAACATTATCTTTGGCCAAAGGAATTTGTGATTAGGAGTGACCATGAGTCACTCAATCATCTTAGGAGCCAAGAGAAGTTGAACAAAAGGCATGCCAAATGGGCAGAGTTCATTGAGATTTTTCCTTATATAATCCATTATAAGAGGGGAACCAAGAATGCTGTGGCCAATGAACTTTCCAGAAAGTTTGCTTTAGCCACCTATCTTGCCTCCAAGCTCATGGGTTGTGAGAGTATTAAGTTGATGTGTGCTCATGACCCAAAGCTAAAGAGAATTCATGAAGCTCTTGAGAAGGGAGAAAGAGTTGAGAAGTACCGATGGATAGATGGCTATATCTTCAAGAATGGTAGATTTTGTGTACCCGAGTCCTCATGGAAAGAATTGCTTGTTCGTGAAGCACATTGTGGGAGTCCGATGAGTCACTTTGGGAGGAATAAGACCTTGGCTATTCTCATGGAGCAATTCTATTGGCCTAAGATGGGGTTGCAAGTTGAGCGACTATGCAATGCTTGTCTAGATTGCAAGCATGCTAAGTCCAAATCTAATCCCCATGGTTTGTATACTCCTTTACCTATTCCTACTAGCCCGTAGATGGAAATTTCTATGGATTTTGTTATGGGATTACGGCCTAGGGGGAACATGATAGCATTTATGTTGTCGTAGATAAGTTCTCCAAGATGGCTCATTTCATTCCATGTAAAAAAAAGTAATGATGCACAACATGTTGCTTCTTTATTCATTGATCATGTGTTAAAGTTTCATGGTGTGTCTCAAACCATTGTGAGTGATAGGGACTCTAAGTTCCTTAGCCATTTTTGGAGGTGTTTGTGGGGTGCTCTTAGCACCAAGTTGTTGTTCTCTACATCCCACCACCCTCAAACAGATGGGCAAACTGAGGTGGTGAACCAAACTTTGGGTGCTCTCCTTAGAGCTATGACCCGAGGTAAAGCCAGGACTTGGGTTGAGAAGTTACTTCTTATGGAGTTTGCATATAACCATACTTTGCATAGCATGATTGGCATGACTCCCTTTGAGTGTGTTTATGGCTTTAATCATTTGATTCCACTTGATCTAACCCCTTTTCCAAAAGATGTGGTTGTTAGTTTCGAAGGTAAACGCCGAGCTAAGGCTATGCTTGAGATCCATGCCAAGGCAAGAAGAACTTGGAAGAAGCCTATTCCAAGGTGGTATCCAAGAAGAACAAGGGAAGGAAGAAGTTGGAGCTCAAGAAAGGAGATTGGGTCCACAAAGAGAGGTTCCCAAACCTTAGGAAATGAAAGTTGGCACCCTGAGGAGATGGACCATTTCAAGTGCTATCTAAGATCAACAACAATGCATACATGATTGATTTGCCCGGTGAGTACAATGTTACTAGTACATTCAATGTTTCTGACTTGACTCTTTATGATGTAGGTGATGATGTCGTGGGAGATGACGTCTTGATTTCGAGGATGAAATCTTCTCAAGAATGGGAGGATGATGAGGGAGAAACTACCACAAGACCATTCACTCATAGTCAAGCGAAAGAGATACAAGATGCTCACCGACACTTGTTTTGGAAGGGCCTTGAAGATAGGAGCTTCGGGAGCAATTTGAAGATGTTTCACTTAGTCTCAGCTTTGGGCGAACCACCCCAACACCTAGGAGGAGCGTCTAGCCTTAATTTGAAGCCTTCTCCACATGCTATAGGATTAGGTGGACCGCCTCAAGGGGTGGGCGGACCGCCTACCCCAAATTCAGCTCAAATTTGACTAAGTCCCGAAACTCCAACTCTCTGGATCTCCATCCATATGCTCTGCCTCAACTCCAGGCGCTCCGCCTCAGTAATCAGGCGCTCTGCCTCTGCACAGGCCCTCCGCCTAAACTCAGTGTTTTGCCTTACGGGATTTTTTAGTTATTTACTATTTTAGCCCTGCGTGGCTTATTATGAGCCTGTTTGGGTAGGCTATAAGCTGCTTATTTTAAGTGGATTTTAGGCCACTTATGGCTTATAAGTCCAAAATTTTTTAAGTTACCAAACATATATTAGTGGACTTATAAACTTATAAGCCACTTTTAAGCTCACCCAAACGGCCTCTATGTTGGGACCCAACTTGTGGGCTTTTATGTCATTTATTAGTAAGTGAGGTGAACATATAAATACCTTTTAGGGCTTCTTATTCATGAGAAAACCTTGACATTACATGAAACTTGAGATATTCTCTCTAATTGAAGAAAATGCCTCTTGGCTTGAATTCTCATGGTGTATCCATTTTAACTTCATTCCTTACCCGATCAAACTCGTTTGCAATATCCAAGTGCATCTTGAGGATAGTTTGCATAGTCTTGTTGTCTCTTGACTCGATCCGAGGGTGTTTCAAAACTAGTTCTTCGAAGCTACCTTGGTGGTTGTTTTACTTACGTCATACTTGTATAGTTTACTTTTGCTTCCGTGTTTTACCCTGTATATGACACAATAATGGTAGATAAAGTGTATCCATCTTGTATCGTGTCCTTTGGGGTCGTGAGACCCCGGTGGACCTTCTGGTGTTAGATATGGTTGATTTTGATGTCATTATCAGCATGGGTTTTTTGACGTCATGTCATGTCACCTTGGATTCTCATGCTAAGTCTCTTCATTTTTCTTTTCCTATTTCAGCATCGGTGGTGTGGCAGGGGTCTTATTTTCCACCCACGAGGTGTTTTATTTCTTTCCTAAAGGCGAAACGGATGATGGATAAAGGGTGGTCAGTGTATCTTTCCATGGTTCGAGATACCACTGTGGAGATTTCATCCCTCGATTCCGTTCCTGTTATGGGGGAGTTCCCTGATGTGTTCCAGATGAGTTTTTGGGTCTTCCTCTTGATCAGGAGATCGAGTTTGGGATTGATATAGTTCCAGGGAATCAACCTATTTTCATCCCTCCGTATTGCATGGCTCCATCAGAGTTGAAGGAATCGAAGGAGCAGTTGCAGGCTTTGTTGGATAAGGGATTTGTTAGGCCGAGTATTGCACCGTGGGGTGCTCCTGTTCTATTCATGAAGAAGAAAGATGGGACTATGCGGATGTGTACTGATTGTCGATAGCTAATTAAGGTCATCATCAAAAACAAGTACCTCTTGCCCCGTATTAATGATTTGTTTGATCAGTTTCAGGGTGGCATATTCTTTTCTAAGATTAACTTGCAGTTTGGTTATCATCAATTGAAGATTCGCGAGTCAGATATCCCAAATATTGTTTTCAGGACTCGTTACGGCCATTAGGAGTTCCTAGTCATGTCTTTTGGGCTGACTAATGTCTCTGCAATCTTTATGGATCTTATGAATCAAATATTCAAGTTGTTTCTTGATTCCTTTATCATTGTCTTTATCGATGACCAGTCGGAAGGAGCCAGATTATCATTTGAGGGTAGTTCTTCAGACCCTCTATGATCGTAAATTGTATGCCAAGTTCTCGAAATGTGAGTTTTTGCTTGATTTTGTGGCATTCTTCGGTCACGTGGTATCTAGTGAGGGTATTAAAGTGGACCCGAAGAAGTTTAAGGCAGTGAAAGAATTAGCGACGTCCTGCCACTCCGACGGAGATCCATAGCTTTCTTGGATTGGTAGGATATTATTAATGATTTTGTTGAAAATTTTTTCTTCTGTTGCAGCTCCCCTGATTCGCCCGACCCAGAAGGCGATTCAATTCCGGTGGTTCGATGAATGCGAGGCGAGCTTTTAGAAGCTCAATGCAACTTTGACTTCAGCTCTAGTTGAAACGACCTTAGGTAGTCGTTTTGGGAGTTAGGACTCCGATTGGCATACCGATGATTAGGATCTGTCTGTAAAATTTGAGCTAAATCGGACTTCATTTGGTAGGTTTCGGAAGATGGTTTCAGTTTCCGTTGTAGGTAAATTTTAAAAAAGGTTTTCGAGCTCGATTTTAATGAATGAGCTCCCATTCAAAATATGAAAGCGTCGTTAGGTTCGTATGGTCATTTGTGACCTGTGTGAACTTTCGGATGTGAATTCAGAGGTCGTTCGGATAGTTTCTGCTAAAATCCCGAAAGTTAAGAATTTGATCTTTTTCGTTTAAATCGTATGTTGAGCTTCGAGAAACTGATGCGAGATCCGTCTTCTTGGGTAATTTTTATTATAAATATTTAAAAAGATAAATTAGTACTTGGATTTGTTATTTTATCAAAAATAAGGTTTGTACTTTAAGATAAGATTAGGATACTAAAAAAAGGAAAAGATAATTAATGGAAAGGCGGTGGCTAAGGAATAAAGTCCCTTAGCTTAAACTTCCTAAGCATAAAACAAAACAAAAACAAGGAAGAAAAGAGAGAGAGAGAGAGAGAGAGAGAGAGAGAGAGAGAGAGAGAACAAAAAAAAGTAGGCAAAGAGAGAAAGGAAAGGAAAAAGAGAAGGAAAAAATAGAATTTTCACCCCGAAATATCCAGGTAATGATGTTAATTTATTAATTCAGTTCATTATGTGTGTTTGAATATATTTTAACGGTAAAAATTGGGATATAAGACATCATTCTAATAAGTTAAATTGATAGTTTAAAGGGTTAATTGGATCCCGATAATGGAATTGATTATATATTCGAACTCAGGGAGTTATGGGCAACCCATAAATATAATTTATTTAGGGTTTGGTTTTGTGATTTTAGACTATGTACGTAGGCCTAGACTACGTATCGCGTATGTGAATCGGGTTTCGGGTTCCTGACCGGATTGTTCTAAGACGTAAGGAATGAACTCTTTAGCCTTATTTGATATATTTTCTGCTTATTGAATAGAGCGGGATCGTTTGGCATTGAATCCAAAGGGCAAAACGGTTGTTGAGTAGTAGTGTTAACTATGGAACAAGGTAAGTGATAGTATCTATTTTTTATGGCCTTAGGTCTAGAGGTTATTCTACTATGTGTTCCTTACGTGTGTAGCTGCCGATACGCGTACTTACTATACCTTAGTTTTTGATATACACTTATATTATATGTTATGCCTTGCTGTTGGTATTGAATAGAGCATAGAAGTATTGTACTCTGGTTGTGACCTTGATATGTACTTCCCAGCAGTTGATGAGGGTCCTGCACCGGTGAAGGATTATTATTGCATATATCTCTTGGTAGATGATGAGGGTCCCGCACCGGAGATAGGTTTTAGGCACTTGTGACCCTATTGCATCATCATATATATTCATTTCATACCTTTATATATGTTTTCTGAGCTGTATGGATTTGTTGTATTGATTATCTGTGTATGACTTGTCTTGTTGACTGCTATTGCTTATGTTTCCCTGGCTACCATAGCTTTTCTTCGAGTTTGCTAGTTACTCCCCACTTATTGAGTCCTTATGACTCACTCTTTTTTTTTTGTTCTTGTTGTGTCATTTTTTTCGGCAGATTCTGCTCAAGAAACCAGCTAGCCGCGTCATGGCTGAGAAGCAGTACGTTCCCAGCTGTCCACGGTGAGCCAACTTGTTAATTGAGGCCACCAGTTATAGATATTATAGTTTGTCTTATTTTTTCTCCCTTCGGGATATGTGCATATCTTTTAGATTTCTTAGATGTCTGATCTGGAAACCTCTAAAATTGTGTATTTTGGGTAGTTAGCTGTATTATTCAGACAGCTTGTATATTTTTTTATTCCTCGGTTATCTTTTTTTTTTTAAGCGAATATCACCAAGCTTTTAGCTTAGTAACAAATTTTACTAATAAGACAAAGCATAAATAGGTCTTTACAATCTAATAAAATAAACAACAACTTGTGGAGACTATATAAAGTAGCTAGTGCACTCCTATGTGCTTGCTCTTGTAAACTATATCCCCAATTGGGTTGAACATGATAACATGTTAATACCACCAATATGAAGACATAATTTACAAAAACAAAGTACTTAACACATTGTGCACTAAATGCTAAAATGAATTGTAAATGATTAATTCTATGTAAATAAGTAATGCACACTATTAGCTCGTGTAACTGATAAGCAACCATCTTGAAAGCTTGTCCATAGTAAAAGCAGCCAGCAAAGTGATGCACAGTACCCTACACAATCCTCGATGCAGCCCACTGCAAGAGCGAAACAAATGTAGGCCAGATGGAAATGAATGGTGAGGCACCGGTGTTCCTCCCTTAAAAAAGTCGTGGAGCAAAGGTGCTCCATCAGCCAAATATCCCACGAAGAAAGACTCTCCAAAAGTAGCTGGGTTGGAAGGGCAAGAACCTGATCACAACTAGCAATGACATCGATCAAGAGCAAAAAACAATTGAAACTTGAAAACAATAAAATTAGATTCCCATGTATCACCCCATGTCTTGAAGAAGCTGGACCTAAACTAATGACACAACGTTGCACAAAGGACTCTGCCTCAAAGTCGCATAAACAGCTCCCCACGCCAAACCATTGCATGCATTTTCTAGCTATAAAATATAAGCTGATGCCATGAAGCAACAACATCAAGGATTCAACGCTGCACCAAACCCACTGCGTCATTGTATACCAATTTAACCCAGGCAATGAAAAGAAGTGACTCTCCTCCCAAACATTTTGCACCCCAGCCTTGTACACGACACCATACCAACGACCATGTCCATACAGTGCCCAAAACAATCCACTCTTAACACTGCCTAACAACATGAAATAGTGCAGCTGGCAACGAAAACCATGAGCAAAAAAATTCCAAAGCCAAACAGTGTAAAATATGACTTCCAGGAAAAAGATGAAACAAAAATAAGCTTCCTTAAAGATGTATAACCTGCAAAATGAGCAAACTATGTTAGTGAAAAAATAATTCCCCTCCTCCTCATAAACTGCATGATCCATATTTAACAATCTTGGGTCTATAAGTAGGTAATGTAGCTTTGTCCCAGTTTAAGATCTTCTTCCCTTCTACATCAAGATCATTAAAACCATTAAATTCTTTATCATCTAATATGAAGGCCAAATTAGCCAAGTGATCCGCCAATCTATTACCCTCTCGATACACATGAACAAAGCTAAAGTTGCCTTCATTTTTCATCTCAACAATATCCTTAATCATGTCTGCTATACTCCAAACTATATCCCAAACTCCTTCAATCATATTCCTAAGCAACAACGAATCAGTTTCAATGACAACAGGCTGCAAAACATGCTGGAGGCAGTGCTTCATTGCTTCACGAATTGCGAATGCCTCAGCTCGCACACTCGTACCCTTTCCAATCAATTTTGACTTTGCAAAGATCAAGTCACCCAGTTCATCTCTCAAGCAAAACCCAAACGAACTCAAACCCGGATTTCCTCGACTTGCACCATCCGTATTACATTTAATAACACCCTCTCCAGGACACGTCCAACACACTTTAATATATTTAAATTGTGGCTTATACACCTCTAGGAATTGTACTAAAAAAGGCCATTCTTGAGGAGCTTGAGACATACCTGGATACCGTACCCTTAACAACATATGCAGATTCCTATTAATCTCATGAACCACCCGTTGAAAGGAGACTTTACCACCATGTGCGATAGTGTTCCTCCTCTTCCAAAGTTCCCAAATGATAAAAGCAGGAAGTGCTTGAAGCAAGAGCTTCAACCACGGTCGCTTCCTACACATCCCCCATTGTGTAATTAGGGATTTTTAGATAGGTTGTTTTATGTTAGGAGTACTTTGTGCATGTAGGATTAATTTTAGGTTGTTTCTTGCGATTTTGGCCTTTTCCTACAAAATTACCAACTTTCACGCGATTAATTTTAAATTGACCTTCCTAATGGATTTTAAAACTAGATACACTTTGCAACTTAACATTAACTTAAATTTGGGTGTCAACAATGGATATAATCACTTACTTTATTCCAAAGCGCTACTCAACAACCGCTTTATCTTTTGGATTCACTGCCAAGCGATCCCGCTATATTCAACAAGCTAAAAAATATATCAAATAAGGCTAAAGGCTTCATTCCTTACGTCTTAGGGCAATCCAATTAGGAACCTGATACCCTATTCGCATATGCGATATACAGGTCAGGCCTATGTACAGGGTTCAAAATCATATAACCAAACCCTAAATACATTGCATTTACGGGTTGTTCATAACTCCCCGAGTACGAATATATAATCAATTCCATTATCGGGGTCCAATTACCCTTTAAAGTATTAATTTAACTTATTAGAACGATATCTAATATCCTAATTTCTACCATTAAAATATATTCCAACACACGTAATAAACTAAAGTAATGAATTAACATCATTACTCGGAGGTTTCAGGGTAAAAATTCCTCTCTCTTTTTTCTCCTTCTCCTTTCCCTTTTTCTTCCTTCTCTCTTTACGTTTTTTTAGTTCTCTGCTTTTGGTTGTTTCTGTTCGCCTCTATCTTATACGTGTCAGGACCTCGACAGGGTCAGCCCCAGCATTCTCTTAGTAGTCATCAGCAATTTGTGCAGCGCCAGTATAGCTTAGGGTGTTTCCATTGTCGTGATCCAGAGCATCATATGAGGGATTGCCCTTATCTTCATCAGCAGGTTGCAGCCGTTCTTTCCCTCGCCCTTCGGCACCTATGCAGCAGCATCCTCCGGGTGCCCCTTCAGGGTCTCGGCTAGCTCGAGGCGCACCACCACCCAGTAGAGGTCGTGGGTGTGGTTCTGTTGCTCTTTTTAGAGGTAGATCTCAGAGTGGTGGCTTAGCTTAGCAGCAGAGACAACTATATGCATTGCCGACCAGGCAGGATGTCAAGGCATCTCCGGCTGTTATTACAAGTATTCTATCTGTTTGTGGTCGAGATGCATATTCTTTGGTGAATCCAGAATCTACATATTCATATGTCTCTCCTTATTTTGCTTCGAGTTTTCATGTTAATTATATGCGTCTCCATGATTCATTATGTGTTGCTACTCATATCAGAGACATTATTGTAGTGGATCGAGTTTATCCAGCTTGTACCATATTCTTTAGGGGTCGTGCGACCCTGGTAGACCTTCTGGTTTTGGATATGGTCGACTTTAATATCATTATTGGCATGGATTGGTTGGCGTCGTTCTACGTCACTCTGGATTGTCATGCTAAGTCTATTCGGTTATCTCTTCCTGGCTCAGCGCTGGTAGTGTGGCAGGGTTCTCAATTTCCACCTACAGGGCGTGTTATCTCTTGGTTGAAGGTGAGGTAGATGATGAATAAGGGGTGTTCAGCTTATCTTGCCATGGTTCAGGATACCACTATGGAGATTCCATATCTCAATTCCGTTTCTGTTGTGAGGGAATTCAATAATGTGTTTCCAGATGATCTCCTAAGACTTCCTCCTGATCGGGAGATCGAGTTTGACATTGATGTAGTGCCAGGAATTCGGCCTATTTCTATCCATGCTTATCGTATGGCTCTGTCAGAGTTGAAGGAGCAGTTTCAGGATTTGCTTGATAAGAGGTTTGTTAGGCCAAGGATTTCTCCTTGGGGTGCTCTTGTGCTATTCGTGAAGAAGAAAAATGGGACCATGCGGATGTGTATTGATTATCGACAGCTTAATATGGTCACCATCAAGAACAAGTACCCCTTGCCTCGTATTGATGATTTGTATGATTAGTTGCAGGGTGCTAGATTCTTTTCTAAGATCGACTTGCGGCCTGGCTATAAGAAGTTGAAGATTTAGGAGTCAGATATCCCAAAGACTGCTTTCAGGATTCGTTATGGACATTATGAGTTCTTAGTTATGTCTTTTGGGCTAACTAATGCCCCTGCAGCCTTTATGGATCTCATGAACCGGGTGTTTAAGCCGTTCCTCGAGTCCTTGGTCATTTTCTTCATCGATGACATTTTTATCTATTCTCTAAGCCGCGAGGAGTATTAATATCATTTGAGGGTGGTTCTTAAGACCCTCTGTGATCGTAAGTTGTATGCCAAGTTCTCAAAATATGAGTTTTTGCTTGATTCGGTGGCATTCTTGGGTCACGTGGTGTCCAATAAGGGTATCAAGGTTGATTCGAAGAAGATTGAGGCGGTGCAGAATTGGCCCCGTCCTACCTCGCCGACGAGATTCGCAGCTTCCTTGGATTGGCAGATTATTATCGAAGGTTTGTGGAAAAGTTCTCCACTATTGCAGCTCCCCTAACTCGCCTGACTCAGATGGCAGTTCAAATCTGATGGTCTGATGAGTGTGAGGCGAGCTTTCAAAAGCTCAAGTCCTTATTAACTTCAGCTCCAATGCTATCCCTTCCTTCTAGCACTGGTGGATTTGTAGTCTATTGTGATGCGTCCCGTGTGAGTCTCAGATCGTTCTTATGTAGCACGGGAAGGTAATTGCTTATGCTTCCAAGCAGCTGAAGCCGAATGAGAAGAATTATCTGACTCATGATCTAGAGTTGACAGCTGCGGTCTTCATTCTAAAGATTTGGAGGCACTATCTTTATGGCGAGTCGTTTGAGGTGTTTACCGATCACAAGAACTTGCAGTATCTTCTTTCTCGGAAGGATATTAATCGTTGGCAGTGGAGGTGGCTTGAATAAATAAAAATTTATGATCTCACTATCGGCTATTATCCTGGAAAGGAAAATGTTGTACTAGATGCCTTGAGCAAGAAGTCTATGAGCAGCATGGATTTTTTTTTTATGCTGACATGAGACCTTTGGCCTGAGAGTTGCTGTCCTTTGGCGAATCCGAAGTAAGATTTCTTCGCCCAGACTCCAGCCGAGTCTTGGCATGTATTGTAGCTGAGTCTTCCTTAATCAGTCAAATTAATGGAAGATAGTTCGAGGATCCTCATTTGCAGGAGTTATGTGGTCGTGTCCTAAGTGGAGGAGTTCCTTCATTCGAGCTTGACTCAGATGATATTCTTCGGCTTAATGGCCGACACTGTGTCCCTGATATCAGAGATCTGAGGCAGTTAGTACTCCACAAAGCTCATAAATCGCATTATTCTATTCATCCTGGCATTACTAAGATATATAAGGATCTCCGAGAGCTATATTGGTGGAAGGGGATGAAGAGGGATGTGTTTGATTATGTGTTTGCTTGAACTATCAGCAAGTTAAGTTCGAGCACCAAAGACCGACAGGGTTAGCTCCAGCATTTCCCATTATCGAGTGGAAATGGGAGCAGATCACGATGGATTTTGTAGTTGGTC
This sequence comes from Petunia secreta, assembly GCA_029990175.1. NCBI lineage: Eukaryota > Viridiplantae > Streptophyta > Magnoliopsida > Solanales > Solanaceae > Petunia > Petunia secreta. Next base: position 44,914,688 of record JARKIP010000022.1, on the reverse strand, counting down.
TACCGAAGACCCTGCGGTGCCATCATTCAGTCTGGATTATTGCTGACGGACTGATTAAATTAGCTCATTTCATCCCCGTGAAGACTACTGATTCAACTAAGAAATTGGCTCAGATTTTCATTGATCAGGTGGTTAGGCTGCATGGTACTCTTGTATCTATTATCTCAGATCGGGGTTCCAAGTTTACTTCCCAGTTCTGGCAGTCTTTTCAGAGGGAGTTGGGGACCCAGGTGTAGCTTAGCACGGCATTCCATCCTTAGACTGATGGTCAGTCTAGGCGGGTTATTTAGATTCTGGAGGATATGCTGAGAGCTTGTGCATTGGACTTTAGAGGCTACTGGGATGATCATTTGACCTTAGCGGAGTTTTTTTTTATAATAATAGCTATCAGTCCTCCATTCAGATAGCTCCATTTGAGGCCTTGTATGGCCGTAGATGTCATTCTCCTATCGATTGGTTCGAGTCTCGAGATATTAAGGTGATGAGTTCAGATATGGTTCGTCAGACTCTAGATGTTGTTAGTGTTATTCAGGATCGTCTACGTATCGCCTAGAGCAGGCAGATTTCATACTCGAATAGGAGGAGCCGAGAGTTAGAGTTCAAGGTCAGCGACATGGTATTTCTGAAAGTGTCGCTGATACAGGGTGTAAAGAGATTTAGGAGGGAATGGAAGCTCAGTCCCAGGTTCAATAGCCCTTTCCATATTGAGAAGCATATTGGTAAGGTGGCTTATCAGCTCGACTTGCCAGCTTCTATGCAGTTCACCTGGTTTTCCATGTATCGATACTTCGGAAGTGTATTCGGATCCTTCCAAAGTGATTGAGTTAGATCCTGCTCAGCTAGATGTGAATCTAGCTTACGAGGAGTTCCCAGTTGCTACAGTTTCCTGTGATGCCCGGAAGCTTCATTCGAAGCAGATTCCAATGGTTCGAGGGCGATGGCGCAATCGTCCTCGTGAAAAGGATACTTGGGAGATTGAGTCCGGTATGCGTGAGAGGTATCCTTACCTCTTCAATGATTCAAGTTCGATCTTGATCTCTTTCAGTCATTTATGATTCTGCTTTAGTAATTATATAATGGTATCTACTGATAGGCTAAAAAAGTTCGTTCAAATATTCTTATCAGTTGAGCTCAATCGCTGAGGAAAAACGAGAGTCTAAGTGGATGAAAATGACGATTTTAGGTAGTTGTTTCGAGAGTTAGGATTTCGATTGGCGTACCGACAGTCTTAAAAGCTTCGTAAAGTCCATTAGGATCTGTCTGAAAAATTTGAGCTAAATTGGACATCGTTTGGTAGGTATTGGAAGAAGGTTTCAGTTTCCGTTGTCTGTAATTCTTAAAAGAGGTTTTCGAGCTCGATTTTGGCGAATGAGTTCCGATTCAACATCTAAAAGTGTCGTTAGGTTCATATGGTCATTTGTGACCTCTGTGAATTTTCAGATGTGAATTCAGAGGTCGTTCGGATAGTTTCTGCTAAAGTCCCGAAAGTTAAGAATTTGATCTTTTCCATTTAATTCGTATCTTGAGCTTCGAGAAACCGATGCGAGATCCGTCTTCATGGGTAACTTTTAATATAAATATTTAAAAAATAATTAGTAGTTGGATTTGATATTTTTTATCAAAAATAAGATTTGAACTTTAAGATAAGATTAGGATATTAAAAAAAGGAAAAGATAATTAAGGGAGTGATGGTGGCTAAGGGATAAAATCCATTAGCTTAAAGTTCCTAAGTATAAAACAAAATAGAAACAAGGAAACGAGAGAGAGAACACTGAGAACAAAAAAAAGTCAGAAAAGAGAGAAAGGAAAGGAAAAGGAGGAGGAAAAAAATAGAATTTTCACCCCGAAATATCCAGGTAATGATGTTAATTTATTATTTCAGTTTATTACATGTGTATAATATATTTTAATGCTAGAATCAGGATTTTAGACATCATTGTAATAAGTTAAATTGATAGTTTAAAGGGTTGATTGGACCCCGATAGTGGAATTGATTATATAATCGAACTCGGGGAGTTATGGGCAACCCATAAATATAATTAGGGTTTGGTTATGTGATTTTGAACCATGTACGTAGGCCTGGACTGCGTATCGCGTATGTAAATCGGGTGTCGGGTTCCTGACCGAATTGTTTTAAGACGTAAGGAATGAAGTCTTTAGCCTTATTTGATATATTTTCTGCTTATTGAATAGAGTGGATCGTTTGGCAGTGAATCCAAAGGGAAAAATTGTTGTTGAGCTAACTTTGGAACAAGGTAAGTGATTTTCTTTGATGGCCTTTGGCCTTGTGGATATTCTACCAGGTGTTCCTTACATGTGTAGCTGCCGATAGGCGGACTTGCTACGCCTTAGTTTTGGATATACACTATATATTATATGTTATGCTTTGTTGTTGGTATTGCATTGAGCATAGAAGCATACCCTAGATTCATTCTACAACCCTAATTTATATGTTTACAAAACTATGACACTAGGCAATTGATTTGCCTTTTTGATCTCCATAACGACGGTTTAACAAAAATTACCCCATTTGTTGTAATGGAGAATTTTGGACAATAGTACCTCTGATTCTTATAGTTGATGTACCATATACCACCGTCTCTTTTTCGTAAGTACTACCTAAGGTAACACTTCCCTTCCCCCCTTTCCACATTCTCCACACAAATTGCCTTGAAGTATTATTTTAGGCAACAGTTGCCCCCACCCGTTGCCCCCTCGGCAGCATTTGCTGTTGACAGGACCCGAAATCCGGTTATGCCGTGCGGGCACCCGGCATCCTCCCGTAGATCCGTCGGGCGAATCCTTACCAATTAAATTAGGAAAATAAATATAATTCAATTCCTAAATAAGGACAAGACTTTAAAAAAACACTGACATACTAATACCTCTAAGCTGTAAAAAAAAATTACAGCTGACTACCCAACATACTAGGTTTAGGGCTATCAAGAGTAGACATCTAAGATTACAAAAGAAGACAGATATCTCCTGAAGGGAGCAAAATGCAACTAAAATAATAAGCAATAAACTGGTGGCCATCCGGAATAAAAGTTGGCTCACTCCGACAGCTGAAGTCGTCTTCGCTCCTTCACAACGTGGCGAACTCAATCCTGGAGCGAACCTACCGAAACAAAATAGATAGACAAGAATCAAACAACAAACAAGGTTGACTCAAAAGAACTCAATAAGTGGGGCAGACTAGCCACCTCAAAGAATAGGATAGCTAGCCAGGGAGAAAAGAAACAGATAGACCAAATTCCTCTTATTTAAATTATGAAAAGATAGAGCCAGATAATAACTAGAAACACGTATGGAATCACAAACTCATTAATAACCAGGAACATAAGATAGCCAGAACATATAGGTATCCCGAACATATCAACACTCAGAAATACATCATACTGTCGCGGTGTTAAACCCTATCCATATACTTACACCGTTGCGGCGTGCAACCCGATCCATATATTTATACCATTGCGGCGTGCAACTCGATCCATATATTTATACTGTTGCGGCGTGCAACCCGATCCCCGCAACCCAGAATACGAGCTAGAAATATATAGGCAAACCGAGATATGTCCACGACATAGTATACATACCGCATACATAAAACACAACACAATACACACAATAGTCAGTATGTGGTGCAATGAAATGGGATGAATGCAGTATGATGCAATGCAGTCACATATGAATGAGATGGGATGAATGCGGTACGATGCAATGCAGTCACATATGCCTGATACCTATCTCCGACGCGGGACTCTCATCGTCTACCAGGGGATATATGCAATAATGACCCTTCACCGGCTCGGGACTCTCATCGATTATCGGGAAGTATATGCAATAATGACCCTTCACCGGTGCGGGACTCTCATCGCCAACCGGGAAGTATATACAATAATGACCCTTCACCGGCTCGGGACTCTCATCGACTACCGGGAAGTATATGCAATAATGACCCTTCACCGGTGCGGGACTCTCATCGCCAACTGGGAAGTATATACAATAATAACCCTTCACCGGTGCAGGACTCTCATCGCCAACCGGGAAGTATATACAATAATGACCCTTCACCGGCTCAGGACTCTCATCGATTACCGGGAAGTATATGCCAACTCACAGCCAGAGTACAATGCTCATATCCTCAATGCAATATCAATAACAGGACATAACATATAATATACAATGTAAATTCAAAGCTAAGGCGTAATGAGTACGCCTATCGGCAACTACCCACGTAAGGAACACGTGGTAGAAAATCCACGAGGCCAGGTGCCTCCAAAGAAATAGATATAACTACTTACCTCTTCCAAAAGTTAGCAATGCTAATCAACAACTGCTTTATCCTTTGGTTTCATTGCCAAACGATCCCACTCTATTCAATAAGCAGAAAAATATATCAAATTAAGCTAAAGGCTTCATTCCTCACATCTTAGGGCAATCCGGTTAGGAACCTGATACTCTATTCGCATACACAATACGTAGGCCAGACTTATATACAGGGTTTAAGGTCACATAACCAAATCCTAAATAAATTACATTCATATGTTACCCATAACTCACTGAGCATGAATATATAATCAATTCCATTACCGGGGTCCAATTAACCCTTTAAACTATTAATTGAACTTATTAAAATGAAGTCTAATATTCCAAGTTTTACCGTTAAAATATATTTAAACACACGCAATAAAGTAAAATAATGCATTAAGATCATTACCTGAATGTTTCGGGCTGAAAATTCTACTTTTCTCCGGCTCTTTTCTCATTTTCTGGTATTTTTTTCTCTTTCACCGGGTCATTCTCGTTTCTGACCATTGTTTCTGCTCACTTCACAATAAGCTAAGGGATTTAAAATCCCTTAGCCATCCACCGCCCTTCTTTCTTTTCTTTTGTCTTTTCCTTTTTTTTTCTTTTTCCTTTAAAATTCGCTACTATGGTAAAAATTAAAACGGTACCCTACGATATTCAAAATAATTTCAACTATTACATACCAGTTATACAAAATATATACAGCATACTCACTAAGGCAGATCTCAAATCGGGTTCCCGAAACTCAAGATGCGAATTTAAATGGAAAAAAAGTCAAATTATTTAACTTTCAACATTTTAGCGAAAACTAGACGAACAACCTCAAAAATCACTTTCGAAAGTTCTCAAAAGTTACATATAATCATACGAACCTAACGGCGCTTTCGGATTTTGAATCGGAGTTCATTCGCCAAAATCGAGCTCGAAAATCTCTTTTTAATATTTATCAACAATAAATAATAAAAGCTTTTTCCGATGCCTACCAAACGAGGTCTGATTTAGCTTAAATTTTACAGATAAGTCCCAATGGACTTTACGAAGATTTTAAAATTATTGGCATGCAAATCGGAGTTCTATCTCCCGAAACGACTGACCGAGGTCGTTTCAGCCGTTGGCCCTCTTGCTTAGCTAATACTTGTCTTTTCACCTCTCTCCACATTCTCTCAGCTAATTTGAAGTGTTGCCAACAGAATAAAATAGAGACTATTTTGTTAAAACCATCTGAAAAAGGGACAAACTCTTAGAATAAGTCAATATTGGGGACACCCGGTGAATTTTTTTGTGCAACTATCTTTATCCAAGAACTATGGGCTTCAAACATCATGGATCTCAATAAATTTCACTTGGTGTTTCAAAATTGACTGATTCTTAGAGTTTATCCTTGCATTGTTATAGTAAAATGGCTTTCGCTTGGTTCATAGGCAATACTTCAAGTTATCAATCAGCAAGTGTTGCCTCTCAGGAAGAGGTCAAGTGACTGGCAATACTTCAAGTTATCTGAGAGATTGTGAGAAGAGATTTGAAAGGGACAAGTATTGCCTAGCCGGGAGAATGTGAGATTCCAAGACAAGTATTATCTAAGAAAGAGGGGTCAAGGCAAGTCGAGACTATTTTTGCTAAACTAGTGTTAGTGGGGTCAAAAAGGCAAACCAGTGCCTATGGCGTCATAGTTGCAAGTAGGAGTTAAAAGTAAAATGAAAATTAGGGTAAGTTTAAAAAGAGGTCCCAAGTAAGTTATATAATAATGAAAAGGGCCTCAAGTTTTAAATAATAGGTATAGGGTCCTCCATTAAGATTAGTGCTAATGGGGTAAAAGGTGTATAAAAATTTAACTCTCAAGTTTTTAAGTTTACACTTTGCACCCTCTACAAAACCCTCATTTTACCCCCCCAAAATGGCAAAAAAATATTCCCCCCCCCCCCCGCCGTCCCCCACCAGCCCCATCACTGCTCTGCCAGTTCCGGCGAGTTTCTAGCTGGTTTTTTTTCGTTCACTATCAGCTCCCCAAAGTAGATTCAACAACCATTTCCAAGTATATTGTGTTTTTGCAAAAGATTTTGTTCTAAAAAAATTTGAAAATTGTCAAAATTTGCTCAGCCATTTACAACACGAATCTCAGCTAATCGTCGTGGATTTTCAGCCACATTTGGTCTCTGGTAAGTGTTCTTTAACTTTATAGTCGAGAAATTTGATTTGAAGCTAAAATCTACCGGATTGACAATTTTGAGTAACTGGGTTTGGTTTCTGGTCAAACATCTGTCGACGAGATAATTGATGTTTTTGTGCACATCGTATCATATGATTAAACATATGTGGCTGCTGAGTGTATGTTTAAACCATCAAACATTTGTACTTATGTTTAAACATAATGCATGATGTTTGAATATCATTCAGGATTACTAAAGATCATTGATGATGTTTAAATATAAATGCAAATGTTTAAACATGTGAGCGTATGTTTAAACATTCTCAATGATGTTTAGTAATCCTGAATGATATTCAAACATCATGCATGATGTTTAAACATAAGTCCAAATGTTTAAACATTTTTATTTATGTTTAAACATCCTCAATGACGTTTAGTAATCGTAATTGATATTCAAACATCATGCATAATGTTTACACATCTTAAAAAATGTTTAAACACACATAAGTATATGTTTAAACATTTGTATCGATGTTTTGACAATGCAGAATGATATTTACACATCACTCAGGATGTTTAAACATTATTCCAAATGTTTAAACATTTGTATCGATGTGTAAACACTGTAAAAAAAATTTTACAAAATGTTTGAAGCAGTACCTTTCATTTTTTATGAATATGTCTTCTATATACAACTGTATTATGAAATTTATACTATAAGGATCTAATTTAGACCCTCTTTGTATCTTCAGGACAAATAATAGGGCCTATATTATTGGTAGTTAATTATCTCGGCAAATGGGTGGAGAAAGCTAAAAGTTTTGTTTGGGTTCCCATTGTGAAAGAGAGTAGACCTATTCTTGTTGGTAAGCAGGTTACTTATAATGAGCTGGTTGAAAAAATCATTCAAAGTTGGGGAATTCTTGATGATCCGAGGGATCTTTCTATTACGTACTTGTTGAGCATTGCAAAGCAAAAGACTGCACCCTCTCACATTAGGTCTGACATTGATGTCTCTCTTTTTATGGCTGATGTGGATGCATATGGTGCTAGGCCCACTATACGTGTAAATGTGGTTCCTCGGACTGAAAATTCTAATGAACAAAATCATTGGTTGGATGACATTGGGGAGGAGGTTTCATTAAATATGAATGTGCCTGAGCAGGAAGAAGATGAAGAAACAAAAGAAATCCAAGAAGATAATGAGGTACAGTTTCCTAATTCAATACCATCACAAGGCAGCCACACTCGGCCGGACGGCACTGGTTTCTACACAGGGCAAACATTCACGAACAAGCACGAGTTGGTGGTGCTGTTGAAGCTTGCTGCAGTGAGAGTGTCTTTCTATTTTCAGAATGTGAAGAATAAGAAGAGTGTATTTTATGCTACATGTGTGGACAAGAATTGCCATTGTTTGATTTGAGCCATGAAGTACAAGAGCTGTGACATGTTTTATATCACAGTCTACAACAGCCAGCACATTTGTCGTTCTGAGCATTCTAAAAGCCATCATCCACACGTCACGTGCAATGTTGTTGGAGAGTACATGAAGAATAGATTTCATGATGGAAAAGCACCATCCACCAAAGAAATCAAGGATGCAGTTCTAGCAGAGTTGGGTTGCAAAATAAGCTATTGGAAGTGTCTCAAGGGCAGCAACATTGCAAAGTGTTTGGCAAGGGGGTCACCTGAACATGTCTATGCCATTTTTGGTGCATACAACTATATTATTCAGCAGCCAAATGAAGGAAGCAAGACAACATTACAGCTTGATGAACAAGGGAGGTTTCTGTATTTTTTTGTTTATTACGGTGCGTGGATCAGGGGGTTTAAAACTATTAGAAAAGTGCTGGCTGTTGATGGCACTTTTTCATCGTGTCCATATGGTGGAGTGTTGTTGTCCGTTGCCGGTCAGAATGCTCAAAATCACATCTTTCCTCTTGCATTTTGTGTAGTTGACAAAGAGTGTGATGCCGCCTACGAGTTCTCTTTTAAGTAATTGGTTGGAATAGTCCCTGACGATGATGAGTTGTGCATTATCTCTGACAGGCACAGAAGCATTGAAAAAGCTGTTTCTAAGGTTTTCCCATTTGCTAACTATGGTTATTGCATGAGGCACCTTGGTGAGAACCTCCGCACGACTTTTCATTGTGGAGATTTAATTGGTAAATACATTACCGCAATGGAGGCGTATACTGTTGCTCAGTTTGATAAGCATTTGAAAGAAATTGAAGAAACTGACCCGAGGGTATCCAACTATCTGGTTGATCTTGAGGTTGAGAAGTAGAGCAGAGCACACTTCCTTGGAAACAGGTACCTGAATTACACCAAACATATATTTAGATGTTTGAAACATTATTGTTGGTGATTGAAACACAGTGTTGGATGTTTAAACATATTAACAAATGTTTCAGTATGTGTGACTGCATTTCTAAACATTTTAATAGATGTTTGAAACATAACAGTAATGTTTAATATGTGTTCACAACAATTTAGCAGATGTTTGAAACATTGTGGTTGATGTTTGAAGCATTTTTGTTTATGTTTAAACATATATATTGATGTTTCTGTCTGTTCAGTGCATTGTTATTGCTTGTGACATAATTTATTTTTCAGGTTTCAGATTCAGGTTCATATCAACTTTATTATTTGTTAATATTGTAGGTCCAATGTGATGACCACAAACATTGCCGAGTCCGTTAATTCAATGTTCAGGAATCAAAAAGAATCTCCAATTGATGCGCTTTTCAATGCTATAAGCGAGAACTATGCTGAAAAGTTTCTTCAGAGGCGCATGGAATTTTTGTACAGTTCGAATACTTGTGTCCCCTTAATTGAGGAGGTCATATCAGCCAACAATTCATTGGGCAACAAGCTTTTGGTGCATCGAGTGAATACCAGTCTTTTCAAAGTCAAAGAAGGAGGTCCAACAAATATGACTTTTAAGGTGGACCTACACAACAGGACATGTACTTGCAAGCGGATTGATTTGGACAAGATTTCTTGTCCACATGCTATGGCAGCTATGAGGTTGAAGTATCCAGATGAGTTTGACACATATCACTATATGTTTGCACATTTCATGAAATGTTTAAACATATCATGCTATGTTTGGATGTATCAATCTATTTTTTTCAAGTATACAACATATGTTGAGTGATGAGACGTATAATTACACATTTTGAATGATAAACTTAATGATTAAGTATACAAAGTATAATTCCATCGATATTGAAGGTGTTTGAAATGATAACACTGATGATTGGTGTTTCTATCAATCAAGATGGAGGTGTTTGAGTGAAAGGTGTTAGTGTTATGAGTGATAACACCAGCAACTAAGCGTTTACATGTATTTTTATTGAAATGTGAACATATTGTTAGTTTAAACTCCAATAATTAGTCGTTCCTATGTGCATGTGAATGATTTTGACAAAATTGGAGTGAGAACTCTATTTTAACTTGTTTACCCATGTAGATGAACGTTAATAAAAGAGTTTGGAGTGACCTATCAAGTGATTAGAGTTAATCTAAGTTTTCACCGAAAATTGAAGGGTTTAGGAGTCAAAACGGTAAAAAAAAATACTTTAAAGTAAGTATATATTGATAATTGAACTCATTCTTATTGCAAATTAAAGCTTAAGTTTGCACATCGTACGAGATGTTTCAAACATCTTATGATATGTTTAAACATCATAACAGATGTTTGAAACATATCACTATATGTTTGCACATTTCATGAAATGTTTAAACATATCATGCTATGTTTGGATGTTGCAATCTATTTTTTGCAAGTATACAATCATATGTTGAGTGATGAGACGTATAATTACATATTTTGAATGATAAACTTAATGATTAATTATACAAATTATAATTCCATCGATATTGAAGGTGTTTGAAATAATAACACTGATGATTAGTGTTTCTATCAATCAAGATGGAGGTATTTGAGTGAAAGTTGTTAGTGTTATGAGTGATAACACCAACAACTAAGTGTTTACATGTATTTTTATTGAAAGGTGAACATATTGGTAGTTTAAACTCCAATAATTAGTCGTTCCTATGTACATGTTAATGATTTTGAACAAAATTGGAGTGAGAACTCTATTTTAACTTGTTTACTCATGTAGATGAACATTAATAAAAGAGTTTGGAGTGACCTGATATTTCGTTATTTTAACTATATTTTCAGGGTAGTTTTACCATGTTATGATAGTACACCTAAGAGTTTATATGCAAAATTCTCAAGAGTTGACACTAATTGAGTTGTTTGGTGTTGTAGGATTTGAACATGGTGAATTAAGCAAGAAAGTGCTAGTTTTGGAGCTAAAAGTGAAGATGTTGAAGAGTTCAAGTAATCTGTGTGCCACGCGAGTGACACGGGAAGAAATAGAGTCTTTGCTTAAGAATTGAATAAAAATTTCAGCGCATTTAGGCTAAATACGCGAGCATCACGCGAGCTGAATTGCCTGAAGAAAATATGTCCACGCGGCACGCGGGTTCCACGCGAAGCACAGAACCATGGGGCGAAATTTTAAGGTCTTTTAGGTACTTTTGCTTTAGTTTCCTACAGGATATAAAAGCTTCTTTTGCCTCCATAATGAATTTAACATGAAAAAGAAGCAAAAAGAAGGCTAAAGTTTTGGAGACTTCAAGAATAGAGTTTTTCCTAAATTCTTTCTTACTTTTTGTAATTTAATTATTCATGAATTACATAGACATGATCATCATGAATATGAGTGGCTAATTTACCCATTGTAGGGTTGATTGAACCACTCCACTACTATATGTTATGAATATTTATTTTTATGAATGGAACTTGTGAATTCTTCCTATCTAAGTGTTTATGTTGTGATTGCTATTGATTGGAAGGGCCCCAAATTGATTGTTCCCATTATTCATGTGTGTCTAAGGATAGATTCATAGGTTTCGGTTAAACACTTAGCAATATTTCAACCTAAAACCAAGGTATTACTTAGGTTGTCAATAAGGTGATTTGTGACCATTGACCCTGATTGTGAACTATACTTGTAGTCCTATGTATCTTCATTAATTAATTGGGAAATTGGATAGTGAAAGTTACAGCTATTACATGGGAGTGAATAGTTGTGAATTTAAAGCAAGTGTTCAATAGGAAGAACCAAGTTGAATTTGTTAAAACATTATTCTAACACATAGGTGGAAGTTGGGTAGATCAATCCTAGGCTTCTAAATCAATGATTAATTTATTTCTTAATACTTTGCTATTTATGTTTGTTACATTGAAACCATTATACGAATACAAAACCTCGAAGTTAATTGGTTAGATAAATTAGTTTGATTAGCAACTAGATTTCGAGTGTTCTCTGTGGGATTCAACCTTGGGACTTTATGTACCGCACTATATTTGCTGCGACCGTTTAGTCCCTTTTATAGGGCGTAGTTGCCCTGCTTGTTGTTTGAGGCGAAATACTAGGTAGTCTTGATCTTAAGAATGAAAGTAGGCCTTCTTTGGCTCGCCAGTTCCCAAATTAGCCTACCTAATGAACATATTCCTTAGAATCCCCAATTTGAGCCTATTGGCCTTTTCTTTGGCAACCTGAATTACAAGCCCTATCCATTTTTCTGTTTACCTCTGTTGTTACCCATCTTCCCCTTAACTACTTTAGGTTGTGTGTTTTGAAGGATTGTGGGTTATTAATAAGAGTTGTTGTATATTTGGGAAGAAAGTTGCAAAAGAATGAAGGAATGAAATACTTGATATCCTCTTCGTATGTTAAAAAGAATAAGAAAAAATAAAGGATGGGGGAAATGTTCCTATGCTAGGTTAAGGGTGATAAAAGCCTCGAGTATGAACACACCAAAGACATTCTAGTGAGGTTGATGCGTCTCATTGAACTCTTTGGTCCCCAATCATCCAAGTGTTGTGGAAAAAAAAAGAGAATGAGTTCATGAATAAATGAGGAGAAAGGGAAAATTAGTAGTAAGTGAGGTTTAAAGTGTTGAGGGGTAGAATTAGTCACTATATACCCAAAAGTGTACCACACCTTACCCCAAGCCAACATTACAAGTTATGAAAAAGCCCTACTTGACTTTTGATTGAGACTCCTACATTAGAGGATAACGACAAAATGGGCAAGTCTATGGTACTTTTCTGTGGGATGTGAGAAATTTCTTTCTGAGTGTGAGAGTATTTGATATTTGATATGCCACAATTTCTCTTGAAATTATACGTTGTGTGTTTGGTGGCATCTTCTTTCTATGAGGTACATTGAAACTCTAATGGTCTATAGGTTTCTAATTTCAATACTTGACTATGACCAAAAGAAAGGGTGTTTGAATTTTATGGGTGAGTTTGCTAAGTTGTTGTCACGAGTCCTTATCTAATCTTGATGTCTTGCCCGCTTTCTGTGTATTTTTCTTCTTTGCTCGAGGACGAGCAAAAGTCTAAGTGTGGAATTGTGATATTTGGTTATTTTAACTATATTTTCAGGGTAGTTTTACCATGTTATGATAGTACACCTAAGAGTTTATATGCAAAATTCTCAAGAGTTGATACTAATTGAGTTGTTTGGTGTTGTAGGATTTGAACATGGTGAATTGAGCAAGAAAGTGCTAGTTTTGGAGCTAAAAGTGAAGATGTTGAAGAGTTCAAGTGATCCGTGTGTCACGCGAGTGACACGGGAAGAAATAGAGTCTTTGCTTAAGAATTGAATAAAAATTTCAGCGCATTTAAGCCAAATACGCGAGCGTCACGCGAGTTGAATTGCCTGAAGAAAATTAGTCCGTGTGGCACCCGAAGCACAGAACCATGGGCCGAAATTTTAAGGTCTTTATGGCACTTTTGCTTAGTTTCCTACAGGGTATAAAAGCTTCTTTTGCCTCCATTATGAATTTAACATTGGAAAAGAAGCAAAAAAGAGACTAGAGCTTTGGAGACTTCAAGAACAGAGTTTTTCCTAAATTCTTCCTTACATTTTGTAATTTAATTATTCATGAATTACATTGACATGATTATCATGAATATGAGTGGCTAATTTACCATTCTAGGGTTGATTGAACCACTCCACTACTATGTGTTATGAATATTTATTTTTATGAATGGAACTTGTGAATTCTTCCTATCTAAGTGTTTATGTTGTGATTGCTATTGATTGGAAGGGTCCCAAATTGATTGTTCACATTATTCTTGTGTGTCTAGGGATAGATTCATAGGTTTGGGTTAAACACTTAGCAATATTTCAACCTAAAACCAAGGTATTACTTAGATTGTCAATAAGGTGATTTGTGACAATTGACCATGATTGTGAACTATACTTGTAGTCCTATGTATCTTCATTAATTAATTGGAAAATTGGTTAGTGAAAGTTACAACTATTACATGGGAGTGAATAGTTGTGAATTTAAAGCAAGTATTCAATAGGAAGAACCAAGTTGAATTTGTTAAAACATTATTCTAACACATAGGTGGGAGTTGGGTAGATCAATCCTAGGCTTCTAAATCCTTGATTAATTTATTTCTTAATACTTTGCTATTTACTTTTGTTACATTGAAACCATTATACGAATACAAAACCTCGAAGTTAATTGGTTAGATAAATTAGTTTGATTAGCAACTAGATTTCGAGTGTTCTCTTTGGGATTCGGCCTCGGGACTTTAAATACCGAGCTATATTTGCTGCGACCACTTAGTCCCTTTTATAGGGCGTAGTTGGGCGTGATCATGACCTATCAAGTGATTAGAGTTAATCTAAGTTTTCATCAAAAATTGAAGGGTTTAGGGGTCAAAACGGTAAAAGAAAACACTTTAAAGTAAGTATATATTGATAATTGAACTCATTCTTATTGAAAACTCAAGCTTAATTTTAAACATCATACGAGATATTTCAAACATCTTATGAAATGTTTAAACATCACAACAAATGTTTGAAACATATCACTATATGTTTGCATATTTCATGAAATGTTTAAACATAGTAATAATATGTTTAAAAATCGATATTCATGTTTGCACATCGACCAAGATGTTGGAAACATATCCACACGATGTTTAACATTCTTTCAAGATGTTTAAACATTTCTTGAGATATTTAAACTTGTGTGATGATGTTTTTATAAACCGCATCGATGCCAAAAACTATTATTTGGAGCGAATGTGTAGTATTTTTTTTAACAATGAGCAGTCGTATTTAATGTGAATGTGCAGTTATTTTAATGTGTAAAAGGGAAAAGATGAAGGGGTGTACGTGGAGTTATGAAGGGGTGTATGTGAATTTATGAAGAAATGGATGTGAATAGGCATATACACAACTACATATGAATAGACACCTTCTGTAATCATCACATATGCAACCGAAAAGGCACCAAATCATCACATATTACTTCTATCCAACCCAAACAAAATATGAAGAAAACAACACAAACCAACACTAAACCAAGCATTTGAATCTGCAGCAAGCAACAACATTAACAACAATAAAGATGCCTCGTTGAGGAACGCACCCAAGAGCACCAGAACGTGATCGTAGAGTGCCAGGGACCACTGAAATCGAATATGTCCGTGAAGATATTGCAACCTTGAGCGCAGATATGGATCAATTACCAGCATATATTTGAAATGTTGAGGATCAAGTGACGCAATTAACGACTAGGTTCGACGAATTCCTTGAGGATTATAAGATAAATATACATCTTAGCAAGCGTATGCTCTGTGGTATTCAAGTTGAACTCAAGATTGAACCCCAGAACTACTCTACACCACTACGTTCTCCAGCGGCACACATGTGAAGTGAAGATATCATGTAGTTTGAATTGTCTCCTTTTAAGTCTAATCATTTAATTTTCAGTTTGTTTACAGTATCGTGTTTTGTAGTCTTGTATTTTCATTTTTCCATTGTTTTGAATCATTATTACATAAGTGGTATGAAGTTTTTATATATTATTTGAATTAAGTTATTGTTAGAAATTTCTTTGATCAAACACCATATGCAATTAGAAACTTCATTCAACACCTTCATCCACCAATCATAGTGGATAGCAAGGGTGTGTGGGTGTATTGTTAAGGGAAAGGAATTAGTGCATTTTTATTAAAAAGTTCAAAACTGCAAAGGTACAAAGCTTATCAAAAAGAAAAACAAAAAGGAAAGAAAGAAAGAAAGAAAAAAGAGCTTGCAGTGCATTAAACTAACCTTTTAAATATAAATATGATGTTTAAAACATATTTCGAGATACTGGAACTTCTGTATAAATGTTTCAAATGTTTAAACATTTAGATAAGATGTTTACATATATATCGACATGTTTAAACATCTTGATGATGTTTCAGCATATTCCAATTAATATTTTAAACATTTGAATTATGTTTCAACATAGTCAAATGTGTTTACACATATGATGAGATGTTTAAACATCCACACGATGTTTCTTAAATCAGTGAGATCTGTACAGTGCACACAACTAAAGTATTTACATAAAACATATAATTATCCTTACATGACGACCAACAAAACATAACATAACATAAAATTAAGAAAACAAGCAATAAATACTTAATTATCCTTACATGCCAACAAATACTTAATTATCCAACCATAACTTATCAAATTACGGTACCATCTTCCCATGAAATATGTCCACAACCCATTTCACCCTAAAATCCTCCATGGTGTTGTCACAGAACTTGTCCCAGGGAGTCTTTGTAAGAAGGTGCTCAATAAAGGCTAGGGCATAACCACCTGATGCAGTACGAGTGTTGTTTGTCGGAGGTCTTTCACACGCTCATATGACCACAGTTTATTGTTCAGGATATCCTCCAGCAAACTTTGGAACATCTCGTGCTGTCTAATGAAAATGAGGAACAGGGAAGTGATGGGCTTGATCAGTGTGTCAAATTCATCATCAGTGTTGTCACTGTACATGGAGTCGTATACCCTTATCTTACCTTCCTCCATAAGGAACTCCACATTGACAAAATGATCTTTCAATTTCAACACACAGAAAATCCTCTTCACACCAGCCTACTTCACACCCCCTGGGTTCGGCTGCTTACCTTGTGCATAGTCCAGCATATCATCCTTGAATTGAACAGTCTCCAGCTGTACTTCTAGGGGCGCAGCCAAGACATCAGCGACTACACGATGTTTCTTATAAAGCTCACACAATTCTTAGAGAAAATCAAATCCAAAATGACATCGGATTTGAGATAGAACTGGGAGTGGGCTTTATTTTTAAGTCTCATCAAGCTCATGATTTCCTCAACATGCTGCAGAAAAGGAAAAAGAAAACACATAAACACCAGGCAGAACATGTCAACATCAGTGGAAATGCTTAAACACCAGACATAATGTTTAAACATCTTATGATATGAACATTGTAAAGATGTTTAACATTATATAAACATCAAGGCGTAATGTTTAAATACTAACTAATATGTTTACACATATCATAATTTATTTGTGATGTTTAAACACTGCTTATTATGTTTGCACATTCCAATCCATGTTTAAATATCTGCTCTAATATATGCACTAACAAAAAAGAATTAAGGTGAATTGCCTGTACCTTTTCCTCCAAATTGCTTTCCATTCTAATGATCTCTTCCAGATCCTTGTAGTTGTACTCATGCCCAAGAAAAAGTGGAATTTTTTCCTCTTTCTTCTTTTCCAAGAATGCATCCAATGCATCTTTGCTCTTCTTATCCACAGCCTTGTAAAGATCAATCTTGCCCCTCACATTCTTCTTCTTCTTCTTCTTCCCCTTTCTTCCTGAAGTAGTGAAATGACCTCGGTAAGTCGTTTCGGAAGTTAGGACTCCGATTGGCGTGCCGATAATTTTAAAATATTTGTAAGGTCCATTGAGACTTATCTGTAAAATTTGAGCTAAATCAAACCTTGTTTGGTACGTATCGGAAAAAGATTTCAGTTTTTATTGTCGATAAATATTAAAAAAAAAAAAATTTTGAGCTCGGTTTTGGCGAATGAGCTCCGATTCGAAATTCGAAAGCATCATTAGGTTCGTATAATTATTTGTGACTTTTATGAACTTTTGAAAGTGAATTTCGATATTGTTCGGCTAGTTTCTGCTAAAATGCCGAAAGTTAAATAATTTGACTTTTTCTATTTAAATTTGCATCTTGAGTTTCGGGAGTCCAATTTGAGATCCGCCTTCGTGAGTATGTTACATATATTTTGTATAACTGATATGCAAAAGTTGGAATTAATTCGAATATCGTAGGATTCCGTTTTAATTTTTATCGCGAAAAGAAAAGAAAAGAAAATAAAAAATAAAAAAGGAAAAAGACAAAAAGGAATGAAACAAAGAATGGAGGCGGTGGGGAGCTTAGCATATATATGCTAAGGATGTCAAAACAGAAACATACGTACATATATCAGAAACATAAAAAGAGGAAACACAGTGAAAAAATGCCTGAAAATGCGAAAAGAGACCGGAGAATAGTAGAATTTTTACCCTGAAACATTCAAGTAATGATCTTAATGAATTATTTGAATTTATTACATGTGTTTGAATATGTTTAAACGGTAAAACTTGGAATATTAGACATCGTTTTAATAAGTTCAATTAATAGTTTAAAGGGTCAATTGGACCCCGATAACGAAATTGATTATATATTCGTATTCAGTGAGTTATGGATAACATATAAATGTAATTTATTTGGGGTTTGGTTATGTGACCTTAAACTCTGTACGTAGGCCTGGCCTGCATATTGCGTATGCAAATAGGGTATCTGGTTCCTAACAGGATTGTCCTAAGATGTGAGGAATGAAGCCTTTATCCTAATTTGATATATTTTTCTGCTCATTGAATAGAGTGGGATCGTTTGGCAAGGAAACCAAAGCATAAAGCGGTTGTTGATTAGCCGTACTAACTTTTGGAAGAGGTAAGTGTTTATATCCATTTCTTTGGAGGCACCTGACCTCGTGGATTTTCTACCACGTATTCCTTACGTGTGTAGCTGCCGATAGGCGTACTCATTACGCCTTAGCTTTGGATTTACATTTTATATTATATGTTATGTCCTGTTGTTGGTGTTGCATTGAGGATTTGAGCATTGTACTCTGGCTCTGAGTTGGCATCTACTTCCCGGCTGTCGATGAGAGTCCCTCGCCGGTGAAGGGTTATTATTGCATCATATTGCATTCATATGCATTATATGTCATTCATATATATTACATTGCGTATCATATTGAGGGTAGGAGTATTCCGCCCCAGGAGCAGGAGTATTCCGCTCCATTGTATCATATTGAGAGTAGGAGGATTCCGCCCCAGGAGAGTGCAGGAGTATTCCGCCACAGCTTTACATGATATCGGGTGTAGGAGTATTCCGCCCCAGGAGAGTGCAGGAGTATTCCGCCTCTGGTTCATATTATATCGGGTGCAGGAGTATTCCGCCCCGGGAGCAGGAGTATTCCACTCCAGTTGATTATCATATTGGATTCCCCTCGAATGCAGGAGTATTCCGCTTCGAGATGGGATGACGGGAACATGTGACCCTTTGCATCATATTTCATTTCGTTTCATTTCATCTCACTTCATTTTATTGCATCTCAATTCATACCATTATGTAGACTTGCGGTACATGACTACTGTTCTGCTTATATGTGCATTGCTTATTTGTTAACATGTTTCTGACTCATATTCCTGGTTGAGTTTATTGTTTCATACGTGTTTCCGGTTATTATCTGGCTCTGCCTTTTTAAAATTTAAATAAAAGGAATTTTGTTTATCTGTTTCTCCTCCCTGGCTAGCTATCCTATTATTTGAGGTGGCTAGTCTGCCCCACTTATTGAGTCCTTTTGACTCACCCTTGTTTGTTGTTTGTTTCTTGTCTATCTATTTCGTTTCGGCAGGTTCGCTCCAGGATTGAGTTCGCCACGTTGTGAAGGAGCGAAGACGGCTTCAGCTGTCAGGTTGAGCCAGCTTTTATTCTGGATGGCCACCAGTTTTTGGGTTGTTATTTCAGTTGCATTTTGCTCCCTTTATGAGGTATCGGTCTTCTTTTGTACTCTTAGATGTCTAGTCTGGATAGCCCTAAACCTATGTTGGGTAGTCATCTGTAATTTCTTTTGTACAACTTAGAGGTATCAGTATGTTTGTATTTTTTTTTAAGTCTTGTCCTTATTTATGAATTATTATAATTATTTTTCTAATTTAATTGGTAACGGTTCGCCCGACGGGTCTGGGGGAAGATGTCGGGTGCCCGCACGGCCTAACCGGATTCCGGGTCGTGTCAAGTAGTAAATGGGAATTTCAGAACTCTACTAGGGAACACTGTTCTCAAACCTGTCCTCTTGGCACTTGGGCTTTCATCATTTCCTTCAACTGTTCTAACATTGTCTCAATCCCACCAACCTTAAACATCAATTTATCATTGTCCTCCTTGCCCTTTAAGTATTTGCAAGTACACTCTCCAGTCGACGTACCCACAACTGCTTCTTCTCTTCTCACAACTCCTCCTCTAGTACTGTCACCATCTTCTTTTCTTCTAGCAGGTCCTCTACTGCTGCCATCTTCTTCTCTTCTAATAACTCCTCCTCTACCCTCATCCTGCCTTCTAGCATATCCGAAAAGATCCCCAGCAATTCCAGTGTACTCTTTTCCACTTACTGCGAAAAGATTAGCACCCCTGCCCCCACTGTATCCCGTCAACATTGCACCACGGCTTAGCACAACATGTTCTAGAGGGGTGTTAGGAACAACAGCTTGTTTCCTCAACATTGTCATCCCATCCAACTGTCGCATCAACCAATCAATCACCACGTCCTATACGTCTTCAAATGGCACAAAGTCATAAAGCACATCCCTCAACTCTTTAGGTGTGGGTACGAGGTAAGGGTGCACCTCCTGCAATAAAATAACCACAAATATTAAAACTCTGTATATATGTTAAATGTCTGTATATATGTTCCTAAAACATTTAATGTAATGTTTAAACATTACACTAAATGTTTAAACATTTCATGTGATGTTAAAACACCACGACTAATATTTAAACATTTAGTGTAATGTTTAAACATCACTACTAATGTTTAAGAATTAGTGTAATGTTTAAACATTTAGTGTAATGTTTAAACATCACCACTAATGTTTACACAAATAATGCAGTGTTGAATGTGAAAGATCTGGGGAGTAAAAGAAATCCTTACCTAGGTGTGAACATGCTGGAACACTGCATCTGGGTCCTTTTCTACCTTCTCTCCCAGCCAACGCTTTATCCGTGGTATTGTCTTCTCCTCAGGGTATGCCCTTAGCCTAAGTGCCGGAATAGCCTCTAACACCCATGCCATGAAAGCCCATGAAAATCCATACAGTGTATAGCTATTCTCAAGAGCCTTCCAGCTTGTAAAATCCTTCAGGATGTAAAACACAGTCAAGTCAAAGCTTTTTCTTCCCCATGGGTACTTGTAAAAGTCTTCAGGGGTGCTCGCTAGACAAACCACCCATTCCTCAATACCACTGTTAGTGTCCTTTGAACACAAAACTTGGTGCTCGAACCAACACAAATATAAATTGAACCTTATGTCATCATCCATCACCAGATCTTCACTCTCTATCAGTTTCAGAATATAATCACCACTTGCAGCCTTCTTCCACTTCCTTGAAACTAAATCCCACAAATCTTCCCCTTGCTACGGGCTTCATCCATGAAATCATCAGGGGGAGGTAGGGCACAACTCAATTTGGTCATCAGGGCAAACTCCTGCATCCCAAAACGAAGAAGCAGATCATGGAATTTAAACAACGCCTCAAACTTCTTCTGACAAATAACCCGACGAAGTAAAATATTGTGAACCAGCTTTGGAGCAAACATACACGTGGGCAAATTGATTAAGTGCCCGAAACAGCTTTCCATGAATCTTTCCATTAGCTTAAAATGATTTAAAGTTTTACGAAATTTTTCCAACTTCAAGTGCATTGACGATTTGACCGTCACCTTCTTTGTTGCGAACGCATTATTATACTTCATCCACGTCTTCATTTGACTCAAATCAGGCAGGTTAGTCTTTATGCATGGGGTAACCTCATCAACAAACTCCACCTGATTTTTTTTATAAGAAAAACAATCATTCCACAGTCACATTGCTAATAAAGAAAACACTTTCTTGGTTTAAACATCACCCAACATGTTTCAAACATCTTATAATATATTTGAAATATTATCTATAATGTTTGAAATAACTCCAAACATCGTTTATTATGTTTGAAACATAATACAAAATGTTTGAAACATTCGGAGTGATGTTTGAACATATTCGTATATGTTTAAAACATCATACAAGATATGTAAACATAAGCATCGATGTTACCTCCTGTTCTATTGCCTCTACAAATTGATCCTCTGTTGTTGCTTGTGTTGTTGCTTGTGTTGTTGTTTCTGTTGTTGCTTCTGTTGTTTCTTCTGTTGTTGCAGGCAAATCATGAACGGCTTTTCTTCTTCCTTCCCTTGCCTCACTAACTTAAGGCATAGCACCACTTTCTCCTCTTTGTTCATTACTTGGCTCTACTTCTGCATCCTCTGTACCTTCTTCACTGCTTCTTGATCTTTGTTGTTCCTCTTCCTCTTCGTGTTATTTTTGCTAAGATCCCGACTAGCACGACTACCGCTTGGGCTCTCGAAAGGGACCTGTAAAAGCTCTGGTATTGCCCCTGCTTCTTTGTCTTTTTGAATGAGGAGATTCACTTTCAGATTCCATAGGAATTTGCCTCTTTGTGGCATTGATTATGGCCTTCTGGACCTTCTTAGCAGCCATAGCCTTTACCAGTTGTCTTTTTTTGGGGGACATGTTGCCTACATACACAAATAAGTTTCTTTACACATATTTTCCATATTTATAAGAACAAAACATGGTGCAAAAAACTTGAGGCCCTTTTCCTATTCAACATATACAACTATCATGATTGTGTACATTAGGCTTGTTATTACCATTCTTCACAAGTTTTAAGAATATTCTAAATGTCTTATCCATATGTGTTACTGAAAAATGTAGTTCAAACACTCGGAGTCAAAACATAACTCATAATGTTTAAAACATCATACATACAAGGGACAAACATCATGAATAATGTTTAAACATCACGCTGAATGTTTGTATTCTACAAGGGCTGATGTTTAAACATCTTTATTGATGTTTAAATCAAGGTAACGTTTCTCCGGCTAAACATCCAGTGATATGACCAAGCACATCAGAGATGTTTCAAACATCTTACGGGATGTTTGAAACAGGCGGATTTTATTTAACCATATCACCGGCATCTACAGTTGATTTTCAGTGAAAACTTCATCATTTCCTCCTTCAAACCAACCCCAGACAGAATCATCAAACAAACATGACTTTTAAAACGAAATTCTAGGGTTTTTTCTTGACACAAAAAACAGAACAAAAAATTGGTAAAAAAATACAAACGGGTGAAGAAAAATACAATGTAGGTGTAGGAGAAGACTTACAATCGATAACCGGTGACAGTCAATGAGTTTGACAGTCGGAATTTTGAGAAATGGCGTCGGGTCGTTGAAAGTTGAAACGGGTCGGGTTCTTCGTCGGGTATGCTTGAGGAAATGCTTGGGGAAATGTTTGAGGGGTTTGAATTTTGAAATGGTAATGGGGTAGTGGAATAGTGAGGTGGGGTAGTTTGTAAGTTTTGGATGTTTTAATTATGCCCCATAATTTTTAAAAGAGTCTAATCACCCCCACTTAATCACCCATTTGAGAGAAAAGAAAATGAAAAATAAATATAAATTAGGAGAGTTGAAAGCGTTGTGCAGGAATAGGAGAGAAGAAAAATGACAGTGGATGATGAGTGCTCCATATATGTGGGAGGCCTACCGTACAGCGCCAACGAAGACACTCTCCGCCGAGTCTTCGATGTTTATGGTGCCGTTGTTAACATCAAGGTCTGCCTCTTTCTTTATTTAATCTCACCTTAGGGTTTTTCAATTTCAATTCTATAACATAAATTTGTTGCTTTTCTTCATACAAAAGTTTGAATGAGCACGGAGTTTAAAAGAGGAACCAAGGCTTTTGAAACTTATTCCGTTTCATTGGAGTACCTATAAAGGATATATAGGAAGTTTAATTTAATTGTTTCTAAATTTAGAAAGCTGTCATTCGAATGTACTAAAAAGGAAATAACTGGAATATTGGGAGTAATTAATGCATTTTTTTTCTGTAGATCATTGTGATAAGTAGCTATATGTATGTTAGTATCACAGGCAGTAGGAAAGGTTGGTCATTTTTTGTTGCCTGAGATCTTTTTCCATTTTCTTTATTTATTTCAATGGTGGAAGTTTAATGTTTTAACTTTCAGATAATCAATGACCGTAAGGTTGGAGGAAAGTGTTATGGCTTTGTCACCTTCGCAAATCCTCGAGCAGCCATGCATGCCATCAATGAAATGGATGGGAGGGTATTTGCTCATCTCTGTGTTCTATAACTTATTATTGTTACTCGAATAGATGATTCTTTCCCGTGCTACATAAATCAATTCTTTACTACTTCTCTATCTGCTTATCATACTCTGCAATGACATGCCAGACTATTGATGGGCGAGTTGTAAAAGTGAATGAAGTGACTACAAGAGGTGGCAGATCAGGTTTTGGTCGAGAAAGTATTCGGCATTCTGAGAGAGGGGTGAAAGGTGGTGATAGGGGTCGAGACTGGGAAAGAGGCTATGATCGTGATGATAACAGACATTGGGATGGCCATAGAGAGCACTCTCGCGAGCATGATCACAAGAGGGAGAGAGGGTATGAGCGAACGCGTGATCGTGATCGATCACGAGAGTATCAAGTCAATAGAGATAGGGTTGCGGATCGCGAAAGAAGTTTGGAGGATGTTGAGCAGGAAGATGAAAGGATTCGAGAGAGTAGCTGGGAAAGAGAGAGGGACCAGCCTATAAAGAGGCAGAAAACTAACAGCAACCAAGAAAGCATAGATCGAGAGAAGGATCAAATGCCTAAGTTACTGACGGGGTAGGACAATTTCTTCTTGTTGTGTTTCTGTTAGTTATTAATTTACTTAATCGGTTGAACATACTTTGCCTAATGTACTGCTGGTGGTCATTATTATTGCACGTTGTGTTATATCCTCCACTTGTTGGTGTTCTTTTCCGATGAAATGGTGGGAAGGTCAAGTAATTTTGCAACGAAGCATATCAGTATTTAATTCATCCATTTTTTTAACCTTGGGCATGTCTTAATGCTATATTGGTTCTCAATAACTAGTGTTTGTAGTTTGAACCACATGAAAGTTGGGTTACCTATTATCGAATTGTACAAGTTTGGTTTTGATTTTTCATTATTCTCCATTTGCACTAGAAAATTGATTGAACCATTCCAGTAGTTAACTAATATTTGAGGCATGCCAGAAGAAACATCGATGGTTCATGTAGGATTTACATCATTGGAATATTATTTTGACAAATTTTCTAATGCAGATAGAACTTTACATTATGCGATATCATATAGACAAGCGTCACTATTAGATCAGCTGCAAAGTCCAGTAAGAAAGTATTCAGCATCAGTTGAATAGTACTGTATCCATTGCGGGCCTTTCTGCTCTGGTCTTTTCGTGTTTTGGTTGACATGTAAAATCAATCAAGTATTTGATGGTGATCTAATTTAGATGACCATAATGGACCAAATCGATTATAATCTAATTTGAACAGGTCTAATCTAGACGATCGTGTTAGTAGAGAGCTGTCAGCTGAATCAAGTGAGAATGATCGACACCAGGTAGGCCTTCAGAATTGTTTTACAAAATGATTATATCTTTGAATGTCGAACTTTGTACTAATATTGGTGTTAGTGCTTTATCTGATGTGTTATTTTGTTTTAATGGTACTCAGGTGGAAAGACAAGTACAAATTTCAAGTCGGAAACTTGAAGAACTTAAAAAAGAGGTAAATGTTTTCGTTCTTCACTCTTTACTCTATTGCTTAAAACATTGAAGAATATGAAACTCAAAAATAAATTGCACTGTGCATGATAGACTACTCTAAAAATACGATTATAACTTTTAAAAAGGAAGTAAATTATTTTTACTTTGTAATTCTAAAAGTGTTGGCACAAAAGAAAAAACTGAGTTGAAGCAAGGTTTGTTTGGGGTGGAAAGCTGCTGGGTTTTACTGGTGGATGGTGGCGCTTGAAGAGAGGGGGGGGGGGGGGGGGGTAAGTGCAGAGAAAGGGAGACGAGAAGGCAAGCTGGGTAAATCTTTTTGACCATTTGGGGCCCACATCCACTTATGAGTCCCTCACACAAGTATTAGGTGGCATTTCTTACACATGTTAGAATTTTTCCAGAACTATTAGTACTTGAAATTCTTGATTCTTTGGATTCCATCAGTGCATAGCACTGCAAAGATTTTATTTTACTTATTTCCACTTGTGGGATATCACTGGGTATGTTATTGTTGTATCCAACCCGCCATGTACTTCGTTGTTTTCACTTATCACTTTTTTACCTGAAGAGAGAAACCATAGCGACACCTTGTATTAATGGCTCTAGGGCATTCTTTTCTACTTTCGGTTGTTCATTACTATAAACTCTATTTATTATATAAAAATGTTCTGTTTGCGATCCAGTAGTAAGTTATGCATTTCCTGAAGTTTACTATAAACTCTATTTATTATATAAAAATGTTCTGTTTGCGATCCAGTAGTAAGTTATGCATTTCCTGAAGCTAATGTTCATGATCAGGTGTCTGAGATGGAAGAATTGGTCAACGAGAAGCAACATTTGGTGTCTAAGTTACAGGAAAGATCCAAGGTAATAATAAGTTGCAGGGGTTTCCTTGTAAACATACTTTCTGTATATACTATCTCATTGAGTTGCTTGAAGATGGTCTGAATGTTTTGTTCTTCTTTCTTACTCGCATTTGTTTGATGATAACAGAAATTGGAGGACTCATTAACAGCTACAAAGAAGCTTACCTCACAGAGACAGATGCAGTTATCTAAGGTCTCTCATTAAATATCAATTTGCTTCTCGTGAATCGAAATACCTAATATGTGTTAACTGTGGTGTTGTTCAATGTTTTATGTAGTTATATAAACATTATGCACAAGTAAGAGAGTGTGGTGAAAGGCTTAAAATCTCGGAGCAGGAAATCCAGGTTAGTGTATTCCTTTGTCTTGTTTTGATGGCAATGGAAACTAAGGAGCTGTGTGTTCAGAGATCTGGTTGATCTTTTGTCTTATCGACTTATGTCTGCACTTTCTGTTGAAAATTTTATATATTGAATCATTCTCTGCATTGCAAGATGGTACTGCCCCATTATATGGAATGTTGCATATTTAACTTTTGAGAGAAATGACTGAACCCTTGATCTATGCATGGGTGTATAGGTTCTCGAGGGTTATTTGCATTCTTTCATTTAGATTTAACTCAAGGTTCTTCTCAAGTATTTCTTGTGATGACGTGATTGCTAGTCTTCTACAAGATGATGTAGGACATACTCATTATTACTCCCTCCATTGCATTTTATGTGGGGGGTTCGCATTACTAGGGTCAAACTACCTAATTTTCAATGTGAACTTGAACATAAATTCTTAAAGTTTTTTGAAATAAATTTTATATATTCGAAACTGCATCAAATGTACTATAAGTCACGGAGGGTTCATAAATCAGAATATTAAGAAAATTGCAGTCAATGAAAAATCTCTGACTCCCGAAATTATAATATTGCAAATTTGCAACATAACTGAAATAGAGGGAGTAGTTATAACCTGTGGTGTGTTTACGCCTATGTATCCAGTACGGGCATGTGGAAGTATTCAATACGGGGTTGTCAAGCATTTGCAATATTTTAGTGCATTTTGAAGAATCAACACGAAGAACCCGCAGCCTTATCACACCCGTGCAGGCATGTCAAGGCAAATGAAGGATCAATGTTAACAAGATATGAGAAGCGCCGATAAATAATGTGTACGTTAGATTAGGAAATGGATCTGAAATAATTTTAAACATAGTTTTCAGTTGAGTTTTGTATCAGGTACTTGTCAGTGTTTGTGATTCCAGTCAATCCACCTCGTGGTCCCCTTAGCTACATGTCTGTGAATGAGTCTTATTGAGTACTTCCTACTATGTGGTACTTAGGTAGTTATATAACTCTTTCATCTTATGTGTTTGATAGTGTATCTGAAGTAGCTAAGGAAGTAGTATAAAATTATCATATCCTGCTTGTTTCTTGGTGAATTTTTTGTGCTTGTTCAGCATGTCTGTACATAAGTCCTCTATTTTGTAACTCTCGAGTCTCTGCAATTGATGATTTATTGTTACAAAGAGAGTTTTTCGCTTGCAGGCTCTTGCCCACTCAACGATGATGGAGGTAGAAAGTGGTTGACATCTTTGCGTATGTAATGGGATGGGTCCTCAAGTGGCAGCGCATTGCCAATTAATCTGGGTTTAGTAATTTATTCGCACTTCATATATGTTTGTATGGCGCTCATGTATCTGGTCCTCTTTCTGGGCCTAAATGCATGCTATTCTGTAGGTACATGTGTATCGACAGTGCTGAACCTTAGATGGTATATTTCTCCTTTCTTGTCTTGTATTTTTAAAATCATATTCTTTTGGTCATGCAACCGCTATCTCAGATGAGCATAACAGAGTAGATCTCGTGGAAGTACATCTATGAATACATATTTGGGAAGCAGACAGTTAATACTCTAATGTGCTTTTGACTGTATAAACACGACTAGAAAATTCTTATGCAGGTTTTACTTTTATCATTTCTGTCTGTGAAGTCTTCGCTTGGTCAATATAGTATGCGAAGAGATTCATTTATGAACTTCACAAAGATTGCGAAGAGATTCAGCAGTTCCATTTTTGTACTGTAATTGACCAATTATATATCCTTAGTTTCTTACCGTTCCTCGCTGCCAAGAGGCTGTGTTTCCTTGGATTCATTGATCTAGAAGTTTAAAAGATATTTTGGCTGCAACATGATTGGGTTCAAAACAAATAAATAAAGAATGATTACGAGAGAATATACCATAAATAAGAGGATACATCGGATTAGTTCAGTTGGATTTTGAAGCTTGTTGATTGCCCCTCTCGTAAGGATTTAGCTTTAAAAAATATTTTGGCTGCAACATGATTGGGTTCAAAACGAATAAATAAAGAGTGATTACGAGAGAATATACCATAAATAAGAGGATACATCGGAGTAGTTCAGCTGGATTTTGAAGCTTGTTGATTGCCCCTCTCGTAAGGATTTAGTTCTCACTGCTACTGGATGATTCACGCCTGAACTACTAGTCAAACTTCCTGCACATTTGCAATTTTCTTGTGATATGATTTTCATCGGGTCTACGGAAGATGGTCATTATCTTATAGTCCATTTGATATAAATTGCAAAGTTTTGTATTAGAGTTTATTGTGTTTCCACTTGATTTTTTTGAAAATTGTTGCCACTGCATTTCTTCACTTCTTCTTTCTTTGTATGTGGCTGTTAAGCTTTCAATCAATGGAGAATATTGAAGAATTGTGTATTGAAACTTTAGAGAGAAGCTTCTAGATAGAGAGAAAATAAGTGTATTTTCTTCTTCCTCTTTTTCCAAAAATGTGAAAAATCAGTACAAAGATATTTTTAATCCCCTTTTATATTCTCGTTATATTCTCGAGGTAAAATTGTCCAAAGCAAAATATAAAAGCTGGACCGGGTCTAACTAACTATGATATTACAGTTGGGCCAAAGCCAGATACAAATGAATATTGGACTAGATAGTTGACGAGTTCAACAACAAGATAGTTGACAAGTTCAACAACCATGCTTTATGTAACTCCAATACCCCCCCCCCCCCCAAGTTGGAGGGTGGGTACACTACCAACTTGCAGATCAAAGAATTCAACA
The DNA here is from genome assembly GCA_029990175.1 of Petunia secreta. Classification (NCBI taxonomy): domain Eukaryota; kingdom Viridiplantae; phylum Streptophyta; class Magnoliopsida; order Solanales; family Solanaceae; genus Petunia; species Petunia secreta. The sequence continues at coordinate 44,885,383 of JARKIP010000022.1, read as the reverse complement.
ACCATACTTTATGTAACTCCAATACCCTCCCCCCTCCCTAAATTGGAGGGTGGGCACACTACCAACTTGCAGATCAAAGAATGATGATGAGCTCTTGTCAAACACTTACTTAAAAACATCAGTAGGCTGCACAGTAGTGGAAACATGATGCAAAGAGATAAGACCATTTGCTAACTTGTTGCGAATGAAATGGCAATCCATCTCGATGTGTTTGGTCCGTTCATGGAAAACTGGGTTAGAAGCTATGTGGATTGCTGCCTAACTATCGCAAAGAACAGAAATGGGACCAACCATAGACAGACCCAAGTCATAGAACAATCGAACTAACCAAGAAAGCTCAGCCACCAACTTACTCATCTCTCGATAATTTGCTTCAGCAAAGGAGAGGGAAACTACATGCCGCTTCTTAGATTTCCAACTAACCAAACTGCCTCCTAAAAATACACAGAAACCAGTGACTGAACGTCTAGATTCAGGGCAAGCAGCCCAGTTACAACAACCAACAATGGAAAGATCAGGAGAATTATTCAACCAAATACTAACATTAGGAGTGCCTCGTAAATACCTCAAAACATGCAAGGCATCAGTCATGTGTGGAACCCGTGGATTCTTAAGAGAACCCGTGGATTCTTAAATATTGGACTGCAAATGAAAGGTCTGGCCTTGTGTGTGTTAGGAAGTTAAGTTTACCCACCATACTCCTATATGTATCAGGTCGAGGAAGGAAAAAACCAATATTAAATCGCAGTTTGACAGTTAAATCTAATGGACATACTACTGGAGAAACATCAGAACACTTGAAATCAGCCAACAAGTCAGAAATAAATTTCTTCTGATTCAATAGAACCCCATCAGGATGATAGAAACTTCAATCCCCAAGAAGTAATTAAGAAGACCCAGATCTTTTATTTTAAACTGAGCATCTAAGAAAGATTTTAGTGCAGAAATTTCATTCTTATCATCACTAGTAAGGATGATATCATCTACATAGACAACAAGAAACACACTAGAGTGAGAAGTTTTCTTGATAAAAAGAGAGTAGTCATTGAGGGAATGAATGTATCCCTTAGAACAAAGAGCCTGGGACAGCTTGGCATGCCACTGCCTAGAAGCTTGTCTCAGACCATAAAGGGATTTTTTCAGCTTGCAGACTAAATGAGAAGATGGAGGAAAAGTATAAGCGACAATAAGACCTTGAGGAAGCTTCATGTTAACCTCCTCATTCAGGTCACTATGCAAGAATTCATTGTTGACATCTAACTGGTACAAGGACCTCTTCATCTTAACTGCATAGGCAATGAGACCTCTAACAGTACACATCTTGACAACAGGGAAAAAAGTTTCATGAAAGTCAACCCCTGCTACCTGAGTCTCCCTCCTTACCACTAATCGAGCTTTATACCTCTCCACTGTACCATCAGCCTTATATTTGATTTTGTATACCTATTTGCAACCAATAGGTTTCTTATCCCTAGGAAACTCCACAATTTCCCAAGTCTAATTAGCCTGGAAAGCCTCAAATTCTTCTCTTATGGCTTCTTGCCAAGCAGGACTGGCAGCAGCCTGGGAATAATGGTGATGCTCTACTTCAGCAGATATAGCAGAAGAAAGAATAGTAGAAGAGGAGCAAGCAAGTGAAGGTGGAAGCTGAACCACATAATCTTGGAGATGAGAAGGCACAATGTGAGTTATGGAATGTCTGGTAGAGGTAATGGTGGGGTGTTGAAAAGAATCAGATGAAGGATTAATAGGAGCTGAAGATGGAAGGGAAGAAGCTGGAGTAGTTGAGGAAAAATCGGATGAAGGGGAAGTGGGATTAGTGACTGGAACCTGAGGTGAAACAAATATGGGAGGTTCCGGATCATGGGAAATAGAGAGAAGAATGTGAGATGCTAGAAAAGAGTCTAAAGGGAGGTGTAAAGGAAAGACAGATTCATGAAAAATGACATCCCTGGAGACTAAGACTAACTTGGTTTGCAAATTGTACAATTTGTACTATTTCTTAGCAAATGGGTACCCAATGAAGACACATGGTACAACTCTTGGCTGAAACTTGTCTCTTTGAGGTTTAGGAACAGAGGCATAACATAAGCAGCCAAAAGATTTGAGGTGTGCATAACTTGCGGGTGTGCCGTAAAGCATTTCATAAGGTGTCATATTAGAAAGCACTGAAGAATGGAATCTATTTATAAGGTAAGTGGCCGTGAAAACAAATCCCCCCAAAATTTTATAGGAAGTTTAGAGTAAAATAAAAGTTCTCTAGAAGTTTCTAACAAGTGATTATGTTTTCTCTCAACCACACTATTTTGTTGTGGTGTGTGAGGGCAACTTGTTTGGTGAAGAATTCCATTTTCAAAAAAAAAAAAAAAAAAAAAAAATTGACAAGCCAAATTCGAAGAGCCTAGTTCTAGGGCATTTGTCACTCCTAATGATCTTGACTGAAAGATTAAACTGTGTTTTAACCATGAAAATAAATGCTTTAAGCAAAGTAAAAGCATTATTTTTGGAATGTAACAAATGTGTCCAAGTAGCTCAACTATAGTCGTCTATTATAGTGAGAAAGTACTTTGCACCAGAGTATGTTTGAGTGTGATAGGGACCCCAGGTGTCAATGTGTATCAGTTGAAAAGGTAAAGTGGAGAAGGAAGTACTTTCAGGCAATTGAAGTCTAGGTTGTCTAGCTAATGGGCATATTGGACAATGAAAGACTGTTTAGAAGACAGCTGAGATGAGACAGAAGAAATATGCTTCATCTTAGAAAATGGTACATGCCCCAACCTATGATGCCAAAGTACATCAGGCAGATTCACATTAGAATTCACAGCAGAAGCAGAAACATTATATACATGTGGAATAGTTTTATTAAAATGTGATACTGAAGAACTATTTACAAGTGGATCTGTTTTATTAGAACTATTTACAGATTGATCAACATGATCAGGAACTAGATGAGTTTCAGTGACATTTGACACAACATGAGAATGACTAGAATTGAGATGAGGTAAAGGTACTTGAAGCTTGTAAAGTCCTTTGCTCAATTTACCAAGTTTCAGAAGCTTCTTCATGGAATGGTCCTGTATCAAGCAGGAAGAGGGAGTAAACAGAATGTTACAGGGAAGTTGTTCAATTAACCTGTGCACATAAATGAGGTTGTATTAAAACGTAGGAATGCAAAGAACATGTGTGAAAGTGTTAGAAGGCATCAAAGTGAGTGACCCTGTGCATGTCACTTTTACTTTGTAACTATTGGGTAAGGTTACCAAATATGGAACAGTAAGAGGTGTAATATTGAAAAGTAATGTCTTATCAGATGTCATGTGGTCGGTTGCTCCTTAATCTACTATCCAAACACTTTCATCTACTTTAGACATAATACATGAAGTAGATTTATCATAATTAAACACAAGGGAGAAGAAAGTAAAACCAGCATAGTTGGCAAAACCAATAAAGTTGGATCCATGGGTGGAATAAGTAAGAGTAGACTATTGCAGCAACATCATGAGTTGAGAGTACTGTTCCTTAGTCAGGCCAGGTACCATAGAAGAGGAAGAAGTTGAGTCTGGATCAGGATAAGACTCAACACTTGCAACAACACTATATTTCTTGCCTTTAGAGTAATTTGAAGGCCTTGGACCTTATTGTTGTTGCTGACTTTGTTGATGATTAAGCTTCAGACAAAACTCTATGGTATGTCCATCCTTGTTGCAGTATCTATAGAACTGATCTCCTCTGGATTGATCAAAATTTCTCTTCTGGTTGGCTTAATCAAAATTAGATCTCTGAAAGTTTTGTCTTTGTGAAGGCTGATGATCAAAGTTAACATTTTGGTTGTATTGTCTTTGTGATTTAGTCTGATCATAGGGTGCCTTCACAGAAAAGGACAATGCATCAGTGGAAAACTGAGTGGTGGAGGTTACGTGTCTTTGTCCTTCCTCTTGCAAAAGGATGTTGTAAGCATTATTCAGTGAGGGTAATGGATTCATCATTAAGATATTGCTTCGCACAGTTAAGCAAGTCTCATTGAGACCCATAAGAAATTGGTATAGTTTGTCTTCTTTATCCTCCTTCTTGATACAATCCTTAACAGAACATGTGCATTTATTTGCACTGCTTTTACCCATAGCTGTAAGCTCATCCCACAGCTTCTTCAACTTGTTGAAATAAGAAGCTATGTCCAGGTGTCCTTGACAAGAAGAGGCCAACTCCTTCTTGATTTCAAAAATTTTAGTCCCATTTATTGTTCCATATCTATTATTTAATTGTTTCCGAAAACTATCCGTCGTCTCAGAATATTGAACACTCTCTTCAATTTCTAGTGAGAGAGAACTGGTTAACCAAGATATTACCATATTGTTGCATCTCTCCCACTGCTTAATGTGTGGAGAACCCTCATCAGGTCTGCAGCAAGTCCTATCAATGAACGCTATCTTATTTTTAGCCGACAATGATACAATGACTCTTCTCTTCCATCCCTCAAAACCAGATTCAGAAAAGGGAACGTGAACCAAGGATGTTCCTGGTATATAAGAGGAATGAACATAAAGAGGACTGGAAGAATCAACTGTCTCAATGGAAGCACTAACAATGTTATGGTTACTCATTGTGTTATTGAAGGAATAGACTAATCACAATTATGTATAACTGGATACACTAATCACAATTCTGTAAAATTGGTGTGTAAACACTATACTTCACGGAATGATAATTCTTAGGTATGCAATCAACTAACCTCGACAAAAAACTGAGTAAAGATGATGAAATAGTTGCAATATACCCGATTGAGAAAAAATCATTGTAAGATAGCAAACCCTAGCTCTGAAAATCACTAATTCAATAAGATTACGCCGGTGAAAATGAACTGCTGTTGCCGGAAACCCTAGAGGATTAGCCGACGTCTCCAGAAAAGCATCAAAAACCAGAAACACAGAAAACTTTGGCACAATACTCACCGGTAAAACAGAGAAAAAGGCTCGTCGGAAAAAATTCTCCGACGAAATAGCTCGAAGGTAATATCGGCCGACTCAGCGTAACGAGAGGAGCAAGGATCTGTGCTCTGATACCATGTTAAGCTTTGAATCAACGGAGAAAATTAAAGAATTGTGTATTAAAACTTTGGAGAGAAGCTTCTAGATAGAGAGAGAAAATAAGCGTCTGTTCTTCTTCCTCTTTTTTAGAAAATATAAAAAATCTGTACAAAGATATTTTTAATCCCCTTTTATATACTCGGGATAAAATTGTCCAAATCAAAATATAAAAACTGGATCGGGTCTAACTAACTATGTTATTATAGTTGGGCCAAAGCCAGATACATATAATATTGGACTAGATAGTTGACAAGTTCAACAACCTTACTTCATGTAACTCCAATAGTGGCAATAGCGTAGCAATTAAAAATATTTTTAGCTCCACATTAAAGCATGGTATAGCTTTTAAGTGTCTTATGAAGTATAGCTAGAATTACATTGAGAGAAATTTGCCAAAAAGAAAAAAAATGAAATTATGCCAATGGGATATTAAAGTTCTGGATGACAAACCTGTTAAAGGTTGCCAAAAGAATATTCGTCGCAATCCAATTTAACGTGTTTGATTTATCACTTCTTCTTGCTTCAAGTCTTGGTGTTTTCGAGTATAAATGATACTTCATGGCTTCAAGATTTTTACTTCAAAGTTGTGATCAGTAAAGGTACAAACTTGACAACATATGTGACGATATCATATGCTTTTGTTTGAAAACTTGACATCTTCCACAAGCATTTTTGTAATTTTGTTTTATAAATAGCTTTTTTTTCCTTTGGTCGATAGATATTGACACAAATTTTGCACATGATTACTTTCTGTAAAAGGAATATCATCCCCACTTACCTTTAATCCGCCACCTTGCTCAAATCATCCCGCTCCCCTCCCTCCACCCCCACCCCTAAAAAAAAATCTATACACGCAAGTAGAGCCGTCAATTTGGCCTTTGGCCCGTGGATCGGCCCGACCTAGCCCTAGAATTTTTGGCCCGACCCAAATAGGCCCGTCTGCCCGTGAGGCTTGACTGAGGCTGGACCGGATTGGCCCGCGGGCTTTATGATAAAAATTAAAATAAATTATTTAATTCAAAATTATACATATTTAAAAAAAATTACAAGAAATTACAAAGAAGGAGATAAGTCAAACCTACTATATTTTAATTTTTATACACAGATATTTCTTACAAATATAAACTATAGTAAAATATCGTACCTCAACTGCGATAATACATCAAAGAGTCTTACAAATATATTTTTGAATACTTTGATTGTGAACTTAAAACTTGGTTACTGCATAATTTTGTATAACTTTATGTGGCTTGCATTTTTAGTTAAAATCTTAGAATAAAAAAAACTATAGAAAAAATAATTTAAAGGTAGGGCCGGCCCGATCCCAAAAATTTTCACCAGGTGCCCTCTGTAAGCCCTGGCTTAGGAGCAATGCCTCCATTTTAAAATGTTTTAACTAATTTCCCTCCACATCATTAGTTAGTACATAAAAGGACAATTTTACCCCTGCCTAAACCTAGTTCACAATGAGCCATTTCCTTCGTTAGTACATGAAAGGACAAAAGTTATTATTTTTATTTAATTTATGTTATAATGCAATTTCTATTTCGCCTAATACTTCATCTGTATTTTTTTCCTTTTGTCTGTAATTTTTTGGTAATTATTATTATATACTTATTTGCTAGTTTTTTTTTTTTTTAAAAAATTTGGATTGATGATCGTCGTATCAATTTTGAGGCTCCTATGATTTTTTAAAAAAAACTGATTTTGCTTGATTAATGTGATTTTAAGGTTCTTCTTGGATATAGCTATTTGATCTTCTTGTTGCCCATTGCATAGTTCTTAAAAGTCTTGGCTATTATCATTAATTGCAGATACTTTCTCTGCAAGTTGCCTATTGCACTAGAGCTTCAAGTTTTGGTTATAGTCAAGACTTGCAGAGACTTTCTCTGCAAACTGTTCATTGCACTAGAGCTTAAAGTCTTGGGTATTGCCAATACTTGCAGAGACTTTCTTTGCAAGCTGCTCATTGCACCAGAGCTTAAAGTCTTGGCTATTGTCATTACTTGAAGAGACTTTCTCTACAAGTTGCCTATTGCACTAGAGCTTCAAGTCTTGGTTATAGCCAAGATTTGCAGAGACTTTCTCTGCAAGTTTCTCATTACACAAGAGCTTAAAGTCTTGGCTATAGCCAAGAGTTGCAGAACTTTCTCTGTAACTTGCTCTTTTCACCAGTCATGAGTTTGTTTACTAAAGTATTGTCTATCAGGTATGAGTTTGTTTATTGTTTAGTAGTAGTTACTATGTGTTTTATTTCTCTTTGTTTTTGTCATGTTGACTTTGCATTTTGGTGATTGTATAGGAATATTTCTGCATATTAATTATGAGTTCACTATGGCACGTCGTAATGTATGTTCCCTTATATTTAATTTTTGTTTTGTTACCATATAACTTTTAATTTTTTTTGTCAAATAAGTATAGTTTATTTTTTGTTCCCAAAGTAGGGAGATCAAAATTTTAAGTTTAATCACTGGTTTGATGCCAAAGGTTGTTGGGGTGATGATGTGAAGTATAGTAGTTTGGTTAGTGAATTTTTTGACAGAGTGTCAGATGATGCTGTTAAAATGTGGAGTTTTTGGCAAATACCCCAAGCAGAGAAACCAGTAGGCATTCTTGACATGACTTTTATTAATTAGTGAATTATTTTCTTTCATTTTTTGTTCTTTTCTGTTTTGTTTTCATTTTTCATATTCAAGTTTTGTGTTTAATTTGTACAGCGTTGAATGTGGTGTTTATACAATAAAGTTTGCTGACTTGATAATGAATAGGAAGGAGGTTTCAAGGTATAGGTTTACCCAGCTTAGGCAATATCAGCTTGATTTGGCTGTCAATATATGGTGTCATGCGAACTCCAAGGTAGCTGATGAGTATGAGCCCCTCCGAAGATGATAGGAGATGATTATCATGAATATAATGATTTGAAATATGAAAGAGAACTTGGCGTACTATTTGCTGTTGGAAGAAACAACTGAACATGTAGTATTGTGAATGAGTGGCTATATTTTTAAATTTTTAGGAATGTTACTTGTGATGATTACTTTATGTGAATTTGGTAATAGTGTGTTTTGGTTTATAATGTATGAATATGCGCAAGAAATTAATGGTGTAAGGAGTATTCTTATAACTATTAATATTTTGGTTAGTGGATTGTGTCTCATTTTATATGTATGATTGTTTTAATTATTTGTTAGTGCTGCTTAATACCTTTTTTTGTTGTTTCATTTACTTAGGCTATTCTATATTTGTGTTTTTAAAAGCGGAAAAATATCATGTAGTTGGTAAGGAAGAGGTCGAGTGTAAATATAGATTTTTCCAAGACTTCAAAGCAAGTTAGATGTGCATAAAGGGGGGTTGGGGTAAAGAGAGTGTTACCCTTTTGCCAAGTCTTGTAGTCACTGTTGGAGTTGTGATAGAAGGGTTCGAGGGCAAACGTTGCCCTGCCAACACTTGACGAAATGTTGGCTTGAAGAAGGGGGGAGGGCATCGAGGAAAGTGTTTTCTATTTGCCAAGAACTCAAGGCAATTATTGGATTTAAAAAAGATAGGTTTCGAGGGCAAATGTTGCCCTGCCAAGACTTCAAGGCAATTTAGTCCCGAGAAGGGGAGAGTGATTGAGAAAAGTTTTGGCCGCTTTCCAAGAGGTTGAGGCTAAGTGGTTATGAGTTGGTACGAGTTTAAGTAGGTTAATAAAAAGTGAAATGCATTTTTTTTAAGACAAAGTTCATTAATAGTACAAATAATAAGTAGTTAACAATTTAAATTCAAGTTCATAAGAGTAACTAAAATGAAGTATGGGGTAACTTTCTTCTTGTAAAGTCAATAAATTGACCTTTTTTTTAATACAACATAATTCTATGTTCTGCTTTACTCATAACGAAATCCCTTGTGCTATCGGTTCTGCTGTTATTTGATGACATGTTATTTCTTTTTAACAGCTTCTACTATGAAACGGGATCTTATGAAGTTCTCATCATTCTTCACCAAATATATGCAAGTGATAAATTCTTGATTGTTTGCTACGATGCCCTTGCACGTTTCCAGATTGGTATCAAATTATATTTTTGCTTCACTCTCATCATTTCTGATGCTTAAAGCATTAAAAATTTCCTTTTCAAATGCTTAGCAGGTAATACTATATTTCACAAGTATCAATGTTATGGTTCATATATTTATTGCTTGCATCTCATTTTCCATTGTAAACGATGTATATGCAATTTGTTGCCATATGACTAATTCTGCACATAATGAAGACGAATGATATGCTAAGATTTTTCATGGATAGATCACAAAGATAGAAGCAGATCTTGGTATATAGGAAGAGAATGTTGGGTAAACTCTTGCCCCTTGTTGTTGGACAAGATCTTAAAGTACTGGCTATTGCCAAGACTTACAAAGTCTTTCTCTATAAGTTGCCCATTGCACATAGCTTAAAGACTTGACTATTGCAGAGACTTGCAGAGACTTTTTTTGCAAGTTGCCCATTACACAAACTTAAAGTCTTGGCAATGACTTTCTCTGCAAGTTGTCCACTGCACCAGAGCTTAAAGTCCTGGCTATTACTAAGACTTATGGCAATAGCCAAGACTTATAGACACTTTCTCTGTAGTTTGCCTATTGCACCAGAGCTTAAACTCGTGGCAATAGCCAAGACTTGCAGAGACTTTCTCTGCAAATTGCCCATTGCACCAGAGCTTAAACGCTTAGCAAGAATTGTGGAGACTTTCTCTGCAATTAGTCCATTGCACCAGACCTTAAACTCTTGGCAATAACCAAGACTTGCAGAGACTCTCTCTGCAAGGTGCCCATTAAACCAGAGCAATGGGCAACTTGTTGTTCATATTTTCACTACTTGAATATCTATCTAATGTCATCTGCTGCCCATACAACAAGTTTTTTTCAATCCTTATGAAAAAAATTCATAGCTCGTTCAGGTAATATGTAGTTATACTGAATTTTAAGCAAAATTAAATAGAAGTTATATTTTAAGCAAAATTAAATAGAAGTTAAACGAAATTATGTATAATTTAATGCAACATTTAGTAAAACTTAGTAGGAACTTGAAGGAATCTAACTTTGAATCTTCATTTCAATGGAGGAATCTATAAAATTTGTAGGTTTTTAGGGTTTAGAGATTGTTTGAGGGAGGATAGTGTGGGTCTTTGTATTCGTTGCAAGGAGTATTTTCGTCCGAAATAAGTTTCATTAAATTAGAGGATATTTATGTTAAACCACTGTTATTGAGGGAAAAGATGCAACCAATGCTTACCGTGTCATATTTGTGCAATTCAGCCCCCTGTCCAGCCCGCGGCCCAAGTAAGGCTGGGTTGGGCTCATTATTTAGTGGCCCAACTAAATGCCAGGCCGGCCCGCCCAGCCCTTACAACTTTAAAAACCATGAGGCTTAGGTTGGGTCGGGCCGACCCAAATTGATAGCTCTACACACAAGTAACGTGCCTTTCATCTTACAAACCAATTAAATACCTAGTTCGAGACGAGTCTCGATGTAAAAAATTAAGATGCAATCCAAAAAATAAATGCATAGAAAGGTGAATTTGTTAATAAAATTAATATGAGTACAATTCTGCGCATTATGCGATTCTTGTCTAAAAGTTACTTACTTTGATTCGAAGGCTAGAATAACTTATCTCTTGAATGAATGATGCAGTAGATTTAAGCAAATAGATCATATTTATCATAACATTGGCGTAATTTTTGTCCATAACATCATGCATTTTTTTAAGTTACATTCCCTCCCCAAACCCTATACGGTCATATGGGCGGTTTGACTAATTTTGTGTCTAGAGCCAAACTTTAACATGGGGCCTTAAAAATTTTTTTAAAAAATAATATATATAATTCAAACTTTATTTTTTTTTTTAGCTTTTTGAGATGCAAAGTTATTATTAATTTTTTTATAATGAAGTTAATCTAATAAATCATTCTCAATTGATAATATATTCAAACCAATTTAATTTCTCCCAAGACCTTTATTGATATTAGATTTTGAGATAAAATTAGATCAATTTTACGTAAGCTACCATGTACCTTACTTTTTCACTTTAGATGACGTCTTTTTTAACTTACATACTACCTCAGTCCATTTTAAGTGTCCATCTTACTTTTTCTCATGTTTATTAAGAAAATATTAAATATTACTTTATCTGTTCCAGTTAAATATTCTTTTTAGTCTGTTCCAAAAAAATGAACTATTTCTAAACTTGGAAACAACTTAGCCCAAATTTACCTATGTGCCCTTAACGAAATTATTTATATCCACATAAATACCAATGAGTTAGTTTGGATCATAAGTTTTAAAAATCTTCATTTCTTTTGTTAAACATTGTGTCATAACAAACAAGTTCATATAAATTAAATTGGATGGAGCATATATTTTACCATATTTTCGTGATGTACTAATCTGGAATACCAAACTTAAGTACAACTATTCATTGCTTACATTATTAATTGCATGGGTAAGATTAGAAAAGAATGATTAAATTTGCATTGATTTTTTAAAGTGACACTTATTTTGATAAAAATAAAAAGAAAAAAATAAACACTTATTAAGAAACATAGATAACATAACCTATTATGTGTAACAAAAATGGGCCCCACAAATGTGAGGCCTAAAGAAGTGACTTCACCTGCTTTAGGGGAGGGCCGACCCTGTATGGTCGCATAATGTTTCGTGCATTGAAATGTTCTTTACAACAGGGTCCGCCAAAGGGTGAAGCCATTAAAGCAATTGCTTTAGGCCTCACCCTTATAGGGGCCCCTAATTTTACCCACTTATGTAGAAAAGTTGAATATAATTCTTAAAAAAAAAAAATAACATTTTGATTGTGATTGATTTTACCTTGCTGCAAAGGTTTGGGATTGTGAATTATCCCCTAAATCCTGAATAAATTAGGCCTTTGCGTCTAAATATGCATCGTTATTTTTTCTCAATGAAAGATCTGTAGATTTTATTCTCTTTCTTAGATTCTCTATGAGTCAGTCTACTAGTATTAAGATCAAAATTAATAAAATCTTACCTATTATTAATGATGACTCAAAATATTAAATGAATTAGCCCTATTATTAATTATAAATGAACTATTAGAAGAAATCCAATTATAAAAATTATTCATGACTTTGCATTCAAAAAAGTTTAACAAAACAAATTTTAAATAAAATTATATGTGATGACATGTTTTTTCTAAGAAAAAAAATTGAGGCCCTCAATGAGGTTTGCTTTTAGGTCCTCTATTTCGTTGGTCGTCCCTGCTTTACAGCATCATGCATCCGGATCCATTGCTCCATTTCTAACTTTGGCCATTCGACATACAAAAGGAAATTGTATAACTAAATTATAAGAGTTCTAATGGGAGAGATTAGTTGATTCTAGACTTGGGACAATGTGCTTCACAAGTCGATTTATCTAGATAACATAAAGTCGTTGGTCGGAATGGTATACGGCAACACCAGCAATCTGGACCAAGTTGGCAAGGCTGCACAAGGCAGGCAATCAGCACTATTTTCTCACCTTCTGATGGACCATTGTGTCCCTGATTTTGAATCATGTTGCCTTCATTGTACATATTGCCTGTATTCAACCAATAAATTTCTTTAATAATTAAGATTAGTGAATGGAAGAAGTGACATAGTAAAATATAAGAATAATAACATTGGTGAAAAAGAGGAAATAACAGCATTTGGATTATTTTTTCTGGTTAAAAGCTTCTTGGAGAAGGTTTGTGAATTTACGTTAGTACACACTTGGTGGTTTTTACGTTTATGAAAAATATGTTCTTTTGTTTTCGGGGACAAAACATTATTTTTTATTTAAATATAAAAATATTCCTAACAGATAAAGGGCTTATGGGTCCAACAAAAACTCAAATTTAAGTTTATGTTTCATTGAAGGAATAATAAGGACTCGAAATTTCAGGGCCGTAATAGGTAACTTACATTCAGTAGTGATTAAGGCGTAGAAGACAAAAAAGAAGACGATAAGATGCTCCAACTTAGCTTCAACCATGATTTTCAAAAGTTCAAAATGAGATGCGAGATGAAGATATGAAGGTGGTGGATTATTTTTGTATCTTTTGGTGGAGCTTACCCTTATAAATATAATAGCCTTATATGGAAATGGTAAGATAATTAAGAATTGAGATAATTTATCAAATTGAGCAATTAAATCTTTTCCAAAAAGTTATTGAAAAGATAAAATAATAGTAATAATAGTATTAATATTTCCAACTTGGTAAAAACTTGATTGAGTACATAGAAAAATGAGATGCGAGATGAAGATACGATGGTGGTGGATTACTTTTGTATCTTTTGGTGGAGCTTATCCTTATAAATATAACGGAAAAGGATCAAACTATTGAAATTAGATCAACTTTGCCCTTGGTTTGAAAATGGTTTCAAAAATGCCCTTGTAGTCAGAAAAGCAGACCACATATGTCCTTTTCGGTTAACGAAAATCTACATCTGCTATAAGTCAGCTAGAATATTACGTAGAATTATTACATTAATATCCATTAACCCTATCCCATTGATGCAATAACTTGTTGACAATATCCCCTCACCCTGTTTCCGTATTTCTCCTCCTTTCCTCCTTATTTTCTTTTGCTCTTCTTTTTCTTTTACTTGCCCATCACTTCTCATCTTTCATTTCTCTAGCCACAAATTAACAGTGTTGTGCCTGTGGTTTTATAAGAAACAACGAAGAGGTTTCTGTCCCATTTGTCGGTTTATTTTGTTTTGGCAGTGGAGCTTTTTCGAAGTGAGAAAATGGTCTCCACTCTTGTTTGGTGGGTTTTTCTTGTTTAATAGGGTTTCCTGGTGCTTTATTTGGCGGTGAAAGGTGATTTTGGGTCTTCTATGATTTTGAGTACCTTTTTATTTAATGAAAATTTTCAAGTAGTTAGACCCTTATGCATTTTTCCTTCTTTAATTTGCATAGGTAATGAACAAACTGTAGATTTTCTTTGCTCAAATGGAGAGAGATATGATGATGGTATCTTTGTAGTTCTGAAGTTGCTCTATTTCCTTTACCTCTTTTTTGGATTTTTTTTTCTGTTAATAAGAGTGATGGAAGATAATTACCAAAAATACAAACAACCCAATGTCACTTAAGTAGCTTTTTGGTTTATAACTTTTTAGATAATTCTGTCGACTATTTCTTTAAAGAAGCTTAGAACTATCTTATATGGCTTTTCTTTGGAGTAATTATAACTAACTTTTATTGATTCAAAACTTAAAAAAAGAAAAGAAGAAGATGATGAATGAACTATGTTGATGAAGAAAAGATGTAGTGATGGAAGTTGTAGCGGAGAAGATGATGACTAATCATACGTGGACAACCATCTCAACGACACATTATTCTTTTAGGATGGTCATTGCTTAGCTGTTAACGGAGAATGGTATATGTGGTCTGCTTTTTTGACAGCAAAGATATTTTTGAGACCGTTTTTAAGTGGAGGGTAACGTTGATCTATTTTCAATAGTTCAAAGATATTTTTGATCCTTTTTCATAAATATAATAGCATTCGATAGAAATGGTAGGATAATTAAGACTTGAGATAATTTATCAAATTGAGCAATTAAATCTTTTCCAAAAAGTTATTGAAAAAATAAAATAATAGTAATAATAGAAATAATAGTAATAATGTTTCCAACTTGGTAAAAACTTGATTGATTACATCGAAAAAATAATAATGATAATAATATTTTCAAATTTTTCCTTCTAATACTATTTGATTGCACCCAAGTTGCTTCCAAATCATATTTAACAAATTACGTAGGAAATAGATAGTAACCTAGTATAGTATTCGTGAGCAGTGACAATATTATCAAGCTAATTACCTGATAAACTGAGCAAATTGCTACGTCTTTGTTAAGTATCTATAGTGGTCAAAATACGATCTATCTACTATAGGCTTGACTGGCCATTTTTTGGAGGAAGTTCACAAATAGCTATTTTTTGGGCCGCCATTATAGTTTAAGTCATTTGTAGGCAAAATTTTGCATAGTTAGCCATTTTACCTACTTCAGAGTTTAGACCATTGAGATTGAAGTTCAATCCAGATTAACCTAACTTCAGCCTCTTTTGGCCTGAAGTTGAAATATGCGATATATATATATATATATATATATATATATATATATATATATATATATATATATATATATATATATATATATATATATATATATATATATATAGCTTAACTTTAAACTAAAGTTTTCAATTTAATTTGAAGGTGAGCCCAACTTCACCCTTTTGATCTTAATGTAGCTTATTTTTAGACGAATAAACTTAAGTTGAGTTAACTTCAGACCATGGGCTCATAACTTCAATCACATGATTTGAAAGTGAGTGGCTAATTACAAATAATTTCCATAAATGGCTAAAACTAAATGAGAACGGTAAAAGTGGCCCCTTGCGATCCTAAATTTTTCGAACCAACTCAAAACATTGTGTGTCCATTTATTAGAGTATTTATCAAAATTTAAAGGCAGAATACATAGATGGCCCCTTGAAGTTGGCTTCGATTCCCAGTTGAACACCTTAATTTACCCAATGATCAGATAGACACCTCTTCTTGGTAGAAGTATGCCTCGTGAATACCCAACGCTCACATGGCAAAACATATATGTTTCACTCAGCTTTGGGCGCGTGGAGCTTCCATATTTCGTATGCTATCTTCTTTTATTAAATAATATTAATTTACGTGTGGGTCCCACTTGAAAAACACTAATCCAAGCTTCTTCAAACTCACCCACTCCCCGCTCTGCCTACTGTAGCAGTTTCTCCATAGCTTTCATCAAGCTAACACCCTTTTGTCCAAAAATTCAGTATTTTTAGAAGCAAACAACAACTTACAAGCAATTTCTACATTGGATCTTCTTCTTCCATAATGATCCCGCCACTTCCAGCGCCACCTTCTGCCGAAAAATCCACCGGCTCTCTTTAAGTTTGGATAATTACTAACAATTCAATCCAATATTTTTGCAAAACAAGACAGATCAAAGAATCCCATCAACTCCTGTTTAGAGAGCCCAATCCCACCCAACGTACCTACGAGCTTCTCATCCTGTGTTGCTCCCAAAAACACTCCCTCTCTGATGCTCTAATTGTTCACAATAAATTAATTAAAGATGGAATCGAACAGGATCCCGTTTTGTCCATTTAACCCATTGATATGTACTATGAGTTAGAGGGAAAGGGTGGAAGAGTGGCGGGGGAAAAGGGGAGGGTAGCAGGTGGTAAATTAGAAAGGGGTGGTGGTGGGATGGTCTAATTTTTGGGGAAGAGAAGATAAAAAATTTTAATTGATAGTATTTGGTTTATTTTTGCAAATTTGTATTTTTCCTTTTTAATAATAGGTGATTTCTTTTTAAATAACACGAGTCGTTATTTTATTGGGCTGCTTTACACGTCAGCAGCGAGTGAGATTCACTCAAAAGAGCTTACGGTTACCGGTGTTCACGAGGCATACTTCTACCAAAAAGAGGTGTCTATTTGATCATTGGGTAAATTAAGGTGTTCAACTGGGAATTGAGGCCAACTTCAAGGGGTCATCTATGTATTCTGCCAAATTTAAACTCATTTAAATTTATCTAACTATATAAACAGTCAACTATGTAAATATTCTTGTAAATATACAGGAAAGAAACAAGAAGTTGACGAGAATTGAATAAGGAAGATAAAGCTTTCGTTAATATCTTCTCAGTGTACTTCATTCAATAGCTGAAATAAACCTTTATAGGATGTAAAATCATCCAAAAGTTATAATTTGTCTTAATGAGACATAAGAGTAAATATGAGCATTCATTGAATTGAATGAAGAAGAGATGAATGGACAAAATATTTATGAAATTGGATATCCACACATTCAATGGATTTATAACACTCCCCC
The DNA here is from genome assembly GCA_029990175.1 of Petunia secreta. Taxonomy (NCBI): domain Eukaryota; kingdom Viridiplantae; phylum Streptophyta; class Magnoliopsida; order Solanales; family Solanaceae; genus Petunia; species Petunia secreta. The sequence goes on along the minus strand of JARKIP010000022.1, from coordinate 44,868,390 downwards.
TTGGATGTCCAGATATTATGTGCCTTGTTGAAACCTTACTAGAAAAAAAATTAATGGTAAAAAGCCTAGTGAAGGAAAAAAAGTACACACATCTTGCAATACGCATTAAGAGTTGCCTCATTAAAAATCTTACCAGGAAAACCCAATGGGATAAAACTATGGTTAAGGGAAAAAGAGTGTAGCGCGTCTTTTACTCCCACCCATAAAGCCATCATTGATATTTCAGAAATGACACATCCAATCTTGTATATCAGCTTCTCAAATGTTGAAGTTGGTGATGACTTAGTAGAAAAATATGTGAAATTTACACTAGAATAGATTGTTGAATATTTATTCAACCATTCTTCTGTAAAATTTAGACTCCTTCTATCTTCATCTCAGTTGAATTATTCATTCAATATTATCTCTATATAATATTGAGATCTTTGTCTTCAAAGAAAGATACAGTGTAATTAAGTATGTTGAGTCATTGATTTCAATCATTCATATTGTCAGCTGGCTAGCTTCATGATTGGTTATTATCTCTTCATGATTTGAAGATGTAGAAACTATAATTTGTCTTGTAGAACGGCATAATATAGTGTGTCTCCACAAGTAAATAAATAGCTTGTTGAGGTTGGGCTTTCATGGATCAAACAAATATCTTATACCCTTCCAATGTGTTTGCATTGAGGAAGTATTAAATCTTGTTGATAAGCTTATAATAAAAGCTTTATCTGATGGAGTATTGTTGGTAAGAAACTTCAATGCACCAACTGCAGTAAGATATAATATTTCTTCATCGAGAAGCTCGCTAAGGCGATTTTATGCCACATGTGGCCGGATTGATTTAATCCATATAAATATTTATGAAGCTTTATTGAATAAGTTTCTGGAAAATTTTAAATGCTTCAGGCATTTTGAATTCTTCTTGAATCCTTCAAGGATTTTCATAAATATTTGATTGTCAAATAAACCATATAAATAGGATGTAACAACATCCATCATAGCATACCAAATCTTTCATGCACTGCCAGACATACAAGATACTTGAAGTTCATTGCATCCATCCTGGAAAATATGTCTCCATATAATCGATGCCTGGTTTTTGTAAAAATCATTGTGCCACAAGCCGTAATTAACATCTATCGACTTAATTTTTTTCATTTCACATGGAATTGTATTATACCCACTGGATTTACATCTTCAGGTATTCGGACTATAGGTCCGAATACTTCACATATGCCAGGTGAAGCTAATTCTACTCGAATGCATTTTTTTCATTTATGGCCAATAGAATATATCTGTATTTCTAACTGACTTAAGTTCAAGATCCTCATAATCATTCATAAAATTGAGCTTTAAAATTTATGCAAGATATCATTGACGTTTATTTTAGATCGATTCCAGACACGACATAACTTACTGAGATCTCTTCATATTCATTATGTTTCAGGTACCTGAACCTCTCCTGATGAGGTTTTATGAAGTGTTATGTCATGTGATCTTCTAGAATCTTGCCTCGATATTTGACCATCTTAAAACATTTGCTCTTTTCATCTTTGGAACCGAAGGGTCTAAGCGTCTCATAGACTCATTTGCATAAATAAATTGTCCTACCAGGACATAAATTCAAATTGGAGCATTTACAGCTGGAATATAATATTAATTTTAGGTCAGTATATGTGTATGGCAGTGACTTATCTTTAAATGAGGATCATATCAATGATAGTTCATTTCATTCATTCGTCAGCTGCTTTGGTTATTCTCTCCCCTTTATGCTAAACTACTGTTATTGAGGGAAAAGATGCAACCAATGCTTACCGTGTCATATTTGTGCAATTCAGCCGCCCTGTCCAGCCCGCGGCCCAAGTAAGGCTGGGTTGGGCTCATCATTTAGTGGCCCAACTAAATACTAGGTCGGCCCGCCCAGCCCGTCCAACTTTAAAAACCGTGAGGCTTGGGCTGGGTCGGGCCAACCCAAATTGATAGCTCTACACACAAGTGACTTGCCGTTCATCTTACAAACCAATTAAATACCTAGTTTGAGACGAGTCTCGATGTAAAAATTAAGATACAATCCAAAAAATAAATGCATAGAAAGGTGAATTTGTTAATAAAATTAATATGAGTACAATTCCGTGCATTATGCGATTCTTGTCTAAAAGTTACTTATTTTGATTCGAAGGCTAGAATAACGTATTTCTTGAATGAATGATGCAGTAGATTTAAGTAAATAGATCATATTTATCATAACATTGGCGTAAATTTTGTCCATAACATCATGCATTTTTTTAAGTTACATTCCCTCCCCAAACCCTATACGGTCACATGGGCGGTTTGACTAATTTTGTGTCTAGAGCCAAACTTTAACATGGGGCCTTAAAATTTTTCTTTTAAAAATAAAATATATAATTCAAAGTCTATTTTTTTTTTTTTTTTTTTTTTTTAGCTTTTTGAGATGCAAAGTTATTATTAATTTTTTTATAATGAAGTTAATCTAATAAATCATTCTCAATTGATAATATATTCAAACCAATTTAATTTCTCCAGAGACATTTATTGATATTAGATTTTGAGATAATATTAGATCAATTTTATGTAAGCTCCCATGTACCTTACCTTTTCACTTTAGATGATGTTTTTTTTAACTTACATACTACCTCAGTCCATTTTAAGTGTCAATCTTACTTTTTCTCATGTTTATTAAGAAAATATTAAATATTACTTTATCTGTTCCAGTTAAAAATTCTTTTTAGTCTGTTCCAAAAAAATGAACTATTTCTAAACTTGGAAACAACTTAGCCCCAATTTACCTATGTGCCCTTAACAAAATTATTTATATCCATACAAATACCAATGAGTTAGTTTGGACCATAAGTTTTAAAAATCTTCATTTCTATTGTTAAACATTGTGTCATAACAAACAAGTTCATATAAATTAAAATGGATGGAGCATATATTTTACCATATTTTCGTGATGTACTAATCTGGAATACCAAACTTAAGTACAACTATTCATTGCTTACATTATTAATTGCATGGGTAAGATTAGAAAAGAATGATTAAATTTGCATTGATTTTTTAAAGTGACACTAATTTTGATAAAAATAAAAAGAAAAAAAAACACTTATTAAAAAACATAGATAACATAACCTATTATGTGTAACAAAAATGGGCCCCACAAATGTGAGGCCTAAAGAAGTGACTTCACCTGCTTTAGGGGAGGGCCGGCCCTGTATGGTCGCATAATGTTTCGTGCATTGAAATGCTCTTTACAACAGGGTCCGCCAAAGGGTGAAGCCATTAAAGCAATTGCTTTAGGCCTCACCCTTATAAGGGCCCCTAATTTTACCCACTTATGTAGAAAAGTTGAATATAATTCTTAAAAAAAAAAAAAAACATTTTGATTGTGATTGATTTTACCTTGCTGCAAAGGTTTGGGATTGTGAATTATCCCCTAAATCCTGAATAAATTAGGCCTTCGCGTCAAAATATGCATCGTTATTTTTTCTCAATGAAAGATCTGTAGATTTTATTCTCTTTCTTAGATTCTCTATTAGTCAGTCTACTAGTATTAAGATCAAAATTAATAAAATCTTACCTATTATTAATGATGACTCAAAATATTAAATGAATTAGCCCTATTATTAATTATAAATGAACTATTAGAAGAAATCCAATTATAAAAATTATTCATGACTTTGCATTCAAAAAAGTTTAACAAAATAAATTTTAAATAAAATTATATGTGATGACATGTTTTTTCTAAGAAAAAAAATTGAAGCCCTCAATGAGGTTTGCTTTTAGGTCCTCTATTTCGTTGGTCGTCCCTGCTTTACAACATCATGCATCCGGATCCATTGCTCCATTTCTAACTTTGGCCATTCGACATACAAAAGGAAATTGTATAACTAAATTATAAGAGTTCTAATGGGAGAGATTAGTTGATTCTAGACTTGGGACAATGTGCTTCACAAGTCGGTTTATCTAGATAACATAAAGTCGTTGGTCGGAATGGTATACGGCAACACCAGCAATCTGGACCAAGTTGGCAAGGCTGCACAAGGCAGGCAATCAGCACTATTTTCTCACCTTCTGATGGACTATTGTGTGCCTGATTTTGAATCATGTTGCCTTCATTGTACATATTGCCTGTATTCAATCAATAAATTTCTTTAATAATTAAGATTAGTGAATGGAAGAAGTGACATAATCAAATATAAGAATAATAACATTGGTGAAAAAGAGGAAATAACAGCATTTGGATTATTTTTTCTGGTTAAAAGCTTCTTGGAGAAGGTTTGTGAATTTACGTTAGTACACACTTGGTGGTTTTTACGTTTATGAAAAATATGTTCTTTTGTTTTCGGGGACAAAACATTATTTTTTATTTAAATATTAATATAAAAATATTCCTAACAGATAAAGGGCTTATGGGTCCAACAAAAACTCAAATTTAAGTTTATGTTTTATTGAAGGAATAATATAGACTCGAAATTTCAGGGCCGTAATAGGTAACTTACATTCAGTAGTGATTAAGGCGCAGAAGACAAAAAAGAAGACGATAAGATGCTCCAACTTAGCTTCAACCATGATTTTCAAAAGTTCAAAATGAGATGCGAGATGAAGATATGAAGGTGGTGGATTATTTTTGTATCTTTTGGTGGAGCTTACCCTTATAAATATAATAGCCTTATATGGAAATGGTAAGATAATTAAGAATTGAGATAATTTATCAAATTGAGCAATTAAATCTTTTCCAAAAAGTTATTGAAAAGATAAAATAATAGTAATAATAGTATTAATATTTCCAACTTGGTAAAAACTTGATTGAGTACATAGAAAAATGAGATGCGAGACGAAGATACGATGGTGGTGGATTACTTTTGTATCTTTTGGTGGAGCTTATCCTTATAAATATAACGGAAAAGGATCAAACTATTGAAATTAGATCAACTTTGCCCTTGGTTTGAAAATGGTTTCAAAAATGCCCTTGCAGTCAGAAAAGCAGACCACATATGTCCTTCTCGGTTAACGAAAATCTACATCAGCTATAAGTCAGCTAGAATATTACGTAGAATTATTACTTTAATATCCATTAACCCTATCCCATTGATGCAATAACTCGTTGACAATATCCCCTCACCCTGTTTCCATATTTCTCCTCCTTTCCTCCTTATTTTCTTTTGCTCTTCTTTTTCTTTTACTTGCCCATCACTTCTCATCTTTCATTTCTCTAGCCACAAATTAACAGTGTTGTGCCTGTGGTTTTATAAGAAACAACGAAGAGGTTTCTGTCCCATTTGTCGGTTTTTTTGTTTTGGCAGTGGAGCTTTTTCGAAGTGAGAAAATGGTCTCCACTCTTGTTTGGTGGGTTTTTCTTGTTTAATAGGGTTTCCTGGTGCTTTATTTAGCGGTGAAAGGTGATTTTGGGTCTTCTATGATTTTGAGTACCTTTTTATTTAATGAAAATTTTCAAGTAGTTAGACCCTTATGCATTTTTCCTTCTTTAATTTGCATAGTTACATGAACAAACTGTAGATTTTCTTTGCTCAAATGGAGAGAGATATGATGATGCTATCTTTGTAGTTCTGAAGTTGCTCTATTTTCTTTACCGAAAGATGATTACCAAAAATACAAACAACCAAAAGTCACTTAAGTAGCTTTTTGGTTTATAACTTTTTAGATTATTCTGTCGACGATTTCTTTAAAGAAGCTTAGAACTATCTTATATGGCTTTTCTTTGGAGTAATTATAACTAACTTTTATTGATTCAAAACTTAAAAAAAGAAAAGAAGAAGATGATGAATGAACTATGTTGATGAAGAAAAGATGTAGTGATGGAAGTTGTAGCGGAGAAGATGATGACTAATCATACGTGGACAACCATCTCAACGACACATTATTCTTTTAGGATGGTCATTGCTTAGCTGTTAACGGAGAATGGTATATGTGGTCTGCTTTTTTGACAGCAAATATATTTTTGAGACCGTTTTCAAGCGGAGGGTAACGTTGATCTATTTTCAATAGTTCAAAGATATTTTTGATCCTTTTCCGTAAATATAATAGCATTCGATAGAAATGGTAAGATAATTAAGACCTGAGATAATTTATCAAATTGAGCAATTAAATCTTTTCCAAAAAGTTATTGAAAAGATAAAATAATAGTAATAATAGTAATAATGTTTCCAACTTGGTAAAAACTTGATTTATTACATAGAAAAAATAATAATGATAATAATATTTTCAAATTTTTCCTTCTAATACTATTTGATTGCACCCAAGTTGCTTCCAAATCATATTTAACAAATTACGTAGGAAATAGATAGTAACCTAGTATAGTATTCGTGAGCAGTGACAATATTATCAAGCTAATTACCTGATAAACTGAGCAAATTGCTACGTCTTTGTTAAGTATCTATAGTGGTCAAAATACGATCTATCTACTATAGGCTTGACTGGCCATTTTTTTTGAAGGAAGTTCTCAAATAGCTATTTTTTGGTCCGCCATTGTAGTTTAAGTCATTTGTAGGCGAAATTTTGCATAGTTAGCCATTTTACCTACTTCAGAGTTTAGACCATTGAGATTGAAGATCAATCCAGATTAACCTAACTTCAGCCTCTTTTGGCCTGAAGTTGCAATATGCGATATATATATATATATATATATATATATATATAGCGTAACTTTAAACTAAAGTTTTCAATTTAATTTGAAGGTGAGCTAAACTTCACCCTTTTGATCTTAATGTAGCTTATTTTTTGACGAATAAACTTAAGTTGAGTTAACTTCAGACCATGGGCTCATAACTTCAATCACATGATTTGAAAGTGAGTGGCTAATTACAAATAATTTTTATAAATGGTTAAAACTAAATGAGAACGGTAAAAGTTGCCCCTTGTGATCCTAAATTTTTCGAACCAACTCAAAACATTGTGTGTCCATTTATTAGAGTATTTATCAAAATTTAAACTCATTTAGATTTATCTAACTATATAAACAGTCAACTATGTAATTATTGTTGTAAATATACAGGAAAGAAACAAGAAGTTGACGAGAATTGAATAAGGAAGTGACACGACCCGAAATCCGGTTAGGCCGTGCGGGCACCCGACATCCTCCCCTAGACCCGTCAGGCAAACCCTTACCAATTAAGTTAGGAAAATAAATATAATAATTCATAAATAAGGACAAGACTTAAAAAAAACTACTGACATACTGATACCTCTAAGCTGTACAAAAGAAATTACAGCTGATTACCCATCATACTAGGTTTAGGCCTATCCAGACTAGACATCTAAGAGTACAAAAGAAGACAGATACCTCCTGAAGGGAGCAAATTGCAACTGAAATACTACATAAAACTGGTGGCCATCCTGAATAAAAGCTGGCTTACCCTGACAGCTGAAGTCGTCTTCGCTCCTGAACAACGTGGCGAACTCAATCCTAGAGCGAACCTGCCGAAACAAAATAGATAGACAAGAAACAAAAAAAAAACAAACAAGGGTGAGTCAAAAGGACTCAATAAGTGGGGCAGACTAGCCACCTCAAAGAATAGGATAGCTAGCCAGGGAGAAAAGAAACAGATAAACCAAATTCCTCTTATTTAAATTATGAAAAGGCAGAGTCAGTTAATAACTAGAAACACGTATGGAATCACAAACTATTCAACAACCAGGAACGTAAGATATCCAGAATATATAGGTATCCCGAACACATCAACAATCAGAAATACATCCTGTTGCGGCGTGCAACCCGATCCATATATTCATTATGTTGCGGCGTGCAACCCGATCCATATATTTATTCTGTTGTGGCGTGCAGCCCGATCCCCGCAACCCAGAATATGAGCCAGAAATATATAGACAAATAAGCAATGCACGTATAAGCAGAACAGTAGTTATGTACCACAAGTCTACGCAATGGTATGAAATGAAATGAAATGATATGAGATGAAATGAAATGAAATATGATGCAAGGGTCACATGTGCCCGTCATCCCATCCCGAAGCGGAATACTCCTGCATTCGAGGGGAATCTAATCTGATAACCAACTGGAGCGGAATACTCCTGCTCCTGGGGCGGAATACTCCTGCACCCGATATAATATAAACCAGAGGCGGAATACTCCTGCACTCTCTTGGGGCGGAATACTCCTGCACCCGATATAATATAAAGCTAAGGTGGAATACTCCTGCACTCTCCTATGGCGGAATACTCCTACCCTCAATATGATACAATGGAGCGGAATACTCCTGCTCCTGGGGCGGAATACTCCTGCACCCAATATGATATGCAATGTAATGTATATGAATGACATATAATGCATATGAATGCAATGTGATGCAATAATAACCCTTCACCGGTGCGGGACTCTCATGGACAGCCGTGAAATAGATGCCAACTCAGAGCCAGAGTACAATGCTTAAATCCTCAATGCAACACCAACAACAGGACATAACATATAATATATAATATAAATCCAAAGCTAAGGCGTAATGAGTACGCCTATCGGCAGCTACACACGTAAGGAATACGTGGTAGAAAATCCACGAGGCCAGGTGCCTCCAAAGAAATGGATATAAACACTTACCTTGTTACAAAGTTAGTACAGCCACTCAATAACCGCTTTGTCCTTTAGATTCATTGCCAAACGATCCCACTGTGTTCAATAACCAGAAAAATATATCACATAAGGCTAAAGGCTTCATTCCTCACATCTTAGGGCAACCCGGTTAAGAACCTGATAACTTATTCGCATACGCAGTACGCAGGCCAGGCCTATGTACAGGGTTTAAGGTCACATAACCAAACCCCAAATAAATTACGTTTATATGTTGCCCATAACTCACTGAGTACAAATATATAATTAATTTCATTATCGGGGTCCATTTGACCCTTTAAACTATTAATTGAACTTATTAATACGATGTCTAATATTCCTAGTTTTACCGTCAAAATATATTCAAGCACACGTAATAAACTCAAATAATATATTAGGATCATTACCTGTGTTTCAGGGTGAAAATTCTACTTTTCTCCGGCCCCTTTTTTCATTTTCTGACATTTTTCCCTCACTGTCTTTTTGCCTTTTCTCTGTTAATGTTCCGTTGTTTTGCTGCTTATGCTCATCTTCACAACCGCCATTCATTTAACTTTTTTTTTCTTTTTCCTTTTTTTTTTCTTTTTTTTTTGTTTTCTTTTATTTTATTTTCTTTTCTTAACAAAAATTAAAACGGTACCCTAAGATATTCGAAATAATTCCAACTTTTGCATACAAGTTGTACAAAATATATGTAACATACTCGCGAAGGCGGATCTCAAATCAGACTCCCGAAACTGAAGATGCGAATTTAAATGAAAAGAAGTCAAATTATTTAACTTTCGGCATTTTAGCGGAAACTAGCCGAACAACATTGAAATTCACTTTCAAAAGCTTACAAAAATCACAAATAATCAGCGAACCTAACAGCGCTTTCGGATTTCGAATCGGAGCTCATTCGGCAAAACCGAGCTCGAAAATCTCTTTTTAATATTTATCGCCAATAAAAACTGAAACCTTCTTCCGATGCCTACCAAACGAGGTCTGATTTAGCTCAAATTTTACAGACAGGTCCTAATGGACATTACGAATATTTTAAAATTATCGGCACGCCAATCGGAGTCCTAACTTCCGAAACGATTGACCGAGGTCGTTTCATTCTCTTCCACTTAAACTCTCGTTCGTGCTCGAACGAGCCTAAGTCAAAAGAAAAATTCGCACAGATAACAAAAGAACTTGTACGACCTTCATAAGCTACTCCACAGACCTTTTCTCTTGATTACAGGATCAGAATTATATTACGCACATCGTACTTTTGGAATAAAATATATCTGGATAATATGGTAATACCATTGCACAGCTTATTCTAACTACGCTGATCCTTCCTCGATCACGAGAAGAGATTTCTACATTTTCGAAGCAATGATACACAGAACTTTGAATGGGTTAACATGATTCAGCCGATAATTACCTCTTCGATATACCTTTCAATATAGAACAGGTCGATGGAACTAAGAATTAGCTCACGCTTGATACAATAGGGGGAAGCTTTTGAAGTACCTTGTTACTACTCACAATAGAAGATTTGGTGCAAGCTATATTATTTTTACGAACGCACTATGCAACATCTCAGTTGATGTTAGTGTTGTTCCGCAAGCTTCTTGTGGGAATGTAGTTACTCATATCCTAATGTATGTCAAAGGTTCATTTGAACAGGATCTATCGTATAAGGATAAGGATCATACAACTGCTACTGGATAGTATGATGTAGATGAAGAATGATCTTCAGACTAAACATCTACCCCAGGGTATTGTCTTTGAGTTGGAATTATTATGACTTGAAAAAGTAAATATAAAAGAGGCCTGTAGTTGGACCTTCAGCTGAGGCAGAATACCAGCAACAAGGTTGATTACATGTTCACTTATAATGCTTAAGTAACTTCTTAAAGAGTTGAGGTGTGAAAGAGATATACACACCAATGATGGACTGTCGACAAGCTGCACTAGACCTTTAACTCTAAATTTCCATGAAGTAAAACAGCGTCAGTATGAGGATCCAGTTCTAGTTGAATACAAACAGATAGCTAAAAGAAAACTGGAGTAGCCATACAGGGTTACTACTGACGGTGTTCTCATGTATAAAGATAGACTTTGTGTTCCTGATGTTGTAGATTTAGTTTATGATAAAGGCAAATTATTCCAAATATACTGTTCATCCAGGTTCGATTAAGATGTACCATGATCTTAAGCAGAGTTATTGGTGGGACAGAATGAAGTGTGACATAGCAGAATTTGTGGTTCAATATTCTAATTTCCAGCAAGTTAAGTCGTGTCATCTTTTCAGACTTTATGCTTTCAGCAGATAGGTACGTATATATACGATCAGGTTGTCGGCTTATCTCTATCATTAATAGATTATTAGTGGGTTTAGTAATGATCGACACTCATTGTAGGTTTCTGTCGTGCCCTAGGTTGGGTCGTGAGAAAAGTGGTATCAACACCTCGTAGATTTAGTATTACCATTCAGTATTTGGAGGAAGACTCCTCCACTTAAAGCACAGACTCATGCAGCCATTTGAATAGGAATAACCATCCTCACACAGTCTGCTGGACTAAAGAAGATTTAGCTAAAAGCTTAACGTGGGCAGACCTAAGCTACCAACTACCCTTTCGAGTTGCCAAACAGCTGCAACTCTCGAGTTCACAACTCCATACCTTTGCTGTAAACACCACCGCCTGATGGATGGTACTTCTATATAAACATTTCGGCAGAGTTTCCCCTGAAACTGGATGATCAGCAAAACAGAACCAGTGCTATACTATACACGGGAATGGACACCCGGATAAACTAATATCCAAAACAATAATATGCTTACCCGGCTACAATAACACGTATTCTGGCTCAACACAGTGAACGTCACAAGCGGCTACCAATCGCCCAAGCTCACTAGTACCGGACGAAGAAGAAATGGAAATAGATCGAGGATAGAAATAATTAGAGCTTCAGGAAGCTCATCTTCTTATTTTATTAGCTACCAGAGCTAGACTACTTTTGAGTCATGCTAGCCAAAGAATCGCAATTGAAGAAACAAATATTAAATGAGCTTTATGGAACAACATCCATGCCAATATGACCTCCCACTAAGAATGAAACTCTGACAATTTACCAGAAACCCTTTAATAACCCAGACAAGCTCATAGGATAACATGACTTTACTAGCGTTTTGAACCAAGAGGAGATACGTAGATCGAATATTACTTACTAACCATTTTACACCGGAAGAAACAATGACACTTTCTGACAGTGATGAATAAGGATCTCATCATCCTACCAACACTGAATTCCAAGAGAGGTAGACTGACTTGACATTATAACAGAATGAGGCACAACAAGATGCCAAGTAAATAATACCGATACTCACTCAAAGGATAACCTGACTCACGACAATTATAACAGGAAAACTCTTCAAAGGATAATCAGACTCGCGACAATGATACCACATTTTTGCTAAAAAATTGAAACTGGAAAGATTGTTGATAGCTGTAAAGAAAACACTGAACCTGATCTTGACGAGCTACTAGCGCACTCTAAGAACCACGTGACACGAGCTGAGATAACCTGGAAGATGACCTCCCAAAATAATCAAAATTCTTACCTCCAAATGAGGTACCATGGTTGCCCACTAGAGCCACGGGATCTCTTACTCTCCCGCTCTAACTCTTACCACTTTAACTTATGGTATGCCTCGTACCTTCGGGCGATATCAAAAACAACATCAAATGAAATCCCGACCTCAATCTCTCAAGCCATCCGGGATCTCAAGGGAAAAAATATAAAGATCATCAATAAATCTTTGAATCTCTCGAAAGGCTCATGAACTAGTTCTAATGCATATTCAGCCATTCTATAGAATTCAATCTCATATTCTGAAACACCAACAGGCTAACCGACAGGCTACCCTGTCCAATCCACTCAAACTAGCAACACTTTTCATCTCGCTCACTACTCGAAAGGAACTTTTCTACGAATCCAAAAGAAAAAATCGAATCAAGTTAGTTAATAAGAGAGTGGCCCACCAATTCCAGGCTGGACCCTTGAAACTGGAAAGAAAAATAATCAATACCATACCAACAACACCATACCGCTCGATACAATCAAGAGCCTGAAGGATACGCCAACATTATTTTATTTTAAAAAAATCACGAGGTTTATCTGATGCATTGCTTAAGAATATCGGAAGGTTCAACCGCGTAAAATAATATAATCTCTTTGGGCACTCGGACCGAACTGTTACCTCGGCTGGCTAACCAGCCAGAGCAATTGGTGGCGCAACACAAGCTGCTTCTAGAACATAATTTACCGCGACAATACTAAGAACGGGAATAGGAGCTCCCTGAGACCGAACATCTGTATCTGCGGCAACCTGATAAGATTTCTAGCGAATAATAGGTACTTGCGGTATCTGCGTCGCCAAGATTCTCGTAAAAGCATCGTAGAGAGCCAAGGGAACCACAAGGTCCTGCTCCCTTGCCCATCGCAAAATCGTACAGCTGGGACCTCCGTAACTAGATCGTCAGCACGATAAAAAAACTCTTGGGGCTTCGTCAGTGCTAACCCCAGGCCAGAATGCTTCGTCTTGAACTCATACCGTTTGCTGATTTATTGCACGAGGGTTCACAATTACCACGAAGGAATTAACAAATTAACAAAAATACTTTTGCATCCTAGACCGACGCACGATCAGAAATAAAGGAAGTGAAACTTCCTAAATGCCATCATAGCCTCTCGTAGATAACTACGGACGTCTACGTACCCATCAGCGAAACTCTACTAGACACGGTCTTAGTCTGGATAAACTCTAAACTAGGCTCTGATACCAACTGACACGACCCGAAATCCGGTTAGGCCGTGCGGGCACCCGACATCCTCCCCTAGACCCGTCGGGCAAACCCTTACCAATTAAGTTAGGAAAATAAATATAATAATTCATAAATAAGGACAAGACTTAAAAAAAAACTACTGATATACTGATACCTCTAAGCTGTACAAAAGAAATTACAGCTGATTACCCATCATACTAGGTTTAGGCCTATCCAGACTAGACATCTAAGAGTACAAAAGAAGACAGATACCTCCTGAAGGGAGAAAATTGCAACTGAAATAATACACATAAAACTGGTGGCCATCCTGAATAAAAGCTGGCTTACCCTGACAGCTGAAGTCGTCTTCGCTCCTGAACAACGTGGCGAACTCAATCCTAGAGCGAACCTGCCGAAACAAAATAGATAGACAAGAAACAAAAAAAAACAAACAAGGGTGAGTCAAAAGGACTCAATAAGTGGGGCAGACTAGCCACCTCAAAGAATAGGATAGCTAGCCAGGGAGAAAAGAAACAGATAAACCAAATTCCTCTAATTTAAATTATGAAAAGGCAAAGTCAGTCAATAACTAGAAACACGTATGGAATCACAAACTATTCAACAACCAGGAACGTAAGATATCTAGAATATATAGGTATCCCGAACACATCAACAATCAGAAATACATCCTGTTGCGGCGTGCAACCCGATCCATATATTCATTCTGTTGCGGCGTGCAACCCGATCCATATATTTATTCTGTTGTGGCGTGCAGCCGATCCCCGCAACCCAGAATATGAGCCAGAAATATATAGACAAATAAACAATGCACGTATAAGCAGAACAGTAGTTATGTACCATAATTCTACGCAATGGTATGAAATGAAATGAAATGAAATGATATGAGATGAAATGAAATGAAATATGATGCAAGGGTCACATGTGCCCGTCATCCCATCCCGAAGCGCAATACTCCTGCATTCGAGGGGAATCTAATCTGATAACCAACTGGAGCGGAATACTCCTGCTCCTGGGGCGGAATACTCCTGCACCCGATATAATATAAACCAGAGGCGGAATACTCCTGCACTCTGCTGGGGCGGAATACTCCTGCACCCGATATAATATAAAGCTGAGGTGCAATACTCCTGCACTCTCCTATGGCGGAATACTCCTACCCTCAATAACATAATTTACTGAGTACAAATATATAATTAATTTCATTATCGGCTTTTCTCCCTGGCTAGCTATCCTATTCTTTGAGGTGGCTAGTCTGCCGCACTTATTGAGTCCTTTTGACTCACCCTTGTTTGTTTTTTTTGTTTCTTGTCTATCTATTTTGTTTTGGCAGGTTCGCTCCAGGATTGAGTTCGCCACGTTGTTCAGGAGCGAAGACGACTTCAGCCGTCAGGGTGAGCCAGCTTATATTCAGGATGGCCACCAGTTTTATGTGTATTATTGCAGTTGCAATTTGCTCCCTTCAGGAGGTATCTGTCTTCTTTTGTACTCTTAGATGTCTAGTCTGTATAGCCCTAAACCTAGTATGATAGGTAATCAGCTGTAATTTCTTTTGTACAGCTTAGAGGTATCAGTATGTCAGTGGTTTTTTTTAAGTCTTGTCCTTATTTATGAATTATTATATTTATTTTCCTAACTTAAATGGTAAGGGTTTGCCCGACGGGTCTAGAGGAGGATGTCGGGTGCCCGCACGGCCTAACCAGATTTCGGGTCGTGTCAGTTAATAACTAGAAACACGTTTGGAATCATAAACTATTCAGCAACCAGGAACGTAAGATATCCAGAACATATAGGTATCCCGGACACATCAACAATCAGAAATACATCCTGTTGCTGCGTGCAACCCGATCCATAAATTCATTCTGTTGCGGCGTGCAACCCAATCCATATATTTATTCTGTTGTGGCGTGCAGCCCGATCCCCGCAACCCAGAATATGAGCCAGAAATATATAGACAAATAAGCAATGCACGTATAAGCAGAACAGTAGTTATGTACCACAAGTCTACGCAATGGTATGAAATGAAATGAAATGATATGAGATGAAATGAAATGAAATATGATGCAAGGGTCACATGTGCCCGTCATCCCATCCCGAAGCGGAATACTCCTGTATTCGAGGGGAATCTAATCTGATAACCAACTGGAGCGGAATACTCCTGCTCCTGGGGCGGAATACTCCTGCACCCGATATAATATAAACCAGAGGCGGAATACTCCTGCACTATCCTGGGACGGAATACTCCTGCACCCGATATAATATAAAGCTAAGGTGGAATACTCCTGCACTCTCCTATGGCGGAATACTCCTACCCTCAATATGATACAATGGAGCGGAATACTCCTGCTCCTGGGGCGGAATACTCCTGCACCCAATATGATATGCAATGTAATGTATATGAATGATATATAATGCATATGAATGCAATGTGATTCAATAATAATCCTTCACCGGCGCGGGACTCTCATGGACAGCCGGGAAATAGATGCCAACTCAGAGCCAGAGTACAATGCTTAAATCCTCAATGCAACACCAACAACAGGACATAACATATAATATATAATATAAATCCAAAGCTAAGGCGTAATGAGTACGCCTATCGGCAGCTACACACGTAAGGAATACGTGGTAGAAAATCCACGAGGCCAGGTGCCGCCAAAGAAATGGATATAAACACTTACCTTGTTACAAAGTTAGTACAGCCACTCAATAACCGCTTTGTCCTTTGGATTCATTGCCAAACGATCCCACTGTGTTCAATAACCAGAAAAATATATCACATAAGGCTAAAGGCTTCATTCCTCACATCTTAGGGCAACCCGGTTAAGAACCTGATAACTTATTCGCATACGCAGTACGCAGGCCAGGCCTATGTACAGGGTTTAAGGTCACATAACCAAACCCCAAATAAATTACATTTATATGTTGCCCATAACTCACTGAGTACAAATATATAATTAATTTCATTATCGGGGTCCATTTGACCCTTTAAACTATTAATTGAACTTATTAATACGATGTCTAATATTCCAAGTTTTACCGTCAAAATATATTCAAACACACGTAATAAACTCCAATAATATATTAGGATCATTACCTGAATGTTTCAAGGTGAAAATTCTACTTTTCTCCGGCCCCTTTTTTTCATTTTCTGACATTTTTTCCTCACTGTCTTTTTGCCTTTTCTCTGTTAATGTTCAGTTGTTTTGCTGCTTCAATTAATGAAGATGAGCTTATATGGTCATCTTCACAACCGCCATTCATTTAACTTTTTTATCTTTTTCCTTTTTTTTTTGTTTTCTTTTATTTTATTTTCTTTTCTTAACAAATATTAAAATGGTCCCCTACGATATTCGAAATAATTCAAACTTTTGCATACAAGTTGTACAAAATATATGTAACATACTCGCGAAGGCAGATCTCAAATCAGACTCCCGAAACTCAAGATGCGAATTTAAATGAAAAGAAGTCAAATTATTTAACTTTCGGCATTTTAGCGGAAACTAGTCGAACAACATTGAAATTCACTTTCGAAAGTTTACAAAAATCACAAATAATCATACGAATCTAACGGCACTTTCGGATTTCGAATCGGAGCTCATTCGGCAAAACCGAGCTCGAAAATCTCTTTTTAATATTTATCGCCAATAAAAACTGAAACCTTCTTCCGATGCCTACCAAACGAGGTCTGATTTAGCTCAAATTTTACAGACAGGTCCTAATGGACATTACGAATATTTTAAAACTATCGGCACGCCAATCGGAGTCCTAACTTCCGAAACGACTGACCGAGGTCATTTCAGGAAGGTAAAGCTTTCGTTAATATCTTCTCAGTGTACTTCATTCAATAGCTGAAGTAAACCTTTATAGGATGTAAAACCATCCAAAAGTTATAATTTTCTTAATGAGACATAAGAGTAAATATAAGCATTCATTGAATTGAATGAAGAGGAGATGTATGGACAAAATATTTATGAAATTGGATATACACACATTCAATGGATTCATAACACTCCCCCTTGGATGTCCAGAGATTATGTGCCTCGTTGAAACCTTACTAGAAAAAAAATCAGTGGTAAAAAACCTAGTGAAGGAAAAAATGTACACACATCTTGCAATACGCATTAAGAGTTGCCTCATTAAAAACCTTACCAGGAAAACCCAATGGGATAAAACTATGGTTAAGGGAAAAAGAGTGTAGCGCGTCTTTTACTCCCCCCCCCCCCCCCATAAAGCCATCATTTGATATCTCAGAAATGACACATCCAATCTTGTATATCAGCTTCTCAAATGTTGAAGTTGGCGATGACTTAGTAGAAAAATATGTCAAATTGACACTGGAATAGATTGTTGAATATTTATTCCACCATTCTTCTATAAAATTTAGACTCCTTCTATCTTCATCTTAGTTGAATTATTCATTCAATATTATCTCTATATAATAGTGAGATCTTTGTCTTCAAAGAAAGATACACTGTAATTAAGTATGTTGAGTCATTGATTTCAATCATTCATATTATCAGCTGGCTAGCTTCATGATTGGTTATTATCTCTTCATGATTTGAAGATATGGAAACTATAATTTGTCTTGTAGAACGGCATAATATAGTGTGTCTCCACAAGTAAATAAATAGCTTGTTGAGGTTGGGCTTTCATGGATCAAACAAATATCTTATACCCTTCCAATGTGTTTGCATTTAGGAAGTATTAAATCTTGTTGATAAGCTTATAATAAAAGCTTTATCTGATGGAGTATTGTTGGTAAGAAACTTCAATGCACCAACTGCACTAAGATATAATATTTCTTCATCGAGAAGCTCGCTAGGCCGATTTTATGCCACATGTGGCCGGATTGATTTAATCCATATAAATATTTACGAAGCTTTATTGAACAAATTTCTGGAAACTTTTAAATGCTTCAGGCATTTTTAATCCTTCTTGAATCCTCGGGATAAAATTGTCCCTTTTTATATGCTCGGGATAAAATTGTCCAAATCAAAATATAAAAACTGGACCGGATCTAACTAACTATGCTATTATAGTTGGACCAAACCCAGATACATATAATATTGGACTAGATAGTTGACAAGTTCAACAACCTTACTTCATGCAACTCCAATAGTGGCAATAGCGTAGCAATTAAAAATATGTTTAGCTCCACATTAAAGCATAATATAGCTTTTAAGTGTCTTATGAAGTATAGCTAGAATTACATTGAGAGAAATTTGCCAAAAAGAAAAAAATGAAATTATGACAATGGGATATTAAAGTTCTGGATGACAAACCTGTTAAAGGTTGCCAAAAGAATATTCGTCGCAATCCAATTTAACGTGTTTGATTTATCACTTCTTCTTGCTTCAAGTCTTGGTGTTTTCGAGTATAAATGATACTTCATGGCTTCAAGGTTTTTACTTCAAAGTTTTGATCAGTAAAGGTACAAACTTGACAACAGATGTGACGATATCATATGCTTTTGTTTGAAAACTTGACATCTTCCACAAGCATTTTTGTAATTTTGTTTTATAAATAGCTTTTTCTTCCTTTGGTAGATAGATATTGACACAAATTTTGCACATGATTATTTTCTGTAAAAGGAATATCATCCCCACTTACCTTTAATCCGCCACCTTGCTCAAACCATCCCGCTCCCCTCCCTCCACCCCCACCCCTAAAAAAAATCTATACACGCAAGTAGAGCCATCAATTTGGCTTTTGGCCCGTGGACCGGCCCGACCTAGTTCTAGATTTTTTGCCCGACCCAAAAAGGCCCGCCTGCCCGTGAGGCTTGACTGAGGCTGGACCGGATTGGCCCGCGGGCTTTATGATAAAAATTAAAATAAATTATTTAATTCAAAATTATACATATTTAAAAAAAATTACAAGAAATTACAAAGAAGGAGATAAGTCAAACCCACTATATTTTAATTTTTATACACAAATATTTCTTACAAATATAAACTATAGTAAAGTATCATACCTCAACTGCGATAATACATCAAAGAGTCTTACAAATATATTTTTGAATACTTTGATTGTGAACTTAAAACTTGGTTACTGCATAATTTTGTATAACTTTATGTGGCTTGCATTTTTAGTTAAAATCTTAGAGTAAAAAAGAACTATAGAAAAAACAATTTAAATGTAGGGCCTGCCCGATCCAAAAATTTTCACCAGGTGCCCTATGTAAGCCCTGTCTTAGGAGCAATGCCTCCATTTTAAAATGTTTTAACTAATTACCCTCCACATCATTAATTAGTACATGAAAGGACAATTTTGCCCCTGCCTAAACCTAGTTCACAATGAGCCATTTCCTTCTTCCTAATTGCTCTTCCATTTTTTTCTTCCTTCATTTCCTTCTTTCTTCTTTGTGTTTTGCAGATTTAGTGTATGTTTTTCTCTCTTTTCGTGTGTTTATTTATATTTATGTTATTATTTTTGTTTAATTTATGTTATTATGCAATTTCTATTTCGCCTAATACTTCATCTGTATTTTTTTCCTTTTGTCTGTAATTTTTTGGTAATTATTATTATATACTTATTTGCTAGTTTTTTTTTTTTTTTTTTTTTTTTAAAATTTGGATTGATGATCGTCATATCAATTTTGAGGCTCCTATGATTTTAAAAAAAAAAAACTGATTTTGCTTGATTAATGTTATTTTAAGGTTCTTCTTGGTTATAACTATTAGATCTTCTTGTTGCCCATTGCATAGTTCTTAAAAGTCTTGGCTATTGTCATTAATTGCAGATACTTTCTCTGCAAGTTGCCTATTTCACTAGAGCTTCAAGTTTTGGTTATAGTCAAGACTTGCAGAGACTTTCTCTGCAAATTGTTCATTGCACCAGAGCTTAAAGTCTTGGGTATTGCCAATACTTGCAGAGACTTTCTTTGCAAGCTGCTCATTGCACCAGAGCTTAAAGTCTTGGCTATTGTCATTACTTGAAGAGACTTTCTCTACAAGTTGCCTATTGCACCAGAGCTTCAAGTCTTGGTTATAGCCAAGATTTGCAGAGACTTTCTCTGCAAGTTGCTCATTACACAAGAGCTTAAAGTCTTGGCTATAGCCAAGAGTTGCAGAACTTTCTCTGTAACTTGCTCTTTTCACCAGGCATGAGTTTGTTTACTAAAGTACTGTCTACATCAGGTATGAGTTTGTTTATTGTTTAGTAGTAGTTACTACGTGTTTTATTTCTCTTTATTTTTGTCATGTTGACTTTGCATTTTGGTGATTGTATAGGAGTATTTCTGCATATTAATTGTGAGTTCACTATGGCACGTCGTAATGTATGTTCCCCTGTATTTAATTTTTGTTTTGTTACCATATAACTTTTAATTTTGTTTGTCAAATAAGTATAGTTTATTTTTTGTTCCCAAAGTAAGGAGATCAAAATTTTAAGTTTAATCACTAGTTTGATGCCAAAGGTTGTGAGGGTGGTGATATGAAGTATAGTAGTTTGGTTAGTGCATTTTTTGACGGAGCGTCAGATGATGCTGTTAAAATGTGGAGTTTTTGGCAAATACCCCAAGCAGAGCAACCAGTAGGCATTCTTGACATGACTTTTATTAATTAGTGAATTATTTTCTTTCATTTTTTGTTCTTTTCTGTTTTGTTTTCATTTTTCATATTCAAGTTTTGTGTTTAATTTGTGCAGCGTTGAATGTGGTGTTTATACAATAAAGTTCGCTGACTTGATAATGAATGGGAAGGAGGTTTCAAGGTATAGATTTACCCAGCTTAGGCAATATCAGCTTGATTTGGCTGTCAATATATGGTGTCATGGGAACTCCAAGGTAGCTTATGAGTATGAGCCCCCTCCAAAGATGATAGGAGATGATTATCATGAATATAATGATTTGAAATATGAAAGAGAACTTGGCGTACTATTTGCTGTTAGAAGAAACAACTGAACATGTAGTATTCTGAATGACTGACTATATTTTTAAATATTTGGGAATGTTACTTGTGATGATTACTTTATGTGAATTTGGTAATAGTATGTTTTGGTTTATAATGAATGAATATGCGCAAGAAATTAATGGTATAAGGAGTATTCTTATAACTATTAATATTTTGGTTAATGGATTGTGTCTCATTTTATATGTATGATTGTTTTAATTATTTGTTAGTGCAGCTTAATACCTTTTTTTGTTGTTTCATTTACTTAGGCTATTCTGTATTTGTGTTTTTGAAAGCGGGAAAATATCATGTAGTTGGTAAGGAAGAGGTCGAGTGTAAATATCAGTTTTTCCAAGACTTCAAAGAAAGTTAGATGTGCATAAAGGGGGGTTGGGGTAAAGAGAGTGTTACCCTTTTGCCAAGTCTTGTAGTCACTGTTGGAGTTGTGATAGAAGGGTTCGAGGGCAAACGTTGCCCTGCCAACACTTGACGACATGTTGGCTTGGAGAAGGTGGGAGAGGATCGAGGAAAGTGTTGTCTATTTGCCAAGAACTCAAGGCAATTATTGGATTTCAAAAAGGTAGGTTTCGAAGGCAAATGTTGCCCTGCCAAGACTTCAAGGCAATTTAGTCCCGAGAAGGGGAGAGGGATTGAGGAATGTTTTGGCCGCTTGCCAAGAGGTTGAGGCTAAGTGGTTATGAGTTGGTGCGAGTTTAAGTAGGTTAATAAAAAGTGAAATGCATTTTTTTAAGACAAAGTTCATTAATAGTAGAAATAATAAGTATCGTTAACAATTTAAATTCAAGTTCATAAGAGTAACCAAAATGAAGTATGGGGTAACTTTCTTCTTGTAAAGTCAAACAACTGCCCTTTTTTTTTTTTTAATACAGCATAATGCTATGTTCTGCTTTACTCATAACGAATTCCCTTGTGCTAGCGGTTCTGCTGTTATTTGGTGACATGTTATTTCTTTTTAATAACTTCTACTATAAAATGGGATTTTATGAAGTTTTCATCATTCTTCACCAAATATATGCAAGTGATAAATTGTTGATTGTTTGCTACAATGCCCTTGCACGTTTCCAGATTGGTATCAAATTATATTTTTGCTTCACTCTCATAATTTCTGATGCTTAAAGCATTAAAAATTTCCTTTTCAAATGCTTAGCAGGTAATACCATATTTCACAAGTATCAATGTTATGGTTCATATATTTATTGCTTGCATCTCATTTTCCATTGTAAACGATGTATATGCAATTTGTTGCCATAGGACTAATTCTGCATATAATGAAGACGAATGATATGCGAAGATTTTTCATGGATAGATCACCAAGATAGAAGCAGGATCGTGATATATAGGAAGGGAATGTTGGGTAAACTCTTGCCCTTATTGTTGAACAAGATCTTAAATTATTGGCTATTGCCAAGACTTACAAAGTCTTTCTCTATAAGTTGCCCATTGCACATAGCTTAAAGACTTGACTATTGCTAAGACTTGCAGAGACTTTCTTTGCAAGTTGCCCATTACACAAACTTAAAGTCTTCGCAATGACTTTCTCTGCAAGTGGTCCACTGCACCAGAGCTTAAAGTCTTGGCTATTACTAAGACTTGAAGTCTTGGCTATTACTAAAACTTGCAAAGATTTTCTTTACAAGTTGTTCATTACACCAAAACTTAAACGCTTGGCAATAGCCAAGACTTATAGACACTTTCTCTGTAATTTGCCTATTGCACCTGAGCTTAAAATCGTGGCAATAGCCAAGACTTGCCGAGACTTTCTCTGCAAATTGCCCATTGCACCAGAGCATAAACGCTTAGCAAGAATTGTAGAGACTTTCTCTGCAATTTGCCCACTGCACCAGAGCTTAAACGCTTAGCAAGAATTGTAGAGACTTTCTCTGCAATTTGCCCATTGCACCAGACCTTAAACTCTTGGCAATAACCAAGACTTGCAGAGACTCTCTCTGCAAGGTTCCCATTAAACTATAAGCAATGGGCAACTTGTTGTTCATATTTTCACTACTTGAATATCTATCTAATGTCATCTGCTGCCCATACAACAAGTTTTTTTCAATCATTATGAATAAAATTCATAGCTCGTTCAGGTAATATGTAGTTATACTGAATTTTAAGCAAAATTAAATAGAAGTTAAACGAAATTATGTAGAATTCAATGCAACATTTAGTAAAACTTAGTAGGAACTTGAAGGAATCTAACTTTGAATCTTCATTTCAATGGAGGAATCTATAAAATTTGTAGGTTTTTAGGATTTAGAGATTGTTTGAGGGAGGATAGTGTAGGTCTTTTTATTCGTTGCAGGGAGTATTTTCGTCCGAAATAAGTTTCATTAAACTAATGGAGGATATTTATGCTTAACCACTGTTATTGAGGGAAAAGATGCAACCAATGCTTACCGTGTCATATTTGTGCAATTCAGCCGCCCTGTCCAGCCCGCGGCCCAAGTAAGGCTGGGTTGGGCTCATCATTTAGTGGCCCAACTAAATGCCAGGCCGGCCCGCCCAGCCCGTCCAACTTTAAAAACCGTGAGGTTTGGGTTGGGTCGGACCGACCCAAATTGATAGCTCTACACACAAGTGACGTGCCGTTCATCTTACAAACCAATTAAATACCTAGTTCGAGACGAGTCTCGATGTAAAAATTAAGATGCAATCCAAAAAATAAATGCATAGAAAGGTGAATTTGATAATAAAATTAATATGAGTATAATTCTGCGCATTATGCGATTCTTGTCTAAAAGTTACTTACTTTGATTCGAAGGCTAGAATAACGTATTTCTTGAATGAATGATGACGTAGATTTAAGTAAATAGATCATATTTATCATAACATTGGCGTAATTTTTTTCCATAACATCATGCATTTTTTTAAGTTACATTCCCTCCCCAAACCCTATACGGTCACATGGGCGGTTTGACTAATTTTGTGTCTAGAGCCAAACTTTAACATGGGGCCTTAAATTTTTTTTAAAAAAATAAATATATAATTCAAAATCTATTTTTTTAAAGCTTTTTGAGATGCAAAGTTATTATTATTTTTTTTTATAATGAAGTTCTTCTAATAAATCATTCTCAATTGATAATATATTCAAACCAATTTAATTTCTCCCGAGACATTTATTGATATTAGATTTTGAGATAAAATTAGAACAATTTTATGTAAGCTCCCATGTACCTTACTTTTTTACTTCAGATGACGTCTTTTTTAACTTACATACTACCTCAGTCCATTTTAAGTGTCCATCTTACTTTTTCTCATGTTTATTAAGAAAATATTAAATATTACTTTATCTGTTCCAGTTAAATATTCTTTTTTGTCTGTTCCAAAAAGAATAAACTATTTCTAAACTTGGAAACAACTTAGCCCCAATTTACCTATGTGCCCTTAACGAAATATTTATATCCACACAAATACCAATGAGTTAGTTTGGACCATAAGTTTTAAAAATCTTCATTTCTTTTGTTAAACATTGTGTCATAACAAACAAGTTCATATAAATTAAAACAGATGGAGCATATATTTTACCATATTTTCGTGATGTACTAATCTGGAATACCAAACTTAAGTACAAATATTCATTGCTTATATTATTAATTGCATGGGTAAGATTAGAAAAGAATGATTAAATTTGCATTAATTTTTTAAAGTGACACTTATTTTGATAAAAATTAAAAAAAAAAAAAAATAAACACTTATTAAGAAACATAGATAACATAACCTATTATGTGTAACAAAAATGGGCCCCACAAATGTGGGGCCTAAAGCGGTGACTTCAGCTGCTTTAGGGGAGGGCCGGCCCTGTATGGTCGCATAATGTTTCGTGCATTGAGATGCTCTTTACAACAGGGTCCGCCAAAGGGTGAAGCCATTAAAGCAATTGCTTTAGGCCTCATCCTTATAGGGGCCCCTAATTTTACCCACTTATGTAGAAAAGTTGAATATAATTCTTAAAAAAAAAAATAACATTTTGATTGTGATTGATTTTACCTTGCTGCAAAGGTTTGGGATTGTGAATTATCCCCTAAATCCTTGATAAATTAGGGCTTCGCGTCTAAATATGCATCGTTATTTTTTCTCATTGAAAGATCTGTAGATTTTATTCTCTTTCTTAGATTCTCTATGAGTCAGTCTACTTAGTATTAAGATCAAAATTAATAAAATCTTACCTATTATTAATAATGTCTCAAAATACTAAATGAATTAGCTCTATTATTAATTATAAATGGACTATTAGAAGAAATACAATTACAAAAATTATTCATGACTTTGCATCCAAAAAAGTTTAACAAAATAAATTTTAAATAAAATTAAATGTGATGACATGTTTTTTCTAAGAAAAAAAATTAAGGCCCTCAATGAGGTTTGCTTTTAGGTCCTCTATTTCGTTGGGCCGTTCCTGCTTTACAGCATCATGCATCCGGATCCATTGCTCTATTTCTAACTTTGACCATTCGACATACAAAAGGAAATTGTATAACTAAATTATAAGAGTTCTAAAGGGAGAGATTAGTTGATTCTAGACTTGGGACAATGTGCTTCACAAGTCGGTTTATCTAGATAACATAAAGTCGTTGGTCGGAATGGTATACGGCAACACCAGCAATCTGGACCAAGTTGGCAAGGCTGCACAAGGCAGGCAATCAGCACTATTTTCTCACCTTCTGATGGACCATTGTGTCCCTGATTTTGAATCATGTTGCCTTCATTGTACATATTGCCTGTATTCAACCAATAAATTTCTTTAATAATTAAGATTAGTGAATGGAAGAAGTGACATAGTAAAATATAAGAATAATAACATTGGTGAAAAAGAGGAAATAACAGCATTTGGATTAATTTTTCTGGTTAAAAGCTTCTTGGAGAAGGTTTGTGAATTTACGTTAGTTCACACTTGGTGGTTTTTACGTTTATGAAAAATATGTTCTTTTATTTTCGGGAAAAAAACATTATTTTTTATTTTAATATAAAAATATTCCTAACAGATAAAGGACTTATGGGTCCAACAAAAACTCAAATTTAAGTTTATGTTTCATTGAAGGAATAATAAGGACTCGAAATTTCAGGGTCGTAATAGGTAACTTACATTCAGTAGTGATTAAGGCGCAGAAGACAAAAAAGAGGACGATAAGATGCTCCAACTTAGCTTCAACCATGATTTTCAAAAGTTCAAAATGAGATGCGAGATGAAGATATGAAGGTGGTGGATTATTTTTGTATCTTTTGGTGGAGCTTACCCTTATAAATATAATAGCCTTATATGGAAATGGTAAGATAATTAAGAATTGAGATAATTTATCAAATTGAGCAACTAAATCTTTTCCAAAAAGTTATTGAAAAGATAAAATAATAGTAATAATAGTATTAATATTTCCAACTTGGTAAAAACTTGATTGAGTACATAGAAAAATGAGATGCGAGACGAAGATACGATGGTGGTGGATTACTTTTGTATCTTTTGGTGGAGCTTATCCTTATAAATATAACGGAAAAGGATCAAACTATTGAAAGTAGATCAACTTTTCCCTTGATTTGAAAATGGTTTCAAAAATGCCCTTGCAGTCAGAAAAGCAGACCACATATGTCGTTCTCGGTTAACTAAAATCTACATCAGCTATAAGTTAAAGTCAGCTAGAATATTACGTAGAATTATTACTTGAATATCCATTAACCCTATCCCATTGATGCAATAACCCGTTGACAATATCCCCTCACCCTGTTTCCGTATTTCTCCTCCTTTCTTCCTTATTTTCTTTTGCTCTTCTTTTTCTTTTACTTGCCCATCACTTCTCATCTTTCATTTCTCTAGCCACAAATTAACAGTGTTGTGCCTGTGGTTGTATAAGAAACAGCGAAGAGGTTTCTGTCCCATTTGTTAGTTTATTTTATTTTGGCAGTGGAGCTTTTTCGAAGTGAGAAAATGGTCTCCACTCTTGTTTGGTGGGTTTTTCTTGTTTAAGAGGGTTTCCTGGTGCTTTATTTGGCGGTGAAAGGTGATTTTGGGTCTTCTATGATTTTGAGTACCTTTTTGTTTAATGAAAATTTTCAAGTAGTTAGCCCCGTATGCATTTTTCCTTTTTTAATTTGCAGAGTTACATGAACAAACTGTAGATTTTCTTTGCTCAACTGAAGAGAGATATGATGATGCATCTTTGTAGTTCTGAAGTTGCTCTATTTCCTTAACCTCTTTTTTTGGATTTTTTTTTCTGTTAATAAGAGTGATGGAAGATGATGACCAAAAATACAAACAACCCAAAGTCACTTACGTAGCTTTTCGGTTTATAACTTTTTAGATTTTATGTCGACTATTTTTTTAAAGAAGCTTAGAACTATCTTATATGGCTTTTCTTTGGAGTAATTATAACTAACTTTTATTGATTCAAAACTTAAAAAAAGAAAAGAAGAAGATGATGAATGAACTATGTTGATGAAGAAAAGATGTAGTGATGGAAGTTGTAGCGGAGAAGATGATGACTAATCATACGTGGACAACCATCTCAACGACACATTATTCTTTTAGGATGGTCATTGCTTAGCTGTTAACGGAGAATGGTATATGTGGTCTGCTTTTTTGACAGCAAAGGTATTTTTGAGACCGTTTTCAAGTGGAGGGTAACGTTGATCTATTTTCAATAGTTCAAAGATATATTTGATCCTTTTCCGTAAATATAATAGCATTCGATAAAAATGGTAAGATAATTAAGACCTGAGATAATTTATCAAATGGAGCAATTAAATCTTCTTCAAAAAGTAATTGAAAAGATAAAATAATAGTAATAATAGAAATAATGGTAATAATGTTTCCAACTTGGTAAAAACTTGATTGATTACATAGAAAAAATAATAATGATAATAATATTTTCAAATTTTTCCTTCTAATACTATTTGATTGCACCCAAGTTGCTTCCAAATCATATTTAACAAATTACGTAGGAAATAGATAGTAACCTAGTATAGTATTCGTGAGCAGTGACAATATTATCAAGCTAATTACCTGATAAATTTTTTGGCCCGCCATTATAGTTTAAGTCATTTGTAGGCGAAATTTTGCATAGTTAGCCATTTTACCTACTTCAGAGTTTAGACCATTGAGATTGAAGTTCAATCCAGATTAACCTAACTTCAGCCTCTTTTGGCCTGAAGTTGAAATATGCGATATATATATATATATATATATATATATATATATATATATATATATATATATATATATATATATATATATATATATATATATATATATATATATATATATATATATATATATATATATATATATATATATATTAACTTTAAACTAAAGTTTTCAATTTAATTTGAAGGTGAGCCCAACTTCACCCTTTTGATCTTAATGTAGCTTATTTTTAGACGAATAAACTTAAGTTGAGTTAACTTCAGACCATGGGCTCATAACTTCAATCACATGATTTGAAAGTGAGTGGCTAATTACAAATAATTTTTATAAATGGCTAAAACTAAATGAGAACGGTAAAAGTGGCCCCTTGCGATCCTAAATTTTTCGAACCAACTCAAAACATTGTGTGTCCATTTATTAGAGTATTTATCAAAATTTAAACTCATTTAGATTTATCTAACTATATAAACAGTCAACTATGTAAATATTGTTGTAAATATACAGGAAAGAAACAAGAAGTTGATGAGAATTGAATAAGGAAGATAAAGCTTTCGTTAATATCTTCTCAGTGTACTTCATTCAATAGCTGAAATAAACCTTTATAGGATGTAAAATCATTCAAAAGTTATAATTGTCTTAATGAAACATAAGAGTAAATATGAGCATTCATTGAATTGAATGAAGAGGAGATGAATGGACAAAATATTTATGAAATTGGATATCCACACATTCAATGGATTTATAACACTCCCCCTTGGATGTCCAGAGATTATGTGCCTCGTTGAAACCTTACTAGAAAAAAATCAGTGGTAAAAAGCCGAGTGAAGGAAAAAAAGTACACACATCTTGCAATACGCATTAAGAGTTGCCTCATTAAAAACCTTACCAGGAAAACCCAATGGGATAAAACTATGGTTAAGGGAAAAAGAGTGTAGCGCGTCTTTTACTCCCACCCATAAAGCCATCATTTGATATTTCAGAAATGACACATCCAATCTTGTATATCAGCTTCTCAAATGTTGAAGTTGGTGATGACTTAGTAGAAAAATATTTGAAATTTACACTAGAATAGATTGTTGAATATTTATTCAACCATTCTTCTGTAAAATTTAGACTCCTTCTATCTTCATCTTAGTTGAATTATTCATTCAATATTATCTCTATATAATATTGAGATCTTTGTCTTCAATGAAAGATACAGTGTAATTAAGTATGTTGAGTCATTGATTTCAATCATTCATATTGTCAGCTGGCTAGCTTCATGATTGGTTATTATCTCTTCATGATTTGAAGATGTAGAAACTATAATTTGTCTTGTAGAACGACATAATATAGTGTGTCTCCACAAGTAAATAAATAGCTTGTTGAGGTTGGGCTTTCATGGATCAAACAAATATCTTATACCCTTCCAATGTGTTTGCATTGAGGAAGTATTAAATCTTGTTGATAAGCTTATAATAAAAGCTTTATCTGATGGAGTATTGTTGGTAAGAAACTTCAATGCACCAACTGCACTAAGATATAATATTTCTCCATCGAGAAGCTCGCTAAGGCGATTTTATGCCACATGTGGCCGGATTGATTTAATCCATATAAATATTTATGAAGCTTTATTGAATAAGTTTCTGGAAAATTTTAAATGCTTGAGGCATTTTGAATTCTTCTTGAATCCTTGAAGGATTTTCATAAATATTTGATTGTCAAATAAACCATATAAATAGGATGTAACAACATCCATCATAGCATACCAAATCTTTCATGCACTGCCAGACATACAAGATACTTGAAGTTCATTGCATCCATCCTGGAAAATATGTCTCCATATAATCGATGCCTGGTTTTTGTAAAAATCATTGTGCCACAAGCCGTAATTAACATCTAACGACTTAATTTTTTTATTTCACATGGAATTGTATTATACCCACTGGATTTACATCTTCAGGTGTTCGGACTATAGGTCCGAATACTTCACATATGCCAGGTGAAGCTAATTCTACTCGAATGCATTTTTTTCATTTATGGCCAATAGAATATTGTCACGACCCAATTTCCAAGGGCTCGTGATGGCACCTAAACAATATTGGCCTAGGCGAACCAATGAAACAAGATGCGGAAAAGAACAATAATGTGAAAAGGTCATAAATGGATATATAAATATAAAAGGGTGAAGTCCAAAAGAATATATCCACAAAAGAATTGGAGCATTCTAAGAGTGACTCAATAAAGTATGAATATACATCAAAGAAATCTGAGTCCTATCTCTAAGTGACTCCGGCGGTATGCCACCACGGTCTGTGTGGTCGGCTCACCTCAATCAAAAGTCTCAGAAGCCTCGGGAACCGCTAACGTCCGGGCTGCTGACTGGATGAAGGACCTGCGCACGTGGCAGAGTAAGTTATGAGCCGAAGCCCAGTAAGATCACCGACAGGCCCGCTAAGGTACCCTTGCGGGACAAGTCGCTACATGCATCATAAGCAACAACATACTATAGTAATCATACAATAAAGTAGTGAAATCACAAATAGATGTAACACATTCCATACACACAAGTAGTAACCAGAAGTCTCAAGGATTATGCCCATCCAACGTAAGGCATAGGTCAACTCAGCGGCGGTTTGGAGGTCCAATCTCTACTCCCGTGCCGACTAACCTAGACCTACGATGGACTAGCAACACCACTACTAAGTATCAACCATATACCGTGACCCGAAGTCACTATCACAATCATGAATAAGTAGACCAACGACCCGTAGTCGTTGGCTCATCTCAAATCTGTCTAAGATCGCACCACACCCCCTGTCAAGTGCGTCGTATCTCAATAAATCAAGTGACCACACCACACCCCCTGTCAAGTGTGTCACATCTCAAAGATCAAGTGTCCACACCACACCCCCTGTCAAGTGTGACACATCTCATAATATAGGCGACACCACACACCCTGTCAAGTGTCCCTCTAACAGTATTAATATCCACGACATTAATAACAATAACAGAAATAATAACAGAAATATTAATAACGATAATATTTCACAGTCACCGTAACCCAGGTTGGTTATGCTAGCTGAACGTAAGGCGAAGGTTAACCCGACCACAGTTTGGGGGTACAATCCCTACTCCCATGTCGTCCAATCCAAGGTTACGTATAGACAGCACTACCCAACCCGGCACGTGAACAAATCAAGTACCAATATCATACAAAAGCCGGCAAAATCCTCGGCAAGACGTTTATCATGACATGCCGGCAACATCCTCGGCCATGTCCCAAGTTCTTGCTATCTAAGCATGGCGTAGCAAGCGTTACTACGATATAAATTTAAGCTACCTCGACGTAGCGTTTAGACCGGCACATACCTCGGTCGAGTCACAATCTCGCTATTTATAACAAACAATAATAGCAAGAAATTCACATCATTAATCCTAACCATTGTTAGGTATATATATGCGTACATGAAGTATACTAGCATGAAGGATGAGTCCACAAGCACAATAGAGGTCAAGTCTCACTTACCTCGAAATTCGGGCTCAAATGCCGGGAAGAATCTCCTTTCCCGCTCGCCTTGTCCGCGAAGGACTCTCCACTAGGTCTATTAAGACAAGATATAGTACATATGAGTGCTCAATTATAGCTATTTAAGCCTATAGGCATCCTAGGGTAAAAATTACCAAAATGCCCCCGGGTAGGGCCGAGCCCTAAATTTACAAAATGTACTTTTTCGGACTCCCCACGCTCCCGTGAGTCCAAAAGTACACTTAGATTCCACATGCGAGCCTTGCTCGATGTCTTTCCCCAATTCTTAAGAATCTAGGTTTCTAACCCATTTCCAAGAATCAACCCTTTGATTCTTGTGTTAATCAACATAAAGATGGATTGAAAGGGCTTACCTTAAGTGTAAGTATGATTGGGTCTTCAAGAAATACCCAAAAATCGCCTCAAGAGCTCACCAAATGATTTTTATAAGTTATGAACCGAAATGGCCTTTTTTATAGCAGTTTTTTTTTTTTTGCCTCTGTGACAGCTTCTTTTGAAAAAATCATAACTTTTGATAGGAATATCTAAATGACCTGAAACCGGTGCCATTTGAACCACAACTCAAAGGGCTACAACTTTCATGTTTTGAGTTTTTCCTAATTCCTTACGGATTGGCCGGAAAATCAGCTTTTATCCGGCTGTTTGCGCCAAAACAGAACAGAAAAGTCGCACCAGATTTTCTACTGTTTTAGGGGCAAAACGGGACCCTACGAAGCTCGGAATGATCCCAAATTTTGCACACAAGCCATAAAATACTTGGGTGACATGGTCGTCAAGACGGAACTCAATTCGGACCTCCAGAACTCAAAAAGTGGGTCCTACGGCAAAGGTTCAATTTTCGACTTTCGCCAAAATAGCGAATTTAACCAAACGACCTCGGAATCCAATTTTGAAAGTTGCTACAAGTCACAAATGACTATACGAACCTAACGGAACTTTCGGATCTCTCATCAGAGCTCATTTGCTCAAATCAAGCTCGGAAACCTCTTTTAACTCTTTTAAACTTCCGAAACGGGGACTTTATCAAAAGTCCTATCAAACGAGGTCCGTTTTCAATTTTGAAGGTTGCTACATATCATAAATGACGAGACGGACCTAACGGTGCGCTCGGATTTTCCATCGGGGTTTTCGTTTACTCAAAACGACCTATCGAAACCCCAAATTCCTTTCCGAAATTTCATAAACGGATCCTTTTCTCGAAAACCTATCAAACGGACTCCGTTTCGACTCAGATTTCACAGACGGGTCATAAATGACCTAACGGAGCTTTTGGGACTGTCGACACGCAAATGAGGTCCCGGATCCCGTAACGACTATTTGAGGGTCGTTACATTCTCCCCCACTTAGACTCTCGGCCGTCCTCGGACGAGCCTAAGTCTAAGGTAGGATCCACACACTAGCCACGGAGCTGGCACGGATTTCGAAGACCCCTCGGTACCACCCGAAATCAATAAAACTTAAAAATGCAAATTCAGGCTTAGAAAATACAAGGATTTCATACCTGAATCATCGAACAAGCGCGGATGCCTCTCACGCATCTCGGACTCAAGCTCCCAAGTGGCCTCGGCAATGGAGTGATGCCCCCACTGAACTCTCACAAGCGGGATCACCTTCGATCTCATCTTACGGACCTCTCTAGCCACAATAGCAATAGGCTCCTTCGAATAAGCTAAGTCGCCATCTACCTCCACGGAAGCCATATCGATCACATGAGACAGATCGTGAACATACTTCCGGAGCATGGACACATGGAACACCGGATGAACAGACAGAGAGGGAGGCAAAGCCAGTCTATAAGCAACGGCGCCAACGCGCTCCAATATCTCAAAAGGCCCAATGAACCTAGGACTGAGCTTGCCTTTCTTCCCAAATCTCATAACACCCTTCATGGGCGACACTCTGAGGAATACCCGGTCCCCAACCATGAACTCAAGATCTCTCCGCCTCCGATCTGCATACGATATCTGCCGGCTCTGAGCCGTGCGGAGTCGATCCTGAATAACCCGGACCTTATCTAAGGTCTGCTGCACCAAATCGGTCCCCAACACCTGGACCTCACCAGACTCGAACCAACCGATAGGCGAGCGACATCTCCGACCATACAATGCCTCAAACGGAGCCATCTGGATAGAAGCCTGATAGCTATTATTATACGCAAACTCTGCTAGCGGCAAATGGCTATCCCAATGGCCTCCAAAATCAATAGCACACGCCCTCAACATATCCTCGAGGATCTGAATGGTCCGCTCAGACTGGCTATCAGTCTGCGGGTGAAATGCAGTGCTGAGATCGACCCGAGTACCCAGCTCTCTCTGAAAAGATCTCCAAAACTGAGCTGTGAACTGAGCACCTCGGTCAGAAATGATAGAAACAGGAGCACCATGCAATCTCACAATCTGCTCAATGAAGATACGAGCCAGACGCTCCGAGGTATAAGTAGTCCTCACTGGAATGAAGTGAGCCGACTTCGTCAGTCGATCAACTACTACCCACACCGAATCATGCTTACCCACGGTCAGCGGCAAACCAACTACGAAATCCATAGTGATCTGCTCCCACTTCCACTCGGGGCATAGACTGGGTCACCCCGGCTGGCCTCCGGTGCTCATACTTCACCTGCTGGCAATTCAAACACCGAGATACATAATCAGCAACATCCCTCTTCATCCCTTTCCACCAATACAGCTCTCGAAGATCATGATACATCTTCGTAGTACCCGGATGAATGGAATATCTCGAACTGTGAGCCTCTGCCAAAATCATCTGCCTCAGCTCCACAATGGCTGGAACACATACCCGGCCGTTAAGCCGCAAAGCACCATCATCACCAATCACGAACGAGGACACTCCCCCACTCAGGACCCTGTCCCGGAGATCTCTCAGATAAGGATCCTCGAACTGCCTTTCCCGAATCTGGGAAACTAAAGACGACTGAGACCCCACATATGCAAGCACCCGGCCTGGAACAGAATCATCAAACCGAACCCCACTAATGGACAAAGCCTGCAACTCACGGGCCAACGGCCTCATATCCGCATCAAGATAGGCGAGGCTACCCATGGACTTCCTACTCAAGGCATCGGCTACAACATTAGCCTTTCCGGGATGATACCGGATAGAAAGATCATAATCCTTCAGCAGCTCTAACCAGCGGCGCTGTCTCCCGTTCAAGTCCTTCTGAGTGAACAAGTACTGGAGACTCTTATGATCGGTGAATATCTCACATGGCTCGCCATAAAGATAGTGCCTCCACAACTTCAGTGCAAACACGACAGCTAACAGCTCCAAATCATGGACAGGATAATTCTTCTCATGGACCTTCAGCTGTCTCGAGGCATAAGCTATCACCTTACCCTCCTGCATCAGAACGCTACCCAGGCCAACACCCGAAGCATCACAATATACGGTGAATCCCCCGGATCCACTAGGCAAGGCCAACACTGGCGCTGAAGTCAACAGAGTCTTAAGCTTCTGAAAGCTAGACTCACAGGCATCGGACCACAGGAAAGGAACATTCTTCTGGGTCAACTTCGTCAGAGGTGCTGAAATAGAAGAAAACCCCTCGACGAACCGCCGATAATAACCTGCCAAGCCTAAGAAACTCCGAATCTCTGTAGGAGAAGTAGGCCTAGGCCAACTCTGAACGACCTCTATCTTCTTCGGATCAACACACACCCCATCCTTGGTCACCACGTGACCTAGGAAAGATACAGAACTGAGCCAAGATTCACACTTGGAGAATTTGGCATACAACTGCTGATCCCTCAGAGTCCGAAGAACAACTCTCAAATGCTGCTCATGCTCCTCCCTGCTCCTCGAATAAACCAAGATATCATCGATAAACACAATGACGAAGGAGTCAAGGTAGGCCTTGAACACTCGGTTCATCAGATCCATGAAAGCAGCTGGGGCATTCGTAAGCCCGAAAGACATCACCAGAAACTCATAGTGGCCATATCGGGTACGAAAAGCAGTCTTGGAAACGTCCTCGGACCGTATCCTCAACTGATGATACCCCGACCTCAAATCAATCTTCGAGAAGAAGGTAGCACCCTGAAGCTGATCAAACAAATCATCAATACGCGGCAAAGGATACCTATTCTTGATAGTAACCTTATTCAGTTGCCGGTAATCAATACACATCCGCGTAGAGCCATCCTTCTTCTTCACAAATAATACCGGGGCACCCCATGGAGACACACTGGGCCTAATGAAGCCCTTATCGAGCAAATCCTGAATCTGCTCCTTCAGCTCCCTCAACTCAACAGGAGCCATACGATACGGGGGAATAGATTTAGGCTGGGTGCCTATCAATAGATCAATGCAAAACTCTATCTCCCGCATAGGCGGCAAACCCGACAAATCATCAGGAAACACATCCGGATACTCACAAACAACCGGAACTCTATCAAGGGATAACTCCTCTGCCCGGACATCCCGAACTGAAGCAATATATCCCTCGCACCCACTAGATATCATCCTCTGCGCCTCCAAGAAAGAAATGATCCTACTCTTCGGAGAAGGCCTGGAACCTCTCCATACAACCCGAGACTCACCCTCTGCCCCGATCGTCACGGACTTGGCATGGCAATCCAAAGTCGCATGACAGGAAGCCAGCCAATCCATGCCCATAATGACATCGAAATCAGACATATCGAGCAGCATCAGGTCCACTAAGGACTCTACACCACATATGGAGATCATACACTGCCGATAACCCCTATCTACACATATAGAAGACCCGACAGGGGTGGCAACCATAAAGGGATCATCTAAGAAGACCAGATCCCTGCCCAAGCAAGGGGCAAATCCCGGTTACGAATAGGTAGACCCCGGATCAATAAGAGCATAAGCATCGCGGCCACAGACAGAAATAATACCTGTGATGACATCATTGGATGCCTCAGCATCCTGACGAGTCATAGCATAGACCTGCGCCGAGCCTCCTGAACCCGGAGCTCTCTGAGACTGCTGTCTAGGAGGAATCTGAGAAACGGGCCTGGCGGCCTGAGGACCAGATGGTACCATAGCTGCGGATCCCTGGCGACCTGATGAAACATAAGGGCAACTCCTGACATAGTGCTCTGGAGACCCACACTCAAAACATCCATCACCTTTACCTCCTCTACCGCCTCTACCACCTCTGCCATGACCACCTCCAGACGAACACCTCCCATGATGCCTCTGATGGCACCTCCCGCACTGCGGCGGACCAGACTGCGAAGAGCCACCCCGCCTCTGGGATGACTGAGGCCTCGGGGTCTCTGAAGAAAAATCCTGGGCAGGCAACGCAGCAGCCTGGGGCCTAGACTGAGAACGGCTCTGATGACCCTGACCCCTCTGAGTGGATCCACTATACCCACCAGACTGACGCGATCTCTTGGCCGCCCTCTCCGCGTCAGCCCTGGCGAAGATATCCTCCATCCGTCGCGCCACATCAACTATCTCAAAATATGACTTGTTGCCCATATCAGGGGCAACAGCTACCTGCAAGCGGGGATGAAGACCCTCAACAAACCGGAGGACCTTGTCCCTCTCCTGAGCCACCATAGCCGGCGCAAACTGAGACAACCACAAGAACCTGGTGTCATACTCTGAAACAGACAGGTTTCCCTGCCTCAACCCCTCAAACTCGCGCCTCTGAGCATCGTGCTGACTCTGGGGCACGAACCTGCTCATGAACATAGACACGAACTCAGCCCAAGACAAAGGAGGGAGGTCACTAGACCTCTGCCGCATCATGGAGACCCACCATGTCTCCGCATCTCCCGATAATCTGAAAGAAGCACACTGCACCCCTAAGGTGTCTCTAGTACCAAGAACTGTCAAAATCTTCTCACACTTCTGAATGTACCTCTGGGCAGTACATGTAGCTGAGGTACCGTCGAACTCTGGAGGCTGAAGCTTCATGAATGACTCTATCCTCTTGACAACCTCCTCAGTGCCCATAGGAGGAGTAGAAATAACAGGACCTGCCTGAGGAACAGAAGCAGAAGGCTGGGCAATATGATCAGGAGCAGCCTCAGAAGTAGGCGTGCTCATAACAGGTGTGGTCGGCTGAGGAGCCGAAACAGGAGCTGCAACATCATCTCTGACAGGGACCTGATGGCTAGACAAGGCCATCAGTCTCATATACTCCTCTGAAGAGATCACAACGGTGCCTGGCACAATAGCAGGCACAGGGGGAATAGATGCTGACAGAGTCGCTGCGGACACCGCAAGGATAGCTGTGTCTTGCCTAGTGGCTGACGGGCGACCTGCCCGAGTCTTCTTAGCAGCTGGCGGCTGCGTAGGTGCTGATGGCTCTCCCGCAGATGCGGGTGTAGAAGATGCAGCCCTCCTGGCTGAGGATGCTCGCGTCCTCGCCATCTGATACAATACACGAAAAAGGGTCAGCACCTATATAAGCTACTCGGCACGAATAGAGATGAAACGAAGGGAAAACATTTCCTAACATGCCCTTGTAGCCTCTCGCTCATAAGTATGGTCGACAACATACCCATAAGCAAGACTCTACTCAGACACTGCTCCAAGACTCCTAGGACTCGAATTAGAACCTAGGGCTCTGATACCAAACTGTCACGACCCAATTTCCAAGGGCTCGTGATAGCACCTAAACAACATTTGCCTAGGCGAACCAATGAAACAAGATGCGGAAAAGAACAATAATGTGAAAAGGTCATAAATGGATATATAAATATAAAAGGGTGAAGTCCAAAAGAATATATCCACAAAATAATTGGAGCATTCTAAGAGTGACTCAATAAAGTATGAATATACATCAAAGAAATCTGAGTCCTATCTCTAAGTGACTCCGGCGGTATGCCACCACGGTCTGTGTGGTCGGCTCACCTCAATCAAAAGTCTCAGAAGCCTCGGGAACCGCTAACGTCCGGGCTGCTGACTGGATGAAGGACCTGCGCACGTGGCAGAGTAAGTTATGAGCCGAAGCCTAGTAAGATCACCGACAGGCCCGCTAAGGTACCCTTGCGGGACAAGTCGCTACATGCATCATAAGCAACAACATACTATAGTAATCATACAATAAAGTAGTGAAATCACAAATAGATGTAACACATTCCATACACACAAGTAGTAACCAGAAGTCTCAAGGATTATGCCCATCCAACGTAAGGCATAGGTCAACTCAGCGGCGGTTTGGAGGTCCAATCTCTACTCCCGTGCCGACTAACCTAGACCTACGATGGACTAGCAACACCACTACTAAGTATCAACCATATACCGTGACCCGAAGTCACTATCACAATCATGAATAAGTAGACCAACGACCCGTAGTCGTTGGCTCATCTCAAATCTGTCTACGATCGCACCACACCCCCCGTCAAGTGCGTCGTATCTCAATAAATCAAGTGACCACACCACACCCCCTGTCAAGTGTGTCACATCTCAAAGATCAAGTGTCCACACCACACCCCCTGTCAAGTGTGACACATCTCATAGTATAGGCGACACCACACCCCCTGTCAAGTGTCCCTCTAACAGTATTAATATCCACGACATTAATAACAATAACAGAAATAATAACAGAAATATTAATAACGATAATATTTCATAGTCACCGTAACCCAGGTTGGTTATGCTAGCTGAACGTAAGGCGAAGGTTAACCCGACCACAGTTTGGGGGTACAATCCCTACTCCCATGTCGTCAAACCAAGGTTACGTATAGACAGCACTACCCAACCCGACACGTGAACAAATCAAGTACCAATATCATACAAAAGCCGGCAAAATCCTCGGCAAGACGTTTATCATGACATGCCGGCAACATCCTCGGCCATGTCCCAAGTTCTTGCTATCTAAGCATGGCGTAGCAAGCGTTATTACGATATAAATTTAAGCTACCTCGACGTAGCGTTTAGACCGGCACATACCTCGGTCGAGTCACAATCTCGCTATTTATAACAAACAATAATAGCAAGAAATTCACATCATTAATCCTAACCATTGTTAGGTATATATATGCGTACATGAAGCATACTAGCATGAAGGAAGAGTCCACAAGCACAATAGAGGTCAAGTCTCACTTACCTCGAAATTCGGGCTCAAATGCCGGGAAGAATCTCCTTTCCCGCTCGCGAAGGACTCTCCACTAGGTCTATTAAGACAAGATATAGCACATATGAGTGGTCAATTATAGCTATTTAAGCCTATAGGCATCCTAGGGTAAAAATTACCAAAATGCCCCCGGGTAGGGCCGAGCCCTAAATTTACAAAATGTACTTTTCCGGACTCCCCATGCTCCCGTGAGTCCAAAAGTACACTTAGATTCCACATGCGAGCCTTGCTCGATGTCTTTCCCCAATTCTTAAGAATCTAGGGTTCTAACCCATTTCCAAGAATCAACCCTTTGATTCTTGTGTTAATCAACATAAAGATGGATTGAAAGGGCTTACCTTAAGTGTAAGTATGATTGGGTCTTCAAGAAATACCCAAAAATCGCCTCAAGAGCTCACCAAATGATTTTTATAAGTTATGAACCGAAATGGCCCGAAATGGCATTTTTTATAGCAGTTTTTTTTTTTTTTTGCCTCTGTGACAGCTTCTTTTGAAAAAATCATAACTTTTGATAAGAATGTCTAAATGACCTGAAACCAGTGCCATTTGAACCACAACGCAAAGGGCTACAACTTTCATGTTTTGAGTTTTTCCTAATTCTTTACGGATTGGCTGAAAAATCAGCTTTTATCCGGCTGTTTGCGCCAAAACAGAACAGAAAAGTCGCACCAGATTTTCTACTGTTTTAGGGGAAAAACGGGACCCTACGAAGCTCGGAATGATCCCAAATTTTGCACTCAAGCCATAACGGGACCCTACGAAGCTCGGAATGATCCCAAATTTTGCACTCAAGCCATAAAATACTTGGGTGACATGCTCGTCAAGACGGAACTCAATTCGGACCTCCAGAACTCAAAAAGTAGGTCCCACGGCAAAAGTTCAATTTTCGACTTTCGCCAAAATAGCGAAATTTAACCAAACGACCTCGGAATCCAATTCCGAAAGTTGCTACAAGTCACAAATGACTATACGAACCTAACGGAACTTTTGGATCTCTCATCGGAGCTCATTTGCTCAAATCGAGCTCGGAAACCTCTTTTAACTCTTTTAAACTTCCGAAACGGGGACTTTATCAAAAGTCCTATCAAACGAGGTCCGTTTTCAATTTTGAAGGTTGCTACATATCATAAATGACGAGACGGACCTAACGGTGTGCTCGGATTTTCCATCGGGGTTCGTTTACTCAAAACGACCTATCGAAACCCCAAATTCCTTTCCGGAATTTCATAAACGGATCCTTTTCTCGAAAACCTATCAAACGGACTCCGTTTCGACTCAGATTTCACAGACGGGTCATAAATGACCTAACGGAGCTGTTGGGACTGTCGACATGCAAATCGAGGTCCCGGATCCCGTAACGACTATTTGAGGGTCGTTACAAATATATCTGTATTTCTAACTGACTTAAGTTCAAGATCCTCATAATCATTCATAAAATTGAGCTTTAAAATTTATGCAAGATATCATTGACTTTTATTTTAGATCGATTCCAGACACGACATAACTTACTGAGATCTCTTCATATTCATTATGTTTCAGGTACCTGAACCTCTCCTGATGAGGTTTTATGAAGTGTTATGTCATGTGATCTTCTAGAGTCTTGCCTCGATATTTGACCATCTTAAAACATTTGCTCTTTTCATCTTTGGAACCGAAGGGTCTACCGTGCTTCAAGCGTCTCATAGACTCATTTGCATAAATAAATTGTCCTACCAGGACATAAATTCAAATTGGAGCATTTACAGCTAGAATATAATTTTAATTTTAGGTCAGTATATGTGTATGGCAGTGACTTATCTTTAAATGAGGATCATATCAATGATAGTTCATTTCATTCATTCGTCAGCTGCTTTGGTTATTCTCTCCCCTTAATGTTAGGCAAACCTAACATACATCCCAATGTACTCAGGGAATCCATCTGCGTGCATTGTGGTGGGGTAATTAATAATATATCGTACGTCAAAATTATTAGATGGAAAATATTTGGTTCCTGACCCTGAACCTAATATGAGGGGAGAATCAACTTGCTGGTCTGATGCATGCAAGTGCTACTTTATTAATAATACACCATATCTCATACCTGATTTAGGTAGCTTTGTTCTCATGTGCATGGTTTAGCCATTAGTTGGAGACATTCAATATATAAATCTTCTAAACCAGCCTGCTAGCATTATCAAAAGGAGAAATTGTCTTTGCATAATCTGGAATTATGCTCATCAAATGATTTGAGTAAATATCTAAACTCGCAAGTACCGTTATGGGTTTATAATAAATGCACACGTGACCTTATCATAGATACACATCTATTTTAAATTATATAACAGATACATGGTCCACATGGCAGGTGAACGGGGCCCATATTCACCTTTTATATATTCCAAAAATACGGAAATCCTGGTCCTAATTTTAGCTGGTTAATTTATTATGAGAACAAGCATCACAAAGAGAATTCTTGAAGAATCCTGATTCTTCAGTATACACCATGTGAATTCTCATTTATATAGTTTGAGCATCATAATTGAACCGGGATGGTCAAACCGGTCATGCCAACTGAAAATTTTTTTCGCTTTAGTAAACAATTTTAGTTTACTATAGCATGGGCTTTGGTATCAATAAATTTTTAATTTATTGTGGCATGCATATGATTCTACCATACATATATTTATGCAGTACAAACCGGAGGAAGAGATGAGGAGCTTTTCAAGCAAATATTTCTCACCCTACATTCTTGTAGTAATTAATAGTCTCAATATGATGTTCCTTTGAGACTTACTATAATAGACTATTTCATCAATTTCATTCCTCGGGGTAGTAATAAATTTGGCTTTTTCAAAGCTCTCAATCTTTTTTTTCTTGAGTTAAATTTAAGATTGACTGATCATTGGATGGTTATTAATTATGATTTTGCATGTCGGTTTCTCTTTTCAGTAATAAATCTTGCTATTACATTAATACTAATATATCATGCTCAAATCCAATTTATCTACATCTAATAAGATATTCATGCACATATGTGATTTCCTTTTTCATGCAAGTCCATTATCCCCGTGCATTTATAATAATGTTAGTTTTACTTTTATCAAAATGAATTTATCATTATCAGTTATATGTACCTTGAAGATTTAGTCGAGGATAACTGCAAATTCATACCTTGAAGCGTTGGCCAAGTACTATTGTAAAATTATACCATACGTCTTGGAAGAATAGATTAAAGCTTCTTTTTTGATTGGAAAGTCTGCACTCTTTCAAGCTATGACAAAATAAAAATAAGATGCTGAAAGATTATTGATAATTATCATTAGAAAAAATAGATAAATTTTGAGATTAGTTAATAAAAAAATATAAATGAACTCAAAGGATGAAATATGTATCTTTTATTATCATCCAGCCCATTGGCTTCCATCAATTACATTTGCATCCAACCCATTGAATTCCATACATTATATCAGATTTCTATTTCATTTATTTCAATGAAAATTTCATTATGAAATTAGAGACTTGTGTTGATAACGTGTTGTAAATATAGTGGAAAGTAACAAGAAGTTGACGAGAATTAAAAGAGGGAAATAAAGCTTTAATTAATATTTTCTCAGTGTACTTCATTCAATAGGTGAAGTAAACCTTTATAGGATGTAAAATTAAATGAAATTTACAATTGTCTTAATGAGATATATATAAGAGTAAATATGAGCATTCATTGAATTGAATGAAGAGGAGATGAATTGACAAAACATTAATGAAATTAGACATCTACACATTCAATGAATTTATAATAAATATGTTTTTTATAGCCAACTATTCACATTATACGCTAATTAGAATTTTAAGCTTATTTTTAAGGTAACATAAAATTTTTTCCTTTTTTATCGTTCATCTATTATTACCTTATTTAGTTAAATAATTATTAAAAGTCAAGAAATTTGTGTTAAACCAACTAGTATAGTACCCGCACGATGCGCGGATAATATTTGCATGAAATAAGTGTATTTTTTTAATCAAGTAGAGTTTAAATGGCAATCTTCCAGTAAGTTTAGTTTAAAAATTGGGTCAATAACTTAGTTCCAAGTATTATGATTATCAACTTTAAGTCTTTGCCGAATGCTGATGAATAATATATAAATTCATAATGTACATCTAACCATGGGAAGAAAAAGATCAACCATGGCTTGTTATACTCATACATATATTTATCCTCCCATTATGTATATTTTTGTTGTATTCTGGTAACTTAATTAATTGTTCATCGTTATTGGTTTATCTTTAATCCAAATGATATCATATTTCAATCTAGATAATGATGGTGAATTTTTTTAAAGTATAATACATTATTTT
Source organism: Petunia secreta (assembly GCA_029990175.1). Classification (NCBI taxonomy): domain Eukaryota; kingdom Viridiplantae; phylum Streptophyta; class Magnoliopsida; order Solanales; family Solanaceae; genus Petunia; species Petunia secreta. The sequence continues at coordinate 44,824,002 of JARKIP010000022.1, read as the reverse complement.
TTATACTTTTCATGAAGAATATTTTACTCACCCAATTCTCACAAAATAATGATGTTAAATATTTTTTTAAAAAAATTATTATGCGTGGTTTTGTTCAAAAACACAACATACTCCTGATCATTTATCTAATTTTAAGATTCTCGACCAATAAATACTTAATCATCCAATAAATTTACTAACAAAACTATAAGTGTTTGATTCAAGCCATGATACTTGGCATCCCGTCTATTTATTTAAGTCACAACTCCAAGTAACAGATTTTCAAGCTCATGCCTTACATCTTTGACTTACATTGTACCAAGAATAATGTTAAAGATGCAGATACACAGTCTTGATATTTTTTTCGCTAATATACCATCAAATGAAACTTTTTGCAAAATTCAGCGTTCTCCCATATGTCATCATACTCAGAACAAATGTGATAAATCTATCAAATGAAAGAATTTCAAAATAAAGTTCACAAACTTGTTTTCATCTTTAATCTTTAGTTTTTGTAGATGCCCAAACCCACTTGAAAACTCCCTAATTTACGATATTGACCACTTCCATTCACCTTCTTCAATTTTGTTCTCTTGTTTTGTAGGTATCGAAACTCCAGTGATAATATCATGTTCTTTTTCTAATTTTTAAACGCCTATTGAGGGACATGTGCTTTGTCCAGGATATTCTTGTGAAACTCCCAGGATAACTGCGTTACTTGAGAATTCTTATTTTGATTTTTATATAAGTGAAAGAAATCTTTTCATTGATATGTAGCAAGATAGTGCCACTAAATGAATAAATACATGTGGCATAAGTTGCCAAAAAATTCATTCAACTATATGTACATATAAGATAATTATACTTGAACCAAAAGCATGTGAAAATATAAGCAGCTCTTGATCCTCCGTATTGATTGCTCAACTCCATCATACGACATAATATTGCAATTCATTCCGCTCCTAATTAAAATCATTATGTTAATACACAAAAAGAAGTAACCTAAAGGTATCAAAATCACGTATTGTAGTGATTTTAAGAAATGAAAGTAACCTAGCCCATCTAAATAATATGAACCACTAATAATAATAATAATAATGATAATAATAATAGGTGAAACCAAGAAAATAGTACCTATACATTGAAACTTCCTTCCACCCAATCAATTAGGATGAAACTAAAAAATATCCCAGTAGCAAATCATAACCTATTGATTTTACAAAGCTGCATACATATTTCGCCGCAGTCTAATCAATCTACGTTAATAAGTCATTTTACGTGAAAAAGAGATCTTTTACCTGTGTAAACACCACCAAAAAATATACCTCTAACTAATAAATTTGATAGACATACATCAATTTACAACAGCCAATACGATACTTCAAATCATCAACCATCAACCATCAACCATTTTATTAAAAATATATTGACACCCATATGCATTAAAACAAATTACTCACAATAGATCAGTGCCTTTATTGTAAAAAGATTGGAAAAACGAAAACATTAAAACTTTCATCTACCTTAGCATAAGGTACTGCGAAAATGTATAATGCAACAACTGATCCCAATAACAAATCATAGCCTAAAAGAGACCGCAAAATGCTTAGTATCTGATTTTGGCAATTACATTAGTTAAGCACAAAATTGTATTTCAACCGAGAATTTTATCAATTATGTGTGTAACATAACGAATGGATTGCACATCAGTATATAAATTTTCTATACATTCTAATAAATCTATGTTAAAGAGTCATTTTACACAGAGAGAGATCTTTACCTGCGGATACACCACCATGAAACATAGCTCTAGCAAATACTCTAATTTGATAGACATATATATACACAGACACACACCCATCTGCATAAAATATAAATTATTGATTGTGGATCAATGTCATTAATGCAGTTAATGACACATTAAATACTGTATACTTGATAAGACTTAAAAATATTTATTGGCGTTCTTAATTAGCAGTGATGACAATTAAGAATAAACATAAGAAATATAGTATTTTAGAAGAATAATAGTCACTTACTTTCAAGTTTCAACCCCATCCACTGAAGGCCATAGTAAAATAGTTTTTATTGAACTGCATATGCATATGTGCATCTTACCTGTGTCTAGAATATTTGGTGGACCACTAGGATTAGGACCACGACAAATGCAATTATGTAGCTAGAAAGAGAGAACCATGACAAAGTTGAAAGTTGGACACACATGTGAGTTGGTGGTCTTATATCTTCTGATAAGTAACAAATGGATGTTGTATTGTTTCTGTTTCAAAATCTTAGCAGATAAAACACATGCATACATAATCAAAGGATACGCGATTTAATCACAATCAAGAACCTATCAACATAAAGTGTGTGTCAAGTACCTTTGTAGGAGAAACCGTTAAAAGAAAATAAATCAAACAACTATATACTCTTCGATGCCGCTAGTATGCTCAAGCAATTCAATTAGTGCAAACTTTAATCTTTCGTAAAATTTTACATAAATTAGTGAAATATTACATGCTTCTCGCATATGACAGAATATATGAGGCTACTCGCTTTTAAGGAATTCGGCCTTGCTTGATACATCTTTTTCCCAATAAAGATCTTCTCATCATCTTTAGTATCTTGGAAGTTGTCACAATTTTATATAGCATAATTAATATGAATGTATCACGCTAGAGTAAGCCAGCATGTTTGCATCAAAAGAAATGAAATGGAATGCAAAGAATACAAAGTTGTAACAGGATATTACAGGTGGGCCAACCACATAGCAGTAATAATTATAGTCAATACCAATTCTCCTTCACTTAGAGCAGGAATGCTGTAGAACTTCTCAAACTCGGCACCTTTAAGTTTGGTGAGAGTAGTAAAGTGTGCCTTTGAAAGGATGGTTCAGATGCAAATATTACCAGTAAGTAAAAGTATCAACTATTAGGAATATGATGATTTATGAAATTAAAGTCACAATGTTACTCCTACCTTAACAGAAAATGTGTGCACCAGTAGAATCTACATTATCTAACATTTGCATCCAATTATGCAAATTCTAAACTGAAGGAGACATTATATGCATATATCACAAAATCTATACTAAATAGATTATTTAAACATAAACCGAGAACTTACTTGTTGTTCTCGTAAGCGGAAGCTGTAGGATCTTCAACCGTTGCTGGAATTACTGGTCGTCGGTGGTTGTCACGTGCTTGACGGATCAACCCCTTTTTCCACAGTCTAAACACTAGTTTATTTGAGAGAGAGGTAGGAAGAGTAGTAGGGAAATCAGTGTGTTTATCTGAGCCTATTACTACTGTATTTATAAATGTATAATACAGTATTTGTCCTCTTGTAGGACTCTATCAGGTAACTTATCTTTTACCTTGATAGACATTAAGAGCACCCCTTTATGGGTGGACTCTTTTATTCAGATAAATCCAACATCTCCCACTCACACATAATGGGAATGCTCTTACAATATGAGAAACATATTCTCATCTCTCTCTACAAATATTCATACAGTGAAATAGACCGTGCGATCAGCATACTGTGAGAGCTACGTGCTATACATCTGTTAGGAGTATATAGCATCTCATCGAGTGCAAACCTGCAAGTAGATAATAAAGTATGCAATACCCTAGATCATATGAATCACATTTTGATATCCTCTCAAAATCTCAAATATCATTTTTATGTATTCACAATTATAACTCATAAGTTATAACCGGTGCACCTGTGAATACAAAATTAATGAGATTCCTTTAATGATCTTCCTCTTCTCACGATTCTCTTAACATTAGCTCAACTGCTTTTCTAGATATGTCTCGCCAGACCGCATCCATTTTCATGGTCTTTTGGAAACACACTAAGATAGCTAACATTAGACTAAGTCTCAAGTATCTGATCGGAGTCACTGAGGGTACATAATTTGAGCCAGCATAAAGGCTCTGGGTCTCACGCAACAGTAAGTTGAGATCAAACTTATGTTAACCCAAGATCGACATTAGCACACATGGTATGAAACACGTGCTACAACATTTTTCTCCTTTCCTTAAGGAGTGTATGTCTTTATAAATAATGTTGTATAGATGAAATTCAGACACCATATGTAGCTAAATTCGAGTTTCTTAAACTCACATCTAGCTCACTAAGTAGACTAGGTGAACATCCTTTCACCTTAATAACCTTATGTTATTATTTAAACGACTGTATTAATTTTAAGCATATCGCTCTCAAATTATCCATTTGATAATTTTTCTTAAAATCAAGTCTCATCTCCACTTATCACTAAGATAAGGAGGCGGTTGCCTGTGTGAGAAGGCCAACTTCTTGTCTACCCGACATACTAAAATATAATTGAAGAATGTACTAAACACTCAATAAATCATGAATATGTATGTTAGTAAATCAACTTTATTGATTATCAAAGAACATAGTTTTGTGAACAACTGGAAAAACAAATAATAATATAAAATCACAAAAGTCTACGCAAGCCTTGAGACCTAGTGTGTCTCACAAATGCATCTCTAGCTAAAGGCTTGGCCAATGGGTCTGCTACCATATCTTCTGTAGATATTTTCACCATGTTCAACCTCTTGCATTTATACATGTCTCTTGCAAAGTTATACTTGATATCTATGTGCTTAGTATGACAATGATGCTTAGGATTCTTGGTTGCATCAACTGCAGCCTTACTATCATAGTAGACCAACACTAGTTCATCATCAGTGTTATCCAACAAGCTTTTGAAGAGCCTATTCAACAAAACAGCTTCTTTTGTTGCTTTTGACAGAGCCACATATTCGGCTTCTATCGTGGATAGTGCTACACATGATTGCTTCTTACTCTTCCATGATATGGCACTATTACTAAGTAAGAAGACATATCCTTAGGTAGACTTCCTTTTGTCTAAATCTCCTCCATGATCAGCATCAGTGTGTCCAACTAATCGCAAATCTTTGCCGCCTTGATAACAAAGTGCGTAGTCAGCTGTTCCTCTCAAATATCTCATGATCCTCTTTACTGCTTGCCAATGTGCTGGACCTGGATCGGATTGATATCTACTTACCAAGCCAACTGCTTGACAAATATCAGGTCTAGTACACACCATAGCATACATTAGGCATCCGACAGCGCTTCTATAAGGGACTCGCTTCATCTTTTCTGTCTCTTCAAGAGTCTGAGGACACAAATGATTTCCCAAGTTAAGGCCTTTGCTGATAGGAGTGTCAATTGGGTTGCTATTCTGTATATTAAATCGTTCAAGAATTTTCTTAATGTAATTCTCCTGAGAGAGATACAATAGTTTCTTAGGACGATCTCTTGAAATCTTGATTCCAAGAATATATGCAGCTTCACCCATATCTTTCATCTCAAATTGAGACGACAACCAGGCCTTTACCTCGTTAAATAACTCCTTATCATTTCTAGCTATAAGTATATCATCGACATACAATGTCAGAATTACAAGCTTATTTCTTGATCTCTTGGTATAAACACAATGGTCTTCATCAACCATAGTAAAACCATTGGATATGATCATATTTTGAAAGTGTATATACCACTGCCTTGAAGATTGTTTGAGGCCATAAATAGACTTCAAAAGTCTACAAACCTTTTGTCCGTGGCCTTTTTTAATGAAACATTCGGGTTATTCCATATAATTTCTTCATCTAATTCTCCATTGAGAAAGGCAGTCTTTACATCCATCTGATGCAAATCAAGATCTAAACTTGCTACTATAGCTAGAATCAGGCGAATTGAGTTAAATCGCACAACAGGTGAGAAAGTCTCTTCGTAGTCTATTCCTTCCTGTTGTGTATAACCTTTCACCACCAGTCGAGCCTTATATCTCTCAAATGTGCCATCAGCCTTGAGCTTAATCTTGAGAACCCATTTGCTCCCAATTGCTCTGCATTCTTTTGGGAGATCAACTAGTTCCCAGACTTTGTTGACTCTCATTGACTCCATTTCATCTTCTATTGCTTTCATCCATTTTTCCTTAGAAGGGCATGAGAGAGCCTCTTTTGCATTTTTAGGCTCGTTTTCTACTTGTAAGAACAACATAAAAAGTTCAGCACCTTCGACATCAAATTGCCGGCGGGGAATCTTTTTACGTAAACCACGTCCTTTTTGTGATTCTTCTTCGTTGTTCCCATTTGGATCAACGTTGCTCCCACTTGGATCAAGAACATCTATCCTGCTCCCACTTGGAACAAGACCAGTGACCATCTCGCTCCCACATGGAACAAGATCCATTTAGTCACTGTTTGATGTCAAATGATTACTTACATTCGCATCCGATGATGAAGGAGGTTGTTGATGTGAAACTAATTCATCATGTGTTAAATTTCTCCCACTCGAATGAAGTGATCTTTGTTGATCGTGATCCTCTATCTCAAACAAGGTTAGGTCTTGACCTACCTCTCCTTTTTTAGGAAACTCATCCTCTAAGAATGTGACATCTCATGATTCAAACTCAGTTACGCTCCCACTGTCTTGCTGACCTATAAACACATAACCCTTAGAGGTTTCTGAGTATCTTGTAAAGATACTTTTCTTTTCTCTCGGGCCTAATTTGCCATGTTTGTGAGAAGAATCATATGTATAGGCAGCGCAAACCCAAGGTCTTAATACACTTAGGTTGGGTGCTCTTCCAGTCCACAACTCATATGGAGTGGTTGCAACTGATTTTGTAGGCACTCGGTTAAGTACATAGGTAGTAGTAAGCAATATCACCCCAATAACTAATTGGGAGGTCAGCTTGAGCCATCATTGACCTAACCATTTCTAGAAGCATCATGTTTCTTCTCTCTGCAACACCATTTTGTTGCGGAGTATTTGGGATAGTCAACTGATGAACAATTCCCTTTCCATCACATAATTCATTAAATTGGGTTGACAAGTACTCTCGACCTCGGTCAGTTCGAAAAACTTTTATCTTCTTGTCTAATTGATTTTCCACTAAGCTCATATAGCGTTGGAAACAACTTATTGCTTCTGATTTATGGGAAATTAAATAGACATAACCGAAACGAGTGTAGTCATCTATAAATGTGATGAAATAGTACGCTCCATGCCTAGCCCTGACATTCATAGGCCCACAGATGTCCGAATGGACTAATTGCAAGGGATATTCAGCTCTAGTCACTTTACCGAAGTGTTTTCTTGCAGATTTTCCTGCTAGACAATTTTCACAAGTGGACAATTCCACATGTTCAATGCCAGTAAGCAAACCTTGTTTTGCTAACATTTGCATTCTTTGCTGGCCAATATGACCAAGCCTAGTGTCGCACCCCACTTTTAAAATCATCAGTAAAGTAATAAAGTGGTGTTCGACTTGGGGTAACTCGTTTGGAGTTAGAGGTTTTGGAGTCGCCACCTAATAAATTATCTAGGCGTATTAGGTCACCTAAAGCGTTTTCTATCTAATTTTAAATATAACTCCGGGTTTGGTCTATTAATCAGATATTTGGGTAAGTGTTCAAGTTAACTTAGAAGGAAGGGGTTAGGCACCTCCTAAGTTCCACTAAACGTGGTTCCCGGCCGATTTTTTTTTATATTGGGTTTTAACATGTAAGGAAACTAAGAGGATAAACAATTAAGTAAAATAAGAAAAGAGGACATGTATGCAAACAATTTTAAAGATATGAAAATAGGCAGCTCAGTATAAACAGTCTCAATTTACAGACATCTTATATATATAGCTACAATTTGCAATGTTAGGCAAAGTTAACCAATATTGTAGTCTTATACTTTAATTAACACAAGTTAACTTTTAAGTAACAAAATATGGAGTAAACATATAGTAAAAAAATGTGCGCCACTAAAGGATGGCATTGTGACATTAATTGACACATACCGTTAACTTCGGTGGCGACTTTTAATGAGAGGCCGCGTTTAAAATAGTTTGGCTTAAAACAAAGAAAATCAATTTAAAATATTTAAATGTATGCGTATAAAGTTATAACTAATTAAACACGCAACATGTTGAGCAAATATTCATGTAAATGATATGTCTAAATCAAGTAGGATAATGTTACTATATAATTTAGTTAGCGAATAATGATAGACACGTATATATATGAGAAGTGAGTATGATAATTTAAGAAATATTAACGTAATGTGATAAACAAATACGATAAAAAGATTAACTTATAAGTTTAATAGAGAAAATAGTATAACTTTTAGAACTTGACCTCCAAAGTCCACATATCCCACAAGTTATTAATTAACTCGGAGAGATGTATGTAAAAAAATCAGCTCACGTTACCTTGCAAAAATAGGCCTTTAGATTAAACAAAATCAACGTTTCAGCGTCTGCAACTCACCATCATGTTTCAAAAGCTTGAATTTGCAGAAACGAACTCATTTTCAGACAGAATTGTGATTTTAACCCTTTGCAAAACATTTTCAGTTTACAAAACTTTAAATTTCTGTCTTGACTATTTCAGGACTAAATATTGAACCTATTATATTTCAAGAAATTATTCACGTTGAACAAAAACTCATGATTTCAAAGATTTGTACAAATAATCTGTTTTCAGCACGTATTGCGATTTTAGCCCTTTTCCCTAATTTTCAGCATAACAGTCTCTATTGTAATTGATTTAAAACCTGCCTGTTTTCAGCTTCAGCACTCAGATTGCAAATCTCATACAAACACTTCAACTTTCAAATAACACTTCACAATTTAACATGTCTTACTAGTTTAAACAGTTTTTAACATGCGGTGAGCAAGGAGAGAGTTCAAAATGGCCACTACTTAGCCAACCTTACTGCACAATACATACACATAGATGCAGTACCTGTCCAACTCACCTTAGGGTGATTATACACAGTCATTAACACCTAACAAATACATGATTTAAGGGTTCAAACTTCTAATTACAATATAACAACAAAAAGGAAAGAGATAGAAAGCAGGGCCTTCGTCCCTCATTGTTGCAAGCCTTTCCCATGTCTTTTACATAGACCCGTATGGCCCTTTACAATCAGTCAAAGAACCTGTAATAAGCATGAATACTGGTATGGACTTTAATCCATCCTATCACAGTTAAAAACCTGCAAGAGGATGTTAGGAGTGGCCCCAAAACAGCCCAGTACATGACAAACAAAGCATTCAACAACATCAGATGGCATTAGGCCGAGTGTGAATTCGAAACCAACCCATATAATATCATATACTGATCATACATTCAGTTTTCTTGAGTAACATACCTTGAGTGCTTTAACAGAATCAACGACACTAATACAAAGTCTAGGCAGCGAGTGATTGTAACAGTATCCAAGCTTCGCTTGTTTTGGGGTCGGGTCGGGTCGGCTTATTTTGACCCGATTCGTTCTTGCTTGTTTCAAGTTCAAATCTTCAATCTTTGCCTTTTGTGTATTGTATCTATTCTGATTTCGCCTTGATTTGTTTGAATCCGTCATGATTTGCCCGATTCTTTCTTTTCCTTTTCGGCCTTGTGAGAGAGAGATAGATTCCCTTTTTTCGAGATAGGAGGGAGAGATCGTGGCATAATAGGCGGAGATATGGCGGAGGATATGGCGGAGATTCGGACTGAATCTGGACGGATTTGAGGGGAAAGGGGGAGAGAGGGAAATGGGATCCGGCGGCTATTAAGGGTGAGGGGATGTGTGGGAAATGTTTAGGGTTTGGGGGAGTGAGGGGTGAGGTGTAATTATTAAAACATGGGTTTTAATATCAGCCGTTGGATAAGATAAGTTGGAGGGCCAAGATCATGCCACGTAGGCATGTCGGGGTTAAGTGTAAATGTTTTGTGTGGGTGTATATGCTGAAGTGTAAATGGGATGTGGGCTTTGAGGGGTTGTACTGCACGCTACAATGAGCTGTACGCGTGCTTTAGAGAGTAGTACTTCATGCTAAACGTGTGTATACTAGTACTAGGAGTTTATTTAATGAGGTGTGAGCTTAGGTGGCGTACACGTGGACAAAAGGCAATGACGTGGACTGAATGTAATAGGAATGGGATTGTAAAATAGCAAAATGACTAGTATTTAATTAAAATACTTATAAATATAAATAATTAGTATAAAAATAGGAAATTTTGTAAATAATGATAAATAAATGTATTTAATTGTAAATAAATAAAGATGACCACAAATAATACTAATAGATGTAAATAGCCGCAAATAATTATTAAATGATATCGTAATGCGTTAAATTGCATAAAATAGCATATGTTTTGGGAAATAGCCTAAATGAATGCAATTACGTAATTATAATCACAATTAAATAAATACTATATAAATAGGGGATAAATAATAATATTACACACGTGAATGCATGTTGTCTAATGCAATTTTGTTTGGAAAATTACTATTATCGATTTTAATTAAATATAGCCAAATTGCGAAAAACAGAGGGACAAAAGTGGGTGTCAACAGCTGCCCCTCTTTGCCCGGGGATGATGAAAGAGTCTTCGGGCAAAGATAGTTGACGGAATAACCAATTTTGTCACGACTGGAAGGCAAAACAATTGAAAAGGGCAAATAGGAATTTTGGGGAGTTTTTTGGCCGAACCCTGTTCTCTGAGTTGCCTACATATCTCGGGTTTTACGAGAATCAGGCCGTGTGTAGTTCTAGGATGTCATGTTGCCTGTGTGAGATGTTTATGACGCACGATTTTTGATGTAAAGACTAAACTTATCCAAATATGTAAAGTTTAGATTCGTGTACGCTTTGCCTTTTGGCAAGACGAATGAAGAATAAAGCAAAGGCATTGTCGGAGATGAAATAACATCGGTATATCGAGCGTGGGAAAAGAGCCTTATAATCATCCTAGTTATGAAGATGTGGTGCACGACACACCCATAAAGAGGAGTTTACACGGACATAGTTTCCACTTCATCTCGATAAATGATTCATTTCGTCTTCAATTTTGCTTTGAATGAGCTTGGAAATATTTGGGGAGCGAATTTTATGAATGCGCACGATTCAAGCTAACGGGCACGATTAAGCACGAAAATACGCACGATTGACGCAACTGGATATGGATACGAAACTGACATCCCATTGACAAGGAAGGATTAGGTAGGCCACTGGTACGAGTATGGAATTGTAGCTTGGAACTCGGCAAGATAGGTAGCTTGCGGGTGTAGCAAAAGGCATTGCTTGTAGGGTTAGGCTTTGCTTTGTATGTGTTTGAGATTTTGAGGTTGCATGGTTGGTAGTGATTTTAGGAGCAGGCGTGAGAGTATGGCACATGGATTTGTCGAGAAATCGGGACGTACCCTGCAGCAAAATCATGATAAATGCAATAGATGTAAAGATAAAGTAAAGTAAACTTCCCTGTTGAGCCGAGGGGTTGTTTTGTCTGATACTTATTTAATTGATGTCTCATCCAAATGTCTTTCTGATAGTATGCCCACCGATGCGGACTTTGCTCTATTGCAAATTGTTGTCATGTTCACCACTGTGAACCTTATATATCTTATGTTGCTTTCAATGTTGAACTGTATACATAGGCACTGATCCTGTGTTCCTTTAATGGTTGAACTGCCCACAAACGCGGACCCTATTATCCACAATCGCAGATTCTATGCTTTGATCAATAGTTGGTCTGTCCACAAATGCGGACCTTACTGCTCCAAATTGCTGAACTATGTCCACAAATGCGGACTTTACTCTGCTTCAAATTGTTGAACTATACCCACAAACGCGGACCCTATACCTCTAATTGCTGAATTATCCACATATGCAAACTTTATATATGTCCATCGACATGGGTTATATGCTTATTTCATTGTTGTCATGTCCACAAACGCGGACCTTATATATCCATCGACATGGATTCAATGCTTCTTTCATTGTTGTCCTGTCCACAAACGCAGACCCTATATATCTGCCGACGCAGATTCTATGCTTCTCAAATTTGAAGTCACGTCCACAGACGGACCTTACACTGTTGTCATTGCTGTGATGTTAACCACTGCGAACCCTGTATATCCGCCGACGCAGATCCTATGCTTCTCCAATTGATGTAATGTCCACAGACGCGGACCCTATATACCCACCAACATGGATTCTATGCTCTTCAAATTGATGTCGTGTCCACAGACGCGGACCCTATATATCCGCCGACGCAGAATCTATGCTTGTCAAATGTTGTCATGTCCACAGACGTGGACCCTATATATCCACCGACATGGATTCTATGCTTCTCAAATTGATGTCATGCCCACCGCTGCGGACCCTATATACCCACCAACATGGATTCTATGCTCTTCAAATTGATGTCGTGTCCACAGACGCGGACCCTATATATCCGCCGACGCAGAATCTATGCTTGTCAAATGTTGTCATGTCCATAGACGTGGACCCTATATATCCACCGACATGGATTCTATGCTTCTCAAATTGATGTCATGCCCACCGCTGCGGACCCTATATATCCGCCGACGCAGAATCTATGCTTGTCAAATGTTGTCATGTCCATAGACGTGGACCCTATATATCCACCGACATGGATTCTATGCTTCTCAAATTGATGTCATGCCCACCGCTGCGGACCCTATATACCCACCAACATGGATTCTATGCTCTTCAAATTGATGTCGTGTCCACAGACGCGGACCCTATATATCCGCCGACGCAGAATCTATGCTTGTCAAATGTTGTCATGTCCATAGACGTGGACCCTATATATCCACCGACATGGATTCTATGCTTCTCAAATTGATGTCATGCCCACCGCTGCGGACCCTATATATCCACCGACATGGATCCTATACTTCTCAAATTGATGTCATGTCCACCGCTGCGGACCCTATATATCCACCGACATGGATTCTATGCTTGTCATGTCCACCGATGCAGACCCTATATATCCACCGACATGGATTCTACACTTCTTAAATTGATGTCATGTCCACCGCTGCGGACCCTGTATATCCACCGACATGGATTCTATGCTTGTCATTGTCTTCATGTTCACAAACACGAATGTTGTTTTGCTTTCAAACCGTTGAATTATGCCCACAATCGCGGACCCTACCATGTTGTCATGTACACAAACGCGAGCCCTAGATTATTTTCATTGTTGAATGTGTCCACCGATGCAGACCAAATATGCTTTCTCAAATTAATGTCATGTCCACAGACGCGGACCCTATATATCCACCGACATGGATCTATGCTTGTCAAAATGATGTTGTGTCCACAGACGTGGACCATACATGTCCGCCGACGCAGATTCTATATTCTTCGAATTGATGTCATGTCCACCGCTGCGGACCCTATATATCCACCGACATGGATCCTATGCTTGTCAGATTGATGTCATGTTGCTTTGCAAAAGTTGTCAGGTATACTCGGTACCTGTGTAAACCTGCGATCAAAGAAAATTTGTGAGTCTTTTAGGGGGAGGCTGACTTGCGCATTCGCTGTGTTGTACTCTGCTGCTGCATCTTGTATAATCTCCTCCTTGTAATATCTCCCTTTTTGAACGTCGAACCTTAGTCGAGCTGTGGGAAAAAGGGGTAAGGAAATGATATATGCATGTGTTTTGAGAAAAATGATGTTTAAAGAGTAATGCGAATTCATTCCATTGAATCATAAACTATGACGTGTTGTTTGGACATAATCTCCTCTATATCCATTTGCTGCTTCAAGATTATCCATTTTGAAATTTTGAGGGAACCTCAAAATTTCTGCCCCAGTGTGTTGTAATGCATTCTTTGAATTTTTTGAGGGAAACTCAAAAAATTCTGACCCAGTGTCTAATAAAAATCTCTTATGATGTGACCGTGCCTTGGGTAGGCTGCCTACGTATCCCCTTTTGGGAATCAGGTCGCTACGTAGTTCAAATCCAATAAAAATGGATGTTGCTCAATTTTTAGTATCTCTTGATTGCATCAGAGTAAAGGATCTTGTTAATTTTGTCTCGATTTAGAGAATTCCACTTTAGGATAAACTCTCTTGCTCCAACTTTTGGTAAATGCCTTTGTCATTCTATTGCTCGTTGTATTCATACTTCGCTATCTATGAGTGCCAATTGCTTGAGTATGCTTTTAGTCCATTTGGGATTGTCTAATTCTTCTCCTTATATGTATTTCTACTATTTTGCGTTGAATTGTAAGTCATCTTCCTCAACATGCTCTTGTCTCAGTCGTCTGTGTTAAGATCTATGCTATAAACTAATGAAGTTTCCTTAGATGTCCTTGGTCGAATCACCATAGCCTGGTTTGTACTCGTCGTTTTGGGCTGCTTCCTCACATCGCAGTCGCAGATTCAAATGGAATTAAAACAATTTTGCAGACGGTGAACGATGCATACTCGAAAAATGAAAAAACAAGAAATGCTTTTATTATTGGATTTGAGAAATAGTCTTCAAAGGGAGACAATGATGCAACAAAGTTGAAAAAACAAAGAAAACAAAAACAAACGACTTGGAGTCGTGTTTTATTTAAGAAGACAACTAATGCCCCAGCTCTACTAAGGTTCTCGGCATGCTCGGAATGTGCTGCAGATTCAGTTGTTTAGTTTCAGCTTTCTAGATGTTCGGAGCTTCAGTATGCTTTTCAAGAGCTGCATCATATTCTTCCATGAATAGCTCCTTTAGATCGGTCAGCTCATCTTCTATACCGTGAACACCTTCGGCAAGTCTTTCTCCCTTGAGAGTTTTCGTGCAGCTTGAAAAGATGGATGCTTGTTTCAGAGTTGGAACAAACTGCTCTAGTGAATGATAACCTCTTGTAGTGCCTTTTCCTTTGCAAACCAGGGTGTACCCCATGCCAAACTTGTATTCATCAAACACTGTTTTTACTTTTATGATTGTGCCTTCCAGATTGCATTCTTTGCTGAAGTCGATCATATTCACCTTCTCATCCCCATGATTGGGTAGCGGGTTTTTGTGCACATTTGGCGCTTTCAAATTAATGACCTTTTCATCTATTAGGTCTTGAATCTTATCTCTTAGTGCAAAACATCTCTCTGTCTCATGTCCCGGTCCACCTGAGTGATATGCACACCTTTTACTGTAATCAAAGTTAGGTGAAGGGTTGTCTGGCATCTTTTGAGGTATCGGGACGATAAGCCCGGCAGCTTTCAATCTTTCGAACAATTGAGTGCGAGATTCGGCTAGTGGAGTGTAGTCCCTTTTGGGTCTTTGGTTTGCCTCGGGGCGAGGCCTGGGAGGGTATGATGGTGCATTTCGGTAGTTGGGTTGAGTATTTTGCTGGTATGGTGGACGGCTTGGTGCTGGGGTGTGAAATATAGGCCGAGTGGGCTGAGTGTTATAGACGGAATATTCAGGTGGTATGTGAGGGTATGGATAGAATGGTGGTGGTGTTTGATAATAGTGGTTGAAAACAGGGTCTTGAACGGTTGCAGCAAAAGAGACTTCATCTTTCTTCTTTTTGGAAAGGCTCACATTTCCAGACTGGATGGCCTTATTAGTAGCTTGTAGTGCAGCTAGACTAATAATCTTTCCACTTTTCAGCCCTTCTTCTACGTCATCTCCCATCAACACTACATCAGCAAACTTTTGATTTTTCATATGCAGCAGCTTATCATAATAGACGTCCTCTTGAATGCGGATGAATATGTTCACTATTTCCCTTTCATCCATAGCGGGTTGCACCTTGGCAGCTTCTGCTCTCCACCTCGTAGCATATTCTCTAAACGTCTCTGTGGGTTTCTTTTTCAACTTTTCCAAGTAGAAACGATCTGGTACCATTTCAGTGTTGTACCCAAATCGTTCTACGAAATCTGCTGCCATATCTTCCCAACCGAGCCATGTGCCAGGCTTCTGCTTAGAGAACCAACTCAAAGCCTCTCCGGTCAAGCTTCGACTGAACAGCTTCACTCGTACTTTCTCATCTTCCCCTGCTCCAATCAACTTGTCACAATATGTTCTCAGATGTGCCATAGGATCTCCAGTTCCATTGAACAGGTCGAACTTTGGTATCTTGTATCCCTCTGGCAATTTCAAAGTAGGATAGATGCACAAGTCTTCATAAGCTAAACCTTTAGTAGTTTTTCCTAACTCAAACTTCTTAAAGGCTGCCTCTAGCTTACGAACTTTCTCTTTTGTGCCATCATCATTGGCTTCATCCTCCGCCCATTCATAGTTTTCATGGTTTTTGACTGGCGAAGTGAATTGTTTGGTTTCAGCAGTGAACATGGGGTTGTAAGGCTGCGGGTATACGGTGTTGGTGCGAGGTAAGTTTGTGTTTACGTAAGTAGGATGTGCAGGAGGTGGTGCTTGATAACTGGTGGGTAGGGTTGCTTGGTAAGTAGCAGTTGGTGTTGTTTGGTATGTGGCTGGTAGTACTGTTTGATAAACAACAGGTGGATCAGTTGGGTGTATAGGGTCATTTCCGTTAGGGCGGGCTGACCCACTTGGATCGACAGACTCTCCTGAATGGGCGGAGTTAACACCGGGTAAACTGGTCATTGTCAGTTTCTCTTCAAGTTCTTTAATCCTTTGTTGTAAAGTAGCAACATGTTCGTTATACCCAACTGGGGCAAGCTTGCGTGGCGTTCCATTGTTATCATCAATAAGAGCAGCGTTATTCAACTCAGACATAATGTTTCGCTTTCCTCTTCTTCTAGTTTGTGAGGGGGGAGGGGTTGTAACTGGTCCTTTGGCTCTCGTCTGGTACTGATGCTCGGCCAGAATGCACAAGTCAACCTCGGGAGTGGGAGTAAAACTAACACATGAAAAAATAAGTCAGTGTTGAGATAATAATTTTCATATACAAAACATATCATGTTTTCTAATGCAAGGAACCTATTTTGTGCTGGAGGTAGACCTAACAAGACCAACACATATGAGATACATGATATGCGCCATTTGGACGAAGTTGGCTAATGGACTTTAACATACCAAGGATGTTAAGCCTTCCTAAGTTTGAGTATTTTATTTAAAATTGAACGTGTATAGTGCGTCATCCCATTTGTTCTCATAATCCAAAGTTAAACAGAAAAATAATTTTGTTGTATAAATATGGAATAATATTTTTAGGTAAATAGGAATGATAATTGATCTTGCTACATTAAAAGTAGAAGAAATTAATGTAAAGTCTATGATTTCGTTTTCATAAAAGTAGAAAAATTAATTTCTCTCCTAACCTAAAAAATAATTTTATAAAATAATTGATTTTGCGTAAATGTAGAAATAAAAAATTTCATATGCAAATAGAAATAAATAATTGATTTCTATAACGATTTCTATTTATAGAAATAAATAATAAATAATTGATTTTGTTATACAAAAGTAGAAAAATCAATTTAAAGTCTGTTTTCTTTGATAAATAATTGGATGATCCACACTTTTGAGAACAAATGGTCTACATTAGACACGTTAAATGTTAAATAGATGCACACATAACACATTAAAATGTCCCTTAGGGTTGAAAACCCATTCGGTTCATTCAAATATGGTGAACTAGTAGACTTAGACGTGAGCCGAAGTCAAAAATGGTCCTAGATATGATATGATGAATGATCCCTAAAATGAGTCTTCATTAAGAGTTGGCTAATCTAGACAAGGACATGGTTCCCCCAGGCGGACAACCAAGGGGTGGGAACGTTTGGAATTGTTGGTTGTACCACGGACCAACTTATCCCAACCGTCCCCCTTACAGGGTTTTTTTGAGGTGAAACGACCGTGAGATCCACGTAATCGTTTGTGTGTGTGTAAGTGTCAATTTTCCAGAAGTGGAGGAGTATGAACAAAATGCAACAAATAAATTCAACAATTTACTAAATATGATAAAAAAAATACCAAATGTAAAAGACTACCCACCTGCAAAGATAAAAAGTTAGTATTGAATAATAAAAGCAATAATAAACCCAATATAAAAAATCGTAATGGTTAGAACATTTAATCCCCAGCGGAGTCGCCATTCTGTCGCACCCCACTTTTAAAATCATCAGTAAAGTAATAAAGTGGTGTTCGACTTGGGGTAACTCGTTTGGAGTTAGAGGTTTTGGAGTCGCCACCTAATAAATTATCTAGGCGTATTAGGTCACCTAAAGCGTTTTCTATCTAATTTTAAATATAACTCCGGGTTTGGTCTATTAATCAGATATTTGGGTAAGTGTTCAAGTTAACTTAGAAGGAAGGGGTTAGGCACCTCCTAAGTTCCACTAAACGTGGTTCCCGGCCGATTTTTTTTTTTATATTGGGTTTTAACATGTAAGGAAACTAAGAGGATAAACAATTAAGTAAAATAAGAAAAGAGGACATGTATGCAAACAATTTTAAAGATATGAAAATAGGCAGCTCAGTATAAACAGTCTCAATTTACAGACATCTTATATATATAGCTACAATTTGCAATGTTAGGCAAAGTTAACCAATATTGTAGTCTTATACTTTAATTAACACAAGTTAACTTTTAAGTAACAAAATATGGAGTAAACATATAGTAAAAAAATGTGCGCCACTAAAGGATGGCATTGTGACATTAATTGACACATACCGTTAACTTCGGTGGCGACTTTTAATGAGAGGCCGCGTTTAAAATAGTTTGGCTTAAAACAAAGAAAATCAATTTAAAATATTTAAATGTATGCGTATAAAGTTATAACTAATTAAACACGCAACATGTTGAGCAAATATTCATGTAAATGATATGTCTAAATCAAGTAGGATAATGTTACTATATAATTTAGTTAGCGAATAATGATAGACACGTATATATATGAGAAGTGAGTATGATAATTTAAGAAATATTAACGTAATGTGATAAACAAATACGATAAAAAGATTAACTTATAAGTTTAATAGAGAAAATAGTATAACTTTTAGAACTTGACCTCCAAAGTCCACATATCCCACAAGTTATTAATTAACTCGGAGAGATGTATGTAAAAAAATCAGCTCACGTTACCTTGCAAAAATAGGCCTTTAGATTAAACAAAATCAACGTTTCAGCGTCTGCAACTCACCATCATGTTTCAAAAGCTTGAATTTGCAGAAACGAACTCATTTTCAGACAGAATTGTGATTTTAACCCTTTGCAAAACATTTTCAGTTTACAAAACTTTAAATTTCTGTCTTGACTATTTCAGGACTAAATATTGAACCTATTATATTTCAAGAAATTATTCACGTTGAACAAAAACTCATGATTTCAAAGATTTGTACAAATAATCTGTTTTCAGCACGTATTGCGATTTTAGCCCTTTTCCCTAATTTTCAGCAGAACAGTCTCTATTGTAATTGATTTAAAACCTGCCTGTTTTCAGCTTCAGCACTCAGATTGCAAATCTCATACAAACACTTCAACTTTCAAATAACACTTCACAATTTAACATGTCTTACTAGTTTAAACAGTTTTTAACATGCGGTGAGCAAGGAGAGAGTTCGAAATGGCCACTACTTAGCCAACCTTACTGCACAATACATACACATAGATGCAGTACCTGTCCAACTCACCTTAGGGTGATTATACACAGTCATTAACACCTAACAAATACATGATTTAAGGGTTCAAACTTCTAATTACAATATAACAACAAAAAGGAAAGAGATAGAAAGCAGGGCCTTCGTCCCTCATTGTTGCAAGCCTTTCCCATGTCTTTTACATAGACCCGTATGGCCCTTTACAATCAGTCAAAGAACCTGTAATAAGCATGAATACTGGTATGGACTTTAATCCATCCTATCACAGTTAAAAACCTGCAAGAGGATGTTAGGAGTGGCCCCAAAACAGCCCAGTACATGACAAACAAAGCATTCAACAACATCAGATGGCATTAGGCCGAGTGTGAATTCGAAACCAACCCATATAATATCATATACTGATCATACATTCAGTTTTCTTGAGTAACATACCTTGAGTGCTTTAACAGAATCAACGACACTAATACAAAGTCTAGGCAGCGAGTGATTGTAACAGTATCCAAGCTTTGCTTGTTTTGGGGTCGGGTCGGGTCGGCTTATTTTGACCCGATTCGTTCTTGCTTGTTTCAAGTTCAAATCTTCAATCTTTGCCTTTTGTGTATTGTATCTATTCTGATTTCGCCTTGATTTGTTTGAATCCGTCATGATTTGCCCGATTCTTTCTTTTCCTTTTCGGCCTTGTGAGAGAGAGATAGATTCCCTTTTTTCGAGATAGGAGGGAGAGATCGTGGCATAATAGGCGGAGATATGGCGGAGGATATGGCGGAGATTCGGACTGAATCTGGACGGATTTGAGGGGAAAGGGGGAGAGAGGGAAATGGGATCCGGCGGCTGTTAAGGGTGAGGGGATGTGTGGGAAATGTTTAGGGTTTGGGGGAGTGAGGGGTGAGGTGTAATTATTAAAACATGGGTTTTAATATCAGCCGTTGGATAAGATAAGTTGGAGGGCCAAGATCATGCCACGTAGGCATGTTGGGGTTAAGTGTAAATGTTTTGTGTGGGTGTATATGCTGAAGTGTAAATGGGATGTGGGCTTTGAGGGGTTGTATTGCACGCTACAATGAGCTGTACGCGTGCTTTAGAGAGTAGTACTTCATGCTAAACGTGTGTATACTAGTACTAGGAGTTTATTTAATGAGGTGTGAGCTTAGGTGGCGTATACGTGGACAAAAGGCAATGACGTGGACTGAATGTAATAGGAATGGGATTGTAAAATAGCAAAATGACTAGTATTTAATTAAAATACTTATAAATATAAATAATTAGTATAAAAATAGGAAATTTTGTAAATAATGATAAATAAATGTATTTAATTGTAAATAAATATAGATGACCACAAATAATACTAATAGATGTAAATAGCCGCAAATAATTATTAAATGATATCGTAATGCGTTAAATTGCATAAAATAGCATATGTTTTGGGAAATAGCCTAAATGAATGCAATTACGTAATTATAATCACAATTAAATAAATACTATATAAATAGGGGATAAATAATAATATTACACACGTGAATGCATGTTGTCTAATGCAATTTTGTTTGGAAAATTACTATTATCGATTTTAATTAAATATAGCCAAATTGCGAAAAACAGAGGGACAAAATTGGGTGTCAACACCTAGCATGCCATATGTTTACATCACTATCATATTTATGTGAGGAAGCAAACATAGAAAAACTAGCATTATTATTAAATGAATCATAATCCAAATCCATAATAATAAAACCTCTGGTCACATGACCAAAACCAAATAAAGTTGAACCTAAAGTCAATTTGACAGAATTGTCATGGAAAAACAAGCTAAAGCCAAGCCTAAGCAAAACAATAACAGAAATAATATTCCGGCGAATTCCTGGAGCATAGAGGACATCATGTAGTAGTAGGTGTCGACCACCACGCAAGACTAACTTGCATGTGCCGATCCCTTCAACAGCAACCTTATTGTTGTTGCCCACATAAATCCACTTTGTTCCACGTGAAATACGCCGAAACTCCACAAAGGAATTGCGTTCCCTCGTTATGTGGTCCGTTGCTCCCAAGTCTACAATCCACAAAGGATTAGGTTCAGTCAAAAATACTGAACTAGAAACACAAAGTTCACTAGTTTGAGTTTTGTGAAATACCTTTCTAGGAGGCTCAGAGCAATCCTTAGCATAGTGACCCTTTTTATCACAGTTAAAGCATTTCACCTTTGCAACATTGACACGTTTGGGACGTTTGTTATTGCCTTGTTGTTCTTCCCTTGCTCTTTTAGCAGGCTGAGACTGAGTTGGTCCTCTTTTCTTAACCCAATTCTTTTTCTTTGAGCCACCTTTGGCCTTAGAGGATGTTGCCATATGCAACTCAGCTGTTGGCTTAGATGCCTCAAGCCGATCCTCTTCAAGCTCAAGAGATCTCCGGACATCTTCCAGAGTCTTGATTAGCTAATTGTGGGTCAAATGCATCTTCATATGATCCCAAGAATTAGGTAAGGACCGTATGACAGCTTGAACTTGTTGCTCATCGGTCAACACATGACCAGCATCTTTTAACTCCCCAATCATGTTTGCCATAAGCCTCAGATGAGCTCTCACTGAATGTTCTGGGCGCTTCTTGTATGAGTCAAACTTGATTGTTAAGGATCCTATCCTTTCAATAGAACAGGTACCAAACCTCTTCTTCAAAGCAACCCAAAGACCCATAAATCTTTGGTGATCCTTAAATTCCCTTAAGATATCATCATCTAAGGTGCTCAGCAACGTAATGCAAGCCAAGAAGTCTTTCTTTTTCCAAGCGTCATAAGCCGCACGGTTACGCCTATGCTGAGCCGTTGTGCCTTCCTCAGGCTCATCCATGACGATGTTAATTGCCTCCAGAGCCTCTTCCTCTTCAAGCACATATTGGACTTTTAAGCTCCAGGTCTCATAGTTTTCACCATTGAGTTTCAACCCTTTGTTGAGCTCAGCAACAATGTTCTTAGCAGCAGTAGACATTCTTTTAGCAAAATAAAAAAATATAGTGAGGATCTAAAGAAGGAATTTCTAAACGCAAGTACTATGTTCAACATACATATTCGGACAATAAGCACTAAGTTGATTAAGTTAAAAAATACATATATTAATAATGGAGTCAAAAGTTCACTAAGTTCCCAGTCATCGTCCAAAAATTAAACACATGTAAATTAACCTAGTCAACTGCTTAGCTTAATATCTAATCATACTAAAAAATAACATTTTGTTTTTTTTTCTTTATGATCTTGTAATCCCGTATGGATCTAAGTTAAACAAATTAACTTAATTTTTTTTATTTTATTTAACATATTAAATAAATAAGTTAAATGTTAAACTAATTAACACTTATATTTACGTTAAACTAATTAACAAATAGAGTAATATTAAACTAATTAATATTTTTTAACATGTCAAACAACTTTAATGATGTTAAATTAATATTAAACTAATTAACATTTTAGGCATGTTAAACTAATCAACATTTCATGCAATTGTTAAACTAAGTAACAAATATACTTAATGTTAAATGATTTAACATTTCATAAAATTGAGATAATAAAATAATTGTGATTTATCAAATATAAATACTAAATTTTTTAAGTAAAATATTCTGAAGTTATAAAAAATCATAATATTTTACAAATCGTGCCATTATTTAAAAGGAAAAAAAAGGAGTACTATCTCATAAATGAAATCCTGAAACGGGCCATTTATCCAATCAGGTAGGCCTCAGCCATTCTACTACATTGCTTTGAAAGTGGGCCTTTGCCCTAACTACCAAACTACTCTAGTAAATAGATTATTTAAACATAAACCAAGAACTTACTTGTTGTTCTCGTAAGCGGAAGCTGTAGGATCTTCAACCGTGGTTGGCATTACTGGTCGTCGGTGGTTGTCACGTGCTTGACGGATCAACCCCTTTTTCCACAATCTAAACACTAGTTTATTTGAGAGAGAGATAGGAAGAGTAGTAGGGAAATCAATGTGTTTATCTGAGCCTATTACTACTGTATTTATAACTGTATAATACAGTAGTTGTCCTCTTGTAGGACTCTATCAGGTAACTTATCTTTTACCTTGATAGACATTAAGAGCACCACTTTATGGGTGGACTCTTTTATTCAGATAAATCCAACATAAACAAACATAGATGTAGACACCTTGCAACAACACTATGTTGCTTTGGCATGCAATACCACAAAAGATGTATGTTCATTTGAACAGACTTCTACACATGAATCTTGAAGATAACCAGTTTATAAGAATAACAACACAATAACTTTTATTCAGTACTTCAGTGGTAGTGAAGCCAAAAAGTAATTTCATGCTTATCTGACAACTTATAAGCATATCATAATATCTCTAAACTGACTTCGATTAATAAAGACATAAAACATTACCCATAACCATCCGTTAGGTCATCTTCTAACACTACTAATGTCACTGAAATTTGGGAATTTCATATATTTTATTAGTTGGAAAATAAGAAATATAACAATCTTACT
This sequence comes from Petunia secreta, assembly GCA_029990175.1. Classification (NCBI taxonomy): domain Eukaryota; kingdom Viridiplantae; phylum Streptophyta; class Magnoliopsida; order Solanales; family Solanaceae; genus Petunia; species Petunia secreta. Next base: position 44,800,149 of record JARKIP010000022.1, on the reverse strand, counting down.
CAATTCATAAACCAAACCACCTCTTTGCAATGTAAAGAAATTACCTTGACCAGCGTAAACTTAAATGGTGTGCCACGATCATAACTTGAATCGAATTGGGTTCCATGTAGCGATGTGCCCACATAATGAACTGAAAATATACCAACACAAAAAGTATTAGTCAAATACATAATTGTCATAAAAAATAAAAAAAAAACTTGCATAACATATATGATTAGACTACTTAATCATTATGTTGTAGCGCATTCAAAAATGGCATAAATATTTTGACAGTTCAATATCCATGGGTAAACATACTAAACAAAAGTAATGAAAGACAATTTACTTGACACCTTTTTATAGTGAAAGAAAATAGTTTCTTGATCTCCCTATATATTCCTGAAAAGTACCCAAAAAATCTCAGTTCAGAAAAGAGAAAAAATGAAAGTATTCTTGCAAAGGAAGGAGAAAAAGAAACAGGGAAAGACAGTTTCTATAAAATCAGTTTCTGCACAAATATTTGCTATTAGAAAGGAGGCACGTAGAGAAACTGACCTTCAGTTGTGCACACGTAGGCTTAATATTAGGTTTTGACAAATTTAAAGATTTGAAAAGTTAATTAACTACATATATTAACTGTAATAACTTTCAAATACAGATATCTTTTTTAAAAATTCAAAGTATAAAAATCTGTTATACTTTAAGCACCTCCCAACGACACTAGAAGGGGGGGGTTGAATAGTGTCCTCCGATTTTTGTTGTAAGAACCTGGTTCTTCCGTAGTAGAACAAGGTTCCTCAGTTCTCTTTTATGCAAACTGTACTTAAGAACACACTTCAAAACATTCACCAAGAACACAAGGATTTTACGTGGAAAACTCCTTGCTCAAGGGAGAAAAACCACGACCCACACTCTGGGATTTTGAATCTCAATCCACTAACACAAGAGCAACGTTTCAGATTACAAACTCTGTAACCAAGGGGCTACACTCTAGACCCTAATCACTAACCAAAGCTAAACTCTAGCTTTTTCTAGGAATCACAAAGTAGTTTGCCTAATACATATGCTTCTGAAATAAGCTAATAGACAAAACAATGAACACTTGTAACAGAGACAACTTACAACTCGATGAACCTAGACAAGAGATCTAGACTCAAATACTCTGCATGCAAACCAGTTGTCTTCTTCAGTTTTCCAACGTAGACAGTTCTTCAGATCACCTCTATATGCTCTCGACTCTCTATTTGAAAAACTGATTTCGGCTGTCTCTTCTACTTGCTTTTATACAGGTCTTACAACCCTAGTTGAGTCCTGCTGGGAATTCTCTTAATTATGGCAATATCAGATTCGCAGTAACTCTTTTCCATGTTAAAGTCTAACTCTTGTCCACACTTCAAAGATACAGCCTGGACACCGCCTCTTTTAGTCTGACTAGGATACGTCAACAACCACGCGCCACTACTCCTAGTTCCACAGGGATTTGCAACCCGTAATCTTTTCGATCAAGCGTGTCCTTCATCTCAAGGACAAGGTTCTTCTCCTGAACCTCAGTGTCCTTCTCGTTTGTCATACTTCAAAACCAGCTCTCAACAAATTCCCCCTTTTTGATGATGACAAACAAATGTTGCCCAAGAACCTACATAACATATACCAAAAACAAGAACAAAAAATAACAGAACAAAATAAAAACAGATGAGTTAGGTCACAAACACCCCAACATTCCTTCTTCCCCCTTTTGGCATCATCGAAAAGATTCAAAGACCTGCAGGAACCTGTCAGTTTAATCTAGACTAGAGCACAAGGCAACTCATCAGCATTAAGAACATAGGTATATGAAAATAAGGGCCCATCAGGGAACCACATACTTAAACAAGAAACAGTCATAACCATGAGAAATTTAAAATCAACATCCAAGGTGTGACAGCAGCACACCCCATTAGTAGTTACACAACCAAAAAAAATTGTCTTAATCATTCACAATATGCAACCAAGGGAGAGTAGGAAGGGGTGGAAATAAGGTAGGATAGGAAAGGGTAAAGATATGGGGACAGGACTGAAAGAATCACAGCTGAAGGTTGAAGTGCTTGACGAGTGCCTCAAGTTGCTTCGTATTCTTGGCCCTCTCCATCACCAGCTCGGCCTCATACTTGTGGCAGTCAATTTTCAAGCGATCAATTTCTTGATCCTTCACCTTTAACTGTCTGTGCAGAATCACTGGGTTCCACATAACTCCCAGCTTCACTTTCCTCCTCTTCCTCACCAGCTCTCTTCTCCTCTTCTTCTTTCTTCTTCTCTTCTTCCCTCATCTTCACATTTTTTACTGTCTTTCCTAGCTTTTCAACCCTCTCCATCTGCATTTTGAAAGCCGACCTAGTACCAACTCTCCTGACCACAGGCTCACTAGCCTCTTGGTCACCTCCTTCACTGTCTTCATCTACCAGTCTAGATTTCAACACTGGTTTCCCATCTCTCACCAACCTTCTTCTTTTTTCAGGCTCTACTTTATTTTCTTTTACAAACACCACCTCATCCTCCTCTTCCTCACCTGTCACCTTCTCATCTTCTGCCCCAAATTTTCTTTTCCTTTTTAATTTTTTCTCTTCCTTGTCACTCTCTTGTTTTTCAACAACAACTTCCTTGTTTCCATCTTCATCAGATTCTGTCCAGCTAAAATCTGCATCATCAGCTCCAGTAGGGTTTAGACAAGTAACAGGTTCTTGTCCCTCTCCCCTTGGAACTTCAGCAGTAGCAGGTCCATCACCCTCAGGGCCTTTGGACACAGAACCCTTTATACACTCCCCTGTTTCACTTACATCCTTACTTGACTCAACTGCATCCTTTCTCAGAGTTTCAACATTGTCTTGTTCCATAAACTGTTCTTCAATTCTTTCCGCTACATTTAACTCGCCTCTAGACACACCATCTACAATGCCCTGCACATCTTCTCTAAGTTCATCCTCTTTATTTTCTTGTTTCTCCTCACGCGAATTCCCCCTATCTATTTTGTCTCTCTGCTCATCACCCATTATTTTATCTAGTTCAGCGACTAGGGTTTCAGTTTCTACAGCACCAGGACTGACTATATCGACAGAACCAACAGGTGTAGATGAAATAGGGTCAGGAATTACCTCATGCAACGGTTGAGACGAACTTTGAATGGTGGGTGTCGAGAGAACGGCTCTTGACCTTAGCTTCTTGACCAGTTTCTTTTCCCCCTTTTTGAGAAACTTGATGCGAGCCCTAGCAATTCTTTCAGCAAGTGTGGATGGAGGTGGTCTTTCAGACATCTTGAAGGATTTTGTAAAGATTACTGAGTTTGTTTAAGGGTTTTTAATTTTAGGGCTTGAGAGAATTTTGATGCTCAAAGGTGGATGAGATTTTGAGAGATTGGAGAAGTGCTGTAGAAGGAGAAGGGTTTTAGTGATGTGACAATATCTAGGGAAGACAAGAAGTAATGAGTATAAAGGAAGGCAGCTTTTTGAACTTTTTGAGAACCGGGAGAAGTTAAGAGATTTGACGGTTATGAACTTATTTTAAATAAGCCCTTTTCAAGAGGTGGGGTCCAAGCAGTTTTTTTAAAAAAGGGTTCTATCCTAAAAAGGAATGTGTTCCTATAATTTTGGACAGTTATGAAAATATGGAAAATCTCCCATGATGCACGTACAATAGACAATCATAGTTCCAGTTGTGAAAACTAACAAACAGAGTAAGTTGACTGTACCTGGACATGATTCCTCATGTTCAGACTGGTTCCTTCTCAGTACATAGTGGGTTCTTCATGGGATCACATTATTTGTACCTAGTGCTCAAAACAGCTAGACGAGTGTACTAATTCAAGTACCAATTTAGCCCAGATAGTAATGACAAGTTTCTAACAGACACTTTTACTACTTAACTAGCCAATTACAAGGGGATTACCTGCTGGGTCATCCGTGTATTTTGGTCATCCCTAACTCCAACCTGTTCCTCTCGAACTGCACCTTGTTCAAAGCTTTGGTAAATATGTCAGCAATTTGATCCTCAGTCCTGCATGAATTCATAGTAATTAGACCTTTTTCAACATTGTCCCTAAGGAAGTGATGTCTAATATCAATGTGCTTTGTTCTTTTATGTTGGACTGGGTTCTTGGCAATATTCACAGCACTCGTATTGTCACAGAAGATTGGCACAGCCCCACACTTGATACCAAAATCCTCCAGTTGTTGCTTGATCCACAGCAATTGTGAACAGCATGAAGCAGCTGCCACATACTCAGCTTCAGCAGTTGATAAGGCAACTGAGTTTTGTTTCTTTGTAGCCCATGATACCAAGCAAGGACCCAGAAAATGTGCCATTCCTGAAGTGCTTTTCCTGTCCACCAAATGACCTGCATAATCTGCATCAGCAAAACCAATTAGTTCAAAAGTTCCTCCTCTGGGATACCACAGGCATAAATCCTGAGTCCCCTTCAAGTATCTCAAGATTCTCTTCACAGCTGTCAGGTGTGATTCCTTGGGTTTTGACTGAAATCTGGCACACAGTCCTACACTGTACACTATGTCAGGTCGACTTGCTGTGAGATAAAGAAGTGAGCCAATAATTCCTCTATACTTAGTCTCATTTGTCGATAGACCAAGTTCATCCATGTCCAGCTTTGTTCCAGGGGCGATAGGGGTAGTCATCTCCTTTGCTCCTTCCATGTTGAATTTCTTCAGCAATTCCTTGACATATTTTTGCTGGTGAATCATAGTTCCTTCAGGTGTCTGCTTTATCTGTAATCCAAGGAAGAAATTCAATTCACCCATCATGCTCATCTCAAACTCACTTCCCATCAAGTCAGCAAAACCTTTGCTTAGCTCCTCATCAGTGGCTCCAAAAATGATATCATCGACATACACCTGTACTACCAGTAAGTCCTTTCCTTTCTTCTTGAGAAATAGTGTGTTGTCAATTTTACCTCTTGAAAAGCCATTTTTCATCAAAAATCCTGAGAGTCTTTCATACCAGGCTCTAGGAGCTTGCTTCAAACCATATAAAGCCTTGTCCAGTTTGTACACATGATCAGGGAATTCATTGCTCACAAAACCTGGAGGTTGCACCACATACACTTCTTCATTCAGGTAGCCATTCAAGAAGACACTCTTCACATCCATCTGATACAATGTGAATTCCATGTATGTAGCAAACGCAATCAGCATTCTAATAGCTTCCATTCGTGCAACTGGTGCGAAGGTTTCATCATAGTCTATTCCTTCTTCCTGACTGTACCCTTGAACAACCAACCTTGCCTTGTTTCTGGTAACTATGCCGTGTTCATCCAGCTTATTTCTGAACACCCACTTAGTTCCTATTATAGATCTGTCCTTTGGCTTAGGAACTAAGTGCCATACCTTGCTTCTTTCAAATTGATGAAGTTCCTCCTGCATAGCCATAATCCAGTCTGGATCTTCTAGAGCTTCTTTTACATTCTTTGGCTCCAAGGATGAGAGGAAGGCAAAGAATGCACAGAAGTTCTTTAAAGCTGACCTAGTCATAATTCCTGTATTCAGTTCAGATAGAACATTCTCCAAAGGGTGAGAACTTTGATGTTTCCATGGCTTGATCTGAATCTGATTAGAAGAACCTGCAGCATCGTCTTGAGTCGATTCTTCTTGACTTTCTTGATCTTCAGCTTCATCAGAAGTTCCCCCTGTCAAGTTGACTCCTTCATCTGATATGGCTGTGCTCTCCTTTTCATCCGAGTCCTCCAGTTCATCCAAGCTTTCTTCTCTTCTTAAACCAATCACCTGATCATCTGCATCAGTTTCTCCTATTTCCCTATCAGATTCGTCAAACACAACATGCATACTCTCTTCTACTACTTGTGTCCTTCTATTGAGTACCTTGTATGCCTTACTTTGAGTAGAGTATCCCAAGAATATTGCCTCATCACTCCTGGCATCAAACTTTCCCAAGGGTTCCTTACCATTGTTGTGAACAAAGCATTTGCACCCAAAAGGCCTTAGGTGGGCAATACTTGGCTTTCTACCTCTGAGCAGCTCATATGGAGTTTTGTCAAGGATTGCTCTGATGGAACACCTATTTAGCAAGTAACATGCAGTGTTTACAGCTTCAGCCCAGAAGTTCCTTGCTAGTCCACTTGACAGCAACATAGTTCTAGCCATATCCTCCAATGACCTGTTCTTCCTCTCGACCACCCCATTTTGTTGGGGAGTTCTTGGTGCAGAGAAGTTATGATCTATGCTGTTCCTTGCACAGTACTCAGAAAATTTTGAGTTTTCAAACTCAGTTCCATGATCGGATCGAATACTGATGAGTTCAAGATTTAGCCTTTTCTGAACCACACCTGCCCAGTCTTTAAAGCTCTCAAAGGCTTCATCTTTAGATGCCAGGAACAAAGTCCACGTATACCTTGAGTAGTCGTCAACAATTACGAACACAAACCTCTTACCTCCTCTGCTCTTGACCCTCATAGGTCCACACAGATCCATATGCACCAGCTCCAGTGGCTTTAATGTGCTTACCACTTTCTTTGATTTGAACGACGTTCTCACATGCTTTCCTTTCACACAGGCATCACACATTCTTATGTTTTCAAACTTCTTGTTTGGCAATCCACGAACCAGTTCCTTCGAGGCTAGCTTATTTAATTGAGTGAGACTTGCATGACCCAGTCTTTTGTGCCACAGCTGAGAGTCGCTTTCTTGTACATTCAAGCATGTCAGGTTGTTTTCAGGTAAGGACCTCAGTGACGCCTTGTACACATTGTTCACTCTTTTTCCTTCCATTACCACTTCTCCACTCTGTAGGTTCTTCACGATGCACCCTACAGATGAGAAGCTCACTTCGTTTCCTCTGTCACATAGTTGAGAGATGCTCAGTAAATTGTGTCTAAGACCATCCACACAATACACATTTTCAATTGCATGCTCAAGAGATCTCCCAATCTTCCCAATGCCTACTATCTGACCACTTTTTCCTCCTCCGAAGGCCACACTGCCTCCTTGAAATGCTGCGAGTGAGAGAAAGTTTCTTCTATCTCCTGTCATGTGCCTAGAACAACCGCTATCAAGAATCCAGCTTGAGTTGTTCTCCCTCACTCCAGCCTGCAAAACAATTAGAGGTTAGCCTTAGGAACCCAGACAAGCTTGGGTCCCTTCTTATGAGAAAATGGATAAATCAGATCTTGTTTGGCCCATTTGGGTAAAACACAATTTTTATTCTTGGCCCTTGCCTTGGTAATGTTAACACACCTTTGTTTAGTATGACCGGTTTGACCACAGAAAGTGCATAACATGTTGCAAGGTAATCCCACATATTTGCTTTTAGGATTATATGGAGGCAAGGGCTTCTTGAATCCTAAACCTTGTTTTCCTTTATTTTGATTTTCAAGAACCCAATGCATTGCTTCTGAAGACTTATTCCATTTTGTAAGTCTGGTAAGTTCAAGTTTTGAGTTTTCAACCTTCTGATTTAACATCTTATTTTTTTCAATTTCTTGGTATAAAATCTCATTTGCCCTTTTCAATTCATCTTCCAGAAAGGTTTGAACTTCACTCATAACTTGCTTACCATTCTTACTCTCTCTCAACTGACTACATTCTAATTCAAGCTCAGTGATCTTAGAGTTTGACACAAGAGTCTGCCCTTTCAAGATGGCATTTGTTTCTTCAAGCTCAATGTTCTGTTCTAGGAGACTCTTGTGCTTAGTTCTAAGATCACCCAGTTCTTCAATTAATTTATCTTTTTCATATCCTTCAATCAATGTGGCTGTGATTAGGATTAGATTTTCAGAAGAGTATGTATGTAAAGTTTCCTTAAGATCAGATAAACATACCTCTGCTGAACAGTCAGCTTCCTTTCCTTCAGTTGCCATGAGGGCAGAGTCCTTCTTGGTGTTGTCAGCTATGTACAACTCCTTCAGTTTCTTCCATATCTCCTTGGCTGATTTACATTCCAGTATCTGTCCGAGCACATCATCTGTAAGTCCTCTTCTTAGATAGCCCTCAGCCTTGGAGTTTGCTTGTAGCCAGTCCAGATCTTGTGGATCTAGTTCTTCTACTTTCTTGGGTACCAAGACTCCATTTGCTGCTCTCTTCACTGGAACATGAGGTCCTCTTTTCACAATTAGCCACAGACTATAATCAGTTGCCTGCAAGAAATTCTTCATTTGTTTCTTCCAGTAATTGTAATGAGTCCCATTGAACACTGGTGGCTTTGATGGATCTCTTCCCCATTTTACTTCAAGAGGATGTTCTTCATCAGAACTAACATCCGTCATCCCTGCTAATGCTAGCGGTGAGTCATCGTCAGCTTCCTTCTCGTGATCAGACTCACTGTCAGTTGGTCCCCATGTGGCATAGAAAGCTTCCTTCCTTTTCCTTCGTTCTGCTCTGAAGTTTGGGGGCCGTCTTGACTTCTTTCTATCTGCATCGTGTTCCTTTGTGGTTTCCTTTTCCTTTTCCTTAGCAGCTCTGTTCTTCATCCACTCTATTTCCCACATTGGGCAATCCATGACAGCATGATCCTTCTTGAAGCATTTGAAGCATCCAGAGTAGTCAGGACTGTCAACTATGTTCTTCCTGCTAGAGCTCTCCTTGTTCCCTCGTTTAAATCCTTTAAACCTTCCCAGATTGAGTTTTTGTCTTAGAGCACTTACCATTGCAGCTTCCACTGATTGAAGATCAACATATTCATCAGCTTCTTCTGTTGCTTCCAGTGCAAGGGTCTTTTCCTTCTTTGCTGCAGGTTTAGCCTTTGAGTCCTTCATCATCTCGTGCGTCTTCAGACTTCCAACCAGTTCTTCAAGCTTGATGGATTTCAAGGGTTTGGATTCAATAATGGCCGTCATTTTTGGTTCCCATGCTTCAGGTAACACATTCAGGATTTTGTCAACCATCTCCACCTCAGGCAGTTCCATCTCCAGAGATCTCATTTCATTTGTAATCATGGTCAACCTGGTCATCATATCCTGAATCGATTCCTTCTCGCCCATAGTAAATAACTCAAATTGTCTCTTCAACATTCTTCTTTTTGAGTCCTTTACTTCAGTGGTTCCTTCGTGTGCAACTTGTAAAGCATCCCATATTTCCTTAGCCGTCTTATACGATGATACTCGATTGAACTCTTCTGGACCCAGACCACATATAACCAACCGCTTGGCTTTGTGGTTCTTTTCGATCATCTTATAATCAGACTCATCAAACTCTTCTTTCAGCTTGGGTTCTTTTGTGGCAGTAGTTCCTTCACCTACTATTTTGGTGGGAATCAGGTTTCCTTCAGAGACTATCAGCCAGAGTTGATAATCTTCAGCACATATGTAATTCTCCATCCTATTTTTCCACCATGCGTAGTATTGCCCATTAAACTGTGGAGGCCTCAGAACCGACTGTCCTTCAGTAATAGTAGGCGGTGCACTCATTTTGATCCTTCTCAAGGTGTTAGCCTTACAAGAGAAGACCTGCTCTGATACCACTTGTTATACTTTAAGCACCTCCCAACGACACTAGAAGGGGGGGGGGGGTTGAATAGTGTCCTCCGATTTTTGTTGTAAGAACCTGGTTCTTCCGTAGTAGAACAAGGTTCCTCAGTTCTCTTTTATGCAAACTGTACTTAAGAACACACTTCAAAACATTCACCAAGAACACAAGGATTTTACGTGGAAAACTCCTTGCTCAAGGGAGAAAAACCACGACCCACACTCTGGGATTTTGAATCTCAATCCACTAACACAAGAGCAACGTTTCAGATTACAAACTCTGTAACCAAGGGGCTACACTCTAGACCCTAATCACTAACCAAAGCTAAACTCTAGCTTTTTCTAGGAATCACAAAGTAGTTTGCCTAATACATATGCTTCTGAAATAAGCTAATAGACAAAACAATGAACACTTGTAACAGAGACAACTTACAACTCGATGAACCTAGACAAGAGATCTAGACTCAAATACTCTGCATGCAAACCAGTTGTCTTCTTCAGTTTTCCAACGTAGACAGTTCTTCAGATCACCTCTATATGCTCTCGACTCTCTATTTGAAAAACTGATTTCGGCTGTCTCTTCTACTTGCTTTTATACAGGTCTTACAACCCTAGTTGAGTCCTGCTGGGAATTCTCTTAATTATGGCAATATCAGATTCGCAGTAACTCTTTTCCATGTTAAAGTCTAACTCTTGTCCACACTTCAAAGATACAGCCTGGACACCGCCTCTTTTAGTCTGACTAGGATACGTCAACAACCACGCGCCACTACTCCTAGTTCCACAGGGATTTGCAACCCGTAATCTTTTCGATCAAGCGTGTCCTTCATCTCAAGGACAAGGTTCTTCTCCTGAACCTCAGTGTCCTTCTCGTTTGTCATACTTCAAAACCAGCTCTCAACAAAATCTTTAATTATTTTTTAGTTCAAATTCAAATTCTTCTAACTAATTAACCAATTAGTTATTTGTCCTAACTAACAATAGGTGTTCCAATCATGCTTTGACACTTGGCTAAACATGGTTGGCTACTACATACCCTTTAATATATACTAGTATAGTACCCGCGCGATGCGCGGTTGATATCAACATAAACTTATCGCAACAAATTTTATATATCAAGCTAGCAAACATAAGTTGTCATAATTTTTTTTTTTTTGGTTACATTGAAACCTACATGGTAAATGATACCCCAATAAAAAAATATGGAACCATATAATGATGCATTCATTGAAAAGATAAAATATTGAGAACACAAAACAATCATGTAGTTTGTGATACAAATTATTTAATGATCATATTGTTGTGATACAAATAATATAAATTGACTAATTAAATCCATCATATAATAACACATAATGAAAAATAGATTCAAATTGTTATTTAGTCGAGATGCAAAACATCTCCTTTTCTGAGAGATACTTTTTCGGTTAAAATAGTCTGATGAGAAAGCATCTCTTCACCTTCGTAGTTGCAATAAGTTTTCTTTTTTGAATCGAGATTGGCTTGGTCTTCAGTCTACCCTAATGAAAGAGAAAATCTCACTCCCTCGTTTTCGAAAAAATAATGTGCATGCACATCTTGCTTTTGTTGAACCATCTTGCCGAAACTTGAATCCTTCTGTGCTTGCTTCAATCTTCATAAATAATGACGATAATTGATGAAGAATGGATAAAATCTCAAGCAAATGTCCGTTGTTAGATGTAACTATTTTTTGCTTTTATGAACTGTTGCACTAAAAGAACGCATTTTAAAGATATGATCAAGGAATAACACAAGTAGTAAAACAACACTAACGTATGGGTTAAAACATCTATTTTCCCTTATCTAGTGTCTATAAGTAAGCTAAAGTTGAATTGAACCATTTCAGTGACTAAAGAATATAAGACTTCGCTTGCTCGTCTATTCTGAAACGAAACTTCCATATATCATGAACTTTAATTTAGTTGCACGTTATTATTCTGACCCGGCATACGAATTAAAGACATTATCAACCAATTTATTCATTTTAAATGCCAAATCTCCAAAAAAAAAAAAAAACTTTAGAAAGGCATGTTAGAAAAGAGAGACAAAGTTTATGATAGTAGTGATATTAACATAGCTAGTATAGCATATGTTGTTTGAAACAGTCATCAAGCAAGAATTTTTTTTTCTAAAACTTAGAATACAAACTAAGTCTGACTATTTGAGAGTTATAGTATTGAATCAAATTCAACACACATTTCCTTGAGTCCATACTCTATACCGTACCATTTGATACCAATTAACATTGCCCTCAGTACGCGCCATTGGTGGAAAAAAGAAGAAGCGAATACTGTGATGAACTCTCTTTCTCTATTTCTGAGGATACCACCACCTCCATCCGTATTTTAATTTTCAGCTGAACACAGTAGGTCTATGCCGTTTTACCACTTTAACTTCAAACCAGGACCCAAGAGCTACGCAATAGCAATGGTGCTCTCCTGCACATAAGATTGATCTGTAAATTCAGAGAATAGTATACTTTATGAAGAACTTATAAAATAAATAATAAGAACAGCTTCCTCATTTTCAGTTATATAATATGGTGTCTTCAATATACTCATCTCAGAACATTCTAAATTACTTTGAATATAGCAGGGGGAAGGTTTCCAACAAAGGATGAATACTTACGACATGTTTTGGTTTGGGGATCGTTATAACTGAAATAAAAGTTCTGAACTTCTTTTCAAGGTCATTCTATAATTAACATGTAAAAAAAGAAATATAATTAGAACAAAACTTAATACTACAGTATTAGCCATATGAATATTCCTCCAGACCTTCACGTTCACACAGACTCCAACAACTACTCAGTCCTTTGACTTGAACAATTCCTGAGAACTAATCCATTCATAGAACTACGATAATAACTCCATGAAACTAAGGGACGGCAATTAGGAAGGTAACAAATAAACTCGCAATTAACATATCAATCACTTCATAAAAAGACTATCCAATTTTACTTAATCATGTATCTCTCTAATTTGTCACAAATAAGAATCCAAATATGAGTATAAGCATAAGATATTTAATCTAAATAGAAAACTTTAATGAGTAAAAAGTATTAATTCATGGCAAAAATTCATTACTTTGTCATTGGCTACATAAGTGAGAGCACAATATTTATCATTTTATTTCTAGGACACTTTTCTGCATGCATTAAAATATAATTCATTTCACTTGTTCATTTCAATCGCAGATACTTTTTTTTTTCCATGGCATTCACTTTTCTTTCGTTGTCATTGCTAAATCAGATATCACTTATAAGAAACTAGATGTGGCTAAGAAAGATGTTGAAATTTAATCTATGCTTACTGTAAACAATAACCTAGAAAATTTTCTAATAAGTTGATACAATATACAATTTTCTGTCTATAATTTTATAACTTTTTTATTATATTATGCTCTTCAAAATAACTTTTGTCAATTTTTACTGAATCATCATTAAACATAGAAGAGTGGGTTAGATATTACCAAAATCCTTGAGCTTTGTTGGTTGCTTCATTTATACTTTCCCCATTAGAAATTACCACATGTGAAGTTTTTAAGGAAATTTACTTTTCAAACATGCAAGATTATCTCTACCAAATATAATCTTATTTGTAGTCTTATCTCCTTTTATGATTTGGTATACTGGGAGGAGAGTTATGACATATGTCTTCCTATAATTTAAATTCTCAATTTTTATAACTTATTCAAATAAAACTTTATTTTTCAATCTATTAATTATTTTTCTAAACAAAAAATTCGTTCTTCCTCGATCCAATAGTATTTGGATCTGAAAAGAATAAATAGGCCATCACTATAAATATCTTTTTCTTAACCAATAATCTATTGATGAACCAAAACACATCACAAATTAATCAACACGGAACAGCAAGAAAGAGCCACTAATGACTTGCTAAGTGAAGCATACAAATGAAAATACCTGCCATAGAATGCAATGCAATTTTCTAAAACCTGCGCAGAAACCTGCATTCGCACAGTTGAACACTTGCACTCTACCATCTTTTCTTCACTCTTAAAAAATCTTCCAGCTATCAATACCTGCTTTGTTTGTCCAAAAGCCAGACAACATTGAAAGTTCATATGATATATATGTTTGCAAATCACTTTGCCTCTTCAATTTTTGAAAGAAAAAAAAAAACTAATTTTGAACAATTATCATTTCCTCCTCTTTACCATGTGGAAATAGACATTAGATTTAAGTTCACGCAAGAAAATTCTTAGGAGGAGAAGATAGGAGGACATCACTCCATCCAATCTATATTAAAGAGTTACTGTATAAAAATGAGAAGTAAACCATTACCCGCGGATGCACCACTACGAACCACCCACAATGCAGGCAAATATTCCATTTTATAGTCATATATCAACCTATAAACATACACAACAACAAAATCAATATACATCTATTCAACAGCTATTTACAACAAATATATAATCACCCATCTGCATATAAAATATTACAGCATGTATAGTGTTTGTTATATCGGAAGAAGTGCATAAAATAGACTTTTAATTTAGTTCTATGGTCTAACCAAGAAGTGCATCAAATTGATAGACCAGTATACTTTCTTATCATTGCACAATTTGTATTGTTGAGAGACCTGCAAAACGATCACAACAAATAATGTGAAGATCGCGATTGGAACCTGGACTTTACTAATCGTGATAAAAAACGAAAATACATGGTGTTAGAAGCTTACGGTTATATGGGTACCAATATATTTTCAACACCTCATTCATTTTAATCGCACTGTTTATATTTTTAAGAATTTTGCAATTCAAATGCTGGTTTGACACCCAAACCCTATCTATTTCTAGTGTTAGTTTTTCATCTTTAGAGAGAGGTGTTAGTTTTAATTTTAAATTCTTTTAGAGCGTCGTTTACACTACTTAAATATCTTCTTTATTATCATAATGGTTCGATCACTGCAATAGGGGTTGGAAAGTGGCGAGAACATATGTAAACCACAATATTTTCTTACTTGATAAAATATTTCTTGCTTCATTGATTCTAGACTTATAGAGTACCAAACACAATCTAAAGAACATTATGTGTTTCTTAAACTTGTACAGAACTACATTAATATCAAACAATATTATATGCATCATTATGAGGAGAGAAGACTGTTTACCAAGTATTTCACTAACTTTAGAAAAATTGAGGCCACGTACACGTCAACGTTGGCAGAAGTTGAAACACGACAACCAAACTTGAGTAGGAATCCTACGTTAAGAACCTGTATTTACATCACATGAATAGCTGGTAGCCGAAACCCATAGACATATGTAATAAAATCCATGATTTCTAAATAATAATGTACAATTTTGTTATACATATATTATTGAAATGAAGCAAAATTACTCAGTGCTCATATGAATGGCCTTGCAAATATTTAATCAGCAAAGACATAATACATCATTAGACATAAATAGAGTGAAAGCATTGCACAAGAATTGATTACTCCAAAATAAAGAATAATTTTTCAAATAAAGGAATTACCCAACCTGGAGATCTCGGCTTCCCGATACCATCTTAAATATGAGTTCAACTACATTTCTTACTCGTAGACACATGAATTTTCTCTCACAAGATTCTTCTGGTGATTTTGAATCCGTAATTGGTCTTCAAAGAATATACATGGAGTCAGAAACTCTATGGAATAGAAAGTTATGCTTTATGATTTTGATAGATATATGCAGATCCTCAAATTTAGCATTTGCTCCCTTTCAGTTACCATAATTTTAGGAGATAAATCAAAACCCACCTTACCATTCCGAATGTATTTTATTCAAATATCTGAATAGGTTAGTATCTTAATAGAACGTGATTTTCTCATTTTCTTTCTAAAATTCTCTAATACCACGAATTAAGACAGTTTCTTTTCCTAAACCTACAGATTAAAAATAAAAACCTCTAAAGGATGGATGTTAACCGCACGGCTAAAAAACGTGGTGTTGGTTACAATCTATTTTTAAGATTAGATAAGATTGAGTCGTTGTTTTTTTCCAAATTTAAAACTTTTAACCACACGGTTAAATTAGGTTTAATCACCAACAATTCCAAAGCTAATATGTGGGTTGATATCAATTACTAACAAAATAACCTAATTTAACAACTTTGTCCTAAATTTGCCAAATGGCATTTTTCTGGGCTACCACTTGGCTATTTTTAATAGGCTACTACATTTCTTTTAATATATATATATAACAGATCGCTTCAAATTGTTTACTGGCCATTCCCTTCCACCACCCCACGATTAACTTCCACCATTAATTTAAATTTATCAAATACACATTACAAAAATTTATTAGTATTAATATGTATTCAATTATTATTCACTTATTATATAATAAGTTATTTAGTTTTAACATGTTATGTTAAGTAGTATCCATTATGTATACTGTCATAGTATTTCTATAAATTATACATTAAATATGCACACGTTCTAAAGTCTATAACTCGTTGTTTGTGATGGTAAAACATATGCATATATTATTCAACTGTTATTTATGCTCTATTCTTTCTTGTTCTGTTCTTAAATGATATAAATGTACTAGTTCGCTGATTATAAGTTATATATGCATTTGTTAGGTAGTTTTTATTCACTTTTTATTCAAATATGAGATATAGTGTAGTTGTAAATTATTCTAGATTCTTGATGAAATCTGTATACATGCGTTTTGGATGCTAATATATATATATATATATATATATATATATATATATATATATATATATATATATATATATATATATATTAGCTAATAAAATATGTTAATAAAGGAATCTAGATGCATTATTTTAGGGATTATGTGGTTATCATTGATAAAATCTATTATATCATATCATATTATTATAAAAGTGAGAACATCCAAATATAAAGTCATATTACTGAAATACCCCTATTAATTATTTAAATTACTAAATTACCCCTTTATTAAAATCCTTCATAGTTCCAGGAAATCTAAATTTGGATAATTAACTTTACATTTCAATGCATTAATAACTATGTTCTTTGTGTTGGAGATTAAACAACTTCTGTTGCATTTACTAAGGAGAACGCCTGGAGTATTCCTCTTCTGCACTAATTAACTCAATTCTTAAATGATCTGTTTGTTCATTACATTTTCCATAGTAATCACATTCACTTTTGTTAGCCATTTAACTCCATCATGTAATAACTTCACCTACAATTATTAAGGACAACGCCTGGAATCTTTCATCTTCTGCGCTAATTAACTCATTTCTTGAAGTATCCGTTTATTCCTTACATTTTCCATAGTAAAATAACATTTATCTATGTTAACCTTTTTAACTCCTCCATTTCAGATTATATAAAGCCACAATTATTCTAACATCTCCTACCTCATTCTCTTCCTTCTAAGTAACTATTATCAATTGGAAAATCTTTGTTACCAATACAAAAATATTGGATGTTTCAGTTTATACTCTCTCCGTCTGCAAACACACAATTTGCAACTGTCAAATTAGGTAAGTTTTTTTTCTTTTCTCTATTATTGTTTATATCTATTGTGGTAATATCAAAGCTGCTTATTGTCATATATATATTTATCAGAGTTATTATCACGATTTTTTTTTCAATTTGTCCTTTTAAACTTAGATTTCAGTCATGACGTATGTATTCAAATCGATCTAAATCATCCAAAATTCATGTTGTGGTGAATATTTTTACATCTAATTTATACCTTGTGAATGACTTAAGTAATAGTACAAGGTGACGTAATTTTTTTTAGAAAACGTCATGTTTGTAGAAATAGCGATGGTAAATATAATGGCAAGCATTTCTGTCTCTAAAATTTAGCTTTCTATATCCTTAGAAAATGAAAAATTATTCAATATTTATAATAAAACTTTAAGAATTGAATCTGCAGTATTTTTTAAATTCTTAATTTCGGCATAAATATAGTTGTTTCAATTCATTTGATTAGGTGGAGGGGCAAAGCAACGCTACAGTCCGCCATTATTTTGATAATTATATTAATTCCTAATTTGTATTACTCTTTTATAAGTGTCATTTTAATTTCTCTTCACATCTTATAAATGTCTATTTGATGAATTTGTGTTGCCTTTATCTAAGTCTCATTCAATTTAATGGATAAAAAAAGCAGAGTTCCTTGTTGTGACAATGCCAATTTGAAAAAAGAGCCATCTGCGACCAAGAAAGGTTTCTAACTCTTTATGAAATTCAATCGTATCCATCGATGAGATTCAAATTTTATAACTTATCAATTTATGAATACATTTGTTTTATTTATTGGTATATATGAAGAAGCTGTAGATTTTGGACATGACAAATTCATTGAAATAGAAAAAATAAGGCTTGAATATTTCAAAAAAAAAAGTAATCAACCTTGAGAAGAGAATTATTTTAAGGCACAATTGACGTAGTTCTGACTGAAGAAATTAGAGATGATAAAATTGATAGAAGAGTTCTGCTTTTGCCATCATCTATTGGAGCATTCAAGTTTCAAAAATTAGATGTATCAAATTTTAATTGACAACGTGATGGCTACAAAATTGAAGATATAGTATATTGGAGAGTATGTCTTTTGGCTTTTACTCAAGACATCTTAAGTTTATGCATGAATAATAGCTTTTGGTGTTTAGAATTGTAATTTATAACTCAATCAAGCATGTTTCTGTAATGGTCCGCCCAGTTATTTTGGTAAATCGAAGCTCCGATATGCATCTCGATATATTCTTTTTTAGTTCCAATAAGTTTGTATGATGATTTTGGTCATGTCCACAGAGTTTGGTTAAATTTCGATGAGTTTTGGATAAGTTTGGGTCGACTTCGACATAATTTGAGCATAAAAATTACCATATTGAGGAAACGGCCTTTGGTTCGTATTTCGACTAAACTATTATATCCGTATCGTAAGTTGGAAATCATAGAAACTGAAATCATCAAGTTTCGACATCATATGAGAGATTTATGATAATTTTACTAAGAATTGGGTTGCCAGAAATTTCAGATTATTTACGAAATTGCCACTCACTGCGTAGTTAAAAATCTGCACTATTCCAAATATTGAAACCAACATATCTCCTTCATTATAAGGTCAAATAGAGTGATTCAAAAGCCTAACTTGACTGGATTTTCACAAGGAATCTATTGGAGGCATCAAAAGTGAGTATTGGGATCGTTTGGTACAAGAAACGAGGCAGAACAGCAGGCATTTTTGGCTATTAATGTTGTTGGAGTTTTTCTCATCTTGAAAGTTTGAAATTGGGAGAATTCAAGGATGTTCTTCTATGGGGTAAGGTCTAAACCATAACCTAAGTATTTCCCTTTGATTCATTCCTTTGGTTTAAGCTTTAATCCATGATTTCTAAAGTATGAAATTGGGGTTTTCTTGTAAAGAAGGTTTAATGGGTCTTTTTTGAGAAGTTCATAAAGTTGATTAGATTTCATAAGTTGCTTTAAATGATGAAGTTGATTGCGTTTATGCTAGATTATGATATATCTAAGGTTGAATTTGATAACTCTATTTTGGTCATAAATGGTGGTTATGAGAAATTGGGGAAGTTGAGTAAGTTCTTAATTTTTAACTCAAAAGTGGAATAATATGGGGATTTGGAAATGTTAACGATATCGGATTGACTTGATTTTCGTATGTATAAACTCGTTTTCGAATGGGTAACATGATTGTAGAATTGGATTTGAGATTTGAGGTGTTAATAAATAATTGACTTTCAACATAAACCCGAAAATTGATAAATTGGCTATTTGATGATGTAGATGGACTTTAATTGAGAAAGTAACCACACTTTTAGACTCGTGGGTGAATGAGTAATCTAAAAATGTATTTTGTTCCGGTAATCGGATATATGGCCCATGGTTGACTTTTTGGTTGACTTTTTGACTCGTTTGTCATCCAGTTATGAAAATTAGTAGGGGTAGCTTATATTGATCGTATTATTTATTGTTTTGCATAAAGTGGACTTATTTGGAAGGATTTGGGCGTGAAAAGACGATCGTGGGCTAGTTAGCAATTGTCGGCTTGAGGTAAGTGGTTTACATCCCTTCTTTGGTGGACTTTCTCCACATTGGATGTCTATGTATGTGTTCCTTACATGCATGGCTGCTGAAATGGGCACACTTATTATGCAGAGACTATCTTGAAAAGTGTAATTACAGTTCATTACTGTTTCTTGATTTATTATCGTAGCACGATGTAGTTCCGTGCATATTATTATGGTACGATGTAGTTCCGTACATATTATCATCGCACGATGTAGTTTCGTGCATATTATTATGGAACGATGTAGTTCCGTACATATTATCATAGCACGATGTAGTTCTGTGCATATTATTGCGGTACGATGTAATTCCGTACATATTATCATAGCACGATGTAGTTCCGTGCATATTATTGTGGTACGATGTTTCGTACATATTATCATCACACGATGTAGTTCCGTGCATATTATTATGATACGAGTAGTTCCGGACATATTATGATAGCACGATGTAGTTCCGTACATATTATTGTAGTACGATGTTTCGCACATATTATCGTCACACGATGTAATTCCATGCAGATTATTATGGTACGATGTGGTTATGTACATATTATTGTAGGATGAGGTAGTTCTGCGCATATTGTTGTATTATGACGCAGTCCCATACATATCATTAAGTCACAATGGATGTGTCTTAGTACTTTGATGTCTAAGTATGAATATTACTTGTTTGTTAATTAAGTGATTTTGTCATTACTTTTTGTTACCTTGAAGTTGTTGAGTTTTCATATATTTGCAACTCGTTATTCTACTTGGAGCCCTGTCCCTACTTACTGAGTCCTTTTGACTCAACCACTTTCTTTATTTTTTTTCGAATTATTTTATATTTGGCAGATTCGATATCGAGTTCTACCAAGCATTGTGGTAAACGGAGTTGCTCGTCCTTTAATCTAACGGTGAACCACTTTTGTCCTGTGGTGACATCTTTCCCTTATTATTTTTATGTTTATATTAATGATTATATTTCTTTATATTCGGAGATGTATAACCTTATTGACTCCTTAGATGTTCATGATTAATGGGAGGACTTAGAACATGGTTGCAAAGATCCTAGTTGTGTATTTGGGCTATATATCATACTTCGCTTTTCTTTTCATAATTTATTTTATTTGGTTATTTCATATGCAAGTCAAGTGTTGCTAAAGAGGGGTTCGCCCAATGAGTTGGATTTGGGTGCCCGCACGACCTATAGGATTTTGGGTCGTGACAATTGGTATCAGAGCCTAGATTCTAGAGTCCTTGTGAATCATGAACAGTGTTAATTAGAGGCTTGTTGATGGGTACGATGACGTCCGTACTTATCTATGAGAAGCTATGGTGACATTTAGGAAACTTCACTTCTTTCATTCCTTAATCGTGCGTTGAGACTTGAGAGTTAATGATTTGAATTCCTTGGAACTATAATGCGTCAACGATGAAGATGTTATAAAGATATGGAAGACTTCATAGTATGTGTTAGACACTTGGTTTGGAGGCAAAAGCTCGGAAAAGTGGTGAAAATATTTGGCTTTAGCCTTTCTTATGGATAAGTTAGTATAGATATGGAAGGTAATTGGTTTAGTAATATGAAATCTAGAAGAATAATTGAACTATTGAAGTATCCTTTAATAGAGCAAAGGGATTTTCGTAATCTTTGGAATCGTGAAAGAATTCGGTTAGTCGTGCGACGCTCAGGCGATGGTGGTTCGCAATACACTCGTTAGGGGAAACTAGGAAAGCTAGATAGTCATATTTATGCATACTAAGGTATGGCACAAGTTCTAATGCTAGTTTCAGCACTTGAGTGCATGATGAGAAGGTCGTTCAACATAATATCTAATTCTTGTGCGAACCTTAGTATGGGTTGTACTCAGTATAATAAGAAATTCATGAGATTTTTGTATGTTAATGATAAAGGTAGTTGTAAAATTCGTCAAGCTATCTTTGGGTGTATCACAAGTGGAGGAGCCTTTGGAGGCTGACCTAGATTTTTCTGCATCTTAGTGGTCCTTGTATATTTGATGATTGAGGATTTTATTTCAGATAAGCCGTCTGAGTGTTTGCTCGTGGCTCAGGGCTGAAGTAATCATGATGAACCTTGGATTTGTAAACTGAAAGTGGCAAGATCTTTCTTTTGGTAATTCATGTCGGTTATGAACCCTTGAATTCCTTTAATGACTTATTCTTAGGCGAAGCCTAAGTGTAGGAGTCTGTGGTGGATTGTGAGACCTTTGTGGTTGTCGGGACCGTCTTATGAAGACTTCTTATTAGTAAAGGTTTGATCCTTTTCACCGTTGTGGTTTGCTCTAGCGGGGCTAGGAGCTAGAAGTTGGTAGGTTATGGATTTTTTGTTAAGGATTTTATGAGTCTCGGTGCCTTGTCTCCATGAAGTGTCGGACTTTGGAAGTTAGACCAGTGTTCGTAGTTTTGACTTGGATGAATGTGTTGTAAAATTCCTTGTAGGTACTTTTGCGTGATTCATCATGACCATGATGGTTGATTTTATAAGTTGTCGGGAAGAAGTCCCGAGTGTGTTATTATGTGAAGTCGAGGAGTTGTGTGTGCCTCTTGCGGCCAAATCGTACATGTGTGGTTGGATTCCTTTTTATACAGTACAGACTTTGACTTGTGTGGTTACGAGAGAGTTACCGCGCGCACATCGCTTTGTATGACTAAGAGTGCGGTCGCGGGACTCCTCACGTGGTTATATTTGTTGGTCCATAATGCTTGTACGATTGCGATCTTGTGATCAGGTTGCGAGAAAGCGAAGTTTGTGCGAGGATGTTTATGGTAAGTCGTTGATCTATTGGCTGCTTGGTTGGAATGAGTTGCGGATTTCCTCTAGTAGGTTTTACTTGGCGAGGCAGTGTCTTCAGTTTGTTGCTTCTTGAAGGTTGATGTATCTTTACTTTGCACCGGGTCAGCACTTGGGTGCATGCGTTTTGTCGTGGTATTTTGGAGGCCGTGTAGCGCCGAACAATGTTGGATCTGTGACTTCGTGTGTAGGACCATGTGTGAGTTAGGGTACGATTTG
Organism: Petunia secreta; assembly: GCA_029990175.1. Lineage (NCBI taxonomy): Eukaryota > Viridiplantae > Streptophyta > Magnoliopsida > Solanales > Solanaceae > Petunia > Petunia secreta. The sequence goes on along the minus strand of JARKIP010000022.1, from coordinate 44,777,625 downwards.
TAGCAGTTGGACTTGATTGAACTGGTTGTGGCCATAGCTAGTATGTTGACTTTTCTTAAGAGCTATGATTGCTCAAACTCTTAATGCACTGTTTAGTTGTCGGTGGGCTGTTATTTGTATTTGAGATTATGTTATGCAACATGTTTGTGTCTCGGACTGTATTCTGAGTTGGAGTGATGGTGTTGATATATATTGGTTGTAGGCTGAAATTGATTTTGGCTTTCTCGGGATGTGTGTTGGTTTTTTAGGATCGATGTGTTTGCGATTAGTGATTTTTATTTTAAAATTAAGTTCATACCTCGTTTTGGGTTGGTGTATCATGTTCAGTATTTTGAGGTGTTTTCAGCTAAGATTGGTTCATCTTCTCAGCTGATAAATATTCGGAGATGATTTTTATAGTTGCCGGTTAGAGAGTGTATTAGGCTTTATAATGTTGGTTTCGGTGGGTTACCATTATGTTCTTCTTGTAACGGTGAGTATACTTTTGATTATAGTATTTGATCTTGTAATGCCATGGAGTCGTACCGTTGTTGACCAATTTGGATATGGTTCAATTGAATTTGATCGCGAGATTTGATGTTTCTATTGGTTGTACTCAGGTTGTTTCTGTTGGATTCTGGAGAGTGTTATACCCTATGGCTTAGAAGGTTAAAGACTTGTATAGGTGAAACCCGAGTGGCTTAGCGTCAGTTATGTGAATTTTGTTAATCAGTGATTCTTGTTGTGCTTTGACCGTTGATTTGAGGTTTCCGTCTGCAGTTAGTGATAGGTCGGCTTATTGCTTCTAGACTATATGCACTCAGTTAGTACCGTTCGTTCGATCGAGGTTGTATCGAAATGTGGGTTCAAATTGGTTATTATTCCTCCTTGTAATGATTGGTTTTGTGCCACTTGATTTGGTGTTGAGTAATGTGAGGTTCAAATTGCTCTATGTGAGAACGCTCGCCAATGTGATTTCTTAGATGGTTAGGCTTGAATGTGAGGACGGGATATCCTAGTGTTCGTGGTTTGCTCTTTCCTTGCTCTTCTTGTTGCTTATATATTATTCTGATTTTGGTTGTGACCATGTGGAGTCGCATGGTATTGATTTAATTCTAGATATTTATATGATGTCGCTGGTTTGCTTTAAGCTGGATTGTATTGCCTTTTGGGTTTTTTGCAGCTGTTGATAGTCCGATGGTTGCACAGTTATAGGGGTAGTGTCGTCGAAATTTTTGTAAAATTTGAGCCTTAGCGAGATTTACGGCATTGTGGTGATATTGAAAGGTTGGTGTTGTCGTTGATATTTATGGTTTGCTCTCGTTCCTTCTTATCTTGGAATCTCTATGTTCGACCTTTGGGTGTTGTTGCAGTATGGGGCATTAAAGTTGTTATTGAGTTATTCTCGGAATATCGGTTGTATCGCATGGTTGTTGTGGTTGTAGTGGTTGATTGCTATTTCCAGTGATCCTTATGTTTTAGGGGAGATGTTGTTGAAATTTTTAAGAATTTCAAGACTTAAAAAAAAAATTGAGTTTGATTTGTGGTCTTCGGATGGAGGTTGTGTCATTGGTTTTGTGCTTGGTTCGTTCGTGGACGAACGAGTCTAAGTAGGGGAGATTGTAATGGTCCGTCCAGTTATTTTGGTAAATCGAAGCTCTGATATGCATCTCGATATATTTTTTTTAGTTCCAATAAGTTTGTATGATGATTTTGGTCATGTCCACAGAGTTTGGTTAAATTTCGATGAGTTTTGGATAAGTTTGGGTCGACTTCGACATAATTTGAGCATAAAAATTACCATATTGAGCAAACGGCCTTTGGTTCGTATTTCGACTAAACTATTATATCCGTATCGTAAGTTGGAAACCATAGAAACTGAAATCATCAAGTTTCAACATCATATGAGAGATTTATGATAATTTTACTAAGAATTGGGTTGCCAGAAATTTCAGATTATTTACGAAATTGCCACTCACTGCGTAGTTAAAAATCTGCACTATTCCAAATATTGAAACCAACATATCTCCTTCATTATAAGGTCAAATAGAGTGATTCAAAAGCCTAACTTGACTGGATTTTCACAAGGAATCTATTGGAGGCATCAAAAGTTAGTATTGGGATCGTTTGGTACAAGAAACGAGGCAGAACAGTAGGCATTTTTGGCTATTAATGTTGTTGGAGTTTTTCTCATCTTGAAAGTTTGAAATTGGGAGAATTCAAGGATGTTCTTCTATGGGGTAAGGTCTAAACCATAACCTAAGTATTTCCCTTTGATTCATTCCTTTGGTTTAAGCTTTAATCCATGATTTCTAAAGTATGAAATTGGGGTTTTCTTGTAAAGAAGGTTTAATGGGTCTTTTTTGAGAAGTTCATAAAGTTGATTAGATTTCATAAGTTGCTTTAAATGATGAAGTTGATTGCGTTTATGCTAGATTATGATATATCTAAGGTTGAATTTGATAACTCTATTTTGGTCATAAATGGTGGTTATGAGAAATTGGGGAAGTTGAGTAAGTTCTTAATTTTTAACTCAAAAGTGGAATAATATGGGGATTTGAAAATGTTAACGATATCGGATTGACTTGAATTTCGTATGTATAAACTCGTTTTCGAATGGGTAACATGATTGTAGAATTGGATTTGAGATTTGAGGTGTTAATAAATAATTGACTTTCAACATAAACCCGAAAATTGATAAATTGGCTATTTGATGATGTAGATGGACTTTAATTGAGAAAGTAACCACACTTTTAGACTCGTGGGTGAATGAGTAATCTAAAAATGTATTTTGTTCCGGTAATCGGATATATGGCCCATGGTTGACTTTTTGGTTGACTTTTTGACTCGTTTGTCATCCAGTTATGAAAATTAGTAGGGGTAGCTTATATTGATCGTATTATTTATTGTTTTGCATAAAGTGGACTTATTTGGAAGGATTTGGGCGTGAAAAGACGATCGTGGGCTAGTTAGCAATCGTCGGCTTGAGGTAAGTGGTTTACATCCCTTCTTTGGTGGACTTTCTCCACATTGGATGTCTATGTATGTGTTCCTTACATGCATGGCTGCTAAAATGGGCACACTTATTATGCAGTGACTATCTTGAAAAGTGTAATTACAGTTCATTACTGTTTCTTGATTTATTATCGTAGCACGATGTAGTTCCGTGCATATTATTATGGTACGATGTAGTTCCGTACATATTATCATCGCACGATGTAGTTTCGTGCATATTATTATGGAACGATGTAGTTCCGTACATATTATCATAGCACGATGTAGTTCTGTGCATATTATTGCGGTACGATGTAATTCCGTACATATTATCATAGCACGATGTAGTTCCGTGCATATTATTGTGGTACGATGTTTCGTACATATTATCATCACACGATGTAGTTCCGTGCATATTATTATGATACGAGTAGTTCCGGACATATTATGATAGCACGATGTAGTTCCGTACATATTATTGTAGTACGATGTTTCGTACATATTATCGTCACACGGTGTAATTCCATGCAGATTATTATGGTACGATGTGGTTATGTACATATTATTGTAGGATGAGGTAGTTCTGCGCATATTGTTGTATTATGACGCAGTCCCATACATATCATTAAGTCACAATGGATGTGTCTTAGTACTTTGATGACTAAGTATGAATTTTACTTGTTTGTTAATTAAGTGATTTTGTCATTACTTTTTGTTACCTTGAAGTTGTTGAGTTTTCATATATTTGCAACTCGTTATTCTACTTGGAGCCCTGTCCCCACTTACTGAGTCCTTTTGACTCAACCACTTTCTTTATTTTTTTTCGAATTGTTTTATATTTGGCAGATTCGATATCGAGTTCTACCAAGCATTGTGGTAAACGGAGTTGCTCGTCCTTTAATCTAACGGTGAACCACTTTTGTCCTGTGGTGACATCTTTCCCTTATTATTTTTATGTTTATATTAATGATTATATTTCTTTATATTCGGAGATGTATAACCTTATTGACTCCTTAGATGTTCATGATTAATGGGAGGACTTAGAACATGGTTGCAAAGATCCTAGTTGTGTATTTGGGCTATATATCATACTTCGCTTTTCGTTTCATAATTTATTTTATTTGGTTATTTCATATGCAAGTCAAGTGTTGCTAAAGAGGGGTTCGCCCAATGAGTTGGATTTGGGTGCCCGCACGACCTATAGGATTTTGGGTCGTGACAGTTTCGAATATGTATGCATTACTATTTATATTTGTTCATAAGAAAATAACGCTTATTAGTCAATTTCCAAGATTTTTTTCCATACATGATCTATTCATTTATAGAACAATAAAAATAGTATTTGAAATTGCTCCACCCATTGATTCCATGGAATGGCTCACAAGCAGGTATGGAGATCGATGTCCTCTAAAGTATATGAAACTCTTCATCAACAATTTTCTTGAGGACGTTGTGTTACTCCATGTCTCCTTAATTCATTGAAACTAAATTTATTGAAAATACAATTGTCTTTTAATTTGAATGTTTCATACTATAATATCAAGAGAAGCATAGGCGTGTATATCATATACAAAATGTGTAGCTGTTTTTCTTCTTTTTTAGATGAGGAAACACTTAACTTGGCATAGCCGAAAAACTAGTATATATATATATATATTTTTTTTTTTTTTTTTTTTTTAATTGAGAAATATAGACAAGTGATGTGGCATGCCTCTATGGCCTAGGATTCATATTTCTTGGCCATTTTTCTATCACTTTCTTTAGTTGGCTTCGACCTATCCTGTTGTTCTACTACGATTTATTTTAGTACCTTTTGCCAATAAGTGGATTAATTAATCACGTCTATCTTACTTATTGCATTTCATTACACCTTAATTAAAAGTCATTAATTCCACATCAGTTACAGTACAATTTTTACTCCATAAGTTATAGGTGAATTTTTGTTTGCATGCCTATTCACCTCCTCAATACAAGTATAAAGAGGCCATCTGTTCTCCACGTAAAAAATTACTATCCCACCCATAGTTCTCATTTCTATTTCTTTCAACGGTTTCACTTATAATCTTGGAAAAGCTCTAGGATGGTCATCACAGCTTTCATGGAATTCGTGGTATGTGCTCATTTAGCTACTTTTTAAAATTTTTGTTGAACCTCTACACGTTCTCACAATTATTGTGTGTTTAGTGTGTATTAAATATCTTGAATGGCACTAACATCAAGAAAGAAAACCGATGGAAAACGTTTTAATTAATGAGTATGCAATTAATTGAGCAAATACAATTGATGTATATATACTATTTTATAGAGTACTTGCACAGGATGGAAGGTTCATGAATATCCAGGTAAAAATTTAATTAGTTAAAAGATCTTCTCTCTATTTTGATTCAATCAGATTTTCTTTCTTTCTTTGTTGTTCCTTTAGTTAAATTTTGCAACTAATTAGCTCTATTCATGGAGATTCAGGTATGATTTTTTAATTAGTTTCCAAAATTTTACTGTATTATGCTTCAAATATGATTATATTTTTATTCTCCTTCCCTTTGTTGTTCCTTTCCTTTTATTTTGTTAAATTCTGCCACTAAGTAGTTTTGTTCGTAGAGTTCATATGAAATTTTAGTTAGTTTTCGATGATTTTATTCTATTGTGCTTCAATTTAATTTCTTATCCATTTCCTCTTTCTCTTTGTTTTTCCTTCAGTTTTCTTCTATTTTTAGGATTTTACCAACATATTTGGTATATAATAGTATGCTTATAAATATCATCCACCCTTTCTGTGTTACAAAATTATAAGAAAGAAGGACACCAGACATTCACATCAATATTCTATTGGAAAAAAGATAAACAAGACACAATGGTTTAATGCTTCTCCAAATTCGTGGGAAAGATAAGTGTTTGTCTTCTCAAGTTATTCTTCGACTCTAGCACTTTATTTTCCTAATGATAATTGTCCATTTGTAATACTAAAAGTAGTGTATTGGGTGAAAATTATCGCCTTCGGTCAACACCTCGAGATGGTAGACCGAAGAGAAAACGAGCTGATGCTCCGAAGGAAAATAATCGATCTCGTGGTCGAATCACCGAAGCCAACGTCCAATGGCACGACCGAAGACGAGTTAAACTTTGGGTTTCGGTGACAAGCCATCCTACTCGAACAGTAAGGTCAGACGACCGAAGCCTTGTGACAAGGCTTCGGTTACCACTTCGGTTCCAACGGCTTTGCAGCCCACTACTTCGTCCCACTAACTTCTCCATGCTGCTGTTCAGATCGTGGGGGATGCACTTGCTGATGATGGAGAACGTGGGCATAGCCCTTAGGCCTATAAATAGAAGCTCATTTTGTATTATAGGCATCCAGAAATTTGTACTGAAACGCTGCCAAATTTGTAATCATATTCATATATTGGAATACCGTCATTTCTTTGCATTTTACGTCTTTTTCACGTGTTATTTCAACTTTGATACGAAGAATTGCTTGTATCCGAATCCAAATTCGATTTGTGTACCTAAAACTGATTTAGGCCCATACAAATTGGCGCCGTCTGTGGGGATATAAGCAGTAACGCTTTGTTCCAAAGTTCCAAATCTGTTCTTTGTCAAAAGTTTGCGATTCAACGTTATGGCTGATAACAATAACAGCGGTAACAACGATCGGGTTGACGTTCCGTTGAACCAACAACCCCTCGCCCCAATGACAACTGAAGAATTTCAAATGTATGTTGTCACCACACTAAGAGCTCTCCAAAATAAAAACAGGATGAGCAGGCTAGTATCAACGCCGAGTTCCGCGCTTCATTGGAAGTAAGAAATAGCGCTGCCCCAAACAGTGCCCAGCCTTTGGCTCCTGGTGGAGGCATCCCGCCCTTCGTTCCTCCGGGCGCGACAACAGGGGGACCTCACAATGGAGCCACGTTTGGGGGCTCGGGGAACAACCCAACTGCAACGCCACACTTCGGGATGTTTCCCACCGTGGCAGAAACAACGTCCTCGGTCGACGTTGAAAGAATGAGTAGAGAAATCGAGGCTCGCATTGAGGCGCGCGTAGAAAAGCGCCTCGAAGGCCTGCCGGGGATAAGTAAGGAGGAAGACAACCTCGACATCGAGCAATATAGGGAGCAGCCCTATAAGTCCGAAGCAGCTCCAGCTCCAACTCCCCCGGGCTTCAAACTCACATTCCTCAAAAAGTATGATGGGACGACTGATCCCAAGGAGCACATAAGGGAATACATGTCCATGGTAAAGAGCAACGACTTAACATCTACGCAGCTCGAGTCGATGTTCTTAAAAAAGTTTGGTCAGTCGTTAGAAAAAGGAGCTCTTCGGTGGTATTTGTGCTTACCAGCGGGGTCAATCTCCTCGTTTAAGGAATTATCCAGCGCCTTTGTCAAGGCTCACACCGGGGCGCAAAAGATCCTCCAGAGGAAGGAGGATATATGTGAAGTGAAGCAACGGCCCGGTGAGCCACTTAAAGAGTTTCTTGAGCGGTTCCACGCCGAACGCATGGAATTGCCTCGGATGGATGATACCCTGGCCATCATGGCATTTGAAAAAGGTATCAATAGTCGCAATTCTGGCGCTGCAGCTGAATTGCGTAAAGAGTTACAACAATATCAGGTCCTGACGTGGGAGGATCTGCATAGACGCGCTTACTCCAAAATCAGATTGGAGGAAGCGGAGTTCAAGAACCGAGGTTATCATCAACATAACCGAGGTGATACTTCAAACCGCGCCGAGGCGCCACGAAATAATTCGAAGGGGAGGTATGAACCTTACACTTCGACGAGGCAGCATGTTAGCCAGAGGTTGGGGAACGCCCCCGGTAATTCATACCCAGCCTCTCATATAAGCCAAAAGCTCGGAGGGAAGGTTCAACCCAGTATGAACCAGAGAAATCCCTCGAGCTCCGCTTCGGTCCCTAGAAAGGATCTTCCTCGGATCCAAGATTATAACTTCAACATATCGACCTCGGAGCTGGTCGACGTTGTCAAGGGGACAGCCGGGGTAAGGGTTCCCAAAGATATGAGGACCCCGGCAGACAAAAGAGACCACAATCTGCATTGTGAGTTTCACGCAGGTTATGGCCACAGAACCGAGGACTGCAAAGCCTTGCGCCTCGAGGTAGCCCACCTACTGAAGAAGGGAGTCTTGGCCGATTTCCTCACTGATAAAGGGAACGACAACTTTTCCAAGAACCGAGGTGATGGACAACCACCTCGAGCTCCACCCCCTGAAAGAGTGGTGAATGTTATAACCGGGGGGTCAGAAGTGAACACCGTGAACTTTGCCGCTGCCAAAAAGTTCGCTAAGCTCTCCATCACTATGGAGAAAAGGACTCGGGTTGGAGGCTCGGGCAAGGATATTGTCTTCGACGACGATGACTGTGATGGGATGATATTCCCCCATCACGACGGACTAGTCATCATGTTGAGGATCAATCACTCTGACATCAAAAGAGTCTTGATCGACCCCGGTAGCTCAGTTAACATAATTAGCTACGGGGCCGTTAAGAAGATGTGGTTGAAGGGTGAAGTTGTTCCCAAGTCAACAGTGTTAGCTGGCTTCTACAACTCCACGGAGAAGACATTGGGTGAGATCACACTCAAAACATTCGCCGAGGGGATTACCAAAGAAACACTGTTCCAAGTTATGCCCGAGGATCTAGCTTACAATGTGATCCTCGGAAGGCCATGGATCCACTCCATGGAGGCTGTCCCTTCAACTCTACATCAAGTGATAAAATTCCCTACACCTTGGGGAATTAGATCAATCAAAGGGGAGCAGCGAGTGGCAAGAGAGTGCTATTCAGTTGCACTAAAAAGTGGAGTCGCCCCGGGTTGGCCAAAACAATAGCAACGACAGGATTCGGGGTCAAGCGGGGAGGACGCCCGAGGAGAAGTTGAAAAGATTCCAGCCTGTGTTCAAGAGCCTCGGAAGCAAAAGACCGAGGATTCAACTATTGAAGAGTTGGAATCTTTCACTCTATTGAAAGATTTCCCCGATAAGAAAGTGTTTGTCGGCTCGGAGTTGGACCCGGAGTCGAAAAAAGCAATCATAGAAGTTTTGAAGTCCAATCATGATTGTTTTGCCTGGTCGCATTCAGACATGACGGGTATCGATCCGGAGATCATGACCCACAAACTGAACGTAGACCCAAAATTTACCCCGGTGAAGGAGAAGAAAAGACCTTATGCCGGGGTGAAAAAGAAGGCGATCGAGGACGAGACCGCCAAATTGCAAGAAAATGGCTTCATCAGAGAAGTGAAGTACCCCGAGTGGTTGGCCAACATTGTGGTGGTGCCGAAGAAGAATGTCAAGTGGTGAATGTGCGTAGACTACACTGACCTGAACAAAGCTTGCCCCAAAGATTCATACCCACTACCACAAATTGACAGGTTAATAGACTCCACGGCTGGACATAAACTATTAACTTTCCTATACGCATACTCGGGGTACAACCAAATTCTTATGGACCCGAAGGACGAAGAGAAGACCTCGTTCATCACAGACCGAGGTACCTTCTGTTACAAAGTGATGCCCTTCGGTCTAAAGAATGCCGGGGCGACATACCAAAGGCTAGTGTGTCGCATGATTAAAGAGTACATCGGGAAGTCTATGGAGGTCTACATAGACGACATGCTCATCAAATCGATCCAAATGGAGGATCATTTGAATCATCTGAGGGAAGCTTTTGCTGTATTGAGACAATATGGTATGAAATTGAACCCTGAGAAGTGCGCCTTCGGCGTAGGATCAGGCAAGTTCTTGGGTTTTATTGTCTCCGAACGAGGAATCGAAGCCAACCCAGATAAGATCAGAGCCATTGAAGAAATCCCCGATGAGCTAACCGGGATAAAGGAAGTTCAACGCTTAACTGGCCGAGTCGCTGCCTTGAGTCGCTTTATCTCAAGGTCCTCGGAGCGATGCCACAAATTCTTCTCCGTTTTGAGAAAGAACAATCACTTCGAGTGGACACCGGAGTGTAAACAGGCGTTGAAAGATCTGAAGTAATACTTGGCTAACGCACCGTTGCTTGCCAAGCCAAAGGAAGGAGAGACATTGCTGGTATATTTGGCAGTGTCCGAGGTGCAGTCAGTGCAGTGCTGGTTCGGGAGGAAGATGGCAAACAACAGCCCATCTATTATGTGAGCAAGACACTCCTCGATGCTGAAACCAGGTACCCACACTTGGAAAAATTAGCACTTGCTTTACTCATTACTGCTCGGAAACTACGGCCCTATTTTCAATGTCACCCAATAGCAGTAGTTTCAACCTTCCCCTTGAGAAATATATTGCACAAACCAGAGTTGTCGGGGAGGTTATCCAAATGGGCGGTTGAGCTAAGTGAGTACGACATCACTTATCAACCTCGAACTGCCATTAAGTCCCAAGTCTTGGCAGACTTTGTGGCTGATTTTAGCATTGGAATTTTGCCCGAGGCGGAAAAGGAAAACTCCGTGGCAAAGGGATCCAATTCGGGACTGTGGGTACTGCACACCGATGGGGCAACAAATTCAAAAGGTTCGGGGTTAGGCATTGTATTGAGGGCACCCACCGGGGAAAAGATCAGGCATTCGGTTCGATTAAAAAACGTTACCAACAACGAAGCGGAATACGAAGCGGCTCTAGCAGGCTTAGAGCTAGCTAAAGAAATGGGGGTCGAAAGAATCGAACTAAGGTGTGATTCACAATTGGTGGTCAACCAGATCCTCGGTGATTATACGGCTCGAGAGCCCAGAATGCAGCTATACTTGGATCGAGCACAAAGGATCTTAACGCAATTCCAAGAATGGCAGATTAAGCAAGTACCTCGGGAGGAGAACACTGAGGCTGACGCCTTGGCGAATCTTGGTTTGGCGATCGATGAAACCAACTCGGGGACTGACTCGGTGGTTCGATTGCTGTCAGCACAAATGAGAGAGATGAAACTACAAGTTAATTCTGTGGATAACCGTTGGGATTGGCGAAGTAAATTCATCTCCTACTTCGACTCGGGGACTGTCCCCCAAGATAGAAAAGAAGCAAGGAAGCTGAGGACTCAAGCGGCCTCGTATCACTTGATCGAAGGCAATTTATACAAAAGGTTGTACTGCGGCCCGATGGCCAAATGCTTGGGCCCCGACGAGGCAATGTACGTGATGGCTGAAGTGCACGAAGGCGAATGCGGCAACCACTCAGAGGGAAAATCTCTAGTGCGTAAATTGTTAAGAGCTGGTTATTATTGGCCCACAATAAGTGCCGATGTGAAAACCTTCGTGCAAATGTGATAAATGCCAGCGCCACGGGCCAATGATTCACCAACAGGCTGAGCCTCTTCATTCGGTGGTGTCACCATGGCCCTTCATGAAATGGGGAATGGATGTCGTGGGACCATTGCCCAAAGGAAAATGTGGTGTTCGTTTCATCTTAGTGTTGACCGATTACTTTACAAAATGGGTGGAAGCCGCGGCTCTCACCGAAGTAAAGCAAAAGCAAAAGCAAGTGATCGACTTCATTAGAAAGAATATCATCTATAGGTTCGGCGTCCCAAGAGAAATCGCTTGTGACAACGGTAAACAATTCATGGGGGCAGCCATCACCGATTTCTTCAAGCAATGGGGGATCAAAAGAATTGCTTCGACTCCTTATCATCCAAGTGCCAATGGCCAAGCTGAATCTTCAAACAGGATCATAATTGAAAACCTGAAGAAGCGGCTCGATGAGAAGAAAGGTCCGTGGCCCGAGGAGTTGCTCGGGGTGTTGTGGGCCATGCGAACAACGGAGAAGAACAGCGCCGGTGAAACCCCTTTTTCACTGGCCTATGGCATGGACTCTCTCATCCCTGTAGAAGTGGGCGAACCAAGTCTTCGGTACGCTCACACAGCCGAAGACGCTAATCAAGAGGCGATGCGCATTGAGCTAGACTTGCTCGAAGAGAAGAGGGAATTAGATTTGGTTCGGCTTGCTGCCCAAAAAAGACAGATCGAGGCTTACCTCAACAGGAAAGATAAATTTAGGGACTTCAAGATCGGAGATTATGTGTTGAAAACGGTGAACCAGTCAACAAAGGAGGACAACGGAGGAAAGCTCATTGCAAATTGGGAAGGACCCTACAGGGTCAAAGCAATCGGCTGGAAAAGGCTCCTATCAAATCGAGTCTCTTCAAGGAGAACCCGAACCTCTGAATTGGAACATCTCCCATCTGAAGCGATACTACTTTTAGCCGAGGTAAATATCTTTTCAACTCTTTTTCAAATAAACAGCCCCGAGCCGAATGACGCTCCCATGGCTTCCAAAAGAAATGTACTAACTTGCTCCTCGTTCCATCTTATTACTTGACCTTTTCAGGAAGCGAACCGAACCATTTCCAGTGCTCGGATCTTCACCAAGATTCAGAACCGAACACTGGGGGGGAGAGAGAAGGGTTGATAGCGAGGTCGACATCGAGCCTCCCAACCGAAGCTTATCTATCCGACAACCGGGGACTCATGCCTGAGGATTAGATTTAGTACATTGTAATTAGCCCGATAGCTGCGCATGATTATATCTGCTTTTATTGAAAGTTGTTTTTACTTTTCCTACCCGAGGTCCGATTCAACTTGGTTTCATGTAAACAGCCTTTTCGGGCTCATGGATATCAATAAAATGACTTTGTTTCCATTCATATAACTTTGGTCTCATTCATTTTATCTATATAAATCTTGCACACCAAAGCTGCACAATGCATCGACTCGAGGGCGAGACGTCGTCCTAAGTTTGCATCGATTGAATTTAGTCCAAGTCTTGCAAGCATATCAGTTATTTCCAAAAGTGTTTGGTATATATGAGAAATCAACACACAAAATTCACAAAGCTATCTTTCATTAAAAGCCCGAAGGCTAAGATTATTTACATCCAAAAAATGAGCCGAAGGTCCAAAATATAAACATGAAAGCCCGAAGGCTGATATCCAAAAAAGGCACGAAGGCCCCCAAATTTGCAAAGTATGAAGACTACGCCCCATCGGCATCTCCACTGCCCTCTTCGGCGCTATCACCTTCATCATCTGACCCTTCACTCGAAGGGAGTTCATCCACAATCCTCTGAGCCTCGGCAGCTGCTTCCCTCGCTTTGACAATTTCGTCCTCGAGCACGATCTCCCCGGCCTGGACCTGCTCGAGCGCGCTAAGCCTGGTCTTGACAATGGCCCATGTTTCTTCAAACTTTGCCCTTGTTGCCCTAACCTCGGCTCGTTCATTGAGATAAGCGATCCTGCTTTCGAGCCTGGATACTTTGCCTCGAAGGGCTGGTACTTCATCCACTTGGCTTTGCAGCTCAACAAGTTTAGCATTATACTCCCCAAGCTTGCTACGATATTTCTCCCCCGCTTCTAGCACCTCGGTCTTGGCCCTGAACAGCTCGGCATCAAGGCGGGCATTTTCAAAGCTCAACCTCGAGCGCTCAGCAGTAAATTCTCTTGTCGCAGCTTGGACACGAGCTTCGGCAGACTCCTCAGCTACGCGAAGGTCAGCCTCAGATTTCACTGAGGCCTCATTAGCGCGTTCTAGCTCATTGTTCAGAATCGCAAATCGAGCCTCTAACTCGGCAACCTGCCCCTTGAGAACTTTCTTTTGATCATCCCAAGCGGCGGCAGCTGCTTGGAGCTCTTTAGCTCGGTCACGCTCAAGGTGAACAGCTTGCAGCGCGAGGACCAAACTCTGCATTTGAAACACGATGTCAGAACTTGCACAATAGTGAGATCAACCATATGAAATGCAAACTTAAACTTACCCGAAGAGCTGAAGTGGCGAAGACGCCCATCAAACTCATAGGCTTCGGCGAGGCCAAGCAAGCCGTCAAGGGACATGATATCCTCTTTCGTGGCATCTAACAAGTTAGCGTCAGGATATATCTCCAAAGCCCGAGCTGCAATGATGGTAGGCTTCGGCGAGGCACGAGAAGCTTTAACCGTGCTTTTGATCAGGCCTTCACCAACTTTAGCCTTTCCCTTTCGCTTTGCTGCTTCCTGATAAGACTCATCCACATTTATGACCTCGGTCGTCCCACCTACTTCAACCCTCACTTCGGGAACAGACTCGGAGGCTAGATCTGGCCTCTCCTCGGGAACCAGAGGGGGGAGCTCTTTATTGCTGGGTACGTCGACAAGCCCCCGGCGCTTTGTGGTCACCACTTCGGCAGCAGGAGCAACAACCTCTCCTACCCGAGGACCTTTCGCCTTGGTTGCCCGCTTTGAGGTGACCCTCTTCCTTTTAGCGCCTGGGGAAGGAAGGGAAGCAACTTGTTTAACATAAATGTGTGTAGTGGTAGAAATGCAAGAAAACCGACCCAAGAAAATTTCATCACCTTGTGAGGTCCCCGGGCTAGATAAACCCTTAGCTTTGTCATCGATGAGTCGTTTCGCCAAGGTCACCATTTGGGCAACGCCCTCAGCAATGTTGAGCACTGTTCTCTCTTTCTTTTTCTTCTCCTTCTTGCCTTTCTCCTCTTCTCCCCCCTCGACGTCCATCTCCGCCTCTTCTTCTTCGTCGGCATCCCTCATAGCCTTGCTTGGAAGGCCTGCACGAATATATCAAACCAAGAGAAATTAGAACCCAATAGCCCGAAGCGAACCCTAGAGATCGAAGTTATCAACGACTTACCATGCCTCTTGCACGCCCATCGGTTCTCTTCCAAACCGGCCAACACCATCCATTGCCGTTCGGGGCGCGTTTTCATTTGCATCGTCTCGGTGACCCACTCGAGCAAATTCCTCGGTGGGTTAACTTGGACTTTTTCAGCTACAAACCAAAGATGAAAAGATAAGCAACAATTATGACAATGCAAAACCGAGGGAAGAGCGGAAGTGGGCACTTACGTTGAGCATTCCATACTTCGGGAAAGCCAGGCTCGGTTGACAACAACCTCGTGGGGATGAGGACATATCGATCGTTCCAGCCTCGATCCCCATGATCTTCGCTCTTACTCAAAATGGCGTAAGAGCCCCGAGGCAGAAGAGCAACTACCCCGGCCTTGTGAAAGTAAGGATAGTAAAGTGAGATTAAATGCTGGAAAGTGAAAGGCAAACCAGCCTTGCTACTCAAGTACTCGAGGGCTTGGACGACCCTCCAAACCCCGGGCCCAAGTTGGGCTAAGCAAAGGTTATAAGACCTGCAAAATACATCGATGATGGGATGTACTGGCAGGTTGAACCCTATGGTGAAAGGGTAGGTGAAAACCGAAGAGTAACCCTCAACGTGCGTTGACACCGCCGAGCCAGGCGCGGGGATCCTAATTTCAACCTCGGGCCCCCAGCAACAATCAGCCTTTTGGGCATCTGATTGAGCGTGAACCTTCAGATCCTTGTCATTGTTGAAGCTAGAAGGAATCACCAAACGAGGGTCGATCTCGACCTCGAGGGGAATTTTCCTCTTCGATTTCTTTGATGGCCCAACCTCGGTTTCACCCCTGGGGTCACTAGTCCCACTCACCTCGGCGACGCCTACCGGGCCGCCCACCTCCTTGGCACTGGTGACGTCATCAACTCCGACGTCACCTCCATCTCCCTCGCGATCGTCATCGCCTATGTCATGTTCTTCATGGAGACTCATTTCGGCCCTATCACGGCCAGCCCTCTCCTTTCGCCTCTGAGGAGCGGAGGCAGCAGACGTGGCCTCACCACTGCCACTCGCCTCAACTAGCTGCAATGGCGGCACAGACACTATAGCTTCATCATTCATAGCCATGGTAACAAAACGCTCTGCCCTTTTGCCAGAGTCGCTTGAGCCATGGCCAGAGTTAGTAGCAGAAACAGTGGCGGACATGATGAGAATTAGAAAGGATAGACTGGAAACAGAGTTTAAACGCAGTGAATGGTTGATGCAATGGCAACTTTAAAAGCTTTCTGTTTCTTTCTTCTTTTGATTCAAAATTTCGAGTGGAGAAGAAGGACGAAAGTGATGTATTTATAGTGTTTTGCACACGTGCAAGTGGAAAAGCTAATGATGACTGAAACGTTGGAGAAAACAAAAAGACGGCGTGACCGTTTGGAGACCTATCAAAATCCGCCACGTAATGCGGAACGGTGACCCGATAGATGCGCGACTTTTGAAATTCGTGGATAGGGTTTTGCCACGTCGATTTCCCGCTTAAATTCATTCCACTCCTCGGCGACTTCGACGTCTACCGAGGAGTGGGGGGACTATCTGTATTGGGTGAAAATTGTCGCCTTCGGTCAACACCTCGAGATGGTAGACCGAAGAGAAAACGAGCTGATGCTCCGAAGTAAAATAATCGATCTCGTGGTCGAATCACCGAAGCCAACGTGCAATGGCACGACCGAAGACGAGTTAAACTTTGGGCTTCGGTGACAAGCCATCCTACTCGAACAGTAAGGTCAGACGACCGAAGCCTTGTGACAAGGCTTCAGTTACCACCTCGGTTCCAACGGCTTTGCAGCCCACTACTTCGTCCCACTAACTTCTCCATGCTGCTGTTCAGATCGTGGGGGATGCACTTGCTGATGATGGAGAACGTGGGCATAGCCCTTAGGCCTATAAATAGAAGCTCATTTTGTATTATAGGCATCCAGAAATTTGTACTGAAACGCTGCCCAAATTTGTAATCATATTCATATATTGGAATACCGTTATTTCTTTGCATTTTACGTCTTTTTCACGTGTTATTTCAACTTTGATACGAATAATTGCTTGTATCCGAATCCAAATTCGATTTGTGTACCTAAAACTGATTTAGGCCCATACAAGTAGACTTTTCATGAAATTGTCATGAATCATAGATGCTTACAGGAAACCTAGGATCTTCGCTCCCATGAGTTATGAAATTCTTGAAGGAAAGTTAAGGGGGTGTCATTGCATTGATCACAATATCTTTCCATGTGTTTTTGAAATTTAATCAAACTAGGTAAATATTTTAAATTTGTGGCATAGTTTTATAATCAATGATTCCTCTTTTTTTTGGCTGTTTTCAAACTCTTAAGTATGATAATATAATGAATTGAAACTCATATGTTATCACTCCATGAACGTTCATGCTCATAAAGTAACTGTAGCCTCTATTTATAGCACCTCTCATAAGCAAAAATATTACTGTATTCCCTATATGAGAAAGCCAGGAGCTCATCAGATCTTTACAATTAGCTATCTTTACATTTTGCTAATTGTATGAAGTTACGCACAAAGATACGGCCAAGCCATTTTTACTCACAATAATGAAATGCATTTATTAGAGCTCTATTGCTCTTTTATGCATATTAGTACCTATATATAAACGCCGTAGTGTCCTGCCTCCTGTCCTGCCTCCTGTTACAGATCCGATTGAGAATTTGACCCGTAGCCACTTTTTTGGATCTTAACTAAGACATAGCCTGTAAAATTTTGACCCATAGCCACTTTCTTAGATGCTGATTAACGAATAGTCTATCTTTAAAACATACTTGAGAATATCCACGTTAATAGTCCATTTTTTTTTAAAAAAAGTAGCCAGTATTAGTAATACCCATTTAGCAAGAAAAATACAAATTCTTTACTTGACCCGGACCTAAAAATAAAAAAACGTCCAATACTAAAATTAGATAAATTTTAGAAAACTATTTTTGTTAAATGGACTAAAAAAATTGCCACATAAACATGACAATCAACAACAAAAATATACTAGCGTTATCTCATAAGTGAGGTCTAGGAAGGGTGAGATGCAATCAAATTTTACCCCCCTCCCTCAAAGGTGGAGAGGTTGTTTTCGGTAGACGATTGGCTAAAGAAAACATTTTTGAAAACATGTTTGAAAAACTAAGATAAAATACCATGATAAAAGAAAAGAGAATACTAACATAAAAACTAAATATAATCAAGATAATGAAATAACATTAGCAATAAAAATGGAAAATAGAATAAAAATATTACTGGGAAGGGTGAGATGTAAGCAAACCTCACCCTCACCAAGGTGGAGAGGTTGTTTTCGGTAGACGATTGGCTAAAGAAAATATTTTTGAAAATAGGTTTGATAAAATAAGATGAAAATACCATGATAAAGAAAAAAAGACTAACATACAAACTAAAGATAATCAAAGTAATGAAATAACATTGCAATAAAGACGGAGAATAGAATAAAAATATTATAGGAGTATATAAGAATAATACTAACACTAATTTAACAGAAAACGCTTGACTATTTTCTAATCATTTACCCTAATTTTCGACATACGCATTCCTATCTAGGATCAAACAAAAATAATCATCACCTACGAAAAATTTTATCGCCGCATATTGGGCCCGTGCTTGCACGGGCACCACCCCACCTAGTATATAATATATAATCGAAGCAAAGTGCTTTTGCACATACTCCACTCGAAGAAAAGAGAGGCCTAAATATTATAGCTTCCTCTAAGCACATTTCATTCAAAGTAAATGATTACACCCCGATGTTATCGCTTGGAAAACACATTTTTTAGCTTTGCCATTCTGATAGACCTACTCGAACAGAGAAAACCTGACAGTCAGTTTAGCATATATAATTATATTTAATTTCTATCCACAAGGATCAAAGAAATTTTTAACTAAAACGAGAGATGAGAATTTTGGTACTCCTATTAAGTTAATGGATGTTGTAGATAAGATATTTTCATTATTTCATT
Organism: Petunia secreta; assembly: GCA_029990175.1. Taxonomy (NCBI): domain Eukaryota; kingdom Viridiplantae; phylum Streptophyta; class Magnoliopsida; order Solanales; family Solanaceae; genus Petunia; species Petunia secreta. The sequence goes on along the minus strand of JARKIP010000022.1, from coordinate 44,759,051 downwards.
GCTATTTAGCGAAGGATGCTATCCATTGATTCATTTTTATTGTTATTCTTATCTTTAATCTGTGTCTTCTTTTGTTTCAAATCTCTTTTGAATTGAGTTAGTATCCCAGGCCTCATTATCAAGAAGATAAACAATTGGCAAGTTATTTTTGGTTGGAAATGTAAAGAAGCCTCAAGTGTTTGCGAAATTCTAACTGATTACGATTTTACTTCATTAGTTGCTGACCCGATCCTATGAATTTATTTTGGTCGATTTTTTGTATGTTTAATCTACAAGTTGAAAAGAGAGAACGTTGACAATGATGTGTATATCTTTTCTTTTGAAAACGCAGCATGTGATAACTATTAGGAATTTTGATGGGAGCTTACTAAATTCACCCTGCAAGGGTTAAGCTTACTGCTTCGGGCACACTGATTAATTACTACCATAACAGTAGGATGGACCGTAGTTTGTAGCAATGGATTTTTATTTATAGATGAACAAAGTCATTTTTAAAAATAGGTGAACTTAAATTTTTATATACTCATCTTTTTATTAGGTATCAACATTAAAGTTTTTTAGTTTAGCTTAGTTATTTTGCTAATTGGTCTATAGACAAGTAATGTTGCATAGCTTTATGGCCACCATTCACTTCAAAATATAAATAAATAAAAATTTTATAATTCAGCTATAATTTCCGTCTATTTTTGTCTCTTTGAATTTCTTTAGTAAAGCAGCTAATTGTCTCAATTTATTACTACTCCATTCATTACTATATTTTATTGTAAAAAAAATTCATAACTTATATATTTAATACTGTCTTGATTGTAATACCATTCATTTTCATAACACCCAAATGTTTAATATGTACGTTATGACATGTGTTCCTCCACCTATATAAATAAGCCATATGTTTCTGAAAGAAATGTCTTTAAATTAGGTAATTGCTTCTTTCGATTATTTTATATTACATCTCTTCTCCTTTTTTATTTGCCGCAATAGTAGAGAACATATGCACATTTTACTTTGTAGATTTTTGTTGTACAAAGTTGCATGCAAGATGATTTCAAATTAAGTTATATCAATAATTATTTAGCTATACACTTTTTAAAGTTTTGAGGACCGCGCGAGCGCGGTCACGTTCTCTAGTATATATATAATCCTAGGCTTAAAAATGCTGATGTGGCACATCTCTTTGAGCAAGAATCATATTTATCTTTTTTTCTCTTTTTTATGCCATTTTCTCCTATTTTTCTTATTAAAAAATCTAACAAATAAATGCACCCTATCATTCATTCCTATCATCTATGCCTAATCAATTGCATTAACTCAGCATACGCTTATTGCTATTTTCATTATCAGGAATATTAAATAATACTCTATCCGGTCCATTTTATTTGATTTTTTAGCTTATTATTTTTATCCACAATATTTGATCTTTTCGGAAATCAAGACATAATTTTACAATGTCACCCTTTACTAATAAATGATTTTAAACAAAATTATGAGTAATAATAGCTTGAATAAGGGCTAATATAATCAATTATATTGCTAATTAATGCTAAAAAAGTAATTTTCTTAATATGCGTGAAAACACCCAAAAAATCAAATAATATGAACAGAAGGGAGTATTAATTACTACATTGTTATTGGCCGTTTCCCCTCTCATTTTGTTCAGATAGCTCTTGTTGCAAATTCCATAACATATAGGGGAGTGGGTATCTATTTGTCTTAAAGTCCATTAAGAGCTCTATTATTAAAATGTACTAATTAGAAGGTGAGCAGATCCTTACTATGGTATACAAATTTTTTTCCACTATAAAGGGAAGTATAGGAAACGAGTATGATCATTACATTGCCCTTTGTACTCATTTGCATACTGTATGATCATTTACTATTTCAAACTCCATCTTGTGTTTCAAAAATAGAAAAAAATGTATTACATGGCCTCCAATTTAGAAACCCGAGGACTGATGATGAGTTTTAGAAATCCATTTCTAAATACATCAGTTATGCAAATTGTAATTTTTGAGCCAAAGGCTCCAAACCTTCCCCGTTCAAATAGGACGAAGTAGTATCATGGCAAAAGCTTTTGGGTCAAAAGAGGTGAGGTGGTTCTTTTGGAGACGAAGAGAAGCCAGAAGTTCATGTAATCTTTAATTTGATATTTCTACTAAATTTCACTTAATTGGTTTGTTTTGTTCATTTTCCTTTTGACATTAGTTTGATATTTCTATTCATTTTCTCCTAATTTAATTGTTTATTCATTTTCTTTTGATATAGTGTGAGAAACTGCTGGATATATTTCAATTATCTATTATGAACTCACGATAAAAGATCAAAACAATTCAACGATGGCTACTCGAAAGAGAAAATGGTGGAATTCTTGCTATGAAAATTCACTTCCCTCTAACTTGTGCGCAGTAGGTGTAAATTATGTGTGCAAGCTCCCCAAGAATGTATCAAACCACCGAGACAATGAAGGGGATTTGAGGAAGACAATAAATATTCTTCAATATTTGGCCAACCAACCCCGATTGTGTATATGTATATATATTCATTTAACGCTTATGCGAGAAATAGTATCCTTTAGTAATTTAAATATATATGTGAAGTTTAGAAACATATTCTTTTCAGTACAAAACAATAGCTACAAGTCACAAGAAAACGTGATTCAAAGACTTTGCTCGTACAAAATATATACATATATTATCTAACTTCAAACAAACTATCGAAAAAATATTACCGATCGGTATATAAATAGAATGATTCAGTTTCATGATTGTTTCTTCTTCCGCATATATATACACACACACACATACCAAACTTCTATGTTTTCATTTTTCAATATTTATAATAATATTTGTATTGGGTAAAAATCGTCACCTTCGGTCAGCACCTCGAGATGGTAGACCGAAGGCAAAACGAGCTGGTGCTCCGAAGAGAGGATTATCGATCTCGTGGTCAAACCACCGAGGCCAACGCCCTATGGCACGCCCGAAGGCAAGTTAGACCTTGGGCTCCGGGGACAAGCCATCCTACTCGAACAGCAAGGTCAAACGACCGAAGTCTTGTGACAAGGCTTCGGTTACCACCTCGGTTCCAGCGGCTTCGCAGCCCACTACTTCATCCCACTAACCCCTCCACGTTGCTGATCAGATCGTGGGAGAGACATTTGCTGATGGTGGAGAACGTGGATCTGGTCCTTAGGCCTATAAATAGAAGCTCATTTTGTAATGTAGGCATCCAGAAATATATACCGAAATTCTGCCCAAATTTGTATTGAACATCTGTATATTGAAAGCAAGTTACTTTTACGCATTTGTCATCTATTTTGTGCATCGTTTATCGCTTTGATACAAAGATTTGCTTATATTCGAATCCAAATTCGATTTGTGTACCTAAAAACGATTTAGGCCCATACAAATTGGCGCCGTCTGTGGGGATATAAGCAATAACGCTTTGTTCTAAAGTTCGAAATCCGTTTTTCATCAAGAAATTTGTGATCTAACGCTATGGCTGATAACAACAATGGTGGTAATGGTGATCGGGTTGACGTTCTGACGAACCAACAATCCTTCACCCCAATGACAACCGAAGAATTTCAAATGTATGTTGTCACCACACTAAGAGCTCTCCAAAATAAGCAGGATGAGCAGGCTAGTATCAACGCCGAGTTTCGCGCCTCGCTAGAAGTGCGAAACAGCGCCGCCCCAAACGGCACCCAGCCCTCGGCTCCTGGTGGAGGCACCCCGCCTTTCGTTCCTCCGGGCGCGACAACAGGGGGACCTCACAACGGAGCCGCGTCTGGGGGCTCGGGGAGTAATCCATCTTCAATGCCACACTTCGGGACGGTTCCCACCATGGCAGAAACAACGTCCTCGGTCGACGTTGAAAGAATGAGTAGAGAAATCGAGGCTCGCATCGAGGCGCGCGTCGAAAAACGCCTCGAGCGCGTACCGGGGATAAGCAAGGAGGAAGATGATCTCGACATCGAGCAATATAGGGAACAGCCCTATAAGCCCGAAGCAGCGCCGGCTCCAACTCCCGTGGGTTTCAAACTCACATTCCTCAAAAAGTACGATGGGACAATTGATCCCAAGGAGCATGTTAGAGAATACACGTCCATGGTAAAGAGCAACGACTTGACGTCCACACAGCTCGAGTCCATGTTCTTAAAGAAGTTTGGTAGTTCGTTGGAAAAGGGTGCCCTTCGGTGGTATCTATGTTTGCCACCGGGGTCAATCTCCTAGTTCAAAGAACTATCCAGCGCCTTTGTCAAAGCTCACACCGGCGCGCAAAAGATCCTCCAGAGGAAGGAGGATATATGTGAAGTGAAACAGTGGCCCGGCGAGCCCCTTAAAGAATTTCTCGAGCGATTCCACGCTGAGCGCATGGAATTGCCTCGGATGGATGACACCTTGGCCATCATGGCCTTTGAAAAGGGTATCAATAGCCGCAATTCTGGCGCTGCAGCTGAATTGCGTAAAGAATTGCAGCAGTATCAGGTCCTGACATGGGAAGATCTGCATAGGCGCGCTTACTCCAAGATCAGATTGGAGGAAGCAGAATTCAAAAACCGAGGTTACAACTACAACAACCGAGGTGACACTTCGAACCGCGCCGACGCGCCGCGAAATAATTCAAAGGGGAGGTATGAACCTTACACCTCGCCCAGGCAACATGTTAGTCAAAGGTTGGGAAACAACCCCGGCAACTCATACTCAACCACTCATATAAGCCAAAGGCTCGGGGGGAAGGTTCAAGCCAACGTGAACCAAAAGAATCCCTCGAGCTCCGCTTCGGTCCCAAGAAAGGATCTACCACGGATCCAGGATTACAACTTTAACATTTCGACCTCGGAGCTGGTCGACGTTGTCAAAGGGACAGCCGGGGTGAGGGTTCCCAAAGACATGAGAACCCCGGCAGACAAGAGAGATCACAATCTACGTTGCGAGTTTCATGCAGATTATGGTCACAGAACCGAGGACTGCAAAGCTTTGCGCCTCGAGGTAGCTCACCTACTAAAAAAAGGAGTCTTGGCTCAGTTCCTCACTGATAAGGGGAAAGAAAATTTTTCCAAAAATCGAAGTGAAGGACCACCTCGAGCTCCACCCCCTGAAAGAGTGGTGAACGTTATAACCGGGGGGTCAGAAGTAAACGGCGTAAACTTCGCCGCAGCCAAGAAGTTTGCTAAGCTCTCCATCACCATGGAGAAGAGGACCCGAGTAGGTGGCTCGGGCAAAGATATCGTCTTCGACGAGGATGACTGTGATGGGATGATGTTTCCCCACCACGATGCTCTAGTCATCATGCTCAGGATCAACGACTCTGATATCAAAAGAGTCTTGATCGACCCCGACAGCTCAGTGAACATCATCAGCTACGGGGCCATTAAGCAAATGTGGCTAAAAGGGGAAATTATTCCCAAATCAACAGTGTTGGCTGGCTTCAACAATTCGACTGAGAAAACGTTGGGCGAAATCACCTTAAAGACGTTCGCCGAAGGAGTCACCAAGGAGACGCTGTTCCAAGTTATGCCCGAGGATCTGGCTTACAATGTGATCCTCGGAAGGCCATGGATCCACGCCATGGAGGCCGTTCCCTCCACTTTACACCAAGTGATCAAATTCCCAACACCTTGGGGAGTTCGATCAATTAGGGGGGAACAACGAGTAGCTAGGGAATGCTACTCGGTTGCGCTAAAAAGTGGAGTCGCCCCGAGCGGGCCAAAAAAATAGCAACCAACGCAGCCGGGGCCGATCGAGGCGATCCTCCAAAGTGAAATTGAAAAGATCCCGGCGTGCGTGCAAGAGCCTCGGAAGCAAAAGGCCGAGGACTCAACTATCGAAGAGTTGGATTCTTTCACTCTATCGAAGGAATTCCCAGAGAGGAAAGTACACATCGGCTCGGAGTTGGACCCCGAGTCGAAAGAAGCGATTATGGAAGTTTTAAGATCCAACCATGACTGTTTTGCCTGGGCCCATTCAGACATGACGGGTATCGATCCGGAGATCATGACCCATAAACTGAATGTGGACCCAGAGTTTACCCCGGTAAAACAGAAGAAAAGGCCACACGCCGGGGTAAAAAAGAAGGCGATCGAGGACGAAACCACCAAGCTGCAGGAGAATGGTTTCATTAGAGAAGTGAAATACCCCGAGTGGCTAGCCAATGTTGTGGTCGTGCCGAAAAAGAATGGCAAGTGGAGAATGTGCGTTGACTACACCGATTTGAACAAAGCTTGCCCCAAAGATTCTTATCCATTGCCTCAGATAGATAGGTTAATAGACTCCACGGCTGGACACAAACTATTAACTTTCTTGGATGCGTACTCGGGCTATAATCAAATCCTCATGGACCTGAAGGACGAAGAAAAGACCTCGTTCATCACTGACCGAGGTACCTTTTGTTACAAAGTGATGCCCTTCGGTTTGAAGAACGCCGGGGCGACTTACCAAAGGTTGGTATGTCGCATGTTCAAGGAATACATTGGGAAGTCTATGGAAGTCTACATAGACGACATGCTCATCAAATCGATCCGAATGGAGGATCATTTGAATCAACTGAGGGAAGCTTTTGCTGTGTTGAGACAATACGGTATGAAATTGAACCCTGAGAAGTGCGCCTTCGGCGTGGGATCGGGCAAGTTTTTGGGATTTATTGTCTCCGAGCGAGGAATCGAAGCTAACCCAGATAAAATCAGAGCAATTGAGGAAATCCCCGAAGAGCTTACCGGGGTAAAAGAAGTTCAACGCTTGACTGGCCGAATCGCTGCCTTGAGTCGCTTTATCTCAAAGTCCTCGGAGCGGTGCCACAAATTCTTCTCCGTCTTGAGAAAAAACAACCATTTCGAATGGACGCCGGAGTGTAAACAAGCGTTGAAAGACTTGAAACAATATTTGGCTAACGCACCGTTGCTTGCCAAGCCAAAAGAAGGGGAAACATTGCTTGTCTACTTGGCAGTGTCCGAGGTGTCGGTGAGTGCTGTGCTGGTTCGGGAAGAAGATGGCAAGCAGCAGCCCATCTATTATGTGAGCAAGACACTCCTTGATGCTGAAACCAGGTACCCACACTTGGAAAAATTAGCACTCGCTTTACTCATTACTGCTCGGAAACTACGGCCCTATTTTCAATGTCACCCAATAGCGGTAGTTTCAACCTTCCCCTTGAGAAATATATTGCACAAGCCTGAGTTATCGGGGAGGTTGTCCAAATGGGCGGTTGAGCTAAGTGAATATGACATCACTTATCAACCTCGAACTGCCATCAAATCTCAAGTCTTGGCAGACTTCGTGGCTGATTTCAGCATTGGGATACTGCCCGAGGCGGAAAAAGAAAGCTCCGAGGCGAAGGGATCCCCTTCGGGGCTGTGGGTACTGCACACTGATGGGGCAACGAATTCAAAAGGATCGGGTTTAGGCATTGTGTTGAGGACACCCACCGGGGAGAAGATTAGGCATTCAGTTCGATTCAAAAAGGTCACCAACAACGAAGCAGAATACGAAGCGGCTCTAGCGGGCTTAGAGCTAGCTAAAGAAATGGGGGTTGATAGAATCGAATTAAGATGTGACTCACAATTGGTGGTCAACCAGATCCGCGGTGATACACGGCTCGAGAGCCCAGAATGCAGCTATACTTGGATCGGGCACAAAGAGTCCTAGCCCAATTCCAAGAATGGAGTGTCAAACAAGTACCTCGGGAAGAAAATACCGAGGCTGACGCCTTGGCGAATCTTGGTTCGGCCATTGATGAAGCTCACTCGGGGACTGACTCGGTGGTTCGGTTGCTGTCCGCCCAAATGAGAGAGATGAAGTTGCAAGTCAATTCGGTTGACAATCGATGGGATTGGCGAAGTAAGTTCATCTCCTACTTCGACTCGGGGACTGTTCCCCAAGATAAGAAAGAAGCGAAAAAGCTAAGGACCCAAGCGGCCTCGTATCACATGATCGAAGGCAATTTATACAAGAGGTTGTACTGCGGCTCGATGGCCAAATGCTTGGGCCCCGATGAGGCGAGGTACGTGATGGCCGAAGTACACGAAGGCGAGTGTGGAAATCACTCGGGGGGAAAATCATTGGTGCGTAAATTGTTAAGAGCTGGGTATTATTGGCCCACCATTAGCGCCGATGTGAAGGCCTTCGTGCAAAAGTGTGACAAGTGCCAGCGCCATGGGCAAATGATCCACCAACAGGCCGAGCCTCTACACTCGGTGGTATCACCATGGCCCTTCATGAAATGGGGAATGGACGTTGTCGGACCACTACCCAAAGGAAAAGGTGGTGTTCGGTTCATCTTGGTGTTGACTGATTACTTCACAAAATGGGTGGAAGCCGCAGCTCTCACCGAGGTAAAACAGAAGCAGGTAATCGACTTCATCAAAAAGAATATCATCTACCTGTTCGGCGTCCCAAAAGAAATCGCTTGCGACAATGGCAAACAATTCATGGGGGCGGCTATCACTGACTTTTTTAAACAATGGAGAATCAAAAGGATAGCCTCGACTCCCTACCATCCAAGTGCTAATGGCCAGGCCGAATCTTCAAACAGGATCATAATTGAGAATTTGAAGAAGCGACTCGATGAGAAGAAAGGCCCCTGGCCCGAGGAGTTGCCCGGGGTTCTGTGGGCCATGCGAACAACAGAGAAGAACAGCACCGGTGAAACCCCTTTTTCATTAGCCTATGGCATGGATTCTCTCATCCCGGTAGAAGTGGGCGAACCGAGCCTTCGGTATGCTCACACAACCGAAGATGCCAATCAAGAGGCGATGCGCATTGAGCTAGACTTGCTCGAAGAAAAGAGGGAATTAGCTTTGATTCGGCTTGTTGCCCAAAAAAGACAGATCGAAGCGTACCTCAACAGGAAAGCTAAATTTAGGGACTTCAAGGTGGGAGATTATGTGTTGAAAACTGTGAATCAGTCAACAAAGGAGGACAACGGGGGGAAGCTTATCGCAAATTGGGAAGGGCCCTACAAGGTCAAAGCAATCGTTGGAAAAGGCTCTTATCAAATCGAGTCTCTTCAAGGCGAACCCGAACCGCTGAACTGGAACATCTCTCATCTGAAGCGATACTACTTTTAGCCAAGGTAAATATCCTTCAATTCTATCAATTAAACAGCCCCGAGCCGAACAACGCTCCCATGGCATTGATAAACAATGTACTAACTCACTCCTCGTTCAGGAAGCAAACCGAACCGATTCCAGTGCTCGGATCCTCATCGAGATTCACAACCGAACACTGGGGGGGAGTGAGAAGGGTTGACACCGAGGTCGACATCGAGCCTCCCAACCGATGCTTATCTATCCGACAACCGGGGACTGCTGCCCGAGGACTAGATTTAGTACATTGTAAATTAGCCCGATAGCGGCATGTTTTAGTTTGAAGTTCGTTTTTTACCCAAGGTCCGTCCCGACTTGGTTTTATGTACATAGCCTTTTGGCTCGTTGATATTAATAAAGCGACTTCGGGTACTCTCATTCTATCCATGTGTTATTACTTGAGCCGCGCAATGCATCGACTCGAGGACGAGACGTCGTCCTAAGTTCGCACCGGTCAAATTTTGCTTAAAATCTTGCAAGCATATCATTTATTTTCAAAAGTGTTCGATACACATGAAAAACAAACACGCAAAATTCACAAAGCGATCTTTCTTTAAAAGCCCGAAGGCTGAAGTTATATACATCCAAAAATGACCCGAAGGTCAAACATAAGTACAGAGCCCGAAGGCCAGCATCCAAAAAAGGCACGAAGGCCCATAAAACTAACGCAAAAATCTACAAAGTATGAAGGCTACGCCCCGCCGGCATCCCCACTGCCCTCCTCGGCACTATCACCTTCATCATCGGATCCTTCACTCGAAGGGAGCTCATCTACAATCCTTCGAGCCACTAACTTCACTCCCTCCTACCGAGCCTCCCACCCCCTTGACGCTGGTGGCGTCATCTCCCTCGACGTCATCTCCTTCGACGTCATCCACCACGTCAGGATCCATATATTCGTTGACCTCAGCCGTGCCGCGGCTGGCCTTGCGTCGCGAGGGGATGGGAGCGGCAGACGTAGCTTCACCACCGTCACCTGCCACCACCTGCGAAGGTGGCAGAGGAGCAGTGGCCTCTTCATTCATTACCATGGCGGCAAAGCGCTCCGCTCGTTCGCCGGAATCACTCGAACCACGGCCTGAGTTAGTAGCAGACATGACAGAAGTCAGTAATGGAAGCTAAAAGGGTTTTTTCTTTTCCGTGAACGTGAAAAAGGTAGCGGTAGAAATGGCAATTGGGAAAGCTCTCTGTCGATTCTTCTCTCAAGTTGAAATATGGAGTGAAGAAGAAAGGGATCAAAGTGAGGTATTTATAGTGTGTCTTCCACACGTGCAAGTGGGAGTCCAATGATGACTAAAACATTGGAGAAAGCGAAAAGACGGCGTGACCGTTAAGAGACCTATCACGAGCCGCCACGTAACGCGGAACAAAGACCCTACAGATACGCGACTTTTGAAATTCGTGGATAGGGCTTTGCCACGTCAACCTCCCGCTTAAATTCATTCCACTCCTCGGTGACTTCGGCGTCTACCGAGGAGTGGGGGGACTATCTGTATTGGGTTAAAATCGTCACCTTCGGTCAGCACCTCGAGATGGTAGACCGAAGGCAAAACGAGCTGGTGCTCCGAAGAGAGGATTATCGATCTCGTGGTCAAACCACCGAGGCCAACGCCCTATGGCACGCCCGAAGGCAAGTTAGACCTTGGGCTCCGGGGACAAGCCATCCTACTCGAACAGCAAGGTCAAACGACCGAAGTCTTGTGACAAGGCTTCGGTTACCACCTCGGTTCCAGCGGCTTCGCAGCCCACTACTTCATCCCACTAACCCCTCCACGTTGCTGATCAGATCGTGGGAGAGACATTTGCTGATGGTTGAGAACGTGGGTCTGGTCCTTAGGCCTATAAATAGAAGCTCATTTTGTAATGTAGGCATCTAGAAATATATACCGAAATTCTGCCCAAATTTGTATTGAACATCTGTATATTGAAAGCAAGTTACTTTTACGCATTTGTCATCTATTTTGTGCATCGTTTATCGCTTTGATACAAAGATTTGCTTATATTCGAATCCAAATTCGATTTGTGTACCTAAAAACGATTTAGGCCCATACAATATTATTTAGTGTAATTACTAATGTTTTTAGGGCCGTGCGAAAATTCACTAGTCTATATCTTAATCTATCTATATCTATCTATATCTATCTATCTATCTATAATATAAAGCAAGGCTAAAAAATGATGATGTGGCATATCTCTTTGGCCTTCGTTCACATTTATCTTTTTTCCCAATTTTTGCTTCTTTTCCTCTGTTATTGCTTCAAAATATCTTTTTCATTACCTTTATTTATTGGATTGTGCATATTTTTCTACGGTTACAAGAAGCACCACTAATATCACATTTAATATTTGTCTTAAATATATGAAGACTTTTATTTCATAGCCAAAATCATCTACGCCTGTTTAATTTGCTTAAGCATGGTGGTTATCATTCCTTTCTCTTTTTCAAGAATAGCAGTAGTTGTTCCAACATTAATTCCTCCATTATGTAGCAAGAAGAACTCCTAGAGTCTCTAGCAGAGTCATTACTGGTTATAAGTACACTACTCCGGAGGTAAAAACTTACCCGCACTCGGTATTTACACCAACCCATGCAATTTAACTATGGTAGTTAAAATTTAATGTATAAATTGATATCATTTAACCATGATTAAGTAAAAAAATGAATGTATGCAATATATATGTCTTGCATTTATTGGCTTGGTATAAAACCGGGTGCGGGTAAGTATTTACCGTTTAAACCCACGGAATAAAAAAGGCCACACTTTCCAGAACCCCATAAATGGTGACTACTTCTTAGGCTTTGTCACACCTTACCTACAAGGCTACAACTATCCTACACAAGATTTTGTGCTCACACTGATGATGTTCTTTGATCCTGAGAATCCATTTCTAGAAGCTAAGTAAAACTACAAAGGTACTTCCGTAATATATGGAAATTGAATTGCATTTATTTTTTGACAGATGTAATTTTTTTTCAAATGATGTGTTAATAATTTTTTTGACCAACTAAATTGGTTTAGAGCGAAAAATGTAACATAAATTCTCTTTTTAGATATTGTTTATATTGGATTAAAGATCAAAATTTGTGACATGTCAACAATTTAATATTCTTTTTGTCACATAGGTTTAGTTTTGGACTTTCCTGTTTCTTGACGTTACTTGAATTTATATCATCTAGAAATGTAAGAAATACATACATACATACATACATACATACATACATACATACAAGAAAAATATTAAAACATGTATTAACAGGAAAAAAAAAAGAGTGTTTGTCTATGTTAGATAATTTGATGGAAGATATATCGTAGTAGCATTCAAAACTTAATAAAAGAAGGTAGACTTGATTATTTTAAAAATTGATAACATATTATGGTTAGAGAATAGAAGAAACTCGATCTAACAATTGAATGAATACTTAGAGACTAATTCACTTCTTCGATCTTCTTTTCATCAATTTTTTGTTCACTTTTACAATTTGCATATAGAGATGCAATTTATATGATCACCGTGAATTATAAATAAGGAAATGCGGGCAGATGCCTGAGCGAGCGCGGTCCAGTTCTCTAGTATCTTCTAATTTAGAAACATAAAAGAGTGATGTGGCACCTCTCTTTGGTCAAGGATTCTACCATTCTTTTTTCTCATTTTTTGGCATTTGTTTTTCTTAATTAGTTTATTACAATTATAGGAGTAGAAAAAAAATAAAAACAAAACGTCTCCAAAATATCTGTTGGTAACAGTTATACTATTTAGTCTTTATTAGTCCTTTATTATGATCTTTACCATTTGGAGGTTACACCATGAATCATTTTCCCTTATTTACTATCCTTCTCCTATATAATAAGGAGCAACTTTAAGAATGACTTTCACCATCTTCACATACAGGTTTGTTCTTCTTATTCTTCTCTTCATGTACTTTTGAGTTTTTATAAAGATGAAAACCTATAGCATAATCTACATTTAGTCACCAAATGTGTTTTCTTTTCCCTCTTCCCCAACATCTAGATAAACTCCATTATGCAATGACTAATGTTTCTATATAAACTACATCTCCAAAAAATATGAAATCTACTAATAGATGCTTCTTGATTTTTTTTTTTAACTTTTATTTCAAGCTTAATATTTCTATCCTACCTCTTTGTTTTGTTTATGCAATGAACAACTAATTTGCCAAAGTGATTAATACTCGGATGAACAACTAATTTGTCGAAGTGATTAATACTCGGATTATACTCAATTTTTATATATTCTATTTGTTTTAAGAGTTTGTTTTAAGGAAAAAAACGTCTCCAAAATATCTGTTGGTAACAGTTATACCATTTAGTCTTTATTAGCCCTTTATTATGATCTTTACCATTTGGAGGTTACACCATGAATCATTTTTCCTTATTTACTATCCTTCCCCTATATAATAAGGAGCAATTTTAAGAATGGCCTTCACCGTCTTCACACACAGGTTTATTCTTCTTATTCTTCTCTTTATGTACTTTTGAGTTTTTATAAAGATGAAAACCTATAGCATAATCTACATTTAGTCACCAAATGTGTTTTCTTTTCCGGCCTCTTCCCCAATATCTATGTAAACTCCATTATGCAATGACTAATGTTTCTATATAAACTACATCTCCAAAAAATATGAAATCTACTATTAGATGCTTCTTGTTTTTCATTTTTATTTTTATTTTTATTTGAAGCTTAATATTTCTATCCTACCTCTATGTTTTGTTTATGCATATATCTTCTAATTTAGAAACATAAAAGAGTGATATGGCATCTCTCTTTGGCCAAGGATTTTACCATTCTTTTTTCTCGTTTTTTTGTCCTTTGTTTCTCTTAATTAGTTTATTACAATTATAGGAGTAGAAAAAAATAAAAATAAAACGTCTTCAAAATGTCTGTTGGTAACAGTTATACCATTTAATCTTTATTAGTCCTTTATTGTGATCTTTACCATTTGGAGGTTACACCATGAATCATTTTCCCTTATTTACTATCCTTCTCCTATATAATAAGGAGCAACTTTAAGAATGACCTTCACCGTCATCACACACAGGTTTGTTCTTCTTATTCTTCTCTTTATGTACTTTTGAGTTTTTATAAAGATGAAAACCTATAGCATAATCTACATTTAGTCACCAAATGTGTTTTCTTTTCCCTCTTCCCCAACATCTAGATAAACTCCATTATGCAATGACTAATGTTTCTATATAAACTACATCTCCAAAAAATATGAAATCTACTAATAGATGCTTCTTGATTTTTTTTTTAATTTTTATTTCAAGCTTAATATTTCTATCCTACCTCTATGTTTTGTTTATGCAATGAACAACTAATTTGCCAAAGTGATTAATACTCGGATGAACAACTAATTTGTCGAAGTGATTGTATGGGCCTAAATCAGTTTAGGTGTACAAATCGAATTTGGATTCGGATACAAGCAATTCTTCGTATCAAAGTTAAAATAATACGCGAAAGAGATGTAAATGCGAAGAAATAACGGTATTTCGATATATGAATGTGACTACAAATTTGGGCAGCGTTTCAGTACAAATTTCTGGATGCCTATAATACAAAATGAGCTTCTATTTATAGGCCTAAGGGCCATGCCTACGTTCTCCATCATCAGCAAATGCATCCCCCACGATCTGAACAGCAGCATGGAGAAGTTAGTGGGATGAAGTAGTGGGCTGCAAAGCCGTTGGAACCGAGGTGGTAACCGAAGCCTTGTCACAAGGCTTCGGTCGTCTGACCTTACTGTTCGAGTAGGATGGCTTGTCACCGAAGCCCAAAGTTTAACTTGTCTTCGGTCGCGCCATTGGACATTGACTTCGGTGATTCAACCACGAGATCGATTATTTTCCTTCGGAGCATCAGCTCGTTTTCTCTTCGGTCTACCATCTCGAGGTGTTGACCGAAGGCGACAATTTTCACCCAATACAGATAGTAGCGGGAAATCGACGTGGCAAAACCCTATCCACGAATTTCAAAAGTCGCGCATCTATCGGGTCACCGTTCCGCATTACGTGGCGGCTTTT
Organism: Petunia secreta; assembly: GCA_029990175.1. Taxonomy (NCBI): domain Eukaryota; kingdom Viridiplantae; phylum Streptophyta; class Magnoliopsida; order Solanales; family Solanaceae; genus Petunia; species Petunia secreta. Next base: position 44,743,928 of record JARKIP010000022.1, on the reverse strand, counting down.
GATAGGTCTCCGAACGGTCACGCCGTCTTTTTGTTTTCTCCAACGTTTCAGTCATCATTAGCTTTTCCACTTGCACGTGTGCAAAACACTATAAATACCTCACTTTCGTCCTTTTCTTCTCCATTCAATACTTTGCATTAGAAGAAAAGACAACAGAGAACTTTTCAAGTTGCCATTGCATCAACCATTCACTGCATTTAAAACCTGTCTCTAGCTTTTACTTTCTGACTTCCATCATGTCTGCTACTGTCTCTGCTCAAGCGATTCCGGCGAGAGGGCCGAGCGTTTCGCTGCCATGGCCATGAACGATGAAGCTATAGTGTCAGTGCCACCATTGCAGGTGGTTGAGGCGAGCGGTGGTGGTGAGGCCACGTCTGTTGCCTCCGCTCCTCAGAGGCGGAAGGAGAGGGCTGGCCGTGATAGGGCCGTAATGAGTCTACATGAAGAACATGACATAGGCGATGACGATCGCGAGGGAGATGGATGTGACGTCGGAGTCGATGACGTCACCAGTGCCAAGGAGGTGGGCGGCTCGGTAGGCGTCGCCGAGGCGAGTGGGACTAGTGACCCCAGAGGTGAAACTGAGGTGGGGCCATCAAAGAAATCGAAGAGGAAAATTCCCCTCGAGGTCGAGATCGACCCTCGTTTGGTGATTCCTTCTAGCTTCAACAATGACAAGGATCTGAAGGTTCATGCTCAATCAGACGCCCAAAAGGGGAAAAAGAGGAATATTCCCGTCCACATCACACCAAGCATCATAACCGAAGAGCGACTTGAATCGGTTCGGGCTGATTGTCGCTGGGGGCCCGAGGTTGAAATTAGGATCCCCGCGCCTGGCTCGGTGGTGTCAACGCATGTTGAGGGTTACTCTTCGGTTTTCACCTACCCTTTCACCATAGGGTTCAACCTGCCAGTACATCCCATCATCGATGTATTTTGCAGATTTTATGACCTTTGCTTAGCCCAACTTGGGCCCGGGGTTTGGAGGGTCGTCCAAGCCCTCGAGTACTTGAGTAACAAGGCTGGTTTGCCTTTCACTTTTCAGCATTTAATCTCACTTTACTACCCTTACTTTCACAAAGCTGGGGTAGTTGCTCTTCTGCCTCGGGGTTCTTACGCCATTTTGAGTAAGAGCGAAGACCACGGGGATCGAGGCTGGAACGATCGATACGTCCTCATCCCTACGAGGTTGTTGACAATCGAACCTGGCTTTCCCGAAGTATGGAATGCCCAACGTAAGTGCCCGCTTCCGCTCTTCCCTCGGTTTTGTATTGTCATAATTGTTGCTTATCTATTCATCTTTGGTTTGTAGCTGAAAAAGTCCAAATTAACCCACCGAGAAATTTGCTCGAGTGGGTCACCGAGACGATGCAGATGAAAACGCGTCCCGAACGGCAATGGATGGTGTTGGCCAGTTTGGAAGAGAACCGATGGTCGTGCAAGAGGCATGGTGAGTTGTTGATGATTTCGATCTCTAGGGCTCGCTTCGGGCTATCGGGTTCTAATTTCGCTTGGTTTGATATATTCGTGCAGGCCTTCCAAGCAAGGCTATGAGGGATGCCGACGAAGAAGAAGAAGCAGAGATGGACGTCGAGGGGGGAGAGGAGGAAAGAGGCAAGAGGGAGAAGAAAAAGAAAGAGAGAACAATGCTCAACATTTCTGAGGGCATTGCCCAAATGGCGACCTTGGCGAAACGGCTCATCGATGACAAAGCTAAGGGTTTATCCAGCCCGGGGACCTCACAAGGTGATGAAATTTTCTTGGGTCGGTTTTCTTGCATTTCTACCACTACACACACTTATGTTAAACAAGTTGCTTCCCTTCCTTCCCCAGGCGCTAAAAGGAAGAGGGTCACCTCAAAGCGGGCGACCAAGGCGAAAGGTCCCTGGGTAGAAGAGGTTGTTGCTCCTGCTGCCGAAGTGATGACCACAAAGCGCCGGGGGCTTGTCGACGTACCCAGCGATGAAGAGCTCCCCCCTCTGGTCCCCGAGGAGAGGCCAGATCTAGCCTTCGAGTCCGTTCCCGAAGTGAGGGTTGAAGTAGGTGGGACGACCGAGGTCATACATGTGGATGAGTCTGATCAAGAAGCAGCAAAGCGAAAGGGCAAGGCTAAAGTCGGTGAAGGCCTGATCAAAAGCACGGTTAAAGCTTCTCGTGCCTCGCTGAAGCCTACCAACATTGCAGCTCGGGCTCTGGAGATATATCCTAATGCTAACTTGCTAGATGCCACGAAAGAGGATATCATGTCCCTTGATGGCTTGCTTGGCCCCGCCGAGGCTCATGCTCTTCGGAACCTCAGCCCTATGAGTTTGATGGGCGTCTCCGCTGCTTCAGCTCTTCGGGTAAGTTTGAGTTTGCATTTCATATGGTTGATCTCACTATTGTGCAAGTTCTGATATCGTGTTTCAAATGCAGAGTTTGGTCCTCGCGCTGCAAGCTATTCACCTTGAGCGTGACCGAGCTAAAGAGCTCCAAGCAGCTGCCGCCGCTTGGGATGATCAAAAGAAAGTTCTCAAGGGGCAGGTTGCCGAGTTGGAAACTCGATTTGCGATTCTTAACAATGAGCTAGAACGCGCTAATGAGGCCTCGGCGAAAGCTGAGGCTGACCTTCGCGTAGCTGAGGAGTCTGCCGAAGCTCGTGTCCAAGCTGCGTCAAGAGAATTTACTGCTGAGCGCTCGAGGTTGAGCCTTGAAAATGCCCGCCTTGATGCCGAGCTGTTCAGGGCCAAGACTGAGGTGCTGAGCTGCAAAGCCAGGTGGATGAAGTGCCAGCCCTTCGGGGCAAAGTATCAAGGCTCGAAGGCAGAATCGCTTACCTCAATGAGCGAGCCGAGGTTAGGGCAACAAGGGCAAAGTTTGAAGAAACATGGGCCATTGTCAAAACCAGGCTTAGCGCGCTCGAGCAGGTCCAGGCCGGGGAGATCGTGCTTGAGGACGAAATTGTCAAAGCGAGGAAAGCAGCTGCCGAGGCCCAGAGGATTGTGGATGAACTCCCTTCGAGTGAAGGGTCAGATGACGAAGGTGATAGCGCCGAAGAGGGCAGTGGAGATGCCGATGGGACGTTTTCCCTTTGTTTTGGGGACCTTCGTGCCTTTTTTGGATATTAGCCTTCGGGCTTTCATGTTTATATTTTGGACCTTCGGGTCATATTTTGGATGTAAATAATCCCAGCCTTCGGGCTTTTAATGAAAGATTTCTTTGTGAATTTTGTGTGTTGATTTTTCATATGTACCGAACACTTTTGGAAATAACTGATATGCTTGCAAGACTTTGGACTAAGTTCAATCGATGCAAACTTAGGACGACGTCTCGCCCTCGAGTCGATGCATTGTGCAGCTTCGGTGTGCAAGATTTATATAGATAAAATGAATGAGACCAAAGTCACCTTATATGAATGGAAACAAAGTCATTTTATTAATATCCATGAGCCCGAAAAGGCTGTTTACATGAAACCAAGTCGAAACGGACCTCGGGTAGAAAAAGTAAAAACAAACTTTCAATAAAAGCAGATTGATCATACGCCGCTATCGGGCTAATTACAATTTACTAAATCTAATCCTCGGGCATGATTCCCCGGTTGTCGGATAGATAAGCTTCGGTTGGGAGGCTCGATGTCGACCTCGCTATCAACCCTTCTCTCTCCCCCCCAGTGTTCGGTTCTGAATCTTGGTGAAGATCCGAGCACTGGAAATGGTTCGGTTCGCTTCCTGAAGAGGTTAAGCAAAAAGATGGAATGAGGAGCAAGTTAGTACATTTCTTTTGAAAGCCATGGGAGCGTCATTCGGCTCGGGGCTGTTTAATTGAAAAAGAGTTTAAAAGATATTTACCTCGGCTAAAAATAGTATCGCTTCAGATGGGAGATGTTCCAATTTAGAGGTTCGGGTTCTCCTTGGAGAGACTCGATTTTGTAAGAGCCTTTTCCAATGATTGCTTTGACCCTGTAGGGTCCTTCCCAATTTGCAATAAGCTTTCCTTCGTTGTCCTCCTTTGTTGATTGGTTCACCGTTTTCAACACATAATCTCCGATCTTGAAGTCCCTAAATTTAGCTTTCCTGTTGAGGTAAGCCTCGATCTGCCTCTTTTGGGCAACAAGCCGAACCAAAGCTAATTCCCTCTTCTCTTCGAGCAAGTCTAGCTCAATGCGCATCACCTCTTGATTAGCGTCTTCGGCTGTGTGAGCATACCGAAGACTTGGTTCGCCCACTTCTACAGGGATGAGAGAGTCCATGCCATAGGCTAGTGAGAAAGGGGTTTCACCGGTGCTGTCTCCGTTGTTCGCATGGCCCACAACACCCCGGGCAATTCCTCGGCCATGGACCTTTCTTCTCATCGAGTCGCTTCTTCAAATTTTCAATTATGATCCTGTTTGAAGACTCAGCTTGGCCATTGGCACTTGGATGATAGGGAGTCGAGGCAATTCTTTTGATCCCCCATTGTTTGAAGAAATCGGTGATGGCTGCCCCTATGAATTGTTTACCGTTGTCACAAGTGATTTCTCTTGGGACGCCGAACCTATAGATGATATTCTTTCTAATGAAGTCGATCACTTGCTTTTGCTTTACTTCGGTGAGAGCCGCCGCTTCCACCCATTTTGTAAAGTAATCGGTCAACACTGAGATGAAATGAACACCACCTTTCCCTTTGGGTAATGGTCCTACGACATCCATTCCCCATTTCATGAAGGGCCATGGTGACACCACCGAATGAAGAGGCTCAGACTGTTGGTGGATCGTCCGCCCATGGCGTTGGCATTTATCACATTTTTGCACGAAGGTTTTCACATCGGCACTTATTGTGGGCCAGTAATACCCAGCTCTTAACAACTTACGCACCAGAGATTTTCCCCCTGAGTGGTTGCCACATTCGCCCTCGTGCACTTCAGCCATCACGTACCTTGCCTCGTCGGGGCCCAAGCATTTGGCCATCGGGCCGCAATACAACCTTTTGTATAAATTGCCTTCGATCAAGTGATACGAGGCTGCTTGAGTCCTCAGCTTTCTTGCTTCTTTTCTATCTTGGGGGACAGTCCCCGAGTCGAAGTAGGAGATGAATTTACTTCGCCAATCCCAATGGTTATCCACGGAGTTAACTTGTAGTTTCATCTCTCTCATTTGCGCTGATAGCAATCGAACCACCGAGTCAGTCCCCGAGTGGGTTTCATCGATCGCCGAACCAAGATTTGCCAAGGCGTCAGCCTCGGTATTCTCCTCCCGAGGTACTTGCTTAATTTGCCATTCTTGGAATTGTGTTAAGATCCTTTGTGCCCGATCCAAGTATAGCTGCATTCTGGGCTCTCGAGCCGTATAATCACCGAGGATCTGGTTGACCACCAATTGTGAATCACACCTTAGTTCGATTCTTTCAACCCCCATTTCTTTAGCTTACTCCAAGCCTGCTAGAGCCGCTTCATATTCCGCTTCGTTGTTGGTTACTTTTTTGAATCGAACCGAATGCCTGACCTTTTCCCCGGTGGGTGCCCTCAATACAATGCCTAACCCCGAACCTTTGGAGTTTGTTGCCCCATCAGTGTATAGTACCCATAGTCCCGAAGGGGATCCCTTTGCCACAGAGTTTTCCTTTTCTGCCTCGGGCAAAATTCCAATGCTGAAATCTGCCACGAAGTCTGCCAAGACTTGGGACTTAATGGCAGTTCGAGGTTGATAAGTGATGTCGTACTCACTTAGCTCAACCGCCCATTTGGATAACCTCCCCGACAACTCTGGTTTGTGCAATATATTTCTCAAGGGGAAGGTTGAAACTACTGCTATTGGGTGATATTGAAAATAGGGCCGTAGTTTCCGAGCAGTAATGAGTAAAGCAAGTGCTAATTTTTCCAAGTGTGGGTACCTGGTTTCAGCATCGAGGAGTGTCTTGCTCACATAATAGATGGGCTGTTGTTTGCCATCTTCCTCCCGAACCAGCACTGCACTGACTGACACCTCGGACACTGCCAAATATACCAGCAATGTCTCACCTTCCTTCGGCTTGGCAAGCAACGGTGCGTTAGCCAAGTATTGCTTCAGATCTTTCAACGCCTGTTTACACTCCGGTGTCCACTCGAAGTGATTGTTCTTTCTCAAAACGGAAAAGAACTTGTGGCATCGCTCCGAGGACCTTGAGATAAAGCGACTCAAGGCAGCGACTCGGCAAGTTAAGCGTTGAACTTCCTTTACCCCGGTTAGCTCCTCGGGGATTTCTTCAATAGCTCTGATTTTATCTGGGTTGGCTTCGATTCCTCGTTCGGAGACAATAAAACCCAAGAACTTGCCTGATCCTACGCCGAAAGCGCACTTCTCAGGGTTCAATTTCATAGCATATTGTCTCAATACAGCAAAAGCTTCCCTAAGATGATTCGAATGATCCTCCATTTGGATCGATTTGATGAGCATGTCGTCTATGTAGACCTCCATAGACTTCCCGATGTACTCTTTAAACATGCGACACACTAGCCTTTGGTATGTCGCCCCGGCGTTCTTTAGACCGAAGGGCATCACTTTGTAACAGAAGGTACCTCGGTCTGTGATGAACGAGGTCTTCTCTTCGTCCTTCGGGTCCATGAGAATTTGGTTGTACCCCGAATATGCATCTAGGAAAGTTAATAGTTTATGTCCAGCAGTGGAGTCTATTAACCTGTCAATTTGTGGTAGTGGATATGAATCTTTGGGGCAAGCTTTGTTCAGGTCAGTGTAGTCTACGCACATTCTCCACTTGCCATTCGTCTTTGGCACAACCACAACATTGGCCAGCCACTCGGGGTATTTCACTTCTCTGATGAAGCCATTCTCTTGCAATTTGGCGGTCTCGTCCTCGATCGCCTTCTTTTTGACCCCAGCGTGAGGTCTTTTCTTCTGCTTCACCGGGGTAAATTTTGGGTCTACATTCAGTTTGTGGGTCATGATCTCCGGATCGATACCCGTCATGTCTGAATGCGACCAGGCAAAGCAATCATGGTTGGACTTCAAAACTTCTATGATTACTTTTTTCGACTCCGGGTCCAACTCCGAGCCGACAAACACTTTCCTATCGGGGAAATCTTTCAATAGAGTGAAAGATTCCAACTCTTCAATAGTTGAGTCCTCGGCCTTTTGCTTCCGAGGCTCTTGAACACAGGCTGGAATCTTTTCGACTTCTCCTCGGGCGTCCCCCCCGCTTGACCCCGAATCCTGTCGTTGCTATTGTTTTGGCCCAACCGGGGCGACTCAACTTTTTAGCGCAACTAAATAGCACTCCCTTGCTACTCGCTGCTCCCATTTGATTGATCTAACCCCCCAAGGTGTAGGGAATTTGATCACTTGATGTAGAGTGGAAGGGACAGCCTCCATGGAATGGATCCATGGTCTTCCGAGGATCACATTGTAAGCTAGATCCTCGGGCATAACTTGGAACAGTGTTTCTTTGGTAATCCCCTCGGCGAATGTTTTGAGTGTGATCTCACCCAATGTCTTCTCCGTGGAGTTGTTGAAGCCAGCTAACACTGTTGACTTGGGAACAACTTCACCCTTCAACCACATCTTCTTAACAGCCCCGTAGCTAATTATGTTAACTGAGCTACCGGGGTCGATCAGGACTCTTTTGATGTCAGAGTCATTGATCCTCAACATGATGACTAGAGCGTCTGTAATCACCTAATTTTGGCACAAAAAATTCAAATTTTTGTCTAAATACCATGTTAATTTTCTTGTGACTTTGCTTATCTTTCTTGGATATTTACGTTCCGTTTTAGCTAGTTTTAGCCAATTAAATTAACATATACATATATATAATATATGAAAATACCAAAAATACTTATTTTGTGTTTAATTGTGATTTTATGTGTTACTTGTGACGACATTGCAATTTGCATGATTTTTTTGTTTTTAATTAATTGTGTATGCTTTACTTATTAGTCTCTTTAGTGGCCATTTGCAAAAACTCAGAAAAGAGATTAATCAAACCCAATTTCCATCTGATGTAGCCCAATACCTAAGCCTGACCCATTTGGCCCATCCATTCTCAACCATCAGATCAAGCTTAATCTGACGGTTCCTATCTCCCATCCCTTTCACCCTTTTAATTTCCAATTCCCATTCATTTCTTCCACACACCTCTCAAGTCCTTGGAGACCAATGTTACCCTGACCAATTTCTTATATCCGCCGGGAAACACCGCTGATAGGCGGTCAATGGCGGTTGACCACCGTTTGACCGCCGTTGACCACCGGTCAGTGGTGGTTGACCGACACAAACCATACGTCCCCGAACTCGTCTCCTCCTCCTCATCCCGTTTCTACTACTAGTTTTGCCAAAAGCTCAACAAATTGGCGTAGATCGGACTTTGAAATTCGGCCAAACTTCAAATCGGGTAAGTTTTTGTTTCTTCTTCTTACTCTCACTTTTCTCATCATCTTTCTTACCCTTTTTCCCAAAAAAAACCCGTTTCCCACAAACCCCATCTCTTGCCCCGTTTTTTTTTTTTTTCTGTCTTTTCCCGTTTCTGTTTCTTTTTTTTTCTTCTTCTTATTATTTTCTTTTTTGTTTATGTTTCTGATGATGTGAGGACGATGTGATGATTTGTTCGATGTCGAGGCAGCATTAGCGAGGCAGTAGGGGTATGGGACTATGTTGATGTTTTTTCGGCCTATGGTGGTGAAGCAAGTGAGACCGTGATGATGGGCTAAGTTGTGGTGTTTTACGCTGCGACGAGGGCTTTAGTGAGGACTAGGAGGCGACAGGCTGTTTGGATTCGATGAGGGTTTAGTGAGGCAGCGGCTTCGCAGTGTTGGTGCGGCTTCGCTTTGATTGGTTTAAAACCGTTTCTTTGCTCTGATTTTTTTCTTTCTTTCATATGTTTAGTCAAGAAATTGATGTTTAGTGTAACGTTTAGCTAGTAAACAATTCTGTGTTGTTGTTTCGGATCAAAGCATGAGGTTTCAATGATTGTTCAATGTCATTAGTGAATTAGAAACACCATGGTTATGACTGATTACTCATGGGAAACTGTTTGACAGCATGTTTAGTTTGTATATTCCATGTCTAAAATGAAGGCTGTGGGGTGCAAGTAGATGGTCTCAGCTTTGTTTAAGTGTTAGTACTAGTAGCTTATTAAGATGTTTGTTTAGTATATAAAATTTGAAAAAATTGAGTGTTTCTGTCTAGTTTCAATTGTATATAAGCATGTTTGTTCTTTGCTTTCATATAAGTTCAGGCTTAATCATAAATTTTGTGAGTTTGTTGTTCTTTTGATTAGTGTAGTAGTGATAAAGAGCCTTTTAGGAGTTTAAGTTCAGAGTTTCAAATTTTCCTTTAGTTTTTAGGTGGGATTTGAAAGTGTCAAGAAGTCAGACTTTGGGGGAAGAGGAAGCTTAAAAATAGAAAGATTCAGCTTTGCTTTTAAGTAGGTGAGAAAGCTAGCACAAAAATGGAAATGCAAATCTTTTGCATTAATGAGCCTTGGACTTCTACACTCAACAGCCCCTTTTCCCTCCTCTTTACATCATTTTCACCTAGATTTTCCCCCTCATTTTTTTTTTACTTTCATCTCTCCTATATATACATGCATTTACTACACATTAAACACACACATTAACTCTCTCCACCTACCCATTGGGTAAAAAAAAAAAACAGATCTGAAAATTTTGGAGAGCAAAAAAAATAGTTAAGTTAAGAGAGAAAAGAAGTAAAAAAAAATAGTGAGTTCTTAGAGTATTAAGCTTTAAAAAAAAGGGTCGTTGTGGTCTCCTTTTTTTGGGGGAGGCTTCTTACGTTGGTCATTACCTACTGTGTGGTGTTGCTGGTGGTTTGGTACTGTTCATGCTTTTCCTCATTTCTATGCTTAGGAAAATCTTTACTCAAAAGGTATTTTCCCTCTTTAGATATTGTACAAGTTATGCTATCTCATGAATGATATATAGGCATGTTAAAGGCCCAAGATGTGATGAAATGGCTAAGTTTATGCTGTTGTGATTGGAAATAAAAATACGAGAAATTATTGAGTACTTTCATGTTTATTGTTTTCTTATAAACCCATATTTTTAGTAAAGAAAACGCATGAGAAAGAAAGGCAACTAAAGTAAGTTTTATTTATTTTTTATCATTGTTTTGTGTAATTTTTGTGCCTGCTGAGATTGTTAAAGGGCTTAATTTATTCACAGGCCTCGTTACACTAATTGGGTAATGAGCTAAGGTGGAACCACTTTAAATTTATAAATCTGGATGTTTCAATTTAATTATTAACTCATAAACTTGGTGCAAATCTAAAATTAACAAGGAAAATAGGACATAAGATGCAAACTTTGGGTTGAAATGCAAGTGTTGGATGGAACGCCCCTGTTGTGATTTTTGTATCGAAAAAAACTGGTACTAATGGTAGTGCATGTTGAAATGAAACAAGCCGGGTTTTCTTTAAGCTAACGGATGACGATGCTAATAATTTGGATAGGTTAATAACAAACGAATAATGCGATTAGGCAAATTGATAATGATAAGTATGATTTGTGATCTACTTATTAGGCAAAATCAAAGAAAATTTAATTGAAAAGTTAATTTGTTCTAAAGTATACCTCGCGGGTTACTTGATACAATTTTCAGTTCAAAAAAAGCAAAGCGTAACAAATAAAGGCAATATACAACTCACCTTTTATTATTAGTTTCGATGAAGTCGATTAAATTCTTTTAAATAGACCAATCCTCTGTGAGGTTGGAAATGCGTAATATATTATAAAGTGTAAATCCATCCGATCCTCTGTGAGGTTGGATAGGAATAACACTTTGGATTTTTCCGAATTAAAGATAAAATTCAACTCAAACGGCAAAATAATACAACCATATTTAATAAATTAAAATTGCGACAATAAAGCAACTGTGCTCGGCACAGGACTCGAGGGTGCCTAATACCTTCCCGAGAGTCAACTGAGAACCTTACCCGAATCTCTAAGCGCAGACCACTTACGAGTCATAGGTGTCCCAAGGTACCTCTTTGGTGACTTGGCACACCTTTGAACTATGTCAAGTGGCGACTCCGGAAAAATCTCGAAATAATCTTGTACCTTTAAACACCTAAGCCACCTTTATTTTATTTATTTTAGTAAAATTTTAGGGCGTGACAGCTTGGCGACTCCGCTGGGGAGATTAGTGAAAACTAGAATCTCCGGCTTTGATTAAATTGTCGCATGTTTTAATTTATTAAATATTTGGTTGTTATTTTATTGCCGTTATCACCTGAAAGTTGAATGTTACCGCTTTGATATTGTTGAACTGTATATATAAACTGTCTTCCTCCGCAACCCTCTGAGTCTCTGAAACACACACACACGTACACTTACCAGATTGCTTGTGGCATCTGGGACTTTCTTACTAAATTGCCCATGATTTAGAAGGAAGGCGTGACGGGGTTTTAGGCCTGACACACTGTCTCCGGATGGCCCTGATACGCTTTCCGCCCGGTTTGTCCACCGGGTTTTCAGCCAGTCTAGACACTGAGTCAGTTGTGTCACCCAGAGTTAAACCTTTAGGCCCAATTATCTGCATCATATCCGACTTAATGAGGTGCGATACACCGGTATTGCACTTGTCTAGGTTGACTACCTGTTGTCTGAACGGGACCCACTTCCCGGGAAAGACTTGTCTGAAAAAAGCATTCTATGTGTTGCATGCGATTAGGAAAGGTTGTTATGCTGACCAAGTTGGGGAGAGACGGATTTCAAAAGAAAAAAAATATAGTAGAAAAAAAAAAAAAAAAAAAAAAAGGAGAAAAATGAAAGGAAAAGTGAGGAAGAGGTTGAATTTCATGTTTTAAATGTAAATGTTTTGCTATTTTTATAAAATTGAGTCATACTGCTGTAATGGAAAATTGTTGTAAAAAAACGTCAGTGTTTGCTGTCTTTTATATATGTCAGTTTGTGTCGTTATAATGACGAAAATTTTACAAAAAAATATGTACATACTTAGTAGTTAGAAAGTCAAAATTTTTTTTGTGTCAGTTTTCACGCCGTTATAATGGCGAATTTTTAGAAAAAGGCTCGTACACCGATGTTGGGAGTTTTTGAGATCCAGTTTTTTCACGTCGTTATGCCGGCAAATTTTTGCAAAAGTACTGTAGCGTTCATCACTGGAAATGAAATTTTGTTTTGATGTCAATGTGGCGTCGTTGTAACGTCGAATTTTTCTTTTATAAATTACATCTAAATACCAATGTTGGTAATATCCTGGAGTCAGTCCTGATGCCGTTATGATGGCAAAAATTTTTCGATTCTCTTAGGGTCAACTTTACGTCATTACAATGACAAAAGTTTTTTTTTGAAAATTGGAGTTTCGAATTAGCAATTTAGGCATCTGTTTTGCTCTGTCGGTCAGTTGTTTTAAGTTGTTCTCAGGCTTTCAAACATTTGACACATTTTTTTTTATTAGGAACAATGGCTGCATCATCTTCTAGGACAGTCAAAAGAAAATACCCTGCTGATGCCATTCCACCCTCTATTATGATGACTGATGGCCCACCCAAATCGGATAAATCTCTAAAGTCTTGGTGGGACACAATGAGTGAAATGCAGAAAGATATAGTCCAGGAGAAGATTGGTTTTCTGACTGACCTTGTGACTAAAACTATTGTCCCGCGGCGAGACTTGGTCAGTGCACTAGTTGGGTTTTGGAATCCAAGCCAAAATACCTTCTGTTTCAAGGGGTTTGAGATGACGCCGACCCTCGAAGAGATAGCTGGGCTTCTTAAGCTCGATTTTGAGAAAAAGAATATGATTGCTCCAAGGAAGGTTAATGAGCGGGAATTTTTCAATAATATCAAGGTACAAACAGACCTCTCGATCGCAAGTGTTCGCCAAGGCTGGATTTCATTTGATTACCTTTATGATCGTTTTGGGGCCGATAATGGTTTCAAGAAGTATGGATTTGAGTTCCACGATAAGCTGAAATATGAAGATTGGGTACTCCTCTGTCCTAAGGTCTTTGTGTTCGCTTTGCTAGGGTTGTTGGTTTTCCCACTACCGGATAGAGCGATATCCATTAAGGTCAGTTGGACCATGGCAGCTTTGTATGGTGGAGCACCAGATGCCACTATCATCCCGACGATTCTGGGTAGTATGTTTCATGCTTTGACTCGATGCCACAAGGGAGAGAGCAGTTTCTTTGAGGGGTGTAACCTTCTATTACAGGTCTGGTTCTTGGAGCATGTACGCCCTTGCCCACCTCGTGATATTCTTAGGTGCTGTGACATCGATTATCTTGAACACCATCTCGAACACATCGAGAGGTATAAATTCCCAGGAAGTGAGCCGGATTGGAGGTCTTTCTTGAACTCTCTCACGCCGGACAAGATTTTGTGGCAGTGTAGCTGGTTTCCTAAGAGGGAGGTTGTACACAGATGCGTGGATCGTCCTTTTCTCGTTCTGATGGGTTTGACAGCATCCCAGCCTTATGTTCCTCTGCGTGTACTTAGGCAGTTGGGTCGAAAGCAGGAGATCCCTATAGTTGAGGACATGAGTGCATATACCTCAGACTATCCTCTCAACCCAGCTACTCTTAGAGGTGAGATCCTGCGCCTGTGGGATACTAGGAGGCACCTCGCAGAAAGCACACAGGTTCAGGATGGGCTTAAGGGGGAGGTCGTTCGGGAGTATAAGTTCTGGTATTACCATCAGCCCATACCCAAAGAGATGCCCGCGAGGTCGAGAGCAGGCATGGTTGACACTGAGGCCAGGCTGGATATGCAGGTTCAGCTTGCTAGGCACGAGATTAGGAAGGAATGCCGTGATACCATACAAAGCTTAATTGCAGAGAGGGATGCCGCCAGAGCTGCTCAGTCAGAGAGTGAGGGTTTCGCGCATCAGCACCTAGACACAGTCAGACGACTCCGTGTCATGCACTCACAGGCATTGACAGAGCGGGATGCCGCCAGAGCTGCTCAGGCAGAGAGTGAGGGTTTCGCGCATCAGCACCTAGACACAGTCAGACGACTCCGTGTCATGCACTCACAGGCATTGACAGAGCGGGATGCCGACAGGGCAGCTTTGTTGGAAAGCAGGAGAAGGGAGGATTATCATCGACAGGATGCCATAGATTCTCGAGCTGAACTTGACAGGGCACTAGAGCAGGGTGAGCAGTTCAGAAGGCTAGCACAGGACCGACTTCGAGATATACAGGCTGCAGGACAGACCATCAGTGTAGCTTATCGGCAGGTTTACGACTCTGCTACATATGTTGCACAGTCCATCAATGAGTATAGGAGGCTTCCCGCGGAGGACATACTCCCACATGTGCTTCCCTTCATCACTAGAGTTGCAACAGATTTGAACGGATTGCGTCGTACCTTTGCAGAAGGCCCGCCAGTAAATCCTGAGGAGCCGTTCGAGTTCGACCCAGAGGAGCCAGCTGACTTTGTGCCCCAGTCACCTTAGTAGATACATCAGGCCAAGATGATGCAGATTATTGTTGTTTTTTTGTCATTTATTTTACATCTTGGCATTGTTGTATTTTATGTCGCTTCTGAATTTGGCCTGTTGTAATTTATTTTCACTTTTTTCAGTCAGTTGTACGTTCCTTTTGGTCGTGCTCCGGAAGCACCGTATGTACTCTTTCTTTTGAAGTAATGAAAATATTTTGCTTATTTTTATGTGTCAATTCATTTCACCCTCTAGCCTCACTTGAAAAAAAAAAAAAAAAAAAAAAAAAAAAAAAGGAAAAGAAAAGAAAGAAAAAGAGAAAAAGAAGAAAAAAAGAAGAAGTCAAACAATACACTTGGGGATCTAATCTAAACCAATTTGGGATGACGCATAACGACCTTAGGCATTGTTTAGGCCGATGAGCAAATTCATATTCCATGCTATCTTGTTGCACTAACGTGTTTTGATTTGTTTAGAGCTTGAGCAACTGCCGTGCTGGCCCCACATTCCTATTCCACCAGAATCAAGGGACCACTGCCTGTTCCAGAAGTGGTTGAAGCACCTCCTCAAGAAGGCACTCCAGCAACAATGGCCGAAGAAACCGAGAACACTGAGCTGGTTCGCTTGGCTGAACAACAGGCTAAGATGGCCGAGGATTTCACGGCCATGAAAGAAATGATGATGCAACTGGTCCGTAACTTGTCAGCAGTTCAGGCACCTCCTGCTCCGCCAGGTGCTGCTGGTTTCACGGCGAATGCTCAGCCACCAGGGCAAGGGCAATCTACAATGGCAGAAGACCCCCGTTATCCTCCAGGGTTCGGTCCACATCCAGAAACTGACAACGTAGCTGGACCCTCTACTGTACAACCTGGGGCACAATTCCCACAGCATGGACAACATGGCCAAGCCCAAGTTCCTGCCACAGTATTCACTGTTCCTGCAGGACACACTTTGCAAAGGTCAAACAGTGACCCACAGTTGAGAGCTCGTGATCAACAATTCGACCAAACTCGGGGTAATGTACTCCGCCCCACTGAGTCATATGATCATGGACACCACCCAGAATCACATGCTGATGTCGAAAGATTGGGGAAAACAGAAGAGGCTGACTTTGCTCGGAAATTGAAAAGCCTGGAGCAAACTGTGAAAAACATACAAGGGCAAGGGGGTAAAACCAGTATTTCATACAAAGACATGTGCTTATTCCCTCATGTGCCACTGCCTGAAGGTTTTGTTGTGCCCAAATTCGATCCGTACACTGGACAAAGTGATCCAAGGATCCATGTGAAGATATACCTTAACAAAATGAGGGGTATCGAGAAGGACGAATTATTGATGGCGTACTTTGCGGACAGTTTGGGAGGACCGGCCACAGAATGGTTTGTGCAACAAGATGTTTCCAAGTGGGTCACCTTTGACGACATGGCCAGCGCTTTCCTGAATCATTATGGCTACAAAATGGAGGCTGCTCCTGATCGTTCTTCTTTGAAGACGATCACAAAGAAACCAGGCGAAAGCTTCAGAGAGTATGCCTATAGGTGGCGTGAACAGGCGGCGCGTGTGAGCCCTTTGATCCCAGACGATAAAATGGTTGAAGAATTCATCGAAGTGCTTGACGAAACATACTACCAGGCGATGGCCTCTGCCCTTGGGAAGCAATTTAGTGAAGCAGTCAAAATTGGGGAGATGATTGAGAGAGGAATCAAAGCAGGTAAGATTGTTAGCCAAACAGCTTTGAGAGCCACGACCCAAGCGTTGCAATCAGGGTCGAGTACTTTTGGGAAGAAGAAAGAGAAAAAAGATGAGGTGGCAATGGTTGGTCCTGGACCGAGAAGAAATGATGGGAGATACAATGACCGTCAAGGGTACATTCAGGCACCCCCGCCACAACAATTCTATCCAACTCACGGCCAACAATTTGCCATGCCGCAGTTCTCATTCCCTGTAAATGCAGCATCCTATGCTCAGCCGCTATCTGGTCCACAATGGCGTCCACCCCCTGCTCCAGTCCAATACAACAATCAACAAGCACATACTCAATTCCAGGCTCACCAGGAGATGCCTTATCGACCACGAGGTCCGCAGGGTTTTCGTCCAAACATGCAACAGAGAAACATGCAACAAGAGAAAAGGCAGTTCACCCCACTGGGGGAAACTTACACTAATTTGTTTGAAAAGTTGCAACAAGCCAATCTGTTGAAGCCAATCCCGGGGAAGGTGAACCCCAATGGAAGAGTTGATCATTCACGCCATTGTGCGTTTCATTCTGGAGCACCTGGACATGACACAGAATCCTGCTGGGAACTCAAAAGGGCAATCCAGGCAATGATAGACAACAACCAGATAAAAGTCGTGGGGGATGAAACACAAAATGTAAATCAAAATCCTTTACCAGCTCATGATGTTCAAAACAACGTACACATGGTAGGGATGGTATGCATAGAAGAGGACATGAAAGGGAAAGCCGCCAAGCAGATTGTGTCAGTTGGTCCCTCCCCAGACATCAAAGGCCCTGAGCCATTTATTGTTGTAATCAGGGGAAAGTCTAGTGCGTCTGTTGTCAATGAAGCAAAGCAAGATACTGCTGTTGAGCCAAGTTTCACAATTCCGGCTGCAAAGCAGGAAAAGGTTCATGACAGTGCACCAGTATTTATTGTGCAAGGGGCATCATGCCAGAAAGCTCCGGTCTTCGAGGTCAAGGCAAAGAAGTGTAAACCAGTTATCATCACTCAAGCAGCGCAACTCCCTGTCAAAAGTACAAAGGCCGTTCCTTGGAACTACAACAAAACAATTGTATCTTACAACGGGAAAGAAATCATGGAGGTTGCTGCAGATGTAAATGGTCTAACTCGGTCCGGGAGATGTTTCACCCCGGAAGAATTGAGAAAGGCAAAGCCAGGTCGAGAAGACCAAGGACCTATCAAAGAGCCGGTGTCTGAGAAAGAAGCTGAAGAATTTTTAAAGAAAATGAGATCGACAGATTATTCTATCGTCGAGCAACTGAGAAAGACTCCAGCTCAGATATCACTTTTGTCTCTGCTTATGAACTCTGAAGCACATCGCAATGCACTGTTGAAGATATTGAATGAGGCCTACATTCCTGAACAAACTACTGTGGCTAATCTGGAAGCACTTGCTGGCAGAGTATTTGAGACTAATCGTGTGATGTTCACCGATGAGGAGCTGCCGGCAGAAGGAACCGGTCATAATCGAGCGCTTCATGTCTCAGTTAAGTGTGAAGACTCCTATGTCACACGTGTTCTGATAGATGGTGGCGCGGGGTTGAACATTTGCCCTCTGTCTACATTGAAGAGTCTGAGGGTGGATATGAGCAAAATCAGGGCAAGTTCCTCTGCTGTTCGTGCTTTTGATGGTGGAGTTCGAGAATCTTTGGGCATCATCAATCTTGAGTTAACCATTGGGCCCGCTACCTTCAGCATTGAGTTTCAAGTCATGGAGACGGATGCATCGTACAATCTGTTACTGGGCCGACCGTGGATTCATATGGCTTGTGCTGTACCCTCCACAGTTCATCAGGTGGTCAAGTTTACTTGGGATAATCAAGCTGTCGTGGTTTATGGAGAGGATGACTCGCAGTTCAACAATAGCCTGGACGTACCAGCCCTTGAAGCCGTCACTGCACGCCCGACCATCATGTATCAAACTTCCGATGTGGTGTATGTGGAAAAGGTAACAGAAGGGAAACCTATACCCATCCCAAGAGTGTCTGAGACGTCTATAATGATGGCATCTGAAATGTTAAAGCATGGTTTCCAATTTGGAAAGGGTTTGGGAGCATCACTACAAGGCAGGGTAAATCCATTTTATCCAAATGGCGTGCAAGGCACGTGGGGGCTAGGGTTCAAGCCAAAAGCAGCTGATCGCAAGCAAGCAAAGAAAAAGAAGTCGGAAGTTTGGTCTCTCCCAAAGCCAATTCCGTGTCTCGCTCAGTCTTTTGTGGGATATGTCATGAAACCAAAGGTTGTCGCTGCAAATGTCAACGCAGTGGAAGACAATCAGGATGCGCCATTTGATCTGGGTGGCATCTTTGAAATCTGCATGGTACAGCCGGGTGAAGGCTCCAGTAATGCTTCAATTCAGTACATTGGCCCGGACGTGCACCTGACTAACTGGAATGCAACTCCCTTCCCCATCAGGAAGGGGTCTTGGTAGACTGTTGTTTTACAGTTTTCTTTTGAATACACTTGGATATTCTAAGGGTTGTATGCCAAGTGTATTATTTTGCTCATCTTCTCTTTGTAATTCAAACCCTTTTTTCATTAATGAAAGGCCAAGAGCCAAGCTTTATTTCAATCTCTGTTCATATTCCTAATTTTATTCTATTTTGTTTATCTGTAGTGATATATCTTCCGGTCCTGATATCATGACATATTCAAGGAACTTATCGTCCATCCAAGGGCCGCAATCTGATTTTTGCTCCATAACCATAGTTGAGGTTGAAAGTGACGAAGAAAACATTGAGGAATCTGTTAATGAGATCGAATATGACGGGGAACAGGCAGATTTTGAGATAGGCCTAGAAGTTGAACGCCATGAGGGCAAGCCTAAACCCAATTTGGCTGATACAGAGGATGTTAATCTTGGGAGCCCTGATGATGTGAGGGAAACCAAGATAAGCATGTATGCTCTACCTGAAGTGAAGAACGATATTCGGAAAGTGCTCTTTGAATATCGAGATGTTTTTGCATGGTCGTATGATGAGATGCCGGGTTTGAGTTCTGAATTGATAGTCCATGAATTGCCAATTCAACCTGGTTTCTCTCCAGTGAGACAAATGCAACGGAAGTTCAAAACTGATATGATCAAGAAAATCCATGATGAAATAATGAAACAGCTGGATGCAAAAGTGATTCAATCGGTTCAGTACACTACTTGGGTTGCAAATGTTGTTCCGGTTCCTAAGAAAGATGGAAAAACAAGGATATGTGTCGACTATCGAGATTTGAACAAGGCAAGTCCCAAAGACAATTTCCCGTTGCCTAATATTCACACTCTCGTAGATAATTGTGCCAAACATGAGATACAATCCTTTGTTGACTGCTATGCCGGATACCACCAAATCCAGATGGATGAAGATGATGCATACAAAACGGCATTCACTACGCCTTGGGGAACTTATTGCTATAGAGTGATGCCATTTGGTTTGAAAAATGCTGGGGCAACCTACGTAAGGGCTATGACTGCCATTTTCCATGATATGATGCATAAAGAAATAGAAGTGTACGTGGATGATGTGATCATCAAGTCTAGAACTGCTGAAGACCACGTGAGAGATCTCAAAAAGTTCTTTGAAAGGCTCCGTAGGTACAATCTGAAGCTGAATCCAGCCAAGTGTGCATTTGGTGTGCCTGCTGGAAAATTGCTAGGTTTCATTGTTAGTAGGCGAGGTATTGAACTGGATCCCGCAAAGATCAAAGCAATACAAGAACTACCTCCGCCTCGAACCAAGAAGGACGTTAAAAGCTTTCTAGGCAGGTTGAATTACATCAGTAGGTTCGTTGCTCAACTTACCACAATATGCGAGCCGATCCTCAAGTTGTTGAAAAAGAATGCATCAATTGCATGGACCGAGGAGTGCCAAGAAGCCTTTGACAAGATCAAGCAATACTTGTCAAATCCTCCTGTTTTGGTTCCGCCCGAGCCTGGCCGGCCATTGTTTTTGTACTTGTCAGTCAATGAAAACTCCTTTGGTTGTGTATTGGGGCAACATGATGCCTCGGGAAAGAAAGAACAGGCCATTTATTATCTGAGCAAGAAGTTCACAGATTGCGAGGCCAGATACACTTTGTTGGAAAGGACGTGTTGTGCCCTAACTTGGGTCGCACAAAAACTGAAACATTATCTTTTGTCCTATACCACTTATCTGATTTCCCGGATGGATCCATTGAAGTACATATTTCAAAAGCCAATGCCAACTGGCAAGCTTGCAAAATGGCAGATCCTGCTCACAGAATTTGACATAGTTTATGTCACCAGAACTGCAATGAAAGCTCAAGCCTTAGCTGATCATTTGGCTGAAAATCCGGTTGATGATGATTATGAGCCATTGAAGACTTACTTCCCTGATGAGGAGGTAGATGTGCTTGAAGAGTTGATTGATGAAGAAGAGCACGTGTGGAAAATGTACTTTGACGGTGCTTCTAACTCAAAAGGTCATGGCATTGGAGCAGTCCTCATCTCTCCCACGGGACATTATTACCCGGCAGCTGCCCAACTCCGCTTCAGTTGCACTAATAACACATCGGAGTATGAAGCTTGCATAATGGGTTTGCGTATGGCTCTAGACATGGACATCAAAGAATTGCTGGTGATCGGAGATTCAGATCTTTTGATACGCCAAATGAAGGGTGAATGGGAGACCCGAGATCTTAAGTTGATCATGTACAAGCAGTGTATGGACGACCTTCGCCAAAAGTTCGATGTTTTAAAGTTTAGACATGTTCTCAGAATACATAATGAGCTGGCCGACGCATTGGCTACATTAGCCTCAATGCTTGTCCATCCTGATAAAGCCCATATTGATCCGTTAGAGATTCAGGTCCAAAGCCAACATGCATACTGCAATGTGATTGAAGAAGAAATTGACGGTCAACCGTGGTACTTTGATGTCAAGAATTTCCTTCAAGATGGGACATATCCTCCAATGGCAGAAAATAATCAAAAGAGAACGCTTCGACGACTGGCAAGTGGTTTCTTTCTGAGTGGAGGGGTGGTGTACAAAAGGACACCTGATTTGGGACTGTTAAGATGCGTGGATGCAACTGAAGCCACGAAAATTCTCAATGACATGCATTCCGGGATCTGTGGACCCCACATGAGCGGGTACGTGCTAGCTAAGAAAGTACTCAGAGCGGGATACTTCTGGCTTACCATGGAAAATGACTGCATTACTTTTGTGCGAAAGTGTTATCAATGCCAAGTACACGGTGATTTGATACATTCACCTCCTTTAGAGTTGCACACAATGTCAGCCCCGTGGCCTTTTACAGCATGGGGGATGGATGTTATCGGGCCTATTGAACCAAGAGCATCAAATGGGCACAGATTCATTTTGGTTGCAATAGATTATTTCACCAAGTGGGTTGAGGCCGTCACTCTCAAGTCCGTGACCAAGAAAGCTGTGGTGGATTTCGTTCATTCTAATATTATTTGCCGCTTTGGTATCCCAAGTACCATCATCACTGATAATGCGGCAAATCTGAACAGTCATTTAATGAATGACGTGTGTGAAAGATTCAAGATCATGCACCGAAATTCCACACCTTACCGACCAAAGGCAAATGGCGCGGTTGAAGCAGCCAATAAGAATATCAAGAAGATCCTTAGGAAAATGATACAAGGATCTCGTGATTGGCATGAGAAGTTATGTTTTGCTTTGCTTGGTTACCGCACAACTGTGCGCACTTCCATAGGTGCAACCCCGTATTCATTGGTATACGGAACTGAAGCAGTCATACCCGCTGAAGTTGAAATACCATCTCTCAGGATCATTGTGGAAGCAGAAATTGAGGACACGGAATGGGTCAAAACCCGATTAGAACAGTTGTCATTCATTGATGAAAAGAGGCTCAATGCAGTTTGTCATGGTCAATTGTATCAACAGAGAATGGCCCGAGCCTACAACAAGAAAGTGCGCCTGCGCGACTTGAAAGAAGGGCAATTAGTCTTGAAAAGAATCTTTCCTCATCAGGAAGAAGCTAGAGGGAAATTTGCTCCAAATTGGCAAGGGCCATACCTGGTAAAGAAAGTATTGCCAAATGGCGCCTTGTACCTTACAGATCCAGAAGGCAGGACAACTGAAATACCCGTCAATGCAGACGCGGTCAAGAGGTACTACATTTGACTCCAAGATGGCTTTCAACTCGGGATAAATGCAAGGCTTTTATTCTCTTTTGCTATCCCAAATTGTATCCCTTATTAGCATTTTGAATATTGTACTTTCGAGACATATTCTCGGCTGGAATCAATGTAATTGTATCAACATGAAATGAAACTGAAAAGCATCAAAAAGAAACCTGGGCATTTGCCTAGAGCTACGTCTGACCTGATTCCTCTCAAAAGGATACGTAGGCAACCATTTCGGTGTGGTCACAACAAGAGAAAATTCCTCTTTCCCTGTTTTCTTTTATTGACGCAACACTTGCCTCCAAGTTCGCGGCCAACGTCAAAAGAGATTTAGATCCCCATTTCATGCTAAACTGGGGCAGAAGTTTGTTTTTATTTTATTTCATAAATAAAATAAAATAAAAACAAACTTCTATCATTGTGGTATCATCTATTCACGTGTTTCAAGAGATGTTTAAAAAAAAAAAAAAAAAAAAAAAAAAAAAAAAAAAAAAAGAAAAGAAAGAAGTCTTGTCGGTGAAAACCTGAGAAGGCGCCGCTAGACAAACAGTGAGGAAAAAGATTAAAGAGAGAGGCTAGTTGGCGAAAACCCGAAAGGGCGCTACTAGTCGACTCGAGAGTCACCTCAACTTGGTTATGGTTTGACATCTTCCGTGGATCAAACTCTCAACAAACAAGTGGTACTGGTCGGACGAGGTTATCCAAGATACATGTCATGATCATCAAGGCCGCCAGTATATTGCCAGATAAGTTTCCCTTTTCAGAAAGACGTTCCCTGTCCAAACGACTTTCGTCCTTAAACTTTTTTATTTTTTTTATTTTTCCATTTTGCCTCACCATTTAATTCCTCGCCCTTTCGGCGCTAACCTCCCATGAGCAACAAAAGAAAATTGCAAAACTCAGTCTTTCAGGATTCAGGTTTAATTCCAGCGAGCAGGGCACACCCTCGACAATGGAAAAGTTCTCAGCAAGTCATGATCAACATTGATAATTGGAGCCCAGCACCGCACATCAGGCCGGAAGGACGACGTACCAAAATTGTATCATGAAGAGTGGATATGTTTGGGAGAAGCTTTAGGCGTTGTTCATCCCACAGTACTGTAAAGAATAGAACAAGAGTCATTAAGCTCATTTGCAAGATCCGAAACAGGGTGTATCCACGATGCAGAAAGTAAGTGTGACATTTGCTATGTTGCCAAGAAAGAGCTAGGACCACTTGAATTGGGGTGGTTGCACCAGATATCAGACGGAACTCCATTCTCTTTTCGAGTCAGTTCGCTCAAAGATAGCGTCATTTCTTTTTCATGTCAAGATCTGCTAAAAGATAGCGATCATTTCCTTTTCGAGTCAGTTCGCTCAAAGATAGCGTCATTTCCTTTCCGTGTCAAGATCTGCTAAAAGATAGCGATCATTTCCTTTTCGAGTCAGTTCGCTCAAAGATAGCGTCATTTCCTTTCCGTGTCAAGATCTGCTAAAAGATAGCGATCATTTCTTTTTCGAATCAGTTCGCTCAAAGATAGCGTCACTTCCTTTCCATGTCAGGATCTGCTAAAAGATAGCGATCATTTCCTTTTCGAGTCAGTTTCGCTCAAAGATAGAGTCATTTCTATTCCATGTCAAGATCTGCTAAAAGATAGCGATCATTTCCCTTTAGAGTCAATCTCGCTCAAAGATAGCGTCATTTCCTTTCCATGTCAAGATCTGCTAAAAGATAGCGATCATTTCTTTTTTTTCGAGTCAATTTCGCTCAAAGATAGCGATCATCTCCTTTCGAGTCAATCCCGCTAAAAGATAGCGTTCATTTCCTTTCCGTGTCAAGATCTGCTAAAAGATAGCGATCATTTCTTTTTCAAGTCAGTTTCGCTCAAAGATAGCAATCATTTCCTTTCCGAGTCAATCCTGCTAAAAGATAGCGATCATTTCCTTTTCGAGTCAGCCCCGCTAAAATAGCGTCATTTCCTTTCCATGTCAAGATCTGCTAAAAGATAGCGATCATTTTCTTTTCAAGTCAGTTTTGCTAGAAGAAAGCACTCACATTCAGTTCAAGTCATTTGCGCTCAAAGATAGCAACCACTTACTTTTCAAGTTGGTCCCGCTCAAAGATAGCAACCATCCCCAAGCTTCAAGTTAAAGCCCGCCCGAGCGGCAACTTCAAGCTTCAGCAATTTTGACATTCAAGGCAAAGCCCGTTAAAACGACATCTCAACATTCAAGTCAAGCCCGTCAAAGCGGTTATTTCAACATTTAAGTTAAAGCCCGTCCGAGCAGCAATTTCAAGTATCAAGTTAAAGCCCGCCCGAGAGGCAATTTCAAGTTTTCAAAACCCACTTGATTAGTGGGAGCTTCAGACCAGTTCATCAGCTTGGGAAGCATGAAGAGTAGTCTAGGAATTGTAATTTTACATTTCAATGTTGTAATTTCATTTTTCTTTGTAAAGCAATGACCACCAGCCAGCAACCAGCGACAGTGACCAGCAGCAACAACTCTAGTGTGTCAAAAGTGTCTTGTGTCAGTCCGGGTAAGTCTAGGAGCGTCGAGTCAGTCCCAGTTAGTTCTGAAAGTGTCTAGAGTTAGTCTGTGTATGTCTAGAGAGTGCTTAGTGTTAGTCTAGGAGAGTCTAACGGCTATCTGAATGCGGTAGTCCCAGCTACCGCACGTAAGGAACTACACTGACCTGATTCCTTAGTCCGGGGATATGTAGGTAACCTTGTTCTCGTTTAGAGCTGAAATCCAAGGTACGGTCACAATTTTGCAAGCGCATTCTTGGTTAGAACCAAAAAGACCAAAATTAGTTGTGATTATATCTTTGTCCGAAAACTCTTCATGTTCTCGAACAAAGAGGGGCAGCTGTAATCACCTAATTTTGGCACAAAAAATTCAAATTTTTGTCTAAATACCATGTTAATTTTCTTGTGACTTTGCTTATCTTTCTTGGATATTTACGTTCCGTTTTAGCTAGTTTTAGCCAATTAAATTAACATATACATATATATAATATATGAAAATACCAAAAATACTTATTTTGTGTTTAATTGTGATTTTATGTGTTACTTGTGACGACATTGCAATTTGCATGATTTTTTTGTTTTTAATTAATTGTGTATGCTTTACTTATTAGTCTCTTTAGTGGCCATTTGCAAAAACTCAGAAAAGAGATTAATCAAACCCAATTTCCATCTGATGTAGCCCAATACCTAAGCCTGACCCATTTGGCCCATCCATTCTCAACCATCAGATCAAGCTTAATCTGACGGTTCCTATCTCCCATCCCTTTCACCCTTTTAATTTCCAATTCCCATTCATTTCTTCCACACACCTCTCAAGTCCTTGGAGACCAATGTTACCCTGACCAATTTCTTATATCCGCCGGGAAACACCGCTGATAGGCGGTCAATGGCGGTTGACCACCGTTTGACCGCCGTTGACCACCGGTCAGTGGTGGTTGACCGACACAAACCATACGTCCCCGAACTCGTCTCCTCCTCCTCATCCCGTTTCTACTACTAGTTTTGCCAAAAGCTCAACAAATTGGCGTAGATCGGACTTTGAAATTCGGCCAAACTTCAAATCGGGTAAGTTTTTGTTTCTTCTTCTTACTCTCACTTTTCTCATCATCTTTCTTACCCTTTTTCCCAAAAAAAACCCGTTTCCCACAAACCCCATCTCTTGCCCCGTTTTTTTTTTTTTTCTGTCTTTTCCCGTTTCTGTTTCTTTTTTTTTCTTCTTCTTATTATTTTCTTTTTTGTTTATGTTTCTGATGATGTGAGGACGATGTGATGATTTGTTCGATGTCGAGGCAGCATTAGCGAGGCAGTAGGGGTATGGGACTATGTTGATGTTTTTTCGGCCTATGGTGGTGAAGCAAGTGAGACCGTGATGATGGGCTAAGTTGTGGTGTTTTACGCTGCGACGAGGGCTTTAGTGAGGACTAGGAGGCGACAGGCTGTTTGGATTCGATGAGGGTTTAGTGAGGCAGCGGCTTCGCAGTGTTGGTGCGGCTTCGCTTTGATTGGTTTAAAACCGTTTCTTTGCTCTGATTTTTTTCTTTCTTTCATATGTTTAGTCAAGAAATTGATGTTTAGTGTAACGTTTAGCTAGTAAACAATTCTGTGTTGTTGTTTCGGATCAAAGCATGAGGTTTCAATGATTGTTCAATGTCATTAGTGAATTAGAAACACCATGGTTATGACTGATTACTCATGGGAAACTGTTTGACAGCATGTTTAGTTTGTATATTCCATGTCTAAAATGAAGGCTGTGGGGTGCAAGTAGATGGTCTCAGCTTTGTTTAAGTGTTAGTACTAGTAGCTTATTAAGATGTTTGTTTAGTATATAAAATTTGAAAAAATTGAGTGTTTCTGTCTAGTTTCAATTGTATATAAGCATGTTTGTTCTTTGCTTTCATATAAGTTCAGGCTTAATCATAAATTTTGTGAGTTTGTTGTTCTTTTGATTAGTGTAGTAGTGATAAAGAGCCTTTTAGGAGTTTAAGTTCAGAGTTTCAAATTTTCCTTTAGTTTTTAGGTGGGATTTGAAAGTGTCAAGAAGTCAGACTTTGGGGGAAGGGGAAGCTTAAAAATAGAAAGATTCAGCTTTGCTTTTAAGTAGGTGAGAAAGCTAGCACAAAAATGGAAATGCAAATCTTTTGCATTAATGAGCCTTGGACTTCTACACTCAACAGCCCCTTTTCCCTCCTCTTTACATCATTTTCACCTAGATTTTCCCCCTCATTTTTTTTTTTACTTTCATCTCTCCTATATATACATGCATTTACTACACATTAAACACACACATTAACTCTCTCCACCTACCCATTGGGTAAAAAAAAAAACAGATCTGAAAATTTTGGAGAGCAAAAAAAATAGTTAAGTTAAGAGAGAAAAGAAGTAAAAAAAAATAGTGAGTTCTTAGAGTATTAAGCTTTAAAAAAAAGGGTCGTTGTGGGCTCCTTTTTTTGGGGGAGGCTTCTTACGTTGGTCATTACCTACTGTGTGGTGTTGCTGGTGGTTTGGTACTGTTCATGCTTTTCCTCATTTCTATGCTTAGGAAAATCTTTACTCAAAAGGTATTTTCCCTCTTTAGATATTGTACAAGTTATGCTATCTCATGAATGATATATAGGCATGTTAAAGGCCCAAGATGTGATGAAATGGCTAAGTTTATGCTGTTGTGATTGGAAATAAAAATACGAGAAATTATTGAGTACTTTCATGTTTATTGTTTTCTTATAAACCCATATTTTTAGTAAAGAAAACGCATGAGAAAGAAAGGCAACTTCTGTAAGTTTTATTTATTTTTTATCATTGTTTTGTGTAATTTTTGTGCCTGCTGAGATTGTTAAAGGGCTTAATTTATTCACAGGCCTCGTTACACTAATTGGGTAATGAGCTAAGGTGGAACCACTTTAAATTTATAAATCTGGATGTTTCAATTTAATTATTAACTCATAAACTTGGTGCAAATCTAAAATTAACAAGGAAAATAGGACATAAGATGCAAACTTTGGGTTGAAATGCAAGTGTTGGATGGAACGCCCCTGTTGTGATTTTTGTATCGAAAAAAACTGGTACTAATGGTAGTGCATGTTGAAATGAAACAAGCCGGGTTTTCTTTAAGCTAACGGATGACGATGCTAATAATTTGGATAGGTTAATAACAAACGAATAATGCGATTAGGCAAATTGATAATGATAAGTATGATTTGTGATCTACTTATTAGGCAAAATCAAAGAAAATTTAATTGAAAAGTTAATTTGTTCTAAAGTATACCTCGCGGGTTACTTGATACAATTTTCAGTTCAAAAAAAGCAAAGCGTAACAAATAAAGGCAATATACAACTCACCTTTTATTATTAGTTTCGATGAAGTCGATTAAATTCTTTTAAATAGACCAATCCTCTGTGAGGTTGGAAATGCGTAATATATTATAAAGTGTAAATCCATCCGATCCTCTGTGAGGTTGGATAGGAATAACACTTTGGATTTTTCCGAATTAAAGATAAAATTCAACTCAAACGGCAAAATAATACAACCATATTTAATAAATTAAAATTGCGACAATAAAGCAACTGTGCTCGGCACAGGACTCGAGGGTGCCTAATACCTTCCCGAGAGTCAACTGAGAACCTTACCCGAATCTCTAAGCGCAGACCACTTACGAGTCATAGGTGTCCCAAGGTACCTCTTTGGTGACTTGGCACACCTTTGAACTATGTCAAGTGGCGACTCCGGAAAAATCTCGAAATAATCTTGTACCTTTAAACACCTAAGCCACCTTTATTTTATTTATTTTAGTAAAATTTTAGGGCGTGACAGCGTCGTGATGGGGGAACATCATCCCATCACAGTCATCGTCGTCGAAGACGATATCTTTGCCCGAGCCTCCAACCCGAGTCCTTTTCTCCATAGTGATGGAGAGCTTAGCGTCCTTTTTGGCAGCGGCAAAGTTCACGCCGTTCACTTCTGACCCCCCGGTTATAACATTCACCACTCTTTCAGGGGGTGGAGCTCGAGGTGGTTGTCCATCACCTCAGTTCTTGGAAAAGTTGTCTTTCCCTTTATCAGTGAGAAAGTCGGCCAAGACTCCCTTCTTCTGTAGGTGGGCTACCTCGAGGCGCAAGGCTTTGCAGTCCTCGGTTCTGTGGCCATAATCTGCGTGGAACTCACAATGCAGATTGTGATCTCTTTTGTCTGCCGGGGTCCTCATATCTTTGGGAACCCTTACCCCGGCTGTCCCCTTGACAACGTCGACCAGCTCCGAGGTCGATATGTTGAAGTTATAATCTTGGATCTGAGGAAGATCCTTTCTAGGGACCGAAGCAGAGCTCGAGGGATTTCTTTGGTTCATGTTGGGTTGAACCTTCCCTCCGAGCCTTTGTCTTATATGAGAGGCTGGGTATGAGTTACCGGGGGCGTTTCCCAACCTCTGGCTAACATGCTGCCTCGTCGAAGTGTAAGGTTCGTACCTCCCCTTCGAATTATTTTGTGGCGCCTCGGCGCGATTTGAAGTATCACCTCGGTTATGTTGATGATAACCTCAGTTCTTGAACTCCGCTTCCTCCAATCTGATTTTGGAGTAAGCGCGTCTATGCAGATCCTCCCACGTCAGGACCTGATATTGTTGTAACTCTTTACGCAATTCAGCTGCAGCGCCAGAATTGCGACTATTGATACCCTTTTCAAATGCCATGATGGCCAAGGTATCATCCATCCGAGGCAATTCCATGCGTTCAGCGTGGAAGCGCTCAAGAAACTCTTTAAGCGGCTCACCGGGCCGTTGCTTCACTTCACATATATCCTCCTTTCTCTGGAGGATCTTTTGCGCCCCGGTGTGAGCCTTGACAAAGGCGCTGGATAATTCTTTAAACGAGGAGATTGACCCCGCTGGTAAGCACAAATACCACCGAAGAGCCCCTTTTTCTAACGACTGACCAAACTTCTTTAAAAACATCGACTCGAGCTGCGTAGATGTTAAGTCGTTGCTCTTTACCATAGACATGTATTCCCTTATATGCTCCTTGGGATCAGTCGTCCCATCATACTTTTTAAGGAATGTGAGTTTGAAGCCCGGGGGAGTTGGGGCTGGGGCTGCTTCGGGCTTGTAGGGCTGCTCCCTGTATTGCTCGATGTCGAGGTCGTCTTCCTCCTTACTTATCCCCGACAAGCCTTCGAGGCGCTTTTCTACGCGCGCCTCAATGCGAGCCTCGATTTCTCTACTCATTCTTTCAACGTCGACCGAGGACGTTGTTTCTGCCACGGTGGGAAACGTCCCGAAGTGTGGCGTGGCAGTTGGGTTGTTCCCCGAGCCCCCAGACGTGGCTCCATTGTGAGGTCCCCTTGTTGTCGCGCCCGGAGTTACGAAGGGCGGGATGCTTCCACCAGGAGCCGAAGGCTGGGCATTGTTTGGGGCAGCGCTATTTCTCACTTCCAATGAAGCGCGGAACTCGGCGTTGATACTAGCCTGCTCATCCTGTTTACTTTGGAGAGCTCTTAGTGTGGTGACAACATACATTTGGAATTCTTCAGTTGTCATTGGGGCGAGGGGTTGTTGGTTCAACGGAAAGTCAACCCGATCGTTGTTACCGTTGTTATCTTTATCAGCCATAACGTTGAATCGCAAACTTTTGACAAAGGACAGATTTGGAACTTTGGAACAAAGCGTTACTGCTTATATCCCCACAGACGGCTCCAATTTGTATGGGCCTAAATCAGTTTAGGTGTACAAATCGAATTTGGATTCGGATACAAGCAATTCTTCGTATCAAAGTTAAAATAATACGCGAAAGAGATGTAAATGCGAAGAAATAACGGTATTTCGATATATGAATGTGACTACAAATTTGGGCAGCGTTTCAGTACAAATTTCTGGATACCTATAATACAAAATGAGCTTCTATTTATAGGCCTAAGGGCCATGCCCACGTTCTCCATCATCAGCAAATGCATCCCCCACGATCTGAACAACAGCATGGAGAAGTTAGTGGGACGAAGTAGTGGGCTGCAAAGCCGTTAGAACCGAGGTGGTAACCGAAGCCTTGTCACAAGGCTTCGGTCGTCTAACCTTACTGTTCGAGTAGGATGGCTTGTCACCGAAGCCCAAAGTTTAACTTGTCTTCGGTCGCGCCATTGGACATTGACTTCGGTGATTCAACCACGAGATCGATTATTTTCCTTCGGAGCATCAGCTCGTTCTCTCTTCGGTCTACCATCTCGAGGTATTGACCGAAAGCGACAATTTTCACCCAATACAGTGATTAATACTCGTATTATACTCAATTTTTATATATTCTATTTGTTTTTAGAGTTTGTTTTAAGGAACTAAAGAAAGAATTTAGAAAGATGGAAAGAGTTCCAAAAGAGGAATACTTTGTTTTCTTCGTTATGTTGTGGCTTGCGGGTGAACTCATTATTTTTCCCATTTTTGTCTTTTCCTTTTTCATTGCATTATTAGTTATTTTCCGTTCAAGTTCTGACTTATGAGAATTTTTAATTTTTATTTCTTTATTCCATGGTTTGTTATCAAGGGAATTGCCTGTGGTGGTTTATGCTTTGTAAATCTTGAACGAATCAATTAAGCAGTTATATCACCTAACCCAAAAGATAATGTAACTTCTTTTTCTATGAACTCTATGCAATAGGATTATAGGAATATGTTACATTAGTTTTTTTATTTATTTGATCCCTTTCTTCTATTTATTTTTCTTAATAAAAAAAAATTTGAAATCACCTAAATTTAAAATGCTAGAGAGTCAAATGAAGGTGCAAGTGTAACAACTGAAAAGTTAGATCTACACTAAGCTAAGAGATTAACATTGTTCTTATTTACATTTAAGTAAAAGTATAATTTGCTACCAGAATAACAATAATTTTACATTATTCTTTTTATCTTTCATCCACTTTTGACTTTTATTTTTTAAATTCAAATATGTTCAATTATATTGATTTTTTCACATTTATTCGATAACCTTTGGGTGAAAATCATTTACACCCCCAACTTTACATAAAAAATCAAACTCCCTCCTCAACTATGGACAATTGTTATTTCCCCCCTTTTATCTTAATTGACTTTTAAAAATACCTACTTTACCCTTCTGATTATCATATCTTTATATTTTTTTTATTATCTTGATATTTTTTTATGCCGTAAACTTATCTATATAATGAATAAATACTACTTTCAAATGAAAAAAATAGTGAGAAATGACAATCAAGTATATTTGTAATGACATTCAATATAATACATACGAAACATACAAAAGCTAGGAAAAATATAATTTACTTGTATTAGTATTTATTAATTAAAATAAAAATTAAAATATTAATCTATTACTCGATAAAAATTAAAATGGAGTGTCCTTCATAAGCATGTAATTATTGTGTGCAACACAAAAAGAAAATTAAAAATTTCAATTGATTCTGTAACAAATTTTAAAATATTATCTATTTACACTTTAAATGAATTTTAAAATAAAATTTATTTTTTATTTAATAGTCGAAACTCAAAACTCAAAACTCAAAAATCTATATAGATGCTAGAATTTTTTTTTAAAACAAATAGAGACACCCCTATCCCACCATGTTTGTATATGTTTCCCACACACTTGAGAGAGTGAGAGATTACATACATACATACATACATGATGCACTTAAAACTAAAATAACGATTATGTAATTAAAATAGTAGTAGATTTTATAATAAATTCATATTATCCTATTTATTATGCTAATGAACATAAATTAGTATGATAAAATAAAATATTATCTTTAATTATAGGTAAAAAAATCTTTGGTAAAAAAATTATATATAAATAATATATATTATATAGATGGGGGATATAAAAATATTAAGGGCAAATCAGACATTGTATTGGGTAAAGGGAAAAATTGACTATTATTTATAGTTAAGGGAGAGTTTGATTTTTAAGGCAAAGTTCGAGAGTGTAAAAGATTTTCACCCATAACCTTTTCGTTCTAATTGATTTGTAATGATTTTCTATGTCTCAACTAATTTGTCATAACATTAGAGGAGGCACAAAAAAAGAAACTGATTTATCATATGGATTAAATTAAATAAATAAATGATAAATAAAAGGACGTTTATCAATTAAAAAAATCTAGTGTTTCTATTTATAATTTACATTGGTTACAACATAGAAGAACGCCTTCTCTTTTCTTTTAATTTAATATCTTAAAGAATTTATTTTTAAAAATATTAGTCCAGTAAGATTTTAATGGCTTCCTTTAACAAAACTATTGACCACTTTCACCTTGAATCAAATGAGCCCATTATTACTCCTAAGATGATCAAGTAAGAGGAGATGGAGAAATTATGGTAAAAGTTCTGACTGAGGAAAATTCATGCAAAATCTGTTACGGAAAACATTTAAGATGTAATTATTTATGAGTTATTTAGACAAATACTCTTCCCTCATTAGATCTCATCACTCCATCAATCAACTTTAACGTAAATCAAAATACATTGTATGGGCCTAAATCGTTTTTAGGTACACAAATCGAATTTGGATTCGAATATAAGCAAATCTTTGTATCAAAGCAGTAAACGATGCACGAAATAGATGAAAAATGCGTAAAATAACTTGCTTTCAATATATGGATGTTTAGTACAAATTTGGGCAGAGTTTCGGTATATATTTCTGGATGCCTATTACATGAAACGAACTGCTATTTATAGATATAAGCCTCTGCCCATGATCTCCACTATCTATTGCCATGTTGTCCCACGATCTTGAGGTGTAGTGGCTGAGTTAGTGGGGTGAAGTAGTGGGCTGCAAAGCCGGACGAACCGAGGAGGATCCACCGAGGTGAGAGTTTGCGACCTCGGTGGCTTGGCCCCGTTGCTTGACCGAGGCGATGGTTACCGAAGCTCAGCTCATGGCTCGCCTTCGGTGACGCATCTTCGGTTCCAAGGCTTCGGCGACTCGCTCAACCGCTTCGGCGGTTGCTTAGTCGCGACGTGTTCGGTCGTTGGGATTTGCGTGACCGGGGCAAATCGCCGTGGGTCGATTTTTACCCAATACAGATAGTCCCCCCACTCCTCGGTTGCCTACCGAGGAGACCGAAGAGTGGAATGAAGTTTGGCGGGAGAGAGACGTGGCTAGATCTTACCCAAGCGTTTTAAAAAGTTGTCAACGGTCCGTGTCCCATCAAGTCACTTCTCGTGGACACGTGGCATTCGTCCGTTGGACCCTTGAACTTCCACGCCGAAGTTCTCGCTTCTCCCAACGTTATAATGATGACTGTGACATCATCGCCTCTTAATCTTCCATACCTATAAAATGGGCATTTTGTTGAGCATCTTCTTCATTTTTTCTTGAACACTCAACAGTGCAAAAAAACTCCATATCTCCTCCAAAATCTTCCCAAGTTTCCGATCAATCAGTGAAATTCTAGCTTTTAACTCCACCACCATGTCTGCGACAACTTCTAGATAGGATTCTAGCGATTCTGGCGAGAGGGCTAGAGCTGATCAACTTGCTACTATCACCGCTAGCGGTGAATTTGTTGCCTCCGTGCCACCGCTTCAGATGGTAGAGGCGGAGGGCGGTGAGGAGGTGACCTCCGACGTCGGCGTCGCTGCGCGACGGAGGCAAAGGGTTAGGCATGAAATAGCCGCTGGGGATGACGATGTCAACTTAGAAGAAGAAGACACTGTACACGGGGAAGAAGGCGCCGAGGGCGACAACGCCGCGGGCGGCGGAGAGAAAGGGACTGCTACCGAAGGGGGATCTTCGGGCTCTGTAATTCCCCTCGAGCAGGAACTCGAACCACATCAAATAATCCCCTCCCATTTTGACCATTCCAAGGATTTGAAATTGCAAACTCGGACGGCTGAGCAGGAGGGAAAGCACAGGAACGTCCCCGTGAACACTACCCCAACCCTCATTACTCAGGCTCACACTAAGCGGGTTCGGAGGGAGTGCCGATTTGAGCCCGGGGTCAAGGTCGTTATCCCCGATCCGACAAGTAGGGTATGCCACAATATCGAGGGTATGTCTTTTGCTTACACTTACCCCTTCACCATCGGCTTCACTCTTCCCGTCCACAAAGTCATCGATGACTTTTGCCAGGCTTATAATTTGTGTCTGGCCCAACTTGGCCCCGGTGTCTGGAGAGTCGTCCAATGCATGGATTGGCTAAGCAAAAAGGCGAAGGTGGACTTCACTTTTCAACACCTTATTTCCCTTTACTACCTTTATTTCCACAAAGCCGGGGTGGTGGCGCTCAACAACCGAGGCAAATTTGCTCTCCTCCACAAGAGTGAGGATCACGGAGACCGAGGCTGGAGTGAGCGGTTCATCTTGCTGGAGACCAAGGTCTTATCTGCCGAGCCCAATTTCCCCGAGCGGTGGAATAACACACGTAAGTACCTTTCTTCTTACATTTTACTCCCCGATGGTTATCAACACTTTACTGATCTTGTCTCTCTATTGTTTCTTCAGCCAATAAGGTGGACATCATGCCCCCGGCGGATTTGACCGCCTGGGTCAAAGCGATGACCGGGGCTCTCAAGCGCCCCATAAGGACGTGGATGAAGATGGCTACCGAACACGGCTGGCAGTGTAAGAGGCATGGTGAGTTTTGAATGAAGCTTTGATAGGTGGGTTACGTTGGATTTTGATTTTGCTTTTCTGAACTCTTTCCTCGGTGTTAGGTTTTCCCAATCGTGCCGCCAATACTAAGAAGAGCAAGAAGAAGAAAGAGGGGAAAAGGGAAGATGGAGAAGAAACCGAGTCAGATGATGATCTGGCTGTGGTTGCCGGGGAGCACAAAGGATTGAAGGCTTCCAAGTCTTCAAAAACTTCCAAGGGGGCCCCCGATCAGGGGACTTCCAAAGGTAACTCTTGTCCTCGGTTGACGTTGTGAAGTATCATTCTTTTTCCGTTCTAATATTTTTTGGTTTCTCCTTCGATCGTAGGCGTGAAGCGGAAGAGGGCTACGTCGAAGAAGCCGTCCGGCTCGGTGACTCCTCGCACCGAGGCGGAGACTCCTCGCCAGCCCGAAGCAGTGGCTGAAAAACGCCGAGGACTGGTGGATGAGCCAGAAGATGATGCAGCCGCCGAGGCTTGGGCTCGAGGAGTCGTTGATGTCGTTGATCTCGAGGGCCAAGAACTTGAACCTGATGCAGCTGCGGAAAAAACCAAAGGCAAGGCTAAAGTCACCGTAGCTGGATCTACTGCATTCACCGGAGAGGCTGGCACCGGGTCAGTAAGAGCGCACTCCGAACCTGCAAGAATTTCCTCCTCGGTGGGGGCTTACCGGAAACTCGAGGTGCCAGTCTCTTCAAATTTGCTAGGCTGCAGCCCCGAGGATCTTTTTAGCCTCACACCTTTGCTGGGGCCGACCGAGGACAAGCTTATGCAAGAGTTTACCCCGGGCCAGCTATACAGCACCATGGCCTCCAACGCAGTGAGGGTAAGTCACCAATCTTGAAACCAAAGAATTTTATATCTTTACCTTCGGGCTGTTTCTAACCTCGGTAAATTTGACTTTTGCTCAGAGCTTTATCCTTTCACTGAAGGCGATCGAAGTCGAGTCCTCGAGGACTGCCGAGGTTCGGCGCGTATCTCGCCTATGGGATCAGCAAAGGGACAAATTCAAAGCCCAAATTGCTTCGCTGAAAACTAATTTAGCCAAGTCTCAGGCTGATCTACGCGAAGCTGAGGCGAATTCCGAGGCCAAGATCAAGGTCCTGAGTGACGATTTTCAAGCTGAACGCTCGAAGTTGGCTGAAGAAGTTGCGAGGTTGGACGGTGAGTTGTCGCGAACCAAAAACGAGGCTGTGAATTTGGCTAAGAAGCACCAGGAGCAGCTGAAAGATCACTTGCTTCATTTCAAGAAGCTTGAGGGCGAGGCTCTCAAACTTTCAGCTAAGGATGCCCAGATTGCGGCCCTGAAGGACGAAATTGCCGATCGAAAAGATAAGGCTGCGCTTAAGGTGAAAAGGGCCGAACTGGATAAGCGATGGGCCATTATCAAGTCTCGGCTAAGGCTGCTCAAGAGATGTCGCGCCGGGGAGATTGATCTGGATGAAGAGATTGCCAAAGCCGAGGTGAAGGCGGCCGAAGCTCAAGCTATCATCGACGAACTTCCTTAAAGTGAGGCCTCGAGCGGCGGTGAGGAGGAAGAGGAGGAAGAAGATGCCGAAGGGGGCTCCGAGGATGGAGGTGATTCCCCCGAGGCCTGAGCTTGCTTTAAGCACTTCTTTGTAAGCCTTCGGGCTTTTTTTTTTTTTTTTTTTTTTTTGTATTTTGGACCTTCGGGTCAATTTTGAATGTAAATGTTTAGCCTTCGGGCCTTTAATGAAAATCTTCGCATCTTTTACTTCGTGTGATGGTTCTTTACATATACCGAACACTTTGATATAAAGTTTAAATGCTTGCTTGCAAGACTTGAGCAGAATTTGACCGATGCAAACTTTGGACGACGTCTCGCCCTCGAGTCGATGCATTGCGCGGCTTTAAAATGCAAGATTCATACAAATAAAATGAACGTAAGCGAAGCTAAGATGAGTGTAAGCGATGACATTTTATTGATATCAGCGAGCCAAAGGCCATGTACAAAGAACCAAGTCGAAGCGGACCTTGGGTGGAAAAGGTAAAGAAACCTTCAATGAAAATATGAATATGTCGCTACCGGGCTAAGTACAATGCACTAAATCTAATCCTCGGGCATCAGTCCCCGGTTCTCGGATAGATAAGCCTCGGTTGTGAGGCTCGATGTCGGCCTCGCTATCAACCCTTCTCACTCCCCCCCAGT
Organism: Petunia secreta; assembly: GCA_029990175.1. Classification (NCBI taxonomy): domain Eukaryota; kingdom Viridiplantae; phylum Streptophyta; class Magnoliopsida; order Solanales; family Solanaceae; genus Petunia; species Petunia secreta. The sequence goes on along the minus strand of JARKIP010000022.1, from coordinate 44,706,418 downwards.
GTTCGGTTGTGAATCTTGATGAAGATCCGAGCACTGGAGTCGGTTCGCTTCGCTTCCTGAAAAGGTTAAGCAGAAGATGGAATGAGGAGTAAGTTAGTACATTGTTTTTCAATGCCATGAGAGCGCTGTTCGGCTCGGGGCTGTTTAAATTAAAAAAGAATCGAAATATATTTACCTCGGCTAAAAGTAATATCGCTTCAGGTGGGAGACATTCCAATTCAGCGGTTCGGGTTTGCCTTGCAGAGATTCGATTTGATAAGAGCCTTTTCCACCGATTGCTTTGACCCTGTAAGGTCCTTCCCAGTTTGCAATGAGTTTCCCCCTGTTGTCCTCCTTTGTTGATTGATTCACAGTTTTCAACACATAATATCCCACCTTGAAGTCCCTAAATTTAGCTTTCCTGTTGAGGTAAGCCTCGATCTGTCTTTTTTGGGCAGCAAGCCGAACCAAAGCTAATTCCCTCTTTTCTTCGAGCAAATCTAGCTCAATGCGCATCGCCTCTTGGTTGGCGTCTTCGGTTGTATAAGCATACCGAAGGCTTGGTTCGCCCACTTCTACCGGGATAAGAGAATCCATGCCATAGGCTAATGAAAAAGGGGTCTCACCGGTGCTGTTCTTCTCCGTTGTACGCATGGCCCATAGCACTCCATGCAGCTCCTCGGGCCAAGGGCCTTTCTTCTCATCAAGTCGTTTCTTCAAATTTTCAATTATGATCCTATTTGAAGACTCAGCTTGGCCATTAGCACTTGGGTGATATGGAGTCGAGGCTACCCTTTTGATTCCCCATTGTTTAAAAAAGTCAGTGATAGCAGCCCCCATGAATTGTTTGCCATTGTCACAAGCGATCTCTTTTGGGACGCCGAACCTATAGATGATATTCTTTCTAATGAAGTCGATTACTTGCTTTTGCTTCACTTCGGTGAGAGCTGCCGCTTCCACCCATTTTGTAAAGTAATCGGTCAGCACTAAGATGAACCGAACACCACCTTTTCCTTTGGGCAATGGTCCCACGACATCCATTCCCCATTTCATGAAGGGCCACGGTGATACCACCGAATGAAGAGGCTCGGCCTGTTGGTGGATCATCGGTCCGTGGCGTTGGCACTTATCACATTTTTGCACGAAGGCTTTCACATCGGCACTTATTGTGGGCCAATAATAGCCAGCTCTTAGCAATTTACGCACTAGGGACTTTCCCCCCGAATGGTTGCCACACTCGCCTTCGTGCACTTCGGCCATCACATACCTTGCCTCGTCGGGGCCCAAGCATTTGGCCATCGGGCCGCAGTACAATCGTTTGTACAGATTGCCCTCGATCAGGTGATACGATGCCGCTTGAGTTCGCAGCTTCCTATCTTCTTTTCTATTTTGGGGGACAGTCCCCGAGTCAAGATAGGAGATGAATTTGCTTCGCCAATCCCAACGATTATCCACGGAATTAACTTGTAGTTTCATCTCCCTCATTTGAGCTGATAGCAATCGAACCACCGAGTCAGTCCCCGAGTGGGCTTCATCGATTGCCGAACCAAGATTTGCCAAGGCATCAGCCTCGGTGTTCTCCTCTCGAGGTACTTGCTTAATCTGCCATTCTTGGAATTGTGTTAAAATCCTTTGTGCTCGATCCAAGTATAGCTGCATTCTGGGCTCTCGAGCCGTATAATCACCGAGGACTTGGTTGACCACCAATTGCGAATCGCACCTTAGTTCAATTCTTTCAACTCCCATTTCTTTAGCTAGCTCTAAGCCTGCTAGAGCTGCTTCATACTCTGCTTCGTTGTTGGTTACTTTTTTGAACCGAACCGAATGCCTGATTTTCTCCCCGGTGGGCGCCCTCAATACAATGCCTAACCCCGAACCTTTTGAATTTGTTGCCCCATCGGTATGCAGCACCCACAGTCCCGAAGGGTGCCCCTTTGCCGTTGAGTTCTCCTTTTCCGCCTCGGGCAAAATTCCAATGCTAAAATCAGCCACGAAATCCGCCAAGACTTGGGATTTAATGGCTGTTCGGGGTTGATAAGTGATGTCATATTCACTTAACTCAACCGCCCATTTAGACAATCTCCCCGACAACTCTGGCTTATGCAATATGTTTCTCAAGGGGAAAGTTGAAACTACTGCTATTGGATGGCATTGAAAGTAGGGGCGCAGTTTTCGAGCAGTAATTAGTAAGGCAAGAGCTAATTTTTCCAAGTGTGGATACCTGGTTTCAGCATCGAGGAGTTTCTTGCTTACATAATAGATGGGCTGTTGTTTGCCGTCTTCCTCTCAAACCAGCACCGCACTGACTGATACCTCGGACACTGCTAAATATACCAGCAATGTCTCTCCTTCCTTCGGCTTGGCAAGCAGAGGTGCGTTAGCCAAGTATTGCTTCAGATCTTTCAACGCCTGTTTACACTCCGGTGTCCACTCGAAGTGATTGTTCTTCCTCAGAACGGAGAAAAAGTTGTGGCATCGCTCCGAGGATCTTGAGATGAATCGACTCAAGGCAGCGACTCGGCCAGTTAAGCGTTGAACCTCCTTTACCCCGGTTAACTCTTCGGGGATTTCCTCAATGGCTCTGATTTTATCTGGGTTAGCTTCGATTCCACGCTCGGAGACAATAAAACCCAAGAATTTGCCCGATCCTACGCCGAAGGCGCACTTCTCAGGGTTCAATTTCATACCATATTGTCTCAATACAGCAAAAGCTTCCCTCAGATGATTCAAATGATCCTCGATTTGGATCGATTTGATGAGCATGTCGTCTATGTAGACCTCCATAGACTTCCCGATGTACTCTTTAAACATGCGACACACCAACCTTTGGTATGTCGCCCCGGCGTTCTTTAGACCGAAGGGCATTACTTTGTAATAGAAGGTGCCTCGGTCTGTGATGAACGAGGTTTTCTCTTCGTCCTTCGGATCCATGAGAATTTGGTTGTACCCCGAGTATGCATCTAGAAAAGTTAATAGTTTATGTCCAGCCGTGGAGTCTATTAACCTGTCAATTTGTGGTAGTGGATATGAATCTTTGGGGCAAGCTTTGTTCAAGTCAGTGTAATCCACGCACATTCTCCACTTGCCATTTTTCTTTGGCACCACCACAACATTGGCCAACCACTCAGGGTACTTCACTTCTCTGATGAAACCACTTTCTTGCAGTTTCGTGGTTTCGTCTTCGATTGCTTTCTTTTTGACCCCGGCGTGAGGCCTTTTCTTCTGTTTCACCGGGGTAAACTTTGGGTCTACAGTCAATTTGTGGGTCATGATCTCCGGATCGATACCCGTCATGTCTGAGTGCGACCAAGCAAAACAATCGTGGTTGGACTTCAAAACTTCTATTATTGCTTTTTTCGACTCCGCGTCCAACTCCGAGCCGACAAATACCTTCCTATCGGGGAAATCTTTCGATAGAGTGAAAGACTCCAACTCTTCAATAGTTGAGTCCTCGGCCTTCTGCTTCCGAGGCTCTTGAACACAAGCTGGAAGTTTTTCGTCTTCTCCTCGGGCGTCCTCCCCGCTTGACCCCGAACCCTGTAGTTGCTATTGTTTTGGCCCAACCGGGGCGACTCCACTTTTAAGCGCAACTGAATAGCACTCTCTTGCTACTCGCTGCTCCCCTTTGATCGATCTAACCCCCCAAGGCGTTGGGAACTTGATCACTTGATGTAAAGTGGAAGGAACAGCTTCCATGGAGTGGATCCATGGCCTTCCGAGGATCACATTGTAGGCTAGATCCTCGGGCATAACTTAAAACAGTGTCTCCTTGGTAACCCCTTCGGCGAATGTTTTGAGTGTGATCTCACCCAAAGTCTTCTCCGTGGAGTTGTTGAAGCCAGCTAACACTGTTGACTTGGGAACAACTTCACCCTTCAACCACATCTTCTTAACGGCCCCGTAGCTAATTATGTTAACTGAGCTACCGGGATCGATCAAGACTCTTTTGATATCGGAGTCATTGATCCTCAGCATGATGACTAGTGCGTCGTGGTGGGGGAACATCATCCCATCACAATCATCGTCATCGAAAACAATTTCTTTGCCCGAGCCTCCAACTCGAGTCCTTTTCTCCATGGTGATGGAGAGCTTAGCGAACTTTTTGGCAGCGGCGAAGTTCACGCCGTTCACTTCGGATCCCCCAGTGATGACATTGACTACTCTTTCAGGGGGTGAAGCCCGAGGTGGTTGTCCGTCACCTCGGTTCTTAGAAAAGTTGTCTTTTCCTTTATCAGTGAGGAAATCTGCCAAGACTCCTTTTTTCAGTAGGTGAGCCACCTCGAGGCGTAGGGCCTTGCAGTCCTCGGTTCTGTGGCCATAATCCGCATGAAATTCACAATGCAGATTCTGGTCCCTTTTGTTCGCCGGGATTCTCATATCTTTGGGAACTCTCACCCCAGCTGTCCCCTTTACGACGTCGACCAGCTCTGAGGTCGATATGTTGAAATTATAATCTTGGATCCGAGGAAGATCCTTTCTTGGGACCGAAGCGGAGCTCGAGGGATTTCTTTGGTTCATATTGGTTTGAACCTTCCCTCCAAGCCTTTGGCTTATATGAGATGTTGGGTATGAGTTACCGGGGTTGTTTCCCAACCTATGGCTAACATGTTGCCTCGGCGAAGTGTAAGGCTCATACCTCCCCTTCGAATTATTTCGTGGCGCCTCGGCGCGATTTAAAGTATCACCTCGGTTTTGATAACCTCGGTTCTTGAACTCCGCCTCCTCCAGTCTGATTTTGGAGTAAGCTCTTCTATATAGATCCTCCCACGTCAGGACCTGATACTGTTGCAACTCTTTGCGCAATTCAGCTGCAGCACCTGAATTGCGACTATTGATACCTTTTTCGAAGGCCATGATAGCCAAGGTGTCATCCATTCGAGGCAACTCCATGCGTTCAGCATGGAATCGCTCGAGGAACTCTTTAAGTGGCTCACCAGAGCGCTGCTTCACTTCACATATATCCTCCTTCCTCTGGAGGATCTTTTGCGCGCCGGTGTGAGCTTTGACAAAGGCGCTGGATAGCTCTTTGAACGAGGAGATTGACCCCGCTGGTAAGCACAAATACCACCGAAGAGCACCTTTTTCTAATGAACTACCAAACTTCTTTAAGAACATCGACTCGAGCTGTGTGGATGTCAAGTCGTTGCTCTTTACCATGGACATGTATTCCCTAATGTGTTCCTTGGGATCAGTTGTCCCATCGTATTTTTTAAGGAATGTGAGTTTGAAACCCACAGGTGTTGGAGCTGGGGCAGCTTCGGGCTTATAGGGCTGCTCCCTATATTGCTCGATGTCGAGGTCATCTTCCTCCTTGCTTATCCCTGGTACGCCTTCGAGACGCTTTTCCACGCGCGCCTCGATGCGCGCCTCGATCTCTCTACTCATTCTTTCAACGTCGACCAAAGACGTTGTTTCAGCCACGGTGGGAAACGTCCCGAAGTGTGGCGATGCAGTTGGGTTATTCCCCGAGCCCCCAGACGTGGCTCCATTGTGAGGTCTCCCTGTTGTCGCGCCCGGAGGAACGAAAGGCGGGGTGCCTCCACCAGGAGCCGAAGGCTGGGTGCCGTTTGGGGCGGCGCTATTTCTCACTTCCAACGAAGCGCGAAACTCGGCGTTGATACTAGCCTGCTCATCCTGCTTACTTTGGAGAGCTTTTAGTGTGGTGACAACATACATTTGAAACTCTTCGGTTGTCATTGGGGTGAAGGATTGTTGGTTCGTCGGAACGTCAACCCGATCACCATTACCGCCACTGTTGTTATCAGCCATGACGTTGGGTCATAAATTTCTTAACAAAAAACAGATTTTGAACTTTGGAACAAAGTGTTATTGCTTATATCCCCACAGACGGCGCCAATTTGTATGGCCCTAAATCGTTTTTAGGTACACAAATCGAATTTGGATTCGAATATAAGCAAATCTTTGTATCAAAGCAGTAAACGATGCACGAAATAGATGAAAAATGCGTAAAATAACTTGCTTTCAATATATGGATGTTTAGTACAAATTTGGGCAGAGTTTCGGTATATATTTCTGGATGCCTATTACATGAAACGAACTGCTATTTATAGATATAAGCCTCTGCCCATGATCTCCACTATCTATTGCCATGTTGTCCCACGATCTTGAGGTGTAGTGGCTGAGTTAGTGGGGTGAAGTAGTGGGCTGCAAAGCCGGACGAACCGAGGAGGATCCACCGAGGTGAGAGTTTGCGACCTCGGTGGCTTGGCCCCGTTGCTTGACCGAGGCGATGGTTACCGAAGCTCAGCTCATGGCTCGCCTTCGGTGACGCATCTTCGGTTCCAAGGCTTCGGCGACTCGCTCAACCGCTTCGGCGATTGCTTAGTCGCGACGTGTTCGGTCGTTGGGATTTGCGTGACCGGGGCAAATCGCCGCGGGTCGATTTTTACCCAATACATACATGAGAAACACAATTGCAACGACAAGAAATATATGTGAGCGTGAACTGTAACAATTTAAAATTTATAGTAGAGTAATTCTAATAATGTGTCATATTATATTTCAAGTTCTTTTTGCATTTCTATTTAGAGGAAACAATGGGAATAATGAGAATCTTTAATCGTGTCTTTTCCCTTTTAGACAAATATTTAGGAGAGCGTTATACTGAATAGTTTTATGCCGACTAACTGTTAGTCTCATATTGTGTGGCTTTCAAACTTTTAACTATATAATAAATGTGAGTTCTCAAGTCTTTCGTCATCCATCCTTGTATTTAAGTAAATAAAATCAACATTGAGGTCAACTATAACCCTTGTACTCTAACTATGATTACATGTGTTAATGGTTGAAATACCCACGTGGAACTATTGTTCTTTCCCGTATTCACTCTCTAAGCCATGTATTCCCCCCAAAATTAAAAAAAAATAAAAATACACGTATTCCACTCTTCAATGTTGCAATGGAGAAGCTGCTACTAATCTCACTTTCTTCTGACTTTCCTTTGCTCTTTCCAAGACATTCAATTGATTCTCTTTCAAATTGCCATTTTTTCGAGTTGTTTCGGTCGATGCTCTACATCTAAGTAAGTGGTGAAGAAAGAGGCTTAGGGACCTCTCAAGTCTTTAGAAAAGGAAAGGGGATTTCAATTTCTTTTCCATTTTCTTTTATTGCCCGTGTGTCATTAGAGGGGTAATTAATTGGCGTAGGGACCAAACAGCAAATATTAAAAGTTAGAAAAAGGTAAAGCAAAATCAGCCTCTCTCTCTCTCCCCACTTGCAACTGACACAATACACTTCCCCAAACTCATACTCATCCATTTCTCTCTGTTCTCTCCCCTCTTGCAAATTCAAAAATCACAACTGTTCACCATCGATTTTCTTCTTGTTTTCTTCGATTTCCGTCGAATTTGTTGTGATTCAAGATCGATTGTTGCATATTTCCGTTCATCAACTTAAAATAGGTACTTTTTCAACTTTTTTAAAGCAAAAACAAGAACATGGTTCGTTTGAAAATCCTTGTTTCGTTTTTCTGGTTTGGGTTTATTTTCTGAGTTTGTGTATAGATTTTCTGGTGCAAATTCATTTGAAAACCCAGAATACACTGATTTATATCGTGTCTTCGGTTCTCACGAAAACAATATGTGTAAACATCTGAAATATGTGTAAACATATTTGCAAATGTGTACACATCTTTACAGAAGTGTAACAAAAAATGAGTATGGATCTGAAAAAATGGGCACAGATCTGCAAGATCTGTACACGTATTTTTTATTTGTACACATACTGTTATATGTGTACACATATTCTTGATGTGTGTACACAGTAAATGATGTTCGAAAAAGCTATATTATTTTTACACATATTCTTGATGTGTGCACATATTAATAATATGTGTACACATATAAGTATATGTGTACACATCAAGAATATGTAATTCAGTTGGAAGCTGTGTTCGTTTAATCTTACTTGATGTATTCTCTTTATATGCTTTGCAGATACAATGGTTAGCACACGTCGTGGGAAGCCTAGTGGTAACACTAACAGGGGTGGCAAAAGGCTACGTGATGAAATAAGCGACACTTCTGACTAGGCTAGCAAAAGAACGAGAGCTTCCAGCGGTAGAGAACGATCAAATGAGGTCCAATCTGAGAGCCAGGCGAGTATAGATATGTGTGCATGTGTAGACGTTAATAAAATCCTTGGAGAAGTTAATCAACAAGCTGCACTTATAGATAGTGGAGAGAATGTGGAGAGAGTAGATGAAAGAGAGACTGAGACTGGTGATCGAGAAAAAGCTGGTGGAAAAGTTGTTAGTGATAGTGAAAGAGAAAGAGAAGAAGGTGGTGCTAGTGTTAGTGGGAGGGATAATCGAGAAGAAAAAGGTGTTGATGCTAGTGGAGTACAAAAAGAAGGAGGTGTTGGTGGAAGTGATGGAGGAGAAGGAGGACAACAAGTTGTTGCTATTGGAAGTTGTGGAGGAGAAGCTAGTGGAAAAGCTGTTAGTGGTAGTGGAGGTGATAGAGAAAGAGAAGAAGGTGGTGCTAGTGTTAGTGGGAGGGATAATCAAGAAGAACAAGGTGTTGAAGGTGCTGGTGGAGAACAAGGACTAGAAGGTGCTGGTGGGGAAAAAGAAATAGAAGAAAAACGTGCTGCTACGAGTAGATGGAAGATGTTGTTAGAGAGTATGGCACAGGATATGGATGATAATCTTGTGGAGACTAAGGGTAATGTTAGGGATAATGATGCTATAGAGACTGAGGATAAGGCTGGTGATGATAAAGTTGATGATGATGAGGAGACGATTGTTGAAGGAGTTAATGCTGCAAGATCTGTTGAGGCAGCAGCCCCAGCAGAGGTAATTGTTTATGTGCACACATTTAAATAAAGTCTACATATAAGAAATATGTTTACACATCAGTAATATGTGTACCCATATTTATTACGTGTAGACTTTATTCCTATATGTACTGTAATAGATGACGTTTGAAAACATTTAACTAATCAATATCTCTAAATCAATTCATTGCAGGTTGAGGAGGGCACTGTGACTTTCCAGCCTGATGTGAATCTCAGGACGTTTATGGAGGAGCAAGGAGAGTTCACCATGATCAAGGTCACACAAAGATCCTCCCTTGCTGGGGATATGAAGAGGTTGAGAGATGCCTTGATAAAATTGGAATATTATGATGAGTTTAAAAAATCAGTGTTTGGGCACTTGCATGAGCTAAGTGATAAAGCAATTTTTCCTCCAAGATTAGTCCATGGGCTTCGATTGCGGACCATAACATGCAAGAAGAAGATGGAGTTGTGGGTCAAATTCAATGGACTTCCTGCTCGGTTTGGCATGAATGAATTTGCAATAATGATGGGATTGTCATGCCACGATTACCCCAGTGATCTTTATTTGGAGGATGTGAAAGAGAATGGGCAATCGATGTGGGACGTTTTAATCGAGAAGAATGGAGGAAAAAGAGCTGTTTCAGGAGGTGAGCTGTTGAATATTATAGAGCATAGTGATCTTGATTCAAGAACAAAGTATCGACTTTCCCTCGCTTGGTTTCCGCATTCAATCTTATGCTCAAAGGATTTGTGTACGAGTATCGATCCTTTGTTTGTCTGTTTAGCTTCTAGGCCCACCACGTACTTTGCAAAGTATCCTTGGGGAAGAAAAAGCTTTGAGATGACAATACAGAGCCTTGTCGCCCCAATGAACATAGAAAAGAAAGGATACAACCTCTATGGCTTCCCATGGGCATTCGTTGCATGGGCATATGAAGCCATTCCATCCCTTCGGCACCCTGGATATGATGATAACCCTACAGAACCAAGAATGTTAAGATGGATCCCTACAAAGCAGGTGAGGGACTGTGTTCAAATCCTTCGCCATGTTGATAACCCGATTAGTGATTATTTAACAATTTCCTTTCTGTATGTACACATATAATTAATATGTGTACACATATTAATTACGTGTACACATATTATCGATGTGTACACGTATTCATGATGTGTACACATAAAGTAATATGTGTACGCGTAAATAATATGTGTACACATTTTTTTATATTCCTCAGGTTGATTTATTATTATTTTTTTAAATTTTGGTTGGGACGGGTTGTAGGTTGTAATCCCAATTCTTGTGCCTACTCAAAGGGAGAGTAGAAAGGTTTTCATAAAAAATCTGGTGCCGTTTGTTGATGAGGAGGATGCATTGATTGATGAACTGGTGGCTAGACTTATTGGTGCGCAAAGATTGAGGTTGGGGGAAGTTGAAGTTAGAAATGCAACAAAAGTTGTTGGGTATGATGCTGCAGTGGCAGGTGATAGGGTTATTGTTCCAGAGCAGAGTGAGAGAAGAAGAGTACCAGAGCAAAGTGATGGAAGAGGCAATGTTGCCGATAATGTTGTCGGAATGAGTGTGGATGATAGAGACAGAGAGCAGGTAGAGTTTAGTGGTGGTCGAAGGAGGCTTTTTGAATTTTCTGGAGGTGAGGCTGGTGAGAGCACCTCCAAAAGACATGGATGCAGCAGTTGTAAGCTGTGTGAAGTCTGCAAGGAAGAAAAAGAGAGTCAACAGAGGTTGTTAATGGAGTTGAAGGAGAATATGGTGTTCCTGAGGAAGTGTGCTGAGGAGAAGCCGAAGAGGACAGTGTATCCTTCGAGGGCAAGGATGTCTCCTTATGTTGCATCATTGAAGAAATCAAAGAAAACCACAAGGGCGAGGTCTGCTGCAAGGGCTAGGGTTGCAGCTGTTGAAGTACAAGAGAGACTGCCTGTTGATCTCTATAGGCCAATGGATCCAACTAAAGAGGCTGGATTCCTAGCATACATGAAGGAGAGAAACATGGAGAAGCGCAGCTTTCTGGGTCACGAGTACAAATATAGGGACTTCCAAGATGTAATCCGCATGAAGAAGTGGATGGAGAGTCAGGTATTCTACAGGGCAAGTATTATTGGTGTTTGCACACCTAAAAAATATGTGTACACAACAATAATATGTGTACACCTAAAAAATATGTGTACACAATAGTAATATGTGTACACATATTTAATATGTGTACACGTATTCTTGTTGTGTACATCTCAAATATGTGCCTGTTATTTTTGTTTTGTTATATTCATCTTGTTTTTATTTTTTCTTTTCCATTATCTTACAGCATGTTGATGAAATTCTGAACTTGATGCGGATAAGGCACAAGAACTTCCACAGGCACTACAACAAGACCGATGTGATCTTGGATATGAACTTCTGTACTAAATTGACTGCAGCGCACCAATTTTTTATAAAGAATGCTGGTGAATTGGGGATTTCATTTGATGACTGCATGAAGTTGAAGAAGTATGAGGAGGGGCTCCTGGATTATGCTAGTGGAAAGTTGCCTTATCCTGGTGGACGCAAGTGGGATGGTGCCAAGAGGATATTTACTATCCTTAACATTGATAAAAGGCATTATCTCACATGTGTATTTTTACTTGAGCAGGGAAAGATTGAGCTTTATGATTGCAACGTGGGGGTTTATAGTGAAGATGCATTAGCTCCATATGTCTTGCCTATTACAATTATGTTCCCAAAGTTCTTGCGTGATTGTGGTAAATTCAAACATTTACCAGAAGCCATCTTGAATGCAGACTTGTGGGGTTATGAACGAGTCAAGAATCTTCCAAGGAACGAAACAGGTACTGCGTGTGGGGGGTATTCGCTTATGTTCATGGAGCATCTCTTGACAGACACCCCAATGACGTTGTTGCATGATAGTTCAATGGAAGATATGAGAAAGAAGTGGGCTGTAGACATATTCTATGAGGAAATGGAGCCTTAAGTGGTGTTGGATGAACTACTTTGATTGGTCTGTATTTAAGGATGATTTTAATCTTTTTTCGTTTTTGTTGTTATGTATGGATAATTTTAATCTTTTTTGATGTCTTGGTTAGACTAATCCTTATGACGTTTATATTGAATGCAGTACATAAGCTTTTATGTCTACACATGTTAACTATGTGCAAAAATTACTTGCGTATTTTCTCCTTTGTAATTTGCACAAGTCCATAATACACATAAAAAATATGTGTACACGTAAACAATATGTGTAGGTAATTACTTGTATAATTTGCACAAGTCCATAATACACATATAAAATATGTGTACGCGTAAAAAATATGTGTAGGTAATTACTTGTATAATTTGCACAAGTTCATAATACACATCAGAAATATGTGTACACGTACAAAATATGTGTACACATCAGTAATATGTGTACACATATAACTTTACAAGAGGACGGTTAAAAAGCATAAAAGGCGGATAATAAAACTAGGGCAGTTATAAAAATCGTAGTTTCACTAAAAATAACCTAATGCAACCCTTCAATAAACCGTCCATAACACATAAAGATGAAAGGACACAATCCTTCACATCCTTGCTCTATAAATAGTCAAAAATACTCTCTCATACTCACGCAAGCAAAAAAAATTCCAGTATCTATAGCAAAAACAGCAAAAATATCATGGCAAGACGTCCAATTATAAAGATGGAAGACTTGAAGAAAGATCTTGATGAAATGAAAGAAGCCCTAATTGAAGCAAGAGACCGCCAACTTATGGATATAAGAAGGATTAAAAGGATCTTTGAACTACTCCTAGCACCTTTGGGCAAGTCCCTGAAGGACATCTACTACACTCCATCCAACTCTCCACCTCGCTCCGGCTTTGAAAATTAGAATATATAATGTTAAGTTCCATTTTTATTGTGAAATCCGAGTTATGTCTTAATTTTAGTATATGTGAAGTCTATGATTATATGTATTTGAATCAATCTTAAAGTCCTCTATTATCATGTTTCTATGTTTAAATGAAAGTTATTTGAGTGTTCAAATGAGTTCTCATGCATTAATTGTGCTTTTGGCTGTTGATAATGATTGAACATACTCACACATAACTTTACGTGTACACATAAAATTTATATGTGTACACATATTGTCATATTGATTCTCAAATATCTCCAATCTTGGTTAATTGGAGTGTCTACAATGGGGAATCCATGTTTCTATGTTGAAATGGAAGTGGTTTGAGTGTTCAAATGAGTTCTCATGCATTCCCCATCATTGGAGCATTAGAATCTAAGGATTTGGCCTTTTCATTCGACAGTAGTTGTCATATTGATTCTCAAATATCTCAAATCTTGGTTGTTGAGGTGCCTATTATGGGGAATCCATGTTTCTATGTTGAAATGGAAGTGGTTTGAGTGTTCAAACGAGTTCTCATGCATTCCCCATCATTGGAGCATTAGAATCTAAGGATTTGGCCTTTTCATTAGACAGTAGTTGTCATATTGATTCTCAAATATCTCAAATCTTGGTTGTTGGAGTGCCTATTATGGGGAATCCATGTTTCTATGTTGAAATGGAAGTGGTTTGAGTGTTCAAACGAGTTCTCATGCATTAATTGTGCTTTTGGCTGTTAATAATGATTGAATATACTCACACATAACTTTACGTGTACACATAAAATTTATATGTGTACACATATTGTCATATTGATTCTCAAATATCTTAAATCTTGGTTAATTGGAGTGTCTACAATGGGGAATCCATGTTTCTATGTTGAAATGGAAGTGGTTTGAGTGTTCAAATGAGTTCTCATGCATTCCCCATCATTGGAGCATTAGAATCTAAGGATTTGGTCTTTTCATTAGACAGTAGTTGTCATATTGATTCTCAAATATCTCAAATCTTGGTTGTTGGAGTGCCTATTATGGGGAATCCATGTTTCTATGTTGAAATGGAAGTGGTTTGAGTGTTCAAACGAGTTCTCATGCATTCCCCATCATTGGAGCATTAGAATCTAAGGATTTGGCCTTTTCATTAGACAGTAGCTGTCATATTGATTCTCAAATATCTCAAATCTTGGTTGTTGGAGTGCCTATTATGGGGAATCCATGTTTCTATGTTGAAATGGAAGTGGTTTGAGTGTTCAAACGAGTTCTCATGCATTCCCCATCATTGGAGCATTAGAATCTAAGGATTTGGCCTTTTCATTAGACAGTAGTTGTCATATTGATTCTCAAATATCTCAAAACTTGGTTGTTGGAGTGCCTATTATGGGGAATCCATGTTTCTATGTTGAAATGGAAGTGGTTTGAGTGTTCAAATGAGTTCTCATGCATTCCCCATCATTAGAGCATTAGAATCTAAGGATTTTGTCTTTTCATTAGACAGTAGTTGTCATATTGATTCTCAAATATCTCAAATCTTGGTTGTTGGAGTGCCTATTATGGGGAATCCATGTTTCTATGTTGAAATGGAAGTGGTTTGAGTGTTCAAACGAGTTCTCATGCATTCCCCATCATTGGAGCATTAGAATCTAAGGATTTGGCCTTTTCATTAGACAGTAGTTGTCATATTGATTCTCAAATATCTCAGATCTTGGTTAATTGGAGTGTCTACAATGGGGAATCCATGTTTCTATATTGAAATGGAAGTTATTTGAGTGTTCAAATGAGTTCTCATGCATTCCGTAATATGCTTTTGGCTGTTGATAATGATTGAATGTACCCACACATAATAATTACGTGTACACATATCATACTACGTGTACACATATAATAATATGTGTACACGTATATAATATGTGTGCACATATAAAGTTTATGTGTACACATAATTAATATGTGTAAACGACTTTTAATTATTTTTTGTAATCTACCCACACACCGGCAAGATGTGTACACGTCATACGAGATGTGTACACATATTATATGATGTATACACATAAGTTATATGTGCACAGTACATTAATTTTTTTAGTGTTTCTATCTATCATGTTATTATTTTGTTTGTTCGTTTTATGCTGAAGGATAAAGAAACAATAGGTAATATGTGCACAAAAGACATACGAAATAGAAAAATAGATAAAAAACAAATAGGACCGATAAGTTTACAATTGGTTACAAATACAAGAAATGAACATATAGGGGCCTCCAGAATCTACAACCCTCCGCTGAGGACATGTTGTTTTCTTATGGCCAAGTCTCTTGCATATTCCACATCTATTCTTCCTACTTGTGAATGCTTCACCCACCGAAGGCATTCGCTTGGTCTTCCTTCTTCCTCGTGTGATTTTACAAAAGGCGGCTTTATCTTACTCTCATAAAGCTCTGGTGGTGCATTCCACAACTCCTCTGCAATCATTGGATAGATTAAGCCGTCATACGCAAGAATGTATGCATTTGTAGAATAATACCCTGATGTATATTGGTATATCTCGTTCCCAAACTCAAACGCTCCTCCATATCGACATCTTAAGGCTGCCATAGCATGTGCACAAGGTAGTTCGTCCAAATCAAACCTTTGACAAGAACAAGTCCTTTGAATTAGATCGACACTAACAACCTCATCCCCAGTACCGACATTGTAAACATCATTGCCAACACAACAAACGTAAAGCTTGTTGCCCTCTGTGACATTTTTCCTTAATATTTGTTCAATCGAAGGAACACATGGCTTTGAGTGTTGTAAGAACATGGTACGCCTATGATGAAACTTTTTAGAAAAATTCCTCAAAATTCCATTGAACATTGCAACAATGGGATATTCTCTTTCATCCTTTAGCATTGCGTTAATTGACTCAGCAATGTTTGAGGTCATCACACCAAACCTACACATATATAACTGATTCTTACAACGTGTACATATGATTCTGCATTTATTTAAATGACTATACATGAAGTATTATGTGTACACATATACTTTACGTGTACAAATATGGCTAATGTATAACATGACTACACAAATAAAGGATGTGTACACATATTTAATATGTGTACACATAAGAGCAGTATGTGTACACATATTAAATATGTGTAGAAAGTATTACCTGCGGCCTGGAAAAAAGGCTCTGCTCCAGTGCTCAAACCCAACCTGCTCAAGATATGTGGCAACCCTTGGGCACAATGAACGAATTTGCTGGAAATGTTCCTCGAACTCAGTGGGCGTATATGATTCGGCTGCTTTATAAAAATAGGATACAAATTCACCACAATGAAGCTTTGCACGAATGCTTTCAGCCAAGTGCCACTTGCAAACTCCATTATTAGCTTGTGGAAAATACTTCGAAACTGCTTTTGGGATGCTTGTATGCCTATCAGAAACAACACACAACTCATCGGTACTTGGGAGTATACCGACCAAATTTTCAAAGAAGTAATCATAGGAGGCATCACATTCCACGTTTACAACACAAAATGCCACAGGAAAAATATGCGTCTCCGAGTCTTGTGCCATGACAGACAACAAAACTCCCCCATACTTCCCCGACAAATGAGTTCCGTCTACGGCGATGACTTTCCTCATATGCGCAAAACCCGTTATCCATGCACCAAGAGCTACAAAAAAATACATAAACCTTTGGTTGTCATCAACCTTCAATGCTATATGTGTACCCTCATTTGTCGTCCTGAGCATATAACGGTACGCATCCAATATCGCATAACTGTGCTCCGGAGTCCCTCTTGTCAAAGCCTTTGCAATAACAGTCCCCATCCGGCACTTCCAATAACTAATGTTACAACCCAAATCCCTACGGACAGCAGCTTTAACATCCTTTATTGATATACCTTTTCCTTTTCCCTCTTCATAACTACTTTTCAAGTATGAACCGATGAGTTCCGCAGAGGCGTGTGGGTGATTACTTGAAAGATGCTCTAACCCGTACGAATGCTTGTTCCTGTACACAGTAATGATGAACCTATCACTGTCTACGTACTTTATGGCCCGGATCCACCACTTGCAGCTCTGATTTACACATCTCACACAAAAAACTTTTTTTGTATTCTTCACTTTCTTGAAACAATAATGCTTCTTCACTGCAGCAAGCTGCAAGGCATTTATTAAGTTGCGCTTGTTTTTGAAGGTTAAACCCTTATAAAAATCAGTGCCGTCGTCGTCCCCGTCCCTTTGAATGCTGCAGCCTGCTTCAGAACCTCCAACAATAACCGTATTGCTCTCAACTACAGGAGTCGGACTGAATTCTATTTCTTTTCTTCTTCTTCTTCTTCTTCTTCTTCTTCTTCTTCTTCTTCTTCTTCTTCTTCTTCTTCTTATACTTCTGCTTCTGCTCCTCCACCTTCACCTCCTTCGTGTGTTTCTCCAACATTTTCTTCTTCTTCTTCTTCTCCTTGATTTAGTGGATTTTCCATATTCAACGGATCTGGTAGATCCATGTCATCCCATCCACTAGTAGAAAAATCATCACACATCCCATCATTACGCACAGGTTGTTCATTTGAAACCTCTACAGACGTATCAGCCAAACATACCCTTAAAGTAGACCTATTTCCAGATCCGTCGACATCGGCAAGGTAAACAAGGAGATCCTCGTCGTTCTTTATTTTACAAGGATGACTCTTTTGCTTTGAACAGATGCTAAGCATGTATGTAATGCAAAGATCATTTGGATCATGACTTCCTCCACATCTAGTAATGATCTTGTTAACCAACTCAGAATACGTAACATCGTTATTCGAAATAACTGGTACCGTCTCCCTTGTCATCGAAATCCACGTGAAACATTCTGGGGTCTCAACCCATTCACCAAGAAAATCAACTGCTAACAGTAGTACAGCCATTTATGGTGCAAAAATACCTAGAAGCATCAGAAATTGATATGCATTAGAAGCTGAAAACACAGTTGAGATATTTTCACGTATAAAGTAAAAGATGTGTACACATATTTTTTTGATGTGTACACATACTTTGAATGTAAAGCAAGAAAAAGATGCTACGTCGTCTGATGTGTACACGCATATGTTGATGTGTACACATATTTATTATGTGTACACGTCAATATAATATGTGTACACATACACGTATATTTGAAGTGTACGAACAAAAAGGATGCAACGTCAGCTGATGTGTACACATTATATATTATGTGTACACACAATTTTTATGTGTACACATATATTTAATGTGCAGGGTTCAACTTAATATGATGTGTACACGTCTCTCATTATGTGTACACATAATCTTCGCATCCGTACACATCAGCTGCCCAGAATTTACATTTTTCATAAAATGCAGAAACGAAACTCAGAAATCACAAAACAAACTGCATTATACAATGAACACTTACCAGAGCTCCTTTCAAGCGAAAAAGTGATAGATCTTCAAAAGGGGTTTAAATCGCGGAAAACAATATTTGGAAAAAGCTTTTCGATTTGAATTGGAATGGGTTTAAATCGGATTTGGGATCAAGAAAAGCTTAAAATACCCATTAATGGAGTGTTTGATTCGAAGCGAAATTGAAAAAGAAAAAAAAAACGCGGCAAATAGCTAGCAGCGCAGCTGCAAAAAAAATTGGGGAAAGAAGAAGAAGAATGGAGGAGAGAGAAATGTAGGTTTTTTTACCTTTTTTGGCTGCTGATTTATATATATATATAGAGGGGCCATTTTGCACTTATTAAAACTTTGAGGGTGGTTTTAATAGGACCACATAACTATCCTTAATTGTTAATTAGAGGGGTATCCCCCTCACCCAATTTTTTATAACTTTGTCCCCTTTTTTTCTTTTGGGGTCTCAAAAGTCCCTTCACCCAAAGAACCCAAGTAAGTGTGAGTTCTTTTGGCATTATTGTTTTTTTTTATGAAGCATCTCACTGTTGCTTGGAAATTCATTAAAACTTTGTAAACGTTTTGTTCTTTCAAATAGTATCTTTATTGGATTCTTACTTGCATGTTAATAATTGTTGGAAAAATCTGTGATAACTTTCTTTTCATGAATGTGATTATTTGTTTAGAAATAGTGTAATGAAACATAGAAGAATTTTGGTGCATCAAAGGTATTTTACGCTATGGTTGTAACAAGAGAACAATTTCTACTGTTTTCTTCTTCCACATTTGTTCTGTACTGTACAATACATCATTTTGTATTCCTAAAGGTGCATCATTTACATAGACATGACTAGTGAACATTATATTACTATGAGTTATGTATCAGGTTAGTCTTGGTACGTATTTTTATGGTCTTCACATTTTGCACCATAACTGTATGGATGATTTCAAGTTTACCCTGTTAGAATATTGTAGGGAAGACCTTTTTTGGTACTTTAGAGAATTTATTCTGCATATGATGCCTAATTGTTTTTTCGGTAATTAGTATATGTTACTGTAATACCCCATTTAAAAATAAGGGCAGGATAGTCTTTTCACAAAAAAAAAAAAAAGAACAAAAAAAAAAAAATTTAAAACAGCCAAAGCCCAATAGGACTTTGGCAGAGTCAGACGCAGAGAAACAAAGGGGATTAGGGGAACCTTAAAGCTTCAGCCGAAGCACTTAGACAATCAGAAACAAAAATCAAAGGAAAAGTTGGAAAGAAAATTCAGAGAAGCAAGAAAAGGAAGGAGAAACTCAAGGTAATTGTATATTTCACTTCTTTATGAGGAGTATCCTTATGAATTTAGATGAAATTTTAATGGGTTACATTAAAATATTAAGTTTGGAAAAATTTGTATTCAGAGATTTTGATTACCTGGGCAGAGAAGGCTAAGGGAAATCTAAGATTTATGGCTAAGATTAATTCCTTTACTCCACACTCAGCCTCTTAGCATTATTAATTGTAGTTAGCTAATTGTTAAACAAATCAGAGAGGGGAAACCTAGGAAATATTGTAATACACTAGCACAATAGGGACATGGTTAATGGGTAATCGATGTTAGTTATAAATTATCTTAAACAAGAAAAACTAATACGAGATCGATATAATGTGATTATAGATTGACTGGACGAGGTGTTGGATTGCCGTGGAAGATACGCTTAAGCTACGCGCGTTTGTACTGTGAGTGATGACCTTACTGCAATTTGTATTTCCATAACCTGCATGGTTTCTACTTGATTTTGAAGTAAAATGTGTTACTGAATATTTTGAATTGCATGGGACAAGTCCTTTTACAAGATATGTACCGAAATAATTATTTGAATTATTTTACCGTTAGAAGATTTGATTTTTACCGCTACTTGACATGTTTTACCGCTATTTGGAATATTGTACTGTTACTTGAAATGCCCCTTTACTTTGTATAGAAAACATATATTTTGGGATGAGCCTTGACAGACCCCGTAGCTAACGACGGGTACGTTAGACCTGGTGCACCTTGAATACTCCGGATTACCGTTACAGTCCTTGCTAGTGGGAAGGTAGAACTAGCTTACCGTTACTGATTTCCTCAAGGAGGAATTTATATTGATTACATGGTTTGTTCTTGGAAATCTCCCTAACCCATATACTCGGTGTAATATAGTGATTACTGGATTTGCTACTGATTTTATATTGATTACTGTTTACGAGAAGTACTTGAAAAGACTGATTTCTGTTTGTTATTCTGAAAGTGAAAACTAAATTATATGTATATTTCTGCATAAGATACACTGGCATGTTTTTGACTTGTCCCCACTTAAAAAAAGTTGTGGTTAAGCGTTATTACTCACTGAGTTGCGACTCACTCCTCGCTATATTTTTTTCTTCCAGATACAACAGGTGCCGTAGGCGAGGATCTTCATTCTTAGAGTCGCGAGTTGACAATCCTGGTGAGCCCCGCATTAGTTCGCGTGGGCAAGAGCTTTATTTATTCATTATTGTCTTTCTTTGAAACTCTTAGAGTCGCTCCATTTAGTCATTGATTTAGTCATTGATTTAGTCATTGATTTAGTCATTCATTTTGTCATTTGTTAGTCATTCGTTTAGTCAGTTGGGTAACCAGTTGGATGGTTCATTAATAAGCTACTCTTGCGAGTATTTGGTGTCTATGGACTTACTACAACCCTGTTAGATTGTTCTCGTAGTAATTGGAAATAAACGTAGTATTTTATTATTATTGCGTAATAGTATTGGTTGTTGGCTGGTTTTCTGTTTGTTTTAAAGCAGGTAAAATTTTGGATAGGCCTAAAAAACAGGGGAAACTCTGCCCGATTTTCTGTAGAATTTTGATAAGGCTTGTTTAGGGACTTAGTTCCTAAGCGCCGGTCACGGTTCCAAACTGGGTCGTGACAAAGTTGGTATCAGAGCCCTAGGTTATTCCTGTGACTAATGGAGCACACGTCAGTAGTAGAATCTCTATTATGGTTATGTTGCCGGCCATTCCCATAATCGTTATTCTGTGAGGGCGTGATAGGATGTTTCGTGTCTTTCCTTCTTTCTTGTTCCTTCCGTACGTGTGAGACGACTACTGCTAAATAGATGAATCTAACGTTAGTTATTCTATTACTCAGATGGCTGGTAAGACAAGATCTAAAAAGGCGGCCCGAGCTGCTCCGAATTCCTCCACTGCTGGGCCGTCATCTACCTCGGCTAGAAAAGGAGGTAATACTCAGGGACGAGGCCAAGCTACTGCTACGAGGGCTGGTGTTACTACAAGAGCTACCAGAGAGCCTACTCCAGAAATTGAGGATATTCCACCTTCACCGTCATATGAGAATGCTACTATTGAGGCACTTAATGCTATGCAAAGGTCCATTGAACTCTTGAATGCCAGAATGGATAGACAGGAAAGGGCTAGTCAACAGAATGTTGCTCCAACGCAACCTCAGGCACCTACACTGGCTCAGACTCAGACACAGACTCAGTCTCAGAGTCAGACTCAGACACAGACTCAGGCTCAGCCACAGACTCAGGCTCAGAGACAGACTCAGATTTTTGGTAACAGAGAAGTGTCCTTACCAGAGTTCTTGAAACTGAAACCACCAAGGTTCACGGGTTCTGACACTACAGAGGATCCTCAGAGTTTCTTGGATGGTACACTTAAGGCGTTGCGTGCTCTTGGATGTTCTAGTGAGAGATCCGTGGAACTTGCAGCATACAAGTTGGAGGATACAGCTAATACTTGGTATGAAACTGTACTTTTAGAAAGGCCCACAGAAGCAGCACGATTGACATGGGATGAGTTTACTAAGTTGTTCATGGATCGCTTTCTCCCTGAAAGTCTGAGGAAGGAGTACGCTAGGCAGTTTGAGAGATTAGTTCAGACTCCAGATATGGATGTATCGACATATAACACTAAGTTTACTAAGCTGGCTAGATATGCACCTAACTTAGTGCCTAATGAAACATCTCGGGTTCAGAGGTTTGTTGATGGGTTGGTTGATCGTTTATTCAATGCAGTTGCTCCGCAGATGAAGAATCTGAATTACTCTGATGCACTCGACCTTGCCAGAAAGATTGAAAACAGGGGTCGTGAATCACGGGCAGCTAAAGATTCCTATAAGAAGGCTAAGACTGGGGGATCTTTCACTGAGGGAGTTAGCACAGACCGCAGAGCAGGGAATCAGGTACAGCGACAGGGTTTTCAGACAGGGACAAACTTGGTTTCCCAGCCATCCGTTAGAGCACCTCCTCACAAAGATAATGCAAAAGGGCTACCATTATCATCTGGACATCATAGCTCTGGACAGATATATGCTACTGATTCAGTATGTCAGACTTGTGGTAGATCACATTGGGGTCCGTGTCGTGTTCTGACTGGAGGGTGCTTCCGGTGTGGCAAGTTGGGACATCACATACAGGATTGCCCTCATCCTCAGAGAGAGTTTAGCCAGGCTTCTGTGCAGGCAGCGGCATCTACGCAGACTGCTCGTAATAATACAGGTACTGCTGGTAGAGGTAACAGAGGCAGAGGTGCCGGAGATCGTGCCATGGGTAATCGAGGACAGGGGACTGCTGGTAGAGGCCAGTCGAGAGTTTTTGCACTTACTAGGCAAGATGCTCAGGCCTCAAATGCTGTGGTTACAGGTATTCTTTCTGTTTGCTCACTTGATGCACTTGCATTGTTTGATCCAGGATCTACCCACTCCTATGTGTCCTCATTCTTTGCTTTGAGGTTTGATAGACAGCCAGAAATATTGCATGATCCTCTTCTAGTTGCTAATCCTGTGGGAGATTCTTTACTTGTTGAATATGTGTATCGTGCTTGTCAGATTCGAGTTGAGGGTAGAGACACCTTAGCTAATCTAATTGTACTTGATATGGTTGATTTTGACGTACTGATGGGTATGGATTGGCTATCTTCTTGCCACGCTACCCTCGATTGTCATGCAAAGGTAGTTAGGTTCGAGATGCCTAATGAACCTAGTTTTATTCTGAAAGGGGATCAAATTCCAGAGATGTGTAATGTCATATCATTTGTAAAAGCTCACCAGTTAGTGAAGAAAGGTTGTTGTGCATTCTTAGCTATGGTGAGAGACACAAGAGATGTGACTCCTAGCTTAGAAATGGTTCCAGTGGTGCAAGAGTTCACCGATGTATTTCCTGAGGATTTACCGGGACTACCTCCAGTGCGGGATATAGATTTCAGCATTGATGTAGCACCTGACACGCAACCCATATCGATTCCTCCATATCGTATGGCACCAGCGGAGTTGAGGGAGCTAAAGGAACAATTGCAGGAGTTATTGAACAAGGGATTTATCAGACCAAGTGTATCACCCTGGGGTGCACCAGTGCTATTTGTGAAGAAGAAGGATGGGTCCCTAAGAATGTGCATTGACTACAGACAGCTGAATAAGGTAACGGTACGTAATAAATACCCTTTACCTCGTATTGATGATCTGTTTGATCAGTTGCAGGGAGCTGCCCATTTCTCAAAGATTGATCTTCGATCTGGTTATCATCAGCTCAGAGTTAGTGACAAAGATATTCCTAAGACAGCTTTCAGAACTCGATACGGGCATTATGAATTCCTTGTGATGCCTTTCGGGTTGACTAACGCTCCAGCTGCATTCATGGATTTAATGAATAGGGTGTTCAAGCCGTTTCTGGACAGATTTGTCATTGTATTTATTGACGATATCTTGGTGTATTCTCGCAGTCAAGAAGAACACGAGGCTCATCTGAGAGTTGTACTGCAAACATTGCGGGAACATAAGCTTTATGCTAAGTTCTCTAAGTGTGAATTTTGGCTAGACTCTGTAGCATTCCTTGGACATGTTGTATCCAAGGATGGAATACTGGTAGATCCTAGAAAGACGGAAGCAGTGCAGAAATGGCCCAGACCCACCACTCCTACAGAGATTCGCAGCTTTCTGGGATTAGCAGGTTACTACAGGCGTTTTGTGCAGGATTTTTCTAGAATAGCAGTACCGTTGACCAAGCTAACACAGAAAAATACAAAGTTTCAGTGGACAGATGAATGTGAGCACAGTTTTCAGAAGCTCAAGACATGTTTGACCACCGCGCCAGTTCTAGCCTTACCATCCGGTTCGGGAGGATTCACGGTATTTTGTGATGCTTCGAGAGTGGGATTAGGGTGTGTTCTCATGCAAAATGGTCGTGTGATAGCTTATGCTTCGCGACAGTTGAAGAAGAATGAACAGAATTATCCCACTCATGATCTGGAGATGGCTGCAGTGGTATTTGCACTGAAAATTTGGAGGCACTACCTGTATGGAGAAACATGTGAAATTTATACTGATCACAAGAGCCTAAAGTATATTTTTCAACAGAGAGATCTGAACATTCGGCAGCGTCGCTGGATGGAACTTCTCAAGGACTATGATTGCACTATTCTATATCATCCAGGGAAGGCCAATGTTGTGGCTGATGCATTGAGCAGAAAGTCCATGGGTAGTCTGGCACATATAGCTCCTGTAAAGAGACAGTTGGCCAGGGATATTCACAGGCTCGAAGGTACAGGTATCAGGTTCAGCGTGACTAATTCTAGTGTGTTATTGGCTTATGTTCCAGCCAAGTCTTCATTGGTAGAACGTGTTAAAGCCACTCAGTACGAGGATGAACGATTGTGCAAATATCGGGATGAAGTCCTAGCTGGTAAGAGCAAGAATATGATTGTTGATGATAATGGGGTTCTCCGACTAGGTAACCGGTTATGTGTACCAGAAATTGATGGGCTAAGGCGAGTTATTCTCGAGGAAGCTCACCATTCTAGATACACTATACATCCTGGATCCACTAAGATGTACCGTGACCTGAAGCAATTGTATTGGTGGGAAGGTATGAAGAAAGATATTGCTAACTTTGTTGCTAGTTGTTTGACTTGTCAACAGGTTAAAGCTGAGCACCAGCGACCCGCAGGACTACTACAGCGGCTTGAGATTCCAGAGTGGAAGTGGGAAAGAGTTACCATGGATTTTGTGACTGGGCTACCTCGTACACTTAAAGGTTATGATTCAGTATGGGTGATTGTTGATCGGCTTACAAAGTCAGCACACTTTTTGCCGGTTAAAACTACTTACAGTGGTGCGAGATATGCACAGTTATACATGAATGAAATTGTCCGACTTCATGGGGTTCCACTGTCCATTATCTCTGATAGAGGATCACAGTTCACCTCTCACTTTTGGAGGTCCTTTCAAAGAGAATTGGGTACTAGAGTAGATCTTAGCACCGCATTTCATCCTCAGACTGACGGTCAATCTGAACGTACTATACAGATATTGGAGGACATGTTGAGAGCTTGCATGATTGATTTTGGTGGTAGTTGGGATGCTTACTTGCCTTTAGCTGAGTTTGCTTATAACAACAGCTATCAGGCAAGCATTCAGATGGCTCCTTACGAGGCTTTATATGGTAGGCGTTGTCGTTCTCCAATTGGATGGTTTGAAGTCGGTGAAGTAAAGGTTTTAGGACCAGACCTGATACAGGAAGCTATTGATAAGGTCCAGTTGATTAGGCAGAGATTGCTCACAGCTCAAAGCAGGCAAAAGTCTTATGCAGATAAAAGGAAAAGAGAGTTGGAGTTTGCAGTTGGGGACCGTGTGTTCCTACGAGTCTCCCCTATGAAAGGCGTGACACGATTCGGGAAGAGAGGAAAGTTGAGCCCGAGATTCATAGGACCCTATGAGATACTTGAACGAGTTGGAGCTGTTGCTTACAGTTTGGCTCTTCCTCCAGAGTTATCTTTTATTCATCCTGTGTTCCACGTATCTATGTTACGGAAATATGTACCAGACGGTTCTCATGTGCTTGAGGCACCGACTATACAGCTTAATGAGAAATTATCTTACGAAGAGGAACCAATAGCCATAGTTGAGAGCCAAATAAGGAAGTTACGGAGAAAAGAAATTGTGTTCGTGAAAGTTTTGTGGAAAAACCATACTGCAAGGGAAGCTACTTGGGAAATGGAAGATGATATGCGAGCCAAGTATCCTCACTTATTTCACCCAACAGGTATGCTCTTGGTTTAAATTCGGAGACCGAATTTCTTAAGGGAGAGAGAATGTAATACCCCATTTAAAAATAAGGGCAGGATAGTCTTTTCACAAAAAAAAAAAAAGAACAAAAAAAAAAATTTAAAACAGCCAAAGCCCAATAGGACTTTGGCAGAGTCAGACGCAGAGAAACAAAGGGGATTAGGGGAACCTTAAAGCTTCAGCCGAAGCACTTAGACAATCAGAAACAAAAATCAAAGGAAAAGTTGGAAAGAAAATTCAGAGAAGCAAGAAAAGGAAGGAGAAACTCAAGGTAATTGTATATTTCACTTCTTTATGAGGAGTATCCTTATGAATTTAGATGAAATTTTAATGGGTTACATTAAAATATTAAGTTTGGAAAAATTTGTATTCAGAGATTTTGATTACCTGGGCAGAGAAGGCTAAGGGAAATCTAAGATTTATGGCTAAGATTAATTCTTTTACTCCACACTCAGCCTCTTAGCATTATTAATTGTAGTTAGCTAATTGTTAAACAAATCAGAGAGGGGAAACCTAGGAAATATTGTAATACACTAGCACAATAGGGACATGGTTAATGGGTAATCGATGTTAGTTATAAATTATCTTAAACAAGAAAAACTAATACGAGATCGATATAATGTGATTATAGATTGACTGGACGAGGTGTTGGATTGCCGTGGAAGATACGCTTAAGCTACGCGCGTTTGTACTGTGAGTGATGACCTTACTGCAATTTGTATTTCCATAACCTGCATGGTTTCTACTTGATTTTGAAGTAAAATGTGTTACTGAATATTTTGAATTGCATGGGACAAGTCCTTTTACAAGATATGTACCGAAATAATTATTTGAATTATTTTACCGTTAGAAGATTTGATTTTTACCGCTACTTGACATGTTTTACCGCTATTTGGAATATTGTACTGTTACTTGAAATGCCCCTTTACTTTGTATAGAAAACATATATTTTGGGATGAGCCTTGACAGACCCCGTAGCTAACGACGGGTACGTTAGACCTGGTGCACCTTGAATACTCCGGATTACCGTTACAGTCCTTGCTAGTGGGAAGGTAGAACTAGCTTACCGTTACTGATTTCCTCAAGGAGGAATTTATATTGATTACATGGTTTGTTCTTGGAAATCTCCCTAACCCATATACTCGGTGTAATATAGTGATTACTGGATTTGCTACTGATTTTATATTGATTACTGTTTACGAGAAGTACTTGAAAAGACTGATTTCTGTTTGTTATTCTGAAAGCGAAAACTAAATTATATGTATATTTCTGCATAAGATACACTGGCATGTTTTTGACTTGTCCCCACTTAAAAAGGTTGTGGTTAAGCGTTATTACTCACTGAATTGCGACTCACTCCTCGCTATATTTTTTTCTTCCAGATACAACAGGTGCCGTAGGCGAGGATCTTCATTCTTAGAGTCGCGAGTTGACAATCCTGGTGAGCCCCGCATTAGTTCGCGTGGGCAAGAGCTTTATTTATTCATTATTGTCTTTCTTTGAAACTCTTAGAGTCGCTCCATTTAGTCATTGATTTAGTCATTGATTTAGTCATTGATTTTGTCATTTGTTAGTCATTCGTTTAGTCAGTTGGGTAACCAGTTGGATGGTTCATTAATAAGCTACTCTTGCGAGTATTTGGTGTCTATGGACTTACTACAACCCTGTTAGATTGTTCTCGTAGTAATTGGAAATAAACGTAGTATTTTATTATTATTGCGTAATAGTATTGGTTGTTGGCTGGTTTTCTGTTTGTTTTAAAGCAGGTAAAATTTTGGATAGGCCTAAAAAACAGGGGAAACTCTGCCCGATTTTCTGTAGAATTTTGATAAGGCTTGTTTAGGGACTTAGTTCCTAAGCGCCGGTCACGGTTCCAAACTGGGTCGTGACAGTTACCTAATTATTACTCTGGAAGAAACTTGCATATGTTTCACCTACAGCAGAAGAGATAATATAATTACTTCAGTCTATAAGATCCAAGTTTAAAACTATCTTCTTAATTTGTAAATCCTTTTTCATTTTGTAGAGCGATGGCTGTTGGTTTGGTAGACTCTTCAGATCCTTAGTCTTCAAACCCTTTAACACGTTATCCAAGCTCTTCAATCATGAAACACTTTTATTTTGTGGGCACCCAAAAGAGGAGAGACCATATTGGGTGAGATCAATTTGTCTTCACAAAAAATTGTATGCAGCACCAATGATCCTCTTCAAAGGAAAACAATAGCAATCAGTTTGATGCTAGGAGAGTTTCTAAGTGCATGAGCTGAAAAATATGGAGGAACACTTTCATTCGGTAAAGCAGCATGAAAGATATCTTCTTAAACTTATTGATTTAAAGTTAAAATACTTTGTTTGTTACTCTTTCATTTTGGTTGATATTTGCATTAGGACATTCAATAGGCTCGGAAGACTTATTGGAACTAACAAAAATGATTGGTTGGACAGTATAACTTATATTTGTTTCAATGTACTTAGTTAAAAATATTAATTTGATTACACTTTTTGGAAATGAAAAATCTGCATATACAAATACTATGATGATTAAGTAATACTTCTCAAAAGTAAAAAGTAACAATGATTCTATGAGTAAATTCTTTTAGGGGCTTCAAGTGTCATTGTCTCATACTACTGTTTATTAGATAAACGCTTATATAAGTTAGTACTAAAGAAAATTAGGAACAATCTTATAGTTGCAAAGTTACTATAATTGTTTGTATTTTTTGAGATGATTTCTTAGGGATTTTTGTGCCAAAGAGGATCTTTCAGTGGCAATACACTATGCCTTTAGGCAAGAGCTTTACATTTGGGTATGCACACTACAAAATGATGGGAAAAATGCAAAAATGCTTATGAATCTGCTGTCTTGGTGGTTCTAGGCTTGAAATGTATGTAATCTTTAGCTTGTCTATGAAAGATCTCACATTATCAATACCTTGTTCTACACTGGAAGGTCTTTAGTTTTAGGTAACTCTTGAAGGCAATATTTCAACTAATATGAACTGTCAAGTTACTATTTTAGCTTATCAACCTTTCTGGTAAATACACTATTTTGTGCAAATGGCCCAAATATATAAGAAAAAGAAAAGAGTTCAATAGTATTCAGCACTCCCTAAAATTTCACACAACAAGCATGATCAGGCTGAGCACCATTCGGTGTCGAGCTGTTCCTCGCCTCTAACGAGGCGTGAAATTCGGCATTGATGTTAGCTTGTTCATCCTGCTGCTCTTGCAGAGCCCTGAGTAAAGCAACAACATAAGCTTGAAATGCTTCGGTTGTCATCAGAGATGAAGAAGTAGGGTCTGATTGAACTCCAGTCTGTCCATCGGGAGCTAACTGGTGCTCAATAAAATTTCTACTATTATCAGCCATTTAGTTGTCAAAAGATTATGAACTTCAACGAAAAAGAACATTTAACTTTGGAACAAACCGTACACATTGTCATTTTCATACTTCACTTAGATGATTACGTTGGCATTTTCTTTTTACAGGCTTAGACAAGATTGGTCATGAAAACAGGACATAAAAAATTTAATAGCAACAGAAACAATGACATCGGGCATCCCGTGCGTTGTACGGGCACTTTTATCTAGTATAAAAATAAGTACCTTCAATATTTTGATACCCGAAAAGGTTGAAACATAAATCTGATGAGGTCTTTTACGTTCGTGCAAGCACGAGCAAATTTACTAGTTTTCTCCCCTAATTGTAGCTAATGGTGGTTATCCTAATGGATCATCATATCTCCTTTCTTAAATGTAGTAACCGTTAATATAGGAGCGATTTTATTTTTCTTTTAAATTTGTGCTTGAGGTTGGAAAATAATGTGAGTATATAAATTGATATGGCTATATTATGATAGGGTTAATACAATTTATACTATACTATTTATGAATTTTCCCCAATATTATTATGGCCCAGCGCTCGCATTTGATTTTTAACATGACCTACCCCATAGCCTGACATAAAATCCTGAGGTATCAAAGGTTCTACGCTCGGCAGCTTTTAATAATAAAATAAGACGCATAATATTGGTTACGCGAATCAAACCTGCGGCCTTATTGTCAAGTTAACACCTTTTTTTAGGGGCTAAATTCTGATTTTAAGTTCAACAATTCTCTAATATATATAAACGGGAGTGGGAAGGGACGAACACTGTTATCATAAATTGTACCATATGCTTTACTACTTGAACCAACTAATTTCTATCCTCCTGTTCACCATCACCACCTTTTTTTTTGACACGTGTTCGTCTTTGGGGTTGCTCAACTATCATCCAGCTTTACATTTTACATTTATTTCCCTTTTTCCCTTCTTCACCTTTAGCCTTTACCAAACAACACTTGTGGATCACACTTTTGTAAGTTATCTTCCTTCATTTCTCTTCAGTTTCATTTTTTCTTTCGCGAAATTTGGTTATATTAATTCCTCCATGCCAATACGTGGAATCTAATAGGAGCGCTGAGCTTTGATTTTATTTTTTTCCTTTAATTTTAAGTCTCCAAATTTTGTTTATCTTAGGTTCTTTTCTTTTGGTATTTCTTTCAATTTTATTTATTTATTATTTTTTTTTGGTATTTGGGTTGTAGTCATGTTGCATGCACTGAATTTTGATGGTTTTATTGTTCAAGTTTAGTTGTTCCCAATGCTCAAACTCTTACACTCTCTTCCTGTAAGTTTCTCTGTACTTAGTGATTTTGGTATGTGCAATTGTGATTGTTAGGGGGAATTTACTTTACCAATAAGGAAATTTTTGAACCAAATTTGGGCATTTCTTAAATTTAGTTCTTCCAGGCTGTTCTCTGTTGAATTTTTGACATGCATCTCAATGATTTACCCAATTTACTCTTGTAAGTTTTAAATTTTCATTTTTGTTTTTCGATTAAAATCACTAGGGAATTTATGAACCAGATTTGCCTGTCTGTAAAATTTTTGGTTCTCTCAAGTTGTTCTCCGTTAGATGATACCAACTGACACGACCCGGAATCCGGCTAGGCCATGCGGGCACCCGACATCCTCCCCTAGACCCGTCGGGCGAACCTTTACCAATTAAATAAGGAAAATGAATATAAATCCAACTTATAAATAAGAACAAGACTTAAAAAAAAAACACAGACATACTGATACCTCTAAGATGTACAAAAGAAATTACAGCTGACTACCTAACATACTAGGTTTAGGGCTATCCAGACTAGACATCTAAGAGTAGGAAAGAAGACAGATATCTACTGAAGGGAGCAAAATGCAACTGAAATAATAAACACAAAACTGGCGACCATTCTGAATAAAAGTTGGCTCACCCTGACAGCTGACGTCGTCTTCGCTCCTTCACAACGTGGCGAACTTAATCCTGGAGCGAACCTGCCGAAATGAAATAGATAGACAAAAACAAACAACAAACAAGGGTGAGTCAACAGGACTCAATAAGTGGGGCAGACTAGCCACCTCAAAGAATAGAATAGCTAGTCAGGGAGAAGAAAAACAGGTAAATCAAATCCATCTTATTTAAACTATAAAAAGGAAGAGCCAGATAATAACCGAAAACACGTATGAAACCATAAACTCAACCAGGAATACGAGCCAGAAACATATCAATAAATAAGCAATGCACGTATAAGCAGAACAATAGTTATGTACCACAAGTCTACACAATGGTATGAAATGAAATAAAATGAGATAAAATGAAATACGATGCAAAGGGTCACATGTGCTCGTAATCCCATCCCAAAGCGGAATACTCCTGCGTTCGAGGGGAATCCAATCTGATAACCAACTGGAGCGGAATACTCATGCTTTTGGGTCGGAATACTCCTGCACCCGATATAATATAAACCATAGGCGGAATATTCCTGCACTCTCCTAGGGCGGAATACTCCTGCACCCGATATAATGTAAAGCAGAGGCGAAAAAAATTCCAGAAAATGAGATAAGGGCCGGAGAAAGATAGAATTTTTACCCCGAAACATTCAGGTAATGATCTTAATGAATTATTTTAGTTTATTACTTGTGTTTGAATATATTTTGACCATAAAAATTGGGATATTAGACATCATTTTAATAAATTCAGTTAATAGTTTAAAGGGTCAATTGGACCCCGATAATGGAAATGATTATATATTCGTACTCAGATAGTTATGTGCAACATATAAATGTAATTTATTTAGGATTTAGTTATGTGACCTTAAACCCTGTACATAGGCCTGGCCTACGTATTGCGTATGCGAATAGGGTATCAGGACGGATTGCCCTAAGATGTGAGGAATGAAACCTTTAGCCTAATTTGATATATTTTCTGCTTATTGAATAAGCACGATCGTTTGGCAATGAAGCCAAAATAGCAGTGCTAGTTTTGGAACAAGGTAAGTGTTTATATCTATTTTTTTGGAGGCACCTGGCCTCGTGGATTTTCTACCACGTGTTCCTTACGTGTGTAGCTGCCGATAGGCGTAGTCATTACGCCTTAGCTTTGGATTAACATTGTATATTATATGTTATGTCCTGTTGTTGGTATTGCATTGAGGATCTGAGCATTTTACTCTGGCTGTGAGTTGGCATCTACTTTTCAGCTGTCGATGAGAATCTCTCGCTGGTGAAGGGTTATTATTGCATCACATTGCATTCATATGCATTATATGTCATTCATATGCATTACATTGCATATCATATTGGGTGCAGGAGTATTCTGCCGTAGGAGAGTGCAGGAGTATTCCGCCCCTGCTTTATATTTTATCGGGTGCAGGAGTACTCCGCCCCAGGAGCAGGAGTATTCCGCTCTTATGTCAGATACTGAGTGCAGGAATGAAACGACCTCGGTCAGTCGTTTCGGAAGTTAGGACTCCGATTGGCGTGCCGATAATTTTAAAATATTTGTAATGCTCATTAGGACATGTCTAAAAAATTTGAGCTAAATTAGAACTCGTTTGGTAGGCATCGGAAGAAGGTTTCAGTTTTTATTGTCGAAAAATATTAAAAAGAGATTTTCGAGCTCGGTTTTAGCGAATGAGCTCCGATTCGAAATCCGAAAGCGCCGTTAGGTTCGTATAATTATTTGTGACTTTTGTAATTTTTCAAAAGTGAATTTCGAGGTTGTTCGGCTAGTTTCCGCTAAAATGCCGAAAGTTAATTAATTTGACCTTTTTCCATTTAATTTGCATATTGAGTTTCGGGAGTCCGATTTGAGATCCGCCTTAGCAAGTGTGTTACATATATTTTGTATAACTTACTTGAGAAATTTAGCATTATTTTGAATTTCATAGGTCTTCGTTTTAATTTTTACCGTAGCAGCGAATTTAAAGAAAAAAGAAAAAAAGGGAAAAGGACAAAAAGGAAATCAAAGGCGGTGGACACTTGAGCTTATAAAAGTCAAGTGGTCAGGAATGAAGAAAGCAAAGCATCATAAACAATATGAAACAGAGAGAAAACGAATGACAGGGAGGAAGAGAAAAGTGCCAGAAAATGAGAAAAGAGTCGAAAAAAGATAGAATTTTCACTCCGAAATATTCAGGTAATGATCTTAATGCATTATTTTAATTTATTACGTGTGTTAGAATATATTTTGACGGTAAAAATAGGGATATTAGATATCGTATTAATAAGTTCAATTTATAGTTTAAAGGGTCAATTGGACCCCAATAGTGGAATTGATTATATATTCGTCCTCAGTGAGTTATGGGCAACATATAAATATAATTTATTTAGGGTTTGGTTATGTAACCTTAAACCCTATACATAGACCTGGCCTGCGTATTGCGTATGCGAATAGGGTATCAGGTTCCTAACTGGATTGCCCTAAGACGTAAGGAATGAAGCCTTTAGCCTTATGTGATATATTTTTCTGCTTATTGAACACAGTGGGGGTCGTTTGGGAATGAATCCAAAGGACAAAGCGGTTATTGAGTGGCTGTGCTAACTTTGTAACAAGGTATGTGTTTATATCCATTTCTTTGGAGGCACCTGACCTCGTGAATTTTCTACCACGTGTTCCTTACGTGTGTAGCTGCCGATAGGTGTACTCATTACGCCTTAGCTTTGGATTTACATTATATATTATATGTTATGTCCTGTTGCTGGTATTACATTGAGGATCTGGGCATTGTACTCTGGTTGTGAGTTGGCATCTACTTCCCGGCTGTCGATAAGAGTCCCGTGCCAGCGAAGAGTTATTATTGCATCATATTGCATTCATATGCATTATATGTCATTCATATGCATTACATTGCATCATATTAAGGGTAGGAGGATTCCGCCCCAGGAGTAGGAGGATTCCACTCAATTGTATCATACTGAGCGTTGGAGGATTCCGCTGTAGGAGCAGTAGGATTCCGCTCCATTGCACATATTGAGGGGCAGGAGGATTCCGCTCCAGGAGCAGGAGGATTCCGCTCCGTTGCATCAAATTGAGGGTTTGAGGATCCCGCCCTAGGAGCAGGAGGATTCCGCTCCATTCATTCGGCACATGTGAACCTTTGCATCATATTTCATTTCATTTCATCTCATCTCATTTCATCCTTACCATTGTGTAGTCTTGTGGTACGTAACTACTGATCTGCTTATACATGCATTGCTTATTTGTTGATATTTTTTTGGCTCGTATTCCTAGTTGAGTTTATGGTTTCATACGGGTTTCTAGTTATTATCTGGCTCTGCCTTTTTATAATTTAAATAAGAGAAATTTGGTTTATCTGTTTCTTCTCCCTGGCTAGCTATCCTATTCTTTGAAGTGGCTAGTCTGCCCAACTTATTGAGTCCTTTTGACTCACCCTTGTTTGATTTTTATTTCTTGTCTATATATTTCGTTTCGGCAGGTTAGCTCCAGGATTGAGTTCGTCACGTGGTGAAGGAGCGAAGACGACTTCAGCTGTTAGGGTGAGCCAGCTTTTATTTCGGATGGCCACCAGTTTATTGGTTATTATTTCAGTTGCAATTATCTCCCTTCAGGAGGTATCTGTCTTTTTTTGCACTCTTAGCTGTCTAGTCTGGATAGCCCTAAACCTAATATGTTGGGTAATCAGCTGTAATTTCTTTTGTACAGCTCAGAGGTATTAGTATGTCTGTGCTTTTTTAAGTCTTGTTCTTATTTATGAGTTGGATTTATAATCATTTTCCTAACTAAATTGGTAAGGGTTCGCCCGACGAGTCTAGGGGAGGATGTCAGGTGCCCGAACGCCCTAGCTGGATTCCGGACCGTGTCAATTGATATTAGAGCCCGATTTAGAGTCTATCCAGACTAAGACAGTGCCTAGTAGAGTCTCGCTGATGGGTACGTAGACGTCCGTACTTATCTACGGGAGGCTATGATAGCATTTAGGAAGTTTCACTTCTTTTTTTTCTGATCGTGCGTCGGTCTAGGATGCAAAAGTATTTTCGTTAATTCGTTCGTAGTAATTGTGAACCCCCGTACGACAAAGTAGCAAACGGAAGTAGTTCAGGACGAAGTAGTCTAACCTGGGGCTAGAGCTACTCAAGCCCCGAGACTTGTGGATCGTGCTGACGATCCAGTTGCACAGG
This sequence comes from Petunia secreta, assembly GCA_029990175.1. Lineage (NCBI taxonomy): Eukaryota > Viridiplantae > Streptophyta > Magnoliopsida > Solanales > Solanaceae > Petunia > Petunia secreta. The sequence continues at coordinate 44,670,783 of JARKIP010000022.1, read as the reverse complement.
CCCCAGCTGTACGAGCTCGCGATGGGCAAGGGAGCAGGGCCTTGTGGTTCCCTTGGCTCTCTACGGTGCTTTTACGAGAATCTTGGCGACGCAGACACCACAAGAACCTATTATTCGCTAGGTATCTTACAGGTTGCCGCAGATGCAGACATTCAGTCTTAGTGAGCTCCTATTCCGGTTCTCAATATTGCTGCAGTAAATTATGTTCCGAAGACAACATGTGTTGTGCCTCTAGTTATTTTGGCTAGTTAGTTAGCCTGAGTAATGGCTCGGTCCGAGTGTCCAAAGAGGTTGCATTATTTTACGCGGTTGAATCTTCCGATATTCTTAAGCAATGCATCAGATAAACCTCGTGATTCTTTTTAAAATAAAATGATGTCAGCATATCCTTCAGGCTCTTGACTATATCGAGCGGTATGGTGTTGATTATTCTTCTTTGCAGTTTCAGGTGTCCAAACTTGAATTGGTGGGCCGATCTCTTATTAGCTAACTGGGTACGATCTTTCTTCTAGATTCGGGGAAAAGTTCCTTTCATGCAGCGAGCGAAATGAAAAGAGTCGCTAGTTTGAGTGGATTAGACAGGGTAGCCTGTTGGTTAGCATGTTGGTTTCAGAATATGAGATTGAATTCTATAGAACGAGTGGATATGCATTAGAACTAGTCCATGAGCCTTTCGAGAGATTCAATGATTTATTGATGACCTTTCTCCTTCTTTGAGATCCCAGATGGCTCGAAAAATTGAGATTGGGACTTCATTTGATGTAGTTGTTGATATTGCTCAAAGGTATTAGGCATACCATAAGTTAGAGGGGTAAGAGTTAGAGCGGGAGAGCAAGAAATTTCATGGCCTGGTGGGCAACCATGGTACCTTATTTGGAGGTAAAAGTTCTGATTATTTTGGGAGGTCACCTTCCAGGTTATCTCAGCTTGTGTCACGTGATTCTTAGAGTGCCATAGTAGCTCATCAAGATCAGATTCAGTCTTCTCTTTACATTTATCAATAATCTTTCCAGCTTCCATTTTTAGTCGAAAAGGTATTATCATTGTCATGAGTATGGTTATCCTTTGAGGAGTTTTCCCTTACTCCGGCAAGTAGGCAGTCATCCTTCTCCTGTCATCAGGCACTTGTACATTCGCAGGGGATTTCATATAGATCTCAATCAGCCAGAAAAATGCCACCATCCAATAGAGGTCAGAAGCGTAGTGGTTGTGGTTTTTATAGAAGTAATTATCAGGGTACCGGCTCAGCACAGCTGCAGAGGCAGTTCTATGAACTGCTAGTCTTGCAGGATGTTGAGGTATCCGATGTAGACCCTGGGATTTCTTCTTCCCTTAAATGGGAGTAAGATTCGATTCTTCTGGTCGATCTAGAGATGGGGTGTCCTATCATGTTTCCATGGTTTCTTTTGAATGTCGTTTTGATTAAGAATTTATTGCGGTCGAGGGATGAGTTTCTAATATGATTTATTCCTGGAATATGTGTGATCCTACTAGTTTATCTGGTTTAAATGTGAGAGATTTGACAGTGAGTGCCGCTATTGTCTGCCTGGCATCTTGTCGTGCCACCTTCTATTATTATATCAAATTAGTATACCTCTCTTCTCGGAATTCTGTGTTGGTAGGATGGTAGGATTCTTATTCATCACCATCAGAAAGTGTCATTGTTTCTTCCGGTATAAAGTGATTAGTGAGTAATACTCGATCTACATGTCTCGTTTTGGTTCGAAATGTTAGTAACGTCATGTTATTCTATGAGCTTCTCTCAGTTATAAAAGAGTTTACTGATAAATTGTTGGAGTTCTCTTCTTATGAGAAGGTTAAACCGGCATGAATGTTGTTCTGTGAAGCTCATTTAATATCTATTTCTTCCATTGCGATTCTTTGGTTAGCATGACTCGAAAGTAGTCTAGCTTTGGTTGCCAAGCAAATAAGAAGATGAGCTTCCTAAAGCTCTAATTATTTCTATCCTCTGTCTGTGACATCTCTTCTTTATTCAGCACTGGTGAGCTTAGGCGGTCAGTAACCTATTGTGATGTTCCCTTTGTTGAGCCAGAGTGCGTGTCAAGGTAGCCGGGTAAGCACATTGTTGTTTTTCAAGGCTACTAAGAGTAATGAGAGGCATCATTTGACCTTTGATTTGATCCATCAGGCAGTGGTGCTTATAGAAAATGTATGGAGTTATGACTCGAGAGTTGCAGCTGTTTTGCAACTCAAAAGGGTAGTTGGTAGCTTAGGTCTGCCTACATTCAACCTTTAGCTAAATCTTCTTTAGTCCAGCAGACTGTGCGGGGATGGTTATTCCTATTCAAATAGCTGCATGAGTTTGTGCTTTAAGTGGAGGAGTCTTCCTACAAATACTGAATGGTAATACTAGATCTCTAAGGCGTTGATACCACTTTTGTCACGACCCAACCTAGGGCCACGACAGAAATCTACAATGAGTGTCGATCATTGCTAAACCTACTAATAATCTATTAATGATAGAGATAAGGTGGCAACCTGATCATATATACGTACCTATCAACTGAAAGCATAAAGTCTGGAAAGACGACACGAATTTAACTAGCTGGTAATTAGAACACTGAACCACAAATTCTGCTATGTCACACTTCATTCTGTTCCTCCAATAAATCTGCTTAATATCATGGTACATCTTAGTCGAACCTGGATGAATAGTGTATTTGGAATAATGTGCCTCTATCATAATCTGTCCACGTAAATCTGCAACATCAGGAACACAAAGTTTATCTTTATACATGAGAACACCGTCAGTAGTAACCCTGTATGGTGACTCCGGTTTTCTTCTGGCTATCTGTCTGTATTCAGCTAGAACTGGATCCTCATACTGATGCTATTTTACTTCATGAAAATTTAGAGTTAAAGGTCTAGTGCAGCCTGTCGTCCATCTATCATTGGCATATCTCCTTCACACCTCAACTCTTTGAGAAGTTACTTTAGCGTCATATTGCACATGTAATCAATTTTGTTGCTGGTATTCTGCTTCAGTTCATGGTCCAACTACATGTCTCTTTATTTTCATAATTTCAAATCATAATTTTTTCAATTCAATGACAATACCTTGAAGTAGATGTTCAGTTTGAAGATCCTTCCTAGTCTGCATCATACTATCCAGTAGTATTGGCATGATCCTTATCCTTATATGATAGACCCTGTTCGGATGAACCTTTGACATACATTAGGATATGAGTAACTACAATCCCACAAGGAGCTTGCGGAGCAACACTAACATCAACTGAGATGTTTCATAGTGCGTTTGTAAAAATAATATAGCTTGCATCAAATCTTCTATAGTGTGTAGTGACAAGGTACTTCAAAAGCTCCCCCTATTGCATCAACTGTGAGCTAATTCTTAGTTCCATCGACTTGTTCTATATCGAAAGGTATATCGAAGAGGTGATTATCGGTGGAATCATGTTAGCAGATTCAAAGTTCCGTATGTCTTTGTTTCGAAAATGAAGAATTCTTCTCTCATGATCGAGGAAGGGTCAGCTTAATCAGAATAAGTTGGGCAATGATGTGATGATATTATCCAGATATATTTTATTCCAAGAGTTCGATGTGCGTTATAATTCTGATTCCGTAATCATGAGACAATGTTCGTGAAATAGTTTATGAAGTTCGTGCAAGCTTTTTTGTTATATGTGTGAATGTTGCTTTAGACGGAAGCTCGTTCGAGGACGAACGAGAGTCTAAGTGGAGGAGAATGAAACAACCTTGGTCCGTCTTTCGGAAGTTAGGACTCCGATTAGCGTGCCGATAATTTTAAAATATTTGTAATGACTATTAGGACCCGTCTGTAAAATTTGAGCTAAATCAGACCTCGTTTGGTCGGCAACGGAAGAAGGTTTCATTTTTTATTGTCGATAAATATTAAAAAGAGATTTTCGAGCTCGGTTTTGGCGAATGAGCTCCGATTCGAAATCCGAAAGCGCCGTTAGGTTCGTATGATTATTTGTGACTTTTTTGATTTTTCAAAAGTGAATTTCGAGGTTGTTCGGCTAGTTTCCGCTAAAATGCCGAAAGTTAAATAATTTGATCTTTTTCCATTTAATTTACATATTGAGTTTCGGGAGTCCGATTTGAGATCTGCCTTCGTAAGTGTGTTACATATATTTTGTATAACTTACTTGAGAAATTTAGAATTATTTCGAATTTCGTAGGTCTTCGTTTTAATTTTTACCGTAGCAGCGAATTTTAAAGAAAAAAGGAAAAAAAAGGAAAAGGACAACAAGGAAATCAAAGGCGGTGGACACTTGAGCTTATAAAAGCTCAAATGATTAGGAACGAAGAAAGCAAAGCATCAGAAACAATATGAAACAGAGAGAAAACGAAATGACGAGGAGGAAGAGAAAAATGCCAGAAAATGAGAAAGAGCCGGAAAAAGATAGAATTTATACCCCGAAACATTCAGGTAATGATCTTAATGCATTATTTTAGTTTATTACGTGTGTTTGAATATATTTTGACGGTAAAAATTGTGATATTAGAGATCGTATTAATAAGTTCATTAATAGTTTAAAGGGTCAATTGGATCCTGATAGTGGAATTGATTATATATTCGTACTCAGTGAGTTATGGGCAACATATAAATATAATTTATTTAGGGTTTAGTTATATGACCTTAAACCCTGTACATAGGCCTGGCCTGCGTATTGCGTTTGCGAATAGGGTATCAGGTTCCTAACTGGATTGCCCTAAGACGTAAGGAATGAAACCTTTAGCCTTATGTGATATGTTTTTCTGCTTATTGAACACAATGGGATCGTTTGGCAATGAATCAAAAGGACAAAGTGGTTATTGAGTGGCTGTGCTAACTTTGTAAAAAGGTAAGTGTTTGTATCCATTTCTTTGGAGGCACCTGACCTCGTGGATTTTCTACCACGTGTTCCTTACGTGTGTAGCTGCCGTAACACGTGTGCAGCTGCCGATAGGCGTACTCATTGTGCCTTAAATTTTGATTTACATTATATATTATATGTTATGTCCTGTTGTTGGTATTGCATTGAGGATCTGGGCATTGTACTCTGGTTATGAGTTGGCATCTACTTCCCGGCTGTCGATGAGAGTCCTGTGCCGGTGAAGGGTTATTATTGCATCATATTGCATTCATATGCATTATATGTCATTCACATGCATTACATTGCATCATATTGAAGGTAGGAGGATTCCGCCCTAGGAGCAGGAGGATTTCGCTCGATTGTATCATATTGAGGGTAGGAGGATTCCGCCCTAGGAGCAGGAGGATTCCGCTCCATTGCATCATATTGAGGGTAGGAGGATTCCGCCCTAGGAGCATGAGGATTCCACTCCATTACATCATATTGAGGGTAGGAGTATTCCTCCCTAGGAGCAGGAGGATTCCGCTCCATTACATTATATTGAGGGTAGGAGGATTCTCCATTGCATCATACTGAGGGCAGGAGGATTCCGCCCTAGGAGCAGGAGGATTCTGCTCCATCCATTTGGCACATGTGAACCTTTGCATCATATTTTATTTCATTTCATCTCATTTCATTTCATTTCATTTCATACCATTGTGTAGACTTGTGGTATGTAACTACTGATCTGCTTATACGTGCATTGCTTATTTGTTGATATGTTTTCGGCTCGTATTCCTAGTTGAGTTTATGGTTTCATACGTGTTTCTGGTTATTATCTTGCTCTTCCTTTTTATAATTTAAATAAGAGGAATTTGATTTATCTATTTTTTCTCCCTGGCTAGCTATCCTATTATTTGAGGTGGCTAGTCTGCCCCACTTATTGAGTCCTTTTGACTCACCCTTGTTTTTTGTTAATTTTTTTTCTATCTATTTCGTTTCGGTAGGTTAGCTCCAGGATTGAGTTCGCCACGTGGTGAAGGAGCGAAGACGGCTTCAGCTGTCAGGGTGAGCCAGCTTTTATTCCGGATGGCCACCAGTTTATTGGTTGTTATTTCAGTTATATTTTGCTCCCTTCAGGAGGTATCTGTCTTTTTTTGCACTCTTAGATGTCTAGTCTGGATAGCCCTAAACCTAGTATGTTGGGTAGTCAGCTGTAATTTGTTTTGTACAACTTAGAGGTATCAATATGTCTTTGCTTTGTTTTTTTAAGTCTTGTTCTTATTTATGAGTTGGATTTATATTCATTTTCCTAATTAAATTGGTAAAGGTTCGCCCGACGGATCTAGGAGAGGATGTCGGATGCCCGCACGGCCTAGCCGGATTCCGGGTCGTGTCAATTTTCGACATGCATGTCAATGATTCTACCATTTTTCTTCAATCTTTTTATGTTTGAAATTTTTGGGTCTTTTGTAGTTTTAGTTGAGATGCTTGAATAGATAGTCATGTGCCTTCTATTGTATAAATAATAAAGTTTTTGGTATTCTCTTATTAATTTTGAAAATAGGTTGTATCAGTTATTTCATTTCTTCTCAAGGTTTCTGTGATGTTTCTCGAACATTATAAATGTGAGCACAATGAAATGGCTTTTCAATGTTTTTGCATGCGAGTCCTTTGAAGCTTTGTGCACTCGCATTTCACACAAGGACACTTAATCTGGTCATTCCTTATAAAATCATCATGTGTTTTTGCCTTAGCAATAAATTCTTCAACACCTATAGCAAACTCTTCCCTCATCCCCTGCAGCCGGGGATTATTTCTAATTTACATCCAACTACGGCTTCCATAATCCATATCTACACAAACATTGCAAGTTTGAGAAACATATTCAATTGAAAAGATTAAAAGAAAATTACTTTGATACTCTACCAATTTTAATAAGATTAAGTAATTGTATAATTTTCTAAGTCAATTACTTTTATATTACTAACTAATCTATTCTCTAAGATTATCATTTAGTAATTAGTAACACTTCACAAGAATCAAATGAATAGAATAAAAGATTAAACAATGAATATTTTAAAAATAATTTATTTCATTTAAATGAATTTATTAAAATAATTAAGACATTTTAAACTGTGTAACTACTATATTACTTAAAGCTATAACGTCACTTAAGTTATTGTTAAGTGTGATAGTAGTTCATTTACTTATAATTTATGCTACGAGCAAGTCCTATATTTGTCCCTTTGTAAAATAAATATTTCATTCTAAACAAATGGTTAAAAATATTTCATCAATTTTTTGCTATTCTCTTCTTCTTTACTTTTATATTATTAACTAATTTATTCTCCAGGATTATCGTTAAGTAATTATTAACACTTCTCATTTGCAACTTATATCTATTTCTTTGAAATAAAATAGAATTAAAGATTACAAAATAGATATTTAAAAATAGTTATAAATCAATTTACAAAATAAGATATTTTAAGTTGTTTAGCTACTATATTATTTATAGCTAATGTCAATTAATTATTGGTAAGTGTGATACTAATTCATTTGCTATCTTTAGGATATAAAAGTTCCATATTTTTACCCTTTGTAAAAAACAAGTATCTTATTACTTGTAAATGGTTAACAAGATTCAAAAGGAGATAAAATGAACCTAAAATTACACCTATATTCCTAACTCTCTAACTATGTTTCTACTCAAAATATGCTCAATTTCAACTTCTACTTCATTCCACTCTTAATCTATGTGCATTTCTATTAGTAGTGGTTTTAACTATATAATTTCATTCAAATATAAAGTAACTATGTAATTTCATCACAATAGAGCTAAATTCAACAATAAACATCATTTTCATCAACACACTAATGCAAATGAACACTAAAACATCATTTTCATCAAAACTGATGCATTTCGTATGTACCAAATACATCCGTAAAGTAAACATACCAAATCTTTACAAACATACAATAGTACTAGTTCAATTCACTTCATCCCCACAAACATTTCTATCAATATTACTACTATGTATTTCCGTTTCCACTCTCAAACTAATGTATCATTATACCTTAAACAACAAAAACAAACAAAAACATGGGCTAACAAGAAACTCTCACCATCACCACCTCCCCCACATTTTATGCTACCAAAACAGCCTCCAAAGCAACATAACCACCACCAAACAATCCCTACATTCAAATAATCACAACCCCAATTTATACAATAAATGGAAAGAAAAAAATTAAAAAATGACTTACCTGCGGCAGCCGGAATCTGGTATGCCGGAATCCCCACGGACGCCGGATCTGTGCAAGAAAAAATAATTGGGGGTTAGAGTTTAGTGTGAAGAAATTGAGAAAAAAGTTAAAAATTGAGAAACAATGAAAATTTAAAAAACTAACCAAGAAAAATGAGAACTGGATGGGACTTTGGGGAAGAAAGAATTTGGGGATGGGGAAATGGGGTGGATCGAATTTAGGGATTGGGAAGGGGTTGGGTCGGGTTGTTTTTTGATATGGGGAGAGAATGAAATAAAATGGGGTTGGGGAAATGGGGGAGGGGGGGGGGGGAGGGGGTCTGCCCGACTTATTTTAAGCTGTCCGACCGCCTCGTCCGACCGCGGCGGTCGAACAATATTAAAAAAAAATATTTTTTTTCGATCACTTCGGTCGGACAGAGGGTTCCCACCGAATTTCGGTGGAAAATCTTCGAAGGAAAAGCCCCTGATTTTTAGTAGTAAAATATGTTGTAATCTCCACCGTAAAATTTTAAATTCTAGCATTGTTTTACATAGTTACTTGAGAAGATTTGGTCCTTGTGCAATTATAGTAATTTAGGTTGGTATATCAATCACATTAATCTGACTCTTCAGTTTCTTCTTGCACTTCTATCCATAATTTTTTCGGATGATTCTTCGTCTAAGTAATACCACTTACATTATTTACTTCTATTGGACAATCAGTATACTTTTTTGTGTCGACTGTATTTCCTATGCATATGATTCTAATTATATGATGTATATTGCTTATTTTGGACTTGCTTTCTGCTTCGTCCTCGCCCTCTTTGCTTATTTATTTTAGCGATTAACTGAATTTTTTATTCTCCTCTTGATTCTCTTTTCATTGTTTAAAGTTTTAATCATGGCACACATTGTGATTCATGTATAGCCTTTTGATCTTTTTGTAGGTACTGCTTATTCAAGAAGCTGTCCTGTAACTTTTGTTTAGCGGAGCTGGTATTATTTTTTGTTTGTTTTAGCTTGGTTCCAGGTACATATTTGTTAGTTTTTCTAAAAAGCTGGAGATATTATTTTTACTCCTTATATCTTTTTTATGAACAAGAACTTGACAATATAGACTCACTTCAGAGGAAAAATGTCACCTCAGTTTCGTCTCCTTTAATTTTTTCATGACATCTTTGTTCTTTTCAAATCTGTTTGTTTCTCATGTGTTGATATTTTCTTTTACTTAGAAGTGAAAGCAGGATAACTCCTAAGATGAGACATATGGAAGAAGCTTCAAATCCAAAACGCCTACCTTAAATGTCCGAGAAATCACGATGTAGTTGTATTGTAGGTAACTCGACCTTAATTTTATGTTTTAATTCTATATTATGTAAAATTCATTACTATGACTTATCATATTTAATGTTGCTCCTTGCATATATGGTTCTAATATTGTTATCTCTGTTTGTTTTGTTGTCATATCACCATGTGCAAAAATGAAAGTTTGTTGCTAATTTTGCACTTTAAATTTTAATTTATGATGTTGTGATTGTATTACACTTTTGTTAGAATAAAGTAGTTCATATTCATATCAAAATGCTTAAATTCAGATTTATTTTTTGATGGACGAATTTTTGTAATTGTTACCGCTTGATTCATTTTAATGGGTCAGTAAAACTATTATTACCAAAATTACTTGCTTACAATCTAAGTCTTTTACAAACCTACAAACCTGATTTATATGATGTCTATTTTTTTACATTACTGTAAGAAGGACAAATAACTTTTGTTTTTTAGGTTTACGTTTTCATATATTTTTTTGAAAAGGTTAACATATTACATTTCCATATATTAGCGTTTTCATTATCGAGATATATGATTTATAGATGATCCTATTTAATGAAAATAAATGAAAGATCTACTTAGATTTCCTCAAGTATTTTAAATTTAATTGGGACAAATTAATTTTTTTAAAAGTAACCATGACATTCTTAATCTTTTCAAATGCCGAAATTGTACGATTTAATATTTTGATGCTTGAAAAAAGTAATAGCAGTTGCTCTGGTCACAAGGTGAACATATACTTTTTCGTTTATTATGGTCAAGAAAGTGGATGAAATAGTTCCTTCTTTCCATATAGATATGTTAGTTATCCCTTGAGTTAAAGTCTCATTGCTAATTTTAGATGATTTATCTGACAATGATTAATATTTGTTTCCTTCGGTTTTTAATCTATTCCATGAAAAAACTGGATAATGTTTAATTTCAGTACTTTAAATCAAGCTAATTTGGTTTAAGGACAACATGGAATTATGTTGGTTTATGCTTGATCATATGTTCTCCCCGCCTACTTGAATATTCACATATGTTATGTTAAAGGTTCAAATGACTATTTCCTTATTAAGGTTAGTCTCTTAAAAAAAACCTATGACTTTCATCAGTTTCATGGAATGGTTTGAAATGTGGGAGAAGTTCATAAACTAGATGGATATGCCAAGTAGCGAAGCTCAGCTAACGATTGCTTATACTTGGCTAAGATCAATCTATTTGATTAAGGAGGGAAACAAAGATGCTTTGAGGTTTCATGAAATATCTTTCTCTATAATTTTTCTTTTTTATAATTTTGAATATCATGGAATGTAAGTGGCCTAGATTTGTATTGTCTTTATTTAAGTTTTACCAATCAGCTAAGTACTATAGCTCTAGCTAATTGCCTATCAGATTGTCTTTTTCTTGTGATGCTTTAGGCAAGACAAGTTTCTCAACCTACTTTAATATTTTCCCTGTTATTAAAGAGTTTGTTATGTTGTTTATGTTGTTAATGGTCAAGCTTGTTAAGTATAGTGCTCATTGATTGTAATTTATCGCCGACTGTTCTGCTGCACTGCAGGCTCATAGCTAACTCAGAGGTAATAGTAACTCACTCAAATGAATGCTCCTTGACTGTAGGTGCGGAGCAAATTTGCAGTTCTTCATCAAGGCAAGTGTGAGGAACTGTCACGAAATGAGAGCCAGAAAAGGTGCAATTTGAGTCTTTGAAATCAAGTGGAAGAGTTGGTCACTCATGTGAAACTCAAGAAGAAGAGCTCAAATGAAGGACCACTATTTAATTGAATTGGGGCAAGGATGTTGAACAGACATGAGTGATGAAAGTTGTGAGAATGGGATACAAGAGGAATTGCAAGGACATAAGAGAATATTGATATTGCTTTTTGAATTTGAACATTGTTGTAGATGGTTACTTACTGCTAAAATGTAAAGAAACTTAAATCTACTGCAAAGCAAAGTGTTTATGCTCAGGTTGTGGTTTGCTCAAATAGAAAAATGAAAAGGATGACGAACAGTTTTTGATGTTTTGCTCAAGTAGGAACAGTCCACCTGAAAAAGATGGAGTATCTAAGGCTGTGAATCGGTTGTTGGAAGGGCAACCATTCATCTTGTCTTTTGCACATATTATAAAGAACACAGTCAATACTATATCCATGTTGTATATCAAGCTGTACTGTGGTTATTTATTTTGATTTGAGTATGGAACATTATGTTACTATCACCACCACAATTGAAAAACGAACTATACTATTAACATGTTGGACCCATGCTTTGCACGTGCATGACCCATCTAGTATATTTATAACTTTGAGTCCGACTATAAGCAGTCTGTCGGCCAAGCTAAGCTAAAAGTGACATGTCTTCGGTGAGTGGTGTTCAATTGAATCCATCATATCTATCTTCGGGCTAAGCTATGTATGACTCGCTTGTATTAGCCTAAATCAGATTAGGTTTACAATCGAATTTTTAATAGGGTTTACAAGCAATATGTTATATCAAAGTTGATGAAGGTTGAAGAATTAACTGAAATCAAGCAAGTAATGAGAATGTAAAGTAATGGTTTCAATATAACTACTTTTGATTATAATTGGATCGGGCAGAATTTTACCTGTGTATTTATAAATGTCATTACAAGATGAAATGAAAGCTATTTATAGACATTTGAATGAAGACGATTAAGGGTATTAACTAGCCCACTTTCCTCATGCTGATCGTGGCTAGCCCACGTTCTTTCCATTAAATGCTGAGATAATGGGCAAAGACTATGGAGATAAACTGCCTCCCCGAGGCTAAGGTCATTCCGCCTCGGGGGGATGAGCTTTCCGTTCCTCGAGGTGATTCTTATTCGTAGCTCGCGAAGGGTCTTTGACTCGGGACCGTGCCTTGGGGGTCATGCTGCTTGCTTCGTGGCCCACTTAAGAATCTTGTGAGAAATATCCTGAGCCTTGCGCTCGATGTGCCATGTGGGCAGGCCATATTTCACCCAATCCCCCCCACTCCTCGGGCAACTGACATGGTTTCCGAGGAGTGGAGGCGGGAAAATGACGTGGCTACACGTGCGCCTAGCAATTTAAAAAGGCGGCCAACACAATGATGGCTCCCCCCTTTATAAATACATCAACTTGATCATTTTTTATCTCTACTTGAAATATTGAGAAACATTAAAAAAATTTTAGGAAAGAACTCCATCTTTCTTTCCTAACTTTGTAATCAAATAAAAAATTATCAACTTCTCATAACAATGTCTGCATAAAATTCCAGTGGTCACTTTGGTGATGATGCTGTTAATGCCACCAACGTGATTATTATTGGAGAAATAGTTAATATTGTTGACCTATTACAAGAGGTTGTGCCGAAGTCAGCGGAGGAGAAGAAGATTTTGAAGATGCTGACGTTGCAGAGAAAGGTGAGGAGGAGTCTTCGAAATCAAAGAAATTCCTATTGAGAAGGAGCTCGAACCTCACCACGTCATCCCTTCGAGTTTTGATACAGAGAAAGACTTCAAGTCAAAGGAACAATCTGCTACTCAACAAGAGAAAAATAAAAATGTCCTGGTGTAGACAACTCCAACCCTGATTACTAAGGCCCACGTGGCTTTGGTTCGGGAGGATTTTAAGTCGGGACCCGATATCCAAGTTGGCATCCCCGACCCAAATAACAACAGCTCTGACCACGTAGTGGGGCATTCTTTCGTTTACACCTACCCATTCACGGTGGGATTCTCCCTCCCTCTGCACTGGGTGATTGATACTTTCTGCTGAGCATATAGTTTATATTTGGCTCAACTAGGCCCCAGGCTATGGAGGGTCATTAGATGCCTCGACTCTTGAGCCGAAAGGCTAGGTTGCCCTTCACTTTCCCAGCACCTAATTTCTCTTTTCTACCCCACCTTTCATAAGGCTGGGATCATAGTTCTTAACAATCGAGGCAAATACTCGTTGATCACAAAGAGTGAGGATACGAGGGACCGAGACTGGTTTGATCGCTACATTCTTTTTCCAACTCACCAATTATCTACCGAGCCCGAGTTCCCCAAGGTTTGGAACACCGAACGTAAGTAATTCTCTTTCAACCTTAATTTAACTGTGCCCCACCCCTTTGATCGTAACTTATCTATACTTTGTCTGGTTTGCAGCCAATAAGGTTCCCATTGAACCCCCAGCCAATCTGACCGACTGGGTTAAAGTGATAATGGCAGTTCGAAAGTGACCCAACAGGACTTGGGTGAGCATCACCGCTGAAAATGATAATCAAATGGGTGTGCAAGAGACACGGGAGTTTCTTGCACAATTTAGTCTCCATTGGGGGTTGCCCAAGGCTTTGTTTCATTGACCTTGCTTTTTTCATTGCATGTTTACCTTGCAAGGTGGCCAACACTAAGCCCTAGGAGAGGAAAAGTAGAAAAGAAAAAAGGTGGTCCCCGATGCTGGCGTGAGCTTGGATGTGATGTCAAGCCTAGCAGGCGCTATCAAAAAATTAAAAGCCCTGAATGGTTCTTCTGGCCAGGGAACCTCTTCTAAAGGTGATGACGACCTCTTTATTGGTCGTTTCACTTCTATTACAACATCTCGTTCTTTTTCTTCTAAGCCTCCAACTTATGGCCCTACAGATTCAAAGAGGAAACGAGGGGCCTCGGAGAAATTGACTCGAGAGATACGCCCTCGGAACGAGATGAAATTTGATAAACCTGATGTTGCGTCCTGATCAAACCTCAGGGCCGAAATTGATGGCAAGGGATCCGAGGTCCTTAAGAATATTAAATTAGTAGACCTCGAGGGGCCTGACCAAGCAACTGATAAAGGATAAGGGCAAAGCCAAAGTTGGCGAAGCCGAGCCTACACTTCCTCCTTTGAGGAAATGATGATGGACAATGCCCCTCGGGCCAATTCTGAGCTTCCCAACGCATTGGCTTCTGAAAGGGCCATGAGGAGGGTTGAGGTCCCTACTGACTTGTGTCTTTTTATGGCACGATGGATGTCCCCTGAACCTTAATTAGGGGGCTAATCGGGCCACAAGAAGAGGCCTATTTCAAGACTATGTCCCCAGGGATGATGATAGCTCGTTCTACTGCTAGCGCAGTTCACGTAAATTTTGATGCTCATAGTTTTCTTTTTCAATTCCCATTCCCGTTCTAACTTTTTTAAACCATTTGCCGAGTTTCTAGTATTTGGTCTAGGCGATGCAAATTGAGCATGCTCGAGTCGCAGAACTTCAGTGCATGGGAGATGCTTGGGATCGCCAAAAAGTGGGATACAAAGCCAAAATTTCTTCTCTGAAGGTTCAATTAGACAAGTGTAGCTCCGATTAGCGTGAGGTTGCAGAAACAAATGTAAGCTCTAAGTGAAAGCCATAGGGCTGAGAGCTCGAGGCTGACCGCTGAGGTCGAGGGGCTTCGCAGCTAGCTGGACCAAGCCAATGCCAAATTCATTATGACTGCTCGAGAGTATCACATCAATTTAACCAAGCACATGCTCGTAATAAAGAAGTTAGAGGGCCAAGTGGAGAAGATTTTAAAACTTGAGGCCGAAGCCGCTCGTCTCGGGGGCGAGATTGCTGCTTTAAAGGAGAAGGAAAAAGCTAAGGCTACGAGGGCTGAATTGGACAAAAGCTGGGCCATTATTAAAACTTTGTTGAAAGCTCTCGAGCAGTGCAAAGACGGAGAAATTAATTTGGACGAGGAGACCACTAAGGCCAAAAGTGATGTCACCTGAGCTAAAGCCATTATAAATGAGCTCCCTTCAAGTGAAAGCTCGGGCGATGATGAGGCCGTGGATGAAAAAGAAGAAGAGGATAACAAAGATGGAACTTCCGAGGGGAAAGATGACCTTGATGCTTAGCTTTTTCCTTTTTTTCATGTTTTTGTTATTGATGCAGCCCAAAGTGCTGATCAAGTGCTCGACAATCCACCAAAGTCAATGACAGATCAACCGAGGCCAATGATGCGAAGCCAAGCCAAATTGCTCCATGACATGCACATTCAGTTGGCTTGGCCGGGAGGAAGTATGTGTTCAGAAGAAGAATCACAAAGTGCTAGATCGGAAGGCCACATATTCAAATTTGAGCCCGAGGAAAAAGTGACCGAACACCAACACTTGGCGTCGAGCAGCACAGAACCGAACACAAAAAGTTGTGTTCGAAGTCAAGTGAGCGCTCGATGACAAATGTGTTCAAGCAAGCAACCAAGTACCGAAGTCAAGGCTGCCGAACACTCACCTAAGTGTGATCGAGCAAGCAACCGAGCACCGAAGTCAAGGCTGCCGAACACACGTTAGTTCAGCCCTACGTGGCTTGTTTTTATTGGTCGCCTGTGACCATTTTACTAGTTTACCCTTAGTATTTCCTATATAAACCTTGTTCCATTCTATATTAAGTAGTTAGTTCTTTCAAAACGAAGCAACTCTTGTCTTGCTTCTATCTTTTATCTTATTTTCCATTGTTGATTCGGTTGCTAGGTTTATCTTCAGATTTTGCTTGCACCATCTTGGTATCAGAGCACAGTTTGGGCTTGTTTCTACAACCTCAAATCCTGTTCGAAGTTATCTTTAAATTTCGTGCATTTGTGTCTTTGTTTTCCATTTCGTGTTCTTGTTGTTGTTGGTATTGTTATCTTACAAAAAAAGGGGGTAGAAAAAGAAAAAATTCGATGATTGTGTTGATTTGTTGGTTGTTTGAATCAAACGACCAGTGATTCTTGTTCACCATTATTTCCTGATTCCAACGAGCACCTGTCATACACGATTGACGACTAGGGTTTCGTGGTGAAATTTTGGACTGTTTTGAACATTGGTGGTAACTGAAACTCGAACCCAGCTTGAATTGGATGATGTCGATGAAGATTGGTGGTTCTTGAGTATTTTTTGGTTGTTTTGTGCTTAAAATTTCGAAGTCTATGATTTAAGCCATCGTCCGTATGCCGAAAAATTGTTACCATCGTAATAGTGTACGGACACGAGGAGCTGAATCTTAGCTCAAGGGACTTTGAATTGAATTCCTCCGATTATTGTTAAACCAGAGTTGGAAGCAACCCAAATTCTGTTGAAAATCTTGGTCAGTGAACGAAGTTAAAGTTGTTCGTACGCCTAAGCTAAAAGCGTCACTATTCCATTGAAGAAGAAGGGGTAAAAGTTTTAATCCAAAACCCTAGGTGAAATCGTGTCGGCTTGAAAAGGGAAAGCGGATAAGGTAAAACCCTATTCGTACCAAAGAGGGACCACTCTTGTACGGATAGGAGTTGGTGTGTTCGAAGAAGATTCCGAAGAGGAATCGAAGGGTAGATTCTCTTAGGATATCACTTGCTTTGTGTTCGAGAATTCACGATAGTGGATCTCTAGAGTAAACATTTCTACTCGAGGTCGTACGATCACATCTGAGCTTTTAGGAAATCGTGCATGGGGTGACCGAAGTCCAAAATTTCGTAGAAATTTCTTTGACTTCCCGTGCTCAGTTAAAAAGCGTCTGTTCCATCAAGTCGAACATCACTTCACTCTTCCCGAAGAGGCAGTGACTATTGTCGAACTTGAAGGATCTTAGAGGACCTTGATCAATCAGACGAGCCACTGCTAACAAGTCTTTGAGTGACCGATGACACTTATCCCCAAAAATTGAGTGCTACCGAGTGCTACTAAAAAGGTGAGGGAATGTGTGAGGTTGTTTTCAATAACATTTGTTGTTTTGCAGGTATGATGGCTAACGAAGAAGATGATCCCCCGAAGGCGACCATGGATATTATTATGTCCAAGTTGGAGGAAATATCCTTGAGACTTGAGAATGTTGAAAGGAGGACCCCGAGCGTCCAAATTGAATCCGGAGAGGGAACCAGCCGAGGTTCTACTCTAACTCCTGCCCCTTTTAAGGAGGTTGTGAAGAGATACGAGTTGAAAACCGATGTAGCTCCACAAGAGCATGAGTTGGGCATTCCCCAACCCTTGGGAAATCCCCAAAGTTATGTCCCACTTCCTAAACCCATCAGGAATGTTCCACCATTCGAGCAAGCTGATGAAACTCAAGTTGGAGAAGCAGCCGAAGATGGAAATGATAACTATGGTTATGGTTTTCCATATCAGAACAGGAGACCGATGATGGGAGGAAGGAATGTAAACGGAGGAATGGGCCGAGGTCGAGGGCCACACTTCGGTTACGAAGGAGGGAATCCGAGGAGAGAATATGGTGTCTACAGTGTAAACTTGGGAGCTCAACCGGAGCCCTACCAAGGAGGTCGAGATCACTTCAACCTCAACAGTATGAAGATCAATATGCCCATGTTCAAAGGGTGTGGTGATACTTCCAAGTACATCGAGTGGGAGGTGACAATGGATCGAATTTTTGACACCAATGAGATGACCGAACTGAAGAAGGCCACCTATGCTATATAATCGTTTGAATCTTATGCATCTGTGTGGTGGGAAATCGTGAAGAGATCGAGGAGAAGGTCATCATTGCCCGTAAATCATACATGGGAAGAACTGAAGCGGGTAATGAGAGAAAAATATGTCAATTCTTCCTATCAACATGACCAACTCAAAAAGCTTTATGAGTTGAAGCAGGGTTCATAAACCGTGGATCAATACTACCATGAGTTCTTATAAATTTAAATGGCTTTGAATATGGAAGAAGAGGATGAAGAGCAAGCTGCTGTTCGATTCAAGAATGGGTTGAGTAGAGATATAGCCTTCCATTTGAGGTTTCACAAGTACCTATGTCCATACGAAGTGTATGAAGCTGCAGTTGAAGCTGAGAAATGGCTTAAGGAGGATAAGTTCAACCGTTACCGGAGTACACCTACCACCCCGGTAAGTAAACCGAAGGAGTGGAAGAGCCTGAACACTAGTGGCAACAATGCAAAACCCGAAGTGAAGAAGACTTATGAAAAGCCAACGCCAAATGTGGGAGGTAACACTAAGACTCAGTTGAACACACCATCACCTTCTTCTGCCCAATGCCACAAGTGTAGAGGATATGGTCATTTTGCTAGAGATTGTCTTCTAGAAGGGCCATAACTCTTATCGATGGAAGACCCTAAGAGCAGGATAGTGAGCCCGAAGAGGAGAATAGTGATGAAGGGGAATTAATTTCCGAAGGAGAAGATGTAGTCGAGGATGATGATCCTCGAGCATTTCTTGTCGTGAGAAGGAGTTTGATTGTAATGTTAGCCGAAGACGATGAGAACGTGCAATGTAAGAACTTTTTTCATGCTAGATGCAGAGTCAAGGGTGTGGTATGCTCGATGATCATTGACTTCGGTAGTTGTGCTAACGTTGTTAGTCAAACATTGGTTTCACAATTGAAGTTACCCAACTCGAAGCAACCGAACCCATATCGGTTGCAATGGCTTAATGAATGTGGTGAACTGAAGGTTGCGAAACAAGTGATGGTTAAATTCAAAATTGGCAACTACATTGACGAGCTCATATTTGATCTGTTGCCAATGCAAGCTTGCCATCTTCTATTTGGGAGGCCATGGCAATTTGATCGAAATGTTGTGCATAATAGCAAGGCTAACACTTATACTGCTACTCACGAGGGAAGAAAGTTTGTGCTTAAACTGTTGACTCCGAAGCAAGTCAGTGAGGACTATAAAAAAATGAAGGAGCTGAAAGAAGCGGCTAAAGCTAAGATCCCCATCGGTGGACCAATCATGGCCAAAACAACAGCTCCATCACCCGAAGTCAAAAATATTTGTGCAATCATGCAACCGGGTGAAATTTTACGAGGCAACGAAACCGGTCGAATGATGATTTGCCTCGTGCATAAGGGTATCCTTTTAACTCCAAATGATGATTTAACTAACGATAACCCTTCGCCTTTGTCTGTTCGTACAGTTTTGCAGGACTTCGAGGACATGTTTCCCGAGGAAATGCCTGGTGGATTGCCTCCATTAGGAGGAATCGAGCACCAAATAGATTTTGTACCGTGGTCACAAATCCCCAACAAACCTGCATACTACTGTAATCCCGAAGACACCAAAGAGCTCTAAAGGCAAGTTGATGAATTGTTGAACAAGGGCCTCGTTCGAGAGAGCTTGAGTCCTTGCGTCGTTCCTGTTATCCTTGTCCCGAAGAATGATAGAACATGGCGAATGTGCGTTGATAGCCGGGCAGTCAAAAAAATAACGGTAAAGTATCGTCATCCTATCCCTCGATTAGATGACATGCTAGATGAGTTAAGTGGTTCTTTATTCTTTACGAAGATCGATCTCAGGTCCGATTACCACCAGATCCGAATGAAACCCAGAGACGAGTGAAAAACTGCATTCAAGATAAAGTTCGGTCTCTATGAATGGTTGGTAATGCCTATTGGCTTATACAATGCACCAAGCACATTCATGTGACTGATCAACCATGTGCTCAAACCATTCATAAATAAGTTTGTTGTCGTTTACTTCGATGACATACTTATTTATAGTAAATCTGTGGATGAACATGTCGAACACCTAGGGCTAGTGCTTGATAAGCTTAGAGAAGAGAAGCTATATGCTAACTTCAAGAAGTGTGCCTTTTGTGTCGAGCGTGTGGTCTTTCTAGGATTCGTTGTCAGCGCAAATGGTGTTGAAGTCGACGAATCAAATGTCGAAGCCATCAAAGATTGGCCAACTCCAACCTCGGTAACACAAGTTCGTAGCTTCCATGGCTTAGCTCTAGCTTTTACCGGAGGTTTGTTCGAGATTTTAGCACCGTGGCAGCTCCTTTGACTGAGCTAGTAAAGAAAGACCATCCATGCACGTGGGGAGAGTCCCAAGAGAGGGCTTTCCAAGAGTTGAATCGGAGGCTTTGCTCTGCCCCGCTGTTGCAACTCCCTGACTTCGGCAAAGCATTCGAAGTCGAGTGTGATGCGTCCGGAGTTGGGATCGGAGGAGTGCTTATGCAAGAATCGAAGCCGATCGCTTACTTTAGCGAAAAGCTTAAGGGTGCAACCTTGAATTACTCAACGTATGACAAGGAGTTGTATGCCCTCGTTCGAGCACTCGCCCATTGGAAGCACTATTTGTGGCCTTGAGAGTTTGTGATAAAAAGTGATCATGAATCTTCGAAAGATCTCCGAGGCCAGGAGAAATTGAACCAAAGGCATGTCAAGTGGGTTGAATTCATTGAGAGTTTTCCCTATGTAATTCATTACAAAAAGGGAAAAGACAATGCTGTGGCCAATGCACTATCGAGGAAATTTGCCTTAGCGACCACTCTCGCTTCTAGGCTCATAGGTTTCGAAAGCATCAAGTTGATGTACGAAGACGATCCCAAGCTAAAATGCGTTCAAGACGCAATTTTGAGTGGCCGAAGGGTTGAGAAATATCAGTGACACAATGGCTATCTCTTCAAGAATGGGAGGGTTTGTGTGCCAGTGTCATCGTGGAGGGAGCTCTTAGTTCGAGAAGCTCACTCAGGAGGCTTAATGGGATACTTCAGTGTCGACAAAACTCTTGGTATCTTAACCGAGCAGTTCCATTGGCCAAAAATGCGACGAGATGTGGAAAAGCTTTGAAACGCTTGTCTCGGTTGCAAGAAAGCTAAATCGAAGTCCCACCCTCATGGATTGTATACCCCGTTGCCTGTGCCTGATCGACCTTGGGTTGATATATCCATGGACTTTGTCTTGGGGTTACCGAGATCGGGGGGAGGACATGATAGCATCTTCGTTGTCGTGGATCGATTTTCCAAAATGGCTCACTTTATTCCTTGCAAGAAATGCGATTGTGCACAACATATTGCTTCCTTGTTTATTGCTTATGTGTTAAAATTGCATGGTGTGCCACGTAAAATTGTGAGTGACCGGGACTCGAAGTTCTTGATTCATTTTTGGAAATGTTTGTGGAGTTCCCTCGTCACCAAATTACTATTCTCGACGTCTCACCATCCTCAGACTGATGGACAGACCGAGGTAGTTAACCGGACCTTGAGGTCTTTGCTTCGTGCAATGACCAAAGGCAAGGTCGGAAACAGGGCTG
Organism: Petunia secreta; assembly: GCA_029990175.1. Classification (NCBI taxonomy): domain Eukaryota; kingdom Viridiplantae; phylum Streptophyta; class Magnoliopsida; order Solanales; family Solanaceae; genus Petunia; species Petunia secreta. The sequence goes on along the minus strand of JARKIP010000022.1, from coordinate 44,649,445 downwards.
ACCGCTTGCCCATGATGGAGTTTGCATACAATCGAACGGTGCATTGAATGATAAATATGACCCCGTTCGAGTGTGTGTATGGGTTTAATCCTTTGATTCCATTTGATCTAACCCCATTACCTCGAGATATTGTTATTGATTTTGAAGGTACTCATCGAGCTAAAGCTCTGCTCGAGTTGCACGCCAAGACAAAGAAGAATCTCGAGGACGCTTATGCCAAAGTAGCGTTGAAAAGGAACAAGGGGCGAAAGAAGTTGGAGTTGAAGAAGGGAGATTGGGTTTCGGTTCACTTCCGAAGAGAGCGATTCCCGAACCAAAGGAAAGGAAAGTTGGCTCCTCGAGGGGATGGTCCATTTCAAGTGCTGAGCAAGATTAACAACAATGCTTATGTGATCGACCTCCCAGGTGGGTATAATGTGTCCAAAACACCTTCAATGTGACTGACTTAACTCCTTGTGTTGTAGGCCAAGTATCGGAGACAGATGATGAAGCGATTTCGAGGACACAATCTTCTCAAGAAGGGGAGGATGATGAAGCCCAAAGTGCTGATCAAGTGCTCGACAATCCACCGAAGTCAATGACAGATCAACCGAGGCCAATGACGCGAAGCCAAGCCAAATTGCTCCATGACATGTACATTCAGTTGGCTTGGCCGGGAGGAAGTATGTGTTCGGAAGAGGAACCACAAAGTGCTAGATCCGAAGGCCACATATTCAAATTTGAGCCCGAGGACAAAGTGACTGAACACCAACACTTGGCGCCGAGCAGCACAGAACCGAACACAACAAATTGTGTTCGAAGTTAAGTGAGCGCCCGATGACAAATGTGTTCGAGCAAGCAACCAAGTACCGAAATAAAGGCTGCCGAACACTCACCTAAGTGTGATCGAGCAAGTAACCGAGCACCGAAGTTAAGGCTGCCGAACACACGTTAGTTCAGCCCTACGTGGCTTGTTTTTATTGGTCGCCTGTGACCATTTTACTAGTTTAACCTTAGTATTTCTTATATAAACTTTGTTCCATTCCATATTAAGTAGTTAGTTTTTGATGTTGAGTAATGGATGAAATTTCCAAGAGCATTTCCTTGTTTCCGATGTGAGCAAAACCCCAGTGAGGAAGTCTTGGACTTGTGGCTTTTGGTGAATCCGATTGAACATTTCCTCTTTGATCATTCAGTTTGCGAGAGGCAATGTTCTCTTGAGGATTGTTGCATAGTTTAGGTGATTCTTGACTTTCATTTCGATCGAGCTTTGAGACAAGTTCCTCACTGTTCTTTCGAAACGAAGCAAGTCTTGTCTTGCTTCTATCTTTTATCTTGTTTTCTGCTGTTGATTTGGTTGCTAGGCTTATCTTCGGATTCGACTTGCACCAGTTATGGCTTTCAAGCCTATATTTGTAAATAACTTTCGATGCCTTCAGGCCTGTTTTAATGAAATTTCACTTTTCTTTATCTCATTGAGAAGCATGTGACTTCAATAAAATTTAGGACAAACCGATGCTAGCTTAGAACGACATCTCATTCCCGTGCCGAGGCATAATGAAATAATCTCAGTTGAATAATATAACTTCGAAATTTAGATATTGAAACAAAGAGATGTTGAACCAAGTTCATTTCTTTGAGAAATCGTAACTGACATTTACATAAAACATAGTCAAGACTTAGGCAAATTTCTGAAGAACAGAGATAGCCGTTATTGGGCAAAAATAAAAAATACTAAGCTAATGTTGGGGCAGCAGTCCCCGGTGTACATATAGCTAGTCTTCGGGTCCGCTTGCAGGCCTCGGTATGAGAGGCTTCAAGTCAAAATTGAATGCACACCGCCCTTTTTATCCTCCCCAGTGTGTGGGTGCGACTGATGAGGACCCGAGTACTGTACTCCATTCCTTCCGCTTTCTGAAAAAGTCAAGCAAGGAAAAATGGGGGGTTAGCTAAATTATTCGATCTAAGCATCGACACCGTAGATAAAAATTTATTGACATAGGGTAACGTACCTCGGTGTCAGAAATAATACCGCTTCAAATTAGAAATATTCCAATTCGAGGGTTCCAGCTTGCCTTTCAAATCTTCCAACTGATAGGATCCCTTTTCAACATTTTCCTTGACCCGATAGGGTCCTTCCCAATTCGCACCGACCTTTCTAACATTCTTTTCTTTGGTAGTTTGATTTGAGGCTTTCAATATATAGTCTCTAACTTTGAAAAATATAAGTTTAGCCTTCCCGTTAAGGTAAGCCTCGATTTGTCTTTTCTAAGCTGTTATCCAAACCAAAGCTAGTACCCATTTTTCATCGAGCAAGTCCAATTCTACACACATATCATGTTGATTTGACGTTTTTGGTAGAATGAGCATACCGAAGACTGGGTTTGTCAACTTCTACGGGGATCAATGAATCCATGCCGTATGCGAGAGAAAATGTGGTTTCACCCATGCTATTTTTCTTAATAGTACGTATTGCTCATAACACCCTGGGCAATTTATCAGGCCGCAACATTTTTCCTTTATCAATCCTTTTCTTGTCATTTTCGATAATCACCATATTAGAAGACTCGGCTTGACCATTTTTGCTCGGATGATATGGCGCTGACACAATCCTCTTTATACCCTACTTATTGAGAAAAATTGTGACATTTGATCCGATAAACTGAGGGCCATTATCACATGTTATCTCTTTTGGGACACTGAACTGACAAATGATATTTTTCAAAAAGAAACTAATTACTTCTTTTTGCCCGACTTAAAAAAAACCCCCGCTTCTACCCATTTAATGAAGTAATCAGTGAGCACGAGGAGAAACCGAACACTGTCCTTAGCTTTTGGAAGTGGCCCAATTATATCTATCCCCCACTTCATAAACGGACCATGACAACACGACCAAATGTAGAGGTTCGGCCTATTGGTGAATCATTTGAGTGTGTCGCTGGCATTTGTCACATTTTTTCACAAAGTCCTTAGCATCTGCGCTATATCTAGCCAATAGATGCCTGCCCGAAGCAGTTTGTGCGCGAGAGCTTTTCCTCCCTAGTGCTTGTTGCACTCTCCGTCGTGCACTTCTCTCATAACATATTTAATCTACCTTGGACCTAGACATTTGGCCATCGGGCCGCAATACAACTTCTTGTACAACTATCCCCCAATCATCGAATAAGAAATGGCTTGTGTTCTAAGCTTCATGGCTTCTTTCTTATCTGTTAGTAGAGTCCCCGAGTCTGGATAGGAGATAAACTTGGTACACCAATCTCAAGTATTACTCACTGAATTAACCTCTAGCTTAATTCTCTCCACAACAAATGTGAGGAGTCGAACGACCGAATTAGTCCCCGAGTTCTCTTCTTCGACGACAGAGCATAGATTGGCTAAGGCGTCGACCTTGGAATTTTCCTCTCTAAGCTAAGAACTGTTTCATCCTCGGCTCCCGAGCTGAATAGTCCTCGAGTACTTGATTCACCATCAATAGTTAATCACTTCTCAACTCGATTCTTTCTACTCCCATTTCCTTAGCCAGCTCCAACCCTGCTATGACTGCCTCGTATTCCGCCTCATTGTTGATCACTTTTTAAACCTAATTAAATGCCTCATTTTCCCCGTGGGAGCTACCATAACTATTCCAAGTCCCAAGCTCTTTGAATTAGTAGCTCCATCAGTATAGAGTGTCCAAACCCCAGAAGTTGGTTCCCTAGACATTAAGTTTTTTTTCTCCGCCTCAGGGAGTATCTTGGCACTGAAATCAGCCACGAAGTCTGCTAATACTTGGGATTTTATGGCTTTCGAGGCTGATAAATGATTTCATATTCACTCACCTTGACTACCCACTTGGCTAGCCTTCACAACAACTCAGACTTATGCAATATACTTCTAAAAGGGAAGGTAGTAACTACGGCTATGGGCTGACATTGAAAGTAAGGTCGAAGTTTATGAGCAGTAACGACTAAGGCAAGTGCCAATTATTCTAGATGGGGGTACCTAGTTTCAATATCGAGGAGTGTTTTTCTCACGTAGTATATGAGTTGTTGTTTTCTATCCTCCTCAAGAATCAGGACTGCGCTTAGATACACCTTTGATACAACCAAGTAGACCAACAATGTTTCTCCATATTTTGGCTTGGCAAGCAACGATGCATTAGCCAAATAATGTTTCAACTCTTTCAATGCTTCTCTGCACTCTAATGTCCACTCGAGGGCAGTGTTTTTCTTCAAGATTGAGAAGAATTTGTGGCATCGCTCAGAGAACCTCGAGATAAATCTGTTCAAGGCAACGATTCAGCCAGCTAAGCATTGGACTTCCTTGGTCTCTGAGAGTACCTCGGGGATTTCTTCGATAGCTCTGATCTTTTCAGGGTTCGCCTCGATGCCCCACTCGGAGACGATGAATCCCAAAAGTTTTCCCGAACTAACTCTAAAGGCACACTTCACGGAGTTAAATTTCATGTTACTCTGCCTTAGGATAGCAAATGCTTCTCTTAAGTGGTTCAGATGATCTTCTATCTGAACCGAATTCACTAGCATGTCATCTATATAAACTTCCATATAAAATATTTGAACATACAACACAATAGCCTTTGATACGTCGCCCCGACATTTCTGAGGCTGAAGGGAATCACTTTGTAGTAATACATGCCTCGATCAGTGATGAAAGAAGTCTTCTCTTCATCCTTCAGGTCCATCAGGATCTGATTGTACCCCGAGTATGCATCCAAGAAGGTTAATAGTTTATGTCCAACCGTAGAGTCTACCTACCTATCTATTTGCGGCAATAGATATGAATCCTTGGAGCAAGCCTTGTTCAATTATGTGTAATCCATGCACATCCTCCATTTCCCATTCTTTGTTTGGACCGATCACAACAATGGTGAGCCATTTGGGGTACTTAACCTCTGTCACGAAGCCATTGTCTTGCAGCTTCTTTGTCTTTTCCTCAATTACTTTTCTTCTAACGCCAGCATGTGGCCTCTTCTTTTGCTTAACCGGAGTGTGGTGAGGATCCACGTTGAGCTTGTGAGTCATAATCTCCCAACCATATCAGCATAGGACCATGCAAAAGTATTATCGTTGGACTTTAATAATGCAACAATAGCTCTTTTTGACTTCGGGTCCAACTTCGAGCCAACAAACACCTTTCTATCTGGAAACTCTTTTGAAAGTCCAAAGGACCCCAACTCCTCGATGGTTGAGTCCTCGGCTTTTTGCTTCAGTGGCTCTTGAATACATACCGGGATCTTTTCCACCGCGCTCTTTTGGGGATCCATTTCAAGAGCCGAACCCCCTCCTTCGTCAAATCCCGAGTGTGTTGATTGCTATTTTGAAGGTCCACTAAGGACGACTCCACTCTTCATAGCACCGAATTGCACTCCCAAGCTGTTCGTTGCTCACTTCGAATCAAACGAATTCCCCAAGGGGTCGGGAATTTGATGACTTGGTGAAGAATGGATGGCACAACTTCCATCTCATGTATCCAAGGTCTCCTAAGGATGACATTGTAAGCTATCTCCTCGAGAATTACTTGGAACATGGTTTCTTTAACAAATATCTCTATGTATGTAACGAGTGTAATCTCACCCAATATCTTCTCTATAGAATTATTGAAACCGGTCAAAATGGTAGCCTTTGGGAAGATAAGGTCCTCTAACCACATCTTCTTCACGGCCCGATAGCTAATGATATTCACAGAACTCCCGGGGTCAATCAAGAATCGTTTGATGTTTGAGTCGTTGATTCTCAACATAATAACTAAAACATCGTGATAGGGAAACACCATCCCATCACAGTCATCATTATCAAAGACAATTTCTTTAACCGAACCACCAGTTGAGTTCTTTTCTCCATTGTAATAGAGATCTTTGCAAACTTCTTTGCAGAGGCAAAGTTCATGCCCTTTACCATCGAACCCTCGTTATAACACTAAAAATCCTTGTAGTAGATGGAGCCCTTGGTGGCTGTCCATCTCCTCTGTTTTGTGAAAAATTTTGTTTCCCCTTATCGGTTAGAAACTCCTTTAATATACCCTTCTTCAGCAGATGGGCTATCTCTAGGCGAAGTGTCTTACAGTCCTCCGTAAGGTGCCCATAGTCAGCATGAAAGTCGCAGTAGAGGTTATGATCCCTTTTTCCAGGGGCTGTTCTCATATTCTTCAGGAGTCTCACTCCCTAATCAACCATTCCTTTTAGCACGTTCACCAACTCCGCACTCGACTCGTTAAAATTGTACTTGGAGATACGAAACAAATCCTTCTCATTTGATACTAAGGAAGGCCCCGTAGCATTCTTCTTATTAGCATATGTGTTAACCTTTCCTCCGAGCCTCTAGCTCACATTCTATCCTCGGAGCCTTTGAATCACATGTTGCTTTTGGGAGTTGTAGGGGTCGTATCGACCCTTTGAGTTTCCTTGTGGCGAATCAGCACACCAAGAAGACTCGGGGCGATTTCTATAACTAGAGCTTCAACCAGCTGCAGTCCACTCTACTTCCCCAAGTCTAAACTTAGCAGTAGTTCTATCATACAGCTCGTCCCAGGTTCGTGCTTGCCATTATTGGAGATCTCTCTTTAGCTCGGAAGCGGTCTTGGAGTTATTGACATTGATATTTTTTTCAAATGCCATGATTGCTAAATTTTCATCCATTATTGGAAACTCCATTCTCTCAGCCTGGAAGCGCTCAAGAAAAAATTTGAGCGGCTCCCTCTACCACAGCTTGATTTCAAACACATCCTCCTTTTACTTGAGGATCTTTTGAGCTTCGGTATGCACTTTGATGAATAAGTCAGCTAATTCATCGAAGCTTGGAATCAATTTGGAGGGAAAATGCATGTACCAATGCAAAGCTCCCTTTTTCAGGGTATCCCCAATCTTCTTCAAAAATATAGACTTCTTCTCCACTGGGGTCAGATCATTACTTTTCACCATGGCCATATATTCCGCCACGTGATCAGCTAGGTCACTCGTGCTGTCATACTTCTCCAAGATCTGCAGCATGAAGTACTTCGGGTTGGGAGCAGGAGCTGCTTAGGGTTTGTGAGCTTGTTGCCTACACTTTTCTATGTCCAAGACCCTTTGAGTCTTTCTGATGCTAGGGACATATTCAAGCCTTTTATCAGATTAGGCTTCCAAATCTCTCTCTATTTCTCAAAGTGTGCCGAGACGCTTGTTTTCGCCACCGCAAGAGCTGTTCGAAAAGATGGAATGCCATGTGGAGTAGTCCCCGAGTATCTAGACGCAGATCTATTTGGAAGTTCCCCTGTTACTGCACCCGTAGGATCAAAGGTTGGGATGCCTCCAGCAGGGGCTACATGTGGAGTATTGGTGGGAGTGGTATTAGTTCTCATGTTACTTGAGATGGTTTGTAATGAACTGCGCACCTCGGCGTTATAGGCTTGTAGCCACTTGTTTGGAAAGTTGCCCTTGAACTTGTTGCATAAAGTTCATAACATATGCGTTCCAAGCATCATTTGACCCTAATGAAGAGGGGTCAGTTGGAGGTGGAAGAGGTGGAGGTACAGACGCTCCATCGACTGGCGGAAGTAGAGGTACGAACACTTTGTCTACAGTCTGCCCATCTGGGCGTTGCTGATTCCCATCAACACTATCATTGTTATCAACTATTGTTGAAAATCAGAGAAGAAAGCGCGAACAAACGTGTTGTACGACTTTGGAACAAAGCATAATTATATTGCCTAATCCCCACAGGCAGTGCCAATTTGTATTAGCCTAAATCAAATTAGGTTTACAATCGAATTTGTAATGGAGTTTACAAGCAATATGTTGTATTAAAGTTGATGAAGGACGAAGAATTAACTAAAATAAAATAAGTAATGAGAACGTAAAAAAAAGTTTCAATATAACTGCTTTTGATTACAATTTTCCAGAGTTTTGCCTGTATATTTGTGAAAACCTTTGCAAGATGAAATGAAAGCTATTTATAGACATTGGAATGAGGAAAATTAAGGGCATTAAGTAGCCCATTTTCCTCATGCTGATCATGGCTTGCCGACTAAATGGTGAGATAATGGGTGGAGATCGTGGAGTTACTCTCGCGCTAGAGATAAATTACCTCCCCGAGGCTAAAATCATTCCGCCTCGGGGGGATGAGCTTTCCGTTACCCGAGGCGATTCTTCTTCGTAGCTCGTAAAGGGTCTTGGACTCGGGACCGCGCCTTGGGGGTCATGCTGCTTGCTTTGTGGCCCACTTAAGAATCTTGTGAGAAATATCCCAAGTCTTGAGCTCGAGGTGCCACGTGTGCGGGCCATATTTCACCAAATACATTTCCTCCAAAATTTACTCCAAGGCTGCCATGTCATCGGACACTTGACAACATGTGTGCAGCTAAGTTTTGCCAATACACTCTTCACTAGTAAGCTATCTCTCACAATTATATCAAAAGTGTTCAAGATATATTTTATTTTCACAAAGTGGTATATTTAACCTATATATACGGAGAAGGGCGTTCAACCGGACACCCCAGAACAAGTGTAGCTGCTCCCCTATCTCCACGAGGTCTACTTACCATACATTTCTGCATGCATGAAAGTTGGTTTTAGACGTCCTTCATGACAAACCTACAAGCCCTTGTTAATAGATTTCCATATATGAATTGGGACCATATTCTCATTTGCAATAATGATCGTACATTTAACAAGCCACACGATCATACTCTCCATGGGTCATAATGACTGGATTTTCAACGGCAATCATTCAAGTAAAATAATTTCATTTAAGATGAACTCAAAGAGGAATTACTTGTCGTCTAAAAGCCCGAGCTATTTTAAATGATGGAAAATACGAGAAGAATAAATTTTCATGTCCAATAATAGCTTCGAGATCAATTGAGTGTCAATGAGTGAATGAGATCAAGTTGGTCAATATAAAATTTTTAAAGTTGGAAAAATTGGTGAGTTTACTAATTAGTATTATCAAAATTATTTAATAAGTATTTTAGATGAAAAATTGGCGTAATGGATGATCAATGTGGGCTTTAAACAAATTTTGAAACAATGCAGAAAAGAGATGGAGCATGAAATGTGTTGAAAAGTTAAAAGAGGTAACTCTTATTTTTGGCTTGATAATTGGACACGATTAGGGAGGTTGCATGATGCTATACCATCTGATTTTTATTGTGATGAGACAATTGTTGGGGTGCATGAAACTGCATCCAATGGGGTATGGAATGAGGAGTTATTGAGACAGCTATTGTTGGAAGATATTGTTGTACATATTATTGATAATATTTGTCCACCTACTACTGGGGAGGAAGCATATAGGCCATATTAGAGTCCGATGGCTAGTAGAAAATTTTCTGTAAGCTAAGCCTTTCAATTGCTTAGACAAAGAAAAATTTCTTTTGATCTTTATAAGTATATCTGGATAAAAGAAGTTTTGTTTAAGATATCCTTTTTTTTTTCTATATTGTGTGTGGAAAAATAAAATTCTTATTGATGATACGTTAAAGATGTGGGGTTTCCAATTTCCTTCTAGGTGCCAATGTTGTGTTGTGCCTAATATTGAAAATATTTCTCATGTGGTTTTGAATGCTCTTGTGGAAAGGAAGTTTGAAACTATTTTGGTAGGTCTGCTGGTTTTAATATTGTTGACTTACAACTTGTGTAAGTTATTAATTTGTGGTGGGACGCACCGAGGAATGCCCTTGAGAAGCTGATTTTTACTATCTTTATTATTTAGGAGTTATGGAAAAGAATGAATGCTTTCCTTCATGGGACAAGATGTCTAGAGCAAGGGTCATTTTTCTGCTGATGCAAAATATTCTCATGTTCTTAAAAGATCACAGGAGGAATTTTAGGTATGCTACATCAAGGTGGAGTGATTTTCTTTCGTGTGTGGCACGTGAACTTCTTTTTTAGAGCGAGTGAATTCTTCCTATATTATGTCCCTCATTTATTCTTGAAATATATTCTTTGTGTGATATTTGGATGCTCTCTTGATTATTTTTGGTGAGGGCACATGGTTTGTACGAGATAGGTGAAGTTATTGACTTCTTGGTTGAGTGAATGGGTGTGATTTTGTGAAAGCTTGGTTTCATTGAGTCGGTTTTTGAGATTGAGATGTCTTGAATTGGTGGTTCTAGTGTTTTGTAATGTGATGAGTTTTTGGCATGTTGAGGGTCACATGGTATGTATATGCACTTGTCTAATGGTCGGTATCAACTATAATCATAGGTAGACCTGTTTTATTGAGTGCCGGGATCTAGTTGGGAATTGGTTTTTGATGATTGCTCGAGGGCGACCAAAGGCCTAAGTGTGGGGTGGTGATGTTTGGCGATATTTGCCTATTTTACCTTAATATCTTCTCAGATTTTGGTGCTTTATGCGCTCGTTATATGTGATAATTTTATTTCTTGTGCTCACTTATCGTATTTGTGATTTTAGGAATGGTGCGTTCGTGACAAGAACAATCAAATTGGATTTAATGGATACATTGGAAGCTATATTGAAAGCAAGGCTTCCAAGAAAGCCCTGAAGAGTTGGAAGCTATACTGGGAGCAAGGCTTCAGAGATAGCTTTTGAGTTGGGAGCTATACTGGAAGTGGAGCTTCCACGAATGCTTTGAGGCTGACGAAACAAAAGTTTTCCCAACTAGATTAGGCTTTGCTTTAGCTTATCCTAGCACTTTATAAACACTATAAAACCTGATTATTTCATTATTTTGGAGAGGAGGTCAGATTTTAGAGCAAGTTTGGAGTTCCTAACACATTGAACCAAGGGTTTAATTCCTTTACTCAATATATTACAATATTCAATATTTCTTCTTTGAATTTTTGTGTTGTTATTATGAATATGCATAGCTAACCATATCGTTCTAGGGTTAGAGAAAATACATGAAGGTTGATGTTTGAAAGTTGAATCCACTTTTTGATTTCCTAGATTGCTAACTAACAGATTAATTATATTCGTGAAAACCTGTCGATTCTTCACGAGTCTATGCAAGCTACTTTAACACCTATATTTCTATGGAATTAAATCACATGCATGCATTAAAAAACTCTGTATTTAGATAAGCAAGGCGAATAGGTATATGTCTATCCTACCCGCAAATCGATTCCCTGATGCCCAGGTTCACAATCAAGCCCTATTCTTTCTTATGTGCATTCACAAGTACCCTCTGTCGAGTTCAACTTGTAAACCATAGATAGTGTTCAATTATCGGGCCCTAATAACCAAACAATTAGGCTCAAGAAAGAATAAACAATCTGTAATAGTAAATAAATAAGTAGAAATCCACTTTCAAACAACAACTTTCATGTATTTTCTCTAACCCTAGAACAATATGGTTAGCTACGCATATTCATAATAACAACACAAGAATTCATGAAAGAAATATTGAATATTGTAATAGATTTAGTAAAGGAATTAAACCCTTGGTTCAATGTGTTAGGAACTCCAAACCTGCTCTAAAATCTGACCTCCTCTCCAAAATAACGAAATAATCAGGTTTTATAGTGTTTACAAAGTGTTAGGATAAGCTAAACCAAAGCCTAATCTAGTTGGGAAAACTTATGTTTCGTCAGCCTCAAAGCTTTCGTGGAAGCCCTATTTCCAGTATAGCTCCAGACTCCAAAGCTATCTCTAAAGCCTTGCTCCCAATATAGCTTCCAACTCTTCAGGGCTTTCTTGGAAGCCTTGCTTTCAATATAGCTCCCAAAGTATCCATTAACTCCAATTTGATTGTTCTTGTCTCAAATTCATCCGAACCATTTCTAAAATCACAAATACGATAAATGAGCACAAGAAACACAATTATCACGTATAACGAGTGCATAAAGTACCAAAATGTGAGAAGATATTAAGGTAAAATAGGCAAATATCGCCAAATATCACCACCCCACACTTAGACCTTTGCTCGCCCTCGAACAATCATCAAAAATCAATTTCCCAACTAGATCCCAACAGTCAATAGAACAGGTCTACCTATGAATATGGTTGATACCGACCATTAGACAAGTGAATATACATACCATGTGACCCTCAACATGCCAAAATTCATCACATTACAAAACACTAGAACAACCAACTCAAGAATATCTCAATCTCAAAAGCCGACTCAATGAAACCAAACTTTTACAAAATCACACTCATTCACTCAACCAAGAAGTCAATACCTTCACCTATCTCGCGCAAACCATGTGCCCTCAACAAAAGTAATCAAGAGAGCGTCCCAAATATCACACAAAGAATATATTTCAAGAATGAATGAGGGACATAATATAGGAATAATTCACTCGCTCTAAAAAAGAAGTTCACGTGCCACACACGACGTACCATAGACTTGCCCGTAGTGTAGGACTCCACTAATGTAGGCTCGCTCCAATGCGGTATTAACTAGAACTTTAAGGGTTGTAATGTAGGCTAAAGGACGGGTAGGATAAATATGGAAAAAATAGTGACTACCTCCCTAAGCACTTTAGTACATCACTTTAATTTTCAGCTCAACGCTTCTTAAAATCAACCAAGCAACCACCCAAAAGTTTCCTTTCAACTTTAAGCATTTTGTAATTTTTTTTTTTTTGTGCAGAACACTAGTAAGGATAGAGATTTTTCTTTCTTTTGTTTTCTTTATTTTTCTTTTTCTCATTTTTTTCTTTTCTTTTCATCTCTTCATTTTTTTTTTAAATTTTTCCCAACCTTGCCAATGTATTTTTATTCAAAATGCACCATATTTTTCTTTCATTGGTTCCACTTAAAATCTACCCAATTCTCTAACCACAACTCCGTAAACAACAATATTTCAATTAAATTGCTCTAAGGAGTATGGGTTCAAAAAGAAGATAATTAAGAACAAAAGGGATAAGGCTTGAAATTTGGGTGCCAACAAAAAGATCAATAGGCTCAAAAAGTCTTAATAAGGATAATATTAAAGGGTAGGCTAATCAAGGCTAAAAGAGCTTATCAAAGAAACGCCTGTATCATCTCCCGACTAGAGCAAACCTAGGATTTCGCTTTGAACACACACGGGGCAAGTTCTAGACATCAATATGCAAGCACAGAACATAAGAAAAAATACCTCACATCATACATGGCACATAGTTCACTCAAGACGGTTTCATTCCAACTCTCGGTTTAAGAAAATAAGGTGCAACTTTTGAAATTTAAGAACTAAGGCACAATGGTTCACAAAAGAGTCGAGTAGTTGAATCTAAGCGTCCCAAGAAGGTCATTCAAATTTTTCTAGGCATGCATCACAATTTTAAGATCAAAAGGGATTCACAAATAGCATATGCGTAAGTCCAAATCCACCGGTATCAAACAAACCAAAGGCATCTAGCATTCTATCATTTTTCCTAAAGATACTCTACTAACTAATACTATACTACTCCTAAAACTAAAAATTACCTGGTTCAAAGGTCTGCCCATGGAAAAGAACCGAGGCCATAAGAAAAACCACGGGGTGGATGACACGTACCACTAACTAAAACTAAAAATAAAATCCTTTTGGAATTTTTCATTAGTTTTCTAATTTTTTTTTCATTTTTATATTTTAAAGCAAGAAACAAATAAAAATAAAATCAAGTGACAAAAATAAAAATTACTAAAAATAAATTTCTAATTGTACAGTTATCCATAACCTCAAAAATTTTGGAAATTCCTTTATCCCACACTTAAAACTAAGCAATGTCCTCAGTGCGATAAAAATAGAGTACAAGAAGTAAAAGAACTTTCCTGAGGGCCGAAAGGTCTGGCCTTTGGCGCTAGCAGTGGCGCCATCTCCATCACAAACCCACCAAGCGTCCGCAGAGCAAGGGGTACTTAGACTTCCCCCCAACATGTCATTTTAAGGCATTAAGGGTGCAGCACCCCACACTTGAGCTTAACATTACCTAAACCTGCGAAACATGTAGCTACGCGTACAAGAATCAACGGGCGTCGTAACGACCCACACTTATTCCTCATCGTAATAAAAACGAAGTAGCACTAACTAACTATTGTAAAACTTATCAAAAGACATCAGTAGGGGCATCGGAAAATTAAAAAATTAGGACGTGGCATTAGTCGTGTGTGCGCGACAATGGCTTGTGGCTTACTTTAGATAATGATCAATTCGAATTTCAGGTGAAAGCCTTCAATTTTAAACATTTATATCATCAACTCGTTCAAGTTATGCCTGCACATCTGTTTTGGTTCTCAGACTTCACAAAAACTGGACTTTTATTCACTGTGGCATTTAGTCGCACACTTGATATGCATTAGTTACAATTTCAGATTTAATACATATTTGGAGGGGAAGAAGCCTCTCAATTTTTCATGGGAATTCAATTCTAACAGCAACCAGACATACCCGACAAGGGTACCACAGATTCCATCAACACCCGATAAGGGTTCATTTCAACACGATTTTACAAAACAAAACTACCCAATGGAGAAGGGATATATGAGACTGCCATGGTGAGCGAGAAACATGTTGAAAAATAGTTGCAGAAGCACGAGAAAGAACAAGAGAGAGTGATGGACAGACATACTAGTACTTGAATGATTGGGAACGAGTTAATTTTAGTAGACGCCTGCCTGAACTCTTATTTTTTTCTGTTGTTACTGGTCGTTATGTGGAAATAGACGAAAAGAGTACGTGTTTTACGTATAAATTGTTGTGGGTCAAAGGATCAAACTGAGTTGATCCATAAAATTTAACCTTTACCCATACACGGTTGAAGAAGCGACGCCTGGAGATCGCATCCACAGTTTTGGAACATTATGCCTAACCCAAAGCGATAGGGGAGGCGACGTTTCAGCTATATCTTGATGCAGCTGGCGAGCGATAACCACAGTGACGCTTGGAGATCGCTTCACACTGTCTGGGGTTTTCTGTTTAACATGTTGCGATATAGGGAGCGACGCTCTGTCCATCACTTGCAGCCAGTCTGACGCCAATTTTTATGTAAGCTGTGATGGAGGCGACGCTTTGACTGTTTTCCATGCAGATTCATAGCTTAAAAAAATTTAAGTGACGCAACATGGAGATATGAGAGGAGCGACGCCTCAGAATCGCTTTAAACGGGTCTGAAACCACTGTTATGGTTGATGATCCTGGAGGTGGCGTTTCAAGCTGCTGTTAACATGAAACCAAAATTATTTCAAACTGTTTAGCCTTCTTATGTTTGGGTAACATGAAACTCCCTTAAGGCATTAGCTTCCAATATAATTTCTTCCCTTTAACCGCAATTGGTTTTGCTCATGTTTCACATACATGCTTCACCTTCCAAACTTCCCGAGCCCTACAAAAACGACCAAAAAAAAAAAAAAGCTACACAATAATGCGTAATGAAAATGACATAAGCAATAAATATTGGGTTGCCTCCCAACTAGCGCTTGATTTAACGTCGCGGCACGATTCTTTTTTGTATTTTTCTTTTTGTATTTTTTATTTTATTTTTATTTGTTTGTTCGTTTGTTTACATACAAGGCTTGGGTTGCCTCCCGTGAAGCGCCGTAGTTAACGTCGTGGCACGACAATACTTTTAAGCTCACTTCCAGCATTTACGTCTCCTCTTCTTACGACGAACTTTTGCTTTCTTCTTTCCTACGTCTCCTCTTCAACTTGACAATTATTGTGGCATGGTCACCTTGTTCTACATTCCACTCAAACACTTCTCTCGGTTTAATTTCATGTTTTTTCTGACACATTCTATCAAAGAACACTCTTCAAACGTAGCCATGTGATCCTTTTCATTATAAACTTTGCAAGTAACCTTTTCTCCATACGCTCTAACCGCCATCTCTCCAAGTTCCATGTCAATAATTGCCTTCGAGATGACTAGGAATGGTCTTCCCAAAATTATTGGAGCTTCTCGATCCTCTTCATAGTCTAGAATGATAAAATCAGCAGAGAACGTAAACTTCCCAACTTTAATCAACACATCCTTCATCTTACCATCGGGGCAAGTGAGTGATCTATCCGCCATCTTAAGAGTAACTGAAGTAGGCTTGATTTCTCCTAGGCCTAACCTTTTATAGACAGAAAGAGGCATGAGATTTATGCTGGCCCCTAGATCACACAGTGCACCAAAAATATTATGACCACCAATAGTGCAAGGAATAGTGAACCTCCCAGGATCTTGAAGTTTTGGAGGTAATTTACTCAGGATTGTACTACACTCCTCTGTCATCTCAATTGTATCAATCTCTTGTGGCTTTCTCTTCTTAACTAGAATCTCTTTTAGGAACTTCACAAATGACGGCATCAGTTCAAACACATCAGTCAAAGGAATGTTAACATGAAGCTCTTTCATCATACTCACAAATTTTTGAAATTGAGCCATATCCTTTGATGGTTGAAGTCTCTGTGAGAATGGCGAGGACGGTAGAGGTGCCTCCTTTTTCTCTTCTTTCTTCTTTACTTTCTCCACTTTTTCTACTTCCGCTACTTTAATTTGCTCCTTATCCTCAGTTTTTGCTCCTTCTCCTCAGTTTTGGCCATCAACTCTTCACCCTTTGCTAGAGTTATAGCAAGACAGTGCTCCAACTCCCTTTAGATTTGGATTCGATTCAATATTACCAGGAAGTACTCCATGTGGTCTCGAACTTTGAGCGATCACTATCTGCCCCAATTGGCATTCCAGATCTTTTTTAGCATTAGCGAGATATTTTATGGCATGTGCATAGGATGCATTGTCAGCTATAATTTTCTGCTGGCCTGTAAACATTTGCTTTATCAAATCTTAAACAGAACTGCTGGACTGCTGTGGTTGAGCCTAAGGATGTGAATTCAGGTAGTTATTCTGAGATCTCGTATTACCTTGTGCAGCCTGGTTATCACTCCAAGAGAAACCAGGATGATTCTGTAAATTAGGATTGTAGCTATTACCAAACTGGTTCTGATTCTGTCCTTGAGACCTATTTTGATTTCCCACGTAATAAACTAACTCTGGATTGGAGGGGCAAACATCAGTAGCATGATCTTGTCCACATACCTCACAAAAACTTTGGAACTTTTGTACTTGTTTAACTGATTGCACTTGTTTCTGAGTTGGTGGCAATGCTAGCTTGCTAATTTGGTTAGCTATCGCATCCATCTTTGCATTCAACGCTGAAACCGCATCCAATTGAAGTACTCCAGCAGCTTTTTGAATTGGAGCTCTACAATCACCCTATCAGTCAGGATTGCTCTGAGAGAATTTATCCAGTAATTCATAAATCTAATTAAAATTCAAGGCCAAGACTTGGCCTCCAGCAGCAGCATCCACCCGATCTTGGTATGAGCATTCAAACCTTCCACAAAAGTATGAGCCAACACCTCATTAGACTGGTTGTGGTGCGGGCAATCTCTCAACAATGACTTGAATCTTTCCCAGGCTAAATACAAGGATTCTCCATCTCTTTGTCTAAAAAACATAATCTCACTCCTTATTCTAGCTGTTTTGGCAGATGGATATAATTTAGCCAAAAATTTCTTAGCTAAAGCATCCCAAGTAGTGATAGACCCAGGCTTTTCAGCCCTTAACCACTTCTTTGCTGTCCCGATCAATTAAAAGGGAAAAAGTATCAATCGAACATAATCAGTTGAGACGCCTGCTGGTGTGTATGTATCACTAATCTCCAAGAAATTCTAGATATGTTGTTGTAGATCCTCGTGCAATAATCCAGCATATTGTCCAATCGCATGGAGCACTTGTATCATTCCGGACTTAATCTCAAAGTGTCCAGTAATTTTAGGCTTAATAATGCCCGAGGCAACTCCCTCCAGACTGGGAAGAGCAACATCTCGCACAGCTAAAGCTCGATCTTCTTCCATTCCTACAATTAAGGATTAGGACAAACCTAATACCTGAAACAGCACAAGAAACTCAAAACAAAAATTAAACCTGAATAGAAAATAACAAATCCTTTAAAAAGAAAATAGTCAATTATTTAGTCCCCGGAAACGGCGCCAAAAACTAAATATACGTGGTCGACAAGTAATAAAGTGATAAGTTGAGTATCGTTCCCACGAGGACTATTTTTTAGACTGAATCCTATCAAACAATTTCCTAAAACTATTCAGGGATCTTTTTCGATGATGATTTGTAAAATTTACTAACTAAAGGAAATAATTAAAAGCAAGTAATTGAGATCAAGTAATCGAGAGAAAATTATGGGTTGTTAACAATAAGAGAGAAACGGTCCAGAGTCAGAGCGACAAACAATCCAGTTGATTTATCCAATTGAATCCACTTCTTGATTTCCTAGATTGCTAACTAATAGGTTAATTATATTCGTGAAAACCTGTTGATTTTTCATAAGTTTATGCAAGCTACTCTAACGCCTATATTTCTATGGAATTAAATCACATGCATGCATTAAAGAACTCTGTATTTAGATAAGCAAGGCAAATAGGTATATGTCTATCCTACCCGCAGATCGATTCCCTGATGCCCAGGTTCACAATCAAGTCCTATTCTTTCTTATGTGCCTTCACAAGTTCCCTCTGTCGAGTTCAACTAGTAAACCATAGATAGTGTTCAATTATCGGGCCATAATAACCAAATAATTAGGCTCAAGAAAGAATAAACAATCTGTAATAGTAAATAAATAAGTAGAAATCAACATTCAAACAACAACTTTCATGTATTTTCTCTAACCCTAGAACGATATGGTTAGCTACACATATTCATAATAACAACACAAGAATTCGTGAAAGAAATATTGAATATTGTAATACATTTAGTAAAGGAATTAAACCCTTGGTTCAATGTGTTAGGAACTCCAAACTTGCTCTAAAATCTGACCTCCTCTCCAAAATAACGAAATAATCAGGTTTTATAGTGTTTACAAAGTGCTAGAATAAGCTAAACCAAAGACTAATCTAGTTGGGAAAACTTGTGTTTCGTCAGCCTCAAAGCTTTCGTGGAAGCCCCACTTCCAGTATAGCTCCCAACTCCAAAGCTATCTCTGAAGCCTTGCTCCCAGTATAGTTTCCAACTCTTCAAGGCTTTCTTGGAAGCCTTGCTTTCAATATAGCTTCCAATGTATCCATTAACTCCAATTTGATTGTTCTTGTCTCGAATTCATCCGTACCATTCCTAAAATCACAAATACGATAACTGAGCATAAGAAACACAATTATCACATATATCGAGCGCCTAAAGTGCCAAAATGTGAGAAGATATTAAGGTAAAATAGGCAAATATTGCCAAATATCATGGGTCAAATGCAATACTAATGGGGCTTCTAGAGGTAACCCGGGGAGGAGTGTTTGGACCTTTTATATTAGAGATGATAGGGGGCACTTGGTGCATGCAGATGCTCAGGAAATGGAAGACGAGATGAGTACAAATAATAAAGGGGAAGCATTGGCTCTTCTCAAGGCATTGAGGTATGTGGAGTCAAGCCAATTCCATAAAGTGCTAGTTGAAATGGATTCCTTACTTATCAAGAATATGATTAATAAAGTGTGGGATATGTCGTGACAAATTCGGCCAATTATTTAGAAAATTTGGAGGATTATGGAGGGTACAGAAGTAGTCTGTACTCATGTGTTAAGAGAGGGAAATAAACTAACTGATCATTTGGCTAATTATGCATTGGATAATGTCACAATAATGGCTAATGTTTTTATCTATTTGGATGGTAAAACAATGATGATTATCCATAGTGACTAATTGAATGAGCATTTCTTGTGTGTTAGGCCATGGGGGAATGCTTGATGGTGATGCTGAGAAGGAGAGGTTGGAGCCTCCATGTTTACATCATTAATGAGAAGAACATGGATTTTTTTTGGCTAACATAGTTTTCTTTTTTGCAGGTATAATAAAGGAAACTTGGAGCAAATTTTGGTCGCTGAACGAGCAAAATTTCAACTATGCAATTTTAGGGCAGAAAGTTTGGGGTCTCAACAAGCATCTCAACTTGATCGTAAGGAGTAGCTGGAAGGCTACTATCAAAGCATTGCATAGCAAATTGCAATCTAAAGAACTTGGTGCATCATGGAGCTACTCGTGCAATGGTGGAACAGTTTCAGCGACTGATCCAAGTCATGTTTTGCCAAGTTTTCTTCATACATCGTGTGCCAATTTGAAGCTGCGCAGATTTTTATTGAGGCAGTAGTTTAGCAGAGCTAAGGAAGTGTATTTAATGGGTCGATTGAAGCTAGATTTGATTTGCTCATGATGCAATTGCTGGAAAGTTTTCAAGGTGGAATTGTTTTGCCAGAATTGTTGGTCTCTCAATGATCAACTTGGAAGAATATTTCCAAGCGCAATTAGCGCCTTTGCGAACTATCATGTGGGCGTTGTTTTGGATTACAAACAATGCTCCTAGACTACCTTTCTTTGGATGCTTCATTGGACAAATTTCAACCATACTATGATTTTGTAGCTCATTGTTGAGGTTCCACAAGAGAAATGTGATGTTTTCATTTTCTCCTATCATTTTTTCTCAACAATTTTGGTGGAGTACAGGTTTGCCGCTGGAAAAGAGGCTAGAAGGAACTTCTATCACAACCTCTATATGGCTCAATTGTTGTAGATATTGTGCCCTGATTCGCAAGAAGTGAAGAGGAAAATATGTAGCTGCTTGGTTGATGGATTTAATATCTGGAACAAGGTCAAGTGGTGTTCCTCTTGTCTCAAAGTCGTAAAGAAACATCAGTGGTGGTATAGTTCTTTGCAAGCAAAAAATTTTTTGACATTGCCACTCCAACTTCAAGCAATGATGGTTCAACTCTTCCATCACATTGGAGAATCTAAAAGCAGGAGCATCAAGCAGAGATTTACAAGGTTATTTTACTTATCTTTTTTTTTCAGCGAGTAGATGTTTTGGTATAAGGTGCATGTTTGATTTATTATATTTTTCTCAAGTGGTGGTATTAGTACTATGTACTCATTCCACTTGGAAAAATATAACAGATAGACATGTTGCTACTAGAGTTCTAGCTAGACGTTATTTATTATTAGCATGTTCTTATTATTTTTACAATACAAAAGATATTTCTTGGTTTTGTGTTTTTTTATTAATAAAATTCGTCACTAGGTAAGTTACCTAGTGATATTCACTAAAAGAAAAGATATTGCCGAGCACGAACCAATATGGAGAACAAATTTTGAGGGGATATATATTTCACATAGACAATACAATTTGATTATGAATAATTAACTGTTGAGAAGGAGTTCAACTATGGTGAAGATGTGATAAAATGCCAAATTTATACATAATTGGATGTATTTTACCCATATTTTAATTTTTTTAGTGATGGTTTGATGTTAAATATCTTATGAATTGAGCTAATTGGTTGTATTTTGATGCATAGGAGGCTAACAGTACCAAAGAAAGATGATTTCAGCTTAAAAAAAGAATCCAAAAAGCAAAATCTGGAGAAATCTAAGGCTGTTGTGCGTCGCATGATCATAGCACAACCTAAAATTTTGATGAAGAAAAATATTTTCGAGGCAGTGAGCTAACTCCCTATCGAATAGCCATCACATAGAAAAAGAAAAAAATGATCCTGGGGTATTTTTGAGTGATTGTGTGTCGCATGGAACTAAGAAGGAAGTTCCAGAAATCCTGTGCTATGGTTGTGCTTCGCACAACCATAGTACAAGGGCAAAACTTTTGCAATTTTATAAAGAAGGGTAGTTCAGTTATTTAGAATAGGAACATGATATAAAGACCTAAAAGTCAATTTTTAGAGCACTTCTTGACCTAGAAAGAAAGAGAAGAAGGTTAGTGTAGTGGAGAACAAGGATTTAACGAGTTTTCCTTAACTCTTTTAATCTTTTCTTGTAATTAATCATCATTATGGCTGTTTATGTCATGAATTCTGTAGAGATGAGCAGCTAAATTCTTATTCTAGGATATTGATGGAACCGAATATTGTGTGAACATATTGGTAGTATTTTCTATGATTGAACCGTATTTTGCCTAGTTTTTGAACTATATTTTTCATGTTGTTAGTTTTTTTGCCATAAATTAATCGTGCCTTATTGCCTTGTATTGCTCGTAAAAGAATATAGGGTTAGGTAGTTATTGAGCAGCAATACTTCTGAGGAAGATGTTAGAAGATTATTGCGAAGATTTAAAAGCGGGATTATTCCTAACAAAGCTTTATTGTGATCTTAGTAAGCAGCCTGAATAACCAACTAGGTTAGTTCGGAAGAAATAACTTCGAAAATTACCGTTCTTAATCAGAAGATGTTTTTGGTAACTAAAGAGCTCATGATCAGTAGGAAGTTAGGGGCGAGATTATAGGAAACCTGACAATAGTTCATTTCGATACTACGGGAAAATCAATATCTTAGGTTCTTTCTTCTTGAAGTTTTATATTAGAAATTTACTTGTGTATTCTATTTGTTTTAATAATATTTAGTTACTTAGTTCATCTCCTAAAATTAATATTAGTACCATTGGAAGTTATTAAAGTTACTTGTTTAGCGATACAAAAGTTGTTAAAGCTAGACGCTTCCTCCTTGTGGGATCGATTCCGGACTTAAAAATCGAATTATATTTACAGCGACCGCTTATCCTCTCGTGGATGAGTTTTTGGCGTGATAGAAAGCTTAGAGAGAAAAGAAGAAATGAGAGAAGCTGAATTGATTTCATTCAAAGCTAAGATAATACAACTTCTGTAACGTTCACTAACTACCTACTTCCTCTGTTTTAATTTATGTGTCACAGTTTAACTCGATACAGAGTTTAAGAAATAAAAAAAGACTTTTCAAACTTGTGGTACAAAATAAGATATATATGTTTATGTGTTTGTAAATCATTTCAGTAATGGCAAAGTAGTAATTTTGAAGTTAAATTCTTACCTAATTTAGAATGTTGTTGTCACATCCTATTTTTTCCTCGAACCATTCAAAGTTCGAAATAAGGCTCGACTTATTGTAACTCATGGGTAAAGAGTTGGAGTCTCCACCTAACATATTTTTTAACTAGGCGTATTAGGGCGCCTACTTTGTTTCTAGCTAATTTTATAATTAACTCCGAAACTTAGTCTACGAAACAGAAATTCTAGGCAGGGGTTCAAGTTAACCCGAGAGGAAGGGGTTAGGTACCTCTCAGGCTCCACCAAATGTGGTTACCGACCGGACTAAATAATTGAGATTCTAAAGCGAGTGATTAAACTAACTAAGCAATAAAATATTTTGAATATTAAACTATAGTACATAATAAAAGTAATAAATGTCTATCTCCTCTAATAACTAAGCTTTGTCCAAATGTGTCTTGCAAAATAAATAAACAAGTTAGTAAGAATTGCAAACAAATTAATAAAATAAAATTAAATAAAGTCAATGAAGTTGAATATTTTTATTCTTTTTCGAAATGGTTGTCTTTTTGTAATTTCACCACGATGCACCTCGCAAAAATGTAAAAAAATATGAATTTGTATAATAATAATAATAATAAAATAATGATAATAATAATAGCAATAATAAAAATGTTAGTGATAAGAACTGATTTTAGGCTAAAAATGCATGTATTTTAGTATTAGTTACCTCATATTTTGGTACTTTTGTAGATTATTTTAGCATGAACAATAGTATTTTGTGCTTATATTGTGTGTTTGAATGTGTAGGAATCAAGTGGTATGAAAAAAGTGTTAAAGTTTGATGATTTGGAGTAAAATGAAGTTAATTTACAGCGTTGTAAGGTGCCAAGGCCATGGATTAGCCATGAAAGGAATTTGAAGTCGAAATGTCACGGCCCAGCCATCGTAAGGCCATGATTCAGCCTAGAAGTCGAAAGCAGAATTATCAAAGCTCATGGCCCAGGCATCGTAAAGCCATGATCCAGCCATGAGGCAAAATTTCTGGCGAAAAGTGGCGAAGGGAAAACTTGTCCACAAGTTTCACACGAGGTATAAAAGGTTTTCTAACCTATTTTCAGCCCCCATCTTGACTTGGGAGAGCAAGACCACCATTGTTGAAGCACTTTGGAGCTTGGAAACGCATCAAAACAATTGGAACTGAAGAATCAAAGAGTTTTTCTCAACTTTTCTTATTCTATTTTCCTATGGGTGTTGTTTTGACTATGAATTCATTATTGTTTAATACAATTATGAGTAGCTAAATTTCTACTCTAGGATTTTCATGAACCCATTATTGGAGTAGTTTTGAGTAACTCCAAGATTGAGTAATACAATATTCTATTTATATGGTTGTATTTTTATTGAATTCAATTGTTAGGCCTGCAATTTTTTATACCCTTTTTGCTTGAATGATCTTGGGAAAGACGTTTGGGTCAGTGTCAGTCAAATAATAGTACTTCAGGTTATGATAAGGGATTATATAAGTTGATTTAGAGTCATTATAGGGATATCGTGATTCGACTGTGGCCTGAAATTGGACAGTCCTTAATGGTCTTGATTATTTTTGAAAAAATAGCTCAAGAACGGTGTTGTTAGTAGTTGGGAAACTCTTAGCGAACAAGTTTAAGTTCAAGGCCAATAGAATAGTATTTCGTGCAAGTTTGGAGTGAACTCAGGACTAACCTAGTAACTGGGGGATTCATTATCCTAGGCTTTTTAACATCTGAAGGTTTAATTTTTATCATTCTTAAATGATCTTAATTAATATTTATTTAAATTACTATTTCGTTACTTGAAACATTATTGTTGAACTTTGAATCATCAACTATTAAAGTTACTAGAACTTGACGTTGCTCCCTGTGGGATTCGACTCCGGACTTGTTAAACCAGGTTATATTTTCAGCGACCGCTTATCCTTTATAGGACGAGTTTTGAGTGTGATCAATTTGGCGCAGTTGCCGGGGAGCAAATGGTTCAATTTTTAGTAGATTGAAGTGGTTGAATCTTTAAAGTTCTAACTGTAAATATTTTTAAGTTTAAATTTGAACAATTTTCTTAGTTCTTGTACATATTTGCTTGTTTAATAAACATGGCACCTGGGACTGAAAATATTTTGGATGATGGCTATTCTTGTTTTTGAAATCCTTGCGCATATTTTGAAGGATTTCTCCCTTGAAAAATTTGTCAAAATGCTCCTTTTTGCGGTTCTTCTTATATGTTTTACCCTTCCCCGAGCCCCTATTATGATGATTCTTCTTTTGCTGGTGACAGTGAGTTTAAGAACATGATGAGATGCTTACTTGAAGAAGGAAGCGCGAATCAATAAGTCATGGAGGAATTTTGGGACAATAGCCTAAAATATGACTTGACCTTTGAGAGGATAAATGAACAAAAAGGGGAATTCCAACCATTCAATATGGTAGTGAATGATGTCGAGATTGAGAAAAAGATACTATAGTCAAGTGAGGAAGCACAAAATATCATATTGGAGAACTCTAGTGTGTACGAAAGTGAGGATGTCAAAAATGAAATATTTTTGGAGTTTAACTATATTAGACCTCATTCGAAACACTTTTCGACGTTATGCTTGGATGGTGATGTGGATGTTGATCTATCAAAGCACTTAAAGGAGCCTAAGAAGGAGGAACAATGTGTTTTTGTTCTTGAATTTGTCATGCCAACACGAGAAAATCACATGCCTCGATTAAAGGGCAAGAAGAGCACAATGAATATTTGGGGAACACTTGAATTTGCACCACCCCGAGAGCATGATCATAAGCTTGAATCCAAATTGGGGAGGCAATTCATCTTTTCAAAGTGGAGAGAACATTAAATAAGGCACTTGTTGGGAGGCCACCCAACTATTACTACTTTTTTTAGTTTAGTTATTTTCTTTATAGTATATTACTTTGTGTGTTTTCTTATGTTGCAGGCTCATGTAGTTTTGAGTCTAACTGTGCGCTACTTGCAACCCCGTGTGTTTGTCTGGGAGAATTTTGAGTATCCCATGCTCTATGGAGGTTGAGCATACAAGTGATGATGATGGCAAGTAGGAGTCTCGCAAAGCTATGGGTCTGATGGCGCCATAGTGCCAGTTCTTCGGGCTTACAGCCCCAGTGAGTATTTCTTCACCATTGGTTTATATGTTGTTGCATTGATGACAGTGCAACTTGTTAAGTGTGGGGTGGGGAGTACTTTGTGTTTATTCAATGTTTCTTTTATAATAATAATCTCTTTGGGTTTTCTTAGCCTTGGTTCTTTCCCATTGAGTTATTTCAGCTGAACCAGGTATTTTGTAGGTTAGATATAAAAAAAAATTAAAAAAAAAGAGAGAAGAAGAAAGAGTTGAGAAAAAGGAAAAATAGAAATGAGGCAGAAAAAGAGAGAAGTGAGGATTTTGAAAGACAACCTTTAGCTAGAACTATCTATATATTTTTGAACTTCCTTTTTGAGTTCATAATTAGGTATTGCAAGGTGAAACTGAAATGATCCTTGAGTTCCATGTACAGTGTGTGGTGAGCTTATTTTTTTCTACTTCTCATTGTTTCATGTTAAGTCTAGAACTTGTCTTGCTTGTTGTTTGAGGCGAAATCCTAGGTAGTCTTGATCTTTAGGATGAAAGTAGGCCTTCTTTGGTCCGCTAGTGATTAAATAAGCCTACCTAATGAATGAATTCCTCAGTGTCCCAATTTGAGCCTATTGACTTTTTCTTCGGCAACCAGAGTTACAAGTCCTATCCCTTTTTGCTATTTACCTCTTGATACCCATCTTCCCCTTAACTACTTTAAGTTGTGTGATTGGTAAGATGGTGGGTTATTCATAAGATTTGTGTACTTGAGAAGAAAGTTGCAAAAGAATGAAGGTAGAAATACTTGATATTCTCCTCATATACAAAAATGTGAAAAGTGAAAAAGAGAAAGAAAAAAAAAATCAAAAGGCAAAGGCAAAAAAAAAAGATGAGTAAATTGATGAATAATAATGAGAAAGAACAGTATAGGAGAATCGACTCTTGAGCTTAGAAAGTGGATATGGATAAGAATCTTGGAAAGTGCTACAATTATATGAATAGGTGAGGCAATTAGTAGTGAGTGATGCTTAAAGTGTTTAGGGGAAGAATTAGTCACTATATACCCAAAAGTATACCACACCTTACCTCAAGCCAACATTACAACCTATGAAAAGTCCTACTTGACTTTTGATCGGGACTCCTACATAAGTGGAGAGCAACAAAATTGGCAAGCCTATGGTACTTTTCTGTGAGACATGAGATATTTCTTTGTGAGTGTGAGGGTGTTCGATATTTATATGCAACAATTTCTCTTTAAATAATATGTTGTGTGTTTGGTTGCAAGAACGAAAATAATAATAAGGAGTAATAATAATAAAATAAAGGATTCTTTTTACTAATTAGCTTCTTCCAAAATAAACCTCGCAAAAATATAAAGAAAATGAGTTAGTATTAATAAAAATAATATTAATAATAATAATAGTATAAAATTTCAATAATAGCAATAATAATTAATATAAAATAATAATAAAATAAGGGGAAAATGGATTTGGTAAAATTGTAGGCTCAGGGTTGTATGAATCGGCTAGAGGTTAGGGACGTCGGTACGACTGCAAACATGGGGGCCCTCCGGTTGCCATGCCAAGTACCGGTCTCACAACTCCATCACCGACTTGTTTTGCAATACAGCTCATACATGTCATTATCGCCTATTTGTTTTAGGGACACGAGGATGGGTTGTTTAAGCATAGTATCATATTCAAATTCTTGGCCTAAATTTTAACTGGTAAGTGCCAAATCGATATCAACTAGTGTCCCCGAAGGTGCTGCAAAAATCTCAAAAAAATATAGTCAGTAGCAACAACATTAGCAAAAGAACAAACGAAGAAACAAAATTGAGATTCGCAAGAATAGTAGACCCTAGTCAAATATAACAACAATTGACCAAGAAAAAGACACCGGACAAAGCCGGAATCAACATCAATATGCATTATCAATTAAAAGGACCAATTTTTATCCCAGTAACTAGGCAAAATCAGAATCCTCTTCCCCAAAAATAAAAACGACACCATATCAAAGGTGTCATAGAACGATTCGAACTCAGAATAATTCCAAGATTTGTATCAGGTCGAAGATGAGACGAAAACAAAATGACAGTAACGACTCCGATCAAACAGAAACGGCGAACTCCAACCGGAGAAGCAATAATACAGCTTGGGATGGGGAGTGACTCCAACTAGTTCCCCAGTGGCGTCGCTGCCACCCTATCCCAGATCTCCTTTTCAATGGTGATTTTGGCTAACCCCCAACCCCGATCTTTTGGTTCTGTACCCCTCAGTTTCCCTTGTTTCGTTTGATTTAGTGTGGGTATGTGTATATGTGTTTGGATTGGACTTTGGTGTAAGGGGTGTGTGTATAACGTTTGTACCGCTGATGGTGTGTGTAGTGTGTATACACTGGTTTTGTGGGATGTGAGTGAAGGAGACGAAGGGTTGGTGTGGGATGTGTGTAATGTCTGTATATGTTTGATACTCTGTGTGTGTATGCTTCTGGTCAAATTTTGAAGAATGGGACGAGTGTACTGATGATTATGATAAAGGAAAGGGGGTCTGCCAACGTGTATTTTTTTGGGGGAAGGAGACTATGAGGGGGTGTGTGTAGTACTTGTCTTGTCTTTGTTTTTTTGTGTGTGGTGTTGGCAGAAATGTTTGGGGAAGATGGTGGGGGGTCGTGCATATGGTGTTTGTATAGTGTACTGTAGTGGCCTGTGTATTTATGAATGAAGGGATAAAATGAACATTGGGTTATGAGATTTTAGAGTAATTGGAGGGATTTGAGAAGATTGGGGAAATAATGTGGGAGATTAGGGAGATTTGAAGGAGATTAGGGAGTGATGTTTTTAGGGAAATGAATTTTTCCTTTGATATTTCCTCAATTTCAAATGTGGGGGATGTATTTGGTATTAAAAATTGGGTAGGTGAAAAAAGAAAAAAGTAATTCAATAGAAAAGTCAGTGAAAATAAATATAAATAAATAAAAAATTTTAGTGTGGATTTTGAAATTTGGATGAATTAATAAAAGGAATTTGGATATTTTCTTTTTAATTGGTCAATATTCAACTTAAAGGTACAAAAATAAAATATAGATATACATATTTATAAAATGCACAAATAATCATTAAATAACCTCAAATAAAATAAAATTTTTTACTACATGTACTCCTTTATCCTTGGTTATGATTTTTTATCCCCACTTAAGAATGGTTTAGCAAAATGGCCTCGGAAGACAACACTTCACGTTATAAATTCACAAGTGTTCTCTCAGGGGAAACACTTCAAGTATAAATTGCAAGTGATGCCTGCAAGGCAGCACATCAAGTTATCTGGGAAAAATGTTGACAAAAATAAAAGGACAAGTACTGCAAACTGCCACGGGGGCAGTACTTGCAGCACTTGTCATGTTATACTTGAAGTGCTACCCCCATGGGCGCACTTGTCAAGTTTAAAACTTGAAGTGTTACCCCCGAGGGAGCAATTATTTAAAATTAGTGAGGCTATTCTTGTAAAACCACTTTAAGCGAGGTCAATAAGGCAAACCATTGCCTAAGGTGTCATAGTTTTGTAAATTACCCAAAATAAAATTATTTAAATATAAATAACCACAGATAATTGCTAATGTGCAAAAATGATTACAAATCGATACAAATTTGAAATGTAGCCTAAATGATGCAATTATATGATATAGCCACGATTATTTACTTAAATACTAATTTTAGTGTACGTGTGTTGCACGTGTCATCTTTCTTAAAAAGTTTAAATTTTATATGTTAAAAAGAGTGAATATAACATTAACAAAGAAGATAATATAGACATATAAAAGTACACATTGTCTATCAAAGCACACAAACTGTCTGTAATGTATCCGAGAGCAATACTCACATGATACAATACATAGTTTGACAACCATAAAAGAAAATAAAGAAGGTTATAAAAGCCCGGTGCTTATGCATCATTTACAAATATTATATGCTATTTGTATTATAATTAAAACTAAAATGGGATTGGTCCTCCAACGTATTTAAAAAGCTCTTCCCCGACAAAATAACTAATATAAAAAAAGGAAAAAAGTACCTCCACTAAAATGGTTTAATTTAGAAATTAAAGAAAAATGAAAAAGAGTAGAAAATGGTGAACATGTGATGTTTGACATTTTATGCCAATGTTTCCTTAATATTTCCGCATATTTGAGCTTTTTATTCGCCCCTTTTAGTTTATGAATGTGATTTTGCACTAATTTTATGTCGTGTGTATGTAGGTTGTTATGCAGTGCAATTGGAGCTTTAAAGAGCATGATCGAGCAAGAAAAGATTGGATTTTGATTGAGGATTGGATTGAACACACGAAGGCACGACACGAAGCGAGCAAAGGAGCAAGGAAACAGGAATTTGGCCTGACGCTGTAGGGCACGTGGCGCGCCCCCCAAAGCGCCCCACTGCCTGCCGCGATTCCCAACGCGGTACGGACCAAAGGAGCCCAAAGTTCGACGTCCACTGGTTGTCCCAGCGCGGTCGGGGTCGCTCCAGGGGCGCCCTGGAGCGAATTTTGACTTCCTATTTCGTCTAGGCTTAGGTCTAACTTATTACCAGGCCTTTGTAAACCCTATAAATACTCTTTTACTTAGTTTTTGAGAGGAGTTCAGACTTGGGAGCAAATTGGAGAGATCATAACATCTTGAACACGAGTTTTTCTTCCTTCCATTAATCTATTACATCATTATTTCATTATTTCATCAAATCCTTGTGTTGTTATTATGAGTATGCGTAGCTAAATCTCTCGTTCTAGGGTTAGAGTATTTCATGAAAACTGATGTTTGAAGATTGATTTCCATTAATTGAATCCCATAACGGGTTACTTATTCTTTCTTGATTTCACTTGTGTAATTGTCAGGGCCCGATTATTACGCATTATCTATGGTTTTAGATTGAACTCGAAAGAGGGAATTTAATTACGTAATAAGAAAGAATAGGACTAGTTTGTGAACCGGGGCATCGGGGGACCAATTTGTGGGTAGGATAGACATATACTTGCTCGCGTAGTTTAACTAATTACAGAATTCGTTAATGCGTGCACGTGATTTTTCCCATAGACATATAGGGATTGAAGTAGCCTGCATAGACTGTGAAGAATCGAAGGATTTTCACGGGTACATTTACTCTGTTAGTTAGTAATCCGGGATTTGAGAAGTGGAATCAATTGGAAAATTCAACTGGATTGTTCGTAACTCTGACCCTGGACCGTCTCCTTATTATTGATAACAACTAATTTTTGCTCCATTGTTTGAATTCGCTTTTACCCTTGTAATTACTGTTTTTTAGTTACTAAAACTCTCACTATCAAAGAAAAAGATCCCTGAATAGTTTGTTTAGAAATTGTTTGTTAAGTATTAGTCTGCATAGTCCTCGTGGGAACGATACTCGATTTATCACTTTATTACTTGTCGACCACGTATACTTGTGTGTGTGTTCGGGAGAAACAACATGTATGACATAAGAAGCGGAACTAAGAAGCTTACAAAGTATTTCATTGATCAAACTCCAGCTTTTGAGAGTGCTCTATAGGATCTCTCTAGCCGTATATTCTTTGTTCACACAATTTATTGCTGAAACTCAAGAATGCAACGTCAAAAACTTTATCATCAAAAGTAAGTGTTTGTATGTATTCAATGTTTAAACAGCTAGAATACGAAATAAATACTACTCTAATTGTATTTATTGTTCTGATGTTATCAACTAATTATCATTGTCTTTAGAATTATTGCTTATCTCCATTTTAAATCTTTTATGGAAACCAAATTCCTTGTTAAAAAAAATTAACCTACTTTTCCTAGCATTATTTTTATTGTTTTATACTCCCTCCGTCCCAAATTAGTTGTCGCTTTTAGCTTTTTCACGCCCATTAAGAAAATCATTAAATAGAGTGTGTATTTTACTATGTTACCCCTATTTAATGTTTGACTATTAAATTTTGTTGAGAATTTATTTAATTATTAAGGGTATAATTGGAAAAGACTAACAATTTTTGTCTTGAAATCCTAAAGTGACAACTAATTTGGGACACACCATTTTTCCTAAAACGACAACTAATTTAGGACGGAGGGAGTATACTCTAAACAACTGAAAAATTACTTCCTTCCATTGTCCTTTTCTTTCAAAAAGTTCTATTCTCTTTCTTATTTTCTAAACAAAGGATGGCAATATTTTAAACATAATTTGTACTTTTTGGATTTTCCCACTCTTATAACTTAGGATATGATTTGATTTCACATTTTCAAAGTCTAACGCTTAAGTTTTCTTAATTATGCTTTTAGTTTAACAATAACTTACGATAGAAATGTTTAATAATATGTTGAAGTACCCATTACTTTCTTCACTTCTGTAAAAATCTATCATAGCACAATGTGAGTTTACAGATTTCGACTTTCATAAAGTCTCCATACAATGATATATTAACATTTTAGATTTCAAAACACCAAGGGTCTTTTTACTTTCATCCAAATATTGAAATTGATGCCTTTGACAAATAGGTATTTATGTCTTTATTAAATTATTTTTGAACCTTATCTTTCATTATACAGTGGAAAAATATATCTTTTTCTTCTTTTTAATTTTCTTTCACAGGTTTAGATTACAATAAGAAATTTAATTCTCCCCTAGCTTGTGTTAGAAATCAAAAACTTTTTTCATATTGCTAATTGTAGAAAGGTTATATGTGACAAATCTTTTCATAGAGACAAACAAATCTACGATAGTTAGTTCATTGAGAACGAAATATACAATTGAAAAAAAAAAACATAACTTTGATGAGAAAGAACAGCTGCAATGTATTTATACATAAATACATAAAAGAAAATATTGACAATATCTCCATGTCGACTCTAATCCACCTAAATCTTCAATACATTGCACAAGTTACTGGAAAAAAATTGAACACCAGGTTAATTTTGATTTTATTTAGATAAATATCTAACTTACCACCTCAACTTCTCGGAAACATCTATAAGTCACCTTTTCGTTCCCTAAAAAGGCGATTTCAGTAAGGTTTTCATGCACGTGTACCAAATCAATAATTTAGCTATTCCAAAAGATTACTAAAAATTACTAAACATTATGAATGGATAAAATAACAAAATCTGAGAAAAAGTATAATTCCTTGAAAATGATGAATTAACGTCAAACCGAAGTCCAGCCTTATTGTGACTATTGTAGTATATTTGATTAGTAAAATAAAATACAATATAATTAAGAAATAGAAACTAAATAAGAATTCTGTAACATTACCCTCCTCATCTCCACTAAATCAGATTAAATTTGATTATTAAACTTGACCTGCAATTGTCATTCATGTACTAAAGAATTTTTATCAAAAATTTTCTCAAAAAGGATCTACCTATTTGACAAAAACATTAATATGAAGTGAGACCTGTATTAATATGATTCGGAGAACGAATCACCTGATTTTAAAGTCCTTTTTATTAGGATAACCTACATGGTTCAAATTAAAAAATAATAATAATAAAGTTTTAGAGTGTTCATCGAACAATAGCAAGTCCAAAGTTAAATAGGAGAAAAAAAGACAATATGAAGAAGTGTCTAACTACCATATACCTTAACTGCTGCATGATAGTTACCTCAATTACCACTT
The DNA here is from genome assembly GCA_029990175.1 of Petunia secreta. NCBI lineage: Eukaryota > Viridiplantae > Streptophyta > Magnoliopsida > Solanales > Solanaceae > Petunia > Petunia secreta. Next base: position 44,616,026 of record JARKIP010000022.1, on the reverse strand, counting down.
TTATTTAACCAACAATATATGACCATCAAACAACAAGAAAAATTGAGGTAACTTACATAATCTTGTGATAAACCGAGTAATTTACCAAAAGGGTTTCAATAATCAAAAGGAAGTGAAACAAAAATATCGCAAAAGCAATATAATGTAACACGCCACAAAATAATAGCAAAACCTATCACTAAGTCTAAGGCAAGTCATACCTCAAAGTTCAAGTTCTTCGTGTAACTCATACTCGCTGCTATTTCTTTAGATATAAAATTCACAAAACTTTTTTATAGTGGAATTGTTTCTTTAGACGTTGATTTAAAATAATACAACAAAGTTCATAATCTAACCTAGTTTTACAAACTAATTTTTATCATTCAATGTGTTAAGTTCTTGAACAGGGTCATTACTATACATGATCATGTAACATTGAATACATTCTTTTCGTTGAGCCTTGAGGGATAGAAACTCTACCTTATCATTCAGTTCTCAAGTTTCTTGAAGCATCAAAGAGCTTCTCTAAAAGCTTCTTTATTTATTGAATACATTTAAGATCCTGCAAAGAAAGACAGGAGAAAAGTAAGTGAATTGAAAATTAGATCACTATCACTAAAATAATATGAAGTGCAAAAAGCATCAAAGCCAGAATATATAGGCAGCCGACATGTTTAATAAACAAAATAATTTGTTGTCTTGGTTATCACTTTATATTACATAATTGTCGGTTGCAGAACCACGTAGAAAAGAGTCCTATTTGAACTTAAATGTTTAAGAGATACTCAATTAGAGATGAACTCTTATTGTGAACCAAAATCCACGTAAGAGGAGAAAACAAAACCTTAGTCGGCTTAAACTACTACTAAACATTAGGGTCCTAGTTCAGAATTTCTTGGCCTGTATTTTAAAGAGACAAATTATGGCAGGAAACCAATTAGGGGAAGTTTTGTTCCGTATGTGTTTTTATTAAGAGAAAGTTAATGGAAGAAAACCACATACGGGAAATTTGGTCCTTATTTTATGGAACTACAATTGAAACAATAAATTCCTAGTTATTAAGCTAAATCATATAGGAAAAATAATTAAATAAATTAAATTTATAAATTTGTCCAAAATAAAACCACTTACGGAGGGTAAAAAAGCCGAATGACATTTCACTAAGGCCTTCGTGCTTTTATAATAGGTGAATTCTCAAAAATAGGCAACCCACTACCCAAAATTACAAACAGGAGGCCATATTTTTTTTCATGCATAGCACCCATCCATAAAATTACAAAATTTAGCACTCCTTCATAAAAAACACCCTGGCTACTAAATTTTCCCTAAGCCACCGACAAACACTTTCCCCCGCCAATGGTGTCATTACTTTTTTGTATTTTACTGAATTTATGTTGTTTATTGCGTCAAAATCATTGCTTTGGACAAGTTTGTACACACAATTCTCCCTCTAAAAATTAAATTATACATGAATATACATATATAAATATGTAGCAATGAGAGAAATACAAAAATATATACAAAATAAAAAATCATATAAACATCCTTAATATACAGATTTATTCACTCGCATATACACAATTATTCAAATTTATTGAATTTTATACACGTGTATCAATTTGGATAAAATTGTATAAACTTGTATAAACTTGCGGCAGTATGCTATTTCAGGAAAAGGATGACAGCTCGGGTAAGATTCGGAAATATGGGCCATTTTTGGTTATTTTCATCTTTTCCTTGTCTTTTAGTGTAATTATTCCTTTATAATAATATAGATTATAAATGTACTAAATTGCACAAACAGTCATAGTTTTGACAACTAACCTAAATGATGCAAAATTACTTAATATAGCCACATTTAGGCATGTAATATATCAGTAAGGATAACGCACGTAAATGCATGATTTGTAATGCACATTTTGCACAGATAGTCAAATTGCACCTAGAAAAAAGAGGGACAAAATTGGGTGTCAACAACAGCCCGTTTTTGCCCAGGGATGATAAAAAGAGTCTTCGGGCAAAGATAGTTGACAAAGTAGCCAATTTTGTCACGACTGGTATGCAAAAATGATTGAAAAGGGAAAATGGGAGTTTTGGGGGTGTTTCGGCCGAACCCTGGTCTCTGAGTTGCCTACATATATAGGGTTGTATGAGAATCAGGCCGTGTGTAGTTCTAGAATGGCATGTTGCCTGTGTGAGATGTTTATGACACATGATTTTGGATGCAAAGACTAAATTTATCCAAGTATGTAAAGTTTACATTCGTGTATGCTTTGCCTTTGGGCGAGATAAATGAATAATGAGGCGAAGGCGCTAGCAGAGATGCGATAACATCAATAGATCGAGCACAGGAAAATAAGCTTACAATCATCCTAGTTATGAAGATGTGGCGCGCTACACACCCATAAAGAGGAGTTTATACGCACATAGTTTCAACTTTTTCTCGATAAATGAGTAATCTCTCCTTCAATATTGCCTTGACTGAGCTGGGAAACATTTAAAGAGCGAGTTTTACAAATGCGCACGAGTAAAAAAGATGGGCACGATTAAGCACGAAAACACGCACGATTGATGCAGATATGCTTGAATAGACAAAGTAGGTATTAGTTGGAAGGAAATGCAAAATGACATCCTAATTTGTGATGAAAGATTAGATAGATTACTTGTGGGAGTATGAGATGATCAACTCCGGGCGTGTCGAAATTTGACAGAATAGGTAGTCTGCAGGTACCACAAAGGCATTGTCAGAAGACGAGGCAACATCGATAGATCGAGTGTGGGAAAAGAAGCTTGTAATCATCCTATTTATGAAGATGTGGCGCACGACACACCCATAAAGAGGAGTTTACATGGGCATAGTATCCACTATAACTCGATAAATGAGTCATCTTGCCGTCAACATTTGTCTTGAATGAGTTGGAGAACATTGAGGCGTAAAGCACGATAAATACGTATGATTAAAATAGGTAGGCACGAATGGGAAGGAATATGGAACTGACACCCAATCAGCAGGGAAAGATTAGGTAGATCACCGGTGCGAGTATAGAGCAGTGTCTTTGAGCGCTTTTGGAACTCAGCAAAATAGGTAGCTCGCAGGAGTAGCAAAAGCATCGTCTGTGGGATTAAGCTTCTTGAATTGGGTCTTGGGATGATGCTTTATGTGTATTTGAGGTTTTGTGGTTGTGCAATTGGTAAAGATTTTGGGAGAATGTGTGAGAGCATGGTGCAGGGGTTTGTCGAGAGATTGGAGAGTCCCTATAGCAAAATCAAGATAAATGCAAATTGAGATCACCGAGAGAAGGTGGTTGCATTGCACTGAACACCAATGTATTGGCTAGAATCTGTGTTCATCATTTAGTGTGACGATTGGGTGTATTGATGACTATGAGTATGTGGATATTTGCATACTCGGACTTGAGTTTGATATTTGGATTTTGCCAGATTTAGAAGTTGCCCAAAATTGCAGCTGTGTTGGGGTTGACATCATGTTTTTCTTTTGGATGGATTGGCCTTTGTAGAAGGTGTCTTTGTGGTTTGGGAGTTAGAGTTTCCCTTTGTCGGTTTTTGTTGTACCATTATTTTGCTTTGGTCAATCAGGCTCCAAACTTTGTGTTTTCAGTGCTGGATGTCTTGCGGTGTCATGGTATGGAATGTTTGTGATGAGTGTGGATCTTTATTGGATCGAATTTCGGAGTGGGTATATAAGGAGTAGTTTGTTTGTTTGGTGCAATATCTTTTGATTGGGATGAGTAAAGGCGCGAGGTTTTGTATTTTTTGTCTATCCTCGATTGTATTGAGCCTGATAAGGTCTTGACAGAGGGGAAGTTGTTTATTGTGTGAGTTGGGTGCAGTCTGAGGTTGTGAGTTTTTCCAGCTTCGGTTGTATAGTAATTGGATTTCTTTGTCGTGATTCTCGTGTGAGTATAATGCAGGTTGTACGTTATTGGGATTGTCCGAATGCTCTTGGTCTCATTTGCTAATGGTTCAAAGGACTTTGTTGCAGGAGAAAATATTTTCAGCTCAGCTTGCCATTTCGGCTTTTCTTAATACAGATTCTTGACCGACTTCGGTGTTCAAGCGCAAAGCAACCGTAACAAATGGGAAAAATGCTCAAAACCGTGTGGGCACATTAGCAAAGACTTGAAGCAAAAATGACACATAAACTTAAAAGGATGCCTAGACCGCAGACGATGGATTAGCCCTTGAATTTGGAGGTTGTGATAGACCGCATAGATATCACAAGAGACTGCCTAAATGATTTATGTAGCAGTTAAGGCAAGGATTTTGGTCAAACGACCGATGCTTGTTTAAGCGGGAGTTGAGGAGTTGGATGTCTATGACAAGTGGTAAAAATGTTATGTAAGGAATAGATTGTGTTGTGCGACAGAAAAAAGGGGGAGGGGTTGGCTTTTATCAAACACCAAGACTTTGAGTGCACTTGTCATCATTTCTTGCAAATTTGTTTGTCATGATGGCTATGTGTCTTCGAAAGAAATCCTCAAAGTCTTTTTATGCTTACCAACCCATTGCTGTGATTCAAACTTTGCACCAACTTCCTTGTTGGATAATATCTTATTGCTGAATTGCCGAACTCTATGTAGGTTGCTTATATCATGTGTACTCTTAGATTGCTGCATCCTTTTGTAGTTGTCTTCATGAGAATTCATATCACCCCAATAAAGCCTTTGACCTAAATTTCTCAAAGAAGTTTATTTGCCTGTGCTTTTATATCAAAACAACCCTTGCTGTTGTAAGCGTCTCGAATAACTTCATCGTCTTGCTTTATCTTTGATAGTGGATAGGGACATGCTTCCAAAATACTTAAGGGGTTTCCAGGTTTGCCATATAATGATGGCTTTGTCATTGCGACTTTGCCTTTCCTTTTCAAGTTGAATTGGCTTGCATGTTTTGGTTGTGGCGCACAAGTCTTTGCTACATCTCAGTCTTTCCAATATTATCTTTCACTGGCCCTTTGATTGTTATTTTGATCATGATAGGAACAAGTTGGAAAGTGTTTTGGATCACAGTCATGTATTGCAAGTGGTGTGACTGTGTAGACTAGAGCAACAAAGATGATCCTTGGATATGGGTGTCAAAAGGTCTTAAGGTGAGTCATATGTGCCTTCTTTGCTTTGTCAATTTTTTCTCCATGTGCATAGTGCTTGCTGAAACAATTGAGGTACCATAATAATAAGCCCAACAATTTTCAATCTCTCGATCACTTGAATGTGGAATTCCGTTAGTGGAGTGTAGTTTCTTTTTCGGTCTTTGGTTTGCATCAGGGCGAGGGCTAGAAGGGTATGGTGGTGCATTTTGGTAGTTAGGTTGAGTGTTTTTCCGGTTTGGTGGATGATTTGGTGCTGGGACGTGGAATATATGAGACGACCCAGAATCCGACTAGGCCATGCGGGCACCCGACATCCTCCCCTAGACCTGTCGGGCGAACCCTTACCAATTAAATTAGAAAAATAAATATAATTCAATTCATAAATAAGAACAGGACTTAGAAAAAAACACTGACTTACTGATACCTCTAAGTTGTAAAAAAGAAATTACAGCTAACTACCCAACATACTAGGTTTAGGGCTATCCAGACTAGACATCTAAGAGTACGAAAGAAGACAGATACATGCTGAAAGGAGCAAAATGCAACTGAAATAATAAACATAAAACTGGCGGCCATTCTGAATAAAAGTTGGCTCACCCTGACAGCTGACGTCGTCTTCGCTCCTTCCTGGAGCGAACCTGCCGAAACGAAATAGATAGACAAGAACAAACAACAAACAAGGGTGAGTCAAAAGGACTCAATAAGTGGGGCAGACTAGCCACCTCAAAGAATAGGATAGCTAGCCAGGGAGAAGAAAAACAGGTAAACCAAATCTATCTTGTTTAAACTATAAAAAGGCACAGCCAAATAATAACTGGAAACACGTATGGAATCATAAACTCATAAGCAACCACAGACATAAGATAGACAGAACATATAGGTTTTTAAGTATCCTGAACATATCAACAATCAGGAATACATACTGTCGCGGTGTGCAACCCGATCCGTATATTCATACTATTGCGGCGTGCAACCCGATCTGTATATTTATACTGTTGCGGCGTGCAACCCGATCCATATATTCATACTGTCGTGGCGTCCAGCCTAGGATACGAGCCAGGAATGTATAGGCACACTGAGATATCTCCACAATATGGTATATATACCGCATACACAAAACACAGCATGATAGTCACACAATAGTCAGCATGCGGTGCAATGAAATGGGATGAATGCAGTATGATGCAATGGAGTCACATATACCTAATACCTATCTCCGGCGCTGGACTCTCATAGTCTACCAGGAGATATATGCAATAACGACCCTTCACCGGCTCGGGACTCTCATCGATTACCGGAAAGTATATGCAATAATGACCCTTCACCGGTGTGGGACTCTCATCGCCAGCCGGGAAGTATATGCAATAATAACCCTTCATCGACTCGGGACCCTCATTGATTTACCGGGAAGCATATGCAATAATGACCCTTTACCGGCTCGGGACTCTCATCGATTACCGGGAAGTATATGCAATAATGACCCTTCACCGGTGCGGGACTCTCATTGCCAACCGGAAAGTATATGCAATAATGACCCTTTACTGGTGCAGGACTCTCATCGCCAACCGGGAAGTATATCCAATAATCAAAACTAGAGTGCAATGCTCATATTCTCAATGCAATTACCAACAATAGGGCATAACATATAATATACAATGTAAATTCAAAGCTAAGACGTAATGAGTACGCCTATTGGCAGCTACACACATAAGTAACGCATGGTAGAGTATCCACAAGGCCAAGGGCCTCCAAAAAAATTTATACAAACACTTACCTTGTTACAAAGTTAGTACAACCGCTCAATAACCGCTTTGTCCTTTGGATTCATTGCCAAACGATCCCACTGTGTTTAATAAGTAGAAAAATATATCACATAAGGCTAAAGGCTTCATTCCTTACATCTTAGGGAAATCCAGTTAGGAACCTGATATTCTATTCACTTACGCAATACACAGGCCGGGCCTATGTACAGGGTTTAAGATCACATAGCCAAACCCTAAATAAATTACATTTTTATGTTGCCTATAACTCACTGAGTACAAATATATACTCAATTCCATTATCAGGGCCCAATTAACCCTTTAAACTAATAATTGAACTTATTAAAACAATGTCTAATATCCCAATTTTTACCGTCAAAATATATTCAAACACACGTAATAAACTAAGATAATTCATTAAGATCATTACCTGAATGTTTTGATGTGAAAATTCTATCTTTCTCCGGCTTTTTTCTCTTTTTCTAGCATTGTTTTCCTTCTCTGTGTTTTCCTTCATTTTCTCTTTTGTTCCTGTTTCTCATTCTCATGTTTCTGTTCTCAGCTTTTATAAGCTTAAGGGGTTCCACCGCCTTTCCTTTGCCTTTTTCTTTCCTTTTCTTTTTCTTTTTTTTATTTTATTTTATTTTCTTTTCTTTCCTCGACGAAAATTAAAACGGAACTCTACGAAATTCGAAATGATCCCAAATTTCTCAAGTAAGTTATACAAAATATATGTAACATATTTGCTAAGGCAGATCTCAAATCGGACTCCCGAAACTCAATATGCAAATTAAATGGTAAAAGGTCAAATTATTTAACTTTCGGTATTTTAGCGGAAACTAGCCGAACAACCTCGAAATTCATTTTCGAAAGTTCACAAAAGTCACAAATAATCATATGAACCTAACGGCGCTTTCAAATTTCGAATTGGAGTTCATTCGCTAAAATCGAGCTCGAAAACCTCTTTTTAATATTTATCGACAGTAAAAACTGAAATCTTCTTCCGATACGTATCAAACGAGGTATGATTTAGCTCAAATTTTACAGACGAGTCCTAATGGATATTATGAAGTTTTTAAAAGTATCAGCATGTCAATCGGAGTCCTAACTCTCGAAACGACTATCTAAGGTCGTTTCATTCTCCTCCACTTAGACTCTCGTTCGTCCTCGAACGAGCCTAAATCTAAAGAAAAATTTACACAGATGACAAAAGAACTTGAACGACCTTCATAAAATATTCCACAGACATTATCTCATGGTTACAGATCAGAATTATAACACGCACACCGAACTCTTTGAATAAAACATATCTTGACAATATCCTCACATCATTGCCCAGCTTATTCTGACTAAAATGACCCTTCATCGATCATGAGATGAGAGTTCTACATTTTCGAAACAAAGATACACGGAACTTTGAATGGGTTAACATGATTCCGCCGACGAATCACCTCGTCGATATGCTTTTCGATATAGAATAGGTCGATGAAATTAAGAATTAGCTTATGCTTCAGCTACGCCTTAGAGATTTAATATTAGGATTCAGTATCAATTGGAGGAAGACTCCTCCACTTAAAGTATAAACTCATACAACTAATTTGAATAGAACTAGTCATCCTCGCATAGCTTGCTAGATTAAGGACGACTTAGTTAAGAACAGAATGCGGCTCAGGCTCAGATCTGAGCTACCAAATTACTCTCTCGAGTTGCCAAACAGCTGCAACTCTCGAGTTCACAACTCCATACCTTTGTCATAAACACCACCGCATAATGGATCAACTCAGGGGGTCAAATGATGCCTCTCATTACCCTTAGTAGCCTTAAAACACAACAATGTGCTTATCCGGCTATCTTGGCACACTCTCTGGCTCAACACAGGGAATATCACAAGCGGCTACTAACCGCCCAAACTCACTAGTGCCGGACTAAGAAGAGATGGCAATAGGCTAAGAAGAGATGGCAATGAGCTTTATGGAACACTATCTATGCATATTTAACCTTCCGATAAGAAGAAAACTCCAACAATTTATCAGAAAATCTTTTTATAACCGAGACAAGGTCATAGAATAACATGACTCTACTAATATCTCGAACAAGAGGACACACGTAGATCGAATATTACTTACTAATCACTTTATACTGGAAGAAACAATGACACTTCCTGATGGTGACGAATTAGGATCCAGTCGTCCTACCAATACGGAATCTCGAAGAGAAAGGTAAACTGACTTAATATAATAACAGAATGTGGAACAACAATATGCCAAACAGGAAATCCCGCCACTCACTTCCAAATATCTCACATTTACACCAGAAAAACTAGTAGGTCCTCACAAATTCCTTGAATAAATCATACTAGAAGCTCACCCCTCTACCGCAACCGATTATTAATAGAAACGATATCCAAAGAAAATACGGAAACATGATAAGACAAACCATTTCCAGATCGATCAGAAAAATCAAATCTTACTCATAGAGAATGGAAGAGAAAATACATGGGTGTACTACATCGGATACCTTAGCATCCTGCCAGACTAGCAGTTCATAGAATTGCCTCTGCAGCTGAGCTGAGCCACTATCCTGATAATCACCTTCTGAAGAACCACTGCCACCACGCTCTCAACCTCTACTGGATGGTGGCATTTCTCCGGCTGATTGAGATCTAAATGAAATCCCCTACGACTGTGCAGGTGCCTGATGATGAGAGAAAGGACGACTGCCTACTTGCCGGGTTAAGGGAAAACTACACAAAAGATAACCAGGCTCACAACAATAATAACATCTTTTCGCTGAAAAGGGAAGTTGGACAAATTATTGATAGCTATAAAGAGAAAAACTAGGTCTGACCTTGACGAACTACTGGCGCACTTTAAGAATCACGTGACACAAGCTGAGATAACCTGGAAGGTGACCTCCCAAAATAATCAGAACTCTTACCTCCAAATGAGGTACCATGGTTGCCCACCAGGGCCACGAGATCTCTTGCTCTCCCGCTCTAACTTATGGTATGCCTAATACCTCTGAGCAATATCAACAACAACATCAAATGAAGTCCCAACCTTGATTTCTCGAGCCAGCTGAGATCTCAAGGAAGGAGAAAGCTCACCAATAAATCTTTGAACATTCTCGGAAGGTTCATCGACTAGTTCTAGTGTCTACCCAGCCATCCTAAAGAATTTTAATCTCATATTCTAAAATCCGACAAGCTACCCTATCCAATCCACTTAAATTGGCGACTCTTTTCATCTCGCTCGCTGCACGAAAGGAACTCTTCCACGAATCTAGAAGAGAAAACGAACCGAGTTAGCTAATAAGAGAGTGGCCCACCAATTCAAGGCCGGACCCCTGAAACTGGGAAGCAGAATAAACAACACCATACCGCTCGATATAATCAAGAGCCTGAAGGATACGCTGACATCATTTTATTTTAAAAAAATCACGAGGTTTATCTGATGCATTGCTTAAGAATATCGGAAGGTTCAACCGCGTAAAATAATGAAACCTCTTTGGGCACTCGGACCGAACTGTTACCTCGGCTGGCTAACCAGCCGGAACAATTGGTGGTGCAACACATCTGCCTCTGGAACATAATTTACTGGGGCAACATCAGGAACTGGAACAAGAGCTCTCTAAGTCGGAACATCTGCATATGCGGCGACCTAATAAGCTGCCTAGCGAATTATAGGTTCTTGTACTATCTGCGTCGCCAAAGTTCTCGTAAAAGCATCGTAGAGAGCCAAGGGAACCACAAGGCTATGCTCCCTTGCCCATCGCAAGCTCGTACAACTGGGGCCTGCGGGACTGGATCGTCCGCAGGATCCACAGCTCTCAGGGCTTGAGTAGCTCTAGCCTCAGGCTAGACTACTTTGTCCTGAACTCCTACCGTTTGCTGATTTGTCGCACGAGGGTTCACAATTACCACGAACGAATTAATGAAAATATTTTTTCATCCTAGACCGACGCACGATCAGAAAAGAAGAAAGAGAAACTTCCTAAATGCCATCATAGCCCCTCGTAGATAAGTACGAACGTCTACGTACCTATCAGCGAGACTCTACTAGACACTCTCTTAGTCTGGATAGAGTCTAAACCGGGCTCTGATACCAACTGACACGACCCGAAATCCGGCTAGGCCGTGCGGGCACCCGACATCCTCCACTAGACCTGTCGGGAGAACCCTTACCAACTAAATTAGGAAAATAAATATAATTCAATTCATAAATAAGAACAGGACTTAGAAAAAAATACTGACATACTGATACCTCTAAGCTATACAAAAAAAAGTTACAGTTAACTACCATACATACTAGGTTTAGGGCTAAACAAACTAGACACCTAATAGTACGAAAGAAGACAGATACCTCCTGAAAGGAGAAAAATGCAACTGAAATAATAAACATAAACTGGCGGCCATTTTGAATAAAATCTGGCTCACTCTGACAGCTGAAGTTGTCTTCGCTCCTTCACAACGTGGCGAACTAAATCCTGGAGCGAACCTGTCAAAACGAAATAGATAGATAAGAACAAACAACAAACAAGGGTGAGTCAAACGGACTCAATAAGTGGGGCAGACTAGCCACCTCAAAGAATAGGATAGCTAGCCAAGGAGAAGAAAAACAGGCAAACAAAATCTATCTTATTTAAACAATAAAAAGGCAGAGCCAGATAATACCTAAAAACACGTATGGAATCATAAACTCATAAGAAATCAGCGACATAAGATAGACAAAACAGATAGGTTTTTAACTATCCCGGACATATCAACAATCAGGAATACATACTGTCGCGGCGTGCAACCCGATCCGTATAGTCATACTGTTGCGGCGTGCGACCCGATCCGTATATTTATACTGTTGCGACATGCAACCTGATCCATATATCCATACTGTCGTGGTGTGTAGCCCAGGATACGAGCCAGGAATGTATAGACACACTGAGATATGTCCACAATATGGTATACATACCGCATACACAAAACATAGCATGATAGTCACACAATAGTCAGCATGCAGTGCATTGAAATGGGATGAATGCAGTATGATGCAATGGAGTCACATATACCTGATACCTATCTCCGGCGCGGGACTATCATCATCTACCAGGAGATATATGCAATAAGGACCCTTCACCGGCTCGGGACTCTCATCGATTACCGGGAAGTATATGCAATAATGACCCTTCACCGGTACGGGACTCTCATCGCCAACCGGGAAGTATATGCAATAATAACCCTTCACCGGCTCGGGACTCTCACCGATTACCGGGAAGTATATGCAATAATGACCCTTCGCCGGCTCGAGACTCTCATCGATTACCGGGAAGTATATGCAATAATGACCCTTCACCGCTGCGGGACTCTCATCGCCAACCGGGAAGTATATGCAATAATCAAAACCAGAGTGCAATGCTCATATGCTCAATACAATTACCAACAACATGGCACATATAATATACAATGTAAATTCAAAGCTAATGCATAATGAGTACGCCTATCGGCAGCTACACACATAAGGAACTTGTGGAATAATATCCACATGGCCAAGGGCCTCCAAAAAAATGGATACAAATACTTACCTTGTTACAAAGTTAGCACAGCCACTCAATAACCGCTTTGTCATTTGGATTCATTGCCAAACGATCCCACTGTGTTCAATAAGCAGAAAAATATATCGCATAAGGCTAAAGGCTTCATCCCTTACGTCTTAGGGCAATCCAGTTAGGAACCTGATATCCTATTTGCATACGCAATACGCAGGTCAGGCCTATGTACAAGGTTTAAGGTCACATAACCGAATCCTAAATAAATTATATTTATATGTTTTCCATAACTCACTGAGTACGACTATACACTCAATTTCATTATCAGGGTCCAATTAACCATTCAAACTATTAATTAAACTTATTAAAACGATGTCTAATATCCCAATTTGTACTGTCAAAATATATTCAAACACACGTAATAAAGTAAGATAATGCATTAAGATCATTACCTGAATGTTTCGAGGTTAAAATTCTGTCCTTCTCCGGCTCTTTTCTTTTTTTCTGGCATTTTTTTCTTTCTCCGTGTTCTCCTTCGTTTTCTGTTTTGTTCCTGTTTCTCGTTCTCATGTTTTTATTCTCAGCTTCTATAAGCTTAAGGGGTTCCACCGCCTTTTCTCTACCTTTTTCTTTCGTTTTCTTTTTTTTTCTTTTATTTTCTTTTCTTTTCTTTTCTCGACGAAAATTAAAACGGAACTCTACGAAATTCGTAATGATCCCAAATTTCTCAAGTAAGTTATAAAAAATATATGTAACATACTTGCTAAGGCGGATCTAAAATCAGACTCCCGAAACTCAAAATGCAAATTATATGGAAAAATGTCAAATTATTTAACTTTCGGCATGTTAGCGGAAACTAGCCGAACAACCTCGAAATTCACTTTCGAAAGTTCAAAAACGTCACAAATAATCACACGAACCTAATGGCGCTTTCGAATTTCAAATCAGAGTTCATTCGCTAAAATCGAGATTGAAAACTTCTTTTTAATATTTATCGACAATAAAAATTAAAATCTTCTTCCGATACGGACCAAACGAGGTTTGATTTAGCTCAAATTGTACAGACAAGTCCTAATGGAAATTATGAAGTTTTTAAAATTATCGTCACGCCAATCGGAGTCCTAAATCTCGAAACGACTATCTAAGGTGGTTTCAATATAGGTCGAGTACGCTGAGTGTATTAAACGGGATATTCAGGTGGCATGTGAGGGTAGGGATAAAATGGTGGCGGCGTTTGATAATGGTGGTTAAAAGTGGGGTCTTGAATGGTTGCAGCAAAAGAGACTTCATCTTTCTTCTTTTTGAAAAGGCTCACATTTCCAGACTGGATAGCCTTATTAGTAGCTTGTAGTGCAGCTAAGCTAATTATTGTTCTGGTGATGATATTGTAGAGAGAGAAGAGGGCTTATAGGAATTGTTGTGAAAATCTCTGACAAGTGCACTTGCTTAACCATATCTTTTGCCTTGGTATTCAACTCGAGCCAACCTTTTGGGTAATAGATTTTTGAGTTTTGTAGTGGGTTAAAGACAGTTTGGACATGCGAAAGATTTTAGATATCAAAATTTGGGCATGGAGTAGGGAGAGGAGGTGTCTCGGTAGGTGATTGAATTTGGAGGAAGGATTCCTTTAGAGACCTAGAGCAACAGACAAATTCATGCAATGCACACATAACAAATAAGACATGCATCCTATAATGCCAAGGACTATTTTACGCACAAAATTTTGAAAAGCGCTTTGTGCCACATGCATCAATTTGTTTGCTAACAAAATGCGGAGCCTAAAAGATAATATAGCATTTATTGGAGTTTTGTTACATTGGCTGATATTAAAATAGTGTAAAAGGTAGAAAATATTGCTAGGAGATTAGATCATGGCTAGGTAAATGTCTTTCATGCTGATCCATCCTCAGAAGATTTTTCTTTTTCTTCTTCGGACGAGTCTTCCTCGGATAGGCTTGTCTTTGATGAATATCCTTGGAAGATGATATTGTCTACATCAGTTAAGAGCCGGGATATGTCAAATGTGAAGTTCTTCAACATTTCTCAAGTCTTTCTTCCTTTCTCCTCTATTCCTTTGTCAGCCACAGCGTTCATTCCTACGCCAGCCCATACACCAATAGACTCTATGTATTTTGTCAGGATCTCTGCCTTACTACGCCATTTGCCTTTTTTCTTTGTTCTTTGCTTCGACCAAACTTTACTTCTTTGCTATTTTTCTTTGTGCCCTTGCTAGTTGTTTGCGTAACCTTTTGTACTCAGATTCTAATTAATCGATATATTTCTTTTCCTTTTTGTTGTTTCTCTTTGTTGAACTGCCCTTGCTATGTCTTTCCTAAGCCAGTCTAGATAGTTTTCATCATAGCCAGCGTCAAACCTGTCTCGTCCAGTAGTCTCAATTCCCATTCGTTGCCTTTCTTTCCAAAGTTCTAATATCTTGTCTTTGAACGGTATCACTCCTCCAAGAATATTTGATTTTGAAACTTCTGATGTCTGGAATTTGGGGTATAATCTGCTTTCTCCCTGCTTGTCTAAGTTCCCTTAAAGGAGTGTATGGGTAAACTCCTCTAAAGCCCACCAAGATGAAAAAATGAGCCTCTCTCCGACCGTATGGTCACTGTAATGCAGGGAAAATAATCAAACATCCATTGTATACTTTCATATGTCAACTGATAGAACATGTGATGCCAACTATTGGCAGTTATTGGTTGGTCCCACTTCCCAAGAGCGCTGTCCATGTGGGCGGTATGAGTCAAGATGTAATTTTCTCTTGGTATGGAATGGAGATCTTGCTCTGTGCTATCCATCTTTTGCAAATGCTCCATTAGCCAAATTTCTAAAACCAAATTGCAACCTTCGAAGAAACCAGCGCCCTTCTTGCATCTTTCTAAGGCACAATCCATCTCTGCGATGATCATAGGTACCAATGTGTATTTCTTGTTAATGTCTTTCAGTAAGGCATCAACAATTGAAACCATGAAAACATCAACTCGTCCTTTGTATTGTGGAAACACGACAAACCCTAAAAAGTTGGTGACAAAAGCAAGTACCCTCCGCTCTTGCCAATCTGGCTGGTTAATACTGAAATAGTCTTCGGATTCTTTAAATGCTTCTCTATACCCAAATTTAATGTAGAGGGAAGTTAGAGAAATTGTTGATTGCCTTATACTGTGTGTGCATAACTCGGGCTTAAACCCTACCATTTCGAAGAACTCCTTCGGGTGCAATTTTCTTAGGCATCGAGACTTTTCACTTATGAATGTAAGTTGAGTTAACCCGCCTATTTCTTCCAGTAATGGCGTCAACCCTACACTCCCAAAGTGAAAAACTGCTCGGTCTGCATCCCAATAGTGTACTGCTGCTTCTATCATCCATTCCACTGCAATGTGCTCTATTAGTGAGATCATATCCCCTAACACCATTTTGACTTGGTCTTTTTGATTTGTGCTTAAGTTTCCCCACCAATTTCTGAGCAACTGAGGGATTTCAGCAACCACGTCAAATGTTCTATTGGCCATGATCTTTTGGAAAAGGTAAAGGATGATTGGAAAAAGGAGAAGAAAAATGCCTAAGATTCGCTTTATTGTGAGCAAAATAATCAACGTGTGACACAATCTTTTGAAAATAATGCAACAGAGGATATGAAGATATGTGTCGTTGTGGGTTGAGAACCTTTTAGACACTTTAGGCAGAAGTTGCTAATGGACTTTTGACATGCCAAGGATGTCAAATTTTTATATAATGCTTAAAGGATAAACGTGCGTTATGTGTCATCCCATCTATCGAGCGGTCATTTCTGCTTCGAAATGGGTTTTTAGTGCCTCTGCGGTTACCATTTAAGCCTTTGAATAGCATTGAATACAGAAAGATTCCAATCCTATGTGAATAAACGGTCGTTTTTTATTCAATTTGGGCTTTTGATGCCTCTTGGGCTACCTTCGTGCCTTTGAATGGTATTGAATACAGAATAATTCCGACTATTTATGAATAAACAATCATTTCTGATCCAATTTGTGCTTTTAATGCTTCTTAGGTTACCTTCGTGCCTTTGAATGACATTGAATACAGAATAATTCTGACTATTTATGAATAAACAATCATTTCTGATTCAATTTGGGCTTTTGACGCCTATTAGGCAACCTTTGTGCCTTTGAATAGCACTGAGTGCAGAACAATTTCGACTGTTTAATGAATAAATAATCATTTCTAATTTAATTTGGGCTTTTGATGCCTATTAGGTAACTTTTGTGCCTTTGAATAGCACTGAATACAGAACAATGCCAATAAACAGCCCGTTCGATCCTTTAAGCAAATGCAAATAAATCATGTTCAACGCTCTTTGGGGGTTAAAAACCCATTCGGATTGTTTGAACAAGTTGGCCTATTGGACTTGAGAAAAAGTCGACTAATGACATGTCATGATGCATGATTCCTAGCGTCTCTATTAAGGAAAGGAGTTAGCTAGACCAGCTTTTATTATCCTCCCAAGTGGACGACTCAGGAGCGGGATTGTCATGGACCAAATCGATTCTGAGTCATTCGCCCTAAAGGAATTTTTGAAAGGGAAGAGGTTGTTGTAACCACCATATTTCAACGCACGATTTAGAAAGTTGCCAGGAGTGGCGGAAGATATGCGTGATATGCACAAGCTTAAAAATGTACGAGTTCTGAAAGAAATGCACGAATTTTCTAACAATGCATGAGTATTGTAAAAGGATGCACTTATTGAATTATTTCGCAAAAATAAATTTTGAAAGGATGAGTAAAAAAGATAAACAAAACAAACAATTTAGTTTCAAAAAATAGAAACTATACAATAAAGAAAAATGCAAAAAGAATTATGAAGTGAAATTGCTTTAAAGAAAAAGATTTATTGTTGGTTGTACTACGGACCAACTAGATTCCAAACAGTTCTCTTTAAAGGTCTTTTCTGAGAGTGAAACGATCGTGAGATCCACGTAACCGTTTATAGTGCATGCAAGTGTAAACTTTCTAGGAGTGGAGGAAGTGTGAGTGACATGAACAATAATAAAGAAAATATAACCAAGCAATTAAATAATAGAGCGCCAAAATTTGAAAATTCAAAAACAAGCCTAATCTTGCAAAAAAGGAAAGGAAGAAAAGTTAGTATCGAAATAAATGGCAAAAAAATAAAGCAAGTATAGAATCACAATTTAAAGTCCGTTATGGGTTGAACCTTGATATCTCCAGCGGAGTCGCCATTCTGTTGGATCTTTTTTTTTTTTTTCCGAACCGGTCAAAGTTCGAAATAGGGCTCGACTTATTAGAACTCACGGGTAAAGAGTTAGAATCGTCACCTAACATATTTTTTAACTAGACGTATTAGGGCACCTATTTTGTTTCTACCTAATTTTATAATTAACTCCGAAACATAGTCTACGAACCAGAAATTCTAGGTAAGGGTCCAAGTTAACCCGAGAGGAAGGGGTTATGCACTCTCAGGCCCCACCAAATGTGGTTACCGGCTGGACTAAATAATTGGGATTCTAAAGCGAGTGATTAAAATAACTAAGCAATAAAATATTTTTAATATTAAACTATAGTACATAATAAAAATAATCAATGTCTATCTCCTCTAATAACTAAGCTTTGTCCAAATGTGTCTTGAAAAATAAATAAAAAAGTTAGTAAGAATTGCAAACAAAATTAATAAAATGAAATTAAATAAAGTCAATGAGTTTGAATATTTTTATCCTTTTTCGAAAAGGTTGTCTTTTTGAAATTTCACCACGATGTACCTCGCAACAATGTAAAAAAATATGAATTAGTGTAATAATAATAATGATACTAATAATAAAAATAATAATAAAATAATGATAATAATAAGGAATAATAATAGCGATAATAAAAATGTTAGTAATAAGAACAATAATAATAATAAGGAGTAATAATAATAAAGTAAAGGGTTCTTTTTACTAATTGCCTTATTCCAAAATAAACTTCGCAAAAATATAAAGAAAATGAGTTAGAATTAATAAAAATAATATTAATAATAATAATAGTATAAAATATAAATAATAGAAATAATAATGAATATAAAATAATAATAAAATAAAGGAAAAATGGGTTTTGTAAAAGTATAGGCTCATGTTTGTATGAATCGGCTAGAGGTTAGGGACATCAGTACGACTGCAAACACGGGGGCCCTCCGGTTGCCATGCCAAGTATCGGTCTCACCACTCCATCACCGGCTTGTTTTGCAATAGAGCTCATACATGTCATTATCACCTATTTGTTTTAGGTACACGGGGATGGGCTGTTTAAGCATAGTATCATTTTCAAATCAGTGCTTAAGCCTTAAATAAATGTATTCAATAATTTTCCTTGGCCTAATTTTAACTGGTAAGTGCCAAATCGATATCAACTAGTGTCCCTGTAGGTGCTGCAAAAATCTCAATAAAATATAGTCAGTAGCAACAACATTAGCAAAAGAACAAACGGAACAACAAAATTCAGATTCGCAAGAATAGTGGACCCTAGTCAAATATAACAACAGTTGACCGAGCAAAAGAAACTGGACAAAGCCAGAATCAACAGCAATATGCATTATCAATAAAAAGAACCAATTTTTATCCCAGTAACTAGGCAAAATCATAATCCTCTTCCCCAAAAATAAAACGACGCCATATCAAAGGTGTCATAGAACGATTTGAACTCAAAATAATTCCAAGATTTGCATCAGGTCGACGATGAGACTAAAACAAAATGACAGTAATGTCTCCGATCAAATAGAAATGGCGAACTCTTACCAAAGAACCAATAATACAACGGGGATGGGGAGCGACTCCAAGTAGTTCCCAGTGGCGTCGTTGGCATCCTATTTCCAATCTCCTTTTCCGGTGGTGGTTTTGGCTAACCTCCAACCCTGATCTTCTGGTTCTATACCCCTCCGATTCCCTTATATCGTTAGTTTTAGTGTGGGTATGTGTATGTGTTTGGATTGGACTTGGCATAAGGGGTGTGTGTATAACGTTTGTATCACTGATGGTGTGTGTAGTGTATATATACTGGTTTTGTGGGATGTGAGTGAAGGAGACGAGGGGTTAGTGTGGGGTGTGTGTAATGTCTGTATATGTGTGATACTCAGTGTGTGTATGCTTCTAGTCAAATTTTGAGGAATGGGACGGGTGTACTGTTGATGATGATAAAGAGAAGGGGGTCTACCTATGTAACCTGCACTCATCAGAAAAAACAAAGGGGTGATCCTTTTCAAGCAATTTACACAAGGGATGAGAAATTTTAGAGAAGTCCTTAATGAACCTCCTATAGAAGCCAGCATGACCTAAAAAGCTATGAATCGCCCTCACCGAGGTGGGTTCAGGCAATTCCTTAATTACCTCTACCTTGGCTTTATCAACCTCAATTCCTCTACTTGACACTTGGTGCCCTAAGACTATCCCCTCTTGTACCATAAAAATACACTTCTCCCAGTTAAGCACAAGATTAGTTTCAATACACCTTTTCAACACTCTCTCAAGATTAGACAGAAATTCATCAAAAGAGTTACATACCACAAAGAAGTCATCCATAAATACTTCCATAATATCCTCTACCATGTCCATAAAGATAGCCATCATACACCTTTGGAAGGTGGCAGGCGCATTACATAGACCAAAGGGCATTCTTCGAAAAGCAAAGGTGCCATAGGGACATGTGAAGGTAGTTTTCTCTTAGTCCTCAGGGGCAATGTGAATTTGGCTATAGCCCGAGTAACCATCTAAAAAGAAAATTTGGGACCTCCCTGCCAATTTATCAAGCATCTGATCAATAAAGGGAAGGGGGAAGTGATCTTTTCTAGTAGCTTTATTCAACTTCCTATAGTCCATACAAATTCGCCAGCCAGTTACAGTTCTAGTGGGGATTAGATCATTATTCTTATTTTTAACCACAGTCATTCAACATTTCTTTGGCACACAGTGGACTGGACTTACCCATTGACTATCAGAAATTGCAAAGATAATACCTGCATCCAGCCACTTTATCATTTATTTCTTGACTACCTCTTTCATGTTTGGGACTAGCCTACTTTGAGGCTCTATTGAAGGTTTAGCACCCTCCTCCAATAGAATCTTGTGCATGCAAAAAGCTGGGCTTATTCCCTTGACGTCAGCAATAGTGCATCCAATCGCCTGCTTGCACTCCTTCAAAACTTGCATTAACCTTTCTACCTGCACATTTGACAAACTAGATGAAATAATAACAGGCAAAGTAGAGTTAGGTCCCAGGAAAACATATTTTAGGTGCTCGGGCAATAGTTTGAGCTCCAAGTGAGGGGGCTCCTCTATAAATGGTTTCGCGGGTGGCACTATCCTATTAGCCAAATCAAGAGGCTCAAATCGTGGTTCTCTATGCCAAAACATGCGCCCTTCTAAGGCCAATATAGTCTTATCCCATTCCTCGCCATCAAGTATGTCCATATTCATAATACAAGCTTCTAGTGGGTCATTAGAATAGTAAGACTCATCTTCCTCAAATTCATCTACCTCTAAGACATTGGCCATGGAACAATTAGCAAACTCAATAGGTCTCCTCATGGATTTTTGAGCACTAAAAGTCACCTCCTCGTCATTTAACCTCATCTTCATCTCACCAGCCTCACAATCTATAATAGCCTTCCCTGTAGCAAGGAAAGGTCTCCCTAAAATAATAGGGGTATCCTCATCAACTGCACAATCAAGAATTACAAAGTTTGCAGGGAATACAAATTTATCCCCTTGCACTAGAACATCATTTAAAATCCCTGCAGATCTCTTAATACTCCTATCAGCTAGATCAAGACTTATAGAGGTGGGTCTAGCTCTGCCAATACCAAGCTTTTTATAGATAGATAGAGGCATCAAATTTATACTAGCTCCTAAATCAACTAAGGCTCTAGCAAAAGTGTGCTTACCAATCGTGCAAGATATAGTAAAACTACCTGGGTCTGCCAGCTTTTCCGCCACAGGCTTAGTCACCGCAGCACTGCAAGTGTGAGTCAGCGTGACCGTAGCCAGATCCTGGAAATCAAACTTTCTAGACAAAAGATCTTTCAGCATTTTAGCATAACCAGGTACATCTCTAATTGCTGCAAGTAAAGGATGTTAACATGTAATTGTTTAAGCATATCAATGAATTTGTTGTACTGGATCTCTTTTTGCTGTTTTACGAGCCTTTGGGGGTAACGGGGAGGTGGTGTCTTACGCTTTACACTTACCTCTTCATTTACCTTTTCAGTTGGCCTAGTCACAGGGTCAGGTATAATCTCTTTTTCAGCTTCATCTTTGTCACCAACTTTAGCTGGAACATCCATAGAGTTAGCTTTTGGCACACTGGGCACCTCTTCCTTAGCCAATTCTTGCTCTTTGTCTAAATTTCTACCATTCCTCAAGCTAACTGCCATCACTTGGTTAGGATTTGCATCCTTTGGATTTACCATTGTGTCTCCTGGCAAGGTACCCTGTGGTCTATTGTTCAGAGCAATGGCTAGTTGTCCCAAATGTGTCTCTATCCCCTTAATGGCAGTGTCATGGGCTGTAACTTGATCTTCCAACATCTTGTGTACTCCCACCATGGACTGCACCATACTGTTAATGCAAGCTATGTCATTAGCTTGCTGTGTAGGTAATAATACCTGCTGGTTATTATAAGCAGCTTGTCTCTGGTAAGGAAGTTGTTGTCCCTGCTGTCTAGCGGTGTTGTATGGAGCTGGTTGTTATGCCTACCTAACTGGAGCCTGCTGATTGTATTGCTGCTTCTGTCCATAGTTCAAAAAATTGGCATCTTCAGTGTCACCCAATAAATCAGAGTCAGCAAAATTACTAGGATCAGGTGTGTCCAGTTGGTTAACGGGTTTCAGCATGTTTTCATTAAATTGTTTCAAAGCCACATCCAGCGTAGTCTGCAGCCTTGACATTTTCTCTTCAACCCCATGATCAATTCCAGCAGCCAAAACTATTGGGCCTGAACCTGCAGATGCATCTCTAGTCAACCAGCCTGAATTTTGAGTCATGGTATCGAGGAGAGCTTTTGCTTCAGTAAATATTTTACTCAAGAATGCTCCTCCAGCAGCTGCATCTAAATTGCTGTTGATTTGATCACTCATGCCCATGTAAATTCTTTGTCCCAACATCTGATCAAGAATTCCATGATGGGGACACTTTTACAAGCAGCTCTTGAACCTCTCCCAAGCTTCTGGCAAAGTCTCTAGCGGTTTCTGCCTGAACATGAGTATCTCATCAACCAACTTCGCAGTTTTGTTTGGTGGGAAAAATTTCTTCATGAACTTGATCACCAACTCATCCCACGAAGTGATAGAATTGACTGGCAAAGAATCAAACCAGTCACTAGTATTATCCGTCAAAGAAAACGGGAATAACATCAATCGCACGACCTTAGCCGGAACTCGAGCATGCTTCTGAGTTTCAGACACCCTCATGAACTTTTTCAAATGCTTTTAAGGATCGTCAGTCAATTTACCCGCAAAAAGTCCAGCATTGGACAACAGACTGACCATAGTTTGGGTGATGTAAAAACTTTCAGCTTCAAATTCTGGAAGCCGAAAAGCAGAAGCCAAGTTTCCAGCCACAGGCTGAGCAAAAGTATTAAGTGCCAAATCTTCATCAATTTCAATTTCTTTGGTTTCTGATTTTCTAAGTGTATTGCCAACAGTATTTGCCCTTTTTAAGGAGTGGAATGTCCTCTCAATCTCTGGGTCAAACGGTTTCAACTCTGCAGACTAAGATCTTGTCTTACGCATACACCTGAGACACACAAATTCCGGAGAGTTAACTCAAGATGACAAAAGTAAAGTCAATTGAGAAATAAAACTAGGTATTTTAAGAGCTAAAGTAACACCGTGATCCCCCAGCAACGGCGCCAAAATTTTATCACGCCCAACTACGCCCTATAAAAGGGACTAAGCGGTCGCAGTAAATATAGCTCGGTACTTAAAGTCCCAAGGTCGAATCCCACAGGGAACACTCGAAATCTAATTGTTACTCTAACTAATTTATCTAACCAATTAACTCCCAAGGTTTGTATTTGAATGGTGGTTTCAATAAAACAACTAATTAACACTAAAGTAAATAGCAAGATATTAAGAAATACTTAATCAAGAATTTAAAAGTATAGGATTGATTTACCCAACTCCTACCTATGTGTTAGAATAATTCTTTTAACAAATTCAACTTGGCTTTCTTCCTATTGAACACTTGCTCCAATTATACAACTATTCACTTCCATGTAGTAGTAGTAACTTTCACTAACCAATTTTTCAATTAATTAATGAAGATAACTAGGACTACAAGTTTAGTTCACAATCAGGGTCAATGGTCACAAATTACCTTATTGACAACCTAAGTAATACCTTGGTTTTAGGTTGAAATATTGCTAAGTGTTTAACCCAAACCTATGAATCTATCCCTAGACACGCAAGAATAATGGGAACAATCAATTGGGATCTCTTCCAATTAATAGCAATCAAAACATGAACACTTAGATAGGAATAATTCACAAGTTTCATTCATCAAAACAAATATTTATAGCACATAAATATTGGAGTGGTTCAATCAACACTAGAATGGGTAAGTTAGCCACTCATGTTCATGATAGTCATATCAAAATAATTCATGAATGAATAAATTACAAAAAGTAAGGAAGAATTTAGTAAAAACTCGTGTTCTTGAAGTCTCCAAAGCTCTAGCCTCACTTTTTCCTCTTTCCCCGTGTATCCAACATATTGGAGGCAAAAGAAGCTTTTATACCCTGTAGGAAACTAAGCAAAAGTACAAAATTGCCCTTAAAATTTCGCCCATAACACTGTGCGGCGGGTGCCACGCGGACGCAATTCAGCTCGCGTATTTGGCCTAAATATGCTGAAATTTTTTCTTCATTCCTAAGCAAAGACTCTATTTCTTCCCGTGTCACTCGTGTGGCACACGGATTACTTGAACTCTTCAACATCTTCACTCTTAGCTTCAAACAAGCACTTTGCTCAATTCACCATGTTCAAATCCTACAACACCAAACAACTCCATTAATATCAACTCTTGAGAATTTTGCATATAAACTCTAAGGTGTACTATCATAACTGTTGACACCCAATTTCATCCCGAAAAATTAATTAATTGAATAAAAATCAATTATTAAAATTAAAATTTATTAAAGTAAATTCATAAATTTTTGAAAGAAAAGGGTAAATTACATTGTTTACTTCAAAATCCAGCTTATAAATGCAATTAGTTTAACTAAAAGTAAAAGAGGCTAAATGTGCAAGCCCCATCCAATTAGCCTATCTCTGTAATACCCATATATACACTTCTCACAGGCCAAATTTCCCCATCTTCATCAGCAACCCATCCCCAATTCCCTCGACCCGGTCCCAAAATCCCTAGCTTTCAACCCGCGTTTGATCTCAAACCCCGCAAACAGCCAAACTCTTGTACCCGGATGTCCCTCACCCCAACTTTTACCCTCTCTCATATACAGAAAATGAATCTCACGCGTCCATCTCATGTGCGATTGAGTTAAGACCGTTGATTGGATTCAAATGGTAAATTCCTAGGGATAGAGAGTGAAAGTGGTACGATCCACAAGGGATTAGACCATTTTCACCCTCTTTCCTTAAAGGAAAGGCGGAAATTAGGGGGATTTTTGAGGGAATTCACTTCATGCCGAAAACCCTAAATTTTCAGGTATATATTGTTCTTATTTACTCATTTTTTGGGGGGGATTCAGTTTTTGGGGAGTAAGTAAAAGAGGCAGAGCTATAGGCATATATATGTTTCTATTTTAATCTTTAAAAAGAAAAAGGGACAGTTAGCAATTTTGGTTCCTGTTTGGGATTCAAACATCAGTTTCATGTTCGTTATCGCTTCATTTTCCTTATCGCTTCTTCAATATCTGAGTCGTCGACCTTGTTCGCGTGGCCGTTTTGGTTCGAGTCACTTTTGTTCAAGTGCGCGTATTCAAATCCCTCGCTTTTTGTTCACTGTTCCGAGCAAGGTAAAAGCTCAGCCTTTAATTTTCAGTTTCGGTTTCTTGTTTTAGGCAATATTGAGTTTGTTCATATGAAGTTGATTCTGTGCTTGTTTTCCTGTCCCTGTTAGCTGAATCCTCACCCCAAAGTGATATTGAAACCTTTAGCTGAATAAAATGTGGCCTTAAGAATGAAGTCAGTGATCTCATCCTCTTTGTATGGTTTAGTTTATTTGTTTTGTTTGCTGCCTCTGTTCTCTTGTTAATGGATTGTTTTGCTGTGATTCTATTTGTATATTAATAGTGTCAGGTCTGTTTCCTTTTAATTTATCCTGAATGTATAGAGGGCTTTTATAGTTCAGTTATAGTGTTTCAGTTAAGCTTCTAGTATTCTGTTGATTTGTCCTGATAAGTGTGCTCTATTTGCTTGAATTATTGATTGCTGATTGCCCTGGAAGTTTTTAGTTGAAGTCAGGGTGTTGGTTGGTTTGCTGAAGTATAGGAGATTTTGGAAA
The DNA here is from genome assembly GCA_029990175.1 of Petunia secreta. Lineage (NCBI taxonomy): Eukaryota > Viridiplantae > Streptophyta > Magnoliopsida > Solanales > Solanaceae > Petunia > Petunia secreta. The sequence continues at coordinate 44,590,155 of JARKIP010000022.1, read as the reverse complement.
GGTCTGAGGTTCATGTGTTGGTGCAGGAGTGTTTATGAGGTATTTGGTTCTCTGTTTGGTTAATAGGATGGTGTAGAGTAGTTCAGGTTCTGGTCCTAGTGTCTGGGGTTTTCTTATGTGAGCTGCAGTGAGGTCAGGAAGTCTATAGGTGTTATAAAGGAGTGTGCAGGCAGTTTCAGGGTTCAGGTTGTTGCTGTGAGTTTGTTGTAGAAGATCAGGGGCTGTTCTTTGTAGCTTTAGGTTCAGGGAATGAGGAAGTCAAGGAGTTTCTTATGTGAGTTGAGGGGCTGTTTGATGTGCAGATGGCTTTGGAGAGGTGTTCTTGTGAGTTAGAGTGGCTGATGTGGTCTGAAATGATCAGGAAGTTTGTTTCTGGCAGCCGGGGTATAAGAGTTGGTTTTGGTTAGCAGCAGTTTGCCTTGGTTGTTTAAGGCAGCTTATGGATGGTTGCTAGTGGTCTGGAGGCATTTCAGGGCTGGTATAGGTTCGGATGTTTTGGAGGTGGTGTAGGCTGAGAGTGGGTAGTTTTAGGAGGTGCTGAAGGAGTGTTTTGGAGCCAAGTTTGCTTGGTTCTCTTGGTTGTTGGAAGAAGGAATAGAAGAGGGAAAATTTTAGGCATTCCTAGTTTTCTTTGAGTGTAGCAGGGGTCTGTTGGGTTTAGTTTCAGGTGTGTGTGCAGAATTGTGTGAGGGAAACTTGAAGAGGAGGCAGAGTTTTAAGAGAAGTGAGGGGTTGGTTCTTTGAGGGTGTTTAGGTGGTCTTAGGTGTGTGTGTAAAGGCTGTTGCAGGGGTGTTTAGAGGTCTGTGAGATGGTGCTAGGCTGAATCAGGGTCATCCCAGTTCAGTTCTGTGACTGTATTAAATGTATCATTGGAATACTCCCTTGTTTCTTCTCTTTTCAGTCAATGGCTTCAAGCCTCGATCGGTTCTAGTTCCATTTTCTGTTAAGTCTAAATCATGATCTCTGGTTTTCAAATGTCGGTTCGATTTACTGAAATGGAGTAGTATCATTTTGGTAACAAAATGCTGCAAGCTGAGACCCGCAGTTTACCATGTGCTTGTCTAATTTAGGACCATGAAACACCAGACATGATTGTCCATCATCCAATTAAGAAATAATACTTCTTTATATCTGTTCCATGTTCAAAGATACATTTGTTAATTATCTTCTCCAATTTCTTTTACTCTACGTTCTTAGGTTGATCTTTTACTTGAATGAAGTTTTCAAAAGACATTTTCTGGCGTTAGACTTGTATATTATATCTAATGAACAAAGTTGGGGGGTTCTCAAGTTACAAAAGAACAGCCTTGAGTAGCCAACTCATCGAACTTGCGAAGTTGCGTAACTTTTTTTTGAAAACTTAGGGTTTTTATGTAATGAAATAAGTTAGGCTACAATTGCTATCTCTTTGGAAAGAATACATGTGAATATTTGATAGCCAGATCATTAACCTTGGAGTCCCTGTTCGTTATGGTTTGTTCAAGAGGCATGCGTATCTTTCTTTCTATAAACTTATCCTGATTTACTGTCTTGACATCAACACTTTGAAGTTATACTTACTGGTCAATCCATCTTTAAATTAGCATTGCCAAGTTGTCACTTTTCTTATTACATTACCTTGCTGTTTGCTCACTTATTTTCCAAAGTAATTATTGCAAGCGCTTTACTTGGTGCAGTTGTTAGAATTAAGCTGCGACTCGTACTTTATTTCTACATCTTTGTTTATACTTCAGTTTTTTTTATACATATCTGCTAATCTTTATCTCCTTTGTTTCTTGGCATGAATACAAATGGGCGAGTTGGTTAAAACTCACAAATTGGGACGGCTGTTTGAATTTGAAGTTATTCGCTCCGCTTCGCATTTTCGGGACTTGATATCAAGAAACGAAAAAAATGAAAAACATAAAGTCCAAGGCTCAATGATGAGTTTGCGCTTACGGGTTCTATCTTCTAAACTCCATCCTTCCCCGCCCCCTTAGAAAATGCATGTTGTATAGGATTTCCCCATAGACCGGATTAGTAGCCCGGTAGGATAGAAATGATATTTGAATTGTGAATAACTATTGTAAATCACTTAAATTGTTTTATATGAATGCTTTGTATCATTTATTTTCGAATCGCCAATTAATTTATGGATGTTTAGAATCATTTGTCAATTAATGAGTGCAAAATCAAATTCGACTAAAAATCGTACCCTCGTCATAATTCGCATTTAAATTGCTTCTTTATTTATTATATTAAATATTCAATTATTTATTTATCTAATCTAATTTATTTATTTAGTTAATCAATTAAGTTTTGATCCTTTATTTATTTATTTACTTAATATAATTTATTTAATTTCAATTAATAATTTATTTAATCAATTAAATATTTATTTATGTATTTATTTGTTTAATCAATTATTATTCATTTATTCTTTTATTTAATTAAATTAATATAAATATTAATTAAGTTATCTATTTATTTATTTATCTATCCATTTACCTAAGCGATCAATTATTATTATTTATCTAATTATTTATTTTATTTATTTAATTTATTTATCCTTTATTCATTTAATTAACTAATCAATCAACTATGTTGTAATTTATTCATTTAATTAATCTGAAGATTTCATCATTTATCTACGTATCTGCGTAGCCAAAACCTTATCTTATTTATATCATCCTTAGTTAAAATTAATTCTATTATCCTTAACAAATTCGTGAAAACCGCCGGATTAATCGCATTTAGCGGATTTTCGAAAGTGCTCTCGCAAGGGACCTTCTTTCGAATTTAATAGAACCAATTACTCGGAATCTCTGAATTTAATTTCTTTTAAAGGAATAAATTGCACTCTTTAGTTAACTTAGGTTCCTAATCATCCTTAAATTAGGTGGCGACTCCAAAGAAAATCCTTTGGAGTCTCATTTTGTTGAAATCAAATCCCGATGCATACTTGTTATGTATTATTTTTGGGAGGGTTCAACAGCGTGGCGACTCCGCTGGGGATACGCAAATGGTTCTAACCAAAAGATTTTCACGAATTTGCTTTCTTTATATATGTTGATTGGATGTATGCGTAGCTTAACTATTTGTTTGTTTGCATGCGTAGAATTAATTGTTGGAAATGAATGTATTGAAGCATGTTTTTATTTGTGCATAGTCTGCATTCCGTTCATATTTCCTCCCTCATGGAGCCTGTCAATTCTCTTTCACCTCTTCGATTTCATCACGGGGTACCCGCTTGACGGGTAGTTATGCAGGAAGGGCATTGCCCTTACCTCACTCTTTGAAACTTCTTTTGCGTCACCAAAAGTTAGTACGGGATATTGAGATTGCCTGGTTTGTCATGGCCAGTTCTACTGCGATGTGAGGCCAGGTCTATCCCGCATAGGTCGAGTCAGCCTCAACCTATCATGCAAGCATTTACACCTTAGTCTGGACCCGGTCCTTGATACCGCCTCCATAGTTAGGAAACCGCCCTTACGTCAACGGGTCTTTAAAAACCCAACGACAATGCATATTATGTGTTGTGTGATGACGAATCCTCAGTCCTAACCATGTTTTGAGCAAAATCAGATTTTTGTCATTTTTACTAAGTTAGCTTTGATGATGAATGATTGAATGAATGTTCAAGAGTGGATTCTCTTTGAATGAAAAACCCTTTGAGTTGGTTTGAGTTTACTAGTGGATTCTAGTTGAACCCCAAACCCCCCCGATCATTCTACTTGCGAGTCCTTTGTCGTCTCGAGGGTAGTTGCATAGTGTAGGTCCTCCTTGACGCCGATACGAGGGTATCTCGGGACAAGTTCCCCGGGGTTACTTCGTAGGGAGTTCGAGTAGTGTCTCGCTCTCTATCTTTATATCCGCGTATTGGTTTTGATCCTTATCATCTTGGTATCAGAGCAAGGCTCGGGTTTTGTTTCTACAAACCCCCGACCCTTGATTCTTCGTGCCTAGGTCGATTCTATCTTTAGTTTTCTTGTTCTTGTTATTGGAAAGGAGAAAATCACAAAAAAAAATTGGAAAATTGAAAAATACCAAAAATTTGTTCTATCTTGTGTTTTGGATTGATTCGTGTTGTGATTGTTATTGGGGTTTGTTCCTTATTGGAAACCCGTTATTTTGGTACCCAAGACACACGATTTGGAGTTGTATTCCATTATTTGAGATTTGAAACCCTTGAGAATTTGAAATTTTTGAAACCCTAGCTATGAACATGATGAACATGGTGGATTGTTGGATTTTGATTGGGGTTTGATAAAAGTGATTGGGGTTTGATCTGTGTGATTGAAACAACATTTGGGTACCTTCGGATCGATAAAACAACGTGTGAATTTTTGGATTTTTGGGTGCCAAAGGCAAGAAAAACGAGTTTGAACTGTGCTGGAAGTTGCAGTAGGCGGGGCGCCTAGTAGAAGGGGCGGACCTCCTGATTTTTGTTCACTCTCTGGATTTTGCAGAGGCGGACCGCCTACTTGGAGTAGGCTGACCGCCTACTCTCCTCTGCAGAGAACCAGGCGGACCACCTACTCAAAACAGGTGGGGCGCCTACTTCCTGAGAGTTGGGAATTGGGTAGTTTCTTCTAGGTTCTCTTGTTTTGTTGTTTGCATTGCTTCTAGTTAGTACTATTAGAGTATAATCCTACTTGATTAGTACTAATTACTTCGAGCTATTAGGATCATCGTGCCTTAGAAAGGAGACTAGAATTCAAAGAAGACCCGTAGTATCTTTTTGATTCAAGTCCTCACTTAAAGTGCTTATCGTTCCAATCGAGTCCCATTAACTCCACTCACCCTGGAGAGCATTGGACTTGAGAAGTTCAGTGATTGAGTTGTGGTTCGTTGGTCAACTACTTGAAGCTTTTAGACTCAAACTTGAGTGAAATATCCACCACCACTAAACGAGTGACCCGAGTGTTATACACGTGAAGTGTGTGTGAGGTGTTTTGCTAACGTTTGTTGCTTTTTGTAGGTACTATGGCAACCGATGGAGATGATCCTATGAAAATTTTTATGGCTACTGTTATAGCCAAGTTAGAGGACATCACTTTGAGACTTGAGTCCGTCGAGAGGAATCAAGTTGAGACCGGTGAGAGGAGGACCCCGAGTGTCTAAATTGAATCCGGAGAGGGCACAAGTCATAGCACTCCTATGACTCCCGGACACTTTGTTGAGCTAAACAAGAGGTATGAACAAAGCAAAGTTGAAGCTCTACGAGAGCGTGGGTTGGGCAATCCCCGACAAGAGGGCAATCCCCTCAACTTGGGCAATCCCCAAGGAAATGCTCCACTTCGAAGACCCGTGCGGAATGTCCCACCTCTTGAACAAATTGATGAAGTTCAAGAAGATGAGGAGGCCGGGTATGGTGATGAAGCCTATGGGTATGATGTTCCTTATCAACCTAGGAGGCAAATGCATTGGGGTCGAAATGTGGATAGGGGTAGAGGCCGAGGTCGAGGGCCACCCATGGGCTATGCTAGAGGGAATGTGAGGAGGGAGTATGTTGCACATGATGACCATTATGGAGGCCAACCGGATCCTAACTATGGGGTACGTGACAACAACAACAACCTCAATAGTGTCAAGCTCAATCTTCCACCCTTCAAGGGAACTTGTGATCCGGAGGCATACATGGAATGGGTACTACCTATGGAGAGGGTGTTTGACACCAATGAGATGACCGAGGAGAGAAAGGGTACCTATGCTATTTCTACCTTTGAGGCCTATGCTTCTACTTGGTGGGAGTCCATGAAAAGGTCTAGGAGAAGGATGAATTTGCATTTGAATGTGACTTGGGATGAGTTGAAGGGGCTTATGAACACCAAGTACATAACTCCAAGGTATCGGCAAGAGCAACTCAAGAAGCTCTATGATCTAAAACAAGGTGTCAAAACGGTGCATGAGTACCATGATGAATTTGAAAAGACCCGGATGGCATTGGATATGGATACCGAAGGTGTAGAAGAAGCCATGATCCGATTCAAGAATGGCTTGAGCTATGGTATAGATTTTCAATTGAGGTTGCATCATTATCTCACACTTCAAGACATGTTTGAAGCCGCAATTAATGCCGAGACTTGGCTCAAAGGAGAGAAGTTCAAAAACAACACTCCTACTACCACAAACAAGCCAAAAGAGTGGAAGACTCCAAGTGCAAACTTTCCAAGTGCAAGTGCTAGCAAAGAAGTGAAAAAGCCTCATGAGAAGACTACACCAAACTTGGAAGGTAATTCTAAAACTCGCTTGAGTAATCCTATTTCTACTTCTACTCAATGTTATAAGTGCAAGGGCTCTGGGCATATTGCTAAAGAATGCTCCACAAAACGAACCATGGCTGTGGTTGGCAATTTAGTGTATAAACATGAAAGCGAGTCCGAAAATGAGGGAGTAGAGGAGGATGAGGAAGTTGAATGTGAGGTAGCCGAAGAGGAAGATGTTGGTCCTCACATGTTCTTGGTGGTTAGGAGGAGCTTGAGTACCATTCTCATGGAAGAGGAGGTGGAAAATGATCAAAGAGAAAGCCTCTTTCATGCTAGGTGTCGTGTGATGGGGCAATTGTGCTCAATGGTTGTTGATTCGGGGAGTTGTGCCAACATAGTAAGCCAATCCTTGATTTCCAAATTGAAGTTACCCACTCGCAAGCATCCAAGCCCATATCGCTTACAATGGCTTAGTGAGTGTGGTGAGCTAAAAGTGGTGAAGCAAGTGTTGCTTGAGTTTAGCATTGGGAACTATAAAGATAAGGTCTTGTTTGATGTTGTCCCAATGCAAGCTTGCCATCTATTGTTTGGGAGACCATGGCAATATGATAGGTGTGTTGTGCATGATGGTAGGACCAATTCCTACACGGTCAAGCAAGATGGGAAGAAATATGTGCTTAGACCTTTGACTCCAAGGAAAGTAAGGGAAGACTACAAGCGGATGAAGGAGTTGAGGGAGGCGGCTAAAGCAAAGTCACCCATTGTACTTGAACCCGAGGCAAACAATCTCATTGTTTTGCCATTGCATGATGAAAATGAGGGTCACTCCACTTCAATTGAGAGAGAAAAGATAGAGAGAAGTGAGGGAGTGACCGGTGACAATCCAAGAGAGGAAAAAGGAGAGGATTTGAGGAGTGATGTGAGTGGATTGTCACCACAAACTACACTTGACCATGAGGCAAAATTGAGAGAGATGAGAGGTGAGGAAGGAAAAATTGAGAGTGAGAGCACCCATTGTTCTAACCCTTCTTTATCTTCTATCTCTTCTTGTGAAAGTTCTTGTGTAGGTACATTTGAAGACAAGCCATTGGAGCCTCAATGTGAGCTTCATGAAGGGGGAGTTGCATATGACACTTCAAACCTTGTGAGTGATCAAGGAAGTACTACCAATGTAAGTGTTACTTCACCTTTTCATGAACCTACTAGCTACTTGTCTTGTGATGACTCAACACTAGTTGGTGGTTTTGATGCATCTAGTGAGTATACCACTAGTGAAGAGTCTAGTTGTCAACTTGTATGTGCTTGTGAAACACTAGTTGGAAGGGATGCTATGCCACATCATGATGTGAGCTCATTGTTCATTGAACCCCTCCCTAGTGTAGATTTGGTAGTTGACAATGATTGTGACCTTTGCTATGACACACCACCAACCTTTGACAAATGGGAAGATGAGATGGTTGATCACTCCCTTATTGATGTGCTTCTATTTGGTGGACCAATGTGTTGTGGTTAAGATGGTCTTGCCCTTGAGGAGTCCAAATTGCATGAATTGGACAAGGTTGTCTATGATGACTCCTCAAGTGAAACTAGTCTTGATCACTTGTCTATGCTTGACCATGCTAGTGAGATGCACGTTTTTACCAATCTTTTATTTGAAGGCATTCTCATTAGTGGTAATGACTTGTATCGGACTAGGGTGGGTGGTCAAATGGAACCCCCATGGTGTGAAGGGTTTGACCCCTTAGGCAACCCATTGCTTGAGAATTTGGGTGAGGTAGATGGTTCTTTGAGTGACCCTACTATTGCTTGTTGGGGTTATGATGAAGAAGAGTCCATCATCAATGCCTTCCTTGAGAACTTGACTTTTTGGAAGGGTTGCCTAGTAGATAAAATTGGAGGTGAAGAGGAATCCCTTGGTGTGAGTAAGTATGCTCTAAAGAAGGGGAGTGGAGTGCTTGATACTACTTGTAGGTCGGGCTATTTGATTCACTCCACTCCACATGTTGATCACACCTCGAGGATAGATTGGTGTGTTGATCTTGAGCTTAAGGTTCAAGGGGATTTTGGTAGCTTGATCTTGCATTTTCCATCTTCACATGACCTATTTGCTCATTATCTTGTTGAGTGCATGATGATCTTTAACCAAGTGCTTATGGTTCTCTTTGGAGACTTGATATTCATGATTGTTATTGATGCTTGGTTATATCACAAGAGTGTGTTTTCCACACTTCTTGCACTAACCTACTTTCAAAGTAGGACGTTTGCTTGTTTTTGCTTGTCGTTGTTTGTAGGTTCTAAGCTCCATGCTCAGGCGAGGAAGCTCTTGGAAGAAGCCTATGACAAAGTGACGATCAAGAGGAACAAAGGAGGAGATTCTTGGCCACCCAAGGAGTTGCTAGAGCCATGAGAGACCAAGCCTTGATTTCGAGGACGAAATCTTCTCAAGAAGGGGAGGATGATGCGGGGCAAATCGAGCAACCATTTAAAAACACCATCCAAGGCCAAGGAAAAGCTTACGCATTGGAACGCCATGGAACGAGGAGCCTTAGAGACATATTTCGAGGCGTTTCAAGTGCCAAGAGAAGCAGGCGGACCGCCCACTAGTCTAGGCGGACCGCCCACTTTGTGTCTAGCCTCAAGACTATGGAGCTCCTACTGCAGAGGCGGAGGGCCTCCTTGGGCACCTACTGGAGACCAGGCGGGGCGCCTATTACACTAGGCGGGGCGCCTAGTTGCTGAACAAGTTGCGGGATTGCTAGTTTTTATCCGATGTAATTCCTATTAGGCCCCTATGTGGCTTATGACTTTAGAACTTACTTAAGGGTAATTTAGGCTTTTCATTTATGTCTAAGAAAGGCCTATAAATACTCCATAGCTTAGCATTTTTACTAAGTTAGCTTTGATGATGAATGATTGAATGAATGTTCAAGAGTGGATTCTCTTTGAATGAAAAACCCTTTGAGTTGGTTTGAGTTTACTAGTGGATTCTAGTTGAACCCCAAACCCCCTCGATCATTCTACTTGCGAGTCCTTTGTCGTCTCGAGGGTAGTTGCATAGTGTAGGTCCTCCTTGACGCCGATACGAGGGTATCTCGGGACAAGTTCCCCGGGGTTACTTCGTAGGGAGTTCGAGTAGTGTCTCGCTCTCTATCTTTATTTCCGCGTATTGGTTTTGATCCTTATAAGAAAATGAAAGAATTTAGGAGAATTGAGATCTTAATGTAGATTTTTGTGAACAAGGTAGAATTGTAGTCGGCGGAAAGTTAGGCAGATTTGGTTGGCTTGTGTTTTGGAGATGGTCTGGTGTAGTGAGATCTAAGAGGCGAAGCCCCTGGTGTCTTTAAAAGATCAGTGGTGTCCCTCTCGTGAATGGCTTTGTGTGTGTGCAGGCCCATGTTGACTAACCAGCTGCAAATTCTTATGGAATGAAGTATACTTGTCGCATACTAGGAGAGTGAAGCCCCTATGTCTATAAACGACCAATGGGGTCCCTCCTTGAAGACCAGTGCGGTCTTGGCTACCTAGGAAGCTGAGAGGCTTGATTAAAGCCGAGGACCAGTGAGGAGCCGTATGAACAAGGTCTGTGAGTCTTGCAAAACCTAGGAAGCTGAGAGGCTTGACTACAGCCGAGGACCAGTGAGGTTTTATTTTGAAAGGCCGATTGGCGCCTTTCATGATTTACAGTCTGGTATTGTGAAGGCAGTTGGAAATCTCACCCCTGGATGTTGTGAAATAATTGGGAGTTGTGCTTGGAGGAGCGTTGATGTTTGCCAAAGGTATAGAGGTTTGTTTCAGGTTTTAGGCATTTGGGTTTAGAAATTTGGTGCAGATGTTGTGGAGAGCATGAGCTGTGTTAGAATTTCGAGTTGACACCAGCTTTTTGGAAGTTAGTTGGGATAATGGAATTGCAATGTCGAGGCGGAGAGCTGATTGATATCAATTATTCTTATTATTAATCACTTACTCTAAATCTGAATTGCTCAAAACTGGCATGAACTATTTTTCGTTATCACTTGTTTGCGCGTCTTAGGCCCACCTCTGGCACAAAGAGGCACCTTACAGGGTAGGAAGCGTTCACATTTTTCATTTACGCTCAACTACTTGTGTTTGCCACATGTCGAACTTGTTTAAAATGCAAAGCGCTATGTGATGCACGCTACGTGGTTTGTGTGCAATTTTGCCAATGACATGCAAACCAACATGGCTACTTTTGAACTTTTTCTTTTGTTTTGTTTATCCCCCATTCTGAGGTTTGATTTGTGCTGATTTAAGCTGGTTGATCACTCCTATTACACAAGGACAAAGGACCACTCTGCATACTGGTACACATTTCCACAACTGACAATGACTGGAATAGAAGACGAACCTCGCAATACCGAGAAAAATCTTGCAACTCCTGAATCATCAAGAGGAAATGTCATTATTGCTCAAGACGAACTGATTCTTGAAATGGCTAAGGAACTACAGATGCTAAAAGATGAGCTGGCTGCGGTAAAAGGGCAAACTCCTAAAAACACGCCGCTGCGTGGGCCTGGTGCATCCCACTCTCTAGGTCAAATGGGGCAATCTCTGAACTCAATCGACGGGTCGCCAATATGAACACACCTTTGAACACCCACAATTCTCTGAAAGCACCGGTCCACCAAAGCAACTTGCCACTTGTCCAAGCTCCACCTCCAAATAACGCTCAATCTAGCCAAACAATCAACCGACCACCCATCTACGCATCACATCAACAACACCCATCATACACCCCGCACCCTGCCAATACTTATTATCAGACAAACACTCCATATCCATACCAAACCTCCACTTACCAAAATGAATCCATCCCGCAAGTTTATACTGAAATTCCACCCGCACCATTAGTCCAAGTGGCGGTATCTGGCGGGCAAGATGTTCCTATTGTGCAAATTGATGATTACACCAATCCTCCTTATGTGAAGTTTCAAAATGGTGTTAGAAGAGCCGAAAAAGCAGTCGATGGGGGTGAAGATTTGGAGAAAAAGGTACAACGTTGGGTGATGAGTGCTCTTAACAAAGCATCAAAAGGCAAGGACAAGGAAAGTCTAGAATATGAAGACTTGTGCGTTCATCCTGGGATTGAATACTCAGAAGGATACAAAGTACCAAAGTTTGTTAAGTTTGATGGCAAAGGCAACCCTCGAGCCCATTTGACAAGGTACTGTGAAACCTTGGGAATGGGGAAGAATGAAGAGCTCCGTATGAAATTATTCATTCATAGTCTTAAAGGCGAAGCTTAAGACTGGTACTCCGAGCAGGATCCCTCAAAATGGATTAACTGGAGGAGTATGGCTCACGACTTCATGGAGCGTTTTGGTTTCTATGCTGAAATACCATTAGATCGGTTGGCTATTGCAAGGTTTAAGATGAAGACGACCGAGACTTTTAGGGTATACGCAGTGCGTTGGAGGAGTGAGGCGCCCAAAGTTAATCCTCCCATGAGTGAGGAAGAGTTTGTGGGACATTTCATCGAGACATTGGATGAATTTTACTATGATCGAATGGCATCCATGACTAACTCTACTTTTGCCAATCTAGTGAAAACGGGGGAGATGTATGAAGCTGGTTTGAAATCTGGTAGGATCACAAATTTGGCCGCTTTGCAAGCTACAAGTAAGGCAATCCAGTCTGGGTCTGGTAATGGCTTTAACAAAAAGAAGAAAGAGGAAGTGGGAGCTGTTGTGGGGGACATCGAGCGTCGACCGGCTGTAAAGTTGAATTTTGACGATTCGTCTGCTTTTCCCACCTACCAAAGCCCATATTACCCAAATTACCCCACTCACTACCAGATGCCACCTGTTCCTTATCCGGTTTACAATGCACAAGCAAATTACTACCAACCTAGAGCACATGCACCTAATCAATACCCTCGTCAGCCAAATTTTCAGGCACCCCATAATTACCAACCTCGTCCTCCTGTTCGTCCTAATGTGCAAGGGTTTAATCAGAACTATGAAAGGAGAGCAACCAAAACCTATACTCCTCTAGCCGAGTCATATGGCCAGCTTTTTGAGAGATTAAGGAATGCAGGAGTTGTGCAGCCTATCCCTGATAACACCCCAAATCCTCGTCCAAATTGGTATGATGCAACTAAGCACTCTGCTTATCACTCAGGAGCAGCCGGCCATGATATTGAGAGATGTTATACTTTCAAAGACAAGGTCGAGGGTCTAATCAAAGCAGGCACCATTCAACTCACCGGCACTCAGCCAAATGTGCATGATAATCCTCTTCCAAGTCATGGTAACAATGCAGTTAATATGATTTCTCTTGAGGAAGATCCAAATCTGAAGGGCACCATAGTCTCTATTTATGATGTAAAGGTTGATAATTGCTTCTAAGGTACCTAAGCAAGCACTAACTCTGTTGCCAAAGAATGAGGGAACTTTTGGCGTAGGTGGCAACCCCGCTGAAGGAAAGATGGAAAAGGCTGAGTCTGAGAAGAAGCCTACTAGTGTCATACCACAGTCTCTTTTACCATTGAACCAGTCATTTGTCCAAGCACCAGAAATGGCCATGCAGAATTTGTTTGAAGGTGTTGGCAGCCTATTCTTGAATGATGGATTGAAATGCAGTGCAACTATTGAAGATTTTGAGAAAGAGCCACATATGCAGAATGCTGAACCAAGTGATGAGATGGCTAATTGGACTTGTAGTCCAAAAGAGACTTGATGAATGAACTCGTTATTTTTGTTTTGGCATCACAGTCAGCTTGAGGCCCTGAACTGTGTTTTGCACTTTGTTTATGTTTATGTCTATGTCTTTCAAATAACTCTTTTAAATCCTGCATGTTTACTTTTATATTGTATGTCTCCCTAAATTAGGTTTTGAATAAACAAATGCACTGCATTCCTACCTTATTATTTTACTATACTTTAATTATTTATGTGCTTTATTATTTGCTTTTGATTAATATACTTACTATTGTTTCAAATTAAAAATAACAAAACTTGCTTGAACCTGGCTTGTGACCTATAACGAAATAACTGAACAATTTAAGCATGATGCATTGGAAAGTTACTCTTGCACTCTTTGGATATTACATTACCGTTAGAACTTCAAACTGGGGCAGCTTTATTTGCCGGCAATTGGAGCCGAAGCGTTTTATCTGTACAAATGGAAGACCTTTATTTGAGAAACCATTCAAGAAGATGAGTTGGAAGATGTTGAATGCGCAAAGAGAAGATTTGAATAGTTTACTTCAAACCGGGGCAATTGGTGTTGAAGAATCACTTTCCTAACTAAGAAGAAGTAACGCGAAAATTTGCGCCAAGTTGGCAATGTCATTATGTGGAAGAACACTAATCGTGGCAGATATTTATAATCAAGTTTGGCCAAAGGTAATCAACGCAGATGCCGTCAAAAGATACTATGTTTGAAGCAACCGCAAGTTAGCATTGGTTTGGATGTAATCATTGATGTAATGCGAACTACGCGTAACCTGATTCCCGAGGCGGGATACGTAGGCAACTCATATAGAGTTCGGTTGCACTAGCACAGGAATTCCCTATTTCCTCTTTTATATATTTTTGAACTACTTCTGACCTGATTCCTGGAATGGCAACAGGATAAGTAGGCAATCCTCATCGGATTCGGTCAAAATATTGTAACACTTTAGGCTTGTTTATCTTTATGATGTAATGCCGAACTATGCATCTGGGCAGATGTGTGGATTTTTCAATTCGGATGCGGCTTCGTACTTAGATTGCCATATTTTCCCAAAAAAATCTTTATGTAAGCAGAACTACGCACAGTCTGATTCCCGTGGAGGGATACGTAGGCGCTCTTAACGGGCTCGACTCCATAATATTAAAATTTTCAGTTTCCCCTAAGGCAAGCAACTGGGGCAAATTTTGCAAGATGAATTGAAGATATGGAAGATAGAAACTGGGGCAAATTTTGCAAAAAGAGTTCGAAGGCATAAAGATTATAACTGGAGAAGATTTTTGCCAAATTGGTATTGCTTGTCAAAGGATGAAGTGGCAAAGTTCTAAAAGTATTCAAGATTAGCACAAGTTGCAAAGACAAAGGACGTTCAGTTTGTTTCAAGATATGTCATGAGTTTGAGTTAAAAGCAGAATTTTTAAATGCATTATAAATTTCGGTTGCATATCAATGATTATTTGTTTAATATTTTATCAAATTACTTTACTTTGCCTCTATCTCAAAATATTATACAATATTGAGTTCATAAGTCAAGTCTCTGAGTGCAATTTGCAAGCCCAAGTCTAAAGAAGAACAAGGGAGTAGCGGCATCAAGTTCAAAATGAATCAGTACAAATCAAACGCCCCTACCCAACACTAACAAATTTTCTTTGAGAGCAGGAACGAGAAAGCTTGCAATGAGAGGATCATTTGCACTATGGATGAACAATTTATTGAACGCGCATCCAAAGTTGTCTTGCAAATTGCGTCGCATTACCATTTTCATGACTTAAAGCATTATGCTCTGTCATGAGTTATTGCCGAACAGGCGGCATTTCTATCCCTATGACTTTAATTCCGAATAGGCAACAAAGCCGAGGCTTGTTTTGCATTTTCAGAACTAAGGCAAATAGGGCATCGCTTTGTTTCAAGTTAAAATCCGAACAAGGCCATCCTTGCCGGATTGTCTCGCCAATTGATTTATCAATGGCTATCGCACTGACTACATTTCCGCACTACTTTGCTTTGCACTTGCTTTAAATTATGTCGTCGCACTTGCTTTAAAATGGATGTCTTGTTTTAGCTTAACAGGTCAGCCCCGAGACCCTCTTTGCTTTGTGCTGGACCGGTTCGCCAGCTGATTTGTTCGACAATCAACTCCAAGACTCTCCTTGCTGCGTGCCCGACCGGCTTGCCAGTTGATTTGTCAAGATGTCCAAATTGCCTCGCACTTGCTTTCAAATATGACTTTGCACTTGCTTTATATTATGAACCGCTTTAATTTTAGCTTAGCAGATTAACAGGTCAGCCCGAGACCCTCCTTGCTTCGTGCCGGACCGGTTCGCCAGCTGATTTGTAGACAATCAATTCCAAGACCCTCGTTGCTGCGTGCCCGACCGGCTTGCCAGTTGATTTGTCAAGATGTTCAAATTGCCTTGCACTTGCTTTCAATTATGACTTTGCACTTGCTTTATATTATGAACTGCTTTACTTTTAGCTTAGCAGGATAACAGGTCAGCCCCGAGACCCTCATTGCTTCCTGCCGGACCGGTTCGCCAGCTGATTTGTAGACAATCAATTCCAAGTCCCTCCTTGCTGCGTGCCCGACCGGCTTGCCAGTTGATTCGTCAAGATGTTCAAATTGCCTTGCACTTGTTTTCAATTATGACTTTGCACTTGCTTTATATTATGAACCGCTTTACTTTTAGCTTAACAGGTTAACAGGTCAGCCCCGAAACCCTCCTTGCTTCATGCCGGACCGGTTCGCCAGCAGATTTGTTTGACAATCAACCCCCAAGACCCTCCTTGCTTCATGCCCGACCGGCTTGCCAGTTGATTTGTCAAGATTGTTGAAAATGCTTTGCATTATGCCTTTGCACTTTCTTTATTGCTTCGCCAGTTGATTGGAAGACAACTTATCAATGACATCGCAACCCGCACTTGCAAATTTGTATCATCAATATTTGATCATTCTTTACTTTTGATTATCAGGATTCATTAGCAGTTGCTCGCTTATCGTTTGTCGAGTTTATTACAGGACTTTAGCAGCACCGCAGCAGCATTTGGAGCATAACGTGGAACTTTTTCTTAGCAATGAACTGGGGCAACCGTTGATATGAGCTAGACTCGTCAATGAGGCTCTGAAGAATTGCACTCGAACAAGCAAATTTTATCCTAATCTTTTGTTTAAGATTAGGACGTCAGTTTGAATTCTTTCCTATTCGTGCGTCGTTTTCTGTCAATCGTGTGAGTTTTCGTGTCTAAGTATCGTTGAACTACATATGGCCTGATTCTCTTTCAGCCCGAGATATGTAGGCAACTCGAAAACCGGAGTTCGGCCATGTCCATAAGCCTCGCACTTTGATCCTTAGAATCGAAGTTCTTGGCTTTATCGTGACAAAATTGGTTTCCCGTCAACTTCTTTACCCTGAAAACTCTTTCATCCTTTTCGGGTAAAGAGGGGCAGCTGTTGACACCTAATTTCGTCCCGAAAATTTAATTAATTAAATAAAAATAAATTATTAAAATTTATTAAAGTAAATTCATAAATTTTTGAAAGAAAAAGGTAAATTACATTGTTTACTTCAAAATCCAGCTTATAAATGCAATTAGTTTAACTAAAAGTAAAAGAGGCTAAATGTGAGAGCCCCATCCAATTAGCCTATCTCTGTAATACCCATATATACACTTCTCACAGGCCAAATTTCCCCATCTTCATCAGCAACCCATCCCCAATTCCCTCGACCCGGTCCCAAAATCCCTAGCTTTCAACCCGCGTATGATCTCAAACCCCGCAAACAGCCAAACTCTTGTGCCCGTTGGTCCCTCACCCCAACTTTTACCCTCTCTCCTGTACAGAAAATGAATCTCACGCGTCCATCTCATGTGCGATTGAGTTAAGACCGTTGATTGGATTCAAATGATAATTTCCTAGGGATAGAGAGTGAAAGTGGTACGATCCACAAGGGATTAGACCATTTTCACCCTCTTTCCTTTAAGGAAAGAGGGAAATTAGGGGGATTTTTGAGGGAATTCACTTCATGCCGAAAAACCTAAATTTCAGGTATATATTGTTTTTATTTACTCATTTTTTGGGGGGAGTCAGTTTTTGGGGAGTAAGTAAAAGAGGCAGAGCTATAGGCATATATATATGTTTCTGTTTTAATCTTTAAAAAGAAAAAGGGACAGTTAGCAATTTTGGTTCCTGTTTGGGATTCAAACATCAGTTTCGTGTTCGTTATCGCTTCATTTTCCTTATCGCTTCTTCAATATCTGAGTCGTCGACCTTGTTCGTGTGGCCGCTTTGGTTCGAGACACTTTTGTTCAAGTGCGCGTATTCAAATCCCTCACTTTTTGTTCACTGTTCCGAGCAAGGTAAAAGCTCAGCCTTTCATTTTCAGTTTCGGTTTCTTGTTTTAGGCAATATTGAGTTTGTTCATATGAAGTTGATTCTGTGCTTGTTTTCCTGTCCCTGTTAGCTGAATCCTTACCCCAAAGTAATATTGAAACCTTTAGCTGAATAAAATGTGGCCTTAAGAATGAAGTCAGTGATCTCATCCTCTTTGTATGGTTTAGTTTGTATGGTTTGTTTGCTGCCTCTGTTCTCTTGTTAATGGATTGTTTTGTTGTGATTCTATTTGTATTTTAATAGTGTCAGGTGTATTTCCTCTTAGTTTATCCTGAATGTATAGAGGGCTTTTATAGTTCAGTTATAGAGTTTCAGTTAAGCTTCTAGTATTCTGTTGATTTGTCCTGATAAGTGTGCTCTCTTTGCTTGAATTATTGATTGTTGATTGCCCTGGAAGTTTTTAGTTGAAGCCAGGGTGTTGGTTGGTTTGCTGAAGTATAGGAGATTTTGGAAAGGTCTGAGGTTCATGTGTTGGTGCAGGAGTGTTTATGAGGTATTTGGTTCTCTGTTTGGTTAATAGGATGGTGTAGAGTAGTTCAGGTTCTGGTCCTAGTGTCTGGGGTTTTCTTATGTGAGCTGCAGTGAGGTCAGGAGGTCTATAGGTGTTATAAAGGAGTATGCAGGCAGTTTCAGGGTTCAGGTTGTTGCTGTGAGTTTGTTGTAGAAGATCAGGGGCTGTTCTTTGTAGCTTTAGGTTCAGGGAATGAGGAAGTCAAGGAGTTTCTTATGTGAGTTGAGGGGCTGTTTGATGTGCAGATGGCTTTGGAGAGGTGTTATTGTGAGTTAGAGTGGCTGATGTGGTCTGAAATGATCAGGAAGTTTGTTTCTGGCAGCCGGGGTATAAGAGTTGGTTTTGATTAGCAGCAGTTTGCCTAGGTTGTTTAAGGCAGCTTATGCATGGTTGCTAGTGGGCTGGAGGCATTTCAGGGCTGGTATAGGTTCGGATGTTTTGCAGGTGGTGTAGGCTGAGAGTGGGTAGTTTTAGATGGTGTTGAAGGAGTGTTTTGGAGCCAAGTTTGCTTGGTTCTCTTGGTTGTTGGAAGAAGGAATAGAAGAGGGAAAATTTTAGGCATTCGTAGTCTTCTTTGAGTGTAGCAAGGGTCTGTTGGGTTTAGTTTCGGGTGTGTGTGCTGAATTATGTGAGGGAAGCTTGAAGAGGAGGCAGAGTTTTAAGAGAAGTGAGGGGTTGGTTCTTTGAGGGTGTTTAGGTGGTCTTAGGTGTGTGTGTAAAGGCTGTTGCAGGGGTGTTTAGAGGTCTGTGAGATGGTGCTAGGCTGAATCAGGGTCATCCCAGTTCAGTTCTGTGACTGTATTAAATGTATCATTGGAATACTCCCTTGTTTCTTCTCTTTTCAGTCAATGGCTTCAAGCCTCGATCGGTTCTAGTTCCATTTTCTGTTAAGTCTAAATCATGATCTCTGGTTGTCAAATGTCGGTTCGATTTACTGAAATGGAGTAGTATCATTTTGGTAACAAAACGCTGCAAGCTGAGACCCGCAGTTTACCATGTGCTTGTCTAATTTAGGACCATGAAACACCAGACATGATTGTCCATCATCCGATTAAGAAATAATACTTCTTTATATCTGTGCCATGTTCAAAGATACATTTGTTAATTATCTTCTCCAATTTCTTTTACTCTACGTTCTTAGGTTGATCTTTTACTTGAATGAAGTTTTCAAAAGATATTTTCTTGCGTTAGACTTGTATATTATATCTAATGAACAAAGTTGGGGGGTTCTCAAGTTACAAAAGAACAGTCTTGAGTAGCCAACTCATCGAACTTGCGAAGTTGCGTAACTTTGTTTTTAAAACTTAGTGTTTTTATGTAATGAAATAAGTTAGGCTACAATTGCTATCTCTTTGGAAAGAATACATGTGAATATTTGATAGCCAGATCATTAACCTTGGAGTCCCTGTTCGTTATGGTTTGTTCAAGAGGCATGCGTATCTTTCTTTCTATAAACTTATCCTGATTTACTGTCTTGACATCAACACTTTGAAGTTATACTTACTGGTCAATCCATCTTTAAATTAGCATTGCCAAGTTGTCACTTTTCTTATTACATTACCTTGTTGTTTGCTCACTTATTTTCCAAAGTAATTATTGCAAGCGCTTTACTTGGTGCAGTTGTTAGAATTAAGCTGCGACTCGTACTTTATTTCTACATCTTTGTTTATACTTCAGTTTTTTTTATTCATATCTGCTAATCTTTATCTCCTTTGTTTCTTGGCATGAATACAAATGGGCGAGTTGGTTAAAACACACAAATTGGGACGGCTGTTTGAATTTGAAGTTATTCGCTCCGCTTCGCATTTTCGGGACTTGATATCAAGAAACGAAAAAAATGAAAATCATAAAGTCCAAGGCTCAATGATGAGTTTGGGCTTACGGGTTCTATCTTCTAAACTCCATCCTTCCCCGCCCCCTTAGAAAATGCATGTTGTATAGGATTTCCCCATAGACCGGATTAGTAGCCCGGTAGGATAGAAATGATATTTGAATTGTGAATAACTATTGTAAATCACTTAAATTATTTTATATGAATGCTTTGTATCATTTCTTTTCGAATCACCAATTAATTTATGGATGTTTAGAATCATTTGTCAATTAATGAGTGCAAAATCAAATTCGACTAAAAATCGTACCCTCGTCATAATTCGCATTTAAATTGCTTCTTTATTTATTATATTAAATATTCAATTATTTATTTATCTAATCTAATTTATTTATTTAGTTAATCAATTAAATTTTGATCCTTTATTTATTTATTTACTTAATCTAATTTATTTAATTTCAATAAATAATTTATTTAATCAATTAAATATTTATTTATGTATTTATTTGTTTAATCAATTATTATTCATTTATTCTTTTATTTAATTAAAGGCAGAATAGCCTAGTTGCCACTCAAACTTGTCCAAGTTTACCAATCCGACATTCCAACTTACGAACTTACCATTTTAGCATCCCAACTCGTTCCTTTGCTGACTTTTAAACGACTCCGTGCTTAGACCCAAACGCATGTATTACAACTCTGTGTACGTGGACATCCAGTCATATATATAACCAATCAAAATTATACACATCAGAAGCGGGAAACCCTACAATAAACCGATCATTTCCCTCCCATATACACTGAATAAACCTTCCATTTTAACCTAAAAACTTCCACCCTTTCATATCCCACCATACCCTTTCATCTACAATTATCTCCACCTACCACTAAGAAAACCCTATCTAAGAAAAGCCATCAGTTACATTTTTCCTTCCTTTTCGTATTTCAATTGTGGTGAAAGTATATATTGGAAAATCAAAACCTGGTAAGTTTTTTCGACTTTTATACACTCTTAAATTTTATGCACCATAATGTGGTTCACTATGTGTTACTGTTTGTACAAAATTCCGTTGTTGTTTCGATTTTTGTTGTTTGTATGCATGTAGTGGCTGATTTGTAATTTAGGGTTAAAAATTAGGGCTTTTAGGAAATACACTTGAATGTTGTTGTTTTTGTGTTCATTTTGTCATTTCATTGACCGACTTGCAATTAGGGGTTAACATTAGAGTTTTTTTTGGTGAATACACAAGTATGGTACTAATAAAAAATTCCTTCGTGCACATGCAATAGCCGTTTTGTTATTTGATCATAAAAATTAGGCCTTTTTATATCAATAATTTGTTATCATGAATGTTTTGTTTATTATTTGTCCTCTCTTCAAACGTGATAAAATTTAGGCCTAAGAATTGTTGATGATGTGCTGTAAATTATGTTTTCTATAGGAAAAATGGCTAGCACATATGGTATATTCGTGAAGATTCAGTTACTCCATCGAGGGAAGCTTGTGAGTGACCCTGTGCTAAGGTATGCAGAGGGAGAAATATTTGGTCCTGTTCTTACTGCTGATATTGACCAGTTGCATATTCTACAATTTCATAAGTGGGCTAATGATTTGGGGTACCTAAAAGTAGATAAGTTTGCATGTAGGGTTAATAGAGGGGGGTTGTATTACTTTCTTAATACAGATAAAGATGTGCTTGATTTCTGTAGATATATTAGGAATGGGGATTTTATTGAAGTTTGTATATGTCATGTTGTTGATGAACCACATGTTATTGATGACATATTTATGGAAGAAATGTTAGGAGTTTTTAATGGGGGTCCCACTGGAGGTCCACTTAATCATACCAGTGGGTCCAATCAAATGCCACATGGGCATAATGCTAGGGCAACAAACACACCTAATCCTGATGCTTTAAATACTCCTTATAACTCAAATGTGAAGGGAAAAGAAAAGGCTGCTGTAGTAGAAGAGAGTGAGGAGAGTTCTGAGGGTGAAAATGAAGAGAATAGTGAGGGTGAAGAAAATATTGAGGGTGAAGAGAACAGTGTAAGTGGAGAGAATAGTGAGGGTGAAGAGAACAGTGTAAGTGGAGAGAATAGTGAGGGTGAAGAGAACAGTGTAAGTGGAGAGAATGGTGAGGGTGCTAGTGTAGGTCAAGGTGAGTATGCTGATTTCAACTCTTATCATCTAGAAACAGAGTCTGATGATGATGATTATGAGGGTGGGTCTGAGGAAGATGACACAGATGACTCTTTGTATGATATAGATGAGGATTTTGTAGAAGAGGGAAGTGATGTTGATAATGAGCTGCTATCTGCTAGAAAGTCTAAGCTTAATGACAAGAAGAGGAAGCTGAAAGCAGCTGCTGTTAATGTTAATGAGATCCCTACTGGTCCAGTAGGTATAGATCCAGGATTTGAAGATATTTATAAGGACAAGAGGGGAAAGTATGCTGGAAAATTGGGGGATGATGAGGTGTACTTGGACAGCTCTGATCCAGGTAGTGAGGAGAGTGAGGATGAAGTAATAGGTGAGGATGGGGAAAGGAATGTGGGTACTAGAAAAGCTAGCAGCAAGATCTACTATGACCCTTGCTATAAAAAGAAATGTTTTCAGCTGGAAATGATCTTTGAAAATGCCAAACAGTTTAGGTCTGCATTACATGAATATGCAGTTCAAAGGAGGGTGCAGATTAGGTTGAGGCCAAATGAGAAGCATAGGGTTAGAGCTACTTGTTTAACAGATTGTTGTAGATGGCATATTCTGGGGAGTATTGATGGCAAATCTGGGAATTTTATGGTGAAGTCTTACTATCCTGTTCATAAATGTTTGAAAGTAACAAGGAACAAATCTGCTAACACATCTTGGATTGTGAAAAACTATAAGGACAGAATCATTCAGCAGCCTCAAATCACTCTGAAGGAGCTGCAGTTGTTAATTCAGAAAAAATACAGTGTCTATGTAGGAAAAACAATCTGTGCTAGAGCTAAGTATAAGGTTTTGGCAGAGCATATGGGTAATTACATGGAGGAGTTTGCTAGGATTTATGACTATGCTGACATGATTAGGGCTACAAATCCTGGAAGCACTGTTGTTGTGAAGACATCAAAAGAAACTCAACCTGGTAAGGAGGTGTTCATGGGGATATACATATGTCTCCATGCTTTGAAGACTGGTTGGTTAGAGGGATGCAGAAATGCTATTGGTGTTGATGGGGCTTTTCTAAAGGGTATATGCCAAGGAGAATTATTGTCTGCCATTGCAAAAGATGGTAACAACCAAATGTACCCTGTAGCTTGGGCAGTTGTGGATAAGGAAACAAAGCACACTTGGTCTTGGTTTTTTAGATGCCTCAAGGAGGACTTAAACCTCACAGAAACTAAAGGTGAAGGACTGATGATTGTTTCAGATATGCAGAAGGTATGTACTTTACTTTTATTGTTTTTTTTTTATTTATGTCTTTGATTTAACAGTTAACTATTTTACTATATATTTGTAGGGGCTTGTTGAAGCTGTGAAGGACATAATACCCAATGCTGAGCATAGATGGTGTGCAAGACATATTTGGAGCAATTGGAAGAAGACATTTGCTGGAGAGGAGAGGAGGATCAAATTCTGGGCTGTTGCAAGGTCATCATTTGAAGTGGAACTCAAAGATAAGATAGATGAATTGGCAGAATTGGGTGATGGGATCATTGAGGCACTCTTGACTTATCCCAAGCAATCTTGGTGCAGGGCCTATTTCAAGGATTTTAGTAAGTGTGATGTGGTGGAGAACAACATGTGTGAGACTTTCAACAGTTGGATACTCACAGCTAGGTATAAATCTATTATCACTATGCTAGAGGAGATTAGACACAAGATAATGGAGAGGTTTGGAAAGATGAGGGAGTTTTGTAGTAAGTGGCCAAGTGATGTGTCTCTCATGGCCCAGAGTTGGGTTGAGGACATGACAGAGAAAGCATCAGATTGTGAGTTGGTTTGGAATGGTGACAAAGGCTTTGAAATTATAGATGGAGATTATAGACACAGTTAACATGTTGAATAGAGAATGCTCTTGTAGGTCCTGGCAGCTCAAAGGACTCCCATGTGCACATGCAGTTTGTGCTATGCTGAACAGGAGATTAGACCCTATGGATTATGTTGACCACTGGTATAGGAGGGAAACATATCTGAAGGCTTACAGTACATTCATTCAGCCTATAACCAACTTAAAGATGTGGCCTCCTAGTGCACACCCAACAGTTGAGCCACCTGTGATTACTAGAATGCCTGGTAGGCCTAAGAAAAACAGAAGGAAGGAAACTGATGAGCCCAAGAAAAAGTTTGGAAAGAGATCAAGGAAGGGGACCCCAATGACATGCTCTCACTGTAAGACAAGAGGACACAACAAGAAAGGTTGTCCAACTTTGGTAAGTAATATAATTTCATTTTCATTATCCCTTCCCTTAACTAATGATCTTTTTTTACTTATGTTAATTTGTCTTTTTTTAGAAGGGACAAGGCAATGCTGCAGATAATGGAGCAGGTCCAAGCCACAATCTAATTCAGGGAGCAGGTTCAAGCAACAATCCAAGTTATAGAGGAGGTCCAAACCACAATCAAGGCAATGGTATAGCTGCAGGTCTTGGAGCAGGAACAACAAACTGTCAAGGAAATGTTGCAGCTCATAGAGCAGGTTCAAGCAACAACCAAGCCAATCAATCAGGGACTAGGACCCAACCTGTGACTTCAAGGACTATCCAAAATTGGCTTAATATATCTGGAAGATTTAAGCGTCCAGCAAGTGGTGGAACTAGTTCTACCAGTGGCCAAAGTACTGCTGCTGCAAGTGCAAATGCAACTAGAGGATGTCCAAGGGCAGCTGGATTTGGAGTTTTATTTGCTAGTTCAGGTGCTGTCATACAGAGGGTAAGTGTAACTTTGTGCTTACTTTGGTTCATTTTTGGTCTTTTTGGATACTAATTAATGTTTCTATGCAGAGTGGCAACAGAGATAATGTGTTGCATAACCCTGGAAACTACAAGGATGCTACTCAAATTAATGTTGACTTGGGATACAAACCACATGGACTCAGGTATCAGGGAAGAAAGGCTATAACACAAAGACAACTTCGTGAGCAGGCTGCAAAGAGAAGACAAGCTAAAGGGCCAACTGCACTCTCATCTTCACAACCAAGCTTGAATATGTCTCAGCCAAGCCAGAGCCAATCCCAGAACTTTTAATTGATTAACTTGGAGCTAGTATGTTTTTGTACAAGTCTGTTGGATGCAGAACTTTTATGATGTTTAACTCTAGTTTTTGTTGTTGTAGAAGTCTGTTGCCCTTAGATGCAGAACTTCTATGGTTTTAAGTCTGCAATATGCAGATCTTCTATGCATATTTAAGTCTGCAATATGCAGAACTTAAACTCTGAATGTTGACTTTGGTTATTGGCACTCTTTTAACTTGATTATTATGGTATTAGGCAATTATCAGTACCTACTTTTGTTAACAAAATGTCACACAATAGTTCCATTGCAACAACAGGTTCATACAGGCTACACTTTTACATTGTTTATTACTTATGTCAATACCCTGAAAATAACCAGTACAAATACAAGCAGTAAAGCATATCCCAGACAAGAATTCACCCTTCCCCTGTTCCTATGAGCTGTGTTCCCATGTTGTTGCTGCTGCTCAATTTCCCTAACTCTTGTTAAAAGTTGCACCATCATTTGTTTGTAATGATCTGGAAGTGGTGGGTCTAGCCAATAGAAAAAATTACAAGCATTTCGATAGCCATAATTTGGACAACCAAAGAACCTCCTTCCTGGATTTGATGGTGTCATTGATGTTCGAACCACAGCAGGAACACCACAACGACAAAGTGTAGTTGTTTCCATCTTGATGTTTGGCTGTAGAAGATGAAAATTAGTGCAAAATTTTTTAGCTTAAAACGAATTGAAAAGCTTGAATGATGCAGTTTTGGGGTTTTAATGGAGTTTTGTGGCTGTTGTTGTTGATGGGAAGAAAGGGAACCTTAAATAAGGCCCTTTGTTACCGTTGGAAGTGAAATAAAGGGGTTTCACGCCCCAAATAGTCGTGCTTCACACGCACAGATGCCAACTAGGACCAACTAACTCCACCTAAGCACGGAGTCGTTTAAAAATCAGCAAAGGAACGAGTTGGGGTGCTAAAATGGTAAGTTCGTAAGTTCGGATGTCGGGTTGGCAAACTTGAACAAGTTTGAGTGGCAACTAGGCTATTCTGCCTTAATTAAATTAATATAAATATTAATTAAGTTATCTATTTATTTATTTATCCATTTACCTAAGCGATCAATTATTATTATTTATCTAATTACTCCCTCAGTTTCAGAATGGATGAACCTTTTCGCTTTTCGAGAGTCAAACTGGATGAACTTTGACCAATAATTTAAGATGATTCTTTTCATCATATTGATATGCAAAGAGTTGCATGTTATAGTACTTTTCGTATAGTTTTTGAATATGCAAATTTTTATTTAAAAATATTAATTTAATATAGTCTAATTTAGGTTCAAAGATTAGTCAAATTGACTTTCAAAAGGTGAAAAGATTCATCCTTTTTGAAATGGAGGGAGTATTTATTTAGTGTGTTTTATTTTATTCATTTTATTTATTTAATTTATTTATCCTTTATTCATTTAATTAACTAATCAATCAACTATGTTGTAATTTATTCATTTAATTAATCTTAAGATTTCATCATTTGTATAAGTATCTGCGTAGCCAAAACCTTATCTTATTTATATCATCCTTAGTTAAAATTAATTCTATTATCCTTAACAAATTCATGAAAACCGCCGGATTAACCGCATTTAGCGGATTTTCGAAAGTGCTCTCGCAGGGGACCTTCTTTCGAATTTAATAGAACCACTTACTCGGAATCTCTGAATTTAATTTCTTTTAAAGGAATAAATTGCACTCTTTAGTTAACTTAGGTTCCTAATAATCCTTAAATTAGGTGGCGACTCCAAAGAAAACCTTTGGAGTCCCATTTTGTTGAAATCAAATCCCGGTGCATACTTGTTGTGCATTATTTTTGGGAGGGTTCAAAAATAACATGGTAAAACTACCTTGAAAATATATGTAAAATAGCCAAATATCAGTGATTATGTGTTGAAAGCATCGAACCAGTCAACCAAGGAAAAGAACACTAGCAAACTTGTTACAAATTGGGAAGGACCTTACAAAGTCAAAGCAATCGTTGGAAAGGGTCCTATCAACTTGAAGACTTAAAAGGAAAGCCCGAGCCCTTAAATTGGAATATCTCCAATTTAAAACGGTGTTACTTCTAGCACTAAGGTAAAAATCCTTAATATATACAATTTCCCCTACAACTTCGAGCTGAAAATGCTCTAAAGCTTTGGTTGAATAATTCTAACTTACCCTCGTTTTCCTTTTCTTGACCTTTACAGGAAGCAGAGAAGACGATCTACACTGTTCGGATCTTCATCAAGATTCATACCCAAACACTGGGGGGATGTGAGAGGGATGCGGCCGAGGTCAACCTAAAGCCTATTTCACCGAAGCCTATCTATTCGACAACAGGGGACTGACGCCCGAAGTATAGATTAGCGCTTTGTATTTTTTCGTCCAGTAGTGGCATGCTTATTTTCACGCCTAAGTTTTGCTTAGACTAGGCCCTATGTAAATGCCAGTTATGGCTCATTCATATTATCAATGAAATGAACTTTATTCAATATCTCTTTGTTTCGCAATTTTGTATACTGAAGTTATCTCTTACATGCCTCGGCTCGGGAATGAGACGTCGTTCCAAGTTAGCATCGATCTTATGTGAGACAAGTATTGCAAGCAAAAACAATCCTAAGTGTTCAGCTTAAAAATTTCCAAGATGAAATGAAAAGTTAACACTTGAAAATAAAGGCAAACTCATTTAATAAAAGGCCTGATGACCACAAAAACTATTTACATTATAAGGCTGGAAAGCCTTAGCATAAAGCTCGACGGCTGTAAAAGATGTTTTCGGCTCGATGGCCACAACAAAAACAAAAGCTAAGCAAAAGGCCCAAGAAGAAAAGCTAAGCTTGGGGATCCTCTTCCTCCTCGGAAGTCCCCTCCTCGGTGCTTTCTTCGCCATCCCCACAATCTTCGGAGTCTTCATCTGAACCCTCACTTGAGGGAAGATCATCAATAATTTTCTGGGCCTCGACAACATTACCTTGCGCCTTAGCAATCTCCTCATCCAACACAATCTTTCCAACTTTAACCTGTTCAAGGGTTTCAAGTCGAGTCTTGACTACAGTCCACGCTTCTTCAAACTTCGCACTGGTAGTTTTCACTTTGGCTCGCCTCCTGAGGTCAGCAATCTTCTCTCGAAGTTGATTAACCCTGGCTTCAAGTGCTGGAACTTGTCCCACGCGATTCTCCAGTCCGTGGTGCTTGGCCGTATATTCTTTCAACTTGGCATGATAGTCTTGGCCATTTTTAAGAAGTTCACCGTTGACAAGAGTTACTTTGCGTGAAGCCGTTCAATCTCAAAATTTAGCCCTGTGCGCTCAACTGCAAAGTTCTCATTCGCCTCTAACAACCGAGTCTCCGAAGTAGCTACAGCTTCGCGATGGTCCGATTCAGACTTAGCAACAGCTTCGCGAGCTTGGTTCAGCGCAAGGTTCGATGCAGCCAATTGGGATTGAAGCTCGGAGATCTGAGCCAAGTAGCCCCTCTTCTTGTCCTCCCAAGTTTCCTTGACCATTTGGAACTCCTCGGTCCTGGCACGCTCCATATGTACCACTTTGAAGGAAAGGACGAGACTCTGAAAGAAAATGTTGAAATTCAAACACTGCAAGTTCAAATGAAGGGAAAATACAAGTTGGGGAAAAAACTTACGCGAAGTGTAGAAGCAGCTGAGGTAGACATCAACCTCATCGGGCTAAGGCGCCCAGGTATTTTCTCCTCCTTCGACCCAATCAGCTCCTCAAGCCTCATGAGGTCTTTTTTGGTGCAATCCAATAAGTTAGAGCTGGTAGAAACTTCCAACCTCCGAAGAGCTTGCGCAGAGGTCGGAGGCTGTAAAAGCTCATTGCACGCCCGAACCATGCTAGAAACCAAACCCTCACAAACCTTGGCTTTGCCTTTGTCTTTGGGGGCTGATAGGTCAGGCTCCTCGAGGTTGATCACCTTGATCTCCTTCGCCTCGGTAACTTTAGGCGCCTCAGAAGTCGCTTCGGGGGTAACCTTAGGGTCAGCCTCGGGCATCTCTTTTCTAGGCTCATTGATAAGACCCCGACGTTTCAGACACGACCACAGAAGCTTGAGCGGTCGCCACCTCAACTCGAGGATTATTTGCCTTCGTAGGCCTCTTTGAGACAGCTCTCTTCCTCTTCGAATATGTGGAGGTAGGGGAAGAAATCTTATGGGTAAAAATTGAAGTAGGAGTTGAAATGCTTTTAAACCGACCGACAAGGATATCTTCACCTTTTGATGTCCCTTGGCCTGGTGAGCCCTTGGACTTCTTCTGCTCGGCGAGCTGCTTCGCCTAGCTCGCCATCTGGCTAACGCCATCCTTGGCATCAACAACTATCTTCTCCTTTTTCTCATTCTTCTTCTCCTTCTTCTTCTCCTTCTTCTCTTCATCCTCCTTCTCATCCCCCTCGGTATCTTTGGCAGCTTTGTTGGGGAAACCTAAAAGAGAAAAGAGAGAAAATATTAGAGATGTTGGTTGGGAATATATGCTAAAAGGAAAAACTCAAAGGTGACGAATAACTCACCATACCTCTTGCACACCCAATAATTTTCCTTTTCGTTAGCCATAATCATCCATTGCCAAAGAGGGCATTTTTTCTTCGCCATCACCGCTGTAACCCACTCAAGCAAGCCCTTCGGTGAGTTAACAGGAACCTTGTTGGCTGCATACAACAAACGTGACAATATGTAAATGCAAGTTGAAATAACCGAAATAAGAAGCCAAGATAGGGATACTTACGCTGGGCATTCCACCCTTCGAGAAAGTAAGGATCTGCTAATAATAGCCGCGTCAAGATGAGAACATAGGGATCACACAAACCTCGATCGCCATGGTCTTCGCTTTTGCTCAGTGGCGTATTGCTCATGTGGTAAGAAAGCCACAACTCTAGCCTTGTGAAAATAGGGATAATAAAGGGCGATCAAATGTTGAAAAGTGAAAGGTAACCCAGCCTTTCGACCTAAAAATTTGAGGGCCTGAAAAACCCTCCTAACCCCGGGGCTCAATTGAGCCAGGCATAAATTGTATGCTCCACAAAAAGTGTCAATTATCCTATGAACAGGCAAGGTGAAACCTATCGTGAAAGGGTAAGTGTAGACAGAAGAATACCCAGGAACGGGGCTGGAATTTTTATCTCCACCTCGGGCCCCATCTGTAGTCTGCCTGAACAACTTCTATCATATCCTCGGTTATCAAACTCGATGTAACATGCATCGGTATGTTCCTATTTAAATCATGTTGAGCTTCAGATTGAGCTTGGACCTTAAGATCTTTGTCATTGCTGAAATCCGAAGGGATAACCAACCAAGGGTTAATTTCCTCCTCAATGGGAATTTTCTTCCTAGATTTCTTTGAGGTACCAGCCTCGGTCTTAGATCTATCTTCGATGGCCTCGGCGTCACCCACTTGGCCACTAACCTCATTAACATTGCTGACATCATCACCATTAACGTCACTTCTATCGCCAGCGCAGCTATCACTCGTGATGTCATCATCGCCATCGTCATCTTCCCCCTATGATTACGTGGCGGCCAACGGCGGCTTTACGGTGCGTTGAGCCACCGACCTGAGAGGTAGCCTCTCCATCACAGCCCGTTGGCATAATAACTTAAAGGGACTCCACGATGTTAACCAGTTCGACACCGACGATCATATTGGTGGAATCTGGGACCTTTTCCTTTGATCCACTGGAGCCTTGAACGGAATTAGTTGCAGACATAGAAAAGATTTTAAAAATTAAAGGGATTTGAGAAAGAACAATTAGAGGTTCTTGGTTTGTTCTGAGAATTTTTGCACTGTTGCTTGAATGTTCACAAGTGAGTAGACGACTGATCAACTGGAGGTATTTATAGGAAGAAAGTCATCATTATTGTAACGTTGGGAATGCCAAAAGAAGCGGCTTGACTGTTTGGAACCAGCCAATGGTCGCCACGTTTAACGCAACGGGATGGTGAAGTAATTGAATCAATTTTAAATTCCTTGGTGTACGTTCCGCCGCGTCGATTTCCTGCTTAAATTCATTCCACCCCTCGATGACTCTGGCACTCATCCGAGGAGTAGGAGAACTATCTGTATTGGACAAAAATTGGCTCGCATACGTGGCACCTCATTTGCATGGCTCAAGAAGAGCCGAAAGGATATTTTTAAATTATGATTCGAGGTAGGCAACGAAGTTACTGAAGCATCAGCCGAGGGTGAAGTTCGTGTTGCACCTCGGTGAAGTATCACCTCGGTCAGTTAACAAGCTCACATCTCCGAGGTCGACAATTCAAGATTCGGTGGATTAGCCTTTCTTCAGCGGAGTGACCTCCCCTTATTTCGGCTCATTAACCCCACTTCCAGGGGAGTTGAGAGGTGGACGAATTAGTGGAAAATATGGAGAATATGACCCAAACTTCTTGAATTTCGTTAGCCTATACATAGCTCTTTATTTTACCATGTAATCATCTAGAAATACATACGGAAACTCTGACAAAATTTGTACTCACCTACATATATTGAAATTTCATTATTTCTTTGTCATCTACGTTTAATTTAGCTTATTATCTCAACTTTGTTACTCAGTATAGCTTGTATTTTTGATCCAAATTCGATTTATTGTCTTAAATCAGTTTAGACCAATACATGCATCGGGTGCATCCATTATTCTAACCTTTGATTGGCTATTCGCTCATGCAAAAATAATCTGTATTAATAAATTATAATAGTTCTAGACGGAGAGCACTAATTATATGTTTAGTTGATCCTAATTTTTCTATAATCAAGAAAGAGATTTGAATTGTATGGACTTCGGGCAATTTGCTTCACAAAGCTCTTTAGTAAGAGCACATATAGGCTTCTTAAATGGTGTGTGGCAACACCAGCAGTCTGAACCAGCAGTGCAAGGCTCCTCAATGCAAGCACTCAATACTATCTTTTCATCTCCTGATGCACCATTGTGTCCACGATTTTGAATCATGTGGCCCTCGTTATACATCCTGCCTGTATTCAACCAATGAGTTTTCTTAACAATTAGGAATAAGAATAGAAGTTGCATAAAATAAAGTTAATATAATTAAAGGAGCCTAAAAGTAATGGGCTAATACTATTTTATTATATTGGCATAAAATATTGTCTATTTTTAAATTTGGGCTCTCACCCCACCACTGACCCACTAAAATTGCCGGATTTTCATCAAAATTTGTTATTTCTTCTCAAGAGTTACTTTTTTTGTTCCGCTAAAAGTTATTTTTTGTTGGATTTGTTTATATCATTGCCTTTAACAAATTTATACATACAAATCTACCAAAAATAAATTATATATGAATATACAAACTTAAATGCATATACAGTGAGAGATACAAAGAATTCGATGAAAATTGAAACATGATACGCACATTCATAATAATATACAAACTTGAAAGTTTATACACTTTTATATATATTTAAATACATACTTATACAACTTTATATAATTTTTAACAGTGCTTACACAATGTATAAATTTGTATAAAACGTACAATAGTGTTTATAAAATATTTCTTAGCAGATCCACATTGCATTTCAAAGTAAAATATCAGATTTATCCAAGTTCTTAAAGCAAACCACCAGATATGTACAATTTCTCAAGAAAAACAGTAGATCTATCCAAATCTTCAACAAAAATATCAAATTTGTACATAAAATGTTAACTTTTTTAACAAAATAATTGTGGATCCACAAAAATATGTAGAGAAATAAAAAATGACAGAGCTACACCAGAATTATTAGTGGGTTGATTGCCTCTTAGCGTAAAAATTCCTAAAAATAATAGCATGGATGAAAAAGAGGAAATATCGGCATTTGGATTTTGTTTTCTTAACTTTTTGATAACCTATTTTCTTATAATTCTTTCTTTGGGGAAATTTTTATGTTTCAATTATTTTTTTTTTTTTGGGGTTAAAAGCTTCTTATAGAACATTTGGGATTTTATGTTAGTTTTTACGGAAATATACCTTCGGTGATTTTTGTTTTCTGAAAAATATGTTTTTTCCATTTTTTTAAAAAAAGTATAGGTTTTTCCAAAAAAATACTTTATTTAAAATTTTCAGAATTTAATAAACCTTCTTAACAGATAATGACTTACGGATCAATCATATCGCAACCTCAAATTTCAGTTATGTTTTATTAAAAAGTCAATAAGGACTCTGAAAGTTAGGGTCTTAATAGACTTACATTCATAAGTAGTGATTAAGGCACAAATGATCAAAAAGAAGACGATAAGATGTTCCAACTTAGCTGCAACCATGGCTGGAAGAGGCTGAAAATGAGATGCAAGTTGATGAAAGGAAGAGGTGGGTTACTTTTGAACCTTTTGCTAGAACTAATACTCTTATAAATATAGTAGCCTTCTATAGAATTGGTAAGTATTGGATCTGAAATTTTGTATCAAATCCAGTAGTACAATCTTTCCAAAACTGTTTGGGCCATCTTTTGGTAAGAACTTTATTCATCACATAGAAAAATAATAATAACAATAATATTGTTTACAAAATATCCTTTCTAAAAGTATGTGATTGGAACCAAGTTACTTCCAAATCGTATTTAGTAAACTACGCTGGGGATAGATAGTAACATATTATATTAATTATAGCTCAATCAATCCTTGAATGTAACCAATATGTGTAATATTATTTTTTTAAAGTTGTATTGAGATAGCATACATGTGCATCAGAGCCTATCAAGAAACTAGTGAGATTAACGTTGATAAGGACCAAACCTCCACAAGACCCTTTACACGGAGCCATGCTAAGGTGATCGAAGGAGTGCATTTACACTTGGTGAGGAGAGGCCTAGAAGGTGGAAGCGAAGGAAAGCCATTCCGGGTGATCAAAGCGCAAGAGGAGCAGCCCAGCGCCACAGGCGCCCCGCCCAGGGAACAAGGGGGTCAGGCACTCCGCCCAGCCACCCCCACTGATCAATTGGGCAGGCGGTCCGCTCCGGACATGGAAGCTCCGCCCCAAAAGCTGAGACACGGGATTCGTTAGTGTGTTATGTCTATTTTGACCCTACGTAGTCTTTTATCTTTAAGCCTAAGTGTGGGCACTTTAGACCTTTTACTTAGTGCCTAAAAACCTCTATAAATAGCTAGATAGCTTATTTCATTCCTTTGCTAATTTTTATAATTAAAGAACCTTGTTAAGAATTGAAGTCTTTGTTGAATGAAACAACCTTTGGGATTTGTTTTTCCTCTAGCGGATCTAGATGAATTCCATTCCCCCCGATCATTCTACTTGCATGCTCTAGTTAGCTCAAGGATAGTTTCCTAGTGTAGGTGTTCTTGACAATCTCCCGGGGTGTAACGGAACAAGTTCTTCGTTGCTACTTGGGATTTTTGATCGAGTTACGTCTCCCTCTTTATCTTTTACTTTTCCCGCGTTTGATTCTTATAAGTTTGCTATCAGAGCAAGGCTCGGGTTTTATTTCTACAAACTCCCGATCCTTGATTCTTCGTGCCTAGTATCTTCTTTTAGTTTTCTTGTTGTTGAAGTTATTAGAAAAAAGAAAAATATAAAAAAAATAGAAAAGTGAAAAATACAAAAATTGGCGCAACTTTTTGGTGTGTTCGATTCTTGTTATGGGCGTTACAGATTATTGATCCTTGTTGAAAACCCGTCGTTTTGATACGAAAAACACGTGGTTTGGATTAGAATCACGACATTTGAAAATTTGAAAACCCCAAAATTGTTAAACCCTTGTTCTTGATGAATTTTGATCGATTCATGGGTTTGTTGGTTGTTGATCGTTGATTTGATTATCGGGGTTTGTTCTACTTTGGAAAACAAACAATTTGAAACAAATTTCGTGTGATTTGGAGTTGATTAACATCAAGTTTGAAGAATCGAAATCCACTTGAAACCCTTTTGAACCTTTGTTGAAACCCCAACTTGAAACTTTGAATCATGATTGTGCTTTGATTGTTAGTTGTTTGGGTGTGAAAATCATTGGGGTTTGAAGATTATATCAATATTCAACTTTGGGTACCTTGGATTTGTGCAAAAATATGTTGGAATCAACCCAAAAATTGGATTGAAATCGAAGAAAACAGTGTTGAAAACCCAGGCATTCTTCGCCCAGGCACTCCGCCTGACCACCCCTACTGGTGGTTTTTTCCAGGCGCTCCGCCCTACTCCTCTGGGCGCTCCGCTTGCTTCCTGAAGTGTTGGATTTGGGTAGTTTCTTCTAGGTTTTCTTGTTTCTTTGTTTGCCTAACCTCTAACTAGTGCCTATCTAAGTAATCTTCCTACTTAATTGTCACTAGTTCATTAAGCTTTTAGGAAATTCGTGCATTAGTTGGAGAGTAGAACTCCAAGAAGATTCGTAGATCCTTTTGACTCAAGTCCTCACTTCAAAATGCCTAGCGTTCATTGAGTCACATTAACTCCACTCACCCCGGAGTGTGCTTGACTCAAGGATAGTTTGGTTGAGTTGAGGGATTATTATTCATCTATGTGAATCTTTTGGGACTACAAGTCGAGTGAAATATCTACCACCACT
The DNA here is from genome assembly GCA_029990175.1 of Petunia secreta. NCBI lineage: Eukaryota > Viridiplantae > Streptophyta > Magnoliopsida > Solanales > Solanaceae > Petunia > Petunia secreta. The sequence continues at coordinate 44,554,802 of JARKIP010000022.1, read as the reverse complement.
AAACGAGTGAACCGAGTGAAACACAAGTGAGGGAGTGTGTGAGGTGATTTCACTAACGTTTGTTCGTCTTGTAGGTACAATGGCCAACGAAGGTCAAGATTTTATCAAGGATGCCTTGGCTAATCTTCTTGTCAAGATGGATATCATGAACCAAAGGATTGAGTCTCTTGAAAAGAGGGCTTCAAGTCCCCAAGGTGATCAAGGGACCCCGAGTGTCCAAGATGATAAAGGGACCCCGAGAGTCCAAGTTGAGAAAGGGACCCCGAGTGTCCAAATTGAAGCCGGTGAAGGCTCCAGTAGTCCTACCTTTACCCCAGAACAAGTTGTTGAGTTGCTTAATCAACAACGGGTGAAGGAAGATCGTGAGAGGTATGAACAAATGTTGGGAAATACACGAACGAGCATTTCCCACCAAGGGATCAACCCTAACCTTATGGGCAATCCCCAAAGGAATGTTTCTTTTTCAATGGCTATTTGAAATGTGCGACCTCTTGAACAAGTGGGGGAAGCTCAAGAAGGCGAGGAGGAAGAATATGGAGGTGATGACGTCGAGGGCCACCCTTAGGAACTGTAGGGATGTTGGAGGGAATGCTAGGAGAGACTTTGGTGGTTATGGAGGCAACTTTGGAGGCCAACCGGAGCCTTACCAAGGGGGTCGAGATAACAACAATCTTAATAGTGTGAAGCTCACTATTCCTTCTTTCAAAGAAAGTAGTGACCCGGTGGAGTACATTGAGTGGAAATTGGCTATGGAGAGGATATTTGACACCAATGATATGCCCGAAGAGAAGAAGGCCAAGTATGCAATATCTTCTTTTGAATCTTTTGCTTCTACTTGGTGGGAATCGGTCAAGAGAAGTAGAAGGAGGAATGCTATGCCAATCAATGTGACTTGGGGTGAATTGATTCGTGTGATTGATGAGAAGTACGTGACTCAACAGTACCGTGTAGACCAATACAAGCGTCTCTATGATCTAAAGCAAGGTTACAAGACGGTTCGGGAGTACTTCAATGAATTTGAGCAAATCCGGATGTCCCTAGATTTGGATAGGGAAGATGATGGGCAAGCCATGATTAGATTTCGAAGTGGTTTGAACCGAGACATAGCTTCGCAATTGAAGTTTCACAAGTATGAAGATCACTATGAGCTATTAAAAGATGCGGTTGAAGCCGAGAAATGGCTTAAGGAAGAGAAATCCACTCGCTACAAGAGTAGCACTCCTACTCCCATGAGTAAGGCAAAGGAGTGGAAGACTCCTATTCCAAATGCAAGATTTCCAAATGCACGTGGTGCAAGCGCTAGCAAAGATGTGAAGAAGCCGTATGAGAAGTACACATCCAATGTGGGAGGTAACTCTAAAATCCAACTAAATACTCCTACTTCTTCTTCAATTAAATGCCATAAATACAAGGGGTATGGTCACTTTGCTAAAGAGTATCCTACGAAAAGGACCATGATTGTTGTTGGTGACGGTGATTATAAACAAGAGAGTGAACCGGAGGATGAGGGAGTAGAGGGAGATGAAGTGGATGATGTGGAGGATGATACGGTGGAGGATGATGATCCTCATGCTTTCCTAGTTGTGAGGAGGAGTTTAGGTGCTATGCTTGTGGAGGATAGTGAGACCTTGCAAAGGAAAAATCTCTTCCATGCTCGATACCGAGTCATAGGTGTTGTATGTTCTATGATCATTGACTCGGGAAGTTGTGCTAATGTTGTTAGTCAATCACTTGTTTCCCAATTAAAATTGACTACCTTGAAACACCCCAAACCTTATCGTTTGCAACGGCTTAGTGAGTGTGGGGAGCTAAAGGTGGTGAAGCAAGTAATGATTAAATTCAAAAAGGGGAACTATGTGGATGAACACATGTTTGACGTGGTACCTATGCAAGCATGTCACCTTCTATTTGGAAGGCCATCGCAATTTGATAGGCATGTGGTTCATGATGGTCGTGTCAACACTTACACGGTCAAACATGAGGGTAGGAAATTTGTGCTTAAGCCCTTGACTCCCAAGCAAGTAAGCGATGATTACAAGCGGATGAGGGAGTTGAGAGAGGCGACAAAGGCTAAGTCGGTTGTGGAGAGTAGTCCTTTGGCCGAGAGCTTGGTGGCAATCCCACCATCTTCTACCGGTAGCATATGTGCCATGATGTAACCGGGTGAACTTTTGAGAGGAAATGATGGCAACAAGCTACTCCTTTGCCTAGTGCATAAAGGTATGATTCTTACATCCGATGTTGATTGTTTAACTAACCCTTTACTTAGTGCAATTGAGAATGTTTTGAAGGTATTTGAAGATATATTCCCGGAAGAGATGCCGAGTGGTCTTCCTCCATTGAGGGAGATAGAGCACCAAATTGATTTTATCTCGGGGTCTCAAATTCCAAACAAACCGGCTTATAGGAGCAATCCAGAGGACATAAGAGAATTTCAAAAGCAAGTTGATGAATTGCTTACGAAAGGCTTGGTGAGGGAAAGCTTGAGTCCTTGTATCGTGCCCGTGATCCTTGTTCCAAAGAAGGATGGAACTTGGAGAATGTGCGTAGACTGCCGGGCCGTGAACAAGATAACGGTAAAGTACCGTTATCCCATTCCACGACTTGATGACATGTTAGATGAATTGAGTGGTTCATGTATCTTTACCAAAATAGACCTTAGGTCAGGTTACCATCAAATCTGGATGAAACACGGGGACGAATAGAAAACCACATTCAAGACCAAGTTTGGTCTCTATGAATGGTTGGTGATGCCCTTTAGGCTCTCCAATGCACCTAGTACTTTTATGAAACTAATGAACCATGTTTTGAAACCGTTTATCAATAAATTCATAGTTGTCTATTTTGATGATATCTTGATTTATATTAAGTCAATAGATGATCATGTTTTCCACTTGAGTCAAGTTCTTGAAGTGCGAAGAGCCGAAAAGCTCTATGCCAATTTGAAAAAATAGTGCCTTTTGTGTGGAGAAGGTTGTCTTCCTTGGGTTTGTAGTGAGTGCCCAAGGTGGAGGCCATTCGTGATTTGCCTACTCCTACCACCGTGACTCAAGTGAGGAGCTTCTATGGTCTTGCTAGTTTTTACAGACGATTTGTAAAAGACTTTAGCTCCATTGCCGCTCCACTCACCGAATTGGTGAAGAAGGACCAACCGTTTGTGCGGGGAGAGCCTCAAGAGAAGGCCTTCCAAGAATTGAAAAGTAGGTTGAGTACCGCCCCTCTATTGCAATTGCCCAACTTTGGAAAGGCATTTGAGGTTGAATGTGATGCCTCGGGGGTGGGAATTGGTGGTGTTTTAATGCAAGATGGTAAACCCATAGCCTACTTTAGTGAAAAATTGAAGGGAGCCTCCTTGAATTACTCTACGTATGACAAGGAGTTGTATGCCCTAGTGAGAGCTCTTGCTCATTGGCAACATTACCTTTGGCCTATAAAATTTGTGATTAAGAGTGATCATGAGTCACTCAAACATCTTAGGGGCCAAGAGAAGTTGAACAAGAGGCATGCCAAGTGGGTAGAGTTCATTGAGTCTTTTCCCTATGTTGTTCAATACAAAAAGGGGAAAGACAATGTTGTGGCGGACACGCTTTCTAGGAAGTTTGCTCTTGCCACTAGTCTTACCTCCAAGCTCATGGGTTTTGAGAGCATCAAATTAATGTATGCTCATGACCCTAAGCTAAAGAGCATCCATGAAGCTCTAGAGAAAGGAGAAAGAGTTGAGAAATACCAATGGATTAATAACTATATCTTCAAAAATGGTAGAGTGTGCATACCCGAGTCCTCATGGAGAGAATTGCTTGTGCAAGAGGCACATTGTGGAGGACTCGTGGGTCACTTTGGGAAAAACAAAACCTTGGCCATTCTTAAAGAACAATTCCATTGGCCAAAGATGGGGGTGCAAGTTGAAAAGTTTTGCACTAATTGCCTTGAGTGCAAGCGTGCTAAATCCAAAGCACACCCCCATGGTTTGTATACTCCTCTCCCCGTACCTACTAGCCCATGGATGGATATATCTATGGACTTTGTCATGGGATTACCACAGACTAGGGGGGCCATGATAGCACTTATGTTTTCGTGGATAGCTTCTCCAAGAGGGCTCACTTCATTCCATGTAAAAAGTGTGATGATGCGCAACATGTTGCTTCTTTGTTCATTGATAATGTTTTAAAGTTGCATGGTGTGCCTCAAACCATTGTAAGTGATAGGGACACCAAGTTCCCTAGCCACTTTTGGAGAAGCTTGTGGGTGCCCTTGGCACCAAGCTATTGTTCTCTACGTCCCACCACCCACAAACGGATGGCCAAACCGAGGTGGTAAACCGAACTTTGGGTGCTCTTCTTAGAGCCATGACCCGAGGTAAGGCCGTGACTTGGATTGATAGGTTTCCTCTTATGGAGTTTGCATATAATCGTACATTGCATAGCATGATTAGCATGACTCCCTTTGAGTGCGTTTATGGTTTTAACCCCTTGATTCCCCTTGATCTAACCCCTTTGCCAACGGAAATAGTTGTTAACTTTGAAGGTAAAACTAGAGCCAAGGCTTTGGTTGAACTTGGAGGAAGCTTATGCAAAGGTTGCCTCCAAGAAAAACAAAGGACGCAAGAAGGTTGAACTCAAGAAGGGTGACTATGTGTGGGTGCACTTCCGGAAAGAAAGGTTTCCAAACCTTAGGAAAGGGAAGTTGGCACCCCGAGGAGATGGCCCGTTCCAAGTGCTTTCAAAGATAAACAACAACGCCGATGTGATCGACTTGCCAAGTGAGTATAATGTTTCTAATAAATTTAATGTTTGTGACTTAGTTCCTTTGGATGTAGGGGATGGAGAGGTCGTGGATGATGATGCTTCAATTTTGAGGATGAAATCTTCTCAAGAATGGGAGGAAGATAAGGACCAAACCCCCACAAGCCCCTTCACACGGAGCCAAGCTAAGGAGATCCAAGGAGTGCATTTACACTTGGTGAGGAGAGGCCTAGAAGATGGAAGCGAAAGGAAGCCATTCCGGGTGATCAAAGAGCAAGAGGAGGAGCTCAGCGCCCCAAGCGCCCCGCCTGAGATCTAGGCGCCCCGCCTAGGGAACAAGGGGGCCAGGCACTCCGCCTACCCAGGGGTCGCTCAGCCCAGCCACCCCCACTGATCAATTGGGCAGGCGGTCCGCCCCAGACACGGGCGTTCCGCCCCAAAAGCTGAGACACGGGATTCTTTAAAGTGTTATGTCTATTTTGACCCTATGTGGTCTTTTATCTTTAAGCCTAAGTTTGGGCACTTTAGACCTTTTACTTAGTGCCTAAAAACCTCTATAAATAGCTAGATAGCTTATTTCATTCCTTAGCTAATTTTGATGATTAAAGAACTTTGTTAAGAGTTGAATGAAACAACCTTTGGGACTTGTTTTTTCTCTAGCGGATCTAGATGAATTCCATTCCCCCCGATCATTCTACTTGCGTGCTCTAGTTAGCTCGAGGGTAGTTGCCTAGTGTAGGAGTTCTTGACAATCTTCCGGGGTGTAACGGAACAAGCTCTTCGTTGCTACTTGGGATTTTTGATCGAGTTATGTCTCGCTCTTTATATTTTACTTTTTCCGCGTTTGATTCTTATCAAACGTTTTGAGTTCTTGAACTCTGTTTGCAAACAGATAGTTCCATTTGTTTCATTGGATTATTTATGGCTCGAATAAAATTTGAACTAATTCGATGCCCGCTTGATATGTTTTGGAAAAAAGTTTTGATTTAGTCGAAGCTAAAGAAGAAAGTGGACTTGCGTGTTGTTTCAAGAACTAGTACTTCGTTTCGTATGTCGAAAGTTTCGATAGTTTGGAAAAGTCATTTATGTCTTTCCCATAGAATTAGAAGTGATTCGAATGTCGTTTGGTGAGGTTTTGAAGAAGATTTTATTTTCGGTCAATGAGTCACATATGAACTTAACCCCTCATTTTGAGTAAAGATGCTCTGATTGGGAAGACTCAATATGAAAGGGAAAGGTGTTCCTTTAAGCCCTAAAGTAGTCCGCTTTCTCACCGGTCGCAGAAAGTCTTTTAAGAAAAAGGGAATCCGTCGATTTCAATAGGTGTATGATAACTTAAGACATGTAGCAACTTCAGAAATTCAATTTTGGATTTGTTTGGTCAAGTTTCAACAATTGGAGCTAAAGGGGTCATTTTCAAGCATATGAAATCGACCCCCTTAATTTGTCTTCCCAAGCTTAGACTTGAATTCCGAAGGCATCATTGGATGCGTATCGGAATTTTTGACTTATAGGAATAAGAATCATCGAATTCTAAGATCATTTGAGGGGTTTCAGGACCATAAAATGTGTTTTAGAAAGTTGATGTCTTGTTGATATCTGTAGCCCAAATTTGTGGCAACAATTTAAAACATGAACATGAAATGTGGCTACGAAATTAAACGTGGAGAAAAATTTTGAAATAGTATATATACCACCTAGTTGCGATTTACAGCATTTTTCCTCCTTTTTATAACTTTGGAACTAGGGAAGCATGCTTTTGGGTAAAAAAAATTTATGGGTGTTTGAGGTAAGTGTTATAACACCCCCTTTATGCAGTTTATAGTATATAAACATGATTATGAGTGTAATTTCATTATTTAATCCATGATTTGAATGATTAAAATTGGAGATTTAGACCCTAACTTGAAATTTAGATTTCTTCCAAGAGTTGGAACCAGACCTTATCCTTTTAGATATTGATTCCCTATCACCTATGGAATATCATATTTAAATTTGGTTGAGTTTAGTCGGTTACAACATGAGCAAGGTGTTGAACTTGGGCTTAGTCATAAACTTGAAAATGTGTTTTTGGTTGATTTGGAGATCGAAATAAGTTTCGACTTGAATAAATCTTATTTTGTCTGAAGGCATAGTCAAATATATTTTTGCATTTGAGATTTGATGTGTTGACTAATAGTTGAATTTGACAAATTCTGAGACTATAACTATTGATTTGGGGATGTAAATTAACTCTAATTAGGAATATAATTGTAAGTTTTGACTCATGGACTTATGAGCAACCGGAAAGCATATTTTTCTGGTGTTCAGAAGTGTGGGCCAGAGGTTGACATGTGGGTTGAGTTTTTGTTCGGTTTGTCCTAAAATTATGAAATTAGCCGATTAGCTTAAATTGATGGTGTTATTTGTTGTTTAGCAAAAGTGGACTAGTTTGGAGGGATTTAAGCATGAAAAGATAATCGTGAGCTAGTTGGCTATCATTAGATCAAGGTAAGTGGTTTATATACATGTTTTTGTGGTCTTTCGTCATGTGGGTGTTTATGCATGAGTTATTTACATAATTACATGCATAGCTACCAGCTTGGATATACTTACTATACTAGCTTGTTGCATAACATGATACAACATTATGTTGTATTTTAATATTGATTATGTAAAATTGGATCGAATTTTGATACGACCTGAATTTTCGGTTAGGCTGTGTGGACACCCAACAACCTCCTTGGATCCGTCGGTCGAACCTTATTAACTTTAAATTAACATAAAAATACAGAAACAACTCAAAACACGACATAAAGAACTCAAAAACTGACATATATCATAAATATTTACATACGAGTTTCCAAAAAAGAACGCACCTAACTACCTAGGTACAAAGGTTCAGAGATTTCCAGATCATACATCTATGAAGTCAATATATATATTTCTCTTGAAGGGAACAAATATCTACAACTGGTGGCTTCAAAGAACAAAAGCTAGCTCACCAAGAGGGCTGGAACGTCCTCGCTCCTCAATCGTGTTGTTGGCTGGGTTTTTGAGCGAAATTTACCGAAATAAAAAAGATACAACAAGTAACAAAGAGGGAGTGAGTCATAAGAATTCAATAAGTAAGGAATAACTAGCTACCTCGAAGGATAGATAAGCTAGCTAGTGAATCAGAAAGTAATAACAGCTAACCAGATAAGTATAACACATATAGTCAATGCAACAACCACAAATAGCTAGCAAGCACATACAATGACGTGAAACGAATGGAACATGGATGCCATGGGGTCACATGTGCCCGAACCTATCTCCGGTGCAGGACTCTCATCAACTACTAGGAGATGTATGCAATCATAACCCTTCCTCAGTGCGGGACTCCCATCGACTACCGGGAAGTACATAACAAGCTCATAATTGGACTACAACACTCCTACTTTCAGTGCAATATCAAAAAAAGTCATAACACATGGTATTTAATAGAAAACCGAACCTAAGGTGTAGGATGCACGCCTATCGGCAACTACTCACGTAAGAAATACGTAGTAAAACATCCATAAAGCCGAAGAGTGTAAAAAAATGAATATTATCACTTACATCAAGTTCGGGGTCAATACAACTATTGAACAATTAACTTTCAGAGCCTCTCAGAACTATCCCTTTCTGAGCCAAAGAAGTTCAATCGTACATATAAGTGCCCATAGAATGGATTTCTAACTATTAGAAGGAGAATATAAGAAAATTACAAAATTATCCTTGGGCTTGGCTTACTCGATAGCCCATAAACGATAAATCTTCGAACTCCATATAGTCTCACAATTCCAATTATACCATTGGATTACCTAATTGTGTTCAATTTAACTCAATTCCCTAGCGAGGTCCATATCCGCTCAAAATTTACAGCTAATGGACCTTACAGAAATTTTAAGACTTTCATCTTGCCAATCTAAGTCCTTTCTCCTAAAATGACTAGCCAAGGTCATTCAAGGTTTCATGCTGCAACATTATACATTTGTACCAAATTGCATGATGCAAGAGTATATTATATGGATCGCGTTGCACGCTGCAACCGTATATTATATGAATCTGGTTGCATGCTGCAACAATATATACGATAGTTTAGCATAGAAATGACATATTGCATTCATATATGATTTCATGGCTTATCTTTGGGGTGATATATTCAATCTTCGATCATTTCTTTTTAACAATTTGTTCTACCTATCTTCATAGGTGGCTTGTTGGCCCCATTTCCCTAGTCCTTTTGGGTCACAAGTGTGCATTATCCTTTGTTGCATTTATCTATTTCCAGTAGATTCAACACAGGAAATAATGAGGATCGTTGGTTGATGAAGTTGCATATTTTTTAATCCAGCGGTGAGCCCACCCTCATGGCCTGATTGTCTTCTTTCTTTTACAGATATTAGTGCTAATAATTGTATTTTCTTTTATTTGGATATGTATAAACTTCATTTTCATTTTACTTCTTATATGTTCATGATTAAAAGAAGGATTTCAAAAATGGTTGTAAATATCCTAAGTTCTATGTTTAGTCTATATATAATATTAAAGTGTTCTTATTCATATTTCTGCTTATTTCAAATGTAAGTTATGTGTTTATCAAGAGGGGTTCATCCGATGGGTTTAGTTCTGGTGCCTTCACGACGTTTATGCCAAAAAACTACCAAATAGGTTAAACATATAAATTTAGAAGGAGTCACATGCAATAAAGTAAATACAAAGAAATAACATAGAAGAAAAAAAGAAATAGTGATTGTATTCCTTGAGAATAAGCGGATTCTTAGAGAATGGCTTGATGATCAATACAATGGGGGAGATAGGTATATATAGTTGTAAGTTAACTTGAATCCTAATTATGGTAGAATACTATGTGTATTGGTCGTGGGCCCGTTTATATAAGGCGGTGATATTAAACAAACCGTAACTAGGAGGCTTTAAACCTAAAGTGGCAGGATGTTTTCCTTACGTCTCTGGGCCCGTGCCTGATGAACGACCGTGGCTATTGGGCTGGCATATATTGTCAGCACCCGATGACTTGTTGAGTAAATCTAATCTCCTCCAGCTGGAATCATATCCCTATAATTGTAGATTGTGTAGTTTTGCCCACACAATCAGTCCTCCCCCTACTTGCTGAGAGCTGGCGTAAGCGGTCAGGAAGTGAAAGAATCATATGAGGGAGATGTGTGAAAAGATATCTCTCTGACTCTCTTTTTGCAGTCATTTTGACCAAAAAAGATGCTTCGTGCTTTGCAGAACTTCATGCATCCTCACCTGATTGGCTTCCCCAATCCTTTGCATCTTCCCAATAACTGTCATTTACTGCACCGAATCGTTTCATATCCTTTGCCATAATGACTCCTTGAGTGTTGTGTGCTCTTCCTTATCCTTTTTTGCCTATATAAAGAGCCTTCCTTTGCAGATACTCTTCATAAGTCTTTCATATTGATACTGTGTTTCTTTAAAAAGAGTTTCTTTCCTTTATAAGGAACAAACTAGTCTTCCATTCTAAATGTTCATTTTCGATCTTAGTTCTTTAGCTTTTTCAAAATATCACCTTTTTCAAGAGTACGATGTGTGAGAAGATTGAAACCAGGAAGGCAGTAGTCTTCTTCTTTCGTTATCCCTTCATTTTGTTGGAACAAACAAAGTCCCCTAAGTTTTGAAACTCAAGTGAAATCCTAATGGCATTCTTAGGAATGTCTTCATCATGAAATGTGCACTGGTTATGGTATACTTGATTTCTAACACAGTAGTTGTTGTGATATTTCTCTTGCACGGTAGGGCCAGGCTGCTTGGTTCTTACGACTGTCATGAGTCTTCTCCTCCAGGTAGTCTTCAACATGTTGGTGGCTCCTCTGATAGCCAAAGGTCCAGGAATAACTGCCTTGCTCCGGTCCTTGGCCAATAAGGGGATTCGGCCCTACACCATCAGCAGGTTATATGAGCCTTAAACTCCATGCTTGTTGATGGGTCGAAGTCATCCTCTCTTTCGGTTAGTTTAGGCTAATTTCCCCTGCGTTGTCTTCCCGGCCGCTGGCAAAGGGCTATTTTGAGAGAAAATTTATCCCTCGTGAAAGTTCCCTGCCTTAACCCTCTCCTCTTTGATAAGATCCCAATTGTGCTTGAAGATTGGCTCTAACCTCTACTAGTTGGTGGGAATTCATGCCTCATGTTTTCTTTGAATTCCTTCATCACGGTGAGGGCTCCTCTTAATTCAGATGCTTCGGAAGTCCTTTTCGCCGGGCAAGAATGAAACGACCTCGGTCAGTCGTTTCGGAAGTTAGGACTCCGATTGGCGTGCCTAATAATTTTAAAATATTCATAATATCCATTAGGACTTATCTGTAAAATTTGAGCTAAATCAGACCTCGTTTGGTAGGCATCGGAAGAAGATTTCAGATTTTATTATCGATAAATATTAAAAAGAGATTTTCGAGCTCGGTTTTGGCGAATGAGCTCCGATTCGAAATCCGAAAGCGCCGTTAGGTTCATATGATTATTTGTGACTTTTGTGAACTTTCGAAAGTGAATTTCGATGTTGTTCGGCTAGTTTCCGCTAAAATGCCGAAAGTGAAATAATTTGATCTTTTTCTATTTAAATTGCATATAGAGTTTCGGGAGCCCGATTTGCAATCCGACTTCGCGAGTATGCTATATATATTTTGTATAACTGGTATGCAAAAGTTGGAATTATTTCGAATATCGTAGGGTACCATTTCAATTTTTACCGTAGCAGCGAATTTTAAAGGAAAAATAAAAAAAAGAAAGAGAAAAGTCAAAAAAAAAAACAAAAGAGGAAAGAAACAAAGAAGTTAGGCAGCTGTGGGATTAGCTGATAAGCTAAATTTATACACGCTTATATGATGAGAAACATCAAGAAAACAGAAACATGCGAGGAGAAACGGAAACATGGAAATAAGAGAAAAAAATGTCAGAAAATGAGAAAAGAGGCAGGAGAAAAGTAGAATTTTCACCCTGAAAGATTCAGGTAATGATCCTAATATATTATATGAGTTTATTACATGTGTTTGAATATATTTTGACGGTAAAACTTTGAATATTAGACACCGTCCTAATAAGTTCAATTAATAGTTTAAAGGGTCAAATGGACCCCGATAACGAAATTCATTATATATTCGCACTCAGTGAGCTATGGGCAAAATATAAATATAATTTATTTGGGATTTGGTTATGTGACCTTAAACCCTGTACATAGGCCTGGACTGCGTATTGCGTATGCGAATAGGGTATCAGGTTCCTACATGGATTGCCCTAAGATGTGAGGAATGAAGCCTTTAGCCTAATTTGATATATTTTTCTGCTTATTGAATAGAGTGGGATCGTTTGACAATGAAACCAAAGGATAAAGCGGTTATTGAGTGGTTGTGCTAACTTTGTAACAAGGTAAGTGTTTATATCCATTTCTTTGGAGGCACCTGGCTTCGTGGTTGGTATTGCATTGAGCATTGTATATTATATTTTATGCCCTGTGATTGGTATTGCATTGAGCATATGAGTATTGCACTCTGGATTTGAGCATTGCATATACTTCCCGGTTGGCGATGAAAGTCCCGCACCGGTGAAGGGTCGTTATTGCATACACTTTCCTGTAATCGATGAGAGTCCCGAGCCGGTGAAGGTTCATCATTGCATATACTTCCCGGTTGGCAATGAGAGTCCCGCACCGGTGAAGGGTCATTATTGCATATACTTCCCCGTTGGCGATGAGAGTCCTGCGCCAGTGAAGGATCATCATTGCATATACTTGCCGGTAATCGATGAGAGTCCCGAGCCGGTGAAGGATCATCATTGCATATACTTCTCGGTAAACGATGACAGTCCCAAGCCGGTGAAGGGTCATCATTGCATATACTTCCCGGTAATCGATGAGAGTCCCGAGCCGGTGAAGGGTCATCTTTGCATATATCTCCTGGTAGACGATGAGAGTCCCGAGCCGGAGATAGGTATCAGGCATATGTGACTACATTGCATTATACCGCATTCATCCCATCTCATAACACCGCATACTGACTATTGTGTGTATTGTGTTGTGTTTTATGTATGCGGTATGCATACTATGTCGTGGACATATCTCAATTTGCTTATATATTCCTGGCTCGTATTCTGGGTTGTGGGGATTGGGTGGCACGTCACAACGGTATAAATATATGGATTATGTTGCACGCCGTAACGGTATAAATATATGGATCGGGTTGCACGCCGCAATGGTATAAATATACGGATCGGGTTGCACGCCGCAACGGTATAAATATATGGATTGGATTGCACGCCGCGACGGTATGAATATATGGATCAGGTTGCACGCCGCAACAGGAAAATTATACAGATCGGGTTGCACGCCGCAACGGTATAAATCTATGGATCGGTTTGCACGCCGCAAAGGTATGAATATATGAATCGAGTTGCATGCCGCAACAGGATAATTATACGGATCGGGTTGCACGCCGCAACAAGATGCATTTCTGGTTGTTGATATGTTCGGGATACCTATATGTTCTGGCTATCTTACGTTACTGGTTGTTAATGAGTTTGTGATTCCATACGTGCTTCTAGTTATTATCTGGCTCTGCCTTGTCATAATTTAAATAAGAGGAATTTGGTTTATATGTTTCTTCTCCCTGGCTAGCTATCCTATTCCTTGAGGTGGCTAGACTGCCCCACTTATTGAGTCCTTTTGACTCACCCTTTTATGTTGTTTGTTTCTTGTCTATCTATTTCATTTCGGCAGGTTCGCTCCAGTATTGAGTTCGCCACATTGTGAAGGCTTGAAGACGACTTCAGCTGTCAGGGTGAGCCAACTTTTATTCCGAATGGCCACCAGTTTATTGGTTTTCATTTCAGTTGCATTTTGCTCCCTTCAGGAGGTATCTGTCTTCTTTTGTACTCTTAGATGTCTAGTCTGGATAGCCCTAAACCTATTATGTTGGGTAGTCAGCTGTAATTTCTTTTGTACAGCTTAGAGGTATCAGTATGTTTGTATTTTTTTTAAGTCTTGTCCTTATTTGTGAATTGTTATATTTACTTTCCTGATATAATTGGTAAGGGTTCGCCCGACGGGTCTAGGGGAAGATGTCGGGTGCCCGCACGGCCTAACTGGATTTCGGGTCGTGTCAGTTGGTATCAGAGCCCGGTTTAGAGTCTATCCAGACTAAGACAGTGTCTAGTAGAGTCTCGCTGATGGGTACGCAGACGTCCGTACTTATCTACGAGGGGCTATGATGGCATTTAGGAAGTTTCACTTCCTTCAAATCTCATCGTGCGTCATTCTAGGATGCAAGAGTATTTTCGTTAATTCCTTCATGGTAATTGTGAACCCTCGTGCGACAAATCAGCAAACGGTATGAGTTCAAGACGAAGCAGTCTAGCGTGGGGCTAGCACTAATGAAGCCCCGAGAGTTTTTGATCGTGCTGACAATATAGTTATGAAGGCCCCAGTTGTACGAGCTTGCGATGGACCATGGAGCAGGGCGTTGTGGTTCCCTTTGCTCTCTATGATGCTTTTACGAGAATCTTGGCGACGCAAATACCGCAAGAACCTATTATTCGCTAGGCAGCCTATCAGGTTGTCGCAGATGGAGACGTTCGGTCTCAGGGAGCCCTTGTCCAGTCCCTGATGTTGCCCCATTAAATTATGTTCTAGAAGCAGCATGTGTTGCGCCACCAATTGTTCGGGCTAGTTAGCTAGCCGAGGTAACGGTTCGATCCGAGTACCCAAAGAGGTTGCATTATTTTACGCGGTTGAACCTTCCGATATTCTTAAGTAATGCATCAGATAAACCTCATGATTCTTTTGAAAAGATAAAATGATGTCAGCATATCCTTCAGGTTGTTGGTTATCTCGAGCAATATGCTGTGTGTTATCCTGCTTTCCAGTTTCAGGGTCCAGCCTTGAATTGGTGGGCCGCACTCTTATTAGCTAACTTGGGTTGGTTTTTCTTCTAGATTCGTGGAAAGTTCCTTTCTAGTAGCGAGCGAGATGAAAAGTGTTTCCAGTTTGAGTGGATTGGACAAGGTAGCCTGTCGGTTAGCCTGTTGGTGTTTCAGAATATGAGATTGAATTCTATAAAATGGCTGAATATGCATTAAAACGAGTCCATGAACATTCCAAGAATGTTCAAAGATTTATTGCTGACCTTTCTCCTTCCTTGAGATCCCAGATGGCTCGAGAAATCGAGGTTGGGACTTTATTTGATGTTGTTATTGATAATACTTAGAGGTATTAGGCATACCATAAGTTAGAGCAGGAGAGCAAGAGGTCCCGTGGCCCTGGTGGGCAACCATGGTACCTCATTTGGAGGTAAGAGTTCTGATTATTTTGGGAGGTCACCTTCCAGGTTATCTCAGCTTGTGTCACGTAATTCTCAGAGTGCGCGAGTAGTTCATCAGGATTAGACTCAGCTTTCTCTTTGTAGCTATCGACAACCTGTCCAGCTTCCATTTTCACTGAAAAGGTGTTATTATTGTCGTGAGCCTATCATTGTTGGTGGAGTTCTCCCTTAGTCTGGCAAGTAGGCAGTCGTCTTTTCTCTCGTCAGGCACCAGTACAGTCGCAGGGGATTTTATTTAGATCTCAATCAGCAAGAGATATGCCACCATCCACTAGAGGTTGAGAGTGTGGTGGCAGTGGTTCTTCAGAAAGTAATTGTTAGGGTAGTGGCTCAGCTCAGCTGCAGAGGCAGTTCTATGAACTGCAAGTCTGGCAGGATGCTGAGGTATCTGATGTAGTACACTTATGTATTTCATCTTCCATTATATGTGAGTAAGATTTGATTCTTCCGATCGATTTGGACTTCGTTTATTTTATCATGGTTTCCTTGGATGTCATTTCTATTAAGAATCAGTTGCGGTAGAGGGGTGAGCTTCTTGTATGATTTATTTCTAGCATTTATGAGACCTTACTAATTTTTCTAGTCTAAATATTAGTGATTTGAATGTGAGTGTCGCTATTGCCTGCCTGGCATCTTGTCGTACCCCCTTCTATTATTATGTCAAATCAGTTTACCTCTCTTCTCGAAATTCCATGTTGGTAGGATAATGGGATCCTAATTCGTTATCATCAGAAAGTGTCATTATTTCTTTAGGTGTAAAGTGGTTAGTAAGTAATATTCGATCTATGTATCTCCTCTTGGTTCAAAACGCTAGTAAAGTCATGTTATCCCATGAGCTTATCTGGGTTATAAAAGGGTTTTAGTAAATTGTCAGAGTTTCCTTCTTATTGGGAGGTTAAATTGGCATAGATGTCATTCCATAAAGCTTATTTAATGTCTATTTCTTCAATTGTGATTCTTCGGCTAGCCTGACTTGGAAGTAGTCTAGCTCTGGTAGCCGAGCAAATAAGAAGATGAGCTTCCTGAATCTCTAATTATTTCTATCCTCAGTCCATTTCCATTTCTTCTTCATCCGGCACTAGTCAGCTTGGACGATTGGTAGCCGCTTATGATGTTCCCTGTGTTGAGCCAGAGTGCCTGTAAGGTAGCCGAGTAGGCACATTGTTGTTTTTCAAGGCTATAAAGGGTAATGAGAGGTGTCATTTGACCCCTTGAATTGAGCTATCGAGTGGTGATGATTATGGAAAAGGTATGGAGTTGTGAACTCGAGAGTTGCAGCTGTTTGGCAACTCGAAAGGGTAGTTTGGTAGCTTAGGTCTGCCTACGTTCAGCTTTTAGCTAAATCTTCTTTAGTCCGGCAGACTGTGCGGGGATGGTTATTCCTATTCAAATAGCTACATGAGTTTGTGCTTTAAGTGGAGGAGCCTTCCTCCAAATACCGAATCATAATATTAAATCTCTAAGGCGTTGCTGAAGCATAAGCTAATTTTTTGTTTCATCAACTTGTTCTATATCGAAAGATATATCGAAGAGGTGATTATCGGCTAAATCATGTTAATCCATCCAGAGTTCTGTATATCTTTGTTTCGAAAAAGTAAACTCTCTTCTCGTGATCGAGGAAGGATCAGTTTAGTCAGAATAAACTGGGCAATGGCATTATGATATTATACCAGATATGTTTATGTCCAAGAGTTAAGTCTGCGTGTTATAGTTCTGATTCGGTAATGATGAGATAATGTCTATGGCGTAGTTTATGAAGGTTGTGAAAGTTCTCTTATTATCTGCGTGAATCTTGCTTTAGACTTAGGCTCGTTCGAGGACGAACGAGAGTCTAAGTGGAGGAGAATGAAACGACCTCGGTCAGTCGTTTCGGAAGTTAGGACTCCGATTGGCGTGCCTATAATTTTAAAATATTCGTAATATCCATTAGGACTTATCTGTAAAATTTGAGCTAAATCAGACCTCGTTTGGTAGGCATCGGAAGAAGATTTCAGATTTTATTATCGATAAATATTAAAAAGAGATTTTCAAGCTCGGTTTTGGCGACTGAGCTCCGATTCGAAATCCGAAAGTGCCGTTAGGTTCGTATGATTATTTTTGACTTTTGTGAACTTTCAAAAGTGAATTTCGATGTTGTTCGGCTAGTTTCCGCTAAAATGCCGAAAATGAAATAATTTGATCTTTTTCTATTTAAATTGCATATTGAGTTTCGGGAGCCCGATTTGAAATTATTTCGAATATCGTAGGGTACCGTTTTAATTTTTACCGTAGCAGCGAATTTTAAAGGAAAAATAAAAAAAAAAGAGAGAAAAGTCAAAAAAAAAAAAAAACAAAAACAAAGAGGAAAGAAACAAAGAAGTTAGGCAGCTGTGGGATTAGCTGATAAGCTAAATTTATACACGCTTATAGGATGAGAAACATCAAGAAAACAGAAACATGCGAGGAGAAACGGAAACATGGAAATAAGAGAAGAAAAATGTCGGAAAATGAGAAAAGAGGCCGGAGAAAAGTAGAATTTTCACCCTGAAACATTCAGGTAATGATCCTAATATATTATATGAGTTTATTACGTGTGTTTGAATATATTTTGACAGTAAAATATTGAATATTAGACATCGTCCTAATAAGTTTAATTAATAGTTTAAAGGGTCAAATCGACCCCGATAACGAAATTGATTATATATTCGCACTAAGTGAGTTATGGGCAAAATATAAATATAATTTATTTAGGGATTGTTTATGTTACTTTAAACCCTGTACATAGGCCTGGACTGCGTATTGCGTATGCAAATAGGGTATCAGGTTCCTACCTGGATTGCCTTAAGATGCGAGGAATGAAGCCTTTTAGCCTAATTTGATATATTTTTCTGCTTATTGAATAGAGTTGGATCGTTTGACAATGAAACCAAAGGATAAAGCGGTTATTGAGTGGCTGTGCTAACTTTGTAACAAGGTAAGTGTTTATATCCATTTCTTTGGAGGCACCTGGCCTCGTGGATTTTCTACCACGTGTTCCTTATGTGTGTAGCTGCCGATAGGCGTACTCATTACGCCTTAGCTTTGAATTTATATTGTATATTATATGTTATGCCCTGTGGTTGGTATTGCATTGAGCATATGAGTATTGCACTCTGGTTTTGAGCATTGCATATACTTCCCGGTCGGCGATGAAAGTCCCGCACCGGTGAAGGGTCATTATTGCATATACTTTTCGGTAATCGATGAGAGTCCCGAGCCGGTGAAGGTTCATCATTGCATATACTTCCCGGTTGGAAATGAGAGTCCCGCGCCGGTGAAGGGTCATTATTGCATATACTTCCCCGTTGGCGATGAGAGTCCCGCACCGGTGAAGGGTCATTATTGCATATACTTCCCGGTAATCGATGAGAGTCCCGAGCCGGTGAAGGATCATCATTGCATATACTTTCCGGTAATCGATGAGAGTCCCGAGCCGGTGAAGGATCATCATTGCATATACTTCCCGGTAATCGACGAGAGTCCCGAGCCGGTGAAGGGTCATCATTGCATATACTTCCCGGTAATCGACGAGAGTCCCGAGCCGGTGAAGGGTCATCTTTGCATATATCTCCTGGTAGACGATGAGAATCCCGAGCCGGAGATAGGTATCAGGCATATGTGACTGCATTGCATTTTACCGCATTCATCCCATCTCATTACTCCGCATACTGACTATTGTGTGTATTGTGTTGTGTTTTATGTATGCGGTATGCATTCTATGTCGTGGACATATCTCAATTTGCTTATATATTCCTGGCTCGTATTCTGGGTTGTGGGGATTGGGTTGCATGCCGCAATGGTATAAATATATGGATTGGGTTGCACGTCGCAACGGTATAAATATATGGATTGTGTTGCACGCTGCAACGGTATAAATATATGGATCGGGTTGCACGCCGCAACGGAATAAATATACGGATCGGGTTGCACGCCGCAACGGTATAAATATATTGGTTGGATTGCACGCCGCGACGGTATGAATATATGGATCGGGTTGCACGCCGCAACAGGATAATTATACGGATCGGGTTGCACGCCGCAACAGGATGCATTTCTGGTTGTTGATATGTTCGGGATACCTATATGTTCTGGCTATCTTACGTTACTGGTTGTTAATGAGTTTGTGATTCCATACGTGTTTCTAGTTATTATCTGGCTCTGCCTTTTCATAATTTAAATAAGAGGAATTTGGTTTATATGTTTCTTCTCCCTGGCTAGCTATCCTATTCCTTGAGGTGGCTAGTCTGCCCCACTTATTGAGTCCTTTTGACTCACCCTTGTTTATTGTTTGTTTCTTGTCTATCTATTTCATTTCGGCAGGTTCGCTCCAGGATTGAGTTCGCCACGTTGTGAAGGAGCGAAGACGACTTTAGCTGTCAGGGTGAGCCAGCTTTTATTCCGGATGGCCATCAGTTTATTGGTTATCATTTCAGTTGCATTTTGCTCCCTTCAGGAGGTATCTGTCTTCTTTTGTACTCTTAGATGTCTAGTCTGGATAGCCCTAAACCTAGTATGTTGGGTAGTCAGCTGTAATTTCTTTTGTACAGCTTAGAGGTATCAGTATGTTTGTATTTTTGTTAAGTCTTGTCCTTATTTGTGAATTGTTATATTTGCTTTCCTGATTTAATTGGTAAGGGTTCACCCGACGGGTCTAGGGGTAGATGTCGGGTGCCCGCACGGCCTAACTGGATTTCGGGTCGTGTCAATAATGCTGTAATCGGGTCATGCCTGTGGTACGAGCACCGAAAGTGATGAATACTACATGCCAAGAGAAAGTTCAAACTGGCTTGTCGTCTAGGTGGGGGTTGCAGTTTATGGTGAAGCCTTTCCGGCCATGTGAAGACCAGAACACTTTTCTGATTGAGTCCCCAGGACCTTATAATAACAAGAGGGAACAGTTGTAAACAACATTGTATACAAAATTCAATTGAACATTGTAGCCTACGAGCCTTTGATATTAATGAAAATGAATGTTCACTAATTTTTGTTTTGTGCATGCTTGCATTTTTCCTTGTACGTAGTCAAGCAGTGTTATGCGTCGATTTGGGCGTGTGTTTATTAAAGATGCATGTGCACTTGTAGAAAGCGGCTTTTATTGTGCATCAGTAGATGATAGCTTAAGTGCATCTATAGTAGACGTCTTTGAGTAGGCTTGCCCCGCGCTTACAAGGGGACGTCTTTAGCCCATTGAAACATAGCATTTTTGCATTCATAGAGAATGGGTGTGCTTGACCACTTTAGTGCTTAAGTCTTTACAGCACTGTCTAGGTGGGCGTCTCTATGTCATGTAGGTGCAGGCAGGCGTCCCTATGTCATGTAGGTGCAAGTGTTGAATTGATGATTCCAACGTACGATGATGCCTGGTGGCTGAACTAGAATTTATCTAGCTTGAGCGAGTGTTTGACTTCGACTCAAAACATGGCCGAGGGCTATGAATAAGTGGATCTAGATGATCTGAGATAAAACTCACTAGTAATGAAGTAGTAGTTTTACAAAGTAACGCAGGCGCATGGGCCGAATAAAAGTTTAATAAACTTTGATAACATTCCTTGGGGCCAGATACCTTTCAAAAATAAGGAAAATAAGAAAGATAGTAAATATCCTAAGTATATGGGCTTACTGGCCTTTCAAGAACGATACTTCTTAAGCCATGAGGATCAGGTCCCCTATATTGAAGGAGCATAAATTTCCTAGCGATGGATCGGATTTTGTATGGCCCTTCCCAGTTCGGGGATAATTTGCCTGCATTAGCTTCCTTGGTGCTCTAAGACGCTTCCATGAGGATCAGGTCCCCTATATTGAAGGAGCGTAAATTTGTCTTCACATTGTGATACTGCTCCACTCGTTGCTTTTGGGCCGCTAAGCAAACTACTTCTAGTTCCCGACGCTCATCTAGCAAGTCGAGTGCGACTGTTAGGGCATCACTGTTGGGTCTTCTTCAGCAAATGATCGGTGCAAACTAGACTCGCCTATCTTGATATGGATCATAGCCTCTGCTTTGTATGTCAGCAAGAAATGTGTCTCTCCTATGCTCGCTTTTGCAGTAGTGCGAAGGCCCATAGAATTCCTGGAAACTCGTTCGGCCACTTGCCTTTGGCTTCCTCGAGCCGCTTTTTCAAGCTGTCCATGATGGCTTTGTTTGAGGATCCATCCTGGTCGTTCGCCTAAGGATGGTAAGGTGTCGAGGTTATCCTTTTGATTTTCCACTCATTCAAGGACTCTGTGAAGTTGGCTCATAAGAATTGAGGTCCGTTATCATAGATGATCTAAGTGGGAACTCCGAAGCGACTTATGATGTTCTTCCAAATAAATTTTATCACCTCCTGCTCTCGGATCTGGGCGTAGGGTGCTGCTTCGACCCACTTGGTGAAGCATCAGTCATTATGGGCAAGAATTTGATGCCGCCGGGTGCTTTAGGCATTGACCTTAAAATGTACATCCCCTATTTCATGAAAGGCCAAGGCGCAATTACTGAGTGTAATAGCATTGTTGCCTGATGAACTGCATGGAAGAATCGTTGGCAGCTGTCACATGCTTTGACAAGTTTGTTAGCATCATTCTCTATCCAGGGCTAATAGTAGGCTTCTCCGATTACCTTCTGGGCTAGGGCCCTTCCTCCATAATGGTTTCTGCAATGTCCTTCATGGATCTCCCTCAATATGTAGTCAGCTTGCGTCGAGCCTAAGCATTTAACCAGTGGTTGCTGAACATCTGATGGTAAAACTCTCCTTAGATCAGGAAATCGTGAGCCACTTACATCCTAAGCCGTTTGCTCTTCTTCTTGTCATCCAGAAGTGTTTCCTTATTCAAGTATTCAATCAGCGCGTGACGCCAGTCCCATAGGAGTCAGGTGGTGTTATCTATGAGACACTTCATATCTGAGTGAGTTAGTTCAATCATCGCCTCTGGGCTGTCCGCATTCATGTCTACTTCTGCTGCTAGGCTGGCTACTGCGTCGGCTTCTTTGTTCTCTTCCCTTGGCACCTGAGAAAACATCCATTTGTGAAAAAATTTCAAGAAGGCCTCCACTTTAGCTAGATATTACTGCATATGAGCATTTTTGGCTGCAAATTCCCCATTCACTTGGTTGACCACCAGTTTCAAATTGCTATGAAGACTGACCTCCTGGACCCTAATATATAGGCTAATTCAAGGGCCTGAATTGCAGCTTCATATTCTGCTTAATTATTTGTGATCAACGAGCAGCTGACGGCCTTTTAGAATACCTTCCCAAATAGGGTCTTAATCACCAGGCCTAGCCCAGCTCTTTTGTCATTCATAACACGGTCAGTGTAAACTATTCATTCCCCGAAAGTGACTCCTCCCATTGTCTTTAATTCTTCTTAGGACTTTGGCGGCATATCGATGTTGAAATCGGCAATGAATTTTGTGAGGACTTGTCATTTGATGGCCATTCACAACTAGTAGATGATGTCGTATTCCCATAGCTCCACGACCCACTTTGCAAGCCTCCCTAAGTGTTTGGGCTTGTGTTGAATGGTTTGTAGTGGGAGAGATAAGACTACAACGATCGTGTGACTCTAAAAATATGGTCGTAGCTTCCATGCTGCAACAACCAATGCCAGCACGAGCTTCTCTAAGTGTTGGTAGCGTGTCTTTTCGTCTAAGAGAGACTTGCTGACATAGTATATATGAGACTATACTCATTTTTCTTCCTGTATGAGTACAACAATCATTGCTACTTCTGACACTGCAAGATACAACAAGAGTTGTTCTCGTTTGCGTGGTTCAATCAACAATAAGGGATTGGAAAGACACTATTTCAAGTCCCAAAGTACCTGGCTACATTTATTTTTTCATTTGAAGCTTTTGTTTTTCTTTAGCACATTGAAAAAATGGTGGCATTGCTCCGAGGACTGTAAGATGAATCAACTAAGTGCGGCTATGCAGTCGTTGAGTCTTTTCACCTCTGCCTCACTCTTCAATACCTCTGGTATGGCCTCGATGACTTTGATCTTGACTAGGTTGGCTTCTATCCCCAGTTCAAAATGATGAACTCGAGGAACATACCTAATACACGCCGAAGCACATTTTTTAGGTTTAAGCTTCATGTCGAACTTGTCCAATATATCGAATGCTATATCTAAGTGCTTGATGTGGTCCCTGTCAAACTCAGACTTGACTAACATATCATTGATGTATACCTCCATAGTCTTGCTAATTTGTTCCTTGAACATCAGATTCACAGCCTCTGATAAGTGGCTCCAGTATTCTTTAACCCAAAAGGCATTACCCGATAGCAATAAGTCCCCCAGTCCGCAATGAAAGAGATTTTCTCTTGATCATCTGAATTCATATGGATTTGATTGTATCAAGAGTATGCATCCAAAAAACTGAACGTCTCATGTCCTTCCATACAATCAATGAGTTAATTGATGTTGGGCAGTGGAAAAGACTCCTTCGGGCACGCCTTGTTCAGGTCAGTAAAGTCAATGCACATTATCTATTTACCATTATGTTTTGGGACAACTAACACATTAGAGAGCCAATCCGGGTAGTGGACTTCTCGAATAGATCTGTTGTTTAATAGCTTATCTACCTCTTCATGGACTGCTTGCCATTTTTTGCGGCTAATCCGCTATTTCTTCTGCTTTACGGGCTTGAAGTTGGGATCTATGTTCAACTTATGCATAATCACCTGAGTGGATATCCCCAGCATGTCTGAATGCATCCAAGAAAAAGTGGTTGCTTGGGCATGCAGTAAGCTAGCAAAACCCTGTCTAGCTTTGGCAGAAAGTTTTGCGCCTAAGTATAGTTTCTTTTCTGGGGCTTTCTCGTCAAAGATCAGTGGGTCCAGATCATTTACTGTGGCCTTTCTGACTTCTTCCTCTCCGTCCAAGTCCCGTGTAACGACAAATGATTCTTCAGGGATCTCATTTTCTGGCCTTTCTGGTTCGAACGATATGTATGTAACTAGGCAAGGCCCAAGTAACTTCTCGAATAGTTTCCGCTGATTTTTCACTTTCTTCTTTAGTACGCATGTGATGACACCCACATAGCAGCTTTTGGACAACTTCTACTCTCCACAAATTACTTTCACCCCCAATGAAGTCGGGTATTTAAGGATCTGGTGAAGTATTGAGGGTACTGCCCTTACTTCGTGAATCTAAGGTCTCCCTAATATGATGACACACGAGAGATCGCATGTCATCACCTGGAAGGGCGCCACTTCATTAGCGTCACTAGAAATTTAAGGGACGAAAGGCAGGATGCTAGCATCTTCCTCTTGAGTTGGGCTACACCTCCAGCTCCTCCGGGTATTATCATCAGATACCTAAAATACATCTAGCTCGACACAGAGCTTATCGGTATACCGCTGATATAATGCATTCCAAGTAGTTACGGAGTGCTCTTGAAGGACCAGTTTCCAAGACACACCACTGTTATGTTGAAAGACCAGCTTTTTCTATGTGTTCCTTTACTTGTTAAGTGCAGAATAGATAAATAATAAGTAAATGAACAAAAAATTTTAGCGTGGAAAAACCCCTATGACTTGGGATAAAATAACCACGACCTACTATTCAACTAGTATTTCAACATCACTATTTGAAAGATTCACTTGGTTACAAAACTTCCTTCTTACTAAACTAGGACTAACTCTAATCCTATAGCGACCCCTTTCATGATCAATGAAGTTTCTTCAAGTACCAGACTTGAATGATGTGTATTCTTACAGAAATTCAATGAGAGTAAATAGTACAACTCAATAGATCCTACTACGGATGAACTAAGACTGAGAACAACAAGACTCAACCTAAGGAACATGTTCTTCACTTAGTTCCCTGTAGCTTAATGACTGCTCAAATACAATTTAGAATTACTTCAATGTTATAGCTCTAAACTCTGTGTATTTGTGTGTGCAATCAGCAGCTGAAATGCTTCTCAATTTATAGACTTGAAATTTGAGAAGTCTTGAGCAATTAGAACTCCAAATTTCTTCCAGTGTTTTGAGTCCTAATTGAACTCCTTACTTGGATAGACGAACTCCTTTAGCCTTATCCCAATCTTATGCAATCTTTTCTATCTCGTGCATCCCTGCATAATTATCAAGATAAACATTAGATTTTAGGATAACAATTAATTTTTCCGCTCAATTGATTTTGCATATTTATTTATTCAACTGCAGTGACCCTTGCAGTGACCCAAAGAAACATGTCCTTGGATCAATTCCTTAGTCATCAGTCAAAACTCTAAGCTTATCCATGCTAACATTTTCCCTTCTTTTTGATGATAAAAAACTCATAGACTTTGCTTCATGTCCTTAATGTCCTAAACCACAACTTGCAACTTAAAAGAAATATTAGCAGAAACTAATTTCATCATTAAGGATCAGGTTCTTAAACTAGTTATAAATATCACAAGTAAAATCGTACTTACTCTTCCCCCTTTTGGCATCGTTAAAAAATTGCATAATTAGAATTATATGAAGCAACAGAACAAGCAACTCATAGCCATTTAGGCAACTCAAAATACAAGCCTAATTCAATAAAAAGCAACTGCATTAAAATGATATTAACCATCGAATATATGACGTCATAAGCAAAAACATTTCAACCAAGAGAAACAAACTAAAAGCAAGTACTGCTAAACTAGTCAAAAACTAAAGACAAGAAGACTAGGAAACTAGAACTAATCTAAATCCAATAGGTCAAAAGATGGCTTTTTTTTTCGTTATCGGGTGTTGGAAGGACCAGATCCCTGTGTTTTTTCCTGTTGCAACTCAAACATCTGTTTGAGCATCCCTTCATTTGTTTCTTTGTCCTTAGCAGCCTCACTTTTCCAGAAGTCCCTTTCTTCCTCCAACCTCTTTATTTCAGCAGCCTGCACTATAATCTGCTGTCTCAAAGCCCTAACCTTATTGTTCAGTGGCCCTTGCAAGTTCCAACCACAGTAGGCTCAGGAATGACAGTCATGTCACAACTTATCAGAGTAGTAGCCCCAAAATTTTCCTTCTTGGTAGCATTCTTTAATTCCTTCAAAGGAATTCTCAACTTATCAAACAAGTCAATAAGAATAAAAAAAAAAGGAAGAGCATGCTTCTTCTTCCCAGTCACAACCCTTGTGATCAAATGCACCATGAACATGGGCCAGTTTATCGGCTTCTCAGTATCCAACAACTCCATAAGGATCAGGTCAAAACACTGGCTAGTTCTCTTTTCTCCTGCCTACGGAACATGATTTTTTTAACAAATTCAAACAAAAGCTGGTGATTAGGCTGCATCTCACATTTCTCTACTTCCTTTGGTTCCTCCTCATTAGGATTTTCAGCAAATTTGCATATAATAACCAAAGAAGAAGGCAAATTGGTTAGATCAGGCCATTCCCCTTTAATGTAATCATCATAGCCCATAGAAGGAATATCAAACAGTTTTCCCAACTCTTGTACATCAAAGGAAATTTCCTTACCATTTACAGATTTGTTGATTCTGCCTTCATCAATGGAGCAGTTGCAAAAGAATTCAACCACCTCATCTCTGGCTAGTTTCCCTCTGATTTTTAAGGACCATGTCCTTCCAGCCTTGTTTTTCCAATTTTAGCAACAACCAAACCATTCCCTCTTCTTCCACATTAGTAAGTACCCTGCCTTTCAACAACTTCCTTTTGTTAAAATCATCATGCACAGTCTTTCCAGCTTCATCACCCTCACTTTTACTTTCACCTTCACCACCCTTATTCTCATCCTCAGAATCACTGCTTTTATTTATTATAGTTCTCCTTGAAGACCTGGTTCTCTTTGAAACAGGACCAGCACTAGAGGATTTTTCATCAGTTTTTGCAGACATCCTTTGAGATGATCTTCTTTTTATGGTCAAAGGAACAGATTCTTCCAATTCCTCATCTGAATCCTCAACTGCCACCACAGGCTCAGGCACCTATTTCTACTTACCTTTCTAGCTTCTCTCAAGAACTTCAGACATCCTCTCATCAGCAGCTCTCATAGTACTCCTGGTTCTCCTAACCCCACTAGTGGGAGTTTGAGTAGAAGGAATAGTCCTTTACCCTTTGAAGAACTTTCCCCTTGACTTTTCTTCTGAAGCTCATGTTTAGAGCTATCACTAATTTTCTTAAACCTAGCCTTGATTGCAACAAGTTCTTTAGCATCAACAGGACCTTGTTTATCTAATTTTATTTTTATTCCTTGCACTTTGATTGAATCAATTATAAGCCTAGCACTGTCACTAATAGCCTCAGCAGCATTCTCAATATCCACCATATCTTCATCTTCCATGGGTGCTCTAAAAGCAACCTCTAGAGACCCTGGAGACTCATGCATGGGAGCCCCCATACCCCCTTACATCCTCATTTGCTCCCTCACCCTCTGGATCAGGCAATCCTAACCCTTCTACTTTTCCTCCCTGATCATCAACAACATTAAGAGGTTCGCATCATTTACCTGAAATTGATACAAGATCATTGACCTAGACAAGTCTGTCACTTGTTCTAGTGTCTCAACAATAGATGGAACTGATCTTTCCCCCTGCATCTCAGGTTCAGGATTTCGAGGGTTTGGATTTTCTTGGTATGGTGAAGTGGTATCCATGGGTGAAGTAGGGTTTGTGACTGGTGGTTGTTCAGTAGTGGGAATAGAAGAAGTATTTTCAAGTGAAAGAGACATGGCAGTTATACGCTTTAGGAGATAATTCACAACTCTTTCTGAAATTTTGTTAAAGCTTGAATGAAAAAATATGGGATGAGAGCGTTTATATAGGAGTAAAATTAGTGATAGAGATGGAGTGTAAAGCGATTTACCCTTCAGCTTCCTTGTTTAAATAGAATTTCAGTCGATTTAGGTTTCTTGAACGTTTCAAAAAGAGTCGTTATTATTAAGAGTTCAAGTGGGAGATAGAGTGTGGAACGGTTCCTTAATGGGATTGATTTCAAAGAGATAGAGTTTGAGTGAGATTTAAATTAGTCTAATTACCTAAAACCTTCAAACTCTAATAATTTCTAAATAATAAAATAGTACATACCTGAGAATGTGACAAAGAACAGTTTCTGCACCGAATTTCAATCAAATTGCACAACTAAAATTCTAAGAATATAAGGGTAACATCATTAAAATTTAGCACACTTAGATAGAAATCATGGCATAGAGTATACAATTAAGTATAGAACTGAGCTGAAACTTCAAATTGACT
This sequence comes from Petunia secreta, assembly GCA_029990175.1. NCBI lineage: Eukaryota > Viridiplantae > Streptophyta > Magnoliopsida > Solanales > Solanaceae > Petunia > Petunia secreta. The sequence continues at coordinate 44,526,530 of JARKIP010000022.1, read as the reverse complement.
AAAATAAATTCTTTTTTAAGCCAAGTTTTCTAGCCAATTTTTTTGAAGTATTGCTATGTAGACTTAGGTGAATTTAATCATCCCTAATTCTTACCTGTTTCTTTTAAAATAATCTCTACTCAGTGCTTTTGTAAAAAAATCATCAATTTGTTTATTTGTGGGACAAAAAGCTATTGTGATCAAACCCTTCTCATAGTTGTCCCTCAAGAAATGGTGCCTTATGACAATATGTTTAGTCCTTTTGTGATGCGCTGGATTCTTAGTCATGTTAATTGCACTAGTGTTATCTGATGTTTGGCATTTTATGCTTATAAATCCTTAATATTTCCTCACGGTTGAGTATTTTATTCGCACGTTTTCTAGTTAATGAATGTGATTTTGCACTGATTTTGTGTCGTATGATTGTAGGTTGTTATGAAGTGCAATTGGAGCTTTAAAGAGCATGATCGAGCAAGAAAAGATTGGATTTGGATTGAGGATTGGATCGAAACATACGAAGGCACAACGCGACGCCAGCTACAGCGCCCCGGGAGCGTTTTTGGACTTCCTATTTCGCCTAAGCTTTGGTGTAACTTATTACTAGGCCTTTGTAAACCCTATAAATACTCTTTTACTTAGTTTTTCATAGAAGTTCAGACTTTGGAGCAAGTTTTGGAGGAGAGGGGAGGAGCCCTATATGTCTTCTAACAAGTTCTTTCTCTTTTTCTCTTATTCTTCTCCTTAATTCTATAGTTTGTTCGTTCTAGGGTTAGAGTAAGTACATGAAGGTTGATGTTTGAAAGTTGATTTCTATATATTGATTTACCATTACGGATTGTTTATTCTTTCTTGATCATAATTGTTTGATTATTGAGGCCTGATAATTGAACACTATCTATGGTTTTTAGATTGAACTCGAAAGAGGGAATTTATGAACGCAAGAAGAAAGAGTAGAGCTAGATTGTGAACCCGGGCATCGGGGAACCAATTTGTGAGTAGGATAGACATATACTTGCTCGCCTAGCTTAACAAATCACAGAATTTGTTAATGCGTGCACGTGATTCAACCCATAGACATATAAGGATTGGAGTAGCTTGCATAGACCGTGAAGAATCGAAAGGTTTTCACGGGTACAATTAACCTGTTAGTTAGCAATCTAGGAAATTAAGAAGTAGAATCAACTGGATAACTCAACTAGATTGTTCGTAACTCTGATCCTGGACCGTTTCTGTTGATTGATAACAACCTAGAATTTGCTCTGTTACTTTATTTCAATTACTTGTTTTAATTACTGCATTTAGTTAGTAAAATCTCAACCATTAGAAAAAGATCCCTGAATAGTTCTTAGGAAATTGTTTGCTAGAATTCAGTCTGAATAGTCCTCGTGGGAACGATACTCTATTTATCACTTTATTACTTGTCGACCACGTATACTTGCGTGTGCGTTTGAGAGCAACAAGTTTTTGGCGCCGTTGCCGGGGACTAAATAATTGACTGTTTTCTTTTGAACAATTTATTATTTTCTATTCAGGTTTAATTTTTGTTTAGTCTAGTATTGTGTTACTTGTCTTATTATGGCATCTATTAATGAAAATTGGTCGAATGATGATTGCTCAAATTTTAATGATCTCTGTCTACTTTGCGGAGGAACCCACTTGTGGAAAAATTGTCCAACTCTTTCAACCCTACAAGACTGGTTATGTGAATTTTCTACCATCTTAGATTGGAATTTTTGTAAATTGTGTGGTGGTCGGTGGAATGATTGTCCTAACTGTCATGCTCCTTCCCCCAATAATTTTTGTGATGATTCTAATAATGTTTGTGAGTTTGACAAGAGCGATAAAGTGCAGGTTGTTAGCGAAACTTGGCTAATAGAGCAAGCCAAACTCTTAGAAGCTTACGGGGATTTCAGGAGTGAACTAACAAATATGACGAGGCAATTTATGGAAGAAAGAGTGGAGCTCGGACCAGAGATTGATCAATTTGGCTTGGCTATTCATGATCTAGAGGCAATTTGAGTGATATAATTGAGGTGTCTGATGCTCAATTATCAATTGTCGTGAATAGTAGATTTGAGATAGAAGAGCTTAGAAGCCAATTTGAGGAGCAAAAAGTAGAATTCCTACCATTCGACCTAATATTAGTTGATGATGCCGAAGTAGAGGAAATTACATTAGAGTCAAGTGAGGAAACAGAAAACATCATATTTGAGGACTCTAGTGTTTCTGCAAGTGAGGGTGTCAAAAGTTATGCAATTTTAGAATTGAAGCGCATTGGACCTCATTCCAATCATTTTTGTGTTTGGATGGTGACATGAAAATTGCGCCACCCGAGCCTATGAAGAAACCATGGGAGGAGGAACAAGGTGCCTACATTTTAAAGTTTGTGATGCCGAGGAGACAAAACGACATCCCTCACTTAAAAGCTAAGAAGTGTAAAATGCGACAATGGTTACTTAGTCCTTTTGTATTTTTGCCACCACCCCGATACATAGTCATAAGCTTGAGGCAAAGTTGGGGATTCAATTCATAAGTTCAAGGTGGAGGCAAAAGTGATGAAGTTGTCTTCGTCGTGCCGCAACGTTAAATCAAGCGCTTCATGGGAGGCAACCCAATTTGCTTGCTTTACTTTTATTTATTTTTATTATTATTTTTATGGTTGTATATTACTTTAGGTGATTCTTTGGATTTCAGGTTCATGTAATGTCGAGCTTAAGTGTGGGGTGTCCTCAACCCTGCCTAATATTGATGACCTATTGGGGGAGGTCTCAGTACCTCATACTATATGGAAGCTTGGAGGATGCTAGCACCAAGAACTAGAGCCTTCAGGGAAGTTCTTTTACCCCTTGTACTTTGTTTTTTGTTTTTTTTTTTGTCGCACCGAGAACACTGCTTGATTTTAAGTGTGGGGTGGGGAACTCTCCTTTACTTTTGAGGTTAGGGATGCATGTACCGTTAGGATTTTTTTCCTTTAACACTTGACTTTATTTTTATTTGTTTCTTGTTTCAATATATGACAAATAAAAAAAAATAGAAAACCAATGAAAAAATTCCAAAAAGATTTTTCTTTTAGTCTTTATTAGTGGTACATGTCATCCACCCTGTGGTTTTTCTTATGGACTCAGTTCTTTTCCACGGGGAGGCCTTTGAACCGGGTCGTTTTTATTTTTATTAGGCTTAGAGTAGTTAGTTGATAGATGGCCCTAGACGAATGGAATAGGTGGAATGCTAGGTGCCTTTGATTTGTTTGATACCGATGGACTTGAACTTGTTGCATGTGCTATTGGTGGTGTTTTTTGGTTTTAAATTGTGATGCATGCCTAGAAAAAAAATGGAACGACCCCCTTGAGATGCTTGAGTCCACTCACTTGACCTTGTTGTGAATCTTTGTGCATTAGTGCTTAATTTTCCACAAGTTACACTCTATTTGCTTGATTGAGAGTTGTGATGGAGCCTTTTTGTGTGGACTGTAGGCAATGTGTGTTGTGAGGCATATTCTTATTATACTCCATGTTTGCATATTGGTGTCTAGAACTTGCCCCGTGTGTGTGCAAAGCGAAATCCTAGGTTTGCTCTAGTCGGGAATTGATACATGCCTTCTTTTGATTTGCCTACCCTTATATATACACCTTGGACTTGATTGTTGTGATCTCTTTGATATTTTTGTTGGCACCCACACCCCAATCCTACCCACTTGTTCTAAATTGCTTTCTTTTGGCCCTTTACTCCTTAAGCACTTTAATTGATAATGTGATATTATTGTGGAGTCGTGGTTGAAATATTGGGAGGTTTTTTAGTGGAACCAATAAGGGGAATATGTAATAACTTGTGTAGTAGCTGTTTATGAGCATTGGCAAGGTTTGGAAAGAAGTGAATAGAAAAAGAAAAAAAAAAGAAAAGAAAAGAAAAAAAAAAAAAAGCAAAGTTGAAAAAAAAATTGGAAAAAGAAATAAAGAGAGAAGAATATCCATCCTTGCTAGTGTGTGCTTAAAAGAAAAAATGCTACTTGTTGAGAAGGTGTGTGTGAAAGTGTTGATTGGGTGGCTTTGATGAGACTTGTGCTTAAATTAATTGTGATGTATTAAAGTACCTAGGGAGGTAGTCACTATTATCCATATGTATCCTACCATCCCTTTAGCCTACATTACAACCTTTTTAAAGTCCTAGTTAATCTCGATTGGAGTGAGCTTACATTAGTAGAGTTCTACACTACGGGCAAGCCTATGGTACATCGTGTGTGACATGTGAGATTTTCATGAGAGTGAGTGAATTCTTTCTATGTTATTGTCCCCATTCTATTCTTGATATTCATGGTTGTGTGTGATATTTGGGGGACACTCTCTTGCTTTATTTTGGTGAGGGCACATGGTTTGCATGAAATAGGTGAAGTCGTGGCTTCTTGGTTGAGTAGATAGGGGTGACTTTGTGGGAGCATGGTTGCAATGAGTTGAGTTTGTGCATTTGAGTTGTCTTGGGGAGGTTGTTCTCATGTTTTGATGTTTGATAAATTGTTGGCATGTTTGTTGGACCTATAGTAGTCTTGTATGCATTTGTTCAATGGTCGGTATCAACCATAGTCATAGGCAGACCTATTCTACCTAGGTTGGGAAGTTATTTGAGATTGCTCGAGGGCAAGCAAAGGTTCAAGTGTGGGGTAGTGATGTTTGGCATTTATGCCTATAATTCCTTAATATTTCCTCACGGTTGAGTACTTTATTCGCACGTTTTCTAGTTAATGAATGTGATTTTGCACTGATTTTGTGTCGTATGATTGTAGGTTGTTATGAAGTGCAATTGGAGCTTTAAAGAGCATGATCGAGTAAGAAAAGATTGGATTTGGATTGAGGATTGGATCGAAACATACGAAGGCACAACGCGACGCCAGCTACAGCGCCCCTGGAGCGTTTTTGGACTTCCTATTTCGTCTAGGCTTAGGTGTAACTTATTACTAGGCCTTTGTAAACCCTATAAATACTCTTTTACTTAGTTTTTCATAGAAGTTCAGACTTTGGAGGAAGTTTTGGAGGAGAGGGGAGGAGCCCTATATGTCTTCTAACAAGTTCTTTCTCTTTTTCTCTTATTCTTCTCCTTAATTCTATAGTTTGTTCGTTCTAGGGTTAGAGTAAATACATGAAGGTTGATGTTTGAAAGTTGATTTCTATATATTGATTTACCATTACGGATTGTTTATTCTTTCTTGATCATAATTGTTTGATTATTGAGGCCTGATAATTGAACACTATCTATGGTTTTTAGATTGAACTCGAAAGAGGGAATTTATGAACGCAATAAGAAAGAGTAGAGCTAGATTGTGAACCCGGGCATCGGGGAACCAATTTGTGAGTAGGATAGACATATACTTGCTCGCCTAGCTTAACTAATCAAAGAATTCGTTAATGCGTGCACGTGATTCAACCCATAGACATATAGGGATTGGAGTAGCTTGCATAGACCGTGAAGAATCGAAAGGTTTTCATGGGTACAATTAACCTGTTAGTTAGCAATCTAGGAAATTAAGAAGTAGAATCAACTGGATAACTAAACTGGATTGTTCGTAACTCTGACCCTGGACCGTTTCTGTTGATTGATAACAACCTAGAATTTGCTCTGTTACTTGATCTCAATTACTTGTTTTAATTACTGCATTTAGTTAGTAAAATCTCAACCATTGGAAAAAGATCCCTGAATAGTTCTTAGGAAATTGTTTGCTAGAATTCAGTCTAAATAGCTCTCGTGGGAACGATACTCTACTTATCTCTTTATTACTTGTCGACCACGTATACTTGTATGTGCGTTAAGGAGCAACATTATCACATTAAATAGGAACAGTTCCTACATCAATACCAAAATCTTATAATTGTTGTTTTATCCACAACAATTGAGAACAACATGAGCCAGTTGCCACATACTCAGCTTCTGCAGTAGAAAGTGCCACTGAATTTTGTTTCTTGGTTCCCCATGAAACCAAAAATTCTCCAAGAAAATGTATCATACCTGAAGTACTTTTCCTATCCACAAGAAAACCTGCATAGTCAGCATCATTATACCCAACAAGATTAAAGTTTCCACCTTTTGGATATCAGAGTCCCAAGGAACCTGTTCCTTTCAGATACTTTAAAATTCTTTTAACAGCTTTCAAGTGTGATTTCGTAGGATCTGATTGAAATCTAGTACATAGACCGATACTAAACACAATATCAGGTCTACTAGAAGTTAGGTAAAGCAAAAAACCAATCGTGCCTCTATACAATTTTTGATCAACTGAATTACCATGTTCATCAAGTTCTAACTTAGTAGCGATGGCTATCGGTATTTCAATTTCCTTAACATTGTCCAATATTAAACCTTTTAAGTAATTCCTTAACATATTTTTGTTGGTGGATCATAGTTCCATTTGAGATTTGCTTGATTTGTAAACCCAAAAAGAAATTAAGTCCACCCATCATGCTCATCTCTAACTCACTCCCCATCAAAAATGCAAATTCCTTACTTAAATTTTGACAAGTAGCACCAAAGATTATGTCATAGACATAAATTTGAACAATTAAGAGATGTTTACCTTTTTCTTTCAAAAAATAGTGTTCTATTAGTTTTACCTCTTTTGTAGACATGGTGAAGTAGAAACTTAGACAATTGTTCATACCAGACCCTTGGTGCCTGCTTGAGTCCATACAAGGCTTTGTGTAACTTGTAAACATGTTCAGGGATTCATTCTTAAAACCTGGTGGCTGTTTGACATACATTTCTTCCTTCAAATAGCCATTCAGAAATGCATTCTTTACATACATCTGATATAGAGTCAAATCCATGTAAGTAGCAAAGGCTATAAGAAGTCTTATCGCTTCCAATCTTACAACTGGAGCAAAAAGTCTCATCATAATCAGTACCCTCCTCTTGACTATACCCCTCAATAACCAATCTGGCTTTATTTTTGGTCACTATACCATCCTCATCAAGTTTGTTCCTGAAAACCTATTTTGTTCCTATAATTGACATGTTCCTAGACTTGGGTTCCAGATGCCAAACTTTACTTCTTTGAAATTGATTCAACTCCTCCTGTATAGAATTGATCCAATCTGCATCCTTCAGTGCCTCTTTTATATTTTGGGTTCAGCAAGAGATAATAAGGCACACAAATTGTGATTCTTGACTGCAAATCTTGTTTGAATTCCAGCAGCTTTGTCTTAAATTATCTGATCCACAGGATGTGAACTTTGATATTTGTAAGGCTTCAGTACTAGTCCATCCTGTGGGTGTTCATGCTGAGGAATAGTTCCTGATGTAGTAGCATTTCCAGTTTAAGGGGTGGATGTAACACTTGCTTCCCTTGTCTCTGTGCTATCCTTTCTAGTTTCAGTTAGAGGAACTATTCCTTGTGATTCCTTTATTACTGATTCACTTGACGCAGATTGCATTTGTTGAGGAGCAGGTTCACCATACCTCAACATTCCAATTTCTTCATCCTCTTGTACCTGTTCTTGAGATAGATTGTCAGATTCATCAAACTTAACATACATGTTTTCTTCTATTTTCATAGTTTTCTTATTAAATATTCTATAAGACTTGCTATTTAATGAATAATCAACAAAGACTCCCTCATCACTTCTAGGATCAAATTTTCCTAGGGCATCTTTTCCATTACTGAAACGACCTCAGTTAGTCGTTTCGAAAGTTAGGACTCTGCTTGGAGTGCCGATAATTTTAAAAACTTTGTAATGTCCATTAGGACCTGTCTGTAAAATTTGAGCTAAATCAGACCTCGTTTGGTAGGCATTGGAAGAAGGTTTCAGTTTTTATTGTCGATAAATATTAAAAAGAGATTTTCGAGCTCAGTTTGGCGAATGAGCTCCGATTTGAAATCCGAAAGCGTCGTTAGGTTCGTATGATTATTTGTGAATTTTGTGAACTTTCGAAAGTGAATTTCGATGTTGTTCGGCTAGTTTTCGTTAAAATGCCGAAAGTTAAATAATTTGACTTTTTTATTTAAATTCGCATCTTGAGTTTCGGGAGTCCGATTTGAGATCCGTCTTCGCGAGTACACTATATATATTTTGTATAACTTATATGCAAAAGTTAGAATTATTTCGAATATCGTAGAGTACCGTTTTAATTTTTGTCGCGAAAAGAAAATTAAAAAAAAAAAAAAAGAGAAAGGAAAGAAATGAAAATAATGAAAGAGGCGGTGGGGGGGGGGGGGGGGGGTTCTTAGCATATAGAGGAAGCAATCAAAAAAGAAGAAAACGAGAACAGAGGAAACAAGAAACAAGAAAATACCGAAAAAAATGCCAGAAAATGAGAAAAGGGACCGGAAAAAAGTATAATTTTCACCCTGAAACATTCAGGTAACGATCCTAATATATTATTTGAATTTATTACGTGTGTTTGAATATATTTTAACGGTAAAACTTGAAATATTATACATCGTTTTAATAAGTTTAATTAATAGTTTAAAGGGCCAAATAGACCCCGATAACGAAATTGATTATATTCGTACTCAGTGAGTTATGGCCAACATATAATTATAATTTATTTGGGGTTTGGTTTTGTGACCTTAAACCCGATTGGGTATCAGGTTCCTAACCGGGTTACCCTAAGATGTGGGGAATGAAGCCTTTAGCCTTATTTGATATATTTTTCTGCTTATTGAATAGAGGGGGATCGTTTGGCAAGGAAACCAAAGGATAAAGCTGTTGTTGATTAGTCGTACTAACTTTTGGAAGAGGAAAGTGTGTAAGTGTTTGTATCCATTTCTTTGAAGGCCCTTGGCCTTGTGGATATTCTACCACGTGTTCCTTACGTGTGTAGCTGCCGATAGGCGTACTCATTACGCCTTAGCTTTGAATTTATATTGTATATTATGTGTTATGCCCTGTTGTCGGTATTGCATTGAGCATATGAGCATTGCACTCTGGTTTTGAGTATTGCATATACTTCCCGGTTGGCGATGAGAGTCCCGCACTGGTGAAGGGTCATTATTGTATATACTTTCCGGTAATCGATGAGAGTCCCGAGCTGGTGAAGGGTCATTATTGCATATACTTCTCGGTAATCGATGAGAGTTCCGAGTTGGTGAAAGGTCATCATTGCATCTACTTTCCGGTAATCGATGAGAGTCCCGAGCCGGTGAAGGGTCATCATTGGATATACTTCCCGGTAATCGATGAGCGTCCCGAGCCGGTGAAGGATCATCATTGCATATATTTCCTGGTAGACGATGAGAGTCCCGCGCCGGAGATAGGTATCAGGCATATGTGACTGCATTGCATCGTACCGCATACTGACTATTGTGTGTATTGTGTTGTGTTTTATATATGCGGTATGTATACTATGTGGTGGACATATCTCAGTTTGCCTATATATTTTTGGCTCGTATTCTGAGTTGCGGGATCGGGTTGCACGCCGAAACGGTATAAATATATGGATCGGGTTGCACGCCGCAACAGGATGAATATATGGATCGGGTTGCACGCCGCAACAGGATGTATTTCTGATTGTTGATATGTTCGGGATACCTATATGTTCTGGCTATCTTATGTTCCTGGTTGTTAATGTATTTATGATTCCATATGTGCTTCCAGTTATTACCTGGCTCTGTCTTTTTTATAATTTAAATAAGAGGAATTTGATTCATCTGTTTCTTTTCTCCATGGCTAGCTATCCTATTCTTTGAGGTGGCTAGTCTGCCCCACTTATTGAGTCCTTTTGACTCACCCTTGTTTGTTGTTTGTTTTTGTCTATCTATTTCGTTTCGGTAGGTTCGCTCCTTGATTGAGTTCGCCACGTTGTGAAGGCGTGAAGACGACTTCAGCTGTCAGAGTGAGCCAGCTTTTATTCTGGATGGCCACCAGTTTATTGGTTGTATTTCAGTTGCATTTTGCTCCCTTCAGGAGGTATTTGTCTTCTTTTGTACTCTTAGATGTCTAGTCCGGATAACCCTAAACCTAGTATGTTGGGTAGTAGCTGTAATTTCTTTTGTACAGCTTAGAGGTATCAATATGTCTGTGTTTTGTTTTAACTATTATCCTTATCTTTGAATTGTTATATTTATTTTCCTTATTTAATTAGTAAGGGTTCGCCCGACGGGTCAAGGGGAGGATGTCGGGTGCCCGCACGACCTAACCGGATTTCGGGTCGTGTCAATTACAATGAATGAAACATTTGCAACCAAAAGCCCTGAGATATGAGATATTTGTTTTTCTTCCTTTAAGCAACTCATAGAGGGTCTTTTCTAATAATGGTCTTGTCATGCTTCTATTAATCATATAGAAAGTAGTATTTATAACTTCAGCCCAAAAACTTTCTGGAAGGTTTCCAGATAACAACATGGTCCTAGCCATTTCTTCTAAGGTTCTATTTTTCCTTTCAAGTACTCCATTTTGTTGTGGAGTTCTAGGTGAAGAGAAATTTTGATCAATACCATTTTCAATATAGAAAGTGAAGAATATTTGATTTTCAAATTCAGTACCATGATATGACCTTATAGCAACAATATGACTATCTAGAGTTCTTTGAGTTTTCTTAGCAAAAATTGAAAATACATTAAGTACTTCTTCCTTAGATGCAAGAAAAATAGTCCAAGTAAATCTGGAGTAATCATTAACTAGCATCATAACATATTTCTTACCCCGACGGCTCATTGTTCTCCTCCTCTCATTTTAAAATTTTCATATTCAGCAAAGAGAAGTGTTCCTCTAAATCTTTTAACCAGGTTGGTTCCTTCATGAGCAACCTGCAATGCATCCCAAATTTGGTTCCCAGTAGAACAACCTTGAACTCTAGTATACTCATCAGGACCAACTCCACAGATGAGCCACTTTTTAGCTCTTGCATTCTTTTCTCATTGCCTTAAATCATCACCATTGCTTTCCTTTCTAGTTTTAGGAACATCCTTGCTTCAGCATCCTTCTTCATAGGAATTATAGGATCCTCAGCGATGATGTCCCATAATTTATAATCTTCAGCTTGAAGATAGTCTCTCATCCTCTCTTTCCCACAAGAGTAGTACTTACCATTGAACAATGGTGGCCTAACAGTGAACTGATCCTCAGCATTTCCCTGTGGTGCACTCATTCTAATCCTAAGGTATTAACCTCTTCAAGGACAACCTACTCTGATACCAATTGATATTTTCCAAGACACACCACTGTTAAGTTAAAGGAACAGTTTCTTCTATGTGTTCCTTTACTTTGTTAAGTGCGGAATAGATAAATAATAAGTAAATGAACACTGAATTTTAGTGTGGAAAAACTCCTATGACTTTGGATAAAAAAACGACCTACTCTTTCAAGTAGGATTTCAACATCACTATTTAAAAGATTCTGTTGGTTACAAGACTTCATTTTTACTAACTTAGGACTAACTATAATCCTATAGCGATCCCTTTCATAATCAGTGAAGTTTCTTCAAGTACCAGACTTGAAACATGAGTACTCTTACAGAACTTCGATTTAAGTAAATAGCACAACTCATTAGATCCTACTACAGATGAATTAAGACTGAGAACAAAAAGATTCAACCTAAGGAACAGGTTCTTCACTTAGTTCCCTATAGCTTAACGACTGCTCAAATACAATTTAGAATTACTTCAATGCTATAGCTCTAAACTCTGTGCATTTGTGTGTGCATTCAGCAGCTGAAATGCTTCTCAATTTATAGACTTGAAATCTGAGAAGTCTTGAGCAATTAGAACTCCAAATGCCTTCCAGTGTTTGAGTCCTAATTGAACTCCTTACTTGGATATACGAAATCATTTAGCCTATTTCAATCTTATGCAATCTTTTCTATCTCGTGCATCCCTACATAATTATCAAGATAAACATTAGATTTTCGGATAACAATTAATTTTTCGGCTCAATTGATTTTGCATATTTATTTTATCAGCTAGAATGACCCAAAGGAACATGTCCTTGGATCAGTTCCTTAGTCATCAGTCAAAAACTCCAAGCTTATCCAAGCTAACACTGGCCTTAGTATTGAACTGGCGAAGAGTGCCTCCAAACGTTTGGCCAGAGTTTCGGCCATGGCAAATGAATTTTGAACCGTCTGCTCCTCCTGCGCCTTGAGAAAGCTAGTGAAAGCTTCTTCAAACTTATTGTTGGCCCTAGCGGGGCTTCTATGTTGTAAGTCATCATGATCGCTGTCTTCTCGTATGGGCAGTGGTCCCTTAGACATATCCTTCACTTTCCCGTTAGGATTGCTAGGATCCTTTGTATCATTGTCAACTGCATGAGTCGTGTTGCATGGGAGAGCATAATCGCTGTTCGACATGGATCGCGTGATTCCTTCGTGAAAATTAACAATTGTCTGGGCCCTACGGTGGGTGCTAAACTGTTAAAGTCTAAAATTTTCAAATAGATTAAAAAGATAACTTTAGAAGCGGCCACAAGCAATAAAGTAAATACAAAAAAAAATAATATAGAAAGGCAACGAAATAGTGATTATATTCCTTGAGAATATGCTGATACTTGAGAGTCGCTTGATAATCAATATGATAAGGGAGAGGGGTATATATAGTTGTAAGTTTACCTAAATCCTAATTATGGTAAAATACTATATCTATAGGACGTGGGCCCGTTTACATAAGGCAATGATATTAAACAAATCCTAACTAGAAGACTGTAAACCTAAGGCGACGGGATGTGTGCCTTACGTCCTCGGGCACATGCCTGATGAACAGTCGTGGCTATGGGATGGGTGTATATCCTCAACACCTAATGACTTGCTGAGTAAGTCTAATTTCTTCCAGCAGGACTCGCATCCTCGTAATTATAGGTGTTATATTATTTTTCCCACACAGATTGCCTATAGAATTTTGGATCGTGACAATTAAATTGACAATCGCTGATTTATTTAGCTAAATATTAATCTCCAATGAACTCCAAAAGTTTCATGCTTGGCCCTTAGTATATTGTTATGGTCATTAAATAGTTGTTCTACAACTACTAATGTCTTAAAAAATAGGGGGAAGGGGCGGAAGTCTCAACAAAGGGGCCTAAACTATGCTTGTATATATCATAAGACCTAAGGGAAGAGTTGAAGAATTACCACAAATTGGAGATAGTTTTGTAAAGTTAAGAGAAATCTAATAAAAGAAGTTTGCAATGGGATTGGCTTGGGAAGGAGAGAAGAGAAGACATTAGGACAAGGATATGAGGAATGAGGCTTGTAGCAGGGGAAACATAGGTAAAGGAAGAAGTTCTATGTGATTTTTTAAACTTCATCGGTCTAACTTTTTCTTGACTTTTGCACAAGTTTTTTATTTTTTTTAAAAAAAAAGAATTTACTAGAGTTTTGTTGAAGTGTTGTCCCACATCGGAGCCAGAATGGCTCCAAGTAGTCATCCCTCTATGCACACAAAAAGCCGAATTAACCTGAGTTGGGTCTGGACATATGGAGGGAAGCTGCCCCCAGCACATGATGTTGTCCATGCTCCACAGGGTCTGATTCTCGGCGTGCAGGGGATGTTGAAGTGTTTTCCCACACCAGACGTGAGAAGGGCAAAAAAAACCCTATGTCTTCTCTCTCTGAGCTAGCCTTTGTAATAGAGTTAGACCAAGCCCAGTGGGTCCTAATCATAATGTTATCATGGTATTAGAGCCAGAATTACTCCAACTAGTTGTTCCATCCATGCACATATTGTGTCTAGATGTGCGGAGGGAATCCCTCAGCATATGATATTGTCTACAGTCCACGCATAATCATTGGGTCTGGGTCTGGGCGTGCGAGGTTAAAGTGTGGACAACACATTGAATGTGATTACGGCAAAAAAACCTATATAAGCCTTGAGCAATCATCCTACCTCTGAGCTAACTTTTGAAGTGGAGTTAGGTCCAAGCCTAATGGGTCCTAAATCAAATTTTGTTTAGTTCTTTCAATACATCCATGGTAACGAAGGAATGCATTTCAATGTACTAGTACAATAAAGAACAACTTATGTTACTTTAGTCTAAAGACCTTGAAATAGTCTTCAATAATGGTTAATGTAATCTCAAAACCTAGAGGTCTTGAAGGTTTTCCTTCAATCATGGCAAACAAGGGTGTATTAAAAGTAATTAACTCAGTAAACACAGTAACATACTTCCTACCTTTCTTTTCCATCCAAGCTAGTTATCCCTACCTTCTAGACAAAAAAAGTAAAATACTTCCTACCTTTCTTTTCAGACTGACATTGATGGTAGCCAAAGTGATTGACAAAAGATAAACCTCATCTATACTAGGTAATACTAGTTCTTACAAAATAGTATTGGTACATTTACCAGCATCGAGGAAAGCAACTATAGAAGCCTAAGAATAATCATGGGACAACTAAAGATAGATGTAATCCATATTGCTCCTTTAATATAATAAGCCTGGAATTCTACTACTTCTTAATATACCAAGCATGGGATGACCGTGGAGCGGTTGCAATTCCCTCATAGGATATCATGCTTTCCCTGGTTCCATGCTTTGATAAAGTGAGAAAATAGATCACGCGCAGCCTCAGATGAAAGATCTGAGAAGAACACAGTCTTCTTTTCTTTCAGCCAAGTAGAAAATTCATTGTTCTTTGAGAAATAATCATCTTTTGACAACTCCTCAAAAGTTGTTTTCCTAGGTCACAAGGTAAAGAAAAAACAAGTAAAAGACCAAAGATAGAGGTAAAAAGGGTAAGTAAAAATGGATATCCTATTAATCTTCAGAAAGGAGTCACGTGAAAGGAGGGGAAAATACTTGCTGCTACCGCTCTGAAAGTATAATCGATATTAACTATAAAACAATAATTGCTCCTCAAATCTGAACATATAATTCTTGTTTAATTTCCTTATTTTGTTTTATTGCTCTTTCAAATCACAGTATTTTAGGATCATATCATTTGGTAGCAAAGCTTGTATTAGTATTTGTTTTTAAAAATATTATCTAAGATTTTATTTATCAAATTTTATTTTATAAAAAAACTACATATTCAAAAATTTCAAAAATTGAGTCATAGCATTAGAGTTTCTTTGGATGAAATTTTCGTTGAAAGTTGTTGATTGTTGATAAGTTGTATTTGGAAGGAATAAAACAACAAACATCATTTGAAATTTCAATTTGAAAATTCAAAATCTAGGGTTCTTCAAGTTCTTGAATGAGAGCATTTGGATTTTCGATTTGGTATTGTTTTTTAAGAATAGAACATTGGGGTTCTTTAGCGAACTCATAAGGAGCATATATCTAAAATTTGGAGCAAAAATAAGCTGATTTGTGAAGATTCAAGTAAAGAAAATTTTCAGAAATTGGGTTCTTCATAAACCCAGAAGAACACGCGATCGTGCGCCTTCAGACGCGATCATGTACTCCTACTCCTTGATTATTCTTCACGGTCGCAACAGAGTAACACGCGAATGCGCAAGCCATTTGGTCCTTCTTTTTGGTCGTGCACTGTACACTACAATCGCACCCGACCAAACAACAGAGAGCTGAAAACAACCCCTAAACAGTTTCAAAACACCGAAACTCCATTTTCATCATTAAATAAAGTAAGTTTCTAGATTACACACAAAATCTCATCTAATTCTAAAATCGTTTCGTTTCAATTCAATTCAAGCTTTTCTCATTTTAACTTCTTTGACTTTCCAAATTCCTGTCTGTTAGCTTTAATTGTCTGTTCTTTGTTTACGTCAACTCCACTCTACCCTGAATTGGATTAACACGATTGTTAAAGATTGGATTGAGTGTGAAGAGAAACTTGAACTTTGCTACAAGAGGTAAAAGGCAAGTGTGGTGAGAACATTAGAGCGATCAAAAGCCAATCATTGAGTGTAAACACGAGTGGATTGTGTGCAACTAAATGATTGTAAACACCTAGGGAGTGAATTGGTGAGGACCTTTTCTTCAAACATTGTTTGTAGGTACCATGTCACAAAAGGAAGGTGAAACAAATACGGAAGCAAAAACCATGTTACAAGCCATAATGGCTCGAATGGATGGGTTGTTTGATGAGGTCAATAGTATCAAGGACACCATCACAGACCTAACTTATAAGACTAGGCTCTAGGAAATGGGAAAGCAAGTGATTGACACGCCTCCAACCGTTAGAGTGCGGGATGATGGACCTAGTAGGCTCTCTCATGCTAGTGGCTATTACTCTCACATGATTGTCCAAGATACTTACTTTCTGAATGTTACTCCTCAAGCAAAGGATCTTTCTCATAATCCTCCAAGGCATGACCCTCCAAGGTATGATCCTCCAAGGTGTGAAAATTTGACGCACCAACAATTGTGACGTAAATATGATGAAGAGTCTTATCATTCATTTGGTGATGATGACAAATACTATTCCAGTGGGAGCACAACAAAGAGGACATATGGGTCATGGTGGTCGTTTTGGAAGGGGATATCAGGGAGACCAATTCATGAAGAGAACCACTAAGGCTATGGTGGTCAAGGGGGATATTGGAGAGGTTATGATGATCAATACTATCAAGATCAACCTTCCATATTTCCAAAGAGGCAGTGATCCCAAAGATTATCTTGAGTGGGTGGTCAAAATGGAAAAGGATCTTCCAAACCAACAATGTGCAAGAAGCTACAAGTCAACTAGGTCATTACTCAATTTGAAGGCTATACTTCTACTTGGTGGGAATCAATACATAGTCAAAGGGAGACTCATTGAATACATAAGGATGGTGGGTGGATAGCATTGAAGACTATGATAGAAGATCGGTTTTTATCCAAGAACTATGATGAACAGTTGCTCACGAAGTTCTATACCTTCAGACAAGGAAGCAAAAGGGTCCCAGAGTACTTTGATGAGTTTGAAAAGACAAGGATAAGGGCAAAACATTTATGATGGGGATCGACTACTCATTCCAAGGTTTTATGGAGGTTTGAATCGAGACATTTCTTCTCCAATAGAATTGCACACATATGAGACCTTGTATGATGCTTTTAAGCGGCACTTAAGTTGGAGAGAGGGCTCAAGATGGACAAATCTTACAAACTAAAAGGCACCACTTCCAATTGGAGCAAAAGAAGAGACAATGTGAAATCCTCTTCACATTGGCACAAAGCAAAAGAACCAAGGCAAGAATACTAGAACTAAATTGACAAAGGCAAGCCCAAGGATGAACCAAAGGTGGGAGGTAGCAAAGCTAAATCCAAAAACTTGTCAATTAAATGTTTTAGATGTAATAACCGAGGACATATAATGAGGGATTGTACTAATCGGAGAGCCATTATTGCTTTGGCTAGTGGGGGTTATAAAATGGATGATAGTTATGGAGAGGAGAGAGATGATGATATGCCTTGTAAAAATGACTTTGATGGGGGAGAAGAAAGTGAGGATGTTGAAGATGACAACATTTTTTCTCTTGTTGTGAGGATGATAATGGG
Organism: Petunia secreta; assembly: GCA_029990175.1. NCBI lineage: Eukaryota > Viridiplantae > Streptophyta > Magnoliopsida > Solanales > Solanaceae > Petunia > Petunia secreta. The sequence goes on along the minus strand of JARKIP010000022.1, from coordinate 44,509,199 downwards.
GGTGAAAGTAAAGGAGGGTTTTGTATGATCCAAGGTACCATTTGTTCTCTTATAATTGATAGTGGAAGTTATGTTAATGTAGCAACTGCTTCTTTGATTGATCAACTCAAACTTTCCACTAGAAAACGCCAACAATCCTATAAGCTATAATGGGTGAATGAATGTGGGGAGTTGAAGGTGACCAAGCAAGCTTTGATCAAATTCAAAATTGGAACTACCAAGATGAAATATTGTTTGATATGATTCCAATTCAATCTTGTCACATTACTCTTGGTAGACCTTGGCAACATGATAGGATGGCAAAGCATGACGGCAAGACCAATAAGTATGCTTTGGAGTTGGAGGGAAAAAAGTATAGACTTAATCCATTGACTCTGGCTCAAATGAGTGAGGGTATAGGAAAATGAGAGAGTTGAAGGAAAAGAGGGAGAAAGAAAAGAAGGAGGGAGTTGACGGAAGTAAAAGAGTGGGAGCAACACACAAAAGAGTGAGGATACAAAAGCAAGATTGAGTTTATTTTTTTCAAGAAAATAGTGTAGGGATGAATTGGATGAGTGAATGCCCTTGATTCTTCTCATGCACAAAGATCATGTTTTCTTGCTAATGAAATAACCTCTTCTCTGCCTAACTCTGTTTCTTTTGTTTTGCAAGGGTATGAAGAAATCTTTCCCGAGGAGTTGCCTAGTGGGTTGCCACCACTAAGAGGCATTGAGTATCAAATTGACCTTTTTTCGGGTTCAGAATTACCCAACAAGGTTGCCTATAGAAGCAATATAGAGGCCACTAAGGAATTTCAAAGACAAGTGGAGGAGTTGTTTGAAAGAGGACTTATGAAAAAAAGCTTGAGTACAAGTGCAGTTCCAGTTATTCTAGTGCCAAAGAAAGATGGAACTTGGCGCATGTGTGTGGATTGTAGAGCTATCAACAAGATAACGGTAAAGTATAGTTATCATATCCCTAGGTTAGATGATATGCTTTATGAATTATGTGGTTCTTGTGTATTTTCAAAGCTCGGTTTGAGGAGTGGCTACCACCAAATCTTGATGAAACCGGGTTATGAGTGGAAGACGGCTTTCAAAACCAACGTTGGTCTTTATGAATGGTATCTCATGCCTTTTGGCTTGACCAATGGTCCTTCAACCTTTATGAGGTTGATGAATCATGTACTTAAGTCTTTCATTGGGAAATTTACTATAGTGTACTTTGATGACATTCTTATCTATAGCAAATCTCTTGATGAACATGTTAATCAATTGAATTTAGTGTTTAATGTCTTAAGAAAGGAGCAATTATTTGTTAACTTGAAAAAGTGTTCCTTTTGTGTTGATAAATTTGTATCCCTTGGCTTTGTGGTGAGTGCAAATGGTGTGGAATTTGATGAGACTAAAGTAGAGGCCACAAAGAATTGGTTCACTCCTAAAAGCATTGGTGATGTGAGAAGTTTTCATGGATTGGCTAGATTTTATACGAGATTTGTTAGGGGATTTAGTACCATAGCTGCACCATTCATCGAAGTTATAAGGAAGGATAATCCTTTTGTGTGTGAGAAAGAGTAAGAAAAAGCCTTTGTGAAGTCAAAAGAAGTTCTTAATTCTACACCTCTTCTTCAATTGCCTAACTTTGATAAAACCTTTGAAGTGACTGTGTTGCAAGTGGGTGGGAATTGAAGCCGTATTGATGCAAGATCTAAAGCCCATTGCCTATTTTAGTGAGAAACTTAAGAGGGCCACCGCCAAATACTCCACCTATGATAAGGAGTTGTATGCTTTGGTGAGGGCATTAGCTAATTAGAAACATTATCTTGGTAAAAGGAGTTTGTTATCAAAATCGACCACCAATCTTTGAAACATCTCAAAACCCAAGAGAAGTTGAATGTGAGACATGCTAAATGGGTAGAATTCCTTGAAACATTTCCTTATGTCATCCATTACAAGGAGGGTAAAGAAAATGTGGTGGCGGATGCTTTGTCAAGAAAAGTTGTGCTCCAATCAAAGAGACATGTGTTGTTGAATACCTTAGGGTCTAAGCTCATGTGTTTTGAAAGCATGAAAGAGATATATGCTAATAATCCAGACTTTGGAGAGCTCTTTGATACTTGTGAATTAGAATAAAGGGGAAGAAGGGTCACTATATTGTGTGGTAACGAGGAGCAAAGAGAAGATAAAGAGAAGAAGAGATTCCACAAATTTGAGGGGTTCTTGTTTATAAATGGCAAGTTGTGTGTGCCTAGTTCTTCTTGGAGGGATTTCTTTGTGATGGAGGCTCATGATGGAGGTTTGATGGGGTATTTTGGGATTGGAAAGACTATTGAGATCCTAAAAGAGCAATTTATTGGCCTAGAATGAAGGAAGACGTTGCTAGGGTATGTGACCAATGCTTGGAGTGCAAAAAAGCTAAGTCAAAACTACTTCTGATATGATCATAACTAGGATTAGGAAAATAACAAAAAAAAATAAATTGATAAAATCAAGACCCAATTTGAATTGATTTGGAATTAAGGAAGTGGTCTAGGGAAAAGTGGCCTAGTCAACCCCTTAAGAAAACAACCAAAAAGAACCTATACTGTTTAGTCCTCAATTGAATCAACATTCAATTGCAAACCAAGGGAAAAAAGTGCTCAAGCAACATACTTAGCCATTGTTCACTCACATTCATATTCATCATTAAAGTCTAACTAATGAATAAACGCTACATTAGGCTATTTATAGTAGCTAGATAATGATAATGATAAATGGACTAAAGAGCCCTAATGTTTATTCGTAGAATCTGCCAGTGCGCCTTTCATCGTGATCGTGCACATGGTCTCGCGATCGCGCTATGTATGCTAAGATATCCTCGCGACCACATTATGTCTTTCACGATTGCGGACTCTAATGGAGTCTTCATGCGCGAATGCGCTAATGGCATCACGATTGCGAAGCATATCCAGAAAATCCAGAATCCTACAGCCTTGCATTTTGCTCATTTGGCCATCATTTTGAATTGGCTCTTGCTTTCCATGCCCTCTTAAAATACTCCAAGCACCGGATGTCGAGCATGAACCCTCCATGGCTTAAAGTATCAATCCAGATCGCATCATTCGTTCCGTCTTCAAAGGAATTCGTCCTCGAATTTGTACCTTGCAAAACCATTACGAGAATAAGTACCAACTCAATAACTTTCCAAGAACTACTCAATAACGAGAATGGAACAACACTCACATACTCATGCTCAAAGTGCACATTCTTATGATATAGCCAAGTATCAAAATCAATCATAAAGAATATTTTTCCAATTCCAACATCAAAAACTTGGCTATAAAAGCAACAAGCAAGCTCATTCACTAAACAATCTTCATTTTTAGGCTCATTCAACTCATACCAAGCCTACATTGACAATTTATCACTGTTAACATTGGAGGCTCTAGCAAAATCTACTTTAAATGTATGCTCGAAACTAAGAATAGAGTAAGTAAACAAATTGACACTAAGGCTAGCATCTATCAATTTACCACCACTATCACTAGTGCCTCCGTCCTTCTTTAAGGAGCAATATTCATTTTTGGAGGACTTCCAAATATTGGACAAGCTTTCAACAAACATCTTAGGAGTTAGATTGCTAACATCCACACAATTATCACTCTTAAGCAAGTAACAAGAATCATTTTGAGCAAATAATGGATTGTTAATACTAAAAGCACCTTTCAACGCTTCATCTTGCTCATTTTCAACAAACAATGGATTTTCAAATAGTTTAAAACCTTGACACAAACCACCACCACAATCAAGAGTGCTGTCAAATGCTATCACATCAAGATCAAGCAACTCATTGGCAAATTTTTCAAACAAATGTGGAGTGTCAAAACTCAATTCATCATGTTCAAGCTCATCCATTTGTACATCACTAGTGTGGGACAATTCATACATACAAAATCCATCAAATTTCTTTTCACAAGTGTGTCCAACTAGTGTGTGCTCATAACCACTATCATCAATGCAAGATAAAGAATCATTAATTCCACAAAAAGTAAAGCTATCAACCATACTCAAGTCTCGATCAAACTCACCCAAAAGAATACAAGAGTTAAGTTTAGCTTTGTTACCTTGTAGCACATCTAAAGATTCTTACTTACCTTTGCTTTTCATAAGGAAGCTCACTTGTTCATTTAGAAACTTCACATTGGTCTCTTCTTTTTCATCCAACCATTGAACCACTTCCAAAGAAGGATTCCCGATTTTAGCTTCTTCAAGAGTACCTTCAAGAGACACAAAACAACTAGAGAAACAAGAAAGGTTAGAATTGTTAGAATAAGAAAAATCCTCACCCTCACTCTTTTGTTTTCCCTCTTTCTTTTCTCTCTTTTTATTTTCAAACTCCTCTCTCTTTTCTTGTGACTACTCACTTACTTCACTCAACTCAAGCTCTCCTTTTTCCTCTCTTGAGTTGTCACTTGTCACTCCCTTACTCCTCTCAATCTTTTTTCTCTCAAGTCCATTTGAATTGGGATATGTGCCAAGAATCCCTTTGGAAGGAGTAGGGATACTCTTGACCTCATCTTTCAAATTTTCTCCTTGAGAATCTTCATCCAACCTTTGCTTCACCCCTTTTGCCTTTGTCTTTCTTCCTTTTTCTAGTATTCCAAAATAAAATTCTTTGACTTTCATTGGAGGGGTGGCGCCAAGAATAAACTTTTGGTCCCGTAAAGTGAGAGGATGCTTTCAAAACTTCTCACTATACTTGGCATCTCTAGCAAGCTTCCATGGTTTTCTTAACAACAAGTGACAACCTTTTATGGGCATCACATCACATAGTACTTCATCATGATAATCACCAATTTTGAACTTTACCCACACTTATTGTGTAATGACCACAAACCCATTTCCATTCAACCAAGGCCCCTATAGGAAAAGGGATGACTACAAGTTTCCAACTTTAATTGCTCAACCAAAGAAACACTTGCAACATTAGTATGACTCTTATAATCAATGATCATAGCACAAGTAAGCCCTCCAACCTTTCAAATTGCGTGGAAGAAGTTCTTTTTTTCTTCCAAAAATTGCTCCACACAAACTTCATCACACTCATGGTTGTCTAGAAAATGATTCCGTTTAAACATAGTTCTCAAAGCATTGTTAGTCCAAGACAAATCACTTGTAGTACATGTAGCACCTTTTCCCACTTTAGGCCTCAAGTTGCCTTTCACATAATAATTAGAGACATTAAACCTTTTAGCACAATTAGAAGATGTAGACTCTCTTTCTCGCATGGATCAATTACCACTTCTCCTCAAACCGATAGAAAGACCACTACTACTCCCTCGTTTATTTTTAGGAACACAAAGAGAAGATGCAAATGAACAATCTCTATAATAAGCTTCACCATCAATTCTCTCTATGTCACTATCTACATTTTCATGTTCATCATAAGAAGAGTAAGTAGGAACATTGTACCTTGAAGTGTCACTATCATCATCTCCAAGACTAGACGCATAGGAGTTTTCTTGGTCACGTTCATGCTCATAGCCTCCACGAGCTTCATGATCACTATAGTGACTCGCTTCATCTTCATAAGAGCCATACTTCCCCGAATCATCACAGTAACTCCCACCATCATCGTAGGAACCATAGTCTCCACAATCATCGTAGCAATCCCCATCATTTTCATAGGATTCATAACCGCCACAATCATCATCAGAGGACATATTTGCAACAATAATAACAAAAAGACCTCACAAATTCACTCCCTCACGTGTATCACTCGATATATATTCACTTAATTTTCTTTACACTCGTGTATACACTCAAAGTCAATGGCTTTTGTGACAACACTCTAATGTTCTCACCACTCTTGCCTTTTTCCTCTCGTTGGCAAAGTCAAGTTGATTTTCGCACTCAATTTCGATTTGACAATCGAACTCAATCCAATTCGAGACGGGAAGGAATTATTGTGACAAGAAATGGACAATTAAAGCTAACAGACGGAATTTAGAAAAAATCAAAGAAAGGAAAGAACAAAGGCACGAAACGAATTTGGATTTGGATGAAATTTTGTGTGTAATCTAGAAACTTATTGTGTTAGATGATATGAAAGGGGTTTGGGTGATCTGAAACTGTTTCGGAGCTGTTCCGAGTAATCTGTAAAGTGGCTGATTTTTTGTTCACGCTATCGCGCGATGTCGGGCGCTATCGCAAAAAAGAATAAATCTTGTTCAGCGCTATCGCGAGAGTAGGCGCGCGATCACGAAGAGGAACTATTAACCCTGTGCTGTCGCTTCGTGATCGCGAAGAGCAATAATAAATAAGCCTGCGCAATTGCGACACTTCTCGCGCGATCGCGAAGAGCAAATTCTGGGTCTGATGCAGAACTTGAAACCCGAATTTCATAAAATTTTCTTTACTTGAATCTTCACAAACCAACATGTGTTTGCTCCAAATTTAAGATATAAGCTCCTTATATGTCCGTGAACAAACCCCAATGATCAATTCTTCAAGAACAACACCCAAAATGCAAAAGCCCCAAATCTTTGTTGAAGAACCCTAGATTTTGATTCTTCAAATTAACACCTCAAATGTTGTTTGTTGTACAATTCCTTCGAGAATCAGCTTCTAGAATCACCAATCAACAATTGGTAACAAATATTTCATCCAAAGGAAACCTAAACCTATGACTCAATTTTTTTTTTTTTTTTTTTTTGTGATTTTTCAGATTTGATAAACAAATTTGGGTTAGTGATTGTAAGAACAAACACTAATCCAGCTCTTATACCAAACGATATGATCCTAACTAGGATTAGAAAAATAATAAAAAAATAAATTGATAAAAGCAAGACCCAATTTGAATTGATTTGGAATTAAGAAAGTGGATTAGGGAAAAGTAGTCTAATCACTCCCTTATAACAACAACCAAAAAGAACCTATACTATTTAGTCCTCAATTGAATCAACATTCAATTGCAAACCAAGGAAATAAAGTGCTCAAGCAATATGCTTAGCCATTATTCACTCACATTCATATTCATCATCAAAGTCTAACTAATGAATAAATACTACATTAGGCTATTTATAGTAGCTCGATAATGACAATAATAAATGGATTAAAGAGCCCCTAATGTTTATTCTGAGAACCTTCCAGCTCGCCTTTCATCGCGATCGTGCACGTGGTCTAGCACCGCTGAGATATCCTCGCGACCTTGTTATGTCTTTCGCGATCGCGGACTCTGATTGAGTTTTTCTGTGCGAATGCGCTCATGGCATCGCGATCGTGAAGCATATCCAGAAAATCTAAATTCCAGAATCCTGCAGCCTTGCATTTTGCTCATTTGGCCATCCTTTTGAATTGGCTCTTGCTTTCCATGCCCTCTTAAAACACTCCAAGCTCCGGATGTCGAGCATGAACCCTCCACGGCTTAAAGTACCAATCTGGATCGCATCAACTTCCACATGGTTTGTACTCACCTCTTCCTATTCCTTTGGGTCCTTGGCTTGATATTTTTATTGATTTTGTACTTGGCTTACCTAGGACCAAAAGAGGAAAAGATAGCATCTTTATTATAGTTGATAAATTTACCAAAATGGCACATTTCATTCCTTATCATAAAAGTGATGATGCATCACATGTTACTAATTTGTTTGTTGAGCATGTACTTAAATTGCATGGAGTTTCTAGAACTATTGTTAGTGATAGGGATTCTAAATTCCTTACCTGCATTTGGAAAGAATGATGGGGGAGGCTTGGCACTAAATTGTTGTTTTTACCTCTTGTCACCCCCAAAATGATGGCCAAATCGAGGTCGTTAATAGAATTTTGGGAACCATGCTTAGGGCCTTGGTTAAAGGTAAGATTACATATTGGAAAAGATGATTTGTCATTGATTGAATTTGCATACAATAGAACCATACATAATTCTACTTACATGACTCCTTTTGGAGTTGCATACGGTTTTAACCCCCTAACCCTTTTGGATCTCACTAGTTTTTCTTAAGATGCGATTGTAAGTCAGATGCTAAAGCAAGGGCTTAAGAGATGAAGAAGCTTCATGAACAAGTGAGGAATCAATTTGAGAAGAAGAATCAAGAAGTTGCCAAGAAAGCCAGCAAAGGTAGAAGAAGATGATCTTTGAACCATGTGATTGGGTTTGGGTGCACTACCGAAAGGAAAGACTTCCAAACAAGAGAACAAGCAAGTTGATGTTAAGGGGAGATGGCCTTTTTCAAGTTCTTGAGAGCCTCAATGACAATACATACAAGATTGACTTGCCCAGTGACTATCAAGTGCACAACACCTTCAATATGTGCGACTTGTCTCTTTTTGAGCTTGATAATCAAGAAAATTCATGGACAAATTCTTTTCAAAAAAAGGAGAATGATGCAATCCGAGCCAGGACTAGACCATTACTAAGCCTCATTTGAATGTGGATGCCCCTAGATTTGTGCCAAAGTCTTTAGTACAGGTTGCTCCACATCCATGGTTTGGAAGTAAATTACCCACGGATAGTGAATTGCTTTCAAAAATATACTTGAACGATACTAAGGGAATTATTGAGCATCAAGTGACTTCAGAACAACAAGAAGCAGTTCAAGAAAATTATTTGTTAGAGGATGAGGATATTTTTGAAGAAGATGAGCTTGATGAAGTATCCACCGCTCACAATTTTAGTAAAGTGGCTAGAGAGGGTGATTTGTCTCCAAGGGCTATTCAAGACAAAGCTCCAAAGAAAAAAGTGAGGAAGGAGAGGCAACCTCTAGAGCCAACTAGAGTGCAACCCGCGTGGATTAAAAAATCAAAAACAAAAAATTTGAAGGCATGATGGATAGCATATACGATCAAGATAGAGTGCCACAAGTTTCATTTTATCAAATTACTATTTTAGGGCCATTTTTCATTTTTAATTTTATCACTTGTAAAAAGAAGTGTGGACTTTATAATTCCACTTTCCTTCTAATTGTTACATCTTCTGATTGTATTAGAATCATCATTTGTAATATCATCATAGAGTGTGTTATAAACTATGTGATGATCATAGAGTATTTGGTACTTACTAGTTCTTACTTTTTGCACTCATGCTAGGCGCGAGGTTCTTCACCTCGATAGAATGATGTAACGTATGGTTTGGCCCTCCTTACTTTGTATTTTCCTCTCTGAGGCTTTTCTTTTTATTATTTATAAAATTGGTCGCTAGGTGCACTGCCTAGTTGAGTCTTTGCCCAAAAAAAAAAAAAAAAAGATCCAGGGCTATACCCTTCACGAGAAGCCAAGCGAGAGAGTTGCAAGAGTTTCAACGCCTATTCATAAAACTGGAGCTACTGGAGCTGATTTTGGGTGATGCAAGGCCAGTTTGCACACTCTCTGTTTCTAGAGCTGAAAGTGTTTAGCATGATAGCGGTGAAGCCGGTGCGATCACAAAGGCAGAGATTCAAACCTGTGTGGCTGCGCATGAATAGAGCACGACATTACTAGAGAATTGTTAAGTTATGTCCTCTTCACGAACGCGCAACCTAGACGGCGTTCACGAAGCTTATTGGAAAACACAGCGCAGTCACGACAACTGCAGACGCGATAGCGCTAAGGACCATTTTAGCTTTCTACTTTAAGTTTAATCACTTTGTATTTCAGACCACTTTAGGGGTAATTAGGACATTTCATGTCATATTAGGAAGGCTACTATTTAAGCTTCCTTATGCTCATTTTCGAGGTTTAGACTTTGATGAATGTGTTAATGACTTGTGATAATTTGGCTAACATTATTGCTTAAGCATCTTAATCCCTTGATTTGCAGTTGGATTAATTCCAATTGAGGGTCAAATAGCATAGATGCTTGTTGGATTTTTTGTTATTAAGGAGGTGATTAGACCTCACCTCCTAATTATTGCCTTAACAAAATAGTGCCAAGGTTAAGAAATACATAAGCAGAGAACGGACTTTTTTCCCTATGAGATATGATTCGTAAAATCAGGTAAGGAAGAAGGGCCAACTCGGGAGGTTTATCAATAGTAAAAAGGACGCGTGAGAAACATCTTTTTTCAAATAAAAGCAAGAAGTAGGCGCTAACAAGAAGCATTCACCAACTTAGCCCGATGTTTATGGCTCTTGCTTTTATGCGTTTCGCCTGACTTCTTATCTGAAGCAATATCAGTGTGTCAATGTGTCTAACATACCTTCAAGCACCATATCAGTAATAAATAGGTAAACCATTCAATTTAAGGAAACACATTTTCCTATGTAGAGGAGACATATTTAAAAAAAATCAGAAATCTACATTTACTATAATAATCATAATAAATAATTGTTGTGGTATAAATCATAAAGCTACCAACAATATATCACCATGAGTCGCACATATTATTGAAGGGAAACCTAACAATTCAAGGAACAAAGATCAGGTCAGGAACACCAAGCAAAAATAGAGCTCCAGCCTTAAAACCTCGTCTTCATTGGAGGAGATCGCATAAATCCACCATATCATCACTAACAAGTCACAACTCTATCTGCTAGACTACTAGAACTCTATCATTATTGCAAAGATGAGCTTTCATTTAATAGTAAGAGCTCAGATTGTGATGTGTGGGTTAGGCGCAGCCACATACTAAAGCATTGCAGTTATGTGAAGATGGGTAGAAGACTGACCCATTTTTCACCGAGTTTCAACAATATATCACTGACCCTTGAAAATTTCTTGGCTATCAACCCCTACCCCCAAGTGCAACCTCCCTACCATAATGCAGTGACCCATCTCAACTTTAAAAAAGCATGCAGCGCAATTGAAAGCCTTTTTGTTACTAGTATAAGGTATCCTACTGTTTGGCTCACACTGGTACATCAGAGGCAGAGCTATGTAGGAGGGTGGGGGTACCACGGCACTTGATTGCCTCGTTCGAACCTGTGTATAATAAATGGTCTATATATTATTTGTGAAAAGTCAACCTTCGATGCCCAAGGATGCTAGTTCGATTTCACTTCTGTAAGAGTTTTAAATAATTCTGTGTTAGGACCTACACCGATTAGATAACACAATTGTAACTTCTTTTGCCTAATTTTTGTAGATTTTTTCTTTTAGTACTTTTTGCTGAACTTATTTTTCTTCCTTTTAATTGTAAGATTAAATGTACTCCTCCTTCATTATCAAAAACATATACTCCTCCTTCCTAACAAATTTTTCTCTTTCTTCCAAATCTTCTCTCTCTTTGAAGAACCTCCTTGCCCCCGCTCCCCCCTCCCCGGTCTCTTTTCTTCTTTATTTTTGCTTAAACTACTGGTCTTCCTATCATGCTATTACATTTTTTTCCTTTAATTAATTTGTCTAAATAAAAAATAAAAGATGAATAATCTGATTTGAAGCCAAAACTTGATCAAACGGACGTAGCGTTTATCATATTAGGAGAATGTAAATACCGACACGACTATAGTTAAAGCAGTGTGGCACCCGGTACCTCTAAATTCTGAATCCGCCCCTGGGATACCTAGACTACTCTCATAATGTTGTAGTTGAGTAAATAACAACATTCTCGATGAAAGACAGAACAAAGAACTCGGTTCCCAAGAAGGCGGCTTATCAGTGAGTATCCAATATTTCCAAAAGCAAACAAAACTATAAATATTTTTTCCTACTCATTATACTTGGGCGCGCAACAGTTGGGTACAAAACAAAAGTGATGATAAGATGACGAAAGCAGCTCGCAAATTTCATTTTTTTCATCTTTCTGAATGTGTTTATATTTGCAGCCTAATTTCTCTTTTAGTTTCTTAATGTGTGACATATCACAAAAACTTCATAAAAATACTAATTGAATTGGAAAGAAAAAGAAAACTGAGTCCTTTTCTCTTTTCAAACCATTATACTACTTACTATGCAGAAATAACCTAAACAAGAGCAGACCTACAAGCAAATTTCAGGTGCCCGTGCATTCACTGATTCGGCAAGGAGTGTATATGGTTGTATAGAAATTATTAAGGAAACATATATCACGGGGTGTGCTGTTGTTGTAGATAAAAAATACTCCGTTAACAAGCATTCATGAAACAACAAGTTTGATAGGTGATTTGGTTAATGGGTGGGTGCCGAAAGCTTTGCCACTTAAGGGTCAAGACTCAAGAGTTTAAATCTCACTTTCCAGTAAACTCTTCTAAAAGGCAAAAAAATTCTTCTTCTCAATTATTAAGCATCCACGAACTCAAAATCATGGGTCCTTCACTGGATAAACAGTATAACAACATCAAATTCTAAATAACAAATGATTTACAGCGCTAAAGAAAACAACTTTAAAAGCCAATTAAAGAACATAAACCCTTTAATTTCACATTAAAAATAAATAAAAAGAAGCTGAGCAAGTACCTTCACTGGAATAGCGTTTGGCTTTAAGTGAAGGATATAAACATGTATATATCACAATAATCTATACTAAATAGATTGTTTAAACATAAACCGAGAACTTACTTGTTGTTCTCGTAAGCGGAAGTAGTAGGATCTTGAACCGTGGCTGGAATTACTGGCCGCCGGTGGTTGTCACGTGCTTGACGGATCAACCCCTTTATCCACAGTCTAAACACTAGTTTATTTTAGAGAGAGATAGGAAGAGCTGTAGAGAAATCAGTGTGTTTATCTGAGCCTATTACTACTGTATTTATAACTGTATAATACAGTAGTTGTCCTCTTGTAGGACTCTATCAGGTAACTTATATTTTACCTGGATAGACATTAAGAGCACCCCTTTATGGGTGGACTCTTTATTCAGATAAATCCAACATCTCCCACTCACACATAATGGGAGTGCTCTTACAATATGAGAAACATATTCTCATCTCATCTCTACAAATATTCATACAGTGAAATAGACCGTGCGACCAGCATACTGTGAGAGCTACGTGCTATACATCTGTTAGGAGTATATAGCCTCTCGTCGAGCGCAAACCTGCAAGTAGATTATAAAGTATGCAATACCCTAGATCATATGAATCACATTTTGATATCCTCTCAAAATCTCAAATATCATTTTTATGTATTCACAATTATAACTCATAAGTTATAACTGGTGCACCTGTGAATACAAAATTAATGAGATTCCTTTAATGATCTTCCTCTTCTCACGATTCTCTTAACATTAGCTCAACTGCTTTTCTAGATATGTCCCGCCAGACCGCATCCATTTTCATGGTCTTTTGGAAACACACTAAGATAGCTAACATTAGACTAAGTCTCAAGTATCTGATCGGAGTTACTGAGGGTACATAATTTGAGCCAGCATAAAGGCCCTGGGTCTCACGCAACAGTAAGTTGAGATCAAACTTATGTTAACCCAAGGTCGACATTAGCACACATGGTATGAAACACGTGCTACAACATTTTTCTCCTTTCCTTAAGGAGCGTATGTCTTTATAAATAATGTTGTATAGATGAAATTCAGACACCATATGTATCTAAATTTGAGTTTCTTAAACTCACATCTAGCTCACTAAGTAGACTAGGTGAACATCCTTTCACCTTAATAACCTTATGTTATTATTTAAACGACTATATTGATTTTAAGCATATCGCTCTCAAATTATCCATTTGATAATTTTTCTTAAAATCAAGTCTCATCTCCACTTATCACTAAGATAAGGAGGCGGTTGCCTGTGTGAGAAGGCCAACCTCTTGTCTACCCGACATACTAAAATATAATTGAAGAATGTACTAAACACTCAATAAATCATGAATATGTATGTAAGTAAATCAACTTTATTGATTATCAAAGAACATAGTTTTGTGAACAACTGGAAAAACAAAGAATAATACAAAATCACTCAAAGTCTACGCAAGCCTTGAGACCTAGTGTGTTTCACAAATGCATCTCTAGCTAAAGGCTCGGTCAATGGGTCTGCTACCATATCTTCTGTAGATATTTTCACCAGGTTCAACCTCTTGCGTTTATACATGTCCCTTGCATAGTTATACTTGATATCTATGTGCTTAGTATCACAATGATGCTTAGCATTCTTGGTTGCATCAACTGCAGCCTTACTATCACAGTAGACCAACACTGGTTCATCATCAGTGTTACCCAACAAGCTTTTGAAGAGCCATTCAACCAAACAGCCTCTTTTGTTGCTTTTGACAGAGCCACATATTCGGCTTCCATCGTGGATAGTGCTACACATGATTGCTTCTTACTTTTCCATGATATGGCACCATTACTAAGTAAGAAGACGTATCCTGAGGTAGACTTCCTCTCGTCTAAATCTCCTCCATGATCAGCATCAGTGTATCCAACTAATCGCAAATATTTGCTGCCTTGATAGCAAAGCGCGTAGTCAGATGTTCCTCTCAGATATCTCATGATCCTCTTTACTGCTTGCCAATGTGCTGGACCTGGATCGGATTGATATCTACTTACCAAGCCAACTGCTTGACAAATATCAGGTCTAGTACACACCATAGCATACATTAGACATCCAGCTGCACTTCTATAAGGCACTCGCTTCATCTTTTCTGTCTCTTCAGGAGTCTGAGGACAAAAATGATTTCCCAAGTTATGGCCTTTGCTGATAGGAGTGTCAATTGGGTTGCTATTCTGCATATTAAATCGTTCAAGAATTTTCTTAATGTAATTCTCCTGAGAGAGATACAATAGTTTCTTAGGACGATCTCTTGAAATCTTGATTCCAAGAATATATGCAGCTTCACCCATATCTTTCATCTCAAATTGAGACGACAACCAGGCCTTTACCTCGTTTAATAACTCCTTATCATTTCCAGCTATAAGTATATCCATCGACATACAATGTCAGAATTACAAGCTTATTTCTTGATCTCTTGGTATAAACACAATGGTCTTCATCAACCATAGTAAAACCATTGGATATGATCACATTTTGAAAGTGTATATACCACTGCCTTGAAGATTGTTTGAGGCCATAAATAGACTTCATAAGTCTACAAACCTTTTGTTCGTGGCCTTTTTCAATGAAACATTCGGGTTGTTCCATATAAATTTCTTTATCTAATTCTCCATTGAGAAAGGAAGTCTTTACATCCATTTGATGTAATTCAAGATCTAAACTTGCGACTATAGCTAGAATCAGGCGAATTGAGTTAAATCGCACAACAGGTGAGAAAGTCTCTTCGTTGTCTATTCCTTCCTGTTGTGTATAACCTTTCGCCACCAGTCGAGCCTTATATCTCTCAACTGTGCCATCAGCCTTGAGCTTAATCTTGAGAACCCATTTGCTCCCAATAGCTCTGCGTCCTTTTGGGAGATCAACTAGTTCCCAGACTTTGTTAACTCTCATTGACTCCATTTCATCTTCCATTGCTTTTATCCATTTTTCCTTTGAAGGGCATGAGAGAGCCTCTTTTGCATTTTTAGGCTCGTTTTCTACTTGTAAGAACAACATAAAAAGTTCAGCACATTCGACATCAAATCGTCGGCGGGGAATCTTTTTACGTAAACCACGTCCTTTTTGTGATTCTTCTTCATTGTTCCCATTTGGATCAACGTTGCTCCTACTTGGATCAAGAACATCTATCCTGCTTCCACTTGGAACAAGATCAGTGACCATCTCACTCCCACTTGGAACAAGATCCATTTGGTCATTGTTTGATGTCAAATGATTACTTACATTCGCATCCGATGATGAAGGAGGTTGTTGATGTGAAACTAATTCATCATCTGTTAAATTTCTCCCACTCGAATGAAGTGATCTTTGTTGATCTTGATCCTCTATCTCAAACAAGGTTAGGTCTTGACCTACCTCTCCCTTTTTAGGAAACTCATCCTCTAAGAATGTGACATCTCGTGATTCAAACTCAGTTACGCTCCCACTGTCTTGCTGACCTATAAACACATAACCCTTAGAGGTTTCTGAGTATCTTATGAAAATACTCTTCTTTCCTCTCGGGCCTAATTTGCCATGTTTGTGTGAAGAATCATGTGTATAGGCAGCGCAACCCCAAGGTCTTAATACACTTAGGTTGGGTGCTCTTCCAGTCCACAACTCATATGGAGTGGTTGCAACTGATTTTGTAGGCACTCGGTTAAGTACATAGGTAGCCGTAAGCAATGCATCACCCCAATAACTAATTGGGAGGTTAGCTTGTGCCATCATTGACCTAACCATTTCTAGAAGCATCCTGTTTCTTCTTTCCGCAACACCATTTTGTTGTGGAGTATTTGGGATAGTCAACTGATGAATAATTCCCTTTCCATCACATAACTCGTTAAATTGAGTTGACAAGTACTCTCGACCTCGGTCAGTTCGAAGAACTTTTATCTTCTTGTCTAATTGATTTTCCACTAAGCTCATATAGCGTTGGAAACAACTTATTGCTTCTGATTTGTAGGAAATTAAATAGACATAACCGAAACGAGTGTAGTCATCTATAAATGTGATGAAATAGTACGCTCCATGCCTAGCCCTGACATTCATAGGCCCACAGATGTTCGAATGGACTAATTGCAAGGGATATTCAGCTCTAGTCGCTTTACCGAAGGGTTTTCTTACAGATTTTCCTGCTAGACAATTTTCACAAGTGGACAATTCCACATGTTCAATGCCAGTAAGCAAACCTTGTTTTGCTAACCTTTGCATTCTTTGCTGGCCAATATGACCAAGTCTAGCATGCCATATGTTTACATCACTATCATATTTATGTGAGGAAGCAAACATAGAAAAACTAGCATTATTATTAAATGAATCATAATCCAAATCCATAATAATAAAACCTCCGGTCACATGACCAAAACCAAACAAAGTTGAACCTAAAGTCAATTTGACAGAATTGTCATGGAAAAACAAGCTAAAGCCAAGCCTAAGCAAAACAATAACAGAAATAATATTCCTTCGAATTCCTGGAGCATAGAGGACATCATGTAGTAGTAGGTGTCGACCACCACGCAAGACTAACTTGCATGTACCTATCCCTTCAACAGCAACCTTATTGTTGTTGCCCACATAAATCCACTTTATTCCACGTGAAATACGCCGAAACTCCACAAAGGAATTGCGTTCCCTCGTTATGTGGTCCGTTACTCCCGAGTCTACAATCCACAAAGGATTAGATTCAGTAAAAAACGCTGAACTAGAAACACAAAGTTCACTAGTTTGAGTTTTGTGAAATACCTTTCTAGGAGGCTCAGAGCAATCCTTAGCATAGTGACCCTTTTTGTCACAGTTAAAGCATTTCACCTTTGCAACATTTACACGTTTGGGACGTTTGTTATTGCCTTGTTGTTCTGCCCTTGCTCTTTTAGCAGGCTGAGACTGAGTTGGTCCTGTTTTCTTAACCCAATTCTTCTTCTTAAAGCCACATTTGGCCTTAGAGGATGTTGCCATATGCAACTCAGCTGTTGGCTTAGCAGCCTCAAGCCGATCCTCTTCAAGCTCAAGAGATCTCCGGACATCTTCCAGAGTCTTGATTAGCTGATTGTGGGTCAAATGCATCTTCATATGATCCCAAGAATTAGGTAAGGACCGTATGACAGCTTGAACTTGTTGCTCATCGGTCAACACATGACCAGCGTCTTTTAACTCCCCAATCATGTTTGTCATAAACTGCATATGAGTTCTCACTGAATGTTCTGGGCGCTTCTTGTATGAGTCAAACTTGATTGTTAAGGATCGTAGCCTTTCAATAGAACAGGTACCAAACCTATTCTTCAAAGCAACCCAAAGACCCATAGCTCTTTGGTGATCCTTAAATTCCCTTAAGATATCATCATCTAAGGTGCTCAGCAAAGTAATGCGAGCCAAAGAGTCTTTCTTTTTCCAAGCGTCATAAGCCGCACGGTCACGCCTATGCTGAGCCGTGGTGCCTTCCTCAGGCTCATCCATGACGATGTTAATTGCCTCCAGAGCCTCTTGCTCTTCAAGCACATATTGGACTTTTAAGCTCCAAGTCTCATAGTTGTCACCATTGAGTTTCAACCCTTTGTTGAGCTCAGCAACAATGTTCTTAGCAGCAGTAGACATTCTTTTAACAAAATAAAAAAATATAGTGAGGATCTAAAGAAGGAATTTCTAAACGCAAGTACTATGTTCAACATACATATTCGGACAATAAGCTCTAAGTTGATTAAGTTAATAAACAAGTATATTAATAATGGAGTCAAAAGTTCACTATGTTCTCAGTCATCGTCCAAAAATTAAACACATGTAAATTAACCTAGTCAACTACTTAGCGTAATGTCTAATCATATTTTAAAACAACATTTTGTTTTGCATGATCTTATAATCTCACGTGGATCTAAGTTAAATAAATTAACTTAAATTTAAATTTAAACTTAAATTTTATTTAACATATTAAATAAAATAAGTTAAATATTAACTTATTAACATTTATTTAATCAGTAAAGTAGTAAATTTAATAAGGCTAATGTTAAACTAATTAACATTCAAATTTGTTAAACTAATTAACAAATAAATGTAATATTAAATCAATTAATATTTCTAGCATGTTAAACAAATTAACTATATTAAAATTAATGTTAAACTAATTAACATTATAAGCATATTTAAACTAAACTCATTAGCAAATCATGTAATTGTTAAACTAATTAACAAATATACCTAATGTTAAACAAATTAACATTCCTTGTAATTTGCTAAAGTAATCAACAAATATAGTTGTTTATGCAATTGGGATAATTAGCATTATGATTTTATCAAATATAAATACTAAATTTATATTTATATTAAAAATAAAGTATTCTAAAGATATTTAAAAAAATCAGAATTATCCCTTTAATATTTTACAAGTTTGGCCATTAGCCAAAAAAAATTAAAAGAGTACCATCTCTTAAAGGTTATCCCGAAATAGGGCATTTACCTAATTCTGTCTATAATCTACCAGCAAAGAAAGTGGGCTTGTAGCCCAATACTCATAATCTTCTAATGTTTAACAGGCTGCGTTATTATGATTTTTCAGTGGGCCTTTAGCCCATATTTATTAAATCAGCAAATATGTATATAACACATTTTGAAGAAAGCATGTAAAACTGGACCAATCCAATTCTTAAACAATACTATGTATTAGTTGGGCCTTTAGCCAATTTTAATTTAGAAAATATGTAGACCAACTAAAAGGAAAAACTTAACAGAACCTAATTCCACGTTCCTTCGTCATTGATTTTCTTCAGCCGTCATCAGTTGTAAAAAAAATTCTTCATTTTTCTTTCAAGTATATTTGGAAAGTAATAAGGATTAAAAAAGTAGTTTCTTCTTTCCTCTTCTCTTTACCATATCACCACCATTGTAGGAGCACCAAGCTCCCCTCATGAGTGGCCACCATTATAGCAGAACATTGCTCCAAAAAAAACTTTTATTTTTTTAGCAGTTTATACCGGCTGACATTGCTTTCCACGGAGTTTTCAACACGGTAGGTGGTTGTTAGGTGGTGCCGAGGCAGAAGAAGATTTTTAATGTTAACTGCCGCCCCTCGCCGGAGCCTTTTCCGGTGATTCATGGTGGTTCACAGCGGTGATTATAAGAAAACTGATTTCTTATGTACTTTTTCATTTTTTTATTTGTTTATTTCGCATTAGATTTGAAGATTAATTCAGATCTGGAAAAAAACTTGTTTGTATTATTTATTCACGTTAATCAAATTGACAACTACGTTCGTTTGACACTGTCTGGTAATTGCTATGAACACATGGAACCGAGCTATTTTTCTATTTTGTTCTCATAAAATAGAAAGTCAAAAAAACTGATGTAACCATCATAACCGTATGTATTCTAGACTCTCAGACAATAGAACAACTCTAATTTGTTAAACCAGAAAACCAGCCCATGAGCTCTGATACCAATGAAGGATATAAACATGTATATATCACAATAATCTATACTAAATAGATTGTTTAAACATAAACCGAGAACTTACTTGTTGTTCTCGTAAGCGGAAGCAGTAGGATCTTGAACCGTGGCTGGAATTACTGGCCGTCGGTGGTTGTCACGTGCTGGACGGATCAACCCCTTTATCCACAGTCTAAACACTAGTTTATTTTAGAGAGAGATAGGAAGAGCTGTAGAGAAATCAGTGTGTTTATCTGAGCCTATTACTACTGTATTTATAACTGTATAATACAGTAGTTGTCCTCTTGTAGGACTCTATCAGGTAACTTATATTTTACCTGGATAGACATTAAGAGCACCCCTTTATGGGTGGACTCTTTATTCAGATAAATCAAACATTAAGGGATTTGTGTTTATCCTTTCTAGTTTTCTCTTTGTTTTCTTCATCACCATTGACTTTTTGGCGTTTGATTTTTTATTCATTTGTTTTAAATTCGAAGCAAGCACACATTATAACCCCTTTTTAGAAAGTACTTGCAGGTATTGGAGACACAAGAAAAGGGGGAAACCTGGTGGAGAAGAAGGGGATCGGAACTTCTCTTATGCTTCTTCCTATCACTATCCATCTACTCGCACCTTTGATTCTACTTTGCAGCCAAAACAAATGTTGTGCTTTATGTGTTCATTTTTGTTTTATTTCAAGGTCCTTTGGTTGATGGGCTAGAAATACTAATTTTCATATTCCCTGAAATGTCTTGGTTTAGTGGACGGTTTACGGAAACAACTCTTCATTTTGATAGGGATAACGTCTGCGTATATTTTACTCTTTTTTGATAGGATTTTATTGGGTATATTTTTATTTTTAAATTTAAAATTGTGTATTTTGTTCATTGAACTAATAAGTATTATGACATTCTTTTTAGAACGAATTGAATATTAAATTTGTATTGCATTTTTCCTAGAATTAGTTAGTGGAATTAATAAATTCGGTATTAAGTTTATACCAAAAGTGGTATTATCATATGACGTTGGATTATAATCACGGAATAATAATGGGATTACAATTTTAGGAGATCATTGTTTATTAGTGCTGGTATTAAAACATACCGCATTTGCAAGGAGTCGAATAGTCTCAGTCACTCAAACTTTAAGGAAAAAAAAGAACGTTACTACTTTTCAGTTGAAACTGGAGGAATAAATCTAAAGTTTTGAGTGTGAATTCTTATAAAAAAAAATCCTAAAATTTGATTAAAAAGAATATTCATTTAATATTCTTCAAACCATGAGTATTCGTCAATCGGAAAGTAAAGTGTTAGACTAAATTTCACTTTAAAACTGCAAAAGGAATGGATCTGCATAAGAGCTTGTTTGGCTATGGTGCCAAAAACAACCTATTTTGAAAAGTATTTTTCAGATAAATACTTTTTAAAATAAGCAGTTTATTCTTGACCAACTCATTAGAAATACTTTTTTAAATAAATTGTGTTTGGATAACCTTTACAAAAAGTTCTTTTGAGTATCAAATTAAGAAAAAGTTAGTAGCAGGATTCATGATATGATTAATATTATTTAAATGTAGAAAAATAACTAAATTTTTTAATGAAATACTTAATTTAATTTTTTTATTTCAGTTAGTTTAAATTTAATAAAATAAATATATACCAACGTTTTTAATCAGGATGAATAAAGTTAAATCAAAAGAGGAAAACGGAAAACAAAACTTTTAATTATATTTGAGAGATAGAAAGGTAAGAAATAGTATAGTAAATAAATATTTGTGGTAAGGATATTTTTGTCTTAAAAAATCAATTATGCTTCTAGGAAGAAGAAAAAATTTATAACTTTTTCCCAATAACAGAAAAGTTGTTTCTGCTACTTTTTATTTTTTGCCAAACACCTCAAATTTCTTCAAAGTACTTTTTCCTTGAAATAATCACTTTTGCATTTCTAGAAACTTAACAAAAAATGCTAAAAAAACCCATCAAGTTTTCGACATAGGCAATGGTTCGCCTATTTAAACTCCAGAAGAGTGATTTAGCAAGAATGACCTCTATAAGTTTAATGAACAATTTTCGAATGAAACTATCCCTACTATACTTATAAGAGACTCGTGGTATCCCGTTGCTTATGCCTAAAAATTGCTCAATAGGTCAAACAGATGGAATTTATATAGGATCACAAGCATTATGATAAATATTACGGAAAAGTAAATAAACACAAAAAACTAAAGAAATTTTATTCCTTGAAAATGACTGAATTCTATGTGAATCGCTTGATGCCGAATATAAAGGGAGAGGATTTCTGTAGAATCCATGAATATTGAAGATAGAGAAGTATGATTCTTATAGAATTCTAGGATGTGAGTTACAATAGGGAGATTGGGATTTATAGGCTAAATTTTTCCCAAATCCTAACCCAAATAGGATTCTATTGTTGAGACCTATGGCCCATTACAAAGTAGATTAGGATTCCTACCCTAAAAAGGAGAAGAATTAGGGCGGTGGAATTTTACCCACATAGTCAGTCTCCCACTTGCTGAGTGCTGTCGTAAGCAGTCAGGAAGTGAAATGATATTCAGTGGCTCTTCGAGGTCTTCACTTGGCCTTGATGGGCTGATCAACAACTTGGCTCATCGGGTATTAGAAGTATACGCTTTGAGAGCTGTCTCGTTAAAAATCTTACAAGGAAAACTTAATGGGACAAAACCTTGTTAAAAGAAAAAGAGTGTAGCACGAATCTTGTTCCCTCTAATGTAGATATTACTTGACGTCTCGAAGACAATGTATTCTAATCTTGTAAGTAAGTTTTGCCTTGAATTTTGCTTCCCTTGTGATGTTTCCGTGAGCATGTATGCTTACACATGTACCCTTCAGCTCTCGTGGGAGTTAATCTGCAGTTCTAGGGCTGTAAGCTGAATCTTTGTCTTTAGGAGTCAAAGTGTCTATGTGAACCGAGTTCTGTTCTGTAAGCTACCATTGATAGTGTGTGCCCGTTGGCCGCGGAGGCGTGAGTGGCACATGAGGAGATGATGTGGAGTCCCTAGTCATGTGGGCCTAAGCAGACCAATCAGGAGAGCGACTTGGGCTCAAGTTCGTTACAGATTAGGTCGAGATGAGCCGCTGAACAAGATGACCTTGGCTAGGAAACCATGATGTGAAGATCCTTCGAAAGATTTGGTCGAGGAGCAGGGTAGTACACTGGATAACCCTCGAAGGGTGGATTCGCATTGAAATATCGGTATTTAAGGCTCGAGATCGAATCCCACAAGGAACACTCGAAATATAGTTGCTAAACTAACTAACTTATCTTATCAATTAAATTCGACAATTTATATTTTTATGATGGTTTCAATGTAACAACTAATTAACAATAAAGTAAATAGCAAAGTAGTAAGAAATAGACTAATTCAAGGATTTAGAAGCCTAAGATTGATCTAGTCAACTCCTACTCATGTGTTAGAAGTGGAACGATGCATTAATGAATTCGACTTGCTTCTTCCTATTGAACACTTGCTCCAAATTCATAACTATTTACTCTCGTGTAATAATTGTAACTTTTACTAACTAATTTCTCAGTTAATTAATGAAGATACGTAAGACTACAAGTATGGTTCACAATCGGATTCAATGGGCACGAATCACCTTTTTGACAACCTAAGTAATACCTTTATTTTAGGTTGTAATATTGCTAAGTCTTTAACCCTAACTCATGAATCTATCCTTAGATGCACAAGAATAAAGGGCATAATCAATTGGGAGCTCTACCAATCAATAGCATACAAATCATAAACCCTTAGATAGGAAGGTTAACAAGTTTCATTCATTAAAGCAATAATTCGTAACACATAAGTATTGGAGTGATTCAATCAACCCTAGAATGTGGTTTAGCCACTCATAGTCATGTTCAAATCAATAAAATGACTATAAGCATATAAAACCACAAGAATATGGATGAAGTGGATCCTTGAATTTTGATCTTCTCTCTTCCTTGCCTCCTTTTGATGTAGAATCAGTCAAAAGTTCTATTTTTGGGCCTTTTTAGGGCTTTTATATCGTCTCCATAGACTCACATAACTCGGGAATCCAAAATAAACCCGAAACCAACATATCAAGAAATTAAGCTTATCGCTCCGCGCAGCGCATTGCATGGCACGGTATGGTAGGGCTTTTTTTGCAGGTTTTCCAAAATTCAAATTCTCTGAAACTCGACCTTACCGCGTCGTGCTATACGGTGCTCAGCATGGCACGACATGCATATTTTACTACTCCTCCATTGTTTTATTATTTTTCATCCATGCCTTGGTTTCCGGTCAGGTCTCAGGCTTATACTCAGACTTCAAAACCCTTGATTTCACTAAATTTTGCTCTACAAACGCCTTATATTATCAACATTGTTCCTACTACATGAAACATACTAAATGAGAGATATGCAGTTCAAAGTACTGATAAATATTCCAAATAGAAGCATGAATATAAGGCGAAAGTATAGAAAATATAGTAATATCTTGCCTCGTATCAACACCCCACACTTAAACCTTTGCTCGTTCTCGAGAAACTTACACCTTGAACTCAAGACACATCAAAACCACTCACCTATGACTTGGGTTTATATAGGCACTTAACAAGTTGCATATGCACTAATCATCCTTTATTCGTACAAAATCCATGCCAAGATTATTTAAAAATAATCAAGTGCATCAAGTCAACCTCTCAATCCCAATCAACTCCAAACATACCCATAAGTCATGCAAGTCCTCCCTCTATTCAAGAGACTAATAATAGAACTCGCCTATCGTAAATCATGTGCCCTCACAATCAATTCAGAGTCTAATGAAGGAATTCACACAACAGAATGAACATGAACAAAAATTCACATAAAGATAAAACACTCACTCTCAGAAAAGAACTCACATGCAACATAAGTCGTACCATAAGCTTGCCCTTATTGTAGAACTCGGCTAATATCCATCTACTCATCTAAGATCAATTAGGACTTCTTTAGGCTATAATGTAGGCAATAGGACAGGTAGGATACATATAGGTAATAGTGACCATGCACCCCAAGCAATTTAATACACCACAGTTAATTCAAGCATTTTTCCTCTTAACCTATCTTTTTTTACTAGCGCAGAGTCAACCTTTGCCAACCTCCTTTTTTAAGCAAAGGTAGGAGCTAATGATAGGGACTACTCACTTTTTTTTTCTTTCTTTCAAACATAATCCTTTTGTTTTTCATATTTCAATTATTGCACAATATTTCAAGCTTTCACTTTCTTTTTTTTTTTTTTTTTTAATTTTTTAGTAAATCCCTCCAAATAATCCTCCTAAAGCACCTTTTGTCTTTCTCCAATAACCACAATTTTTCACTTCATTCACTAGCTTTTTAGGCTCATAAAACCACAAGTAAAACTCACAGGTATTTAGTACAACAAATAGAAATCCCAATGGCTGTCAAAGAAAAGACTACAGGCTCAAAAGGGTTAACTAAGGTCAAAATTCACTTATAAACATCTAACTTTTAGGCTTCAAAAAAATTGGCTATGAAAGGAATGTCTATATCACATCCTAATCGAGCAAACTTCTCATTTTGCTTTTTACACACACCGGAAAAGTTCACATCAAGTATGAAACATGGAGAAAACAAAATCCTCACTCACACATGGCACATAACCTACTCAAGACGACTCAATTCGCGCTCTTAAACAAAGCAAAGACAAGAAAACTCTCAAGCAAATCTAGAGTCAATCATGATCATAGGCTTCAACGGATGCACTCAATGTTTCTCAAGGCAAAATAGATTATGATAGAATATATGCATGAAGTTCACATACCTCAAATTAAGTATCTATATAAAATCAGTCAAAGTGGAGCCAAGACTATCCCATCCAGTTACTACACTCTAATCCTAAAACAAAATCTACCTGTACCCCATTCAAACTACTTCATTTGGAAAAGAATCGATGGACAAAAAAAATCAAAGGGGACTATTAGCACAAATAAGAAGAATCTACCACCCCACACTTAAAATCATGCCTGCTCTTATTGCTTTAAAAAATAAATTAAGGGTGATAGAGAAACTCCCTGGGGCTCTAAGCCCGAAGAACATCCTTGTGAGCTTTCTTAAGGCACGAGGTACTCAGAGTTTCCCTAATTAGGACTTCATCTTCAAGCATGATGGGTTTGTAGACACCCCACACTTAGACTCCAAACCAGTCGAAACCTACAAAACAAAGAATTCACCTAGTAATATCCTTCAAAAGATGATTTTTTTCTCTCTTTTTTATTTTACTTGTATACAATTACAATCATGGGTTGCCTCCCTAGAAGCGCCTTAGTTATATTCGTGGCACGACTTCAATCAGCTCAACTCATGGGCTCATCCAGGATCGCATGTATGCACACACAAACAATTCACATCATCATAATGTTCCTTCAGCAATTTACCAATATCAACCGCTATTTCTTCATCATAAAACTTCAATGTTATCTTCCCCTTGTCAACATCAATCACTTCTCTACCAATAGCCAAGAATGGACGGCCTAAGATAATTAAAAAATCTTTATCAACAGGCAGTCAAGAAACACAAAATCTATTCGAAACATGAAACTGCCCGCATGCACAAGTACATCCTCAACTATTCCAACAGGGTGCTTTTGTCTTCTCTCTGCCACGTGGATTTGGATTTGCACTAAAATCACATAAGGCCTACCAATTGTGAGATCACCAATAGAGTACGAGACTGTAAAATTACCAGGATCTTGCTTCTTTTTAGCTACAGGCTTTGTGATGACAACATTACACATCCTTATTCAACATTACCTCCTTTTGATGTATCATCGGTCAAAAGTTCTATTTTGAGCGTATTTTAGGGCTTTTATATCATCCTCATAGACTCGCATAACTCGAGAATCCAAAATAAACTCAGAACCAACATGTCAGAAAATTAAGCCTACCACAACGCACAGCATATTGCATGGCGCGGTAGGGCTTTTTCTGTAGGTTGAATAAAATTCCAATTCTCTAAAACTTGACCTTTTGCGTCGCGCTTGCGACAGGCTTATTTTACTGCTCCTCCATTGTTTTATTATTTTTCATTCACGCTTTGGTTTCCGGTCAAGTCTCAGGCTTTTACTCAGACTTCAAAACTCTTGATTTCACTAAATTTTGCTCTACGAATGCCTTATATCATCAAAATTGTTCCTACAACATGAAACACACTAAATGAGAGAAATTCAGTTTAGTAGAAGCATGAATATGAGGCAAAAGTATAGGAAATATAGTAATATCTAGCCTCGTATCACAGTGCTGTCAAGGAAGGAAGCCACTTTGATAGGAGTAAGGGACTTCTTCGCAAATGATACGCATATGTTGTGATCTCCTTTACTCGAACTCACTCTCTTGGCTCTGGCTGTTGATGATATATGTGTGTGCTGATGAGCGCTCAAAAGAACTGGATACAGTGACTTGAGCCATACGGCCCTTAGTTTGTCAGGTGATTGAGCGATTAGAGGCTCGACTTTGCTTCCGACTGGATTAATGCGTGTAGACATTACCCCTTTTATATTGACTTTGCGTTCAGTCCCCTGGGTCTGCTTGCATTGAATGTTGCCTCTAGCTAAGACAGTCTATGTGGCAATTTCTACACCTAATTCTTACGGAGAGTGTCTTTGCATTCGTTGAGAACATCTTGCACCCCCACAGAGCATTTGTGCTCGCGGAGAGCGTACTTGTATTTCTCCATTGAGGATATTTTTGAGCGTCTGTAGAAAGGAAGCTTTGAAGTTGCCCCAGTAGATGGCAGCTTGGTTGCACCAGTAGTTGGCGGCTTACTTGCACCGGCAGACAACGACTTGATTGCGCCTGTAGGTGATGGATTAATGGCACCAGCAGGTGATGGCTTAATTGCGCCAAAAGGTGACAGCTTAATTGCGCCAGCAGGTGGCGGCCTAACGTGTCTATTGAAGATGTATATGTGTATGCAAGAAGCAGCTTGTGAGTTGCACCAATCATTGGCGGCTTCAATTGTGTCAGTAGTAGACAACTTTTGCTTTATTCTAATGCTTAGAATGTTTGCATGTTTTGGGTGCCTTTCTGGGAATTTGTCTTTTAAAGATGTTTATGCATTTGTTGGCCGCTGTTTTATGCATCAGCAAGTGACGACTTAAGGTTAGGGCAAGGCTTGTGCCTGCAAAGGGATGACTTTAGCCCATTATATTCATCGGGGCATTTTTGCGTTCAAGCTAGAACAGTTGTGCTTGTCCACCCGAGTGCTTAAGTCTTTACTGGCACTATGCAGGCGGACGTCCCCACCGACATGTTGGTGTAGTTTTTGAATTGACGATTTCAACATACGATAATGCCTGGTGGCTTAACTAGAAATTATCTAGCTTTGAGTGAGTAGTTTACTCTACCCTGTAATGAAAAGTGCGTGTATTACTTTGACTCAAATATGGTCGGGGCTATGAATAATTGGATCATATATGGATCCGAATAAACTATTTATGATCAAAATAGCAGGTTTTACTGAATTGACAATTTCATTGCACGATTTCACTCGAAGGCTAGTTGAATTGACGAGTTCAACATACGATCTTGGGACGCTGGGTCCAAGAAGTGGGACATTTGGTCCCAGATTGCGTTGAGGGATGAGATGCCTTATATCGTGCTAATTATCTGACTTATCTAGCATATCTAGGCCTATCATACCTATCCTTTAGACAATATATGGTTGTCTTATTTGAAGAACCTGCCTGCCCGTTCACTAGTGGGTGGTAGGGCATTGAGGTTATTCTTTCAATCTTCCGTTTGGTTAGGAATTCCATGAATTTTTCTCCCAAGAATTGAGGCCTTTGCACGAATGTTGGTTCACTTTATTGTTATAATATTGCTTCTTCTGTCGTGGGGGTTGACCTGTAGTGCCGGAGCTGTAGGTCGGATCTTTGACTTTGAAGAAGAGATGGTGCATCTTCGTTAACAGAATAGTGTTCTGCGAGTCATTGCTGATAGCTTGCGTCCATCGGCTATGGAGATGATGAGGGTTAAGCAACCCGAACTTGAAGGCTGATCGCAGCACGGACGTGATTAGGGCAGAGCGAGCTGAGCATATCCGTGTGCTTGATGTGTCCCTTTAGGAGATGAATGTTGCTGAAGCAATAGTTGGGATTGCGAGCTGAGCTTCGGCTGGCAAATGAGCGGCTTGAGGATGTGAACCACCAAGCTGAGTGTATAACTATCCTGATGGCAAACCTCATTCCATGTTTTTGCCAAGTTCTCCTGCAATAGATGTTGGATCCAAAAGAAAGGGAAAAAAAAAGGGCATTGGGTCCGTAAGAAAATATAAATAAACTACTCAAAAAAGAATTTACCCAAGGGACATTATGTCCGAAATTAATCATTATCCAATCTCCTCCCCCCAGCATCCCGGTCAGTTGGAGAATGACTAGGATGCGTTTGGCCCTGAGGCTCAAAGGTCTTTGACTATCACTACCGAGGTTTCTCTTAGATCAGGGTCGTAGATGATTCTTTTTGTCTAATGGACCTTAAGGCATCTAGATAATGCTCTTTTCTTCTCTTTGTTCTTCGATGCTCTGTTGCTTCTTCGTGTGAAGGGCTGCGCCATCGGCTTCTTTTATTCCTTTCATCAGTCATATGTGGCTCGATCTGGAGCTTATGGTTGTATCGCTGATGTAGCGCGTCCCAGGTTTTCACTGGGTGCTCTTGCAAACTTTATTGCACCTCACGCGTGCCGTCGAAACTCGAGAATTCAAGCTCTTGCCGAAAGGCTGCCACAGCGATACTATCGGGCACTGGAGAAAGCTACATGCACTTTTAAAATCTCTCCAGGTAGTCTTCCAATAGTTCAGCAACATGATGACAGATCTCGAAGATATCTTTCATCCGCTTTTCTCTTTCACGAGAACCTGAGTGCGCCTTTTTGAAGAGGTCTTGCATCTGGGTGAACGATTTGATTGACTCAAAGAGCAGCTGAGTATTTCATGTGAGGGCCCCCTTCATCAAGGTTGAACCGAACCTTTTCACCAGGGTGGATTGCGTTTCTTCTTCTGAGATCTCATTACTCTTAATGGTCGTGTAGTATGCAGTGATGTGCTCGTTCGGATCGGTGATTGCATCATACTTAAGATTATCCGGCATGTGGAAGTGCTTAGGTACGCGAACTGGTGTAGCGCTCACCTTATATGCATGTTTGAAGAATTTTTGCTCATCTACGGTGGTAACTTTGGGTGGAGCACCAAGCACGTTACTGCTCACGTCATAGATGACTATTAACTCCTTAAGGATGTCCTGAATGACAGGTGTTCCTTCGATGCCTTGATTGTTGGCCGCTGCTGAGCTCCCTAGAGCGGTCTCCATGTTAATCTTCATCTAGAAATGAAGGCTGGTGAATCATTCACGGGCACAGGTCCTTGTGGGGATGCTAGCCTCTGGAACGAACCGGCAAAGAGTGCTTCCAAACGTTTGGCAAGGGTTTTGGCCATGGTGACCGAGCTCTGAGCTGTTTGCTCCTCCTGCACTTTGAGAAAGTTGGCATGGACATCTTCAAGGTTATTTCTAGCCCTAGTAGGGCTTCCATGCCGTGGATCATCATGATCATTTTTAATGGGGATTCGTCCCTTGGACGTATCCTTCTCCTCCCTGTTGGGATCGCTGGGAACCTTTTGAGGCGTCGTCAACTGCATAAGTTGTCTCATGTGGGAGACACAAAGACTATAGGCCGTGTGCCTTTTTTACTCTAGACGGTGACAAAAATTAATCTGAACTAGGAGACTGTAAACCCTAAGGTGTCAGGATTCATGCCTTACATCCCAAGGCCCGTGCCTGCTGAGCGGCCATGTACCTTCTGCGCCCGGTGACTTGTAAGCTAAATCTAGTCTTCTCTAGCTGGACTCGTATCCCCGTAATCATAGGTGGTGTATTTTTAGGGGATTGATGTCGGGTGCGGATTCTCGGAGTAATGCTTGCTAACACCCTGTCACAGTTTCAGCCATGTTAGCTGAGTTATGAGCCACTCTTCCTTCACGAAGGGCATCTTTTGACTGTCTGTCAATGTCACTGGGATCCTTAGAGACATTGTCGACCGCGATTACAGTGCTCTTGGGCATATCATGTTTGTCATTCAACATGGTCGCACTTTTCCTTCGTAAACACCTGCAATTGCCTGGGCCTCGTGGTGGGCACCAAACTCTTTATGCCTAAAAATTGCTCAATAGGTTAAACAGATAGAATTTATATAGGGTTACAAGCAATATGATAAATACGAAGGAAAAATAAATAAAAGCATAAAATTAAGATATCTTATTCTTTGAAAATGGGCGGATTCTTCAGAATCCGCTGGATGCCGAATATAAAGGAAGAGGATATCCGTACAATCCATGAATATTGAAAAGAAAAAAAAGAATTCTTATAGTCTTCCTTTTATATTGAAGAGAGAGAAGTATGATTCTTATAGAATTCCAGGATTGGAGTTACAATGGGGAGATTGGGGTATTTACAGGTCCCAAATTCTAACCCTAATAGGATTCTATTTGTGAGGCTTTTGGCCTATTACAAAGTAGATTAAGATTGCTACCCTACAAAAGAAGAAAAATTAGGGCGGTGGAATTTCGCCCACACACCCTTCCCTCAGTTTCTCCCTTCCACGATCCATTTCAGCAAACTTTAACCTTAAAAATCTCCATATTCCACATAACGAAGATTCAAAGGTGAATTTCTTAAAAATCATATTGATTGTCTGTAGATGTTTTATTAAATTATTTTGATTCGTATAAGTTCTTTCAGATTCTGTATAATTGCATATTAGATAAACTTAGCTGTGAATTTCGTTCATAATGATAAAAAAATAGTGTCGCAGAGCCAATAATTCACGTTATATCAATTATCAATTAATGACAATAGGCAATCCGACGAAAGGAAAAAAAATTATACTATATTCAATCTGAATTTTTGATATGAAATTTAGTTATAGAAATTAGAGTATTGTTGTCTAGTTGCAAGGCCAATAGTTTGTCCTACTTAGCTTGTAGAGAATCTTTATAAATAGTGACTAATGGGCAACACTTTTAGGCTTAGGTGAAAGGGCAAATGTTTTCCCTGCATTCACTTGCTATAACTTGTAGAGAAATCTTTAGAAGTTGTGCCTTGTAGGAAAAACTTGAAGCTCTGGTGCAAGAACAACTTGTAGAGAAAATCTACATGTTGTGCCTAATAGGTACTACTTTAATCTCTAGAATTCTGCTTTGTGGGCAAGACTTGAAGGTCTGGTGTAAGAACAACATGTAGAGAAACTTTACATTTTGTGCCTAATAGGAAGCACTTTAAGCTATGGTAGAGAATCTGCATTCACTTGGTATAACTTGTAGAGGATTCCCCTACAAGTCATCACTGGATGCCTATACTTTAAGGTCTGGTGTAGAGAACTCTCTACAACTTGTTGCCACTTAACCTCCACCTTTATGGGCAACACTTAACAATAGAATATTGATGTTTGCTTCTATATTGTTGATCTAAATGAAAATCTTAACTCGTTTTTCTATTTTATTACGTGCAACATTTGGATGGAAACAAATCGCATCTACATTGCTTACAATGGAATACGAAGTGCAAACAATAAGTATTTGAAACATGACACAAAATTAATCCTCGTGAGATTGTGTTACCTTTTATGCGGTTCCAAGGAAAATTTTAATGCACTCAACTGAAGAAATTTGAATAAGTCCACTTACTGTTCGCAATGGTTTACAAGAAGATCTTGGATGCAGACTTATCTCGGAAAAATTTCGTCGGTAGAAAATGAAAGCTTTTCATAAAGTATAAAGGAATTCATCACTATCCCATCGGATACATAAAGTTAGCTCGGCATGAGGGAAACAAAAAGATATGTTTCAAGATTAAAAAATTTCAAGAGTAGAATAAGATATTCGCAATGCAAAAGATTAGGACACAATAGAACGTGTTGTCTTTACATTCCAGTCCTCCATCCACATGTAAGAAGATACAGTATCAAAGTTGTTGCACGATTCATATTACATTTTAAATTTGAAGTTGCTTTAAATTTGTTAATGATACTTTTTGTTATGCGATAACCATTAACTATTTGTAATATCATTGTCGTTGCATAAATACATTCACTTCGGAATCATACTGTGACCCTGTTTTGCCTTGAAACCTTAGTAAATTTAAATTTGACCACTACTATTATACTATTTTTCTCTCCTCATCTAACTATTATAGGTTCAGTAAATATGGAAACCAAAGTAGAATAGAAACTTAAACATTGTGCTTCTATTACAAGCTATAAAAATATTCATCTAATTGGGTCATAAAAATTGTACATAGTATACTTTAGTTATTTATATTTAGTTATATTGTGTGAGGTTTTGTTTTAGAGAATAGTAAAATGTTGTATCGTTTATAGTTTAGAAAGTTATTTTTTTTATGTTGATGTTGACTCATTTAACTTGGATGTAAGTGATTCTTCCACATTTTACTATGTTTTTAGCATTTGACTGCTGGATAAAATGAAAACTGTTTGAATTAAACATGTACTTATAAATATGTCTATGCAGCCTTTGTTTAATGTATGTTTACGTCAGGAAATGGACTACTTTTCATTTAAATATATATATAATGACGGTCAAAAATCTCTAGATTCAAAATTGGAAAATAATTTAATTCTACTTTTTATTTTACCCTTAATGAGATGATTTAATTTATAGCCACAGAAATATTTATGACTCATTTTAAATCACAAGATTTAAAAATTTTTGTTTCTTTCTTAAACTTTATGTTGAGTCAAATTAAATAAATATATATGATTTTGAGCATGTGATATGTGAGCATTTTGCTTACAATGAACTCGCTTACACTTTTATCTTTAAATTCAAACGCAACCAATCAATAGAAAAAATAATGTGTTTGTGCATGGTTTCGAGTTTCTATAAAATATGGAAGTGAAAGAAGCCACAGGAAGTAAAACACCCAAGAAAAATGGAGTTTTTAGAAAAGCTGTAGAATCAGAGAAAGTGCGGCTGCCCAACTGTGGGGCGACCGGCCAAGTACAAGAAATGACTGTTTTAGGAAAAGGGGCCCCGGTCCAATCGATAATGTTTTAGCACACTCAAAGAAATGAATGTTGCACATCAAAATGGATGACGCCTAATGACATACTCCTTGAAAACAATCTTGATGCGGGGCAAGTCGAGCAACCATCCAAAAGCACCATCCAAGGCCAAGGAATGACTTATGCATTGGAACGCCATGGAACGGGAAGCATTAGAGACACATTTCAAGGCGTTTCAAGGAGCTGGAGAAGCAGGCGGACCGCCCACTTACTAGGCGGACCGCCTACCCAACTCTCTGAAGTTCTATAGGTGGTCCGCCCCTTAACAGAGATGGGGCGCCTACTCCCCACTGCAGGGCAACTAGGTGGGGCGGCTACTACACTAGGCGGGGCGCCTACTTTGCTGAAGAATGACGAAAATTCTAGTTTTTATCTTATGTAATTCCTATTATAGCGCTACGTGGCTTATGACTTTAGAATCTACTTAAGGGTACTTTAGGCCTTTCTTTAATGTCTAGGAGAGGCCTATAAATACTCCAATTAGCTTTTCATTTTACTTAGTTAGCTTTGATGAATGATTGAATGAACAATGTTCAAGAGATGAGTCTCTTTGAATGAAAACCTTTTGAGATGGTTTGAGTCTAACTAGTGGATTCTAGTTGATCCCCAAACCCCCCCCCCCCAATCATTCTACTTGCGAGTCCTTTGTCATCTCGAGGGGTTGCATAGTTGTAGGCGAATCTTGACACTGATACGAGGGTATCACGGAATGAGTTCTCCGTGGTTACCTTGTAGGGAGTTCGAGACAAGTCTCGCTCCCCTATCTTTTTATCGTGTTTATTTTTATCCTTATCATCTTGGTATCAGAGCAAGGCTCGGGTTTTGTTCCTACAAATCCCCGACCCTTGATTCTTCGTGCCTCGATTTCTATCTTTACTTTTCTTGTTGTTTTTATTGAAAAAAGAAAATCACAAAAAAATAGAAAAAGTTGAAAATACCAAAAATTTGGCATATCTTGTTCGTTGGACTGATTCTTGTTGTGATTGTTATTGGGGTATGTTTCTTATTAGAAACCCGTTATTTTGGTACCCAAAGCACATGATTTGGAGTTGTATTCCATGATTTGAAGATTGAAACCCTTTGAAAAATTTGAAAATTTGAAACCCTAGTTATGAAGATGATGAACATGGTGATTTGATTGTTATTTATTGGGGTTTGCTTAAAATCATTGGGGTTTGATCTTGCTTGACTGAAAACACATTTGGGTACCTTCGGATTGCTAAAACAATGTGTGATTTGTTGGATTTTTGGGTGCCAAAGGCAAGAAAAATATTGTTGAACTGTGCTGGAATTTGCAGTAGGCGGACCGCCCAAATAGTAGGTGGGGCGCCTACCCAACTCTCTAAAGTTCAGAGGCGGACCGCCCCTATAACTAGGCGGACCGCCCACTCTCCTCTGCAGTGAACTAGGCGGATCGCCCCTTTTGACTAGGTGGGGTGCCTGTTTTCCTGAGTTGGTGTTTCTGGTAGATTTTTGTAGGTTCTCTTATTTTGTTGTTTGCATTGCTTCTAATTAGTGCTATTAGAGTAAAATCCTACTTTATTGGCACTAATTACTTCGAGCTTTTTGGATCATCGTGCCTTAGAAAGGAGACTAGAATTCAAAGAAGACCCGTAGTATCATTTGACTCAAGTCCTCACTTGAAAGTGCTTATCGTCCAATCGAGTCCCATTAACTCCACTCACCCCGGAGTGAATTGGGCTTATGTAGTGAGTGATTGAGTTATGGTTCGTTGATCAACTACATGAAGCTTCTAGACTCAAACTTGAGTGAAATATCCACCACCACTAAAACGAGTGACCCGAGTGCTATACACGTGAGGGTGTGTGTGAGGTGATTTCACTAATGTTTTTTCTTCTCTTAGGTACAATGGCCAACGAAGGTCAAGATTTTGTAAAGGATTCCTTGGCTAATCTCCTTGCCAAGATGGATATCATGGGCAAAAAGATTGAAAATCTTGAGAAGGTGACCACAAGTCTCCAAGTTGAGACCATTGAAAGAAGGACCCCGAGTGTCCCTCTTGAATCCGGAGAAGGCACAAGTCATAGCACTCCTATGACTCCCGGACACTTTGTAGAGCTAACCAAGAAGTATGAGCAAAGGAAAGTTGAGGCTCTTCAAGAGTGTGTGTTGGGCAACACCCAACCCGTGGGCAATCCCCAAGGAAATGCTCCACTTCGAAAACCCGTGCGGAATATTCCACCTCTTGAGCAAATTGATGAAGTTCATGAAGGGGAGGAAGCCGAGTATGGAGATGAAGCCTGTGGGTATGATGTTCCTTATCAACCTAGGAGGCAAAGTAATTGGGGTCGAAATGTGGATAGGGGTAGAGGCCGAGGTCGAGGGCCACCCATGGGATATGATAGAGGGAATGCTAGAAGAGAATATGTTGCTCATGATGACCACTATGAAGGCCATCCGGAGCCTAACTATGGGGTACATGACAACAACAACAACCTTAATAGTGTCAAGCTTAATCTTCCATCCTTTAAGGGAACTTGTGATCCGGAGGCATACATGTAATGGGTACTACTCATGGAGAGGGTTTTTGACACAAATGAGATGATCGAGGAAAGAAAAGGTACCTATGCTATTTCTACCTTTGAGGCCTATGCTTCTACATGGTGGGAGTCCATGAAGAGGTATAGAAGAATGCTGAATTTGCATTTGAATGTGACTTGGGATGAATTGAAAGGGCTCATGAACACCAAGTACATAACTCCAAGGTATCGACAATAGCAACTCAAGAAGCTCTATGATCTAAAACAAGGTGTCAAAACGGTGTATGAGTACTTTGATGAGTTTGAGAAGACTCGGATGGCATTAGATACGGATACTGAAGGTGAAGAAGAAGCCATGATCCGTTTCAAGAATGGCTTGAGCTATGGTATAGCTTCTCAATTGAGGTTGCATCATTATCTATCACTTCAAGATATGTTTGAAGCCGCAATTGATGCCGAGGCTCGGCTTAAAGGAGAGAAGTTCAAAAGCAACACTCCTACCTCTACAAGAAAGCCAAAAGAGTAGAAGACTCCAAGTGCAAACTTTCCAAGTTCAAGTGCTAGCGAAGAAGTGAAGAAGCCATATGAGAAGACTACACCGCACTTGGAAGGTACTTCTAAAACTCGCTTGAGTAATCCTACTTCTACTTCTACTCAATGCTATAAGTGCAAGGGCTTTGGGAATATTGCTAAAGATTGCCCTACAAAACGAACCATGGCTGTGGTTGGTAATTTGGTATATGAGCAAGAAAGTGAGTCCGAAGGTGAGGGAGTAGAGGGGGATGAGGAAGTTGATTGTGAGGATGCCGTAGAGGAGGATGATGATCCTAAACTATTTTTGGTGGTTAGGAGGAGCTTGAGTACCATTTTCATGGAAGAGTAGGTGGAAAATGATCAAAGAGAAAACCTCTTTCATGCTAGATGTCATGTGATGGGGCAAGTGTGCTCAATGGTTGTTGATTGGGGGAGTTGTGCCAACATAGTGAGCCAATCCTTGATTTTCCAATTCAAAATTACCCACTCTAAAGCATCCAAAACCATATTGTTTACAATGGCTTAGTGAGTGTGGTGAAATAAAGGTGGTAAAGCAAGCGTTGCTTGAGTTTAGCATTGGGAACTATAAAGATAAGATCTTGTTTGATGTTGTCCCGATGCAAGCTTGCCATCTATTTTTTGGGAGACCATGTCAATATGATAGATGTGTTGTGCATGATGCTCGGACCAACTCCTACACGGTCAAGTACGATGGGAGAAAATATGTGCTTAGACCTTTGACTCCAAGGCAAGTAAGGGAAGACTACAAGCGAATGAAGGAGTTGAGGGAGGCGGCTAAAGCAAAGTCACCCATTGTACTTGAACCCGAGGCAAACAATCTCATTATCTTGCCATTGCATGATGAAAATGAGAGTCACTCCACTTCAAATGACAGAGAAAAGATAGAGAGAAGTGAGGGAGTGACCGGTGACAATCCAAGAGAGGAAAAATGAGGGGAATTGAGGATTGATGTGAGTGGATTATCACCACAAACTACACTTGACCATGAGGTAATATTGAGAGAGATGAGAGGTGAGGAAGGAAAAATTGAGAGTGAGAGCACCCATTGTTCTAACCCTTCTTTATCTTCTACCTTTTCTTGTGAAAGTTCATGTGTAGGTACAATTGAAGACAAGCCATTGGAGCCTCAACCATGTGCTTGGAAGGAAAGACAAGAGGAGAAAAGTTCTCAATGTGAGCTTCATGAGAGAGGAGTCGCATATGACACTTCAAGCCTTGTTAGTGATCAAGGAAGTACTACAAATGTAAGTGTTACTTCACCTTTTCATGAGCCTACTAGCTACTTGTCTTATGATGACTCAACACTAGTTGGTGTTTTTGATGCATCTAGTGATTATACCACTAGTGAAGAGTCTAGTTGTCAACTTGAGTGTGCTTGTGAAACACTAGTTGGGAGGGATGCTATGCCACATCATGATGTGAGCTCATTGTTCATTGAACCCCTCCCCAGTGTAGATCTGATAGTTGACAATGATTGTGACCTTTGCTATGACACACCACCAACCTTTGACAAAGGGGAAGATGAGATAGTTGATCATTCCCTTATTGATATGCTTCTATTTGGTGGACCAATGTGTTGTAGTAAAGATGGAATTGACCTTGAGGAGTCCAAATTGCATGAATTGGACAAGGTTGTCTGTGATGACTCCTCAAGTGAACCTAGTCTTGATAACTTGTCAATGGTTGATCATGATAATGAGATGCATGTTTTTACTAATCCATTATTTGAAGGCATCCTCATTAGTGGTAATGACTTGTATCGGACTAGGGTGGGAAGTCAAATGGAACCCCCATGGTGTGAAGGGTTCGACTCCTTAGGCAACCCATTGTTTGAGAATGTGGGTGAGGTAGATGGTTCTTTGAGTGACCCTACTATTGCTTGTTGGGGTTATGATGAAGAAGAATCCATCATCAATGCCTTCCTTGAGAGCTTGTCTTTTGAGAAGGGTTGCTTAGGTGATGAAATGGGAGGGGAAGAGGAATCCCTTGGTGTGAGTAAGTATACTCTAAAGAAGGGGAGTGGAGTGTTTGATCCTACTTGTAGGTTGGGCTATTTGACTCACTCCACTCCACATGTTGGTCACACCTCGAGGATACATTGGTGTGTTGATCTTGAGCTTAAGGTTCAAGGGGATTTTTATAGCTTGATCTTGCATTTTCCATGTCCCCATGACCTATTTGCTCATAATTGTGTTGAGTGCATGTTAATATATATCCAAGTACTTATTGTTCTCTTTGGAGACTTGCTATTTGTGCTTATTATTGATGCTTGGGTATACCACAAGAGTGTGTTTTCCATACTTTTTGCACTAAGCTACTTTCAAAGTAGGAAGTTTGCTTGTGTTTGCCTGTCGTTGCTTGCAGGTTCTAAGCTCCATGCTAAGGCAAGGAAGACCTTGGAAGAAGCCTACGTCAAAGTGACGATCAAGAAGAACAAAGAAGAAGAGTCTTAGCCACCCCGAGGAGTTGATGATGCCATGAGAGACCAAGCCTTAATTTCGAGGACGAAATCTTCTCAAGAAGGGGAGGAGTATGATGATGTGGGGCAAGTCGAGCAACCATCTAAAAGCACCATCCAAGGCCAAGGAAGGACTTATGCATTGGAATTCCATGGAACGGGAAGCATTAGAGACACATTTCGAGGCGTTTCAAGGAGCCGGAGAAGCAGGCGGACCGCCTACCCAACTCTTTGAAGTTCTATGGGCGGTCCGCCCCTTTACAGAGGCGGGGCGCCTACTACACTAGGCGGGGTGCCTACTTTGCTGAAGAATGACGGGAATTCTAGTTTTTATCCTATGTAATTTCTATTATAGCCCTACATGGCTTATGACTTTAGAATCTACTTAAGAGTACTTTAGGCCTTTCATTAATGTCTAGGAGAGGCCTATAAATACTCCAATTAGCCTTTCATTTTACTTAGTTAGCTTTGATGAATGATTGAATGAACAATGTTCAAGAGAAGATTCTCTTTGAATGAAAACCTTTTGAGATGGTTTGAGTCTAACTAGTGGATTCTAGTTGATCTCCAAACCCCCCCGATCATTCTACTTGCGAGTCCTTTGCCTTCTTGAGGGTAGTTGCATAGTTGTAGGTGAATCTTGACACCGATACGAGGGTATCACGGAACGAATTCTCTGTGGTTACCTTGTAGGGAGTTCGAGACAAGTCTCGCTCCCCTATCTTTTTATCGTGTTTATTTTGATCCTTTTCAAACCTAAGTAACAAGTGCTCAAAGGGAAACATGCCAAGGAAAATGCCACGACATGATCAAAGTTGAAAAGATAAAGCGGTCGCCAAATCACAAAGGCCAGCCGCCTAATCCTGAATGAAGAAGAAGAAGGCTCTAGCCCTTTCCGTCTTTTCCCTGTTTTGAAGATTTATTCTGAGGCAAATCAGTATCTGATTTTTCGACATATGATTTATTGTGCTACCATAGGAACCTTGAAATAGAGAGGAAAAGAGGTAATACAATGTCAAATGACTCTATTTACACCTATCTTTAGATGATAACAAAGTCTTTACGTAATACTTATTGGGAATATAACATAATTAACATGGATCCAAAGGATATTTGAAAACAACTTATCGCAGAGAATGTAATTAGTTACACTATCCTCATTAGAGACCACAACGCTGTATGGACCTAAACTGATTTAGAATCACAAATCGAATTTATGTTGTGAATACAAGAAATACTTAGTATCAAAGTCGAGACAATTCTAAGAATAAGCGAAAATGCAAGAGAATAATGTAATTTCAATATATATCAGTGAGTTCAAATTTTGCCAGAGTTTATGTAAGTATTTCTAAATGAATACCATGTGAAAACTAATACTATTTATAGACACAAAGGGCCTTGCCCACATTTTCTATGGCTGATCATGCCTATATCCACGTTCAGTATATCCTTTAGTGGAGTTAGTGGGCTGATGAGCCACTAAAATCGAGGTGTTCCACCGAGGGCCAAATGCAAGACCTCGTTGGTATGACCTTGCTGCTTGGTTGAAGGGAATACCGTCAAAGCATGGCTCATGACTCGCCTTCGATGTTGACCTCAGTGCTCGACTTCGGCGGTTCAATTGTTTGCTTCGATCTTTCTCCTTCGGAATATCAGTTCTACTGACCTCGATTGGTCGAACCGAAGTGTTGTCCGAGCATGTCGATTTTTACCCAATACAGATAGTCCCCCCACTCCTCGGGTGAGTGCCAGGGTCACCGAGGAGTGGAATGAATTTAAGCGGGAAGATGAGTGGCTCAACTCTATCCTAGAGTTTCAAAACATCGCAAGTCTTTTCGAATTATTGTTCCACATTACGTGGCGACTGTTCATTGGCCACCGAATGGTCACGCCGATTTATTTGCTTCCTCCAACGTTACAATCATCATTATTTTCCCACTTGCACATGTGTGCTACCTATAAATACATCATTTGGAGACTTTCTTCTCCATTGGACAACCAGCTGCAAATAGTAAAGAAAGAGAGAGAAAACTTTCTTTTCAGATAATTTGTCGACCCAATTGATCTTGATTTTGATCCTTCTTCCTGTGAGAAAACCCTTCCTTTAAATCCCATATCATTTCTGCTACAAACTCTGGGCAAGGATCTAGCGACTCTAGCGAGAGAGCTACGCGCTTTGCCGCCACGATTGCTAGCGGCGACTTTATCGCCACTGTGCCGGCGTTGCAGGTCATCGAGGCAGAAGGCGGTGGGGAGGCGATTTCAGTAGCTAGTGGTCCAAGGCGACGCAAGGCGAGGGCTGGTCGCAACAAGGCTGAAGTCATCTTTAACACTGATGTTGGTGGTGATGACCACAGCGAGAAGGGGGTGACGTTGAAGGCGACGATGTCATCGGTACCAAAGAGGTAGGTAGTCAAGCGGGCGAAGACGAAGCTAGCAAAGAGGCAAGTGGCTAAGTGGGCGAAGGCGAGGCCAACAAAGAGGGGTCCCAGACCGAAGCTGGCACCTCGAAGAAATCTAGGAAGAAAATTCTTCTCGACGGAGATAGACCCTCGGTTAGTCATCCCTTCGAACTTCAGTAATGATAAGGACCTCAAAGTCCAAATTGAGTCTGATGCCCAAAAGGGTAAGAAAAGACACATACCAGTGATGTCACCCCGAGTGTGATAGCCGAGGACTTAATTGAGATTGTTCGGGCAGATTGCCGTTGAGGACCCGAGGTGGAAATAAGGGTTCCAGCCTCGGATGTGGCTGCTTCCACTCATGTTCTAGGGTATTCTTCGGTTTTCACATATCCTTTCACCATAGGTTTTGGTTTTCCAGTTCACCCCATAATCGACATGTTTTGTCGATCTTACAATTTATGTTTGGCTCAATCGGGCCTCGGAGTTTGGAGGGTTGTCCAGGCCCTCGAGTACTTAAGTAGGTTAGCTAAGTTGCCCTTCACCTTCCAAGTCTGATCTCCCTCTACAATCCATACTTTCACAAAGCCGGGGTGATGGCACTCTTACCCCAACTTACGCCGTTTTGAGCAAGAATGAAGACCACGGTGACCGAGGTTGGAATGACCGCTATGTGCTCATCCCAACGAGCCTATTATCAGCTGAACCCAGTTTTTCCGAAGAGTGGAATGCCCAACGTAAGTGTTCTTACCCTCTTCCTGCCTTCGGTCATTGTGATTTACTCTTACCTATTTTCATGTTTGTGACACGCAGCCAACAGGGTCCCCGTCAACCCACCGGGGGATTTACTCGAGCGGGTGACCAAGGTAATGAAACAAAAGGATCGTCCTCTTCGGCAGGTGGATGATCTTAGCTGCTTTGAAGGAGAATCGATGGTCATGCAAGAGGCATGGTAAGTTATTCACCGATGTTCAAAATTTCCTAGTGATCGTTTCAAATTATTGCTTCTTGACATTTTCTTTTTCCTTTACCACTTAGGTTTTTCCAACAAGGCCGTTAACGATACCGAAGAGGAGGAGGACGAAACCGAGGAGAAGAGAATAAAGAAAAGAAAGGAAAAAAGGAGAAGAAAGTTCATGACGCCAACGAAGGCGTCAATCAGATGGCAAGTTTAGCGAGGCGACTCGACGAAGAGAAGAAATCCAAAGGCTCACCAGGCCAAGGGACTTCGAAAGGTGATGATATCTCTCTAGGTCGATTTACATGTATTCAAACTTCTACTTCATCCCATATTTATGAGGTTGCTCCCCTTCCTTCCCCAGGCTCTAAGAGGAAGAGAGCTTAATCGAAGAAGGCCACCAAGGGGAAAGGACCTCGGATTGAAGAAGCTGCCGCCCCTGCTTCCGAGGTGGCGATTGAGAGGCGATGCGGCCTTATTGATGAGCCCAGTGATGAAGAGGTCCGTATAGCTTCTCCCGAGGTAGCTCCAGAGCCAGTTCCCGAGGTCCCTAGGAAGACCGAGGTGATAAATATTGAGGAGTTTGACCAAGAGGCTGCCAAGCGGAAAGGAAAAGCTAAGGCGAGTGAAGGCTTGGTTAAAGGCATAGTCAATGCTTCTCGAAGCTCGGCTAAGGCTTCGGATGCTGCACCTCGGGCTTTGGAAATTTCTCCCGAGGCCAATCTATTGGATCCCACCAATGAGGACATCGCTGCCATCGATGTTTTGCTCGGGTCTACTGAAGCTCGCGCCCTTCGCAATCTTAGCCCTATGAGCTTGATGGGCGTTTCAGCCACCTCTGCTCTTCACGTAATTTTCCCCACATTCTTATTCGTGCAACTTATCCTTTCTTTGTCCTTGATGCTAAAATTTTGATCTTGTGCAGAGCTTGGTCCTCGCGTTGTAGGCTATTCACCTAGAACGCGACCGAGCGGAGCAAATTCAAGCGGCGACCTCTGCCTGGGGAGAGCAAAAGAGGGGGTTTTTGGATAGAATCGCCGAGCTGGAAGCTCAATTCGCTGCTTTGAACGAAGACTTGAGGCGCGCTAACGAAGCTGTAGCTAAGGCCGAGGCTGATTTACACGGGGTTCTGGAGTCTTCCGAGGCAAGGGTTTTGGCCGTTACGAATGAGTTCGTTAGCGAGCGTTCGAGGCTGAGCTTGGAAGCTGAGCGGCTCGAAGCTGAACTCTTTCGCGCCAGAGCCGAGGTGTTGGAGGCAGGTGAGAAATGCCGTGGCAAGTTAGAAGAATACAACACCAAGCTTGTTGGGTTGCAAAGCCAGGTAGATCAAGTGCCTGCTCTTCGGGGTAAAGTTTCAAAGCTTCTGGGGAGAATTGCCTATCTCAATTAGTAGGCTGAAG
This sequence comes from Petunia secreta, assembly GCA_029990175.1. NCBI lineage: Eukaryota > Viridiplantae > Streptophyta > Magnoliopsida > Solanales > Solanaceae > Petunia > Petunia secreta. The sequence goes on along the minus strand of JARKIP010000022.1, from coordinate 44,465,049 downwards.
TCAAAGCCACAAGGGCGAAGTTTGAAGAGGCCTGGGCTATTGTTAAGACTAGGTCTGACACGCTCAAGCAAGTCCAAGCTGGCGCAGATCGTGCTCGAAGAGGAAATAGTCAAGGCTAGGGACGCTGCTGCCGATGCCCAAAAAATAGTAGATGATCTTCCCTCGAGTGAGGATTCGGATGATGGTGAGTCCGAGGACGATGAGGAGGGCGAGAGCGTCGAAGAGGGGAATCCTTAGGGGGGATAGTTCCCTAACTTAACTTATTTGTTCATCCTCTGTATTTTTGTTTTTGTTTAGGCCCTCGGGCTTCTTGATGTACATAAAACATTATAGCCTTCGGCTTTTCAATGAATGACTTCGTATTTTATGTTTTAAGTGAGCTTTGTTTTGCCTCTTGAAATACTTTGAGCCGAACACTTAAAGTAATGTGCTTGCAAGTCTTAGTTGTAAATAATCGATGCGAACTTAGAACGACGTCTCGTTCTCAAGTCAATGCATATAGGATATAACTTCGGTAAGTAAGATCATAGAAACAAAGAGATATTGAATCAAGTTTATTTCATTGATGATACCAACGAGCCGCAATCGGCTTTTACATAAGGCCTAGTCTAAGTAGAACTTAGGCGCAAAAACAAGTCGATAACATGCCAGTATCGGGTGTATTTACAAAGTGCTAATCTATCTCCTGGGCGTCAGTCCCCTGTTGCTGAGTAGATAGACTTCGGTTGGGAGGCTCGGTGTTAACCTCGGTTGCAACCCGCCTCTCACTCGCCCCCAGTGTTCAGGTTTGAATCTTGATGAAAATCCGAGCACTGGAGATCGTCTTATCCGCTTCCTGAAAAGGTCAAGCAAAATAAAAAAGGAGCAAGTTAGCATATTTCGACCGAAGCCCTTGGAGCATTTCTCGGCTCGAGCTGTAGGTGAATTTTAAATGATCAAGGAATGTTTACCTCAATTTCAAAAGTAGTACCACTTCACATTGGAGATGTTCCAATTCAAAGGTTCGGGTTTGCCTTGTAGATCTTCGATTTGATAAGATCCCTTTCCAACAATTGCTTTAACTCTGTAAGGCCCTTCCCAATTTGCAATGAGTTTTCCCTCATTCTTTTCCTTCGTCAACTGATTCGAAGCCTTTAACGCATAATCGCAAACTTTGAAGTCCTTAAGTTTGGCCTTCCCGTTGAGATATGCCTCGATTTGCCTTTTCTGTGCTACTAATCAAACCAAAGCCAACACTCTTTTCTCCTCGAGCAGATCCAACTCTATGCGCATGGCTTGTTGATTGGCATCCTCGGTGGTGTGAGCATACCGAAGACTTGGTTAGCCCGCTTCCACGGGGATAAGTGAATCCATGCCATAAGCGAGGGAAAATGGGGTTTCAGCGGTGCTGTTTTTCTCCGTTGTTCGGATAGCCCACAACACACCTGGTAACTCTTCGGGCCAAGGACCTTTTTTCTCATCAAGCCTCTTCTTGAGACTTTCAATTATCACTCTGTTTGAGAATTCGGCTTGTCCATTGGCACTTGGATGGTAGGGGGTCGACGCTATTCTTTTTATTCCCCATTGTTTGAAGAAATTAGTGATAGCCGCTCCCATGAACTGTGGACCGTTGTCACAAGTGATCTCCCTTGGGACATCGAACCTGTAGATGATTTTTTATTTGATAAAATCAATTACCTTCTTTTGTTTTATCTCGGTGAGAGCTCCTGCCTCCACCCATTTTGTGAAGTAATCGGTTAAAACAAGACGGTAAGGGGCCAACGATATCCATCCCCCACTTCATGAAGGGCCACGGTGACACAACCAAATGCAAGGGTTCGGCTTGCTGATGAATCATTCGGGTGTGGCATTGAAACTTATCACATTTTTTACGAAGGCTTTTGCATCTACGTTGATAGTGGGCCAATAGTACCCAGCTCGAAGCAATTTGCGCACCAAGGATTTTCCCCCCAAGTGGTTGCCACACTCGCCTTCGTGTACTTCTGCCATCACATATATAGCCTCATCTGGACCCAAGCATTTGGCCATCGGGCCGCTGTACAATCTTCTATACAGATTTTCCCCATCATTGAATACGAGGCCGCTTGAGTCCTTAACTTTTTTGCCTCTCTCTTGTCTTGGGGGAGAGTCCCCGTGTCGAAATAAGAGATAAACTTACTCCACCAATCTCATTTGTGGTCCACCGAGTTGACTTCCAATTTCATTTCTCTCATTTGTGTTAGCAACCGAACCACTAAATCAGTCCCCGAGTGTGCCTCGTTAACCGCCGAACCCAAGTTTGCCAAGGCATCGGCTTCGGTATTCTCCTCCCGAGGTATTTGTTTGATTTGCCATTCTTGGAATTGAGCCAAGATTCTTTGTGCTCGGTTCAAGAATTGCTGCATTCTGGGCTCACGAGCCGTATATTCACCGAGCACTTGGTTTACCACCAGTTGTGAATCACATCTTAATTCAATTCTTTCGACCCCATCTCTTTGGCTAACTCTAAGCCTGCTAAGGCCGCTTCGTATTCGGCCTCGTTGTTGGTCACCTTTTTAAATCGAACTGAGTGTCTGATTTTCTCCCCGGTGGGTGCTTTCAGCACTATGCCTAATCCCGAACCCTTAGAATTAGTCGCCCCATCGGTGTAGAGTACCCACAATCCCGAAGTCGATCCCTTCGACGTCGAGTTCTCTTTTTCAGCTTCGGGTAGGATCCCAACACTAAAATCAGCCACGAAGTCAGCCAATACTTCGGATTTAATGGTCGTTCGGGGTTTATAGGTGATATCATACTCACTTAACTCTACTGCCCATTTAGATAACCTCCCCGACACCTCCAGTTTGTGAAATATACTTCTTAAGGGGAAGGTGGTAACTACTGCTATTGGATGACACTGAAAATAGGGTCGTAGTTTCCGAGCAGTAACAATTAAAGCAAGTGCTAGTTTCTCCCAATGAGGATACCTGGTTTCAGCATCGAGGAGTGTCTTGGTCATATGGTAGATAGGTTGTTGCTTGCCATCTTTTTCCCGAACCAGCACAGCACTAACTGACACCCCGGATACAGCCAAGTAAACTAGCAAAGTTTCACCATCTTTTGGCTTGGCAGGTAATGACGCGTTAGCCAGATAACATTTCAACTCCCTTAGCGCTTCTTTACACTCCGGTGTCCACTCGAAGTTATTATTCTTCCTTAAAACTGAGAAAATTTTGTGGCATCGCTCTGAAGACCTCGAGATAAATCTACTCAAGGCAGCGACTCGGCCAGTTAAACGTTGAACTTCCTTCACCCCGGTTAATTCCTCGGGGATTTCTTCAATGGCTTTGATCTTGTCTGGGTTAGCTTCGATTCCCCGTTCAGAGACTATGAATCCCAAAAATTTGCCCAACCCCACACCGAAAGGCACACTTTTCGGGATTCAACTTCATGCCATATTGCCTCAGAATAGCGAAAGCTTCTCTCAAATGGTTTAAATGATCTTCCATCCGAATAGACTTGATTAGCATATCGTCTATGTAAACCTTCATAGACTTTCCAATGTAATCTTTGAACATGCGGCACACCAGTCATTGGTATGTCGCCACAACATTCTTCAAACCGAAGGGCATTACTTTGTAGCAAAAGGTGCCTCGGTCAGTGATGAACGAGGTCTTTTCTTCATCCTTCGGATCCATGAGAATTTGGTTATACCCCGAATAGGCATCCAAGAAGGTTAATAGTTTGTGTCCAGCCGTGGAGTCTATTAACCTGTCTATCGGTGGCAATGGATAGGAATCTTTGGGGGCAATCCTTGTTTAGATCAGTGTAATCTACACACATCCTCCACTTGCCGTTCTTTTTGGGAGCAACGACGACATTAGCCAGCCATTCGGAGTATTTCACCTCTCTTATGAATCCATTCTCTTGCAGCTTCATAGTTATATTTTTGATTGCTTTCTTTTTTACCCCGGCGTGTGGTATCTTCTTTTGTTTCACTAGAGTTAATTGGGGATCCACATTCAATTTATAAGTCATGATCTCCGGATCAATACCGATCATATCTGAATGGGACCAAGCAAAGCAATCTCTGTTGGACTTCAAGACTTCGATGATAGCTTTCTTCGACTCTGGGTTCAACTCTGAGCAGACAAACACTTTCCTCTCTAGAAAATCTCTCGATAACATGAAAGATTCCAGCTCCTCTATGGCGGAGTCCTCGGCTTTTTTCTTCCGAGGTCCTTGAATGCACACCGGGATCTTCTCTACTTCTCCTCGGGGTCATCTTGGGAACTTGACTCTCCCTCTTCGTTCGACCCCGGTTGCATTGGTTGCTATTTCTTTGGTCCAGTCGGGACGACTCTACTCTTTAGCGCAACCGAATAGCACTCTCTCGCTACTCGTTGCTCTCCTTTAATCGATCGAACTCCCCATGGGGTAGAGAATTTGATCACTTGATGAAGAGTGGATGGAACAGCCTTCATGGAGTGAATCCATGGTCTACCGAGGATCACATTATACGCCATGTCCTCGGGTAGAACTTGAAACAGTGTTTCCTTGCAAACTCCTTCGGCGATTGTTTGAGTGTGATTTCACCTAATGTCTTCTCGGTGGAATTGTTGAAGCCAGTCAACACAGTTGCCTTAGGGATAACCTCTCCCTTCAACCACATCTTTTTTATGGCCCCGTAGCCGATTATGTTGACCGAGCTACCGGGGTCAATCAGGACTCGTTTGATATCCGAGTAATTTATTCTCAACATGATGACCAAAGCGTCGTGATGAGGGAACATCATCCCAAGCCTCCAACTCGAGTTCTTTTCTCCATGGTGATTGACAGCGTTGCAAACTTCTTAGCAGCTGTAAAATTCACGCCATTCACCTCTGACCCTCCCCCCCTCCCGGTGATGACATTCACAACTCTCTCGGGGGGTGGCGCCCGAGGTGGTTGTCCATCACCTCGGTTCTTTGTGTAGTTTTCCTTCCTCTTATCAGTGAGGAATTCAGCTAACTTACCTTTCTTCAATAAGTTTGCCACCTCGAGGCGTAATGCTTTGCAGTCTTCGGTGCGGTGGCCATAATATGCATGAAACTCGCAGTGTAGATTTTGGTCCCTTTTGTCGTCAGGGGTTCTCATGTCCTTTTGTATTCTCACCCCGCCTGTCCCCTTCACTATTGACCAGCTCCGAGGTCAATATGTTGAAGTCGTAATCAGGGATATGGGGTAACTCCTTATTCTTTGAGACCAGAGCTGGGCTCAAGGAGCTCCTTCGGTTCGTATTGGGAAAAACCTTTCCGCCGAGTCGTTGGCTCACATGCGAATTTCCAAACAAGTTTCCAAGCGAATTACCAAGCCTTTAACTAACAGGCAGCCTCTATGAGGTATATGGTTCATACCTCCCCTTCGAGTTTCCTCACGGCGCCTCGGCACGCTATGAGGATTCGCTTCGGTTCTTGTAGTTGTGACTTCAGCCATTATTTTTTCACTCGGCTTCCTCCAGCCTTATCTTGGTGTACGCCCTATTGTGCAAATCATCCCATTTCAAGGTTTGATATTGCTGGAGCTCTTTTCGCAACTCAGCAGCGGCCTCAGAGTTGCGAACATTGATGCACTTCTCAAACGCCATGATGGCCAAAGTGTCATCCATGGGAGGTAACTCCATGCGTTCGGCATGAAAGCACTTGAGGAAGTCTTTGAGTGGCTTACCGAGCCGTTGTTTGACGTCGAATATATCCTCCTTCCTTTGGAGGATTTTCTGCGCCCCGGTATGAGCTTTAATGAATGTGTTAACCAGCTCCTGGAAAGTGGAAATCGACCCCGATGGTAGATACATGTACCAACGTAGTATCCCTTCTCTAGAGATTCAACGAATTTTTTCAAGAACATCGACTCCTTCTCTATCTTCGTTAAGTCGTTGCTCTGCACCATTGACATATATTCGATCACATGTTCTTTGGGGTCAGTGGTACCATCATATTTTTTCAAAAAGAAGATCTTGAAATTTTTGGGAGTTGGGGCTGGAGCAGCCTCGGGCTTGAATGGCAACTGCCTATATTGGTCAATATCAAGAGCATCTTGAGCCTTAGTCACCCTGGGGACGCTTTCGAGGCGTTTTTCCACGCGTGCCTCAATGCGAGCTTCCGCTCGGGCTTCGATCTCCTTGGTTAGTTTTTCAACGTCTACCGAGGAGGTAGTTTCTGCCACGGTGGGAATCATCCCAAAGTGTGGCATTGTGCTCGGTAAGGTACCCGAACCCCCAGATGTGGCCCCATTTTGAGGTCCTCCTGTTATCGCGCCTGTAGGAACGAAGAGCGGGATGCCTCTATTTGGAACCACAGGTGGGACTCCATTCGGAGTTGAGCTGTTCCTCGCTTCTAACGAGGCACGAAATTCAGTATTAATGTTAGCCTGCTCGGCTTGCTGCTCTTGAAGAGCTCTGAGTGTGATAACAACGTAAGCCTGAAAAGTTTCGGTTGACATCGAAGACGAAGAGTTTGGGTTCGACTGAACGCTAGTCTGTCCATCGGGAGTTAACTGTGGTTCAGCGGGATTTCTGTAATTGTCAGCCATATCGTCGAGTAAAAAACGTGAATTCAAATGAAAAAGACGTTCAAATTTGGAACAAAGCGTTTATACGTATAGTCCCCACAGACTGCGCCAATTTGTATGGGCCTAAACTGATTTAGGATCACAATTGAATTTGGGTTGTGAATACAAGAAAATCTTAGTATCAAAGTCGAGACAATGCTAAGAATAAGAGAAAATGCAAGAGAATAATGTAATTTCAATATATATCAGTGAATACAAATTTTGCCAGAGTTTTTGTAAGTATTTATGAATGAATACCATGTGAAAACTACTGCTATTTATAGATACAAGGGGCCTTGTCCACAATTTCTATGGCTGATCATGCCTATATCCATGTTCAGCATATCCTTTAGTGGAGTTAGTGGGCTGCAGTAGTGGGCTGATGAGCCGCTAAAATCGAGGTGTTCCACCGAGGTCCAAATGCATGACCTCGCTGGTATGACCTTGCTACTCGGTTGAATGGAATACCGTCGAAGCATGGCTCATGACTCGCCTTCGATGTTGACCTCGGTGCTCGACTTCAGCGGTTCAATTGTTTGCTTCGATCTTTCTCCTTCGGAACATCAGTTCGACTGACCTCGATTGATCGTACCGAAGTGCTGTCCGAACGTATTGATTTTTACCCAATACACAACTATCTTGGTTGCTTTTTTATAATGGTTATATACTTCTTCCACCATCATTTTGAAGACACAACCAGTAGTGTGAACCTCACCGAATTGTTTGGATCGTACTTCCTCTTTTTCATCAAGTAGTAAAAGATGGCATCCATATGCTGATAAAGACAAACCAAGTAATCCCTAATCAATAGTCATTCTGACGACATAGAATGGAAAATCGACATACATCTACATACATTATGCACCCCTAATATTATTAAAATAAAGAAAATACATCCAACCATGACAGATATTTTTTACATTTTCACCACAATCGGTCTTACTATTTTGGCATTTATCATCCACCTATATTCCCTCATTTAAATCATCTTATATAATTTTTCTTGTAGATTTGACGTCTATAGTGTATTCTCAAGACTATCTTTACATGGAATTTAGGAACTTTGACTTTACCAATGCTTTGTTACACATAAGGTTTTCTTGTCATGTCACAATTTAAAACGAAGTTCACGCGGTAAGAGTGATCTTTAACTTGTCTTTGATTGTTTAACCAGACCAAAATCGAAAAATCAAGTGTAGAAAATTTGAAATTTTGGATTTGGAGCTTATGTGGAAGACAGATATAAAGAAAGAGATAAATCTCAGAAATCCTAATTTTGAGTGATCTGTAGGAGTACAAGAAAATTTTGTTGTTGACTTATCTAAGTGGAATCGTATTACTATACCAGTGTGCTATGTTTGTAAACATTTTTTTATGATCAATTAGCACTGTGTCCGATCTTTATTTGGTGATCTATTTTTTTTTTTTTTGTCCTTTAAAGCATAAGCCTTTTGCGCATTTTTAAAGATATTTCCAATTCTACCCGTTAAGCACTTATTACAATTACTTGACATTCACACTTTCTCTCTCTCTAAAAAATTCATTTCCCACTAAGAGGGAAGGGGAAACAAAACTTACTCAACTCATTTATATTGCGTCTCTCCATTTTTTATTTTCTAATTTACGTACATTATTTTTCGTTGTCTTATTAAGATGTATATGTAATTATTCTTGATGTCTAAATGTCTATAAATAGCATACATCGATAGTTGATTGTAGGAATATTTGAAAGCAACACTTGCATGTTTGTTGTAGAGACTTTATATAATAAAAATCGAAAAAACTGAAAAAAATTGAAAAAATCGAGAAAATGGGAAAAATCGAGATCGAGAAAACCGACTTTATGTTGGTTTGGTTTGGTTTATAGATTTGAAAAATCGATATATTTGGTTTTGGTTCGATTAATGATAAAATCGAACCAAATCGCCCTATGTTCACCCCTAGAGTAATGTATTTATAAAATAGAATGGACAATTGATGCCGAATTGGCATTGTTTTATTTTTACTTTAAATTTTTTATAGGGGCAGAGTTATGACGATTTAGTGTCATTTGCTTGTAAAATAGACATATGATGCCGAATTGGCTTTGTTTTCTTTTTGCTTTGAATTTTTGTATATGGGCAAAGTTATGACAATTTGTGTCATTTGCTTGTAAAATAAACATAGTAGTTTTGATTAGTTTGAATAAATACAGCCGAATTGTCTTAGTTGTCCACGTTTTTCACTTTGACATTCGAACTTAAGCTCGTTCCATTTGAACACTCCAACCACATCTCGAATACATCATCTAGACACAAAATTTATAATCAGTAAAACACAAGTAACGCGTATAATTCACACACCAAAATGGCGAATAAAAAGGGTACACGTGGCTTTAATATAAAGAAATTAACAATGAATATTTTTAAAGAAAGAAAAAATTTAAAAGGCCTTTCTCTACCAAAAAATCCGAACTCAGATTATCAGACTCCATGAACATAACACACAAAAGCAAAAGATATCAAGCTTCCATAAGTTCTTTTTGTAAAGAAACCTTCTTGTTTGAAATTTTGATTGCAACACTTGCAAAATACCAGAGAATTCAACAAATTAAACAAGAAATTTTAAAAAAAAAAAAAAAAAAAGGCAAAAGAACTCCGTCCCTTCCGGCAAAGAGGATCAGCGGCAAATTCCCGCCTGTAACGATCCCACGCATCATTTAATGTGTGACATAAGGGCCATCACAACGACAGAGATGCTCCGTAGAAGACGATGGACGTTGAAATTATAATCTTTTTTTTTTTTTTTTTTTTTTTTTTTTTTTTTTTTGAAGGGGAAGAGGAGAAAACTATTTTTGGCTACACTTTGATTCTGGTTTCGGTTTGCTTGTAAGGGAAAGAGGAGTAAACTTTGATCTTGCTTGATTTTATTTCTGGGAAAGAATAGAATTCATTATTAGTTTTTCTTGTTATTTATTTTTATTTTTTTTTGTCTTTCTATTTTCTTGAATATTTTGGTGGGTTGGCTCTGTTTTTTGGGACAAAACATATTTCCATAATTTTATAAAAATGATGATTCTAGATTCTAGTATTTGAGCTAGCGAAATTGTGATTAGAATCTTTAAATTGTCTTCCTAAAGTGATTGATGAAAAATTTATTTATTGAATTGGGTTAATTGTGTAAGAAAGTCAAGAGGAGGAATTAGAAGGAGATGGTCGAAGATGGTGGTGCCGCAAAGTAGATGAACCGGAGAAGGACAAAGATGAAAAAATAGTCAAAAAAGAAAAGAAAATGTCTATATTTCTCTACTCACGCGCTGCTCATTAGGTGTGAAGCACATCTTATGCCAAATATGTATTTTGTGTCTAGATGACACATTTGAAATATAGCTAGGGTGTTTAAATGGAACAAACTTAAATTTGAGTGTCAAAGTAAAAAGCGTGGACAATTTTAAGAGGCTGTCGATGCATTTTGTCTTATATTTTCATATGTATTTTTATGGATGAATGAAGTGAAGAAGATTTGGGCTCATTTGTTTATAAAATGTACTTAATATGTGGCTCACATTATGACTAAATGATGACGGATTGGTGTAATTATATTTTTCTCTCAATTTTTGTATCTGCATATGTATTTTTATGGATAAATGAAGTGAAAACGATTTGAAGTCATTTGTTCGCAAAACGGACGCAATTTTTCATTCAATATATGTATAAACACAGACGGATTGTCATTATTTCTAAACATATAAGTACTTGAAGGTCCTTTTTGTGGATATATGAAGTGAGCATGATTTGGCATCATTAATTATACAAAATGAGCATTATCTTTTGCTCATTGTATGAAGAAATTATGCCGGATTGTCTGTATGTTATGTTGTGCTTTGATTTTTGTATATGAGCGAAACGATGACACTTTGACTTAATTTATTCACAAAATAGACGTGAAAATACAGACGGATTAGCTGCCTTGTATATGAGCGAAATGATGTCGATTTGGCTTTATTTATTCACCAAATGGACGTAAAACACAACCGAATTGGCATTATTTTTTGCTGTGTAGTAAGTAGTGACCTTTTTGTAATTTCGGATTTAAAAAGGTGCAATGGCTTTTTTGTAATTATGGAAAGTTCTCTATTAATAAGGGTATTTTTGTACTTTCAACTTCATTTAATATAAAAGTGCTCAAGTTATTAATTAAGACCACCAAAAAGCTGCTCATGCTATTAAGACTAAGGACTTTTGTTCTTATTTTTGTAATTCACCCGTTTGTAAACAGACAGTCCTAAATTTTGGGGGATTTGCAAAAATATGACACGGGAAGCAATGGTTTGTCTTTTTGCCCGTGCTAAGAGATGGTTTGCAAAAATGCCCCCGTTAAGATTTAATAAAAAAAATCCGGGGCCAAGACTTCCCATTATATTTTTCCGCTTTTCAACACTTATCCTTTCAAGTATTGGCAATAGGCAATACTTGCCGCACTTGGCCGTAAGTCTTGGCAATTGCCAAGACTTGCCATTGACCCCTGCTCGATTTTCCAACACTTGCATGGCAAGTATTAGCAATATGCAACACTTGCTGCACTGCGTCGTAAGTTTTGGCAATTGTCAAGACTTGCTCCTTCCAGTTTTCCCTGCATTCTCGCCATATAACTTGAAGTATTGGCAAAACAGCACTTGCCCTTGAAGTTTTGCCATTTTGCCAAGACTTACAAATTTTTTGCCTTGAAGTCTTGGCTTGCGGACTAAATAAGGGCATTTTGCTAAAACATTCCTTAGCGCAGGTAATTTTGTAAAACGACTCCTTATGAAGGGCATACGGTAGAATTTTTTGCTAAATTTTATCTTTGGGAAAGTGCATAAATAACCTATTTGCGTCGCACTATTTAAGATCCATTCGATTTTGAACACACTTTGCAAGCTCTGCCACTTGGTAAGAATTAGCCCTAGGGGTAAACCTAACTTCGGACCCTCTGATTTGAAGTTAGCCACATCTGGTCCAGCAGTCTGAAGTGAGGTCTAGATTATCTTGTTTTTCGTCTTTTTTTTTTTCCCTTTTTGTGTCTAAGTTATCCTCAACTTCAATCCTTGGGACTAAATCTGGTTCAATTTCAGACATTTCGTCTGAAGTCGAGCAAAGAGATTGAAGATGGCCTCACATTAAGGTTTCTGGCCTTGAAGTTAAATGGCTACAATTGCAAAGTTTTTACAAAAGTGGCTAGCATCTAAATGACGATGGAACAATAGGCTTATGCCTTAGATTGAGCAATGAATCAAGGGGAATTTTCAAAACTAGGCAGCCCACAACACAAAGTTATAAATGAGGGGCCACATTTCATCTATAGCACCCCTTTATTTTTACATTACACAACATATCACCCCCCTTATTTTCAAAATTACACAACATAGCACCCATTTAAATTAAAACCCTAGGAACCACTCCCTCACCCTCCCCCTCCCCCACCACTGCCCCACCACCAGAAATTGAGCTGCCGCCGCCGGGCGGCGATGGCCGGAAAATAAAAATTTCACCGGATTTACTTATTTTATTTGTGGATTTGTTTAAATAATTATTTTTTGATAAATTTATACACCTAAATCTATCAAAATAATAAATTATACATGTTAATACATAGAAAATGTGTATGGAAGAAGAGAAATACAAAAATATACACAAAAAACATAAGTTTTATACAAAACATCCATAAAAAGTGCACAAATCTGAAATTTATACTATTTTATTCATTGTTCACACGCATATACAGCTTTATACAAAATTTACAATACATAGAATGTGTTTTATACACTGTTAATGCGTACATATACAGAATTATACATTTTTATACACGTTTACAGAATTGTATAAACTTGTATAAAAATGTATAAAAGTGTATAAACTCACAAAAATAATGTTAAACAGTGTCTCGGGCAGATTTTACACAAAAACTTAACAAATATCCAAGATCTATACAGTTTTATACAAGAAAAACACTAGATCTAAACATTAAACAAAAGTTTTAATAAAAAACTAGTAGATCTCAATGAATTTTTATGATAAAAGTGAAGAAAAAGAATAAACTTGATAAATAAACTCCTCACCGGAGTTTGGATCGGAATATACAACGAAAATCAACATTGCTATTCAAAAAGCAAAAAAAAAAAAAAAAAAAAAACGAAAAGAAGAAGAAGAAGAAGCAGCGGCGGTGGTGGTGGTGACCTCGGCGACGGCGGCATCGGTGGCTTGGAGGAGAGGGGATGACGGTGGGGCAGTGGTGGAAGAGTTGGGGGGGAGGGGCGGCGGATTATGTGTAATGGGGAAGAGAAGAGAGAAAAATGGGAAGGAGGGAAGGAGGAGAGGAAAAATGGGAGCTAGGATTTTTTTTCTTTAAAAATGGTGCTATGGAGTGAAAGAAAAAATTAAAAAAAAAAAAAAGAGGGGGTGCTATGTCATGTAAGGTAGCAAAATAGGGGGTCTTTTTTGGTAATTTTCATGAGTGGGGTGTCTCTCAATGTAATTGTCCCATGAATCAATTATTACGCCTAAAATTGGAATTAGTGATGTGAAAGTAATCTAAGGGAAAAAATGGAGAATAAAGATCAAAAAGGAAACGATGAAGTGATTTGAATTTGAAGAGAAACCCAGTTTGACTAAACAACACATGCGTATTCCAAAGCAAAATTGAGAAGAAAAAGACTGGCGGTTAAAGTTGAAAATTCCATCATTAATCAGAATTTGAAAAGTAAAATCCTATTAAAAGAAGTTTGCAATGGGATTGGCTAGGGAAGAAGAGAAGAGGACATTAGGACAAATAATGTGAGGATGGAGAATTGTAGCAGGGGAAACATAAGCAAGGGAAGAAGTTATATATGATTTTTTAACCTTCATAAGGCCAACTTTTGCTTGACTTTTGCACAAGTTTATTTAAAAAAAGAATTTTCAGGAGTTGCTGCAATACTTGGCTGCATATGTGAGGGAAGACGTCTGGGTAATTCATATTCAAAGACATCCTTGGTAACAAGGAACAGGTTTGGATGTCCTAGTACAATAAAGAACAACTTATGTTACTTTAATCTAAAAACCTAGAAAAGGCTTTTGATAATGGTTAATGTGATATCAGAACCTAGAGGCCTTGAAGGTGTTCCTTAAAATCTGGAAAACGAGGGTGTATTAAACGTAAGTAACTCAGTAGAACGCAGTAACACACTTCCTATCTTTCTTTTCCATCCTTATTGGTTATCCCAACCTTCTGGAGAAATATGGTATGTAATGAAACAGCACATTGGATGAAAACTGAAAAGGCTTCAATGGACCTTTTGAATTAACAATCAGAAATTTTCAGACTGACACTGATGGAAGCCAAAGTAAACGACAAAAGATAAACCTCATCTATACTAGGTAATACTAGTTCTTTCAAAATAGTATTGGTGCTTTTACCAGCATCCAGGAAAGTAACTATAGAAGCCTAAGCATAATCATAAGACAACTACGATAGACGCAATCCCTATTGCTCCTTTAATACAAGAAGCCTGGAATTCTACTACTTCTTGATATTCCAAGCATGGGATGACCGTGGAGCGGTTGCGATTCCCTCATAGTATTGACTATCAAGCTTTCCCTTGTTCCATGCTTTGATAAAGTCGGAAAACAGATCACGCGCAGCCTCAGATGAAAGATCTGAGAAGAACACATTCTTCTTTTCTTTAAGCCAAGTAGAGAATTCATTGTTCTTCGAGAAATAATCATCCTTTGACAGCTCCTCAAACTTGTTTTCCTAAGCCACAAGGTAAAGCAAAACAGGTAAAAGACCAAAGATGGAGTTATAAAGGGCAAGTAAAAATGGATGTCCTATTAATTTTCATAAAAGGAGTCATATGAAAGGAGGGGAAAACAGCTGCCGCTACCGCTCTGAAAGTATAATCGATATTAACCACAATACAATAATTGCTCCTCGAATCTGAAGGGGTTTGATAGCACTGCACCATCCAGTATTCAATATGTTCTGTTAAACACAAGAATCCTCCATATATAGGAATACGTTGGTTTATTCCAAACAGATTTTCTGTTTGCAATATCCATGGTCCTACCCAGATTCTGTTTTTTATTTATAAAAAAAATAAAAATAAAAATAAAAATAAAATAAAAAAATTATCTCCCAAGAGATAGTGGGGATAGTGGTGCTCAGCTCGAAACTCGTTGGATAATGGGTCCACCCCTCTACACTTCTCCAGGCAAATGCCCCCTGCATGTTCGAATTTGTAACGTGAGCCTAACACACCTATCACACACTGACAATGAACTCTTACCAGTAGACCAAAGCTCAGGAGCCCATGATCCAAACCAAGACTTCAAATATCATGACTGAAGAAAATGGAACTCCAAAACTTATTTCTCAAGTTTACAGACTTATTTCTAAACATCAGGCAGACACATTTTATTTCATGAAGATAGGACAGCTGAAAGATCATACCACAAAGAAAACAATTTTTAATTATCAGTTCCATGGCCAGCCACATTCGTGCAATAAAAGGAAAATTTTTTAAGCAAGCCTATTGTATACTATTCATTCAATACCAACTTAAGCCTATACAACGTCATACAGCTACAAATTAGTGCCAAGGTTAATAAATACGGAAGCAGAGAACATTTTTTCCTCCATGAGATATGATTCAGAGTAAAATCAAGTGAGGAAGGACATACTCTGGAGGTTTATCAGCAGTAAAAAAGACATGTTTCGGAAACATCTTTCTTAAATAAAAGCAAGATGTAGGCGCTAACAAGCACTCACCAACTTATCCCGATGCTTGTGGCTCTTGCTTTTATGCCTTTTGCCTGACTTCTTATCTGAAGCAATATCAGTGAGTCAATGTGTCTAACATATTCTTCACCCACCATACCAGTAATAAACAGGTAAACCATTCAATTTAAGGGAACACATTTCCCTATGTAGAAGAGACAGAATTAAACAAAATCAGAAACCCACATTTACTATAACAATCATACAAACTTTGTGGTATAAATCTGTAAAGCAACCAACAACATATCACTATGAGTTGCACAAATCAATGAAGGGAAACCTAACAAATTCAAGGAACAAAGGTCAGGACCACCAAGCAGAACCAGTGCTCTAGCCTTAGAACCCCGTCTTCATTGGAAGAGATCACCTAAATCCACCAAATCATCACTAACAAGTCACAACTCTATCTGTGAGTAGAACTTTAATCACTATTGTAAAGAGGGCTTTAATTTAGTAGTAAGAGTTCAGCTTGTGATGTATGTGCTAGGTCACGTCCCAAATTCAAACAATGCCACAGACAAAAGCATGGCATTTAAGTGGAGATCGGTAGAGGAGAGCCCATTATCCACCGGATTTCAACCATGTGTCACTGGCCCTCGGAGATTTCTCGGTTATCAACCCCCACCCCCCACCCCACCCCAAGTGCACCCTTCCCACCATCATCCAGTGACCCATCTCAATTTTAACAAAACTTGTGCCACAATTGAAAGCTTTTTTGTTAGCAGTATAAAGTCTCCTTGTGCTGGTTCACACAGGTATATAGACTGAACTCATGATCTTGTAGTTGAGTAAACAACACCATTCTCGATGAAGAATGGGAACAGAGAACTCGGTTGCCAAGAAGGTGGCTTAGAGAGTACCCAATGTTTCCATAAACAAACAGAAATCTAAATATTTGCTCCTACTCATTATACATGGGTTCACAACAGTAGGGTACAAAAAGAAAAGTGATGGTAACACCACGAAAGCGGCTCGCAAATTTTATTTTTTTTTCTTTCTGAATGTGTTTATGTTTGCATCCTAATTTCTCTTTTAGTTGCTTAATGTGTGACATATCACAAAACCTACATAAAAAATATTAGTAATTGAATTGGAAAGAAAAAGAAATATCAGTCCTTTGCTCTTTTCAAACTCATTATTAATCACAATGCAGCAAAACTGATAGCATCAAGGATAACTAAGAAGCTTTGGAAGCACCAAGAAGACCATGGAGAAGATCACAAGCTTAAGAATTGCAAACAGATGTTGATGGACTTCAATTGCACATAAAGAAGCTATTAATTATGGAGGAAGAGCTCCCACAAGGAGATGAATTAGCTAAGTATTACAACTATTTCATGGTGCAAGTCCAAGTCCAAGAGGAGGTCGATTGGGGCCCAAAAATCAACCATTAAATGGGCTAAATGGTGTCCAAAAGGAGGGTAAAGTGGAGCCCACGTTTTTTGTCAAAGAGTCAACAAAGAGAAGCTTAAATAAGCCCTAAATTAGGGTGGAGAGGCGTGGAAATCAGCCTTGGAGGCTAGTCAACAAGTCAAAGTTAGTTAGGAGGAAACTAGTAAAAGCGGCATTCTCCCTTCTATCTATCCTAGTTAGTTGGAGATTTGGTTTTCTATTTCTAGTTGGCTTTAGTTCCCTATTAGTACTTATGACTTAGTTTACCTAATTTGAGTAGGATTTTTAGCTTTATTGGCCGCCCCTTTCTCTATAAATAAGGAGTCTTTCATTATTATTTTCAGGTAGACATTATTATCAATAAAATTGTGAGGTTCTTTTCTTGCACTTTTGAGTGTGATTGTTCTTGGATTTATCCTTCAACCTTCGATATTCAACTTAAGGTGGTAAGAACTAAATTCTTCATAACTCTTAGATTACTTTTAGGTATTCAAAAAAAGTGGTAATTCTACTGTTGTTCTTGTTACTCTAACGGGGGGTCGGGGTTCCATAATCTACTTCTTGCTAAATTATCTACCAAAGGCGATTAGCTAGTCTAATTGTTGTTGTTAGGAATTCATTTCAAGAATTAGACTTGTCTCAAATTTCTTGGCTCACCCTCGAGATTCGTGATCCATTCTTCAATTCAAGAAACTCGTCCTTGAATTCATTCTTATCTTTCTATTTTGTTCTTTTCCGTTTCTATCGTTTCTTTTTAGCTTCCGCAAATTTCTTTAAATTCTTGAATTTTATTATCAATTTCTTGGATCCTTAACGAGCGCGTTATCAAAAACGCTAAACAGTAAAAGGGCACTAGAGACGGGATGGTGCATGAAGTATGTCGGGTCTGGGAAAAAGCCGCACCCTAAGGGGCATTATGTAGGCAGCCTAATCTGATGCAAGCATATCTGGCTAATTCCACGGGCTAAACCCGTGGCCTATTGGTCAGACGAAGACAACTTTATCGTTGCTCCAAAATGCTAAGCAGTAACAACATAAAATTCTAAATAGCAAATGATTTACAGCACTAAATAAACCAAGTTTAAAAGCCAATTAAAGAACACAAACCCTTTAATTTCACATTAAAAATAAATAAAAAGAAACTGAAAGAGTACCTTCAGTGGAATGGCGTTTGGATTTATGGGATTTGTGTTTCTTTTCTTCATCCCCATTGATTTTGTGGCGTTTGCTTTTTAATTCATCTGCTTTAAAATAGAAACAAGCACGTAATATAAGCCCTTTTTAGAAAGTAGTTGCAGGTTTCGGAGAAACAAGAAAAGGGGGAAAACCTGGTGGAGAAGAAGGGGAACTTCTCTTATACTTCGTCTTCCTGTCACTACCCATCTGCTCCTACCTTTGATTCTACTTTGATGTTGTGCTTTTTGTCTTCATTTTTGTTTTATTTCAAGGTCCTTTGGTTCACATGGGTTAGAGAGTTCTAAATTACCTACTATTTCCTTAGGTCGTTTGCTACTGGAGTGAGTTATACCTAAATTATAATTTCGAAATAATAATTCAAAAAATGATGAAATTATTAAGTGAAACAATTTTATTGGTAGATGTTAGATTTATTGAATTAAACATGAGATGTAAGACATGGTTTGGTGTAAAGTAGATTAACTTTGATAAATTGTTATTTGTTGTAAAACTAATAATAAAGTAGTGCAAGAACAAGATATAAAATATATGAGAAGAGAGGGAAGAACATGTATTATTCTCAAAGTATTTCAAGTGTATCTTCCATAGAGGCAAATGTGCTCTATTTATAGGATACAAATACATAGGTTACGAATCAACCCAAAGGTTACAAGAATTAAGTAGTGACTTAATAAGAAATTAGTGGTCACTTAGTGGAGAGGAATTAAGTAGGAGAAAGTGGGTAGTAAACCATATGTTACAATTAGATAATGGTGAGTAGTGGTCATCCACACAAATAAATAATGAATTTATAACACTCCCCCTTGGATGACCATTTAGAAGATAATGTGCCTCGTTAAACCTTACTAGGAAAAACCCGATGGGAGAAAGCCTAGTGAAGGAAAAAGAGTACACACATCCTGTTATACGCCTTTAGAGTTGCCTCATTAAAAACCTTACAAGTAAAACCCAAGTGGGATAAAACCTTGTTAAGGAAAAAAGAGTGCAGCGCGTACTTTACTCCCCCTGATGAAAACATCATTCAATATCTTGAAGACGACACATTCCAATCTTGTAAATCAGCTTCTCAAATGTTGAGATTGGCAATGACTTAGTGGACAGATCTGCCAAACTATCACTGGAGTGAATTCTTCGGCATTAACTTCATCATTCTTTTTAAGATTACGACTGAAAAGGAATCTTGTTGGATATTTGTCTCCTCAGTTGTATCTTTCTTTTAGCTGAACTATATATGCAATATTTCATATAATATTACTGAGATCCTTGTCTTCAAAGAAATACCACATTGTTGCTAAATATGTTGAGTCCTTGATCTCAGTCACCAATATTGTTGCATAGCTTCAAGCATGGCTATTATCTCTTCATAAATTGAAGATGCAGCAGCAACAATTGATTTTATAAAATGCCACAATATAGGTATTCTACCACAATAAATAAATACCAAGTTGATATCAGGCTTTGTGGATAAGTAGATACCGTATATTCTTCTGATGTCTTCGCATTGAGGAAGAACTGAATCTTACCAATAAGCTTATAACAAAAGTTATAACCAGTGGAGTATATTTGGTAAGATACTTCAATGCACCAATTGCATTAAAATATAATATTTTAATATTAAGAAGCTCGCAAACGCAATTTTACCATATGTGGCTGGATTGTTTTAATCCGTATAAATATTTATGAAGCTCCATTGAATAGGTTTCCTGGGAACCTTTACATGCTTCAAGGATTTTGAATCCTTCAAGGATAAATATATTGTTGCTCAATGAGCCATATAAAAGGCTGTTGCAACATTCATACGCATATCAAGTCTTTCATGCACTGTCAGACATACAACATACCTGAAGGTGATTACATCCACCAAAAGGAAATATAGCTCCATATAATCAATGTCAGATCTTTGTGCCTCAAGTCGTACTTTATATTTAACGACTTATTATTATCAATATTTTTGCACAAAAATATCTTTGTACACCACTGGCTTTGACTACAGGTCCAAAAACTTTACGTCACTCGAGTGAAGCCAATTTTTGCTTGAATGCGTTTTGCTATTTTTTTTTCAATAATTTGATGTCTGTATTCCTAACAAACTTAAGCTCAAAATCCTCATAATCATATAAATATTGAGCTTTATAATATATCTAAGATATCATCGACGATAATTTCATGTCTCCGTTCTCAATCCGACATAACATATTGAGATCTCTTCACATTTATAAATTTTCTGGTACCTGAACCTCTCCTGAGGAAGTTTTATGAAGTGTTATGTCGTGGGCTATTTTAGAGCTCTGCCTCCTTTTGACCATCATAATCATTTGTTCCTTTCCCTTTTAAGGATTTATCTTTTGGAACTAAGTGGTGTATCACACTTCAGGCGTCCCTTAGACTCATTGACATAAATAGATTGTCTCACCAGGACATCAGGAGCATTAGCAGCTGGAATATAATATTTTTCTTTGGGTCAGTAATGCGTCTGACAGTGACTTGCATTATCTTTATATGAGGATCATAATAAAATGATAATTTAATTTATTTATTCCTCAGCTGCTTTAAATTCTCCCCCTAATGTTAGCCAAACTAACATTCGTTCCCAACCATATATGGGATCCGTCTTTATGCATTGCGGTGGAGCAATTGATAATATACCGCACATTATAATTATTAGATGAAAAATATTTGGTTCCTGACCCTGAACCAATTATGAAGGAAAATTTATTTTGTGGCATGTCGTGCACAAGTGCTGCTTTATGGATATACCATACCTCATACCTGATTTAGGTAACATTGTTCTCATATGCATAGTTTAGCAATTGGAGGCTTTCAATATATGAATATGCTAAACTTGCTTGCCAACATTATCAAGATAACTTATCTTGATTGCATAATCTGGAAATATGCTCATAATAAGATTTATTTGAGCAAATACTTAACCTCGCAAGTACCATTGCGGGTTTGTAATATAACGCACATGTGACCTTGTCATAAATGCATCTATTTATAATAATTATATGGTCCACATGGCAGGTGAACGGGCCCATATTCACCTTTTATACATTCCAGAAGTGCGGGGATCCTGATCCCAAATTTAGTTGGTCGAATAATTTATTTATCTTGAGAACAAACAGTACAAAAAGAATTCTTGAAGAATCCTGATTCTTCAGTATATACCTATGCGAATTCTTATTTATATACTTTGTGCATCATATTTGAACCGGTATAGTCAAACCGGTCATGCCAACTTATAAATTTATTCATCTAGTAAACTAGAAATTTACTATAGCATGGACATTGTACATACACATTTTATTCTACCACACTTATATTTTGTGTAGTACAAATTTGAGGAAGAGACGGGGAGCTTTTCAAGCACATATATCTCACTGATATTCTTATATTTATATGGTACAAACTGGAGGAAGAGGCGGGTAACCCTTTATTATATACATATATCTTACCCGCTATGACTGTAGTAATATGAATATATTAAATCTTCCCATATTTGTAGTCTCAATATGATAGCAATTTTGAAAAATATATTTGAAACTTAATAAGTTTCTTTGAGACATTCTACAGTAAATATTTCATCAATCTCATTCCTCCAGGTAGTAATATTTTGGCTCTTCCGGAGCACTCAAATAGCTTTGTACTACCATATATTATATTACACCAACCATATGGTGAATATCTCCTTTCAAGGAGAAAATCATATTATTTTTCTCATGGTAAATCATTATAGGCAAGATCAATTTCTTGCTTCACTTGCTCTTATGTAATTCATAATAATACATAATTATGGCGTACGTTCTGTACGATATCAATGACCATTTATGCCACAATAAATAATAGAATTATTATAGTCGAACCTTTTCTAGAGGTGAGTTGTGGCTTTATCAACCACGCATGGGCACGTCCATATTCATCTTTCTCGAACCTCTTCTGGAGGCGAGTTTTGATATTTTATCATATATTGCCACATTCACTTCGGTGAATGGGTCTATATTCATAATATTTTTTTTATGAATTGTCTCATTCACTGCAAGGAATGGACCATAATCATCTGGACTTGCCTCGTGCTCATATGATACATTGAAGGCATTATTATATTTATCGTTTGAACGGTTACTTTTTGAGAACCCTTATTGTTCTCTTATTTATTTCACAATGATAACTATTTTTTTATCCTTTGCCACGTCCACGTCAATGGTCTCTATCATGGTAATTATTTTATCGTCTTTTAGACATAAAATTATTTGCCTTCTTTCAGACATAAAATATTGTGCCTTCTTTCAGACATAAAGACATTTTGCCTTCTTTCAAGCATATTATGTTGTGTCTTCTTTCAGATATAATGATAATTTGCCTTCCTTTAGGCATATTATGTATTGCTACTACATTCACATATGAGAATGGAGTATTATGTTGTGCTTCCACATTCACCTTATGGAATGGAGCTTGTCTTGCTCCCACATCCATCCTAGGGAATGGAGCATATATTGCTCCCACATTCACCTCTATGAATGGAGCCTATTTAGTGGACGGGCTTCATGATTTTTATCAAAAATACTTTATCCTTTTGATAATACTTTAGTTTGACTCAATCATCATTATGCTTCGTGTAATTGAAACATAGTACTGTAATCATGTATCAATAATATAATAATAATATATTGGGTAAAGATCATAAAAAAAAAAGATAAGCATTATTTCTCCGGTCTCCACTTACCAAGAGTATAAAAATTTATACCCAACTATAAATTAAAGAATTCTTTAAAAGTTACCATATTTGTTTCATTCCATATATCCATGTGAGAGTAAAATATTAACCATACTACATAATCCATGTTTGCTCTCACAAGCAGTTTACCTTGAAATATGAGTAGAACTGATCTACAATATTATGTTGCTAGGCCATGCACCCTTAAATTGTTGTCAAAGGATAGCTACAAAATCAACCAAACAATGGAATAATAGACAAAAGTTGTAGTCAGTGAAAGGTTTCTACAATTTAAAGTGGTATAAAACAAAATGAAAATAGGGTACTATTAATTTTGAGATTAACAAAAATCATAATATGAAGGAGTTTAGAAACAAAAAAAAAATTATCTTGTATTAGCAACCAGAACGTTGGCTTCTATCAATTGCATCATAATTTGCTTTTCATTTCTTCTAAATTATGTAATAAAATAGAGACTCGTGCTGATAACATGTTGTAAAACTAATAATAAAGTAGTGCAAGAACAAGATAAAATATATGAGAGAAGAAGGAAGAACATGTATTATTCTCAAAGTATTTCAAGTGTATCTTCCATAGAGCCAAATGTGCTCTATTTATAGGATAGGTTACAAATCAACCCAAAAGTTACAAGAATTAAGTAGTGACTTAATAAGAATGTCACTTAGTGGGGAGGAATTAAGTAGGAGAAAGTGGGATAGTAAACCATATGTTACAATTAGATAATGGTGAGTAGTAGTCATCCACACAATAAATGAATTTATAACATTATTTCAATGGTGAGTAGTGGTCATCCACACAAATAAATGAATTTATAACATTATTTTCAATTTTAACCTTTAACTTACTCAAAAACTTTGGAAGATGAGCTATGGGAAAGAAGACAAATAAGTCATTTGATGTTAATTTGGGGATTATAATTCCACATGAAGTGTGAGATAAAACTAGTAACACAATTGTACGGTAAATAATTCTGGATTGATAATCCCATAATGAAAAATCCTACCAAACATAAGATAATATAATCTCGAATTCAATCCCTGTATTATAATTCACTATCCCTCGTACCAAACAACCCTTAATCTTTTTTACAAAGTATATCATACGTTGGATCACAATTTAAAATATAAAGCATAATATCTTAAACTTATGCAAGTCATGGACATTTGTTCAGTTATAAGTCGGAGTGGGCATAAAGTCCGAAATACCGAATTCCGTACCGAACCGAATTAATTCAGAATTTCAAAATCAGTATTTCGGTATTCGGTACAGAATTCGATATAAAATTTCGGTATTTTGGAATTTCGGTTCGGAATATGGTAAAGGGTCTCAGAACTTTGGAATTCCGAAATTCCGAAGTTTTTTGGGTTCATTTTGTAATTTTTACAATAATAACTAATATAATAAGTACCCATTCTGAATCCAGCACAATTAAATGGCCCAATAGCCCAATCCAACTAAAATTCAGCCCTACTCATATTAACAAACTACAAAATTTCATTTCCATTCAGACCCTAAAATCTAAATTCACTTCTCTTTTCCACCAAAGATCATTGTCACGCAGCTGCCTGCTTCTCTCAGTCTCTCACACTCACACCGTTGTCACAATCTACTTCTCTACATCTCTTGATTTCCTTCCTTTTGTGTTTTTAATCATCTGTGTATGTGCATTTTTTTTAGAAAATTTGTATGCTTTGAAATGGAATGGTTTTATCATTGTTTCGCAAACTCAACTATTGACACCCTATTGTAACCAAACTCCAAATTTATTTTTCATATTCCAGTTAAAATGGGTATTTACTGTCTGCATTCATGTGTATCTCGGCAACACAGTAGGAAGAGTTAGACTTTGATAAGTATAGTCAATGACAACAATATTTCTTGCCATTTCAGATCTTTCAAAGGTTAACATTATATTGTCATAAGTATCAAATGCTGCCCCATCAAGAAGATTATCGTTCTAAATTTCATTGGGGTGTCAATTGGAACCTATTGTTTATTATGTGGCGTTATAAAAGTCCTTTGCTTTGATCTGGACTAAGACTTGGAGTGATACACTAAACTAAGTAAATAAGCTAAAGTTTTGTTATTTTATGCTTCTCCACCCATTAGAAGCTGTCATTGTCTTGAGGCAAATGACATTGATCTATAGAGGGCAGTAGCCTTACATAAAAGAATGGCCAAAAAAGAGTAATCTTAAGGTGGAAAAAAGTTGTCAATTGAACTTATTTACAGATATTGTGGGCGGTCCAGAGTAGTACTTGCGCAGCTTTTTTGTTTCTTTTCCTATTGAAATGGTTTTTAGTGGGTTTTATCTTTTCCTATTAAAATGATTTCTTGCAAGAAATTAATATCTGGTATACCGAATACCATACTGATGCAATCGAAAATACGAAAGCGATAAAGAGATAAAAACGAAACGAGACGAGACTCACACGAAAGTTCGAGTAGCAACGAAGAACTTGTTCCGTTACACCCCAAACGATTGGCAAGAATCACCTAACGCTATGCAACTATCCTCAAGAGTCATCCGGCTCGAGCAAATAGAATGATCAGAGACAGATTGAAGAGCAACTTGGATTCATCCAATTGATTCAAGCCAAAACGGTTACAAGGTTCAAGAGCAATGCTCATTAATGTGTTTTTGTTCAAAGTAAGCTAAAAAGCAATAAATGAGGGAGGGGTGTATTTATAACACCCCTTTACAATGGTTTCCTACATTCTGGTCCGTAGCTGCTCAAGTGTTCATCACGATCGCGCATGGATATATGTGATCGCGAGGCACACTTAAACGCTGAGTCGCGCGATCGCGCGAGACAAGGCGCGAAGGCGAAGACAAAATAATTCCCCTTCGCGATCGCGATGGTGTGCACGCGATCGCGAAGAACAAAAGTTCAGCTTCAGGCAGTAAGCTCAGCAGGTGTTCCCCTGTTTTGCCCTGTTTTGCTCCCCTGCTTCCTGCACTGTTTCCTGCCCAGTTTGCACATTTATTGAGCTCCAATGCATTGTCTTTAAGTCCTCTCCCGAGCTCATATCATCCATGCCTCTCCAAACCAAGTGTAGGTGAGCGTCGTGTATATCCTTGGCTTGACTTCGAGTGAAAGGTCTCGATGCAATTTGGGTTGCATCATCCTCCCCTTCTTGAGAAGATTTCATCCTCGAAATTAAGGCGTCCTCCTCCAAGGTATCATCACCTACATTAAAAGAAGTCAAGTCACTAACATTGAAAGTGGTCGATACATTGTACTCACCGGGCAAATCTATCACATAGGCATTGTTGTTGATCTTTGACAACACTTGGAATGGACCATCGCCCCTTGGTGCCAATTTCCCTTTCCGTTGGTTGGGGAACCTTTCCTTGCGGAAGTGCACCCAAACCCAATCCCCCTTCTTAAAGTCCACCTTCTTTCTTCCCTTGTTTTTCTTGGTTGCTATCTTCTCATAGGCCTCCTCCAACGTCTTCCGCACCTTGGCATGAAGTTCAAGCAATGCCTTGGCCCGAGCTTTACCTTCAAAATCAACAACCACATCCCTTGGCAAAGGGGTAAGATCAAGAGGAATCAAAGGGTTAAAACCATAAACACACTCGAATGGAGTCATGCCAATCATACGATGTAAAGTGCGGTTATATGCAAACTCCATGAGTGGTAGCTTATCAATCCAAGTCAACTCCATGAGTGGTAGCTTATCAATCCAAGTCTCGGCCTTTCCTTTGGTCATAGATCTAAGTAGAGCTCCCAAATTCCGGTTCACCACCTCGGTTTGCCCATCGGTTTGAGGGTGGTGGGACATGGAGAAAAGCAACTTGGTGCCAAGAGCACCCCACAAATACTTCCAAAAATGGCTAAGGAACTTGGAGTCCCTATCACTAACAATGGTGCGAGGCACCCCATGCAATTTCAAAACATTATCAATAAACAAGGAAGCTACATGTTGTGCATCATTAGTTTTTTTGCACGGCATGTAGTGAGCCATTTTGGAGAAACGGTCAACGACAATATAAATGCTATCGTGTCCCCCTCTAGTCCGGGGCAAGGCCATAACAAAATCCATAGAAAGATCAACCCACAGACTAGTAGGTATGGGTAAAGGAGTGTATAAACCATGGTTGTTGGATCTAGACTTGGCCTTCTTGCAATCCAAGCAAGAATTGCAAAACTTTTCCACAAGAGGCCGCATTTTTGGCCAATGGAATTGTTCTTTAAGTATGGCCAAAGTCTTGTCCACCCCAAAGTGACCCATCATGCCCCCGCAATGTGCTTCTTGAACTAGCACGTCTCTCCAAGAGGACTCGGGGACACACACTCTCCCATTCTTAAAAATGTAGCCGTCTACCCATTGGTACTTCTCCACTCTTTCCCCACTCACTAGAGCATCATGAGTGCTCTTGAGCTTTGGGTCATGAGCATACAATGATTTGATGCTTTCAAAACCCATAAGTCTAGAAGCGAGAGTGGTGGCAAGAGCGAATATTCTAGAAAGCGCATCGGCCACAACATTGTCCTTACCCTTTTTGTAATGAATCACATAAGGGAAAGACTCAATGAACTCCACCCACTTGGCATGCCTCTTGTTCAACTTTTCTTGGCCTCTTAGATGTTTGAGTGACTCATGGTCACTCTTGATCACAAATTCCTGAGGCCATAGATAGTGTTGCCAATGGGCTAGAGCTCTCACGAGGGCATATAACTCCTTGTCATACGTGGAGTAATTCAAGGTTGCGCCCTTCAACTTCTCACTAAAGTAAGCGACGGGTTTCCTTTCTTGCATGAGAACACCCCCGATTCCCACCCCAGAGGCATCACATTCAACCTCAAAAGCCTTCCCGAAGTCGGGCAATTGTAACAAGGGGGCGGTACTCAACCTACTTTTCAATTCTTGGAAAGCTCTCTCTTGAGGCTCTCCCCACACAAAGGATTTGTCTTTCTTTACCAACTCGGTGAGTGGGGCGGCAATGGAGCTAAAATCTTTCACAAATCGCCTATAAAAGCTAGCAAGACCATGAAAGCTCCTCACTTGAGTCACGGTGGTAGGAGTAGGCCAATCACGAATGGCCTCTACCTTAGACTCATCTACCTCCACTCCTTGGGAACTCACAACAAACCCAACAAAGACTACCTTTTCGACACCAAAGGCGCACTTCTTAAAATTAGCATAGAGCTTTTCGGCTCTCAAAATTTCAAGCACTTGCCTTAAGTGGTCAACATGGTCGTCTATTGATTTGCTATATATCAATATATCGTCAAAGTAGACGACCACAAACTTGTTGATGAGTGGCTTTAGCACATGGTTCATTAGCCTCATGAAAGTGCTAGGTGCGTTGGAAAGGCCAAAGGGCATGACCAACCATTCGTATAGACCAAACTTGGTCTTGAATGCGGTTTTCCATTCATCCCCGGGTTTCATCCGGATTTGATGGTAACCGGACCTAAGGTCTATCTTCGAAAAGATGCAAGAACCACTAAGCTCATCTAACATGTCATCCAAACGAGGTATGGGATGTCGATACTTTACCGTGATCTTGTTGACCGCACGACAATCCACACACATCCTCCAAGTGCCATCCTTCTTTGGAACAAGGATCACGGGTACGGCACATGGACTCAAGCTCTCCCTCACCAAGCCCTTGGTAAGCAATTCATCCACTTGCTTTTGCAACTCCCTTGTGTCCTCGGGATTGCTTCTATATGCCGGCTTGTTTGGGATTTGAGATCCCGGGACAAAGTCAATTTGATGTTCAATACCCCTCAAGGGAGGTAATCCATCGGGCATCTCATCCGGGAACATGTCCCCATAATCCTTCAAAACATTTTCAAAAGCACTAGGCAAAGGGTTAGAAGAATAATCAAATTCGGAAGTAAGAATCATACCTTTGTACACTAGGCAAATGAGTAGTTTGTCGCCATCATTCCCTCTCAAAAGTTCACCCGGTTGCATCATGGCACAAATGCCACCAGTAGAAGATGGTGGAGCCACCACCAAGCTCTCGGCCAAAGGGTTAGTCTCAACAACCGACTTAGCCTTTGCCGCTTCCCTCAATTTCCTCATGCGCTTGTAATAATCACTTACTTGCTTGGGCGATAAGGGCTTGAGCACAAACTTTTTACCTTCATGCTTCACCGTGTAGGTGTTGGCACGGCCATCATGAACCACATGTCAATCAAATTGCCATGGCCTTCCAAAGAGAAGGTGGCATGCTTGCATGGGCACAACATCAAACATGTGTTCATCCACATAGTTCCCTATCTTGAACTTGATCATGCATTGTTTGACCACCCTCAATTCACCACAGTCACTAAGCTATTGCAAACGGTAAGGGCTTGGGTGCTTTAAGGTGGGTATTTTCAATTGGGAAACTAGTGTTTGGCTAATGACATTGGCACAACTTCCCGAGTCAATAATCATGGAACAAAGGAGACCCACGACTCGGCATTTTGAATGGAAGAGGTTCTCTCTTTGCAAGGTTTCACTATCCTCTACACACATAGCTCCTAAACTCCTCCTCACAACAAGGAAGGCATGGTCATCATCATCATCCTCCATTGCAACCTCCCCTTCATCAACCTCCTCATCACCCTCTACTCCCTCATCCTCGGGCTCACTATCTTGTTCATACACCAATTCACCCACTACCACCATAGTTTTCTGGGTTGGGCAATCTTTGGAAAGATGTCCGTAACCCTTACATCTATAACATCGAGTAGAAGTAGAAATAGGATTACTCAAGTGAGTTTTAGAGTTACCTCCTATATGCGGTGTGGACTTCTCATAAGGCTTCTTCACATCCTTGCTAGCAATTGTACCACTTGTGTTTGGAAACCTTGCATTTGGTGTAGGAGTCTTCCACTCCTTTGGCTTACTCATGGGAGTAGTATTTCTACTCTTGTAGCGAGCGGACTTCTCCTCTTTGAGCCATTTCTCGGCTTCAACCGCATCATCATAGAGGTCATAGTGGTTGTCATACTTGTGGAACTTCAATTGAGAGGCTATGTCTCGATTCAAACCACTTCTAAAACAGATCTCGGCCGGCTCATTATCTTCCCCATCCAAGTCTAGGGTCATAGGGATTTGCTCAAACTCATTGAAGTACTCCCCAACCATCTTGTACCCTTGCTTCAACTCATAGAGGCGTTTGTATTGGGCATGACGGTATTGCTCGGTCAAATACTTCTCATCCATCACTCGAAGCAATTCTCCCCAAGTAACATTGATAGCCATGGCATTTCTCCTTCTACTCCGCTTGACCGACTCCCACCAAGTAGAAGCAAAGGACTCAAAAGAAGATATGGCATACTTGGCCTTCCTCTCCTCGTTCATGTCATTGGTGTCAAATATTCGCTCCATGGTCAACTTCCAATCAATGTACTCCACCGGGTCACTACTCCCTTTGAACGAAGGAATAGTAAGCTTCACACTATTAAGGCTGTTATTTTCTCGACCCCCTTGGTACGGCTCCGGTTGGCCCCCAAAGTTATCCCCATAACCACCATAATCCCTCCTAGCATTCCCTCCAACATACCCTATGGGTGCCCTCGACCTCGGCCTCTACCCCTATCCACATTGCGACCCCAATTCATGGCTCTCCCATTCGGATTAGGAGCCCCATATTCACTACCACCATACTCTCCCTCCTCCCCTTCTTGAGCTTGATCAATTTGCTCAAGAGGTTGAACATATCGAATATGTCCGGGAAGTGGAACATTACTTTGGGGATTGCCCACTATGTGAGGAATGCTCACTCGTTGGGTATTGCCCAACACTTGTTCATCTCTTTCACGGTTTTCCTTTACCCATTGTTGTCTAAGCAACTCAACAACTTGTTCGGGGGTAAAGGTGGAACTTGAAGTACCTTCACCGGCTTCAACTTGGACACTAGAGGCCCCTTTCTCGGTTTGGATACTCGAAGTCACCTTCTCGAGGTTTTCAATCCTTAGGCTCATACTATCCAATTTGGCAAGGATAGTAGCCAAGGTATCTTTCGTGGTGTCATCTCCTTCGTTGGACATTGTACCTACAACAATAAAAAACAAGCAAAGAGATTAGAGTAAAAATCCTCACTCACTCTCTTACTTTTGTTTGTCGCTCGGATTCACTCAAGTTGGGTTAGGTGCTCACAAGCTTGAGATCAATGGCCTCCTCGTAGTTGCGCAACCTCCTCAATAATCAAACCAAAATACAAGAACCAAATGCTCTTCGGGAAGAGTGGATTCAATGGGACTCGATAAACGCTAAGCTATTTGGTGCGCACTTGAACCAAACAATTAACTACGAATCTTCTTTGAATTCTACTCTCCTTCTAGGCACGAGGATCCTATTCGCACAATGGATTAGTACTAATTAGGTAGAAGTGTTACCCTCAAAGTACTAACCGGAAGTGACGCGATCAAATGTTCAAAGATCGAATCATCACTAAACGGATTCAGAATTGGATGAATTTTGGTTTGTGATCTAGAAACTCACCATATTTGATGATGGAAACTGTTACGATGCTTTTGCGAACATTCTGTCCCACTTCAGGATTTTCTGAAATTCAGTGCCCTTCGCGATCGCGTGAGATTGGGCGCGATTGCGATGAAGAAAAATGCAGTTTGGGCGCGATAGCGTGAGGCACTGCGCGATCGCGCAGGTCTGTGCAGCAGAACCAGAAACTCGACAGAAAACTGCAGTTTTGGCACACCAACAACCCAAATTCAACTTGTTTTCAGTTTTTAAGCTTTCAAATGGTGTTCCCAACTGTAGAAAACAATTCCCAATGGTTCTACCAAAACAAACAACCAACAAACAACTTTGAAGTTCAAAATTTTGATTTTCACTCCAAGACTCCAAATGATGTTATTGTGATATCAAAACAACGGGAAAACTATAAGGAGTAATCCCCGATGCCAAACACACAAGAATTCATAACATCAATTGAGTTCTAGCAATTTTGGCAATTCTCAGCCTAGGGTTCAAATTTTCCAACTTTTGATTTTCAACTCCAAAACGCGTTTTGTTGGTTCCCAATTGTCGAGATTACATAAACAATCAATCCCCGATAATCAACACCAACAAAATCGTAACAACAAGCGATTTCTACCAAATTTTTGGGTTTTCAAGTTTTTGAATTTTTTTTTCTTCCTTTTCAATATAACAAGAACAAGAACAAGAAAATAAACATGAAACAAAGATGACAAGCACGAAGAGTAGGACGAGGGTTCGTAAGAACGCAACCCTAGCCTTTCTCTGATACCAACTGATGCAATTGAAAATACGAAAGCGATAAAGAGATAAAAACGAGACGAGACTCACACGAAAGTTCGAGTAGCAACGAAGAACTTGTTCCGTTACACCCCAAACGATTGGCAAGAATCACCTAACGCTATGCAACTATCCTCAAGAGTCACGCGGCTCGAGCAAATAGAATGATCAGAGACGGATTGAAGAGTAACTTGGATTCATCCAATTGATTCAAGCCAAAACGGTTACAAGGTTCAAGAGCAATGCTCATTAATGTGTTTTTGTTCAAAGTAAGCTAAAAAGCAATAAATGAGGGAGGGGTGTATTTATAACACCCCCTTTACAATGGTTTCCTACATTCTGGTCCGTAGCTGCTCAAGTGTTCATCGCGATCGCGCATGGATATATGTGATCGCGAGGCACACTTAAACGCTGAGTCGCGCGATCGCGCGAGACAAGGCGCGAAGGCGAAGACAAAATAATTCCCCTTCGCGATTGCGATGGTGTGCACGCATTCGCGAAGAACAAAAGTTCAGCTTCAGGCAGTAAGCTCAGCAGGTGTTCCCCTGTTTTGCCCTGTTTTGCTCCCCTGCTTCCTGCACTGTTTCCTGCCCAGTTTGCACATTGATTGAGCTCCAATGCATTGTCTTTAAGTCCTCTCCCGAGCTCATATCATCCATGCCTCTCCAAACCAAGTGTAGGTGAGCGTCGTGTATATCCTTGGCTTGACTTCGAGTGAAAGGTCTCGATGCAATTTGGGTTGCATCACATATCGAATAAAACGGAATTAAAATACAAAATACCAAACTGTACCGAAGTAGTTTGGTACGGTATTTAGTATCCACCATTTGGAAATCGTATACTGAAATACCAAACCGTATTTAATAAAACCATTCCGAAATACCGAACGCCCATTCCTAATTATAAGTATCTTATCCTATGATATGGGATTGAAACTCTGTGGAATAATATTGGAATTATTATTTTAGGAGGTCCTTGTCTATTAGTGTTTGTATTAAAACATACCGCATTCGCATGACCTATAATAGTCACAGACGCTCTAACTTTAACAAAAAATTGTGATTATCTCAAAGTTTGAAAATTTCAGATCTTTTAAGGGATAATTACAAAAACAGCCAGCCAACTCTTCACCTTTACTTTTGAATAGCCCTTACTTTTTATAACTAGTATACACAAAAATGAATACCAAATATATATAAATAATGGCAGGTGTATACAAACGATCTTCTCACATATACATAGTGTCTACACCTAAAAATATAGTATATACAGTGAGTTTTATCGGGTATACATAACGTGCACTTTTTTAGTTATATTTTGTGTTACACATTTTAATAAAACACAATTATGTATACATCTAATCTTCCAGCAAAAATAATAATAATAATAATAATAAAGATAAGTAAAATTGGGCGAAGCAGTAGGCAAAGGAAATCCGGTGGAGCAGCGGCAACTTTCCGGTAGAGTGGCAGCAGCTTTCCAACGCAGCAAGCAGATCTGCAACATAAAATATCTGAGATGAAGCCAGAGTTGAGGAGCAGCAGTGACGGGGATGGGGTTGAGGAGCAGCGATGACTGGGACGATGTTGAGGAGCAGCAGTAATGGGGACGACATATCTGGAACGGAGGAGGCAGGGAGGTGGCCGGAGAATGGTGGTCGGAAAAAGGGCGACGATGGTGGTGAAAGAGAAGGGATGAAGAAGGGAAAGTTTTTAGAAATAGTATTGTAAATAACTATTTATCATAATGATATTTTTATCTTAAAAATTTAATAAACTGCATCTACTTATATGAAGAAGTTGAAATTTGTAGCTTCTACCAAATATCAGAATAAATGTACCTGCTTCTTTTCAATTTTTTTTTTTTTTTTTTTTTTGCTGAACACCTCAAATTTTTTTATCATTGTTGGTTTCCTAGAAGCTTGGCTAAATAGCCTATAAAAACCCAATCAAGTTTTCGGCATTCGTAGTCAAAGCGTGCAAAGCACATAAATAGCCACTTTTGTCGTGTCCTTATCGTTTCAGCTATTTAAAGGCGTACCTTGAAGATTGGCTATATTGCACATCTTCATATTATTGGGGTTGAAGTTCACCCCAAGGTAAGCTAATTTCATCCCTTAATCTGAAGCTAAATCTACTATCTTTTTCTTTTAATTTCTTTTTCTTTTCCTTTTTGTTTAACTTCAAATCAAAAGGTTTGAATTTGATTTGAAAATGGACGCAACTCACAGTTTGATCTAAATTTGGTTCATTTTCAGATTAAAAAATTTAAGTTGCATAAACTTCACACCATTAGTATTCAACTTCTCCCCTGATGATTTGAAAGCAGACTACTACACTTGCAAATATTTTTAAAAAAATGACTAAAACTAAATGGTATATGTAAAATTAGCTGCTTAGTGAAATCTTTTACTGCGGGCAATTTACAAAACTATGACACCTTAGGCAATAGTTTGTCTTATTGACCTAGCTTAAAGTAGTTTTACAAGAATAACATCACTACTTTCAACTAAGTGCTCCCTCAGAGGCAATACTTCAAGTTATAAACTTGACAAGTGCACCCACGGGTACAACACTTCAAGTATAAAATGACAAGTGCTGCCCCCGACCTTTTATCTCTGTCAAGATTCTCCCCAGATAACTTGTTGCAGGCAGCACTTGCAATTTATACTTGAAGTGTTTCCCCCGAGGGAACACTTGTAAATTTATAACGTGAAGTGTTGCCTACCGAGGCTATTTTGCTAAATCATTCTTAAGTGGGGACAGAAAACCATATCAAAGGATAAGGGGTACATGTAGTGAAATTTTTTGTTTAACTGCCTAAGCGGTTATGGAAATCAAACCGGATAGCCACTCTAAGGATTATCTTACATGATTAAGCTACTATTATCGGGAGAATTACACAACTATGACATCTTAAGCAATCGTTTGCCTAACTGGCCTCGCTTAAACTGGTTTGCAAGAATGGCCTCCACTAACTTTAAGTAAGTGCTACCATGGAGGCAGCACTTGACCTTTTATAACTTGAAGTGCTACACGGAAATACCCCTATGAAAATCTTATATTGACACCTGCATCCTGCCATCCATTCTAAGTAATTGTTGCCCCTGTGGTAGAACTTGACATTTTATCTCTTTTAACATTCTCCCTAGATAACTTGAAGTGCTACCTTGCAGGCAGCACTTGTCAATTTATAACTTGAAGTGCTGCCTCCAAGGTAGCACTTGTCAATTTATAACTTGAACTGCTGCCCCCGAGGCCATTTTGCCGAACCATTTTTAAGTTGGGATAAAAAATCATAACCAGGATAAGGGGGTACATGTAGTAAATTTTTTTGACTATTATCCCAATTATTTTTAAAGTTAGCAACCATTTTATAATTTTAGATTCGACTGGTTTAACTACTGAATGTAACACAAATATGAAAGGTAAGAACTTTTACAAGCTTCGATGGGTTTGGGAATATGTGTTGTTCGCTAATATATTTCATCGTTCAAATATACTTAACAGTATATCACTTTTTGGAATTTCATTAAATGGTTGCAATGGTTATGAGGATAGTGAAGAAGAGCTGACTTTGGGGAGTAATTGTTGGATCAGGGTGAAAACGAATGCATATAAGTAGCTGTTTCTCAAGTCGGAGGGAAATTTAATTTTGGAATATTAATTGATCAAGAATATTAGCGGATGCTATAAATGTTTTGAAAACTACTAGTTTTTGAACACGTACAATGCACGTGTATCCCAAATAATTTGTATAAATAATATAAATAATATTACAATGTATTTACAATAAAATTTAGAAGTGGGAATGGGTGCTCAAATGGTAATGTGAGCTCCTTGATTGCTAATTGTTCAAGGCAAAATGGTTAGATATCATTTGTGCTTGCCAAATTTAACATCTAAATTTTGGTAGGTAAGATGTGCAGTGAGATTAATTTTGATGTTATTTATTACAAATATGTGGTATGATAGTGTATCACCAATTATTATAGACTGACGTCTGAAATTATCAATGTCATGGTATACATGTACAAAGAAAGTAGTAGTTAGTCCTTGTAGAGATACTTAATCATAGTGTACATACATATGTTTTGTCTGAGAAAACT
Organism: Petunia secreta; assembly: GCA_029990175.1. Taxonomy (NCBI): domain Eukaryota; kingdom Viridiplantae; phylum Streptophyta; class Magnoliopsida; order Solanales; family Solanaceae; genus Petunia; species Petunia secreta. Next base: position 44,429,065 of record JARKIP010000022.1, on the reverse strand, counting down.
TGTTGATTAAAGGAAATAAGGAATGATCAAAATCTTTACTCAATTAAACTCCGTCATAAAATAATTTATCGCTTCATATATTATAAGTTTTCTATTTATTGGTTTATCATTTGGTGTCTAGTACTCGCTTTGAGCCTAACTAATCTGAATTCGCCAGATGAAGTCTCACTTTAGATGTAAAGTAATCGCTCCCTAAGGTGATTCCATGATGCTCGAAGTCGAGACCACTGATTAAGAATGGAGGAATAATTATTCTGTTCTTCCCATGAAAACATCATCCCCTATTACGTAGGCTTTTGTCGACCAAGACAACACAAATTTGAAAAATATGAAATAGATACTGAAATTTAATCAATTGAATATCTTCCAACACAGTTAAAAAAAAAAAGGTACCTAACATTATAGATATGATAGCCCCCTAATTGTCATAAAAGTGACACAAAATAAATAAAGATAAAGGAGCAAGGAAAGCATTTGTAGAAACGAATTGCTTCTTAGCAATAATATGCTACCTTCATGCCAGCTGATAAGAAGAGAAAAAGCCAAAAGAACTGAAGGATTTCATATCATCCAAGAACAATACAATTCGCCCAGGGTCTAACCGTATTTGTTTCACTAGTCGATGGTGCAATCACATGTTATAGAAACACGAACTACACTATATAGGTCACAGTTTAAGTCGTACCTGGTTACAGAATATTGTTCCAGTTCGTAGAAGATCAATCTCTGTTCTTCTGAGGAATCTTCCATTGAAGTTCTTCACTTGAAGAAGAGAGTTTTTCTATTGCTGGAAGAGGAAGGAAGACTGGTTCTTTTTCAGGAAAAAGTAACATTAGTTTCTGCCAGTAGAAACTTATTTTTATAGTCCTGAATGGACACAACTATTCAGGACAAATCCTAATAGTTGTCTCTTCTCTTCCTTTTTATTTTATTAATCTAATAATATATATAACGAATTATATATATTTGTTTAGGCGTGGATCCGGGTAGACCCACATGGATGACTCAAATCCAAATTCCAACATCTCCCACTCACACATAGTGGGTCAACTCTCTATTCCATTCATATATAACGACTAAACCGTGTGACCAGTGCATACTTCGAGAGCTTGATTGCTATACATCTGTTAGGAATATATAGCATCTCAATTACGGAACCTTGGAGTAGATTGCAGTATACAGTACCCTAGATCATCTATCGCATTCACATCTCTCACAATCTCTTTATATTAATTTTGAGTTCATCATTATGTTATTATGTTCTCGTATCAAAGACGAACATAATGGGCGCGCCAATGAACACAATTAATATGATAATATTCAATGATCTTCCTCATCTCAAGAATCTCTTAATCTCAATCTGACTTGCTTTTCTAGAAATGTCCCGGCAGACCGAATCATCCATGCTCTATAGGCATCACCCTAAGATAGCAAATATCAAATTAAATCTCGAGAAACTGGTCAAAGTCATGAGGGTACAAAGAAAGAAAATTACTTATAATTTTCAGGGCTTCACACGATAAACAAGTAGAGATTAAACTTGTATTGCCCAGAGGTCACAATATGCATACGTGGTATGAATCACGTACCACAGTATTGACACCTTTCCCGTGGAGCGTATGTCTTTCACAAATGAAAAATACTGTGCAGATGATATTTCAGACAACTTATGTCTAACTTTGAGTTCACACATCTACTCATACATTTTATCCTTCAGAACTCACATCTCTGGCATTAAGACAGACTCACATTTAATCAAATATGGTTAATCAAAAACCAAGACACATTCTTATTATAAACTTCAAATTCAAGCTCTCTATTATTATCACCTCAGATAATAATAAGTTTATAATTGTCTCATCTCTATTAGTCACCTAGACAGTAGAGGCGATTGCCTGTGTGAATAGGCCAATCTTTTTTTCTGTCCGACATAATTTAAATTTATGTACTAAACATAAAATCATTCTATGCATATGAACCAACAACAAGCAATTTAGGCTTCAACTACATTAACTCCAACAATGCAGTTTTAAGTGAACATGCTTGGGAAAAGTTTAAGATATAAATACATCGACATCTATGCAAACCCAATGACCTCACATGTCATTCATAAGCACCAAATGCTATGGGTTTCACTATCGGATCTATTATTATATAATGTGTAGAGATGCATATCATGTCCACTTTTATATTTAAAAAAGTACAACTATGTCTCTAATGAAATTATACTTTATATCAATATGTTTTGTCTTCCAATAATACTTGGGACTTTTGTGTAAGCTATTGAGACTTGACTATCACACTTGATTGTCAGTGTCACTAATTCAATAGCACGCTATCCAATACACCCAAATTTATCATAAGACATTTAAGCCAAACAGCTCTGCAAAGTTGCTGAAAGCCCTAGAAATTCAGCTTACTTTATAAATAAGGCTGATGATTATTTCTTGCTACACAAATAATATACCCATTGCTATTGTTTAGCAAAGAAGGACATACTTAGATTTAGATTTTCTCTTATCTAAATTTCCTTCTCAATCATCGTAAGTATAGCCTTTGAGTTTTAGATCCTTTTCTTTACTTTACAAGGATAATCATAAGTGCTTTTAAGATACCTCAGTATTCTTTAACTGCTTTTCAATATTCCTTTTCATATCATATTCTTGCGGATTCACGAGGACACATTCTCCCACTAGAAACTTCACCTCTAGAAATAGGAGTATTAATGGGTTTGCACTATTGCATATTAAATCGTTCAAGAAAAATTCTTAATATAAAATTTTTCTAAAAAGAGACAACAATCTCTTCGAACGGTCTCTTGAAATCTGAACTTCAAGGATTCACCCATATTTTTTCGATACTACATTAAGTCTTTCGCGTATTTTGAGAACCCCTTTGTTCTCAACGACGCTATGACCCATTAGTAGATCAACCAATTCCAACTCTTGGTTTGGTTTCATTAACTCTATTTTTTGTTCCATTATTTTAGATACTTATCCTTAGCAGGGTATTTAAGAGCCTCATTTTATCTTTCGTTGCTCGTATTCATCTTGTAGAGTAACTATATATACTTCCCCTTTGATCTCAAATCGACGATGGGAAATATGTAGACGACTCATTCGTCGAAGTTGAGACTGATAAAATTGATTTATCAATTGATAGTTACTCCTACTGGGACCATCAATATTAAATAAATTCTTTTAGTCATCTTGGTGCTACACGGAACAGATCCATTATCACCAAAGTGACTCTTAGTCGAATTCATTTAACTGTCATTAGTGGAAGCAAATTGATCCACAGTTTCATGAAGAGACAAGCCATAACCTATCTCACCTTACTTAGGAAAAAACATTCGCTAGGAATGTAACATCGTGATTCAATTTCAGTTACTTTGCCATTGTTGTCCTGTTCACTTAAGAACATATAAATCTTGGACCGAAATAGTATCACAAATTGATACACGTCATTTCCCTTGGAACTAGTTTTTCAAGTGGAAACAAATAAATTATGTATAAAAACAGCACAAACCCAAGAGTAAAAACAATTGAGTTTTCATCTATCCATAACTTATATAGAATATAAGTAACTGACTTAAAATAATTTCTTAATTTGGAATACTGATGTCATAATATACCAGCTACAATGGAATGTAATGCCACTTTGAAAAGACATCATAGACATATCTAGAGTCTCAAGAGTCTTTTGCTCTTTTTAGGACATACTGAATTTTATTGTTAGCTTTAACCTTGCACTTTTGTTAAGCTCGAGACAATATTCTCGTAGCAGTTCACATATTGATATGATCAAGTATAAACTATTTGAGACAAGTGTACTTCTTAGAGCCTAAAATTTATACATACTAATCCTTAAATAATTTGAACTATGTTAATATTTATTTCACATTAGATTTGGAATCGAAAGTTCACTATGTTCTCAATCACCATCTGCTTTCTAATGTGTTATAAATCTAACATAATTGATTATTAAAGAACATTAGTCTTAAATTACTTAAAATTCAAGAGTAAACTATATAACTTCTATAATAAATATAGAAAAAATTGAATCAAGAATAGTAGAATAAACACTGCTTCTAAAACTCATACAAGTACCAGTACTCAAGTACAATGTCACATAGACAAATACACAAAGTAAATGGACCATAAACTTTTTCTATAACATATTTCTATAACTGGAAAACTTTAGAAAAAGAAATACATATTTTCATACTAGTTCTTGACTCAACTATTCCCCGCAGGGAATACTAGAAAAACAATTCATTTCCCTGGGAAAGTAAGTCATGAACGCCTTTCACTGCACATTTGAATATTTGTGCACACATGTACTTGTAACATGAACTAGATTCGGTAAAAGAAAGCGTAAAACAGTTTACTCTTTCATTTCATGTTAATTACAGTCAAGTCATGACTAATGACCCAAAAACAAACATATTTGTTTTATGATAGGGAGTTTAAAGAGGCAAAATTGAAAATGGCCTGGTAGAGAGGGTAAAGAAAGGAATTCATCCCACAACACATAGAGTGAAATGGTTTAAATATAGAATTATTACTCAAAAAAAAATATCGTGACTTTTTCCTTTCAAAAACACACTTTGAACATTCAGAGTTCAAGAATCAAAATAAGACCAAATTAAAGCTTTGCACCGCAAAAGTAAACAGCTTTAACAGTATTCTAGTGAACTCATAGATGCCACTCTTTTCTCCCATTATTGTGTCCATAAAGGAACTCAAATTTCCCAATAATTAAATGAATGAGACACTTGCCCACTCAAACAATTTTGGTGTTAGCAATTGACAAGTCTACTTTCTCTATGAAAACTTTAAGACAAGAGATTAACGAATCCAAACTACGGGATCCATTATCATTAATCATTACCATTGCCCATGTTCCCACAAAGATGAAAGTAATAGAGATCAATATTTGTTTGCCTTTACTATTGCAATTTTCATGTTCCCAATATATTCTGGTAACAGTACACAAGAATAAGACAAAATTTTCAATGCTTATCAGTGTCGCCTTTTCACACACAGAGTTAATCATAAACTCAAAATGGAATGAGACGGTGCCTCAATTTTCATTGACACTATTTGATATCCTGGAAACTTTTCGCCACTACAAGACAAAATTTTCATGAAAAAACAAGTGTAGTTTCTCCCCAAGTCCATGTTACGGAACCAAGAACTTTGTTTTCAGAAAAAATGTTTCAATGCATGAAAACTTTATATCCACAACTTCAAAGTCAATGCAAGCACTTTGCTCATCAAGTTGGTCGTGTCCAAATATTTACTCAATTGTAAATATTTTTCTTTTAATTATCCATAAAAGATTCTCATGGTCAAGTCTTGAATTATGTATGAAGACGCCATTAAAAACTTTTAAATTAAAAGACCGGAACATTCCAACCAAAATTCTCCAAAGAGAACAAGCTGTTAACCTTTTCCAAACATCAGCATTAGAACCGTTTGGAATAGAAACTCCAGTAGAGCTCTTTTATAAAACAAAAAAAAAAATAAATTCACTCATGAATTTCTAGGTGAGAATAATTAGGCCATGGATAGTGAATATGGGCCTATGGAACTCATAGCATGTCGATGCACTGCTTGTCGATGTGTACTTAAAACATGAAATCAATCGAAAAGTATAAGGAATTGTCGTTTCTATTCAACAGAAAAAAAGGCTTCAAAATTGGACCAACAACAGTATGAACAACAGATTCGTTCGTTCCACGGCACAAACAGAAGCCATTAACAGACTCAGTTTTCATGTCAAACGACCCAAAATAGAAAACGACAATCACAGAAGAATTCAATACAACGACAATATATTCTTCACGAATGAAATATTACTAACTAGAAAATAAATAACAGGGGCTCTGATACCAATGAAGGATTTCATACAATCCAAGAACAATACAATTCACCCAGGGTCTAACCGTATTTGTTTCACTAGTTGATGGTGCAATCACATGTTACAGAAATACGAACTACACTATATAGTTTACAGTTTAAGTCGTACCTGGTTACAGAATATTGTTCCAATTCGTAGAAGATCAATCTCTGTTCTTCTAAGGAATCTTCCATTGAAGTTCTTCACTTGAAGAAGAGAGTTTTTCTATTGCTGGAAGAGGAAGGAAGATTGGTTCTTTTTCAGGGAAAAGTAACGTTAGTTTCTGCCAGTAGAACTTATTTTTATAGTCCTGAATGGACACAACTATTCAGGACAAATCCTAATAGTTGTGTCTCTTCTCTTCCTTTTTATTTTATTAATCTAATAATATATATAACGAATTATATATATTTGTTTAGGCATGGATCCGGGTAGACCCATATGGATGACCCAAATCCAAATTCCAACAAGAACAATACCTTCTTATGCGTACAACGATTTAACAACAATGGATAAAGTTTGACAAAAAGAAGATAAGAGGATAAAATGTAGAACATTCCATTTTTTTTAAAAGGATACAACATTCCAAATAGTGTGAATGGATGATACTTAGTAATGGAAGTTAAAATGATCAATTAGACAAAACGTTAGACAAAACGTTATGCAGCTAAAAAATAAAAAGGTATAGTAAGAGCGGACGTATTATTAAATATAAAAGATGAATAACCTAACATGAAATGTATATAGATCGTGCGCGCCGATTCATTTGAATATTGACAATTGCAACTTCGTGAGGCTGATGAATATCTCCTAACGACTTTCTGAGATGGACTATTATATGGAACTTGAATTCTATTTCGTTTTCCAGTGACTCTTACATCTGACAAATCTTTATCTCTATATTTAGCTCCATTATAATTTTGTGTACTGTTTATGGCAATTTCAATTACTTGGTGGAAGATAGACAAACTTGAAGGATGTTAGCAGCTGCAAATACTACAGAAGAACACTAAGTAGATTATATAACAATCAGATAGAAACTCGTTATTTGAAACGTTCAATACTCTGTATTTGCTTGGAATTTCCAAGAATAATGTGAACCGTCCAAATAAATACCACATATATGATACATATCGTGTGCTTTAAATGCCACATAGAAAAATAAAAATATAATAACTTAGACATCACCAAACGAACTAAACACATTTGTGGTTTCGTTCATATTATAATAAGTGGAAGAAACTCAATAGCCTTCTCATAATTATATAATTTATATATGTCTTCATATTTTAGCAAATATGCCTTGAATCTGTGTAGTAGCAGGACGTGAGAAGTTATTTGTAGGCGGTCAACTAGTAGTTTATTATGTTAATAAATATAAAATTATTAAATGGGGGCAATCTAATTTTTAGGTAAGGGCAAAATGTTGGTTCATTATTTTATTAAGGATATTATAGTAATCTGACTTTATAATAAGGGATTCTCATTCTCACGTTTAATATAAATATGATTATTGAACACAGAGGCACCTAGAATAGAGAAGTATTACTTTAAGAGATCATAAACAGAAAGGAGAGAGAAAATTCTTTAACTTCTCTCTACAAACGAAGATCCCAAAAGCCTCAAATTTCACTCATCCTATACATCCTCCTTATCGTCCCACCATGCAAAACGAAGTGTAAATGACTGATCAAGAAGCTGATCATCTAATGCGAAGTACTAGTAAACCAAAAGACTTGGCTGGAACGATAAGTTTTTGTGATAAGTTATTAGCTTATGTAACTAGAGAAGAATTAACCAAAATACTCTCACAAGTTTTCAATTAAGAAAATGATCTCTTATTCTCTTTTTGACTTATTTTTATTGAGAGAAATTGTTAGGTGAGGTTAAGCGGAGCTCGGGGTCTTGATTAGATATAGAAAAATTTGTGGGCATAAGTGAGTTGAAAATATAGAAATCACCAAAAAATAGATTATTTGTCGGGTCAAAATACAAAAATGGGTCTTCCACACTTTAAACCAATTTTCCTTTCCTCTTTCCCAATTTTTTCCAAAAGCCTTCAACTTTCTGTAAGTTTTCTCTCCTAAACTTTTTTCAAGTTCAAATCTTGCATAAACACATAAGTTTTTAACAACTTTCACCCGTTTGTGAAGATTTGAAGTACCAGTTGAAGTATCCTCGAGAAATCCCGACTTATTCAAGTGAGAAACCCTAATATCATTAAAGTTTATTTTTTTTGGTTCTTTGTAAATTTTAGAACTTATGAAGAAACGAAAATGGTATTTTTCGAAGAAATTTAGATTTTTTATTTACTGTCCTTCTCTAATTTTTTTCTTGTTGTTTATTGATTTGCTCGTTTTACTACTTTATTGTAGTTTATTGAATGAGTTTTTTTAGACTTTGTTTTGACCTGGTTCTGTATATAGATAAAGTAATGGCAAGGCCGAAGCTAATGACTACAGCTCCTCCAAGTGCTAGAAATAGCATAAGAATGAAATTAAAAGGGAAAAAGATGAAGAACAATCTGAAGAAGAGGACAATTAAAGCGTTAGAGTTCCTAAAACTGATGTTGCTGAGATGTATAAACATTCAGCAGAAGGTGACAATCAATCTCCAAGTGGTGGAGGAGATGAAACAGAAGTTGTTGAACTTGATAAACATCCAGAAGCAGATGACAATCAATCCACAAGTAGTGGAGTTCTTGAAAGTGATAAAAATCCAACAGTAGATGACAATCAGTATACAAGTGGTAGAGTGGCTGAAAGTGATAAAAATCCAGCAGCAAATGACAATCAATCTTCAGTTGAGGAAACTGGATTAATGGATGTTGAAGTTGGTAAAAAAGAATCCTAGATAAAAAATATTATAGAGGATCACTTTGCAAAAGATATTGTGGTTGAAGAGGTCCAAGTCGAACCCCAATTGAAGATATTTTTGCTGAAATCAACGCTTTTCAAGTGGATGAACTCTCCGAAGTAAGGAAAGGTAAGGAAAGCAGGGATAAAAGTGGTGATGATGATAAAAAAAGGGTTGCTGCTCGTGAGGAAAATAATGGAGAGGAATCATGAGAAGATGAAAGAAGAAGAAGAAGAAGAAGATGATGATGATGATGATGATGACGATGACGACCACAAACGTGAAGAAGAAGAAGAAGAAGAAGAAGAAGAAGAAGAAGAAGAAACTGATCAAGAAGGGGATAAGCCAGGGAGCTTGAGTGTTAGTTGGACCATTTATTAGTGCCCCAATGCATCAAGGAAATTAACGTTCAAAGGTATCGACTTAAAACTTGGCTTGATGAAATTCCTTCATTCCCATCGAATATATATGTTTGTTCTATCATTAAAAAGTTTTATGAATTGAACAAGTTGTTGAAAAAGTTAAAATTAGAAAAGAAATTTAAGGAGTCTGTGTCTGGGAAATTCCTTGGAATGTCCCAGTTTTGGAGTTTCAATGGACAGATTGTCCACTCCCTACTTCTACGCAGAATAAAGGATAAAAGACGTCGTGAGGTTTGGTTCTTGGTTGATGGGAAGCTTGCTTATTATGAGCTTAGGGAGTTTGCTCTTATGACTGGGTTGGAGTGTGGCGTAAAACCCAATAATAAAACAAAGAATAAGTTTGTGAAGAAATGTGAGGAATTTTATGAACAACTAATTTATAAGTACTCTGGTGACGGAATAGTTAAAGTGACATCGGCAAGGCTTTTGAGGTTGTTGAAAACATGTAGAAGATTTAACAAAGAGGAACAGTTGCAGATGTGCCTTTTGTGGTTTCTCCACACAATATTGATGGCAAAGGATACTTCAAAGTCAGTTGAGAAGGAATGTGTTTGTATGGTTGATGATATGGAGTTCTTCTCCAAGTATCCATGGGGCAGGAAGTGCTTCGAGCTGACGATTGAATATCTGAAGCCCAATCTTGACATAGCCAAGCATTATAAAATCTTCAGTGAGAAAGAAAAGTACTTGAATATGCTCGTTTTGGCTTCCCCTGAGCATTTTTGGTAAGTCTACAATAATTCAATAGTTAGTTGATTTTAAGTTTTTATTTTTCATACTCTGATTAAATTTTTCATCTTAAGCCTGGGTCAGTGAAGCATTTCCTGCCATATGGAAGGAGAGCCGCACTGGCAGATCAGTCTCATGTGTCGTGCTCTAGGATGCTCAAATGCTACAAAAAAAAGGTGTCTAAATCCTTCGATCCATTCTTGGAAGGAAAAGATAAAATTAAGGTAATGTTGCGCTATTTTCATGTCATTAAATAAGTGAAGTTTAAATATCTATTTAATTTGTATGAAATAGTAGTAATATGCTCAACTTCTATCGAGATCATACACCCTTACTTATTCCCTATTGACCAAGACGTGTGACCGGGGTGGGAGGATTTATATGTGCCCTTTAATGATGAAGTTGAGGATGCATTAGTGGATGCCCTTAGGGCTGAACAGGAGGGAGGCATAACCATCAAGTAGATTGTTCTGAATCCTGCTGGTGAAGATGATATGGATGTCGATGGAGAAGAAGTTGCAAGAGGTGATAAAGATATTGGTGGAACTCGTACAGGAATTGTTGGTGAAGGTGCAGGTCCTTCAAGTGGTGAAGCGGAAAGCGATAGTGAATCCCTAACTTGCCTACGCTCATCCAAAGAGGCCTAAAAAAGGTATCAATATTGTGGGTCCTTCTTTGGATGTTGTGCTCGCTAAGCTGAAAATAGTGGAGGCCAAATTGGCACATGTTACTAAGCTACTAGTGAAATAACCGAAGAGGAAAGTATATAAATGCATGTCCGTCGTTCTGCATAGTTGATGAGGCACAGGAAGAGGAAGGCATGGATTGTGGTATTAATGGAAATACCATTTCAATTTTGAGAAAGAAGTGTAGATTTGATGAAGTGAATGTTGCAGTTGATGCTAAAGTGGATGTTAGTGCCAGTGCCACAGTGCCAATACCAGTGCAGTTGCCAAAGCCATTGTCAATGCAGTTGATGGTGAAGTTGATGCCACCAATGCCAATGCAAATACCGTTTATACTACCAATGCCAATGTTGGAGAGGAAGCTGGTGTGGATGATAATGAAGTGCTGATGAAAAATGTTGAGGATGCTGATGAACAGTTTTATGAAGTGGACGATCCATCTCATGTTGAATCGGTATCTAACATGAATAGAAGGGTTGGAGAAGATGTTAAAGACCCCAACTATAGATTGCAGGTGTCTTAAAGAGTTTTCACAAAGAGTTTATTAACAATGATGAGAACAAAGATTGATTTTTTAATGGTTGTGTTTTGCTGAATAATAGTTAACAATTGTATATTTATTCTTGTCGATTTTTTTAATAATCTTGTTTGTGTATTAAACAATTGAAAATCTATTATGGTAATGTGTTATATGTTTCGCTTATCAACCATTATTGCTCAATGAATATTGGTAGTGTTTAAAATGTAAGCTTGCACACGAATGATCATAGATCCCTAAATAATTTTACATCTCTTTTGAACCACACCAATTGATTGTTCACTGTGATAGGTCTATCATCGAAAAAGACCTAACTATTGGCTGTAGTTGAAAGTTTTTTGGACAACTAGGAACAAAACTATAAACTACTTTACACGGTAGATACTATATAGTTGTTGGATTTATACTTTGAATATTGAAAATTTGTGTAGTGTAAGATGAAATCTATTCAAGCATAGACCAAAGTGCATAGATTGAAGATAAAATAATATTTCAAATAATTATAACATAAGAAGACGTTTATTAATTGACGTGCAACTTAGCCAATAAGCTAAGTAAATTGTTCAGGAGATAATAGGAGATGTGAAGTGTGTGGTAGAGTATGTAATTGGAGCACTGCCCAAAGTAAGAAAAGTCATGTCTGAGCAGCTTTTTTCTTTTTTGAAATTAACTGATTTGATGCATGATTAATTAAGATGTGACCCCTACATTTAAGTGGTGGCTCTTCACTTATCTTTGTAACTCTTCAAGCTTATCACTATATAAAACCCCCAACAATGTTTGCATCTCACTTTCCAGTTTCAATACAAATCTTATGCATTCAAACTATCAATTAGTCCACCAACATGGCCGAACCATCCAACGAGCGTGATATCCATTTATTACTTTTTTTTTTTTTGCAAAGTGAGGTTGGTTATATTTGAGACCGATTGAAGAGGCTTGAACAAGTGATGTAGGGAGATACCCATGATAGGTTGAATCAAATCAGAGCAATCACTGAGAGACTCGATGCACCACCTGCACCCCAGGAAAATGTCATAGAGGAAGATGTCACTCCACCAAATTCACCACATGCCATGGACGGTACTAATCCACCAAACTAGTCGTCTCTGTTTATATTTTTGTTGTTGTTGTTGTTAAATGTTGATCATATTTAAAGTTTAGTGTTACCTTTACTATTGTATCATGTCATGGTCTATCCCTTTTTAATATTGTTAATATTAGTTGCAGTTGTATTTTTTTTATTGTCGCGCACTGCAGGTCTATTGATAATGTTCATCTCCATATTTTAAGTTTGATTCAATTCTTTCAGTTGTCATTTTGATTGTCTACCACAGATGGTCTATTAGATAAATATACAAACAGAGCAAAATTTATTAGAGTTAATAGTAAGCAAACAAATAAAGTAATTAAATAGCTATCACATTAACAATGTTAAATAGACTGACTATTTACATGCTAAGCAAAACACTGCTCCAAAAAAGAAGTCTGTGCATCCACTTCTTAAATCGATCCCTCTGTATTTCAACCTCTTCCAACATCACGTGCACTTGTTCCTTTACCATTTGAATCTGAGTTAGGGTTTGACTAAATCCCTCTGTTCCTTAGCCTCTTTAAGCAGTATTTTAAGAAGCTTTCACTTGTTCTTCATATTCATGGATCTTATGAGTGAAATCAAACCTTACCGCTCCTTCTGCCTAGCTGACTAATTTGGACAACACTTCTCTTATTTCTTGAGAAAGAGGACCATCATGCCCTCTAAAATAATCACATTCACTATTGTCCTAAGTAGCCAAGAAAATAAGCAATTGGCTAATTACTTAAAGTAAATTTTAATAGACGTAAATAATTACCTACCTTAGGCTTACGACAACTCCAAAATCTATGACCATGATTTATTTAAGTCCTTGATGTTTTCAGCTTCTGATTTTCTTAGCAATGGCATACATCAGGTTTCACCGAAATAGATGATGCAAATTGCGAGTTCTAGGATATTTTAGGCTTTCTATTATTTCAATTGATGATAGACGGAGAATGGAGAAATTCAATTTACTTAGTGGTTTATATTTGCAGATAATTTATTACCGTTGCAAACAAAAGTTACTGTTGAAAAAAAAAAGAAGATAAAAATAAAAAACATATTGGAAGATGCTAATAAACCTCAATTTGGTATATTGACACCTATTGTACAAGTGTGTGTGACAAGTTTACCATTCAGGATATTATCACGCGTGCGTTTGGCTTTTAAGATTTGGAATTTGGTGTTTGGATTTAGGCCCACACGCTTGGGGTTTGGGCTCAAGGATAAATGTAGATGATATTGGCTTGATGGGTATATTATCAACGATCCAAAATTACACTGTTTTTACTGTCAACATTGGAAATATTGATAATATACTCATATAGTTTTCCTTAAAATTAATATAAAAGACCTATATTAAGCACTATTACAGGGTAATTAAATGGTCTACGAACCAGGAAACCACTCAAATGACATAGTTGTTGCATAATGTATCTTAATAATGGCCAATGACATTGACAAGGAGTGACACTGGATGACATATATGATATGATGTATCTTAGTGTTAAGGTTCTAAGAAAGCAAGACATCCTTATCTACGCATGGAAGAAGATCGTAATGTAAGAAGCGAGCAATGCTTTGATTTACTTATATAGATTAATAAAATATACCACTTTAATGATGAAAAATAAAATTGGACTATGTATATTATTTAACGTATACAAATGGTAAGGTCGTGGTATAACAAGACCTCATTCCCTATACATTGAACAAAATCGTGGCATCAGAAGCAACTAATTCTTTGATTTAGCAATATGGATTAATAATACCAACAAACTTTGTTAAATTTTTTTTTTAATGTTTAAGGGTAGTTAAGCGAAAGTGTCGGCACTAACGCTTCAATTTAATCCTTAATCATTACAGTCTATGATAAACGTATAAAAGGAAGATTGTCAATCGTGTACAATCTGGATGAATTAACAAGGGCACGTGTAGTCATATATAATTGATTTTTATAATTCACCATATTGAGGGATATTATAATTATTTTATAAAAATTTGTTGTCTAAGTCGAATTAATTCTCCATTAGAAGTGGTGATTGTCAACCATGAATGTTTGATTATCAAATACTTTAGAATTCAATAGTGCTTTAGAATTCAACAGTGATCTTAGAAATTGTCATGTACTTTACTGTACATTACAATTCAAGAGTGATTATTATACAGGGCTTTTTATATTTATATCTCAATTCCATACTTAGTCAAATGATTGTTCATATACCCAATCATGTTTGGTTTCTCAATTCTATAATTAGTCAAACAGTTGTTTATATACTCAATCATGTGAATTATTAACTTTAAAACTTTTGTATTACAGTCCAACTTTATTTTGGTTGTGTGGTATACTTAACATGATTTATTATTAGTTTTTTCATATCTAGCCATCTTTTTCGATGAAACAAAAGTTGCCACTGAAAATTATTACTACCATTGCAAACAAAAGTTATCGTTTAAAAAAAAAAAGATAAAAATAAAAAAAATATTGGAAAATGCTAATAAACCTCAATTTGGTTTATTGTACACCTATTGAACAGGTGTGTGTGACAAGTTTATCATTCAGGCTATTATCACACGCGCGTTTGGCTTTTAGAGTTTGGAGTTTGGGGTTTGGGGTTTAGGATTTACGCCCACACACTTGGGGTTTGGGCTCTAGGGTATATGTAGATTATATTGGCTTTATGGGTATATTATCAACGATCCAGAACTACACTATTTTTTATTGTTAACATTGGAAATGTTGATAATATACTCATATAGTTTTCCTTATAATTAATATAAAAAATATATATTAAGCACTATTAAGGAATAATTAAATGGTCTATGAACCAGAAAACCACTCAAATGACATAGTTATTGTACAAAGTATCTTAATAATGGTCAATAACATTGATAAGGAGTGACATTGGATGACATATATGATATGATGTATCTTAGTGTTAAGGTTTTGAGAAAGCAAGACCTCCTTATCTAAGCATGGAAGAAGATCGTAATGTGAAAAGTGAGCAATGCTTTGATTTACTTATATGGATTAATACAATATAAAATTTTAATGATGATAAATAACATTGGACTACGTATATTATTTATCGTATACAAAAGTGATAAGGTCGTGGTATAACAAGACCTCATTCCATAAATATTGAACAAAATCGTAGCATGAGAAGCAACTAATATTTTGATTTAGTAATATGGATTAATAACGCTACCAACCTTTTTTAATACATTTTATTAATGTTTAAGGGTAGTTAAACGAACATATCAGCAGTAACTCTTCAATTTAATCCTTAATCATTACAGTTTATGGTAAACGTACGAAAGAAAGATTGTCAATCGTATACAATCCGGATGAATTAATGGGGGCACGTGTAGCCATAGATAATTTATTTTTATAATTCACCTCATTGGGGAATATTATAATTATTTTATAAATTTTTTTTTGTCTCAATCGGATTAATTCTCCATTAGAAATTGTGATTTTCAATCATGAATGTTTGATTATCAAATACTTTAGAATTCAACAGTGATCTTAGAAATTGTCATGTAGTACTTTACTGTACATTACAATTCAAGAGTGATTATTATGCATGACTTTTTATATTAATATCTCAATTCCATACTTAGTCAAACGATTGTTCATATACCCAATCATTTTTTGTTTCTCAATTCCACAATTAGTCGAACATCTGTTTATATACCAAATCAGGTGAATTATTAACTTTAAAACTTTTGTATTACAGTCCGTCTTTATTTTGGTTGTGTTTTATACTTAACATGGTTTATTATTAGTTTTTTCATATCTAGTCATCTTCTTCGATCAAACAAAAGTTGCCGTTGAAAATTATTACTACTATTGTAAACAAAAGTTACCATTGAAAAAATGAAGATACAAATAAAAAATATATTGGAAAATTCTAACAAACCTCAATTTGGTTTATTGTACACCTATTGAACAAGTGTGTGTGACAAGTTTATCATTCAGGCTATTATCACGCGCGCGTTTGGCTTTTAGAGGTTGGAGTTTGGGGTTTGGGGTTTAGGATTTAGGCCCACACACTTGAGGTTTGGACTCTAGGGTATATGTAGATGATATTGGCTTGATGGGTATATTATCAACGATCCAGAACTACACTATTTTTTATTTTTAACATTGGAAATGTTGATAATATACTCATATAGTTTTCCTTAAAATTAATATAAAAAACATATATTAAGCACTATTAAGGGATAATTAAATGGTCTATGAACCAGGAAACCACTCAAATGACATAGTTGTTGCACAAAGTATCTTAAGAATGGTCAATAACATTGGCAAGGAGTGATATTGGATGACATATATGATATGATGTATCTTAGTGTTAAGGTTTTGAGAAAGCAAGACCTCCTTATCTAAGCATGGAAGAAGATCGTAATGTGAGAAGCGAGCAATGCTTTGATTTACTTATATGGATTAATACAATATAAAACTTTAATGATGATAAATAACATTGGACTACGTATATTATTTTACGTATACAAAAATGATAAGGTCGTGTTATAACAAGATCTCATTCCATAAGTATTGAACAAAATTATAGCATGAGAAGCAGCTAATTCTTTGATTTAGTAATATGGATTAATAACGCTACCAACCTTTTTTAATACATTTTATTAATGTTTAAGGGTAGTTAAACGAACATATCAGCAGTAACTCTTCAATTTAATCCTTAATCATTACAGTTTATGGTAAACGTACGAAAGAAAGATTGTCAATCGTATACAATCCGGATGAATTAATGGGGGCACGTGTAGCCATAGATAATTTATTTTATAATTCACCTCATTGGGGAATATTATAATTATTTTATAAAAAATTGTAGTCTCAATCGAATTAGTTCTCCATTAGAAATAGTGATTTTCAATCATGAATGTTTGATTATCAAATACTTTAGAATTCAAAAGTGATCTTAGAAATTGTCATGTACTTTACTGGACATTACAATTCAACAGTGATTATTACACAAGATTTTTTATATTTATATCTCAATTCTATACTTAATCAAACGGTTATTCATATACCCAATCATGTTTGGTTTCTCAATTCCATATTTAGTCAAAGGGTTGTTTATATATCCAATCAGGTGAATTATTAACTTTACAACTCTTGTGTTACAGTCCGTCTTTATTTTGATTGTTTGTATACTTAACATGATTTATTATTAATTTTTCATATCTACTCATCTTCTTCGATGAAACAAAAGTTGCTGTTGAAAATTATTACTATCGCTGCAGACAAAAGTTACTGTTGAAAAAAAGAAGAAGATAAAAATAAAAAATATATTGGAAGATGCTAATAAAGCTCAATTTGGTCTATTGTACACCTATTGAATAGGTGTGTGTGACAAGTTTACCATTCAGGATATTATCACGCGCGCGTTTGGCTTTTAAGTTTGGAATTTGGTGTTTAGGATTTAGGCCCACACGCTTGGGGTTTGGGTTCTAGGGTAAATGTAGATGATATTGGCTTGATGGGTATATTATCAACGATTTAAAATTACACTATTTTTATTGTCAACATTGGAAATGTTGATAATATACTCATATGGTTTTCCTTAAAATTAATATAAAAGACCTACATTAAGCATTATTACGGGGTAATTAAATGGTCTAAATTAGGCCATTCACGGGGACCGAGTCCTTTTATTCAGACGCTCAGTTTGACGACGTTTCTTCCGTTAAATGGAAAAGTCAGATTTTTTTATATTCGTCTCTTGCTTTATCGAAGGATTGATATATCGAAAAAATTTCTAGAATTCTTATGTAAGCCCACCTACCGCCTTTCTTCTGGAGCAATATAACTTCTTTTTAACTTCATTCAAAAAATCGATTTTGGATCAGGAATCAGACTTTTCTTTTTTTTGCTTCTTTCACCGGCATGAGCCACCTCTTCTTTTTTCTGGAGAGTGGGCATATCACCCTAGTCTCAGGATTTGGTTCTTTGTTTTCTACCTTTTGTGAAGAACAACGTTTGGCGTGAACTGTTGGAGGAGCATAATCAGAATCTGCCTTAAACTCTTCGGGAAAAATCACCGGGATAACTATGTTAGCTATTCGTTTCAGCGGTACCCAGTGCATGCCTTTCGCCTTGCCTTCGGAGCTCTCTCCTTTAGAAGTTTTTTATGGGAGCTTGCCCCTAACCTTTGCCTGGTTTACGGTCTTTCAACTGCCTTTAGAACTGTTGCTAGGGCCATACTTGTACAAAAATGAGTAATAACCCCCAGTAGAGACTGGTACGATTCAATTCAACATTTTCTTCGTTTGGGTTTGATTGAGTCATAGCTCTATAATTCGGATGTTGTTTATCGTTGGATGAACTGCTGATATTGATCTAAAAAAAAAAAGACAGTAGGTACAGCTAGGCTATGAACAGCCAACCATCGTACTGTAAAAATTGGATAGGTTCGATCTATAGTCATTAGGGTCTCCTAAAACGATCTACTAAATTCATCGAGTGTTTCTAAAGGATCAAAACGGCCAGTTATTAATGGAATTATTTTCCTTGTCGGCTCTTCGTAAAATACTCATTTGGCTGAGGGATTCCAAACACATCGTAAGCTAAACCGGTGTTGACAAATAACCAACTCGCAATGAATAGGGAAGGTCTTTCCGAACTGAATTTGGTTTACCAAAGGATCGAGAAATTCCCCTCCTTTTGGCGAATTTTACTGATCCTTGAAATCCATTTCGACCATCTTGCCTCCTGACCTCGCACATCTACCAAAGTCTTCGGATAAAGTCGAAAATCCAGAAAGCAGGCTAGGGAATCCTTATAGTTTAACATGACTATGGTCCAGGCTAGAAAATTCGGAACCGCTCGGCTAGGGCGTGCCAAAGGAGCTTCGAGTGACTTTTTTCTTTTCCTTTCAAACCGGGAAACCACTCAAATGACATAGTTGGTCCATAATGTATCTTAATAATGGTCAATAATATTGACAAGGAGTAATATTGGATGA
The DNA here is from genome assembly GCA_029990175.1 of Petunia secreta. Taxonomy (NCBI): domain Eukaryota; kingdom Viridiplantae; phylum Streptophyta; class Magnoliopsida; order Solanales; family Solanaceae; genus Petunia; species Petunia secreta. Next base: position 44,409,860 of record JARKIP010000022.1, on the reverse strand, counting down.
CATATATGATATGAAGTATCTTAGTGTTAAGGTTCTGAGAAAGCAAGACATTCTTATCTAAGCATGGAAGAAGATCGTAATGTGAGAAGTGAGCAATGCTTTGATTTACTTATATATATTAATAAAATGTAACACTTTGATGATAATAAATAACATTGGATTAGTACATTATGTAACGTATACAATGGTAATGTCGTGGTATAATAAGACTTCATTCCCTAAACATTAAATAAAATCGAAGCATGAGAAACAACTAATTTTTTGATTTAGTAATATGGATTAATAACACTACCAACCTTTTTTAATACATTTTATTAATGTTTAAGGGTAGTTAAACGAACATATCATCGCTAACTTTTCAATTTAATCCTTAATCATTACAGTCTATGATAATCGTACAAAAGGAAGATTGTCAACCATGTACAATCCGGATGAATTAACGGAGGCACGTAAAGTCATAGATAATTTATTTTTATAATTCACCACATTGGGGGATATTATAATTATTTTATAAAAAAAATAATTGTTTCAGTCGAATTAATTCTCCATTAAAAGTGGTGATTGTCAACCGTGAATGTTTGATTATCAAATACTTTAGAATTCAACAGTGCTTTAAAAGTCCACAGTGATTTTAGAAATTATCATGTACTTTACTTTACATTATAATTCCACAACGATTATTATACATAATTTTTTATATTTATATCTCAATTCCATAGTTAGTCAAACAGTTGTTTATATACCCAATCAGGTTTGATTTCTCAATTCCATATTAGTCAAACAGTTGTTTATATACCCAATCAGGTGAATTATTAACTTTACAACTCTTGTATTACAGTTAGTCTTTATTTGTATTGTTTGTATACTGAACATGGTTTATTATTAGTTTTGTCATATCTAGTCGTCTTCTTCGATGAAACAAAAGTAGAAATAGCAAGAGGACACGTGGGGATATCAGTATATACGTCTTAAATTAATTACACTTTTTCTTTGTCTCTACGTTTAATATAGTTCAGTTGGTTTATTATCAAGTTAACCAGATCTACGTCAGAAATTTGTTATGGACCCTATGTTTAGTTGTTTATAAACTTCAATTGGTCTATCTTCTCCGATGAAACCAAAGCAAAAATATGAGACAATTGAAAGAAAAAATTAAAACAATAGCAACACAAAAATTAATAAATCGGTAGCTAAAATTCCCCCAATTTCACCTTTTTACTAATTACATAAAAAATAGCTTTCTTTAATTAGAAAGCTCTTTATACTAGCGCAGAATAAAAAAAAATGCAGAAATACTTAAAATTAACTTAAACATTAAAAACACTTAAAGGCATATAAATTTTGGGGAATTGGGAGGGGGAGGGGTTGATGAGGCCGTCGGCGTTGCTATCGATGTGGTGGCACATTGTATACAGAATACGTTCAATGCGCCAAATATTCATCTCCTGGTGCTGACAGTCCTCGTTCATCTGGCGTATGAGAAGGTCCCAGGCTTGCCGGAGGAGAATGGTGTCTTGAGTTGGTGGGTACCATTTTAAGCAAAAAAAACTTAAGAAAAGTAGAGATCAATTTGTTGGAATGGTGTAAAATCTCATAAATAATTTTCCTATTTATAGGGGAAGAAGGTGAAAGGATTTGGTGGGGGGGGGGGGGGGAGGGGTTAACCGTAATGATTACATACTATTCCCGATGAGACTTTTTCCTTTCCTCCATTGAATTCGGCGAGACGTGCGCAACTTGGGCGGTGCACCCATTAATAAGTCTGCCACACGTTTCACCCTGACCTATTATCTACCGCACAATATACTTATCTTATTCGCTAAATTACATGTCTATTAATATACGACACCTATGTTATCATTGTTGTTGAAATATTGTTTTGTCTTTAGTCTATGCTCTTTTGGTATGTGATCGAATAGCCAACTTAAACGACAAAAAATATTTAATTTAGTATAAATCCAACATCTATATAGTATAGATTGTATAGTAGTTTATAAACTATTTTATTCCTAGTTCAAAAAAAATTTCAACTAGAGATATTAATAAAGCCAGTTAAGGTTTATTGTCAGCCGTTTATGATCGATTGTCAACTACGCATACTTAGCCAAAAAATAGTAACTTCTAGCGCGTTAAGGGTCTATTATCAACATATCTAAGTATATTAAACAATAAGATAGAGTAAACACAGGTAAATTGGAAGAGAACATACATAAATTAGTCAATTGACAAGTATATAACAAGGGTTCAGAAATAAATTATTATACTTATTAGGGAAATAACAATAAATCACTGTCTGTTTTGAGCTAGAGGGCAGGTTGTTTTCTTGTGGCCGGGTCGTTTACAATTTGAACATATATTCTTTCTCTTCTTAGACCTAAATGATTTCTCGATGGATGGAATGCGCTCAACTCTTTTTCTACCCTTTTTTATTTCAACCTAAGGTGGCTTTATGGTTTACGACATAAATCTGGGAGGTAGAACCATTCTCCTTCTGGAGGAATGGAACGAGTATTATGTCCATATGCAAGCATATACGTGTCCCTCCTATATTACACAAAAGTGTACTCGTAAACAATGCTATCATACTCATCTCCAATGGCCAAACGGATCGTTGCCATCACATGAATGCACAGAATTTTGTCCAAGTTAAATGTCCTACATGTACAAGTTCTTTCAATCAGATTCACAATTTTCCTATTCTTTGAGTCCACATGCTCATTTTCTCCCACGATGAAAAAGCTAACGTTGTCCAGGTTATATGCCACAAAACCGTTGGCGACATCCATTTTATTCCTGACTAGCTTCTGAAGTCGAGGGACTAAAATGGTGTTCTCCTTGTTGATAGCTGCATGATGCTTCATGAAAATTTCATGGAACCTCTCATTTATAGAATTAAACAGACCAAGCATCGGGAATTCCATTTCGTCCAAGAACATTGCGTTTATAAATTCTGAAATATTGGTGGTCATCACGTCGTACCTATGACCCGAGAAGTATGCCCTGCTTGATTTTCAACCCAAACTTCATTCTGAAGACAGTCAACAACATCTGCATTTTTTTACAAAGCTTGGAAAATTCACGGTCGAACCTCTTCCAGCTGTAAGTTTCACCTGCATCATAATAATTACCAATAAAATCACCGTTCCTAAACCTTTATGAAGGCTATCAATGAGGTGCCTCAAGTTAGCATCTGTGATGTGCTTGCTTGAAATTCCATTAGCTATGCTACTAGCTCAGATATGATGCACAATTCCAGACTATTTGGTACCACCGCCAGCAGGTTCTGAAAGAAGAAGATCCAAGAATCATCACACTCCATATCGACCACACAAAACATCAACAGAAAAATATAGTTCTCCGTGTCCAGCGCCACCGCAACCAGCATTACTCCTTTAAAAGGGCCCGACAAATGAGTGCCATCAACAGATATTACCTTTCTCATATAATGATATCCTTTAATCTAAGAACCAAATGATAAACACAACTTCCAGGATTCTCTCTTTCGATTGCAAACTGATATGCACCTAAAACAACATACCCATACTCCGACATCCCCCACATTAAGGCCTTTTCAATCTCCCTTGCCTCCAATTCTTCAAATAACTAACATTTGTTTTCAAATCATGAACATCATTCGTGTTGATTTGGTCGATGGATTGCATGCAATAAACTTATTTTTAACAAGACGAGCGAGGACCTCTGCCGAAACATGAGGATGGTGGCTCGTAGCCTTCTCTACCCCACATGTGTGATCGCCACAGTACTTGGTGATCTCAACTCTATCACAAATTTGGTACTTCACATTATGTATCATCCCCTTACAGTTCATTGATACACATGCAATAGAATACAAAACAATTGTACTCTTATTCGTGCGGAAAGTATACATTTTCTTAATCGCCGCTCCCTTCAATGATCAAACCAACTCATTCTTGTTCAAGAATGATTTCCCCTTATAAAAACATGTGCCATCTTCAATAATATTGCTGGACTCTGTTCTAGCAGACCCTACAACAACATCGCTCTACATTTCAGCAGGCCCTTCACACTCAGATTCATCACTTTCATCACTGCTGATACTTTCATCTTTATCCACGTTCACTGGATATTCTCTACTATTGTAATGACTCTATATTTTATAAGTATTATTATTATAGTTATTTCCTTAATTTTTGTACATTAAATTTAACAGTTATTATAAAAAAAAAATTCATGTAAATTTCGAGTTGGAAAAGGGTTAAAGATAATTACTCGACCAACTAGACGTTACTTATACTCGTTGATTTTCTTATACAATTTTTTTTTTTTTTTTAAAGTGGAGTAGTGGGGTAGACATGTCGTTTGACCATCTGAGATATATTAGGATTACAATTACATAGTCTAGGTTTTTAGAGTAAGAGCTAACTAGGAGTGGCCGTTCCGCTGTAACACTTCGGTGGTGGGATTTCGTGGAAGTTCATCAGGTACTAAATATTCTCTATCCCTACTATATTTTTGTTGCCTTTGTTTGATACAGTAGACTCCTAGCACTAGTATGATGATAATTGATTATAAAGAGACAAATTAAGTGATACAATGGTGGGATTAGCATGATGATATTCATGATGGAGATGAAATAAATTATTCGATAAATTATGAATAGGGGTTGCCAATTGAGGAGGTACTGGTTTGGTGCCTTGGAAGACGATTATTGTTTCCATTGCTATTATAATAGTTTGCTAAGTAACGAGATTAATTGATTAGGCAATTGATGACCTGTCAATTGAATCCAATGCCATTGCCGAAAGTCGGTAATGTAATTCGTGTGGCCTTCTAATTCAATATTTTGTGCTATGGTGACCGCTATTTTAGTATTGTTACAGAACGGCACATACAGTGTTGCTTTAAATAATGATTTATTTCATTAGGTGGTGAGATTCGAATTGGAAATTCGACCCAATAGCCTAAATTAATTTTTGTATTTAATTTTCTTATTTAGAGCAAGTCAGTTGGGAAGAGATTCGACAGGGAAAAACTATTGTTGAATAGTAAATTACTTCTCCGGACAAAGGTCGGTGGTTCTATCCTTTTTTTTACTGGAATTCGTCCACGCGGAATTTTGTGCATACGTTCCTCGTATGTGCACTGCCTTAGGTGTAATTGTTTACACCTTTTTGTTGTGTTTAAATCTTTACTTGGAATATGTGTTATTTTTCTGGACTGTGTCTACTCCTGGTTGTTGTTATATTATTGTTGACAGTATTACAAGTTATATTCATGTTTGACCTGGAAACCTATGATTACTTTGCTATGTCGGAGTTGGTCCAATTGATAATTTTCGCAGTTGGTTCATTTGATAGCCTCGGAGCTGGTCCACTATCTATTTCGGAGTTTGCCCATTTGATAGCCTCGGAGTTGGTCCACTATCTATTTTGAAGTTTGTCTATTTGATAGCCTCGGAGTTGATCCACTATCAAATCTTTTCGGAGTTGGCCCACATATTCTGTTGTTCTATGAATTGAGTTATTTTTTGGTCTTTGAATGAGATTTATTGATGTTGAATTGTGTGATTGGATGAACTATTTGGCAAACGAATTATAATATGTTTCTTTTCTCCCTCCTCAATTCTGTTAATTTATTGCTTAGACTAGTTCACTGTGTTTCATAGGAACTAGTCTACCCACCTACTAAGTCCTTATAACTTATGTTGTTTTCTTTTGTTGTTTTCTTATAATTTGTTCGGGCAGACACGGTTCCCAGTACTAGTGAGCCCCGTGGTTAGAGTTGATGATTTTCCTATTGATCAGCGGTGAGCCAACCATTCTCGTTCCGTGGTGGCGCACCTTTCAGTTATTTTATTCCTATCATTTAGTGTTTCAGACATTAAGAATATTTTTATTTAGTATTTATCTTATAGATGTTCATGACTTATGGTAGAAGACTAGACCTTTCATTTGTATTTGGGGATATTCTGCTTGTTTTAATAATAAAACCTCATCTTGGATTGTATTATTTTGTTTCAATATTATTGAAATTAATTGTTAATTTAGCGAGTGGATTCGCCCGACAGGGTAAGCTCGGGTGCCCTCACGACTATCCAGGATTTTGGATCGTGATGAATTATAGTAGAGCCTTGGTCTAGTATCCTGATAAGTCATGAACAGTGCCTAATAGAGCCTTCTTGATCGGTACAGAGACGTCTGTACTCATCTACGATGGGCTATGGTGGTATCTTGTGAAAAATTTCCCTTCTTTCATTCTTTATCTCGTGCGTTGAGTTTCGAAAGTGAAGGACTCAATTTTTGTGATGTTTATTTTCACGACGGCGAAGGTTCATCATTCAAGCAAGACATCGACAAATTTGGGTGCATCATAATGAAGGCAAGAAATGCTATATGTCGAATGTAAGGTTTATATGTTCAAAATGATATTACGGTTTTACATTGATTTGACTTCAATAAATCAATTAGGGCATAAATGGTTTCAACTATATTGCGTTTTCATAAGTTTTGTTAAGATCGTTGTACATTATAGGGATTTTACGATTTAGAGCATTACCCTTTGTAATGAATATGTAATGGATATTTCTTTTGGATAGCAGCATAAATTTTGACTCTTGCAAGTTTATGATTTGTATAAGTGAGCTTCTTAGGTCTTTAGAAAGGTGAAAGCGAAGCCAGTAGGCCCATATAAAGCATTTGGTGTGGTGGTTCTCAAATTAGTTTAAAAAAAATGGAAAGTTACACCTGTAGAAAGCTCTGATGTTCATATGGTTTAGTGTTTGTTTAAGACTTAAAAAAAAAAGAATTTTTTTTTTTGATGTCCTTGCCATTGACGATGACTTCATAGGAAGTTTCAGATTTATGTGATGTGCTACGTCTTGGTATGTGTTATGCTATACACAATATGAGTTTGGAGAGCTAGATGGGACGTTGATAGTACAACGTCAAGGTTGTACAAGGTCAGAGTATAGCTTCCTTGCATAAGTTATTGATGGCTTTTGGATTTACGTGGTGGAACATATAGTGGGTAACTAAGTTGAACCGGGCTTGTGCAGATGTCATAGTTATCTTTGAGCCGAATTTCATTGGTTGCGATGTTTCTCCATACCTTTCTATGGGTGGTGGTGTGAATTGTGTGCACCTCGGTAATCTTTGTACACTTTGTAAAGATTCATGGATGTAGAACGGGTTTTGACCGGCGGGTGCATTCTTAGCCCAGGCATATTATGATTTTGTTGGTTTGTTTCTTCCCCATATGGTATTGAATGTTAGCATTTTATCAAGCGTTACAAGAATTTGTTGAAAATGGGTATCAAATATTCAACATATATTGTGATGGTTTTGGATTCTATTATGGAGTTTTATTTATTGATCACGTTCTAGTTGTGTTTTCTTGAGAGCTTGTTGAGTATTCTCCTGGTAGGTATAGTAATTTATTTGTATCATTTCTATGTCAAGATGGGTTGTTGCATCTATTACAGCTTGATTGTGTTTTTTTTAAGATCCACTCGAAATCTGAATAACATTAGATGGAGATTAGATAGTTTGTATCTTGAGTATGGTTTTTAGGACTCAGAGGTGCAATACGAGTTTCTAGCATATCTCTTGAGCTTGCAAATACTCGAGTCATTTACGTGGGTCCGATGTATCAAGTTTTCAAGCATTTATCTGGGTTATTTGCTGCTTATAGGCAGTAATAACATCTCGTTATTCTTGGTAAAGGTATCAAGACCTTTTAAATGGCAATTGAGATAGTTCAATGTTGGCCATGTTCTACTTCTGTGGGCTCCTTAGTTTTTTGTAGATATATGTATTGGCTTGTTTAAAAAGAGGTTGAATTTGATTGATTTTGAAACATGGGTTGAGCTTTTGAAAACCCAAGACTGATCTGAAAGTGAATCGAGGTACCTACATGAAGTCCCCTATTTATTGATTCTTTTCTTGTTGTTAGTGAATTCATTTACTATTTCCAAATGATTGCTCGATGTTCCTCCCGATGTATATATAGATGTTGACAAACATGTTATTCCGATTACGCATCCTAACTTTTTTTCCTCCTTATTGTATGACTTTTGTTGGACTTAGAGATTTAAAATAGCAGTTGTAGGATTTACTTAGTAAGGGATTTATTAGACCTAGTGTTTCACCTTAGGGAGCTCCAGTATTATTTGTTAAGAAGAATGATGACATGATGTGGATGTTTGTTGATTATAGGTTGTTGAACAAAGTTAAGATTAAGAATAAGTATTTATTGCTTCATATTCATGACTTGGTTGATCAGTTGCAGGGAACTAAGCTCTTTTCCAAGTTTGACCTGAGATCGGAGTATCATTAGTTGAACAGAGTGTTCAGGCTTTACTTGGACTTATTTGTCATCATCTTTATTGACGACATTTTGATTTATTCCCGTAGCCTAGAGGAGCACAAGGAGCACTTAAGAGCAGTTCTACAGTCACTTAGGAAAACCAATAGCATGCCAAGTGCTCCAAATGTGATTTCTGGTTAGATTCTGTGGCATTCTTGGGTAACATTGTATCTAATGAAGCAATTAAAGTTTATCCGAAGAAAATTAAGGTAGTTCAGAATTTATTACGACCTACTTCTCTAACAAAGATATGTAGTTACCTTGGCTTGGCGATTACAGCCTCGCTGAGCCGTTTGACTCAGAAGGCGGTACTGTTTCATTTGTCAGATGAGTGTGAGGCGAGCTTTCACAAGCTCAAATCCTTATTGACTAGTGCTCCAGTGTTGACTATTCCTACTGGTTCAAGTGGGTTTCTAGTATACTATGACGCCTCTCGTATCAGTTTGGGGTGTGTCTTAATGCAAAATGGCAGGGTGATTGCATATGCATCGAGGCAGCTGAAAGTGAGTGAGAAGAATTACCCCACCCATGACTTAGAATTGGCAGCGGTTGTGTTAGCTTTGAAACTCTGGAGGAACTATCTTTATGGTGAGTCTTGTAAGATTTTCACTGACCACAAGAGCTTACAACACCTATTTAATCAGAAAGATTTAAATGGTAGATAATGTAGATGGCTCGAGTTGATCAAGGATTATGATTTTACCATTCGTTATTACCCACGAAAGGCCGATGTTGTAGCTGATACATTGAGCCAGAAATTTATAGGTAGTCTTGCATATTTAGATTCTGATATAAGGGCCTTGGCGATTAAGTTGTAGTCCTTGACTAACCAGAGTGTTAGAGTATTCAACCAAGCACCTGATAAAGTGTTTGCTTGCATGACCCAGTCTTCTTTTTTCAATAAGATCAAGGAGAGACAGTACGAGGATTCTTATTTGCTAGAGTTGTGAGATAAGGCCCTAAGTGGGGGAGTGTCAGAGTTTACAGTTGGTGATGACGGTGTCCTTCGCCTTAATGGTCGTTTGTGTGTTCTTAATGCTGATGATTTAAGGCAGTTATTATTAGACAAGGTGCATAGTTCGCGGTATTTCATTCATCCTGGTACCACAAAGATGTATCAAGACCTTTGTGAGCTATATTGGTGGAATGAAATGAAGAAGGATGTTGTTGAGTACGTGTCTTAATGCTCAAACTGTCAGCAGGTTAAATACGAGCATAGAAGACCCGCAGGTTTGTCCCAGGCATTACCTATTCCTGAGTGGAAGTAGAAGAATGATCACTACAGACTTTGTTGTTGGTTTGCCTAGGACTTTGAGACAGCATGAATCGGTTTAGGTGGTGGTTAATAGATTTACTAAGTCTGCTCACTTTATTGCAGTAAAGACTACCTATTCAGCGCAGAAGTTAGCTCAATTTCATAGAGCATATTATTCAGTTGGATGGTACTCTACTTTCTATTATTTCTAATAGAGGCTCTCAGTTCAGAGCACAGTTTTAGCAATCATTTCAACGCAAGTTGGGGACTAAGCTTCAACTTAGTACTACATTTTACCTTCAGACTGATGGCCAGTCTAAGCAGACAATTCAAATATTAAAGGATATGTTGAGAGCTTGTGTGCTGGACTTTGGAGGTTATTGGAATGACTATTTACCTCTAGTAGAATTCACTTATAATAATAGCTACCAGTCTTCGATTCAGATGGCACCATTTGAGGCTTTGTACGGGCGTAGGTGTCGCTCTCTAGTGGGATAGTTTGATTTTGGTGAGGTGATTAGTTTGGGTTCAGATTATATGCAGCAGACTATAGATAGGGTCCGGATTATTCAGGATCATTTACGGGCTGCTCAGAGTAGGCAGATATCATACGCAAATCGGAGGACCCGGAACTTGGTGTTTATGGAGGGTGATTTGGTTTGCTTAAAGGTGTCACCAATGCGAGGTGTAATGAGATTTGTGAAGAAAGGCAAACTGAACCCTGGTTTATTGGCCTGTTTGAGATTGTTCAACGTATTGGTAATGTCGCTTATAAGATTGATTTACCTGATTTGATGCCGGTTCATCCAACTTTTCATGTTTCTATGCTTCATAAGTATGTTCGTGACCCTACTCATGTTATTGAGGCGAATAATATTTAATTGGATGAGAACCTAGCTTATGAGGAGGTTCCGGTTGCTATAGTTGAAAGAGATACTCGCAAGTTAAGATCAAAGAAATTTCCTTGGTAAAGGTACAGTGGTAAAACCGTTCACATGATGAGGCTACTTGGGAGATTGAGTCAAGTATGCGATAGAAAAATCCACACTTGTTTGAGAGAAACGGTATATGTTATGACACTTGACTAGTTCAGATTTGGTTATGTCTTATGTCTTTTATCGGTTGTTGTGAAGGTGGTGTGAATTAAGCCCTTGAGAGTCAGTCGGTAATAGTAATCTCGACATACTGCAAGTAACGTTCGAGGACGAACGAGAGTTTAAGCAGGGGAGAATGTAATGACCCTATATTTTATAAGTATTATTATTATTATAGTTATTTCCATAATTTTTGTAAATTTAATTTAACTGTTAGTATAAAAAAATATTTATATAAATTATGAGTTGGCAAAAAGGTTAAAGATAATTACTCGACCAACTAGACATTACTTATACTAGTTGATTTTCTTATACAATTTTTTTTTTTTTTTTAAAGTGGAGTAGTTGGGTAGACATGTTGTTTGAGTATCTGAGATATATTAGGATTACAATTACATAGTCTAGGTTTTAAGACTAAGAGGTAACTAGGAGTGGCCGTTCCGTTGTAACACTTCGGTGGTGGGATTTCGTGGAAGTTCATCAGGTACTAAATATTCTCTATCCCTACTATATTTTTGTTGCCTTTGTTTGATACAGTAGACTCCTAGCACTAGTATGATGATAATTGATTATAAAGAGACAAATTAAGTGATACAATGGTGGGATTAGCATGATGATATTCATGATGGAGATGAAATAAATTATTCGATAACTTATGAATAGGGGTTTCCAATTGAGGAGGTACTTGTTTGGTGCTTTGGGAGACGATTATTTTTTCATTGCTATTATAATAGTTTGCTAAGCAAAGAGATTAATTGATTAGGCAATTGATGACTTGTCAATTGAATCCAATGCCATTGCCGAAAGTCGGTAATGTAATTCGTGTGGCCTACTAATTCAACATTTTATGCTATGGTGACCGCTATTTTAGTATAGTTACAGAACGGCACATACAGTGTTGCTTTTAATAATGATTTATTTCATTAGGTAGTAAGATTGGAATTGGAAATTCGACCCAATAGCCTAAATTAATTTTTGTATTTCATTTTCTTATTTAGAGCAAGTCAGTTGGGAAGAGATTCGACGGGGAAAAACTATTGTTTAATGGTAAATTACTTCTCCGGACAAAGGTAGGTGGTTCTATCCCTTTTTTAGTGGAATTCGTCCACGCAGGATTTTGTGCATATGTTCTTCGTATGTGCACTGCCCTAGGTGTAATTGTTTACACCTTTTTGTTGTGTTTAAATCTTTACTTGGAATATGTGTTGTTTTTCTTGACTGTGTATACTCCTGGTTTTTGTTACATTATTGTTAACAGTATTACAAGTTATATTCATGTTTGACCTGGAAACCTATGATTACTTTGCTATGTCGGAGTTGGTCCAATTGATAATTTTTCGCCGTTGGTCCATTTGATTGCCTCGGAGTTGGTCCACTATCTATTTCGGAATTTGCCCATTTGATAGCCTCGGAGTTGGTCCACTATCAAATCCTTTCGGAGTTGGCCCACATATTCTGTTGTTCTATGAATTGAGTTATTTGTTAGTCTGTGAATGAGATTCATGGATGTTGAATTGTGTGATTTGATAAACTATTTGGCGAGCGAATTATAATATATTTCTTTTCTCCCTCCTCAATTCTGTTAATTTATTGCTTATAGGAACTAGTCTACCCACCTATTAAGTCCTTATGACTTACGTTGTTTTCTTTTGTTGTTTTCTTATAATTTATTCGGGATGATACGGTTCCGAGTACCAGTGAGGCCCGTGGCTAGAGTTGAAGATTTCCTTATTGATCATGGGTGAGCCAATCATTCTCGTTCTGTGGTGGCGCACCTTTAAGTTATTTCATTCCTGTCATTTATTGTTTCAGACATTCAGGATATTTTTATTCAGTATTTATCTTATAGATGTTCATGACTTATGGTAGAGGACTACCTTTCATTTGTATTTTGAGATATTTCGCGTGTTTTAATAATAAATCCTCATTTTGGATTTTTTTTTTGATATTATTGAAATTAATTGTTAATTTAGCGAGTGGGTTCGCCCGACGGGGTTAGTTCGGGTGCCCTCACAACTATCCAGGATTTTGGATCGTGACAACTATCCTCAAACACAAGCCCAAAAACATCTTCCCATTAATCATCATCAGCTGCTAGAGAAGATGTTGCAGCAACATTTGAAGTTGGAAAGACCCCCTCGACCCTCGAAATGTAAATATTAGGCCTACTTCAATTAGCATCTACATCTAGGAGGTATATGCGCAAATCATTATCATTCCTAATAAATGAAGGAGTCATATTTCCCCTTGTAGGCGCAACAACAAGCATATAACCAATGGACACATATACCCTCTATTTTCAATAAAATAGGTACTTTTGCACTAGAATTAGAGTGCCAAGACCAACATTTAGGCATCTCTACCCATTTCCCCTAGAAATCAGCACCCACTACTGCATAGCCCCCTATAACAGCTCCATTTTTTGATATATATATTGTCGACAATATACTGGAACATGTCGATGAACTAAAATAGAGTTCTAATAGAACAACAATAATGGCGGAGATGATAAAGCAGCTTACCAGCTCAATAAAACACCTAGTATACCACGAATAAGTGCATACCAACTCAATTCGATGTCGATGTACACACCACGATCAATAGATTGAAGCTTTTGAGAAGGAGGAAAATTTAAAATTTTAAAGCTTCCCACGATCAGAAATCACAAAATGAGAATTAATTGAAGACATAAATTTGATTTGTGATAGTTTGATGGAATTATTATTATTATTATTATTATTTTTTTTTTGTGTATAGGCCAAAATGTCATATTTGGAACTTAGGGGGTTGAGACGTCTAGCTGTTTTTTGGCCTAATTAAGTCTTAAACATGATTATACAGGTGGAGGTCATCTACCCAATTCTTAAAACTAGAAGGTCATTTAATTAAATGAACTCTTGTTTTGGGTCTTTTACCCAACTCTCCCATGTAACTGCTGATACATATCAACATATTGCTTTTATAGCCACCACTTTCGAAAACTTTGATTTATCTGGAAAATTTGAAACTGCCACCAATTATTCCTTCTTTATTCCTGTTACATCTAAAGATAAAAGAAGAGTCTATACTCCATGGTGCCAAGCTATTATTGTTAGAGTTCTTGGTAAACGTCTTGAATTGGTTTTAACTTTATCAAAAATAGACTTCAACCTCTTTGGTGACTAACTAAAGAATTAAATCTTATCGACTTCCGTGAAGACTATTATGCCATTAAATCGTTCAAATTGGAAAATTGTGAAACAGTTTTATTCCAAGGGCCCTGGTTTATTATTGGAAAATTAATTTTAGCCAAAAAATGGGAACCACGCTGCTCTATCAACACTCCACAACCAAATTACTCTAGTCTGGGTGAGACTTCCTGAACTACTTACGGAGTATTGTGATGAGGATATTCTCATAAAAATTAGAGCTACCATTAGTGTTGTCTTAAAAATTGATAACTGCACGGTACAATCTAGTAGAGGAAGTTCTGCCCGTCTCGATGTCTTATCACTCTTAGACAACCCTTTACCCAAAAATGTCATAAGTGAAAAACACTTATAACAAATTCACTACCAGGAGAACACACTACTTTGTCAACTCTGTGGTTGTCTGGGGTGTAAGAGTTTTCAATAATTTCATGAACGTTGAACTTAATGATTTTCACATTCAAACACATAAATAGTAATTCAAGAAAACATACCCGAATTTGCCATAGCGTTCTCTTGACTTGAAGCGGAAGCCTTAATTCTTTGTTCTTGATAAAAGGTGATATCTTCATCTTTCCTTTAACTTTAAGAAAACGTCTGATGGAAAACGTTATCAATATTGGTAGAGAGAGGACCCTTTTAAAATGAGAAGAGCACTTACTTTCACATTCCATCAATGTGAGGGAGTGGGTAGTTTTAAAACCACCAAGGAGTGGGTAGTTTTAAAACCACCAAGTAACTTCCCATATTTAATTAGGATTTAGTAAATATTATTTAATTTATTTATTAAACCAAATATAAATAAGTGGGCTATAACTTACATTCTCCCACTTGGCACACGTTCATTATTCACTTAATGGTTTAATAAATATTTCAATCATTATGTGCACAGTTAATACTAAATCCCATATTATTCATTGTTATTGAATAAGTCAACCAATATGAGTCATGACGGTTGTACATCACTTTCGACATAGTCCCTTCCATGTACTACAACATTAGTTTATTACCCAATACAACCTTCAATATATAATGGTCCAACAATAATGCTTAGAATATCTTTATCTAAGCTAAAACCTATCATCGTCATTCTCAACGTTATGTATACAAGAGAAAAGCAGGTAATGCAGAAACATTTACATTAGTGAACTCAAAGTGTCAATCTCATAAACATCATAAGTCTTTACATAAATTCATACATCGCTATCAACAATTCCCATTCTTTAAACATGATCCATAAATGCTTTGAGCGATAATACTTTCGTCATAGGATCATCAATCATAATTTTGGTGCTAATATCTTCAATTGACACTTTATGTTTCTGGACGTGTTCTTTAACGACAAGACATTTCAAGTCTATTGACTTAGCACCTTCTTATATTTGTCGTTCTTAGCAAAGAACACTGCTGAGGAATTGTCACAATAAATTTTTCAGCGACATGGCAATATTGTCGACTAATCCAAGTCCTGAAATAACATTTTGCAGCCACTAAGTCTAAATTGTGGCCTCAAAGCATGCCACAACTAGCATAATCTGAATCTGAATATCTAACCATATCAAGATGATTAGATTTTCTATAAGTGAGCATATACTTCATTACTTACGTTCGAATTAATTCTTTGAATTGAGATTTAATTTATCTCCTTTCTAGATTGGAACGGGACTTGATGACAATTTTCCATTCTGAATCTTTTTAGAACTTTATTAATATAGGCCTTTTGAGACAACCCCAACAATCCTTGTGATCTATCTCGGAATATTTCTATCCTAATCACATAGGCTGTCTCTCCCATATCTTTCATTTCAAAGTTGTTAGAGAGAAATTTCTTGGTGTCATGCATCATACCAAGATCATTAGTAGCAAGCAAGATATCATCAACATACAAGACTAAAATTATAAACTTACTCCCACTGACCTTTAGATATATACATCAGTCAAGAATGTTTTCCTTGAATCCAAAGGCGACAACAGTTTCATGAAACTTAAGATACCATTGTCGGGAAGCTTGTTTAAGCATGTATACTGATCTCTTTAGTTTATACACCATGTGTTCCTTTCCTTTAACCTCAAAACCCTCTGGTTGATTCATGTAAACTTCTTCCTCTAAATTTCCATTTAGAAAGGCAGTTTTCACATCCATTTGATGTAGCTCTAAGTCATAATGAGCCACCAAAGCTATTATAATTCTAAGTGAATCCTTTTTTAGAGACAGGTGAAAATATCTCTGTATAGTCAACGCCATATTTCTTAGTAAAACTTTTGGCAACAAGTCTGGCCTTGTGACGTTCAACATTACCATTGGAGTCGCGTTTGGTCTTAAAGACCCATTTATACCCGACTCTTTTGCAACCTTCTGGTAATTCAACAAGGTCCCAAACTTCATTATGTTGCATGGATTTCAACTCATATTTCATAGCATCTAACCACTTATCAGAATTATTACTTTCAATGGCCTGTGAAAATGAAACTGGATCATCATCGGTTTCCAAATCATCCAAATTAATTTCCGGATCAATTTCTGACTCATGTAGATATACCAAAAAATCATCGGAAATAGCATTTCCCCTTTGTCTTTGAGATTTTCTTTATGCAACTTCTTGAGGTACATCTACTGCAGGTTCATTGATTATGTTTTTCATTATGAATAGCTGGATCATTAATTTGTTGTTCTTGTTGGTTGTTAGGCGGTACAACAACTTCAGGAATAACAACTTTAGAAGAAGTATAGGGTAAATGAATTTGCACCCTAACTTCCCTAATTTCCACATTATGTGGTTCTTCACTCCCACTAACTTCACCATTCTCAATGAACCTAACATTTCCAGTTTCAACAATTCTCGTACAATGGTTAGGACAATAAAATCTATACCCCTTTGATTTTTCTGGATAACCAATAAAGAAACCACTGATTGTTCGTGGATCCAGTTTTTTTTCTTGTGGATTATAAATTCTTACTTCTTCCGGGCAGCCCCAAACTTGCAGGTGCTTTAAAATAGGTTTCCTACCAGTCCAAAGTTCAAAAGGTGTCTTTGGAACTGCCTTACTAGGAACCCTATTTAGTAAGTACATGGCAGTCTTTAAAGCATACATCCACAATGAAGCGAGTAAAGATGAATTACTTAACATACTCCTAACCATTTCAACTAATGTATGATTACGCCTTTCTGCCACACCATTTTGTTGTGGTGTGCCAGACATTGTGTATTGAGAACATATGCCACAAAATGGACCAGGGTGTTGTCCAGTTTCATCATATCTTCCATAATACTCACTACCTCTATCTGACCTGATTATTTTCACCTTTCTGTCTAATTGCCTTTCAACCTTATTAATAAATACCTCTAAGGCATTTACTGCTTGAGATTTTTCGTGCAACAAATAGACATAATCATAACGTGAAAAGTCGTCAATAAAGGTGATAAAGTATTTTTCCTTACTGAAAGATGGAACACCAAAAGGACCACAAATATCAGTGTGTATAATTTCAGGAAGTTGTGTGCTTCTTGTGGCTCCTTTCTTTGTGTGTTTTGTCTGTTTTCTTTTAATACAATCTGCACAAATATTTAGGTCCGTAAAATCTAAATTTGGAAGGATTTCATTCTTAACTAATCTTTCCAGTCTTTCTTTAGATATTCGACCTAAACGTCTATGCCACAAGTAAGCAGAGTGTTCATTCACCAAACTACATTTGGTTCCAACATTTTGATGCAGAGTTAAAAGAGTTTCAGCAAACAGATTATCAAGATTCAGTTTGTATAAACCATCACAAAGAATACCAGAACCAATTAGATGATTATACTTAAACAAACTAAAACATCCATTGCCGAAATTAAAAGAATATCCAGTCTTGTCTAACTTAGACAAAGAAACTAAATTTCTGGAAATAGAAGGTACGTAATAAGTTTCAAATAAGTCTAAGTGACGCCCAGTATCTAAGATTAAATGATACGTCCCGATAGCTTGAACTGGAGCCTTCACTCTATTCTTTATGTACACAAATCTTTCATTTTTATTTATGGTTTGGGTTGTAAGAAATTCCTGCATCGTGTTAGAAACATGAACAGTACAACAAAAGTCAATCCACTAAGTATTATAAGGAACTTCAGTTAAATTTGATTCGAGACACATAAAAGCACAAGGCTCATTTTTCTTCTCGAACCATGCCTTACGTTTCAGGCAGTCTTTCTGAAAATGTTGAGGTTTTCCACATAAACGACACTTGTCATTCTTGTATTCCTTCTTATGTACTTGATGAGAGGACTCACTAACATTATGGTTCCTCTGTTTGCCCTTAACATGCTTCTTTCCTTTCTTTCCAGCTCCTTGATAGCTTACAAAGTTAATGGAGTGAGTTCCTTTATTCTTTAGCCTTGTTTCCTCCTGAACCAACAGTCCATGCAATTCATGCACATTCCATTTGTCTTTCATGGTATTATAGTTCATTTGGAAAGGACCATACTCAGACGGTAATGAGTTGATGATGAACTGCACAAGGAAATTTTCATCCACTTCCATTCCCAGAGTCTTAAGTCTTGCTGCTGTGTTCGTCATTTCTATGACATGCTCATGCATGGTACGTGAACCATCAAACATCATGGTGGTCAAAGTACCCATTAATGTCCCAGCAAGAGACTTGTCAGCAGTTTGAGAGCGTTCTTCTACAAGTCTTAGAAGCTCTTTGGCACTTTCAGTGTTGGGAAGAGCAGACTTAATGTTGCCCGCTATACTCATTCGCATGAACATTAGGCTTAATCTGTTAGACCTATCCCACTGCTTAAAATAAGACTTTCTTCAGCAGTGCTAGTTGCAGTAATAGCTGCTGGCTTCTCAGTGTAAAGTGCAACATCAAGATCTAAAACTCCGAGATGGAATTTGATCTGTTCGCACCACTCTGAGAAGTTCAGTCCGTTAAAAGCCGTAACAGAAGCAGAGTGCGAATGAAGAGCAAGTGCTGCATATAGAATATGCTCATTCGTTAATGCTTTGAGTTATAAACTAAACATATTATCAAATTCATAAATGATTTTTACATAAGACTTTTGTGTATCTTGATGTTCACCTTTGGGCAGAACCCCAAAATACTAACTTTAGACATTATGATGCTTTATATAATTTAACATAATTTGGTAATTTTTAATGTACCCATTAATAATATTTACTATCTTTGGATAAATAAACAAAACTAATGGTACATCTAAATTATCCTTTTAATTTTTCACGATTATAAGAACAAACAATCAACCTTTGGGCGATTCATAAATGTCCTATAACCATGAAGTTCACCCAAAAGTATTATATCATTTACTAGCATCAAATTTAATGGGTAATTGAATATAATTTTAATCATTAGTTTTGAAATTGACTTTTATAAAGATTCGACCACTTTGGTGATTAACGAATCATACATAATAATTCCAAAAAAAAAATGTGAAAGAAATTATAGTTCTGTTAAATATACAGGTCGCATAAACCAGAACAAAATAAATGTTTTCTACGTTTGGACGACATCAATTCCAGATTCGAAGCACTAATTGATCTCTTTAATGTATTTTGGAGATTGTCTTTGAATTTTAATTAATCCCACTATAGCCATCCATTCCTTAACTTAAACTAGATTCCCCAAATAGAGGAAGGCTTAACATCATATCAGATCCCTTTAATGAAGTTAAGGATTTACTTTGGATCTGTAGAGATCACTTTGTCATTGTATATGTATTTCCTTTAGTTAAAAACATGGCAATTTACCAACAATATTTTTAAGATTGTCCACTACCATTAGAAGCAAGAATTTCAGTCAATCTATATCATGATTAGGGAATTAAATATATATCATTCAAGAACAATATATAAGCCTTTAGGTCTTTTACTCTATTAGGCACATCAAATAAGCATTGTTGTAAAAAACAACCAGTAATTGTGGACACTAAATTCATAATTAGAATTCACATAGTTTAAGAAAAATAGAGCAACACTAACGGAAAATCATTAGTTCCTAAACTTGGCTCGGATACCACATGTAAGAGTTTTCAATAATTTCAGGAACGTTGAACTTAATGATTTTCACATTCAAACACATAAATAGTAATTCAAGAAAACATACCCGAATTTGCCATAGCGTTCTCTTGACTTGAAGCAGAAGCCTTAATTCTTTGTTCTTGATAAAAGGTGATATTTCCCTCTTTCCTTTAACTTTAAGAAAATGTCTAATGGAAAACGTTATCAATATTGGTAGAGAGAGGACCCTTTTAAAATGAGAAGAGCACTTACTTTCACATTCCATCAATGTGAGGGAATGGGTAGTTTTAAAACCACCAAGGAGTGGGTAGTTTTAAAACCACCAAGTAACTTCCCATATTTAATTAGGATTTAGTAAATATTATTTAATTTATTTATTAAATCAAATATAAATAAGTGGGCCATAACTTACATGGGGCACACCCAGTTTACTTATAGTGTTATTAAGTGTAGAGGATAATTTACGATGAGCGTAACAGAGATGAGAATAAGCGTAACAGAGATGAGTATGCTTAGATGGATGTGTGGCCATACTAGGATGGATAAAATTAGTAATAAGGTCATTCATGACAAGGTGGGGTGGCCGTTGTGACGTAAAAGATGCGAGAAACGAGGTTGCGATGGTTCGTCCATGTGAGAAGAAGGATCGCAGATGCTCCATTGAGAAGGTATGAGAAGTTGGTAGTGCTGGGTCTACGGAGAGGTCGAGGTAGACCAAAAAAGAATTGGGGCGAGGTGATTCGCCAGGACATGACTCATCTCCAGATCACCTAGGACATGACCCGTGATAGAAAAGCATGTAGGTCGAGGATTAGGATAGAAGGTTAGATTAGTAGTCGTTGGAGTGCTGGCTGAATATCATTTGTTTTATTTTATATACTTTGTTTATCGTATTATGTGCCTTTATTACGTGCATTGTATCTGTTTGTCTTAGTTATTTGTAATTTCTTTGTGACTATTTTCTTTATCATGGGTAGTTTCTCTCATTTTGCTAGCGTGTTTTTGGATTATTTTTTCTTGAGCCGAGGGTCTATCGGAAACAGCCTCTCCACCTTGGTGGGGTAAGGTGTGCGTACATCTCACACTCACCAAACCCCACTTGTGGAAATACACCGGGTATGTTGTTGTCGTCGTTGATAATTTACGTAGAGGATTATCCATATGCAAATGGATTGGGATCCGCTCCAGTACGTAAAGCTCCAATAAGTAACAGTACACCTTTGAATCAAATATTTTAAAACTAAATTGGTTTCAATATTTATCTCACCGTCCACTGCCTTTAAGTTCGTTCCTGATTGGAGAATTTCATTAAAACAGCATAACTAATTTTTTTTCTTTTTTTGGTGTAAGAAGAAATCTTATTAATCACCATACTCATCCAATTACATCATTGTTTTCCGCCCACTCTGTCACTCATACATTTTCTCTAATGTGCACTACTTGCTTATTACAATAAAAATAATAGTACAAGTTCAAAGACACAGCAGCCCACTTCCTCTCACCCAGCTCATCATTTTGTACTTCATCTCTTGCTTTGTGCAGTACTTCTTCTAGTACAGCGCTTCCACCCATTGTTTTTCTCTGTTCCTGTGGCTTCTCACTAGTGCTTCCTGGCTTCTGATTTTGCAGTCTTCTTTGATCCGTTGGATTACACTCTGCACACTTGGTACCTTTTGTTGCCATAACGCTTCATTCCTTGCTTGCCATATATAGTAAATCAGGGCAGTCAGTACACTCATGGCGAAAGCTCTACAGATCTTCCCCCGGATTTTTCTTGCAACCCTTTTCCACACTCTTCCTACATCTTTTTGTTGGATCCCAAGTTTCAGCCAGTCAAGTATTTCCTTCAGACATTTCCCTGAGAAAGTACATTCAAAGAATAAGTGGTCGATCGATTAATCATGGGCACCGCAGATCAGACAGGTTTTGTCCTGAATCATCCCTATTCTAGCCATCCTGTCTCTCGTAAGTAGTCTCCTATGCATAGCCAACCAGCAAATGAAGCTCTGATTGGGAATATTGGTGCTATTCCACACTCATCTTCTCCATGGCCAAGCCTCATGCTCACCTCTCCTCCATTTATACCTACTACTTATTGTGTATTTGCCATTAACCGACAGCCACCACCCCTCTACGTAACCGCTTGCAAACTTTTCCTTAGTTGCACATATTTTCTTCCAGTACCAGCAGCTATCTGCTGGAGGGTGATACGTGTTCCAGTCTTGCCCCTTTATATATATATGGTTTACCCACCTCACCCATAGTGTGTCAGCTTTTTGGGTGATGTTCCAAACATATTTTGCTGTCGCTGCATCATTCCAAGCCAAAGGGTCAGTTATCCCCAGCCCCCCCCCCCCCCCTCTCTTAGTTCTGCATACAATGTCCCAGGCCACTAGAGGGGCTTTATTTGAACATGTTTTGCCATCCCAGATGAAATTTCTACAAGCTGCTGTAATAGCTTTCATTGTGCGCTTTGGCAATATGAACATTGATGACCAGTAGGTATGCACATGTAGTAACACAGAATTTACAAGCTGTACTCTGCCTGCGTATGATAAGTTCCTTGCCCCCCAGCTCCTGATTCTACTTGTTATTTTCTCAACCAAGATTTCACAATCCATTACTGAAATTTTCCTAGAGGAAATAGGAACCCCAAGGTATTTAAAAGGCATGCTCCCTTTCTTGTATCCAGTTATCTCACACAGGTCCTCCAAGAACCTTGTATCCATGTTCACCGCAAATATGTTTGACTTGCTTGGGTTGGTTGCTAGTCCTGAAGCTCTAGTAAAGGTCTCCAATCCTCTTAGTAGCCAAAGTACTGATTGAAATTCCCCTTTGCAGAATAGGAGTACATCATCTGCAAAGCATAAGTGGTTCAGTTTCATTCCTTTGCACTTAGCATGGTATGCAAAGCCATCTTGAGTTGCTACCCAATTCATCAATCTTGTAAAGTATTCCATACATACCACAAACAACAGAGGGGACAAAGGGTCCCCTTGTCGTAAGCCCCTTCTCCCTACTATGTTACCATACATGCCTCTATTTATGGCTATTGTGTAGTGTGGTGTGGTAATACACATCATGATCCACTTTATGAACTTGACTGGGAATTCCAGGGCATGCAGCATTTCAAGTACGCATTCCCACTCCACAGAGTCATAGGCCTTCTTTAGGTCTACTTTTATTAAGCAGCTCTTTGTTGTATTCTTCCGATTATATAATCTCACTAGGTCCTGGCATATGAGGACATTTTGAACTATTGTCCTTCCTGCAACAAAAGCGCTCTGATTTGCTGAAATAATCTTAGGTAGTACATCTTTTAGCCTGTTGCAAAGCATCTTGGATATCACTTTGTATATGGTGTTGCAGCATGAGATGGGTCTGTAATCCCCCACTGATTCCACATGGCTCTGCTTGGATATGAGAGTTGTTTAGACCCTTTACTAGTTTCCCAGTTTTAAACACCTCTAGTACCCCTTCGACTACGTCCTTCTTCACAATATCCCAACTATCTTTAAAGAATTGGCTTCCATAGCCATCAGGTCTAGGGGCTTTGTCCCCTGCTATAGCCCATAGTGCTTCTTTTACCTCCTGTTCTGTGAACTCAGCTTCCAGTTTCCCTCTTTGATTTGCATCCACCACAGTCCCCTGTTTGATTATTCCACTGCAAACATGTTCTCATTGATTAGATGTCCCCAGTAGCTCAGTATAGAACTCAATGAAAGCCTGCGCTACCCCCTCTACCTTTGTTTCAAGCACACCCTGTGGCCCTTTTACAGTGAAGATCCTGTTTGCATTTCTCCTAGCTTTCATGAAGCTATGAAAGAATTTTGTGTTCAAATCCCCCTTTGTGAGCCAGTGTGCTTTGCA
Organism: Petunia secreta; assembly: GCA_029990175.1. Classification (NCBI taxonomy): domain Eukaryota; kingdom Viridiplantae; phylum Streptophyta; class Magnoliopsida; order Solanales; family Solanaceae; genus Petunia; species Petunia secreta. Next base: position 44,386,089 of record JARKIP010000022.1, on the reverse strand, counting down.
TTTTTGTCTCAAAGACTGATCCCTAGCTCTCTTCCATTCCAGGTATTCCCTGGCTAACTGCATTTCCTCTTTAATTGACATTTCATTCTTTGGGTCCAGCTGCAATCTCTCTTGACATGCCTTGAGTGCTAGCAGAGTTTGATCTGCCTTCTTCTCCACTTCACTAAACTTTTCCTTATTTAGCTTTTGCAATGGTTTCTTTAGTCTGTGTAGTTTCCCCACTAGGCTGTACATTGCATTACCCCTGCTTTCTTTTTCCCAACTGTCCTTCACTATATTTTCAAAGCCTGGTTCACCACTCCACATATTATAATACTTAAACATCTTCCTATTCTTGTGTTGTCCATCCTCCCATCTTATCACCGCTGGACAGTGATCATAAACTCCTTCAGGCATAAAATGAACCTCTGATGGTGGTAATGAGACCATCCACTCAGTGTTCACTAATACCCTGTCAAGCTTACTGTATACTCTGTCTCTCCCCTCCTGCTTGTTGTTCCATGTGTAAAATGCACCTGAGGATCTGAGGTCTTGCAGTGCACATTTCATAATGCATTCCTTAAAGTCCTTTACCTCAGCCCAGGTCACAGGTCTCCCTATTCTCCCCTCTTTTGTCATTACACAGTTGAAATCACCCATTACTGCCCATGCCCCATTTATCTGAGCACTTATTTTCTCAATCTCATCCCATAGGCTTCTTCTTAGCCCCTGGTCATTAAAAGCATAGACGATGGTTATGCTGAATCTATGCCCTGTACCCTTATGCTGAATTTCACTGTGAATTATCTGTTCTGTCACATGCAACAGGTTAACATAAAAAATCTGAGGTTTCCATAGCAACCAAATTCTACCTCCCGAATGTTTTGCTAAGTTTGTAGCAAATAACCAACCACTACATAGATTAAGAGAGGCTGTGTGAGCTTTGCCCCTCTTAATCTTTGTTTCCAGGAGCCCATACAGACCTACATTGAGGTGATGTAAGAACAACTGTGTTTCATGCTGCTTCCCTGGTCTGTTAAGGCCCCTGGTGTTCCAAAATCCAACACTATCTATTAGGATGGGGTTCCCCCCACCCCCACCATGTCCTGGACCTTGTACCACTAGTGATTCCTTTGGGATGGATTCACTAGTTCCTGCTGCCTCCTTTTCCTCAGTGTGTTCCTCATTTGCTTTAGATAAAGCTTCAAAAGTATTCCTTGTTTGCATTGGTGCAATTCTGTATACCCCACCTCCTTGCCATTTGTTTTGGTACCTGCCTTGCCATTTGTTCTGGTTAGCTAACCCCTGCTTCTGCTCTATTTGCATTGGTCTCTGATTCTGCTGGTTCTTTTCTTTGTTTTGTTCAATATTTTCCTGCACCTGCTCATTTTGTGTTTTTGTCTGGTTCTGTGGATTCTCTTCCCTTGGATCTCCCTTATCTTCTTTTTTATTTCTCTTTAGTGCTTCCTCTCTCAGGAACCTCCTACACTCATTCTCTTCATGGCCAGAATTCCTACACTTACTGCACAGAACTGGCTTCCATTCATAGAAAACCTCCTGTTCGATCACCTTCCCAACCTCATTTTCAAACATCACACTGGATTTGCATTGTTGGTTAAGGGGTACCTCCACTAGTATTCTTGCATATGTCAGTCTCTCCTTTTGGGTAGTTGCTCTGTCTGCTCGTATTGGCTGTCCTACTAGTCCAGCTATCTTGCTTAGTGCATTTTGGCCCCAATATTTTATATCTAGTCCTATCAATCTGATCCATACAGGTAGTTTTTCCACACTCTCCTTACTCACTTCAATATCAGGTCTCCAAGGTTTGACAACCACAGGCTTCATATCAAATATTTGCACCCCATCTTCTACCACTTTTGTTCTGCTTTCAATGCTGTGAAATCTAACCATAAACACTCCTCGATTCACTTGTGCGACTTTATCTATTCCCAATTCTCCCCGTATTCTTTGAAAGTACCCATCCATGTCATTTGGTGGTGGGTTAGATCCCAGGACATAGCAGATGACCGCAGTATTCCAGTATTCTATTTCCTCCTTGATGTCCTCTAGTGTTATTTTAACATTCTGGTTTATAGGTTCCTTATTTAGCAGGTCTAGGCCTTCAGGATTTGCAGGTGTTCCTACTACCCTACTCCATGATTTCTCATTTTGTTCTAAAGTCTTAGGGTTACCTCTTGTTGTCTCTTCTTCTACTAGTTGTGCCCATGATGCTGATTGCTGTGGTTGACCCATTGGTGTTTGATTATTGGTCCCCAATTGATTTGGGGATTTTGGTGGACTCGCACTCACTTGGCTAAGATTCAGTGGAATTATGCCTTGAATTGCATTGATTGTCCTCGTTTTCCTTGAATCCATTGTTTGCCCCTCCCCCCCCCCCCTCCCCAGTTTTTGTCTTCTTCGGCATTCCAGCATTAGCTGAGAGAAGCTCTCATTCTAGAGAGAGAGGCATAACTAAAATTTCATAAAGAAAAGATAAGTGAATTTCATAACTCTGTACTGATCAACTTGTTGTAAAGAATTCGATCATCTCAGCAAGTGGTTCTCTGCAGAATTGTACTTTGCACAAGTTCCATGGAGTTTGTCACTTGTCAATGATGAGAACCTGCTTATATTTTTAAGAACTTTTTTTCATATACTTTCTTGTAAAGGAAAAGAGTTGCAGAGTAAAATTGTAGACTACATAGTACAAAGAAGATGAACACAACATAACATTGACTTAAATTTTCATGAATTTTTTTTATCCATCTCAAAAACTTGTGAGCTCAGAGAAAGAGTAACCAATATTGAGATTATTCTAGTGAATCTGATTTTAAATCTATATGTTGAGCTTCTCGTTGCTCTCTATTGATTCTGCATCTTCTTGATTTGTTTGGAAAGAGAGAGAGAGAAAAAAAAAGCTTTAGCTGGCCATTTAAATTTTATGGGACACGTGTCTTTAATTCAAAGGTGTACTGTTACTTACTGGAACTTTTTTCACTGGAGCAGATCCCAATCCGTAGCAGCAAAACCAAAAACATGTGCGGAGCCGACATTGATCCTGTAGTGTAAGTAATGGCTAAAAAAATACAAATTATGAGGATAAATACAAAATAAAAATAAAATCCATTCGACTAATATTGGTCAAACATCCACGTAAGTTAGATCGAGTAAGCTCAAAGTTGTTGACGCTGGTAAGGATATAAAAAATGAGTGGTAAAAAGGGAGTACATTTAGTTGAAAAAAATAAGAAAATTATAAATAATAGCAATATTATATTGACAATGCCTAATGGAGAGTTAGCAGTGAAGGGAAAAATAATAATAATGACGATATCGTTAAAAGTATTCAGGCGGGGGACAAGGAAAAAGGAGAAGTTGGGTAGAAGCAGGAGTTGGGAAAAAATGCACTGTTGTAAGAAAAAAAAAAAAACAAAAAATACAAATTTTAAATAAATAGGTACTCTACAGATTTTATCAGCCCCTAAAAGAAGGAATGTTCATACTTCCTTTGCAGACCAATTCAAATAACTACATTAATGTAACTGGAATGAGTACAAAGTTTGTAGATAAGGAGGTCACCAGTCCTGATATAACCACTACCTATCATACTCACCGCTAAATAACCTGCCCACCCAATTGCAAAAAACTATGGGAAATCCATCATCCACTACAACCAATGAAAAATATTCACCCCCTTACCAAGATCAAAAATTGGCCACGTCGGCTTCTCTATCCACCCCCCACCAAGCATTTTTGACGATTGTTTCCTCTTCTAATACAAATTGTGAAAACAAGTTTGATACATATATTAAATGAAAGGGATAATTACACTAAAAGACAAGCAAAAGACGAAAATTACTAAAAATGATCCATGTTCGAATCTTATCCGAGCTGTCACTCTTTTCCCGAAATAGCAGTCTGCCACAAGTTTATACAAGTTTATACAACTTTATACATGTGTGTATAAAGTTGTATAAACTTGTATAAGTGTGTATATGCGAGTGAATAAATCTGTATATTAAGGATGTTTATATGATTTTTTTTGTTTTTTTTGTGTATATTTTTGTATTTCTCTCATTGCTACGTATTTTTATATATATATATATATATATATATATATATATTCATGTATAATTTAATTTTTAGAGGGAGATTTGTGTGTATAAACTTGTCCAAAGCAATGATTTAGATGCAATAAACAACATAAATTCAGTAAAATACAAAAAAGTAATGACACCACTGGCAGGGGAAGGTGTTTTCCGGTGGCTTAGTGGCTGGGGAGGGGGAAATTTGGTAGCTAGGGTCTTTTTTATGAAGGAGTGCTAAAATTTGTAATTTTAGGGATGGGTGTTATGCATGAAAAAAAAATATGGCATCCTATTTGTAATTTTGGGTAGTGGGTGCCTATTTTTGAAAATTCTCCTAAATGAAAAGTGCAATGGTCACGGCCCATTTTCGTCATGACTGGCCCCCGATGCCACTATCCTACATCAAGCGAACGCTACCCGTATGCATGATGAAATATGTAACACTTAATCATTTCATGATAACCTTTAAAACGTATTCATTTTTCGATAGAGTTTGCAATATGTAGCATTGCCCCCTTTTGGAAAATTAACAATCCGTAGCATTGGCCCCCTTCCGGGGAATTAACAATAATATGAAGATGCAATAATGCAAATTTAGTAATCCATAAATGCCATATGAGTGCATGACCAAATAATATCCCAACCCCAAATGACTAGGGAGTTCACTAAAATAGCTAAGAAATAGGAGCAATCCCTAGCGCGTGCGGTCGTCCTACACAAAGCCTGCACCTGAAATAGCTGGCAACATAGCAAAGGAAGCCTGAGTACATGATAGGTACGCAGTATGCATCATAGCGAAACTACTACAATATGATGGAACAAGAGTTATAAAACAATGCAATGCATGATAAATAGTTTACTTTCAAAAATCATAACTTTCAAATCATCATTTTATAAAACTCATTTGGACTCCTTAGGCCCTAATTGTATTCAGCAAATCAATAATATATTTTTACCAAGAGAACCATTTAAACCGAAATTATTATCACTACGTCAGGTGATCGTCCTGACGCCCAATCGCCGATCCCGACTGGGGTGGAGCCTCCTCGCAATGTCGTGCGACAGAAAGATTGTCCTAGGAAAGCCAATATTCATCAAGTTTCACTTTCGTACAAGTGAGCATCCCTACACAGGTATGTATAGTTTCTAGATAGTCATTTTTCCTTTCAAAAACCGAATATCCTCTCAGTTCTCTCCCAAAAACACTTTTAAATAAATAACATTTCATATATTTCAATATGCCACACAAGGGCTCAATTGCACAATTTAGGCACTTTATGCCAAGTTTACGAATATTCAGCGAGAAATGCATGTTTAGAGCCATGTTTCGCCTCATATTTATAGCCTTTATTCATTGATTAAGTTGTTATATTAATGTTTTGGAGACTATTACGTGCTTTTAATTGTGTACGAATGCGTTTGGAGGAAATTGAGTGATTTCGAGCTAAAATAAGAATAAACGGCGCTTTGAAGTCTAAGTAAAAGCCTGAGACCAAATCGAAATCAAGCAAGGACGTAAACTGAGAGAAAAAGTTGACAAACAGTAAAAATAGTCTACCACACCACGTAGGGCGTCTCATAGCGCGACATGGTAGGGTCGATATTCAGAGAGTTTGAAAATTGTGCAGGCGCAGGAAATTTACCTTGCCGCGGCGCACATCGCAAGGCATAGCGCGACGCGACAGGCTAAAAATGCTTCTACTTTATGTGGGTTTACAGAGGCGATATCTAAAAACCCTAAAGACGCCCCAAAACAGTAGTTTTGGCCTAACATCCAAAGGAGGCAAGGAAGAGAGGAGATCAATATTCAAGGCTCTACTTCATCCATCTTTCTATCTTTTATAATTTTTACATGCTTATGGATATTTCTTGTCTTAGAAAATGACTATGAGTGGCTAAATCACTAATAGGGTTGATGGACCACTCCACATGCTTGTGCAATAATAATTATTGTGTTATGAATAAACCTTATTAATTCTTCCTATCTATGTTCTTTACAATTTTTCATGCTAATTAATTGGTAGGATCCCAATCAATTGTCCCTTTTATTCTTGTGATTACTCGGAATAGATTCATGAGTTAGGATAAAACACATAGTAGTATTTCAACCTAAAACAAAGGCATTGCTTAGGTTGTCAAAACGGTGAATTAGGAATATTGATCCTTACTGTGAACCATAAGTGTAGTCCTCCTTATCTTCATTAATTAATTAGAATAGTTGATTAATGAAAGTTATGATTACTTAGCAGAAGTGTGTAGTTGTAAATTTGGAGCACTTGTTCAATAGGAAGAGTTAGGGGAAATTGATAGCACAATACTTTTGCACAAGTTAGGAGTTGGGAAAATCAATCCTAGGTTTCACATCTCTTTAATCAAGTTTTTCTTTCTATACTTTCTATTTATTTTCTTATCTAGTAGTGATAATATAAAACCAAACAAAAGATATACTCTTGAAGTTGATTGGATAGATAGTTTAGCTAGATTAAATGCTAGGAGTCGTGTTCTCTGTGGGATTCGGCCTCGGGACTTTAAGTACCGAGCTATATTTTCTGCGACCACTTAGTCTTTTTTATAGGGCGTAGTTGGGCGTGATCAAATTTTATGGGGATTTCTTCTTATCTGTGGTAACAATCCCATTTGGTTATTCTTTATGTATCGGTTCTTTTCCACAGGAAGTAGTTGAACCGAGTATAGGTAGATATTGTTTTATAGCATTAGAGTGTAGTAATTGGATGGGAGAGACTTGGCTCCATGATTTGACTAGCTTTACATAGATACTTAATTTGGGGTATGTGAACTTCATGCATGTATGCTATCAGGATCCATTTTTCCTTGAGAAATATTGAGTGTATTTTTTTAATACATACTTCAATTATTGCACAATATTCCAAGCCTCTCTCTCTCTCTCTCTCTCTCTCTCTCTCTCTCTAAATTCCTCCAATTATCATCCCCCTAAGCACCTTTTTTCTTCCTCCAACAACCACAACTACCCTATCATTAGCTCCTACTTTTCATAAAGAACAAGGTTGGTAAAAGTTGACTCTAAGCTGGTAAAAGAAAGATTGATTGGGAGGAAAAATACTTGAATTAGTTGTGGTGTATTAAATTGCTTAGGGTGGTTAGGCACTGTTACCTAAATATATCCTACATGTCCTATTGCCTACATTACAACCAAAAGAACTCCTAATTGATCTTAGTCGAGTAGATGAACATTAGTTGAGTCGTACACTAAGGGCAAGCTTATGGTGCGTCTTATGTTGCATGTGAGTTCTTTTCTGAGAGAGAGTGTTCATCTTTATGTGAACTTTTGTTCATGTTCATGATCTTGTGCGAATTCTTTTGTTAAACTTTGAATTGATTATGAGGACAAATAATTTATGAGAAGCGAGCTCCTTTATTAGTCTCTCGAATAAAGTGAGTACTTGTATGACTTATGGGTAAGTTTGGAGTCGATTTGGGATTGAGAGGTTGATTTAATGCACTTGATTGTTTCTAAATATTCTTGGCATAGATTTTGTAAGAATAAAGCATGATTAGTGCATGTGTGGTAAAAAAAAACGCCACCTATTATTACAGGGATACGAGTTTAGCTGGCGAGATTAGACTTAGCCTATAAGTCATCGCGCATAGAGGATACATACCTGCTCTTTGAGCCACGGCCATTCAGGCGGCGCAGGCGTAGGACACAGGGTATACATCCAATCACTTTAGGGTTCATATTCTCCTAGTTAGGACTTCGTATATACCACTGCCTTGAGTTTAGGCCCATGGCCTTTATTAGTCTTTGTGTTTTACCATAATTAGGACTGGATAAATCTCTACTATAAATACCCTTTCTCTCATTGTATTGTACATCAAGTGATTCACACAGAATCCAGTTATTTTCAAGGAATAAGATTATTACTTTCTTGCTTATTACTTTTCTCCGAATATTTACTTAATTTTCCTGTGTATTTCTTGTATTGCTTCTGACTCTCTAACAACTTCAATTGTTTTACCTAAACGGCCAAATTTAAGCCTAAACAGCTTGGCGCCCACTGTAGGGCTCAGCAAATTGTAGGTATTTTGCATAAGAAAATGAGCAGCCATGTCAGAAGACAACGACAACGTCCCAAAGGACACTAACAACGTGGCAGACGATTCCGCACGGGATCCCAGTGATCCTAACGATCAATCAATGACCCTGCTAAGGAACCAATACATGTAGCCAACAACGGCGAGGACGATCAGCCACGCGGAGGTAATTCTAAGTTCAGAGGTTTACTTGTTGATCTTTTCAAAATCCTGTCAAAATGGGCAGAGCAGAACTCAGCCAACATGGTCGAATGCATGACCCAAAAATTATGAGCAATGTTTTATGGATCGTCTTAGTGGCCAGCATCCCCGCGAAGACTAGCGCCCGTAAACGAGTCACTAGCATGCGTTCCTAATCGCAGGCTCAACATGGATGCCTCCCGTGGAGGCTCAATAACAGTCAATAATCAAGACCTCAAAGGAACACATGTCATTCAAGACATCTTGAAGGAGATGAAGGCCATCCACGATCGGATCGGTAATGAACCGGGTGCTCCATCTCAGGTTACCATCGTAGATGAGCAGAAGTTTTACAAGCATGCATACAAGGTGAGTGCTGCACCGGCTCGTGTACCAAAGTATTTCTACCTGTCGGCTAACCTTAAGTACGACGGAACTACTGAATTGGATGAGCATATTGCTGCGTACTATACAATCGTAAAAACAACGAGACTTCTGAAAAAGCGACTCAATCCGCTCTGGTGAAGAGATTCGGCTCGACCTTGACCAAAGGAGCCTTTACGTGGTACACTCAGCTACCTATGGGTTTGATCGAGTCATTCACCCAGATGCAGGATCTGTTCAAGAAGGCATACTCCGGAGTCCGCTGGCGGGAGAAGCGCATGGAAGATATCTTTGAGATCCGACACCGGGACGAAGAGTTGCTGAAGGACTACCTGGATAGATTTCAGAGGGAGCGCATAGAGCTCCCTCCAGTTCCCAATAACATAATTGTGGTAGCCTTTGGCAAGAGTCTGCTCCAGAGGTTCGCTAGCCACTAGGGAGTTGCAGTGGAGTCTAACTCAACACCCTGTGTCAACATGGATTACTTTACATCAGAGGTACACTGAAAAGCTCCGCCTTGAGCCAGAGCACTCCCAAAACCCCGAAGCTGAACGATGGAAGCGAGCAAGAAGTCTATCCCGGGAGGAAGAACCATATGGAAGAAAAACAAAAGGAAAAACTCAAAGTCAAGCAAGAACCGGGACACTAGGCAACTCCCGAGGGGGGGGGGGGGGGGCGGGCCTCAGGAAACGTGCAGAGCCATGCAGTTTCAGAAACTTTCAGTTGCGGGTCAAAGCCGTAGAGCTGGTTGCCAATCACTTTGGAAAACTAGTCCTAAAAGTGCGGTGGCCGCCCACTATAAAAGGAGCGTCCGGGAGGAACTCAACAGCTCATTGCAATTTTCATCGAAGCAACAGACATGCCATGGTTGACTACAAGGCCCTGATTTTGGAAATTGAGAATTTATTGAAGGAAAGGCACCTCAAGGATTTGATTTAAGAAAGAGCAAGATGATCGAGAGAACTGGACTCTAAAGGCAAGCGAAGCATCAATGCGATCTTCGCGACGCGTGGAGCAGTTATAGCTTGGGGGGACTAAAGTGTCCAAACTACTTGCTAGTCCAATTGCGTTCAGCCCAATGGAAGAGGAAGGGAAGCACGAAGACGCTCTCACTGTCCCTATCAGGTTGCTTGACCTTCAGATCTAGCAAGCCTTAGTTGACCTAGTGAGTGACATCAACATTATTTGAAAGGAGGTATTACAGAAGACATGACAGCACCACCAGATGATTCCAAGCCCCTGCAAGTAACCGGCTCAAACAACCTTTGTGAGAAACCCGTCGGAGAACTAGCTTTGCCGGTTCATATCTCGGGCGTGGCGAGCATTACACCTTTTCAGGTACTAGCTTGCATCTTTCATACGATGTCATCCTGGGATGGCTGTGGATAGCCAGCATAAAGGGAGTACCCTCAACACTTCACCAATTCATCATATACCCAACCTCAAGGGGGATCAGCGACTTATGAAGTAAGTGGTCCTTTTCTGAAAGCTACTTTATACCCGGCCAAAGCTTCCATCAAGGGCCCATAGCAAAAGTAAATATGATCGATGAAGAGTCATTCTAGATGCATCTATTGAACGAAAGGCCAGAATAGCAGTCGGGGAGCTAAGAGAATGGGCGTCAGAGATGAGCACTAATTCCCAAAGCGGTAGAGTTATAGTACTAGCTCTCTGAGGTATTGATAGAGCATAAGGAACCTTGGTGGCCGATAAATTGCTGCCAGGTGTTGACCCAAGTAAAGATGCATCTCATATAGCTTCCGACGATAACCAAGCCAGTCCAGGGAGAGCATTTGCTGCTGTACGTCACAATCTCAGAAATAGCATGGAATGCGGTGCTGGCGCAAGAAGAAGATGGGAAATAGTTCCCTATTAAATTTGCTAGTAAGGGACTTCTGTGCGGACAAATTCCTCACATTACCGTGGTGGCTGTAATCATGGAAACACGGGAACTACGTCCATATTTCCTAAATCATACGGTCAGGGTGATCTCGTCCATACCGCTATGGAACATTCTGTCCAGACCTGGACTCTTGAAGAGGTTGGCAGAATTGGCTGAGGAGCTGGCAGAGTACGATATCATTTATCAACCATGGGCGACCGTCAGGTCACAGGCTCTGAAAGGCTTCAACGCAAATTTTGCAGAGAAATTGGCATCGAAGTCAGAGAAGTCGATAAAGAGTGTAGAGGCGATCGAACTCGGAAACTAGGTAATCCATACAGATGTGGACATCGGAGGAAAAGAAGCCAATCTTCATTTATGGAATAAACACCCACCGAGAAGATCTTCTGCAAGGCTGCAAAATGTCTGGGCATTAAAGCAGAATATGAAGCCGTAATTCAAGCTCTTGACTTAGCCTATATATTGGGGGTTAGGGAGATCGATCTCTATATCAGCTCTTGGTTAGTGGTCAATCGAGCAAATGAGATTTTTACCAAAGACGAAATCTGTACACCAGATCCATTGGAAAAAATGAAGAAACTTTTGAAAACTTTCACAAATAGAAGTTCGTTTATCGGAGGAATGTTCAAACGACGACGAAGCATCTAATTAAAGATTCGCACATCGATTCAGACGACCAGCAAATAATAATTCTAACCCCCGTGGACCTGATGAACCTTGAAGTTCCAAACACAGGCTCCACTTTAGAGCAGCATCACGCGTTGCTTAACTACTTGGACAAGAGAGCACTCCTCGTAGACAAGGTAGAAAATAGGCAGCTGTGGAGGCAGGCAGTTCATTATTTTTTGGTCAATGGTGATTTATACTATCAGGTGGCCTGTGGCCCACAGGTAACATCTGGGGGCCCAACACCCCCTAACAAAGGAGCCCTGGAGGAAAGTTCCAGGCCTCCTAGAAATTGAATCTCTACCGAGCACAAAGAATCCCCCGAATGCATGAGAGAAGAATCAACCATTTGGTTTAGAAAGTACAATTCTTTTAAGTATTTACTTTAATTAAGTCTTTAGTTTCTTTTGATTATAGTATTTTCATACTTATTAATCATGTTACAGGAGTTCACTCACATAATTCAGGCCCAGCGCCCCTATTCTATTAATAAAACTACTATTATATTTTAGTCAGTTTTACGATCAGATCCATCTACGATCCAACTATTCATGGCCCTGGCTCAACTTAAGTTGAAGTAATACACTCACTTTTTCGCAATAAAAGTAGGGTGAAATACTCGCTTAAAGCTAGATCACTTCTCGTTCAACCACTAGGCATTACTTCGTAAGTTGAAATCATCAATCAACAAAATTGGACCAACATGCAGGTGGGAACGCCCACCACATAGTGCTAGAAAGTCTTAAAATACTCGAGTAAACAAACAACGACGTTCTATTTGGAACATAAAAATGCCATGTTACATATCAAAGGCTAAAGTCGTCCCATTGCAGGCACAAAAAAGTTGTCTATCATAGGCGCAACATAAGTCATCATGTATTGATGCAGATGAAGTGCTCAATAGTGCGCACACCCGTCTTTAAAAGACACTAGCCCAGAAAGGCACCCAAACACATGCTACTTGACTACACTACAAGTAACTATGCAAGTACAAATAAAACATTGATGAACGACTATTTCATTAATATCAACAGCCCGTAGGCACATAATATACAATCAAGTCATTTTGAATACAACATTGTTAATTACAAATGTTCTAGAAAAAAAATTAAAAAAAAGGCTAGAACTGCAAGTTCCTCCGATTTTGCACGGCCGAAGCCGCCTTATCTGGATTGTAGCTATAAGCTGAAAATTAACTTGAAGCCCTCCTAGGCATCAGAAGATATGTCGGCCCGAGCAATCTTCGGCGCACGGTCACTAATGCAACCAGGGCCTGGACGTCTTTGCAGTAGAAAATAGCATCAAAAGCGTCTGAGCACAGGCGGAACCTTCTCCTGTCCCATAAATAGACTCAAAGATCTGCTTCGACCCCCGTTGGTCAAACAGGAGTGCACTGCCCTGCAGGTCTTCAAGCACGATTGGGAGCTTATCAAAGATGGGAAGGTTTGAGCTAGGGACCTACCATAAGGGTGACCCTTCCCTCGGGTATTCCACATCCAGCGGTCGAAGAGGCTTTACAATAACAATTGAGCCGGACCAGCCGAACCGAGAGACAACCTTGTACCGTGAGCAAAGTTAGAGCCTGGTGACTCGCTAACCCACTGATGGTACAAGGCTGCATCCTCTTCTCTGCCATGAAACGGATCCAGACACCGGAGCTTCAACTCGACACCATCGAAGGAGCTACCCCAACACCGACAGTGTCCTGGAAAAGATGCCTCGCGATAGCTGAAAGGACCAAGCATCCTGACCCCGCATGATAAGATGAATATCACAACAACTACCGTGTTAGAAGAAGAACACACTGTAATTAGTGCACATGCCACAATTAAGACATTTTGAAGAATGCCATTAGAATCCTGATCAAACTTCATGACTCGGGGGGACCTCTTTCATCCAATCATGGATGGTGAAACAAAAGAGAAGGACCGTACAAATTTTCTCCTTTACATTTTTCTCATGCACCATCCATTCTTAACGAAGGAGTATTTCTAGAAATATTGAACCAGGATCAAAGGCAAACATTTTTTAAGATGAAGGAATTATTCTCTCATAACAAAGCTTTGGAAGGGATGAAAATTATTTTTGAAGAAGATTTGTGATTTTGCTACTATCATGAAGCCCCTATTTATTGGCGGAATAAGATAAAGATGGAGCGTGAAACGGTCAATCATAATTATGTCCTGAAGATATGAAACGATTTGGTGCAGAAAAATGTGTTCTTGGAAAGGTGCATGGAATCGACATCAACTAATTAGATAAGGACACGAAGGTTCTCGAAGAAATCAAGCGTTAGACTCGATCAAGGAGACTGCGAGTTTCAAGGCGTCTGTGAGATATCTCTTCACATACTTTTGCATACCTCTTCCACTTCTTGATTGCTTACAACATCGGTCAGTAAGTGTGGGGGGGGGGGGGATTGACTATATGGGCAAAAATGCGCCACTTACTATTACGGGGATACGATTCCAGCTGGTGAGATTAGACTTAGTCTATAAGTCACCAGGCACAGAGAATACACGCTCGCTTTTTGAGCCACGACCATTCAGGCGGTGCAGGCGTAGGATGCAGGATATACATCCCATCCCATCGCCTTAGGATTCACAGTCACCTAGTTAGGATTTTGTATATACCACCGCTTTGAGTTTAAGCCCACAACCTTTATTAGTCTTTATATTTTACCATAATTAGGATTGGTTAAATCTCTACTATATATACTCCTTCTCTCATTGTATTATACATCAAAGAATTCATATAGAATACAACTATTCTCAAGAAATAGTTTATAATTTTCGTGCTTATTACATTCCTCTCAATATTTACTTACTTTTCCTATGTATTTGTTGTATTAGTTGTGACCTTCTAACAAATTCAATTATCTTACCTAAACGACCAAATTTAAGCCTAAACAATGCATATGCACCTTGTTAAGTGCCTATATAAACAAAAGTCATTATTGTGATTCTATTTGGTGTCTCTTGAGTTCAAGATATAAGTTTCTCGAGGACGAGCAAAAGTTCAAGTGCGTGGTATTGATATTCGACGAGAAATACATGCTTAGAGCCATGTTTCACCTCATATTTGTAGCCTTTATTTATTGATTAAGTTGTTATATTAACGCTTTTGAGTTTATTACGTTCTTTTAATTGTATAGAAATGCATTTGGAGGAAATTTAGTGATATGGAGCTAAAGTAAGAGTAAACGGTGCTTTGAAGTCTAAGTAGAGGTCCGAGACCTGACCGAAAATCAAGCAAGGACGTAAACTGAGAGAAAAAGTTGACAAACAGTAAAAATAGCCTACCACGCTACGCAGGGTGCGCATAGCATGACGTGGTGGGGTCGATATTCAGAGAGTTTGAAAATTGTGCAGGCACAGGAAATTTGCCTTGCCGCGGCGTGCATCATGTTAAAAATCCTGCTACTTTGACTCCGAGTTTATTTTGGATTCCCAAGTTGTGTGGGTTTATAGAGGTAATAAAAAACCCAAAAGACGCCCCAAAAAAGTACTTCTGACCTAATAAACATCCAAAGGAGGCAAGGAAGAGAGGAGATCAAGATTCAAGGCTCTACTTCATCCATCTTTCCATCTTATTATGGTTTTTACATGCTTATAGTTATTTCTTTTCTTAGAACATGACTATGAGTGGCTAAATCACTCATTCTAGGGTTGATTGAACAACTCCACATGTTTGTGTGATGATAATTATTGTGTTATATCTTCTTAATTCTTTCTATCTATGTTGTTTATGAATTTTCATGCTAATTAATTTGGGATCCTACGATTCACCATTTCATGAAATATACATTTCAAAATAAATCCTTTCAATGCATGCCATGAGTTTATATAGTAACAAATAGAAATTTATATTAAATTGATTTTATATAACATAAATAAAATGCAAGGAGCTCATAATCATTATCAACATTATTTTCTTTTTATAAGAAATTAAGCGAATTACGGTCGCTTGCCCCAACGAACGCAAGACCTCATTTAGAATATTATCTTGAACACATGAATTTGGTATGAAAAGACAAAAGAGAGTTTGGCTCAACATAGCTCAAACTAGCTCAATAAATTTTCAAATATTAGCTCCAAGAAGCCGAACAAGCTCAATATATATTCAAGAATTTAAATTCATCACTACCAAATCATAATCTCAACATTTATATTGAGTAAGTATCTGGAATAAAGATAATACCATCCCAAAATACTAAACCATAACCATACTTCGTCTTCTCCAACCACCACCTATGATATTAATCACTTAGATCTTTCGATTCTACTCATAAATAATGAGTTTAGGTGGAAGAAATTACCTCAAGAAGAAAGTCCTCACCATACTTGTTCTCTTGGTTGGTCTTCAATGTTCTTGATGGATCTACACATCTCCAAAATCAATAGGTGCTAGATCTACTCTTAATTTGATTATTTAACACCAAGGTTGGATGAATCGTACCTTAATCGTGAATGAAGTATGAAGTTCACTTCTCCTAGAAGCTTCAAGAAAGTGGTAGAGGCAGAAGCTTCCCCTAGAAGTTTACAATGACCCATTTATATTACCCTATCTCACGAATAGCCACATTTCGCTTCAGCTTTCACTCAGCAGTCATACCATGAATGATGCACTCTCTTTACATATAGCCACCCAACGAGATATTTGTTGACCCGTAGCCACTTCCCGCGCTATTCAATTTTTTTTGCTCATTGAGATACTCGTTGAGGCTCCAAAAATTCAGATCTAAATTTCCCACATGAAACTTGCTCGCCAAGGTGCTCGTTGAGACACCAACATTTCTGCCCAAAATTTTCACCTCCACTTATATTAGTTACAAACACCTCCAAATAACTTTGTAATTGTTCCAATGCACTTCCATACCAATATTTCACTAGTACATACATACACACTGACACGACCCAAATTTTCGGCTAGGCCGTACGGGCACCCAACATCCTCCCCTAGACCCGTCGAGCGAACCCTTACGAATTAAATTAGAAAATAAATATAATTCAATTCATAAATAAGAACAGGACTTAAAAAAAGTACAGACATACTGATACCTCTAAGCTGTACAAAAGAAATTACAGTTGACTAGCCAACATACTAGGTTTAGGGCTATCCAGACTAGACAACTAAGAGTACAAAAGAAGACAGATACCTCCTGAAAGGAGCAAAATACAACTGAAATAATGAACATAAAACTGGTGGCCATCCGGAATAAAAGCTAGCTCACCCTGACAGCCGAAGTCGTCTTCGCTCCTGAACAACGTGGCGAACTCAATCCTGGAGCGAACCTGCCGAAAAGAAATAGATAGACAAGAAACAAACAACAAACAAGGGTGAGTCAAAAAGACTCAATAAGTGGGGCAGACTAGCCACCTCAAAGAATAGGATAGCTAGCCAGGGAAAAAGCCAGATAATAACTGGAAACACATATGGAACCATAAAATCACAAACAACTAGGGGCATAAGATAAGCAGAACATATAGGTATTCCGAACATATCACCAATCAGAAATACATGAAATATATACGAAACATCGCACTATAATCACACAATGCACATCAACCGGTGCAATGAAATGGAATGAATGCAGTATGATGCAATAGGGTCACATGTGCCCGTAATCCCGTCCCGAAGCGAAATACTCCTGCATTCGAGGGGAATACAATATAGTAACCAGCTGGAGCAGAATACTCCTACTTCTGGGGCGGAATACTCCTGCACCTGATATAATATAAACCAGAGGCGGAATACTCCTGCACTCTCCTGGGGCGGAATACTCCTGCACCCAATATGATATAAACCAGAGGCAGAATACTCCTGTACTCTCCTAGGGCGGAATACTCATGCACCCGATATAGTATGAATCAGCGGCGGAATACTCCTGCACTCTCCTGGGGCGGAATACTCCTACACCCGATATGAATGCAGTATAGTGCATATGAATGCAATAATAACCCATCACCAGCGCGGGACTCTCATCGATAGCAGAAAGTATATGTCAACTCACAGCCAGAGTACAATGCTCAGATCCTTAATGCAATACCAACAACATGACGTAACATATAATATACAATGTAAATCCAAAGCTAAAGCGTAATGAGTACGCCTATCGGTAGCTACACACGTAAGGAACACGTGGTAAATTATCCACGAGGCCAAGGGCCTACAAAGAAATGAATACAAATACTTACCTCGTTCCACTGCCACTCAACAACCGCTTTGTCCTTTGGATTCATTGCCAAACGATCCTGCTTATTCATTAAACAGAAAATATATCAAATTAGGCTAAAGGCTTCATTCCCTGCATCTTAGGGCAATCCTGTTAGAAACCTGATACCCTATTCGCATACGCAATACGCAGGCCAGGCCTATGTACAGGGTTCAAAGTCACATAACCAAACCCTAAATAAATTACATTTATGGGTTGCTCATAACTCCCTGAGTACGTATATATAATCAATTCTATTATCGGGATGCAATTAATCCTTTAGCCTATCAATGAAACTTATTAAAATGATGTCTAATAGCCCAACTTTTTTCGTTAAAATTTATTTAAAAATACGTAATAAACTCAAATAATGAATTAAGATCATTACCTGAATGTTTCGGGGTGAAAATTCTATCTTTTTCTGCTTTTTTTTCCTTTCTTTTCTCATTTTCTGGTATTTTTCTTTTATGTTCTGCGGTTCTGATCTCCATCACGTTTCTTGTTTTTGTTTTTGTTTGACGTTTTGCAAAGCACCGCCTCCCCCACTTAAATGTATATTCCTTTCACTTTCTTTTCCTTTAGTCCTACGAAATCTGGAACAATCTCAAATTTCTCAAGTAAGTTATACAAAATATATGTAACATACTTACTAAGACGGGATCTCAAATCGGATTCTCGAAACTCAAGATGCGAATTAAAATGGAAAAAAATCAAATTATTTAACTTTCGGCATTTTAGCGGAAACTATCCAAACGACCTCGAAATGCACTTCCGAAAATTCATACAGGTAAAAAATAATCATATGAACCTAACGACGCTTTCGAATTTCAAATCAGAGCTCATTCGCCAAAACCGAGCTTGAAAATCTCTTTTTAATATATATCGACAATAAAAACTGAAACTTTCTTCCGATGCCTACCAAATGATGTCTGACTTAGTTCAGATTTTACAAATAAGTCCCAATGGACCTTACGAAAATTTTAAAATTATTGGCACGCTAATCGGAATCCTATCTCCCGAAACGACTGACCGAGGTCGTTTCATATATACATATAAGCCTTGCTAACATACGTAGTATATACTTTTGATTTAACTAAACTACCTCTGCCACTTATTTAAGTCCCTTGTTATATCACAACTAATTGAGTCATTTTAGTCAAAAAAAAAAGAAAAAGAACTGCCTTACCATCATCGTCAACAAGAACGGCCCTTTATCCTATTTCTGCCCATCTCTTTCTCTTTTATATTTTGATCTCTCCATCTTTATCAAGAGGCAGAACCTAATACTTCTACTCTGATTGTTTCTCTTATCTGAACTTTTTCACTATCCCCCATGTCATGATACTTGCAATTTCCTTTAAGTGATAGCTCATTAATCAATAAAATAAAAGTAAACGGGTAATCTAAGCATAGATGAATGGGTTTAGATTTTTGGGTAAAAAATTTAAGGGATTAGTAGCCACAAGACCATTGGTTAAATCCTTAAAAAAATCTTAATGGAATGACATCCACTTACACTTACTATAAAACATAATTTAACTGAACCAACAACAAATGTACAAAACCCGTTCTCTTTATATGTCCGAATTGTATAGCATCCTTTGTTAAACTCAATTCTACATTTCAGACAACTACTTAGCAAAGTAAAATACTTATCATTTTCATCAACTAGCTACACTACTCAACACTTATTTTCACCGTCATTTTCACCTGGTCGCACCATCACCACTACAGTTCCTAATTTCATGGCCTGAAGACGATAACCTAATGCTAGCTCGGGTTACAAACTTACTGATAGCCTTTGATTGGGCGTCTAGAAATCTTCCTCCATCCAAGCTCCCATCAGTGTTACCAGTAGATACTTTTGATCGCCTTGTGCTGAGAGCATCCAAGATTTTGCATAAATAGCCCAATTTAGATTTTTAAATTGGGAGAAATTTAGATAAAATTAAAGGACAATTTAGATTAGGCTTTTAAACTAATCTTTAAAGTAAAAAATGAAACTCAATATTTTTCTACGATTTCATCTCTACAAAGTGCAAATTGGTATTTGACTTAATTTCTCCAAATTGTTCATCAGTTTATGGATAGAATGAGGAGTATAGAGAGATGTTAAAGGAGTCACAGAAAGAATTGAAAAGTGGGGGGTTTTTTTTGGGTGATGGTGGAATTTACAAAAAGGTCCTTATTTAATGTGTGGCATAAAATACTAGGGGTAGTTTAGGTAAATCAAAAGTGTATACAATGCTAACATAAAGCGAGGACAATGAAACTTGAATTTATCTTAAAAATGTCCCAAAGCTTAAAAAAATTTCGGGATCCCTATAGTGATATGTCCCCCACCAAATATGCAAGCAGATACGATATAAAATTGCATAGATATTTCTGAAAAAAAATTTATCTCAAGAACTTCCTAAACTAGTTCAAGAACTAGATAACTTACCTAAACAAACTATCACTTTAATTGTTGCTTCACTAATGTTCATGCCAGTCTGTGTGACAGAAAATCTGTTAGAGGAGATTACTTCTTCTTCTACAATGGACATACAACAGCAATACCTCAATCCCCATGCCATAACCAACCCCTACTTTATCATATACCTCTGTTCACAACAATACAAACCAGGACTTAGTGCAACAAAAAGCCCATTAACTTCATCAACAATAAAACATACCTCGTTTTCCGCACAACTTCGACAGCCATCGTTGTTTACACCACCAACACTTACACAGAACAAGGACGACCATGTGTTGTACTTGGTGCACCTCATGTGTTGTACTTGGTGCACCTTCGTAAGACACTAGAGGGGGTGAATAGTGTTCTTACCTATTTTTCGAATCCTGAAACTTGTCTTTGAACTTTTTCGCCTAACTCATAAAGAACCAGGTTCCTTGCAAGCTTCACCTATCTCTGAAACTAAACAAATTGCGGAAACGTAAAGAACGCAGAGATTTTTACGTGGAAAAATCCTTGCTCAAGGGATAAAAAACCACGACCCAAACTCTTGGGATTTCAACTCTTCCACTAAAGGAAAACCCGAGCAAGTTTTCAACTACAACGTAATGTAATCAAGGAACTAGAACCCCCTAGTACCTAGAACCTTCCTAGCCACACGTTAGCTGGTAAGGTTAACTCTACTCCACCTCAAAAACTAATCTCTACTTAATGCATCTAAACAAGCTGATAGATTACAACTCAATAGCCTATAACAAATAACTAAGACAACAGACTTATCTATAAAACTGTTCCTTCGTAAAGTTCTGCTGCTCAGCCTTTGTTCTTGCACACAAAGTTTCTCACGATCTGATTGTACTTGATATGCTTTGTTGAGATGTCTTTTGTGTGTCATGATTCTGGCCAAATTAACTTGCATTTATAGGAAGTAGACTTAGCTGGATCCAACTAAGTTTAGAATTTCTTTTCCATTTTGGACTCAGTTTTAAACAAGGTTAGCCATATTTCCTTATTTAAACCTAAGTTAATTTGCCTTAGTTTCCAATCCTTTTTCGTCTAGGAACCGCATCCTTTTCAGCACTGCGTCTTGCTACTTCTTATTCCGGTAGGATTGGAATTTTGACTCCAGCTGTTCTCTTTCTCCTTCTTCAACTCTAACTTGATTAACCCGTTGAACTTTTTAGTCTTCTCGCTTCAACTGTGACGTTTTCATGGTCCACTTAGCACCAGGTCCTTTGTCATCTTCAAAATTCATCCTTCAACAAATTTTCCTTTTTTTATGATGACAAACAATATTGTCTCACCGAGGGTTTACATGCTCAAGAACCTGTAAAATTCAAACACTAAACACGAACCAGGGTAATAACAGTTAGGCAAAAATAGGTCACACACATATAATGTACTAACAACATCTAACTTTCCCCTTTTGGCATCATCGAAAAGTTTCACAGTTGTAAGAACCTGCTCAACTTAAATTAAGTCTAGTTGACTCAGTGCCAAAGACAGCAAGCCAACCTTCAAACGTCAGGAACCTGTTTCAGACAATAAACACTAGCAAGATAGAATATTTATATCAACAAAAAGAGCCAAACCGGCATAAAACATCCAAACATCATCCAAATATTACAAACCGAGAAATAAGATTGTCTTAAAAACAGGCCATAAAAAGAACCAGGAGGGGACTAGGGAAAGAAACTGGTTCAGAATTGGGGAATATCAGGGATGTTAAAATGAGCAAGCAACAAGGCGAGGCGACGCGAGTTCCCTTCTCTTTCATGCTCTAGCTCTGCATCTACCCTTGTGTTTTCAGCATTCATCCAGGCCACCTCATCATTTTGCCTTTCCAGCTGCCTCCTGAACCCCTCAATCCTCCTGTCCATTCTAGCATTCCTTCTGTCATCTGCATCCCCCTCCATATGCTCTGGTTCATCAGTAGGTTCACCATCCAACACATAGTCACACGATTTCAAAATGTTCCTCCCAAACAAGTCATTGTGGTTCGGCTCCGTCCACTTACCAACAGGCACCCCAAAGAAATCAAATACCTTCCCCAGAAGAAACCCATAGACTAGTTCATGTTTACCCAACCCCATGTCAGCTACCCTACCAATGTGCTTGATCATCAATTCAGGCAGATTAATATAAACCTCTCGATCCAGCAGGTCCATATAGGTCATATCCAGAAAGTTGGCCTCACTCCTCCTTTCCGACCTCTGCAGTAGATTCTTCAGCACAAATTCAAATAGCAACTGGTAGAAGGGTTGCATTGCCTTCTTTTTAACTTGTGTATCCATTGCAAGTCTAGGTCTCCCTACAAATTTCTGGGTCACCTCCAAAGCAGACACACCATCTCCTCTAGCCGGCCACGAGTTCCTCATGTACTCATTGTAGCCCTGAGAAGGAACACCTAAAATTTCACCCAGTTCCACACTATCAAACTGGATCACCAGCCCCTTGACTATGGTTGTCACAATACCCTCACTCACTGTGCAATTTGAGTAAAATTCTCGAACCTCTTGCTCTCTCAGCTGTCTAGTACGATCACTGGATAGGTTCAACCAACCCTGAGCTCTCAACTTAGCACCAAGTTGAGTCATCCCTTCCAGCTCAAGATCAGTGAGAATCTTACCCTTCACCAGTGGTAGACCTCTAAAATAGGCTACCCTCATTTACTTGTCTTCCTTGTCATCACCAGTCACCAGCTTTGTTTTGGAACCTCTCCTACGAACCTCAGGTTCCTCCATAATCCTTTCCTACTGCTCTCGAACAGAACCACGAGTAGCAGGTCTCCTCACATGACTCACTGTTTTTCTACTGCTTTCTCCCATACCCTCAGCATCTCCAGAACTTCCAATCTTGGAACTACCCACAAATTCTCCTCCCTTCACTAACCTTGTTTTCTTCACAGTTTGTTTTTATTCTTGAACCACAGGCCTCTTTCCCAATCTCCTCTGTTCCTCCACCACCACAACATCGGTCTCACTGGAGGAACCTTCACTAGCTTGAGGAGTGGGATTGGCCTCAGGCAACACAGCATCCAAAGGTTCAGTAAAACCTACACCTTCTACATTCCCTTCCACATAATCATCAATATCTCTCAGATCTGCATCATCACCTGCCACAGAACCAGAGA
Organism: Petunia secreta; assembly: GCA_029990175.1. Classification (NCBI taxonomy): domain Eukaryota; kingdom Viridiplantae; phylum Streptophyta; class Magnoliopsida; order Solanales; family Solanaceae; genus Petunia; species Petunia secreta. Next base: position 44,363,014 of record JARKIP010000022.1, on the reverse strand, counting down.
ACGAACCAGGTTCTTTCTCAGGTTCCTTGGAAGGTTCAGCAGATTTTTCCTCTCTCTTATCGCTAACAGTCTTTTCTACCACAGGAACTGTCTCAGGAACAGGTTCCTCGATAGTATTCTCAGTTTCTTTTGCAACAACATCAACCTCTGTTTCAACGGCCTTTTCAATGTTTTCTACAACTACATCCTCCTTCTCTCCAACTACAAACATAACAGGCTCTCCTAAATCTATAGGCACAGAAGGTAAATTAGTATCGACAACTACAGTACTAATAGGAAAACTAGGGTTTACCTTTTCAGTTTCTTGAACATTTCTTGAGCCGTTTCAATGACCCCTTCATCCGTACCAGTAACTGGAACATCTTCCCCCTTACTAGTTGCTTCCTCCGTCAACTTTTTCTATCTCAATTTTGCCAAACTTCTTTGTCATAGACACAGAGCGACTCGCTGCTAGTTACTTTGCCTTTTGATTTAGTTTCGAAATTTTGAGTTTAGGAAATGAGAGTTGAGAATCAATTTTGGAACTGGTCGACATTTTTACAGAGTATTGTGTTCTTAGAGAGAAAGAATGTTTTGAGAGAGTTTTTTCTTTTTAGCCGATAGAAACAATATTTCTTGATCAAGTGGTGAAATAGGGAAGGGTATAGGTGCATCGGGAAGGGGAACGGATTGATGGGATATGAAAAAATTGTTACTCCATAATGACGCATAGGAGCTGATGCCAGCAGGTTCAAAGAATTTAAATTTTAAAAGCTTACAACTAATCCGGCGCCAAGTGAGGGTGATTGGTAACAGTTAGGCGACGTAAGACAAACATTATACTCAGTAAGTAACATAGAATGTGTACCTGAATGTCCATGCACCAGTTTCTTCAATACATATCCTTTATTTCAAAATTTGCCAGTATCTAAGTCATGAAAACAGGTTCCAAATAGGTTAGCAAGCAAAATAATTAAGTTTTCATATGTAGAATCAACTAAACAAAGTTAAGCTGGGTAAAACAAAGAAACTTCACTAGCCAATCATTGAGAGAACTAGGTGCTGCTTCGTTCACTGTATCTTGGTCATCCCTAGCTCATGCCAGTTCTTTTCAAATTCTACCATGTTCAATGCCTTAGTGAAGATATCAGCAATTTGGTCCTCAGTCCTACAAAAGTTCATAGTAATTAGGCCTTTCTCAACATTGTCCCTTAAAAAATGATGCCTAATGTCAATGTGCTTTGTTCTCTTGTGCTGGACCGGGTTCTTGGCAATATTGACTACACCGGTATTGTCACAAAAGATTGGAACTGGTCCACACTTGATTCCAAAGTCCTCCAACTGCTGCTTGATCCATAATAACTGTGAGCAACATAAAGCAGCTGCTATATATTCAGCTTCAGCCGTGGATAATGCCACTGAATTATGTTTCTTTGTAGCCCATAAAACTAAACAAGGACCTAGGAAGTGTGCCCTCCCAGATGTACTTTTTCTATCAACCAAGTGACCAGTCAGCATCTTCATACCCAATTAGATCAAAACTTCCACCTTTTGGGTACCATAAACCAAGATCTTGAGTTCCTTTCAAATATCTCAAGATTCTCTTGACTGCAGTTAAGTGTAATTCCTTTGGTTTTGACTGGAACCTTGCACACAACCCCACACTATAAATAATATCTGGACGACTTGCAGTCAAATACAGTAAAGAACCAATCATTACTCTGTACTTAGTTTCATCAATTGAAGCACCAGTTTCATCCAGATCTATCTTCGTTACAGGAGCAATGGGGGTGTTCATATCCTTGGCAGACTTCATATCATACTTCCTTAAAAGCTCTTTGATGTACTTCTGCTGATGAATCATTGTGCCTTCCAGAGTTTGCTTGATTTGTAAGCCTAAGAAGAAATTTAGCTCACCCATCATACTCATTTCAAACTCACTTCCCATCAGGTCGGCAAACTCCTTGTAAAGGTTCTCATTAGTAGCTGCAAAGATGATGTCGTCTACATACACTTGAACAATTAACAGGTCATTGGCTTTCTTCCTTAAAAATAATGTATTGTCTATTTTACCTCTTGTAAACCCATTCTTCAATAAGAACCCAGACAACCTTTCATACCAAACCATATGAGCCTGTTTCAAACCATACAGTGTCTTCTCAAGTTTGTAGACATGATCAAGAAACTCTATGCTTTCAAAGCCAGATGGTTGAACCACATACATCTCTTCATTCAAATAACCATTAAGAAATGCACTCTTCACGTTCATCTGATACAACTTAAACTCCATGTAAGCTGCAAAGGCAATAAGCATCCTAATGGCCTCCATTCTAGCAACAGGTGCAAAGGTTTCATCATAATCGATTCCTTCTTCTTGGTTGTAACCTTGAACCACCAGTCTTGCCTTGTTCCTAGTCACTATGCCATGTTCATCCAGCTTGTTCCTAAAGACCCATTTAGTACCAATGATGGACCTGTTCGTTGGTCGAGGGACCAGGTGCCATACCTTACTTCGTTCAAACTGATGAAGTTCCTCTTGCGTAGCAATCACCCAATCTGGATCCTCAAGTACTTCTCATACATTCTTTAGTTATATTGAGGACAGGAACACAAAGAATGCACAGAAGTTCTTCAAAGCTCTTCTAGTAACAACTCCAGTATTTGGATCAGACATGAGGTTCTCCAGTGGATGAGAACTTTGATATTTCCAAGGTTTAGGTTGAATCTGCTGAGTGAAGTTTCTAGGAGGAGCTGAGTCATCTATGTCCTTTGCATCTTGCTCTTCAGTTCCCCATGTCTGATTGCCTTCTAGTTCCCCCTGAGTTTGATCCTTATTATTCTGATTATTTTTAAATCCATTCAAATTCTCAGGGTCTTCAGCAGGTTCATTTCTTGCAAGACCAATCTCTTGATCATCATCTTCATGTCTGTTTGTTACACTTTAAGATTCATCAAATAACACATGCACACTTTCTTCTACAGTCGTAGTCCTCTTCTTAAACACTTTATAAACTTTACATTGTAAAGAATATCCCAAGAAGATGGCTTCATCACTTCTAGCATCAAACTTCCCTAGAGTTTCTTTCCCATCGTTATGCACGAAAAACTTGCACCCAAAAGCTCTAAGATGTGCAATATTAGGGTTCCTGCCTCTAATCATCTCATAGAGAGTTTTCTCTAACAAAGGACGGATAGAACAGCGATTTAACAAATAGCAAGCGGTGTTGACAGCTTCAGCCCAAAAACTCTTTGATAGACCGCTTGACAGAAACATAGTTCTAGATAGTAACAGACATTTATCGGGCTTTGGGTTGTTGCAAAAGATGAGCAAAATATTTCCAAGGATGCAATCTTCTGCTACAAGCGTGGTTCAAGGAACATTTGAGGAAAGCAAGAGGTGTGCAAGCGTTGCCCAGGCCGGCCGGTTACAACTACTTGATTGGGGAACGATACGGACTTTCTAAATTCAAACAACCAAGCAGCACAAAGAAATGGGTAAAATTGTTTGAAAATATGACGGAGGACTCAATTCAGTGGATGTTCACGTGGTTTTCTTCATCAGATTTGATCATTAGCTCTGAGAAGGCATCATTTGTGATACTTATGGGATTAAGAGGTCTCCAACCTTACCAACCATTAAGAGTGATGAGGCAAGCAGGGAGGAAGCAAATCATACCGTTGATACCAGACACGAAAGACTATCAATTTGATTACGCTGGAGATGTGGTTCCGAGGGTCAAGAGCATTAGAAAGTCCTAGGTAGGAAGACAAGTCATGGGAGAAGCGTCGTTAGCATCAGATAGGTACAACTCTGGATGCGAACCAAATTACAAAAGCTGGTTACGCTCTAGTATCAAGGGAAATGTGGTAGTGGGGCCAAGTCGAGGGAATAACATAAGAGATCTTGAGGCGGAAGCTCAAATTCGATACCGAGAGTTCATGTTGAAAGCTGTCAAAATAGATAGGGAAACAAAGAAGAGATCGAAGTGTTGATGAAACGTACATGAGAGCTAGAGGAAAAGATAGAGGCGTTGGAGACAAAACTTGAACAATGGAGCTCAGAGTGCGCAGAGATAGACATTTTAGTAGCGGCTAAGGGATACTTATCCAAGGCTATGGAAGAATTTAAGGAGATTACACGAGAAGCAAAGAGAGCCAAGCTGGAGAAGGAGCGTGCTGCCTAGTAAGTGTCATTTTTCATTTTTTCTCTTGTATTTTACTTTATCATATACTGATTTTCAAATTTTAGGGAATTTATGAGAATAATTGGCAACAAAATATGTATTTATTTTCTTTGCATAACAACAAACTTAGGAAGGCTATACGTCCTTGGTACGTAATAGTCCACTAGTAAGCCTATGACCAAATGTCGAAAGGGTTTCTAACCCGAAAATGACAAATTGCATCTTTGCATGGATTCGAAGAAACGTTTGCACAAGACATTGATCGCCTGTTTAAGCATGATCAAAACTATTAGAACGTTTGGGTCTTTACCTTTTCTTGTTTTTATTTTCATACTATGGCTGCAAAGGGTACACTCCAATTTGAGATCGTTTCCCGACCTCCTTACTTGATCAGACTCTGGTGGGAAGATTTGGCCATTGTCAGTTGTTCAAAAGATGTTGGGAGAGTTGGTAGCTCTCAAAAACTACACTGCCATGACTGGTTTGGTCGAAGCTGCTACACACTTCTGGGACTACAAGAAGGCTGTGTTTCATTTCAATGGTTTTGAGTTGGCACCAATATTGGATGAATTTGGAGGACTAGCAGGGTTAGAGCCTGCACCCGAAACCATGATTTATCCCTGAGACGTGGTCTCTAAGGAGTTCATTGAGCTGCTGGGAGCTCCTTATGATCCATATGTCGAGGGAGTGCATGATGGGAAAGTCACGTTGGAATACTTGCATTCTAGATTTGGAGATCCAACGCTTAGACACGAATAGACTAGAGCATGGGAGATTCAAGATTGGGAGTGGACTGAATCCAATGCTTTCATCGTCGCTTTTCTGGGAAGCATGGTTTTCCCCGAGAAGGGAGGCAAGATCGACATAAGGCTGGGAAGAGTAGTATAGAGGTTACGCAAAGGTGCTTTCAAACGTCAAGTAAGTTTGGTTCCAATGATTTTGGTAGAAGTTTATAGGGCCTTAACCAAATGTAGGAGAGGAGGAGACTTCTTCGAAGGATGCAGCCTGTTGTTGCAAATATGGTTGATAGAGCATTTTCACAATGTCCCCGTCAGTCCTGTAGCACGGAAACCCTCTTGGAAAGGAGGGATTCGTTCACATAGCACCCGTATGGCTTGAACAGAGGCATGGGAAGATCCTGCAGACATGGAGGGATGGTACACCAAGTTTGAGGAGCTACAAGAGGTACAATGGGTAATTGAAAGTTGTACTGGCTTCGTCGTTTCCATACAAGGTCAAGACATCACTTTCTTGACATTGATTGGATTCCGAGGAACTCATCACTATATTCCTCTAAGAGTCCTCCGACAAGTGGGAATGACACAACAAACCCCACAGTTGACTGAGGGAAGAAGCTTCAACGTTGGTATAAAGAACATCGAGCATCCGATGGTTCTCACTATATTGACAATGTGGGAAAAGAGGCTCACTATGCAGTTTTGTCATGGTCGAGACAAAAGGGTGAGCCCCGCCGCCACTCTAGCCTATCCTCAATGGCTCAGCGAAGATAAGGCAAGATTCCCATCCAAGACTACACTAAAAAAGATAGCCAAAGCTCCAAATGCTGCTGAAAAATACAAAAAAGTTAAAACACGAGTTTGACCAAAGAAAGAAGAAGTTAAGGGTGACACAAGAGAGGGAGATGAGGAGACAATACAAGGATAAAATCAAAGGAGATGAACTCAAATATTGGACCGGCAAGGTCATGACTGCAAGGCAAGCTGCTGGGAACTTACAAGATTTTCTCAAAGGATGGGGAGAGTATTTTATGTCGGTACCACTAGAAGAGAAGGAAGCAAAGGGAATAGAAATCTGCGAGTTCTACATAAAAGCTCTAGGTGACATAGAAGCTGGGAAAGACCTGATGGAGACATTTTCTGACCCTCAACTCATGAGTTTGGTTCACAAACCCAAAGAAGAAGCTAAAGAGGAGAAGGAAAAGGAAGACGCTGGAGCTGATGTTTGAATCTAGAGTCTCTTTGCTTGGCACCTAGTCTAGTCGTATCAAGTCGAGTCGTCTTGTCCCTTTTGCCGTTGTTTTTGTTTTGATCGAGTCATCGTCTTTAAATTAGTGGTTGTAATAAAGCCAACCAAATTAAACAAAATCTTGCTATTTTGGGTTTTAGACTGGTGATGATTATGCTTATTCAAATAAAATGATGTGTTTGGAACAAACGTTACTTCGAATCTGCGATAGGCCTACCTCTTGCACAAAAGAGGTCCCATGCATGATAGGATGCGATTTTATTTAAACTAACGTATACTCACATTTTCTTTTTTTGTTTTTTATGTAGCAGTCCCCAAGTCCCTGATAGTTTAGTTTGTGCATTCTGACCGCGCCGCAATACCGATTGAGGTCTAGAGGATCAATCCCAACACCTCCCCCATTACCTACAAGGACGAGACAAAATATCATGGCTGAGTTCGACAAAGTTGGAAATGGAACTCCTGAAAAACAAGGTGTGGTCGCTTATCAAAGTTATGCTAAGTTGGAACAGAGGCTGCTCGGGTTGGAGAATAGGATCCCTCTTGCCCGTACTGCTGAGATCATTGAACCAAACCAAACTACTCGCCCTCACGGCAAAGATCCACTCTACCCTGAAAAAGACGTTTCTTACCCTACCTACAATACACCACCAAAAGCACCACAAAACAACTTACCCTCCTTCATCGTTGAAGCCAAAACCATCGCATCACCCACCAAAGATCATGAAATGTAGGCATGGACCAAGGAAGACCCAGAAAACACTAAAGAGCAAGTCCAATGGCTGGTAGAGAAGTTCAAGCAACTCTAAGACACTAAAGGAACCTGAGGGCTAGCTTATGAGGACCTCTACTTGTATCCTGACTTGAAGCTGCCCGAAGGTTACAAGACACCCAAGTTCAACATGTTCGATGGCAGTAAAGACCCATGGCTCATTTAAGATCTTAGGGGTCGTTCGGTTGGAGGCGAAGATAACGCGGGTATTAATTATTAATGCGAGTATTAGTAATGTGGGTATTAATAATGTGTGTATTAATAATGTGGGTATTGATAATGCGGGTATTAGTTATGTGGGATTTAATAATGTGGGTATTAGCCACACATATATTATAAAGTAGGGATTATTTATTGAATCACTGATATATTACAAATTAACAAAAAATATTATTATTTAAAATATTTATTTACTCCTTAAATAAAATTTTAAAATATCCTTATTATTATGAGGGTTAAGTTTGTCATTTTAAATTTTAATACCTACATTATTAATACCCACATTATTAATACCACCTTCTACCCTGCATAAAATAATACATAGATTCCCGCATTAATAATGCGGGTATTAATAATGCGGAATATACAAAAATGGAACCAAACGTTGCACTAATTTTATACGGGTATTAAAATTTCACAAAAATCAACCGAACGTTGCACTAAATTAGCGCTGAGTTTTGTGCGGGTATTAAATCCTAATACCCACAACCGAACGACCCCTTAGTGTGAAAAGTTTATTGGAGTTGGACATGACGAAAAGATCTGCATGCAGCTGTTCAACCGCAGTCTGACTGGAGATGCGCTAGTATGGTACTCTAAGCAACAAACAAAGAAATGGACGAGCTGGGAAGAAATGGTTGGAGACTTCATCGACAGTTTTGGGCACAACACTAATGCTTTTCCTGACCGGTTCTACTTAGAAAAATTGAAGAAGAAGAAGCCTACTGAGACTTAGAGAGTTTGCAACTGGATGGAGGGCTGAAGCTGCCAAAGTCCAACCTCTCATGGAAGACGCTGAGACAGTGGCAACCTTCATCCGCATACAAGAAGATGTCTATTTTGACAAGATGCTGAACCTACAAGATAAAACTTTTGGAGGTTTAATCAAGATTGGAGATATGGTCAAGGATGGACTGAAGACTGGAAGGATTGTTAGTTTTGCTGCACTACAAGCCGCTAACAAAGCCCTACAAGCTGGTAGCACTACCACATCAAGAAAGAAGAAGGACGATGTCTCCTTCGTGGCCGGATCACTTGACCACTCGCATACCCATAACCATTACTACCAGACACCTCCTCCATCCTACCCATACATACCACCCTCATCCACCTACCCAGTCTACAATACTCAATACATGTACCAAAACCCACCACCACAAAGACCAACATGCCCAAAGTCCCAATTATTGAAACACCAATACCTACTTACCAAGGCCTCACGCCAATAACAACCTAAGACCCAAAAGAAACTACACCCCATTGGCTGAATCCCGCACTCAGTTGTTCGAGAGACTCAAAGCAGCCGACCACATACAACCCGTGCCATTCAAAATTCCTGATAGGATGACACCCCATTTTGATCAAACAAAACCTGTGCCTATCACTCTGGAGGACCTGGTAACGATACTGAAAAGTGCTATGCCTTGAGGGACAAGATACAAGACTTGATCGACCAAAAGGTGATACACTTGAAGACTCCAAACGTGCACAACAACCCCCTACCTAATCATGGAGATAATAGGATGAACCTGATTGAGTTAGATGAGAAATGCAACCTGGAAGGGACCATTGTTAAGGCAAAGGAAAATGTACCAGCAACCGCTTCAGTTGCTCAAGCCGCTACAGCACCAAAGCCTATCGAGGTGGAAGTGGCTCCCAAATTCTATGTCGATGTGGTTCTCCCATACAGCGACAAGGCGGTACCACGGGATTATGAAAAGGAGAAGAAGAACAAGTCAACAGTTGAGACTGTTGCTGCACAAGGGATGACTAGGAGTGGGAGGATTTACACCCCCGAGCATCTTGTTCAAGATAGGCGAGGCATCAGCGAGGAGGAGTCCGAAGGACTGTGGAAGAAGGTACAAGCAAAGGAATACTCTGTGGTCAAACACTTGGGCAAAACTCCAGCACAAATCTCTGTTTTGGATTTTCTCCTCAAATCGGAGAGCCACCGAAGTGCTTTGATAAAAGTGTTGGACGAAGCACATGTCCCGGGGGATACTTCAGTTGAAAACCTAGCTAGCATGGTTGGACAAGTCATGGAGGTCAACCGAAGTGCTTTTCACGAAGATGAGCTACCGTCTGAAGGATTGAGCCACAACAAGGCTTTGCACGTCACTGTCAAATGCAAAGATTGGTTCGTAGGAAGAGTCTTGATCGACGGAGGTTCTGGTCTGAACATATGCCCGTTCATCACTCTGAAAAGAATGGGAATTGATCAAAGCAAGATAAGGGAAAGCGACATAAAGGTGAAGGCGTTCGATGGGTCGCAAAGGAGCATCATTGAGGAGATTGACCTAACTATCATGGTCGGTCCTGTGGAGTTCACTGCTGAATTTTATGTCATTGACATCTCTGCTTCCTATAATCTGCTATTGGGGAGGCCTTGGATCCACATGGCTGGAGCAGTGCCTTCTACGTTGCACCAAACCGTGAAGTTCGAATGGGACCACAAAGAGGTGGTAGTGTTCGGTGAGGAAAACAACTCCATCTACAATGAGCAAACCATACCAGCAATTGAAGGGAATGCTTCTGATGGGCAGACATTTTATATTGTAGAACTCGTGGGAGCAGTGCAAGGCACTCGAGGAGGATGTCGCAAGAATTACAACCCAAGTTGGAATCCCACAGACACGATCTAAAGGGGGTATACTGCACATTTTGCTCCCAAGTTGGTCAACACACCACCTGGGGTTGAAGAAAGAAAGAGGAACTTTTACAACGCCTATTGAGATGGCCGAGGTAAAGGTTATAAAGGGAGGAATTTGGTCTGGGAGCCATCATATATGATTGGGGAGTGCCCTCGCGTGAATTTCGTGAGACCCTACCAACTAAGACGGAGAAGCGACCAATGTACTCGCCTAACGCCCGTTCCAATTGGAAGCGCATCTCTGAAGAAACAAAGGGAAAACAAATGTGGATACCCAAGACACCCGAACCTATGGAGGTGGTGATCGAAGAGCCATATGTACTCCCACAACCGGAAAAATGGCCCAGAGACTGGGTCGTGGGCATCATGATCAAGTAAGGCTATGAACCTGGCAAAGGTTTGAGCAAGAACCTGGATGGTATGGTCAAGCCAATCAGAATTGTGATGAGGCCCCACAATGAGAAGACCGGCATAGGGTACATCGTGAGCTACGAAAAGAGCATGGAAGAAGCATCACTGGACTTCAAGTTCTATAAGAAAAGCACCAAGACTCTCTTGCATATTTTCGTCTCGTCTGGATACTTGGATGGCCGAAAAGGGGAGGTGTCCGCAGCACAAGGGGTGGAGCCGAAGATAGCTGATGCTGAAGAGGATCTGCTGGCAGGAGTGCAAAATCTATTCATATCTGATGAAGACTGTTGTGTGGTCTTGGAAGAACATGATGAACTTCCTGGACTGACAAAGGCTGGATCTGGAGCGGCACTGAACAACTAGAACAACAACCGGGCCCGAGCTTACCATGGACCTTGGTAGAGCTGAGGGGATAAAATTTATGTTTATGTTTTCTAAAATAAAACCCGACTTTGAGTCGTGGAATTTGCATTTTTCTTCTTTGTTGCACATGTCTCCTTACAAACTCTGTTTTTCAAGGATTCATAAATAAAATATCGCACTATTTTTCGTTTAACTTTTGCTTTAATCTTTTAATTTTGCAATATTTTACATTTTCAGCATTCAAACTAATAATCCCATTGAGTCCGCAATCGCAACATGTAATGAAACATTGGAGCTCGAGGAAACTGGAGTTGATTATGATGATTTTGATGAAACCATACAAGAAGAAATCGAAATATTTGAAAACAAGCCTAAGCCAAACCTAGAAGAAACTGACGTGATAAACTTAGGAGATGGAGAGGTTATGAAAGAGACAAGGATCAGTGTGCATCTCACCGCCGAGGATAAAAGTTGTATACTGAGTTTCTTAAAGAATATGAGGACGTATTCTCCTGGTCGTATGATAACATGACTGGCATAAGCATGGACGTGGTAGCTCACAAATTATCTATCAATCCAGGATTTCCGCCAGTCAAACAAAAGGCTCGAACTCTCAAGTCATCGGTTCTGTTAAAGATTGGAGAAGAGATGACCAAGCAGCTCAATGCAGGAATCTTGAAAACAGTCAAATACCCAACTTGGCTGGCCAACATTGTCCCAGTACCCAAGAAAGATGGGAAACTCCGAGTTTGTGTGGATTACAGAGATCTGAATAGAGCAAGCCCGAAGGATGATTTTTCTTTGCCAAACATACACATCCTGATTGATAATTGCGCGAAACATGAGCTGCAATCCTTCATAGACTGTTTCGCTGGTTATCATCAAGTGCTCATGGATGAGGAGGACGCCGAGAAAACAGCTTTCACCACATCTTGGGGGACTTATTGCTACAAGGTTATGCCGTTTGGGTTGAAATATGCTGGGGCAACTTACATGAGGGCGATGACAACTATGTTCCATGATCTGATGCACAAAGAGATTGAAGTCTATGTGGACGACGTGATAATCAAATCAAAGAAGAGTTCAGAGCACCTTGACAACTTGCGCAAGTTTTTCAATTGCTTGCGAAAGTACAATTTGAAGCTAAATCCGGTAAAATATGCTTTTGGCGTTCCAGCAGGGAAGCTTCTGGGTTTCATCGTCAGTAGGAGGGGTATCGAGTTGGATCCATCTAAGATCAAGGCTATCAAAGAATTGCCACCTCCAAAAAGCAAGAAAGAGGTTATGAGCTTCTTGGGAAGGCTCAATTACATTAGCCATTTCATAGCCCAATCCACCGTCATCTGTGAGCCGATCATCAAGTTACTGAAGAAAGACGCAGTGATCGAGTGGACAGAGGATTGCCAAAAAGCATTTGATCGGATAAAGGAGTACTTATTTTGCCCGCCTGTGATGGTCCCATCTGAGCCTGGGCGACCTTTGATCTTGTACCTGTCCGTGGTAGATTCGGCCTTCGGCTGTGTGTTGGAACAACATGATTCGACTGGAAGAAAGGAGCAAGCAATATACTACTTAAGCAAGAAGTTTACTCCTTACGAGGACAAGTACACATTGCTGGAACGCACGTGCTGCGCGTTGACTTGGATAGCACAAAAGCTGAGACATTACTTGACATCTTACTCAACATTGCTAATATTGAAGATGGATCCTCTCAAGTATATCTTCCGAAAACTAATACCTAATGGAAAGCTGGCTAAATGGCAAATGCTGCTCAGTGAATTTGACATCACTTTTGTCACCCCAAAAGGCGGTGAAAGCTCAAGCCTTGGCTGATCATATGGCCGAGAATCCAGTGGGAGATGACTATGAACCTCTGCACACCTATTTCCATGACGAGGAAGTTATTTTTGTTGGGGAAGATATCACCGAAGAGTATGATGGCTGGAGGCTATTCTTTGATGGAGCGGTCGATTTCAAAGGAGTCGGCATTGGAGCAGTATTAGTTTCCGAGACTGGACAACACTATCCTGTCACGGCCAAACTAAGGTTTCGTTGCACCAACAACATGGCGGAGTATGAAGCTTGCATCTTGGGTCTTAGATTGGCGGTGGACATGAACATATAAGAGCTGTTAGCAATCGGGGATTCTGACTTGTTGATTCACCAAGTTCAAGGAGAATGGACAGCGAAGAATTCCAAGATATTGCCATACCTGGAGTGCATAAAGGAGCTGAAGCACAGGTTCACCAACATAGAGTTCCAGCATGTACCTAGACTGCAAAATGAGTTCGCGGATGCTTTAGCCACCATATCCTCCATGATCAAGCATCCTGACAAGAACTACATTGACTCAATACCCTTGACAGTGAGGAAGCAGCCAGCATACTGTTATCACGTAGAAGAAGAATCAGACGGACAGCCTTGGTTTACCCTTTTATCTTTTCTTGGTATTTTCAAGAAGGTGTTTTTCAATATCATTTAATAAGGGTATTATGGGGAAGAAATGGTAAAATTTATATTGATATTCTAAATTATCAAACATTTTGGATCTTCTAAAAATGAAATACTTATCAATTAAAATGGACCGAAGGAAGTATTTAAAGACTTGGGAGTCCTTCTCACCTAAAAACCCCTAATTACCATTTAGATAAATTGGTGTTTTTTTGAGTTCTAAGAGATTGGAAATCAAATTCATCAATATCATTCTTTCTGTCACGACCTGTTTTCTGAACGAGTTATGACACGGCACCTGAGGACCAGGTGAACCAGACCTGCTAAACTTTTCATACATCTCTCAAAACTCATAATCATTTAAATAAATAATAACTCTGCATCTTATAATAAATAGTCAATATAGCTTTAAAATACTTTAAGCGTTAAATCTTAAAATGTGCACCATAACCCTTCTAACTCATTGTCTATGAAGCCTCTAAAACTGGAAGACTGTCATATTGCACGAGACATGAACCCTCGGCAATACTCAACTGAATAAATAAAATAAATGAAGGAACTGATAAGGAAAGCTGATATGTCTCCACTGAAAGCAAAGCGGAGCTCACCAACAACTGAGGATGTGAGGGAGAGTCCTAGCCTGTAGTCTGATCGCCTCTGTGACCTGCGTCTACGTTGACGAAGCCAACGTAGGTTCCAAGAAAAAGGAACGTGAGTAACGAATCGCTCGTCACCCAGTGAGTATCATCGACTCCCTCACTAAGGCCGGAATGAGAGTTAATAAAATATGAATGCGTAAACCTTACTTTAAGACAGCTGAAACATTAGATCAAAATAAACTCTTAAATATTGCAAAATAGCTTATACTTTCTTTCTTTAGGGAGTACCGCGCAAGTCTGGCATCTTTTCTTTCTTTCTCTTTCTTATCCCCGTGGCGTCCCACAGTTCAAAGTCTGACATGCTAGCATTCATTGCCCGACTATGGCAATATAACATAGTGCCCAACTATGGCACAAACCTACCCTGCCAGGGTAGTTTCGGGGTAAAACGCAACCCGACTATGGTCAAGCTCCGCAGCCCGACTATGGCTACGAACATGTTTACCCTTCTCAGAATTTAAGGCAGCTCCCAAAAATATTTCAAAAATATTGCTTGGCACCAAAGGCCTCAATTTGAACTTAACCTTTCATGTAAAATCTCATCATAGCTTCATTAGCTTTCAAACACAAATAAATCTTGAAATCATTTAATAATAATTATAAAATAACATAAATACTCTCATGAAATCATACTCAAGTAAAGGTATGTTATCGGGATGTAAGGAAGCTATGAAACATAATTCTAGATACTTGATACCAAAGAACAACTTGGAAACATTAATGGATAATGAACGTTTGCACGCTCCAATCAAACGTACATTAACTTCTCTAAAGCAATTTATCAAACACTTTAAATACATGCACTTTGCGAGAAAAGCACCTTAGAAAGGGTATATCTCAACTCACCTCAATTTATCCTCGAGCTTAAATGTGTCTCCAATCGACGCACTTCACGTCACCGAACAACTACGACAATCAATAATTCATGTAATCAATCCTAGAGTTCTCATCGTTTTCTCAATTGAACACTTGGGTTCAAACTTTAACTTTCTAGGCTTGAGTAAATTCTTGTTCTTTTGGGAATTTCTAATCTCTAATCCCATTAATAATTTCAATTCATAAAAATATCTAGAAATAGAATGAGTAATTTACCTTGAATCAGAAGCCTAGATTCCTCCTTGAAAATTGTTTAATGGATCCTTAAAAAGGTCTTCCAAAGAGGTTACAAGTTGATTAGTATTAATTTTGCTGCGAAGCTAATGTAGCGAAAGCCATTTATCTTGGCTGGAATTGCTCCAAAAGATAGCCTCCTCCTAAAGGGTGATGTTCGCTGCTACTAATGTGTCTCCAAGGGAAGTCGTTTTGCTGAAGTGGGGGTATTGTACTAAGGGTAGAAGTCACGTGATAAAGTTTAAACATTGTTAAACTTTGCTAGCTTTGGACTTTGCTTGTCCTATCCTTTAAGCTTTGGCCATTTACATTAGCTTTAACTTTTGGCCATTCTTGTAATTTTGCTTTCCACTTTCAACATAATTAAATATTTATATCTCACTCATGATAAATAGTTTAAAATACTTTCACCTTATACTATACACCTTATATTATATTCTCGGACCTTGCCATGACAACATGAAATGAGTTTATTTAATTTATTTTCCATATCGACAAAGTCCTGGAAGTTAGAATTTGGGGAACGTTACACTTTCTTGAGAAAAATGATAGGAAGAATTACAACCTCGACAACAATGTTTTTGTCGCATGCAGGGAGGGAACAGTTGGTAAACGGTGTCATATTTTCCATCCAAACTTCTCGTCTCATATATCTATCTTGCCTAAGAATATCATACAAAAGATTGAATCAGCTTTTAGGAAATTTCTATGGACAGGTGGGACTAAAAATATACACAAGGCACTACTAGCTTGGGACATAGTTTGTCACCCTAATAAAATCTGGTGGTGGCTTCAATATTTCTCGATAAAGGAACATGGAATTGAGCGGCAATAAGAAAATTGTTAATGGAGCATTTGCAGGATAAATGATAAGTTGTGGGTGCAATGGATTCTCAAAAATACTACTAATATTCGAAAAAAACTAATGTAATATGTATTGTTATGGTACATTAAACGATATTCCGTTAACAAAATTCAAATTATCATGTTACTTATTTCATAATAAATAATAAAACTCTCTTTGAAAATAAAGGAAATAAATCTTAATAGGGCTAGAAAATTATAGTATTCCTCGATCTTTTAGCCTGTGGGAAAATTTTTCTAGATGGACAAAAACAGCTTATAGCACATGACATATACTTATCGTACGGAAATATAGTCAATATGGGAAGTTACAGTCAAGCAGACCTTACGGATGGTTCAAAGAGTATGTAGAGCAAGGTGGATTTGACATAAATGAATCAGTGCTCTCTATCAGACAGATGTACAACAAGATGAGAGGTGTGTTTCAAGAAGAAAACATATATGCAATAACCTTCGCCCCACAAAATGGATATTCATGCTAAGATTGGTAACATACGAAAGGCTGAGTACCAGAGATAGAATAGCACAACTGATCCCTGTGGATAACATTTCTTGCACTTTATGCAATGTTCAGAATAAAAGTATTATCACATTTATTTTTTAAGTGTGTATCTAGTTGTGCTTGGAGCAAAATATTACAGTGGCTAGGGATCGTAGGTAAGCTTTGGAGTGGCAGAGTGAAGTACAATGGGATGTGAACTATGCTAAAGGAAGAAATACAGATGTAGTAGTGTACATAATGGCTCTAATAGCAGCAATATACTATATATGGCAGGAAAAGAATGAAAGAGTTTCCAAAAAGAAAGCAACAAAGCGTTGAGGCTATAACCAGGCAAATCATCTACGAAGTAGTTCTAAGAGGAACATTAAATCCAAGACGGGAGAAAGTTGAAAGACCTTAATTTTTATCCTTAGTCATTTATGGCACTTACTGTTATGTATAGACGTAATAGGAGATATTGAAGTGTGGAGTTATATTCAATACTTTAGGACTCTTTTGCTTTGTACAAATAATAGTCTTTGGTAATTAAAATCCTTTAGTTACCAAAGACATCTTTTGCATAAATATTTTAGTTTAGGACAATGTTATTGGATAAGGTTAAATGTGGGTTTCAAGCATCACAAAAATCAAATTAAAATTCAGATTCTTTGATAAAAAAAATTATGATTACTAGATATATCAAAAATCAAAGAAAGAATACAAAGGTACACTCCTATGATGATACAAAAATGAGAATTAAATTAATCGGTCATATTTATTAGAACACTTGCATAATCTTTTGTTTTTTATTCATATATAGCATTATGCATCAGGTGCATCCATTTACCAACGTTTGGTTGGCTGTTTGCACATGAAAAATAAATTGTATAACTAAATTACAATAGTTCTAGATGGAGAGAACCAATTATATGTTTAGTTGATCCTGATTTTTCTATAATCAAGAAAGAGATTTGAATTATATGGACTTGGGACAAGTTTCTTCACAAATCGCTTTATCGAGAAAACATGCAGGCGTCTTAAATGGTATGTGACAACACCAGCAATTTGAACCAAGAGAGCAAGACTCCGGAAAGCAGCCCAATGTTACCTGGGGCTTTGGCATGGCAGGACTCCCCAAGTGTTTTTTGAATAGAAAAAGGCTCAAGTTTTAAACATGAAATCTAAAGTCCTCATTTAATTAGTGGTATTAACTATCTAACATTCCCACCCCAATGTTTTGTAAGTTACACAATAATCCATGTATAAAAGCTTGTTTTTTGCCAAATTTGACCATTGACCTAGCTGCTTCCCTCTCTCCTCCCCCCCCCCCCCCCCCGTTTTCCCTCCATTTTTTTCCCATTCCATTCCCGCCGAAAGTTCCACTATAGCTGTTGAGCTTTCTTTCGTAGATCGAAATAATACCCATTCCACCATAGCTGCTGAGCTTATTTACTAAATATCCTTTCCAGTTTTAGGCAATTCAAGCTGAGACCACCCACATTTGGGGTTATACGGCATTTTGTTAAATCTGGTCGTTTCTTATCCATTAAAAGGGAAATCTTGTTCCTCTAATTTTAATCATATCAATCCAGTCATCTTCGGTAAGTGTATTAACTTTAGAACATGTTTTTAGCTATTTTTGTTGATTCGAAGATTTACGGATTCAGTTCATCCGAACAATCTGCCTGAAATTCCAAACATCACTTTGACGTTCCTATGGTCATAATTGTAATTCCAAACATATCTCTAGCGTTTTACACGGCATATGTATTTACTGGAATTTTCACATATGATGTTCGGAACATCCTGTAGATGTTTGAGAGTTCTATTAGCAGTTTGGAACATCTTGCATTACGCAACGAAAAAGTGTAACGTGATGTTCAGAACGTCTAGTTCGATGTTCCAAACGTTCAACAGTGAGGTTTGGAACATCTGGCATTAAGCATTGAAAAACTGTAACGTGATGTTCAGAACGTCGATGAAGATGTTCCAAACGAGTAGGTGAGGGTTGGAACATATTGTATAAATATTAGTAATACTAATAGCTGGTCATTCCAATTTATTGCAGGTGGACCATCGATGGGTGAGGTTATATTAGGAGTTAATTATCAAGGTGAATGGGTGGAGCGTTCTAAATGTTTTGCTTGGGTTCCGAAGGTTAAAGAGTCGAGATCCATTCAAGTGCCTAGAGATGTTACGTATGATGTTCTACTTAACAAAATCATCGGAAGTTGGGGGATAAGAGACAATCCGAGGGACATCTGCATTACTTACATGCTGAGTGTTGCTGCAAATCAAAAGACTCCTCCCGTTACAATAAGAAATGATGATGATGTACGCCTTTATATGGCTGACGTTGATCGTAATGGTGCTAGGCCCACTCTAAGGGTAATTGTGGTTTCTACGACGGAGGAATGTGTTGGTTCTAATGACCAAGAAATGCCAAATAGTGGAGGGCATGATTCTAGTCAGCGATTGGATGACTTACATGAAGAAGTAGAAGAAGACAAAGGAGGAGCGGTAGAAGAAGACAGAGGAGGTGTAGATGTAGATGAAGAAAAAGAAGAAGAATTGGAAGAAAAATATGTAGAGAAAGATCCTGCCATTTATACCCCTGCGTTTCCATCACAAAGCAGCGAGCCGATATTTCACTTCTTCGATGGCACAGGTTTTGAAAAAGGTATGACTTTCGCCAATAAGAAAGAACTGGTCACCAAATTGAAGATTGCAGCAGTTAAACATCGTTTTAATTACAAAGCATTGAAGAATACTGCAAATATTTTTAATGCTAGATATGTAGATGTGAAATGCAAATGGTGGCTAAGGGCAATGAGGTATAAAAGTAATGATAGGTTCTACATTAGCGTTTACAATAACTTGCACACATGCGGTGTCCAACATCATTCCAGTCATAGTTCACACGCCTCTGCCCAGATAATTGGTGAGTTCATGAAAGGTAAATATTTAATGGGAAAAGGTCCAACCACAAAAGCTGTCAGGGAGTCCCTTAACAACGATTTTGGATGTAAGGTTAGCTACTGGAAGTGTCTTAGGGGATGTCAATTTGCAAAAGCTTTGACACGGGGTACACATGAGAAAGGTATTGAAATTCTTGATGCTTATGCCTATATGGTTAGGAGTAAGAATCCAGGAACCAAGACAGATTTGAGGCTTTCTAGCACAGGGAAGTTCTTGTATTTTTTTCTCTCTTATGGAGCGTGGATCAGGGGATTTACTTACGTGAGAAAAGTCCTAGCCGTTGACGGTACACATTTGTCTGGCGAGTATGGAGGGGTGTTGTTGTCTGTTGTTGCTCAGGATGCAATGAGTCACGTATTCCCTGTTGCTTTTTGTGTTGTAGACAAAGAGTGTGACGCCTCATATGAGTATTTTTTCGAACAATTATGCTGCATAGTTTCAGATAGTGTAGAGTTGTGCATTGTTTCGGATAGACATCCGAGCATCTCGAAAATGGTCGCCCAAGTATTTCCTTCTGCACACTATGGAGTCTGCATGTGGCACCTAGGTGAAAGCATCCGAACAAAGTTTCAGTTTGGATTCAGTCTTCATAAATACTACACTGCAGCAAAGGCATACAGGGTAGAGGAGTTCACTGATGCTATGAATAAGATCAGGACTATTGATTGGAGGGTAGCGGATTATCTTGAAAATGTTGTTGGCTATCATAGATGGAGCAGATTATATTTCCCAGGAAACAGGTAAAGTATAATAACAAGGTCTGATATTACTGTCTGCTTTCAGTATGTTCCAAACGTCCACTACGCGTTCCGAACATAACACATATGTGCCCGTAACATTGTGAACAAGTTTTATTTTCTATACATGTTCCGAACCTCCTACTGTCGTTCTAAACTGATGCTTCATGTTAGGAACATCTTTTGGTTATTATAATATATATTCTTTTTAATAGGTTTCAAGTTATGACATCAAACATAGCTGAGTCCATTAACTCCATGCTGAAGGAGCAAAGAGAATACCCAATTGCTGCACTCATGAAGGATATAGGTAGGAATTTTTTGAAAAATTCCACACTAGGGCTATGAAGTTAATCAACCACCCAAATCTATGCGTCCCAGACGTTGAAATAAAAATAAGGAAGAATAAAGAAGTGGGAGACAAGCTAGTTGTCAACAAGAAGGGAACTTATGGTTTCGAAATCATTAGTCCAGGGTATGAGGTAGAAGTTGATCTACATGAGAGGACATGTACATGTAGGGAGTTTGATCTTGATCAGTTACCTTGTGTACATGCTATGGCAGCAATTAGGGGGTTGCATGGCGATGATTATGGAAGTAGAGTGTATGAATACACTTCTGGATATTACACAACACAAGCATACATCCTTGCCTATGCAGAACCTGTCAATGCAGTGCCTCCTGAAGAATCATGGGTCGTCCCTGCTGAAGAGATACTTTATCCAGTGCCTCCGCCCCCAAAGCCGAAAAACTGTGGAAGGAGAAGGGTTAACCGGATTAGATCTACTGGGGAACGTCTTCCAAAGAGGAGAAATAAATGTGGCAATTGCAAGAGATATGGTCACAAGAAAACTACATGCCCCGTTGTTCGTAGTGGAACTGAGGCGACAAGCCAGCCTACAAATTGAGTTTGTGAATTGGACGAAGCATCGTCCTCATTATAATTTCGATTATTTGGATTTCTATTTTAATTGCATAATGGACTATTCGTCCTACTTGTATAATTTATATTGCGTTCATATTTGCTTTACTAATTTCTTGGGTTAGTTGTGCACATATTTGCTTTGCTGCATCTTTTGCAATTATGTTGTGCCCATATTTGCTTATTGTTCGCAACACAACGATAGTTGTTTCGGATATTACATTTGATGTTCGGAACGATGTCAAGGAATGCGAAAGCTTGTGAGTTCTTTATTTCACAATTCATAGTCGTAGCATTCACCAAGTGCTACTTTCGAGAAGCTGTTCGGAACATCTTGTCAAGAATATTATATTATACTTTTATACGTGACGTTCCGAACAAGCCATTCGAAATTTAAAAGACACAAACGGCTACAATGAACAGTTGGGATGCTCAAATACCAATACACCAAACGGCTAAAATACAAGTTGGTTGCAGCAACAGTCACGTCAAAACACATGCACACTTGTAAAATATGCGCCCCTTCATTTGCCAATTATACTAAAAAGACGTGCAATAGAAATTAAAATCCACTTCAAAACATCTATAAATACCTCCTTGATGAATACCCAATCCACAACTCATTTTTCATTAACCAAGTATCAAGTTTAGTTTTCAGCAGTTTCTATTAAGGGAAGAACAAGTTGAGGTACTCAATTTTTCAGTATTATCTACGTTTTTCATAAAACAATTTGCAAAATCTTTTATAATTCCATAAACATAACTCCACTTTGAATATTTTCTAAAGTTTAAACAACTTTTCATGGAGATGGCCAATAATGCATTTAACGACCCATGGAATAAGTACCACCGAGTCTGAGAGCCTCCAAACAAGTCGCTTCCTATAAGACTGCTAGACGTGCACTTTGAAGTTGTTGACATCAAGGAGGTAGCAGATAATTGCGAGAGGTCCATTCAAACACTCGAGACAAAACTTGAGCAGATGCAATTGCAGTTAGATAGGATTGAGAGGGTTTTGCAAAATCATTTCGGTGGAGGGCAAAACAATAACAAAGACGATATTATATATTAGCTGTTTAAGTAGTTGTACTGTTTATGAATATGCTTTTGTATCTCTTTTCAATTAATATTATTATGAAGGTCTTTAATTAGTACCGTTAAATCGTCTCAAACCATCATATTTGCTTATTGTTCGCAACACATCTGTAGTTGTTTAGGATATTAACTATGATGTTCCAAACGACGACTTGTTCTACTCCATTTCTGGAAAAGTTAATAAATTCGTAAACCACGTTCGGAACATAATTGTTGTGTTCCAACCAAAATATCTATGTTCGGAACGCAATTGTATGTTCCAGGTATAAATGATGATCATTAACATTATACACGTCCAACTATCCAGAATATAGTGATAAATGATGTTCATTTTAACTAGAAAGTACAATTTATACTTGTTTGCAAAACAACGTGACAAATGATACTCATTTATCGCACAATAGTTAATGTTTCTATCTTCATCGTATGATGATCCATATATGTATTTAGTTTCGAACATCAGCTTGACGTTTGTCCCATTTACGTGTCGTTCCGCGCGTCCTGTTCACTTTTTCACAATTAGAGTAGTTAGCGCGAAAAAATATGATGATTATGTGACTATAAGTGACCAATTATACTTGGAAGATTGATAAATTCATCAAATTTCATCAGAAAGACCACTTAGAGTAGTTATAAATTCATCAATTATGATGATCATTATAAGTAGAAATGGCCAACTAGACTTGTAATAGTGAAAAATGATCACCATGTAAAGAAATGACCCACTATACTTGTAATAGTGAAAAATGATGATCACTATCACTATAAATGAACCACTATACTTGCTAGAGTGACAAATGTTTATCCATACATGCATCTGGTGTCGAACATCAACTAGAAGTTTGTCGCTTATGTGTGTTGTTCCGAGCGCCCTTTTCAATTTATTATGTTTTCATCATACTTTTCCAACATTAGAGTAGTTAGCGCGACAATATATGATGATTATGTGACTATAAGTGACCAATTGTACTTGGAAGAGTGATAAATTCATCAAATTTCATCAGAAAGACCACTTATAGTAGTTTGTGTGACAAATGATGATCATTATAAGTAGAAATGGCCAACTAGACTTTGTTAGAGTGACAAATGATGATCAATATACCTACAAATGACCAAATAGACTTGTTAGAGTGACAAATGATGATCATTATAAGTAGAAATGGCCAACTAGACTTTGTTAGAGTGACAAATGATGATCATTATAAGTAGAAATGGCCAACTAGACTTTGTTAGAGTGACAAATGATGATCAATATACCTACAAATGACCAAATAGACTTGTTAGAGTGACAAATGATGATCATTATAAGTAGAAATGGCCAATTATACTTGTTAGATAGACAAATGATGATCATTATAAGTAGAAATGGCCAACTAGACTTGTTAGAGTGACAAATGATGATCAATATACCTACAAATGACCCAATAGACTTGTTAGAGTGATAAATGATGATCAATACCTACAAATGACCCAATAGACTTGTTAGAGTGACAAATGATGATCAATATACCTACAAATGACCCAATAAACTTGTTAGAGTGACAAATGATGATCAATATACCTACAAATGACCCAATAGACTTGTTAGAGTGACAAATGATGATCATTATAAGTAGAAATGGCCAACTAGACTTGTTAGAGTGACAAATGATGATCATTATAAGTAGAAATGGCAAACTAGACTTGTTAGAGTGACAAATGATGATCAATATACCTACAAATGACCCAATAGACTTGTTAGAGTGATAAATGATGATCAATATACCTACAAAAGACCCAATAGACTTGTTAGAGTGACAAATGATGATCAATATACCTACAAATGACCCAATAGTCTTGTTAGAGTGAAAAATGATGATCAATATACCTACAAATGACCCAATAGACTTGTTAGAGTGACACATGATGATCAATATACCTACAAATGACCCACTATACTTGTTAGAGCGACAAATGATGATCACTATCACTATATATTCTTATTATAGGGAGAAATGATGATCCCTACATACATCTTGTTTCGAACATGCACCAGATGTTTCTGAAAATAATTGGGATGTTCCGAGCGCAAAGATCTATTGTTTATATCATCATCAATCTTTCCACGGTCAGAGCAGTTAGAGTGACAAATGATGATAATTATAGAACTATAAGCTGTGGCCAATATACATATAAGCTGTGGCCTATATATATATATATATATATATATATATATATATATATATATATATATATATATATATATATATATATATATATATATATATATATATATATATATATATATATATATTCATAAACTTCCATCAGCAAGAACACTTAGAGTAGTTAGACTTAGAACTGATCAACATTGTTACTATAAATGGCCAGTTACACTTGTAAATATTACACTATGACATTATAATTAAAGGGATATGATCATCAAATTTCCAAGTATACTTGTTATAGTGACAAATAATTATCCATCTATCTTGTTGTTTAGAACATGCTGTTTATGTTTGTCACATGAATATGTTGTTCGGAGCGCCTTATGTCCGATGTTGCTATCTTCATCATATTGTTTTTTTTAATGTTCAAAATAGATAGCGATATGATTGAAACAAGTATAATGTCGTGCGGAACGTCGTTGGTACAATTGTAATTTACAGGGCAACAAAACAATTTCAATTGAAATTTCTTGATCATTAGTACTCAAATCATAACAATTGGAAATAAATAATAGAACCTAAATTATGAACCAACACTTGATCCAAGTACAGAATACGAGAACAAGTAGCACCACAACTAGCAGTACCCCAATACCCAAATTTTTCCGCCATAACCGTGCCTCTTTCCTCTCTTCTTCAACAGCTTTCAACTTCTTAAGTAGACCCCATATTACTCTCTTCGCTTGATCTGACATCTCTTCATCGTGCCATCTAAAATAGTTGCAACCATTTGCCTACATAAAAAAATAAATACAATAAACAAATGACTGCTAGAAAAAAAAATAATCCCATCGCCTAACCTGACCATATTTGCATCCATAAAACCTCCTTCCTGGGTTTAGTTGGGTCCACGATGTTGTTAACTTTGCATAATCGCCACATCGACAAAATGGTACTACACTGCCACTATTAACGGATCTACTAGACATTTCTTATATAGATGTTTTATTTAATTCTATAAACTGGTTTTATAAATAATGAACGGATATATAATGTGTTGGGTGGTATATTTTTATTACCGTTGGTAAATAAAAGTTGTTCACGCGCCCAATGTTATAATTTATAACGCGTTTGGTCTAGATCGATAGATGTTCGGAACATCAACCAAGGTAAATTCAAAAACGGCTACAATACCGATGCACCTATCAGCTAGACTAGGCTGCAGGTAGGTAGCAGCTAGGTCGCAATGATGTTCGGAACATCATTTCAAGGATACGTTACACGACTTCTACTCCCTACTTATGTAGGGTGACGTTCGGAACCACTTTCAAAATTTGAAATACATAAACGGCTACAATTAAGCCGCTCAAATACCAATACATACATCAAACGGCTGCAAACGTTTCGTTTGCCTCTCTTTGCTTCTATAAATACCCCTTCATTCAAAGTATTTCAATCAACATTCATCAACTTACAATTCAAACCATTTCAATTCAAACCATTCATCATCAAAAATGGCACGTCAACCAAGAACTAGAGGTGGCAACATGGCCAGAGGAGCCTCCACGACGAGAGGAGCCTCCGCGGCTGGAGGAGCGTCTACATCGAGGCAAAACACAGCTGTTGCATTAGCATTTGCAGACGAACCACAAGCTGAAAGAGCTATTGACATATTGGAACAACTAAGGGCAGAAGTGTGGGGTTGGAAGTTCCAGTTTGACGGATTCCTACATGGCTACAGAAAGGACGTTAGAAAGATGACGAAGGAAATGCGAAGGATGAAAAGAATGCTCAAAGGGCTGCTAGCTGATAAGGCGATGCATTACCTTAACTTCTACTCCTCTCCTTCACGCTAGATGTGGATGTTCTTATTAATGTTTATTATATAATTTATTTTTGAATGTTTATAATCTAGTATCTTTTGTTAGAATGCTAGTATAAGTAGCATTCCTTTTGTAAAGCACTGGCAGTGATGTGAATCTTCTCCATTTGAATGCTAATATAACTAGCATTCTTTTTGTAAAGCTCTAAAATGATGATCAATGAAAAATATGTTTTAGTTCCGGTAATTATGTTCAGAACAACCTGTTTATGTTCAGAAAGTTAGACTGTCGTTCGGAAAATAAAGCATGTATTGCAATGAGATATTCATGTTTCGAACATTAACTTTACGCGCAGAACATCAGTATGTCATTCTGAACAGACTGGAACAGTTTATACGCCCTGTTCAATTTCTATAATTAAATAAACACAATGATACCGAGCGACACTCCAAATGTTCCGAACTGCATGTTAAAATCTAAAAGGCACAACGGTTACGAGTTTCGTCAAAAGTCACTTTCAATAAAACCATTCCCCACAAACTCGTCGATTGCCATTTTTACTCTTATAATTACCCAACAGTCACACATTGATTCTTCATACCTTTTCAAAATGCCTCGTCGTCCAAGAATAAGGGGAGCACCGATAAGAGGAGCATCGAGTTCAAGATGGCCTAGGGTTCCTTCCGCGAGTTCACATTCAGATTCTGAAAATTCGAACGATGGTTTGGAGCAGCTGAGGTATGAAGTGTGGGAATGGAAATTCAAATTCGAAAAATTCTTTCATGATTATAGAAGGGACATAAGAAGGATGAAGGGAATGCTTAAAGGGCTGCTTGCTGAAAAGGGAATTGATTATGTCCCGTACTCCACACCACCAGGAACACCACCTGAAGCACCGCCACAAGCTCCGCAACATGCACCCTAAGTTCGATTGCTTATGATTATTTTAGTTATAATTTTATATGTCAGTGGTTATATTAAGGAATGATTGTCGTTCCAGAACGAAGCAATATTGTTCCATGGTAAGCTTAATTAAATGTTTTCGATGTTTGGAACATCATCCAGTTTTTCAGGAACAACAATAAGTCATTATGGAGCCTATGTTGAATGCTAAACAACTGAACAATATATAAGAATGTTTGTTTTAATTGCGACTATTATGGTATCCTTTTAAGCACATCAAAAGCTATTACTTGGTAAAAGTCATCCATACATAATTACATAACCAAAATAAAAGTTAAAAGATTATCCAAATATTACATATTACCCAAATCAAGGCTTCATTTTGCCATCATAAATACAAACGGCTAAACGTCGCCTCCACTGATCAGCCACATTGTCACAAATTTTGTTCATGGGGGTGTCTGTAATGAGATGCTCAATGTACATCAACGCGAACACTCCACAGGATTGCCCCGTGAGATTTTGTGGACAACGAGATCTTGGCACTCTCTCAAACAACCACATGTCTCCTTCCTTACACATCGGCTCCAAGTCTTTGAATAACTTAAAATTTCTTATATAGATCGGGAACATGTAGAGAATGGGGATAATTATTGTCAAGAACTTTTCATCATCATTGCAACCATGATTGCAATCATACACCCAAACCTTCGCTTCAACCATGTCAAACACCACCATCACGTAGTGATTGTCGTTGATGTTGAAGACGGTGAAGATCCTCTTAGCACCAGCCCAACACCTACCCCCTGGGTAGGGTAGCTTTCCATGTGCATACTTCAGATAATCCTCGTCAAACTCATAAGCTTTCAACACCTCATCAAGCGGTATCTTATCAGTGTGCGCGTCTTGTTCCAGTTTGTAGTAGCGTTTTTTCATATTTGTCAAGAATGCCATATCCAAAATGAGGTCACTTTGATCGTAATGATCGGGGTAATTCAAATGCCTCTCCCGCATCATTGTCATCACAGCTTCTACATACTGCATACCATATAAGAGACACAAATAAATTGGAGTATAAGTGAGTGAAGGAAAGGTCTGTCATTCCGAACATCATCAATGTTCGGAACGACAGTGTGATGTTCTAGAAAGAATGAGAAGCTAGAAATACTTTTGTTGTTCCAAGCATACAAAGAATGTTCCGAACACAGTTAGAATGTTCCCTACAACGATGTGAAGTTCAGAAAATCAGTCAAAAATAAACTTACACTGTCCCACAGCCACACAGTCTTGTTCATCAGATCTTTGAAATCAAGGTAATTCATCGGCAATCCGAGAAAAACATCTTTTTGTTTCTTCCTCTTTTTGATAAATGCGCTCAACGCCACCACTTTTTTCCGCTTCAGTGGCTTGTAAATATCCACTGGAAGCCTCGGACAAACTTCTTCCTGCTTTTTCTTCTCTTCTGTTTCTACTGATTTCACAGCCTTTGCAGGTTTTATAGTTTTGCTCTTCAACTGCTCAATCGTCTCCTGCACGGACGCCATCTCAATCTCCATGTCTTTACGCCAATCTTCGCACTCTTTGCAATTGCAACTGCTACATTTGGGGATGTCGAATCCATCACCACCAGAAGAATCACCTTTGATTTGCTCAGAAGCACCATCCTTTGTCTCATAAGGCACGATCTGTTGCTCATAAGCCACCATCCTTTTCTCATAAGCCACGATCTTTTCATCATAAGCAACAATCTTTTGATCGTAAGCCAAAATCTTTTGCTCCATTGCTTCCCTCCATCCGCTGCATTCACCACATTTGCAGCCTCTGCATTTGGAGCTCCTCTTCACATACCAACTTCAGTAATATCGGCAACTTCACACTCACCGCCAACTTCATCACCATCAGCTTTGTTTCCAATGTCAATATTTACATCTTGCAGGCCACCAATTCCCTCTTCGTTGTATTCACCATCACTTCCAAACATCATCGTTTCTGGGGCTTCCATAGCTTTAATTTCTATCACTTGTCTTAGAGGGGTTGAAGGATTGTTCTTGAAGATACAAATTGTAGTGCCACCAACAAGGCCAACGCTGCAAGCATCCTCAAACACTTTACAAAAACGATCTACTGTGTCGTCCTCGGAGTCATCAAATGGCATGAGGTCTAGAAAGTAATCCATGTCCAGCTCTTAATCAGTAGGAATTAGGAAAGGGTGAACAACCTGTTAATATACCCAACAACATTAAATAAATATCAACTAAATTTTAAAAATCTTTAATATTATTTGGAACAAAGTCATGTTGTTCGAAAACATAAGAAAATGATGTTCCGAACATCGTTCACTGAAGCAAATATCTCAGCAAACGCGAGGTTGTTCCAAACATTACATAACATATATGGAAAATGAAAAACTTACAGGAACATCTTGTTGATCAAACAACCTGTCCGTATCTCTTTCACAAATTTCAGTAAGCATATTTATGATCTTTGGCATTGTTTTTTCTTTTGGCAAATCCTTTGGTCTCAAGGCAGGAATAGCTTCATGAGCCCAGGCCATGAATGCCCATGGAAAGCCATAAATATTGTAAGTTTGGCTTCCTTCTGCACGAGGTTCCATTGGCTTGATCAGATATTCAATTGTTAATTCAAAACTCATCCTACCCCAAGGATAACGCTGGAATGCCTCAAGATCGGCGGACAAGCACACCACCCATTCCTCTATTCCATTTTTGGAATCCCTCGCACAGAGAATAGTATGAACAAACCAAGCCATGCACATATTTAAATGCCACTTCTTGGGACAGGTTCTAGAACATACCAACTCAAGCAAGTCACCAGACTTCACAACTTGCTTTTTCTTCGGCTGTTTTTGTTTTTTGGGCTTGTTGAACTTCCTCTTTGCGGGTGAAGGTGAGGATGAGGGTGAAGGTGAGGCTGAGGGTGACGACTCCACCTTCTTATTCCCCTTCCGCTTCCCACTACCCTTCTCTTTCTCCTCCTTTTCCTTCTTCTCCTTCTCCTCCTTTTCATTTATCTCTTTATCCTTCTCCTTCCTCTTTTTCTCCTTGAAATAATCAACAACAAACTTCCACAATTCCTTCCCCTTTTCATTCTTTTTTCCATGTACTCTTTACTTGGATATGGCCCACAGTTTAGTCCTGTCATTAGTGCAAACTCGGATAGGCCAAAACGTGCTGGCAATCCATTGAAGGATATCCAAACCTCTTTCTGCTTCTTGCAAATAATCCTTCGCATGAGGAGGTTATGCACCAACTTGGTGCCAAACAGTGGATATTCCGGTAATTGCAAGAAAGGACCGAAACAGCTATAGCAAAATCCCCTTCTCACCCGCAATTTTTTCAGAACCTCCTTGAACTGTATCATACTCCTAGCCAACGAAGAACGAACAGTAATCTTCCCATTAAAAGGTTCATTGTTGGTCAAGAAGGTCTTGAAGAGACCCTCAACGTTACTCTTGAAAGTAGCATGACCAACGTCTTCATACTGCACATGATTTAAGCATAAAATTAATAAAATGAATCACAATGATAGTAAATTAATAAATGTTCGGAACATGCTTATTCTGAGGTTCTGAACGACAGTAGCAACAGTTTGGAACAATATGTCGCGTGTTCCGAACGAGCGCTACCAGCCTTAATGCTGATGTTGGGAACGTACAAATGTCGTGTAAAACATCAACACTGGCGTTCCGAACAAACCACGTTTCAATTCAACTCTCACCTGGTTTTTCTCCAGTTTCAATCCAGATGTTCCTTCAGCAGTTTCCTTCTCTTCACCTGCTTCCTCTTCAACATTTCCACCTGCATTATTTATAGCTTCCCCATCTATTTTAACTCTTTTTACACGATCCTTCAGAAAGTTGCTTTTTAAAATTACATCCTCCGCCTCTCTTCTTCTTTTACTGCTTCTTGGACTCTCCCCTGTTTTATCTACTTCCCCCTCTACTTCATCTCCTTTTTCTGTACTTAAATCACCAGCCTCTTCATTTTTTTTACCACCATCGTCCTCTTCCTTTTCACCATCTTCCACTCCAGTCCTCAAAAAATCACTTTTTAACAGTTCATCAATACCGGCGTCATCTAAATCCACCATTTTTTCACCCTCATCTGCAGCCCTCTCCAATTCCTCGCCACATTTACTTAGATCGTAACTTGGTACTGGACTTTGGCTTTCCTCTTGTTTATCACCTTTGTCCTGTGGACCTGCTACTTCTCCTTGGCTATCGTCACTCTCCACAACTAATTTTCTTTTAGTGGTTCTAGTAGTTCTTGGGCGTTTAGGAGTAGGTTCTAAATCTGTAGGAGTACGTTCTGAATCTGAAGTAGTAGGCTTCTCAAGTTTCTTCGTCGGCGAAGGGCCCTTTTTTTTAGAAATTGCCTTCTTGGGAGTCTTTGTAGGCTGGTGCTTCTTCTGCTCATCTTCATCTTTATTTCTCGGTCTTAAATTTACCATTTTTCTGCAAAGCAAAACAAGGGGATACAAAATTTAGTTACAGAAAAACATGAACATCCTATTAGATGTTTAGAACCTCAGCTACTATGGTGTTCGGAACATCAAGACACATAACAGCAATAACTTCAATTTTCAACTAAATAAAGCAGCGTTGGTTCCCAGAAAACCCTCAAATCCTCAGAATTTAACCAAAAAATGTAAACATCCTAAAAATTTCAGTTGAACATCGAAAATTTCCTTTGTAGTTCAGAACTACTTTACCCATTAAAAGACATAATGTCATTCAATTTCAACACAATATTACACCTTTTGTACAAAAAGAAACACTAAATTCATCGTTAATCACTATCGACGAAAAATTAAAAACAAAAACCTAGGTTCGATATTTACACCACAGTTGAAATGATGATGTTTACCTTTTATATAAAATACTTTGGTCGGATTCCTTGAAAACAAAGAGAACTTGAGAGAATTTGGATTAGATTTGGAGTGAAAAAGTAGATGAAGTGTTGAAGTTGAAAAGAACCCACGAGGGGAAAGGGTATGATGAACTGCTGGATGTTGTTCCCAAGATTTGAAATAATTATTATGTATTTTTTAAGAAATACCCTCAAGTTTTAAAAGTGTTAATTTGGTCCATGATTAGTGTTAATCATACTTAGATAAAAAAGAAAATGGAAAAGAAAAGGTGAGGACCTTTTCTGCCAAAAAAGACTTGGCCGGTTCTGAAACGCCAAAACTATGATTACTAGATATATCAAAAATCAAAGAAAGAATACAAAGGTACACTCCTATGATGATACAAAAATGAGAATTAAATTAATCGGTCATATTTATTAGAACACTCGCATAATCTTTTGTTTTTTATTCATATATAGCATTATGCATCAGGTGCATCCATTTACCAACGTTTGGTTGGCTGTTTGCACATGAAAAATAAATTGTATAACTAAATTACAATAGTTCTAGATGGAGAGAACCAATTATATGTTTAGTTGATCCTGATTTTTCTATAATCAAGAAAGAGATTTGAATTATATGGACTTGGGACAAGTTTCTTCACAAATCGCTTTATCGAGAAAACATGCAGGCGTCTTAAATGGTATGTGACAACACCAGCAATTTGAACCAAGAGAGCAAGACTCCGGAAAGCAGCCCAATGTTACCTTTTCATCTTCTGATGCACCATTGTGTCCGCGTTTTTGAATCATGTGGCCCTCGTTATACATATTGCCTGTATTCAACCAATAAGTTTCTTTAACAATTAAGAATAAGAATAGGAGACTTTGCATAAACTAAAGTTCATACAATAAAAGGAGTAGAAAAATAAGGGTCCTTTTTTTTTTCAATGACACTTCAAACAAGGAAATTATAAATAAAGGGCCATACTTTTTTACTGTATTGGCATAGCACATTGCTTTTTAAATTTGGGCTCTCCCTCAAAATAAAAAAATAAAAAAAAACTTTAGTTGCCACTCCCCCTCCCCTGCTATTGACCCACTAAATTTTTACTGGAATTTGTTATTTCTTTATCAGAGTTACTTTTCTTGTTTCATCGGAGTTATTTTTTGTCGGATTTGTTAATTCATTGCTTTTGACAATTTTATACATACAAATCCACCAAAAAATAAATTATGCATGATTATATATATATATATATATATATATATATATATATATATATATACAAGGAGAAAAGTACAAAAATATACATAACATTATGCACACATTCATAATAATATACAAAATTAAAAGTTTATACGCTTTTATATATTTTGTATACATACTTATATGCGTGTATACAACTTTATATATTTTTATACAACACTTACGCAATGTATAAATTTGTATAAAATATATATAACACGTACAATAATGTATAAAATATTTCTTAGCATATCCACATCACATTTTAAAGCAAAACATCATATTATACAATTTCTTAAGGGAAACCACGACATATGTACAATTTCTCAAGAAAAACACTAGATCTATCCAAATTCTCAACAAAAATATCAAATTAATGCATAACATATTTACTTTTTAGCAAAACACCCATGAATCCACAAAAATAAATGAAGAAATGGGTAAGAAGAGAGCTACACGAAGTTTCTGAAAGAAAAAAAATTTAAAAAAGAAGAAGAAGACAAGCAGCACAGTGGCAGCGCCAAAGAGCCTTTGAAGCAGTTGTAGATAGGCGGCAGGAGGAAGATAAGTTATTTGGTCTGCTAAGGTTTCTCTTTAGAGGAGAGAGAGAATGGCGGTTGCTAGGGTTTTCAATAACAACACTTTATTTAAAATTTTCAGAATTTGAAATTCTTAACTTATAATGACTTATAGGTCAATCACAAACTCAAGTTTCAGCTATGTTTTATTAAAGAAACAATAAGGACTCGAAAGTTAGGGTCTTAATAAACTTACATTCATAAATAGTGATTAAGGCATAAAAGACCAAAAAGAAGACGATGATATGTTCCAACTTAGCTGCAACCGTGGTTGGAAGAAGCTGAAAATGAGATGCAAGTTGAGGGTGGGTTATTTTTTAACCTTATGCTGGAACTAATACTCTTATTGAAGGATTACACAATCCGTTGAACACAAAATTCGCCCAGGGTCTAACCGTACTTGTTTCACTAGTCTACAATACAATCACATGTAAAATACACGAACTGTAAAGATTAATTCACAGTCTAAGTCGTACCTGGTTACAGAAGAAGTTCCAATTCTTAGAATACCGCCTATGATCTTCTCAGGAATCTACCATCGTAGTTCTTGCATAGAAGAAGAGAGATTTCTACTTTTAAAGGAGAAAGAAAAGAAACCGTTTCTTTTGACTGAAGAGGAAGAGTCTGTTTTCTTCCCAGAAGAAAAACTAACGCTAAAAATAATGTTAGAGTTCCTAATAGGACTCTTTTTTTATATATATGAATATACACAACTCTTCACACATTTTCTTCAATAGACATGTCTTTTCTCCCTTTTATATAAATATATATAATTAGTAATATATAACAAATACATATTCTAATTATCTTGACATGGATCCGGGTTGACCCACATGGGTGCCCCGAATCCAATTTCCAACATCTCCCACTCACACATAGTGGGTCAACTCTCATTCTCATTCTGTAACATCCATACATAACGACTAGACCGTGTGACCAGTGCATACTTCGAGAGCTTAGTTGTTATACATCTGTTAGGAATACATAACATCTCGATTAACAGAACCTTGGAGTAGATTGTAGTATGCAGTACCCTAGATCATTTATCACATTCACGTCTCTCACAATCTCTTTGTATTAATTTGAGTTCATCATTATGTTCTTGTCTCATAGACAAACATAAAGGGGCCCAATGAACACAGCTAATGTGATAATACTCAATAATGATCTTCCCCATCTCAAGAATTTCTTAATCTCAATTTGATTTGCTTTTCTAGAAATGTCCCGCCAGACCGAATCATCCATGATCTCTAGGCAACACCCTAAGATAGCAATCACCAAATTGAATCTCGAGAAACTGGTAAAAGTCATGAGGGTACAAAGAAAGAAAAATACTTATAATTTTCAGGGCTTCACACGATAAGCAAGTAGAGATTACACTTGTATCGCCCATAGGTCACACTATACATACGTGGTATGGATCACCTATCACAGTATTGACTCCTTTCCCATGGAGCGTATGTCTTTCACAAATAAAATACTGTGCAGATGATAGTTCAGACAACATATGTCTAACTTTGAGTTCACACTTCTACTCATATATTTTATCATTCAGAACTCACATCTGGCATTAAAACAGACTCACATTTAATCAAATATAATTAACAAAAAAATAACAAGCGACATTCTTATTATAAACTTCAAGCTCTCTATTATTATCACTTCAGATAATAATAAGTTTATAATTGTCTCATCTCTATTAGTCACCTAGACAGTAGAGGCGATTGCCTGTGTGAATAGGCCAATCTTTTTGTATGTCCGACATACTTCAAATTTATGTACTAAACATAAAACCATTCTATGTATATGAACTAACTAAACAATCAATTTAGGCTTCAACTACATTAACTCCAATAATGCAGTTTTATGTGAACATGCTTGGAAAAATTTAAATATAAATACATCAACATCTTAGCAAACTCAGTGCCTTCACATATGACTCATAAGCACCAAACTCTATGAGTTTCATTATCAGATCTACTATGATATAATGCATAGAGATGTATTTCATGTTCGCTTCTTTTATGTACAACTATGTCTCTAAGGAAATTATACTTATATCAATATGATTTGTCTTCTAATAATACTTGGGACTTTTGTGTAAGCTATTGAGACTTGACTATCAACCCTTGATTGTCACTAAATCAATAGCACTATCAAACACACCCAAATTTATCATAAAGACATTTAAGCCAAAACAACTTCTTGCACATTTGCTGAAAATGCTAAAAATTCAGCTTTCTTTATAAATAAGGCTGATGGTTGTTTCTTGCAGCACAAACAATATACACAATGCTATTGTTTAGATTAGAAAACATACTTAGATTTAGATTTCCTCTCATCTAAATCTTCTTTTCAATCATCATACATACAACCTTTGAATTGCAGATCCTTTCCTTAACATTACAAGGATAATCGCCTGTGCCTTTGAGATACCTCAGTATACTCTAACTGCTTTCCAGTATTCCTTTTCTAAGTCAAATTGATATCCGCTAACTCAAATAACAGATATCAAGCTTTATGAGACAATTCATATTCTTGTGGATTCGCGAGGACACATCGTCCCACTTGAAACTTTGCCTCGAGAAATAGGAGTCTTAATGGGTTTGCATTATTGCATATTATTTTTCGAAAGAGAACAATCTCTTCGAACGATCTCTTGAAATCTGAACATCAAGAATTTTCCCATATTTTTCAACATTATGCTACAATGAGTCTTTCACGTATTTTGAGAACCCATTTGTTCTCAATGGCGTTATGACCCATAAATAGATTAACCAACTCCAACTCTTGGTTTGGTTTCACTAACTCCATTTCATGTTCCATTGTTCCAGGTACTTATCCTTAGCAGGGTATTTAAGAGCCTCATGTTATCTTTTGTTGCTCTTATTCATCTTGTGGAGTAACTATATATGCTTCCCCTTCGATCTCAAATCGACGATGGGGAATACATAGACGACTTATTCGTTGAGGTTGAGATTGATAAAATTGAGTTATCAATTGATAGTTACTCCCATTGGGACCAGCAATATAAAATGAATTCTTTTAGTCATTTTGGTGCTACACGGAACAGATCCATTATCACCAAAAAGACTCTTACTCGAATTCATTTGACTGTCATAAGCGGAAGCAAATTCATCCACAGTTTCATGAAGAGAAAAGTCATAACCTATCTCACCCTACTTAGGAAAGGCATTCTCTAAGAATGTAACATCATGTGATCCAAATTTAGTTACAGTGCCACTATTGTATCGTTCACTTATGAACTTATAAACCCTAGACTACATAGAGTATCATAAGATACACTCCCTTCCCCTTGGAACTAATTTTCC
This sequence comes from Petunia secreta, assembly GCA_029990175.1. NCBI lineage: Eukaryota > Viridiplantae > Streptophyta > Magnoliopsida > Solanales > Solanaceae > Petunia > Petunia secreta. The sequence goes on along the minus strand of JARKIP010000022.1, from coordinate 44,326,252 downwards.
GTGTGGGAAAAATAGTTTATGTACAAAAGCAGCACAAACTCAAGAGTAAAAAATAATTGAGTTTTCATCTATCCATAACTCATATGAATATAAGTAACTGACTTAAAATAATTTCATAATTTGGATCACAGATGTCATAGCGTACCAGCTACAATGGAATGTAATGCTACTTTTAGGAGACGTCATAGACATATCTAGAGTCTCAAGAGCCTCTTGCTCTTTTTAAGAAATACTGGATAATTGTCACTGTTAACACTTTTGTTAAGCCGGGACAATATTCTAGTAGCAGTTGACATATTGATATAAACTAGTATAAACTTATTGAGACAACTACGTACTTTCTTAGAGCCTAAAATTCATATACATATTAATCCTTTAAATAATTAATTATGTCAATATTTATTCCACATTAGATTTGGAATCGAAAGTTCACTATGTTCCCAATCATCATCCAAATTCTAATATTCGATAAATCTAATATAATTGATTATTTAAGGGACAGTCATCTTAAATTACTCAAATTCAAGGACCAACTATATAGGAAGTCTATCTTTGGCCAAGCTGACACAAAAAAAACGTCTGGAATCTGGATAGTATCTTAAACATCATACTTCATGCTATGATTGTTTTTTTTTTCCTTTTGTAACATATACAAAAGAAAATATATCATTAGGTTCTCCTCGAATATACACATTCATATGTGTATGAATTTGTATTATGTGAATAACACATGTCAATGAAAACTAAAACCTAAAAAGGGGAAAAAATTTAACCTTATGGAGAAAACAACTAATGTTACATTCTCCAACTTTTGGATAAAACAAATCCTTATTCGTTTCATTCTGAGTTTCATATAGCAAGAATCACAAAGATTCTTCCTGGTTTTGACACATAGGAGGAAAATAAAACCAGTCAATTATATTTTTGGTACAAGCACTCAACTAGAATGCTACCCATACTCAGAAAAACAACCCCCATAAGATTCAAGTATTCATAAATACTTAGAATTAATCATGTACTCCCTCTTGTCATACATAATGATTAAGGAACTCTTCATAGGAAAGCACTTGAAGAAAATTACGTGGATCATGTGCCTATAGTTTTGATCTTTTCTCTGTCTAAAATGTAAGGCACTAATCCCAAATTAAACACCAATTCGTATGGCATCACATCCCAGCAGCCACACAAGAGAAAGGCACTATTTGCCTCACTCTAGATTATCGGCACCTTCTGACATGGTAATTCTATTTTGTAACACATGCAAAAAGTAGGATTCACCATAAATATACACATATGTATATGTATTATATTATAGATACACACATGTGAACCTAAAATTGACCATGTCTAGACATCTTCATATATTGACAAACTTGTATATATATAAAAGCTGGTGATGATGATAAGTGTAACGAATTTTTTTTATACATTTAAAAAAACGAAAGTAGCAAGGAAGAGCAAGTACATGAAACAACTAACAAGTTCAGTTGTTTTAGTAAAACTATTTGCACCCTTTGATGCAATTTTTTTTTAAAGGGGCGATCATAAAGGAAAAAAAAAAAGAAAAAACCAAGCAAAATTGTATGGTTCTGAACAAGGATACACCGTTTCATGGTGTTAAACTGATGTTTCTGTTTTGATTAAAAAAGAACAATGGTTCTCATCTTAATCTCGCTCAACTTCTTCTATTTCTTCTTGACAAAAGAAATTTGAGGCTACCATCAAATGACCATGCCAACAAAAAGTTCTAAAATAGCACTTCCCTATTTTCTTTGATGATCTTGTCAAACTAAGACTTTTATGTACAGGTACATTCGCCGTTTGCTACACCAATCAAAAAACACAAACAACACTATATAGACTTCCACCATTCATAATATCTGTATGGACTTTTGTTTTACTACATGAGAAAACAAAAAAAAATTAATCCATTCTACTTTTAGTAATGTATTTCTCTATTCATTAATTGAGTGTGTTTGCATTATGTACACAGTAATACAAATCGGGATTCTGAATATTCTACTTCAAGCAAGATCATCGTGGCATCCAAATAACAATTCAATATCTCACGGACGTAATATGCAAGAAATCGAAAACTCTTTCACAACAGTAAGCGGAACGCTTTCCCAAAATTTTTAATGGACAAAAACTAGAAAACAAATAACCTGGCTCTGATACCAATGAAGGATTACACAATTTGTTGAACAAAAAATTCGCCCAGGGTCTAACCGTACTTGTTTCACTAGTCTACAATACAATCACATGTAAAATACACGAACTGTAAAGATTAATTCACAGTCTAAGTCGTACCTGGTTACAGAAGAAGTTCCAATTCTTAGAAGACCGCCTATGATCTTCTCAGGAATCTACCATCGTAGTTCTTGCATAGAAGAAGAGAGATTTCTACTTTTAAAGGAGAAAGAAAAGAAACCGTTTCTTTTGACCGAAGAGGAAGAGTCTGTTTTCTTCCCAGAAGAAAAACTAACGCTAAAAATAATGTTAGAGTTCCTAATAGGACTCTTTTTTTATATATCTGAATATACACAACTCTTCACACATTTTCTTCAATAGACATGTCTTTTCTCCCTTTTATATAAATATATATAATTAGTAATATATAACAAATACATATTCTAATTATCTTGACATGGATCCGGGTTGACCCACATGGGTGCCCCGAATCCAATTTCCAAACACTTATAAATATAGATAGTAGCCTTTTATAGAAAAGATAAGTATTGAGATCTGAAAATTTTTATCAAATCCAGTGGTTAAATCTTTTCCAAAAATTTTTGAGCCATCTTTTGGTAAGAACTTTATTGATCACAGACAAATAACAATAACAATAAAAATAATATTGTTTCCAAAAGTTCCTTTCTAAATGTATTTGATTGCAACCAAGTTACTTTCAAATCATATTTGGAAACTACATTGGAGATGGATAGTAACATATTAAATTATTTATAACTCAATCAATCCTTGAACATACTCAATTTGTGTAATATTGGGGTTTAAAGGTTGTATTGAGATAGCATACACATGCATACCGGCCTACCAAGAAACTAGTTAATTAGAATGAATAAAAGATGAGTAATGAAACTACTTAAACTGTCGTTTTGAGTTTTAGAACTCTGTATTGAAAATAGATTGTTCCATTGATTTCATTGGATCATTTAAGACTCGATTATAAAATTTGAGCCAATTCGAAGCCCGTTTGATATGTTTTAGAACAACGTTCTGGTTTGATTTAGTCGTAACTAAAGAAGAAAGTGGAGTTTGTCGCGTTGTTTCGTGAACTAGTACTTTGTTTTGCATGCCGAAAGTTCTGATAGTTTGGAAAAGTTATTTATGACTTCCCTATAAAATTAGAAGTCATTCAAATGTCGTTTGGTGAGGTTTTGAAAAAGATTTTATTTTCGGTCGATAAGTCACATATGAGCTTAATGTTTCATTTTGGGTAAACGAGTTTCAATTAAGAATCCGCCGATTTCAATAGGGTTTGTATGATAACCTAAGTAGGAATTTCAGGAATTCCAGATTCGTTTGATCAAGTTTCAACACTAGCTTGGAGCAAAATGGATAGTTTTCAGCCATATGGAACTGACCCTTTGATTTGTCTTCCCAAGATTAGACTTGATTTCAAAGGCATCATTAGATGTGTATCAAATTTTGTGACATATAGGAACAAGAATCATCAAATTTTGAGATCGTTTAAGGGTTTCAGGAACATAAAACGTGTTTTAGAAAGTTGGTGTATTGCTGATGTTTGTGGCCCAAATTCATGGTGACTATTTTAAACATGGGCATGAAACATGGCTGCAAATTCAAACATGGAGACAAATTTTGAAACAATATATATACACCCATAGTCACGATTTACAACATTTTTCCTCTCGAAACTCGGGAAGCATGCTTTTGGCTCAAAAATCTTTATGGGTTTTTGAGGTAAGTGTTACAACACCCTTATATAGTATTTAAACATGATTATGAGTTTAATTTCATGACTTAATCCATGATTTGAATGGTTAAATTGGAGATTTAGACCGTAACTTGAAATTTAAATTTCTTCCGAGGGTTGGAAATAGACCTTAACTTTTTAGATATTAATTCCCTATCACCTATAGAATATCATATTTAAATTTGGTTGAGTTTATCAGTTAAAACATGAGCAAGGTGTTGAACTTAGGTTTAGTCATAAACTTGGAAATGCATTTTTTTTTTATTTGGAGATCAAAATAAGTTCCGATTTGAATAAACCTTATTTGTATAAATGCATAATCAAATGGGTTACATGAATATATTTTTAGATTTGAGATTTGATGTGTTGACTAATAGTTGACTTTGACATAAACTTTGAGACTTTATAAATGAATGTTTTGGGGATTTAAATGAACTCTGATTAGGAAAGTAATTATAATTTTTGACTCATGAACTCATGAGTAACCAAAAAGCATATTTTTCTGTTGTTTGGGTATGTGGACTTTTGGGTTGACTTTTTTTGATCGATTTGTCCTAAAATTATGAAAACTAGCCAGTTAGCTTATGTTGATGGTATTATTTATTATTTAGCATAAAGTATACTCATTTGGAGGGCTTTGAGCATGAAAAGACAATCGTGAGCTAGTTGCCTATTGTTGAATCAAGGTAAGTGGTTTTTATATATTTTTTGTGGCCTTTCGTCACGTGGATGTTTATGCATGAGTTCTTTTCATAATTACATGCATAGCTTCCGATTTAGATATACTTAGTATACTAGCTTGTTGCATAACATGTTACTACATTATACTGGATTGGGTTTTGACATGATTCGAATTTTCGACGAGGCCGTGCGGGCACTCGACAACCTCACCTAGACCTGTCGAGCGAACCCTATTAACTTCACTTAACGTAAAGATACATAAACAACTCAAAGTATGACATAAAGAACTCAAAAACTGACATATATCATAAATATATACATACAAGCTGCCAAAAAAGGACGCAACTAACTACCCAAGTACAAAGGTTTAGAGGTTTCTAGATCAGACATCTATGAAGTCAAAAGAATATATACACCTCCAAAACGGAACTATATAAGATCTAACATAGGAAATATACAACTGGTAGCCTCAACGGAAAAAAGTCGGCTCACCAAGATGGCTGAAATGTCCTCGCTCCTCAATCGTGCTGCTGGTTGGATCCTGTAGCAAAATCTGCCAAAACGAAAAGACACAACAAAAAATAAAGAGGGAGTGAGTCATAAGAACTCAATAATTGAGGAATAACCAGCTAGCTTGAAGGATATATAAGCTAGCTAGGGAATCAGAATCAATAACATCCAACCAGATAAACAAAGCACAAATAGTGATGTAAGCAAAATACGAAAGCAAAGAAACAAGATAGAAGTAAGACGTGGATTGAACTAGAATAAGGATTGAAATTAGGAACTAGTCTAATTACCTTCTTGTTGGAGTTAAAGAACACCTATACTATGCAGACTATCCTCAAGAAGACTCTACTCCTGCAAACAATCTGATCAAAGAGTGAATTTGTTCAACTAGATACATCCAAGAGAAACAAGTTCACAAAGTTGTGTTTTTGAGAGATAACTAGGTTCAATATTATGTAGATTGTAAACTAATGAAAAAGAAAGACTAAGTGTCGGTTATATAGGTTTACCCCACACGTCTATGTGTTTTAAAATTAGCCACAAGTTGGCTAATTAAATAAGACCACACAGGGCCATCAAAGTACTAAAGTCTCAAAAGTGTTTTAATTCCAGTCATGACTGCTTCTCAGGAGGCGCTCCGCCCAGAAGAGTCCAGGTGCCCCGCCTCAGAAAGGAGGCGCCCCACCAGCAAAGTGCAGAGAGCTATTCGTGCAGGTGTCAGGTTAGGCGCTCCGCCTTAGGAGAAACAGAGAGCTTTATTTTCCATACTTAGCCGAAATTTGAAGAGGTTCAATTCTAGGCGCCCCGCCCTCAAGCCTGCATGGTCCTCCCTTACTGTAGCTTTGCTCCTCCACGTCTGGAACGGCCTAAGGTGCCCCACCTTGAAATTGAGGCTGTCTGCCTTCCCTATAGCAGAAGCTACATGTCTTCAACTCTTCTCCAAAGCTCTCCTTATCCAAGCTCATCCAAACCAAGTATAGATGAACTTCCTTTGCTTGACTCCGAGTGAATGGTCTTGAAGTCACTTGATCAATATGGACTTTATCAGATAGTCAATGCAACAACCACAAACAGCTAGCAAACACATATAATGACGTGCAATGAATGGAACATGAATTCCATAGGGTTATGACGAGGCCAATATGTATAGAATTTTCCTGGTCGTGCTTTATCAAATTATAATATAGTTTAAGATATCATCCCACAGATATTGGAACTACCTAGGCTACAGATTTGTATTGTCTTAATTACTATTTGAGAGAATCAAGTTGATGAGCAGAGAGTTGATTATAATTTCTAAAAACTTAAGCTAAAAACAATAAATAAATTTTGGTTTTCTAAATATAATATAGATGCTGGGATATTTTGAATCTGCAAGATAAATTTATAATAGAATCCAAAACTTATTATTTATTCTCTCTTTAATGAAATTATCACTTATTTCTACTTCAACCAAATCATATTAAAAGAACCCATTAATAGTACCATTTTCGCTTATATTATTAATTGATTTGAAAGTGAAACAAACACCTTGTTTAAATAATAATTATATTGTTTATTTCTAATTCATTTATTTCACGTAACATCAATTTATTAATAGTACCTCTTGCGCTTATACTCTTAATCTAGTGAAGTTAGTGACACCAAATTGAAACGACCTCGGTCAGTCGTTTTGGAAGTTATGACTCCGATTGGTGTACCGATAATTTTAAAATATTCGTAATGTCTATTAGGACATGTCTGTAAAATTTGAGCTAAATCAGTCTTCGTTTGGTAGGCATTGGAAGAAGGTTTCAGTTTTTATCGTCGATAAATATTAAAAAGAGATTTACGAGCTCGGTATTAGCGAATGAGCTCCGATTCGAAATCTGAAAGCGCCGTTAGGTTCGTATGATTATTTATGACTTTTGTGAACTTTCGAAAGTGAATTTCGATGTTGTTCGGCTAGTTTCCGCTAAAATGCCGAAAGTTAAATAATTTGACTTTTTTAATTTAAATTCGCATCTTGAGTTTCGGGAGTCCGATTTGAGATTCGCCTTTGTGGGTATATTGCATATATTTTGTATAACTTGTATGCAAAAGTTGAAATTATTTCGAATAATGTAGGATACCGTTTTAATTTTCGTCGAGAAAAGAAAAGAAAACAAAATAAAATAAAAGAAAAAATTAATTAATTAGAAACGGTGGTCCTTAGCTTTAAGCTAAGGACAAAGTTGGATATGTACAACATAAAAAGAACAAAACGAGAACAGAGAAAAATGTAACGAGAAAACGCAGCAGAAACAAAAAATGCCAGAAAATAAGAAAAGGGGTCGGAGAAAAGTAGAATTTTTACCTTGAAACATTCAGGTAATGATCTTAATGCATTATTTGAGTTTATTACGTATGTTTGAATATATTTTCACGGTAAAAATAGGGATATTAGACATCGCCTTAATGACGTAAATTGATAGTTTAAAGGGTCAAATGGACCCCGATAGTGGAATTGATTGTATATTCGTACTCAGTGAGTTATGGGCAACATATAAATGTAATTTATTTGGGGTTTGGTTATGTGACCTTAAACCCTGTACATAGGCATGGCCTACGTATTGCGTATGCGAATAGGGTGTCAGGTTCCTACCTGGATTGTTCTAATATGTAAGGAATGAAGCCTTTAGCCTTATGTGATATATTTTTCTGCTTATTGAACACAGTGGGATCGTTTGGCAATGAATCCAAAGGACAAAGCGGTTATTGAGTGGTTGTACAAACTTTGTAACAAGGTAAGTGTTTATATCCATTTCTTTGGAGGCACTTAGCCTCGTGGATTTTCTACCACGTGTTCCTTACGTGTGTAGCTGCCAATAGGCGTACTCATTACGCCTTAGCTTTGGAATTACATTGTGTATTATATGTTATGCCCTGTACTTGGTATTGCATTGAGCATATGAGCATTGCACTCTGGTTTTGATTATTATATATACTTCCCGGTTGGCGATGAGAATCCCGCACCGGTGAAAGATCATCATTGCATATACTTTCCGGTAATGATGAGAGTCCCGAGCTGGTGAAGGGTCATTATTGCATATACTTCCCGGTTGGCGATGAGAGTCCCGCACCGGTGAAGGGTCATTATTACATATACTTCCCGGTTGGCGATGAGAGTCCCGCACCGGTGAAGGATCATCATTGCATATACTTCTCGGTAATCGATGAGAGTCCCGAGCCGGTGAAGGGTCATTATTGCATATACTTCCCAGTTGGCTATGAGAGTCCCGCACCGATTAAGGGTTATTATTACATATACTTCCCGGTTGGCGATGAGAGTCCCGCACCGGTGAAGGATCATCATTGCATATTCTTCCCGGTAATCGATGAGAGTCCCGAGCCGGTGAAGGGTCATTATTGCATATATCTCTTGGTAGACGATGAGAGTCCCGCGCCGGAGATAGGTGTCAGGCATATGTGACTGCATTTCATCGTACCGCATTCATCTCATCTCATTGCACCGCATACTGACTATTGTGTGTATTGAGTTGTGTTTTATGTATGCGATTTGTACACTATGTCGTGGACATATCTCAGTTTACCTATATATTTCTGGCTCGTATTCTGGGTAGCGGGGATCGGGTTGCACGCTGCAACAAGATGAATATGGATCGGGTTGCACGCCGCAACGGTATGAATATATGGATCGGGTTGCACGCCGCAACGGTATAAATATATAGATCGGGTTGCACGCCGCGACGGTATAAATATATGGATCGGTTTGCACGCCGCGACGATATGAATATATGGATCGGGTTGCACGCCGCAACAGGATAATTATATAGATCGGGTTGCACGCCGCAACAGGATGTATTTCTGATTGTTGATATGTTCGGGATACCTATATGTTCTGGCTATCTTACGTTACTGGTTGTTAATGAGTTTATAATTCCATACGTGTTTCTAGTTATTATCTGGCCCTGCCTTTTCATAATTTAAATAAGAGGAATTTGGTTTATATGTTTATTCTCTCTGGCTAGCTATCCTATTCCTTGAGGTGGCTAGTCTTCCCCACTTATTGAGTCCCTTTGACTCACCCTTGTTTGTTGTTTGTTTCTTGTCTATATATTTTGTTTTGGCAGGTTCGCTCCAGGATTGAGTTCGCCACGTTGTGAAGGAGCGAAGACGACTTCAGCTGTCAGGGTGAGCCAGCTTTTATTCCAGATGGCCACCAGTTTATTGGTTATCATTTCAGTTGCATTTTGCTTCCTTCAGGAGGTATCTGTCTTCTTTTGTACTCTTAGATGTCTAGTCTGGATAGCCCTAAACCTAGCATGTTGGGTAGTCAGCTGTAATTTCTTTTGTACAGCTTAGAGGTATCAGTATGTCTGTATTTTTTTTTAAGTCTTGTCCTTATTTATAAATTGTTATATTTATTTTCCTAATTTAATTGGTAAGGGTTCGCCCGACGGGTCTAGGGGAGGATGTCGGGTGTCCGCACGGCCTAACCGGATTTCGGGTCGTGTCAGTTAACCGATTTCTTAGCACCACCTTCGCTTATACTATTAAGCAATTAAAGTAATAGATTAAACCAGAAGTATCTCAGTTAAGTACACCAAATGAGCAAAAACCTCTTTCGATTAGCTCTTACTAAATTAATCAATTCCTCAGTAAAAACTAGAACTGAAAGAAATAAGATAAAAATTATGATTAATCTTGGTGTATAAAAATGATCAAGAAAGAATCTGAACACGAAAAAATAATAAAATTCGGATATCTATTATAACATTATATCAAGCTTCATCTAATTTCCCAACCAAAGAAAATTACTTCATTATGAAGTAAGAAAATCTAAAAAGTAAAATTAAAAAAAAAAAAACATATTTTTAAAAGACTAGGAATAATTTTACTAATAGAAAAAAATAAAAATAAAGAATAAGAAGCTATTCTATACTAATTCTACTTTATGATTCCTCAGTCGAGAGATTTTCTCTCTATTTATAGACTTCGAAGATTACAATTCGATGAGACAAAATATATCATAAGTTGCGCGCATTATGGCGAAGATGTGAAGCTAGGAAGATGTGTCACAGAATTCTTGCATTATGGTGAAGATGTGTCATGGGATTCTAGCATTATGGCGAAGATGTGAAGCTAGGAAAACATGTCATATAATCTTGCATTATGGTGTTGATAAATAGAAAAATATTCTCTTCCTATAGCTTATTTCTCTTTGCAAGTATTATTTTCACAGCAAGATTTGTTAGGAAATATAGGAGAATTGAATATTTTTATTCATGATTTTATTTAAAATATTTATTTTTATATACTAAAATACATGAATAATTTATATTCATCAAATTTCCCAACACTTGAATTTTTCTCGTCCTCGTGGAAAAAAAATTTCTTTCGCTCTTTTCTCATTTTTTTTAAAATATTTTTTACAAAAATCAATATATTCAAAATAATTATCCTCATTACTTTCAATGCAATTATCCTTTCTAAATTCACCAAATCCGTTACCTTATGTCTGAATTCTTACTTGATCTACAAAAGCTTGCATCATTCGCCCTTTGAATCTTTCAGAATTGATTTGTGATCACTCATTCAATAAGTATCATTTTCTTGTCCATAGGCTTGCTCATCATATTTATCTCCATTAATAAAGATACAACAATAATTTTTAAAATCTTTTAGGACTTTTCTTAGCTTGTAATGTTAGACTTCAAGCTGGTAGGGTAAGGATATATTTATAGTGACTTTTCTCCTTCCAGCTTCGAGCAAATATTTCTTAGTGCTCATCTTTTCTAACTTTTCCATTCTTTTGCCGTATCATGAAAAATCATATTTTGTCTTCTTTTTTTTTCAATATTTCTTCCTTTTGTTGATATCAATTTCTGCTCATTCATTGCTGGAAGAAATGGTAATTATTTTTTTATTTTATTTTTCTTATTTTTTTTCTTTTACTAAGAAAAGTATGGTGCTCGAAAAAAAAAAGGATCAAGGCTCAAAGAAGGGTTCTAAGAGATAAAATATGTATATTTGGATAGAATAAAGAGACTATAATTAGGAATCAAAGAAGGCCTAAATTCATTTTTCAAAAATCAATGTTGTCCATTATTTCACCTCAACAAATATTTAGAGCAAGTTCTAGCTAAGTTTATTGATTTTGCATATTTTTGAGCTCATATTATTTCTCAATTCCAATAATTTTCTGGATCGAAGATGCTTGCTATTGTTTTCACAAAATCAAAATTATACATAAAAAATAATATGGTGAAAGATAAAAAGAAATAATATTGAGAATAGTGAAAAGAATTATTATTGTAAATTAAATACCTGCAAAATCACAGTTTAGAAGAAAATTTTATATTTCAAGATATACGGACTAGAACAATCCTCCCCCAGACTTAAATATTTCATTCTCTTAGATGAAAAAGCATTTCTAGAAGAGTGAAAAGGGAGTAAAAAGATTTTTTAAAATTACAAAATTGGAATAATCAAAATAGAAAATACTACTTAATATGTAAAAAAAAAGGTAAATATTTTTTGCTTTCAGATCTACTATCACAGAAGAAAGCTTGAAAGAAATGGTGACCACACATGTTAATCTATTTGTAATAACCAAACTAATTTAACACCTTAACGGTCATAAGGTCCTGGTTTGCATATAAAACCAAAAAAAACAAATTATCTTTGCTAGTATTTGAATTTTATCATTACATGGTTAACCAATCAGTTACTTAGGCATACCGATCATCATGGAGTTGTGTTACAACCTATTTACATCATGACCAGCACCCGATGCCTCTGACATCGAGCGAACCAATATTTGACACTACCCTCAACAGTCAATCAATTCCATGATAACATTTAAAATATTCTCATTTTTCAATAAGATTTCCAATGTGTAGCATTGGCCCCTTCCGAGTGATTAACAATAATAGTAAGATGCAATAATTTAAGTTTAGTCATCCATACATGCCATATGAGTATTTGACAAAATAAGATCCCAACCCCAAAAGACTAGGGAGCCTCTAGGACATAATGAATGAAATGAAGTACAGGCATGCCCGACTATAAAAAAGAATATAAATATTTCTATCAAAATGCATCCACTGAATAGAAGGTGGAGCTCACCACATAGCAAGGAAACAGGAACAACCCTAGCACGTGTGGCCATCCTGCACAAAGTCTGCACTTGAAATATATGGAAACATGACAAAGGAAGCTTGAGTAGATGATAGGTACTCAGTATGCGTCATAGCAAAACTACTACCAAATGGTGGGACAACAGTTATAAAATAATGCAATGCATGATAAATAGTTCACTTCCAAAATCATAAATTTCACAACATCATTTTGTAAACTCATTCTGGCTCCTTAGGCCGTAGTTTTATTCATCAAGCCATTTGTAACTTTTATTGGGAGAGCCATTTTAACCGACATTATTACTACTGTTGACATCCAATTTTATCCCTCATTTTTCTATAAATTGGCTATGTTTAACTGAAAGGGGCAATATTGACTGTTTGAGAAAAATCTGCATTTAGGAGGCATGCATTTATTTGTGTTATCCCATTTTATACATTATATATTTAATTGTAGTTGTATTAAATAATTGCATCATTTAGACTATTTACTAAATGCATGTCAACACTCTGGATAGTTACTTAATTTATTGCGTGAATAATATTTTATAATTATTTGTGTCTATTTATACTTAATTAACTTAATTTTGAACTTAATTGTCTTTATATGTGCATTTCTTTGTATATAATATATATTTATATATTCTTTATTATTATTTCGCTCTGTTAAGTTACTTATCAGTCCAATTAAAATATTTTCAGACTTTTCTTTACTCATGAATTTCCATATCTACTTAAAATTTGAATTCCTTAAAATTTTGAATTATTTCTCAAGCTTTTCCTCGAAATTCCTATAATTAAAATATTTTCCTTCATCTTGAACCTAGATAAGGAGCATTGCCAAATACATTCTTTACATTTCTGAATTCATTGTACCATATATATCATTTTGGATAAAATCTCCAAAATTTTCTTTTAGAACACCTCCCAACGTCAGATCCCTTGAGAAAAGGGAACCATTACATCATTCACCCATCTCCCTCATTCTCTCCCAAAATCTCCCTAATTTGCAACTCTATATCAGCGGCACGCAAAATCTATTTCTATTTTTTTTCGCAGCTACATCGTTGTCTCACCGAAAAATTGTCTCATGGCAATAATTATTTTCTCTATCCTTTGTTTCGTCTATTTGTGTTGTATCTCCATGATTCACACTGTGGCTGGTTTTTTTTCCTCGTCGACTAGTTTTGGATAAATTGTTATACTTGGCTTTTGAAAACCTGTATCTGTTGGTGATCACTATTGCTGGACTTTCTGATTTGGATGATACTGTTTTAAATGATGACATGCATATGAAAATATTGAATTTGAGGTGCGCACACTGATTCGAACATGATACTACACAGGCAATGATATTTTTTAACCCAATACAAGTCCCGACCTGTAGTATATACAACGTCTCTTTACATGTCCCGAAAACAATTCAAGGTGATAGACGATACATATATATATATATATATATATACTTTGTTGCAAAACAAGCGAGATAGGCAATAGAATCGGCACTTGGGGCAAACCGGTCGGCCACCGTATTTGCATCCATGGTGGTATCCTCAACCCTTATCCAATCAGCTATTGGAACCTAAACAATTTAAAAATATTATTTTGGTTCATTTTATTTAATCTTTTTATTAAAATTATTATTTTTATATATTATCAAAATAATTAATTTTTTTTATCTTTTTGTGAGGTGCTTCTTGGCAAAGCTCATTAAAAATGATGTCCCGAAGACTATTTTTAAAATCATTATTTTTCCTTTTGTATTACTTAATTTTTTTTCTATTTCCTATTAATTTTGTCACACTAACTATTTGTTGTATTTGGCGAGGTACTTCCCGACGAATTCGTTAAAGATGACGCTATTGAATTGTGTTTCTTATATTTCTGTCTTATCGTTTATTGTTTTCATCGTACTAATTGACTTATTTATTTGCGAGGTTTATTCGGATAAAGCCCGCTAAGGAAGGATTGTTGGAGAAGAAGACAAACATTTATTTTATTTTTATGCAAATTATTGTGTGTTGTAAAATGATAGTGGAAATTATTTGCGTGTTTACTTTGAATTTTTTTGGGACCCAATTATTTAGTCTGGCCGACAACCACTTTGCGTGCAATTTAGGAGGTGCCTTACACCTTCCTCCTGGATTAATTCGAACCTCTTATAGGTAATCTTTAGTTACCAGACTAAGTTTCAGAGTCAAATTTTAAATTGACTAGAAACAAACTAGGAACTCTAATCGCCTAGTTATATAACTTATTAGGTGGTGACTCCAAGTTTTACCAGTGAGTTCCAATAAGTTGAATCGTGTTTCAAACTTTGACGGTTCGAAAAAAAATGGATGTGGACAATTACGTCATGTGACCATTATGACGCCCAATCGCCAATCCCGATTGGGTGGAGCTTCCCCACAATGACGTGCAAAGCAGAGCATGTTCTAGCAAGGCCAATATTTATTAAGTTTCACTTCTATACAACTGAGCATCCACGCGCAGGGGCGGAGATAGGATTTTATGCAAGGGGATTTAAAACATCACACCAATAATTTGATTATGTGACCTAAAGCTATTTTTAAACTCATTTGAGCACTCTATTAGACTTTTTCATCATTTCAAGGGGGTTTAATAGCTTATATATACACCGAAAATACAAAATTTTACCTTATTCGCAGTGTAATTTTCCAAAGAAGGGGGTTCAATACTGAAGGTGGCTCCACCCCTGTCCACGCGTAGTTTATAGATATTCATTGTTCCTTTAAACAAGCGAATATCCTCACGGTTCTTATAGTTTCTCCCAAATATACTTTTAAATAAATACCATTTTATATCTTTCAATTTGCCAAACAATGGCTCAATTCCAC
This sequence comes from Petunia secreta, assembly GCA_029990175.1. Taxonomy (NCBI): domain Eukaryota; kingdom Viridiplantae; phylum Streptophyta; class Magnoliopsida; order Solanales; family Solanaceae; genus Petunia; species Petunia secreta. The sequence goes on along the minus strand of JARKIP010000022.1, from coordinate 44,311,124 downwards.
AGCTTAGGCACTTTATGCCAAGTTCACCCCTTCATGGAGTATACATTTCAAAATGAATCATTTAATGCATGCCATGACTTTTATACAACAACAAATAGCAAGTAATATTCAATTGATTTTATAGAACATAAATAAAATGAAAGAAACTCATAGTCATTATAATTCATTTTCTTTCATAAAACATAGAGTGAATTACGCTCGCTTTCCCCGATAAACTCAAGACCTTATTTGAAATATCATCTTTGAACACATGACTTTGGTATGAAAAGTCAAGAGGAAGGTAGGCTCAACATACCTCAATCTAGCCTAATAAATTCCCAAACGTTAGCTCCAAGAAATTGAACAAGCTCAATCTATATTCAAGAACTTAATCTCATCACTACCAAATCATAATCTCTATATTTCTATTGTGCAAGTATTTTGTAGTCAAGATAATGTCATCCCAAAATACTACACTTTCCCTTTGATGGCACCTTATGCCATCAACCACTTTTATGAATTTTTAAGAGTTTATAAATATCACTTGATTACTTTCATTATTATCTGTTTACCTTAGTTATCAGTAGTTTATTTGATAGTATTTTCTGTATCATGGGTGGTTTCTTCTTATTTTTGCAAGCATGTTTAGGAGTATTTTTCTTTGAGCCGAGGGTCTATCGGAAACGGCCTCTCTACCTTGGTGGGGGTTAGGTCTGCGTATATCTCACCCTCCTCAGACCTCACTTGTGGAACTACACTTGTTGTTATTGTTATTGTTGTAATAAATGTCACTTGATACTCCTCAAACGATATATAATAGTCTATCATAACCATACGTCATCTTCTCCGACCACCATCAACCACCATAAATGATGAAACCTAGGGTTTCATGAATACACTCCACCAACCACTACAAATGTTATTAGTCACTTAGATCCTTCGATTCTACTCATGGATAATGAGTTTAGATGGAAAAAATTACTAAAAAAAAACCCCTAAATAATCACCAAACTTGCTCTCTTCTTGTTCTTTAATAGTCTTAATGGATCTAGACATTTTCAAAATCAATAGGTGCTACATCTAGTGTTAAATTAATTATTAACATCAAAGTTGGATGAATCTTACCTTAATCTTGCAATAGAGTGTGACCTTTAGCTCCCACCAAAAAAAAAAAAAATCTTAAGAAAAGGGTAAGGGTAAAAGCTCAACAAGTTAAAGGGAAGACCAGAATGTTTATGTTGTTTGAAGAGTGGGCTTGTCCATTCACTTTCAACAGCAAGAGATATTGGTGCAAAGGGAGCATTCAAACCAGCTGGTATTTTGCTTGTGATGCTGCTCACTGAGATGATCAAGTTTATGCGCATCACATCAGCTAGGATTTCCATACTTGCATTGTTGTTCACTGAGGCTTGGGCCGGCCCTTCCCTAAAAAAGCTAAAGCAGTTACTTTAGGCCCTGCTGTTGCTCCCAACGCACACGCAAGTATAAGTGGTCGACAAGTAATAAAGTGATAAGTAGAGTATCGTTCCCACGATGACTATTTAGACTGGACTCCTAACAAACAATTTTTTAACAACTACTCAGGGATCTTTTCAATAGTGAGAATTTTGTTAACTAAAGGACAGTAATTTAAATGGTGGAAATTCAGTCAAACAATGGAGCAAACTTTAGTTCTAAACAATATTAATGAGACGGTCCAGGGTCAGAGCTACGACCAATCTAGTTGAGTTTTCCAATTGATTCCACTCCCCAAATTCCGGATTACTAACTAGCATGTTGAATGTACCCGTGAAAACCTTTCGATTCTTCACGGTGTATGCAGGCTACTCCAATTTCTATATGTCTATGGGTTGAATCACGTGCACGCATTAACGAATTCTGTGATTAGTTAAGCTAGGCGAGCAAGTATATGTCTATCCTACTCACAAATTTGTTCCCCGATGCCCAGGTTCACTATCTAGCCCTACTCTTTCTTATTGCGTTCATAAATTCCCTCTTTCGAGTTCAATCTAAGAACCATAGATAATGCCTAATTATCGGGCCCTAATAATTAAACAAGTGAAATCAAGAAAGAATAAATAATCCGTTATGGGATTCAATATATGGAATTCAATCTTCAAACATCAACCTTCATGAAATACTCTAACCCTAGAACGAAGGATTTAGCCACGCATACTCATAATCACAAGACAATGATTTGATAAAATAATGATGAAAATAATTAATAGATGAAAGAATAGGAATTAAACTTTCTTGTTCAATGAAGTATGGTGTTTGCTCCAAAGTCTGATCCTCTCTCAAAAACTAAGTAAAGAGTATCTATAATGTTTACAAAAGCCTAGCAATTAGTTACGCCTAAGCCTAGACGAAATAGGACGTCCAAAATCGCTCCAGGGGAGCTATAGTTGGCGCCCCGCGCCTCAAAACGCGCGCAACAAGGCAGAACCCATCGAATCTCACACGCAACGGCCCCGCCCCGCGCCACAAAATGCGCCAGAAAGTGGGCGCTATAGGCCGCGCCTGGAACCGCACCATGCCAATTTCCTGCTTTTGTCGTTCGCAGCTTGCTTCATTCCGTGCCTTCACATGCTCGATCCAATCCTCGATCCAATCCTCAATCCAAATTCAATCTTTTCTTGCTCGATCATGCTCTTTAAAGCTCCAATTGCACCTCACAACATCCTACAAGTCACATGACATAAAATCAGTGCCAAATCACATTCATCAACTAGAAAACGTGCGAATAAAGTATCCAAACGTGAGGAAATATTAAGGAAATATAGGCATAAAATGCCAAACATCACCAACCAACACTTGAACCTTTGCTCGCCCTCGAGCAATCACAAATAACTTCCCAACCTAGGTAGAACAGGTCTGCCTATGACTACGGTTGATACCGATCATTGAACAAATGCATACATGACTACTATGGGTCCACCAAACATGCCAACAATATAACAAATTCAAAACACGAGAACAACCACCCCAAGACAACTCAAATGCACAAACTCGACTCATTGCAACCATGCTCCCACAAAGTCACACATATCTGCTCAACCAAAAAGCCACGACTTCACCTATCTCATGCAAATCATGTGCCCTCACCAAACAATGAAGCAAGAGAGTGTCCCCCAAATATCACACACAACAATGAATATCAAGAATAGAACGGGGACAATAGCATAGAAAGAATTCACTCACTCTCATGAAAAGCTCACATGTCACACATGATGTACCATAGGCTTGCCCGTAGTGCAGGACTCTACTAATGTAAGCTCACTCCAATCGGGATTAACTAGGACTTTAAAGGGTTGTAATGTAGGCTAAAGGGCTGGTAGGATAAATATGAGTAATAGTGACTACCTCCCTAAGCACTTTAATACATCACAATACAATGAAAGCACATATCTCATCAAAGCCACCCAATTCACCACCCAACAAATTTACCACCCCTTTTTCAACAAGTAGCAATTTTTCTTTTAAGCACAACACTAGCAAGGATGGATATTCATTTCTTTTTTTTTTTATTTTTTTTTCATTTGTTCTTTTCTATTCTTCATTTGTTTTTTTCTATTCAATTCTTTCCAAACCTTGCCAATGCTCCTTCACCTGCTTCACAATTTATCAAGTATTCCCCTCATTGGTTCCACTCAAAAACCTCCCAACACTTAAACCACAAACTCCACAATAATATAAAATTATCAATTAAAGTGCTTAAGGAGCAAAGGGTCAAAAGAAAGCAATTTAGAACAAGTAGGTAGGCTCGCGGTGTGGGTGCCAACAAAAAGGTCAATATGGTCACAACAATCAAGGGTGCATATAAGAGTAGGCAACTCAAGGTAAAAGGCTTATCCAAGAAGGCCTGTATCATCTCCCGACTAGAGCAAACCTAGGATTTTGCTTTGCACACACACGGGGCAAGTTCTAGACACCAATATGCAACACGGGGTACAATAGAATATGCCTCACAACACACATTTGCACACAGTCCACACAAAATGGCTACATCCCAACTCTCAATCAAGTAAATAGGGTGCAACTTGTGGGAATTTAAGCACTAATGCACAAAGGTTCACAACAAAGTCAAGTGAGTGGACTCAAGCATCTCAAGGGGGTCATTCCATTTTTTCTAGGCATGCATCACAATTTAAAACCAAAAGATACCACAAATAGCACATGCAACAAGTTCACGTCCACCGGTATCAATTAAATCAAAGGCACCTAGCATTCTACCTAATTCTTCGTCTAGGGCCACCTAACAACTAATACTATACTAATCCTAAAAAATAAAAAATAACCCGGCTCAAAGGTCTACCCGTGGAAAAGAACCGAGGCCATAAGAAAAACCACGGGGCGGATGACCGTACCATTATGTAAAACTAAAAAGAAAATCTTTTTGGAATTTTTCATTAGTTTTCTGATTTTTTCATTTTTTTTTTATATATCAAAGCAAGAAACAAATAAAAATAAAGTCAAGTGTCAAAAGAAAATCCTAACGGTACATGCATCCCTAACCTCAAAAATAAAGGGGAGCTCCCTCACCCCACACTCAAATCAAGCAATGTCCTCAGTGCTAAAAATAAGAAAGTGCAACGGTAAAGAAAACTTCCCTGAGGCTCTAGCCCTTGGTGCTAGCAACCTCCAAGCTTCCGTATAACATGAGGTACTCAGACTTCCCCCAGCAGTTCATCAATATTAGGCAGGGATGAGGACACCCCACACTTAAACTCGACATTACATGAACCTGCAATCCAAAGAAAAACAAAAACTACGTGACACTATAAATAAACTAATACAAGTACAAACTCGGGTTGCCTCTCGAGAAGCGCCATAGTTAACATCATGGCACGACGACACTTTTAGCTCACTTCCAGCATTTATGTCTTCTCTTCTTACGACGAACCTTTGCTTTCTTCCTTTCTTTGAGAGAACCCCTCTTCAACTTCACATGTGATGTGCCATTGCTATGTTGTTCCACATTCTGTTCACACACGTCATTTGGTTTACTTCCATGTTCTTGTTTGACACATTCAATCATAGAGCACTCTTCAACCTTAATTATGTGCTCCTTCTCATTATAAACCTTGAAAGTAACCTTTTCTCCATGCGCTCTAACAGTCATCTCTCCCAGCTCCATGTCAATAATTGCCTTCGAGGTGACTAAGAATGGTCTCCCCAAAATGATTGGAGCTTTTCGGTCCTCTTCATAATCTAGGACTACAAAATCAGCAGAGAATGTAAACTTACCAACCTTAAGCAACACATCCTCCAGCTTACCATCAGGGTGAGTGAGTGATCCATTCTCCATCTTAAGAGTAACTGAAGAGGGCTTGATTGCTCCTAGCCCTAACCTTTTGCAAATAGATAGATGCATGAGATTTATGCTCGCACCCAGATCACACAATGCACCAGTGATATTATGCCCTCCAATGGTGCAGGGAATAGTAAACCTACCAGGATCTTGAAGTTTTGGAGGTAGTTTGCTCAAGATGGTGCTACACTCCTCGACTAACTCAACTGTATCTATCTCTTGAGGCTTTTTCTTCTTGACTAAAATTTCTTTTAAGAACTTCACAAAGGATGGCATCAATTCAAAACATCAGTCAAAGGAATGTTAACTTGAAGCTCTTTCAACATACTCATAAATTTTTGATAATGGGCCAAATCCTTTGATGGTATAAGTCTCTGCGAGAATGGTGGAGGCAGCAGAGGTGCCTCATTTTTCTCTTCTTTCTTCTTTACTTTCTCCACTTTTTCAACTTTTTCTATTTCAGCTCTCTCCTCAGACTTGGCCATCAGCTCTCCACCTTCAGTTAAAGTCACTGCAAGACATTGCTCTGGCCCTTTTCTAACAGTATTTACTGCTCCCACCAACTGCCCCAACTAGTGCTCCAGGTTCTTTTGAGCATTGACAAGATCTTGTATGACATGTGCATGGGCTGCAGTGTAAGCTATCATTCTCTGCTGGCCTGCCATTAGCTGCTTTAGCATATCTTCAACTGAATTGCTAACCTGCTGTGGTGGAGCTGGAAGTGGTTGGTAATTATTTGGGTCTCTAATATTACCTTGATAATAAGCATTACGAAACTGATTTTGACCCTGCGGCCTGTTTTGATAACCCACGTAATAAACTGACTATGGATTAGAGGAGCAAACTTCTGTAGCATGATCTTGACCACAAACCTCACAAAAACTCTGGAGTTGTTGCACTGGAGCTACTTGTTGCTGAGTCTACGGCAGAGCTAGCTTGCTAATTTGATTAGAAATAGCATCCATCTTCGCCCTCAGCTCTGAAACTGCATCTAACTGAAGTATCCCATCAGATTTCTGCGTAGTAGCTCAACCATCTCCCTGCCAATCAGGATTGCTCTGCGAAAACTTGTCTAGTAATTCATAGATCTGGTCAAAGTTTAAGGCAAGTACTGGCCTCCAGCAGTAGCATCTACCACGATCTTAGTATGCGTAGTCAACTCCTCAACAAAAGTATGTGCCAGAACCTCATTTGATTGGTTATGGTGTGGACAATCTCTCAGTAAAGCTTTAAACCGCTCCCAGGCTGAATACAAAGACTCTCCTTCTATATGTCTGAAGGATATAATTTCACTCCTCAGCCGGGCTGTCTTGGCAAATGGATAAAACTTAGCTAAGAACTTCTTAGCCAAATCATCCCAAGTAGTGATAGACCCAGCCTTTTCAGCCTTTAACCACCTCTTTGCTGCCCCGATCAATGAAAAGGGGAAAAGTATCAATCGAATATAATCAGTTGAGACCCCTGCTGGTGTGTATGTGTCACTAATCTCCAAGAAATTCAAGATATGTTGTTGTGGATCTTCGTGCAATAATCCAGCATATTGTCCAGTCGCATGTAACAGTTGTATCATGCCGGACTTAATCTCGAAGTGTCCAGTAATTTCAGGTTTAACTATGCTTGAGGCTACTCCCTCCAGACTGGGAAGAGCAACATCTCGCACAGCTAAAGCTCGATCTACTGTCATTCCTACAGGTAAAAGTTAAGAGAAACCTAATACTTCAAACAGCACAATAAACTCAAAACAAAAATTAAACCTGAACAGAAAATAATAAATCGTCAAAAAGAAATCAGTCAATTGTTTAGTCCCCGGCAACGGCGCCAAAAACTTGTTGCTCCCAACGCACACGCAAGTATAAGTGGTCGACAAGTAATAAAGTGATAAGTAGAGTATCGTTCCCACGAGGACTATTCAGACTGGACTCCTAACAAACAATTTCTTAACAACTACTCAGGGTTCTTTTTCAATAGTGAGAATTTTGTTAACTAAAGGACAGTAATTTAAATGGTGGAAATTCAGTCAAACAATGGAGCAAACTTTAGTTCTAAACAATATTAATGAGACGGTCCAGGGTCAGAGCTACGACCAATCCAGTTGAGTTTTCCAATTGATTCCACTCCCCAAATCCCGGATTACTAACTAGCAGGTTAAATGTACCCGTGAAAACCTTTCGATTCTTCACGGTGTATGCAGGCTACTCCAATTTCTATATGTCTATGGGTTGAATCACGTGCACGCATTAACGAATTCTGTTATTAGTTAAGCTAGGCGAGCAAGTATATGTCTATCCTACTCACAAATTTGTTCTCCGATGCCCAGGTTCACTATCTAGCCCTACTCTTTCTTATTGCGTTCATAAATTCCCTCTTTCGAGTTCAATCTAAGAACCATAGATAATGCCTAATTATCGGGCCCTAATAATTAAACAAGTGAAATCAAGAAAGAATAAATAATCCGTTATGGGATTCAATATGTGGAATTCAATCTTCAAACATCAACCTTCATGAAATACTCTAACCCTAGAACGAAGAAATTTAGCCACGCATACTCATAATCACAAGACAATGATTTGATGAAATAATGATGAAAATAATTAATAGATGAAAGAATAGGAATTAAACCCTTGTTCAATGAAGTATGGTGCTCAACAATTGCTCCAAAGTCTGATCCTCTCTCAAAAACTAAGTAAAAGAGTATTTATAATGTTTACAAAAGCCTAGCAATTAGTTACGCCTACGCCTAGACGAAATAGGACATCCAAAACCGCTCCAGGGGCGCTATAGTTGGCGCCCCGCACCTCAAAACGTGCGCAACAAGGCAGAACCCGTCGAATCTCGCATGTAACGGCCCCGCCGCGCGCCACAAAACGCGCCAGAAAGTGGGCGCTATAGGGGGCGCGCCGCGCCTGGAACCACGCCATTCCAATTTCCTGCTTTCGCCGTTCACAGCTTGCTTCGTTCCGTACCATCGCGTGCTCGATCCAATCCTCAATCCAAATTCAATCTTTTCTTGCTCGATCATGCTTTTTAAAGCTCCAATTGCACCTCACAACATCCTACAAGTCACACGACATAAAATCAGGGCCAAATCACATTCATCAACTAGAAAACGTGCGAATAAAGTATCCAAACGAGAGGAAATATTAAGAAAATATAGGCATAAAATGCCAAACATCACCTACATTTGGGAGGGCCCCAAATTTTGGTTACAGTTATAGAGTGTAAAGGTATTGTACTTGTGAAAGCATAGAAGAAAAATTTTTGTTGCTGTTGACTGATATGACGGCCCCGTAGAAGTCATACCATTAGACTTCAGTATGAAAGAGGAATAATTGAGTAATACTTGCTGACCATTAGTTTTTTTCATTGTTTTTTTTTTTTTTTGAAAGAGTTTAGAGTCCTACTATTGGATAAGAATAGGAAGAGTACTTGGTAATGAAAATATACTCTTGTTCTGATAGTTACAACAAATTTCACTTTATAATTTTAACTTTTCTCATCAACACCATCTCAATTCTCACAACAAAGTAAACTTGTGTAATACACTATAATTTTAAACTTTATTCTTCAATTAAAGTCTTCATTTTGCAATAGCTAAAGAGCAAGTATTATTGTAGAGTTTGGTGTAGTGGTTTGAACAATAATGGAACACTTTCTTAAAACAAGCATTCTTGAGCAAAAAAAATTAATTTGATATCAATTTATTGATCCTTGAACTATATTCTATCCTTTTATCTTTTTATTATTTTATCATCTAAAATTTAATATTTTTTGCTATTATTATATATATATATATATATTATTTATAAGAAGATAAGTATGTCAAATAGAAAATATGAATGTGGTTATGAAAAATTCAAGAAAAAAAGAAGAATTGAGAATTTAATAAAATCCCAAAAAGGTGCTCTACATAATTTTTTATTAAATAAAAAAAATTGAGTAAGAAAATTTGGGAGAATGTACTTTAGATGAGCAAGTCACTAATTCGGTTGAGTTAGATAATTTTGAAAATAATAACATTCAAGAAGAAGAACAAGTAAGTGACAATATAAATAAATTATTATTAACTTTGCATCTTAGAAAGCTAGAAAAATAGACTTCAAATAAAAATAGACTTTTTTCTTTCATAATATAGATTTTTTTCAAAAGAAAAACTTAAGGCTCCTCATTAGAGACCGACTTTAGGCCACAAAATTCGTCGACCACCACTCGACCTAAATTCTACCTGATGGCATTTTTTCGCTTGCCCAATCATGACACTACAAGAGCTCAAGGGTCCAACTTTAGAGCAGATTCACAAGAGAATGAAAGAAGTAAGTGTAGCAGTTTTGAACATGATAACGTCTGGGCATGCGGAGGAGCTCGTAGACAAGCTGTTTCACTAGTTGGCAGCGTCTTTAGCGCGTGCAGGCGCTCGTTGACGCGAGTGAAATTCTGAGCGCTGCTTTTTTCAACTATGGTGAACATTGCTAGCAAGATTGAGTTGGGATTACACACCACCATGAATTTCAGTCCCTACAACAACAAGAAGTCAAGATTAGTTTATTGGACATGCATAGATGCAAGTGTTAATTTTTTTCCTCCTAGGGATAATTCCATTGTTAAGCATATGCTTAAGGTATTGTACGTTGGCTTCATTTTGTGGTATTCTCAACCCAAAGAGGTCAATGTGATACTTGGCATGTTGCTACTATTTTATTGCTTTATTTATTATTTTTTCACATTGTAAAAGATAATTTATTTTTTTTTAATTAATAAAAATGGTCGCTATACATTATGTCTAGTGGACTTTTTAAATGAAAAAAGAGTTTTTTACACTACATACCCTTGAAATCTAAAGTATTTACCTATCCTACCTATCAAAAATTACACTACCCATGAAATTAAAAGTATTTACCCAACCTACCCATTTATAACTGTATACTTTTGTTATACCTTATGGGCGTATACCTTTATGGTATACTGCATAAATTACGGTATACACGTCTGAATGAGTAGGACATGTAAATAGTTTATGGGTGGAACTCGTAAATATGTAACTTATGGGGGAAATTTTGATCACTAGCCATTTTTGGACACGCTCATTGGGGACTATCTACCGTTTCAAAATTCATTGAAGAATAGCCAAAAATTTGCGCGCACACTTAAGCTCCATTAGCGTTGGAAAAACACCTCAGACTAGTCCCATAATAAAATACTGGGGCTTTGAACAAAATTTGTTCAAAGCCCAAGTATTTTGTTATGGGACTGAAGCTTTATACAAAGTGCCATAACGAAATAATGGGGCCTTGAACTAATATATTCAAAGGTCCCATTATTTTGTTATGTGAATTTATCCCATAACAAAATAATGGTATTTATCCTAAACCCTAAACCCATCAAAGGGATAAATCTCATTATTTTGTTATGAGACTTTATATATAAAGCTTCAGTCCCATAACAAAATGTTGGGGCCTTAAACAAAACTTGTTCAAAGTCCCAGTATTTTATACTGGGTTAGTTTACTAAAGCTTCCAGTATAAATTTATACTGGAATTTGTCTGGAGGTGGCTATTTCTCAGTAAATTTATTTTTAACGGCTACAAATCAATTAGCGCGCACCAAACAGGCCCCTACACGAAATTTTTACACTTATGCTTGTTCAAAGCCCCAATATTTATACTGGGATTTGTCTGGAGGTGGCTATTTCTCAGCGAATTTATTTTTGACGGCTACAAATCAATTAGCGCGCGCCTAACAAGCTCCTACACGAAATTTTCACACTTATGGGTATGGGTATAATATCCTTTTTAACTATGACCATATTTCGCTTCAGCTTTTACCTAGCAATCACTCCATGACCGACTCATTCACTTAAATATAACCACACTATATAACACCTTTTGATTAATGGTCACTCCATAACTTTCCCTTACTTTATATATAGCCACCCAACATGATATATGTCGACCCGTAGCCACTGCATGACCCCTTTCAATTGCTTTACTCGTTTGGATGGTCGTTGAGAGTGCAAAAAATTTGGTCCAAATTTCCAACCTGATATTGTGGTAATCAAGGTGCACGTTGAGACCCAAACATTTCTGCCCACAAATTCCACTTTCGCTTATATTAGTTCAAACATATCCGCATAAATTTATAATTGTTCTACTGCACTTCTTCACCAATATTTTACTAGTATATATTGGCATGCAAAACGAGGTCAATGAAATTTACATTTATCATTGACGCTCCAAAGCTTAAGAAATTTCGGGATTGCTACAAGTTGCTCCTGTGCAGGTGACGCTGTTTTTTAAGGCATTATTAGATGTTTTGGTTGTACAATACCAGATAAAGTGAAAATTTGATGCTTAGCCATTTTTGGACGCGCTCAATGAATTTTATCCACCGTTTCAAAATTAATTAAAAATAGCCAATAATTCACGCGCACACTTCCGCTCCGTTAGCGTTGAAAAATACCTCAAACTAGTCTCAGTATTTTATACTAGGACTTTGAACTAACATGTTCAAGGGTCCCATTATTTTATACTGGACTAAAACTTTATATATAAAGTCTCATAACAAAATACTGGGACTTTGAACTATCATTTTCAAAGACCTCATTATTTTATACTGGATTGAAGCTTTTTATATATATAATCCCATAACAATATACTGGGACTTTGAATTATCATGTTCAAAGGTCCCATTATTTTATATTGGGGTTCAGTTTACTGAAGCTTTATATATAAAGTCGCATAATATAATACTGAGACTTTGAACATACCATGTTCAAAGTCACAGTGTTTTATACCGGGATTGGTATTTAAGTGATCGCAGTATTTTATACTGGGACTTGTCCGAATGTGGCTATTTCTCAGCAAATTTATTTTTGACGGCTACGAATCAATTAGCACGGGTCAAACAGGCCCTACGCGAAATTTTTACCCAGATCAATTGATTAAATATTTAGTTGCAAATCTATGTTAGTCTTATAAGGCTCCATTGCTTCTCCTTCAATGGCTATGGATAAGATGAGAACCTTCTTCTTTTTCTTTTTATTTGAAAAAATAAATTATGAAAGCACAGAAAAAAATATTAAAATAAAGTGTGGTAGCATAAAAGAAAAAAATAGAGCAACAAATGTAAAAATAGTATATGCACACACGTACACACGTGCAAGGCACCAAAAAAAAAAGTATTCTACCCTATACTCAAGTGATGTGTGGCACATAATTTTAAAAACAAGATAGTCAAAGGAGGCTCCTTTAAAGTACTTTTTTTCTTTCTTCACGAACATAGTAAACTTAGACCCCAATTCTGAATCAATATTTCTTGTTCGCTTGTTGGGGGTTGCTTTTGAAATTTTTTAAGTCAAGAACATTCAAGAAATATTTTATTTATATGTTCATGCTCGTGTTTTGACTTCTTGGTCTTAGTAAAAAAAATTGTGCATGAGGATTCTCAATTTAATTTTATACTTTTCACAGTGATCGTATAATGCATTTTTCTGAAAATCTCCAATAACAAAATTCACACAGTTATAATGATCAAAAAAAGTTAGAAGAATGATACTCAATTAAATTTTCACTAATTTCATATATTCTTATGACCTCTTCATTTTCTTGCAAATTAGTCAAACTTTTGTAGATAAGTAAAATTGGGTAAGCACTCAACACCTAATTAACCAAGCCTTCACTATTAACCTTCTCTACCCGATCAAAACTTTTTTTCTTGAGTGGTTGTCTTTTTCTCACATGACATTGTTTCATCTAATTGTTCAACACAATCATTTAAGGATATTATTATACCGATCAATTGATTTAATTGCATTGTTATGTCAGTAATGGTTGTATGAGTCTCTGCAATTTTCTCATCAGTATCATCCATGAAACTTAGTACACATTCTTTCAAACTCATGCTCACATCTTGAGGTGGTTGACTCTCATTATTTTGATTTTCTTGTGAATATTGGTTATACTCTAGATTATAGTCATATCCAATAGAATCAATGTATCTGTAAGAACTAGAACTAACATAAGATTGTATATAAAATAAGCCAAGAAAAGAAGAATTACTTTCCTGACATTCATGCCTAATATAATTTCCACCATAATATTCACAAGTAACACACCTTTGGTTGATCAACTCCTCAATCTCTTTCTTTTTTATTTGGTTGATTACTCTTTCAATGTCTTTTAGTTTTCTAGAATCAATGTATGATAATGTGTTATCTGTTTTGCATTTTTGACTGAGGTGACTCCCACCATAATAACCACAAGTAACAAATCTTTAATCTACTTTTTCAAAACTAATTTCAATTTCTTCTAATCTCTCATAATCACTATACGAGAATGGGTCACTTGTGTGACAAAATTCATCAAAGAGTTTATCTCTATCCTCATCATATACCCAAGTAGCTGATGGACAATTCCATGTCAGATGGTTTCCATCACAAAGATTACAAGTAGTGACCTTTTTTAACATAATTTCATGTTAAGTCAAGCAAAAATTCTGTTTTGTTGGCTAAAATTCATTTGCATGGAGTGGTTCAAATTCAGAATTTTCATTTTTTATTTCTTTTCAAGTGTGCTCCCTAACACTGGTTAGGTATTAAAAATTAAACTAGTATAGTATCCGTACGATGCGTAGACGATATTTACAGAAAATGACCGCGGAAAATTTTATTAGCAAATGTAAAATTTTGATATGATTTTAAGTATTTATAATTGTGGTTGGCGAATATTCTTTTTGTTTTAATTGAAACCCAACTCCTAAATAATTGCAATTAAAAATTTTGGAGTAACTAATGATGCATTCATTCAAAAATAAAAAAATATGACAACACAAAATAATTATATATTTTGTGATGCAAACTATATAAATTGACTAACTAAAATTATATAATGACACATAATATATATATAAAAATAGATTCAATGACTTCTCAAATTAAATAAAAACTTATTTATTCACCACAATTGTAGGCTTTATTTGTTATTTGTACTATCATAATTATAAACTAAATTCTTCAACCCTTTTTACTTGTAAATCGTGAAATAACATAATTGTCCATTTGAAATATCTAAAATAACGATGTAAAATAATGGCAGTTCTTTTATGGAGCCATTTGAAGATAGTAAATGAGTAGTAATTGATCATCAACATGACCATATCATAAAAAAATAAATATAAAATCAATAATTATACCTTAGAAGAAACATTTAGAATACACTTGTCTTTATTTTACGCTTTTTAATGCGTGAAAGTGAATTAGTTACACGTGAATGGCTAGTTGTTGAACTCAGAAAAGGTTCATACATGATATTGTCGTAACCTATAGTTTTTATCTGCAAGTGTAGTAATCATATAGATTAGTATCCCACAATAAGGATATAGCAAATGTAGAATTAACATACAAAAAAAAAAAACTTTTATTTGGGCTAGTGCTCACAATAAAACAAAAAGTATATATAAGAGGTTAAGAAGTTGATATTTCATTCCAGTACAAATTTCACTAAATAAACATCAAAATTGTTAGCAGATTTTGATATATCAAAATAGAAAATATGTAAATTTTTCACTATCGAGTTTTAAAACTCAACCATTCGCATGTTGGTAGATTCTTTAATTGGTTCAACTTTTCATATTTAAAGTTTATTTATATCACTATGGCATTTGGATGGCAGATTACCTCTTCTTCGTATATGCCTGAAGTATCGCCAGAGAAGTTGATTGAATAATACACTTCTACTAAAAAATTAATTTGTGTTGAATGTTCATTCTATTTTACTTGCCATGTCTAATTCAAGTTGTTCGATTTTACCTCGGTCGCAATTTTTGAATTTCGAATACATGAAAGCAACTTCACATATGTTACATATATACGCATTTCAGCACTAATAGTAGTCATATATGAATTATACCAGCCTACAACCACAAATTAAGTCTAAAAACTGTTTAACTCAGCTGCTGTTGTTGACACCTAATTTTGTCCCTCCCATTTCGATAACTATTATTCGTATAAAATTGCACTGATAACCACGCAATTACCATACCCTCACTCCTATTCTAAGTCACTACTTCGTATATACACACAAATTAGGCTATTTTGAAAGGCATTTGCACATACGACTGTAATTTTTTACAAAATTTGCATATTTCGTCACAATTTTTTGTAGTCATTCCTATTTTTCTAAAAAAATTACATAAATTATTTATAAATCTAAAATAATAGGTTTTCTTAATTATTTAACCCTCGCATTTAATTTTCTTATTTTAATACAATTTTATAAATATTTTATACATATTTTATACGCATTTTATATGTATTGTATACCCATTTATACGTAGTATATACACTCAGCATAGACACCTCACACTCTTCCCACTTATACATGAAAATTCCACCTCATCTCCATGTCAAGCCTACGTGGCTCGATCTTAACCCTCCATTTGTTCCATCCAACGGCCGATATCTAATTTCCTTTTTTAATTACACTCTCCACCCCCAAACCATACAACCCCTTTCATTCCCCCCCTCTCCTGTTTCAGCCGCCTCACCCTTTTTCTCTTTCACGAGAGCCTTCACTGTTACCACCATTTTACGACCACCCCTGTCGCCGAAATAAGAAATTAATGGCATCCCCTTGCTCCTCTCGACCTCGCTACAAAACTCTTACAGTGGTTTGGTTGTTCGACGAAGTCGAAGCTCTACCCTAACGTGACTGTCGCCGGCGAGGAAACAACGACGGTGCTTGAGCAATACTTGAACACGACTATCGTAATGAGAGAGAAGGATCCCTTCGCATGATTATTGGAGGATGATTTAACCTGGACCCGATTTGTACAAAACGGGTAATTCTAAAACTTTTTTTTCGTTTTCCTAATTGTTTTTCCTGGATCTAAGTGATGTTAAATTTGAAGTCGTATAGCCTTTAGCAGGCTAACATAGTTGATTTACCGATTAGTTAGCATAAAATTCACAAATTGACTATTTAGGTTTACTTCACTGTTTTAGCGACAATACTTTTGTACATGCCTGAATTTGCCTAATTTTTTCTGAGTGCAGCATTGTTAATCGTTATTAGTCGACTAATTAAAGGGGAAGATAATAGAATTAGTGTTTTCACTATTAACTCACTAGGCCAAGTGAAAAGTTATTCTTGATTTTGTTTGTATGTTTTGAAATTGACACTCTCGAGGCCTATGTTCCTTATCAATATTAATGGGAATAAATCTATCTTAGACAGTGTATTCCGACCACTATTTTGTTAAGATGCATGATCACTTAGTTTAAAACTGGAATAATTTGATTTAAAAGATCTTTACTAAGCCCTAGTTTGGATTGGTAATTGGTAATTGGTTCTAGTAAATGGCAAAGTATCAATTAGGGGCTGATTATAATCTTGTTAAGGTGATTAATTAATTTCTGTGAATTTGAATTGAGTTTGTTCTACTAGTTGTGAACCTAGATGATATTAGAGCTAAAGGGAAGGGAATATAACTGACTATGATTCTGTTTTCCTTAAATCTTTGGGACTGATTGACCTATATTTGAAAAGGATACTTGACTGAGTTTTTTTAACTTTGGAAAACAATATTCTTTTGACTTCTTTGGCTTTTACCTATTAAAACTAGGGCTCCCCATCACACTTATTTAAGCCAATGCCCTTCTCATTCACTAGACATTCTAAAAGGCATCACACACACACACTTCACAAGCATACACTTCTCTTAACTGAAAAGCAAAACATTGTGCAATACTCTCTCATCTATTCTGAGTACTTATCTGGGGAAGAAACTTGGCTCTACTTTTGACTGTTATTGTCACTTCATTCCTAAGCTATTAAGAAGGTAAATAAACATGTCATGCACTTCTGTTTGCCTTCAGATTTAAACTGCACAGGCTTAAACCCTTTCGGTGTGATCTTTGCTTATCTATGCTACCTGTTTGGGACCCTACTTTGCCCTTGCTAACTTTTGTTTTGCAGGGTGAGTGGATGGCCCTATGGCCATAGCAAAACTCAATTTGCATGCCTTCTTTTGTGCTTAAGAAATCCTGGTAAAAGGCTCCTCTTTTACATGAAAAACCAAGCCTAAGTAGGCTGTATTTCAGTGCATACAGGGCACCATTTTATCTCTATACCTTTCTGATTTCCCCTAGTTTCCCCCCTTCTGTGATTGTATTTACTAGGTTAATCCCTGTCTGTACTCATCTTAAAATAGGGTACACAATCATGAGACTGTGTACAAGGCTATCCAGGAGCCACTCCCAACCCTCTTCTTTATGTGCTGCATCATCCTCATAAGTTGTGATCTTTGAATTAGCACTTGCATAGTGATTTTTGAAAAGTAAACTTTTGTCTTGATTTCAAAACTGAGATTCTGGGCTTATACACGTAAATCGGAATTTGAACAGTAACAAAACAACTTATGCCTAGTATATGCAATTTTTTTAGCTCGCGTTGAAGTAAGTTGCTTGGTGAAAACTGAAATTTTTACAACAAGGGCTATATATGCTAAAACTTCCTAATCTGTGATTGTTTCTGCAAAATCAAATCTGCCCTTCTTTTACATTATTGATCCAGGCCCAAAACCTCTTTTAAATTTGGCTTGTTTCGTGTATTTTCAAATATTTAACTCATATACACTAATGTAATAGTGTATAGGGGTGTATAAAATATTTTGGGGTCAATTATACGATTTACTATGCGTATTTTCAAAGATATATCGCTATTACTCCATGTATTTGCATGTGTATACTTATATTATATGTGGCAGCCTTTGTTTGCATTTATATGCTTTGTGAAAACGATTTCTTTCCAATAAACATCCCCAATATCTATATTTTGAAATTGACCCCTAGATCAAATAGCCATTAAGGTTAGGGTTCGGCAATTAATGAAGAGTCACACCGATCCTAAATGGCTAATATTTTATTTCTAAAACAACCCTTATTTAGTTTTTGACGAAATCTGAAAATTGTTTATAAATCTGCCTATTTTTGCAAACTAACTCAGCCCCTTAAAATCGCAAAACTATGTTGTTTTATGATGCTTGCTTGCAAATCTAACCACTTTTTAATTAGGCATTTGTAATAGAGGCTGAAAATGCGAGTAGGCGTGAAATGTAGGCCGTATTTGTAAAATATACATCCCACGTCGTGGACATGCTACCTATGCTTATATTGTATGCTTTTGTATCGATAGACTTGAATTCTTAATTGATTGCAAACTTTACCTCTCTTAAGTTAGGAATATACATTGCGAATATGATAACATTGGTAACTTGTTTAGACATCCCAAATATAGAAACTCGAGCGGGAACCACTTTTCGTGGGACTTGGGGAAGTGCCTAACACCTTCTTCCCTGAGTCACCTAAACTTCTTACCCTTCGAATCTCTAAGACTAGACTTGTTTAATAAAAGATCTATTAACAAACAAGTAGATCTACGCCAGGAGAATTAGTAATGTGTCAGGAGAAATTAGTACAAGAAGCCGTGGATACAATAACTAGAATGAAAAAAAGGGGAATGTCAACGCATCCGGGAAAAAACGATTAATCTCTATCAATAGACCTGCTAAAGCCCCGAACCATAGCGTACTTAGTACTGGTGCCACAGAGAGATATGTTTTTAGATCTCGCATTGAAAAACCTCCTTCTTTTGTATTATTTAATGAATCTTCATTTTGGACAGTTCTTAGGCTACCCTAACAGACGTGTGGGAATTAAGCTACTACTATCTTTTTTATGTTTAGCATCAGCCATACCTTTTTATGATATGTCCATCCTAAAAATCTGCAATAATTTTCTTTTCGAGGCTCCACTCTCCCCCCTGAATAAGTAAGGCCCCGTTAGCCTGGGCGAAGAAACCGAAAGAAAGAAACAAGACCATTCGAAGCAGCACAGACGGACCGAGGGTCTGGTGCCTATGATGTCATCGTCAAAGAACACTCGAATGGGCGAAATCCCCTAACATAAAGGGGAGCTTTTTCAAAGTGGGTCGCTTCGCGCATTGAAAATCCCTATTCTTATTGAATAGTTCAAATAACTAGTTGAACATACCTATTCTTTTCAAGAATAGCCTCCCCTTATCGAAAAGAAGGGTCCGAAGAAGACAGAACTGGCCATCCTTGCTTTGAAATGGATCGTTGCAACTCCGTAAAAAAGAATTCAGTCGATTTTTTCTTACATTGAACTATTCCTATCTTATGAAATTTATTTTGTAAGAAGAAGCAGGATGCTATAACTGACCCCATTGAGTTCGCTATGAACAATCTACCCTTTTCTGGATTATTGCTGATGTAGTAAAAAAAAGCTAATTTTTCAGGGACCAGATAAACTTTGCCTTTAGCGGAAAACGGACTTAATGGACAAATAAGGGATAGGCAAGAATCTGTTCTTGAACTCTAGAGAACAGGCGGAAAGAGGTTCATCATAGCGATAGGGAAAGCTTATAGAGGGGTGGAGCTACTGCCTTCCTTCCAATCGGTTCGAAGAGAAAAGGAAACGAAAGAATAAAGGTTCACTTTCATTGGTGCTTCTTCCATCACGATTTTCTCTTCGAGAACACTGGCCTCGTCGATTCTTCCCCTCGTTCTTTTTATCTTGGACATTGAGATGTTCACTCTTTTTCTACGAGATGCTGGGAATCCCGTTGAGTTCTAACGCTTTCATGTTGACAACTCAATTCATTCGATTACTAACAACCGACTACGGTAACGACAACTCGTAGTGGTCCTAACTACTAGCAACAACCACTACGGCAAGCGCCACAACGACGATAGGTGAGGCTAGACCATAATATAGGCGAAGAGCGCAATAAGGTAATTGATTCTAGTCAATCGTTTAGTTCGCCTAAAGCAAAGAAGACGAAGGCATTTTTCCTTGATTGCACGAGCTAGCCAGCAAGCCAGCAAATGATGAAAGATTGGTCTGGAAGGATCCGAGACTTTAGCCACATCTTAACCCATTGCTGAAGAATGAGGAATAATACATAGAATCAAAAAAGATTCAACGATGAAAATATTCTCATTATGAACTCTTTTTCTTTGTCTTGATATTCTTGACTCTTCTGAGCCCTTCATTTACTTTAGATAAAGAGAGTCCCCTTTGGTTGCCCCAGATTTGCTGGGGAAGAGGGAGGGCCTGGATGCTAGACATCCCCCGACCCCCCCCCCCCCCCGGTCCGGTTGAAAGCATCACTCCCTCCCTCGAATGGTCCAACCTTCTTCTTTTGATCAATCAAAACCCCTTCCCAAACTGTACGAGCTTCTTCCAAAGCATACGGCTTTCTGGATGTAGATGATGATATCTATACAGATGGATCTTATCAGATATCCGAAAAGTCTGATACTTCAATTTGAATTTTGAATTGACTAGAAAATTGAAATTCTGTTTTCATAGAGCACAACCTGTGTTGCCCTGAATCGAACATAGAACGACAAGGCCACTAGAGAAAGGGTTCCGTTTTCGAGTCTGTTTCCGATTCTTCCGACCTTGAATCTAGGTTTCCCCTAATTGCTCCGGGCAGGTTCGGATCACTTACAATACACGGGCTCTACGAAGGAAGGGGTTGGGTTAGGAGCGTTTTCAATATGATTCCTTTCCTGTATTTGTTCGATGAGAAATGCGAGTCTATATATATCGGGTGATGCCCTTTCTCTTTTGTTTTCATACAATCTATCATCTCGGAGCAAGTCTCAAACATATATACATATAGTATAGTATGTAATATAGTAGTTGAAGTAATATAGTAGTTGAAGAAATAAGAAGTTGATGGAAAGTAAAGGGGAACTCAGTCAATAGACAAAGAAAAAAACGGATATGTTACACAAAAACAATCCAATCTTTGTCTTTCTAAGGATTGATTTTCCTTGTTAATTTATTAAAATTATGAAAATGGAATTGGGATCTGGATGGAAAACACTTAGGTGACCTAATACACCTTAGAAATCCATATTAGTTGGCGACTCCAATCTTTAACTCAAACGAGTTACCCAGTCAAACCTGAATCTTGACTCGCTCCGAGTTGAGTTTAAAACCGGGTACAATAGAATGGCGACTCCACTGGGGATACTCAAAGTCCTAACCATAACGAGTCTTTATTTTGGGATTTTTATTGATTATTATCTTTTTATTCAAATTATTATTATTTTACTAACTTGGTTTCTTTTTTATTTTTCTTTTTCTTTTATTTATTTATCTGTATTTGAAAATTGATGTAACCTTGGCATATTTCACTCATACTCCTCCACTCCTGTAAAATGACACTTCTGCGCACACACAGGCGATTACGTGGATCTCACGGTTGCTCCACCTCTAAAAATCCTCTAGGAGGGGCGTTTGGAATATAGTTGGTCCTTAGTACAACTAACAATTTCAAATGATCCCCACCCCTTGGTTGTCCACCTTGGGGAACCGTGTCTAGAATTACGCCACTTTTTGAATGTAATGCGCATGCATCATGCTATAGGATGGGCTCCCCTTGAGCCGACTAGTCTTCAGCTTGTCCAAACAACTTGACGGGTTTTTTCCACCCCGAAGGAACGTTTGGACATGCTTATGTGTATTTGAGAGAAAAGGAAAAGAAAAACAAAAGAGAGAAAAGAAAAGTGAGATGAAAATAAATACGCATTTTGACTTGTCCAATTGTTCTCAAAAAGGGAGGGGAATTTTAATCATTCTTTTTTCCTTATAGGTCATCATGAGTCAAGAGTTTCATTGTTTTGGAATGACTATGGGCACACCTCCTTTGTTAACTAATTGGTGGAATAAGTTGTCATTGGGCAAGCAAACCGAAGTACGCTAACATTTGGGTCATTAGGTTTCTCTATTAGAAATAGAGTCGTGTAGAGAAATGATTGAAGCGTTGGTGTCGTTTTGGGATGAAAAACTAAATGTGTTTAGAATTGAGGACGTTGAGTTAACACCTTTTATGAAAGAGATAGCAGGGTTCATATCACACTCAGAGCTAGACAAACATCGTTGGCAGGAGAGTCGCATTTTAGCTCCCAGTGTCCCCACACCTGAGGAGTTTCGTGATAAATTAGGTATGGTAGCAAGTGTGAATGTAGAATTTTTACAACAAAATAAAATATCTTTTTCCTATTTTTACAACAGGTTTGGGTATTTGAGCGCATTCGACGACCGTAAGAAAGAGTTCAAGTCCTACAATGACTGGAGGAGAGCTAGACCATTTGCATTTGCTGTTTGTTTCTTGGAAGTAATGGTGTTCCCTGAAAGCTCGAATCACGACATATGTTTGAGGCTTGTCATGGCTACTGATGCGGTATTTAATGGAATCGATGGTTATCGTTATACTATAGTTCCTATGATTGTGGCAGATATTATCGGGCTTTGGGTTATTGCAAAACAGGAGCAAAATATTTTAGAGGTTGCAACCTTCTACTATAAGCATGGTTCAAGGAGCATTTGAGGAAAGTGAAAGGTGCGGAAGAATTGTCTAAGGCAAACGGTTTGGAGAACGGTACGAGATTCCAAAATTCAAGCAGCCAAGTAGCACAGAGAAATGGGTAAGGATGTTTGAAAGCATAACGGAGGATTCAATTAAATGGATGTTTACTTGGTTTTCTTCATCAGATTTCATCATTAGCTCTGAGAAGACATCCTTTGTGATACTTATGGGATTGAGAGGTCTCCAATCCTATCAACCCCTAAGGGTGATCAGGCAAGCAGAGATAAAGCAAATCATCCCACTCATTCCAGACACAAAGGACTACCAGTTCGATTATACTGAAGACATTGTTCCAAAAGTCAAAAGCATTAGAAAATCCTGGGTAAGTAGACAAGTCATGAGGAAGGAGTCATTAGCATCAGATCGATACAACGCTGAATGCAAACCAAATTACAGCAATTGGTTACGTTCTAGCATGAAAGGAAATGTGGTAGTGGGGCCAAGACGAGGAAATGATATAAGAGACCGAGAGGCGGAAGCTCAAATTTGATACCAAGAGTTCATGTTGAAGGCCATTAAAATGGACAAAGAAAACAAAGAAGAGATCGAAATGTGGAGGAAGCTCATATTAGAGTTGGAAGGAAAGATAGAGGCGTTGGGGATGAAGCTGGAGCAATGGAATTCAGAGTGTGCTGAAGTAGATATCCTATATTTAGTCGCGTCCAAGGGATACTTAACCAAAGCTATAGAAGAAGCCAAGGAGATTACCACAGAAGCAAAAAGAGTCAGGCTGGAGGAGGAGCGTGTTGCCTAGTCAAGTGTCATTTTCATTTTTTTTATATTTTTATTTCCAAAAGTCGTCATGTATTAAATTTCAAAATTATTTTAGGGAATTTATGAGAACAATTGACAACAAAATGTGTAACTATTTGCATCATAACAAACCTAGGAAGGCTAGATATTCTTGGCACGTCATAGTCCATTAGTAAACCTACTCCAAATGTCGAAGGGTTCTTAACCCGAAAAAGGCAAAAATTGCATTCTTGCATAGATTCGAAGAAATGTTTGCGCAAAATATTGATCGTCTGCCTAAGTGTGATCAAGACTATAAGAGTATTTCTATCTTTAGTTTTCATGTTTTGTTTTCAGACTATGGCTGCAAGAGGTACACTTCAATTCGAGACTGTTTCCCGAGCTCCTCACTTGATCAGACTCTGGTGGGAAGATTTGGCTGCCGTCAGTAAGGTCCATGTTCAAAATGTGTGGAGAATTGGTAGCTCTCAAGGCTTACACCGCCATGCCTGGTTTAGTCAAGGCTGCTACACATTTCTAGGACTATAAATGGCGGTATTTCATTTCAATGGTTTGGAGTTGGCACCAATGCTAGAGGAATTTGGAGGACTAGCAGGGTTAGAGCCTGGGCCCGAGACCATGATTTATCCCCGAGACGTGGACCCTAAGGATTTCATTGAACTATTGCACGCTCCTTATGATCTGTACGTCAAGGGAATACATGATGGAAAGGTCACTTTGGAATATTTATATTCTGGATTTGGAGATCCAACTCTTAGGCACGATTGGACTGGGGCATGAAAAATTCAAGATTGGGAATGGACTAAATCAAATGCTTTTATTGTTGCTTTTCTGGGGACCATGGTCTTCCTCGAGAAAGAAGGAAAGATCGACATAAGGCTAGGAAAAGTGGTTGAAGGGCTACACAAAGGTGCTCACAAGCACCAAGTTAGTTTGATTCCAATGATCGTGAGGGAAGTTTATAGGGCTTTAACCAAATGTAGAAAGGGAGGAGACTTCTTTGAGGGGTGCAACTTTTTGCTACAAATATGGTTGGTAGAACATTTTCACAACGTCTCCATCAGTCCAATAGCACCAAGGCCATCAAGTGATGGAGGCATTCCATCACACAGCACCCGCATGGCTGGAACAACAGTATGGGAAGACCCCGCAAACATGCGAGGATGGTACACCAAATTTGAAGAGTTACAAGAGATGCAGTGGGTAATTGAAAACTGTGATAGGTTCATCGTTTCCATACAAGGTCAAGACACCACTTTCTTGACGTTGATTGGATTCCGAGGAACTCGCCACTATATTCCTCTAAGAAACCTCCGACAAGTGACACAACAAACTCCTCAGTTGATAAAAGGGAGAAGTTTCAACATTGACATAAAGGACATTGAGCATCCGATGGTTGGTACGATATTGACAATGTGGGAAGGAAGGCTTACTATGCAATTTTTTCATGGCCGAGACAGCAGGGTGAACCTCGTTGCTACTTTGATTTATCCTCAGTAGCTCAGTGAAGATAGAGAGATGTTTTGATCAAAGACCACACTGAAAAGAAAAGCCGAAGTTCCAAGTATCGCTGAAAAGTACAAGAAGCTGCAGCATAAGTTCGACCAAAATAAGAAAGAGTTAAGGGTGACACAAAAGGGAGAGATGAGGAGCCAATACAAGGAAAGGATCAAAGGGGATGAGCTTAAGTATTGGACAGGCAAAATCATGGCAGTAAGGCAAGCCGCTGGGAATATGAAAGACTTTATCAAGGGATGGGGAGATTATTTTAAGTCAGTGCCGTTGGAAGAAAAGGAAACAATGGGAGTGGAAATCTGTGAATTCTTCACAAAAGCTCTGGGTGATATTCAAGCTGGGAAGGACCTGATGGAGATGTTTGTTGCCCCTCCACCAGCAAACCTGGTTCACAAACCTAAGGAAGAAACCGAAGCGAAGAAGGAGAAAGAAGATGCTGGAACTGATGCTTGATTCAAAACCTCTTTGCTTGGCACATAGTCTGGTCGTTTTAAGTCGAGTCATTTTTCTTTCATCTTTCTCCATTTAGTCGAGTCGTTATCTCAAATTAGTGATTGTAATAAAGCCAAGCAAATCAAATAAAATTTTATTAGTTTGGGTTTTAAGACTTGTGTTGATTATGGTTATGCAAACGAAATGATGTGTTTGGCGCAAACATTACTTCGAATCTTCGATAGGCCTACCTCTGGCATAAAAGAGGCCCCTTGCATAATAGGAGGAGGAAAATAAGTAAAGAAAAATAAAAATGGACATTTTCTTTTAAATTGGCCAGTATTCAATTTAAAGGTGTAAATAAAAATATAGATATACGTATTTTATAAAATGCACAAATAATTATTAAATAAACTCAAATAAAATTATTTAAATATAGATAATCACAGATAATTACTAATTTGCGCAAATAATCACAAATTGAAACAAATTTGACGTGTATCCTAAGTGATGCAATTATATAATATAGTCACGAATATTATAAATGTACTCATTTGCACAAATAGTCACAGTTTTGACAAATAGCCTAAATGATGTAAAATTATGTAATATAGCCACATTTAGGTATGTAATATATAAGTAGGGGATAACGCACGTAAATGCATGCTTTCTAATGCACATTTTACACAAATAGCCAAATTGTACCTTTAAGTTTAGTTATAGCAAATTTTGGAGAAAGAAGAGACAAAATTGGATGTCAATAGTTGTCCCTCTTTGCCCGGGGACGATGAAAGAGTCTTCGAGCAAAGATAGTTGACGGAGTAGCTAATTTTGTCGCGACGGACAAGTAAAAGGGAAAATGAAAGTTTTGGGAGTATTTTGGCCGAACACCGGTCTCTGAGTTGCTTACATATCTCGGGTTTCACGAGAATCAGGCCGTGTGTAGTTCTAGAATGGCATGTTGCCTGCATGAGATGTTTATGATGCACGATTTTGGATGTAATGACTAAACTTATTCAAGTATGTGAAGTTTAGATTCGTGTATGGTTTGCCTTTTCGGCGGGATTAATGATGAATAAAGTAAGGTACTATTGAAGATAAGATAACGTTAGTAGGTCGAGTGTGGGAAAAGAGGCTTATAATCATCCTAGTTATGAAGATGTGGCGCGCTACACACCCATAAAAAGGAGTTTATATGTACATAGTTTCCACTTCATCTCGACAAATGAGTGATCTTTCCCTCGATATTGCCTTGACCGAGCTGGGAAGAATTTTAGGAGCGAATTTTATAAATGCGCACGACTCAAATAGATGGGCGCGATTAAGCATGAAGACACGCATGATTGACACAGATAGGTTTGGAGGGACAAAGTAGGTGTTAGCTGGAAGGGAAATGCGAAATGACATCCTAATTTATAGTGATGGATTAGGCAGATTACTCGTGGGAGTATGAGATGATTGGCTTCGGGCGTGTCAGAATTCGATAGAATAGGTATTTTTCAAGTAGAACAAAGGCATTGTGGAAGTCGAGATAACATCGATAGACCGACTTTGGAGAAATAGGCTTGTAAACGTCCTAGTTATGAAGATGTGGTGTATGACACACCTATAAAGAGAGGTTTACATGGGCACATTTCCCACCATAACTCGATAGAAGAGTCATTTTGGCCTCAACATTGTGTTGAATGAACTGAGGAACACTGAGGAGTAAAGCACGACGAACATGCATGATTCAAACAGATAGGCATGCATAGGAAGGAATACGGAGCTGGTACCCAATTGGAAAGGGAAGGTTGGGTAGATCACTGGTGCGTGTATTGGAACCGTGGTTTTGAGCGTTTTGGAACTTGGCAAAATAGGTAGCTTGTGGGTGTAGTATAGCCATTGTCTGTAGGATTAGGCCTTTCAAATTGGTTCTTTTGGGATGATGTTTTGGAATGTATTTGAGGTTTTGTGGTTGAACAATTGGTAGTAATTTTGGGAGCAGGTGTGAGAGCGGGACTAGGGGTTTGTCCAGAGATCGGAGAGTCCCTATAGCAAAATCAAGAGAAATGCAAATTGAGATAAAAATAAAGATAAAGTAGACTTCCCTGTTGAGTTGAGCTCTCCTTTGTCTGGTCTGCTTTCAGGTACTAAATGTTGGGGAATGTGCGCCTCTTCTTTGAGGGATATCCATTTGCTAAGTGCTTCACGTCAAGAGGTAGTTGCTTTGTCGTGCTGAACTGTTGTTGGATCATCTTGCCAGTGTAATGCCGGATTGTATGTCCATTTCTTTTCGTCCTTTAAATGTTTGCTTGTCACGTCGGGCTGTATACTCCTTTCGTATTGATCTGTGTATCTCTTTATGCGGGGTTGCCTTTCATTTTTTCATTTTGGTTGCACACCCTTTGTCATGTTGTCAGTTTCGACGTCGGGCCGTGTACCCTCAACCGACGCTTCGGGCTGTATACCCTCGAAAAATGTAAATGCAAATCGATATCGGGCTGTGTACCATCAACCGACGCTTCAGGCTGTGTATCCTCAGCTAATTTAAATGAAAATCAATATCGGGATGTGTACCCTCAACCGACGCTTCGGGTTGTGTACCCTCAGCTAATTTAAATGCAAATCGATATCGGGCTGTGTACCCTCAACCGATGCTTCGGGCTGTGTCTCCTCAGCTATTTTAAACGCAAATCGATATCGGGTTGTGTACCATCAACCGACGTTTCGGGCTGTGTACCCTCAGCTAATTGAAATGCAAATCGATATCGGGTTGTGTACCCTCAACCGACGCTTCGTGTTGTGTACTCTCAACTAATTAAAATGCAAATCGATATCGGGCTGTGTACCCTCAATCGACGCTTCGGGATGTGTACCCTCAGCTAATTTAAATGCAAATCGATATCGGGTTGTGTACCCTCAATCAACGCTTCGGGTTGTGTACCCTCAGCAAATGAAAGTATAAAATTTGATATCGAGCTGTGTACCCTCAGTCTATGCATCAAGAGTAAAGTAAAGCGCAAAAGGAGAATGTTATTGTTATATCATGCGATGTGCTAATGACGCTATCATGTTGCTATTGTAAGGACTTTTCTTGAAATTTTTTAGGGGACCTCAAAAATTTCTGCCCAGTGTCAAGTTTGCGTCTTTTTTTGGAATTTTTGAGGGGATCCTCAAAAATTCTGCCCCAGTTTATTATCTATGATAGATCACGGAGAGAGGGTGTTGCATTTGCACCGAACACTAAATGTATTGGCTAGAAATCTGCATTCGTCTTTTAGTGTGACGATTGAGTGTATTGATGACTATGAGTATGTGGACATTTTGCATACTGAGACTGGGGTTTGGTATTTGGATTTTGCTGGATTTGGAGATTGTCTAAATTTTATTTGTCTTGGGTTGTGATGGGGTATTCATATTTCATATTGTTCTTTTCGAAAGTCATGAGGCTAACTTTGATAGATTGGTTTTTATAGAAGTGTACTTGTGGTTTGGGAGTTAGAGTTTCCCTTTGTTGGTCTTTGTTGTATCATTGACTCGCTTTGACCGATCAGACTTTGAATTTTATTTTCTAGTGTTGGATATTTCACGGTGTCATGGTATTGAATGTTTGAGTGATGAGTGTAGATCTTGTCGGATCAAATTGGGAAAAGGGTATCCAGGGAGTAGTTTGTCTGCTGGTTGCAATGTCATTTGATTGGGCTAAATGGAACGAAGGCGTGAGATTTTGTCTTTTTGGTCTATCCTTGATTGTGTTGAGCCTGCTAAGGTTGTTGTTGAAAGTCTTGACAGAGCGGAGGTTATTTATCGTGTGAATTGGGTGCAGTGTGAGGTTGTATAGTGATCGGATTTCTTTGTTGTGACTCTCGTGTGAGTATAATGTAGGTTGTACTGTATTGGGATTGTCTGAATACTCTTGGTGTCATATGCTGAGGGTTCAAAAGACTTTGTTGTAGGATAAAAAAATTTCAGTTCGGCTTGCCATTTAGGCTTTTTCGAATGCAGATTCTTGACCGGTTTCGGTGTTCAAGCGCAAGGCAACCTTAACAAAGTGGTGAAATGCACAAGATAGTGTGGGCATGTTAGCAAAGAGTTGAAGCAAAAATGACACATGAATTTAAGAGAATGCCTAGACCGTGGATAACGGATTAGCGATTAAATTTGGAGGTTGTGATAGATCGTATAGATATCACAAGAGATTGCCTAAGTGCTTTAAGCAGCAGTCAAGGCAACGATTTTGGCCAAATGGCCGATGCTTGTTTAAGCCGGAGGTGAGGAACTGAATGTCAATGAAAGGTGGTAAAGGATGTTGTGTAAGAAATAGATTGTGTTGTGTAACAGAAAGGGATGTTGGTTTTTGTCGAATACCAAGACCTTGAGTGCATTTGTCATCCTTCCTTGCAAATTTGTCTGTCATGATGGCCATGTGTCCTCGAAGAGATACTTAGCGTCTTTCATACTTGTCAACCAATTGCTGTAGTATAGTCCTTGCACCAACTTCCCTTGTTGGATAATGTCACCTCGCTGAGTCGCTGAACTCGATGTAGGTTGGTCATATCATGTGTACTTTTTCATTGCTACGTCCTACTGTAGTTGTTGTCGTGAGAATTCATATCATTCCAATAAAATCTTCGACCACAATTGCTCCAAGAATTCTATTCGCATGTGCCTTTATATCAATTCAGCTCTTTCTATGGTAAGTGTATCGAATAAACTCACCGTCTTGCTTTATCTTTGCTAGTGGATAGAGATATGTTTCCAAATGCTCCATGAGTCTCTAGGTTTGTCATATAATGATGGCTTTGTCATTGTGTTTTTGCCTCTCCTTTTTAAATTGAATTTTTTTGTCTGTTTTGGTTATTGCGCACAAGCCTTTGTTACGTGACAGGAGCGAGTTCAGGACATGCCTTGGATCACAATCATGTGCTGTAGGTGGTGTAAAAAAGTAACCCTTGGATATTGGTGTCAAAAGGGCTCAAGGTGAGTCATGTGTGCCTTTGAGTTTAGCCAATATTTCTCTTGCTTTGTCAATTTTCTCTCCATGTTCATAGTGCTTGCTGGAACAATTGAGGTACTTGGGACAATAAGCCAGGTAGTTTCCAATCTTTTGAACAATTCAATGAGGGATTCGGCTAGTGGAGTGTAGTTTTTTTTTCTAGTCTTTGGTTGGCATCAGGGTAAGGACTAGGAGGGTATGGTATTGTATTTTAGTAGTTGGACTGAGTGTTTTGCTGGTACGGTGAACGGTTTAGTGCTGGGATGTGGAATATAGGTCGAGTGGGTTGATTGCTGTAAATGGGATACTTAGGTGGTATATGAGGGTAAGGATAAAAAGGTGGCGTTGTTCGATAATAGTTGTTGAAGGTAGGGTCTTGGATGGTTGCGGTAAAAGAGCCTTCGTCTTTCTTTTTTGAAAAGGCTCACATCTTCAGACTGGATGCTTTATTAGTAGTTTGTAGTGTAGGAGAGAGGAGAGAGCTGGTGTTTCGGAAAATCCTTGACAAGTGCACTTGCTTAACCATATCTTTTTGCCTTGGTATTCAACTCGAGTCAACCTTTTGGGTAATAGAATTTTGAGTTTGGTAGTGAGTTAGAGACAGTTTGGACATGCGAAAGATTTCAGATATCAGGATTTGGGCATAGAGTAGGGAGAGGAGGTGCCTCGGCAACAGATTTGAATTTGGAGGAGAGATTCCTTAGGTAAAAAGAGACTCAAAACAACGGCCGAATTCATGCAATGCACACATATAAAAATAAGAAATGTATCCTATAATACAAAGAACCGTTTTATGCACGATGATTTTGAAAAATGCTTTGTGCCACATGCATCATTTCATTTGCAGAACAAATTGAGGAGCCTAGAAGATAATATTGCATTTATTGAAATTTTGTTACATTGGCTAATATTGAAACAGTGTAAGAGAAAGAAAAATTTGCTGGAGGGTTAGGTCATTGCCAGGTGAACATCTTTCATGCTGATCCTTCCCTAGAAGATTCTCCTTTTTCTTCCTCGGACAGGCTTGCCTTTGAGGAGTATCCTTGGAAAATGATATTGTCTGCATCAGCCGCTAGACTCTATGAATTTTGTTAGGAGTTCTGCCTTACTGCGCCATTTACTTTTTTCTTCGCTCTTTGCTTCGACCAAACTTTACTTTTTTGTTATTTTCCCTTGTGCCCTTGCCAGTTGTTCGCGTAACCTTTTGTACTCAGATTTCAACTCATCGGCATTCCTCTTTCTTTTTGTTGTTGCACTTGGTTGAATTGCCCTTGCTATGTCTTTCCTAAGCCAGTCTGGATAATCTTTGTCATAGTCCGCGTCAAACTTGTCTCGTCCAATAGTCTCGATTCCCATTCGTTGCCTTTCTTTTCAAAGTTCCATTATCTTGTCTTTAAACGGGATCACTCCTCCGAGAATATTTGCCTTGAAACTTCTGATGTCTGCAATTTGGGGTACAGTCTGCTTTCTCCCTGCTTGTCTAAGTGTCCTTAAAGGAGTGTATGGATAAACTCCTCTAAAGCCCACTAAGATGAGAAATGAGACTTTTTCGGACAGTGTGATTACTGTTGTGCTGGGAAAGTAATCAAACATCCATTGAATGTTTTCAGGTGTCGCTTGACAGAACATGTGGTGCCAGCCATTGGTAGTTGTTGGTTGGTCCCATTTCTCGAAAGCATTGTCCACGCGAGCAGTATGAGTCAAGATATAGTTTTCTCTCGGTATGGAATGGAAAGCTTGGTCTGTGTTATCCATCCTTTGCAAATGCTCCATCAATCAAATTTGTAAAAGCAAATTGCAACCTTCAAAGAAACCAATGCCCTTCTTGCATCTTTCTAGAGGTCGGTAAATTTCTACAACAATCATCGGTACCAAAGTGTATTTCTTGTTAACGTCTTTGAGTAAGGCATCAGCAATTGTGATCATGCAAATATCAACTCGTCCTTTGTGTTGTGGAAAGACGACAGTCCTTAGAAAGCTGGTGACAAAAGCAAGTACCCTCCGCTCTTGCCAGTCTGCCTGGTTAATGCTGAAATGGTCTTCGGATTCTTGAAATGCCTCTCGATACCCAAATTTGATGTAGAGGGAAGTTAGAGAAATTCCCGATTATCGTATACTGTATGTGCACAACTCGGGCTTAAACCCTACAATTTCGAAGAACTCCTCGGGTGTAATGTTCTTAGGCATCAGGACTTCTCCACTTTCAAATGGTAATTGAGTTAACCCACCTATTTTCTCCAGTAATGGTGTCAACTCTACATTCCCAAAGTGAAACACTGATCGGTCTGCATCCCAATAGTTTACTGCTGCTTCTATCATCCCTTCTACTGCAGTGTGTTCTATTAGTGAAATCATGTTCCCTAACACCACTTTAACTCGGTCTTGTTGATCTATACTTAGGTTTCCCCACCAATCTCTGAGCAACTGAGGGGTTTCAACAACCATGTCAGATGTTCTAGTGGCCATGATCTTTTGGAAAAGGTGAAGGATGATAGGAAAAGGGAGAAGAAAAATGACTAAGATTCACTTTACTGTGAGCAAAATGATCAACGTGTGGCACAAGCTTTTGAAAACAATGCAACAGAGGATATGAGGAGATGTGTCGTTGTGAGTTGAGAATCCTTTAGACACTTTAGAAAGAAATTACTAATGGACTTGTGACATGCCAAGGATGCCAAGTCTTTATATAATGCTTAAAGGATAAACGTGCGTTATGTGTCATCCCGTCTATCGAACGTTCATTTATGCTTCGAAATGGGCTTTTAATGCTTTTTTGGTTACCTTTTAAGCCTTTGAATAGCTTTGAATACATAATGATTCCAATCCTTTAGGATTAAACAGTCGTTTCTGATTCAATTTGGGCTTTTAATGCCTCTTAGGTTACCTTCGTGCCTTTGAATGACATTGAATACAAAATAATTTTGACTGCCTATGAACAAACAATCATTTCTGATTCAATTTGGGTTTTCGACGCCTCTTAGGCAACCTTTTTTCCTTTGAATGGCATTGAATATTGAATAATTTCGACTGTCTATGAACGGACAATCATTTCTGATTCAATTTGGGCTTTTGACGCCTCTTAGGTTATCTGCGTGCATTTGAATGACATTGAATATAAAATAATGCAAACTGTTTATGGATAAACAGTCATTTCTGATTCAATTTGGACTTTTAACGCCCATTGGATAACCTTTGTGCCTTTGAATAGCACTGAATGTAGAGAAATGCCAATAAATGGTCTATATTTACACGTCCAATCCCTTAAGCAAATGTAAATAAATCATGTTTTAACGCTCATTGGGGTCAAAACCCGTTCAGATGTTTGAACAAGTTGGCCTATCGGATATGAGAACAAGTCGACTAATAATATGTCATGATGCATTATTCCTAGCGCTGCTACTAGGGAATGGAGTTAGCTAGACCGAATTTTATTATCCTTCCAAGAGGACAACTCAGGAGCAGGAACATCTCGGACCAAATAGATTCCAAGTCATTCCCCCTAAAGGAATTTTTGTGAGGGAAGAGGTGGTCGTAACCACCGTGTTTTAAACGCACGATTTAGAAAGTTGCCAGGAGTGGTGGAAAATATGCATGATATGCAGAAGTTTCAAAAAAAATGCACAAGTTTGAAAGAAATGCACATGTTCCCTAAAAATGCTTAAGTGTTGTAAATATGCATACATAGAAATATTTCACAAAATAAGTTTTAAAAAGAAAAAAAAGAAAAAACAAAACACACACACATTAGTTTTGAAAAATAGACTTAATAGAAACTAGACAATATTAAATTAAGTAAAATTATTTTAAAAAAAAGATTTAACAATTATATGGGAATGATGCACATATTGAAATATTTCAAAAAATAATTTTTTTTTAAAAAAAAAGAGGAGTAAAAAGAAAAACGAAACAAACAAGTTAGTTTCAAAAAAAGGATAATAGAAACTAGCCAATAAAGAAAATACAAAAAAAAATTATGACGTGAAATTATTTTTAAAAGAAAAAGATTTAACAAAATTTATGGAAGATTTGAAAATAGTTGAAGTGTGGGATGTGTTGCAAGAACCTTTCAAGAGTGGGTTTACTAGACAAGGACATGGTTCCCCCAGGCAGACAACCAAGGGGTGGAAACGTTTGGGATTGTTGGTTGTACTACGGACCAACTATACCCCAACCGTTCCTCCTATAAGGTTTTTTGAGGGTGAAACGGCCGTGAGATCCACGTAACCATTTATGGTGTGTGCAAGTGTAAACTTTTCAGGAGCGGAGAAATGTGAGTGACATGAACAATAATAAAATATAATCAAAAAATTCAAGAATAAAACACATAAATTTGAAAAATAAAAAATAAACCTTAATCCTGCAAAAAAGAAAAAGAAGAAAAAAGCCAGTATCGAAATAAATGACAAGAAAATAAAGCAAGTAAAAAAATCTCAATTTAAAGTCCGTTATAGTTTGAACCTTGATATCCCCAGCGGAGTCGCCATTCTGTCGCATCCCATTTTTACCCGAACCGATTAAGGCTCGAAAAACGGCTCGACTTATTGGGTAACTCACGGGTAAAGGATTGGAGTCGTCACCTAACATATTTTTTAACTAGGCGTATTAGGGCACCTACTTTGTTTCTAGCTAATTTTATAATTAACTCCGAAACTTAAGTCTACGAACCAGAAATTCTAGGTAAGAGGTTCAAGTTAACTCGAGAGGAAGGGGTTAGGCACCTCTCAAGCTCCACCAAATGTAGTTACCGGCCGGACTTATATTGAGATTCAAACTAAAACTAAGCAATGTGCAAGTTAATTAAATTTAAACAAGAAATGCTCTTTTCTACTAACTTTCCTTCCTTAGAGAATTGCACCTAGTAAAATGCAACAAATTAGTTAGTATATCAAAATAAAATAATAATGATTAAAAAATAATATAATTAAGAAAGGTGTTCTCGTGGGTGTCGTCTTCAAGATTTACTCATCCAAATGTGCCTCGCAAAGAATATAAAAATAAGTTGGTAAAAATAATAATAAAGAAATAAATGACAATAATAATGTTAATATTAATAATAATAATGTTAATAATGATAATAATAATAATAATAATTTAAAATAAAGGGGACATGGATTTTTATAAAAGTGTAGGCTCAGGTATGTATGATTCGGCTAGAGGTTAGGGACGTCGGTACGGCTGCGAACTTGCCTGCCGGTCGTGTTGTCATGCCAAGTGTCGGTCCCACCACTCCATCGCCGGCTCGTTTTGCAATTACGACTCATACAAGTCATCAGAGCCTTTTGTGTTTTTAGGAACGCAGGGAGTGTAACGGGACTAATTTTAGGCCTCCAAACGTCATTGCCCTAGTGTAGTATTATGTTCAAATCAGTCCCTAGGCCTCAATAATTATGTACTTATCTTCATTGGCCAAGGTGCATAATAATTGTAAACGGGTTAAAATTTGCATAACCAAATAACCCAGGCATACTTTCTGTACGGATGCGCGTCTTTACAACGACGGCCCAGCCCAGACTCCGGATGCCCCTTGTCCTAAGCCCCAGGCATCCGGTTACCATGTTATTAACCGATCGAAACTTTAATACAACCTTTTCTGATCCCGCTGGAGGGGGGCCCCACAAGTTTTGAATTCGCCGCTGGGGAATTCACATGAAAGGGAACGAGCCAAACGGATCCAGCTGAGCATCATTTGTAAACGGTCAAAGAAAGATCAATGAGGTGTCGCCAGTTAAATGTCCCCTCCGGTGGTTGATGGTAACTGTGAACAACACACAGAGTGACAACCCAATACAAAGGAGAAGGAGGAGCAACGCCACTCAACCACGATGGCGCTGCTGCGACTCCGATCTCCACCTTCTCTTTTAGTCTTTAATTTCAGTAATAGGCCTAGAGAACAATGGACAAGACAAACGGAAACGATGGTCAGTGATATAGCAGAACAACGGCACAAAATGGGTGCCAGCGACGGTGTTTTCCAGTGGAGTTAGAGCTTTGAGCATTTCCGTCGTCTCTGATCAATCATCGTACCCCACCACCCCGCTCTTTCCGATCGTCCCGTCTCTGATCTGATTTTGTGTATGTAAAGGTGTGTGAGTTTCTGGTGAGATTTGGAGGAAGGAGACGGGTATACTGTGTTTTGGGGAGAGGGGCCTTGAGATATATGTGTGTTGTGTGTATAGGTGGAGTTTGGTTTATGCGCTTATGTATGGAGACGATGCAGAAGATGACGGCGGTGGATATGGTGTGTGTGAACTGATTTTGTTGTCGAAAGTGGAGAAGAGAGCAGGGGTGTTTTTTGGGTATGTACAATGGTGTACTCAAGAAGGCAAGAAGGCCTCGGTATTGTGTATTCATTTTTTGTGTATTGTCTAATTGTGTATATGCTGATTTTGGAGAAAAAAGAGCTGTTGAGAGTTTTTCCAAAATGGGAGAGGAAAATAGGGGATTAGGGAATTAGAAAAAGATTTAAGAGAGTGATTTAGGGGATAACAAAATCAAGAAAAATATATGAAAAAAAAATACTGTTTTCAAAATTCAAAAAGCAAGGGTGTATTTGGTTAGAAATTTGGTCTAGGTTCGATACGAAAATAATTATAGAGATTTAGGAATGATTTAATTCAAAATAAAATAGGAGGAAAATGAAATTTTAAATACAGTGGTGAACGTATCTGGATGAACATTTGTCTAGGTTCAAGACAAAGGAGGATTTTAAAATAATGGAAAAAGAAATATTTTGGAATAAAATAATTATATGAATATTCAAGAGAATTTGAACTAACAGAATGGATGTACCTAGACGGACTCTTGTCCAGGTTCGTAGGAAATTTTTAACAAAAGGAGAAGAAAAATAAGTAAATAAAAATAAAAATAGACATTTTCTTTTAAATTGGCCAATATTAAACTTAAAGGTATAAATAAAAATATAGATATACGTATTTTATAAAATGCACAAATAATTATTAAATAAACTCAAATAATTATTTAAATATAGGTAATCACAGATAATTACTAATTTGCACAAATAATCACAAATTGAAATAAATTTGACATGTAGCCTAAGCGATGCAATTATATAATACAGCCACAAATATTATGAATGTACTAATTTGCACAAATAGCCACAGTTTTGATAAATAGCCTAAATAATATAAAATTACGTAATATAGCATATTTAGGTATGTAATATATAAGTAGGGGATAACGCACGTAAGTGCATGCTTTCTAATGCACATTTTGCACAAATAGCCAAATCGCACCTTTAAGTTAAATTATAGCCAATTTTTGAGAAATGAGAGACAAAATTGGGTGTCAACACTAGGAAGATCGTGGGTTCACATGGCTGGGGCAGTGCCTTCTACATTGCACCAGACAGTGAAGTTCGAGTGGGACAACAAAGAAGTGGTAGTATTCAGCGAAGGGAACAACTCTATCTACAATGAACAAACTATACCGGCAACTGAAAGGGATGTTCCTGATGGGAAGACTTTCTATAACTTGTGTGAGCAGTGCAAGGCACTCGAGGGGGATACCGCAAAAACTACAATAAGAGTTGGGATCCCACTGATGCAGCCCAAGGAGGTTATACTGCACACTTCGCTCCTAAACTGGTCAACGCACCGCCTGGAATTGAAGAGAGAAAAAAAAGTTTCTACAGCTCTTATTGGGATAGTCGAGGCAAAGGCTATGAAGGAAGAAACTTGGTCTGCGAACTTAGTGAATTTGGGGTGTGCCTTCACGTGAATTTGGTGAGACCATACCTGCTAAAACAGAGAAACGACCGATGTACTCGCTCATTGCTCGTCCTAACTGGAAGAGCATTTCATAAGAAACAAGGGGAGAGCAAGTATGGCTACCTAAAACACCTGAACCTATGGAGGTAGTGATTGAAGAGCCATATATACTCCAAAAACCTGCAAAATGGCCTGTAGACTAGGTTGTAGGAATCATGTTAAGGAAAGACTATGAACCTGAGAAAAGTTTAGGTAAAAACCTGGATGGCATGGTCGAACCAATTCAAATTGTGATGAGGCCCGACAACGAATAAGCTGGCATATTGTACATTGTGACGTATGAGAAGAGCATGGAAGAAGCATAACTGGACTTCAAATTCTACAAGAGAAACACCAAAACTCTCCTGCATATTTTCGTCTCGTCTGGCTACTTGGATGGTCGCAAGGGGGAGGCATCTGCAGCACAAGGGGTCAAGCCGAAGATTGTTGATGCTGAAGAGAATTTACTGGAAGGCGTGCAAAAGTTGTTCCTGTCTTACGAACACTACTGTGTGATCCTGGAAGAGCATGTTGAACCTCCTGCTGGAAAAAGCTGAATCTAGAGCTGCACTGAACAACTGGATCAGCAACCTGGCCCGAGCTTACAGTGGACCTTGGTAGAGCTGGGGGATAGAGTTTATCTCGTGCTTTCTCAAAATAAAA
Source organism: Petunia secreta (assembly GCA_029990175.1). Taxonomy (NCBI): domain Eukaryota; kingdom Viridiplantae; phylum Streptophyta; class Magnoliopsida; order Solanales; family Solanaceae; genus Petunia; species Petunia secreta. Next base: position 44,272,274 of record JARKIP010000022.1, on the reverse strand, counting down.
CCCGACCTCGAGTCGTGGAGCTTGCATTTCTTTTTTTTTTTCACATGTCTCCTTTCAAACTTTGTTTAGCAAGAATTCATGAATAAAATATTACACTATTCCCTTTCACTTTTGTTTTAATCTTTTAATTATGCAACGTTTTATTTTTCAGCATTCAAACTAATAATTCCATTGAGTCTACAACCGCAATGTGTAATGAAACTATGGAGCTTGAGGAAACTGATTTTGTCTATGATGAATTTGATGAAGCCATGCAAGGGGAAATTGAAAGATTTGAAAATAAGCCTAAACCAAATCTAGAAGAGACTGAGGTAATAAATCTGGGAGATGACGAAACTGTAAAAGAGACAAGAATTAGTGTGCATCTCACCACGGAAGTTAAAATGTCGTATATTGAGTTTCTTAAAGAGTATGAGGATGTGTTTGCATGGTCATATAATGACATGACTGGAATAAGCACGGACGTGGTGGCTCACAAATTGCCCATCAATCCAGGCTTTCTGCCAGTCAAGCAAAGGCCCGAAATTTCAAGTCATCTACCTTGCTGAAGATTGGGGAGGAGGTAACCAAGCAGCTCAATGCGGGAATTTTAAAAGCAGTCAAATACCCAACTTGGTTAGCCAACATTGTCCCGGTGCCAAAGAAAGATGAGAAACTCAGAGTTTGTGTAGACTACAGAGATCTGAATAAAGCCAACCCAAAAGATGATTTTCCTTTGCCGAATATACACATCCTGATTGACAACTGTGCGAAACATGAGCTACAATCTTTCGTGGATTGTTTTGCCGGTTACTATCAAGTGCTCATGGATGAATAAGATGCTGAGAAGACAGCTTTCACTACATCTTGGGGGACCTGTTGCTGCAAAGTTATGCCATTCGGGTTGAAGAATGCTGAGGCAACTTACATGAGGGCAATGAAAACCATGTTCCATTACCTAATGCACAAAGAGATTGACGTATATGAGGACGATGTGATTATCAAGTCAAAGAAGAACTCGGAGCACCTTGACAATCTGCGCAAGTTTTTCAGTTGCTTGCGTAGATATAACTTGAAACTAAATCCAGCAAAATATACTTTTAGTGTTCCAGTAGGGAAGCTTCTGGGTTTCATCATCAGTAGGAGAGGCATCGAGTTAGATCCGTCCAAGATCAAAGCCATTAAAGAGTTGCCACCGCTGAAGATCAAGAAGGAGGTCATGAGTTTCTTAGGAAGGTTTAATTACATCAGCCGATTCATAGCCCAATCCATAGTCATCTGCGAACCAATAATCAAGTTATTAAAGAAAGATGCAGCTATTGAATGGACGGAGGATTGCCAAAAAGCATTTGATCGAATAAAAAAGTATTTGTCTTGCCCGCCTGTCTTGGTTCCACCCAAACCTGGGCGACTTTTGATCTTGTACCTATCTGTGGTAGACTCAGTATTCGGTTGTGTGTTGGGGCAACATGACTCAACTGGAAGAAAGGAGCAAGCAATATACTATCTGAGTAAGAAGTTCACTCCCTATGAAGCCAAGTAAACACTGGTGGAGCGTACTTGTTGTGTGCTGACCTGGATAGCACAAAAGTTGAGGCATTACCTGACGTCCTACGCGACTTTGCCGATATCAACGATGGAACCTCTCAAGTACATCTTACAAAAGCCAACGCCTACTGGAAAATTGACTAAATGGAAAATTCTACTCAGTGAATTCAACATTACTTTTGTCACTAAAAAGGCGGTGAAAGCCCAGGCATTGGCGGATCATATGGCCGAGAATTCAGTGGGTGATGATTACGAACCTCTTCACACTTATTTTCCTAATGAAGAAGTTATGTTTGTAGGGGAAAACATCACAGAGGAATACAATGGTTAGAGACTATTCTTCGATGGAGCGGTGAATTTCAAGGGAGTCGGCATTGGAGCAATGTTAGTTTCTGAGACTGGGCAACATTACCCTATCACGGCCAAGCTGAGGTTTCCTTGCACCGACAATATGACGGAATATGGAGCTTGCATCTTGACTCTTAGAATGGCGGTGGACATGAACGTACAAGAGCGGTTAGCAATTGGAGATTCTGATTTGTTGATTCACCAATTCCAAAGAGAATGGACAGCAAAGAATTCCAAGATAGTGCCATACCTCGAGTGCATAAAAGAGCTGAAGCAGAGATTCACCAAGATAGAGTTCCGACATGTACCTAGGCTACAAAATGAGTTTGCAGATGCTTTAGCCACCATATTTTTTATGATCAAACATCCTGACAAGAATTACATTGACTCAATACCCGTGCCAGTAAGGAAGCAACCGGCATACTGTTATCTTATGGAAGAAGAATTAGATGGACAACCCTGGTTCTATGACATCAAGTGATTTCTCAAATATGGAACTTACCCAAAGGATGCAACAAGCCTTCAAAAGAAGACATTGAAGAGATAGGCGAATAGCTTCTTTTTGAACGGTGAAATCCTATATAAAAGGACACCTGATCTAGGTTTGCTTAGATGCGTAGATGCTAAGGAAGCTGCGAGATTGTTGGAAGAAATATACTCTAGGACGTGTGGCCCACACATGAATGGCTTCATACTTGCAAAGAAGATCTTGGGGGCTGGATATTTCTGGATGACAATGGAGCATGATTGCATAAAGCACGCAAAGAAATGTCATCAATGCCAAGTCCACGGAGACATGATTCGAGTACCTCCTAGTGAATTAAATGTCATGGGATCACCTTGGTTGTTTGCTGCCAGGGGAATGGATGTCATAGGACCAATCGAACTGACTGCTTCAAATGGGCACCGTTTTATATTGGTGGCTATTTATTACTTTACTAAATGGGTAGAAGCTGCATCATACAAGTCGGTGACAAAGAAAGTGGTAGCAAACTTTGTTCGTGACAATAATGATCTGTCGATTCGGTATTTCCGAGTCAATCATCACCGAAAATGGGTCCAATCTCAACAGTGACTTAATGAAAGTGACTTGTGAAGTCTTCAAAATCAAGCACCATAATTCCACTGCATATAGACCTCAAACGGTCGAAGCAGCCAACAAGAACATCAAAATGATACTGCGCAAAATAACAGATAGTTCAAAACAATGGCATGAAAACTTACCCTATGCTTTGTTAGGGTACCGCACCACAGTGAGAACATCGACAGGGGCCACTCCCTACTTGTTGGTGTATGTCATCGAGGCAGTGATATCAGCAGAAGTTGAGATACCATCTCTGAGGATCATTGGAGAGGCACAATTGAAAGACGCTGAATGGGTCAAGAAAAGAATGGAGCAATTAGCACTCATCGATGGCAAGAGAATGAATGCACTATGTCATGGGAAATTATATCAGAGGAGAATAACTAAAGCATTTAATAAGAAAGTCCGAGAAATGTCTTTCGAACCTGGACAATTAATGCTGAAGAAGATATTCCTCGATCAAGAAGAAGCAAGAGGCAAGTTTGCACCAAACTGGCAAAGGCCGTACACGGTTCACCGAGTTCTAACTGGAGGAGCACTAATACTGGCAGAGATGGATGGGGAAGTTTGGCCGAAACCAATCAACTCAGACGCCGTCAAAAGATACTATGTATAAGAGCTTGCATTAGTTAATGGTTTCATTATTCTGCAATACATCATGTAATCTGGAACTACGTTACGACCTGATTCCCCAAGTGGGATACGTAGGCAACCTACCCAAGGTTCAGTCATATAAATACAAAAATTTCATTTTCCCCATAAAGCAGACATTGGGGCAGAATTTTTAAGGAACTCTCAAAAAGTCCGAAAGAACAGACATAATTGACACTGGGGCATAAATTTCTGAGACACTCTCAAAAATTTCAAAACAAACAAACTGGGGTAGAATTTTGAGGTCGCCCTCAAAATTCATTCAATGGAAACTTGAAACGGCCTAAGGAGCAACGACCATGATCTTACACAACGCGACTCGTGACTCAATGGAATAAAATATTTCATTTCATTTTCTTCTCATAAAATTTTTTCAAAATATTTGCATTATTTACTACTTTATATATATCTCTATTAGCTCGGCCAAGGTCCCGGCACTCACAAGGAGCAGGCACAAAGCAAGCCAAGAATGCCAAACTAAACTACCCCGCACAACTCACCACTCTTTCTTTGAATACAGGCATGAAGGGTACTCAACCCGACTCCTCATGGAAAACATATCTCGACAAAAAGTTATCTAGTTTCTTTCACTACACTTTTATTTTTCGGAGGGTACACAGCCCAACGCATCGACTGAGTACACAGCCCGATGTCTAATTTGAGACAGCGGAGGGTAGATAGTCCAATGCATCGACTGAGGGTACACAGCCCGATAGCAGAGGGTACACAGCCCAATGCATCAACTCACAGCGGAGGGTACACAACCCAATGCATCGACTGAGGGTACATAGCCCGATGTCAAATTTAGCACAGCGGAGGGTACACGACTCAATGCATCGATTGAGGGTACACAACCCGATGTCAAATTTAGCACAGCGCAGGGTAAACAGCCTAATGCATCGAGTGAGGGTACATAACCCGATGTCGAATTTAGCACAGCTAAGGGTATACAGCCAAATGCGTCGACCGAGGGTATACAGCCTGATGTCAAATTTAGCACAGCAAAGGGTACACAGCCCAATGCATTGACTGAGAGTACACAGCCCGATGTCGAATTTGACACAACAAATGGTATACAACCTAATGTAACGAGCACGCCTGCATATGACGAGAAATCTTGCCAAGACGATCCAGTCCAACAGGAAAGTACATTTTACATTTGCATATATATACACTATTTTTGCAAGGGTCACTTCTATTGCAGGGCATATAATCCTACGATGCAAACATCACGATCTAGCACCCCCGTCAATTTCCATAATCCATAAGCACATCTTAAAGTCGTGACAAAATTAGCCGTTCTGTCAGCGTCTTTGCCCGAAGACTCTTTCATCATCCTCAGACAAAGAGGGGCAGCTGTTGACACCTAATTTGTCCCTTCCGTTTCGATAACCATTATTCAAATAAATTGCACTGATAACCACGCAACTACATACCCTCACTCCTATTATAAGTCACTACTTCGTATACGCACATCAATTAGGCAATTATAAAGGCATTTGCATAAACGACTGCAATTTTATAAAATCTACATATCTCATCACACTTTCTTGTAATCATTCCTATTTTTCTAACAAAATTACCTAAATTATTTTTAAACCATAATAGATTTTCTTAATTATTTAACCCTCGCATTTAATTTTCTTATTTTTATACAATTTTATAAGTATTTTATACATATTGTATACCCATTTATATATATTTTATACCTATTTATACATTGTACATACACTTTTATACACTCAGCATATACACCTCACACTCTTCCCACTTATACACATAAATTCCACTTTATCGCCACGTCAAGCCTACGTGGCTCGATCTTAACCCTCCATTTGTTCTATCCAACGGCCAATATCTAATTTCTTTTCTAATTACAGTCTCCACCCCCAAACCCTACAACCCTTTCATTCCCTTTCTCCTGATTCAGCCGCCTCACCTCTTTTCTCTCTCACGAGAGCCTCCACTGTTACCACCATTTTCCGGCTACCCCTGCCGGTGAAACAAGAAATTAATGGCATCCCCTTGCTCCTCTCGACCTCTGCTACAAAACCCTTACAGTGGTTTGGTTGTTCGACAAAGTCGAATCTCAACCCTAACGTGACTGTCTCCGGCGAAGAAACAACGATGGTGCTTGAGCAAGACTTGAACACGACTATAGTAATGAGAGAGAATGATCCCTACGTATGATTATTGGAGGGTGATTTAACTTTGACCCGATTTGTGCAAAATGGATAATCCTAAAACTGTTTTTTTCCTAATTGGTTTTCCTAGATCTAAGTGATGTTAATTTTGAATACGTATAGCCTTTAGCATGCTAACATAGTTGATTTACCGATTAATTAGCATAAAATTCACAAATTGACTATGTTTTAGCGACAATACTTGTCCACATGCCTGAATTTGCCTAATATCATCTGAGTGCAGCATTGTTAATCGTTATTAGTTGACTAATTAAAGAGGAAGACTACACGATTAGTGTTTTTACTATTAACTCACTAGGCCAAGTGAAATGTTATTCTTCATTTTGCTTGTATGTTTTGAAATTGACACTCTCGAGGCCTATGTTCCTTATCACTATTACTGGGACATAAATCCATCTTGGACAGTGTATTTCGACCACTATTTTATTAAGATGCATGATCACTTAGTTTAAAACTGGAATGATTTGATTTAAAGGATCTTTACTAAGCCCTAGTTTGGATTGGTAATTGGTTCTGGTAAATGGAAAAGTATCAATTAAGGGCTGATTGTAATTTTGTTAAGGTGATTAATTGATTTCTGTGAATTTGAATTGAGTTTGTACTACTAGTTGTGAACTTAGATGATATTAGAGCTAAAGGGAAGGGAATATAACTGACAATGATTCTTTTTTACTTAAATCTTTGGGACTAATTGACCTATATTTCGAAAGGATACTTGACTGATATTTTTTAACTTTGGAAAATAATATTCCTTTACCTTCTTTGGCTTTTACCCGTTAAAACTAGAGCTCCCCATCACACTTATTTAAGCCAATTTCCTTCTCATTCACTAGAGAGTCGAAAAGGCATCACACACACACTTCACAAGCATACATTTCTCTTAACTGAAAAGCAAAACATTGTGCAATACTCTATCATCTGTTCTTGGTACTTATCTGGGGAAGAAGCTTGGCTCTACTTTTGACTGTTGTTATCACTTCATTCCTAAGCTATTATGAAGGTAAATAAACATGTCATGCACTTCTGTTTGCCTTCAGATTTAAACTGCAAAGGCTTAAACCCTTTCAGTGTGATCCTTGCTTGTCTGTGCTACCTGTTTGGGGTCCTACTTTGCCTTTGCTAACCTTTTTTTTGCAGCGTGAGTGGATGGCCCTATGGCCGTACCAAAACTCGTTTTGCATACCTTCTTTTGTACTTAAGAAAGTCTGGTAAAAGGCTCTTCTTTTACATGAAAAGCCAAGCCTAAGCATGTTGTATTTCAGTGCATAACGGGCACCACTTTTATCTCTATACCTTTTTGTTTTCCCCCTTCTGTGATTGTATTTATTATGTTAACCCCTGTCTGTACTCATCTTAAAACAGGGTACACAGTCATGAGACTGTGTACAAGGCTATCTAGGAGCCACTCCAACCCTCTTCTTTATGTGCTGCATCATCCTCATAAGTTGTGATCTTTGAATTAGCACTTGCATAGTAATTTTTTAAAATTAAACATGTGTCTTGATTTCAAAACTGAGATTCTGGGCTTATACACGTAAATTGAAATCTGAACAGTAATAAAACGACTTATGCCTAGTATATGCAAGTTTTTTAGCTCGCGTTGGAGTAAGTTGCTTGGTGAAAACTTAAATTTTTACAATATGGGCTATATGTGCTAAAACAGCCTAATCTGTGATTGTTTCTGCAAAATCAAATCTGCCCTTCTTTTACATTATTGATCCAGGCCCAAAACCTCTTTTAAATTTGGCATGTTTCGTGTGTTTTCAAACGTTTAAATCCTATACATTAATGTAATAGTGTATATGGGTGTATAAAGTATTTTGGGGTCAATTATACGATCTACTATGTGTATTTTCAAAGATATATCGCTATTACTCCACGTATTTGCATGTCTACACTTATATTTATGTGTGGCAGCCCTTGTTTGCATTTATGTGCTTTGTGAAAATAATTTTTTTTCAAAAAACAGCCTTTTTACCCATATTTCAAAACTGACCCCTAAATCAAATAGCCATTAGGTTTAGGTCTCGATAATTAGTGACGAGTCACCCCGACCCTAAATGGCTAATATTTTATTTCAAAAATAACTCTTATTTGATTTTTGACGAAATTTGAAAATTATTTATAAATCTTCCTATTTTTGCAAACTAACTCAGCCCCTAAAAATCGCAAAACTATGATGTTTTATGATGCTTGCTTGCAAATCTAACCGCTTTTTGATTAGGCATTTGTAATATAGGCTGAAAATGCGAGTAGGCGTGAAATGTAGGTCGTATTTGTAAAATATACAGCCCAAGTCGTGTACATGCTACCTATGCTTATATTGTATGCTTTTGTATAGATAGGCTTGAATTCTTAATTGATTGCAAACTTGACCTCTCTTTAGTTAGTATCATATATTGCGAATATGATAACATTGGTAACTTGTTTAGACATCCCAAAAATAGAAACTTGAACGGGAACCACTTTTCGTGGGACTTGGGGAAGTGCCTAATACCTTCTTCCCCGAGTCATCTGGACTTCTTACTCTTCGAATCTCTAAGACTAGACATGTTTAATAAAAGACCCGACCTTAGACACTTAGGTGACCTAATATACCTTAGAAATTTATATTAGGTGGCGACTCTAATCTTTAACTGATCAAACGAGTTACCCAGTCAAACCTGAATCTTGACTCGCTCCAAGTTGAGTTTAAAATTGGGTACGAGAACTGTTACCTAAAACCTCAACTAAAAGGTGAGAAAACAGAGGTTATCATTCACTAAGTGACCGTTTGGCCATAAATTCCAAAAAATATTTGGAGAAGAGTTTTTGGAGTTGAGTTGAAAAATAATATTTGGAAGTTGAAGTTTTGTTTGGACATACATTTCATTTGGAAAAAAGTAAAATTTTGTGAGAGAAGTAGTAACTTTTTTTGAAAAACTTGAAAAAGTGCTTTAAACCACTTTTTAATTTTTCAAAAACAGTTTTTCAAAAAAAGTTGAAAAAGTCACAAGATTTCATGGACAAACACTTTTTCAAAAAATTTTTGAAAAAAAGGAAAAAAATTTGCATGGACAAACAGGTCCTAAGTGTTCAGTGGGGTGCAAAAGAGAAAAAGCATACTATGTTCTAGAAATTGAGAAAGCTAATGAAACCTTCCAGCTGACCCATTTCACATTCAAAGGTATTCCACCAAAAGTACAAAAGAAAGTAGCGGAATTATCAACTGAAATTTTTGCGACCTTCAAAATATGATGTTTCTCTCCTTTTTCAAATTGATAAATGTCCGCCTAGCCTAAGCTGTCTTTTGTTCATCTTCGTGCCTTGGCATATACATTTTATATATGAATCCACATTTAAGACCCTTCTAGAAATTAAAAGGCATATACTTTTTTTCTATATACACAATTTAAACTTATGAACGAACATGAGTAGAAGCGTTCTTTATTTACTTGTAGATTGGTTTAGACAGATAATCTTAGCACTCTAACCTTGATAAGAAAAGAAAAGTTGTAAAGCACAAAACCACTAAATCACTTCGCTAACCTCATATTAGATTGCAACACTGTTGTTCAACTGGGCCAATAGAATTAGATTTTTAGGAAGACAATGTATGTCTACACAAACGATGTGTTTTCTTCCACCTGTGAAGCACATATACTTCCTTTGTTGAACCCTTGTGTAACATGGCTTTTCAATTGCTAATATCTCCACCTGGAATACAAATTGCTATCACAAAATTAAATGAAATCCACTAAATCTCACACTTCCTAGTACAAGTCCATTAAAAATCAACAGAACCTAAAGTTAGAGATATACATCTTTGCATCTTGTATAGAATATATTTCATAGAGCGCATCTAATTCAATCACCAAGGCCTTCTTTGGTTAATCGATCCACACTTATTAGAAATTTGTTATTAGAGAATTTCGTTGTATGTTGTGGCAATCAATAAGAAAATAATAGACATAACGAAAGTGCTCCTTCAAAAACTTAATGGCAGATCTCATATATATTATATACATAACATAGTTCAAAATGTAGATTCCATACAAACACTCAAAAACCAGGCAGATTGAGAGATTGTTGGATGGCTTTAAAAGCATGGGAAAACCCAAATGGGACTCAAACCATGTCCCTCTTGACTCATGAACTTCACTTAAACAGACAAAAGATAAAAATTATTGAAGTCCAACTCAGTACTAGTCTGTCAACAAACATATATCTAACATCAGTTAAGTCGTGATAAAAATAAGGATAAATATATTAAATTTGAGTGGAGTAATCAAAGTTCTCACATCTGCTATTCGAGTAGCATTTATTCCAGTTTATGATTCAATATACATATTATCCCTATTCTAGCAAGTTTCTTTTCATGATATTCCCTGTGTAGTTTACTAAATAAATTAATATGAAAGTCCAAAAAGTCCAATTTTTACATCATTGTACATATCTAAAAACCACTATAAAAATTCATAAACTGCTCATACTTATCTCCAATTTAATAGTCATCTATGGAAGTCCGGGTAATTATGAAACATTGGAGACAGATGTTGACTCAATGATGGAAATATTACAACACTGAATCTTTTTCACCAAAAAGATACACAATACAATACACGCTCAAGTATTTTGTGGCCAGTAAGGTAACTATTTGGAAGAATGAAAATATTAATAGACTTACAATAGAACTTCATATTCACAGTGGACAACCAAATTTTGCATCCATTATATTACTTACTGCACACCTGATATTGACAAAGAAAAACCGAAAGACGAGTTATTAAGAAAAATAAAGGTGTCTTACCAAACGGCCAGACATATAGGCATCAATAACAAACCATAGCCGCTTAATAAAAATGAAACTGAGGCTTAATATCTCAGAAGTTCAAATGACACAGGAATTATCCATCAACCAAAAATTAGCCATAAAAAGGATACTACATAAAGCAGCAATTTTTAACTATATAGCACCATAAATTGAATAGAAGATTACCTCACAATGACAACATATGCATGCGTTTTAAAGGTTTTGAGATCCTAATATCAAATCTGAAAAACCCACTAAACTGTAAACATATATAAAACATAAAATTGATCTATAAAATTAATCAAGATTTGTTCAATCACCAAAAATTATTTTAATTCAACGTAGGATAATTTTTTTAGAGAAGATAGGGCAGCTTTTAGGAGGGGGGTAGGAGAATTTTAGTATGAAACTACAGCATTGTAAATAAGAAACTAGTATAGTACCCGCGCGATGTGCGGTAACTATCAAAAGAAACTAATCATAATAAATTATGGTCTTATGTCTTATGAAAATTTGAAATGCTCGGCAAGAATAAGAAAAGTATGTGGTTATTCTGTTTCTACCTCATAAGAACAATCTTTTACTCAAGCCAACAAAATGCTCAATTTATGTATATTAGCACCAAAAGGCATTTTGATTGAATATATTTATGCTCCATTATTCCACTTATGAACTTCAAAAGAAACACATCCGGACTTAAGAACCTATACTGATGTTTGTACATAATTTTTTCACTTAGGCACTTCAAGCATAAACAACTACACCGAGATCTGACGATATTCCTTGACATAGCGAAAGGTAATTCCCTAAGCTAAAGGCAGTTGGTTGTTCTCAACATCAACCACAATAATCAAATCCCATAAAGAAAAAATCAACCACATTAGTTATTGTCCATTGTATCTTATCTTATTAAGCATAAACCTGCGTAAGTGAAGTGTTTTACTTTAAGATTCTACTTGCAACTATTGCATCCATATCTACTATCAAAAATGTATAGCATGTAGTGTACTAACCAAGAAAATTAGTTAAAATAAGTACAACTACTAAGTAATGCAGTTAGCAAAGCTTGGGCATAAGCTGCTGCAGGATTCTGGACATTTACATTTTATATGAGCCATTAAAAACGAACTACCCATAAAAAAATGTACAATGATTAGCAAAAACTATCGAAAATCGGAATACATAAGGATTTTAAGATCTGCCTCGTGTAAAAGAGACAGGGCCTCTTCTTGCTTCTTCCTGTTTGCAAATTAAACATATCCATATTCAAGTATACAAAATTTTATAATCCGATTATATTAAAGACATATCCACACAAAGATTACCATTACCCATATATAAAAGAGTTATGTAAAGAAAAGATTAGGAAGACAAAAAAATCAAAAGAAGAAAAACAAAGAGAATCACCTATTGGCATTGCGAATTTTGGTAGGACATAACTGTGACTCTCATCTATTCACCTTTTATGTGGTTTATCAACATGATTGTCTATTTCCGGTCAATAGTATGAATTTTGTATCCCAAATCTTTGACAATATGTGATTTAACATGTAAGTTATTCTCTGGATTTGACCATAGAGAAGCCCCGGATAAAACCACCGACGAAAAAATGAAATACTCATTCTGAAATTCTTAAGCCCTTCATATTATTATGAAAGTAGACATTTGTTTACATAACATAGCAGATAATTGAAATAGTGACTCTAAATCTTGTAAACTCAATTCATGATCCGCCATCCTTACCAATTCACAGAAATGTGCACCATTCTTAAGCAATTTATGACTTCATGTTGGTTGTTGAGTTTGACAACATCAATAATTGGTGTCTTACCATCCAAGTTTTGGAGATTTTCTGCACAAATAAAAGAAAAGCCTTCGTGTGCTATATTTGATTTGCATATTTCAAGCCTATAATTTGACATGAGAAGATTAAGTAGTATCACAAATAGATCTACTGACCAACAACTAAAGAGAGTAGAAGAACTGAATCCTGAGGTTATATAGAAGAGGTTGAAATTATTCTAAATCAAATTTCATTCAAATACTAATTTGAAAACCGTACACCTTTTTCCTTAGGAGATGTTAAGAACATATTTATCCTTATCTTAGTAGTATCGATTGATATTACAGTAGAATATTTATCTATAATTTGCCAGATATAATGATGTTCAACCCATTAAGATCAGGCAACTAACGTTCATTTTGACCAATATTAAGTCGTAAAGATTTTGAATGAAGAACTAACCAAAGAATTCAATGGAAGCATAAAGTGTGACTTCTGCATGTCCTAATTCCATCGAATCATCAATTGTTCACCAAAAATACCCCTTTCTAAAAGCAGAATCATTATAAATGAAATCTTCTGTCCTATTTTCTTCATATAAGAAAATGAGATATGCTATAAGAAATGTTAACACATAAAAGAATGTGAAAAAATAGATAAAATGAAGCTGTATGAACACGATTCCATAAGACAAAGTTGAATTAGTTTAAATCTTGTTGATAATTTTCAACAGCCAAAAGCAATAATATAACTAATGAAAGCACCTCCTTTTATATAAATCTTGATGGATCTCCATATTCAATATAGCTGCAAATTTCTGAAACCATAAATTTGTCCCACCGGCCATGACCTCTAGGTGAACATGACATAGAACTTTTACTTATTCAATGAGCTCTAGACAAAATAAAAAAGTAAAATTTTTCATAACTTTGTTTACCTTTCAAAAATGCAGTGACAATTATAAAAAATTGCCTGCTAAGCGAAGACGAAGATATCAGTCAACCATAAGGTTAAGTTAAATAAGCTACTACTCTTTGCTCATTAAGCTAAGATCAACTTACCATATCAATTTCAAATATCAACTGGGTTAAATAAAAATCATAGGCAGATTTAAGATTCACCTAATTGAATTCAAAAGTCTTAACTTTATCTTTTTATTTAGTTACATTTAAGATTTAAGCTCAAATAACTCACTATTTTAATATGAATGTTGATTAGATGTAGCCTTGTGTTTCCGTTGTTTTCTCATTTTTGTCCCCATAGTTATCTTCATTAGATGATACAGTAATAAACATAACATCTTCTTTAACAATTTCAAACTTCAGATTAACCATCTTAGATTCACTTGTAAGATTAGGAGATGACATTAAACTCTCAATACATACCGGGCCTTTCTTCTCTTGTAGTTAAAATATTTTACTCGAGGCATTGAACATGTTCTATGGGATTCCTGCCTGCGGCTGCATCATTGTATATTCAGTAGCTCCCATCATAATACCAGTCTCATTTCCTTGCACAAGTTTAGCAGCAGATTTGTTAATGGGTAATGCATCCCATCATAATACCAACTGTTATACGTAGAAAACTGCTTCAGGATAAATCATCATGTTATTGTTTTCGTGAACCCTGCCATACACTGTAAACTTTAAAATCTGTGTATTTCCATATCCTCTTAGTAAACAAAAATATAAATGCAACATCAGTAAAAGAATAACACTAAATATAAATGCAACATCAGTAAAAGAATAACACTAAATAAGAATAAAAATATGCATCATTCAATGCAGTAATCAAAGTTCATACCATTGTTATTTCGAGGAGTATTTACTGTAACCATCACGCGAGTACCATCAGAGTGATCAGACTGACTCTTCTACAGTGTTTGGAGTTCGCTAGCAGTATGTTTAAAAGAACTGTTAATAATTACAACTGTGTTGATGTTAATAATATATACGTCTCTACTCACATATAATGGTCATGAATGTAAAAATATTACTGAAAATGTTAAGAATTAAATTTATGGTTGTTTACGTAGGAGAATTCTAAGGAAGAGAGCATCATGGATGAAATTGAAAGCCAATATGCCAACTGCCAAGTCACGTTAGAGAAAAACTACCCAGATTGTTATCAAAGAACTACCCACGTTCTTATTCATACCACGTTCTTCTTCTTCTTCTTTTTTCTCTCTATTAATTCAAACTACACTCACGTTATAGTTTTAGGCAGCCACTACTTTAAAACCTACCCCACCTCATTTTTTTAGGAGCAAACTGCCGGTTTTGGGAGTAGTTTTATCTTTCAAATAGAGATAGTGTAGTTAACAAATTGTATTGTATATTTATTTGAATTCACTTTAAATATTTTTTATTTCATAGCCAACTAACCAAACTAAAATGGCCAAGTGGCTTCCTAGAATAACTACACCTAATTAAAAAATAATTTATTTACCATAATTTTTCAAGTGGCTTCCTACTACTTTGACACTTGGCTAATTATTACAGGCTACTACATGTCTTTTAATATATACTAGTATAGTACCCGCGCGATGCGCGGTTAATACCAACAGAAAGTAATCATAACAAATTTTAATAATTAAAGTAACATTTATAAATTTAGATATGATTTGGTATTTTTCATCGTGGCTCCCTAAATTTTTTTCTCTTTGGGTGGAAATTAACCGCCTAAACAATGGCCCAATAAAAAATTTTAGGAACAATTAATGATACATCCATTCAAAATAAATAAAATCTAAAAACACAAATGATCATATAGTTTGCGATACAAATAATTAAATGATCATATAGTTTGTAATGCAAAGAACATAAATTGTAATAACACTTAATATTTAGATGAAAAATAGGTTCAATAACTTCTCAATTAAATTACTAAAATCTTTTTTATACTGTACGTCTCTAGCTTTTTTGTTGTTTCTCTGTCATCATCATAAACTAAGATCTTCAGTCCCTTTCAACTTGTCACCCACGAAAAAGCAACATAAAGTTGTACATGTGTAAACACTGATCTCTTAACTTCATACAAATACTATTCAATCAACTTTTTAATATCTGTACAAATACTATTCAATCAACTTTTTAATCGCAATGTGATATTCTACACTACCATGATTAAATATAGGACAATTGAAGACTGTATAAAGTTTGTCCATTCTCTTCTTTGGTTGTGGCTCTACCGTTGACTTCATCTTTCTCATTTTCAAACAAATGTCTCATGTTAATTGTATATATGGATTTATCTTGCATTATGGGTATTTCTTCTTTCTTCCACAATTTTGATAAAATCACATTTTTTGCATTATTTAACGACTATGAATAAATAAGCTATAAGCTTTCATAGTTGTAGTATAATTTTCGTCATCACTGCCTTAATAGATCCCAATTATCATCTTTTTTCTCTATACAATACTAACAACAAAAACATTATGGCATTACATGAAACCAATCATATAGAAATTGAATAATTTTACTTTAATAAAACTGACAATATATACAAATAATAGAATATGATATACTAACCACCACATATCAACATCCAGGAGTCATTTGGAAAAGAAAATTGTAAAGATCAAAATACCAAAACCTTAGAAGAAAGAGAAAGACAAATAGATGGATAAACTATTTTCTCCTATTCCAACTTTGATTTTTCTGGTGTAGAGAGAACAACATAATTTAAAAAGAATCCAACCCTATAAGCTTAGTGAAAAAACTTCATGCTTGTATAATTTATTCTGTCATAAAATTTAAGTATATCTCAAAATCAAGACATAGAATTCAAAAATCTTGAATAGTATGTGCTTTATTCGATTTAGTGACTCTGGATCAAGACAATAAAATGCAACATAAGCTTATACTAAAACAAATGATACAACACCAATAATATAATTTTTTTTGTGTTAAATTCAGATTAAGTATAACGTAATATATAAATAATGTTGTAGTAAAAGAATAAGTTAGCAACACAAAATTACCAGCCAACATTTATGATAATCATAAACAAAGAAATATGCAAACCTGTGATCAAAGAGTTCGAAATAGATGAGAAGAATCACAACATCTTCTTAACTGAGAAATTTGATAGGAATAAAAAAAAGGTAAAAAAAAGATAGAACATTAGAAAACAGAGATAACATATAGGATTATAGATTTAGATATATTACTAATTGTATTATAAGCTTAAAACTTATTTTCTTTTCTGGTTACTTAAATTCAAACTTCAGAAATGAAGCTGTGACACCAATTTTATTGCTACAGAGGTATTTTTCAAAAATATTTTTTTTCATTCATATATCAAGGGTTCTTGACAACTCCTAAAAGATTATATTTATTGTGTGTGTATATATATGGTTGAAAAATTAAGGGAGCATCTTTTCGACGGTGCGTACTATTTGCAATCTGGTGTCAACATATCTTTAGTGTCATTAAGCCTATGAAATAGTTTCTAGTACTTCTCAAAGTGGCTTCATATTAATACAAATTGGATGCAAAATTATTAAATAAAAAATACATGCTCAAATTAAATAGAAAAGAAATGGCTCAAGGATTTTGGATTTACCTGAAAAGGAAATAACGACTAAAAGCTAAAGTGAACTTGCTTCAAGGGCAGTTTTGCATTCAGATCCTTAAAAATGAGACTCCACTACATGTATGATACTCAACAAATCCTTAGTTACCTGTCAAATGAAAAATTATCAAATAATATTATTGTTCTTCACATGGAATTTGTTTACTGTCGAAATATCCATAGAGATTGTGTAGGTTATCAAAAGAAGATAATAAGTAGTGAAGTATCAAGCATTTCTTATCATCAAATAGACTTGTTAAACTATCTAAGATATTACGCATAACTTACATCCAAAATTTCATGAATCTAACGTTTTTTGTTAGAATATAATTGAAATATTACATTTTCTTGTCATCAAATATAGAAATATTTTTATAATATTTTAAAGTTGAAAATCCTGAAAAGAAGAACCAATAGCGTATTCAAGCACTTTAATTCATATCATGCTTCCTTTTAAGAAAATAATATTTCTAAAATCAAAGTGCATCTCTAAAATTCACTATTCAAGGTTTTTGCTTATCACTACCCTCATCTAAGTTTATTTCTATCTTCACCTTTATATGTGATTGCTACAAGAAATTATTAAAACTTCATAGAAAAATATATGAAAGTTACTCATATTGAAATTAAATAATGAAATTACATGTTGATGAAAAGAGACTTGTGAAAATTTTTAATGCTATATGAAGGAGAGATGCTACGATAATATCTACTTTGTTTTTTGTTAATACTGTCCAAACCCCCTCAACATGCAGCAAAATGCATCTAGAATTAAAAAGAATAAAAAAAAACATGCTTAAACATAGTATGAACATAATGTTTACCCAAGCCTGCATGAAGAATGACAAAGGAGGCATAACCAATTAGAATTATGCAACTTAGAATTCAAATAAAGAGCAGCAAGAAGAAAGTAAGAAAATGCTTATGCAAGTACACGGTAAACAACGAATTATTTCCTGAAGTATCCAATAAAATTCAAAGAGCGTGTTACAATATGGACTTTGGTAGGTATTCTTTATTCTTTGAGAAGGAAGGAGTTATAAATCAAGAAGAAGTTTGTGAGGATGTGGATGAGGATTAATCGGTAGCAGTTTTTTGGTTTTGGCTTTATCCAATATATACAAATTCAAGTTAAACCACGTCAACGACTTGGCTAAATTTTAGGACTCTAACGTGGATTATCCATGTGGCATTATCATATTTGAAAAACTGAATGTTGCAAACATTTAGGAACAACCACACAATTACTAAACTGCTGCATTTAGGAGAATATTTAGGAGAAGTTACTCCTATGTAGAAGTTGTAACTTCTTCTAGATAAGATTAATTCAAAAACTCAACAACACGATTTGGAATTTTTACAATTTTCTCAACTTAAATACTAACAACTAAATTCATTTCTCTATATAATATTTTTTTGCCCTTTTTTAATTTTTTATTTCTGACGTTTTGTTCTTTAATTTGTTAAATCTATTTACTGCTTTTAAATTTATTTTTATTTTTTCACTCACAATTATTCTTAAAATTTCAATTCAAGTTTCTAAAAAAACTAAAACAACAACACCTAACTAAAATCTAACATATTTACCTAAATTTTTCAAGTGGCTTCCTACCACTTTGACACTTGACTACTTTCCATAGGCTTACTACCCTCCTTTTAATATAATATAGATAGATATAGATAAAATACCTATTTAAATATTTTTTTCTCCATTTTATTCTTTTTGGTGCCTTTGAATTTTCTCCCCTTAACGGGATGGGACGAAGTAAATTTTTTCTCCTAATTAGGATTTATTCTTTCTTTAAAGTTGAAAGATAGCTGCAAGCTTTTGAATTTGAAAATTTTACTAACAATTATGGTTTTAGTTTTTAAAATAGTGCAGTTACTTATTGAGTTTTAATTATAAGACGAAGATTCTTTTTAATTAACGTATTTTGGCAAAGAAGTAAAATAAAGCATACACGAATTTCGGATTCAAACTGGTCCAATCACTATATGTTTTTTTCTCTTTTTATTTTTACTTTAAAACTAACAACAAAACTTAAAATGCTTAAATTTGACTATATCTATTCGAAGAATAATTTATGCAGTCCTATATTTTAGAAGTAGTAGTGGGAAGCGAGATAAACTGTTATACTAACTCAATCCGTTTGACATAATATGTATATATAACTAAAAAACTGGTTGCCTTTCTAACAATAATTCAAAAATTAACCAATTTGTCCTAAAAATTAATACATGGCTTTTTTTTTACATGACACTTGACTTATTATTAATGGCTACTACATACCTTTTAATGGCTACTATATATATAGTGGGAGATTTTTTAGAGGAGTTACTCCTATAATAGGACTTGTAACTTCTTTTATGAGGAGTTATTCCTATGATGGAAGTTGTAACTACTTCTAGATAACGCTAACTCAAACTTAACCACACGGTAAAAGTTCAAACTTAAAGTTGTCACTTGCATTTTATTGCGCGGAAGTTTCTCACCGGAAAAGAAAAGGAAAAAAACAGTTTCTCTGAACGTGGGAGTTTTTTCTTTGCATAAAAATCCATAACGTATCAAACTCTCACATATTGTTTCAGATCACATTTAAAGGTTTTCTTTTTTCTTTTTCTTTTTTTCTGAAATGGCAGTTTTATCTTTTGATGTGGAATACAAGTTTAAAATTTTAACTGTACCAATTATAACCAACAACTAATCTAACTAATACTATAACTACTGCCTTGTTTTTAATAATATAGATATAGATATTTACAACAACAACAACAACAACAACAATGTAAAGCCCCAAACTATTTTGATAATCTCATAATTTAAGAGGCTATGAATATGAGAAAAATAAAATTTTCATCTCTGAATATGGTTTGAGATTTTTAGAACTTGTATTGATTCTAGACTGGAGTAATGGCTTGGACTGATAGTTAATAATTTTAGTAGTTTACGAAATATAGGATGTCATTTGTTAAGTATTATAAGTTAACGGGCAACAAATGCTTTGTACACACAAATTAAGATCAAGATAATAAATATTATCTTGGTCATTATGGAACAAAGAGTTAAGCTCCTTGGTTAGATTATTAATATTTTGTCCCTAAAGTTAGTGCTATAAGAAGTTGGAATGGCTAATTGTTAAAGTGTGCTTGCACTATGAACGTGAACGTAAGTGCAAATCCCTAAATCTCACTACTAGAAAAATGTGTTCTTCGGACGAACGATAGGAAACGTTGTTTACGGACGGGCTATGCGACAGCATAGTCCGTCCGTATATTGCTCGACGCTAGGTCGCATAGCCCGTCCGTATATTGCTCGACGCTAGCAACCTAGCAACGGGCAGCCGTCCGAGAGGTGCGACGGCTAGCCCTCCCAACGCGTTGAAATCTGAAATATATTTTTTCGATTAGGGAGGGCCGGCCGTCCCTGTGTGTGTTACTTTTTTTGTCCTAGCCGTCCCAAACTATAAAACTGAATTTTTTTGGTTTGCCGTCCCTATGTTGACATTTTTTATTTTCTAGAGACGGCTAGCCGTCGCTGGTTTTGTTAAACCTGCACAATAAATTGTCTAAAAATAGATACATGCCTGCCAAAAATAATACATATTCATATATACACAGCTGTCCAAACAACTTATTAAACTAAAATACACAAACAAAAAACGGGATAACAATAAACCTTAACAAACTAAACATAAAGGACTAACAATAAATATTAACAAACCAAACATAAAGTCTCACAACGGATCATAAACGAGGACGGGATAAAAACCACAAGTCTAAACTACAAGTCTAAACCATAAAATTTTAAACTACAAGTCTCACAACAAGGACGGGATAAAAACCAAGTTTAGGACATAAAGTTTTAACAAATCAACCATTTACTCGACTCCATCCGAGTCATTACCATCACCCATTTCCGACATGTACTTTCCCATAAAATTTTCCAACTTTTTGATTTTCGATGTGTTTACAGCTTCTGCTTCCCTTAGCCTTTCTAACTCTGCAAGCACTTCTGCATTTTGATCCTAGGAAGAAGAAGAGGAGCAAGCAGTAGAGATGCCTACGCGGGATGGTTTCTTGTATTGGTTAGGTCCGAATCCGTAGGCTCTTCCTTTGTTGTAGCCACCACTCGCTTGAACAAATAATGATGCAACTTCTTCTTGAGTGGGATGGCTTGATCCAGTATCAGATCCTTGACTTTGAACCCATTGCTCCTGTACAGCTCTAAATTTTTTTATGAAATAAATAAAATTTAGGAAAAGTATACTTTCTTCATTTTTAATATAAATGGAGGATTTAAAATAGTAACTTACCATGGTTTCCTCTGCACGTTTCTCCACAAAGCCTACGGCATTACCATCCTCGTCATATAATACATGAAACTTCTCAAAGAAGTCAATATCGGACATAGGTCCTCCATTTGCTTGCTCCTACAATCTTATAAACGTTAGCACATACATTAATTATATTCAAGAAAATCTTAATTAACAACTTACAATTCTATGCCTATGCGTCGCCAAGCTAACCAAACCGTCAGTGTGTAAAGAGCCACCCCTCTCGGATTCCCGGGCAGCCTTTGCTTGCTCTTGTATAGCCTTAAACTCATCAGATTCCCAATATTCCAGCAGTTTGATCCAAGCTTCTTCATAGACCAACTCTGGTCGTTTCCCAGTTAATCTTGCATTATGAAATTGGCCACTAAGTCGGGTTGCCGCTCTTCGCTCAAAACACTGAAGTATCTGGGACTCAGGATACGCGTTACTCCAGTAACCTTAGTCTGCAATGTTTAATATTATGTTAGAAAACTATATATGATAGGAAAAATTAAAATAAAAAAAAAAATAGCAGAAATAGCTTGTATACCTTAAATATATCAAACATCCTTGCTCTGACCTCTACTGGGATTTTTCCAAAACTACTCCAAGCTTCAAGAAAATGTGGACGCACAGCTTCTATAACAAGAGGCGTAGCCTCATCTGATTGTACAAGACTGCATAAAATGTAGCATCAAAAAGGATATATATTCAATTTTTAATACTTTAATGTCCTTAATTGGAAACTTACCAATGGCGTTCGTCAGGCATAACAATTAACCTACCACGATCATTGTAAGACCCCGGCTGGCCAGGAGCACCTGGTACCTTTATACTCTTCTTCTCCTTCTTTTCTTTTTCTTTACTAGTAGAGGCAGCTGCAGAAGAAGGGGTGGGCAACTCTGAGTTAAGCAAACCATGTGATCCCAGATTAGACAATGTCTGGGAATCTGATATAACTGGGGAAGGAACATTGTGCGGACGGATAGTCGGAGTAGGAGCAAACACCATATCAGGAGCAGACTGGTAGGATAGGCATGGTACACGAACATAACCATATGGCTATCCGGGTGCAGGCACAGAATGACAAAGCAAGCTGAGTGGACGCATAGCATGAGATGATGGGCTTGGGACACGAGGAGACTGATCAAACACTGGGGCAGAGGGCGGCCCTTCAAAAAATGCAACTCCATATGTCATATCTAGCCTAGACATTAACTGTTCAGTCGGAATCAACTCAGGATTAGTCGAGGATCCATCACCGAGAGAGGAGGAAATCTTTCTTAGACCATGAACCAACCTGCCTCGACCCTTGTTACTTGTAGAAGACATCCATATAATGAAAACATTCAATGAATAATTTAATATGAATGTTAAATTAAAATATATAATATAAATTAATCAAGTGTGAATATTAAATCAACTAAATAATGGGGATTTAAACACATAAAATAATTTAAACACTAAAAATAATGGGGATTTACTATATTTTCTAAACTCCGAAAATTATTTACTATATTTTCTAGAAATCCATCATACAAATACATCAACCTAAAATACTATATTCTGTAAACACATAAAATAATTTAAATACTAAAAATAATGGGGATTTACTATATTCTCTAAACTCCAAAAATTGTTTACTATATTCTCTAAACACTAAAATCATACAAATACATCAACCTAAAATACTACATTCTCTAAACACATAAAATAATTTAAACAGTAAAAATACTGGGGATTTACTATATTCTCTAAACACTAAAATTCTTTACTATATTCTCTAAACACTAAAAAAATTTAAACTAATTAATGAGGATTCCACAAATAAACATGAGAAAATAACAAAAAAAAAATTGAAAAACGCCAATAAAATACCTCCTTTGAAACTGAAATTAACCTTGGAGCCGCTACCTTGATCTGTTCCAACTGAAATTTTAAAAAAAAAAAATATTAGCAACCCATTTGGAACCTAAACCCGAAAAAGGGAAAAAATATATAACAAACTTACATATTTGAATGGGGTTGACGGATTTCAAATGAGAAATGAAAAAAATGGGAAAATGGAGAAATGGAGATTTTAGAGTGGAGGAGTAGAAGGTTTGCGTTTTTGGGGAAGAAGAGGAAATGGGGAAATGGGAAAGAAGAGATGTTTGCGTTATTGCTAGATCCGTTTAGTTGAAAAATAGACATTGTAGCGACGGCACGCCGTCTCTAGGCATGTAATTTTTTTATTTTACGGAAACATATACGGAGGGCTAGTCGTCTCTAAGAAAATAGAGACGGAAACAGAAGTTATACGGACGGCTAGCAGTCTCTACTCAAGTACGGACGGCTAGCCGTCTCTACCCTCCCATCACTAAAATGTGTTTTTCTAGTAGTGCCTACGTCTTTAACTAGACACCTATCACTCTTGGACTTCACAAAACAAATAGTCTCCATCATCAATTAGAAAAGCTGAAAACGCTATATCATTTTAGAGCCGAGTTTGAAGAATTAATTAGGAGATTTAAAGTTTATGATCCCAAGGATCAGGAACATCAAGCAGCTAGTAATTTTCCTCCAAGGTATTTATGTGATCCCATGGCTATTTTATTAATAGTTGAGATATTAATAGAATTTTTAAATTTGGATCCTAAGGATAAATTACAACCCTAAAGTTTGATACAATAGCGTTATTATGTTTAATTAAGAGGATTAAATGTGTGTTATATTCTTTTGGAGAAAAAGTATTCAATTGAAATATTTACTATTTAAAGCATCGTAGGTGTTTATAGATTATGATTCTTCTTAATTCGTTATGCTGATCATGGAGTACTTGTAAATAAGGCGACTTGCATAGAAACTAGAATTTGGATGAAAGTTAGGAGTTCAGGTATTAGTGATAATATAATTTTGTTGAATGCACATTTTAAATCGGCTAACTGAAGCTAAGTTCTATTTAGTTGTCTTATCTTTTGTATTAGAAATAATAGATACTATAAGTGGGGAAGAAATCATCATTATCTAGTGGCTAGGAGAATCTCCTAAATGCTTCTATAGTAACTATAATACACCTAGAATGGCCATAGAACGTTGCACCAAATTCATCTAGTACATTATTTAGAATCATCTCCATTGCAAAACCTTTATATGAAGGTAAAAATAAAATTGAAGACCAAGGGTCTAATTCGATAATGGGAAAAAGGAATCGAACTAGTATTGACGATTTGAGTCCTATTATTATAGATTGTGATTGGTTGGATGCTGAGAAGGCTAATTTGAGCTAAAACGCTGAGGTAAGTTGAGACAGCCTTTCTAATTGGTACTGAACAGATATTATAGTGTTAATATAACTTCGAATAAATTATTTATGATTCATCCAATTTAGTAGTATATGATTTGCTTGATTTTTGTTTGGCTTTTGTGAACATGTGACATATTCTTATGATGTTACTAATAGCAGTACAGTATTCAGACTCAGTTAGTATTGTGATCACATTACATATTGGGGAGATAGGCCAACACTCCCCCATGCGTGTTGCCAGACCTCACGTACGTAGGACCACAATTTGTTTTGGGAGATTGGCCGACACTTCCACATATGTGACAGTAGTTGCACGTATGCAGGGCCATTACTTGTTGGGGAGAGAGACCGACACTCCCCCGTGCGCGTTGCCAGATCTCACGTACGCAGGGTCACAGTGTGAAATCATGTTTCTTTTCAGTAAAGTTTTTTTTTTTTAATAGCTCAGTTAAGTTTTGTATCAGTTAATAGTTTTACTGCTTAACTTTCAGTAGTATGAATTCTCAGACCACAGATTAATTACATATTTATGAGAATGCGTTTCTTTCTTAATATGTTATATCCTAGTAAGTCTTGTTCGGCCTTTTAGACGGGAGTCTATGAGATTTACTGGGTATCCTGGAGGTACTTAGCCCGTGAGGGCCTACTTAATTTTATGTGGCATGTGCTGAGATAGTAGGTGACGAACTTCAGGGCTAGAGTCAAACTCGTTCAACGTCCAGTTGGTGAGCTCCGTTTTCTTTCCAGCGGCAGCCAGTTTTCAGACAAATATATTATTCGGTCCCGGGGAATGCTCCATAGACTCATGTCTCTTTCATTCAGTCTATTTTTTTAGAGGCTCATGACTTAGCTAGTGGGTTTTTCCAGATTTTTGCGTTGACCAGATTTAGTAATGTCAGTGATATTTTTTACCTTTGGACCAGTTTATTAAATTAAAGGCTATTTTGCAATATAATTACTATACATCTACTCTATTTGAAATATGTTAAATGAATATTTAAACAGTTAATTCAGGATTCACTCAACAGGTAATGTAGGTTGAGTGCCAGTCACGCCTCTCTTAATTTGGGGGCGTGATGAATAACAACAATAGCAGAAGTTAATTTCAAAAGTAGTAGGAAGTAATATTGAATATGAAAGAAGTGAATTAATACTATTTGATTAAAACGTTAGTTTTACTTGCAAAAAAAATGTCAATACAAATAGTAAGTTATAAATAATAATAATAGTACGGAGCACTACAATGATGAAAAAACAAGTTAGTGATAAACACAGTAGTACGAAAATTTTCTTTCCGATAGTTTATGTTATAATACTACTAATACTAGATATAAAAAAAATAAGAAAAATGTCAAAATAGTAGTATTTAACGATGAAAAGGCATAGTATATACTTAAATATTCATACTACTAGTACTAGTAATAGCTAAAAGGAAAGCAAATAAGCGTAATAATTTATAGTTAGTACTCCAACACTAATATGATAATGATAACGCTCATAAAAATACTAACTAAACCAACGAAAAAATAATGATGATTAAAAAATCATAAATGGTAGTAGTAGTACTTAACAATGAAAAAAGGTGTGTAATGCTACCATATGTGAAAACAATAGTACTAATATAAGTAACAAGTATAGTAGTAATTAATAGATCATGTTTATAATAATTATATTAATAAATTCTCAAATTAATAATAAAATATTTAATCTGAAGTAGATGTTTGTCAGTCCCCGAAAATGGTGCCAAAAACTTTGACGAGGCCAATATATGTAGGATTTTCCTGCTCGTGCTTTGTCAAATTATAATATAGTTTAAGATATCATCCCACAGAGATTGGAACCACCTAGACTACAGATTTATATTGTCTTTGTTACTATTTGATAGAATCAAGTTGATGAAAGGAGAGTTGATTATAAGTTCTAAAAACAGAAACTAAAAACAATAAATATTTTTGGGTTTTCCAAATAAAATATAGAGGTTGGGATATTTTGAATCTGAAAGATAAAAGTATAATAGAATCCAAACTTTATTATTTATTTCTCTGTTTCAAGAAATGATCGCTTATTTCTAATTTAACCAAATCACATTAAAGGAACTCATTCATAGCACCACTTTCACTTATACGGCTGAATTGCACAAATATGACACGGTAAGCAATGGTTTGCATCTTTGCCCTCAATAACAGTGGTTTAGCAAAACTACCCTCCATTAGTTTAATGAAACTTATTCCAGACAAAAATAACCCTCACAACTAATAAAAAGACCCACAGTATCCTCCCCTTCATTTTCTCCATTCAAACAATCTCTAAACCCTAAAAACCTACAACTTTTACAGACTCCTCCATTGAAACGAAGATTCAAGGTTAGATTCCTTCAAATTCCTACTCAGTTTTACTAAATGTTGCATTAAATTCTACATAATTTCATTTAACTTCTATTAAATTTTGTTTAAAATTCTGTATAACTACATATTACATGAACGAGTTATGAATTTTGTTCATAATGATCCAAAAAAATTTTCGTATGGACAGCAGATGACGTTAGATCGATATTCAAGTAGTGAAACATGAACTGCGAGTTGCCCATTGCTCTAACGAATGAGCAACTTACAGAGAAAGTCTCTATATGTCTTCGATATTGCCGAGCGTTTAAGCTCTGGTGCAATGCACAACTTGCAGAGAGAGTCTCTGCAAGTCTTACTAATAGCCAAGACATTAAGTTTTGCTGCAATGGGCATCTCTACAAGTTATGGCAATAGCCGATACTTTAAGCTCTGGTGCAATGAGCAACTTGTAGAGAAAGTCTCTGCAAGTCTTAGCAATAACCAAAAATTTAAACTCTGTGCAATGGGCAACTTGGAGAGAAAGTTTTTGCAAGTCTTGGCAATAGCTAAGACTTTAAGCTTTGGTGCAATGGGCAACTTGTGGAGAAAGTCTCTGCCAGTTTTTGCAAAGCCAAGATTTTAAGCTCTAGTGCAATGGGCATTTTACAGAGAAAGTCTCTAGAAGTCTTGGTTATTGCCAAGAATTTAAACACTGGTGCAAGTCTTACAAATAGCCATGACTTTAAGCTTTACTGCAATGGGCAACTTGCGGAGACAGTCCCTACAAGTCTTGGCAATAGCCAATACTTGAAGCTCTGGTACAATAGACAACTTGTAAAGAAAGTATCTACAAGTCTTGGCAATAGCCAAGACTTTAAGCTCTGTGCAACGGACAACTTGCAAAAAAAGTCTTTAGAAAACTTGGCTAAGCTCTGTGCAATGGGATATTTGTAGAGAAAGTCTCTGCAAGTCTTTGCAATAGCCAATACTTTAAGATCTGGTCCAACAACAAAGGCAAAATTTTACGCAACATTCCTTTCCTATATACCAAGATCCTGCTTTCTTGGTGATCTATCAATTAAAATTTGAGCATATCATTTGTTTTCATTATGTGCAGAGCAAAAGCCTCTTTCGATTAGCTTTTACTAAATCAATAAACTTTTTTTGAGTCAATTCCTCCGTGAGAATTAGAACTGAAGAAATAAGATAAAGATTATGGTTAATCTGGGTGTATTAAGATGGCCAAGAAAGAATCTCAACACGAAAAAATAATAAAATCTGGACATCTATTATAACTTTATATCAAGGTTCATCTAATATCCCAACTAAATAAAATTACTCCATTATGAAGTAAGAAAAGCTAAAAAGAAAAATTAAAAAACTTATATTTAAAAGACAATGAATAATTTTACTACTAGAAAAAAAGACCAAAAAAAAAAAAAGAAATAAAGAGTAAGAAGCTACTCTACACTAATTCTACTTTATGATTCCTCATATGAGAGATTACACCTCTATTTATAGACTTCAAAGATTGTAATGCCATGAGAACAAGATGTATCATAAGTTGCACACATTATGGCGAAGATATAAAGCTAGGAAGATGTGTCATAGAATTCTTCCATCTTGGCGAAGATGTGAAGCTTGAAGACGTGTCACGGGATTCTTGCATCATGGCGAAGATGTGAAGCTTGGAAGAGGTGTCATGAAATCTTGCATTATGATATTATGGTGTGGATACGTATAAAAACCTTCTCTTCCTCTAGCTTATTTCGCTTTCTAAGTATTCTTTTCGCTGCAAGATTTGTTAGAAAATATAGGAGAATTGAATATGTTTATTCATGATCTTATTTAAATTATTTATTTTTATATACTAAAATACATGAATAATTTATATTCATCATGTCACATGTACCCGAGACCTATCTCCGGGTGCGGGACTTGCATTGACTGTTGAGAAGTACATATCAAGCTCTTAACTGGAGTACAACACTCCTACTTCCAATGCAATACCCAAACGAGTCATAACACATGGTATGTAATCGAAACCCGAAGCTAAGGCGCATGAAGTACGCCTATTTGTAGCTACTTATGTAAGAAACACGTGGTAGAACATCCATAAGGCCAAAGGCCGTCAAAGGAATGTATACTATTACTTACCTCAAGTCCGAGGCCAATACAACTACTGAACGATCGTCTTTCCTTGATGGAGCCTCTCAGAACTATCCCTTTCTGAACTAAAGAAGTTCAATCATACACATAAGTGCCCATAGAAAGGATACCCAACTATTTTATGGAGAATAGGAAAAAATTACTAAATTACCCCTAGGCCTAGCTTAGCCAAATGCCGAAAACGATACATTTCTCAACTCCTCACAGTCCCACGATTCCAATTATACCATTAGACAACCTAATTGAGTTCAATTTCGTTCAAGTCCCTAATTTAGTTAATCTAAGGTTCTAACTCAACTTTGCCCAAATTAAATTCATAGAAGTCTTATCCCAAATCCTTGAATTAACACAATTGAAAAGTATAGGAACATTACTTGAACAATTAGGATGATTTGTTACCTTTGAATCGCCCTAAACCGACCACCAAATTATGGAATTTGATTAAAAATGGAATCAGCCTACACATGGGTCCTTTTATACCCCTAAGCAGTGCTTTTTCCCGTGCACTATTGCGATCGTGACAGGTGTAGCGCAATTGCATCTGTCTTAGCGCTTTCGCGCAGAAGAAAGAAAATCACGCAGCGGTATCACGCAAGCTCTGGCCATCGCGCAAAGCATTTCCCAGAATACCTGACAAAATCATCTGGTGCTGCAATTTGGGTCCGAATAGGACCCTGCCAAGCTTGGAATCACTACAAACTTTGCATGCAAATTATACAACACATATAGGATCTATTTGTGAATACGGATCTTGAATCGGATCCCCAAAACACAAGGTGAGGTTCAATAGAGGGAGGATAAGTTTCAAACTATCGGGACCTTTGCAAAAACTAGTCAAACAACATAGGACATCACTTCCAAAAGTTTAAACAGGTCACAAATGACTATACAAATCTAAGGGAGCTTTCGAATTTCAAATCGAAGCTCATTAACTCTAGTCGTGTCCGAAAACCTCAATTTGGCTTTATACTAGAAACTAATCGTCTTTTAAGACCTACCAAACGAGTTCTGATTCAGATCAAACGTTACAGACATGTCCTAATAGACCTTACGAAATTTTTAAGATTGTTGGCTCGCCAATCAGAGTCCTAACTCCCAATATGACTAGCCAAAGTTGTTTCAAGTTTTATGCTGGAATATTATACATATGGATCGGATTGCACGCTGCAATAGTACATTATATAGATCTGATTGCATGCCGCAACAGTATATTATCAAAGACGGGTTTCACGCTGGAACAGTATATTGTATAGATTGAATTGCACGTTACAATAATGTATAAGATACCTTAGCATAGAAATGACATATTGCATTCATATATGATTTCATGGCTTTATTTCTACCTATCTTTATTGGTGGCTGGTTGTCCCTAATTACCGAGTCCTTTTTAGTAGTGTGTATTTTTCTTTGTTGCATTTATCTATTTCTGGTAGATTTTGCACTGGATATAAGCGAGGATCATTTGCTTTTGAAGTTGCGTATCTTTGGATCTAGTGGTGAGCCCACCCTCTTGTCCTGATGGCCTTCTTTCTTTTATAGATATTTATGGTGCAAGCTTAATCGGAGAAGAAAAAGCTTAGCAACTGAAGAAACAGCGGAAATCAAGAAAATAAAGATAGAAGCAAGACGAATCTTAACTTCGTTGGAATGAATCCGAGGAACTAGTCTCGGTTCGAACAACGGAAAGAAAAAGATGCACTTAGTACTAAGCAACAATCCTCAAGAAGAACTCATGCTTCTTGCAAATTGAATGACCAAAGAGGAAGTTGTTCAAACGGGTACACCGAATGACCCGAGTTGTTATAAATCTCACGTCGAGGTTCGGCTCTCACCGGAGTCTCAATAGAAACAACTATAACAAATATTCATCAAAGACTAACTATCAAATGAACTAAGCTAAGGGGTTTATATAGATAGCCCCAACGGTACTTAAGTAAATACGGTCACAAGAGACCAATAAGACAAGGCCACGCAGGGCCGAAGTGATTCATGTTCTCGGTTCTCTTGACTTCGGTACTCGGTTGCTCAGCTCGGCACATCTGACATCGGATGCTCACTTCCCTCGGGCACAATTGTAGCCCTTCAGACAATCAGTGCTCGGCGTCAAGGTTGAGTGTTTGGTCACTTCCTTATTCGGGCTCGAGCTTACAGATATAGCCTTCGTATCTTGTGCTCGGCCACTCAGCATCCGAACAAGCGCTTCCTCCCGACCACGCCAGCTGAATGTGCACATCGTGCAAGAGCTTGGCTTGGCTTCTGACATGACCCAGAATCTGGTTAGGCTGTGCGGGCACCCGACATCCTTCCCTAGACCCGTCGGGCGAACCCTTATCAATTAAATTAGGAAAATAAATATAATTCAATTTATAAATAATAACAAGACTTAGAAAAAATACAAACATAATGATATCTCGAAGCTGTAAAAAAGAAATTACAGCTGACTACCCACATACTAGGTTTAGGGCTATCCAGACTAGACATCTAAGAGTACAAAAGAAGACAGATACCTCCTGAAGGGAGCAGAATGCAACTGAAATAATAACCAATAAATTGGTGGCCATCCGGAATAAAAGCTGGCCCACCCTGACAGCTGAAGTCGTATTCGCTCCTTCACAACGTGGCGAACTCAATCCTGGAGCGAACCTGCCGAAACGAAATAGATAGACAAGAAACAAACAACAAACAAGGGTGAGTCAAAAGGACTCAATAAGTGGGGCAGACTAGCCACCTCAAAGAATAGGATAGCTAGCCAGGGAGAAGAAACAAATAAACCAAATTCCTTTTATTTAAATTATAATCAGGTAGAGCTAGATAACAACCGGAAACACGTAAGAAACTTCTAAACTCAACCAAGGGTGCGTGCCAGAACGTATCAACAAATAAGCAATGCACGTATAAGCAAAACAGTAGTCATGTACCGCAAGTCTACACAATGGTATGAATTGAGATGAAATGAAATGAAGTGAGATGAAATGAAATGAAATGAAATGAAATGAAATATGATGCAAAGGGTCACATGTGCCAAATGAATGGAGCGGAATCCTCCTGCTCCGAGGGCGGAATCCTCCTACCCTCAATATGATGCAATGCATAACCAGAAAAATGTAATACATAAGAATACGGTATGATGCAATAATAACCCTTCACCGGCGCGGGACTCTCATCGACAGCTGGGAAGTATATATCAACTCACAGCCATGGTACAATGCTCAGATCCTCAATGCAATACCAAAAATAGGACATAACATATAATATACAATGTAAATCCAAAGCTAAGGCGTAATGAGTACGCCTATCGGCAGCTACACACGTAAGGAATACGTGGTAGAGAATTCACGAGGCCAGGTGCCTCCAAAGAAATGGATATAAACACTTACCTCTTCCAAAAGTTAGTACGGCTAATCAACAACCGCTTTATCCTTTGGTTTCCTTGCCAAACGATCCCACTCTGAATATTTCGGGGTAAAAATTCTACTATTTTCCGGCTCTTTTATCATTTTCTGGCATTTTATTCTTCCTCCCCGTCATTTCGTTTTCTCTCTGTTTCATATTGTTTCTGAAGTTTTTTTGCTTTCTTCGTTCCTAATCATTGATAAGCTCAAGTGCCCACCGCCTAACTATTTTACTTGTCTTTCCTTTTTGTCTTTTTTCCTTTTTTATTTTGTTTCTTTTTTTTTTTAGTTTATTTTCTTTTTTCGACGAAAATTAAAATGGTACCCTATGATATTCGAAATAATTCTAACTTTTGCATACCAATTATACAAAATATATGTAACATACTCGCTAAGGCGGATCTCAAATCGGATTCCCGAAACTCAATATGCAAATTAAATGGAAAAAGATCAAATTATTTAACTTTCGGCATTTTAGTGGAAACTAGCCGAACAACATCGAAATTCACTTTCGAAAGTTCAAATAAGTCACAAATAATCATACGAACCTAACGGCGCTTTCGAATTTCGAATCGGAGCTCATTCGCCAAAACCGAGCTCGAAAATCTCTTTTTAATATTTATCGATAATAAAAACTGAAACCTTCTTCCGATACCTACCAAACGAGGTCTGATTTAGCTCAGATTTTACAGACATGTCAATGGATATTATAAATATTATAAAATTATCGGCACGCCAATCGGAATCCTAACTTTCGAAACGACTAACCGAGGTCGTTTCAGCTTCGTGTCACTGGCCTCGATGGGTTGAATATCTGATCAGCACGGATTCGGGCTGCATCAATTAATGTTAATTATTGTGTTTCCTTTTATTCGGAGATGTATAAACTTCATTTGACTCCTTATATGTTCATGATTCATAGGAGTATTTAGAACATGGTATTAAATATCTTAAGTTCTATGTTTAACCTATTTATAATAATATTGTTCTGATCTTATTCATATTTCTGATTATTTCATATGTAAGTTATGTGTAAATCAAGATGGATTTTCCAATGGGTTGAGTCTTGGTGCCTCTACAACATATAGAATTTTGGATCGTGACAATTAAATTGACAATCGCTGATCAATTTAGATAAATATTCATCTCCAATGAACTCCAAAAGTTTCATGCTTGGCCTTAGTGATTTGTTATAATCATTAAATAGTTGTTCTACATCTACTAAAGTCTTAGAAAAAAATGGTCCGGGGGGGGGGGGGGGGGGAGCGGAAGTCTCAACAAAGGGGGCCCAACAACGCTAGGGATGGCCGGCCTATATGTGGAAGTTGAAGAGCAGGTGGCCGCCTAATCAAGGGACGGCCCGCCTCTATCTGGAAAGATGAAGAACACGCGTCCGCCCTACATGAAGAGGCGCCCCACCTTGATCTGCAAGACTGAAATGAAGTCAGCCAACATCACAAAAGGTGACTGCCCATGTCATTAGGCGGCCGCCCCACCCCAAAATGAATGTCTTGACACGACCCAAATTTTTGGCTAGGCCGTGCGAGCACCCAACATCCTCCTCTAGACCCGCCGGGTGAACCCTTTCAACTGAATTAATGAAACAGGCACAAAGCTAGTTAAGATAAACATATAATACTCAAGAGACATACATTACATAAATATAGAAATATTTTTCAGAAAGAGGTACAACTGCCTACCCAATACACTTAGGTTTAGTACTATCCAGACAGACATCTAAGAATGCAAACAAAGTATATACATCTCCCAAAGGGAGCAAAATATAACTATGATAATTGACATAAAACAGGTGGCCATTCTAAACAAAAGTTGGCTCACCCTGATAGTTGAAGTCATCTTCGCTCCTCAATCACGAGGTGAAGTCAATCCCGGAGAAAACCTGACGAAATAAAATAAATAGAGAAGAAACAAACAGAGAGTGAGTCGAAAGAACTCTGTATGTGGGGGCTGGCTAGTTACCTCGAAGAAACATATAAGCTAGCCAGGGAAAAGAGAAGCAGATGAGCTAAATTCATCATATTTCAACTATAAAGATAGCAGAGCCAGATAATATTTGGAACACATAAGCAACCAGACACTTATAAACACCCGGGAATACATAAACAACCAGAATGCATCATATACCAAAACATAGATCAAACAGGCACTCTATGCTTAGGTAATTATACCACGCCAGGGAAGAAAAAAGATAAAAACAAGTATCTAGCAATAACCAGAGGGTCTAATCTTACATTTCTTAACAAACTAACTTGGAGTCATATATAGAACCGACTATTACCACAACCACCAGTACACGACCACCTTCTTTTAAACGACACACCAAAAAAGCTATAAATCAAGCACATAAGCCGTACATGGGACAATGTCCAATACAAACACATATACCTACTCTCTCAGCTAACAAACCAATTCAATTAACTATGATGTTGAAGCGAACAAACCGATCCTAGATTCTCATTGTACTGTGGCTTTGCAGCCCGTTCCTTGATAACTATTATACTGTGGCATACAGCTTGATCCGTATAATCATAGTCATGCGGCGTGCAATCTGATCCCAAATTAACTATGACTACTGTGGCGCACAAAAGCGATCTCTCAAGTCATAGTGTCGTGGCGTACGATCCACCTGTTATATCACAATAATCAATTCAGTAACCAAAACGTAAGTCAACACACAGGCATATATAATAAATAGCGTTCAGTATCAATGTCATAGCCAATAAAATCACTAACTATCCTCCAAGATGGACACATGCGCATATCAACAAATAATCCGTTAGTAGACATTTACTAACTCTTTGGGACCCTCTCAACAAGAACTACCTGATATTCAAAGCTCAACGGTTAATATCCTCAACTTATAAAAGTGGTTCTAACCCCCAGAAGGTCGCTACAATAACTATAGAACTCATGCCATCACATGATACCTTCGATTAAGGCCTAACAATTCATATAACCTTTATATCCTAGTCTTGGCTCTACCTCGAGCCTAACTCAGTATATAAAACATAAGGCAATCAAAATTCAATTGCACGTAACAAGTTCACAAATTGGAATTCGAAGCTCCCATTTACACAATATTACCAAATTACAACTTAACAACATAACATGAAAATTATAAACAAAGTCTTGGCGTAGTAAGTACGCCTTTCGGCAGCTACGCACGTGAAGAATACGTGAGAGGACATCCATAAAGGCCAAAGGTCGTCAAAGAAAGGATGTAGCCACTTAGCTTTTAGTCTTGGGTCGAATCAACTATCGAACAAACTCCTTTCCTTCCCGACATCTCTTGGAACCAATTTTCTCTAAGCTAAAGAAGAGAAATTGCATGTATGAGCACGCACAAATTGAATATTTACCTATTAGCTGTTGATGGAAGAAAATTATGAAAATGCCCTTGGGCTGAGCTTAGCCGAACACCCGTAAACTTTGTATTTCCGAACTCCGTATACTGTCATGAGTCAGATTATATTATTAGGTTGCATACTTGAGTTCAACTTATATGAATTTCGCAATATGATAAGTCTATGGTTAAAAACCCAACTTTCCTAAGATAAACCCACATGAATTCATGATCAAAATTAATGAATTAATAGAATGGAAGGTATTGGGATGATTACATGATGTTGTATGTTGATTTGGTACTAAGAATTCACCTTAGAACTGATCGGAATAGATGAAATGGTAAGAGAAATAGAAATAGAAATAGCCGACTTGGGTCT
This sequence comes from Petunia secreta, assembly GCA_029990175.1. Classification (NCBI taxonomy): domain Eukaryota; kingdom Viridiplantae; phylum Streptophyta; class Magnoliopsida; order Solanales; family Solanaceae; genus Petunia; species Petunia secreta. Next base: position 44,236,080 of record JARKIP010000022.1, on the reverse strand, counting down.
TTTTATACCCCTGAGACAGTGCGTTCATGCAATCTAAGGCGCCAACGTGCTACCCCTTCTTCGCCCTCGTGCTACTAGGAGCGCGGTCGTGCTTTAGGGCAGCAGAAAACACCGCTCATGCGCCACCGCGCGCGCGATCGCACAAGCTGCTCCAGAAGGTGAAGAATTCTGCACCAGCACCTACTGGTGTTGTAATTCAAGTTCGAATGACCTCAAATTTTATATATAAATCATACAATAGCTATGTGACATGCTCGCAAAGATGGATCCCAAATTGGATATCTGAAACTCAAGATGTGGATCTCACGAGAAGAGGTCAATTTCTTGACTTTTGGATCTTTAGTGAAAAACTATATGAAAGACATCGAACTTTATTTTCGGAAGTTCCCACAAGTTAAAAATGACATACGAACCTAATGCAACCTTCGAATTTCGAATCGGGGCTCATTTAGTCAAATCGAGCTCGTAAAACTCTTTTAACCGTTACCGACAACTGTAATGGAACTGTTTCTTGAAAACCTACCAAACGAGATCCGAATCAGCTTAAATTTTACAGACAGATCCTAATGGAACTTACTGACCGAGATCGTTTCAAGTCTTGTCATTAATATTTGTACCTAGTATAAATAGAAAAGGCATAAGGTGTTATTAAGATTCTATTCACAACATAGTATATTCCTCTTTGGGTAAGACTTGGAGGAAAAGTAACAAGATTCTTTCACTTTTATAAGCATATAACACTTATTTTTCATCAATCAATGACAAGTTTCTCATCTTAATCACATTCCATTACATGTCTTTGATTCAAACCCCTAGTATGAGTAGCTAAACACATAACTAGGGGTGTGAATATGCTATAGTGGTTAAAACTCAATGGGTGATTCTTAGATTCACTAATTACATCATGAGTTTGATTATCTAGCTTCTATCACCTTAACTTCGTAACTTTAGTGATCATGACACTAGGGTTACATGCCTATTCAACTAGTTAAAGACTCTGGTGAGATTAACCAGTTTAGGATAATAGAGATAGAAAGGATTTGGGTCTTGTTGGCTAAAACTTAGCCTGACTCATCTAAAAGAGGTTACACTTAGGAGATGTCCTCTTTTCTTGGGTCAATGAGTTAGTACTTTATGCGCCAAGCTATGGCTTTGGCGAGTATAGTGAGGTAAAACCTTCTTAGGCCTGACAAATTCTAGGGGTTATCTTAGATTGACTCGACCATACTCACACCCTTGATAATTAAGTGAAACTACTTTACCCATTTGATGAACACCACTATAGTTGTTTACTCCCATAGGTTTCCTTTTATTAAATTAAAACACTTCGTTTAGTTTATTTGTTAACTTAGCTTTTACAATAGTTATTACTTCAAAATAATCTCTATTTTCTAGGACAAATGACTAATTACACTTGATTGGCTATTTATAAACTCTCACATGAAAGTTGCTAGTTCTATGTGATACGACTTAGTATACTTACCATTTTATTTGCATCCGACCGGTTAACCTACAGGGTATACTCTTAGCCATGATCAACTATGCATAGTCGTAGAGCTAATACTTTTAGGGATTGTATTGACTGCTGCAATCTTATAGACTTAGGGTTTAAAGGACCAAAATATACATGGTCCAACCACTGTAAGAAAAATATGAGTATTATCCTTGAATAACTAGATAGATGTTTACCAAATAACACTTGGATAAAGTATTACCCAAACGTATCTATAACCCATATTCCTAAGATTTACAGTGATCATAACCCTATTTTAGTGATTCTCGACGACCATGTTTCCAAGGCTCATAAAAAATTAGTTAGGCTTGAATTTTTTTTGTGTGACCACCTGGATTTCAAGAATGTCATTGGGCAAAGCTGGAGAATAAAAATTTGTCTGAGGCTATTTCTCAATTTCAACAGGATGTTACAATTTGGGCTAAGGATCAAATTGGGGACATTTTTAGATAGAAGAAAGAATCCTTGCATGCATCAAGGGTGTTCAGGAATCCCCTAGTTTTCATGTCATTCTGATTCTTCAAAACCTTAAAAGTCAACTTAATAATGAATATACACAGTTCTCAAAAATAAGGATTATTGAAAAATTAGATCATGTATCAATTGGCTTAATGAGAGGGATGCCAATATTAGATTTTTCTATGTCTCTACTATAAATAGAAGAAAAATGAATAGAATTACATTTTTCAAAAATGATAGCGCAGATAGGATCATAATCATAATGACTTGCTAGATTACACTATTTAGTATTTTAAGCAAGTCTTCACAAGTGAACACTTATTCACTAATAAAGGCAATATTGTGAATAGACCTAAATGTTTCAAAGGAATTGACCTAAGTGATTTAGACATACCATTACAACACGAAGAGGTGGTTCAAGGCATTTTTTTGTTCAAGCCCACTAAAGCCCTTGGCCCAGATGGCCTTGATCCTTTTTTTTTTTTTTTACCAAAAACACTAGAACTTAGTTGGTGATTTTTTTATTAAGTGTTGTCAAGAGATATTCATGTCATCCTCCCTTCCCTTCCTTTGACATGAACAACACTTTTCTATGTCTTATACCCAAGTTTAATAATGCAAATCAACTTAAAAATTTTAGACTCATTCGTCTGTGTAAAAAAATTATAAAGTTTCACCAAAATCATTGCCAATAGGCTTAAGTCTTTCCTAGATAAGTTGATTAGCTCTTGTGAAAGCACCTTTCTGAAAAGGTCGTCGCGCCTCTGGCAACGCTATTATTATTCAAAAAATTATTAATTATTTTAGGAAATCTAAGGAAAAAAAGACTAAAATGATCCTCAAAATTGACCTTTGAAAAACATTTGACATGATGGAATGATCTTTTATCAATCGAGTTTTTATCTTTTTTCAAAGTTTCCCTAATATTACAAAATTTATTATGTGCTTTATTTATACTGCTAATATTGCAGTTCATATAAATAGTGATAAGACAGAGTATTTCCAACCCACTAGAGGAACCAGGCGGGGTGATCCCATGTCACTTTACTTCTTCATTATGTGTGTGGAGCTTCTTTCTATATACATAAAACACTAAGTTAATCTAGAAAAGTGGGATCCTATAAAATTATGCCTTACTAGCCTTGCTTAAAAATATAAATCAACTTAAAAATTTTAGATCCATTGATCTATGTAACACAATTAAAAAATTGTCACGAAAATCATTGCCAATAGGCTTAAGCCTTTTCTCGATAAGTTGATTAGCCCTTGTCAAAGCAGCTTTCTGAAAGGTCATCGTGCCTCTGAAACTCTATTATTATTCAAGAAATTGTTAATCATTCTAGGAATCTTAAGGGCAAAAAGGCTAAAATGATCCGTAAAATTGACCTTGAAAAGTATTTGACAGTGCTATTAATATTATTATTCAAGAAATAATTAATCATTTTAGGAAAATTAAGGGCAAAAGGGCAAAAATAATCTTTAAAATTGACTGTAAAAAGCATTTGACATGATGGAATGGTCTTTTATCTATCGAACTCTTTTCTTTTTCAAAGTTTCCCCCAATATTATAAAAATTATTATGTGTTGCATTATTGCTAATATTGTAGTCCTTGTAAATGGTGATAAGACAGAGTACTTCTAACCCACTAGAGGGATCAATCAGTATGATCCCATGTCACCTTACCTCTTCATTATGTATATGGAGCTTCTTTCTATATACAAAGAACACTAAATGGATCTGGCAAACTATGACCCTATAAAACTGTCGTACTGGTCCTGAACTTTCCCATCTATTCTTTGCAGATAATCTAACTTTAATGGTCAATGCTTCTATTAAGACCATCAACACTATAAAACATAGCTTGAAATTTTTTTTACTATTCGGGACAACGGGTTAGCATCACAAATCTAAGGTTATTTTCTCTTAAAATTGTCTTGAAATATTGAAAAAAGAGCTTGAATCAAAATTTAACTTCCCTACATGCAATTTTTTTGGTAAATAGTTAGGGTTTCCTATTCTTCACCGTGCCCCAAAATGATTTCCCATTTAAATGTCAGCTCCAGGTTTGGGGCGGCCCATCTGATTTCTAATTTATTATTAATAATATGAAGAATATGATATCTACTTGGTAATTCAATTTTCTCAATCCTGCGGGTAGAACAACTTTAGCATCCTCCACTTTGAATACTATTCCAAATCATATGTTGCAATATTTCAAATTTCCTGCTAAAACCCTACACCATATAGATAAAATCCAAAGAAGCTTTCTGTAGGGCTCCATTGAGGGGAAAAGGCGTATTCACTAGAAGCTGCGACGCAATCACCACCCCTAAAAACTGTGGCGGCCAGGGTTCAAAATGTGCTGCTCATAAAAACCAAACTCTGCTTGTTGGACTTGCTTGGCCCATGGTGTCTTCCCCTGACTCTCTATAGGCTAGAGTTGTTCTAAATAAATTTTCTAACCACTATACTAATCAGGGGGATATTGTTTTGTGGAAAAATATTATACAAGGAAGACAATATTGTGATATCAGGCTTCGATGGGTAGTGGGAAATGGTAATGGCATCCCATTTTGGACCTCCACCTAGTTTCTTAATACCAGTTTCCCCAGAAATCTAATTGTGGGTCCACTAGATGTCATAGACTATCATATGAAAATCTCTTATGTGTGGGATCATATCTCAAAAAATTGGAATTAGAAAAAGTTCTCTATGGTTTTTCCACGAACTATTAGGGACACATTTCATCTTCTAAATCAATCTTTAATCACACACAGGAAAGACATGCCATACTGGTCTTTCAATATTAATAGGTTGTTCATGACTAAATCATTATATAGGCATCTTTTTAACCCATCTTCATCAAAGGACTTTGCTTTGAATTTGCAGTCTTCCCACTTTGAATTTAGATTAAGTACTTTCTATGGCAATGATATCATGATAGATTTACCACAAAGTATTATCTATATTCAATTAAATTAGCAACAAAAAAAGTATCATGTTTGCAATACTGCTTCTGAAATACTGCACAATAGAGAGGGCTTTGGGTAAAAATAAATCTCCCAATTATGTTAAATGGTTTCCACCACCACCTAGCTCCTACAAATTAAACAGTGATGGGGCTTTAGTAGTGCTACAGAAAATGCAAGTATTATAAAGTTGTACAAAACTCTCGAGTAGAATGGATATGCGGTTTAGAGGCATGTCATGCCCATACTGAATTACTAGTCCCAAAAAGAGGATTGGATCTTGTATTACAAAGAAATCTCAAGCCAATTGAGGTAGAAATAGATTCCACTTTTATTTTATACTCTCTCTTTTCTACTGTATAGTTCATGTTATATTTATATCCAAAATTATACATGCATAAATTAGGGGTTGGGTTACAATATTATTGTATACCTTTATGGTATACTTTCTTATCCTCTCGTATGACTTTATGGGTTACATCTATGAGGAATGAATCATAAGCATACACTTTTTCTAATCATCCATCTTAATTAAAGAAAAACATAAGAAGAAAAAAGAAGTTAGATTGTCAGAATTGAAGAAGAAGAACACAACGAATATCTTTCCTTGGATATGTCACCAACACCAACTTGCAACAATTTAAATTTTTTATATTCTGACAATGGAACATAAGTACCCATTTTTGTAGTTGTAGGTTGTAAGAATAATTATAATTATTTGCTCTTTTTAAATAGAATGACTACGAAATCTACGGAAAACTTCAACATTTACGCCAAATGAGACATTTTCTCGACAAATTAAGAAGTGGGTAAAAGAAAATTAGAGTGAGTATAATTTTAGGAGTGGGAAGAAGGTGTCTGTAAAGGAAGAAGGTGAATATGAAAAAATGGGTCAAAAACAGAAAGAAGATGGATATGAAATAATGGGTGAAATTTTTTGGAGAAGAAGATTTATGGTCTGTGAAGGAAGTTTTAGGGGTTTCACGTGATTTGAGGTATTTTTGGGCAGAGTTGATGTAAAGGGTACATGGGGTAAATAATATGTGGCTATATCGGGTAAATAGCATAGTTGTGGGTAGGGTCGGGTAAATTGTTTGCTTTCTATGGGTATTTCTGTAACCCTCCTAAAAAATATGGCATGTTGTTTATAATTTTGGGTAGTTGCTGCCTATTTCTGAAAATAATCCAGAAAAATAAACTCTCAAATTTTCATGGAAAGATTATGCCTGCAAAGATTTTGGGCGAATTTGCACAAATAGATCAATTCGTGTCTGGTCTTAAAAGATTAGGCACTTTTAAGAGGGTCTTACAAAACTAAGCATTTTTAGGTTTAGTGAAATTTACTGGATGAAAATACCTCGCCCCTACAAAACATAACAACGAGCTCTCACAATCCTCCAGAACTTGTCTCAGGATCTTCGATAATCCTTAACCAAATTCAACAATCTGGCATAAAATTGGATATGAATGAACTGCAACCACATTGTCCTTATTTGTGCTGATTATTACTAATTGTTTCTTCTAAGTTAAACTAAAACAATGTCGGATTAAGAGAATTAATGCAAAATACTAACTTGGCCTCATATTTGATGTGAAAGAACTCCTGACAGGGTGAAGTTAGAGCTAGTTAAATCCTCATTCTATTAGTGTATTAGTGAATCAACCTAAAATGGTACCGAAACTGTACAAGTTGCTGAATAATCACCAATTTTTGATAATAATGGATATGAATGAATAGCTATTGTATTGTCCTTAATAGAGCTACTTAGTACCTGCGACTCCTTCTAAGCTAAAGTAACACACTTTCAGATTGAGAGAGTTATAGCAACAACACTAACTAGACGTCATAGCAAGATCCTTCGCACTTCATGACCTAGATATGTTGGAGGTAGGGGTCAATCATATTATGCCAACGTCAGAAAAGCTCTTACCCAAGTATGATCTCAAAGATGTCCATAGGTGCAATGGTGAAGGTTGTCATACCTAGCCAACTTCCTTACCTAACACCTACATCCCTGGCTATTTGCACACCTTAGTCCACTCGGCATCGATGGTCTTGAGCTATGTTTAGCTTGAAGCAAGCTTCAACCCCACCTTTTTTTATGGCCTCCGTTATAAAGTTATTAGTTGTACTAAGTGTTATACTTATTGAGTTTTCTAGCTTGCCTCATGACAACCCCACATAGTCCAATCGTACTCGATTGTGTTGTGCTTGAATTTTCCCTTTGTGCCTGCTCCTTTCGCTCCCGCACCATGCCGCTGAGACTCCTTAGATCGTGGTAATTTCTAAAGCCGTGTTGTCCCAGCATATGTATCATCATTTCTTCCTGGTCTATACTTTTTCTCAACATAACTCTGGCGACCACTTCTCTTGCCATTAGACTTGTTGGCATCTTTAGTCTTTCGGTGTTGCTGTTGTGTCTCCTTGCCTCTATGACAGTCTACTCACCTTTAGAATTCCACCATTTGACTTCTTGCCTTTACTTTTGTCATGCCTAAAATCCATCAAAGACTAAGCCTATACTAAGGCTTGGTCTTTGCCGGCAACTTGTTGGCATTGTGACTCTTGAGATATACAACACAATGTGGGGCCTAGACTTTTTTAGCATGTCTTTATCGTTAGAGGTTAGTATGCAAATATCACTAATTGTTATTGTTGGGTTTAATGGAAGAGTGTGAATGGGAAATGGATGAAAGGTGAAAAGGTTCCCCTTTGTAGGGAAATGCACTTTCTCCTACATTGGTAGAGGAAAAGGATTTTGTTGGGTTTAAATAGAGATTTACTGCTCTTAGCTCTTAAAGGGTTGAGAAGAAGGGAAGCCTCGCGCCGTCGTCGTCGCTCGCTCGTCTCGGATTCGGATTTGGATTTGGTCAATTGATATGATTGATTGAATTAAATTTTTGGACCAACAAAACTAAAATATTAATTAATTAATATTTTATCCGTTTGTGTAACGGGCAGCTGAAGTGAGTCAGCAACGGGCAGCTGAAGTGAGTTCAGTACCCGGGCAGCTGAAGCAACATCAGCAGATTAGATCCTCCACGTTTTCCCTCCACGTCTTCTCATTAATGTCGGTCATTAGTGGTAGATTAATTCCTCCACATTAAAGTCAGTCATTATTGGTAGATTAATTGTTCCTCATTAAAGTCAGTCATTAGTGGACAATTAAGTCTCCCACGTTTTCTCATTAATCACCAGGTGTGTCTCTTCACCGCCCTTGGATGTCTATATAAACTGGTCATTTGTCAGTCCTTGATCACGACAGACAGAAGACAGACAACATAGAACACAGACATAGACTGAAGTTCTGAGATAGAGACTCCACAGAGACTCAAACTCGGACAGATAGAGACGTAACCTCGGACAGAGGATACGTAACCTCGGGCAGAAGATAGAGACACTCGGGCAGAGAAAATCACTGACAGAAAACATATCTCACTGCATCCCCTCCCTTCTGCATATTAAGTGAGTTGTGTGATTTGCTCCGTTCCTTTATGTTCGCCGTGTTCTAACCGTTTGAAGTGCCGCTACAGTAGAACTGTTATCCCGTTCCATCCTGGGAGAAATTAACCCGCGAACCTTGGGCATCGTAAGGGGGTTAGATTTCGTAAGGAGACACAAGTAACTTGTGGGCTCGGGATCGTCCTATACTAACAGATTATTTGCTGCAGGTTTTTTGTATCTCCTAATTTATTTCAAGTGCAGGAACCAACAAGCTTAAGAAATCTAATGATATTTATTTTCTGCGCTTAAATAAATATTATTTAAGGAGACTGGTTGAGGAGGCTAAAACCTTTGTGGTTTTTCTGCTCCTATACTGCATATTAATCTGATCGGGGAGACTAAAGACCTTTGTGGTTTTCTACTCCTGTACTGCATATTACTCTGCTCGTGGGGACTAAAACCTTTGTGGTTTTTCTACTCCTAATTACTGTGAAATAATCTGTTTGTGGAGACTAAAAGCCTTCGTGGTTTTTTCTACTCCAATTGTTTAAACAGTTTATTGATATTATTTCTGTCCGTGTCATTTTGCAGAGATGACAAACGGAGCAGATCCAACTGTCCCTGTTGGGAATACTAATGCTACCACAGTTTCTGGTGCTGCTGGGCCTAGCCGTGCTGCTGCAACGGTTATGCCACCTGCAGAGAAACCGGGGAAGTTTTCTGGTGTGGACTTTAAGAGATGGCAGCAAAAGATGTTCTTTTATCTGACCACCTTAAGCCTGCAAAGGTTTATTAAGGAGGATGCTCCAGTCCTGACTGATGAAACACCTGAAAACGAACGCTTCCTCGTGATTGAGGCTTGGACTCATTCTGACTTCCTATGCACGAATTATATTCTAAGTGGCTTGGAAGATGACTTGTACAACGTTTATAGTAACGTTGAAACGTCTAAGAAACTGTGGAATGCGTTGGAAAAGAAGTATAAGACTGAAGATGCTGGACTGAAGAAATTTGTGGCTGCCAAATTTCTGGATTATAAAATGGTGGACAACAAATCTGTTGTGTCCCAAGTCCAAGAACTTCAAGTCATTATACATGATCTCCTTGCTGAAGGTTTGGTGATCAACGAGGCGTTTCAAGTTGCAGCCATGATTGAAAAGTTACCTCATTTGTGGAAGGACTTTAAAAATTACTTGAAACACAAGCGCAAGGAGATGACCCTTGAATATTTGATTGTTCGCTTAAGGATTGAAGAGGACAACAAATCAGCTGAAAAGAAGGCTCGTGGAAATGCTACAATAGCGGGAGCAAATATTGTTGAGCATAATCTAAATAAGAGGAAGAAGCCTTCTGGAGGGAAGACCAACCCTAGCAAGAAAAAATTCAAGGGAAATTGCTACAATTGTGGCAAGAGTGGACATAAGTCCGTAGACTGTCGTACTGCAAAGAAGGACAGGAAAAATGAAAAAGGTCAAGCAAACATGGTTGAACACAATAAATTGTCTCAAGGAGTGAAAGACATTGATCTGTGCGCTATGATTTCTGAATGCAACTTAGTTGGAAATCCTAAAGAATGGTGGATTGATTCAGGAGCCACCCGCCATGTTTGTGCTGTGAAGGAAGCCTTTGCTTCATATGCTCCCGCTAGACCTGGTGAGGTGCTCTCTATGGGCAATTCTGCAACGGCCAGAATTGAAGGATATGGAAAGATATTCCTCAAGATGACGTCTGGCAAGGTTGTGACTCTGACCAATGTTCTTCACGTTCCTGAAATAAGGAAGAACTTGGTGTCAACTGCACTTCTCGTTAAGAACGGGTTTAAGTGTGTGTTTGTCTCTGACAAAGTTGTAATAACTAAGAATGAGCTGTATGTAGGAAAAGGTTACCTGGCTGAGGGCCTTTTCAAACTCAATGTAATGGTCATTAACAATATGAATAAAACTGCAGCTTCTTGTTATTTACTTGAGTCAAATAATTTGTGGCATTCTCGTTTGGGACATGTCAATTATAAAACCTTGCGGAAAATGATCAATTTGGAAGTATTGCCTAAATTTGATTGCGAGAAGTCAAAATGTCAAATATGTGTTGAGTCTAAATATACGAAACACCCTTACAAGTCAATTGAAAGGGATTCGGAACCATTAGACTTAATTCATACGGATATTTGTGACATGAAGTCAATACCATCTCGCGGTGGAAAGAAGTATTTCATAACTTTTATTGACGATTGCACTCGTTACTGCTATGTTTATTTACTTAGTAGTAAAGATGAGGCAATTGACGCATTCAAGCAATACAAAAATGAAGTTGAAACGCAACTTACCAAAAAGATCAAAATGATAAGAAGTGATAGGGGTGGAGAATATGAATCTCATTTTGAACAAGAGTGTTTGGAATATGGCATTATTCATCAAACAACTGCCCCCTACACGCCTCAATCTAATGGGATTGCGGAAAGGAAAAATCGAACCTTAAAGGAGATGATGAATGCCTTGTTGATAAGTTCGGGTCTACCCCAGAACTTGTGGGGGGGAAGCCTTATTCACGGCTAATCAAATACTCAATCGAGTTCCCCATAGCAAAATACTGTCCATTCCATATGAAAAATGGAAAGAAAGGAAGCCCAACTTGAATTACTTCAAAGTGTGTGGGTGTTTGGCTAAAGTGCAAGTCCCAAAACCCAAAAGGGTTAAGATTGGACCGAAAACAATTGATTGTGTTTTCATTGGGTATGCTAGAAACAGTAAAGCATATCGGTTTCTGGTTCATAAATCAGAAAATCCCGACATTCACGTTAATACGGTGATGGAATCAGATAATGCTGAATTCTTTGAAACGATATATCCGTATAAGAAGGAATGTGAATCAAGTGGTGAAAGATCCAAACGACCTCGGGAAAGAACCAAAGGAAAGTCACCAAATGAGGAAGAACCAAGACGAAGCAAGCGTCAAAGAACTTCTACGTCATTTGGAGATGACTTTGTCACTTTTCTGTTAGAAAGTGAGCCTCGGACGTTTAAAGAAGCAATGTCTTCTTCAGACTCTCCATTTTGGAAAGAGGCAGTCAATAGTGAAATAGAATTTATTTTGAGCAACCATACTTGGGAGTTGGTTGATCTTCCTCCTGGAAACAAACCATTAGGTTCTAAGTGGATTTTCAAAAGGAAAATCAAAGCTGATGGCACTATTGACAAGTACAAGGCAAGGCTTGTTGTTAAAGGATATAGACAACAAGAAGGTCTTGACTACTTTGACACATACTCGCCGATAACTAGAATAACATCGATTCGGATGTTAGCCGATGTGTATGGTCTTGAAATCCATCAAATGGACGTTAAGACAGCGTTCTTAAATAGGGATTTGGAGGAAGAAATTTACATGGAACAACCTGAAGGGTTTGTGGTTCCAGGTAAAGAAAAGATGGTGTGTAAACTTGTTAAGTCGCTTTATGGACTAAAACAAGCACCTAAACAATGGCATGCGATGTTGTCAAATGGCTTTAAAATTAACGAGTGTGACAAATGTGTCTACATTAAGAACACTCCTAATTTTGTAGTCATTGTTTGCTTATATGTGGACGACATGTTGATAATGAGCAATGACATTGCCAATGTAAATGCTACGAAACGTATGTTGACTAGCAAATTTGATATGAAAGACTTAGGAGTTGCGGACTTAATTCTGGGTGTTAAGATCCATAGAACTCCTCAAGGTCTGGCGTTGTCTCAAACTCACTACATCAATAGTGTTCTTGAAAAATTTAAATATTTAGATTTTAAAGTTTCAAAGACTCCTATTGATGTAAACCTTGCTCTTAAGAAGAACAAAGGTCAAAGCACGTCGCAACGGGATTATGCACGTGTTTTGGGAAGTTTGATGTACGTCATGAATTGTACTCGACCAGATATAGCTTGTGCTATAAGTAAACTAAGTCGATACACGAGTAATCCCAATCAGACCCATTGGATGGCAATGAAACGTGTATTGGGGTATTTAAAATACACTCAAGACTTTGCATTGTATTATAACAAGTATCCTGCAGTCATTGAAGGATATTGTGATGCCAATTGGATCACCGGCACAACTGATTCTAAGTCCACAAGTGGATATATTTTCGCACTTGGAGGAGGAGCGGTTTCTTGGAAATCGTCCAAGCAAACGTGTATTGCCCGCTCTACTATGGAAGCTGAATTCATAGCCTTAGATAAAGCCGGTGAATAAGCTGAATGGCTTCGGAATTTTTTGGAAGACATTCCGTTCTGGCCTAAGCCGTTGACACCAATTTGTATACATTGTGATAGTCAATCTGCTATATGAAGAGCGTGGAATGTCATGTATAACGGTAAGAATCGTCACATACGACGAAGGCATAAAACCGTTAGGGACCTACTCTCTAGAGGAATTATCACCATTGATTACGTGAAATCAAGGGATAATGTGGCGGATCCGCTTACAAAAGGCCTAACTAGAGAGGCGGTTGAATGTTCATCGAAGGGAATGGGACTATGGCCAAGGACAAGTCATCACGGCGGCAACTCTACCTAGGAGACTGGAGATCCCAATAACTAGGTTCAGGAGAATACAAAGTTGTGTATGACGGTCCAACATTGTCAATTAAATGTTTGGTCCATTCTCGTGATGAGACAATGTTCAAGTTCCAAGGATAAAATGCTAGAGGCATTTTTTAATGATTATCTAAGTTTGATATTGTGGTTATCAAACAGTGTATATCTATAGGATTACACGTTTAGAAATCACCTATGTAAGTGTGAAGTGGAAGCCGCTTCAAGGAGAATTCTGTATGGCCAATTCTTTAAGCACTTATGAAACCAGGCGGTGTTCATGGCTGAAACGAACACAACAGTGAGAACCAAAGACGGTTAAGGATTAGTTGTGTGACTTACGTTGTCTAGGTATACACCAAAGTTCGACGGTTCAAAGATATCAAATCTACCGATTGATCGAGTATATCCGATGTATGTTCACTACGGAAAGTTCAAAGGGAAACCTACTTATCCAGATGCAACTAATTCTTTCTTGCAAATCACACAAGTCTGTCATGCATATGTCCATTCAGCCATTCCCCATTCATGTGGGGGATTGTTGGGTCTAATGGAAGAGTGTGAATGGGAAATGGATGAAAGGTGAAAAGGTTCCCCTTTGTAGGGAAATGCACTTTCTCCCACATTGGTAGAGGAAAAAGATTTTGTTGGGTTTAAATAAAGATTTACTTCTCTTAGCTCTTAAAGGGTTGAGAAGAAGGGAAGCCTCGCACCGTCGTCGTCGCTCGCTCGTCTCGGATTCGGATTTGGTCAATTGATATGATCGGATTCGGATTTGGTCAATTGATATGATTGATTGAATTAAATTTTTGGACCAACAAAACTAAAATATTAATTAATTAATATTTTATCCGTTTGTGTAACGGGCAGCTGAAGTGAGTCAGCAACGGGCAGCTGAAGTGAGTTCAGTACCCGGGCAGCTGAAGCAACATCAGCAGATTAGATCCTCCATGTTTTCCCTCCACGTCTTCTCATTAATGTCGGTCATTAGTGGTAGATTAATTCCTCCACATTAAAGTCAGTCATTATTGGTAGATTAATTGTTCCTCATTAAAGTCAGTCATTAGTGGACAATTAAGTCTCCCACGTTTTCTCATTAATCACCAGGTGTGTCTCTTCACCGCCCTTGGATGTCTATATAAACTGGTCATTTGTCAGTCCTTGATTACGACAGACAGAAGACAGACAACATAGAACACAGACATAGACTGAAGTTCTGAGATAGAGACTCCACAGAGACTCAAACTCGGACAGATAGAGACGTAACCTCGGACAGAGGATACGTAACCTCGGGCAGAAGATAGAGACACCCGGGCAGAGAAAATCACTGACAGAAAACATATCTCACTGCATCCCCTCCCTTCTGCATATTAAGTGAGTCGTGTGATTTGCTCCGTTCCTTTGTGTTCGCCGTGTTCTAACCGTTTGAAGTGCCGCTACGGTAGAACTGTTATCCCGTTCTATCTTGGGAGAAATTAACCCGTGAACCTTGGGCATCGTGAGGGGGTTAGATTTCTTAAGGAGACACAAGTAACTTGTGGGCTCGGGATCGTCCTATACTAACAGATTATTTGCTGCAGGTTTTTTGTATCTCCTAATTTATTTCAAGTGCAGGAACCAACAGTTAAATAAGCATACATAACGCCCTCGATAGAATTATCAACATAGCAAGAATATTATAAGATCTTTTTTAGGAATCTTCGTAGCAAATCCATAAAAATCTACGAGTACTTTTCATATCGCTAAAATCTCCCATCAAATGCTAGGATCCTACATATATAAGCTTTTGACATGTCAATGATAGGTGCCATTTGGCGCCTAAATGGCACAGCGACGTGGCGGGTCATCATATTTGGCTGATAAAATAAATAAAATAGTAGTAACTCACAAGAGGGTTTTCCCACCAGGTGGTGACAGTAGGACACTATAGTCAAAAGCTAACCAAAACGACATTAAAAAGGGGCCCTAATTATATACTACATGATGGAAAATGGATCTTGATTGATAGTCACATTTCTCATATTGCAATAATGTTTGGATTATCCTGATGATATCTTGTTATGTGGTTCATTGGTTTCCACGACTTGTAAAAATCTCATAGCCTGGACCCCATCTCACTCAAAACCCCATGCCAAAACCCATCTCACTTCCACTTGTAAACTCTCAACTCTTCATTTCTTGCTGATTCTCTAATCAAGAAATGGCTTCTATTTCCAGATTTATTGTAAAAGACTGTAAATTTCAGTCTTCAGATACACTTCACAGACCAAGTTATGGCCTTTCTGCTAAAACCACTCCCACCCATTTGAGTATGTGCCACACTCCTTCATTTTCTTATCATGTTTTTTAATTTTATTTAGTATTGTTGTGTATTCATACCATTGTTTAAGACTGATCATTTGCTAGTACGTCGTCTGTCCCAGTTTATGTGATACACTTTGTTTAGTCTGTTTCGAGTAGAATGACACATTTCTGTATTCGGAAACAATTTAACTTTAAATGTCTCATTGATCACGCCTATACAAGGTTCAAGGATCTTGCTTTTGTTTTCTTAAACTGTGTGCTCAGTCTAACTTAGTCACGTAAAATGGGACATCGGGAGTAGTTGCAGAGGCGACGCCACGAATTGAAGCTTATGGGTTCGGGGTTTTAGTCCTCTTGAATTACAGAGTTCTAAACTAATAATTGTACATATTAAATGAACTTCTTAAGACAAATATGAGATTTGAACCAAAGCTATTGGGTTCGGGCGAAACTGTGCTTCGGTCTCTAGCTCCGCCACTGAGTAGTTGATTTTGGCATTAACTTTAACCATTTTCATTATGCCTAAGAATTTTATTGAATGTTCATTTTAAGGTATGAGAAGAGGACTAAGTGGACCTGAGACTGGAAGATGTAATTTGTTCATTCAAAATAAGCACCAAGTTTCAGATGTTGCATTCCCAGTTCAATCCTCATTTGATCGAAACACTTCATTGAGGTTAAGTGCTTGAATGGAAGCTCCTTTTGCATTCTCAGTTCAAGTGGAATTAGAGATGGAATTATCTTTTGTCTCCTTTTTTATTCCTTTTGCACATTTTGATTTACAAGAATCTAAGCTTCTTATTGGGATGCCATTATCTTTAGGAATCCCAAAATATCTTGCAAGGCAGCGACAAATGTGTCTGGGGACATACCAAGCAGCTCTTCTAGTGGAATGAGCCAATATGAGAAGATAATTGAGACTTTGACGACTCTTTTTCCTCTCTGGGTATATCAGTTTTTCCTCTTGTCTCCAATATTAGCATTTTTGTTAGTAACGTTTCATTGTATTACACCATTTATACCCTTATTGAAGTCCCTTCGGAACATCGATATAATTGGAACGATACAAAGAAGATTAGAATGGCACAAGAATGACATGTAGAAATTGAGAAATGGTCCAAATTCTTTATTGAAATGTGCTAGATTGTTTGAAAGATTGAAAGCTTATAGCTACTCAACTTTTGCAGGTTATATTGGGTACAATCCTAGGCATGTATAAACCTGCTGCGGTAAATTTAGTAGTTACTCTTTGCAATTCTATTTATGATAAATGTTAGCCTTCAACTGATAGAACATGAGAATCTTACAGGTGACTTGGTTGGAAACTGACCTGTTCACTGTTGGTTTGGGATTTCTAATGCTTTCAATGGGCCTGACACTAACATTTGAGGACTTTCGACGATGTTTAAGGAACCCATGGACTGTAAGTAGCATTTTATTATTCTCTTACTGTTTCTTTCTTATTAATCACTAGCAGACACGGATGGTTGCTTTATTTGCAGGTTGGTGTTGGATTTCTGGCTCAATACTTGATTAAACCGCTGTTAGGCTTCACCATAGCAATGGTACTCTCTTACTTCATTGGTTATTCATTATGTCTGAAGGTGGTTTATATTAAGTTAGGAAGTTGTAAGAAATTTGTATAGTATGTTTTCTGTTGAGATACTATTTCCAAACTGTGTACACTTGTGTTCTGACTTGGTGAAACTCCTAAGAGAATGAAACCACTTGAGGATAGTGAATGAAGATCAATGCATACAACACTCCTAAGTCCTATATGCCTTCTATTGAAATGCATTCAAAAGGCTTTACATATCAGAACTAGGTCTAACCAGTTTCTTGGAGAAAATACAACACTGCTAGACCAGAAATTGTCAAGAATGTAGACAAGCTTCTCCCATTGAGGTACAATGCAGATATCCAACACTGAGACCATGTAGGAAAGTATTCCGTTTCACTCCATTCTTGAAAGTTTCACCTTGTTCTAATACAAAACTAATGCTCTACGTCAATCCTAAACTAGTTGGGTTAGCTATATGAACCCATTTCATAGACTAGTGAAGAGCGAGACTGTTGAAAACAAAGGACCTTACAACCGATAAGCTAGGTTGGTGAGAGTATAGTGTCAGAAATGCTGAGATATTTTCTGGAATCATCTATTACAGTACTGGATATTCCACTCTCTGGAAGTGTGTTGCCAGTGTTCCTTTGCATACCATCCATCATAGGAAGTCGTATCATGATTTTTTCATCAAATGATAAATTGTATAGAAGAGGTTGCTGGTCTTTAAACTAATTACAACAAGTTTTATTTATGTGAGAAATATTTTGCTACCCTATTATCCTTCGTGGTTCGAGATTAAGATTTAAACATAACAGTTGCACATAGAGAAACTTTATGTATATGTACCCCAACAGACTGAATTGGAGAGGCATCGCAAAGTTTGACTGAGAAGTTACTTATATCTGTTTCTTTTTTATTTTCCAATTTCATGCTTCTAAAGAATATTAATGTTTGCTTAATCCTTTTTGTTCAATTCTGTTAAAGCTAGTAACGTAGTATTGCACTAAGTTCTACTATCCATAATCTCTTCTCACACTTCCATTGCCACGGAGAAATTATTTAACCTGTAGAAACATATTCAAGTTTGACCTGGCTTATATGTCAGCCTATGTACATCAGTAAACCCTCAATTAGCATGTTGAGCTATTCTTCTCTAGTTGTGTCTGTTGTTCCCTAGCAAGATATGCTCTATAACTGTTGATTGTGCTTTCTTAGATTACATTGGTCAGCTAATAATAACTGTGTTCTTCCTCTAATTGGTATGATTTGTAGGTTCTAAAGTTGTCTGCCCCACTTGCAACTGGTCTTATCTTGGTGTCATGCTGTCCTGGAGGCCAGGCATCAAATGTGGCAACATATATCTCAAAGGGGAATGTAGCACTATCTGTTCTTATGACTACGTAAGTGTAGATTGTGCGTGTAGATTCAATTTTATCCTTTGGTAAATTAAATTGTCAATTAGCTTTGCTATGGTCATGCATACCGTGTTTTGTTCAAGACATTAGGGAAACTCATTACCAAGAAAGTAAAGTATGACTGATTTATAATCCAGAAGAAGCCATCACAGGAGTCGAAGTTAGACAAGTTCAGTGAGAGTGTAACTTTCTTTGTTTACTAAAAGTCAGTTTACCAAGACCAATGCTAAACCATCATTAAGTTGCAAGTTGAATCCTGTATCCCAAATGATTTTTCCTACTTTTCTTGTTGGGGTGATGTGAACTAGTGCTTTGGGTTGATGCGAACTAGTGCTATAGCACTTGTTCATTTCCATTTCTGATATTAGGTGAATAAGGTATAGGATGGCAACTACTTTGCTTTTAAGTGTTAAAAAATTTGGATAGTCAATACAGATACTGAGAGCTTTAAGAAAGTAGTGCGTCTCCACTTTGACTTTTCTTATAAGATTAATTTATTATAAAATTTTAATATAAAGATGATACTCCTTTTTGCTTTGCAACTAAGTGCTGATCCCAATTTTAAACCTAATATTGACTTAAAATGGTTTTTCAATAAGACAAGGGGCATGGTAAAACTAAAGTGGATATGATGTTCATTTATCTAATTGTGCCTTTGAGTGGTTTCTCCTTCCTAATGAACAGAATCCATTAATCATGTCACAATTCTTGAAAACCTAGGACAATATTATCAAGCTTAGAAAATTTTCCTTGTATAAGAAAAAAATTTACTAAGCCTTGGTGGCAGAGATAGTAGATACCTGTGCTGGTGGGAGGTAGCAAGTACCTAGTGGAATAGCTGAGGTGTGCGCAAGCTAGCCCAGGCACCACTCTTATATTTCAAAAGAAAAAACCTATTATCTAGCTTGTAGCCATCATAACTAAAAGAAAAATGATGCAAGAGACCTATGCTTCTATAAGGTTCTTTGTTTATCTGATGGTGGTTATTCTCTGAACGCACCTGAATAGGCGCATGCCTCATGCCAGAGGTACATGTTCAGGCAGACTCTGTTGTGCACACTGTGGCCATAAATGCTCATGAAAGAGAGCGTATATCAGTGATCTCTGGCTAAAGCCTGAAACAGATGGTTGTTAGTCAAGTATACTTTATCGTATCAAAATATATAAATAAATAAATAAATAAACAAAAGATGATGGTTATCTCAGTGATAAAATTGTCCCAACATTTTTCTTATTGTTACGGATAGAAAATTTTTCTTATCGTTTAGGATAGAGATCTGCAGCAGATCATTAGCAACACAACAATTGTAGCCAGGTTGTACTTCTACACATGGAGATGCAGCCTTTCAGAATTTTTTCCCTCCCTTTTTTGGATAAATTAATCAAAAACTAAACTAAGGGCTATACATCTACTGGAGAACCACTGCCGTACTGCACTGGTTGTCTTGCTACTTTAAATAGAGAGCGCAATAGATAAAAGGGAGAACTTGTTACGGTGCTGATCACCTTTCAACCATGATAGTTTAGTTTCCTGGGTTATAATGCTTTTATTTTCTCTAGTGTCTGGGAAGTGATGGCTTTTAAGGGGAAACCGGACAGATGCTATTGCTGAGTGAAAAATTAAGTTCATCTTGACAAGAAATACGGCATTTGCATATAAGAAAACTGTCGACAACTAATAAGCTAATGATCAGAACCTTTTCTCAGAGAAGTTAGTGGCGTTAGTATTTCTGTGGCATCATTGCAGGTGTTCAACTATTGGAGCTATTGTGATGACACCACTGCTCACCAAGCTTCTAGCTGGACAGCTTGTTCCAGTCGATGCGGCTGTAAGTTTACCTGTGCTGATGCGTTGAAAGAATTGTTTCATTTTCAAAATTTCATCATGTGAAGTGCTTGGTGAATGCAATATGAGTCACTTTTATCAAAGTTAATCCTATAAATTATCTTTATGATGGAGGGTTTCTAATTATGCCTTCCACAATCTCCGCAAAATATAAATTAGACTCCTGGCAAGCTAATGCAGAGTCTTAACAGCATAAAAGCTTTTGCTGTTTGAAGTTAAATTTTCCCATAATAAGCTGATATCCCTCTAACTTTGGGATTAACAGTGAAGTTAAAAGTGCGCCTAAGCGCTAAAGCGAGGCACCGGTTTGCTTCACCCCAAGCAAGGCCCACTTTTCAAAAAAAAAATCTGTTTTTCATTTTCTTTTTTAGAAACCAAGCACAGTCGTAGCATCTCTTTAGCTTCAAGCTCTCGGGCTCCACCTAGTCACTTAGAATGAGATTGATTTTGATGAGTCAGAGGGAGAAGAGATTGGAGGCTATAACTCTAGTGATAACAATGAGAATCACTCCATTGAGAATGATGGGTTAGATGGATGTTATGATTATATTAGTGATTAGAAGTGGATGGTTTTGACTTCTCATCGACTTCTTTCATCATAAGTAAAATATATTGACTATTTTAGTGTATATTATGTTCACTATCATATCATATATACACATGAATATATATATTCAAAGTTTCTTCATATTGAGCATTTTTTTTTTTCAAAAAAAAAAAAAAACTAAAGCCCACGCTTTAAGTGCGCATTGCACTTTAAGCCCCAAGGGGTCCTTAGAGCTTTTTTGCGCTTCTCGCAACACTGGGGATTAAACATTCTAAGTTTTGTGGTTAGCTAGGATAAAAGATTTCTTCCCGTGAATCATCTTCTCTTCTTTTTACAGGGTCTTGCTATCAGCACCTTTCAGGTTGTGCTAGTGCCAACAATTATTGGAGGTAACTGGAGATATTTATTCGTTTTCTCTTGCTTGGATAGAGAAACAGAATTGAAATTACGTTTTTATGTGGATCTTGCTTTTCATATAAGCCTCAAATAAATATGGCTATACTAACACTAAGTTCACTTTGTTTTGCAGTTCTTTTAAATGAGTTCTTTCCTAAATTTACATCAAAAATCATCACCATTACTCCTCTAATTGGAGTTGTTTTAACCACTCTTCTGTGTGCAAGCCCGGTAAGCTAGCAAAATTTGCTGACTAGTTTTACTTGAAGCCATATATATGCTCTCTCTCACACACTCAAAGATAATTACGCTAATCCGCCTTCTATATCTTTTTCCTAAAGATTGGGCAAGTTGCAGATGTGCTGAAAACTCAGGGAGCACAGTTAATCCTTCCAGTGGCTGCCTTGCACTTAGCAGCATTTTCTATAGGTTACTGGATTTCAAAATTTTCATTTGGTGAATCAACTTCCAGAACCATTTCCATAGAATGTGGAATGCAGGTAATTATCTTCTGAACTTCTCAGCATACCAATGAACTAACCTCTTTGGCCAATTTAATACCTCTTTTGTCTTTCCTTTTCCTTCATGCAAGTCTAGATATAATTTCCATATTATGAGCATTTCCTCTGATTAAGCCCCATACATATTAAGAAACATTATCTGATGGGTGCTGGATAATGAAAATGATAAATCGTGTAACATGTTTTGTGGTAATTCACTTTTCCAAGTGGTGGGCAAATCTGTTGTTGTTTGTCGTATTGAAGTATCATTAACTTATGGTAGTTGGCAATATCAGATCCTACTGCTATTACTTAGTCGAATCCCATTTCGTTCCCAAGGGGGCTGTGCTTAGGAAAGGACACTAGAATGAGAAACGTATCGCTAAATGCTGATCACCTTTTCTTTGTAACTTTTGATGAGCATATTTTTTGTGAAACTGTTTAGTCATGCATAACAAGCTGTCCTATTAGTAATAACGGGGTACTGTCTTGTATCACTCAAACAGAGTAACACGTACATCTAGTACTTATTTTTCGACACCGTCTTGGTGTTTGTTAATACAACTTTTTGACTTGTCAAAGGGGAACTGTCATGTTTCATTTCCAGGTCATCCAATCTTTTTGCAATTACATTAACCAGAGTTATTTTGGTAACCCTAGGCAAAGCAAGCTAGAGGGGGACTATGTAACCCTTTTCTTACTTTTGTGTGCAGAGTTCTGCACTCGGATTTCTGCTTGCCCAGAAGCATTTCACCAACCCTCTTGTTGCTGTACCTTCTGCCGTTAGTGTGGTCTGCATGGCGGTAGGCATCTGTACCTTATGTTGACAATGTTCACATTTATATCCAATAATTTGTTTAATATACGCCTGTTGTAATTCTTTCGGATGTTCTCTCACCGTTACCATTTTACAGCTTGGTGGAAGTGCTCTAGCTGTGTACTGGAGGAACCAGCCAATTCCTGTTGATGACAAGGATGATTTTAAGGAGTAGAACCCTCCAATGCTGCTACTTTTTGTTGTTAGTTTGTTACATGAAGTTTAAAGCTCATACGGTGTCCATGCATAGGCATGACTAGTAGTTTGCATTTCTTTGCTGCCTTAGTTTTTCTTTTCTTTTTTTGGGTACAATTCTTGGCTGCCTTAGTGGAAGCTAAATTTTGGACTTTAGAAGAGACTCCCATTTAATCTCTTAGAAGCATCTGCTATAGTGAGCATTCCATAATGTATCAATTAAACATGTATTGGGTTAGTAACCCCATAGCATTGTAAGCAAAATTTAGAAAGCTTCTTGTAAAACCTACTCCAAATGCTTTATTAGGAAATTTTCGAACGGAATTATTGTACATCTATTTTACTGGCTAGGAAAATATTATGTAGATGAAGTAGGACAATAGGTTTAATAGAAAGATCATAGTGAGTTTGCATCCCTCTTTAACCACCAAGGGTTGTGGTGGAGTGGTAGGTACTCCATCCTTAACTAGAGGTCTGGGGTTCGAGCCATGAGAATGGAGTCGCCTTTGGTAGGGAGCGGTTTACCCCCTAATATGAACCTCCTGGTGTGAATCGCTTCGTAAATAGGTAAAGCATTTATTTGTCTTGTATTTGCATTTTGGCGACATGGTTG
The DNA here is from genome assembly GCA_029990175.1 of Petunia secreta. Taxonomy (NCBI): domain Eukaryota; kingdom Viridiplantae; phylum Streptophyta; class Magnoliopsida; order Solanales; family Solanaceae; genus Petunia; species Petunia secreta. The sequence goes on along the minus strand of JARKIP010000022.1, from coordinate 44,212,934 downwards.
GTAAAGCACATGATGATAGATCTTTTTTTGCCGGTTCAAATTTGGATGTCGCCTGATCAACAAAAAACTCAGAATCTCATCTTTTCTTATATAGATATTACCTGCTGAATGATTCCGCTGCAGAAGTTTAATGTAACATACTTAATAATTACTCCATTTGTTTCAACTTCTGCCGCAATGAATTGTTAAAAATTGATGATTTATTTTTGACATATTTAATAGTGAAATAAATAAGGGCAATTAGATAAAATTAATGCAATAATGGGTGCGGAAATAGAAAATTGAACAGTTATAATAAATGGGTGTGAAAATAGAAAATTGAACAGTTATAATGAGAAAGGTTAGAGAAGAATATATGGTCTTCAACTCTTAAAACATTGCATAAGAATTTAATCACTATGAAACATATGGGAAAGCTAAAACCAAATTAATTTTAAATATAAAAATATATTATTATTTTAAAACAACTTAACGAAGTAATAGTGTCAATGATTATGAAAATTGAAGATTGAATGAAAATAGGGAGCACTTCCCTCCAGAAATGAGTCTTACGCGACGAGAATTCAGATAAATCGAGCTTCTAATGAAGATATCAAACACCGGACGGAAAATTTTAAAATAAAATTAAAACAAAAACTGTGAAGATTGAAGAGTGGTGGTAGTCAAAGACGACAATAAATGGGGGAAAAGCAGTAGGATAAAACAGTAGGCTGCTACTATGCAGATGTAGGAGCTTCATGAACCACTAGCACATCCAACTGTAATTGTCATATTCATGAGATAGAATACTTCTTCTGTCACCTCCCGCCAAATAGCAAATACTATACTCTACTTCAGCAGTCAGTTTATGTTTTTACATCATTTTAGTTGAACGTGGTTATTTGGCAAGGAATTATTGCCAAGAATGTTATGAGGTGTTGTTGACTTAACATAATGTACATCATTAATCGTAATATTCTATACTTAAAATTCCTTACAGTGCGCTTCACTCTCTTTATATTGTGTTGAAGCTAGAAAGGCTGAAAAAGAGTATATATATATGACGATTTACATTTATATTTTTAAATTAAGGAAAATTTACACCACATGACTACCCTAATAGCTAAATTACAAAAAATACCGATACTTTTAACATATTACAAAACATAACGACACTTTTAAATATATTACAATACATACAATTTTTTCATTTCATTCTCTCTCTCTCTCTCTCTCTCTACCATAAAAAACCTAATTTCTCTCTTTTTCTTTCCCCTCCTCCACCCACCCACCTACCCACCCACCCGCCGTCCTTCCACATCTCCGGCGACCTGCTGGTGTCTTTCTCCGGTGAAAGCATCCCTTTTTTTGTTGCTGCTGCTACTGCTTCACGCATTTTTTGGATGGTGCGCCGTCGCCGGAGTGGCGGTGCCGCTGCTACTGCTCTGGGCGGCGCCGCTGCTCCCAGATCTGTTGCGGTTGGTGTTCGTCGTCGCCGATCTGCTTCTCTCCTTTTTTTTTGGTTTTGTTTTGGAAGTGTATTAATGTGTATATACTTATATACCTTTTGTATTAATGTGTATGTATATGTTTTGTGCCTAAATACACTTTAATTTTTTTTGGAATGGCTATTGAATTTTTGGTATTTTTATTGTATATTTGTGTATTTTTGTGTTTCAGTTGTATGTTTGCAATATTTTTTTGGTTGTGTATTTGTATATTTTTGTATATATTCGTATTTAAATGTATGCGTATTTTAAGTGTATTCGAGTAAGTGTTTTGCGTATCCAAAAATTTATTTTGTATAGCTTTGTATGTTGTGGGTGTATATAAATGTATATTTTGTATAGTTGAACTTTTATGTATGTTTATGTATTTTTTATTGGTTAAATATACTATTTTTAAAGTATGAATGTGTATTTTTGTATGTTTTATGCTTGTTTTTCAGATTAAAAAAAAAATAAAAAAATAATTTCGGCGACAGGCCGGCTGCGACCGGCGGCATACCTGAAACTGAAGCAATGTGTTGGGGGAGAAGAAGAAAGCTTCATTTTCATGGTTTTGTTGAAACTTGTATATGCTTTGTAGAAAAACTATTGGTATGTCTTGTAAAATGGAATAGTATCGGTATTGTAAATTTGTTATTAGGGTTGTATGTTTGTGTAATTCTCCCTTAAATTAATAGTACACTAATAAACTCGACCGTGCTCGCGGTCATTAAAAATTTTTTAAAAAATATATGTAGCTAATAATCATTGATATAACTTTTATAATAACATAATGAATGTCTACTCTTAAATAAATTTCATTTTTGATCACGGAATTTGAATCTCAAACTGATGCAATTAACATTGTATGCTCTTTTCTTTTCCTCTCCCACTCCATTCCTTAGCCAATGGAAATTATGCTATAAAAAATGTCTGTAAAATAATAATTGTGGAAAAACACGGACAAACAAAGAAAGGCTAAAAAGAATTATATGCCGAGAATCCCGAATAAAAGAAGATCAAATGATTAATGAATAAGAGTTGGAGAAAGTTAGGTGGAATGGAAACCATGTGCTTTAGTATTTATAGTGGTCAATTCAATTAGTATCTTATATTGGGTCATAGGAATAGTTATAATGTATATTGAGCAAATATAATTAGTGTTTTATGTATTAAATGTGATAGAATATAAGTGATAATAACGTACTTAAATCACAATAATGTTTAACTAATTAGAAACGTAAAGTGAAATTTGATAAACTCTAGAAAGAGAAATTATGTAGACATTCGACTGCAATTTGCTTTTAAGATCATCATATACGTTAGATGATGGAAGAAATGGTTACATTTTGACTCCTTAATTACCTCATTTGAGTAGATACTATCTCACAATAAGCAAATCTTCTTCTGCTTCTGTTATGGTTTATCTGCATGGTGCTTATGCAATAAATAATTCTTTGGAGTGAAATGAATGAGAAAAAGAAAGTGAGTAAAACAACTCAAATGTATAAAGGAAAAATAAATAAAAAAATAAAACAAAAAGCCATTTTTAGAGAAAAAGGAAGAAAGTGAACTTAGAAATTTGAAAGAACTATGTGAGAGAGGGAAAGAGTCCGCCTTCTCTCTAGAATTTGTCTCTTCAACTGATTTTTCCACCGTCAAACTTTTCCACTTTCCAATAACATCAAATTAAATGCCACCAATAGAAGCCCAACAGTCTGGGTCACTTAGTATTCCACCAGAACCCCCATACGTTCCACATACACCGCCTAATCCTTTGGAAAATGACCTTCAATCTGATAAACAAAGTTTTAAAGAAAAACTTCTTACATTCCAGAAAATATGTAACCCCCAAAATACCGATTTGGATATGCAATATGTTGATCCGATTGATGATACTATGGACAATACTGATCGTTCAGCAACCAACCAAATCTGTGAAGGAATAGACGTGATTGATTTTTCAATAGAAGAAAAAAATAGGATCTACGCTCCTTGGCAATACTTAGTGATAATCAAGTTATTTGGTAAGTGTCTTAAACATAATTATCTAAAATCCAAATTATCCTCCTTATGGAAAACCACCGAAGATTTTTCGTTAATTGATTTGGGTCGTGATTACTATATTGCTAAGTTCGGCTTATCAGAAAATATGCACAAAATCTTATTAAAAGGTCCATGGTTCGTCAATGGGTTTTATTTAACAGTGAAGAAATGGGAACCAAATTTTATTCCCTCTGAAGACAAAACCCTAGCTTCTACGGTCTAGATTAGGTTACCCAACTTATCTACAGAATTCTATGATGTTCACATACTTACAAAAATTGGAAACGTCATAGGTAAGTTGTTAAAAATAGATTATTGCACTATCTCTTGCCGATATGCGAGACTTTGTGTCGAAGTTCCTCTGGATATGCCAATTAAGTCAATGGTTATGGTGGGTAAGCATAAACAACAAATTCAATATGAAGGTCAAGTCCTGCTATGCACACTATGTGGATTCCTAGGCCATCAGAATGCTCAATGCACAAGGATTACACAACCACATGATAAGGAGGTCAAAGACTCTGTTTCAAGCAAACAACAATCATACACATCAGTTCAAGAATCCAGTCCATGGCAAACAATCCAATTTCCAAGACGTAAATGCACGGGTAATTCCATTCCTAATACTACTACTGCAGTTCCAGGTACATTAAATTCTTGTTCATCACCAAGTACACCACTTTCTACTCCTACTTTTGTTAATGGTAAGTTTTGTTTGAATAATGGTAAATCTCCTTTGCATAAGAGTAATTTTTTTTTGATTACTGACCGTCATCAACATAGTTCCAAGTACTCGAATTTCTCTATAGTGGGTCAGTCTAGTACTAATAAAATTTTAATTTTCCCTACTTCCTCTTTAATTGTCCATGACAGTAGGAACAATAAATTTGATATTCTCTCTATGGAGCCTGAAGATAGTACCCCTTCCGACATTAATTCTCTAAAAGAGAACTTTTCTCCAATATCCAATGAGGAGCACTGTACACACCCTAATAAAACTGTTAACTATAAAAATGAACTTCTACATTCTCATAATGAGACACGTGTAAAAAATATGTCATTACTACAAGAGGACAAAAAGGGCCAAGCTTCCCAATCATTACCTCAGTCTCCTATTAATAAAACAAAATATTTAAATAAAGAAACTAATTTACCTAATCCACCACAAGATGACACATCTAATATACATGCAGACATTAAACGTTCTCACACTGCCAAGTCATCAAATACTGTAAAAAATTGTCACCATTTGGCACATCCCCTTGGCCAAGTGGAAATGCAGATTGATGAAAACTGCACTCCCACTGATGATAAAAAGGCCCTGCCCAATCCCCAATCACTCATGCAAACACATGAACACTCAAAAGATTTGCACACCACTCTAGACATTATTTCTACTACTTCCCCTATATCTTATTGCACTCAAAATATTTCCACTTCCCAATCGAGTATACAGAAAAAGAGTAGTGTTAATTCCTGTTTTGAGGAGACTTCCTACCAACAAAATGGCCAACATTCCACCCCCACCACCTCCAAACTTCAACCCTCCTCCACCAATCATCTTTGCACCTCCACCCCTACCACAGAAACACCAACCACTCTCATGGCTAGAACACTCTCTAATAGGTCGAGCAATATCTTTCAGTGTGGATCTAAATGGGTAGGAAATAGTACTTCTCCTGCAGAACCCATCCTTAATAGCTCAACTAATCACAGAGGGCATGAGAATAGCAATGGAAAACTAACTCAACCATATTTGGTTAATCAACATTCTCGACCCTTTAGCATCTGCATTAGCAGCAGCACTATTCCCACACATGCAACACCAATGGAATCTACCCAACATGTTCATCCCACCTCAGAATCTGAACCCACCACACAATCTAATATTTTTCCCACCTCTGGACCCCAATGTTCCTCCTCTCTTCTTCCCATGGGAACCCCAGCAAGTCCATGCAAACCCACCACCTCAACCACCTGTGAACCAACAACCAAACAACCCTCAGCCACACCCCCCACAACAACCACTAAATTCCCAGGACATTCTTCAAATGGATCTGAACCTACAACATCCTGGGATTCTCCAACAAGAAGTTCAGGAGGAGGTCCTGAATCAAGAGGATGCCCCTCCCATTGCTCCAGAACAAGACATGGAAGACATGGGGGAGGAAGGGGTTGTGGAAATAGAACCCATACCCCAGGGATCACTCACAGAAAATTCAAGCCTTCGCGTGGCCACATGCATGCTGTTCCCAGAGCTAGAGGATAGGAAATATATACACAACATACCTCCCCTAATGCACAAGTGTTCACTGGACATACGTCCAACAATGAACAAGGATGCTGGGAAGTATGCAGTGGTACTGAACCCAACATTAGCCAGGACTCACCTCAGGCAAGCGGTTTTAGAGATTTATTTGAACAAACGCAAAACCAATCCTCTAACCATGAACAACCCCATTAGTTTTATAATTTGGAACATCAGAGGAGGATAGTCATCATTTTAGAAGGAACTTTGATGAGTTAATGAGAGTGCACAATCCATGCTTGGTTGCCCTATTAGAAACAAAGATGTACACTCATGTTGCACTTAGGAACTACTATCACTTTGACAGAATGATTGAAATTCCAGCAAGGGAGAGATCTGGAGGGCTAGTAGTTATGTGGAAAACTTCACGACTTTATCTTTATGATATTCAAACTACTGATCAGGAAATTCATGCCATGATCAAGGTATTCCCAAATTACCCTCCTTGGCTTTTTTCAGCAATATATGCTAGTCCTAGGTTTTCCTCTCGCTTAGAATTGTGGAAAAATTTACAAGACATTTATGATAATTATAGTGGTCCATGGTTTTTAGGAGGGGATTTTAATGATATTCTAACTCAGGATGAGAAGTGGAGAGGTAGGGCTATCAATAATAGAAGAAAAACCCATTTTTCCAACTATTTAGACTACTGTAGATTGCATGACTTAGGCTTTAAGGGAGCCAAATACACCTGGTCTAATTATAGAAGATTTTTCAGGGCTTTAATACTTGAAAGACTTGATAGATGTCTTACAAATAAGTCTTGGCTTCAGTTATATCCTGATGTGTCCATTACTCACTTGCCTAAAACTCATTCAAACCATACTCCAATGTTGGTTACCATTTTAAATCCCTATCATACCACTGTTGCTAAGCCTTTCAGATTAGAAAACTTTTGGTGTGTCCATCCTGAATTCTCTTCTAAAGTAGATCAAAGTTGGTCAAATAAACCACTACAGCAGGCAATTCCTCACTTCACCAACTGTATTGTTGAATGGAGTAAAGAAACCCTTTGGTAATATTAATCATAAAAAGAAAAGACTCCTTGCTCGTTTAGCTGGTATTCAGAACTCAGTATGTTATACTACAAGTAATTTCCTCCAGAATTTAGAAAAAGAGCTTATCTCAGAATATAATAACATCTTACTTCAGGAAGGGGATTATTGGAATTTAAGATCCAGAATTAATTGGCTAAATGATGGGGATGCTAATACTAGATTCTTCCATATTAGTACTATCAATAGGAGAAGAGTTAATAAAATTCACTACTTCCAAGATGATAATAGATTACTAGTCAGGATAGTTTGCTCCATCACACCCTAAATTACTTCTCTAATATCTTTACAACTCAACATCAATATACTAATTACAAAACTATTTCCACTGCTCCTACAAGTTTTCATACTATTGATCTATCTTCCTTAGATAGACCCTTACTGGACATTGAAATCAGTAGAGCAGTTTTTTCTTATAAACCATTCAAAGCTCCTGGACCAGATGACCTTCATTCATTATTTTACCAAAACTATTGGGATAAGGTGGGGGGGAGCTGTCAGATCATTTTGTCATGATATATTTCTTTCTTCTTCCATTCCTCCTAATATTAATCAGACATAATTATGCCTCATTCCAAAATTCCACAATGCTAATAATCTTAAAAACTTTAGGCCAATAGGCCTATGCAACATCATCTATAAGATTATTACTAAAATCATAGTCAACAGGATAAAACCCTTTCTGACTGATCTTATAAGCCTTTATCAGACAAGTTTTTTAAGGGCAGACGTACTACTAATAATGCTATTATTATACAAGAAATTATGCATCATTTTCAAAGGATCAAAGGTGCCAAAGGAAATATGATGCTTAAAATTGATTTGGAGAAGGCATTTGATAGACTGGAATGGTCTTTTGTCTACACAGCTTTAGTATACTTCAAATTCCCTCCTAATATCACTAAATTAATCATGTCTTGTATCTCCACTAGTACCATAGCCATCATGGTAAATGGCACTCTTACAAGTTATTTCTTACATTTAAGAGGAATAAGACAAGGTGATCCCATGTCACCCTACATTTTTATTCTTTGTATGGAACTTCTCTCTAATCTCATAAATCACTATGTAGATTATACTCTTCGGGATCCAATTCAGCTATCTCCTAATAGTCCTACTATCACTCACTTATTCTATACTGATGAACTCACCATTATGGCTCAAGCCAATTTAAAATCTGCAAATTCAATCAAACAATGTCTCAGCTATTTATCTAAATTGCATGGCCAAAAAATTAACACTAGTAAGACTAGACTCATATTCTCATCTAACTATTCTCCTCATTTAAAACATGATATTTCACAGGTGTTGCAATATTCTATTACCACAGCTTTTGGAAAATATTTAGGTTTTCCTATTCTCAATCATAAACCAAAAGCCACTGATTTTCAATTCCTCCTTGATAGTATGTCTAAAAAGATGGCTGCATGGAAGTCCAATTTCCTAACACTGGCAGGTAGAGTAACTCTAGCCAATGCCACTCTAAATGCTATCCACTCTCATGTCATGCAATACCACCTCCTTCCTAAGAAGACTCTCAATCTAATTGACAAAATCCAAAGGAATTTTATATGGGGTTCCACATCAGAACATAGAAAAGTACATTATCTTAGTTGGGATACTATAACACAGCCAAAGAGCTGTGGTGTTCTAGGACTTTGAAAATCTGCTCACAAGAATGTTGCACTGCTGGCAGGACTAGCATGGAGTATGTTTCTAACACCCACCCTGCCTTTGGCCCACATTCTATTTAAAAAATATAAATTGAATAGAAAACCATCCACACCCTCCTACATTTGGAAAAATATTTTAACAGGTTGGGATATCTGTAAACAAGCTGTGGGTTGGAATATAGGCAGAGGAGATAGAGTAAACTTCTGGTATGATAAATGGAACCCTATATATCCTCCTATCATATCTCTAATCCAAGATCCTCTTAATGTAAATGAGGATACTCAATTACTTAGTCATTTTAGGTTTAACACCTCATGGAATCTTAATGATATTTCCTTTGATTTTCCCCAATGCATTTTAGATCAAATTCAATCTGTAACATTTCCATCCCATGGAGCTGAGGACTATCCATATTAGAGTTTAACTTCAAATGGAATATTCTCCACTAAATCAGTGCACCATTTACTACTCTCATCCACTCCTCACAGTTCCCATATTTTCGCCTGGATATGGCAATTAAAAACTCTACCTAAGATTAAGTTTTTTCTATGGAAACTATTGCACAATATGTTACCATCTAAAGAATACCTTGCAAAAATTGGTATTCCAGTCAACCCCTACTGTCAAACTTGCCATGATATTGAAACAGTCGATCATATCTTTCTGCATTGCCCCATTGCAGCATCATTCTGGGCTTCAATTAACATTTCAGTTGCCAATTTAGGGACTAACAATCATTGGTTGCTTGATATATGGACAAACCATACTTCAACAGATAAAGTACTTCATCTTTTTTTTATCCTGGATTGAGCTCTTACCTTTTGCTATTTGGCACATTTGGACTAATCGTAGTCACAATATCTTTCATGATACTAATAGACAGTTGACCCTCGGTCAAATAAGTAAGACTATTTTACCAACTGCTAATTACAATTTCATTCAAATGGCAACCACCACATATCCAAAAATTTAAACTCAATGTAGATGGAGCTTTTGATTGTCACACCAAGTCTGGAGGTATTGGTGGAGTTTTTAGAAATGACAAAGGAGACTGAATACTAGGTTTTAAAAAAAAGACAAGATGGTCTCTCTCATACTTTCATGGAACTCATGGCCTTGGCAGTAGGCCTCAAAATAGCTATTGATCATAACTTATTTAATCTTGAGATAGACACTGATTCCACTGAAATACTCCAGCTACTTGAACATGCTAATCCAGTTTATGCTCCATTAATTTCACAATGCAGGTTAGATCTACAGACATGGGGGAATCCAGTGCTTCGGCACACATTCCGTGAAGCAAATAAGGTTTCACACTTTTTGGCGCAACTTGCTATTGCTCTTCCCACGTCCAATGAGCTGCAGATCTGGCCTCACCCTCCTGATATCACAAGGAAAGCCATTCAAGAAGATAGAGAAGCTAATATATATATACTAGATCTATTTCCACTACTACTATGCATGTGCTAGCATCTTTTGGAAACTCTGTTGTACTAATGAATAGTGCCCATGGCTCTTCAATGTCAAATGCTACTAATGTATCTATTATGTAATTAATGAATTATCCAGTTTACCAAACAAAAGAAATTTGAAATAAGAAAAGCATAAAGACAATGAATACACTGATTTTGGTCCCTCGTCACTTGACAGTGTACTCGATTAACCTCTTTCTCTTATTTTTCCTTCGTCTCCCTATATTTCCTTCTTTATTCATCTTCCCAGACTGTCAATAGATTATTTTCTTCCGTAACTATGGTTAAACATCTCTTCTAAAAACAAATCAAAAGATAAATCTTTCCTTGTTTTCCTTCTAATTTGATTCGAAATTCAGAAAAATATATTTGCTTCTCCAAATATTCTTCATGCCGTTTGGATACTCTCATGATCACTTCATAGTTTCTTTCTATCTCTTCCCTTTGTGTTTACTGGTGGTGTTTTTGATTTACTTGAAGAAACCATTGATGGTGAATGACTGGAAAATATGAACAGGAAATAAAACTACAAAAGTGAATACTTGTAAGCTGCATCTTATTGATTGCTTATCCCAATCACAGGTTGCACATGGTGAAGAAGCTGTTGGCGGAGAATCTATCCCGATGCTTCTAATTCCTCGAGCATGATATTATATGGCGGCTTGCAAACTTTTTTCTGGTTCTCTTTATATAAGATTCCTACACCTCTAAAATTGAAGAAATTGAAAAGCCAAAGGTACTGGCGTTTGATAGAATTTTGAAATGGTTATTCATAATAGTATTAAATGAACTCTTTTGGTTAAGGCGGGTAATATTTAACTATTCATTATAATTAGTTGCTCTCAAATATTAAAAGACAATAACTACTAATTCTGCACGTATTTAGTATTTCTTATTTAATTGAGAATTAGTAAAATGAACAACAAATGCATGAAAAGAAGGAAGTGAGGAAAAAGGCCTAAAATGATCATCCTTGGTCATTGAGCTATGCCACATTACTTTTCTATGTTTCTCAATTAGTAGATATATAGATATAGATATAGATTCTTATTTCTGGTAGTATTTGTTATTCTAGGATCTTTACTCTTAGGCGAAGTTTTTCATTAAGGGCATGTTTGGAAAGCCACATGGGAATTGGAACTGGGTGTAATTACACAGTTTGGTCTGTTTGTTTGGCCAGGTAATTACCAAGTTAGAGGGGAATTGAGTGTAATTGGGAATGTGCAATTACACTCTCTAATTCTCAAGGGGGGTTGAGAATTGGGTGTAATTACACCATGTAATTACATGACAACTTTTTTTTTTTTAACCTTAACTTCTCTTTTTTTAAAAATGATTTATTATTATATTATCTCTATTATTTTAATTTCTTTTTCTTTTCTTTTATTTTTTATTTTTATTTTTATTTCTATTATTTTTTATTTTTATTTTTATTTTTAGTTGTTTTTTAAATATATATTTTTATTATTTATCTTTCATTTTCTTTCTTTTCACTTTCCAACCTCTACTTTTTATAATTCTATGTAATTGTTCGTAGTTTTTTTATTTCTTCTTTATTATTTTTCTTTGTTTAGCACAACTGCGTTATTATAGTTTTAAAACCACACCTTCTAATATTAGAAAAAATGACGCATGAACAAACTTGATATATAACGGTTGATGTCATTAAAGTATAATTTCGTTGTTGAATGAGGTTATAGTCCGATGTTTTTCAATCCTTTTGATTTTATTTGTTTAAGTTATGTTAAAACTTATTTTCTGTTTGGTTGCAATTTTACATAAGAGTATTATTTTATTTTAACAAAAATTGAATTTTGATTACGTTATATTTTTTTTTTGTGGTTTCAATTTATTTTTTTTAGCAGTATTGACTTGATATTTCACATTGCATGTTGTCATTTTTCAATTATACTTGATAGAATATCTTTTTGTCAAATATTTGAATAATGTTATGGAATTATAGTTATAAATATTAACTTTTTTACAAATGCGTCCATGATATTACAAAATATATGCTTTTAATTTTTATAATTAAATTAAATTAAAATATTAGTATTATGAAAAATATATATCAATAGAAAGATCTAATTGTGTAATTGCACTTGTGCAACCAAACGGTACGCTTGTAATTTACTGTAATTACACTATGGCAGATAAACAGGACTTCGTAATTACTCTATTGTGTAATTACTAGGATGTGTAATTGCTATCCTAATAGTTACATCAAATCTGATTACGAGGTGACTTTTCAAACAGACCCTAAATGAGCCAATCAAAAGAAGATAAATCATTATCCAACTGGATATAACTAATGACGGAAGTAGAAATAAGCGAGTATCTAACTGGCCTTTATCCTACCAACACATTCATCGAGCAACTAGTGAGACACAAAGTGGCGGATTCAGAATTTTGAATTTAGGGGTGCTTAATAATAACAGAGAAGAACAAATTATCTATCTTTACTAAAAAATAGTAAGATTTGAATACAACACTTGACCCTTTAGTAGCAAAGCCTCCAGCATTGTCCCATTAACGAAATCATCTATCAAACTTACAGTTTCATAGGTGCTTGTTAATTATTTGTACTATTTTCTCAATATTTTCTATACAACAAAATATCTCTATGTTGAAGTTAATGGGTGCTCTAGCATCCAAATTTTCACTACTAGAAAAGGTGTTTTCTGACCACCAATATGGTCGGACAACGGTCGTCTAGTCGACTGATGCCCGACCAAACGCAGCGGTCGGATAATGGGCGGTCGCACAAAGGTGTCCGTCCGACTCGGTCCGACATTCCGACCGAACATCGGTCGCATACAAGCTATCTAGAAAAAAAATTCATGAGCTGGGCGATCGAATTGGTCCGAGATTGTAATTTCTGGGCAAAAATTTCTTCGATGTTCCGACCGCGTCGGTCGGACATTCTAATTTCTGGGGGAAAAAATACTCAAATTTCGGACCGATTCGGTCGAAAATATGGGTAAAACCTGCAATGTAAAACCTGTAATTAAAGCTCCACCACCTGTAAAAATAGTAAAATCCAGCACCCAGTAAACAATAGGCTTCTACAAGCCTTAATATTTTTCTAAACAAGGTTTGTTGCCTTTAAACTAAAATTTTAACAATTTACATAACATCAACCTTTCATAACGATTCAAACAAGTTAAACTTAACAACAACAAGTCTAACAATCAAATAAGTTTAACGAAAACCAACCACAAGTCTAACACATGTCTAAAACATCAACAATCCATTATTACGACTCCGTTGCCTCAGAACTAGACTCGGAACTAGACTCAGACGACGAGATGTATTGACGTTTGCTCTTGCTTTTTCCCTGCTCTTGCTCTTGCTCTTGCTCTTGCCCTTGCCCTTCTTCTTTCCCTTATCCGCACTACCACACACAAAGTTTTGCATCATTTCCCATGACTCTCATATTTTCCTCATTACGCAAACGATCTTCTTCACCCTTTCTGTTAAGCTCTTCGATTTCATTGCGCAACGAGACTTCCACCGAGGGATTAATTGAACTAGCAGGAGTGTAAGTACCAAATAAACATGGATTTAGCCGATCCGAGGCATACTGCGATCCAAGGTCGTATGCACTTCCCTTCTTTACCCCGCCATTCACCTCCAACCATAGTGCGATTTCCTCCTCTAGTGTCATTTGAGCTGGGGTACTGCTACCACACTCAGATGCCTGACTTGCCATCCTTTCTTCATAAGCCGTTGTAGCCTTTTCCAGAAAAAAAAATTTAATAACAAGAATTAGATTTACAAATATTGACGAATTTAATAACTTTAAAAGTTTGAATTTAATAACTTACATATAGCTCTCTAGTGCTCCTCGACCCACACTTCTTCTCCTTTTTTGTTTCTGTATATATGCCTCTTCTTAAAGATTTCAGGCACACGTACTGGCCACCCTTCTTCATTTTCCTACAAAATTAAAAAGATGACAAGTTAGATAGAAAATTAATGCGAGTTACATAAAACAATACATATAATAATTAATAAGTTACCATTATCATCCGCTGAGTCACTGCACTAACCGAACCCCCGGTGTTTGGCGATCCACCCTTTTTGGAGGCTCGCATCGCTCTTCTTTTTAAATTTATCACTATCCTAGTATTGCAGATATTTTAACCAAACGTGCCGGTATATCCAATCGGGCTTCTTTTCTTTGGCCCGACAATCATACAGGGTACCTTTGACTCTATCTACGCGTTTTCTGAGGAAATTGTTTCGGACAACGCTATCAAAGGCAGGATGCCACTTACATTTTATCTGAAATAATTAAAAATATTAGATTTTAAAAAAAGTGACACTTAACTAAATTATTAAAAAATAAAACATAGTTATTACCTTAAAATCATCAAACATGGACAACTTTACGGGAAAGGGTACCTTACCACAGGATGGCCATGGCTCACTCCATCTGGATCTAATGCATACTGTGACCATGGGAGTAGCCACGTGCGAAGGAGTAAGTATTAAATAGTTAAAAACTAACAAAGTGAATGATACTTACTCACGACTACCCTCAGGATAAATCCCCACCCTCCCGTCATCATCATATGATCCTAGAGCACCAATGTAAAAAGGCGAGCTCGGATAATAATATGGTACAGTAGGTGGTACCGAAGCGCCCATAGAGCTCAGATCAGAAGGTGGTACAGTAGATTCAGAAGGAGTAGATGATGAAGGGGATGGTGATGGACTGGAAGATGGCGAAGGCATGGATGAGCTCATGCCATGCGGACGAACAACATAACCAGGAGATGTAGTAAGTGGCATGCCGAGGGAAAGGCAGCGGGATGAGTGAAAAAACTTGGAGCATATGTAGATGGAGGAGATGTAGGAAGCATATGAGGTACAGGAGCAGGAGGAGTAGTATGACCTAAAGCAGGAGAGGTACTTTGAACCTTCTTTTCCCCCAGCCTTCTCCGTAGATGCCAAATCTGTAAAATAAGCACAATATAAGCAAATTATAAATTTATATGGAATATATTTATAAAGTAGTGCTAATAATTGTAGTAAAGTAACAACAACAAACTACGAACATGTCAATCATCATCATACGTCTCAAGGTCATCGGCTATTTCTTCTTCCTCGCTCGTCGCATCATCATCAACAGATTCTTCCTCGCTTGTTTCAACGTCATCCATATATTCATCCTCCTCGTTTGCCCCAGATATTCCTTCTCCAAAATTAGTCGTTTTTTTCACGTCTAACCACCGATTCATCAAACTTTTCATAGATGCCTTCACTATGTTGAAACTGATTGGCTAAGATGCTTATCCAAACCCTTCACAAGGAGCCAAGCTTGGGAGTTGCAACAGCTATAGGCTATGTTCGCACAACTGGAGCTGATTGGGCAAGTGTTGGAGGTTCCAGGGCAATTCTGCATGCTCACTGCCTCTAGAATTAAAAATACTCATCACGATTGTGAGTGCACAGACGCGATCGCGAAAGGCCAGAAAGAAGACCTACGCGATCGCAAGAAGACAGACGTGATTGCGGA
Organism: Petunia secreta; assembly: GCA_029990175.1. Lineage (NCBI taxonomy): Eukaryota > Viridiplantae > Streptophyta > Magnoliopsida > Solanales > Solanaceae > Petunia > Petunia secreta. The sequence goes on along the minus strand of JARKIP010000022.1, from coordinate 44,197,389 downwards.
GGATGAAAATGCAGAGTTGCGCGATCGCGCGTCCACAGACGCGATCGCGCAAAAGGCTGGTTGAAGACCTCTGCCTGCGTGATCGCGCGACCATAGCCGCGATCGCGAGGCTATGAGTTATTTTTCAGTGCGATAGCGACTGTTACTGCGCGATCGCACTGAGACGAGGATCAGAAAGCCCAACAGTAGCTAATGACTTGAAGGCCCATTGTTAAGGGTTAATTAAGCATTTGTGCCATACTATAAATACTCTTATAGTCATTATTATACCTAGTTTTTTGGATGATTATTGACATTATGAGGATTTGGCTAAGCTTGTTTGCTTTAGCACATTAACATTCCTTGATTTGCGATTAGATACTACTAATTGAGGATCAATTAGTATTGGTTCTTTTGGTTTAGGTGATTAAGGGGGGTGATTAGGCTTATTCTTCTCTAATCCATTTTCTTAATTTTTCTCTAATCAATTGGGTCTTGCTTTATTTCTTGTCTTTTTATTTGGTGTCTTTAATTTTTGTATCATTTGGTATCAGAGCCAAGTTAGTGTTTGTTTTAACAATCACTAAACCAATTCTTGTTCATCAAGTCAAAAAAAAAAAAAAAATCAAAAATCCAAAAATATAAGTCGTAGGATTAGGTTTCTGTTGGGTGAAATTTTTGGTACTAATTGAAGATATGGTTGTCTTGATACTACTCCAAAAAGGAATTGATCAAACAACAACAATTTGGGGCTGAATTGAAGACTTAAAAAATTAGGGTTCTTCATCAAGAATTTGGGGCTTTTGAATTTGGTTGTTGCTATTGAAGATTCAACTACTGGAGTTTGTTCACGGACCAACAAGGAGTATAAATCTCAAATCTGGAGCAAAACTACGGTGCTCGGTGAAGATTCAAGTTGCAAAGTGGGTTTGAAAATCGGGTTTTGCTTCAAGCCCAGAAGCTCACGCGATCGCGCAACTTCCAGCGCTATTGCGCAGGCCACTAATTAAAAGGCCTACATGATCGCGACCGTCCTATGCGATCGCGCCAGTACCACCAACAAAGCTACGCGAACGCGACCTAAGCACGCGATCGCGCTGAACAACAATTTTCCAGAAAAATAGATTCTTAGGCAGATTGTTCACAACAGCCCCGTAACAGTTTCCAATCAACCGTAACTCAATTTCAGCATCAAGAAAAGTGAGTTTCTAGATCACAAACCAAATTTCATCCAATTCCAAATCTGATTCGTGCCAATTCGATTCGTGCCTTTCTTTCTTCCCTTTCTTTAAATTTTCCTAAAGTGCTTTCGTCAGTTTCAATTGTCCGTTTCTTGTCACAATAATTCCTTCCGATCCCGAATTAGTTGAGTTTAATTGTCAAGTTGGAACTAGTGTGCGAAGAACAAACTTGCAATAGCCAAGAGTGGAAAAAGGCAAGTGTGGTGAGAGCATTAGAGTGAGTAAAAGCCGAACGTTGAGTGCAAACACGAGTGAATTGTGTGACATCAATTTGAGTGTAAATACTTAGGGAGCGACTCGGTGAGGACTCTTTCTACTAACGTTGTTTGTTTAATTGTTTGTAGGTACGATGGCACAAAAAGAAGTCGAGACGGACATGGAAGTTAAAACCATGATCCAAGCCTTGGCGGTAACTGTTAACTCATTGAGGGATGCGGTTGATGAGCTAACTCGGAAATATAAGCTTCGGGAAATGGGTAAGCAAGTGGATGGCACACCTCTGACCGTGGGGGTGTGGGATGATGGACCAAGCCAAATCTCTCGGGCTAATGACCGCTACTCTCACATGGTGGTCCAAGATACCTATTCTCCAAATATCACTCCACAAGTAAGGGATCCCACTCATTATCTCCCAAGAAACGAACAACAAAGGGGTGACACTCCAAGGCCACTTGACGTTGAGGCTTTTCATGAGGATGAGAACTATGATAATGAACCATTTTGCTATCCGGGTGAAGCCCAACGAGGGGGAGCTAGGGGTCGAGGTGGTTGATTTGGGGGAGGTTACCAAGGGAGAGTGAATCATGATGAGGACTACTATGACCACGGGGGTTATGGTGGGAAACGGAGGTATCATGATGAAGATAGGGGGTTGAACACTATCAAGGTCAACCTACATCCCTTCCAAGGTGAGAGTGATCCGGATGCGTATTTGGAGTGGGTGGTCACGACGAAGAGAATCTTTCAAATCAACAACGTCCAAGATGCTACAAATGTGAAGTATGCTATCTCCCAATTTGAAAACTATGCTTCTACTTGGTGGGAGTCCAAGAGAAGACAAAGAGAAACACAAGGGCTCAATTCCAATGGGGGTTGGGAGGCTTTGAAAGCCATGATGGAGGCTCGAATTGCTGAAACCAAGAGCATGGTGGAGTATTTTGATGAATTTGAGAAGGCTAGGACAAGAGCCAATGTGCTAGATGGTGACCGGTCTCTCATACCAAAGTTTTGTGGAGGTTTGAATAGGGAGATCTCTTCCCCAATGGAATTGTACGGGTTCGATAGCTTGAATGATGCATTCCAAGCGGCTCTCAAGGTGGAAAAAGGGATCAAATTAGACAAGTCTTTCAAGGGCAAGAACATCCCTTCCACTTGGAACAAAGAAAAGGATAATGTGAAAGCTTATACCCTATGGGATAAAGCTAAGGAGCCCAAGCGTGACTTCAAGGGAAACTTTGAAAGAACCAAGCCCAAGGAGAAGCCCAAGGTGGGAGGTAATAAAGCTAAACTTTAAAACTTATCTAACATTCAATGTTATAAGTGTAACGGCCGTGGCCACATGATGAGAGATTGTCCCAATAGGAGGACTACTATTGCTTTTGGTGATGGGGGCTATGAAACGGGTGGTAGTGATGATGAGGAGATAGATAGGGGTATGCCATGTGACGATGATTTTGAGGAGCCGATGGATAGTGAGCAATTAGATGATGTATATGCTCCTCTTGTAGTGAGAAGAATAATGGGGGTGCAAGTGAAGGAGGAGTCGAGTCTAAGGGAGAATTTGTTCCATGCATATTGTAAGGTTCTAGGGACTACTTGATCTCTAATTATTGATAGTGGTAGTTGTGTCAAAGTGGTGAGCACCACCTTGATTGAGCAACTCAAACTACCCACTAGAAAGCGTCCACAATCTTACAAACTCCAATGGTTGAATGAGTGTGGTGAACTAAAGGTAACCAAGCAAGCCTTGATTAAATTCAAGATTGGAGACTACCATGATGAGCTTCTATTTGATGTGGTTCCTATACAAGCTTGTCATATCTTGCTTGGAAGGCCTTGGCAATATGACAGCTTGGCAAGGTATGATGGCAAGACTAATAGGTATGCCTTGGAAATGGGGGGTCAGAAATTTATTCTCAACCCATTGACCCTGACGCAAGTGAGTGAGGTTATAGGAAGATGAGAGAGTTGAAGTTGAAAAGAGAGAAAGAAAAGAAAGAGGGAGTTGTGGAGGAAGGAAGAGCAGGAGTTGTTACTCAAAAGAGTGAGGAAACATAAGAGGGAGTGAACTTGTTCTTGTCTAGGAAGGAATGTTTGAAAGATGTGGAGGAAGGAACATGTTTTGCATACTAATGAATTAACCCCTTCTTTGCCTTGTTCTATTTCTTCTCTTTTGCAAGGTTATGAAGACATCTTTCCCGAGGAGTTGCCTAGTGAATTGCCACCACTAAGAGGCATTGAGCATCAAATTGACCTTGTTCCGGGTTCCCAATTGCCCAACAAGGCCGCTTATAGAAGCAAACTGGAAGCTACCAAAGAACTCCAAAAGCAAGTGGAAGAGTTGCTTGGGAGAGGAATTGTGCAAGAAAGCTTGAGCCCATGTGCGGTCCCGGTCATCCTAGTGCCAAAGAAAGATAGGACTTGGCGCATGTGTGTGGATTGTATAGCCATCAACAAGATCATGGTAAAGTATCGTCATCATATACTTAGGTTAGATAATATGCTTGATGAGTTAAGTGGATCTTGTATGTTCTTTAAAATTGATTTGAGGAGTTGATACCACCAAATCCGGATGAAACCGGGTGATGAGTGGAAGACGGCCTTTAAGACTAACTTTGGTCTTTATGAATGGCTTGTCATGACTTTTGGCTTGTCCAATGCTCCGTCAACCTTTATGAGGTTGATGAATCATGTGCTCAAATCCTTCATTGGAAAGTTTGTTGTAGTTTACTTTGATGACATCCTTATCTATAGCAAATCCATTGATGAGCATGCTAATCATTTGAAACAAGTGTTTGATGTCTTGAGAAAGGAACAATTATTTGCTAATTTGAAAAAGTGCTCTTTTTGTGTTGAGAAAGTTATTTTCCTTGGTTTTGTGGTAAGTGCAAATGGTGTGGAAGTAGATGAGGCTAAGTGGAGGCCATTAGAGATTGGCCCACTCCTAAAAGTATTGGTGATGTGAGAAGTTTCCATGGGTTGGCTAGCTTTTATAGGAGGTTTGTGAGGGGATTTAGCACTATAGCCGTACTATTGACCAAAGTGATAAGGAAGGATAAGGTGTTTGTGTGGGGGAAAGAGCAAGAAGAGGCCTTTGCAAAATTGAAGGAAGTCCTTAGTTCTACACATCTTCTTCAATTTCCAAACTTTGAAAAGACCTTTGAGATTGAATGTGATGCAAGTAGGGTAGGTATTGGAGTCGTGTTGATGCAAGAACAAAACCCTATTTCCTATTTTAGTAAGAAACTCAAGGGAGCAATCACTAAATATTCAACTTATGACATAGAGTTGTATGCCTTGGTGAGGGCATTGGCTCATTGGCAACATTACCTTTGGTCCAAAGAATTTGTTATTAGAACCGACCACCAATCCTTAAAGAACCTCAAATCCCAAGAGAAATTGAATGTGAGACATGCCAAATGGGTGGAGTTTCTTGAGAACTTTCATTATGTCATCCATTACAAAAAGGGGAAAGAGAATGTGGTGGTGGATGCCTTGTCAAGAAAGTTTTTGCTTCAATCAAGAAGGCACTTGTTGTTGATAACTTTGGAGTCCAAACTCATGGGCTTTGAGAGTATGAAGGAGATGTATGTTAACGATCTGGAGTTTGGAGAAGTTTATGCTAATTGTGAAGTGGAGGAAAGGGGTAGAAGAATCAATCGATTGTGTGGTGAGGAAGAACTTAGTGGTGATGTAGAGAAAAAAAAAGGTTTCACAAGTTTGATGGCTTTTTATTTAGGATTGGGAAGTTATGTATGCCTAGTTCATCTTGGAGGGAATTGCTAGTGAGAGAGGCCCATAGTGGGGGACTAATGAGGCATTTTGGTGTGGGAAAGACAATGGAGATTCTTAAGGAGCAATTCTATTGGCCCAAAATGAGAGTGGATGTTGTGAGAGTGTGTAGCCAATGCTTGGAGTGTAGGCAAGCCAAGTCAAAGCTACTTCCACATGGTTTGTACTCACCCCTCCCCATTCCTTTAGGTCCTTGGCTTGACATTTCAATGGATTTTGTCCTTGAGTTGCCTAGGACCAAAAGGGGAAAGGATAGCATTTTTGTGGTTGTTGATAGATTTTCTAAAATGGCTCATTTAATTCCATGCCACAAGGTTGATGATGCATCTCACATAGCTAATTTGTTTTGACGACGTGCTTAAATGGGGGACCCAAAAACTATTATTAGTGATAGGGATCCCAAGTTCCTTAGTCATTTTGGGAAGGAGCTTTGGAGGAGGCTTGGCACTAAGTTGTTGTTCTCCACTTCTTGCCACCCCCAAACCGATGGCCAAATCGAGGTTGTTAATAGAACCTTGGGTGCCATGCTTAGAGCAATGGTTAAGGGGAAACTAGCTTCTTGGGAAGAACATCTACCTTTGATTGAATTTGCTTAGAATAGGACCATGCACACATCTACTTGCATGACACCTTTTTGAAGTTGTGTATGGCTTTAATCCCCTTACCCCTTGGATCTTACGCCTTTGTCTAGCGATGTTGTCTTAAGCTTAGATTCCAAGGTGAGAGCTCAAGAGATGAAGCAACTTCATGAGCAAGTAAGAAAACAACTTGAGAAGAAAAACCAAGAAGTTGCCAAGAAGGCGAACAAAGGAAGGAAGAAGATTATCTTTGAGCCCGGTGATTGGGTGTGGGTTCACTTCTGGAAGGATAGGTTCCCAAACAAGAGGACGAGCAAATTGATGCCTAGAGGCGATGGCCCTTTCCAAGTCCTTGAACGCCTCAATGACAACGCGTACAAGGTGGACTTGCCAAGCAATTACCAAGTACGCAACACGTTCAACGTATGTGACTTGTCTCCCTTCGAAATAAAAGATCAAGTGAATCCGTGGACGTATTCTTCTCAAGACGGGGAGAATGATGCAACCCGATGCTCATCCAAACCCTTCACAAGGAGCCAAGCTCGGGAGTTGCAACAGCTACCGGCTATGTTCGCACAACTGGAGTTGATTGGGCAAGTATTGGAGGTTCCAGGGCAGTTCTGCATGCTCACTACCTCTGGAATTGAAAATACTCATCGCGATCGCGAGTGCACAGACGCGATCGCGAAAGGTCAGAAAGAAGACCTACCCGATCGCGAGAAGACAGACGCGATTGCGGAGGATGAAAATACAGAGCTGCGCGATCGCGCGTCCTCATACGCGATCGCGCAAGAGGCTGGTTGAAGACCTTTGCCTGCGGGAGACCATAGCCGCGATCGCAAGACCATAGCCGCGATCGCAAGGCTATGAATTATTGCTCAGCATGATAGGGACCGTTTGAAACGACCTCGGTCAGTCGTTTCGGAAGTTAGGACTCCGATTGGCGTGTCGATAATTTTAAAATATTCGTGGTGTCCATTAGAACCTGTTTGTAAAATTTGAGCTAAATCAGACCTTGTTTGGTAGGCATCGGAAGAAGGTTTCAGTTTTTATTGGTGATTAATATTAAAAGGAGATTTTCGAGCTCGGTTTTTGCCGAATGAGCTCCGATTCGAAATCCGAAAGCGCTGTTAGGTTCGTATGATTATTTGTGATTTTTGTGAACTTTCGAAAGTGAATTTTGATGTTGTTCGGCTAGTTTCCGCTAAAATGCCGAAAGTTAAATAATTTGACTTCTTTTCATTTAAATTCGCATCTTGAGTTACGGGAGTATGATTTGAGATCTGCCTTCGCGAGTATGTTACATATATTTTGTATAACTTGTATACAAAAGTTGGGATTATTTCGAATATCGTAGGGTACCGTTTTAATTTTTACCGTAGCAGCGAATTTTAAAGAAAAAAAAAGAAAAAAAATAAAGACAAAATACAAAACACAAAAAGACAAAAAAATGAAAGAAAATGCTAAGTGACCAAGTGACCATGGCGGTGCCCTTATCTATTTTACAGAACAGAAAATGGAACGAAACATTACAGAAACGGGAACGAAAGCAAAGAAATGGAAAAAAATGTCAGAAAATGAGAAAAGGGGCCGGAGAAAAATAGTATTTTCACCCCAGAATATTCAGGTAATGATCTTAATATATTATTTGAGTTTATTACGTATGTTTGAATATATTTTTACGGTAAAAATAGGGATATTAGACATCGCCCTAATGACGTAAATTGATAGTTTGAAGGGTCAAATGGACCCCGATAATGAAATTGATTATATATTCGTACTCAGTGAGTTATGGGCAACATATAAATGTAAATTATTTGGGGTTTGGTTACGTGACTTTAAACCCTGTATATAGGCCTGGCCTGCGTATTGCGTATACGAATAGGGTATCAGGCTCCTACCTGGATTGCCCTAAGATGTGAGGAATGAAGCCTTTAGCCTAAATTGATATATTTTTCTGCTTATTTAATAGAGTGGGATCGTTTGACAAGAAAACCAAAGGACAAAGCGGTTATTGAGTGGCTGTACTAACTTTGTAACAAGGTAAGTGTTTATATCCATTTCTTTGGAGGCACTTGGCCTCGTGGATTTTCTACCACGTGTTCCTTACGTGTGTAGCTGCCGATAGGCGTACTCATTACGCCTTAGCTTTGGATTTACATTCTATATTATATATTATGTCCTGTTATTGGTATTGCATTGAGGATCTGAGTATGGTACTTTGGCTGTGAGTTGGCATCTACTTCCCGGCTGTCGATGAGAGTCCCGCACCGGTGAAGGGTTATTATTACATCACATTGCATTCATATGCATTATATGTCATTCATATGCATTACATTGCATATCATATTGGGTGCAGGAGTATTCCGCCCCAGGAGCAGGAGTATTCCGCTCCATTGTATCATATTGAGGGTAGGAGTATTCCGCCCCAGGAGCAGGAGTATTCCGCTCCATTGTATCATATTGAGGGCAGGAGTATTCCGCCCCAGGAGCAGGAGTATTCCGCTCCATTGTATCATATTGAGGGCAGGAGTATTCCGCCCCAGGAGCAGGAGTATTCCGCTCCATTGTATTATATCGGGTGCAGGAGTATTCCGCCCCAAGAGAGTGCAGGAGTATTCCGCCTCTGGTTTATATTGTATCGGGTGCAGGAGTATTCCGCCCCAGGAGCAGGAGTATTCCGCTCCAGTTGGTTATCAGATTGGATTCCCCTCGAATGCAGGAGTATTCCGCTTCGAGATGGGAGGACGGGCACATGTGACCCTTTGCATCAGATTTCATTTCATTTCATTTCATCTCATTTCATTTCATTTTCATACCATTGCGTAGACTTGTGGTACATAACTACTGTTCTTCTCATACGTGCATTGCTTATTTGTTGATATGTTTCTAGCTCGTAGTCCTGGCTGAGTTTAAGGTTTCATACGTGCTTCTAGTTATTATCTGGCTCTGCCTTTTTGTAATTTAAATAAAAGGAATTTGGTGCATCTGTTTCTTCTCCCTGGATAGCTACCTTATTCTTTGAGGTGGCTAGTCTGCCCCACTTATTGAGTCCTTTTGACTCACCCTTGTTTGTTGTTTGTTTCTTGTCTATCTATTTCGTTTCGGCAGGTTCGCTCCAGGATTGAGTTCGCCGCGTTGTTCAGGAGCGAAGACGACTTCAGCTGTCAGGGTGAGCCAGATTTATTCCGGATGGCCACCAGTTTATTGTTCATTATTTCAGTTGCATTTTGCTCCCTTCAGGAGGTATCTGTCTTCTTTTGTACTCTTAGATGTCTGGTCTGGATAGCCCTAAACCTTGCATGTTGGGTAGTCAGCTGTAATTTCTTTTGTACAGCTTAGAGGTATCAGTATGTCTGTGTTTTTATTTTAACTCTTGTCCTTATTTGTAAATTGTTATATTTATTTTCCTGATTTAATTGGTAAGGGTTCGCCCGACCGGTCTAGGGGAGGATGTCGGGTGCCCGCACGGCCTAACCGGATTCCGGGTCGTGTCAGTTGGTATCAGAGCCCAGTTTAGAGTCTATCCAGACTAAGACAGTGTCTAGTAGAGTCTCGCTGATAGGTACGTAGACGTCCGTACTTATCTACGAGAGGCTATGATGGCATTTAGGAAGTTTCACTTCCTTCATTTCCGATCGTGCGTCGGTTTAGGATGCAAAAGTATTTTCGTTAATTCCTTTGTGGTAATTGTGAACCTTCGTGCGATAACTCGGCAAACCGTACGAGTTCAAGACGAAGCAGTCTAGCCTGGGGCTAGCACTGACGAAGCCCCAAGAGTTTTGATCGTGCTGACGATCTAGTTATGGAGGTCTCAGCTGTACGAGCTTGCGATGGGCAAGGGAGCAGGGCCTTGTAGTTCCCTTGGCTCTCTACGATGCTTTTACGAGAATCTTGGTGACGCAAATACCGCAAGAACCTATTATTTGCTAAGCAGCTTATCAGGTTGTCGCAGATGCAGATGTTCAGTCTCAGGGAGCTTATATTCCAGTTCTTAATATTGCCGCAGTAAAGTAAGTTCCGGAGGCAGCATGTGTTGTGCCTCTAGTTATTCTGGCTGGTTAGCTAGCCCGAGTAATGGCTCGGTCCGAGTATCTGAAAAGGCTGCATTATTTTACCCAATTGAACCTTTCGATATTCGTAAGCCATGCATAAGATAATCCCTATGTAAGTTTTTTTTTTTTTAAAAATAAAATGATGTCAGCGTATCCTTCAGGCTCTTGATTATATCGAGCAATATGGTGTTGATTATTCTTCTTTTCAGTTTCAGGGGTCCAGCCTGGAATTGGTGGGCCGCTCTCTTATTAACTAACTTGGTTCGATTTTTCTTTTGGATTCGTGGAAAAATTCCTTTCGAGTAGCGAGCGAGATGAAAAGTGTTGCTAGTTTGAGTGGATTGGACAGGGTAGCCTGTCGGTTAGCCTGTTGGTGTTTCATAATATGAGATTGAATTCTATAGAATGGCTGAATATGCATTTGAACTAGTCCATGAGCCTTTCGAGAGATTCAAAGATTTATTGATGATCTTTCTTTTTCCTTGAGATCCCAGATGGCTCGAGAGATTGAGGTCGGGATTTCATTTGATATTGTTGTTGATGTTGCTCGAAGGTTCGAGGCATACCATAAGTTAGAGCGGGAAGAGTTAGAGCAGGAAAGTAAGAGATCCCACGGCTCTGGTGGGTAACCATGGTACCTCATTTGGAGGTAAAAGTTCTGATTATTTTTGGAAGTCACCTTCCAGGTTATCTCAGCTTGTAGAGCGTGACTCTCAAAGTGCGCAAGTAGTTCATCAAGATTAGACCCAGTTTTTCTCTTTATAGCTATCGACAATATGTCCAGCTTCCATTTTCAATAAAAAAATCTGTTATCACTGTCATGAGTCTGGTTATCCTTTAAAGAGTTTTTCCTTACTCCAGCAAGTAGACAATGGTCCTTCTTTTTGCCCTCAGACACCTGCAGAGTCGCAGGAATTTCATTTAAATGTTAATAAATCAGAGAAATGCCACCATCCAATAGAGGTCGAGAGCGTGGTGGTAGTGGTTCTTCTAGAAGTAATTGTCAGGGTAGTGGCTCGACTCAGCTGCAGAGGCAGTTCTATGAACTGCTAGTCTGGCAGGATGCTGAGGCATCTGATGTAGTAGACTCATGTGTTTCTTCTTCTCTTATCTGTAAGTAAGATTTATCTTTCCGATCGATCTGGAAATAGTGTCTCTTATCATGTTTCGATGGTTTCCTTGGATGTCGTTTCTATTAAGAATCGGTTGCGGTAGAGGGGTGAGCTTCTGATACGATTTATTCCTGGCATTTATGAAACCCTACTAGTTTATATGATCTAAATATGGGAGATTTGACGGTGAGTATTGCTATTGCCTGCTAGGCATCTTGTTACGCCACCTTCTGTTATTATGTCAATTCAGTTTACCGCACCTCGGAAATCAGTGTTGGTAGGATGATGGGATTCTTATTCGTGACCATCAGGAAGTGTCGTTGTGTAAAGTGATTTGTAAGTGATACTCGATCTACGTGTCTCCTCTTGGTTCAAGATGCTAGTAGAGTCATGTTATTCCATGAGCTTCTCTCAGTTGTAAAAGAGTTTACTGATAAATTGTCAGAATTTCGTTCTTATTGGAAGGTTAAAATTGGTATGGATGTTTTTCCATAAAGCTTATTTAATGTCTATCTCTTCAATTGCGATTTTTTTGGCTCGCTTGACGCGAAAGTAGTCTAGCTTTGGTAGCCAAGCAAATAAGAAGATGAACTTCCTGAAGCTCTAATTATTTCTATCCTCGATCCACTTCCATTTCTTCTTCGTCCGGCACTAGTGAGCTTGGGCGATTGGTAGCCGCTTGTGACGTTCTCTGTGTTGAGCCAGAGTACGTGTTATTGTGGCCGGGTAAGCATATTATTGTTTTGGAAGCATATTATTGTTTTGGTCCAGTTGTCTCATCTTGTTATCCGTTTAACATGTTTATGTTATCAGTTTATCCGGGTATCCATTCCCATGTATAGAATAGTGCTGATTCTGTTTTTGTGGATCATCCAGTTTCAGGGGAAACTCTGCCGAAATTTTTATATAGAAGTACCATCCATCAGGCGGTGGTATTTACGGCAAAGGTATGGAGTTGTGAACTTGAGAGTTGCAGCTGTTTGGCAACTCGAAAGTGTAGTTGGTAGCTTAGGTCTGCCTACGTTCAGCTTTTAGCTAAATCTTCTTTAGTCCAGCAGACTGCGCGAGGATGGTTATTCCTATTCAAATGGCTGGATGAGTTTGTGCTTTAAGTGGAGGAGTCTTCCTCTAAATACTGAATGGTAATATTAAAACTCTGAGGTGTTGATACCACTTTTCTCACGACCCAAAGTAAGGCCACGACAGAAATCTACAATGAGTGTCGATCATTGCTAAACCCACTAATAATCTATTAATGACAGAGATAAGCTGGCAACCTGATCATATATACGTACCTACCTGCTGAAAGCATAAAGTCTGGAAAGATGACACGACTTTAACTTGCTGACAATTAGAACACTGAGCCACAAATTCTGCTATGTCACACTTCAATCCGTACCACCAATAAATCTGCTTAAGATCATGGTACGTCTTAGTCGAACCTGGATAAATACTGTATTTGGAATAATGTGTCTCCATCATAATCTATCCACGTAAATCTGCAACATCAGAAATACAAAGTCTATCTTTATACATGAGAACACCGTCAGTAGTGACCCTGTATGGTGACTTCGGTTTTCTTTGGGCTATCTGTCTGTATCCAACTAGAACTGGATTCTCATACTGACGCTGTTTTACTTCATGTAAATTTAGAGTTAAAGGTCTAGTGCAGCTTGTCGACAATCCATCATTGGTGCGTATATCTCATTCATACCTCAACTCCTTGAGAGGTTACTTTAGCGTTGTAAGTACTCATGTAATCAACTTTGTTGCTGGTATTCTGCCTCAGCTCATGGTCCAACTACATGTCTCTTTTATATTTACTTTTTCAAGTCATAATATTTCCAATTCAAAGACAATACCCTGAAGTAGATGTTCAGACTGAAGATCATTCCTGGTCTGCATCATACTATCCAGTAGTATTTGCATGATCCTTATCTTTATATGATAGACCCTGTTCAGATGAACCTTTGATATACATTAGATATGAGTAACTACATTCCCACAAGGAGCTTGCGGAACAACAGTAAAATCAACCGAGATATTGCATAGTGCATTCGTAAAAATAATATAGCTTGTATCAAATCTTCTATAGTGAGTAGTGACAAGGTACTTCAAAAGTTCCCTCTATTGCATCAAGCGTGAGTTAATTCTTAGTTCCATCGACCTGTTCTATATTGAAAGGTATATCGAAGAGGTGATTATCGGCTGAATCATGTTGATCCATTCAAAGTTCCATGTATTTTTGTTTCAAACATGTAGAACTCTCCTCACGTGATCGAGGAAGGATCGGTATAGTCAGAATAAGCTGGGCAATGATGTTATCATATTATCCAGCTATGTTTTTATCCAAGAGTTTGATGTGCGTGTTATAACTCTGATTCTTTAATTATGAGATAATGTCCGTGGAATAGTGAAGGTCGTGCAAGTTCCCTTGTTATCTGCGTGAATCTTGCTTTAGACTTAGGCTCGTTCGAGGACGAACGAGAGTTTAAGTGGAGGAGAATGAAACGACCTCGGTCAGTCGTTTCGGAAGTTAGGACTCCGATTGGCGTGTCGATAATTTTAAAATATTCGTGGTGTCCATTAGAACCTGTTTGTAAAATTTGAGCTAAATCAGACCTCGTTTGGTAGGCATCGGAAGAAGGTTTCAGTTTTTATTGGTGATTAATATTAAAAGGAGATTTTCGAGCTCGGTTTTTGCCGAATGAGCTCCGATTCGAAATCTGAAAGCGCCGTTAGGTTCGTATGATAATTTGTGATTTTTGTGAACTTTCGAAAGTGAATTTCGATGTTGTTCGGCTAGTTTCCGCTAAAATGCCGAAAGTTAAATAATTTGACTTCTTTTCATTTAAATTCGCATCTTGAGTTACGGGAGTCTGATTTGAGATCCGCCTTCGCGAGTATGTTACATATATTTTGTATAACTTGTATACAAAAGTTGGGATTATTTCGAATATCGTAGGGTACCGTTTTAATTTTTACCGTAGCAGCGAATTTTAAAGAAAAAAAAAGAAAAAAAAAAGACAAAATACAAAACACAAAAAGACAAAAAAATGAAAGAAAATGCTAAGTGACCAAGTGACCATGGCGGTGCCCTTATCTATTTTACAGAACAGAAAATGGAACGAAACATTACAGAAACGGGAACGAAAGCAAAGAAATGGAAAAAAATGTCAGAAAATGAGAAAAGGGGCCGGAGAAAAATAGTATTTTCACCCCAGAATATTCAGGTAATGATCTTAATATATTATTTGAGTTTATTACGTATGTTTGAATATATTTTTACGGTAAAAATAGGGATATTAGACATCGCCCTAATGACGTAAATTGATAGTTTGAAGGGTCAAATGGACCCCGATAATGAAATTGATTATATATTCGTACTCAGTGAGTTATGGGCAACATATAAATGTAAATTATTTGGGGTTTGGTTACGTGACTTTAAACCCTGTATATAGGCCTGGCCTGCGTATTGCGTATACGAATAGGGTATCAGGCTCCTACCTGGATTGCCCTAAGATGTGAGGAATGAAGCCTTTAGCCTAAATTGATATATTTTTCTGCTTATTGAATAGAGTGGGATCGTTTGGCAAGAAAACCAAAGGACAAAGCGGTTATTGAGTGGCTGTACTAACTTTGTAACAAGGTAAGTGTTTATATCCATTTCTTTGGAGGCACTTGGCCTCGTGGATTTTCTACCACGTGTTCCTTACGTGTGTAGCTGCCGATAGGCGTACTCATTACGCCTTAGCTTTGGATTTACATTCTATATTATATATTATGTCCTGTTATTGGTATTGCATTGAGGATCTGAGTATGGTACTTTGGCTGTGAGTTGGCATCTACTTCCCGGCTGTCGATGAGAGTCCCGCACCGGTGAAGGGTTATTATTACATCACATTGCATTCATATGCATTATATGTCATTCATATGCATTACATTGCATATCATATTGGGTGCAGGAGTATTCCGCCCCAGGAGCAGGAGTATTCCGCTCCATTGTATCATATTGAGGGCAGGAGTATTCCGCCCCAGGAGCAGGAGTATTCCGCTCCATTGTATCATATTGAGGGCAGGAGTATTCCGCCCCAGGAGCAGGAGTATTCCGCTCCATTGTAATATATCGGGTGCAGGAGTATTCCGCCCCAAGAGAGTGCAGGAGTATTCCGCCTCTGGTTTATATTGTATCGGGTGCAGGAGTATTCCGCCCCAGGAGCAGGAGTATTCCACTCCAGTTGGTTATCAGATTGGATTCCCCTCGAATGCAGGAGTATTCCGCTTCGAGATGGGAGGACGGGCACATGTGACCCTTTGCATCAGATTTCATTTCATTTCATTTCATTTTCATACCATTGCGTAGACTTGTGGTACATAACTACTGTTCTGCTCATACGTGCATTGCTTATTTGTTGATATGTTTCTAGCTCGTAGTCCTGGCTGAGTTTAAGGTTTCATACGTGCTTCTAGTTATTATCTGGCTCTGCCTTTTTGTAATTTAAATAAAAGGAATTTGGTGCATCTGTTTCTTCTCCCTGGCTAGCTACCTTATTCTTTGAGGTGGCTAGTCTGCCCCACTTATTGAGTCCTTTTGACTCACCCTTGTTTGTTGTTTGTTTCTTGTCTATCTATTTCGTTTCGGCAGGTTCGCTCCAGGATTGAGTTCGCCGCGTTGTTCAGGAGCGAAGACGACTTCAGCTGTCAGGGTGAGCCAGATTTATTCCGGATGGCCACCAGTTTATTGTTCATTATTTCAGTTGCATTTTGCTCCCTTCAGGAGGTATCTGTCTTCTTTTGTACTCTTAGATGTCTGGTCTGGATAGCCCTAAACCTTGCATATTGGGTAGTCAGCTGTAATTTCTTTTGTACAGCTTAGAGGTATCAGTATGTCTGTGTTTTTATTTTAACTCTTGTCCTTATTTGTAAATTGTTATATTTATTTTCCTGATTTAATTGGTAAGGGTTCGCCCGACCGGTCTAGGGGAGGATGTCGGGTGCCCGCACGGCCTAACCGGATTCCGGGTCGTGTCACCGTTGCTGCGCGATCGTGCTGAGACGAGGATCAGAAAGCCCAACAGTAGGTAATGACTTGAAGGTCCATTGTTAAGAGTTAATTAAGGCATTTATGCCATACTATAAATACTCTTATAGTCATTAGCATACCTAGTTTTTGGTATGATTATTGACATTGTGAGGATTTGGCTAAGCTTGTTTGCTTTAGCATATTAAACTTTCTTGATTTGCAATTAGATTCTACTAATTGAGGATCAATTAGTATTGGTTCTTTTGGTTTAGGTGATTAAGGGGGTGATTAGGCTAATTCTTCCCTAATCCATTTCCTTAATTTTTCTCTAATCAATTGGGTCTTGCTTTATTTCTTGTCTTTTCATTTTGTGTCTTTAATTTTCATATCAAAACCTCATTTTGATATGCAACATCTAATACATCATCTACTTCCACTCTTCCCACCGGCTTGCCTTTTAGAACAGCCCACCAATTGGCCTTGGCTTTGGATTTGGATTTGGATTTGGCTTTGTTCTTTGTCGGTGGATAAGAAATGTACCACACTTTCTTCACATTCTGGGCAATGATGAAAGGATCATAATGTCCATTTGACATTCTGTGATTAACTTCAACTATTTTAGAACATGGGTCTACCCTCATACCCTTGGGACTCGGATCAAACCACTTGCATCGAAAAAGCACCAATCTTTTACGAGGCCAACCTACTGTAAACTCTATTTCTAAAATCTCCTCAATTACACCGTAGTAATCAAACTCTACATCCTGGTCACCCGTACCACCTTTCACACACACACAACGTTGTTGTTGGTTTTCTTCCCGAAGGACCATTCTTTAATATAAAACTTGTACCCATTAACAAAGTACTTAGACATCCTAGTGTATTTATAATAAAGTTCGTGAGATATATCATGCAACAATGGGAAATTATGCCATTATCCGGATTGAGTAACTATATAAAGTTCAAGATAGTTGTACACATTAAACCAAATATATATGCAAAAGAACTTATGAACATTTTTCATAAACAGCAACACCGCCAAATTCTCCAACAAAGTGACTGGATGATGCGCCAAAAAAATCTCATTAGTTAGATTAATGATGAAACTTGAATATTAGGCCTTAATGTAAAAAAAATCATACTTGTAAAAAGGCATGACATCGGGAAAATTCAACAACACATGTGTTGTAGCTGCTTTTCTGTCCCGGTCAGTGAACTTACATACTTCGGTTATTAGCTTTCCTCTACCAGGTTGATTGAACATAGAAAATGGTGGATAATTCTGATCATTGTTGTCTCCAACATCATGTCGATCCGGCCTATTTCGCAAACATGGCACATTTTGATCGAAATAATATGAACAAAAATGAGAAGTTTCTCTAGCCAGATATACCTCACATATGGACCCCTCAATTTGGTTCCTGTTTTTCACATCCCGCTTACACTTGCCAATAATTCTGCATAATACATTGTATTAATTAATTTACTTAAGATGAATTAAAAAATGAGTTAATAATAACTTAAGGGACCTTACCTCTTGAAAGGATACATCCATCTACAGTGCACCAGGCCTCCCAATAGTGCCTCTTCCGCGATATGAATTGGAAGATGCTCCATTACATTAAAGAAACCAGGGGAAAGATTTTTGTCAACTTGGTCGCAACAACAGGAAAGTTACTTTCCAACGACTTAAGATTCTCTTCCTTCAATGTCTTAGAACACAACTCCTTAAAAAATAGGCTCGTCTCTGTAAGGGGTTTCCAAACTTTATCAGGCAAGTCATTGAATGCAATTGGGAGCAAGTTTTCGATGAAGATGTGACAATCGTTGATTTTCATGTGAGTCAACTTTCCTTCTGTCATATCAACACACCTTTCTAAGTTTGACGCATATCCATCAGACATCCTTAAATTCTTTACCCAATCATAAATCATTCTTCTTTCATCCAATCTGAATGTGTAATTGGCCTTGGGAAGCCAAATCGTGTTGCCAACTTGAGATAAGTGTAACTCAGGTCGCCTACAAAGTTCCTCAAGGTCCAACCTAGCCTTCACATTATCCTTTGTCTTGTTCCTGACATCCATCACAGTATTAAAGACAGCCTCGAAAAAATTCTTCTCAATATGCATGGGATCCAGGTTATGTCGAAGAAGATTATACTTTCAATAAGGCTACTCCCAGAAAATACTTTATTTAGTTCAATTATGATCAATACCATAACCAGGTGCTTTAGATGGCCGTTGGTCAGTTACCTTAGGATACACTTTTACTCTGTCCCATATTTCTTCTCCTGACAACCTTCGCGAAGGCTCCTCAAAATCAACGTGATTCTTCATAAATGCACTATTGTTATTCCTAAATGGATAATCCATTGGCAAGAATCGATGGCAACAGTCGAACCATGTAATCTTACCGCCATTTTTCAAAGTGAATGCTTTTGTATCTTTCATACAATAAGGGCAAGAGAGCTTACCTGCAGTGGACCACCCAGACAATATTCCATAAGCTGGAAAGTCATTTATAGTCCACATCAAAGAAGCATGCAATTGAAAGTTCTGTGTCATTGATATATCATACGTTTCCACACCTTCAAGCCACAATAACTTTAACTCATCAATTAAAGGCTGCAAAAATACATCAATCGAGGCTTTCGGGTTATGTGGCCTTAGGATAATATAATTCAAAAACAGATAAGGACTAGTCATGCACATTTCGGGCGGAAGATTGTGCGACGTGACAAATATGGGCCAACAAGAATAAGGTGAAGATGAGACATCAAAATGAGTGAACCCATATGAACATAGACCAAACCTTATGTTTCTTGGTTCACTAGCAAATACCGGATACACCTGATCAAAATGTTTCCATGCCTCACCATCTGACGGATGGCTTAGAATGCCTGCCTGTTTTGTATGATCATGGTGCCATCTCATATGAGCAGCAAAGCTCATCGACGCATACAACCTATTTAACCTAGGTATAAGGGGTAAGTAATGCATCAACTTAACAGATATCTGCTTCTTTTTAGGGTTTAGAACCGGCTTGTAACGAGGCTCCTCACATCATCCTTATAAAACAACGTGCAACCGTTGAAACAACAATGAATTCTCTGTGCAGAAAGGCCTAACGTGGAAACCAACTTCTTATTATAGTAATAATAAGTTGGTAATGCCATGTTAGTCGGATTGAGTTCATTCATAAGGCCATTGATCGAATCCATGGCTGCTTGAGATATACTAAAATCAGATTTAATACTTAATAATCTAACAACAACTGACAACTTGGAATGCAAGGAACCTTCATACAATGGACGACTAGCTTCCTCCAATAATTTATAGAAGGGCTTGCCTCATCATGAGGAACGTGCTCAACATTTGGTTGTGATGTACCCGGTTGGAATGGCTCTTTTGGATACATCCCAAAAGCATCATTAACCATATCGTTCATTCGATAATTATCAAGATCATTCTCCACAAACGGACCACTCCCACCGCCATAAGCATTTTTAAAATTAACATCACCACCCATATCCCTAGACTCTTCATGATAAATCCCAACAGAATAATTTGACATAAAACCCTTCCTATAAAGATGCATTTCAACATCATCCAAATTTTGTCCTTTTGTGCACTTGCATTTCACACCAGGACACTTAATTTGGCCATACCGTATAAAATCATCAAGTGTTTTTTTCTTTTCAATAAATTCTTGAACACCTACTGCAAATTCCTTCCTCATCCCCCGCCGCCCGGAATTATTTCTACTATACATCCAACTACGACTTTCATATTCCATATCTATACAAAAATTACAAGTTTGAGATGCATATTAAATTGCAAAGATTAAAAAATTATTGTGAAACACTACCAATTTTCATAAGATTAAGTAATTGTACAACTTATTAGTATTAGTAGTATTATATCTAATTCAATTACTTTATATTAATAACTAATTTTTTCTCTAATATTATCATTTGGTAATTAATAACACTTCTCATTTGCAACTTATATCTATTTAATCCAATGATAAAACTATTTACTTATCCATAATTAGTTGGAGTAATTTAAAATTCAATATTTTAAGAATCAAATGAAATAGAATCAAAGATTACAAAATAGATATTTACAAATAATTTAATTCACTCAAATCAATTTACAAAATAAGATATTTTAAGTTGTTTAGCTACTATAATATTTATAGCTAATGTCTATTAAATTATTGTTAAGTGTTATACTAATTCATTTGCTATCTTTAGGCTATGAAAGTTCCATATTTTCACCCTTTGTGAAACAAGTATCCCATTATAAACAAATAGTTAAAAAGATTCAAACTTCAGTAATTTAGGAGATACAAAGAACCTAAAATTCCACCTATGTTCCTAACTCTCTAACTATGTTTCCACTCAAACTATGCTCAATTTCAACATCTACTTCATTCCACTCTTTAATCTATGTATATTTCTATTAGTAGTGGTTTTAACTATGTAATTTCATCCAAATATAACGTAACTATGTAATTTCATCACAATAGAACTAAATTCAACAATAAACATCATATTTTGACAAAACACTATAACCAAATTCTCTTTAACAAAAACAGTATCATCATCACAAAACATCCACGTGTGTTTGAAAAATCATATTTCTAGCTAATTCATGCACAAGAATCGGAGCAGCCCCGTCACCACTACTCCACTGCAACACCCAAAACAACCCCCCATCCCTGTTACACCCTCTTCATCAACACACTAATGCAAACAAGCACAACCTCCCCCATATTTTTTGCTACCATAACAGCCACCAAAGCAACATAACCTCCTCAAATGCCACCACCAAACAATCCCCACATTCAAAAACATCTCAGGCATCAAACAATCACAGCCCCAATTTTTTCAAATAAATGAAAAAAACAAAAACT
Organism: Petunia secreta; assembly: GCA_029990175.1. Taxonomy (NCBI): domain Eukaryota; kingdom Viridiplantae; phylum Streptophyta; class Magnoliopsida; order Solanales; family Solanaceae; genus Petunia; species Petunia secreta. The sequence continues at coordinate 44,176,473 of JARKIP010000022.1, read as the reverse complement.
AAAAAACGAACCTGTCAAAGGAAGAAAGAGAAAAATGCCGGATCTGGTCCACTGGAATCACCATGTCCACGCCGGATCTGTGCAAGAAAAAGATTTGGGGGTTAGGATTTAGTGTGAAGAAATATAAAAAAAACATAAAAATTGAGAAATTTACCAATTTAAAGGGAGAGAAAAGAGAATAAGGGTTCTTAATTTGAGGATTTGGGAATAGGGAAGAGAAAATTGGGGACGAAATCTGTGAGAAAATGGGTAAGGGAGTCAGGTTCTTTGTTTGGAAAAGGGAGAGAGAGAGAGAGAAAGAGAGAGAGAGAGAGAGAGAAATGCTGAAATGGGGAGGGGAGTCGAGTTATAATTTGGGGGGTCAGACCGATTTGGTCGGACGTTAGAAAAAAATTAGTATTTAATTTTATCCGACCGCGGCGGTCGGACATTATAAAAAAATAATTTTTTGATATAAGTTAACGGGATTATCCGACCGCTGCGGTGGGACAGAGGTTTCCGACCGGATTTCGGTCCGAAATCCCTAATTTTTAGTAGTGTTTATTAGAGGATCTTGCCCTATAGCTCGGATCAATATAAAATAGTAAATAATGGTAGAATGGATCGTCATCATGAAGAATCATCAATGAACCCCGCAAAGTTACCCCTTAGCAAGAAGTCTTCTATTTCCATGCAAAATAATGTAGTAGATGCATTTCTTGATTATTATTGCAATTTACAGAAAATAGAATTGAATCACAAATAATCAGACAACATATCAATGTGATCAAGATTGATCCTCAATTTTGATCGAAATACATTCAGGCATATATAGGTAAAAGACTGGTGTTTTCTCCTCCATACAAGATCACAAGCTCTAACATAGTAAATATTATTCCCCATCGAAACTTAAGAATAATCATACTACATGTACATAATTGCATTCTTTCTTTTTCTTTGGTTTATAAATTTCTAAGCTAAGATTCTTCAATCATATATTCTTACTAAGTAGTTTCATCGACTTAAAGGTCAGAACCAATAATGAAATCCATTCGCTTTTATTCTGAAGTAGGTTTTCAGTTTCCTATCGACAATCTCAAAGGATGTTTGGGTTGGCTTTTCTTAAGCAATTTAAAGCCAAAAGTCGAAAGCTAAAAGTCGATTTCTCCCAATTTTTAGCTTTTGACTTTTTTTTAGCATCTTTTTAGTTTAAAAGAAAGTGCTTTAAAAGAACTTCTAATTTTACCCTAATACTACAAAAGTACCAAAAGCCGTTTTGCTTAAAAAACACTTAAATTAGACCAATCTAAACATCCTCTCAATCTTTTTACAAATATAAATCATCATTTATTTGCGGTAATTTGTTTTGAAAAAAGAAAAGCATTCGAGGGATATGTTTATTTATCTTTGTGAGCTTCTAAATATAGTTGGTCATGCCTGAGCCAAGCACCAAAAGGCTGCAAAATTCTCTCAACCCAATATGAGTCTGGTAAATTTTTTTTTGGTTAAAAGGGACTCTTAAGTCTTTATATAGGTAAAAGGGATAAAGTCTTAAAAAATAAAGTAAAAAGGACACATTTAAGATTAGCACTAAAAGTCCCAAAGTTTTCTTATTTACATAAACCCCCTACTCCGCCTTTCCCCTCTAACCAACCAACCTTCTCCCTCTTCCTCCACCTCTTCCACCCTTCTCTACCATTCTCCCCCATCCTTCATCCACCCTTACCACGAAGTTCCAGCCATCTGTCCAGGTGTTCCGTTCATCTGGAGATATGTTTCAACATCTGGAAGATGTTCCGATCATCTGTCTAGGTATTCCAGTCATCTATACAGATGTTTCAATATCTGGAGAGATGTTCCGGCAATCTGTCCAGGTGTTCCGGTCATCTATACAGATATTTTAACATCTGAGGAGGAAGAAGAGAAAAGAGAAACAAAAAATCAAAATGAAGCAAGAGAGAGTGAAGAAGTAGATAAGGAGAGAAGGGAGGGAAAAAATAAAAATTAAAAATTTGAATTCTAGAATTTTAATATTTATCCCTAACTCTTAAAAATTTTAATTCGGTCTCTAATTAATTCTTAATCAAGTTATAGAAATAAAAGAAAAGAGAAAAGAAAAGGTGTCATTTTTTTCCATCACCACCATGTAATAGCTAATCCATGTATAACTAGAAGCAAATGAAAGTCAAGCATTAAAGGATATAATTATAAACTTATTACTTTTTAAATCAAATATTTTAAATGATAAATTACATTTCCAATTTTTGTGCAATGTACCAAATACCAAACAAAAAATAATTCATGTATCATTACTAATCAATGTATTACTAATCTCTGCATTACCGATCCATGTATTATAATCTATATATAACTTGTCTTCTTACCAAACAACCCCATAGTGTATTACAAATACAACTTTGAAACTGTGTATACTCTTAAAAAGCAAAACGCTCAGTGACCAATCCGATCTTACTTATGATTACAAATAAAAGGACTCAGACTTTCTCCGGTTAAAACCAAATATCCAACAGCCGCTTTCCTTAATGGCTACCCACTTTCTAAGTTAAAGAGGATATATTTTTTTCTTTGTTTTAAGGAATAATCTTACTATACATAGAGTGAATAGAAAGGGAAAGTGGAGATAAATTCCTTGTAATAGGTTCGATAAATTTCATCGTATTGGTAAGTAAGCACTTATATTGCCGCTAACAACAACATACTCAGTGTAATCCCACAACTGAGGTATGGGAGGGTGAGATGTACGTCAACCTTACCACCATTAACATGAAGAGGCTGTTTCCGGTAGACCCTCGGCTCAAGAAGGAAAAGAATTGGCGAAGTTATTACTGACCTAACTAATTTGACTTCGTAGTACTTGTAAATCTCATCTAATAACATTTTTTTTCACAAATCCAATCATTTAAAAAACTTTGAAAATACGAACACAAACAAAAAGAGAATATAGTACTCCTAAATTAGTAATCTCTTTCTACTATATGCTACTATTACTATCTAAAAAGTTTATATTTGTATTCCCTAAATTTTTATTTTAAGCTCTACAATTAATTTTGTAGTTTTAGAGCACAAGTGATCCATTTATATCAAAATATTAGGCGTATAATATTTAAATCTATCACGTTTAGACTAATCTTGAGTGATTAATGAGAATTAATTGAATGACAATAATATGCACTATATAATGTAATAATAAAAATAATATAAAAAAGAAATAAAGCAAAGGAAATGATAATCTTATTGAATAGCGGCGTATGTTCCAATGAAATTGTTGACGTGATCCACCATGAGAGCAAAGCAACATGGAAGACAACAGTGAAAGTAAGTATAAGATGTTGTAGTATGTTGTATTACAAAGGTGTTTAAGAGGTAAAAATGAGGGAAAGGGATCTCTTTATAGCCAGAGTCTTAGCTTAAGACCCACTCTATCACATCTCTCAACAGACTAATAGTGTTGTTTGACGTGATAAACTTATCCTTTAAAATCTCGGAGGCCGTTGGAGCTGAAAGCTTATCTGTTAGAGTGTTCGATCAATATTTCCCCAGAGTCTGCATGTCCGAACAGGGACCAATCAAATTAAGCTCGGTTGTAATCTATCATTCGGTCCAGCTAAACCAAACTCATTCAATTTTCGGTGAATGGTGTCTGATTGAACTTATCACTCCAAGCTGAGTCGTGACTTGCCTCCGAATTTCACTCTTAGCCTGCCATATCATCAGACGCATGGCAATATGCATGCGATCTAATTTTTGGCCAATACAGATAGTCCTTTCACTTGCCGAGTTAGTATCCATGCGTGCTAAAAAAGGGGCTAAAATTTTAAGCGGGAAATGACATGGCCGCATTTTTGCCAAGTATTTCAAAACGACGATATCACTTCAACGTCCCATCATGGCCACGTGCGTGCCATCGCGCGGCCATAATTAATCATTAGTTACTGAGGTAATCATAACCTCTCTTCTATAAAAGGATAGGTTTGGCTTCTTGTCCACAATTTTACAACTCTCAACTTTTCAAACCTTCTTAAGAGATTCTTCTCAGATCACTTTATTGTCGTGTTCTTGTCAGAGCTTTGTCATATCAATTTTAAAAAAAGTTTCGATCTTTTCTTTTATAATGTCTTCTAACAATCATAAATTACCCACAACTCTGGTGCTGACGTTGCCGTCACAGAGAGGCCCACCGTTTCTGTTTCCACAGCGAGCTAGGGTGGAAAGTTCAAAAGTCATCGTCGTTGAATCTCTAGAGCCCAAGGGCAAGAAAAAAAGAATAAAACCAAGGGTATGGTTAAGAGAAATCATACTTTGAACTTTTTCCCAAGGAATTTAGTCTTTAAGATGACTGTAAAGTCATTCCACAAACTTCGGGTAGAAAAGAAAGAGGAATATCCCCATCAATACGGTAAACTGCGCCGTCACACCAGGCGCTATAGCACGGATCCGGGAGGACAATAAATGGAAGGAGAGAGTGTTTAAGGTCATATGTCCACCGGCATATATGACTCTTGCCAACCACATCAAGGAGAACTCCTTAGTACTTATGTATCCCTTTACGATTGGTTTTTCATTAACGGTCGACCCTTTGCTCGAATAATTCTATCGTCTCTGCAGTTTTTGCATCAGACAAATCTCCCTTTCAATATGGAGGCTAGTGGATATGATGCGGTGGCTTACGGAGAAGGCTGGAGTAGAGTTGACTAGTTTATGTGGATATCTAGTTTCTGCATCAAGTAAAATTTTACTAACATACTAGGTAGGATATTGTTTACCTTCGTCCTCTCGGACGAAGACTGCACTTACGGCTACGTCTGAAACGACAAGGTAAACGAGCAATACCTCCCCATCCTTCGGCTTTGAAAGAAATGAAAAGTTTGATAGGTAATACTTCAACTCCTTCAAGGCCTGTTGACACTCCGGATTCCACTCGAAGTCTGTGTTTTTCTTTAGAACAAAGAAGAATTTCTGATGCCGTCCAGATAAACTGGAGATGAAACTGCTAATATATGCAGCTCGACCAGTCAAACTTTATACGTCTTTGATTTTGGTCAGCATATCTAGAATTTCTTCTATGGCCTAGATCTTGTTTGGATTGGCTTCAATTCCTCTTTCTAACACGATGAAACTCAAGAACTTGCCAAATCCGACTACGAACACACAATTATCTGAGTTCAGCTTTATTTGAATTGTCAGAGGGTTGCAAATGTTCCTCTCGGTTGATCTAAGTGATCCTTTACTTTCAACGGTTTAACCAGCATGTCATCAATGTAGACCTCAATATTCTTTCCAATCAAATCCTTAAATATTCGGGTGACTAATCATTGATAAGTTGCCCGACATTCTTGAGTTGAAAGACATAACATTATAAAAATAATTCCCCTGATCTGTGATGAATGACATTTTTCTCCTAATTGTCTAGTTCTATCAAAGTTTGGTTATACTCGGATACTCATCTAAGAAACCAGTACTCATGACCCGACTTTGAATCCATCAACTGATCGATGTGTGGAAGCGGGAAAAAGTCATTCGGACAAGCTTTATTTAGGTCGGTATAGTCCACATATACTCTTCATTGTTTATTCTTCTTTTGGACTACCTCTATCTTAGTTAACCATTTTAGATACTTCACTTCCCGAATAAACCCATTATTGAGCAACCTAGTAAGTTCCTCCTTGATAAACTTCTTTTTGAAGCTAGCATTTGGCCGCTTTTCTTGCCTCACTGGGCCATGAGATGGATCAAAATTCAACTTATGCATTGTGATCTTCGGATCTATTTCAGCCATGTCTGCGTAGGACCAAGCAAAACAATATGTATTTTCCTTTAGAAATGAGATAACCTTTACCTTTGACTTGGGGGCTAGCTCCGAGCCAATATACACTTTACAATCTAGCAAGTCTTCGAATAATACAACTACTATAAATCTTCTATAGTCGAATCCCGGGATTTTTGCTTATCCAGTTCTCGTTGCAGGCGAAATCTTGGCGGACTCATTTTCACTTGGCATATGAATTTATTCAAAAAAATTTCGGTCAAAGACTCTAATTGCTGTGATTGCTATTCAAAGGTGTCTGCTATGAATCTACTCTTGAAAGCCACCGAATAACATTCACGAGTAGTTCACTACTCTCCTCTAATTTCATGCACTTTGTATGGAGTCAGATACTTAACAACTTGATGCAAGGTTGTTGGCACTGCACCAATCGAATGGATCGATGGCCTACCAGGTATAATGTTGTAATTCATGTCTCCACCCAAGGCTTGAAAAAGGGTCTCCTTCTTTACGCCTTCTGCATATGTCTTCAGTGTAATCTCACCCAAATTATTCTTGCTCGAATTGTTAAATTCGGAGAGCACATTTGACTTTGGTACAATTTTATATGATAATTACATCTGCTCCACCACCTTAGTTTAGATAATGTTAACTGAGCTTCCAGCGTCAATGTTAGCAGAGGTAAATGTTACTGCGTTAACTTCAGATCCCTCAAAAAATGACACTTACTGTCCTCCTTAGGGGTGGAGGTTTCGTGGGCAGCTCCCCCCCCCCCCCCCCCCCCCTTCTTGTTAAAATTCTGCCTGCCCTTTTTAGTTAACAAGTCTTGTAACTCTCATTATTTAAGTAAATGAGACACTTCATAGCGTAGTGCTTTGTAATCTTCGTTTGCATGATCATGGTCATGATGGAGCTGACATCACAAATCCTGATATCTCTTGGCCAGATTAGTTTTCATGCCCTTTGGAAATTTTACTACTTTTTTACCATCGATCTCAAAACGTTAATAAGTTGAGACATTGTTACGCTAAAATTGTACTCCGATATCTTGGGGGTGGTGGATCCTTTGACACCAAAGAAGATCCCGATGTCTCTCTATTAACCGGACTCCTATAATCTCTGCTATCACTCCCACGACCCATCTGACGAGGGAAGCTATAAGGCTCAAAGTGAGCTTTAGGATTTTGCTTGTCCACATCAACTCTTCATGAAGATTCCCCGCAGTTGTTGTGCCGATTATTATATTCTAATATTTGTTATTCTTCCCCCAATCTTATCTTCGAATTACACTCTCGGTGAACGTCATTGCACATATTTGGAGGGCATTCACGTAATCTCTCATTTAAACTTTTACACACTCTTGAGAATTTTTTGTTTAGATTATTAGCAAATGCTAAGGCTACCCATCTTTCTTTAGTGAAAGGTAAAGTCATTCTCTCTTTCTGAACGGTCCATGAACTACTTTATTGTTTTGTTTTGACGCTACTTAATACCAAGTATGTCCTCGACTCTTCTTTCAAGCTTTTGGGCACCTGTGTGTGCTTTACTGAATTTCTTTGCAATCTTATTAAACATCACCCTCTCGGGCAATAAAGTGTACCAAGTCAATGCTCCTTTGGCGAGTGTCTCCGCAAAATTTTTCAAACACACTGAATTGATCTCCTCATCCGGAAGATCACTTACCTTAACCGATGTGATGAACATGGCGATGTGATATGTGGGATCAGTCCATCATACTTCAGTATATTTTCTAGTAACTTGAACTTTTTTGGAATCGGTAAAGGAGCACCGCTTGCTTTGTACGACTGCTTCATAAACTTGCTGATATTTATTATTTTTATCTACTTTTGTGCTCCCGAAAGTTTTTCCTTAAACTTCTTATCTATAGATTATTTGCGAAGCCTTAAGTGAAGCTATCACAGGAGACTCTGCCGCTACAGCGACCAGAGCTCCATAGCCACTTCGGCCTTATCCGATCCTCCAGATCCGACTCCCATTGTTGGTCCCCTTATTACTGCGCCTAAAGAACCGAGGTTTGAGTGCCTACAGAGAGTGGCATCGGAAGGACGAGTGCTCATTGATTCATAGAGCTGGACAGAGTTGCCAAATGTGCACTTACTCTCTCATTTATACTTGCCCGTTTGGCGAAAAACTTTCTCTGCTCCTTAATAAAATCCATAAGATTTGAGATTCCACTCGGCGAACCATGAATCGGTCGCTACAGCCTTTTCATCTCTGTGAGCCCTCAGTGGATTCTGCTCTGAACTGACTGGAGTGTGGAGCGGAGTCTGACTTAGTCCTCTGTTACGAGTTTCACCGATTTCATCTTCAGTTCCTTGAACTAGACCTCCATAGACCACAGTCGCCGGGAGTTCGGTTGTGTTCGCATCATCTGCAATTGCATACAAATGGGAAGAAAGTGAGTAGATTTAACTAGAAGCCATAAATCTTGGAATAAATTATTTGCTTGGGCCCCATGGTGGCTGCCAGATAGTATTCCCTAAATTCTGATTTTAGGTTCTACAATTAAATTTGTAGTTGTAGGGGGGAAGCAATCTTTTTATATCAAGATATTAGGCATATAATATTATAATCTATCATGTTTAGACTAATTGTTAAGCAATTAATGAAGAATTAATTGAATGGAAATAATCAGTACTAAGTAATGTAATAATAATGATAATATAAAGAAGAAATAAAGCAAAGGAAATGATAATCTTATTGAATGAGCTGTGTATGCTCCAATGGCAGCCTTGACGTGATCCACCACGAGAGAAAGAACAACATTGAAGGCAACAATGCAAGCAAGTGTAAGTTGTAGTATGTTGTGTTACAAAAGTATCTAAGGGATAAAATGAGCGAAAATGAGTATATTTATAGCCATAGAGTCCTAGCCTGACAGAAAGACCCACTCCCTCGCGTCTCGCAACAGACGAATAATGTTGTTAGACGTGATAAGCTTATCCCCTAAAATCTCAGAGGCCGTTGGAGCATAAAGCTTATCTACCGAACTCGTACGATCTTCGATGAATGATGTCAGATTGAACTAATCACTCTGAGCTGAGTCCTGACTTTCCTCCAAATTTTACTCTTAGCCTACCATATCATCAGACACATGACAGTATGTGTCCGATCTAATTTTTTTACTAATACAATATTTTTAATTAAGTAGTACTCCATCCGTTCTAAAATGAGTGTCTAGGTTTGATTTAGTGCAGAGTTTAAGAAAATAAGGAAGACTTTTAAATTCTGTGGTTTAAAATTAAAGTTGTGTGTAATGTGGGCCACTGCCTTTAAATCTTGTGGTCCAAAAATCTTGGAATTAAAGAGTTGCTATAAAAGGAAAGAGGCACTCATTTTGGGACAAACAAAAAAAGAAAAGGTAGACACTCATTTTGGGACGGAGGGAGTAATACTTTTGAAATAATTATTAAATATTTTAATATAAAAAGCTTCAATATATGATAATATACTACTTTATAGCACTAGCTTTTAAAAGAGTAAGAGTTACCCCTAATTATCAATGTTGTGACAAAAAACAATCATCAACACTTAGAGGGAAATATGCAAGACTTTGCATAATAGTTCTAATAGAAACACCAGTGAAATCATATGTTATGATAGGAAAATACTATCAAAAAGTAACGTACGAGGGTTTCAATGTTCAATGTACCAATCACTGAATGAGTCGATAAATAGACAATAGTTACCAGTCAAAGAAGAAACAAAAGATCGAAAAATCCCATGCAACACCAGGGATAAAGTAGGAGAGTTAGAAACGAACCAATATTTGATGATCCTTTGAAATCTGGAAAACCACCTGGGTACAACCAAAAACTAGAATTTAGAAAAGTAATACCAAAAGAAGATATATTGGACAATCCAAGTAGATATGAGGGAAACACAGTGGGTAATACCACGCCCTTACAACTGTACCTCAAAGCTTGAAGACCAAGCTAGCCATAGGGAACAACAACAGGTTTGACCTCCTTTCTAGTACTCTAGCAACGAGAATCAAGAAGCATTATATGTGATAGAAGACTCCCTGATGGATGGCTGCAGTCATGATAAAAGAGTTATAGCAAATATATCCGACACCTTAAATACAGTTTTAATCAGACAAATAAATGAGGTGAACACATTTAATTCAAATAAGCCTAGGTCACTAAATAACGAACTAGAAAAGGAAAAAAAGAGTACAACAAATTTAGAAACTGAAAATCCTAATAATCTCAAAAGCTGGTGAAGCTTAATGATAAATTAGACACCATAGGACATAGTTTATATCCAACATTAAATGTTAAGTGCACTGAAACAGTAACAGGGACTGCTACACACAAAGATCACATCTTAATCAATCAATCAAGCCCTAAAAAGCATCAATTAAGTATATCAGATACTATGATGAGTGAAAGAAATAATGAGTACCAAGAGCCTATACTTACTTCATCTATAATTAAGGAACAAAGCCTAGAACAAGAAGCTATTAACAATAACAAAGAGAAATAGTTAAGCAAATTACCTGCAACTAACGAACCAAAATGCCGAGATACCAACCAACAAATTACTATGGGAGACAACAAAGAGAGGAGGTTTACTTGTTCAAGGAACCAAAATAATGACCCTACACGGACCAACCCAATGGCACCAAGGAACACAAACAACTTCAACAATCGTATGGGGCCAAGAATCTTCAGAACTTAACCATTGCCACCGAATCATGTGACATAGTCATGGTTGGAGTATGGGCTAGTGACACACATATTGTATATACCAATCATGATGGATGGGGAAGATATGATCATCAAGATAGATGACCCAAGTTACCTAGCTCTAATAGTGTCGGATGAAATGACGATAGGAATGGAATCCCTAGCCACGAATCCATAGAGGGAACCACAACATAACCATCCACCTCCACCCACCTTCTTTCCAACCCATAGGGCTATGATATTACCATGGAATCCAAGACCATAGAATGCCTCAACACACCATCTAATAACATTAATGCACTTGACAGCTCGACTTTATCAACCATCCAACAACCATGCCCATTCTCAAGTGAAATATTATCAATCAACCCAAGCAACACTTCCTGTTTCTCCTATCCACCATCAGAATTACCAAATGAACAAAGTGAACAACCAAGAATACCAACCAATGATGATACCAACTCCAGGGTACATGGCAAATGAAAATAAAGCAAAAAGAAACAACAATACCTCAACCCATCAGATCAACCTGATGCAAGATGAGGAAGGCGAGGAAGAAAACTCAACAACAACAAGGGTGGCGTATGGGATGCTAAGGGAACCCGTAATGCTGGTGTTCAAAGAAAGGCAAGGAAGAAGACACAACTTGCTCTTCCCACTGATTTTAAGGAAATGCTCGCTAAGCATAAGGACCTTGGAACCACCAGTCGAGTACAAGTACGGGGTGGTCATGGTTCTAATAATGTACGAGAATCACTGGAGCCTACTTGCAGCACCAAACAGGGAGGGAACTTCAAGATCCAATGCGACTAGGAGCAGGGAGATATCATCCATGCAAACATCCTCAATGAGCGTCATAATTTGGAACTGTAGGGGGATGGAAATGATGACTTTAGGAGAGCATTTAGGTCTATGCTAGACTATAACAAGCCGGTTTTGGTAGCTTTCTTGGAGACTAAAATGGGGGACCATCACGCACTAATTGATGAATTATGCTTTAATAATATGATATAGGTAAGAGCACAAGGAGCTTCAGGAGGAATTGCAATAATGTCGAATGCTGCTGATATTATTGTGGATCAAATTGGGTTCAGAGATCAAGAGATACACTGCATGATTAAGGTAATAAATAACCCTAACCCTAACTCTTGGCTCTTAACTGTCTTGTATGCGAGTAATGACATAAATGAACACACTGTATTATGGTAAAACCTAAGGGAAGTAGCTAATAACTATGACAGCCCTTGGATGATAGCTGGTGATTTTAATGAAATCACGCAGGCCTCAAAAAAGTGTGGAGGCAGACCAATTAACTATAGTATGGCATCGAAGCTAATTGATTTGCCTAAATTATTGTAGTTTACTAGACCTAGGTTATAGGAGCCCTAAGTTTACATGGACTAATAAGCCAAATCGCAATAGTAATCTAATTATAGAAAGATTGGATCAATGTTATGCAAATCCTGAATGGTTAAATATGTTCCAAGATGCAAGCGTGACACATTTAACAAGGACTCACTCGGATCATTGTCCTGTTAGAATAGACCTAGTCAGAAATGTTGTTAGAAAAAATAATATTTTTAAAGTGAAAACAATTTGGACGTCGAACCCTACTTTTCAAAACCTAGTCCATGATTCTTGGGAGACAAGAATAATATTTTAGAAGCGACTAAGGATTTTACTAACAAGGTGATAATAATGGAATAAAGAAATATTACGTAATATTTTTAAAAAGAAGAAGGAAGTTCTGACTAGGTTAGGAGGAATTCAAAAGTCTCCTAACTACACCAATAGCCTGTTCTTAAGAAACTTAGAAAAAGACCTTTTAATTGAGCTTAGCCAGATTCTTAGACATGAGAAAGAATTTTGGAAGCTTAAATCGAGAATCTAATGGTTAAACTATGGGGATGCTTAGCTTGCACAAATTCTTCCATACAACGACCATGCATTTCAGAAGGAAAAATAAGATCCTTGGTTTAAAAGACGAATGAGGGAATTGGTTTTTAACCAACAGAACATAATTAAAAATATTAATAATTTCTTCCAAAATTTATATTGTACAAACCATGTTGAGGCTAAATTAAATCACAATGAGGACTACTTTTTAAGTACTATAGATGATAACCAAGTTAGATGTCTTAATAGGCAATTTCTATCTCCGAAATTAAGCAAGCGATATTTTCGTTTAAGCCTTATAAGGCTCCAGGCCTTGATGGAATTCACCCCTTCTTCTATCAGAAATATTGGAATGAAATAAGTGATATGCTAATTAAATTTTGTCTTGATACTTTTAATAATAAAAGAATGGAAGAAGAGATGAACCAAACGTACATATGTTTAATCCCAAAAGTTTAAAATTCAGAAAATATCGAGCAGTTCAGACCACTCAGCCTTTGTAACACTGCCTATAAAGTAGTTACAAAGATTATAGTCAGTAGAATTAGAGGCGTCTTGCACAAAATATTTCACCCAACGCAAACTAGTTTTCTTAAAGGGAGAAGGGCTTCTGACAATGTTGTAATCGTTCAAGAAGTTTTAAAATACTTCAATCAAACAAAGGGGAATAAAGGAAAAATGATGGTCAAGATTGACCTAGAGAAAGCATTCGATAAAATAGAATGGTCTTTTATTAGGTTTGCTCTCTTATCCCTAAAATTTCCTAAGGACCTAATCAACTTGATAATGTCATGTATTACAACCTCCTCTACGTCAATTCGTGTGAATGGAAATAAAAGTAAGACCTTTAAACCAAGTAGAGGAATTAGGCAAGGAGATCCATTATCACCATACTTATTTATAATTTGTATGAAAATGTTATTTAGAGTTATAAATCATGAAGTAGAATGTAAGAGATGGAAGCCAATTAGGATATCTAGAAATGGACCTCTCCTTTCATATCTATTCTTCGCGGATGATCTTATTCTTTTAATGGAAGCAAATAAATCAAACTGTGATACTCTAATTGATATTCTTAATAGATTTTTGAAGTTTTAGGACAAACAATCAACTTCTCAAAGTCAAGGATTATATTTTCAGAAAATACTCCCAGGTTCGAGAAAGATTATATTAACAGTTACCTAGCAATGAAATATACTAATGAAGCTGGGAGGTATCTAGGGTTTTCTATGATTAAAGATAAAATATCTAAAAATCACTTTCAATTTATTATTGATAAACTAAATGGTAGGCTGGAAGGATGGAAACCAATTTCCTTAACATAGCAGGTAGGAAAACTTTAATAAAATCCACATTAGCTTCCTAGTCATGTGATGCAAATCTATAAGTTACCAGCGGCTACAACAAATGCTATAGACAAAGTTCAAAGAAACTTCCTATGGGGTGGTACCTCCTTGAAAAGAAAATGTCATCTCATCAACGGGATGTCTGTCACAAAACCTAAGGAGAAAGGAGGGTTAGAGCTATACAATACTAGAGCCAAGAACCTATCCTTACATGCATCAACGGCCTGGAGGCTAAAGAAAAATAAAGGTGCGCTTTGGAGTCAAGTTTTAACAAGTATGTAGGTAATTTCTCTCTAAACTCTTCTAGTTCTTATATATGGCAAAATGTTATTAGAGGGTCTGAGGTTTGCAAGGAGGGGATTCAATGGGTGATAGGAAATGGTGAAAACATAAGAGTATGGGACAATAACTGGATATTTCAAAACTGCACCCTTAGGAATAGCATCCAGGGCCCTCTAATGAAACATGAAGAAAATATATTAGTAAAGGATATTATTGAAAACAATGAAATTAATACCGCGAGCCTTTTATTTGAGCTCCTTCATAATGTTGCTCTTAAGATTAAGAACATATACATTTAGCATAGCACTCCAGCTATCGACAATTTTGTCTGAAAACACGATCAACTAGGAAACTTTAGCACGAAATTAGCTTATAGTGCCATAACGAAGCTAAATGATCCTAACCTGGGTAACATTCAATTTAATTGGCTTTGGAAGCTTAACACTCTAAACAAAATTAAAACTTTCTTATGGCTAGTTGTCTATAATAGAATAGCTACTAATAGTCTCTTATTTAGAAGGGATATTATAGATTCTGATAGATATGCCATATGCGACAATGAGTCGAAGGATGTCTATCATTTATTCTTTAGATGCAGCTTCCCCAAAATTGTTTGGCAGCAGTTAAATATAATCAACTTTGTTGATGGTAGTACTACAGCCTTAGATAAATGGTTAGTTTCTTAAGTATCATCGAAGGTTAACTTTAATGCTTATATTAAATGGGCTGAAGTTATCCCCTTATCTTGTGGGGTATATGGCTAGAAAGAAATGACAGGATCCATAGTAGGAACAGGTGCCATGTAACCTAAATAAAATCATCAATAGAGCTATGGAATTCAAGTTAATGACTGATGAGGAAAAAAAGATTCATACGGAAACTGTTTACATTAAATGGATGCATCCTGAGCTAAATACTTATAAGCTCAATATAGATGGCATGTGCATCCATAAAACGGGCAAAGGAGGAATAGGGGGGAGTTAGTAGAGATTGGAATGAAAAATAGATTGCAGGCTTTAATAAATATTGTAATCACCTAATTTTGACCAAATTTGTCTTTAATTAGGACGTTAAAATTTGAGAATTAACAAAAAATTACTTGTTATATGTTTAATTGTTAATTCTATGTTAAATTGTGATTATATTGTAAGTTTATACGGTTTAGATTATGGTTAATTGCGTGTGTTTTTGTAACTAGTAACCGTTTTAATGGTTATTTGTAAAAATAATACAGCCCAAAGTATAAGTCCATCAGCCCATGTCACTACCCAAGCCCACACCCAAACTATATATACAGAAAACCCTCCATTTTCTCATTTCACACCCTTTAGTCTCAAGACTAGGCAAACCCTTGCAAAATTTTCTCTCATCTCGCCGG
This sequence comes from Petunia secreta, assembly GCA_029990175.1. Classification (NCBI taxonomy): domain Eukaryota; kingdom Viridiplantae; phylum Streptophyta; class Magnoliopsida; order Solanales; family Solanaceae; genus Petunia; species Petunia secreta. The sequence continues at coordinate 44,161,095 of JARKIP010000022.1, read as the reverse complement.
AAATCGCTCCACGGCGGAGCCACCGGCCGGCCACCGCGCTGCCGCCGCCGGCCACCACCTCCGGTGGCCGGAAAATTTTGAAAAATACACCATTCGAAAGATCTCGACCCCCCCATTCCATTTCTCAACTCCGTTTCTTCAAAATCATAGCGGATTTTCGTAGATCGACAGTCAAAGGTGCGGTCAAACACAAAATCCGGCCACTTTGTAATTTTTCCGGTGAGTTTTCTTGTTATTTTCTCTTCTTTTTGCTCCTCCCTACCTCCCTTATACCCCGTTTTCCAAATACCCCGTCCCCTTTGCCCCCCGTTTCTGTTTTTTCTGTTTTTTTTTTCTTTCTTTTTTTTCTTTTTCCCGTTTCTGTTCTTCGTTTCTTTTCTTCTCCTTCTTACTTTGTTTTCTGTTTCTGTGATGATTTTGTTTGGGGATCATGTTATGGTGGCGGGGCTTGTTTTGGTTCCGTGGAGGTGATGTGTTTGATGCCGTGAGGGGAGGGGGGGACTGTTCTGATTTTTGTAACGGAGGCAGTGGTGGTGATGTTTGGTACGGAGACTCGATGATGATGGAGGGGCTGTTTGTAGCAGCGACGAGGCAGTGAGGCGAGGCTACGATGACGATGTTTTCAGACGAGGGAGGCAGGGGTACGAGTGAGGGCAAGGCAGGGCTGTGATAGTGATTGCTTCCTGTTTTGGTGAGCTGTCGTGACGAAGCCGAACCAGTGAGGCGCAGCGAGAAAAGCAGCGTTGCAGCGAGGCTGATCCGTATGCAGCAGCGCGATGGTGTGATGGTGACTGAGTTTTGCTCGGCTTTGGTTTAACGGGTTAGATATAATTCTCTAGTTGTTTGCCTTCATTTACATATTCATAGTTTAGTTATGGTTAGTATTAGTTGTGTCTAGTGGATGTGAATCTGTTACATATATGAATAATGGTTTATTATCAATATGAGTTCGTTTGTGTCGTCATTGTAGTTTTGTTAGCTGAGGTTTCAATGAAAGTATGGTTTGAGCTTATTTTTTGAGATCTGTTCGAATATAAATGTTGGTTGAACTCGTGAACTCATGTGATACTGTTGATATGTGTATGCTTGTTCATGAATGAATACTAGTTCGTATGTTGGATAGAATCACATGTTAATTGTAAGAATCAGTATGTGTGTATCTGTTTATGAGATAAACATCGTGTGTCAGTCTTTGTTCTAGTTAATCACACGCTCTCCGATTTGGTCGTTGTTAGGGAAAACAACACATGTTTGTGTGGAATATGTCTCTTGCTATGTATGAATTCATATGAGGGTCCTGTGAGTTCATTGATGTCAAGTATTTGCTTTAGTGTAGCTAGTGCTATGTGTGTATGTGTTAGTCTATTGATTAGTCCTTAAGATTAATCTGGGATTTGCTTAGCTGGGAATTAGGGGTTCAAAGGGGTCAGTATGACCTTATTTTGGACTCAATTGAGTTAAAACTCAACCTGGGATGTGTTAGTTCAATTCTAAGTCTAGTTTGTTCCTTTTAGTTAGAATCTGGTTCAGTTTCAACTCAGTTTGGGGGGCTGATTAGTTGTCTAGTTGGTCTTGGACTTTCTAGTTTATGTAATGAGTATTGGGGGTCCTTTTAGAGGACCCTACTTGTAGTATTTCAGCTCTTAGGACTGTTTTGGAGGGCTGAAACAGTGGCTCTTCAACTGCTGTACTTTTGCTTGAAAAATGGGACTAAAAGCACTCAAGTGTAGGGTGTGGGCTTGTACTTTTGTACAAGTCCACACCCCACCTTTTAGCTATAAATAGAGGCATTTACTACCCTCTTTAATACACAACTACTTGCTGAAATTTTACAAAAAGAGTGAACAAAAACACTTTAAAAAAATAGTAAGTTTAGAGAGTTAGATTTAGAACCAAAAGCCTTTACATCTAAGGTCTTTTGGGGCATAAATCTCAAGGTTTTAAAGGTTGAATAGGGTATAAAAAGGGCTTGTTTTAGCTGCTGGTGTGGAGTAGAAGTTGCTTGGTCTTTGGTTGTGTTTCCTTGTTGTCCATTTTTCTCGTTGGCTAGGAATTTTTGCTTCAAAGGTAAACACAATTTACCTTATATGTTTTATCATTTTAGCTATAAAAATGAAATAAAATCAGCATGTTTATTGGCTTTTTAAAAAAATATGCTCACATGTGCTATAGGTTAGTTTCTTTAAAGTCTTGAATTTGTGCTAAAAAAAAATAATGAAAGTTGCTAGCCATTGCATATTTAAGAGTTTATTTTTGTAGTTATCCTCAAATGTATGGAAATGTGATTGGAATGGGTATTTGGGACTTGTTGTATAGGATTAGTTTTTTCATTCACTAAAATTCAACATGTATGTTCTCTTATTTTAAAATCTGGCCCGTTTTTGAAAAGAGGCTGTTTGCGCAAATTTAAAAATCTGGACAGAATGTTAAATATTAGGCAAATTTAGGTTTTTTAACCATCGAAAAATTGAAAAAATGTTGAATTCTGGCCATTTTTGTAATATAGGGCTATTTCTGTAAACTGATCATATTTGCAAATTCTGAAAATTTTTTTGTTTTAAATCTGAAATAGTTAGGCAAAGAAATAGGATATAAGTGCAGTGTTAATTTAAATAGGCAAATCTGGCTATTTCAATAAATTGATACAACTATGCAAACCATGAATTCTAAAAATATAGGTTGAAAGGTGAAACCAAATGCTGAAAAGAACCACGTGCGCAAGAGTAATGTGGACAATTTGAAACAATTTGAACACTGTATTTACATTTGCATAAATGAACCTAAAATTGTAATCGAGTTGATATTAGCATGTGTCACTCTTTTGTGAAGGTGACTTTGCTTATATATGCCAATCTTTTGTTAAAGTTGGCTACTTAACAAGTTTAAGATTTATCTCCAAAAAAAAGTATTACGCACGACAGTTTAAAAATTTTGATAAAGTATAAAAAATGTACAATCTTGCAAGACAACTTCTAGACGGCTCATTTTCGCAAAAATGAACCGGTCCACATCCTTTCTTTACAAAAAATTAAAACAGTCTACCAAATTAAGTCGTGAATAAACAGTCATTACTTTGATACATAGCCACCAATTTTTATAGAATCATTTGGCTTCCGGTCCTGTTAAGCTTTTTTTTTAAACTGAGATTTATTTTATACGATTAGGCAAATAGATAAGTATGATTTGTGATCTACTTATTAGGCTAAAAGAAAAATTAAATTAAGTCAAACTAATACTAAATTAATTATTATTTTTTTAAACTAATTAAATTCCCTTTTTTTTAGAAAGTAGACAAACCCTTTATAAGGTTTGGGAAATATGCAATAAATTTTTATTATCCATTTATTCATTTATTTACTATGAAACAAAGTGTAAATTCGTCCAGTCCTCCGTGAGGCTGGATAAGAATAACGCTTTTAATTTTCTTAAATCAAAGTATCATATTCAAATTAACGGCATTAATATAACAACCATATTTTAATAAGTTAAAATCGCGACAATAAAGCAACTGTGCTTGGCACAGGACTCGAGGGTGCCTAATACCTTCCCGAGAGTCAACTGAGAACCTTACCCGAATCTCTAACGCAGACCATTAGACGAGTCAGAGGTGTTCCAAGGTACCTTTGGTGACTTGGCACACCTTAAACTATGTCAAGTGGCGACTCCGAGTTCTCTAAATAATTTTGTACCTTTTTGAACACCAGTCACGAGCCTTCAAATAAATAAACTCGCACTCAGCAGTTAACTCGTAATTTTTTAGGGCGTGACAGCTTGGCGACTCCGCTGGGGAAATTAATGAAAACTAGAATCTCCGGCTTTGATAAATTGTCGCATGTTTTAATTTATTAAATATTTGGTTGTTATTTTATTGCCGTTATCACCTGAAAAGTTGAATGTTACTGCTTTGATATTGTTGAACTGTATATATAAACTGTCTTCCTCCGCAACCCACTGAGTCTCTGAAACACACACACACGTGCACTTACCAGATTGCTTGTGGCATCTGGGACTTTCTTACTAAATTGCCCATGATTTAGGAGGAAGGCGTGACGGGGTTTTAGGCCGGACACACTGTCTCCGGATGGCCCTGATACGCTTTCCGCCCGGTTTGTCCACCGGGTTTTCAGCCAGTCTAGACACTGAGTCAGTTGTGTCACCTAGAGTTAAACCTTTAGGCCCAATTATCTGCATCATATCCGACTTAATGAGGTGCGATACACCGGTATTGCATTTGTCTAGGTTGACTACCTGTTGTCTGAACGGGACCCACTTCCCGGGAAAGACTTGTCTGAAAAAAGCATTCTATGTGTTGCATGCGATTAGGAAAGGTTGTTATGCTGACCAAGTTGGGGAGAGACGGATTTCAAAAGAAAAAAAATAGAAAAAAAAAAAGAAGAGAAAAATGAAAGGAAAAGTGAGGAAGAGGTTGAATTTTATGTTTTAAATGTAAATGTTTTGCTATTTTTATAAAATTGAGTCATACTGCTGTAATGGCAAATTTTTGTAAAAACGTCAGTGTTTGCCGTCTTTTGTATATGTCAGTTTGTGTCGTTGTAATAACGAAAATTTTACAAAAAAAAAATATGTACATACTTAGTAGATAGAAAGTCAAAAAATTTTCGTGTCAGTTTTCACGCCGTTATAATGGCGAATTTTTAGAAAAAGGCTCGTATACCGATGTTGGGAGTTTTTGAGATCCAGTTTTTTCACGTCGTTATGCCGGCAAATTTTTGAAAGTACTGTAGTGTTCATCACTGGAAATGAAATTTTGTTTTGATGTCAATGTGGCGTCGTTGTAACGTCGAATTTTTTCTTTTATAAATTACATCTAAATACCAATGTTGGTAAATTCCTGGAGTCAGTCCTGATGCCGTTATGATGGCAAAATTTTTCGATTCTCTTAGGGTCAACTTTACCTCATTACAATGACAAAAGTTTTTTTTTGAAAATTGGAGTTTCGAATTAGCAGTTTAGGCATCTGTTTTGCTCTGTCGGTCAGTTGTTTTAAGTTGTTCTCAGGCTTTCAAACATTTGACATATTTTTTTTTATTAGGAACAATGGCTGCATCATCTTCTAGGACAGTCAAAAGAAAATACCCTGCTGATGCCATTCCACCCTCTATTATGATGACTGATGGCCCACCCAAATCGGATAAATCTCTAAAGTCTTGGTGGGACACAATGAGTGAAATGCAGAAAGATATAGTCCAGGAGAAGATTGGTTTTCTGACTGACCTTGTGACTAAAACTATTGTCCCGCGGCGAGACTTGGTCAGTGCACTAGTTGGGTTTTGGAACCCAAACCAAAATAACTTCTGTTTTAAGGGGTTTGAGATGACGCCGACCCTCGAGGAAATAGCTGGGCTTCTTAAGTTGGATTTTGAGAAAAAGAATATGATTGCTCCGAGGAAGGTTAATGAGCGTGATTTTTTCAATAATATCAAGCTACGGACGGACCTCTCAATCGCTAGTGTTCGTCAAGGCTGGATTTCATTTGATTACCTTTATGATCGTTTTGGGGCCGATAATGGTTTTAAGAAGCATGGATTTGAGTTCCACGATAAGCTGAAATATGAAGATTGGGTACTCCTCTGTCCTAAGGTCTTTGTGTTCGCTTTGCTAGGGTTGTTGGTTTTCCCACTACCGGATAGAGCGATATCCATTAAGGTCAGTTGGACCATGGCAGCTTTGTATGGTGGAGCACCAGATGCCACTATCATCCCGACGATTCTGGGTAGTATGTTTCATGCTTTGACTCGATGCCACAAGGGAGAGAGCGGTTTCTTTGAGGGGTGTAACCTTCTATTACAGGTCTGGTTCTTGGAGCATGTACGCCCTTGCCCACCTCGTGATATTCTTAGGTGCTGTGACATCGATTATCTTGAACACCATCTCGAACACATCGAGAGGTATAAATTCCCAGGAAGTGAGCCAGATTGGAGGTCTTTCTTGAACTCTCTCACGCCGGACAAGATTTTGTGGCAGTGTAGCTGGTTTCCTAAGAGGGAGGTTGTACACAGATGCGTGGATCGTCCTTTTCTCATTCTGATGGGTTTGACAGCATCCCAGCCTTATGTTCCTCTGCGTGTACTTAGGCAGTTGGGTCGGAAGCAGGAGATCCCAATAGTTGAGGACATGAGTGCATATGCCTCAGACTATCCTCTCAACCCAGCTACTCTTAGAGGAGAGATCCTGCGCCTGTGGGATACTAGGAGGCACCTCGCAGAAAGCACACAGGTTCAGGATGGACTTAAGGGGGAGGTCGTTCGGGAGTATAAGTTCTGGTATTACCATCAGCCCATACCCAGAGAGATGCCCGCGAGGTCGAGAGCAGGCATGGTTGACACTGAGGCCAGGCTGGATATGCAGGTTCAGCTTGCTAGGCACGAGATTAGGAAGGAACACCGTGATACCATACAAAGCTTAATTGCAGATAGGGATGCCGCCAGAGCTGCTCAGGCAGAGAGTGAGGGTTTCGCGCATCAGCACCTAGACACAGTCAGACGACTCCGTGTCATGCACTCACAGGCATTGACAGAGCGGGATGCTGACAGGGCAGCTTTGTTGGAAAGCAGGAAAAGGGAAGAGTATCATCGCCAGGATGCCATAGATTCTCGAGCTCGACTTGACAGGGCATTAGAGCAGGGTGAGCAGCTCAGAGGGCTAGCACAGGACCGACTTCGAGATATACAGGTTGCAGGACGGACCATCAGTGTAGCTTATCGGCAAGTTTATGACTCCGCTACATATGTGGCACGGTCCATCGATGAGTATAGGAGGCTTCCCGCAGAGGACATACTCCCACATGTGCTTCCCTTTGTCACTAGAGTTGCGGCAGATTTGAATGGATTGCGTCGTACTTTTGCAGAAGGCCCGCCAGCAGATCCCGTGGAGCCATTTGAGTTCGACCCAGAGGAGCCAGCTGACTTTATGCCCCAGTCACCCTAGTAGATACATCAGGCCAAGATGATGCAGATTATTGCTTTTTGTCATTTATTTTACATCCTGGCATTGTTGTACTTTATGTCGCTTTTGAATTTGGCATGTTGTAATTTATTTTCACCTTTTTAAGTCATTTGTACGTTCCTTTTGGTCGTGCTCCGGAAGCACCGTATGTACTCTTTCTTTTGAAGTAATGAAAATATTTTGCTTATTTTTATGTGTCAATTCATTTCACCCTCTAAGCCTCACTTGAAAAAAAGAAAAAAAAAAAAAAGAAAGGAAAAGAAAAGAAAGAAAAAAAAAAAAAAAAGAAGAGAAAAGAGATCAAATAATACACTTGGGGATCTAATCTAAACCAATTTGGGATGACGCATAACGACCTTAGGCATTGTTCAGGCCGACGAGCAAATTCATATTCCATGCTATCTTGTTGCACTAACGTGTTTTGATTTGTTTAGAGCTTGAGCAACTGCCGTGCTGGCCCCACATTCCTATTCCACCAGAATCAAGGGACCACTGCCTGTTCCAGAAGTGGTTGAAGCACCTCTTCAAGAAGACACTCCAGCAACGATGGCCGAAGAAACTGAGAACACTGAGCTGGTTCGCTTGGCTGAACAACAGGCTAAGATGGCCGAGGATTTCACGGCATTGAAAGAAATGATGATGCAACTGGTCCGTAACTTGTCGGCAGTTCAGGCACCTCCTGCTCCGCCAGGTGCTGCTGGTTTCACGGCGAATGCTCAGCCACCAGGGCAAGGGCAATCTACAATGGCAGAAGACCCCCGTTATCCTCCAGGGTTCGGTCCACATCCAGAAACTGACAACATAGCTGGGCCCTCTACTGTACAACCTGGGGCACAATTCCCACAACATGGACAACATGGCCAAGCCCAAGTTCCTGCCACAGTATTCACTGTTCCTGCAGGACACACATTGCAAAGGTCAAACAGTGACCCACAGTTGAGGGCTCGTGATCAACAATTCGACCAAACCCGGGGCAATGTACTCCGCCCCACTGAGTCGTATGATCATGGACACCACCCAGAATCACATGCTGATGTCGAAAGATTGGGGAAAACAGAAGAGGCTGACTTTGCTCGAAAATTGAAAAGCTTGGAGCAAACTGTGAAAAACATCCAAGGGCAAGTATTTCATACAAAGACATGTGCTTATTCCCTCATGTGCCATTGCCTGAAGGCTTTGTTGTGCCCAAATTCGATCCGTACACTGGACAAAGCGATCTAAGGATCCATGTGAAGATATACCTCAACAAAATGAGGGGTATCGAGAAGGACGAATTATTGATGGCGTACTTTGCGGACAGTTTGGGAGGACCGGCCACAGAATGGTTTGTGCAACAAGATGTTTCCAAGTGGGTCACCTTTGACGACATGGCCAGCGCTTTCCTGAATCATTATGGCTACAAAATGGAGGCTGCTCCTGATCGTTCTTCTTTGAAGACGATCACAAAGAAACCAGGCGAAAGCTTCAGAGAGTATGCCTATAGGTGGCGCGAACAGGCGGCGCGTGTGAGCCCTTTGATCCCAGACGATAAAATGGTCGAAGAATTCATCGAAGTTCTTGACGAAACATACTACCAGGCGATGGCCTCTGCCCTTGGAAAGCAATTTAGTGAAGCAGTAAAAATTGGGGAGATGATTGAGAGAGGAATCAAAGCAGGCAAGATTGTTAGCCAAACAGCTTTGAGAGCCACGACCCAGGCGTTGCAATCAGGGTCAGGTACTTTTGGGAAGAAGAAAGAGAAAAAAGATGAAGTGGCAATGGTTGGTCCTGGACCGAGAAGAAATGATGGGAGATACAACGACCGTCAAGGGTACATTCAGGCACCCCCGCCACAACAATTCTATCCAACTCACGGCCAACAATTTGCCATGCCGCAGTTCTCATTCCCTGTAAATGCAGCATCTTATGCTCAGCCTCCATCTGGTCCACAATGGCGTCCACCCCATGCTCCAGTCCAATACAACAATCAACAGGCACATACTCAATTCCAGGCTCACCAGGAGATGCCTTACCGACCACGAGGTCCGCAGGGCTTTCGTCCAAACATGCAACAGAGAAACATGCAACAAGAGAAAAGGCAGTTCACCCCACTGGGGTAGACTTACACTAATTTGTTTGAAAAGTTGCAACAAGCCAATCTGTTGAAGCCAATCCCGGGAAAAGTGAACCCCAACGGAAGAGTTGATCATTCACGCCATTGCGCATTTCATTCTGGAGCACCTGGACACGACACAGAATCCTGCTGGGAACTCAAAAGGGTAATCCAGGCAATGATAGACAATAATCAGATAAAAGTCGTAGGGGATGAAACACAAAATGTGAATCAAAATCCTTTACCAGCTCATGATGTTCAAAACAACGTACACATGGTTGGGATGGTATCCATAGAAGAGGACTTGAAAGGGAAAGCCGCCAAGCAGATTGTGGCAGTTGGTCCCTCTCCAGACATCAAAGGCCCTGAGCCGTTTATTGTTGTAATCAGGGGAAAGTCAAGTGCGTCTGTCAACAAAGCAAAGCAAGATACTGCTGTTGAGCCAAGTTTCACAATTCCGGTTGCAAAGCAGGAAAAAGTTCATGACAGTGCACCAACATTTATTGTGCAAGGGGCATCATGGCAGAAAACTCCGGTCTTCGAGGTTAAGGCAAAGAAGTGTGAACCGGTTATCATCACTCAAGCAGCGCAACTCCCTGTCAAAAGTACAAAGGCTGTTCCTTGGAACTACAACAAGACAATTGTGTCTTACAATGGGAAAGAAATCATGGAGGTTGCTGCAGATGTAAATGGTCTAACTCTGTCCGGGAGATGTTTTACCCCGGAAGAATTGAGAAAGGCAAAGCCAGGTCGGGAAGACCAAGGACCCATCAAAGAGCCTGTGTCTGAGAAAGAAGCTGAAGAATTTTTGAAGAAAATGAGATCGACAGATTATTCTATCGTCGAGCAATTGAGAAAGACTCCAGCTCAGATATCACTCTTGTCTCTACTTATGAACTCTGAAGCACATCGCAATGCACTGTTGAAGATATTGAATGAGGCCTACATTCCTGAACAAACTACTGTGGCTAATCTGGAAGCACTTGCTGGCAGAGTATTTGAGACTAATCGTGTGATGTTCACCGATGAGGAGCTGCCAGCAGAAGGAACCGGTCATAATCGAGCGCTTCATGTCTCAGTTAAGTGTGAAGACTCCTATGTCACACGTGTTCTAATAGATGGCGGCGCAGGATTGAATGTTTGCCCTCTGTCTACACTGAAGAGTCTAAGGGTGGATATGAGCAAAATCAGGGCAAGTTCCTCTGCTGTTCGTGCTTTTGATGGTGGAGTTCGAGAATCTTTGGGCATCATCAATCTTGAGTTAACCATTGGGCCCGCTACCTTCAGCATTGAGTTTCAAGTCATGGAGACGGATGCATCATACAATCTGTTATTGGGCCGACCATGGATTCACATGGCTTGTGCAGTACCATCCACAGTTCATCAGGTGGTCAAGTTTACTTGGGATAATCAAGCTGTCGTGGTTTATGGAGAGGATGACTCACAGTTTAACAATAGCCTGGACGTACCAGCCCTTGAAGCCGTCGCTACACGCCCGACCATCATGTATCAAACCTCCGATGTGGTGTATGTGGAAAAAGTAACAGAAGGGAAACCTATACCCATCCCAAGAGTGTCAGAGACGTCTATCATGATGGCGTCCGAAATGTTAAAGCATGGTTTCCAATTTGGAAAGGGTTTGGGAGCGTCACTACAAGGCAGGGTAAATCCGGTTTATCCAAATGGCGTGCAAGGCACATGGGGACTAGGTTTCAAGCCAAAAGCAGCTGATCGCAAGCAAGCAAAGAAAAAGAAGTCGGAAGTTTGGTCTCTCCCAAAGCCAATTCCATGTCTCGCTCAGTCTTTTGTGGGTTATGTTATGAAACCAAAGGTTGTCGCTACAAATGTCAACACAGTGGAAGACAATCAGGATGCACCATTTGATCTAGGTGGCATTTTTGAAATCTGCATGGTACAACCGGGTGAAGGCTCCAGTAATGCTTCAATTCAGTACATTGGCCCGGACGTGCACCTGACTAACTGGAATGCAACTCCCTTCCCCATCAGGAAGGGGTCTTGGTAGACTGTTGTTTTACAGTTTTCTTTTGAATACACTTGGATATTCTAAGGGTTGTATGCCAAGTGTATTATTTTGCTCATCTTTCCTTTTGTAATTCAAACCCTTTTTCATTAATGAAAGGCCAAGAGCCAAGCTTTACTTCAATCTCTGTTCATATTCCTAATTTTATTCTATTTTTGTTTATCTGTAGTGATATATCTGCTGGTCCTGATATCATGACATGTTCAAGGAACTTATCGTCCATCCAGGGACCGCAATCTGATTTTGGCTCCATAACCATAGTTGAGGTTGAAAGTGACGAAGAAAACATTGAGGAATCTGTTAATGAGATCGAATATGACGGGGAACAGGCAGATTTTGAGATAGGCCTGGAAGTTGAACGCCATGAGGGCAAGCCTAAACCCAATTTGGCTGATACAGAGGATGTTAACCTTGGGAGCCCCGACGATGTGAGGGAAACCAAGATAAGCATGTACGCCCTACCTGAAGTGAAGAACGATATTCGGAAAGTGCTCTTTGAATATCGAGATGTTTTTGCATGGTCATATGATGAGATGTCGGGTTTGAGTTCTGAATTGATAGTCCACGAATTGCCAATTCAACCCGGTTTCCCTCCAGTGAGACAAATGCAACGGAAGTTCAAAACCGATATGATCAAGAAAATCCATGATGAAATAATGAAACAGCTGGATGCAAAAGTGATTCAATCGGTTCAGTACACTACTTGGGTTGCAAATGTTGTTCTGGTTCCTAAGAAGGATGGAAAAACAAGGATATGTGTCGACTATCGAGATTTGAACAAGGCGAGTCCCAAAGACAATTTTCCATTGCCTAATATTCACACTCTCGTAGACAATTGTGCCAAACATGAGATACAATCCTTTGTTGACTGCTATGCTGGATATCACCAAATCCAGATGGATGAAGATGATGCATACAAAACGGCATTCACTACACCTTGGGGAACTTATTGCTATAGAGTGATGCCGTTTGGTTTGAAAAATGCGGGGGCAACCAACGTGAGGGCTATGACTGCCATTTTCCATGATATGATGCATAAAGAAATAGAAGTGTACGTGGATGATGTGATCATCAAGTCTAGAACTGCTGAAGACCACGTGAGAGATCTCAGAAAGTTCTTTGAAAGGCTCCGTAGGTACAATCTGAAGCTGAATCCAGCCAAGTGTGCATTTGGTGTGCCTGCTGGAAAACTGTTGGGTTTCATTGTTAGTAGGCGAGGTATTGAACTGGATCCCGCAAAGATCAAAGCAATACAAGAACTACCTCCGCCTCGAACCAAGAAGGATGTTAAAAGCTTTCTAGGCAGGTTGAATTACATCAGTAGGTTCGTTGCTCAACTTACCACAATATGTGAGCCGATCCTCAAGTTGTTGAAAAAGAATGCATCGATTGCATGGACCGAGGAGTGCCAAGAAGCCTTTGATAAGATCAAGCAATACTTGTCAAATCCTCCTGTTTTGGTTCCGCCCGAGCCTGGACGACCATTATTTTTGTACTTGTCAGTCAATGAAAACTCTTTTGGTTGTGTACTGGGGCAACATGATGCCTCGGGAAAGAAAGAACAGGCCATTTATTATCTGAGCAAGAAGTTCACAGATTGTGAGGCCAGATACACTTTGTTGGAAAGGACGTGTTGTGCCCTAACTTGGGTCGCACAAAAACTGAAACATTATCTTTTGTCCTATACCACTTATCTGATTTCCCGGATGGACCCATTGAAGTACATATTTCAAAAGCCAATGCCAACTGGCAAGCTTGCAAAATGGCAGATCCTGCTCACAGAATTTGACATAGTTTACGTCACCAGAACTGCAATGAAAGCTCAAGCCTTAGCTGATCATTTGGCTGAGAATCCGGTTGATGATGATTACGAGCCATTGAAGACTTACTTCCCTGATGAGGAGGTAGATGTGCTTGAAGAGTTGATTGATGAAGAAGAGCACGTGTGGAAAATGTACTTTGACGGTGCTTCTAACTCAAAAGGTCATGGCATTGGAGCAGTCCTCATCTCTCCCACGGGACATTATTACCCGGCAGCTGCCCAACTCCGCTTCAGTTGCACTAATAACACATCTGAGTATGAAGCTTGCATAATGGGTTTACGTATGGCTCTAGACATGGACATCAAAGAATTGCTGGTGATCGGAGATTCAGATCTTTTGATACGCCAAATGAAGGGTGAATGGGAGACCCGAGATCTTAAGTTGATCATGTACAAGCAGTGTATGCACGATCTTCGCCAAAAGTTCGATGTTCTAAAGTTTAGACATGTTCTCAGAATACATAATGAGTTGGCTGACGCATTGGCTACATTAGCCTCAATGCTTGTCCATCCTGATAAAGCCCATATTGATCCGTTAGAGATTCAGGTCCAAAGCCAACATGCATACTGCAATGTGATTGAAGAAGAAATTGACGGTCAGCCGTGGTACTTTGATGTCAAGAATTTCCTTCAAGATGGGACATATCCTCCAATGGCAGAAAATAATCAAAAGAGAACGCTTCGACGACTGGCAAGTGGTTTCTTTCTGAGTGGAGGGGTGGTGTACAAAAGGACACCTGATTTGGGACTGTTAAGATGCGTGGATGCAACTGAAGCCACGAAAATTCTCAATGACATGCATTCTGAGATCTGTGGACCCCACATGAGCGGGTACGTGCTAGCTAAGAAAGTACTCAGAGCGGGATACTTCTGGCTTACCATGGAGCATGACTGCATTACTTTTGTGCGAAAGTGTCATCAATGCCAAGTACACGGTGATTTGATACATTCACCCCCTTTAGAGTTGCACACAATGTCAGCCCCTTGGCTTTTCACAGCATGGGGGATGGATGTTATCGGGCCTATTTAACCAAGAGCATCAAATGGGCACAGATTCATTTTGGTTGCAATAGATTATTTCACCAAGTGGGTTGAGGCTGTCACTCTCAAGTCCGTGACCAAGAAAGCTGTGGTGGATTTCGTTCATTCTAACATTATCTGTCGCTTTGGTATCCCAAGTACCATCATCACTGATAATGCGGCAAATCTGAACAGTCATTTAATGAATGACGTGTGTGAAAGATTCAAGATCATACACCGAAATTCCACACCTTACCGACCAAAGGCAAATGGCGCAGTTGAAGCAGCCAATAAGAATATCAAGAAGATCCTTAGGAAAATGATACAAGGATCTCGTGATTGGCATGAGAAGTTGTCTTTCGCTTTGCTTGGTTATCGCACAACTGTGCGCACCTCCATAGGTGCGACCCCATATTCATTGGTATATGGAACTGAAGCAGTCATACCCGCTGAAGTTGAAATACCATCTCTCAGGATTATTGTGGAAGCAGAGATTGAGGACACGGAGTGGGTCAAGACCCGATTGGAACAGTTGTCATTCATTGATGAAAAGAGGCTCAATGCAGTTTGTCATGGCCAATTGTATCAGCAAAGAATGGCCCGAGCCTACAACAAGAAAGTGCGCCTCCGCGACTTGAAAGAAGGGCAATTAGTCTTGAAAAGAATCTTTCCTCATCAGGAAGAAGCTAAAGGAAAATTTGCTCCAAATTGGCAAGGGCCATACCTGGTAAAGAAAGTATTGCCAAATGGCGCCTTGTACCTTACAGATCCGGAAGGCAGGACAACTGAAATACCCGTCAATGCAGACGCGGTCAAGAGGTACTACATTTGACTCCAAGATGGCTTTCAAAATCGGGATGAATGCAAGATTTTTGTTCTCTTTTGCTATCCCAAAATGTATCCCTTATTAGCACTTTGAACATTGTACTTTCGAGACATGTTCTCCGTTTGGAATCAATGTAATTGTACCAAAATGAAATGAAACTGAAAAGCATCAAAAGAAACCTGGGCATTTGCCTAGAGCTACGTCTGACCTGATTCCTCTCAAAAGGATACGTAGGCAACCATTCTGGTGCGGTCGCAATAAAAGAAAATTCCTCTTTCCCTTTCTACTTTTATTCATGCAAAGTTTTGCCTCCAGGCTTGCGGAATATGTCAAGAAAACAAGAGACCCCAGTTTATCCTAAACTGGGGCAGAAGTTGTTTTTATTTTTTAAAAGAAAATGGAGGAAATTCAATATTCCTCCCCATTTTCTTTGTGTTCGTAACAGTGAAAGGTTCATTCTTTCCTGTCTCATATTGACGCAAAACTTGCCTTCAAGTTTGCGGCCAACATCAAAGGAAATTTAGATCCCCTTTTTATGCTAAACTGGGGCAGAAGTTTGTTTTTATTTTATTTCATAAATAAAATAAAATAAAAACAAACTTCTATCATTTTTGTATCATCTATTCACATTTTTCAAGAGATGTTGGTGTTGTAAATTGAATTGAAAAAAAAAAAGAAAAAAAAAAGAGAAAAGAAAGAAGTCTTGTCGGTGAAAACCTGAGAAGGCGCCGCAAGACAAACAGTGAGGAAAAAGATTAAAGAGAGAGGCTAGTTGGCGAAAACCCGAAAGGGCGCTACTAGTCGACTTGAGAGTCACCTCAACTTGGTTATGGTTTGATATCTTCCGTGGATCAACTCTGAACAAACAAGTGGCACTGGTCGGACGAGGTCATCCAAGATACATGTCATGATCATCAAGGCCGCCAGTATATTGCCAGATAAGTTTCCCTCTTCAGAAAGACGTTCCCTGTCCAAACGACTTTCGCCCTTAAACTTTTTATTCCATTTGTACATCTTGCCTCACCATTAATTCCTCGCCTTTTCGGCGCTAACCTCACATGAGCAACAAAAGAAAATTGCAAAACTCTATCTTTCAGGATTCAGGTTTAATTCCAGCGAGCAGGGCACACCCTCGACAATGGAAAAGTTCTCAGCAAGTCATGATCAACATTGATAATTGGAGCCCAGCACCGACATCAGGCCGGAGGGACGACATACCAAAATTGTATCATGAAGAGTGGATACGTTTGGGAGAAGCTTTAGGCGTTGTTCATCCCACAGTACTGTGAAGAATAGAACAAGAGTCGCTAAGCTTATTTGCAAGATCCGAAACAGGGTGTATCCACGATGCAGAAAGTAAGTGTGACATTTGCTATGTTGCTAAGAAAGAGCTAGGACCACTTGAACTGGGATAGTCGCGCTAGATGTCAGACGGAACTCCATTCTCTCTTCGAGTCAATTCCCGCTAGAACACAATGTCATTTCTTTTCCATATCAAGATCTGCTAAAAGATAGCGATCATTTCCTTTTCGAGTCAGTTTGCTCAAAGATAGCTTCATTTCTTTTCCGTGTCAAGATCTGCTAAAAGACAGCGATCATTTCCTTTTCGAGTCAGTTTGCTCAAAGATAGCTTCATTTATTTTCCGTGTCAAGATCTGCTAAAAGACAGCGATCATTTCCTTTTCAAGTCAGTTTCGCTCAAAGATAGCGTCATTTCCTTTCCGTGTCAGGATCTGCTAAAAGATAGCGATCATTTCCTTTTCAAGTCAGTTTTCGCTCAAAGATAGCGTCATTTCCTTTCCATGTCAGGATCTGCTAAAAGATAGCGATCACTTCCTTTTCGAGTCAGTTTCGCTCAAAGATAGTTTTATTTCTTTTCCGTGTCAAGATCTGCTAAAAGACAGCTATCATTTCCTTTTCGAGTCAGTTTCGCTCAAAGATAGCGTCATTTCCTTTCAATGTCAAGATCTGCTAAAAGATAGCGATCATTTCCTTTTCGAGGCAGTTTCGCTCAAAGATAGCGTCATTTCCTTTCCATGTCAAGATCTGCTAAAAGATAGCGATCATTTCCTTTTCGAGTCAGTTTTCGCTCAAAGATAGCGTCATTTCCTTTCCATGTCAAGATCTGCTAAAAGATAGCGATCATTTCCTTTTCGAGTCAGTTTTCGCTCAAAGATAGCGTCATTTCCTTTCCATGTCAAGATCTGCTAAAACACAGCGATCATTTTCCTTTCAAGTCAGTTTGCTAGAAGATAGCACTCACATTCAGTTCAACTCATTTGCGCTCAAAGATAGCAACCACTTCCTTTTCAAGTTAGTCCTGCTCGAAGATAGCAACCATCCCTAAGCTTCAAGTCAAGACCTGGTTGAAACAGATGCGACCATTTCAAGTTTCAGATGATGCTTGCCCATACAACGGGCGATGGAGCTGTCTTTCAAGCCAAGATTTACCTCAAGGAAGCATGAAGATTTAGGCTAGGGATTGTAATTTTACATTTTCCCTTGTATTTCCATTCCTTGTAAAGCAATGACCACCAGCAAGCGACCAGTAATCAGCAGCGACAGCCTCTTAGTAGTCTAGAGTGTCTAGTATCAGCCCCAAGTGTGTCTAGAAGAGCCTCTGGTTTGTCTTAAGTAGTCTAGAGTGTCTAGGGTTGTCTTAGTGAGTCTTAGTGAATCTAGTGTCTGTTTGAATGCGGTAGTCCCAGCTACCGCACGTAAGGAACTACACTGACCTGATTCCTTAGTCCGGAGATATGTAGGTAACTTTGTTCTCGGTTAGAACCGAAATTCAAGGTACGGTCACCGTTTTGAAAAGCGTGCTCTCGGCTAGAACCGAAAAAGCCAAAATTAGTTGTCGATTACTTCTTTGTCCGAAAACTCTTCGTGTTCCCGAACAAAGAGGGGCAGCTGTAATCACCTAATTTTGACCAAATTTGTCTTTAATTAGGACGTTAAAATTTGAGAATTAACAAAAAATTACTTGTTATATGTTTAATTGTTAATTCTATGTTAAATTGTGATTATATTGTAAGTTTATACGGTTTAGATTATGGTTAATTGCGTGTGTTTTTGTAACTAGTAACCGTTTTAATGGTTATTTGTAAAAATAATACAGCCCAAAGTATAAGTCCATCAGCCCATGTCACTACCCAAGCCCACACCCAAACTATATATACAGAAAACCCTCCATTTTCTCATTTCACACCCTTTAGTCTCAAGACTAGGCAAACCCTTGCAAAATTTTCTCTCATCTCGCCGGAAATCGCTCCACGGCGGAGCCACCGGCCGGCCACCGCGCTGCCGCCGCCGGCCACCACCTCCGGTGGCCGGAAAATTTTGAAAAATACACCATTCGAAAGATCTCGACCCCCCCATTCCATTTCTCAACTCCGTTTCTTCAAAATCATAGCGGATTTTCGTAGATCGACAGTCAAAGGTGCGGTCAAACACAAAATCCGGCCACTTTGTAATTTTTCCGGTGAGTTTTCTTGTTATTTTCTCTTCTTTTTGCTCCTCCCTACCTCCCTTATACCCCGTTTTCCAAATACCCCGTCCCCTTTGCCCCCCGTTTCTGTTTTTTCTGTTTTTTTTTTCTTTCTTTTTTTTCTTTTTCCCGTTTCTGTTCTTCGTTTCTTTTCTTCTCCTTCTTACTTTGTTTTCTGTTTCTGTGATGATTTTGTTTGGGGGTCATGTTATGGTGGCGGGGCTTGTTTTGGTTCCGTGGAGGTGATGTGTTTGATGCCGTGAGGGGAGGGGGGGACTGTTCTGATTTTTGTAACGGAGGCAGTGGTGGTGATGTTTGGTACGGAGACTCGATGATGATGGAGGGGCTGTTTGTAGCAGCGACGAGGCAGTGAGGCGAGGCTGCGATGACGATGTTTTCAGACGAGGGAGGCAGGGGTACGAGTGAGGGCAAGGCAGGGCTGTGATAGTGATTGCTTCCTGTTTTGGTGAGCTGTCGTGACGAAGCCGAACCAGTGAGGCGCAGCGAGAAAAGCAGCGTTGCAGCGAGGCTGATCCGTATGCAGCAGCGCGATGGTGTGATGGTGACTGAGTTTTGCTCGGCTTTGGTTTAACGGGTTAGATATAATTCTCTAGTTGTTTGCCTTCATTTACATATTCATAGTTTAGTTATGGTTAGTATTAGTTGTGTCTAGTGGATGTGAATCTGTTACATATATGAATAATGGTTTATTATCAATATGAGTTCGTCTGTGTCGTCATTGTAGTTTTGTTAGCTGAGGTTTCAATGAAAGTATGGTTTGAGCTTATTTTTTGAGATCTGTTCGAATATAAATGTTGGTTGAACTCGTGAACTCATGTGATACTGTTGATATGTGTATGCTTGTTCATGAATGAATACTAGTTCGTATGTTGGATAGAATCACATGTTAATTGTAAGAATCAGTATGTGTGTATCTGTTTATGAGATAAACATCGTGTGTCAGTCTTTGTTCTAGTTAATCACACGCTCTCCGATTTGGTCGTTGTTAGGGAAAACAACACATGTTTGTGTGGAATATGTCTCCTGCTATGTATGAATTCATATGAGGGTCCTGTGAGTTCATTGATGTCAAGTATTTGCTTTAGTCTAGCTAGTGCTATGTGTGTATGTGTTAGTCTATTGATTAGTCCTTAAGATTAATCTGGGATTTGCTTAGCTGGGAATTAGGGGTTCAAAGGGGTCAGTATGACCTTATTTTGGACTCAATTGAGTTAAAACTCAACCTGGGATGTGTTAGTTCAATTCTAAGTCTAGTTTGTTCCTTTTAGTTAGAATCTGGTTCAGTTTCAACTCAGTTTGGGGGGCTGATTAGTTGTCTAGTTGGTCTTGGACTTTCTAGTTTATGTAATGAGTATTGGGGGTCCTTTTAGAGGACCCTACTTGTAGTATTTCAGCTCTTAGGACTGTTTTGGAGGGCTGAAACAGTGGCTCTTCAACTGCTGTACTTTTGCTTGAAAAATGGGACTAAAAGCACTCAAGTGTAGGGTGTGGGCTTGTACTTTTGTACAAGTCCACACCCCACCTTTTAGCTATAAATAGAGGCATTTACTACCCTCTTTAATACACAACTACTTGCTGAAATTTTACAAAAAGAGTGAACAAAAACACTTTAAAAAAATAGTAAGTTTAGAGAGTTAGATTTAGAACCAAAAGCCTTTACATCTAAGGTCTTTTGGGGCATAAATCTCAAGGTTTTAAAGGTTGAATAGGGTATAAAAAGGGCTTGTTTTAGCTGCTGGTGTGGAGTAGAAGTTGCTTGGTCTTTGGTTGTGTTTCCTTGTTGTCCATTTTTCTCGTTGGCTAGGAATTTTTGCTTCAAAGGTAAACACAATTTACCTTATATGTTTTATCATTTTAGCTATAAAAATGAAATAAAATCAGCATGTTTATTGGCTTTTTAAAAAAATATGCTCACATGTGCTATAGGTTAGTTTCTTTAAAGTCTTGAATTTGTGCTAAAAAAAAATAATGAAAGTTGCTAGCCATTGCATATTTAAGAGTTTATTTTTGTAGTTATCCTCAAATGTATGGAAATGTGATTGGAATGGGTATTTGGGACTTGTTGTATAGGATTAGTTTTTTCATTCACTAAAATTCAACATGTATGTTCTCTTATTTTAAAATCTGGCCCGTTTTTGAAAAGAGGCTGTTTGCGCAAATTTAAAAATCTGGACAGAATGTTAAATATTAGGCAAATTTAGGTTTTTTAACCATCGAAAAATTGAAAAAATGTTGAATTCTGGCCATTTTTGTAATATAGGGCTATTTCTGTAAACTGATCATATTTGCAAATTCTGAAAATTTTTTTGTTTTAAATCTGAAATGGTTAGGCAAAGAAATAGGATATAAGTGCAGTGTTAATTTAAATAGGCAAATCTGGCTATTTCAATAAATTGATACAACTATGCAAACCATGAATTCTAAAAATATAGGTTGAAAGGTGAAACCAAATGCTGAAAAGAACCATGTGCGCAAGAGTAATGTGGACAATTTGAAACAATTTGAACACTGTATTTACATTTGCATAAATGAACCTAAAATTGTAATCGAGTTGATATTAGCATGTGTCACTCTTTTGTGAAGGTGACTTTGCTTATATATGCCAATCTTTTGTTAAAGTTGGCTACTTAACAAGTTTAAGATTTATCTCCAAAAAAAAGTATTACGCACGACAGTTTAAAATTTTTGATAAAGTATAAAAAATGTACAATCTTGCAAGACAACTTCTAGACGGCTCATTTTCGCAAAAATGAACCGGTCCACATCCTTTCTTTACAAAAAATTAAAACAGTCTACCAAATTAAGTCGTGAATAAACAGTCATTACTTTGATACATAGCCACCAATTTTTATAGAATCATTTGGCTTCCGGTCCTGTTAAGCTTTTTTTTTAAACTGAGATTTATTTTATACGATTAGGCAAATAGATAAGTATGATTTGTGATCTACTTATTAGGCTAAAAGAAAAATTAAATTAAGTCAAACTAATACTAAATTAATTATTATTTTTTTAAACTAATTAAATTCCCTTTTTTTTAGAAAGTAGACAAACCCTTTATAAGGTTTGGGAAATATGCAATAAATTTTTATTATCCATTTATTCATTTATTTACTATGAAACAAAGTGTAAATTCGTCCAGTCCTCCGTGAGGCTGGATAAGAATAACGCTTTTAATTTTCTTAAATCAAAGTATCATATTCAAATTAACGGCATTAATATAACAACCATATTTTAATAAGTTAAAATCGCGACAATAAAGCAACTGTGCTTGGCACAGGACTCGAGGGTGCCTAATACCTTCCCGAGAGTCAACTGAGAACCTTACCCGAATCTCTAACGCAGACCATTAGACGAGTCAGAGGTGTTCCAAGGTACCTTTGGTGACTTGGCACACCTTAAACTATGTCAAGTGGCGACTCCGAGTTCTCTAAATAATTTTGTACCTTTTTGAACACCAGTCACGAGCCTTCAAATAAATAAACTCGCACTCAGCAGTTAACTCGTAATTTTTTAGGGCGTGACAGCTTGGCGACTCCGCTGGGGAAATTAGTGAAAACTAGAATCTCCGGCTTTGATAAATTGTCGCATGTTTTAATTTATTAAATATTTGGTTGTTATTTTATTGCCGTTATCACCTGAAAAGTTGAATGTTACTGCTTTGATATTGTTGAACTGTATATATAAACTGTCTTCCTCCGCAACCCACTGAGTCTCTGAAACACACACACACGTGCACTTACCAGATTGCTTGTGGCATCTGGGACTTTCTTACTAAATTGCCCATGATTTAGGAGGAAGGCGTGACGGGGTTTTAGGCCGGACACACTGTCTCCGGATGGCCCTGATACGCTTTCCGCCCGGTTTGTCCACCGGGTTTTCAGCCAGTCTAGACACTGAGTCAGTTGTGTCACCTAGAGTTAAACCTTTAGGCCCAATTATCTGCATCATATCCGACTTAATGAGGTGCGATACACCGGTATTGCATTTGTCTAGGTTGACTACCTGTTGTCTGAACGGGACCCACTTCCCGGGAAAGACTTGTCTGAAAAAAGCATTCTATGTGTTGCATGCGATTAGGAAAGGTTGTTATGCTGACCAAGTTGGGGAGAGACGGATTTCAAAAGAAAAAAAAATAGAAAAAAAAAAGAAGAGAAAAATGAAAGGAAAAGTGAGGAAGAGGTTGAATTTTATGTTTTAAATGTAAATGTTTTGCTATTTTTATAAAATTGAGTCATACTGCTGTAATGGCAAATTTTTGTAAAAACGTCAGTGTTTGCCGTCTTTTGTATATGTCAGTTTGTGTCGTTGTAATAACGAAAATTTTACAAAAAAAAAATATGTACATACTTAGTAGATAGAAAGTCAAAAAATTTTCGTGTCAGTTTTCACGCCGTTATAATGGCGAATTTTTAGAAAAAGGCTCGTATACCGATGTTGGGAGTTTTTGAGATCCAGTTTTTTCACGTCGTTATGCCGGCAAATTTTTGAAAGTACTGTAGTGTTCATCACTGGAAATGAAATTTTGTTTTGATGTCAATGTGGCGTCGTTGTAACGTCGAATTTTTTCTTTTATAAATTACATCTAAATACCAATGTTGGTAAATTCCTGGAGTCAGTCCTGATGCCGTTATGATGGCAAAATTTTTCGATTCTCTTAGGGTCAACTTTACCTCATTACAATGACAAAAGTTTTTTTTTGAAAATTGGAGTTTCGAATTAGCAGTTTAGGCATCTGTTTTGCTCTGTCGGTCAGTTGTTTTAAGTTGTTCTCAGGCTTTCAAACATTTGACATATTTTTTTTTATTAGGAACAATGGCTGCATCATCTTCTAGGACAGTCAAAAGAAAATACCCTGCTGATGCCATTCCACCCTCTATTATGATGACTGATGGCCCACCCAAATCGGATAAATCTCTAAAGTCTTGGTGGGACACAATGAGTGAAATGCAGAAAGATATAGTCCAGGAGAAGATTGGTTTTCTGACTGACCTTGTGACTAAAACTATTGTCCCGCGGCGAGACTTGGTCAGTGCACTAGTTGGGTTTTGGAACCCAAACCAAAATAACTTCTGTTTTAAGGGGTTTGAGATGACGCCGACCCTCGAGGAAATAGCTGGGCTTCTTAAGTTGGATTTTGAGAAAAAGAATATGATTGCTCCGAGGAAGGTTAATGAGCGTGATTTTTTCAATAATATCAAGCTACGGACGGACCTCTCAATCGCTAGTGTTCGTCAAGGCTGGATTTCATTTGATTACCTTTATGATCGTTTTGGGGCCGATAATGGTTTTAAGAAGCATGGATTTGAGTTCCACGATAAGCTGAAATATGAAGATTGGGTACTCCTCTGTCCTAAGGTCTTTGTGTTCGCTTTGCTAGGGTTGTTGGTTTTCCCACTACCGGATAGAGCGATATCCATTAAGGTCAGTTGGACCATGGCAGCTTTGTATGGTGGAGCACCAGATGCCACTATCATCCCGACGATTCTGGGTAGTATGTTTCATGCTTTGACTCGATGCCACAAGGGAGAGAGCGGTTTCTTTGAGGGGTGTAACCTTCTATTACAGGTCTGGTTCTTGGAGCATGTACGCCCTTGCCCACCTCGTGATATTCTTAGGTGCTGTGACATCGATTATCTTGAACACCATCTCGAACACATCGAGAGGTATAAATTCCCAGGAAGTGAGCCAGATTGGAGGTCTTTCTTGAACTCTCTCACGCCGGACAAGATTTTGTGGCAGTGTAGCTGGTTTCCTAAGAGGGAGGTTGTACACAGATGCGTGGATCGTCCTTTTCTCATTCTGATGGGTTTGACAGCATCCCAGCCTTATGTTCCTCTGCGTGTACTTAGGCAGTTGGGTCGGAAGCAGGAGATCCCAATAGTTGAGGACATGAGTGCATATGCCTCAGACTATCCTCTCAACCCAGCTACTCTTAGAGGAGAGATCCTGCGCCTGTGGGATACTAGGAGGCACCTCGCAGAAAGCACACAGGTTCAGGATGGACTTAAGGGGGAGGTCGTTCGGGAGTATAAGTTCTGGTATTACCATCAGCCCATACCCAGAGAGATGCCCGCGAGGTCGAGAGCAGGCATGGTTGACACTGAGGCCAGGCTGGATATGCAGGTTCAGCTTGCTAGGCACGAGATTAGGAAGGAACACCGTGATACCATACAAAGCTTAATTGCAGATAGGGATGCCGCCAGAGCTGCTCAGGCAGAGAGTGAGGGTTTCGCGCATCAGCACCTAGACACAGTCAGACGACTCCGTGTCATGCACTCACAGGCATTGACAGAGCGGGATGCTGACAGGGCAGCTTTGTTGGAAAGCAGGAAAAGGGAAGAGTATCATCGCCAGGATGCCATAGATTCTCGAGCTCGACTTGACAGGGCATTAGAGCAGGGTGAGCAGCTCAGAGGGCTAGCACAGGACCGACTTCGAGATATACAGGTTGCAGGACGGACCATCAGTGTAGCTTATCGGCAAGTTTATGACTCCGCTACATATGTGGCACGGTCCATCGATGAGTATAGGAGGCTTCCCGCAGAGGACATACTCCCACATGTGCTTCCCTTTGTCACTAGAGTTGCGGCAGATTTGAATGGATTGCGTCGTACTTTTGCAGAAGGCCCGCCAGCAGATCCCGTGGAGCCATTTGAGTTCGACCCAGAGGAGCCAGCTGACTTTATGCCCCAGTCACCCTAGTAGATACATCAGGCCAAGATGATGCAGATTATTGCTTTTTGTCATTTATTTTACATCCTGGCATTGTTGTACTTTATGTCGCTTTTGAATTTGGCATGTTGTAATTTATTTTCACCTTTTTAAGTCATTTGTACGTTCCTTTTGGTCGTGCTCCGGAAGCACCGTATGTACTCTTTCTTTTGAAGTAATGAAAATATTTTGCTTATTTTTATGTGTCAATTCATTTCACCCTCTAAGCCTCACTTGAAAAAAAGAAAAAAAAAAAAAAAAAGAAAGGAAAAGAAAAGAAAGAAAAAAAAAAAAAAAAAAAAGAGAAAAGAGATCAAATAATACACTTGGGGATCTAATCTAAACCAATTTGGGATGACGCATAACGACCTTAGGCATTGTTCAGGCCGACGAGCAAATTCATATTCCATGCTATCTTGTTGCACTAACGTGTTTTGATTTGTTTAGAGCTTGAGCAACTGCCGTGCTGGCCCCACATTCCTATTCCACCAGAATCAAGGGACCACTGCCTGTTCCAGAAGTGGTTGAAGCACCTCTTCAAGAAGACACTCCAGCAACGATGGCCGAAGAAACTGAGAACACTGAGCTGGTTCGCTTGGCTGAACAACAGGCTAAGATGGCCGAGGATTTCACGGCATTGAAAGAAATGATGATGCAACTGGTCCGTAACTTGTCGGCAGTTCAGGCACCTCCTGCTCCGCCAGGTGCTGCTGGTTTCACGGCGAATGCTCAGCCACCAGGGCAAGGGCAATCTACAATGGCAGAAGACCCCCGTTATCCTCCAGGGTTCGGTCCACATCCAGAAACTGACAACATAGCTGGGCCCTCTACTGTACAACCTGGGGCACAATTCCCACAACATGGACAACATGGCCAAGCCCAAGTTCCTGCCACAGTATTCACTGTTCCTGCAGGACACACATTGCAAAGGTCAAACAGTGACCCACAGTTGAGGGCTCGTGATCAACAATTCGACCAAACCCGGGGCAATGTACTCCGCCCCACTGAGTCGTATGATCATGGACACCACCCAGAATCACATGCTGATGTCGAAAGATTGGGGAAAACAGAAGAGGCTGACTTTGCTCGAAAATTGAAAAGCTTGGAGCAAACTGTGAAAAACATCCAAGGGCAAGTATTTCATACAAAGACATGTGCTTATTCCCTCATGTGCCATTGCCTGAAGGCTTTGTTGTGCCCAAATTCGATCCGTACACTGGACAAAGCGATCCAAGGATCCATGTGAAGATATACCTCAACAAAATGAGGGGTATCGAGAAGGACGAATTATTGATGGCGTACTTTGCGGACAGTTTGGGAGGACCGGCCACAGAATGGTTTGTGCAACAAGATGTTTCCAAGTGGGTCACCTTTGACGACATGGCCAGCGCTTTCCTGAATCATTATGGCTACAAAATGGAGGCTGCTCCTGATCGTTCTTCTTTGAAGACGATCACAAAGAAACCAGGCGAAAGCTTCAGAGAGTATGCCTATAGGTGGCGCGAACAGGCGGCGCGTGTGAGCCCTTTGATCCCAGACGATAAAATGGTCGAAGAATTCATCGAAGTTCTTGACGAAACATACTACCAGGCGATGGCCTCTGCCCTTGGAAAGCAATTTAGTGAAGCAGTAAAAATTGGGGAGATGATTGAGAGAGGAATCAAAGCAGGCAAGATTGTTAGCCAAACAGATTTGAGAGCCACGACCCAGGCGTTGCAATCAGGGTCAGGTACTTTTGGGAAGAAGAAAGAGAAAAAAGATGAAGTGGCAATGGTTGGTCCTGGACCGAGAAGAAATGATGGGAGATACAACGACCGTCAAGGGTACATTCAGGCACCCCCGCCACAACAATTCTATCCAACTCACGGCCAACAATTTGCCATGCCGCAGTTCTCATTCCCTGTAAATGCAGCATCTTATGCTCAGCCTCCATCTGGTCCACAATGGCGTCCACCCCATGCTCCAGTCCAATACAACAATCAACAGGCACATACTCAATTCCAGGCTCACCAGGAGATGCCTTACCGACCACGAGGTCCGCAGGGCTTTCGTCCAAACATGCAACAGAGAAACATGCAACAAGAGAAAAGGCAGTTCACCCCACTGGGGGAGACTTACACTAATTTGTTTGAAAAGTTGCAACAAGCCAATCTGTTGAAGCCAATCCCGGGAAAAGTGAACCCCAACGGAAGAGTTGATCATTCACGCCATTGCGCATTTCATTCTGGAGCACCTGGACACGACACAGAATCCTGCTGGGAACTCAAAAGGGTAATCCAGGCAATGATAGACAATAATCAGATAAAAGTCGTAGGGGATGAAACACAAAATGTGAATCAAAATCCTTTACCAGCTCATGATGTTCAAAACAACGTACACATGGTTGGGATGGTATCCATAGAAGAGGACTTGAAAGGGAAAGCCGCCAAGCAGATTGTGGCAGTTGGTCCCTCTCCAGACATCAAAGGCCCTGAGCCGTTTATTGTTGTAATCAGGGGAAAGTCAAGTGCGTCTGTCAACAAAGCAAAGCAAGATACTGCTGTTGAGCCAAGTTTCACAATTCCGGTTGCAAAGCAGGAAAAAGTTCATGACAGTGCACCAACATTTATTGTGCAAGGGGCATCATGGCAGAAAACTCCGGTCTTCGAGGTTAAGGCAAAGAAGTGTGAACCGGTTATCATCACTCAAGCAGCGCAACTCCCTGTCAAAAGTACAAAGGTTGTTCCTTGGAACTACAACAAGACAATTGTGTCTTACAATGGGAAAGAAATCATGGAGGTTGCTGCAGATGTAAATGGTCTAACTCTGTCCGGGAGATGTTTTACCCCGGAAGAATTGAGAAAGGCAAAGCCAGGTCGGGAAGACCAAGGACCCATCAAAGAGCCTGTGTCTGAGAAAGAAGCTGAAGAATTTTTGAAGAAAATGAGATCGACAGATTATTCTATCGTCGAGCAATTGAGAAAGACTCCAGCTCAGATATCACTCTTGTCTCTACTTATGAACTCTGAAGCACATCGCAATGCACTGTTGAAGATATTGAATGAGGCCTACATTCCTGAACAAACTACTGTGGCTAATCTGGAAGCACTTGCTGGCAGAGTATTTGAGACTAATCGTGTGATGTTCACCGATGAGGAGCTGCCAGCAGAAGGAACCGGTCATAATCGAGCGCTTCATGTCTCAGTTAAGTGTGAAGACTCCTATGTCACACGTGTTCTAATAGATGGCGGCGCAGGATTGAATGTTTGCCCTCTGTCTACACTGAAGAGTCTAAGGGTGGATATGAGCAAAATCAGGGCAAGTTCCTCTGCTGTTCGTGCTTTTGATGGTGGAGTTCGAGAATCTTTGGGCATCATCAATCTTGAGTTAACCATTGGGCCCGCTACCTTCAGCATTGAGTTTCAAGTCATGGAGACGGATGCATCATACAATCTGTTATTGGGCCGACCATGGATTCACATGGCTTGTGCAGTACCATCCACAGTTCATCAGGTGGTCAAGTTTACTTGGGATAATCAAGCTGTCGTGGTTTATGGAGAGGATGACTCACAGTTTAACAATAGCCTGGACGTACCAGCCCTTGAAGCCGTCGCTACACGCCCGACCATCATGTATCAAACCTCCGATGTGGTGTATGTGGAAAAAGTAACAGAAGGGAAACCTATACCCATCCCAAGAGTGTCAGAGACGTCTATCATGATGGCGTCCGAAATGTTAAAGCATGGTTTCCAATTTGGAAAGGGTTTGGGAGCGTCACTACAAGGCAGGGTAAATCCGGTTTATCCAAATGGCGTGCAAGGCACATGGGGACTAGGTTTCAAGCCAAAAGCAGCTGATCGCAAGCAAGCAAAGAAAAAGAAGTCGGAAGTTTGGTCTCTCCCAAAGCCAATTCCATGTCTCGCTCAGTCTTTTGTGGGTTATGTTATGAAACCAAAGGTTGTCGCTACAAATGTCAACACAGTGGAAGACAATCAGGATGCACCATTTGATCTAGGTGGCATTTTTGAAATCTGCATGGTACAACCGGGTGAAGGCTCCAGTAATGCTTCAATTCAGTATATTGGCCCGGACGTGCACCTGACTAACTGGAATGCAACTCCCTTCCCCATCAGGAAGGGGTCTTGGTAGACTGTTGTTTTACAGTTTTCTTTTGAATACACTTGGATATTCTAAGGGTTGTATGCCAAGTGTATTATTTTGCTCATCTTTCCTTTTGTAATTCAAACCCTTTTTCATTAATGAAAGGCCAAGAGCCAAGCTTTACTTCAATCTCTGTTCATATTCCTAATTTTATTCTATTTTTGTTTATCTGTAGTGATATATCTGCTGGTCCTGATATCATGACATGTTCAAGGAACTTATCGTCCATCCAGGGACCGCAATCTGATTTTGGCTCCATAACCATAGTTGAGGTTGAAAGTGACGAAGAAAACATTGAGGAATCTGTTAATGAGATCGAATATGACGGGGAACAGGCAGATTTTGAGATAGGCCTGGAAGTTGAACGCCATGAGGGCAAGCCTAAACCCAATTTGGCTGATACAGAGGATGTTAACCTTGGGAGCCCCGACGATGTGAGGGAAACCAAGATAAGCATGTACGCCCTACCTGAAGTGAAGAACGATATTCGGAAAGTGCTCTTTGAATATCGAGATGTTTTTGCATGGTCATATGATGAGATGCCGGGTTTGAGTTCTGAATTGATAGTCCACGAATTGCCAATTCAACCCGGTTTCCCTCCAGTGAGACAAATGCAACGGAAGTTCAAAACCGATATGATCAAGAAAATCCATGATGAAATAATGAAACAGCTGGATGCAAAAGTGATTCAATCGGTTCAGTACACTACTTGGGTTGCAAATGTTGTTCCGGTTCCTAAGAAGGATGGAAAAACAAGGATATGTGTCGACTATCGAGATTTGAACAAGGCGAGTCCCAAAGACAATTTTCCATTGCCTAATATTCACACTCTCGTAGACAATTGTGCCAAACATGAGATACAATCCTTTGTTGACTGCTATGCTGGATATCACCAAATCCAGATGGATGAAGATGATGCATACAAAACGGCATTCACTACACCTTGGGGAACTTATTGCTATAGAGTGATGCCGTTTGGTTTGAAAAATGCGGGGGCAACCAACGTGAGGGCTATGACTGCCATTTTCCATGATATGATGCATAAAGAAATAGAAGTGTACGTGGATGATGTGATCATCAAGTCTAGAACTGCTGAAGACCACGTGAGAGATCTCAGAAAGTTCTTTGAAAGGCTCCGTAGGTACAATCTGAAGCTGAATCCAGCCAAGTGTGCATTTGGTGTGCCTGCTGGAAAACTGTTGGGTTTCATTGTTAGTAGGCGAGGTATTGAACTGGATCCCGCAAAGATCAAAGCAATACAAGAACTACCTCCGCCTCGAACCAAGAAGGATGTTAAAAGCTTTCTAGGCAGGTTGAATTACATCAGTAGGTTCGTTGCTCAACTTACCACAATATGTGAGCCGATCCTCAAGTTGTTGAAAAAGAATGCATCGATTGCATGGACCGAGGAGTGCCAAGAAGCCTTTGATAAGATCAAGCAATACTTGTCAAATCCTCCTGTTTTGGTTCCGCCCGAGCCTGGACGACCATTATTTTTGTACTTGTCAGTCAATGAAAACTCTTTTGGTTGTGTACTGGGGCAACATGATGCCTCGGGAAAGAAAGAACAGGCCATTTATTATCTGAGCAAGAAGTTCACAGATTGTGAGGCCAGATACACTTTGTTGGAAAGGACGTGTTGTGCCCTAACTTGGGTCGCACAAAAACTGAAACATTATCTTTTGTCCTATACCACTTATCTGATTTCCCGGATGGACCCATTGAAGTACATATTTCAAAAGCCAATGCCAACTGGCAAGCTTGCAAAATGGCAGATCCTGCTCACAGAATTTGACATAGTTTACGTCACCAGAACTGCAATGAAAGCTCAAGCCTTAGCTGATCATTTGGCTGAGAATCCGGTTGATGATGATTACGAGCCATTGAAGACTTACTTCCCTGATGAGGAGGTAGATGTGCTTGAAGAGTTGATTGATGAAGAAGAGCACGTGTGGAAAATGTACTTTGACGGTGCTTCTAACTCAAAAGGTCATGGCATTGGAGCAGTCCTCATCTCTCCCACGGGACATTATTACCCGGCAGCTGCCCAACTCCGCTTCAGTTGCACTAATAACACATCTGAGTATGAAGCTTGCATAATGGGTTTACGTATGGCTCTAGACATGGACATCAAAGAATTGCTGGTGATCGGAGATTCAGATCTTTTGATACGCCAAATGAAGGGTGAATGGGAGACCCGAGATCTTAAGTTGATCATGTACAAGCAGTGTATGCACGATCTTCGCCAAAAGTTCGATGTTCTAAAGTTTAGACATGTTCTCAGAATACATAATGAGTTGGCTGACGCATTGGCTACATTAGCCTCAATGCTTGTCCATCCTGATAAAGCCCATATTGATCCGTTAGAGATTCAGGTCCAAAGCCAACATGCATACTGCAATGTGATTGAAGAAGAAATTGACGGTCAGCCGTGGTACTTTGATGTCAAGAATTTCCTTCAAGATGGGACATATCCTCCAATGGCAGAAAATAATCAAAAGAGAACGCTTCGACGACTGGCAAGTGGTTTCTTTCTGAGTGGAGGGGTGGTGTACAAAAGGACACCTGATTTGGGACTGTTAAGATGCGTGGATGCAACTGAAGCCACGAAAATTCTCAATGACATGCATTCTGAGATCTGTGGACCCCACATGAGCGGGTACGTGCTAGCTAAGAAAGTACTCAGAGCGGGATACTTCTGGCTTACCATGGAGCATGACTGCATTACTTTTGTGCGAAAGTGTCATCAATGCCAAGTACACGGTGATTTGATACATTCACCCCCTTTAGAGTTGCACACAATGTCAGCCCCTTGGCTTTTCACAGCATGGGGGATGGATGTTATCGGGCCTATTTAACCAAGAGCATCAAATGGGCACAGATTCATTTTGGTTGCAATAGATTATTTCACCAAGTGGGTTGAGGCTGTCACTCTCAAGTCCGTGACCAAGAAAGCTGTGGTGGATTTCGTTCATTCTAACATTATCTGTCGCTTTGGTATCCCAAGTACCATCATCACTGATAATGCGGCAAATCTGAACAGTCATTTAATGAATGACGTGTGTGAAAGATTCAAGATCATACACCGAAATTCCACACCTTACCGACCAAAGGCAAATGGCGCAGTTGAAGCAGCCAATAAGAATATCAAGAAGATCCTTAGGAAAATGATACAAGGATCTCGTGATTGGCATGAGAAGTTGTCTTTCGCTTTGCTTGGTTATCGCACAACTGTGCGCACCTCCATAGGTGCGACCCCATATTCATTGGTATATGGAACTGAAGCAGTCATACCCGCTGAAGTTGAAATACCATCTCTCAGGATTATTGTGGAAGCAGAGATTGAGGACACGGAGTGGGTCAAGACCCGATTGGAACAGTTGTCATTCATTGATGAAAAGAGGCTCAATGCAGTTTGTCATGGCCAATTGTATCAGCAAAGAATGGCCCGAGCCTACAACAAGAAAGTGCGCCTCCGCGACTTCAAAGAAGGGCAATTAGTCTTGAAAAGAATCTTTCCTCATCAGGAAGAAGCTAAAGGAAAATTTGCTCCAAATTGGCAAGGGCCATACCTGGTAAAGAAAGTATTGCCAAATGGCGCCTTGTACCTTACAGATCCGGAAGGCAGGACAACTGAAATACCCGTCAATGCAGACGCGGTCAAGAGGTACTACATTTGACTCCAAGATGGCTTTCAAAATCGGGATGAATGCAAGATTTTTGTTCTCTTTTGCTATCCCAAAATGTATCCCTTACTAGCACTTTGAACATTGTACTTTCGAGACATGTTCTCCGTTTGGAATCAATGTAATTGTACCAAAATGAAATGAAACTGAAAAGCATCAAAAGAAACCTGGGCATTTGCCTAGAGCTACGTCTGACCTGATTCCTCTCAAAAGGATACGTAGGCAACCATTCTGGTGCGGTCGCAATAAAAGAAAATTCCTCTTTCCCTTTCTACTTTTATTCATGCAAAGTTTTGCCTCCAGGCTTGCGGAGTCAAGAAAACAAGAGACCCCAGTTTATCCTAAACTGGGGCAGAAGTTGTTTTTATTTTTTAAAAGAAAATGGAGGAAATTCAATATTCCTCCCCATTTTCTTTGTGTTCGTAACAGTGAAAGGTTCATTCTTTCCTGTCTCATATTGACGCAAAACTTGCCTTCAAGTTTGCGGCCAACATCAAAGGAAATTTAGATCCCCT
Source organism: Petunia secreta (assembly GCA_029990175.1). Taxonomy (NCBI): domain Eukaryota; kingdom Viridiplantae; phylum Streptophyta; class Magnoliopsida; order Solanales; family Solanaceae; genus Petunia; species Petunia secreta. Next base: position 44,127,768 of record JARKIP010000022.1, on the reverse strand, counting down.
TTTTATGCTAAACTGGGGCAGAAGTTTGTTTTTATTTTATTTCATAAATAAAATAAAATAAAAACAAACTTCTATCATTTTTGTATCATCTATTCACATTTTTCAAGAGATGTTGGTGTTGTAAATTGAATTAAAAAAAAAAAAAGAAAAAAAAAAAAGAGAAAAGAAAGAAGTCTTGTCGGTGAAAACCTGAGAAGGCGCCGCAAGACAAACAGTGAGGAAAAAGATTAAAGAGAGAGGCTAGTTGGCGAAAACCCGAAAGGGCGCTACTAGTCGACTTGAGAGTCACCTCAACTTGGTTATGGTTTGATATCTTCCGTGGATCAACTCTGAACAAACAAGTGGCACTGGTCGGACGAGGTCATCCAAGATACATGTCATGATCATCAAGGCCGCCAGTATATTGCCAGATAAGTTTCCCTCTTCAGAAAGACGTTCCCTGTCCAAACGACTTTCGCCCTTAAACTTTTTATTCCATTTGTACATCTTGCCTCACCATTAATTCCTCGCCTTTTCGGCGCTAACCTCACATGAGCAACAAAAGAAAATTGCAAAACTCTATCTTTCAGGATTCAGGTTTAATTCCAGCGAGCAGGGCACACCCTCGACAATGGAAAAGTTCTCAGCAAGTCATGATCAACATTGATAATTGGAGCCCAGCACCGACATCAGGCCGGAGGGACGACATACCAAAATTGTATCATGAAGAGTGGATACGTTTGGGAGAAGCTTTAGGCGTTGTTCATCCCACAGTATTGTGAAGAATAGAACAAGAGTCACTAAGCTTATTTGCAAGATCCGAAACAGGGTGTATCCACGATGCAGAAAGTAAGTGTGACATTTGCTATGTTGCTAAGAAAGAGCTAGGACCACTTGAACTGGGATAGTCGCGCTAGATGTCAGACGGAACTCCATTCTCTCTTCGAGTCAATTCCCGCTAGAACACAATGTCATTTCTTTTCCATATCAAGATCTGCTAAAAGATAGCGATCATTTCCTTTTCGAGTCAGTTTGCTCAAAGATAGCTTCATTTCTTTTCCGTGTCAAGATCTGCTAAAAGACAGCGATCATTTCCTTTTCGAGTCAGTTTGCTCAAAGATAGCTTCATTTATTTTCCGTGTCAAGATCTGCTAAAAGACAGCGATCATTTCCTTTTCAAGTCAGTTTCGCTCAAAGATAGCGTCATTTCCTTTCCGTGTCAGGATCTGCTAAAAGATAGCGATCATTTCCTTTTCAAGTCAGTTTTCGCTCAAAGATAGCGTCATTTCCTTTCCATGTCAGGATCTGCTAAAAGATAGCGATCACTTCCTTTTCGAGTCAGTTTCGCTCAAAGATAGTTTTATTTCTTTTCCGTGTCAAGATCTGCTAAAAGACAGCTATCATTTCCTTTTCGAGTCAGTTTCGCTCAAAGATAGCGTCATTTCCTTTCAATGTCAAGATCTGCTAAAAGATAGCGATCATTTCCTTTTCGAGGCAGTTTCGCTCAAAGATAGCGTCATTTCCTTTCCATGTCAAGATCTGCTAAAAGATAGCGATCATTTCCTTTTCGAGTCAGTTTTCGCTCAAAGATAGCGTCATTTCCTTTCCATGTCAAGATCTGCTAAAAGATAGCGATCATTTCCTTTTCGAGTCAGTTTTCGCTCAAAGATAGCGTCATTTCCTTTCCATGTCAAGATCTGCTAAAACACAGCGATCATTTTCCTTTCAAGTCAGTTTTGCTAGAAGATAGCACTCACATTCAGTTCAACTCATTTGCGCTCAAAGATAGCAACCACTTCCTTTTCAAGTTAGTCCTGCTCGAAGATAGCAACCATCCCTAAGCTTCAAGTCAAGACCTGGTTGAAACAGATGCGACCATTTCAAGTTTCAGATGATGCTTGCCCATACAACGGGCGATGGAGCTGTCTTTCAAGCCAAGATTTACCTCAAGGAAGCATGAAGATTTAGGCTAGGGATTGTAATTTTACATTTTCCCTTGTATTTCCATTCCTTGTAAAGCAATGACCACCAGCAAGCGACCAGTAATCAGCAGCGACAGCCTCTTAGTAGTCTAGAGTGTCTAGTATCAGCCCCAAGTGTGTCTAGAAGAGCCTCTGGTTTGTCTTAAGTAGTCTAGAGTGTCTAGGGTTGTCTTAGTGAGTCTTAGTGAATCTAGTGTCTGTTTGAATGCGGTAGTCCCAGCTACCGCACGTAAGGAACTACACTGACCTGATTCCTTAATCCGGAGATATGTAGGTAACTTTGTTCTCGGTTAGAACCGAAATTCAAGGTACGGTCACCGTTTTGAAAAGCGTGCTCTCGGCTAGAACCGAAAAAGCCAAAATTAGTTGTCGATTACTTCTTTGTCCGAAAACTCTTCGTGTTCCCGAACAAAGAGGGGCAGCTGTAATCACCTAATTTTGACCAAATTTGTCTTTAATTAGGACGTTAAAATTTGAGAATTAACAAAAAATTACTTGTTATATGTTTAATTGTTAATTCTATGTTAAATTGTGATTATATTGTAAGTTTATACGGTTTAGATTATGGTTAATTGCGTGTGTTTTTGTAACTAGTAACCGTTTTAATGGTTATTTGTAAAAATAATACAGCCCAAAGTATAAGTCCATCAGCCCATGTCACTACCCAAGCCCACACCCAAACTATATATACAGAAAACCCTCCATTTTCTCATTTCACACCCTTTAGTCTCAAGACTAGGCAAACCCTTGCAAAATTTTCTCTCATCTCGCCGGAAATCGCTCCACGGCGGAGCCACCGGCCGGCCACCGCGCTGCCGCCGCCGGCCACCACCTCCGGTGGCCGGAAAATTTTGAAAAATACACCATTTGAAAGATCTCGACCCCCCCCCCATTCCATTTCTCAACTCCGTTTCTTCAAAATCATAGCGGATTTTCGTAGATCGACAGTCAAAGGTGCGGTCAAACACAAAATCCGGCCACTTTGTAATTTTTCCGGTGAGTTTTCTTGTTATTTTCTCTTCTTTTTGCTCCTCCCTACCTCCCTTATACCCCGTTTTCCAAATACCCCGTCCCCTTTGCCCCCCGTTTCTGTTTTTTCTGTTTTTTTTTTCTTTCTTTTTTTTCTTTTTCCCGTTTCTGTTCTTCGTTTCTTTTCTTCTCCTTCTTACTTTGTTTTCTGTTTCTGTGATGATTTTGTTTGGGGGTCATGTTATGGTGGCGGGGCTTGTTTTGGTTCCGTGGAGGTGATGTGTTTGATGCCGTGAGGGGAGGGGGGGACTGTTCTGATTTTTGTAACGGAGGCAGTGGTGGTGATGTTTGGTACGGAGACTCGATGATGATGGAGGGGCTGTTTGTAGCAGCGACGAGGCAGTGAGGCGAGGCTGCGATGACGATGTTTTCAGACGAGGGAGGCAGGGGTACGAGTGAGGGCAAGGCAGGGCTGTGATAGTGATTGCTTCCTGTTTTGGTGAGCTGTCGTGACGAAGCCGAACCAGTGAGGCGCAGCGAGAAAAGCAGCGTTGCAGCGAGGCTGATCCGTATGCAGCAGCGCGATGGTGTGATGGTGACTGAGTTTTGCTCGGCTTTGGTTTAACGGGTTAGATATAATTCTCTAGTTGTTTGCCTTCATTTACATATTCATAGTTTAGTTATGGTTAGTATTAGTTGTGTCTAGTGGATGTGAATCTGTTACATATATGAATAATGGTTTATTATCAATATGAGTTCGTCTGTGTCGTCATTGTAGTTTTGTTAGCTGAGGTTTCAATGAAAGTATGGTTTGAGCTTATTTTTTGAGATCTGTTCGAATATAAATGTTGGTTGAACTCGTGAACTCATGTGATACTGTTGATATGTGTATGCTTGTTCATGAATGAATACTAGTTCGTATGTTGGATAGAATCACATGTTAATTGTAAGAATCAGTATGTGTGTATCTGTTTATGAGATAAACATCGTGTGTCAGTCTTTGTTCTAGTTAATCACACGCTCTCCGATTTGGTCGTTGTTAGGGAAAACAACACATGTTTGTGTGGAATATGTCTCCTGCTATGTATGAATTCATATGAGGGTCCTGTGAGTTCATTGATGTCAAGTATTTGCTTTAGTCTAGCTAGTGCTATGTGTGTATGTGTTAGTCTATTGATTAGTCCTTAAGATTAATCTGGGATTTGCTTAGCTGGGAATTAGGGGTTCAAAGGGGTCAGTATGACCTTATTTTGGACTCAATTGAGTTAAAACTCAACCTGGGATGTGTTAGTTCAATTCTAAGTCTAGTTTGTTCCTTTTAGTTAGAATCTGGTTCAGTTTCAACTCAGTTTGGGGGGCTGATTAGTTGTCTAGTTGGTCTTGGACTTTCTAGTTTATGTAATGAGTATTGGGGGTCCTTTTAGAGGACCCTACTTGTAGTATTTCAGCTCTTAGGACTGTTTTGGAGGGCTGAAACAGTGGCTCTTCAACTGCTGTACTTTTGCTTGAAAAATGGGACTAAAAGCACTCAAGTGTAGGGTGTGGGCTTGTACTTTTGTACAAGTCCACACCCCACCTTTTAGCTATAAATAGAGGCATTTACTACCCTCTTTAATACACAACTACTTGCTGAAATTTTACAAAAAGAGTGAACAAAAACACTTTAAAAAAATAGTAAGTTTAGAGAGTTAGATTTAGAACCAAAAGCCTTTACATCTAAGGTCTTTTGGGGCATAAATCTCAAGGTTTTAAAGGTTGAATAGGGTATAAAAAGGGCTTGTTTTAGCTGCTGGTGTGGAGTAGAAGTTGCTTGGTCTTTGGTTGTGTTTCCTTGTTGTCCATTTTTCTCGTTGGCTAGGAATTTTTGCTTCAAAGGTAAACACAATTTACCTTATATGTTTTATCATTTTAGCTATAAAAATGAAATAAAATCAGCATGTTTATTGGCTTTTTAAAAAAATATGCTCACATGTGCTATAGGTTAGTTTCTTTAAAGTCTTGAATTTGTGCTAAAAAAAAATAATGAAAGTTGCTAGCCATTGCATATTTAAGAGTTTATTTTTGTAGTTATCCTCAAATGTATGGAAATGTGATTGGAATGGGTATTTGGGACTTGTTGTATAGGATTAGTTTTTTCATTCACTAAAATTCAACATGTATGTTCTCTTATTTTAAAATCTGGCCCGTTTTTGAAAAGAGGCTGTTTGCGCAAATTTAAAAATCTGGACAGAATGTTAAATATTAGGCAAATTTAGGTTTTTTAACCATCGAAAAATTGAAAAAATGTTGAATTCTGGCCATTTTTGTAATATAGGGCTATTTCTGTAAACTGATCATATTTGCAAATTCTGAAAATTTTTTTGTTTTAAATCTGAAATGGTTAGGCAAAGAAATAGGATATAAGTGCAGTGTTAATTTAAATAGGCAAATCTGGCTATTTCAATAAATTGATACAACTATGCAAACCATGAATTCTAAAAAAATAGGTTGAAAGGTGAAACCAAATGCTGAAAAGAACCACGTGCGCAAGAGTAATGTGGACAATTTGAAACAATTTGAACACTGTATTTACATTTGCATAAATGAACCTAAAATTGTAATCGAGTTGATATTAGCATGTGTCACTCTTTTGTGAAGGTGACTTTGCTTATATATGCCAATCTTTTGTTAAAGTTGGCTACTTAACAAGTTTAAGATTTATCTCCAAAAAAAAGTATTACGCACGACAGTTTAAAAATTTTGATAAAGTATAAAAAATGTACAATCTTGCAAGACAACTTCTAGACGGCTCATTTTCGCAAAAATGAACCGGTCCACATCCTTTCTTTACAAAAAATTAAAACAGTCTACCAAATTAAGTCGTGAATAAACAGTCATTACTTTGATACATAGCCACCAATTTTTATAGAATCATTTGGCTTCCGGTCCTGTTAAGCTTTTTTTTTAAACTGAGATTTATTTTATACGATTAGGCAAATAGATAAGTATGATTTGTGATCTACTTATTAGGCTAAAAGAAAAATTAAATTAAGTCAAACTAATACTAAATTAATTATTATTTTTTTAAACTAATTAAATTCCCTTTTTTTTAGAAAGTAGACAAACCCTTTATAAGGTTTGGGAAATATGCAATAAATTTTTATTATCCATTTATTCATTTATTTACTATGAAACAAAGTGTAAATTCGTCCAGTCCTCCGTGAGGCTGGATAAGAATAACGCTTTTAATTTTCTTAAATCAAAGTATCATATTCAAATTAACGGCATTAATATAACAACCATATTTTAATAAGTTAAAATCGCGACAATAAAGCAACTGTGCTTGGCACAGGACTCGAGGGTGCCTAATACCTTCCCGAGAGTCAACTGAGAACCTTACCCGAATCTCTAACGCAGACCATTAGACGAGTCAGAGGTGTTCCAAGGTACCTTTGGTGACTTGGCACACCTTAAACTATGTCAAGTGGCGACTCCGAGTTCTCTAAATAATTTTGTACCTTTTTGAACACCAGTCACGAGCCTTCAAATAAATAAACTCGCACTCAGCAGTTAACTCGTAATTTTTTAGGGCGTGACAAATATATTCCAGTTTCTACTGCAACTCATGCAGAATTGTTAGCAATTTACCATAGTATCAAAGTAGCCTTAGAAAGGAATATTAAAGACTTGTTAATTAAAACTGACTGTTGGGATCTTGTTAATATGATCACTAAAGGAGAAGGTCCATACTTAAATCTACTACTTGATTGCAGGTACCTATTGAGTAGTGCAGGAGGACCAAGACTACAACACAATTATAGAGAAGCTAATAGAGTTGCGGATCAAATGGCGGAGATGGGTTGAAGTCTATTGACACGACCCGGAATCCGGCTAGGCCGTGCGGGCACCCGACATCCTCCCCTAGACCCCTCGGGCGAACTCTTAATAATTAAATTAGGAAAATAAATATAATTCAATTCATAAATAAGAACAAGACAGAGAAAAACCACAGACATACTGATACCTCTAAGCTGTATAAAAGAAATTACAGCTGACTACCCAACATACTAGGTCTAGGGCTGTCCAGACTAGACATCTAAGAGTACAAAGGAAGACAGATACCTCCTGAAGGGAGTAAAGTACAACTGAAATAATAAACATAAATCTGGTGGCCATCCGGAATAAAAGCTGGCTCACCCTGACAGCTGAAGTCGTCTTCGCTCCTTCACAACGTGGCGAACTCAATCCTGGAGCGAACCTGCCGAAACGAAATAGATAGACAAGAAACAAACAACAAACAAGGGTGAGTCAAAAGGACTCAATAAGTGGGGCAGACTAGCCACCTCAAAGAGTAGGATAGCTAGCCAGAGAGAAAAGAAACAGATAAACCAAATTCCTCTTATTTGAATTATAAAAGGCAGGGCCAGATAATAACTGGAAACATAAACTCATTAACAACCAGGAACATAAGATAGCCAGAACATATAGGTATCCCAAACATATCAACAGTCAGAAATACATCTTATTATATGTAAATATTGTTGCGGGGGCAACCCGATCCATATGTGTATAATGTTGCGGCGTGCAACCTGTTGTGGCATGCAACCCGATCCATATATTTACACTATTGCGGCGTGCAACCCGATCCATATATTTAAAGCATATAAACAAATTAGGGGCACAAAATAGCCAAAAACATATAGGCAACTAAAATATGTCCACAACATGGTATACATACCGCATACACAAAATACAACACAATAGTCACACAATAGTCAATATACGGTGCGATGAAATGGGATGAATGCGGTAGGATGCAACGCGGTCACATGTGCCTGATACCTATCTCCGGCGCGGGACTCTCATCGTCTACCAGGAGATATCTGCAATAATGACCCTTCGCCGGCTCGGGACTCTCATCAATTACCGGGAAGTATATGCAATGATGACCCTTCACCGGCTTGGGACTCTCATTGATAATCGAAAAGTATATGCAATAATTACCTTTAACCGGCTCGGGACTCTCATCGATTACCGGGAAGTATATGCAAGAATGACCCTTCATCAGCTCGAGACTCTCATCGATTACCGGGAAGTATATGCAATAATGACCCTTCACCGGCTCGGGACTCTCATCGATTACCGGGAAGTATATGCAATGATGACCCTTCACCGGTTCGGGACTCTCATCGATTACGGGGAAGTATATGCAATAATGACCCTTCACCGGTGAGGGACTCTCATCGCCAACCGGGAAGTATATGCAATAATAACCCTTCACCGGCTCGGGACTCTCATCGATTACCGGGAAGTATATGCAATAATGACCCTTCACCGGTGCGGGACTCTCATCGCCGACCGTAAAGTATATGCAATGATGGACCTTCACCGGCTCGGGACTCTCATCGATTACCCGAAAGTATATGCAATGCTCAAAACCAGAGTGCAATGCTCATATGCTCAATACCAACAGCAGGGCATAACATATAATATACAATGTAAATTCAAAGCTAAGGCGTAATGAGTACGCCTATCGGTAGCTACACACGTAAGGAACACGTGGTAGGATATCCACGAGGCCAAGGGCCTCCAAAGAAATGGATATCAACACTTACCTTATTTCTACTTGCTACTCAACAACTGCTTTATCCTTTGGATTCACTGCCAAACGATCCTGCTTATTCAATAAGCAGAAAATATATCAAATTAGGCTAAAGGCTTCATTCCTAACATCTTAGGGCAATTCGGTTAGGAACCTGATACCCTATTCGCATACGCAATACGCAGTCCAGGCCTGAATGTTTCAGGGTAAAAATTCTATCTTTTTCGGCTCTTTTCTCATTTTCTGGTATTTTTTTCGTTCCTGCATTCTCTCGTTTTCGTTCCTGCATCCTTCTTTTGCTTACTGTTGAACAACCTTCACGAACTACTCCATGGACATTATCTCATGATTGCAGAATTAGAATTATAACATGCACACCGAACTCTTGGAAATAAACATATCTGGATAATATCATAATGCCATTGTCTAGCTTATTCTGACTAAGCAGATCCTTCCTCGATCACGAGAAGAAAGCTCTACATTTTGAAACAAAGATACACAGAACTCCTGATGAATTAACATGATTCCGCAGACGAATTACCTCATCGATATACTTTACGATATAGAACAGTTTGATGGAACTAAGAGTTAGCTTACGCTCCAACAACGCCTTACAGATTTAATATTAGCATTCTGTATTGGAGGAAGACTCCTCCACTTAGAGCATAAACTCATACAGCTAATTTGAATAGGAATAATCATCCTCGCACAACCTGCTGGATTAAGAAAGATTTAGCAAAACATAATGAATTTCAGACCTAAGCTACCAAATTACCCTCTCGAGTTTCAAAACAGCTGCAACTCTCGAGTTCACAACTCCATACCCTTGCTATAAGCACCACCGTCTGGTGGATCATTTCAGAGGTCAAATGACGCTTCTCATTACCCTTAGTAGAATTAAAACACAATGTGCTTACCCGGCTACCTTGACACGCACTCTGGCTCAACATAGGGAGCATCACAAACGACTACTAACCGCCCAAACTCAGTAGTACCAGACGAAGAAGAGATGGCAATGGACTGGGGATAGGAATAATTAGAGCTTTAGGAAGCTCATCTTCTTATTTGCTTGGCTATCAAAGCTATACTACTCACGAGTCAAGCTAGCCAAAGAATCGCAATTGAAGAAATAGATATTAAATGAGCTTTATGGAACAACATATATGCCAATTTAATGTAACGATCCTCAAATAGTCGTTACGAGATCCGGGACCTCGATTTACATGTCGACAGTCCCAAAAGCTCCGTTAGGTCATTTATGACCCGTCTGTGAAATCTGAGTCGAAACGGAGTCCGTTTGATAGGTTTTCGAGAAAAGGATCCGTTTATGAAATTCCGGAAAGGAATTTGGGGTTTCGATAGGTCGTTTTGAGTAAACGAACCCCGATGGAAAATCCGAGCGCACCGTTAGGTCCGTCTCGTCATTTATGATATGTAGCAACCTTCAAAATTGAAAACGGACCTCGTTTGATAGGACTTTTGATAAAGTCCCCGTTTCGGAAGTTTAAAAGAGTTAAAAGAGGTTTCCGAGCTCGATTTGAGCAAATGAGCTCCGATGAGAGATCCGAAAGTTCCGTTAGGTTAGTATAGTCATTTGTGACTTGTAGCAACTTTTAGAATTAGATTCCGAGGTCGTTTGGTTAAATTTCGCTATTTTGGCGAAAGTCGAAAATTGAACCTTTGTCGTGGGACCCACTTTTTGAGTTTTGGAGGTCCGAATTGAGTTCCGTCTTGACGAGCATGTCACCCAAGTATTTTATGGCTTGTGTGCAAAATTTGGGATCATTCCGAGCTTCGTAGGATCCCGTTTTGCCCCTAAACAGTAGAAAATCTGGTGCGACTTTTCTGTTCTGTTTTGGCGCAAACAGCCGGATAAAAGCTGATTTTCCGGCCAATCCGTAAGGAATTAGGAAAAACTCAAAACATAAAAGTTGTAGCCCTTTGAGTGTGGTTCTAATGGCACCGGTTTCAGGTCATTTGGACATTCCTATCAAAAGTTATGATTTTTTCAAAAGAAGTTGTCACAGAGGCAAAAAACTGCTATAAAAAGGCCATTTCGGGCCATCTCGGTTCATAACTTATAAAAATCATTTGGTGAGCTCTTGAGGCGATTTTTGGGTATTTCTTGAAGACCCAGTCATACTTACACTTAAGGTAAGCCCTTTCAATCCATCTTTATGTTGATTAACACAAGAATCAAAGGGTTGATTCTTGGAAATGGGTTAGAACCCTAGATTCTTAAGAATTGGGGAAAGACATCGAGCAAGGCTCGCATGTGGAATCTAAGTGTACTTTTGGACTCACGGGAGCGTGGGGAGTCCGGAAAAGTACATTTTATAAATTTAGGGCTCGGCCCTACCCGGGGGCATTTTGGTTTACTCTAGGATGCCTATAGGCTTAAATAGCTATAATTGAGCACTCATATGTGCTATATCTTGTCTTAATAGACCTAGTGGAGAGTCCTTCGCGGAAAAGGCGAGCGGAAAAGGAGATTCTTCCCGGCATTTGAGCCCGAATTTCGAGGTAAGTGAGACTTGACCTCTATTGTGCTTGTGGACTCTTCCTTCATGCTAGTATGCTTCATGTACGCATATATATACCTAACAATGGTTAAGATTAATGATGTGAATTACTTGCTATTATTGTTTGTTATAAATAGCGAGATTGTGACTCGACCGAGGTATGTGCCGGTCTAAACGCTACGTCGAGGTAGCTTAAATTTATATCGTAGTAACGCTTGCTACGCCATGCTTAGATAGCAAGAACTTGGGACATGGCCGAGGATGTTGCCGGCATGTCATGATAAATGTCTTGCCGAGGATTTTGCCGGCTTTTGTATGATATTGGTACTTGATTTGTTCACGTGCCGGGTTGGGTAGTGCTGTCTATACGTAACCTTGGGTTGGACGACATGGGAGTAGGGATTGTACCCCCAAACTGTGGTCGGGTTAACCTTCGCCTTACGTTCAGCTAGCATAAACAACCTGGGTTACGGTGACTGTGAAATATTATCTTTATTAATATTTCTGTTATTATTTCTGTTATTGTTATTAATGTCGTGGATATTAATACTGTTAGAGGGACACTTGACAGGGGTGTGGTGTCGCCTATACTATGAGATGTGTCACACTTGACAGGGGGTGTGGTGTGGACACTTGATCTTTGAGATGTGACACACTTGACAGGGGGTGTGGTGTGGTCACTTGATTTATTGAGATACGACGCACTTGACAGGGGGTGTGGTGCGATCGTAGACAGATTTGAGATGAGCCAACGACTACGGGTCGTTGGTCTACTTATTCATGATTGTGATAGTGACTTCGGGTCACGGTATATGGTTGATACTTAGTAGTGGTGTTGCTAGTCCATCGTAGGTCTAGGTTAGTCGGCACGGGAGTAGAGATTGGACCTCCAAACCGCCGCTGAGTTGACCTATGCCTTACGTTGGATGGGCATAATCCTTGAGACTTCTGGTTACTACTTGTGTGTATGGAATGTGTTACATCTATTTGTGATTTCACTACTTTATTGTATGATTACTATAGTATGTTGTTGCTTATGATGCATGTAGCGACTTGTCCCGCAAGGGTACCTTAGCGGGCCTGTCGGTGATCTTACTGGGCTTCGGCTCATAACTTACTCTGCTACGTGCGCAGGTCCTTCATCCAGTCAGCAGCCCGGACGTTAGCGGTTCCCGAGGCTTCTGAGACTTTTGATTGAGGTGAGCCGACCACACAGACCGTGGTGGCATACCGCCGGAGTCACTTAGAGATAGGACTCAGATTTTTTTGATGTATATTCATACTTTATTGAGTCACTCTTAGAATGCTCCAATTCTTTTGTGGATATATTCTTTTGGACTTCACCCTTTTATATTTATATATCCATTTATGATCTTTTCACATTATTGTTCTTTTCCGCATCTTGTTTCATTGGTTCTCCTAGGCAAATGTTGTTTAGGTGCCATCACGAGCCCTTGGAAATTGGGTCGTGACAGTTTGGTATCAGAGCCCTAGGTTCTAATTCGAGTCCTAGGAGTCTTGGAGCAGTGTCTGAGTAGAGTCTTGCTTATGGGTATGTTGTCGACCATACTTATGAGCGAGAGGCTACAAGGGCATGTTAGGAAATGTTTTCCCTTCGTTTCATCTCTATTCGTGCTGAGTAGCTTATATAGGTGTTGACCCTTTTTCGTGTATTGTATGAGATGGCGAGGACGCGAGCATCCTCAGCCAGGAGGGCTGCATCTTCTACACCCGCGTCTGCGGGAGAGCCATCAGCACCTACGCAGCCGCCAGCTGCTAAGAAGACTCGGGCCCGTCAGCCATTAGGCAGGACACAGCTATCCCTGCGGTGTCCGCAGCGACTCTGTCAGCATCTATTCCCCCTGTGCCTGCTGTTGTGCCAGGCACCGTTGTGATATCTTCAGAGGAGTATATGAGACTGATGGCCTTGTCTAGCCATCAGGTCCCTGTTAGAGATGATGTTGCAGCTCCTGTTTCGGCTCCTCAGCCGACCACACCTGTTACGAGCACGCCTACTTCTGAGGCTGCTCCTGATCATATTGCCCAGCCTTCTGCTTCTGCTCCTCAGGCAGGTCTTGTTATTTCTACTCCTCCTATGGGCACTGAGGAGGTTGCCAAGAGGATAGAGTCATTCATGAAGCTTCAGCCTCCAGAGTTCGACGGTACCTCAGCTACATGTACTGCCCAGAGGTACATTCAGAAGTGTGAGAAGATTTTGACAGTTCTTGGTACTAGAGACACCTTAGGGGTGCAGTGTGCTTCTTTCAGATTATCGGGAGATGCGGAGACATGGTGGGTCTCCATGATGCGGCAGAGGTCTAGTGACCTCCCTCCTTTGTCTTGGGCTGAGTTCGTGTCTATGTTCATGAGCAGGTTCGTGCCCCAGAGTCAGCACGATGCTCAGAGGCGCGAGTTTGAGGGGTTGAGGCAGGGAAACCTGTCTGTTTCAGAGTATGACACCAGGTTCTTGTGGTTGTCTCAGTTTGCGCCGGCTATGGTGGCTCAGGAGAGGGACAAGGTCCTCCGGTTTGTTGAGGGTCTTCATCCCCGCTTGCAGGTAGCTGTTGCCCCTGATATGGGCAACAAGTCATATTTTGAGATAGTTGATGTGGCGCGGCGGATGGAGGATATCTTCGCCAGGGCTGACGCGGAGAGGGCGGCCAAGAGATCGCGTCAGTCTGGTGGGTATAGTGGATCCGCTCAGAGGGGTCAGGGTCATCAGGGCCGTTCTCAGTCTAGGCCCCAGGCTGCTGCTTTGCCTGCCCAAGATTTTTCTTCAGAGACCCCGAGGCCTCAGTCATCCCAGAGGCGGGGTGGCTCTTCGCAGTCTGGTCCGCCGCAGTGCGGGAGGTGCCATCAGAGGCATCATGGGAGGTGTTCGTCTGGAGGTGGTCATGGCAGAGGTGGTAGAGGCGGTAGAGGAGGTAGAGGTGATGGATGTTTTGAGTGTGGGTCTCCAGAGCACTATGTCAGGAGTTGCCCTTATGTTACATCAGGTCGCCAGGGATCCGCAGCTATGGTACCATCTGGTCCTCAGGCCGCCAGGCCCGTTTCTCAGATTCCTCCTAGACAGCAGTCTCAGAGAGCTCCGGGTTCAGGAGGCTCGGCGCAGGTCTATGCTATGACTCGTCAGGATGCTGAGGCATCCAATGATGTCATCACAAGTATTATTTCTGTCTGTGGCCGCGATGCTTATGCTCTTATTGATCCGGGGTCTACCTATTCGTATGTGTCGCCGGGATTTGCCCCTTGCTTGGGCAGGGATCTGGTCTTCTTAGATGATCCCTTTATGGTTGCCACCCCTGTCGGGTCTTCTATATGTGTAGATAGGGGTTATCGGCAGTGTATGATCTCCATCTGTGGTGTAGAGTCCTTAGTGGACCTGATGCTGCTCGATATGTCTGATTTCGATGTCATTATGGGCATGGATTGGCTGGCTTCCTGTCATGCGACTTTGGATTGCCATGCAAAGTCCGTGACGATCGGGGCAGAGAGTGAGTCTCGGGTTGTATGGAGAGGTTCCAGGCCTTCTCCGAAGAGTAGGATCATTTCTTTCTTGGAGGCGCAGAGGATGATATCTATTGGGTGCGAGGGATATATTGCTTCAGTTCGGGATGTCCGGGCAGAGGAGTTATCCCTTGATAGAGTTCCGGTTGTTTGTGAGTATCCGGATGTGTTTCCTGATGATTTGCCGGGTTTGCCGCCTATGCGGGAGATAGAGTTTTGCATTGATCTATTGCCAGGCACTCAGCCTAAATCTATTCCCCCATATCGTATGGCTCCTGTTGAGTTGAGGGAGCTGAAGGAGCAGATTCAGGATTTGCTCGATAAGGGCTTCATTAGGCCCAGTGTGTCTCCATGGGGTGCCCCGGTATTATTTGTGAAGAAGAAGGATGGCTCTATGCGGATGTGTATTGATTACCGGCAGCTGAATAAGGTTACTATCAAGAATAGATATCCTTTGCCGCGTATTGATGATTTGTTTGATCAGCTTCAGGGTGCTACCTTCTTCTCGAAGATTGATTTGAGGTCGGGGTATCATCAGTTGAGGATTCGGTCCGAGGACGTTTCCAAGACTGCTTTTCGTACCCGATATGGCCACTATGAGTTTCTGGTGATGTCTTTCGGGCTTACGAATGCCCCAGCTGCTTTCATGGATCTGATGAACCGAGTGTTCAAGGCCTACCTTGACTCCTTCGTCATTGTGTTTATCGATGATATCTTGGTTTATTCGAGGAGCAGGGAGGAGCATGAGCAGCATTTGAGAGTTGTTCTTCGGACTCTGAGGGATCAGCAGTTGTATGCCAAATTCTCCAAGTGTGAATTTTGGCTCAGTTCTGTATCTTTCCTAGGTCACGTGGTGACCAAGGATGGGGTGTGTGTTGATCCGAAGAAGATAGAGGCCGTTCAGAGTTGGCATAGGCCTGCTTCTCCTACAGAGATTCGGAGTTTCTTAGGCTTGGCAGGTTATTATCGGCGGTTCGTCGAGGAGTTTTCTTCTATTTCAGCACCTCTGACGAAGTTGACCTAGAAGAATGTTCCTTTCCTGTGGTCCGATGCCTGTGAGTCTAGCTTTCAGAAGCTTAAGACTCTGTTGACTTCAGCGCCAGTGTTGGCCTTGCCTAGTGGATCCGGGGGATTCACCGTATATTGTGATGCTTTGGGTGTTGGCCTGGGTAGCGTTCTGATGCAGGAGGGTAAGGTGATAGCTTATGCCTCGAGACAGCTGAAGGTCCATGAGAAGAATTATCCTATCCATGATTTGGAGCTGTTAGCTGTCGTGTTTGCACTGAAGTTGTGGAGGCACTGTCTTTATGGCGAGCCATGTGAGATATTCACCGATCATAAGAGTCTCCAGTACTTGTTCACTCAGAAGGACTTGAACGGGAGACAGCGCCGCTGGTTAGAGCTGCTGAAGGATTATGATCTTTCTATCCGGTATCATCCCGGAAAGGCTAATGTTGTAGCCGATGCCTTGAGTAGGAAGTCCATGGGTAGCCTCGCCTATCTTGATGCTGATATGAGGCCGTTGGCCCGTGAGTTGCAGGCTTTGTCCATTAGTGGGGTTCGGTTTGATGATTCTGTTCCAGGCCGGGTGCTTGCATATGTGGGGTCTCAGTCGTCTTTAGCTTCCAGATTCGGGAAAGGCAGTTCGAGGATCCT
This sequence comes from Petunia secreta, assembly GCA_029990175.1. Lineage (NCBI taxonomy): Eukaryota > Viridiplantae > Streptophyta > Magnoliopsida > Solanales > Solanaceae > Petunia > Petunia secreta. The sequence continues at coordinate 44,111,572 of JARKIP010000022.1, read as the reverse complement.
TATCTGAGAGATCTCCGGGACAGGGTCCTGAGTGGGGGAGTGTCCTCGTTCGTGATTGGTGATGATGGTGCTTTGCGGCTTAACGGCCGGGTATGTGTTCCAGCCATTGTGGAGCTGAGGCAGATGATTTTGGCAGAGGCTCACAGTTCGAGATATTCCATTCATCCGGGTACTGCGAAAATGTATCATGATCTTCGAGAGCTGTATTGGTGGAAAGGGATGAAGAGGGATGTTGCTGATTATGTATCTCGGTGTTTGAATTGCCAGCAGGTGAAGTATGAGCACCGGAGGCCAGCCGGAGTGACCCAGTCTATGCCCATTCCCGAGTGGAAGTGGGAGCAGATCACTATGGATTTCGTAGTTGGTTTGCCGCTGACCGTGGGTAAGCATGATTCGGTGTGGGTAGTAGTTGATCGACTGACGAAGTCGGCTCACTTCATTCCAGTGAGGACTACTTATACCTCAGTTCACAGCTCAGTTTTGGAGATCTTTTCAGAGAGAGCTGGGTACTCGGGTCGATCTCAGCACTGCATTTCACCCGCAGACTGATGGCCAGTCTGAGCGGACCATTCAGATCCTCGAGGATATGTTGAGGGCGTGTGCTATTGATTTTGGAGGCCATTGGGATAGCCATTTGCCGCTAGCAGAGTTTGCGTATAATAATAGCTATCAGGCTTCTATCCAGATGGCTCCGTTTGAGGCATTGTATGGTCGGAGATGTCGCTCGCCTATCGGTTGGTTCGAGTCTGGTGAGGTCCAGGTGTTGGGGCCCGATTTGGTGCAGCAGACCTTAGATAAGGTCCGGGTTATTCAGGATCGACTCCGCACGGCTCAGAGCCGGCAGATATCGTATGCAGATCGGAGGCGGAGAGATCTTGAGTTCATGGTTGGGGACCGGGTATTCCTCAGAGTGTCGCCCATGAAGGGTGTTATGAGATTTGGGAAGAAAGGCAAGCTCAGTCCTAGGTTCATTGGGCCTTTTGAGATATTGGAGCGGGTTGGCGCCGTTGCTTATAGACTGGCTTTGCCTCCCTCTCTGTCTGTTCATCCGGTGTTCCCTGTGTCCATGCTTCGGAAGTATGTTCACGATCTGTCTCATGTGATCGATATGGCTTCCGTGGAGGTAGATGGCGACTTAGCTTATTCGGAGGAGCCTATTGCTATTGTGGCTAGAGAGGTCCGTAAGATGAGATCGAAGGTGATCCCGCTTGTGAGAGTTCAGTGGGGGCATCACTCCATTGCCGAGGCTACTTGGGAGCTTGAGTCCGAGATGCGTGAGAGGCATCCGCGCTTGTTCGATGATTCAGGTATGAAATCCTTGTATTTTCTAAGCCTGAATTTGCATTTTTAAGTTTTATTGATTTCGGGTGGTACCGAGGCGTCCTCGAAATTCGTGCCAGCTCCGTGTTTAGTCTGTGGATCCTACCTTAGACTTAGGCTCGTCCGAGGACGGCCGAGAGTCTAAGTGGGGGAGAATGTAACGACCCTCAAATAGTCGTTACGGGATCCGGGACCTCGATTTGCGTGTCGACAGTCCCAAAAGCTCCGTTAGGTCATTTATGACCCGTCTGTGAAATCTGAGTCGAAACGGAGTCCGTTTGATAGGTTTTCGAGAAAAGGATCCGTTTATGAAATTCTGGAAAGGAATTTGGGGTTTCGATAGGTCGTTTTGAGTAAACGAACCCCGATGGAAAATCCGAGCGCACCGTTAGGTCCGTCTCGTCATTTATGATATGTAGCAACCTTCAAAATTGAAAACGGACCTCGTTTGATAGGACTTTTGATAAAGTCCCCGTTTCGGAAGTTTAAAAGAGTTAAAAGAGGTTTCCGAGCTCGATTTGAGCAAATGAGCTCCGATGAGAGATCTGAAAGTTCCGTTAGGTTCGTATAGTCATTTGTGACTTGTAGCAACTTTCAGAATTAGATTCCGAGGTCGTTTGGTTAAATTTCGCTATTTTGGAAAAAGTCGAAAATTGAACCTTTGCCGTGGGACCCACTTTTTGAGTTCTGGAGGTCCGAATTGAGTTCCGTCTTGACGAGCATGTAACCCAAGTATTTTATGGCTTGTGTGAAAAATTTGGGATCATTCCGAGCTTCGTAGGATCCCGTTTTGCCCCTAAACAGTAGAAAATCTGGTGCGACTTTTCTGTTCTGTTTTGGCGCAAACAGCCGGATAAAAGCTGATTTTCCGGCCAATCCGTAAGGAATTAGGAAAAACTCAAAACATAAAAGTTGTAGCCCTTTGAGTGTGGTTCTAATGGCACCGGTTTCAGGTCATTTGGACATTCCTATCAAAAGTTATGATTTTTTCAAAAGAAGTTGTCACAGAGGCAAAAAACTGCTATAAAAAGGCCATTTCGGGCCATCTCGGTTCATAACTTATAAAAATCATTTGATGAGCTCTTGAGGTGATTTTTGGGTATTTCTTGAAGACCCAGTCATACTTACACTTAAGGTAAGCCCTTTCAATCCATCTTTATGTTGATTAACACAAGAATCAAAGGGTTGATTCTTGGAAATGGGTTAGAACCCTAGATTCTTAAGAATTGGGGAAAGACATCGAGCAAGGCTCGCATGTGGAATCTAAGTGTACTTTTGGACTCACGGGAGCGTGGGGAGTCCGGAAAAGTACATTTTGTAAATTTAGGGCTCGGCCCTACCCGGGGGCATTTTGGTAATTTTTACTCTAGGATGCCTATAGGCTTAAATAGCTATAATTGAGCACTCATATGTGTTATATCTTGTCTTAATAGACCTAGTGGAGAGTCCTTCGCGGACAAGGCGAGCGGGAAAGGAGATTCTTCCCGGCATTTGAGCCCGAATTTTGAGGTAAGTGAGACTTGACCTCTATTGTGCTTGTGGACTCTTCCTTCATGCTAGTATGCTTCATGTACGCATATATATACCTAACAATGGTTAAGATTAATGATGTGAATTACTTGCTATTATTGTTTGTTATAAATAGCGAGATTGTGACTCGACCGAGGTATGTGCCGGTCTAAACGCTACGTCGAGGTAGCTTAAATTTATATCGTAGTAACGCTTGCTACGCCATGCTTAGATAGCAAGAACTTGGGACATGGCCGAGGATGTTGCCGGCATGTCATGATAAATGTCTTGCCGAGGATTTTGCCGGCTTTTGTATGATATTGGTACTTGATTTGTTCACGTGCCGGGTTGGGTAGTGCTGTCTATACGTAACCTTGGGTTGGACGACATGGGAGTAGGGATTGTACCCCCAAACTGTGGTCGGGTTAACCTTCGCCTTACGTTCAGCTAGCATAACCAACCTGGGTTACGGTGACTGTGAAATATTATCGTTATTAATATTTCTGTTATTATTTCTGTTATTGTTATTAATGTCGTGGATATTAATACTGTTAGAGGGACACTTGACAGGGGGTGTGGTGTCGCCTATACTATGAGATGTGTCACACTTGACAGGGGGTGTGGTGTGGACACTTGATTTTTGAGATGTGACACACTTGACAGGAGGTGTGGTGTGGTCACTTGATTTATTGAGATACGACGCACTTGACAGGGGGTGTGGTGCGATCGTAGACAGATTTGAGATGAGCCAACGACTACGGGTCGTTGGTCTACTTATTCATGATTGTGATAGTGACTTCGGGTGGTATATGGTTGATACTTAGTAGTGGTATTGCTAGTCCATCGTAGGTCTAGGTTAGTCGGCACGGGAGTAGAGATTGGACCTCCAAACCGCCGCTGAGTTGACCTATGCCTTACGTTGGATGGGCATAATCCTTGAGACTTCTGGTTACTACTTGTGTGTATGGAATGTGTTACATCTATTTGTGATTTCACTACTTTATTGTATGATTACTATAGTATGTTGTTGCTTATGATGCATGTAGCGACTTGTCCCGCAAGGGTACCTTAGCGGGCCTGTCGGTGATCTTACTGGGCTTCGGCTCATAACTTACTCTGCTACGTGCGCAGGTCCTTCATCCAGTCAGCAGCCCGGACGTTAGCGGTTCCCGAGGCTTCTGAGACTTTTGATTGAGGTGAGCCGACCACACAGACCGTGGTGGCATACTGCCGGAGTCACTTAGAGATAGGACTCAGATTTCTTTGATGTATATTCATACTTTATTGAGTCACTCTTAGAATGCTCCAATTCTTTTGTGGATATATTCTTTTGGACTTCACCCTTTTATATTTATATATCCATTTATGATCTTTTCACATTATTGTTCTTTTCCGCATCTTGTTTCATTGGTTCGCCTAGGCAAATGTTGTTTAGGTGCCATCACGAGCCCTTGGAAATTGGGTCGTGACATTTAACCCCCCAATAAGAAGAAAACTCTAATAATTTACCAGAAAACCCTTTTATAACCCAGATAAGCTCATGGGATAGCATGACTTGACTAGCGTTTCGAACCGAGAGGAGATACGTAGATCAATATTACTTACTAATCACTTTACACCAGAAAAAATAGTTACACTTTTTGATGGTGGCAAATAAGAATCCCTCTATCCTCTCAACATTGAATTCCAAAGAGAGAGGTAGATTAACTTGGCATAATAACAAAAGGTGGCACAACAAGATGCCAAGCAAACAATACCGATACTTACTTTAAATCCCTCCCATTTAAACTAGATAAACAACTATGGTCTCGCAAATACCCGGAATAAATCATACCAGAAGCTCACCAACATATTATTAATAGAAACGACATCCAAGGAACCCATGGAAATATGATAAGACAACCCATTTACAGATCGATAAAAAGAATCCAATCTTATTCATATATAATAGAAGAAGAAATACCTGGGTCTACTACATCGGATACCTCAGCATCCTGCTAGACTGGAAGTTCATAGAACTGCCTCTGCAGCTGAGCTGAGCAACTACCCTGATAATCACCTTCTGAAGAACCACTGCCACCAAGCATCGACCTCTATTGGATGGAAGCATTTCTCTGGCTGATTGAGATCTAAATAAAATCCCCTGCGACTGTGCAGGTGCCTGATGATGAGAGAAAGGACGACTGCCTACTTGCCCGAGTAAGGGAAAACTCCTCAAAGGATAACTAAACTCACGACAATGATAACACCTTTTCACTGAATATGGAAGCAGGACAGATTGTTGAAAACTACAAAGAGAAAGCTGAATCTAATCTTGTTGAACTACTCGCACACTCTGAGAATCACGTTCTACAAGCTGAGATAACCTAGCAAGTAACTTCCCGAAATAATCAGAACTCTTATCTCCAAAGGAGGTATGGTGCCCACCAGGGCCGTGCGATATCTTGCTCTCCCGCTCTAACTCCTCAAGCTCTAATTTATGGTATGCCTAATACTTAAGAACAACATCAAATGAACTCCCAATCTCAGTTTCTCGAGCCATCTGGGATCTCAAGGAAGGAGAAGGTCACCAATAAATCCTTGAACATTCTCGGAAGGTTCATAAACTAGTTCTAGTGCATATCCAGCCATCCTAAAGAATTTAATCTGTGTCGCACCCCACTTTAATAAGTAAAGTAGTGTTCGACTTGGGGTAACTCGTTTGGAGTTGGGAGTTTTGGAGTCGCCACCTAATAATTTTTTTAACTAGGCGTATTAGGTCACCTATTAATTTCTAATTTCATTTTTAAAGAATAACTCCGGTTTGGTCTACTAGTCAGAGATTCAGGTAAGTGTTCAAGTTAACTTAGAAGGAAGGCATTAGGCACCTCCTAAGTTCCACTAAACGTGGTTCCCGGCCGATTTTTTAAATTGGGTTTTATACAAACAAGTAAAAGATATGGAAATAGGCAGTTCAGTATACACAGTCTCAATATACAGACATCTTACATATATAGCTACAATTTTCAATGTTAGGCAAAGTTAACTGATATTATCACAAGTTAAAACAAAATATGGAGTAAACATATAGTAAAAAAATGTGCGCCACTAAAGGATGGCATCATGACATTATTGGTCACATACTTTTAACTTTGGTGGCGATTTTAGTGTGAGGTCACATTTAAAATAATTTGATTTAAAAATAAGTAAAAATTATATATCTACAATATATAAATGTCCGCACATATATGAAGATACATGTATTTAAACACATAACACATAACACATTTGGTACATATAACAACCAATTGTTAATAGCACATATATGCAAATTGAGCAAGGAGTAGACATGACGTTTAAGCTATTTGATCTAACAAGCAATTAATTTTGGATTTGAGTGATTAAAAATAATATACTTTTTTTGGGACTTGACCTCCAAAGTCCAAATTTCCCACAAGTTATTAAATTAGCTTGGAGAAACTAAAAGAGTTCAAACTTTATTAACATACCCAAAATTTCAGATTTGCAAAGACCCCTCAGTTTTAAAATGTTTCGCAGATATTTAATCTTTGCATAAGTAGGCCAGTTTTAAAACAAAGCTTCACTTTCAATTATTTACAGAAACTTATTAACGTGAACCTACTTTTTCCAGAGGCTAAAATTTGCAGAAAAGTCTACTCTTTAGTTTCAAATTCAGCTTTAGACTTGCTACATAATCGCTTATAAAATTGCAGAAACGAACTACTATTATATCTGCTTTACAATTTTGGCCTTTTAACAAAGTGTCTCATTGTTTCACAGAGCATCCATTTAGACATAAAATACTAGTCCTAATAAGCCAGATTATACCTTATGGTGCTTATACAAACAAATCGATCTTAACAAATACATTTTTATAAAAAGTTCACATTCTAGTTACACAAAAGAAATAATATAAAGGTAAACAAGAGCAGGGCCTTCATCCCTATACTTCACAGGTTCTCTTGAACCAAAATATGAACTTTTCCAAACTTCATAAACCTACATGATATACCCAGAACAAAACCATGGCTTTCGAGCTACCTCTAACTCATTGGAATACCTGCAATGTTAACTAACAAGGGGTATAGCTTTTTTTTTTGGCTATCCTTAATTTATTCAAGTACCTGCACAAGAATTAGTAGTGGCCTAAAGCAGCCCACACAATGACATACACACTCAATGACATTATGGTTAACCAACAGAGTGCCTCACCAAGATACTACAAAGGGCCATTCAATCAGTTTTAAGATGCATACCTTCAGAGCTTTGAAACAACGTAAAACAAGGATGCTAATATGGGTTCCAGGCAGCAAACAATAACAAGTATAACAAGGCTTTGCCTCAGTTTATTCGCAGGTGAAGAAAAGACTTCAATGACAATAATTAAGAGAAATAAAGAAGCGAGTACAACATGTTTTCAAATGAGAGGATAGAGCTGTGAGATTTCAGTCTATGGAGATGTGTTAAGTATGCTGAAGGTGTTTCCAGAGAAAGAGAAGAGATGGGAAAATCTGTGTATGTGTATTCAGCCTGTCCCAAGTCAAGAAGAGAGGGTCTGTTTATATAGTGCTAGGGTGAAGCTGTTTTAAAATTAAATTTTAATTAAGGAAGGAAAATGAAATCAATCAAAAACTTGTAAAGAAGATAGGAAAAATATTTTGTCAATCAATTCTAAATAAAAGAGGTACCAGAATGCTATCTTTCCAAAAATAATTTAACAGCTTTGCATTTCTAACTACCTGCCCTTTTTCAAAGGAATCAAAAATATTTTCCCAATATATATATATGTACTAAAATCTCGGCAGTGAAGCATCCTAAGGGGGAAAGATCAATTATCAAAGTTAAATGCCTTGTATGAAACTATACCAGTCAATAACATGCATTTACAACAACATATTCATATAAATATTCGGCTAAAGTCCAGTATAATCAAGAAAAGAAAGTTACGATTCTTCTCAATTGGTTTTAATAAAGGAAATTATATGCAGCTATCCATTTACTATAGCAGTTCAACATTCCACTAAGAGGATCTTCCCTCTTACTTTCTGAAGGCATTTAATGCATACACATAGTGTCCAACAAAGCTTTAAATCAGTAAATTTGCCCAAACAGTCATGCCTCGACTCAATCCAAAGATTAATGATAAAACATGATCTTGAATACGAAAGAGTAAATGGCAATCGACGCTCATCCTACTTGAAACAGTTCAAATAGTCGTGTAATGACTCTGAGTAAATTAACAACATCATCAGTATGCTAATAGAATTATCCATTCGCTATATCATATAACGAGAACAAAACGGGCAGATTCTCCTTATCTAATGAACAGTCATTTTGCAAAATAGGCTAATCGTAACGAGGAAATAAATAGCAAGCGATTTTCATGATTTTAATAAGTAAATGAAATAGCAAAAGGAAGGTTTTACCAGTGTATGAGGCCGGGTCGGGTCGAGCATGGAACGGGCCGGGTCGGGTCGCCTCAAATCTGCCCGTTTTTGCTTTGACTTTCAGAGATTCGAGTTCATATTCCTTGATTCTTTCCTTGTACAATGTTGAATACTTCCATGATTCTTGCTTTGTTTGTGCTTTGATTTGGAAGATCAATACCCAATCTTTGTTTCCTTTTGGTCTCGTGAAAGAGACGAGACAGGAGAGAGAGAAGCGCGTGACATGCGGCGTCGACGGAGGTGACTGGGCCGCCGGATTTGGTGGCGGAGTGGTGGGGATTCGGTGTGGTGTATATGGACGATTTTATGGGTGAAGGGAGAGGGAGTTTGAGGGGTCGACGGCTGGTGAGGGAAAAGGAAAGGGGAAAATATGTTTTAGGGTTTAGAAGTGAGGGTGCTGAAGTGTAATATCAAAAAATGGGGAAATGGTTTGAGCCGTCAGATGTGAGGGATGAAGGGCTAGGATCGTGCCACATGAGCGTGTTGAGGGTGAGTGTGTATAAGTGATATATGTGTAATGCTGATGTGTAAGGTTATAGGCGTTCTGGGGAGTAGTACCATACGCTGGTGTGAGTTGTACACGCGCTTAATATGTGTGTACTTTGTGCTATGGGTGTATTTGGTGAGGTGTAGGCTTATGTGAAGCTTAGGTGGCGTACACGTGGACAAAAGGTGATGACGTGGACTTGAATATAGTGGAAATGGAATTAAAAATAGCAAAATGGCTAATATTTAATCAAAATACTTATAAATACAAATAATTAGAATAAAAATAGGAAATTTTGTAAATAATTATAAATAAATACATTTAGTTATAAATATATATAGATGACCACAAATAATACTAATTAGATATAGATAGCCACCAATAATTATTGAATGATATCGTAATGCATTAAAATACACAAATAGTACACGTATTTTAGAAAATAGCCTAAATAAATGCAATTACATAATTATAATCACAATTAAATAAATACTATATAAATATTACACACGTAAATGCACGTTGTCTAATGCAATTTTATTTGAAAAATTACACTTATCAATTTTAATTAAATATAGCCAAATTGCAAAAAATGGAGGGACAAAATTGGGTGTCAACAGCTGCCCCTCTTTGCCCGGGGATGATGAAAGAGTCTTCGGGCAAAGATAGTTGACGGAATAACCAATTTTGTCACGAGTGGTATGCAAAATGATTGGAAGGGGAAAATGGGTGTTTTGGGGTGTTTTGGCCGAACCCCGGTCTCTGAGTTGCCTACATATCTCGGGTTTCACGAGAATCAGGCCGTGTGTAGTTCTAGAATGGCATGTTCCCTGTGTGAGATGTTTATGACGCACGATTTGGATGTAGAGACTAAACTTATCCAAATATGTAAAGTTTAGGTTCATGTGTGCTTTGCCTTTTGGCGAGATAAATGAAAAATGAAGTAAAGGCGCTGGCGAAGGTGAGGTATCCTCAACAAATCGAGCGTGGGAAAAGAGGCTTATAATCGTCCTAGTTATGAAAATGTGGCGCGCTACACACCCATAAAGAGGAGTTTATAGGTACATAGTTTCCACTTCATCTCGATAAATGGGTGACCTCATCTTCAATACTACCTTGACTTAGCGAGTTTTATAAATGCGCACGATTCAAATGGATGGACGCGATTAAGCACGAAAACACGCACGATTGACGTAGACGAGCACGAGTTAGGAAGGAACACGAAACTGACACCCAATCGACAAGGAAGGATTAGGTAGACCACTGGTGTGAGTATGGAATTGTAGCTTGGAACTTGGCAAGATAAGTAGCTTGTGGGTGTAGCAAAAAGCATTGTTTGTAGGGTTGGGCTTTGCTTTGTATGTGTTAGAGATTCTGAGGTTGCATGGTTGGCCGTGATGTTTGGGAGCAGGCGGGAGAGTATGGCACATGGGTTTGTATGGAGATTGGGGAGTATCCTGCAGTAAAACATGATAAATGCAATAGATATAAAGATAAAGTAAAGTAAACTTCCCTGTTGAGCCGGGTGGTTGTTCTGTCTCATGCTTGTTTGATTGATGTCTCATCCAAATGTCTTTCCAATGCTATGCCCACCGATGCGGACCTTGCTCTGCTGTAAATTGTTGAAGTATGCTCACAAACGCGGACCTTATATATCCATCGACATGGATTCAATGCTTCTTTCATTATTGTCATGTCCACAAACGCAGATCCTATATATCTGCCGACGCAGATTCTATGCTTCTCAAATTTGAAGTCACGTCCACAGACGGACCTTACACTGTTGTCATTGATGTCATGTTTACCACTGCGAACCCTATATATCCGCCGACGCAGATCCTATGCTTCTCCAATTGATGTAATGTCCACAGACGCGGACCCTATATACCCACCAACATGGATTCTATGCTCTTCAAATTGATGTCGTGTCCACAGACGCGGACCCTATATATATCCGCCGACGCAGAATCTATGCTTGTCAAATGTTGTCATGTCCACAGACGTGGACCCTATATCATTTTCATTGTTGAATGTGTCCACCGGTGCAGACCAAATATGCTTCATCAAATTAATGTCATGTCCACAGATGTGGACCCTATATATCCACCGACATGGATCCTATGCCTTGTCACGTCCACCGATGCAGACCCTATACATCCACCGACATGGATCCTATTCTTCTCAAATTGATGTCATGTCCACCGCTGCGGACCCTATATATCCACCGACATGGATTCTACACTTCTTAAATTGATGTCATGTCCACCGCTGCGGACCCTGTATATCCACCGACATGGATTTTATGCTTGTCATTGTCTTCATGTTCACAAACACGAATGTTGTTTTGCTTTCAAACCGTTGAATTATGCCCACAATCGCGGACCCTACCATGTTGTCATTGTTGTCATGTACACAAACGCGAGCCCTAGATTATTTTCATTGTTGAATGTGTCCACCGATGCAGACCAAATATGCTTCCTCAAATTAATGTCATGTCCACAGACGCGGACCCTATATATCCACCGACATGGATCTATGCTTGTCAAAATGATGTTGTGTCCACAGACGCGGACCATACATGTCCGCCGACGCAGATTCTATATTCTTCAAATTGATATCATGTCCACCGCTGCGGACCCTATATATCCACCGACATGGATCCTATGCTTGTCAAATTGATGTCATGTCCACCGCTGCGGACCCTGTATATCCACCGACATGGATTCTATGCTTGTCATGTCCACCGATGCAGACCCTATATATCCACCGACATGGATTCTACACTTCTCAAATTGATGTCATGTCCACCGCTGCGGACCCTATATATCCACCGACATGGATCCTATGCTTGTCATGTCTACCGATGCAGACCCTATACATCCACCGACATGGATTCTATACTTCTCAAATTGATGTCATGTCCACCGCTGCGGACCCTATATATCCACCGGCATGGACCCTATGCTTGTCAAATTGATATATATTGCTTTGCAAAAGTTGTCAGGTATACTCGGTACCTGTGTAAACCTGCGATCAAAGAAAATTTGCGAGTCTTTTAGGGGAAGGCTGACTTGCGCATTCGCTGTACTGCACTCTGCTGCTGCATCTTGTATAATTGTCTTATCTGTAATATCTCTCTTTCCTAGCATCAAACCTAAGTTGAGCTGTGGGCAAAAGGGATAACAAAAGGGATATGCATGTGTTTTGAGAAAAATAATGTTTAAAGTGTAATGTGAATTTATTCCATTGAATCATAGACTGCGACGCGTTGTCTGGATATAATCTCCTCTGTATCCGTTTGCTGCTCAAAGATCTTTCATCATGAAATTTTGAGGGAAGCTCAAAATTTCTGCCCCAGTGTGCTGCTTGTATTTTCCTTGAATTTTTTAGGTCCCTCAAAAATTCTGCCCCAGTGTGTTATAATGCACTTTTTGAATTTTTTGAGGGAAATTCAAAAAATTCTGCCCCAGTGTCTAATAGAATTCTCTTATGATGTGACAGTGCCTTGGGTAGGCTGCCTACGTATCCCCTTTTGGGAATCGGGTCGCTACGTAGTTCAAAACCAATAAAGATGAATGTTGCTCGATTTGTAGTATCTCTTGATTGTATCTCAAAGGATCTTGTTAATTTTTCTCGATTTAGAGAATTCTACTTCAGGACCAACTATAATTTGCTAAACTCCTTGTTAAATTCCTTTGCCTTTATATTTCTTGTTTTGTCCTTCACTTGCTCCAGTATATTTTTGGCCCATTTGGGATTGTCCAATTTTGCTCCTTATATGTATTTCTACTGTGTCGCCTTAAGTCATTTTCTTAATATCTTCTTGATGCTCTTGCTTCAATTGTCTGCTCTAAGATTTTTTTATGAAGTTCCTCAAATGTCTTTTACCATAGCCTGGTTTGTACTCGACGTCTTGGATTGCCTTCTCACATCGCAGTCGCAGATTCAATGGAATTAAAATAAATTTGCTGATAGTGAATGATGCATACTTAAAATAAAAATGGAAATGATTTTATTATTGGACTTGAGAAAAAGTCTTCAAAGGGAGACAATGATGCAACAAAGTTGAAAAACAGAGAAAATAAAAGCTAACGACTCGGAGTCGTGTTTTATTTAAGAAAATAACTAATGCCCCAGCTCCACTAAGGTTCTCGGCATGCTTGGAATGTGGTGCAGATTCAGTTGCTTAGCTTCAGCTTTCTAGATGTTCGGGGCTTCAGTATGCTTTTCAAGAGCTGCATCATATTCTTCCATGAATAGCTTTTTTAGACCGGTCAGCTCATCTTCTATATCATGAACACCTTCGGCAAGTCCTTCTCCCTTGAGAGTTTTCATGTAGCTTGAAAAGATGGATGCTTGTTTCAGAGTTGGAACAAACTGCTCTAGTGAATGATAACCTCTTGTATCTTTTGTAATACTTTTTCCTTTGCAAACCAAGACGTACCCCATGCCAAACTTGTGTTCATCAAACACTGTTTTTGCTTTTATGATTGTGCCTTCCAGATTGCATTCTTTGCTGAAGTCGATCATATTCACCTTCTCATCGCCATGACTGGGTAGCGGGTTTTTGTGCACATTTGGCGCTTTCAAATTAATGACATTTTCATCTATTAGGTCTTGAATCTTATCTCTTAGTGCAAAACATCTCTCCGTCTCATGCCCCGGTCCACCTGAGTGATATGCACACCTTTTACCGTAGTCAAAGTTAGGTGAAGGGTTGTCTGGCATCTTTTGAGGTATCGGGACGATAAGCCCGGCAGCTTTCAATCTTTCGAACAATTGAGTGCGAGATTCGGCTAGTGGAGTGTAGTCCCTTTTGGGTCTTTGATTTGCCTCAGGGCGAGGTCTAGGAGGGTATGACGGTGCATTTCGGTAGTTGGGTTGAGTATTTTGCTGGTATGGTGGACGGCTTGGTGCTGGGGGTGTGAAATATAGGCCGAGTGGGCTGAGTGTTATAGACGGAATATTCAGGTGGTATGTGAGGGTATGGATAGAATGGTGGTGGTGTTTGGTAATAGTGGGTTAAGGCAGGGTCTTGAATGGTTGCTGCAAAAGAGACTTCGTCTTTCTTCTTTTTGGAGAGACTCACATTTCCTGACTGGATAGCCTTATTAGTAGCTTGTAGTGCAGCTAGGCTAATAATCTTTCCACTTTTCAGTCCTTCTTCTACGTCATCTCCCATCAACACTACATCAGCAAACTTCTGATTTTTCATATGCAACAGCTTATCGTAATAGACGTCCTCTTGAATGCGGATGAATATATTCACTATTTCTTTTTCATCCATAGCGGGTTGTACCTTGGCAGCTTCTGCTCTCCACCTAGTAGCATATTCTCTAAACGTTTCAGTGGGTTTCTTTTTCAACTTTTCCAGGTAGAAACGATCGGGTACCATTTCAGTGTTGTACCCAAATCGTTCTACGAAATCTGCTGCCATGTCTTCCCAACCGAGCCATGTGCCAGGCTTCTGCTTAGAGAACCAACTCAAAGCCTCTCCGGTCAAGCTTCGGCTGAATAGCTTTACTCGTATTTTCTCGTCTTCCCCTGCTCCGATCAACTTGTCACAATATGTTCTCAGATGTGCCATAGGTCTCCAGTGCCATTGAACAGGTCGAACTTTGGTATCTTGTATCCGTCTGGCAATTTCAAAGTAGGATAGATGCACAAGTCTTCATAAGCTAAAACTTTAGTAGTTTTGCCTAACTCAAACTTCTTAAAAGCTGCCTCTAGCTTACGAACTTTCTCTTTTGTGCCATCATCATTGGCTTCATCCTCCGCCCATTCATAGTTTTCATGGTTTTTGACTGGCGAAGTGAGTTGTTTGGTTTCAGCAGTGAACATGGGGTTGTAAGGCTGCGGGTATGCGGTGTTGGTGCGAGGTAAGTTTGTGTTTATGTAAGTAGGATGTGCAGGAGGTGGTGCTTGATAACTGGTGGGTAGGGTTGCTTGGTAAGTAGCAGCTGGTGTTGTTTGGTAGATAGCGGGTGGTGCTGTCTGGTAAGTAGCGGGGAGTGTTGTTTGGTATGTGGCTGGTAGTACAGTTTGATGAACAGCGGGTGGATCAGTTGGGTGTATAGGGTCCTTTCCGTTAGGGCGGGCTGACCCACTTGGATCGACAGACTCTCCTGAATGGGCGGAGTTAACACCGGGTAAACTGGTCATTGTCAGTTTCTCTTCAAGTTCTTTAATTCTTTGCTCTAAAGTAGCAACATGTTCGTTATACCCAACTGGGGCAAGCTTGCGTGGCGTTCCATTGTTGTCATCAATAAGAGCAGCGTTATTCAACTCAGACATAATGTTTCGCTTTCCTCTTCTTCTAGTTTGTGAGGGGGGAGGAGTTGTAACTGGTCCCTTGGTTCTCGTCCGGTACTGATGCTCGGCCAGAATGCACAAGTCAACCTCAGGAGTGGGAGTAAGACTTCAGAAATGAAAATAATAAGTAAGTGTTGAGATAATAATTGTTAAATGCAAAATATATCATATCCTATCATGCAAGGGACCTCATTTGTGCCTGGGGCAGGCCTAACAAGACAACCACACATATAAGATGCATGATAGGCGCCATTTGGACGAAGTTGGCTAATGGACTTTAACATACCGAGGATGTTAAGTCTTCCTAAGTTTGATTTTGATATTTAAAATTGAACGTGTATCGTGCATCATCCCATTTGTTCTCATAATAATTTTTTGTATAAATATGGAATAATATTTTTAGATAAATAGGAATAATAATTGAATCTTGCTACATTAAAAGTAGAAGAAATTAATGTAAACTCTATGCTTTCGTTTTCATAAAAGTAGAAAAATTAATTTCTCTCATAACCTAAAAAATAATTTTATAAAATAATTGATTTTGTGTAAATGTAGAAATAAAAAATTTCATATGCAAATAGAAATAAATAACTGATTTCTATAACGATTTCCATTTATAGAAATAAATAATTGATTTTGTTATACAAAAGTAGAAAAATCAATTTAAAGTCTGTTTTCTTTGATAAATAATTGGATGATCCACACTTTTGAGAACAAATGGTCTACATTAGACACGTTAAATGTTAAATAGATGCACACATAACACATTTAAATGTCCCTTAAGGTTGAAAACCCATTCGGTTCATTCAAATATGGTGAACTAGTAGACTTAGACATGAGCCGAAGTAAAAAATGGTCCTAGATATGATATGATGAATGATCCCTAAAAGGAGTCTTCATTAAGAGTTGGCTAATCTAGACAAGGACATGGTTCCCCCAGGCGGACAACCAAGGGGTGGGAACGTTTGGAATTGTTGGTTGTACCACGGACCAACTTATCCCAACCGTCCCCCTAAAGGGTTTTTTTTTTAGGTGAAACGACCGTGAGATCCACGTAATCGTTTGTGTGTGTGTAAGTGTCAATTTTCCAGGAGTGGAAGAGTATGAACGAAATGCAACAAATAAATTCGATAATATACTAAATATCATATAATAAAAGAATGCAAAGATTGCCCACCTGCAAAGAGAAAAAGTTAGTATTGAACAAAGTAATAAAAACAATAATAAACCCAATATAAAAAATCGTAATGGTTAGAACATTTAGTCCCCAGCGGAGTCGCCATTCTGTCGCACCCCACTTTAATAAGTAAAGTAGTGTTCGACTTGGGGTAACTCGTTTGGAGTTGGGAGTTTTGGAGTCGCCACCTAATAATTTTTTTAACTAGGCGTATTAGGTCACCTATTAATTTCTAATTTCATTTTTAAAGAATAACTCCGGTTTGGTCTACTAGTCAGAGATTCAGGTAAGTGTTCAAGTTAACTTAGAAGGAAGGGATTAGGCACCTCCTAAGTTCCACTAAACGTGGTTCCCGGCCGATTTTTTAAATTGGGTTTTATACAAACAAGTAAAAGATATGGAAATAGGCAGTTCAGTATACACAGTCTCAATATACAGACATCTTACATATATAGCTACAATTTTCAATGTTAGGCAAAGTTAACTGATATTATCACAAGTTAAAACAAAATATGGAGTAAACATATAGTAAAAAAATGTGCGCCACTAAAGGATGGCATCATGACATTATTGGTCACATACCTTTAACTTTGGTGGCGATTTTAGTGTGAGGTCACGTTTAAAATAATTTGATTTAAAAATAAGTAAAAATTATATATCTACAATATATAAATGTCCGCACATATATGAAGATACATGTATTTAAACACATAACACATAACACATTTGGTACATATAACAACCAATTGTTAATAGCACATATATGCAAATTGAGCAAGGAGTAGACATGACGTTTAAGCTATTTGATCTAACAAGCAATTAATTTTGGATTTGAGTGATTAAAAATAATATACTTTTTTTGGGACTTGACCTCCAAAGTCCAAATTTCCCACAAGTTATTAAATTAGCTTGGAGAAACTAAAAGAGTTCAAACTTTATTAACATACCCAAAATTTCAGATTTGCAAAGACCCCTCAGTTTTAAAATGTTTCGCAGATATTTAATCTTTGCATAAGTAGGCCAGTTTTAAAACAAAGCTTCACTTTCAATTATTTACAGAAACTTATTAACGTGAACCTACTTTTTCCAGAGGCTAAAATTTGCAGAAAAGTCTACTCTTTAGTTTCAAATTCAGCTTTAGACTTGCTACATAATCGCTTATAAAATTGCAGAAACGAACTACTATTATATCTGCTTTACAATTTTGGCCTTTTAACAAAGTGTCTCATTGTTTCACAGAGCATCCATTTAGACATAAAATACTAGTCCTAATAAGCCAGATTATACCTTATGGTGCTTATACAAACAAATCGATCTTAACAAATACATTTTTATAAAAAGTTCACATTCTAGTTACACAAAAGAAATAATATAAAGGTAAACAAGAGCAGGGCCTTCATCCCTATACTTCACAGGTTCTCTTGAACCAAAATATGAACTTTTCCAAACTTCATAAACCTGCATGATATACCCAGAACAAAACCATGGCTTTCGAGCTACCTCTAACTCATTGGAATACCTGCAATGTTAACTAACAAGGGGTATAGCTTTTTTTTGGCTATCCTTAATTTATTCAAGTACCTGCACAAGAATTAGTAGTGGCCTAAAGCAGCCCACACAATGACATACACACTCAATGACATTATGGTTAACCAACAGAGTGCCTCACCAAGATACTACAAAGGGCCATTCAATCAGTTTTAAGATGCATACCTTCAGAGCTTTGAAACAACGTAAAACAAGGATGCTAATATGGGTTCCAGGCAGCAAACAATAACAAGTATAACAAGGCTTTGCCTCAGTTTATTCGCAGGTGAAGAAAAGACTTCAATGACAATAATTAAGAGAAATAAAGAAGCGAGTACAACATGTTTTCAAATGAGAGGATAGAGCTGTGAGATTTCAGTCTATGGAGATGTGTTAAGTATGCTGAAGGTGTTTCCAGAGAAAGAGAAGAGATGGGAAAATCTGTGTATGTGTATTCAGCCTGTCCCAAGTCAAGAAGAGAGGGTCTGTTTATATAGTGCTAGGGTGAAGCTGTTTTAAAATTAAATTTTAATTAAGGAAGGAAAATGAAATCAATCAAAAACTTGTAAAGAAGATAGGAAAAATATTTTGTCAATCAATTCTAAATAAAAGAGGTACCAGAATGCTATCTTTCCAAAAATAATTTAACAGCTTTGCATTTCTAACTGCCTGCCCTTTTTCAAAGGAATCAAAAATATTTTCCCAATATATATATATATATATATATATATATATATATATATATATATATATATATATATATATATATATATATATATATATATATATATATATATATATATATATATATATATGTACTAAAATCTCGGCAGTGAAGCATCCTAAGGGGGAAAGATCAATTATCAAAGTTAAATGCCTTGTATGAAACTATACCAGTCAATAACATGCATTTACAACAACATATTCATATAAATATTCGGCTAAAGTCCAGTATAATCAAGAAAAGAAAGTTACGATTCTTCTCAATTGGTTTTAATAAAGGAAATTATATGCAGCTATCCATTTACTATAGCAGTTCAACATTCCACTAAGAGGATCTTCCCTCTTACTTTCTGAAGGCATTTAATGCATACACATAGTGTCCAACAAAGCTTTAAATCAGTAAATTTGCCCAAACAGTCATGCCTCGACTCAATCCAAAGATTAATGATAAAACATGATCTTGAATACGAAAGAGTAAATGGCAATCGACGCTCATCCTACTTGAAACAGTTCAAATAGTCGTGTAATGACTCTGAGTAAATTAACAACATCATCAGTATGCTAATAGAATTATCCATTCGCTATATCATATAACGAGAACAAAACGGGCAGATTCTCCTTATCTAATGAACAGTCATTTTGCAAAATAGGCTAATCGTAACGAGGAAATAAATAGCAAGCGATTTTCATGATTTTAATAAGTAAATGAAATAGTAAAAGGAAGGTTTTACCAGTGTATGAGGCCGGGTCGGGTCGAGCATGGAACGGGCCGGGTCGGGTCGCCTCAAATCTGCCCGTTTTTGCTTTGACTTTCAGAGATTCGAGTTCATATTCCTTGATTCTTTCCTTGTACAATGTTGAATACTTCCATGATTCTTGCTTTGTTTGTGCTTTGATTTGGAAGATCAATACCCAATCTTTGTTTCCTTTTGGTCTCGTGAAAGAGACGAGACAGGAGAGAGAGAAGCGCGTGACATGCGGCGTCGACGGAGGTGACTGGGCCGCCGGATTTGGTGGCGGAGTGGTGGGGATTCGGTGTGGTGTATATGGACGATTTTATGGGTGAAGGGAGAGGGAGTTTGAGGGGTCGACGGCTGGTGAGGGAAAAGGAAAGGGGAAAATATGTTTTAGGGTTTAGAAGTGAGGGTGCTGAAGTGTAATATCAAAAAATGGGGAAATGGTTTGAGCCGTCAGATGTGAGGGATGAAGGGCTAGGATCGTGCCACGTGAGCGTGTTGAGGGTGAGTGTGTATAAGTGATATATGTGTAATGCTGATGTGTAAGGTTATAGGCGTTCTGGGGAGTAGTACCATACGCTGGTGTGAGTTGTACACGCGCTTAATATGTGTGTACTTTGTGCTATGGGTGTATTTGGTGAGGTGTAGGCTTATGTGAAGCTTAGGTGGCGTACACGTGGACAAAAGGTGATGACGTGGACTTGAATATAGTGGAAATGGAATTAAAAATAGCAAAATGGCTAATATTTAATCAAAATACTTATAAATACAAATAATTAGAATAAAAATAGGAAATTTTGTAAATAATTATAAATAAATACATTTAGTTATAAATATATATAGATGACCACAAATAATACTAATTAGATATAGATAGCCACCAATAATTATTGAATGATATCGTAATGCATTAAAATACACAAATAGTACACGTATTTTAGAAAATAGCCTAAATAAATGCAATTACATAATTATAATCACAATTAAATAAATACTATATAAATATTACACACGTAAATGCACGTTGTCTAATGCAATTTTATTTGAAAAATTACACTTATCAATTTTAATTAAATATAGCCAAATTGCAAAAAATGGAGGGACAAAATTGGGTGTCAACAATCTCACATTCTAAAATCCAACCCTATCCAATCCACTCAAATTGGCGACTCTTTTCATTTTGCTCGCTGCGCGAATTGAACTTTTCCACGAATCTAGAAGAAAAATCGAACCAAGTTAGCTAATAAGAGAGCGGTCTACCAATTCAAGGCTGGACCCCTGAAACTGAAAAACAGAATAATCAACACCATACCGCTCGATATAATCAAGAGACTGAAGGATAGGCTGACATCATTTTATTATAAAAAAAACTTACACAGGGATTATTTGATGCATGGCCTAACTACGTCAGAAGGTTCAATTGGGTAGAAAAATGCAGCCTCTTCAAACACTCGGACCGAGCAATTACTCGGGCTAGCTAACTAGCCAGAATAACTAGAGGCACAACACATGCTGCTTCTGGAACATAATTTACTGAGGCAACATCAGGGACTGGAACAGGAGCTCCCACCAAACGTCTCCGCGGCAACCTGATAAGCTGCCTAGCGAATAATAGGTTCTTGCGGTATCTGTGTCGCCAAGATTCTCGAAAAAAACATCGTAGAGTGCCAAGGGAACCACAAGGCCCTGCTCCCTTGCCCATCGTGAGCTCGTACAGCTGGGGCCTCCGCTTTTGGATCGTTAGCACGATCCACAACTCTTGGGGCTTGAGTAGATCTAGCCCCAGGCTAGACTACTTCGTCCTGAACTCTTACAATTTGCTTATTTGTCGCACGAGGGTTCACAATTACCACGAAGGAATTAACGAAAACACTTTTGCATCCTATATCGACGTACGATCAGAAAAGAAGGAAGTGAAACTTTCTAAATTCCATCATAGCCTTTCGTAGATGTTGAAGGGTGAGTTTTGAAGATGACAAAGAACCTGGTGCTGAGTGGACCATGAAAAGGTTCACAGTTGAAGTGAGAAGACTAAGCTGTTCAACGGATTAATCGAGTCAGAGTTGAAGAAGGAGAAAGAGAACAGCTGGAGTCAAAGTTCTAATCCTACCAGAAAAAGAAGAAGCAAGAAGCGGTGTTGAAAAGAACGCGGTTCCTAAACGAAAAAGGATTGGAAACTAAAGGAAAATTAATTTAGAGTTTAAATAAGGAAATATGGGTAACCTTGTTTAATACTGACTCCAAAGTGGAAAAGAAATTCTAAACTTAGTTGGATCCGGCTAAGTCTAGCTCCTATATATACAAGTTAATTTGGTCAGAATCATTACGCACAAAAGACATCTCAACAGAGCAAACCAAGAACAATCAGATCGTGAGAGACTTTGTGTGCAAGAACAAAGGCTGAGCAGCAGAACCTTGTGAAGGAGCAGTGTCATAGATAAGTCTGTTGTCTTAGTTATTTGTTATAGGCTATTGACTTGTAATCTATCAGCTTGTTTAGAAGCATATAGTAGAGATTATTCTTTGAGGTGAAGTAGAGTTAACCTTACCAGCTAACGTGTGGCTTCAAGGTTCTAGGTACTAGGGGGTTCTAGTTCCTTGATTACATTACGTTGTAGCGTAAAACTTGCTCGGGTTTTCCTTTAATGGAAGAGTTGAAATCCCAAGAGTTTGGGTCGTGATTTTTTATCCCTTGAGCAAGGATTTTTCCACGTAAAAATCTCTGTGTTATTTACGTTTCCGCATTAAGTTTAGTTTCAGAGATAGGTGAAACTTGCAAGGAACCTGGTTCTTTGTAAGTTAGGCGATAAAGTTCAAAGGCAAGTTTTAGGATTTAAAAATCGAGCAAGGACACTATTCACCCCCCCCCCTCTAGTGTCTTACATAGGTGCACCAAGTGCAACAAGTGGTATCAGAGCAGGTTCTCTCTAAGAAAGATTAACATCTCTAGAAGGTATATAAACAATGAGTGCACCACCGATAATTACCGAAGGACAATCTGTCAACAGGCCACCTCAATTCAACGGCCAATACTATGGATAGTGGAAAGGCAGAATGGAAGACTTTATTCAAGCCGAAGACTTAAAGCTATGGATCATTACCAAGGATGGACCTCTTATTCCAAGCAAAACTGTTGGATAGCCACCTAATCAACGAACTGTTCCCAAAGAGATATCTGAGGATACTGATGCTGATTTTAAGATAGTTGAGAAGAATGCAAAAGCTAAGAGGCTCATCATATGTGGACTCGGTCCTGATGAATACAACAGAGTTTCTTCATATAAGACTGCCAAATAAATTTGGGATGCTCTACAAATTGCTCATGAAGGAACTTCACGTGTAAAGAAGTCAAGGATCCAGATGCTGAAAACAAAGTTCGAGTTGTTTGCTATGGGTGAATCTGAGTCCATCCAGGACATGATGACCAGGTTCACAATCATAACAAACGAGATGAAGTCACTAGGTATGGTTCTGACCAACGAAGACTTAGTAGAAAAGGTCATCAGAATTCTACATGATTCATGGGAGTCAAAGGTTACAGCTATCATTGAGTCCAAGGAACTAGACAAGATTGAATTAGATGAACTCGTTGGTAGTCTGAAAACCCATGAGCTAATGAAACAGTCAAGGATGAAGGTGGAACCCAAGAAGGAGAAGAACCTAGCTCTAGAGGCAACTGGAGGTTCTAAGTATGAAGTGTCTTAGCATGAGATGGCTTTAGTCAATGCAGTTCGAAAGTCCTTAAGTTTTGACAGAATAAGAACCAGAGCCACTCCTGCCAAGAACAACATAATTGAAAATCCCGACTACTCAGGGTGTCTTAAGTGTAACAAGAAGGATCATGCTATAAAGGACTGCCCATTGTGGGATATTGAGTGGAAAAGGTCTGGAGCTACAAAGGAGAATGATCCAAAGAAGACCAAACGTCCTCCCAACTTCAGAGCATTAAGGAAAAAGAAGAAAGAGGCCTTCTATGCAACATAGGGACCTTCTGAAAGTGAAACTAATGAAGAAGAAGAAGAACTAGAAGATGACTCTCTATTGGCACTGATGGCTGATAATGAACCTTCCAATGATAATACACCTGAGGTAAGTCTCGATGAACTAAAAACTAGACTTCATACTTGCTCCCCTAGGGAATTGAATTTGCTTGCCCTGACTTTAATTGAAGAGATTGAAAATTTGAGGTCTGAGAAGGAACTAGCACTTTCTGAGAAGGACCAACTAATGTTAGTTATGTCTGATTTTTGAATGAAAAATAAAAACTTGGAAAAAATTAAATTTGATCTTAAAAAGGAATTAATTCTAGTGAAGCTCAAGTTTTTGAACTAAATCAGAAAGTCTCAGCCCTTGAATTAGAAAGTCTTCAATTAAAGGAACAGGTGCTTGGTGAGAAGAAGCTAGTTTCTGCATTCGAACTTGAAAATCAAAAATTGAAATAAGTGTATGGTAAGCAAGGAGTTAGTGACGCTCAAATCAACATTGAAGCTGAGCTTAAAAAGAAAAATCAGGTTCTACATCAGGAAACTGAGAAGAACCGGGTTCTTCAGGAAAAGGTTGAAAAAGCTAACTCTGAGCTCACCAGACTCACTAAATGGAACAAGTCTTCTGAAGCTTTGAATTGGTTGCATGAAAATCATAATAGAGGTAAAACTGGATTAGGACATAGGAAACCTTTATCTGCTTGGAACCCTAATAGTAAATATGTAGGACTTCCTAGCAACAAACTCTGCTTTATGTGTGGTAAGACTAGACATATCAAGAATGAATGCAGTGTTGCAAAAGGAGCAGTGAAAAAGAATAAAAAATCAGTTTTACCTTATTGGGCTAGAAAAGATTTAATTCATCAATTCGATAACAAAAAGAGACTCAAGCTTGTCTGAGTTCCTGTTACTAACCCTTGATTTTCTTTTGCAGGCTGAAGTGAGATGGAATAACCCAAGCTGGATTCTTGATGGTGGGTGTTCCAGGCACATGACAGGAGATAGAAGAAAGTTTCTCTCACTCACAGCATTTCAAGGGGGTGGTGTGGCTTTTGGATGAGGCAAGAGCGGTGAAATTGTTGGTATTGGAAAAGTTGGGAGATCCCTCGATCATGCTATTGACAATGTACTCTGTGTGGATGGATTGAGGCATAATCTTCTAAGTATTTCCTAACAATGTGATAGAGTAAGTTCAGTGAGTTTCACATCTGTAGGTTGCACTGTAAAGAACCTGCATACTGGTGAAGTAATAATGGAAGGGAAACGAGCCAATAATGTGTACAAAGCAACATTAGGTTCTCTTCCTGAGAATAATTTGACTTGTCTGAATGTGCTGGAGAATGATAGTCATTTGTGGCATAAGAGACTAGGACATGCAAGCTTGACTCAATTGAATAAGTTGGTGTCAAAGGGCCTGGTTCGTGGAATGCCAAGCAAGAGGTTCAATGACATCAAGATTTGTGATGTTTGTGTGAGGGGGAAACATGTAAGATCTTTATTCAAGTCAAAGAAAGTGGTTAGTACGTCTAAACCACTTGAGCTGGTTCACATAGACTTGTGCGGACCAATGAAGGTAAGGAGCAGATGAGGTAAGAGGTTCGTAAGGTAATTGTTGATGACTACTCCAGATACACATGGACCTTGTTCCTCATATCTAAAGATGAAGCATATGATATGTTCGAGGACTGGGTCAGAGTCAATCAGAAGAAACTGGGGCTTCAACTTGTAAGTATAAGATCTGACCATGGAACCGAGTTTGAGAATGCTAAGTTTGTAGAATATTGTAATAAACATGGTGTGGATCACAACTTCTCTGCACCAAGGACCCCTCAGCAGAATGTTGTAGTGGAAAGAAAGAACAGGTCCTTAGAGGACATGGCTAGAACTATGTTGTTGTCAAGCGGTCTATCAAAGAGTTTTTGGGCTGAAGCTGTTAACACCGCTTGCTACTTGTTGAATCCCTGTTCTATCCGTCCTTTGTTAGAGAAAACTCTATATGAGCTGATTAGAGGCAGGAAACCTAATATTGCACATCTCAGAGCTTTTGGGTGCAAGTGTTTCGTGCATAACAACGGGAAAGAACCTCTAGAGAAGTTTGATGCTAGAAGATATGAAGCCATCTTTTTGGGATATTCTTCACAAAGTAAAGCTTATAAAGTGTTCAACAAGAGGACCTTGAATGTAGAAGAAAGTGTCCATGTCGTATTTGATGAATCTGAGGCTGTTGTAAAAGACAAGAAGATGATGATCATGAGATTGGTCTTGCTAGAGATGAACCTGCTGAAGATCCTGAGAATCTCAATGGGGTTAAAAGTAATCAGGACGATACGGATCAAACTCGGGGGGAACTAGAATGCAATCAGACAGGGGGAACTGAAGAGCAAGATGAAGAGGACTTAGATGACTCAGCTCCTCCTGGGAACACCATTCAGCAGATTCAACCTAAACCTTGGAAGTATCAAAGTTCTCATCCACTGGATGTCTGAATACTGGAGTTATTACTAGAAGAGCTTTAAAGAACTTCTGTGCATTCTTTGTGTTTCTGTCCTCAATAGAACCTAAGAATGTACGTGAAGCACTTGAGGATCCAGATTGGGTGATTGCTATGCAAGAGGAACTTTATCAATTTGAACGAAGTATGGCACCTGGTCCCTCGACCAGCGGACAGGTCCACTATTGGTACTAAATGGGTGTTTAGAAACAAGCTGGATGAACATGGCATAGTAACAAGGAATAAGGCAAGACTGGTGGTTCAAGGTTATAGTCAAAAAGAAGGAATCGATTATGATCAAACTTTTGCACCTGTTGCTAGAATGGAAGCCATTAGAATGCTAATTGTCTTTGCAGCTTACATGGAGTTTAGACTGTATCAGATGGACGTGAAGAGTGCATTCCTTAATGGTTATTTGAATGAAGAGGTGTATGTGGTTCAACCACCTGGCTTTGAAAGTACAGAGTTTCCTGATCATGTCTACAAACTTGACAAGGCACTATATAGATTGAAACAGGCTCTTAGGGCTTAGTACGAAAGATTGTCTGGGTTCTTATTGAAGAATGGGTTTACAAGAGGTAAAATAGACAATACTTTGTTTTTAAGGAAGAAAGCCAAGGACCTGCTAATTGTTCAAGTGTATGTAGACGACATCATCTTTGGAGCTACTAATGAGAACCTTTGCAAGGAGTTTGCCGACCTGATGGGAAGTGAATTTGAGATGAGTATGATGGGTGAGCTAAATTTCTTCTTAGGCTTACAAATCAAGCAAACTCAGGAAGGCACAATGATCCATCAGCAGAAGTACATTAAAGAGCTTTTAAGGAAGTATGATATGAAGTCTGCTAAGGATATGAACACACCCATTGCTCCTGGAACAAAAATAGATCTGGATGAAACCGGTGCTTCAATTGATCAAACTAAATACAGAGGAATGATTGGTTCTTTACTATATTTAACTGCAAGTCGTCCAAACATTGTTTATAGTGTGGGGTTGTGTGCAAGGTTTCAGTCAAAACCAAAGCAGTCACACTTAACTGCAGTCAAGAGAATCTTGAGATATTTGAAAGGAACTCAAGATCTTGGACTATGGTACCCAAAAGGTGGAAGTTTTATTCTAGTTGGGTATGTTGATGCTGTCTATGATGGTCACTTGGTTGATAGGAAAAGTACATCTGGGATGACACACTTCCTAGGTCCTTGTTTAGTTTCATGGGCTATAAAGAAGCAAAACTCAGTGGCATTATCCACAGCTGAAGCTGAATATGTAGCAGCTGCTTTATGCTGTTCAAAGTTATTATGGATCAAGCAGCAGTTGGAGGACTTTGGAATCAAGTGTGGACCAATTCCAATTTTTTGTGACAATACCAGTGCAGTCAATATTGCCGAGAACCCGGACTGAAGACCAAATTGCTGATATCTTCACTAAGGCATTGAACAGGGTACAATTTGAAAAGAACAGGCTTGAGCTAGGGAAGACCAAGATACAGTGAACAAGCCAGCACCTGGTTCTCCCAATGATTGGCTAGTGAAGTTTCCTTGTTTTACCTAGCTTAACTTTGTTTAGTTGATTCTAAATATGAAACTTAATTTTTTTGCTTGCTGACCTGTCTGGAACCTGTTTTCATGACTTAGATACTGACAAAATTTTGAAATAAAGGATAGTATTGAAAAAGCTGGTGCATGGACATTCAGGTTCACATTCTATGTTACTTACTGAATATAATGTTTGTCTTATGTGGCCTAATTATTACCAATCACCCTCACTTGGTGCCTGATTAGTTGTAAGCTTTTAAAATTCAAATTCTTTGAACCGCTGGCGTCAGCTCCCATGCGTCATTATGTATAAACAGCTTTTTCACATCCCATCAACCCGCTCCCCTTCCCGATACGCCTATACCCTTTCCTATTCCACTAAATGATCAAGAAACATTGTTTCTATCGGTGTAAAAGAAAGACTCTCTAAAAAACTTTCTCTTCTCTCTCTAAAAACACAACACTCTAAAAAAATTTCGACCAGTTCCAAAATTGTTTCACAACCTTCATCTCCTAAACCCAAAATTTCGAAACTAAATCAAAAGATAAAGAAACTAGCTGCAAGTCGCTCCGTAGCTGTGGCGAAAAAGTTCGCTCAATTAAGGCAGAAGAAGTTGGATGAAGCAACTAGTAAGGGGGAAAGTGTTCCAGTTGCTAGTACGGATGAAGGGGTCATTGAAGCGGTTCAAGAAAATGTTCAAGAAACTGAAAAGGTAAATCCTAGTTCTCCTATTGGAACTGTTATTATAGATACTAGTTTACCTTCAGAGCCTGTAGTTTTAGAAGAGCCTGTTGTGACTGAAGTAGGTGAGAAGGAGAAGGTAGTTATAGAAAATCTTGAAAAGGTCGTAGATACAGAGGTTGAAGTAGTTGTAAAAGAAACTGAGAACACTGTCTAGGAACCTGTTCCTGAGACAGTTCCTGTGGTAGAAAAGACCATTAGTGACAAGGGAAAGGAAAAGTCTGCTGAGCCTACCAAGGAACCTGAGAAAAAACCTGGTTCATTCTCTGGTTCTGTGGCAGGTAATGATGCAGATCTGAGAGATATTGATGATTATGTGGAAGAGAATGTAGAAGGTGTAGGGTATACTGAACCTTTGAATGCTGTGTTGCCTGAGGCCAATCTCACTCCTCAAGCTAGTGAAGGTTCCTCCAGTGAGACTGATGTTGTAGTGGTGGAGGAACATAGGAGATTGGGAAAGAGGCCTGTGGTTCAGGAACAAAAACAAACTGTGAAGAAAAGAAGGTTGGTAAAGGGAGGAGAATTTGTGGGGAGTTCCAAAATTGGAAGTTCTGGTGATGCTGAGGGTATGGGAGAAAGCAGTAGAAAAACATTGAGTCATGTGAGGAGACCTGCGACTCGTGGTTCTATTCGAGAGCAGCATGAAAGGATTGTGGAGAAACCTGAGGTTCGTAGGAGAGGTTCCAAAATAAAGTTAGTGATTGGTGATGACAAGGAAGACAAGAAAATGAGGGTGGCCTACTTTAGAGGGTTACCATTAGTGAAGGGTAACATTCTAACTGGCCTGGAGCTGGAAGGGATGACTCAACTTAATGCTAAGTTGAGAGCTCAGGGTTGGTTAAACCTATTCAATGACCGTACTAGACAACTGAGAGAGAGCAAGAGGTTCGGGAATTTTACTCGAATTGCACAGTGAGTGAAGGAATTATAACAACCATAGTCAAGGGGATGGTGATACAGTTTGATAGTATGGATCTTGGTGAGATTTTTGGTGTTCCTTCTCAGGGCTACAGTGAGTACATGAGGAACTCGTGGCCGGCTAAAGGAGATGGTGTGTCTGCTTTAGAGGTGACCCAGAAATTTACAGGAAGACCTAGACTGGCAAGGGCTACACAAGTTAAGAAGAAGGCAATGCAACCTTTTTACCAGTTGCTATTTGAATTTGTGCTGAAGAACCTGTTGCAGAGGTCGGAAAGGAAGAGTGAGGCCAACTTTCTGGATATGACCAATATGGACCTACTAGATCGTGAGGTTCGTATTAATATTCCTGAATTGATGATCAAGCACATTGGCAGGGTAGCTGACATGGGGTTGGGTAAACATGCGCTAGTCTATGGGTTTTTTCTGGGTAAGGTATTTGATTTCTTTGGGGTGCCTGTTGGTAAGTGGACGGAGTCGGACCACAATGACGTGTTTGGGAGGAACATTCTAAAGTCTTGTGACTATGTGTTAGATGGTGAACCTGCTGATGAACCAGAGCATGTGGAGGAAGATGTGGAGGAAAGGAGGAACGCTAGAATGGATAGAAGGATTGAGGGGTTCAGGAGGCAGCTTGAAAGGTAAAATGATGAGCTGGCCTGGATGAATGCTGAAAATACTAGGCTGGATGCGGAGCTGGAACGTGAACGAGAAGGAAACTCGCGTCGCTTTGCCTTGTTGCTTGCTCACTTTAACATCCCTGATATTCCCCAATTCTGAACAAGTTCCTTTCCTTAGTCCCTTCCTGGTTCCTTTTATGGCCTGTTTTTAAGACAATCCTATATTTTGGTTTGAAATATTTGAATGTTGTTTTGGATGTTTAAGCCGGTTTGGCACTTATGATGATATATATATCCTGCTTGCTAGTATTTATTGTCTAAAACAGGTTCCTGATATTTAAAAGGTTGGCTTGCTGCCTTTGGCACTAGAGTCAACTAGACTTAATTTAAGTTGAGCAGGTTCTTACAACTGTGAAACTTTTCGATGATGCCAAAAGGGGAAGTTAGATGTTGTTAGTGTTAGTTCATTATATGTTTGTGACCTATTTTTTCCTAACTGTTATTACCCTGGTTCGTGGTTAGTGTTGACTTTTACAGGTTCTTGAGCGTATAAACCTTTGGTGAGACAACATTGTTTGTCATCATCAAAAAAAGAGAATTTGTTGAAGGATGAGTTTTGAAGATGACAAAGGACCTAGTGCTAAGTGGACCATGAAAAGGTTCACAGTTGAAGTGAGAAGACTAAGCTGTTCAACGGATTAATCGAGTCAGAGTTGAAGAAGGAGAAAGAAAACAGCTGAAGTCAGAGTTCCAATACTACCGGAAAAAGAAGAAGCAAGAAGCGGTGCTGAAAAGGACGCGGTTCCTAAACGAAAAAGGATTGGAAACTAAAGGCAAATTAACTTAGGGTTTAAATAAGGAATATGGGTAACCTTATTTAATACTGATTCCAAAGTGGAAAAGAAATTCTAAACTTAGTTGGATCGAGCTAAGTCTAGCTCCTATATATACAAGTTAATTTGGCCAGAATCATTACGCACAAAAGACATCTCAACAGAGCAAATCAAGAACAATCAGATCGTGAGAGACTTTGTGTGCAAGAACAAAGGCTGAGCAGCAGAACCTTGTGAAGGAGCAGTGTCATAGATAAGTCTGTTGTCTTAGTTATTTGTTATAGGCTATTGACTTGTAATCTATCAGCTTGTTTAGAAGCATATAGTAGAGATTATTCTTTGAGGTGAAGTAGAGTTAACCTTACCAGCTAACGTGTGGCTTCAAGGTTCTAGGTACTAGGGGGTTCTAGTTCCTTGATTACATTACGTTGTAGCGTAAAACTTGCTCGGGTTTTCCTTTAATGGAAGAGTTGAAATCCCAAGAGTTTGGGTCGTGATTTTTTATCCCTTGAGCAAGGATTTTTCCACGTAAAAATCTCTGTGTTATTTACGTTTCCGCATTAAGTTTAGTTTCAGAGATAGGTGAAACTTGCAAGGAACCTGGTTCTTTGTAAGTTAGGCGATAAAGTTCAAAGGCAAGTTTTAGGATTTAAAAATTGGGCAAGGACACTATTTACCCCCCTCTAGTGTCTTACATAGGTGCACCAAGTGCAATAGTAGATAAGTACGGACGTCTACGTACCCATCAGCGAGACTCTACTAGACATTGTCTTAGTCTAGATAGACTCTAAATCGGGCTCTGATACCAACTGACACGATCCGGAATCCGGCTAGGCCGTGCGGAAACCCGACATCCTCCCCCTAGACCCGTCGGGCAAACCCTTACCAATTAAATTAGGAAAATAAATATAATTCAATTCATAAATAAGAACAACACTTAGAAAAACCACAGACATACTGATACCTCTAAGCTGTACAAAAAAAATTACAGCTGACTACCCAACATGCTAGGTTTAGGGCTGTCCAGACTAGACATCTAAGAGTACAAAGGAAGACAGATACCTCCTGAAGGGAGCAAAGTACAACTGAAATAATAAACATAAATCTGGTGGCCATCCGGAATAAAAGCTGGCTCACCCTGACAGCTGAAGTCGTCTTCGCTCCTTCACAACGTGGCGAACTCAATCCTGGAGTGAACCTGCCGAAATGAAATAGATAGACAAGAAACAAACAACAAACAAGGGTGAGTCAAAAGGACTCAATAAGTGGGGCAGACTAGCCACCTCAAAGTGTAGGATAGCTAGCCAGAGAGAAAAGAAACAGATAAACCAAATTCCTCTTATTTGAATTATAAAAAGGCAGGGCCAGATAATAACTGGAAACATGTATGGAATCATAAACTCATTAACAACCAGGAACATAAGATAGCCAGAACATATAGGTATCCCAAACATATCAACAGTCAGATATATATCTTATTATATGTAAATATTGTTGCGACGGGCAACCCGATCCATATATTTATAATGTTGCGGCGTGCAACCTGATCCATATGTTTATACCGTTGCAGCGTGTTACCCGATCCATATATTTATACTGTTGCGGTGTGCAACTCGATCCATATATTTATACTATTGCAGCGTGCAACCCGATCCATATATTTAAAGCATATAAACCAATTAGGGGCACAAAATAGCCAAAAACATATAGGCAACTAAAATATGTCCACAACGTGGTATACATACCGCATACACAAAACACAACACAATAGTCACACAATAGTCAATATATGGTGCAATGAAATGGGATGAATGCGGTATGATGCAACGCGGTCACATGTGCCTGATACCTATCTCCGGCACGGGACTCTCATCGTCTACCAGGAGATATATGCAATAATGACCCTTCGCCAGCTCGGGACTCTCATCAATTACCGGGAAGTATATGCAATGATGACCCTTCACCGGCTCGGGACTCTCATCGATTACCGAAAAGTATATGCAATAATGAACCTTCACCGGCTCGGGACTCTCATCGATTACCAGAAAGTATATGCAATAATGATCCTTCACCGGCTCGGGACTCTCATCGATTGCCGGGAAGTATATGCAATAATGACCCTTCACCGGCTCGGGACTCTCATCGATTACCGGAAAGTATATGCAATGATGACCCTTCACCGATTCGGGACTCTCACCGATTACCGGGAAGTATATGCAATAATGACCCTTCACCGGTGAGGGACTCTCATCGCCAACCGGGAAGTATATGCAATAATAACCCTTCACCGGCTCGGGACTCTCATCGATTACCCGGAAGTATATGCAATAATGACCCTTCACCGGTGCGGGACTCTCATCGCCGACCGGGAAGTATATGCAATGATGAACCTTCACCGGCTCGGGACTCTCATCGATTACCTGGAAGTATATGCAATGCTCAAAACCAGAGTGCAATGCTCATATGCTCAATGCAATACCAACATCAGGGCATAACATCTAATATACAATGTAAATTCAAAGCTAAGGCGTAATGAGTACGCCTATCGGCAGCTACACACGTAAGGAACACGTGGCAGGATATCCACGAGGCCAAGGGCCTCCAAAGAAATGGATAAAAACACTTACCTTATTTCAACTTGCTACTCAACAACCGCTTTATCCTTTAGATTTACTGTCAAACGATCCTGCATATTCAATAAGCAGAAAATATATCAAATTAGGCTAAAGGCTTCATTCCTCACATCTTAGGACAATCCGGTTAGGAACCTGATACCCTATTCGCATACGCAATACGTAGTCCAGGCCTGAATGTTTCGGGGGTAGAAATTCTATCTTTTTTCGACTCTTTTCTCATTTTCTGGTTTTTTTTTTCGTTCCTGCATTCTCTCGTTTTCGTTTCTGCTTCCTTCTTTTGCTTACTGTTGCTAAGTGATTTTATCACTAATCCGCCACCGCCTTTCTTTTCTATTTTTGTCCTTTTCCCTTTTTCTTTCTTTTCTTTTCTTTTACTTAATTTTCTTTTCTTTTCGTTTCACGACGAAAATTAAACGGAACTCTACGAAATTCGACATGATCCCAAATTTCTCAAGTCAGTTATACAAAATATATGCAACACAGTTGCTAAGGCGGATCTCAAATCGGACTCCCGAAACTCAATATGCAAATTAAATAGAAAAAAGGTCAAATTGTTTAACTTTTGGCATTTTAGCGGAAACTAGCCGAACAACCTCGAAATTCACTTTCGAAAGCTTAAAAAAGTCACAAATAATCATACGAACCTAACGGCGCTTTCGAATTTCGAATCGGAGTTCATTTGCCAAAATCGAGCTCGAAAATCTTTTTTTTTTTAAATATTTATCGACAATAAAAACTGAAATCTTCTTCCGGCACGTACCAAACGAGGTCTGATTTAGCTCAAATTTTACAGACAGGTCCTAATAGACCTTACGAAGATTTTTAAATTATCAGCACGCCCATCGGGATCCTAATTCCCGAAACGACTACCTAAGGTCGTTTCATCTATCTTTTGAACAACTTAGGATCTAAGATGAACCACCTAATTATGTAATTTCTGTTCTAGAACAAGACAATCTTGGCATAATGGTACAAAGATCAGTTAGTACTTTATCTTCTATGAACTCTAATGATGAGAACAATCTGGGTACTATGTTGTCTAGATCGGCCCGAGCATGCAATAAATAGGTTTTACTTGTTTTGAATAAATGTCTTTCTTTACAAAAAAAAAAAAAAAAAAAAAAAAGCTACTCATATATCAATGTTGTAACGAAAAACTAGTCGTAGAAGATTTTTTGTACTTCAAAATCTTCAACTTTTTCAAAACGGGAGAGTAAAATCCGAATTTATTTGAGTCCCATTGGAGAATGTGGGAGTGATGCAAAGAGAATATTATAGTGTAGTACATACTTCTTTTATTAATCCTTCAAAAGTATTTGAAAAGATGAAGCAAAGCATTAATTTTGTTATCACGTGAATATGATTGTGACTGCCCAAAAAAAACAGATTGCGACAGCCTTTTTGGTGAAATAAGGTCTCTTTTTGGTGAAATAAGGTTAAAAAAGAGGAATCTCTTTGGACGAATAGTCAAAGACCTGGGGTGGTGGTAGACTACTAGTAGTACTACTTTTTCTTGCCCACCAAGTTTTTCCCGTTTTATAGATAATTCAAATAGTAATACTAACGGTTATTAGTGAAAGAAAAGGGTTTATTAGAGTAGTATTGCAAATTTCTTCCACTTAACATGTCTATTATGGGGATAACAGACTTCAAAATTGTCTAGCGACCAAAAAGAAAAAGGGGAAAATTTTCATATGCATCATAACTGTCTATCTGTTTTCTTGCTACTACCAATTGAATAAAATTTATTACTCAGAACAAGAAAGAAGAAGATGAGGGCATGAGGGAATCAAATCTTATGCTCTATCTAAAGTAAACTACTATTCGATTCTCAATTCTCAAAGTGTTCTCTCTTTCTATTTTTGCCTTTTTATTGGCGTAGTTCTCAACCTCTTCACTTTCTCAACTTAATTCTTTCTTTATCTTTTGCCTCCTTCTATAACTTTTTCTTTTAAATTCATAACGCCATTTCATTACAAGCAAATAATAAAATTTATTTAGTAGAGATAAGCACACACATAAGATATGTTGAGATTAATGTACACGCAAATGTATATAGAATATTATTGGTGCTCGTGAAAATACCAGTAAGTTTAAAAAATAAAGAAAAAATGAACAAAATTCTAAAATTGATGCCTATATTTAGGTGCACATGTCTCTGTTTCCGGTGCACAATTCATATAAGATTTGAAGAAGGGTCGCACCCCTAAGAGGGTGTGATGTACGTAGCCTATCATATTACAAGTATTAATAAATATTTCTACAATTTGAACCCGTAACTTTTAGGTGTACTTGTTCAACAATAAAAAACTTGGCTTTTTCCCTCTAGGAAACAATAGTCCGACAAAATTCTATGACTCAAGTAAACTCTTAACTAATTGTCGTTCAAAGCTCTACCACAAAAAATACATTTCTTCAAAAAGAAAAAATAAAACTACTCCCATTTTTAAAGAATAGTGGGGAGCATAAACATTTTTTCTCATAACCCTTATTATTATTATTGCAGGACCACACATATCTTTGAACATATTAAAGTTTATTTAATTGTTCATCTGAAAAGAGTTACTTTAATTTTTCATAATTAACTTCTAATTTTAAATTTTAAACAAGTCTAAACATTTTTTCTCATAACTCTTATTATTATACGTTCAAGTATTCTTTTACTCTTGCGGAAGAATTAATGCCTTTATGTATTGTGAGTTTGTGACTCTTGATAGGTAACGGGTCGTTTGGTAATTGGGATAAGGATTATAATTTCGGGATAAAATTTGGAATTATCCTTATCTCATTAGTTAGAAGTATTAGCTAGTATTAGTACTATAAATTTTGTACTAAAAATGTGGGGCCGGCAATTCCACATGGGAGGTGGTTGAATAACTCCTTTGCTACCAAACGATTTTAAGAATTTTGAAAAGACATTTTGAAAGCTATAAAGAGACATTAAATATATTGAGTGACATAACTTACTGTATAATTTTATGTTTTTTTTTTGTTATTTGTAATTTAAGCTTAAGATGCATATTATTGCTTGCATAATGTTGTAAATAAAAATTCGTAGGATCTCTATAGGAAATGTTCTTTTTCTTTTTTCTGTTCAAAACTTTTCATTTACCGTCTTAAATAGGAAATTGTTTACATAATCACAAACTAAAATGCAATCTGTCTATTAAAGATGTATACGATTAACAGACTTCTGAGCAGTGTTCTTGTCATAAGATATGGAGTTACTTTTACATAGGGGTGAACATAGGTCGGGTTGGTTTGATTTTTTAATTTATCAAACCAAACCAATTATATCGGGTTAATCAAACCAAATAAAGTTTATCAAACCAAACTAATTATGTCAGGTTAATCAAATCAAATAAAGTCAATTTTTCTATTTCAATTTTTTTTTCTGTTTTTTTTTTCGGGTTATATGATTTTTTTCGATTTTTTATTGGTAAGCAACAATTTCATGGTGCTTTTTCAAGCAAAGAATACAATAAAAAAATTAGTTGTAAAAAATATTAACATAATAAAAATTAAGATAGTATATGTGGCATATTCTAATTGTACACATAGATTTTATTAAACATAAACTATCTTAATAATAATAATATATATTGATTGTACTATATGGATACATAATTATACTTGGTGTCCTTTATGGTATTTGAAAGATTTTTTAGGATGACTTGGGGATTGTTGACTAGGATCTCTATTTTTAGCGAGATAGAAGAAGATGATTTTAAAAGATAGTGATATCTAATACATATTGATTTAGGAGATTTATCAAGATTATGAAAGTAGTATTTTTAAAAATAAACTATAGAAATATAGTAATAAATTCTCAAAAATTGTAGTAGTGAGAATATTTTAAGTGTTGGGTACATAATAAATAGAATTACTTTAGAGATGGTTTTTTATGTTAATTTCACTAGTTTTTATGTATAAAAAAATTAAAAATAATATCGGAAAAGGGCCAAAACTGCCCTTAACGTATACGAAAAGGATTAAAATTGCCCTCGCCGTTAGTTTTTTGGTTTTTTTGCCCGCACCGTTAACGCAGTGGCTCAACTTTGCCCTCCCCACTAACGGAATTAATTTATTTTTTCTTTTTTTTCTTTTTTAATTACGTGGCTGCCTAATATTTTGCCACGTCACTTAATTTAACCCACCCAAACCAATTAACCCACTCCCTTAGTTAACCCACCCCAAACTAAATTAACCCGACGCATATCCCAAATAATCTGCCACCCCTTTTCTTCTACTTAAAACATTTCTTCCCCATTCAAACACCCACTTCTTCTTATTGGGTTCTATAAAAAAATTTCCAATATTTTCTTGTATTTCATTCATTTTATGGAAAAATCTCAATCTTTAGTTGGTCTCACGATGAAACTTAAGATTGAGACATTTTTTCGTAAAATGAATGAAACACAAAAAAATATTGAAAAAAGTTTGATAGAAAACCCAATAAGAAGAAGTGAGTGTTTGAATGAGGAAGAAAGGTTTTATGTAGAAGAAATGGGGTGGCGGGTTATTTGGGATATGGGTCGGGTTAATTTAGTTTGGGGTGGATTAACTAAGGGAGTGGGTTAATTGGTTTAGGTGGGTTAAATTAAGTGACGTGGCAAAATATTAGGCAGCCACGTAATTAAAAGAGAAAGAAAAGCAAAAATAAATTAATTCCGTTAGTGGGAAGGGCAAAGTTGAGCCATTGCGTTAACGGTGCGGGCAAAAAAATCAAAAAACTAACGGCGAGGGCAATTTTAATCCTTTTCGTATACGTTAAGGGCAGTTTTGGCCCTTTTCCGAAATAATATATATGTAATGTTGGCTTGATTTGGTGTCGGTTCAGATTTTTCTTTATTAACACTAAATCAAACCTAATATGTCGGTTTATTTCCTTCCAATACCAAACCAAATCAATAATCCGGTTATTTTTCGATTTTGTTTTGTTTATCGGTTTGATGCGGTTCGCCGGTTTGGTTTGTACAAACCTACTTTTACAAATTTAACATGGGGAGAAACTCTATGATACTTTTTTTTTTCTTCCATCTTACAGGCTTTTGCACTGAAATATATATTTGATGCTGTTACTTTGCAACATAGTAAAAGATTTTCACCAAAAATGTTATTACCAGTCTGCAAAGTTGTATAGAGTACCATCAATTTAGGCCATCGCCTAACAGTCTTTAAATTTTATTTATATATAAACAAATGGAAATTTTCTCGCGCTCTATTTTAAGTTCATTACACGTCTAGCATAGAAAACGCACAATATTTATTATATCCAGAATGGAGTGCATTTCTATATAATAATTTGTCCTATCAAATGACATAGCTTAAGCCCTGCAATTTAGAACTACTTCCTTTGTTTTAGTGAACTTTATTAGTTTATTTTTAAAAAAATTATAATATTCTAAATTTGGTAACAATATAATTTTAAAATTATTATTTTATTTTTAATAAAGTGATTTACAATCATACAAATATTTATATCTTATTTTATACTACAAATTTAAAAAATATTTCTTTATTTTTTTAATTTTTATTTTATATTAGACCTCAAATTTAAAAAATCTTTCTTAATTTTTTAAAACGTGTGCCTATTCAAACTATAAAGTGGAACAGATTGAGTAGTACAACCAACCAAAATAATTTTCTTTTTTTTTTAAGAATTGTAACAACATTGCAATTTTATAGAGATTTAAAAAGATTATTATAGTAGTCCATATAAGAAGCAAAAGAGTGTGTTGCAGGTTGAGTTAGGGAGTGTAACAATTTTGTGATTTAGTTATGTTTTTGTCATGTAGTAGACAGAGCATTGAAAGAGCCTGAAAAAGGTTACATGTACCAACTTCCCAAAAACTAAAATAACATAGCAAAACATTCTTCTTCTTCTTTAAGAATACTAACACCACCATGTCTCCTCATCCCAACAACATGGAAGCTGATAAAATGTAAGTCTCTATATTCCACCTCTTCTATATACATTTCTTTATTTTCTACTACTACTCTACTTTTTATTGCAACCTGCTTCTTCTTTTTTCACATTATTTTCGTTGTGGTTCTTTAGTTGTTTGCATGTTTTCAAATATGGGCTTCTGAGTTTTAACACCAACCCCTTTTGTGATTGTTGTTTTTCAAAGTGACTGTCCTTTTTGGAGCCCAAAAAAACACAATGGTTTATTAGTAGTGTTCTTTTTGGCATAGTGATAAGAGCTCGGCTTGTGATGTGTGTGTTAGGCGCACGTCACGAGTTTGAACATGTCTCAGTCAAAAGCCTTATATTTAAGTGGAGAAGAGTAGAGGGGCGGACCCATTATCTACTGAGTTTTGAACCGTGAGCTATTGGCTCTCTGGGGTTTTTTCGGTTATCCAAAAAAAAATATATGTGTGCGATATTACTGGGTATGTTGTTGTTATTGTTGAAGAGGGTTAAATTATGCTTATGGTTCCCTTTTTCTGGCGAGTATTTTTCATCTTGTCTGCTGTGAAAGTTCTAAATGTTAAGTATATGACTTCATTTCAACCATATTTTGATGGACAACAGGTTGGATGTGTACATACATGATTATCTTGTGAAGAGAAAATTAGGTGTTTCAGCTACTACATTTCAAAAGGAAGCACAACTTCTCACCAATCAAACTGGTAATTTTGACAATTGGAAAAATCTCAATTATTGACCTCCATTTTGCTTTTGGCTTCTTTAACTGAATATGTTGCATTCATTTTTCAGCTATAGATGCTCCAGGTGGTTTTCTTCTTGAATGGTGGTCAGTCTTTTGGGATATTTTCATTGCCCGGTTCAAGAGCCCTGTTTCAAGCACAAATGCGGTACGTTTGGAGTGTGTTATAGAGTTCATTTGCTAAGCTCGAACTGGTTGTTTGGATGATAGTTACCTATTGTATTGTATCGTATTGTTAGTTTGAATACAATGTTTGCGTTGTATTGCTTTAGCTCTCATAAGCAACTGGTTTTGAAGTTTGAACATTTCATGTGTGTTCATATGGTTATCAAGATCATATTTTAATATATTTACTGAAATTCTTCTTGCTGCTTTTGTCGCCTATTTCGTTATTTTGGGGGTTGCAGGTTCAAATGATGAAAACATTGGAACAACAACAACAGCAACAAACGAGTGTCCTCCAACCTCAACACTTTAACCAAATGCTAGTGCAACAGCTGAAGGGGACTACCAGTGAGGCTATCACAAGACAAAGTCCATGGAGAGCAAATGCTTTAACCAAAAGGGCTTACCAGAATAACCCTCCAGCTCAGAGAGATTCCCAATATGAGGTTAATAAGAAGGTGTGCTGTACTACTAGCTCTCTCATTCCTGACTTTGTTATTGAGTTGTCATATCTCAATTCGTTCTTCATTTTCATATGTCTAGAAACCCACAAAGCCAAGGAGTGGTGAGAAAATTGGCCAGCATTTAGATGCTAATCAGACCTTCATATCGAAACCAGAAACTTTTGGAGACCAGCATTCACGGTAATTTTGATTCAACCAAGTCTGCTGGTGTTTTCAGGCCGGGACTTCTGTTTACCAAAGTGCGTTATTTGTTCTATTTCAGGCAAATACAACACGATATTCCTGGTGGCAATTTAAGATTGTATCCTCCACTAAAGGATCAAGCTCAGCAGCTCTCAGTTCCTCAAGTAATTACCTTCCCCCTGCCAAAAAGCAAAAATAGAAATGAAAAGATAAGAGAAATACACTGATCAAATACTAGGAAAGCTGAGAAAACTAAACTTCCTTGTGCAACTAGAAAATGTGGAGAGGCAAATGATAGCAACATCTTCTTTCTAACTGCATTAATTTTTCTATTGTTTGAAGATTGACCAGAGCTTAATAAGTATGATGAATCCTGCTATGAATTTCAAAGCTGCTGAGTCAGGTGGATCACTCGCTGAAGTTTCTGGTAAGTAGCAGTTAGCAATTCAATGCCCTTTGAGCTTTGAAGATGTGATTTTCTTGTTTGAATTATTTGATTGGGCTTATAATCAAACTTTTCAACGTTATATCTGGCCTAACTAGATAGAATCCTGGGGGCTGCCCGTGATATAGTAGTTTTTTCTTTGTCTGTATTTTTTGGTAGTTTGAAGCTAAAGCAGGAGTATCTACTTGATTATTGAGTGTTGTAATATTCTGAAGACCACTGTAGCGTAAAATTATGAAGATTAGTGTTGCTATCTTTCGCACTCAAGTTTGTGGCATTGTGGTCAATGAAGTAAGTGCAAGCCGGGGGACTCGGTTAGATCTTAAGGTGTTTTTTTACCATCTGTCTAAGCCTTGTGGGCGGAGTTCCCCTGTACCTGTGTTGGTTGGAGGTAGCAAGTAACCAGTGGAATTTTGAGGTGCATGCTAGTTGGCCCGCAAACCATTGTTATCAGGAAAACTGTATTCCGTTTCTTAAAAAAAGGTAAGTTTTGCTTGGAAATTGAGTCTTAATTTAACATGAATAAACCTGAATTACA
Organism: Petunia secreta; assembly: GCA_029990175.1. Classification (NCBI taxonomy): domain Eukaryota; kingdom Viridiplantae; phylum Streptophyta; class Magnoliopsida; order Solanales; family Solanaceae; genus Petunia; species Petunia secreta. The sequence goes on along the minus strand of JARKIP010000022.1, from coordinate 44,070,105 downwards.
ATTGCTTCAGAATTAATGAAGATAGTTTAAAAATAATTAATGCCATTTTTCTTGGAAATTTGAGTCTTGATTAGCTTGAATAAATTTGAATGACAATTGCTTCAGAATTAATGCATGATGTTGTAAAAAAAGGTAATGTCATCTTTTACTGGAAATTAGCATGATTAAACTTGAATGACAGTTGCTTCAAAGTTAATGAAAGATGGTGTTTAGTCCAACTTTAAGTTAGCTATTAACTTTTCAGCCTCGACACTTTGAGTTTCTTGTACCAATATTTTTTCAAGTGTATGTTATTTATCAGTCTAGCCCTCCATATCAACCAGCCACCTATCTGAAAGAGAAAAAAAGGAAAAAGGGAAAATGGCCTAGCTAATCCACATTCTTATTTGATTCAGGATCAGATCACGGGATGAACAGTTTGCTGTTGAAAGGATGGCCCTTGATGGTAAGGTTATAATGTGTGCTGTCTCCAATCTACATCAATTGTGATGGTGAAGGAGGTCCAATATTCAGTCATTAAATATATGTTGATACTCCCAACTTCTGTGGTATATGAAAGTGACAAAGATATGGTAGAATCTACCAGTTTGATTGAATGAGTAGTTACGCATGTTCTTTTGGAGGTTTGCTCCTTGATTGGGTATTTACCATTAGTGATGCTTGTCGCTGGTTGTGACATCTGCATCTTTGTTATAGAAGTTTGGAGTGTATGATATGTATTTGTCATGGTAGACTGTGGTTACCTTTTGACTGATCTCTATCTGCTGGATGTTGGACATGAGCATATTTCAGGTGTTTTTAAGAAGAATGTGGAAGTGTTTCCTTTTACTGTGTCATTGTATGTTTTCATCTGTAGTCAACTAAATTTGCAACCGAAGACTCTAGTGAGTGTAATTTGTTTAGTCTGCTAAAATGTTTTTGAACCACGAGAAGACCATAAGCAGTCAATGCAAATTAAAACACATCTCATGCTTCTTTCAGCTTTTCTTTGTAACTGAGCTTAGCAATTATATTTTGTGCAGTACCCTAAATATTTTTGAACTACGAGAAGACCAGAAGCTGTCAAACGAAATATGAAGATTTTGTGCTGCTTTTAGCGGTCATTTAAAGTTAAAACTTTAATTATTTGTTAATTTGTGTAGCTCCAACATGCAACCTGTTTGTAATTGCTTTTGACTTATATGTCTCCTCATATGCAGGGACTTGAACAGCTTCAATCTGGACTTCTTCAGCAGCAAAGCTCTACAATCCACCTGTCTCATCCCTCCCAGCTTCAGCAACAGGAACAAATTCAAATGCTTCTTAGTAACCACTATATGGATATGAGTCAAGGTGGCCGATCAAACTTCAGTGGCAACATAGTGGTGGACGGGAATTTGCCAGTTCAAGTGGGTCTCCCCCTTTTCTCTCGTGCAGATTCAGCTATGCTAATGAAGGTGTGCCTGCTTTACCTGATGTAGTCTGTTTTTCATGTCTTTAGACAGACTTAGATTCTTGTGTTTAGTTTTTGGGCAAATGATGAGTTCTATGCAGCATCTGCAGAACACTAGTCAAAGCCAGGTACAAGGTCAACAGCGTGCACTTCTTGGCCATCATCCGGAAAATCCAAATTCAAGCATCCAACAGGAGGATAAGGTGGTTGCTAACAGCACCACCACCTTGGAAGTTAGCTTGTCAAACACCTCTAGAGGTGATGATCAGGTTAGCTCTTACCTCGGATCCGCCAACAATTAATAAACTTGTAAATGTTGTAATTGTTATGTGTAATGCGTTTCAAATTTAAAACATTCCTACAAGATACCTGCCCCTTTCTCCCCATATAATTTCCAACAGGCACTTTGTAAATTAGTTTGTCATATAGTTCCTTTCAGTTTAGTGCATTAGATTTTCATTAATCTCGTCTTCCTCTCTTCGTTATCTTGATGGATTATTTACATCGTAGGAGTAAGAAAGTGGCATGGCGATTTCGATAAATTCCGACTCTTCCAGCAGAAGGCTAAAAAATGAAAAAGAACTGGCTCCAAAGCATATGTGGGATTCTTCTTGTTTGCTGTCCCTCTTTACTTTCGGGGTGGGGGGGGGGGGTGGGGGGAGGGGTTCAACTGTTCAAGTAGCCTATAATCCTAGCACTGTAGGACACCCAATATAAATACCAGTAAGAACTCAATAAAATTTACTGTTAAGACTCATAGATTAGCTTAATCATCATATTTCCTTGAGTTTAACATCAGTAGTTATATTTATACAATATCTTTGAGAAACTTACTTCCGTGGTTCCCTACTTTAATGATTCTCAGAGAAAATTTTTGTATTATTGATTCAAGTGAAGTCTTCGATTCATATTTGTGGCTATTATGTGGCATTACGACCCATCATATCCTACATATACACAAGTATAGAGAAGGATATATGTTTGTCCTTGTGGTATGGTGCCCTAATTTAATCTAATTCTAATGTTTACTGCAAAGAACCGTGCTACCAAAAAGAGAAAGCAGTTAGTGGCGTCAGGTCAGAGTAACAGCTTAGGAGCTGGAAATAACACCAGTCTGTTACCGAGATCACAGCCCTCTACGCCATCAGTTCCCAGTGCAGGGGATGTATTATCAATGCCTGCAATGCTTCAAGATGATAATTCTTCTAAAGCTAGCGTTTATGGCAGTGATGTTGTTAGCTCACCTACATTGCTGTCAACTCATACGGTAAGGGTTACCGTTCCTATTATTTACATTTTGTTGAGGATAATATGCTGCGTAGTGAGCTTATTCTGATCTTCTTTATTTGATGCCACAAAAGTAGTATTGCATCAGGAAAGTTCTGGCTGCTACTCTCTTTGTATTCTTGTTATGAGATTATAGACAAAGGAAACAGATATTCCCTGAGGAATGAATTTGGTAAAATGGAAATGCCTAATCCAACAATGGTTATATCAACATTTGTTGGTCGATTCATGCAACATGTCTTTACGTGATATCTTAATTTTAAACTCAGCTGGTTGGTTTCAGACACCAGGCGAAATATAAGTCAAACTTCCTTAACACAAAAGTGAATCTGCTATGGAGAGTTTAGCTAGTCGCTAATGCTATATCAACTCGAGATCTCAATCAAATGTCCTCATTATTTCTTCTAGTACAATGGGTTAATCATTGATGCATAATTAAACTAATATTTCTGATAACGCAGGCTGATCTTCCTCTCATAAACCATGGATCTGTGAATAACTCTGTAGAGTCCTTCCTTTCTGACAATGCAGATGCTGAAAGTATAATCTCGCGGTGCTTAGGCACCAGCAAAGGTTTTAACTGAATCTGGCTTCTTCTGCATGTGACGCTTGCCGCTCTCACTATTTACATTTGTTCTTTTCTCTTCAATTTAGATATTACATTCTTGGAAATTGGGACTATTCATTCCAGTTCAGTTAATTGCTGCGATCTTTCGTCCGATGGAAAGCTGATAGCAAATGGTGGGGATAAAGAGGTATTGATTAGAATCTTGAGGTGATAGATTGTCTCGTATTTAAGAAAGTCTGACAAGGAAGACAAGAAGGAGTTGATCTCTGTAATTCTGGTTAGTTCTTGAGGTCCCTGTATTATAGTTTTTTCTGCTTTGCTTCTGGTGTAGGTTGTATTATGGTGCACAGATTCACGAGAGCAAAAACATATACTCGAGGAACACACTGATGCAATTACAGATGTTCGTTTTGGCCCAAGATCTCCACGAATTGCTTCATCTTCCCTTGATAAGACTATCAAAATATGGGATGTTCATAATGTAAGTTACTTTATGTATTCATTACTTGTAACAGGTTACTCTTGATTCCTGATAGAACTTTCTCTCAGTTGAATCCGTTGTGTATTGTGTGGGGTTTTCTGCTCAAACTCAGTGTAGTTGTGAATTCAGACCCTGTTCAAATCAGTGTACTTGAAACTATATCTACTATTATTTTCACATTTGCGATTCAAAGAATGCCTAAATGGACGACCTTCCTCTCTATGCATCTGCATTTTTCCCAGAGTTCTGTCTGCTAACTGAAACTTCTATGTTTTTGTTCTAGAATATATTATTGTGCCTTTTCCCTCCTGAGTGTTGAAAGGCTGGTTATGTTTGACTCCTGACTTCTAGCTTTTCAAATTTGTTCTTTGATGGAACACCGCCGATCCATCGGAACATTAACTGAGCTCATTTTGTTTCATGAACTTTAGCAAGTTGATTTCAAGACTGTAAAAAATCAGACTTTGTTGCATCCTTGCAGCCAGGCTATTCAATACGAAGTTTTACTGGCCATTCTGCCTCCGTTATGTCACTTGACTTTCATCCAACCAAGGAGGACCTCATCTGTTCGTGTGACGATGTTGGTACAATTCGATACTGGAACATTAAGAATGGTGGTTGTGCAGGTGTGTCTAAGGTATTGGTGAACTTTTATCTGATACCTCAATATAGGTAGTTAAGCTGCGAAATGATGATATTTCTGGTTTCTTCCCTAATTCAGTAATGGTATACTATCATGTATGTACATCACTACTTATCAACTCTCAAAATTTTCAGGTTCGTGCCACTCAAGTTAGGTTTCAGCCTCATCGTGGAAAGTATCTTGCAGCTGCTGTTGCAAATGGTGTATCGTTAATAGATGTGGAGACTACCCAAATATGTAGATATCCTTTGAAGGTTCGGGCATTTTTGCACAATCTTCGTTTCCCTAAGTTGTCAAAATTGTTATGTATTCCTATGTTTTTAATATGCGGTCGGATTAGATCTTCAAATCTTCATTACATTCACATGTGCTGATGTTTCTTGGTCTTTTTCTTTCCGGAAACCTATGTATTTTTGGCTTGGACGACCTCTTTGCAAATATTCTATCTGCCCCGCAAAGTCCTATATATTCTAATTGAACTAAAAACTTCTACATTGCAACCTGTGGCAGGCAAGCCAGGAAACCAAGAGGTTTCATCTTTAGTCTTCCCCTAAATAGCTCATGTTCAAACCAATTTGAGCCATATTGCCTGCACATACATCTGAAAACTGTGCACGGGTCATTCTGGGCACCTCATATCTGACTATTTACATCAGCTGACAAATTTAGAGTTTCTTAGGAGTGTTAACTTCTGTCTTTTTGTAACATGTATTGATCTGCGGACTGATACTAAAGTAAGTGGTGAGCGCAGTTCGAGTACTTTTCATTTCCCTTGCGTTGTTACTCGTATCCTATTAGTGACTTGCACCTCCTTATTCTTAACTAAAGTTTGCTACAGGAAGTTATGATGATCGAAGATTTCAGGCCTTTCTAGCCTTTAGTTTAGTGCAGTGCGTTAGTGTTCCAGGCTTCTATAATTTTTGTCAACCTTTTTGTGGTTCTGTCTAAAGCTTTGTTCGGCTGTCCTCTTAGCATGCAATTTCCATCTGAACAATAAAATTTTCAATTCTATTGGAAGTTCTTCTTGTTAATATCTGTTATTTTAAGGAGTATACAAATTTTCCACCCGGCATTGGGTTTCAACATCTCCTTTTGGGAGGCTAAGCACTCCTTGTTATCCATAGAGTCTCACTTCCTTAAAAGCAAATGCCAGATGTTTTTTAATTAACTTCTCAATTCTCTTCTACAGTTCTACTTTGCAATTTTTTCTTATGAGTTTTATTGGTATGTCATTTGAGTTATAATTACTTCTTTTTCTTTGTGGGCCTCTTTGTAGGGTCACATATCAAACATCCAGGCTATATGCTGGAGCAGCTCCGGTGAGTATCTGGCATCACTCAGTGAGGATATGGTACAAGTCTGGAAGATTGGCTCTAGCGGAGAGCAAGAGTGCATGCATGAGCGAAGCATGACAGGCAAAAGTTTTCATTGCTGCACTTTTCATCCTTGTTACCCTTCTGTATTGGTCCTTGGTTCATATCAGGCAAGTAGGCTTTTCTTTTAACTTGTGTCATCAATTATGTTAGTTATATTTGGCTTATTACATGAATGCATTGAGGTTCACTATGCCAAGTTGGTTATTTCAATAGCATCCCGACTGCATGTTCATACCTGCTGTGAGATGAAGAGAACATACATCAGAAATTCTTGATTAAAGGGAAAAAAAGGATAGAAAAATATGCTTCTTCTTTCTTCTTACAGGGTTGAGGTTTCATGATGTTTAAGTTTCAAGACTTTCCCTTGTTTTGTTCTTCCCTATGATTAATGGACTTTGGTACTAATATGAGTTTATTTTATGCACATTGTAGTGCCTGGAGCTGTGGCATATGGCTGAGAATAAGATGATGATTTTGCTTGAAGAACCTGTGAGTTGTTTGGCTGCATCGCGGTCCACCGGTCTAATAGCTTCTGCCAGTGACAACAATTTAATGAGACTGTGGAAGTGATATTTCCATCAAGTTCAGTGCATTGAAGTAAAGTTCAACCGTGGATATCAAAGAACTGACCTGAGAACTACTGATATATACCTTCAAAATGAATTTTGTCCATAGACTAACAAGTCCCCCAATTAGCCAGTGAATCTGTTTAACCATGTTTTGTATTTATACCAACTGATGTATAACCATATAAACAGGGAAAAACGTTGCCAGTTTTTTGATAGGTTATCAAGTGCTTGATGTCATGCTTAATTCAATATTTGCTAGTTTGGTCACAACTTGGGTTTAAGCAGGTATGCTGCAAACCCCAAATTTGGAGAAGCCGTGCTCGGCATTTAATCGCCTAAACTTGCAGTGTGTAACAAACTTTGAACTATTCTAAATCATGATATGTTTATGAACAAAATAATACTTATTATTGTTTTGGTCATTAAATACTAAAATTATGCCTATCTGGCCGGATTTGTAAACAACTTAACAAACACAAGCTTATGCCAATCTGTTGGGATTGTGAACAAATAGTTGTCTTCTTCGGACTCTCTCAACAATCTAAAGGTTTAAGATTTTTTCAATTTCAACCAAAATAGCCATATTCGTGTTGTATGCAATTTTCAATGCGCTTCTTCAAGGTTCTGAGCTTTCGCTTTGAACTTCCGCTTTCCTTTATATATAGACCAAGATAACTCAATATTATGAATTGTATAAATCAGGGTACATGGCAGGGGTGCTAATCAAGGTTGTCTCTTGGCAACTACCTCTTCTCATATTCCCACGACCATTGTGGCAGAAGAGGCCGAGAGTTGGATCTGCATGGGAATTTGTGGCAAATCGTCACCAGAATTGGATCGTGCTCTTGGGGGAGGGTCCGTTGTTATGTTTTGTAGGGGCGACACACACTATTTTCGTCCAAACAATTTCATTAATTGTAAAAACCCTATTTTGTAACACCATTTTTAATGCGCCTAATTGTCACGACCCATTTTCTAAACGAGCTGTGACTGGCACTTGGTACTTAAACTTGACCAAGCGAACCTTCTGAACTTGTTTATGTTATTCTATTTCTGTCATACTATGCAAATGATGCAATCTTTAACAGTCTCACTAAATTAAGTTTGAACAAAACTCGTTCTAAAATTGTGTCTATAAAATAAATAACTTTATTATGTCATGTGCAAAATCATGGAAAAATGGACAACCACACCCAACTGCTACACTGTCTATGAAGCCTCTAATACAAGATTAAGATAATACTGAAACTGAAAGCTTGTCTCCACAGGAATCAAAGTGGAGCTCACCAATCGACTGGGTAATGGGAGTATGTCCTAGCTCATAGTCTGCTTGCCTGCAAAACTTGTGCCTACATTGACATAAGTCAATGTACGTCCCCATAAAGAGAACGTCAGTACACCACAGCGGTACTCAGTGAGTTTCAACTATCCTCCCACTAAAGTCGGAACGAGAGTTATAGAATACGCTATGCATGATAATAATTTAGAAAACACTATAAGCACAAATCATTTAAAACAGCTCTGAATATATTTGCACAAAAGCAGTTCAAAAAATTCAAAAAGAAATATTCTTTTCTTTCTTACTTTTACGGGAGTACCGGTCAACTCTGACATCTGCATCTTTCTTTCTTTCTTTCCTTCCTCTGCGGCGTCCCACAGTTCAAGATCTAGCATGCTAGCATTCATTGCCCGACTATGACAAGTAGTGCCCGACTATGGCACAAACCTACTCTGGTATGAGTAGTTTCAGGGTAAAACGCAACCCGACTATGGCCACGCATCGCAGCCCGACTATGGCTACGAACAAGTTTTGACTCCCAAAATATTTTTCTTTCTATGAGACTATGACCCCTCGTGTCCAATTCTCTTTCTAAAAGAAATTTCTGCGATCTCTTGGATCAAAAGTTATGTTCTTTGAAAGTAAACATATTTAGCTCATAAGTCATTGTGTTTCTCAAAATATAATATAAGTGTAAACATGCTCGTTCTTGAAACTAAAATTTTTTTTCTACTAATAACCATGAATATATACTAATAAAGACATGACATAAATCTTCCAAAATTCTCGAGGAAGTACATATTCTACGAGACTTGTGTGAAATCACATAAATTGATTATGGATAATGTGAGATTACCCGCTCCAACTAAACTCACATTGATATATAAAGCAGCTTTCTCAAACACTGTAAAGTCATGAACTTTATGGGAAAAAAAAAAACCTTAGTAAGAACATGCCAAAACTCACCTCGATTCTTCTATCAAACCGAACGTAAGCTCCAATCCATGTGTTCAAATCAGCGTTCAATTCTCTACATTAACCCACTTATCGGAGTAAATTTCAAATATTCTCATGATGTTTCAATTTAAGAACCTTAGGTTTCTTGATTTCTCAATTTTGTAGAATCTATTCTTGTGGTTATTTCTATCCACCAGCCACTATAATAACCTTAATCTAAAATATTATGTAAATTTAGGATAATGAGTTTACCTCTTTGAATGAACCGTTGAAAAGTACTCTCTTTAACTCCTTAAGAGAATTCCCGCAAGATCTTTGTTAATTGCTTGACCTTGTATTGCCTTTAGCTCCTTGAGACAATAACAGAGCTTGCAAAATTACCACACCCATCGCTGGACAGTGAGTTTCTCAAGCAGCAGAGGTGCTGCGTTCTTTTCCTTTTTGTTCCCAACAGAGAATGTGATTTTTGCTTAGTTGTTGGACTTTAGAGCTAAGCCTTCACAATTAGTAAGGGCCTATGTCCATGGGCTTTTGGCCGGCCCTCTTCCTTCAGCACTTATGGCCCTTTTCATGGGCTGCCCCTTGTCCAATATTTAAGACCACCTGTGGTCATTTACGTTCACATCACAAAATATAGATTTGACTATTTGGCCAAAGTTCAAGATAGATATAAGCTTTGGCCCTTTTTGGTTTCCCTCCACTTTCCACATAATTAAATACTTATATGCTATTCAAGATAAATATTATAGCTTATTTTCACCATGTGCTCCAAATTTCTGTCTTCGCCACGACATACAAAACACGTTTATTTAAATTATTTCCACATTGGAAAGTCTTGAAACTTAAGATTTTCAAGAACGTTACATTCTTCCCCCCTTTAAAATCGTTCGTCCTCGAATGATGCGCACTTCTTATTCTTAGGCCACTTTGCATTTGTCGAACATTCCAAAATGCTCAAAATTTGGTTAAGTGTTGGATTATTTTATAAATTGCAGTAAAGTCATCTCTGTAAATCGGCTACCCAAGATGTTCAACATGTCCAATTCAATAACACATTTATAAAATAGTATCGCAACAATTTATAACCAACTATGACCTCACACGATCATTCAAACATTCATTACTATATCTCAACTTTGCACTAAAACTTAAGTTATACTTTTCAAAACTTAAGTTTACATGTTGCATGCTCAAATAAATGACAGGTATTTCCTTTTCATACCATTAAAGTACCAACTACTGCAAGTGGAACCATAAGCGCGTGTTAAGCTTAGCATTAACTTTCCTTTAAATCTCATGCCTTTCGCAATGAAGTTTCGATGATCAAGCTTCAGTTAATGTCTAAACAACTAGTTACCCATAATATAAGCTTCGGACTAACAAAGCAAGATTATATCGGCAGCTCTATTCTAAATCCCTTTTACGTGACTGTGTAATGTCTAGTATATCAAACGAAATTAATTCTTAAATCATTACATAATTCCCAAAGCTCCAACTCAACAAAAATATAGTAAGTACATTTATGGAATAATTTAATATTCTATTTTGCGCAACTTGTGGTAATTAATTGCGGTCCTAATGTCAAATTACTCCGATTGTCGACCATTCGACCTTATTTTCACATTCTTAACTTCCTTGTAGCCTCAAAATATATTGAACTCTCCGATTTCTTAAAATTACAGTAGAGTTTCCATTGGAACTAGGACTATCCCAATAATGCCTCCCAAGTCATTTTCTTCAAATTTATGATTGTCATAACATCTTAACTAAGGATGCCTTGGGGGTTTTCAATTTATGAAATTGCCTTTCAAAACTCTTAATAGGCACTACATCTCATGCTAAAGTCTTCTTTCTTTCTTCTTCTTCTTCTTCTTCTTCTTCTTCTTCTTTTTTTTTTTTTTTTTTTTTTTTTTTTTTTTTTTGGTAACCTTAGGCTTGGTTTCCTTTTCGTAGAATCACCATTTTGGTGATACCTTCACAAACATACCATCGCCAAGAATATATTTCCACATTCCACATGAATTTTGTCTGACTTGTAGTCACTTCATGGCGCTTAAACTATTTATCATAATCTTTTTATTTTTATTACATTCTCATCAACTTCTCATACAAGCTTACTGCCCGGAACTTATTCTTGTTCGGTCAATACTATCTCTCAAGCAATCTACATTATCGCCCTCATAATGTCTCTAATGGGTCTATTCTGGATGATAGCTTGATGATCGATAGGGTAGGCAAACTCGAAAGTAAGCATCTAATCCTCCAAATTGATGGTATAATATTATGGTACAAGCTTGAAACACATTCCTGAGTACTTCATTAATCCTTTGTTGGCATCATTTTCCCGTTTTGTGAGCCAAATGAGAAATGTACTCTTGGTATGACTACATTTTGCTTTCCTAACTCAAGGAGTATATAATCCGTTCCTTGAACATACCATCCTTGTGTTCCCTCCTCACATTGTGAACCGCTTATCTCGTGAACTTAGTTACCCTCGTGTCAGCATAAACTCACTCTTTCTTTAATGATCGCAGTAGTGAAACTCTAATTTGATGCCTTCCTTCCATGGAAATTCTTATATAACGTCCGACACAACATATCATTGTAACATCATTGTGCCTACTACCAATGTCTTCATGCCGAGTTACACATGCGAATAAACTTACAAGAACATTCTAAAGGTCTACTTTAACCAACTAGCGTGTTGCCGAATGGAGGCTGGTTGTTACATCTTTAACTCTTGTAGGGGTGAAGCTGTTACTCTTACTCAAAGTACACCCAAGATTATCAGGGTATTCGCACCTGTCCTAGTAACACCTTTCTTCCTTTTATATATGTATTTTTTCTGCTCTATGAGGTTTCTGTCATAACGTTCACACCTTAAATTGACCCTTACTTGATAGGATTCGTGTTAACAAGAGAAGATGTCGTTAATTATTTTCATTCCCATGTGAGATCCTCCTAGCTTCCGAACGTATTACACTAACACCAAGACCATTATTAGGAAAATCAATTTATGAGGGTTATCCCTTTTTTTTGTGAATGTCTGCTGTGTATTGCTTCTTCTACCTACTCCAATAGCTATCCTTAGAGAATTACCTCCCAGGTAGGCATTTTTTTGGGTCTTGATGCATTACAGTATGAACAACATGTTCTTAAAGATGTATCACACTTGCTTAATCTTTGAATAATACTCTAGACTTCTCTACGACGTAACTTGTAGGTGAACTTTTCCTTGATTCACTTCTCACCTCTTTTGTTATTACAACTTAGCCAATATCTCCGTTAGTGGCTTCATTTCTTTTCTCTTACTCTTTAGGCTGCTCCTCATGTTCCATGCCTAGCTTGTGTCATACTCATAGTCTACCAACTGACTTTTATTAGCTCTCTTATCTTAGCTCCCTTAATAACAATTGTGTATGAACTTTACGACACTTTGAAACTCCTAATCTTATGGTAGAACATCATTTATATTAAATGTGGTAAGCTACGCGCTGCAAAACAAGACCTTATTGGTACTCTATTTTTTTTTTTTTTTTTTTTTTGTCACTCTCTTAATTGCTCTATTAAGGGTCACTGTTAATTACTAAAAGAGCTCGTACCTCCTTTACGTACTAATCCAATTTTTTTTCTCTTTAATAAAACTATTTGTATGCACTGAAATATAAGTCTTTTATTACTTTGTCTAACTTTATGCATTCAAGCAATTTCTTGGGTATTCCTCGAAACTATATTTCTTGCCCAAAAGCTAACTCTCTAATATCTAGCCTCTTAGGGCCTGACTTTTCTGATTTCCATGTTCTACTGTGGCACATTTGGCCTCAATCTATACTTATCATACTTGAGATTTCGAGTCGTCTCATCATGAATTAGGAAGATTTCATAATTTTTCTAGCATCAGACATCGCAATACATTTTTTTTTAAAGGCTCGGTGCCTTAAGCTAATACTTCGCACTTAATTAGAGCTTGTTGGAGATCTATTCTTAAACTTCATTGCAGAATATAATATCTGACTTCGTTATAACACAAGCCTAGATATCCTGATTTCTACCATCCTAGTTGACTCCACATCAGAGCATTTTTTTTTCACATTTTTGGTTTTCTTATCTTTCCTCCGAACCATCACTCATACAACTTGAGTTTCACAACTTTGTAACGCTTGGCGTTGCCATTACAACGGTTTTCCTCCAATTTATCTTACTTTGCAACCTTGAGGTCATATCTTTCTATCTCAATTTTTGGTTACTCACAATACCTTTATACATAGCTTGTCATTCTTCTTGTTCAGAATAACATTTGGTTTCAGACTTAGGCACACCCTTTCTGATATGAAATTCTTCATGTCTCTATTTATTTGTTAAGCAATGGCCGCTACCACGGCTAGCCATCCTAGTATCGCAATTAATTACGGTTATAACTTACTTGACCTCTTAACTTATCCTACTATAGTAGCCCCTTGCGATATTCCCTACAACTCCGACGACGTTTGGTGACATCGCCATCTCATTTATTTTATACTAGCCTTTGCCATCTTTTTAAGAGTTATAATCAAAAGCAATCCCTCTCTGGACCACCTCTGTTTTATCTTTCTAGCCCCATTTATCTTCATTCATCCCTGGCCATCGCCATCATTCGTATTTCGAGGGCAACTAACATCATACACAACATATCTCAAGTAGTCGTGACTTTCTGCAATAATTAACTCTGGCATCCATCGATCACGTCGCACATGTCAATCATTCTACTGATAGACGGAAGTAGGAGTTTGAGTCTTACTTTAGGCTTTAACGCACGATCTAGATGATAAAGAATGCGAAACATTTTCTAAATGTCTGCAGCCCCTCGTTTATAGATATGGGGCCCTCATACCGATAAACGAGACTCTACTGACACGGCTTCATAGACTCCCTAGGACTCTCTGAACCTGCTGCTCTGATACCAAGTTTGTCACAACCCATTTTCTAAACGAGCTGTGACTGGCACTCGGTACTTAAACTTGACCAAGCGAACCTTCTGAACTTGTTTATGTTATTCTATTTCTGTCATACTATGCAAATGATGCAATCTTTAACAGTCTCACTAAATTAAGTTTGAACAAAACTCGTTCTAAAATTGTGTCTATAAAATAAATAACTTTATTATGTCACGTGCAAAATCATGCAAAAATGGACAACCACACCCAACTGCTAGACTGTCTATGAAGCCTCTAATACAAGATTAAGATAATACTGAAACTGAAAGCTTGTCTCCACAGGAATCAAAGTGGAGCTCACCAATCGACTGGGTAATGGGAGTATGTCCTAGCTCATAGTCTGCTTGCCTGCAAAACTTGTGCCTACATTGACATAAGTCAATGTACGTCCCCATAAAGAGAACGTCAGTACACCACAGCGGTACTCAGTGAGTTTCAACTATCCTCCCACTAAAGTCGGAACGAGAGTTATAGAATACGCTATGCATGATAATAATTTAGAAAACACTATAAGCACAAATCATTTAAAACAGCTCTGAATATATTTGCACAAAAGCAGTTCAAAAAATTCAAAAAGAAATATTCTTTTCTTTCTTACTTTTACGGGAGTACCGGTCAACTCTGACATCTGCATCTTTCTTTCTTTCTTTCTTTCCTTCCTCTGCGGCGTTCCACAGTTCAAGATCTAGCATGCTAGCATTCATTGCCCGACTATGACAAGTAGTGCCCGACTATGGCACAAACCTACTCTGGTATGAGTAGTTTCAGGGTAAAACGCAACCCGACTATGGCCACGCATCGCAGCCCGACTATGGCTACGAACAAGTTTACCCATCTCAGAATCTAAGGTGACTCCCAAAATATTTTTCTTTCTATGAGACTATGACCCCTCGGGTCCAATTCTCTTTCTAAAAGAAATTTCTGCGATCTCTTGGATCAAAAGTTATGTTCTTTGAAAGTAAAGATATTTAGCTCATAAGTCATTGTGTTTCTCAAAATATAATATAAGTGTAAACATGCTCGTTCTTGAAACTAAAACTTTTTTTCTACTAATAACCATGAATATATACTAATAAAGACATGAGATAAATCTTCCAAAATTCTCGAGGAATACTTATTCTACGAGACTTGTGTGAAATCACATAAATTGATTATGGATAATGTGAGATTACCCGCTCCAATTAAACTCACATTGACATATAAAGCAGCTTTCTCAAATACTGTAAAGTCATGAACTTTATGGGGGAAAAAAAAACCTTAGTAAGAACATGCCAAAACTCACCTCAATTCTTGTGACGTTCCTCAAGATTTTCTAAGTTTTAGGATATTTATGGGCATGAAAAATATTCACATAAAGTCGTTCCTTATGTATGTCGAGGTCCGAGTATCAAGTATAGGGTGGACTTGAATTATGATACTATCTTGGATGAGGTGTGAATACTCAATAATATTGGAAGTGGGAGGAGGAGTTATAAAAGGCCAAGAATTAAAACTAACTCATATTGGCTAAAATATAAATAGTAGAATACTACTAATATTTGTGTGGCTATTTAACAAAAGAAAATAAAAATCATGTAAGGAAGTATTATTAAAATAATGGACCAAAGGTAAGCAATATATATAGCAGTACTTAGGTTTCTGGCGTGCCAAAGTACTCCCTTCGCCAAAACTGAAGCAGGGAACTACCATCTCCAATTCGACTTTCAAGTTAACATCAAGGTAAGTTTTTCTTGCGGATTAGTGAAATTATATCATGATTATACAAGAATTTAGTATCTTAATAGATTATATTCATTGGGGAATTCCTTTAAACCTAGAAAGTTAAGGGTTGAACTTAAGTTCTTAAATTGGGGTAAAGATGAGAACTTTGGGATTGATTACGTAAATTGATTGTTGTAGTTGGTTGGTAACGTGAAGTACGTCGAGTTGCACTTGCAATTAGATTCTAGGAGGAAATTGAGGTGAGTTGAGACATACCCTTCCTAAAGTGCTTTTCTCACAAAGTGCATGTATTTAAGGTGTTTGATAAATTGCTTTAGAGAAGTTAATGTACGTTTGATTGGAGCGGGCAAACGTTCATTATCCATTAAAGTTTCCAAGTCGTTTTTTTTTATATCAAGTAGCTAGAATTATGTCTCATAGCTATCTTTACATCCCAATAACATATCTTTACGTGAGTATGATTCCATGAGATTATTTAGCTTATTTTATGATTTTTATGAAATGATTACCAGATTTAATTGTGTTTGAAAGCTAATGAAGCTATGATGAGATTTTAAATGAAAGCTTAAGTTCAAATTGAGGCCTTTGGTGCCAAGCAATATTTTAGATATTTTTGGGAGCTACCTTAAATTCTGAGAAGGGTAAACTTGTTCGTAGCCATAGTCGGGCTGCGGAGCGTGACCATAGTCGGGTTGCGTTTTACCCCGAAACTACCATGACAGGGTAGGTATGTGCCATAGTCGGGCAATGAATGCTAGCGTGTCAGACACTTTGAACTGTGGGACGCCATGGGGATTAGAAAGAGAAAGAAAGAAAAGATGTCAGATTTGAGTGGTACTCCCTAGAAAGAAAATATAAGCTATTTTAGCAATATTTAAAGAGTTTATTTTGATCTAATGTTTCAGTTGTCTTAAAGTAAAGTTTACGCATTCATGTTTTATTAACTCTCGTTCCGGCCTTAGTGAGGGAGTCGATGATACTCACTGGGTGACGAGCGATTTGTTACTCACGTTCATTTTTCTTGGAACCTACGTTGGCTTCGTCAACGTAGACGCAGGTCACAGAGGCGATCAGACTACAGGCTAGGACTCTCCCTCACATCCTCAGTTGTTGGTGAGCTCCGCTTTGCTTTCAGTGGAGACATATCAGTTTTCCTTACCAGTTCCTTCATTTATTTTATTTATTCAGTTGAGTATTGCCGGGGGTTTCATGTCTCGTGCAATATGACAGTCTTCCAGTTTTAGAGGCTTCATAGACAATGAGTTAGAAGGGTTATGGTGCACATTTTAAGATTTAATGTTTAAAGTATTTTAAAGTTATATTGACTATTTATTATAAGATGCAGAGTTATTATTTATTTGAATTAGTGTGAGTTTTTGAAAGATGTATGAAAAGTTTAGCAGGTCTGGTTCATCTGGCCCCCAGGTGCCGTGTCATAACTCGTTCAGAAAACGGGTCGTGACAATTCTTCTATCAAACCGAACGTAAGCTCCAATCCATGTGTTCAAATCAGCGTTCAATTCTCTACATTAACCCACTTATCGGAGTAAATTTCAAATATTCTCATGATGTTTCAATTTAAGAACCTTAGGTTTCTTGATTTCTCAATTTTGTAGAATCTATTCTTGTGGTTATTTCTATCCACCAGCCACTATAATAACCTTAATCTAAAATATTATGTAAATTTAGGATAATGAGTTTACCTCTTTGAATGAACCGTTGAAAAGTACTCTCTTTAACTCCTTAAGAGGATTCCCGCAAGATCTTTGTTAATTGCTTGACCTTGTATTGCCTTTAGCTCCTTGAGACAATAACAGAGCTTGCAAAATTACCACACCCATCGCTGGACAGTGAGTTTCTCAAACAGCAGAGGTGCTGCGTTCTTTTCCTTTTTGTTCCCAACAGAGAATGTGATTTTTGCTTAGGTGTTGGACTTTAGAGCTAAGCCTTCACAATTAGTAAGGGCCTATGTCCATGGGCTTTTGGCCGCCCTCTTCCTTCAGCACTTATGGCCCTTTTCATGGGCTGCCCCTTGTCCAATATTTAAGACCACCTATGGTCATTTACGTTCACATCACAAAATATAGATTTGACTATTTGGCCAAAGTTCAAGATAAATATAAGCTTTGGCCCTTTTTTGTTTTCCCTCTACTTTCCACATAATTAAATACTTATATGCTATTCAAGATAAATATTATAGCTTATTTTCACCATGTGCTCCAAATTTCTGTCATTCGCCACGACATACAAAACAAGTTTATTTAAATTATTTCCACATTGGAAAGTCTTGAAACTTAAGATTTTGAAGAACGTTACACTAATCTTTTAAGACCAAACATAATATTGCTTATTTGTGTAAATTTGCCTTACCATTTTGAGCAGTCAATCAAGATTGAGTTAACGCATGCCAACAGCTTACGGTTGAAAACACAAATAATTTGCTCACTAGATGATCAGACCAAACAATAGTATCGACATCATATAATTTATAGGCGGAATTCTTCCAAAAATGAATGACAAATTGAGAAGAAACACGAACTTCTTACTCAGGATACAGTTAGTTACATATTGTCTTGCCTAGTCAGTGTATGTATCTTTACAAAATTTCACTTATAATATAAGTATAAAAAAAAAAAATCTAGGTTCATTATTAGCCAAACCACTTCGTACATTAAAGAATGATAAATTGCCAGGTATCGTCTTCTTTCCACATATATAACTCATTTCTGGTGTCCACATTCACTTCAAGTGGTACAACTTCCTCATGAAGGAGCTACCAAGGATCATGAATCTCCAAGAAACGCAGTGAAGTTGCAGCAGTGAGAGTTACCTCTTCTGGAAGTTGAATGATTTTATTGCATACGCAAAAATCACCGCAAACAGCAGGCAAAAACTGACTACCATGAAACCAGAGACCCCGAGGAAATCATGCCTGTATCCAAACACATTCTTTACTAACAGCTTTATTGGAACTGATTGAATGCCATCTGATAGTTTCACAAGTTTATCGTCGTCAGCATACTGGGATGCGACTAGGCCATATAGACTCCAAGCTACAGGATTTGCCCAGTAGTACCATCTCCACCATATTGGGATTCTCTGTTTCGAAAGAGTACAGAAAGATGCTATTAAAAACAAAAGAGAACAAGTTCAACGGAGGACGTCAAGTGCCATCATATTTCAAATTCGGCAGCAATGAACTCGGAACATGTCAGAATTCAGTCTTGAATATCTCTTGCAATTCATGGATGTAAGGAATATATAAAAAGTGGAATGTTGAAATCAAAAAGAAGAATGTTACTTCATTACCTTATGAGGCATCATGAAGCCGCTGAAAAGGTTCCAGAGCATGTAAAAAGGAGCAGCAATAATGGCAGCAACATTGTGATTGGGAGTGACCGCAGTTGTCATCATTCCATAAAAGGTGAAATACAACATGGTGAAGTACATAAACAATATGTACCACAAAAATTTTGAAGCAGTCCACTCAAAGGCTGCCATTGAATAAAATATAGTGCTGTATATGAGTGCCTGTGCGAACACATAAGGAAACTCAATAGCAACCTGCAAAGGAAAAAAAGTGGAGAACTGCTAAGAAAACCAAAGATCAAGAAGTTTTAACTATTAAGGAAACGGATATAGTAGGAAATCTAAAGAGACGAAACCTGAGCAAATGCAAATGGTAAAGCTGAGTACATCCCTGCAGCTCTCTCTCGGTATGAAACAAATCTTTCAACAGAAACAACTGGTTGGACAGCAGTGGCATTTGTAATTCCAATAAACAACACTGCAGCATACATGGACCCCATAGCATTGAATAAATCCTGCTGTGACTCCCTGTATGATTACCAAATGAAGAAACTCAGGTACAGTAACAGCTTTCCAGGTAGGAACAACTAACGATCAGGACAAAGGCATGTGAACGTTGCACAAAAAATTAAGCCCCCTCTGTTTTCATACAAGAGCGACTCAAAATTAGTAGTTGTATGTCGAAGAAAGAAGCCAACTTCTGTTATATTCCACTTCCAGTTGTGGTCAATTGCCTTTACATAGTAGGAACAAAATTCAGTTTCAGCCACATTAGTGGCATTGAAAAGTTCAACTGCACATTAAGGAGTTGCATGATCTTCAATATTGCTACACTCAACTCATTAGTAGCATAGAAAAGTTACAGTAAAATGTGCATGTGAACCAAAGGTACTACCAGTTTTGGTTCTACCATAGCAAACATCACAGACGATAAAATCCAATTTATACTAGCATAAATGTCAAAAGCAGTTTTTGTTTTATTAAGGTCCAGGATAAATATCAGCACAAAACATGCACTATGAGGTTCCATGTCTTTGATAACTGATGGGCTTTCATGTCTGTTGTTAGAAAACCAATATGCTGCCCTCAACTCCCATGATGGGATCATTTTGTCTTGTTTCTTCAAAATCAGGTGATTAAAATTTCCTGTTTTATTCCATATCCACTAAACTTTTTGCATGTTCGAGCTCAAAAAGCAGTCTTATAAAATTGTATTTGACATGTGTTCACGGTTCACAAAGTAAGAACTTTTTTGATAGGACAGGGTAACTAGCAGAAGAACATAAGAAGCCTGCAAGATAACACAATGGTGAAAGTCAAAGAACTTCATTCAAATATTCAAGAAGTGTTAGTTCTGGACATTAAAATCACAAACAGTCAGCAGCTTAAGAAGAAATGTGCTAGTTGATTCCAATTATCATCACATTTTCCCTTCTTTATTTCCTTTATCTCTGTAGAAGAATACCATGTACATTTAACTAGTTCACACCAAAAAAAATGAAGTTTTAACTAGGTAACAGCACAAAAGTGAAGGGAAGGTTCATTGTTAGATAGTCAAGGACGAAACACAGATTATGATTAGTATCAGAAAGAAACCTTTTTGAACCGAATCTCCAACAAATTGTCCCCAGCATCATTGATATGATGAGCGTATAGAAGAAGCGAACAGCAGTATATTGAGGGTTGCGCCAATAGGAGAGATTTTGCTTCCAAAGGCAAGCCAAGAATTGATTGAAATAGGACTGACAGTACTTGGCAGGGAAATTCAAATCTTTTGAATCCCCACTTGGCCTGCTTAGCCTTTCAACCAAGACTTGGTTATATCTGGAAGTACAGAATAAGATATAAAAAGTTAAATTAGGAAATACACATAGGAAGTTAGATATGAGAAAATTGTACATACTGAAAAAGATTTGATCTTCGGTAAATTTCTGCAAAATCAACACCAAGTCGGTTTTCTTCTACCGACGAGGTGACCTCCAACATCCATGTGGCAGGGTTATATCCAGGCCGTATTTTTTGTACCCCTTCGATTCCCTACACAAGTATAAGTATTCCCTGATTTTAGACGATCATTAGTCAAGAAATTCGCAATTCGACTATGGAACAAATGTGTGATATTATATAACCTCAAAATACTCGATTAACTTGCACGATTTAGGACCAAGAGGTCCTGCATAAATGAGCTCTCCTCCGCGCTTCATAAACAAAAGCTGCCATTTCAGAAGAGATCAAAGGAGTATTAGCATAGAAATAATGAGAAGCAAGTAATACTACATTTATCTAGTATATCTTATACTATGGATTGATGCTCCTTTAGCTGTATGGTTTTATTAGAAAATGGAGGTTAACCATCTTATATTCTAGTATTGAGTTAAAACACTACCAGTCTTCGTTTCGTTTACCAGGTGTTTTGGTTTTAAGTAATTCTATAGTAGCAAAAAATTACAGTCTGCATGGGGATTTCAGATTCACCTTTTGGCCAAGTGTAGCTTTAGCTTCTTAGGGGCGAAATTTAATAGCTCCAGATGAGTCTAGCCAAAGTCCTAGCATCAGATGTGGAATCCAAGTTCTAGAGCTGCATTGTGACTCTTGGTTTCTAACTTACAACACTTGGTACTGAGTCATTTTGTACCTTTCTATGCATCATCTAAACTTTCAATAAGAAGATTTATATGATGTCAGTTCTGATTTTATTGTGTTGATCCCCTATAAATGGTGGATTCACCCTCTTCGCTTTATTTCTGCGTACTGGTTTCTGTCCGTTTGATATTTCTTCTGTTGTAATAAACACCTTGACTGCCTTTAGTTGCAACGAAGATGTACTGGTCTCTATCCCTCTTTGCTTATCCTCTGCCTACTAGTTTCTACCCCCTCTTCAGCTACATCTTCTTCCTTTAGTTGTAATGACCACCTAATGTCTTTTTCTGTCCTAGATGGCCTACTTATCTTTCTCTATGATATAGGCTAATGTTGAGGACCAAGCAATTATATTAACTCGGGAGGATATGATAAGCAAAAGAATGTTCTGTCATTACAAGTCGAGGAAAAAAAAAACTCTAGTGTGGACAATATTATGCTGTTAGGAATAAAGACAAAGGTGAATTGTTTAGCGGGAAGAGACACCGTTGCTATGATATCCACAAATATGGGGCATAACTTATTATGGTATAAGGATGTGTACTTAGGCATCTTGTGCAACGCAAAACCAATATGTTGAGATGCCCATTCTAAAAGAGAAAATAGAAAAAGATAAGATCCATTCTAGAATAACAGAGAAGTACCTCATCAAACGATTCGAAAATGTCAATGCTGGGCTGATGGATAGTGCAAACAATTGTTCGGCCAGTGTTCACAATGTTTCTTACTGTCCTCATCACAATGGCTGCAGCTCTTGCATCCAATCCCGACGTAGGCTCATCCATGAACACTATAGAAGGGTTGGCTACCAATTCAACAGCAATTGTTAGCCGTTTCCTTTGCTCCGTGGACAGTCCATCAACTCCAGGCAGACCAACCAAAGCTCCGCTTAGTGGACTCAACTCCACAAGTTCCATTACCTCGTCAACAAATGCCTAAAACCAATATCCTCCTCAAAGTTTATTTGAGTCCAAAACAAAACAGTACCAAAGTATTTCTATGGTGTTACCTTTTGCGTCTCTAGATCAACCTCTGATGGCAAACGCAGCCAAGCAGAGAACAACAGTGATTCAAGAATGGTCAAGCAAGGGGAGTGGATATCATTCTGCTCACAATAACCAGATATTCTAGCAAAGGTTTCTTGCTTTTTTGGGTAACCAGATATATGGATGCTCCCTTCTATAGTACCACCAGTTTTTCTACCGGCTAATACATCCATGAGGGTGGTTTTTCCAGCACCGCTAACTCCCACCAGTGCAGTGAGCACCCCAGGCCTAAATGCTCCAGTGATGTTAACCAACAACTGCAACCGGTCTTCTGCCATGCCTTGTTGCTTCAGTTCCTGAAGTAACATTTAGTTGTGTTTTTCAGAAATAGAATGATGCACGGAGAAATATGGGAAGAAGAGGTTGAGGTGTGTACCAGAGGCACGTCGACGTAGTAATTCATATCCTTGAAAGTCATGGAAAGTGGCTGAAAAGGTAGAACGAGGCCTCTGTTCTTAAAGCTTTTTCCTGACCAGCATTGAGTGGAAATCTCATTTAAAATGGCAAAAAAAGCTGAGCTGAAAACTTCACATTTCCTACAATGCAATACGTCCATATAAACAGCAAATTCTTACTAGTCAGCGAGCCAGAATGCTTCAAAAACTCTCTCAGCTGAATAACAGATGGTTCTTCTTTCTTAGTCCTACCTCTGTCTTGAAGCTCTTCCTTGGAAACCACAGCTTGATGCTTTACAAGAGCTAAAGAAATGCAAAACAAGAAAAAAAAGAATCGATATTTGTTATTACCTAGAAACATGCTGTTTTATCTCCAATTTTTCTTTTTACCGTTTGGTGATTCAAACACTAAGTTCAGAGTATCATATATAGGATAGGTGTCTTACGGTCAAGGTAGGCCAGGAAGAATGTAAATAACATGTTGAATAGAATCGTATATCCAAGCAAAGCACCCACACCAATCCAGTACCAATAGCTCTGGGGGAATAAACTGCGTGACTTCAATAGTGCTTCACCTAGTCGCAAATCAGAGTTATTGCTTGCCCTCTGGATGCATAAGAAAAATGTGGGTAAGCTTTTATATTTATTTATTATTCAGGAAAAAGAGGAAATGGATTAGAGGTTGCCGAAAGGCTGAAATGGCAATGCCTAGATAAGTTTATCAAGTAGAAGAGTTGTGCAATGTTATCCATACTCATGAATACATAGCTCGGTTCTTCTATACAAGCCACAATCTTCATTATTTGATGCAATGACTTTATAGCGTTCAGTTTCTTGAAACAACACATGGGTAAAAAAATTATTAATAAAAGGAATGAATATGTAAATAAGAATAGCAAAGTTCTACTTATACTTGGACTTCAACAGAGATCCTGGAGGTGGATTGGCAAAATTACACAGCCACTACCGGAATCCATGAGGACCTTAGGTCCTCAACATCATTCTGTTATTTTCCTTTTCTTTGTTTCATATATTTTAGTATGTATACGATGAAATATTCAGGCACTTGTAAGAATTCAATTCAAAATTAGTTTATATCAAATACACATTCTTGCCTTTTACACAGTTTGTGAAGAGCAGTAAATAAATTATGCAAAACAAAAGACTAGTTTAAGATATTTGACATCGTAAAAGACCACCTTGTCCCATGCGTGCCCAAGAAATTCATTCACTGAAGCTGCATCTTGAGCATACATCAGGGGAGAAATCCAATTACCCCAGATCCACCAACTCGGTATCCTATCTGTTTGAAAGCAGAAAAAATGAAATGAATTATCAACTTCTCAGGACTTATTTAAAGAGAAAATTAAAGCAATTTTGCGAATTTAGTTTCACCTCTCGAAATAATATAGCCCCCAAGAACCATAACAATCAACATGGCAAAAGACCCGAAAGTGTTTGCAACAATCATATTTTGGCCCAAGGCTCCCATTAGACGAAAAAGAGCAAGAGACATTTGATGCAGAAAGAAAAATAGCAAAAACTGCTTAAGGAATCTGCAGAGAGAAAGAAGAAAACCAAGAAACAAAAAAGATTGAGAATAAAGCAAAGACAGGCAGGTGAGTTACTTGGTGAAGCATCAGAAATAAATCTGAATCTTAAAGTCTATCTTTTACCTTTCAAAACTTGGATCAAACCCAACCACATAATATGTCACTGCTACCCAGAAACCAGATTCTATTAGGGAAGTCGGAATGCTCAATATCCAAGAAGGAAGTGTATAGACCCAGCATGGGTAGAAATGCAAGTCTCTATGCTTGTAAAGGACTGGAAGCTTGACAATAAGCATCGAAACTTCCGTGAAACCATTGTAAAGAATAATAACCATAGAAAAGTACAGTTCCCCTAGATATAAACCTCCATCATCAATGGTATTGTGATGTAGAGTTGTGCGGAAGAAGACACTCATGGTGATCAAAGCAACGATGAGGAGCTGAAAACCAAAAAATAGATAGTAAGACGAGAATATGCTTTTGGAAAAGTATGTTTCAACTAGGGAATCCAATGTAATTCAGACGTGCTGAAGAAGACACAATTAAGTTTAAAAAAAAAATGTGCTCTCTCTAGCAGCTTAAGCTTTTAGAGAAGATGGTCACGCAATTCAACATAGTATTAGAGTAGGCTGAGGATGGGCTTGAGTACCGCTGCCACTCATTTATCAAAAAAATGTCCAAGCGCTAGGCCATAGAGAGAATCAAGACTACACGTGAGGGGCGTGTTGAAGACTCAATTAAGTAAATCAAAGTATGTTTTCCATAAAAGCACAGCTTTTAAATTAGGTGGTCACTATTCAACAAGAAGCATCAAAAGGCCACATAAATTTTTGATAACTTGCTCAGTAAGGTTTAGCTTCTTAAAACTATAATCCTATATTATTTTTTTTTTTTTGGTGCAGTCCTTCCAAATACTCATGTCGGGTCTACCTGAATAAATTTGAAAATGTAGATAAATGAATTCCTTTTCATGAGCAGCAGCTGCCAGTCAAAGCCGGTTTTAAGAAGTTCCATTCTCTTCGCTCCATATTTGGTAGTTGATAACGCTGCAGGATGGTTATAGCGTCTATCGAAAGGAACATTTAGTTCTTCAGATAAACTCTTTCCCGTGCGGTATGACTGAAAAGCTTCAGCAAACTTTGAAACTGGTATGTACTGGTAAGGGCGATGGGAAATAGTCCAGTACTGTTCTTGGTCCTTTTTAGAAACTACCTGTAGGAGAAAACAAATTTAAGTATGCAGCTACAGTGCCAACAATGTATTTACTATGCATAGCTATACACTTACTTCTTGAAGGAAGTCTGCAACATTCTTCCTCTCTGGACAATGAAATCCCATAAATTCAAAAAATTCAAGAGCATCTTCACGAGGCCCCTGGTACACAATCTGGCCTTCAGACAAAAGTATAACATCATCAAATAACTCGTACGTCTCTGGAGCAGGCTGAAGAAGAGAAATAACAGTAGTTCCATCGAGTGCATGCGTTGAATGCCGAAGGTATTTGATAATTTGGTATGTTGTTGAACTATCAAGCCCTGTTGAGATTTCATCCATGAATAGCACTCTTGATGGACCCACTAATAATTCACCTATAAGAACCATCAAATACATGAGAACGCTTTGTAATTTATCATTACACAATCCAAAAGCAAAAAAAATAATCCATGCACCTGTGGTGAGCCGTTTTTTCTGGCCTCCAGATATCCCCTTGAGCATTTCATCACCTACCAAGGTTTCCGCACAATTGTCTAACCCTAGAATCTTTGTAAGATAAAATGTTAGTGCTTAGGCAGGCTGAAAGGAGAAATACTCAACAAAAGCATTCATATATTTTCGCACTAAATATGAATTTGTTGCCTTCTTGTAAAAAGGCCTATAGCATAATCAGGATTCTGAGATACTTGTAACAACAAGAAAGAGAAGCCTCACTCAAAGCATATGTTACATTAAATTAGTCCTATTTGTATTACAGCAGTACTAAAGACCGTAAGGAGTTTAGCAACTAGAGCTGGAAAAGAGAATGAATCAGATTGACGTTCGCTATACAAACATATACAGAAAGGCGGTATGGCAGATGAATTCATCTCGTTCTCAACATTAGAAGCCCCACTAGTAAAATTAATACCATCTCAAACTGCCACATGAATCGAAGCTAGCAGTTACAGAATACCTTTAGAATGTACTCAACAACAAGTCCAATCTCGTTCCCCTCCAAAGCTAATGCCTATATTTAAAATATCATGTATGAGTTGCAATAAATTAGTTAATTAAGAAGAACAGTAATATGGTAAAAGAAAAACCAGTCAAGCAAATTGCATTACCTTCATGAATAGGTCAAGATCTTCATCAGGCTTTATTCCTGCAATCTTTTCTCTTCTTGAAAGTTCCAAAAGCATATCTGTAGCAAAATTCAACAGTTCAGCTTTGGTAATTTAAGAAAACTGGAAAACTCTCGTAGAGCATTACCGTATTTTGATCCAACACCCTGACATCGTGCTGAGAAGTCCAGAGTTTCCCTAACAGTCATCTCTGCTATATGCCAATCTTGTTGACTGACATAAGCAGATGTCTTTTGGGGAACAAATTCTTTCAAACCATGTCCATTGTAAGTAACATTCCCTGACGTCTTCAAATTGATCAACGTTTTAGTAGAATATTGAGGAAAAGATAATTATTTAGCAGAAGATGTTCCTTCTCTGCCTCCAGATAATGAAACAGATAAAAACTGACAGAAACACTCTGAGTACCTGCAAGTCAGACTTGAGGCGTCCAGCAAGTGCCAATAACAATGTCGTTTTTCCAGAGCTTGGAGGGCCCAATAAAAGCGTTAATCTAGAAATTAACATGATAATGTTTTAGGTATCGTATAATCATACTCTCACCAGCTTGATTTACTCAGGAGTTTCATGATGGATTCATACCTGGAAGGCCGGATTATCCCGCCAATGTTATCTAAAATTGTCAACTTTGTTCTGTTGCCGGAGTATATTCTTAGGTGCCTTAAGAAAGCCTGAAATGTGGGCAATATACACATAGCCGAGAAAGAGAGATTTCAGATGCTAAATATCAAGTCTCTCAGATGTAGTAATAAATAGACGACATGGGGACTACCTCAGTCATGTTGCAAACAAAATTTGGAATAGTTGGTAATGCTCGACTGCCAAGGTGAACATAAGCTCCAACTGTCAAATGCTGAAATCTCACTTCTACTTTTGGAAAGTCCAATTCCACTCTGCACTTTCAGGAGTAAAATAATGTAATTCTCATTACTATGCAGACTGCAGAGCAACATCACATAAAGCAAATACTTATGATACTATTTACATTTCATGGACATCAGTAACTACTCCAGTGTCGATCATATTTAAAAGTTTTAGAAATTTGCATGTTGCCTTATAAGGAATTAAGCATGCCAGCGGTTGTGCATACTAGAACAATAAAAACCACTGCATTTTTGGTATTTGCTAGGTGAGAGAATTTACTCAGGCTTATACAATTAGATTATTATACACCATTTGCCCCAATTTACGTGAATGTGTTCGGATTTCGAAAGTCGAGCTTCTTTATTTTGGCCGTGAATTCGGACATAGAATCTTTAAATTTTTTTTTTTAAATATAACGTTTTTAAAAAATAGTGCATAGGTCACCATAATTAATAGATTAAAAAGTATTTGAAAGAATGACCTTCAAAGGAAACTTGTTTGACTCTCTAAAAGCAAAAAATGAGACATAAATCACAGCTTAGCTTTCAAGACTGTTGTGAGTTGAACAGAAGAGTGGATTCAGAATCTAAACCCAGAGGTTACGCCTATTAATAAATGAAAATTTTCAATATTCCAAGGGAGTATGTTTGTTTAAATTTCTTATATACATATACGAGATTCGGATGCGTGTTTTTTTTTTCACATAAATTACTAGTCAGCTAAATCATACCTCTGAAAACGGAGTCTGATGCGATTAAAAAACTTGTCCCAATCATCATCAACAGACTTAACAAGACGATCCAAGACAACTTTGCGTTCATCATTTTCCAATTTATGAACATCAACTTCCCATGATTCACCAACAATATTCCTAAAGATGCCTCTACGCACACGACTATACGTAGGCAACCGTTCCAATGCAGCCCACCGTAGCGCCTCCTCATCATCACCATCTTCCCGAAAAGACGCCGACCGCACCGACAAGTTCTCAGCAGAACCCCACATTGCAAGAATACAAGGTTACAACTATACAAGAACTATGACTACATGTAGTAAAGATAGTATGCATTATTTAGTTGGAGCCTTAAATATGTGTGCCATATAATTTAAGTAGTCACACACCTAAATATGTGAACTAATAAGTTAGTTGTTGAGCTTTGCATTTATGGCTATCTTATCTCTCATTCAACACCCCGTGGGCTCCTTTCATCCTTTACATTCAGCATGTGTTTATGTATACCTTCTGTCTGTTTCTCTGCTTCAGTTATGAATGTTTTGGTTGTTTCTTCCATTTCTTCTTGTTATAAATTTTTTCTATAATATGGTGTTTTTGTATGTTCAAGGTAGTTAAGGCTTTGTTAACTGATTCTTTTGGAAATTCCTAATAACTTGCACTACTTAAATACTGATTTCCGACTGAAAGTTTGCGACGAAAACCCCCATTTGACTACAAAATTAACTAGTTTTGTTGCGAAACTATTGTCTAGTTAATTCAAGCTTTCTCGTCTTAAAATAAACTGTCTTTTATACTCACTCCATTTCAATTTATCCGACTGTATTTGATTTGACATTGAGTTTTAAAAAAATACTTTTGAAATTTGCGATGTAAAACAGTTATAAATCATTTAATAAAAGCAAATCACTACTAAAAAAACAGGGATTTCGACCGCCAAATCGGTCGAACAACGGTCGACATGTCGACCGATCTTCGACCGATTGAGGTGGTCGACCCAAATTAGGTCGAAAATAGCCCTTCGACCGAAATTCGGTCGAACGTCGACCGACATTCGACCGACTTTCAGTCGAAGAACATGGACCATATTTTTTTAAAGTGACATATTCTTCGACCGAAAGTCGGTCGACGTTCGACCGAATTTCGGTCGAAGGACCTTTCGACCGAAATTCGGTCAAAAGGTTGGTAAATTATTTTGACCAACCTTTCGACCGAAAGTCGGTCGAAAACCTGTAAAAACCTGCAACATAAAATCTGAAATTAGTCCTACACCACCTGTAAATTCAGCAACATGCAGAAAAATCAGACAAAACACATTCATAAATGATATTCAACAAGGCTAACAAAGCCAAACAATAGAAAGAAGTCTTTGAACATTAGTTCTAGTGTTACAATTATCAAACAAACTTAACAAACAATTTAAAGTTCAACTATCACTACTACTGGCTAGTACCCGAACCAGACTCGGCATCAGACTCAGACGACGAACGGTGTCGACGTCTGCTCTTTCGCTTTCCCGAACTATCACGCTTTCCTTTGCCTTTTTTTTTTTTGAATGAGGATTTGTTGCATCATTTCATGCATTTCTCTTTGATGAGCCTCCTGTGCTAAGCGCATAGCTTCATTTTGTCTTTTCAGCTCTTCGATCTCCTCTTGCACCGAGTCATTTCTGCAGGAGTAGCAGAGCTTGAAGGAGCAGTAGAACACGAGCCCAAATAGTTCGATTTATGCTTGCCAGATGAATACAGAGTTGCAAAGCCATATGCGGACCCCTTCTTCACCCCTCCGACCGCTTCCAACCATAAATTGGTTTCTTGCTCGAGCGTTAGCGATGCTGGGGTACTGCTTCCGCATTTAGATTGTTGAGTCGAGGTCCAGTCTTCAACGGCCTTTGTAGCTCTTTCCTGAAAAACAGAAATATATCAACGGTACAAATATGAAGTATAAAAGTTGAAGGATTGGCGCGAAAAAAGTTTGAATTTAATTACTTACCCAGGTCTCTTTTGCGCGGGGCTCGACTCATACTTCTCCGCCCTTTTTATCACTCTTGATATGTCGGATCTTGTGCATTTCAGAGATTGGAATTGTCCGATTTTCTTTCTTCTCCTACAAATTGAAGAAGAGAACAAGTTAGATAAAAAATAAACGAGGCCAGTAATTCATATAAATTAAATTACTTTACCAAGCGCATCTTCTGCGTCGCAGCGCTAACTGAACCACCGGTATGGTGCGATCCACCCTTACTTGATGCTCGCGCTTTCTTCCCTTGTTTGCTCTTCTTCTTAAATTCGGGAGTCTCCCAATATTGCTGCAGCTCTATCCATTGATGCTCATAGAGGAAGCCGGGCATTTTTCCCTTTTTACGCGCAACATACATTGCGTTCTTGAATAACTCCTCGCATTTCTTTGGGAAGTTAGAACAGACTTTATAGTCCAGAGCCGGATGCCACTTACACTCAACCTGACAATATTCATCAAAATATTTTATTTAAACATAATCATTAGAAAAACCTGCAATTAGTAATAAACCTGATGCATATTTATCACCTCAAAAGCCTGCATTATCCGCTGCTTTACTTGAGAGAGCACAGCGCCCCAGGATGGCCACGATTCTTTCGATTGAGATCTCATGCATCTCGTCAGTAAAGGAGTAGCATCAGTGTTGGGGGCAAAAGCTACATAAAAAACAGAAGCGTTAATAGAAATACTAACAATTAAACGCTAACTAATTACTAAATAGATAAGAACTTCAAAAATAAGATACTTACCTGTTATCCCCCTCGGGATAAATAATCAACCGCCCTCCTTCCCATGTGCCATGCTCATCGATGTAATAGGGCGATCTCGGATCATAGTAAGCAATCTCCTGCTGGACCGAAGGGCCTGTAGAGCTAGATGGGTCGGAAGGCGGCTGAGTCGACCCAGACGGAGTAGTGGACTGTGTGGGATCGCCCTGTGCGGGAACGCCCTGCGATGGACCAGCCTGGGTCTCAGTCATGTCATAACTACTGAAGTCATGCCGCCAACCAGGATGCAACTGAGACATGCCAGGTGGCCTGAAAAAATCTGGACTGTATCCTGCAGGTGCTCCTGTAGGAAGCGAATGCGGCACCTGAGAGGTAGGAGTGTCCGTGCCGGCTCACCTGATGTCTCGCCTACCTTTTTATTTCCCTTCTTTCTTCTAAAAAATTTCTTCATACCTGCTGAAACATTCACATTACTTTAGGAAGGAAAAAGTAAATATGTAACATACTAGCTTGTTGTTGTCATTTGGAGTAATTAATTACTTAGTGTTTTTGTATTTTAATGATAGTAATGTTATATAATTTGAGCAATTTTACCATGACCAGGATCAATTAAATAAACACATTCCTTGCACAAAAAATAAGAATACATATATCATGAATATGTTTATAAGTACATTAAACTAGCATATTAAAAAAACTAAACATCAAAGTACAAATAAGGTCAAACATCATCATCAGCCAATTCTTCTTCCTCATCCTCATCGTTAAATTCTTCTTCGGTTAGCTCATCACCATCTGTATATTCATCATCCTCATTTGCCCTTGAAGTTCCTTCACCAAAATTATCTGGGTTTTTTCCTCGACTAGCTACAGATGCATCTAACTGCTCATATATGCCATCAATATGTTGCAACTGGTCGGCTAGTTCATTGTCCGCTATCAATGGAACGGTTGAGACCTCGTTCTGGTATGCAACATCTAACAGATCATGTACTTCAACTAATCCCACCGGTTTTCCTTTTAGAACTGCCCACCAATGGGCTTTGGCCTTTGATCTTGTTGTGTTCTTTGTCCGAGGGTAAGGAACAAACTACACTTGCTTTACTTTCTGTGCAATGATGAAAGGATCATAGTGTCCATATGACCTTTTATGATTAACCTCAACTAACTTAGAAGACGGGTCTACCCTCGTACCTCTGTTACTGGGATCAAACCACTTGCACCGGAAAAGAACCAATCTTTTATGAGGCCAACCGATACTATACTGTACCTCTAACATCTCCTTAATCACACCGTAGTACTCAAAGTCGCCCCCTTGATCACCAGTTCCTACTTTCACGGACACCCAGAGTTGTATGTTTTTTTACCCTCCGACCGCTGCTTTGTATGAAACTTGTACCCATTTACAAAGTACGTATTCATCCTTTTGTATTTATAATATGGGCCATGTCATATATGTCGCAGAAAATCAAAGGTGATGCCATTCACCGGATTGTTCACATATATAAAAAGGATTAGTTGTGTAAATTAATATTGTTATCTAAATATAAGGAAAATTTAAGAGTTTGTTAAACACTTACAAATTCTGTAAACCAATTTGTAAAATTTTCTTAAACTTCCGCATCACCGAACTCAGCGACAAAGTGACTGCATTATGAGCCGAGGAAATTTCACGTTAGATAGAATACTTATGAAAGGCGAATATTAGGCGGTACCGTTAAAATAAAACATACTTGTAATAAGGCGTGACCTCGGGACAGTTCAACAGCACATGTGTTTGTTCATAAAATTTGGGTAGAATTTGAGAGTAGTATTTGAAATATTACTTCAATTGTTTGTTTTTTCATAAGATTTTTGTAAATTTAAAACCAAAACTTCAAATTCTCAAATTCTAGCTGAGAGTAGTATTTGGTAGATTTGGAAAAAATTCTTTTGCCCACTCACAAAACTTCTACTTTTTTTGCAAGTGAAAATGTATGTTTAAACACAACTTCAAGTTCCAAAAACTATTTTTCAACTCAACTTCAAATACTCAAATTTTCAAGTTTCAACCAAATCTATGTCCAAACGCTAGCTTATATAAAGATGATATTCTTTTTGAGGCAGACTAAAAAAGAAATAGTAGTACTATTTTAATGTCGGTTTATGCAACTTATTTCGTTTTTAGTCTATTAAAAAAGTGACTCATATGTGAACTTATTTCGTTTTTAGTCTATTAAAAAATTTAGTCTATTAAAAAAATAACTCATTTTTATATTAGAAAACTATTTTACTTGAAATTTTTGTTTTTTCCATAATTAGATGATTTTTTTCTCAAGTCCTCTATTGAAAACATCTTGTTTACCTTACATGAGACCGGAGGAAGGTCAGCGTACACCCTATATTCTTTGTACCACACTTGTAAAATCATACTCCCTCCGTTTCAAAATGGTTGTCATAGTTTGACTTGGAGCGGAGTTTAAGAAATATGGTAAGACTTTTGGAACTTGTGGTCCAAAATAAGTCATACATAAATATGTGGCTATAAAATATTTCATTAAGGGTAAAGTAGTAGTTTCAACTCAAAAATATTTTCAAATTTAGAATTGTGTCATTCTTTTTGGAACGAACTAATAATGAAACTATGACAATCATTTTGGAACGGATGGAGTATTTAGTATAGTATGTTGTTGTATACCGTTAATAGATTTAATAAAATAATTTATAGTCACCTATATATGTATATATATATTTAAACCATAAATTTAAAAACATTTCTTTATAGTCAAATGCTCATACAAATATTGTCAGTTTGTGGAATTGTTGCACTGTTGCTAGTGGAGAAACAATACAAACAATTTGAATGTACAAAGAAAAATGAGAGAGGAGTAGATTATCATTTAATGCCCCGGGAAGGACAGAAAACGATGGCAGAGCTTTAACATTGACTGGCATCCTTTTACACTCGCCAATTCATTGCGTTGTGTCCTACTCGCTGCTGTGGATATGACACGTGTACAAATCAACAGTGGTTTTGTCAGATGTGGTCATTGAGCGAGTGGGCATTGAAACAACAGTGATTTGAATTGTAACGGTTGGGAAGTTTGCCTGCTTTCTTCCATTGGTTTTACTTTCT
This sequence comes from Petunia secreta, assembly GCA_029990175.1. Classification (NCBI taxonomy): domain Eukaryota; kingdom Viridiplantae; phylum Streptophyta; class Magnoliopsida; order Solanales; family Solanaceae; genus Petunia; species Petunia secreta. The sequence continues at coordinate 44,036,077 of JARKIP010000022.1, read as the reverse complement.
GGCTGGCTTTTGTTTTGTGCTCTTTTTGTTTGATTTAGAAAACATTTTTAAACAAGAAGTTATGGGCTGAATATCAAAATAAACTTTATTGGATGTAAGTTCATAAAATTATTTGGATTATATATAAAATTTATTATATAGTCCAAATAAATATTATGGGCTACTATAATTTGGCTAATTATTTAAAGGGACAATTACATAAAAATACAACTCTAACATCAAAATTACAAATAATAACAATTTATACTACTTTGCAAAACATAATAACATTTTTTTACATACAATATACAAATTCTATTAAAATTATACAAATTAGGGTTTTAACCCATCCCTTTCCCACTGCTGACTGTGTTCGCTGCCTATCGCCAGTGACAGGTCAACCAAGTTGTATGTTTTTTTTATTTTTTATTTTTTTAATTCTAAATAAAATATAAAGAAGCATAAAACATACAAAATACACCTTCATACTTAAAAAAGAAAATACATAAACATATATAAAAGTAGAATATACAAAATATACACTTATATACACCACACATACAAAGACATACAATGAATTTATGGACATACTAAAGACTTATGGGTATACATTTTACACACATATACGCATAAATACTAGTATATTAGAAAAATATAAATAGATACAAAAAATATTATAGCCAACTATACACTTGAAATACACATACACAAACTTATAAACATATACAGAGAGGTACAACTAGACATTCAAAAATTATTTACACTCCTGAACTTTGCTTTAAAAATCAAACTCCCCCCAGCTATGAACAATAGTCAATCTCCCCCTTTTACCCAACACAATATCTGATTTTCCCTTAATATTTTTTTATCCCTCATCTATGTAATATAAATTTTTTATATATGATTTTTTTAACAAAGATGTTTTACCTATAATTAAAGATAATAGTATTTTATTTTAGCATACTAATTTATGTTCATTAGCATATAAATAGGATAATATGAATTAATTATAAAATCTACCACTATTTTAATTATATGATTGTTATTTTAGTTTTAAGCACATCAAGTATGTATGTAATCTCTCTCTCTCAATGTGTGGGTGGGATACATATACTTACATGGTGAGGGAGGGGTGTCTCTATTTGTTTAAAAATTTACTCTCTAATTTTCTAGTATGTATATAGATTTTTGAGTTTTGACTATAAAATAAAATATAAATATTAATTTACAATTTTTTTAAAGTGTAAATGGATAATATATTAAAATTTATTACAGAATCAACTGACACTTTTAATATTCTTTTTGTGTTGCACACATTAACTATATGCTAATGAAGAACACTTCATTTTAATTTTTATCATGTAATAGATTAATATTTTAGTTTTTATGTTAATTAACAGAAATACTAATACAAGTAAATTATATTTATTCTAACTTTTGTATTTTGCTTATTTATTACGTTGAACGTCATTACTTATATGATGGATTGTCATTTCTCACTATTTTTTTATTTGAAAATAATATTTGTTCATTATATAAATAAGTCCACAACATAAAATGAAATATCAAAATAATACAAAAATAAAAATATAAAGATATGATAATCAAAAGGGTGGTAAAGTAGGTATTTTGAAAAGTCAATTGAGATAAAATGGGGAGAATGACAATTGTCCATAGTTGAGGGGGAATTTGATTTTTAAAGTAAAGTTGGGGGATGTAAATGATTTTCACCCTAAAATTTATTATATAGTCCAAATAAATATTATGAGCTACTATAATTTTGCTAATTATTTAAATGGGCAATTATATAAATGTACAATTCTAACATCAAACTTACAAAAAATAACAATTTTATACCATTTATAAAACATAACAATCTTTTTTTTACATACAATATACAAATTAGGATTTTACCCCCTTCCTTTCCCACTGCTGCAGTCACTGTGTTCGCTGCCGATCGCCAGCCGCCGGCGACAGGTCAGCAAAGTTGTGTATTTTTTTTTTAAAGAAAATCTGAATAAAATATAAAGAAGCATAAAATATAAAAAATACATATTTATACTTAAAAAAAAAATAGATTTAATCAACAAAAATACATAAACATACCTAAAAATAGAATTTACAAATACACACTTATATACACCATACATACAAAGACATACAATGAATTTATGGACATACTAAAGAGTTATGGATATACATTTTACACACATACGCATAAATATTACTCCCTCCGTTTAAAAAAGAATGAACATTTGCGGAGTACGAGGGTCAAATTGACCAATTTTCAACAAAAATTTACACATCGAATTTTAAATTTTTTAAAAATAAAATTTACATGTTTAGAACTACATGAAAAATACTATAAGTCACAATAGTTAACAATTCAAAATAATTAGAAAATATTTATAAGAAATGTGGTCAAATGTAATCTTGTTTGACCCTTCAAATAGTAATAGGTTCATCATTTTTTGAAACGGAGGGAATAGTATATTACAAAAAAATACAAATAAATATAAAAAATATTTTAGCCAACCATACACTTGAAATATACATATGAAAACTTACGACAAATATACAAAGAAATACAACTCGACATTCAAAAATTCCTAAATGTATTTTTGCACCAAAACATACATATACACATGAATACAAAGTTATACATATATATACACATTCAAAACAAACAAAACAAAATAAAATAAAATAAAATAAAATAAAATAAAAGGGACGAAGCAGATCGCCGGAGAACAGCGATACTAGTCTCTCCGGAGGAAGGAGATCTGCAGCAGCACTGCCACACACAACTAGAAACAGCAGCGACACCGCGACAACACAACTGTGTTGTGGTAGATCGAAAACAACACATCATCACCGGAGAAGACTGAAGAGAGGTTGCCGGAGTACCTCTTAACCGGAGAAGCGAGGTCCCCAGCCGGTGGGTAGGTGGGTGGAGGAGGGGAGAGAAGAGAGAGAAAGAAATTAGGATTTTGTGTTAGAGAGAGGGAAATGTAAAATTGTATATGTTAGATAATAAATGCTATGTAGGATAAATGTTTGAAAGTATCGATATATTTTGTAATTAACCTGTTTAGAGTGTCTTCTGGATATAATTTTCTCTTATTTAAATCTAGTCCAATATTGTTGGGCTATCCCAAAAAGCTTATGTCCCAATGGATATCATCTTTTTCTAGAAGTAATTTTCTCAAATGGTCACTCAACTTTTTGAGAAATTGACCATTTGAGAAATTAGCTACCAAAGTTACTTTATTTTTGTCGGACACAAAAAGTCACTCAATTAAGAAAAAATATCTCCAAAAATAATTTTAACCGATTTTTGTACCATCATCCACCAGAAGTCTGACGTACATTTTTCAATTTTTTTTATATACATGCAGGTCCACTTTCTTTGTCATGTAGGATTTTTTAGTAAGAAAAAAAAATCCTAAATATGTAACCCTAACCCATATTAAATTTGCCCATGACATGCCTGATTATCATGAAGTGAAGAGACAAATTCCATTATAGCTTGAGATCAAAGGAGAATGCTCTATTGGTTTCTTGGACCCACGACATGTTTTAACTAGGTTATCGTTGCTTGAGGATTATGTTCATCTTTTGTCACGTCTCACATATTATGTTAAGATTGGACATGCCTATCATCAGTTGAGGGGGCTCAAATATGATGTGTGGTTCGATCCAAAGGAGGAAACATCGACTGCAGTTGCCTGGATCTCATTCCCAGGGCTTCCTCCAGTTTTCTTTGTGCAAGAAGCTATTTTTGCCCTAGCCACAGCTGTAAGGAAACCACTGCAACTTGATGCTGCTACTAAATCAAAATCAAGACCTAGTTGTGCAAAGGTGAATGTGGAAGTTGATCTCTTAGGCCCTAGACCTCAGCGTGTTAGGATTGGTATTAAGAACTCTATTACTGGAGAAATAAGGTTTAAACGAGTGCATATTAATTATGATTACATTCCTAAGTACTGCAAGGTGTGTAGATTACAAGGTCATGATGAGAAGGAGTGTTTTGTGATACATCCGGAGTTAACACCACATGATGATGAAGAAGAGGGTGAGGTCATGAAACAAAAACCTATCAGGATCCTACAAAGTGGTAAAACTGTGGGCAATGTTAAAAATGAAAGGAGGAAGGTTCTAAGCCTGTACAAGGAAAGATTGTTGGTGTCCAGGATCAAGGGAAACAAAGAAAGTCTTTTAAAAAATTTGTTCCACCTAATAGGAACCCTAATGCGTGGACTAAGGTTGATCATAGGAAAAAATCTACTAAGGAATTTGAATTGACACATGAGGAGGATGCAGTGATGACAAATAATGTCTTTGCTATGTTGGAGAGCAATGATGATGATCATGTTGATGAGGAGATCCAAAAAGCTCAAACTGCTTTGCATCAAACTCAACGTCAAACTGATGAAACAAATGTAACTACTTCAACTTCATCCAAACAAGTGGTTGCTTCAAGTAATGGTAAAGATGGGAGTTTACATCCTATTGTTGAGGACCCTACGGCTGCTGGGACAAAAAATTGGGTCTTGCAAACTTTTAAAGATCATCCCAAAGTTAAGGAAGTAGGGGGTGCAGTTATTACGAGTAAAAATTCTCCTAGGGTTAATATTAATGCTGAGGGTAATGGTGACAGGGAGAATGTGGAATTTATTGTTGAAGATGTGGATCAGGACATTGATCGTGCCTTAATTATTGCTCCTCAAAGTGCGACTTCTTTTAATGGTGCAGTGAACATGGTGACTAAATTCAGCATCTTTAATGATGCTGCCTTTAATGAGCTGAAGGAATTAAATCCTAAAGCTTGTGCATTAATGAAGCAGGCATTAGGGTTATTAGCAAATCGATCCCAATCAGCTGTGGGAAAGGAATTAGCTAATATACTGCCTCAGGTCCCAAATGTTTCTTCAGGCGATGTGGGAGATAAGTTACCAAATAATATTCCAAATTGTGAGCTAAATACCACGGCATATTCAATGCCAAGTCATTCTCAAGGTGATGAGACATTTCAAGGTTCTTTCTTGGTTCCTGATGATCTTGCACGTAAGAATACTGAAGCTGATGACGATCTTATAGCTAGAATGCCTTTGCAGCCATTGATAAAGGAGGTACAACAACAAGATGGAATTAAATTGGTGGATGGACCTTTGAGTTCTGACAGGCTTGCTACTGATGAACTTGATGAGGACTCAACTGCACATAATTTTGAAAAAGTGGCTCGTGAAAGTGATTTGTCTCCTAGAGCTGTCAAGTCCCAGAAACAATTGCTTTCACCTGCTCCTTTAGAGAATCCTGATCAACCAAAGCAACAATAAAAGAGAAGCAAGAAGAATTATAGTCAAGATCCTAATAAAATCCAGTCGTTGAAGTCCACCTCAGTAAAGAGAAATTAGATGATGGATAAGCTTCTAATCTGGAAAATTAGGTTAGGCCTTTGATAGGCTCATTACATTGCAACAGAGGAAACACTTTCAAGTTATATGGCTAATGGAACCATTTCAGGATGTGCATACAATAGATAGCTATAGGAGAAGGCTGAGGAGGGATGGAATATTGCTTTCATAATGACAATGGGAAGATCTGGATGTTTGCCACAACTGATTTTGAAGTAAATGAAGTGATGAATGACGAGAAATAACTCACTCTATCCTTCCTACATCTATAGCTTGAAGAAGAGGTGGTTATAACCTTTGTTTATGCAAAGACAAATCCTGGAGATAGATTCTTCTTGTGGGAAGCTATGCAATACTTTGCTAGTGATAACTTGAGACCTTGGCTTGTTGCTGGAGACTTTAATATGATCTTATCAGAAAATGAGAAGTATGGGGGAAGACCAGTCTTCATGCCAGAGTATGAGGAATTTACCTTAACACTTGCAAACTGTCAGCTCATGGCTTCAATTCAGGTAGCATCTTTACTAGATGGAATTGTATAGTGTAAGAGGATTTCATTCTCAAGATGTTAGATAGGTGCTTGGGTAATCAACAACTCATGGATATGTGCACTAAGATTGAGGTTGATCATCTTGCTAGAGTGGGGTCAGACCACTCTCCTTTGCTTGTCAGTTTCTCACAGGACTCAACCTTTATCGTGAAACCATTTAAGTTTCTCAAAATTTGGATTTCATATGAAGATTTTCTCAACTTGGTTAGGGAACACTGGAATGAACAAGTAATAGGAGATCCATTTGTTGTCCTTAATACAAAGTTGAAAGCATTGAGGAAGAAACTGGCAGCCTGGAGTAAAGCAACATATGGCAACATATTTCAACAGGTTCCTACACTAGAGGAAATCATCTTGGCTCATGAGTTTCAACTGGAGACTGCTCCAACACCTGGAAATAGAGAGGCACTTAAAAGAGTAGAAGCTGAGATGAAGAGATACTTATCCTTAGAAGCTGAATTTTGGAAGCAAAAGGCAAGCATAAAGTGGTTCAAGGAGGGTGATGCTAACTCTAAATTCTTTCATTATCATGTAAATGGTAAAAGAAAGAAGCTTCATATCATCAGGATTCAAAATAGAGAGGGCAACTGGATAAATTCACAATAAGCTATGGCAAATGAGGCATTATGTTTTTATGAGAGACAAGTTGCTATTGAAGAGTTGTTAAACAACTATGATCTTTTGATGAATGTTCCAGCTATGATTTCAAAGGAGCAGAATGAGGAATTTACAAAAGTTCCTTAGGAAGAAGAGGTGAAGATTGCAGTCTTTGGTCTTAATGGGGAGAGTGCTAGTGGTCCTGATGGCTATACTGGCAGATTCTTTCATGTTGCTTGGGATATAATCAAGGATGATATAGTGAAGGTGGTTTAAGCATTATTCAGTAGAAGGGCATTAGTAAGATATGTCTCACACACTAATTTAGTGTTGATTCCAAAAAAGCAAAGTGTGACAACCTTTTCAGATTTGAGACCTATCAGTCTCAGTAATTTCATCAACAAAATTCTCTCAAGGGTGGTGCATAACAGGTTAGCTGGAGTTCTACCTAGTCTTATCTCTCAGAATCAAGCTAGTTTTGTTAAAGGAAGAAGCATTGTGGAAAATGTACTGCTTGCACAGAAAATCATTCATGACATAAATGAAAGAGGTGATGATGCCAATGTTGTGATTAACTAGACATGATAAAGGCTTATGATAAAGTGTCATGGTCTTTCTTAACAATGGTATTGAGGAAGATGAGATTTTGTCATGAGTATATAGATGTTGTCTTCTAGTTAGTATCCTCAAACTGGTACTCTATAATTTTCAATGGCCAAAGCTATGGCTTCTTTCATTCAGGCAGGGGGTTGAAGTAAGGTGATCCATTATCACCAACTCTCTTTATCCTCACAACTGAAGTTCTCTTTAGGAGCTTGAATTTATTAAACACTCACAGCTTCTATAGAGGTTATGCTATGCCTAAGTAGAGTCCATATATCAACCACTTAGCATATGTTGATGATACCATTTTGTTCACTTCTTCTCATGAAGAGTCTTTGCACTTGATCACTGGGGTTCTACATGCTTATGAGGCAGTTTCAGGACTTAAAATTAACAAAGACGGGAGTGCAATATACCTGCATGGATCAGTGGATAGTGAAGTGGTGGACAAAGTTGAAATGATCACTAGCATTCATAGAAAAGAGTTTCCTTTTACCTATCTTGGATGTCCTATCTTTTATGGTAGGAGGAAGAAGGTACATTATAATGAATTAATAGGGAAAATGACTGCCAGGTTACATAGTTGGAGTGCTAAGATGTTGTCTTTTGGTGAAAGAGATATACTAATCAAGCATGTGCTCTAAAGCATGCCAATTCACCTTCTCTCTTCAGTTAATCCTTTGAATAGTGTCATCAATCAATTGTATAGGCTCTTTGCAAAGTTCTTCTGGGGTAACTTACAAGAAGGATCAAGTAGACATTGGTCATCTTGGAAACACCTATGTTTGCCAGTGGAGGAAGGAGGTATGGGATTCAGATCTTTATTTGATGTATCAAATACACTGTTTGCTAAGCTTTGGCGGAACTTCAGAACTGGTAGCTCACTATGGGGAACTTATATGGCTAACAAGTATTGCAAGAAGCTGCACAAAGCCATTGTTCCATATAAAGAAGGCTCTTATGTGTGGAGAAAAATAATATAAGCAAGAGAGGCAATAGATCATGAGATATTTTAGCAGTTTAGGCAAGGTTCAGCTCATCTATGGTATGATAACTGGACAGGATTAGGTCCATTGTACTTTGTAGTGCCATACACATTTGAGTTTGACTTTTGGTATAACAGTGTGAAGGAGCTAGTAGAGGAGGGGGCAATGGAATGTTGATTTGCTCACTCAGCTGCTACCAGATGATATAGTAGATTATATTGTTCATAATGTACCTTTGGTAAAAGTCGATCAGAGAAGAGACATGCTTTGGTGGTGCATAACTTCAAATGGTAAGTTCACAGTAAGCAGGGCTTGGAATTACCTGAGGGTGAAGCAACATACGGTGCCAATTTCTAAGTTCATGTGGGTTAAAGGGATGCTTATTAAGGTGTCATTCATAATGTGGAGGATGTGGAAGTTCAAGCTTCCTTTGGATGAAGAACTGAAGAGAATAGGATATAACTTCCCTTCTAGATGCTGGTGCTGTGTCATGCCTAATGTAGTGCTTAACCTGCTGGAGTCTAGTTAGAAAATTGCAACTAGCATCAGGTTTGCTTTAAATGGTGGAAACAATGGCCTAAGCCATGGATTCAAACTGTTTTTCACACTGTTCCATCCTTTATTATTTGGTCTTTATGGAAGAGAAGAAATGCTATTAGACATGGCAAATCTGCCTCATACTCTAGGATGATATATGAAGTTACTAGCAGTATTTTCTTCTTTGTTAAATTAAGATTTCCATACATTTATATGGGGAGTTAAGCATGGCCTAATATTGTGAATGCATTAGAGAATTAATTGCCTAGATTTAGATATATTAAAGTGGGGTAGAAGGTACCAAGTGCAGGACTGTTAAAAGTCAACACTGATGGTGCTTCTAAGGGCAATCCAAGCCCTAGTTCTATAGCCTTTTGTGTTAGGAATGGTGAGGGTGATGTGGTGTATGCATTTGCTAAGCTGATTGGTGAGCACAATAACATGGTTGCTAAAGCTATGGCCATCAGGGAAGCCATGAAATACTGTGTGGAACAGTCATTGGCTCCTATACTTATTGAAACTGATTCATTTGTGGTGATAGAGGGAGTGTGGCAACCTCCGTGGTCCATAGATTCTATTGTTGATGATATCCAGAGGTTGAAGCAACTAGAAGAATTTCAGTTTCATCACACCTTGCGTGAAGGGAACAAACTAGCTGATTATCTTGCGAACATTGCCTATGAACTTTGATAAGCATCACTTTGTGGAGTATAGAGCTAAGCTAAGGAGAGGATCATGATGACAAAAAGAAAGGAGGAAAGTAGGGAAGCTGGAGAGGAGGGGAACAAGGAGAATGGCCCTTATGATCAAGACTGTATTGTGGAGATCATAGGGGTTTAGTTCACTAATATTCTTTTCTTTTTTGCGGGTACAGGTTTAAAAGAGTTACACATGACATGCTGGAGTTTAGTAATGCATAATGTAGTATGACAAGCTGGATTGTTGTTGAATTATTATTTCCTCTCATACTTCTTGGAACTCTTCCTTTGATTGTTCCAGGATCCAAGAAACTACTCCTTCTCCTGGTTCAATCAAGAAACAACCATCATATACCAGGGACTGTGCGTGATTATTGCTCATTCTTGAGTTGTTGCTTTTGTTGATTTCATTCCTTTTGGTGCCAGGTTTTCAGTTCATACTACTACAGGCTGGGGATGTTGTTGCTTCAATGCTACTTTTCATGCTTCAAGGAACTGTTTCAATGAATGTTCCAAGCTTCAAGAATTTGTTTCTTCACTTGGTTCAAGTAATCATCATGGAGGAGCACCACTGGTCAATCACTGTGTCATTGCAAGAGTTGCAAGATTCCATAGCTTTAATCGACTGATTCAACTCTATTGTTCACCCTGCAAGCACAAGAGCAACAAATGACTAGATATTACATTTTTATTAATCACATGTTATAGTTTAATAGTTCATAGTTTGAATAGTCTGCTAGCTTATAATTCATTTGATGTAAAGCATTATGTTTATTTGTTATTCTTATATTACTTGGTGGTATTAGTTGTAACGACCCTCAAATAGTCGTTACGGGATCCGAAACTTCGATTTGCGTGTCGACAGTCCCAAAAGCTCCGTTAGGTCATTTATGACCTGTCTGTGAAATCTGAGTCGAAACGGAGTTCGTTTGATAGGTTTTCGAGAAAAGGATCTGTTTATGAAATTCAGGAAAGGAATTTGGGGTTTCGATAGGTCGTTTTGAGTAAACGAACCCCGATGGAAAATCCGAGCGCACCGTTAGGTTCGTCTCGTCATTTATGATATGTAGCAACCTTCAAAATTGAAAACGGACCTCGTTTGATAGGACTTTTGATAAAGTCCCCGTTTCGGAAGTTTAAAAGAGTTAAAAGAGGTTTCCGAGCTCGATTTGAGCAAATGAGCTCCGATGAGAGATCCGAAAGTTCCGTTAGGTTATTATAGTCATTTGTGACTTGTAGCAACTTTCGGAATTGGATTCCGAGGTCGTTTGGTTAAATTTCACTATTTTGGCGAAAGTCGAAAATTGAACCTTTGCCGTGGGACCCACTTTTTGAGTTCTGGAGGTCCGAATTGAGTTCCGTCTTGACGAGCATGTCACCCAAGGATTTTATGACTTGTGTGAAAAATTTGGGATCATTACGAGCTTCGTAGGGTCCCGTTTTGCCCCTAAAACAGTAGAAAATCTGGTGCGACTTTTCTGTTCTGTTTTGGCGCAAACAGCCGGATAAAAGCTGATTTTTCGGCCAATCCGTAAGGAATTAGGAAAAATTCAAAACATGAAAGTTGTAGCCCTCTGAGTTTTGGTTCTAATGGCACCGGTGTCAGGTCATTTGGACATTCCTATCAAAAGTTATGATTTTTTCAAAAGAAGCTGTCATAGAAGCAAAAAAAAAAAACTGCTATAAAAAAGCCATTTCGGGCCATTTCGGTTCATAACTTATAAAAATCATTTGGTGAGCTCTTGAGGCGATTTTTGGGTATTTCTTGAAGACCCTATCATACTTACAGTTAAGGTAAGCCCTTTCAATCCATCTTTATGTTGATTAACACAAGAATCAAAGGGTTGATTCTTGGAAAGGGGTTAGAACCCTAGATTCTTAAGAATTGGGGAAAGACATCGAGCAAGGCTCGCATGTGGAATCTAAGTGTACTTTTGGACTCACGGGAGCGTGGGGAGTCCGGAAAAGTACATTTTGTAAATTTAGGGCTCGGCCCTACCCGGGGGCATTTTGGTAATTTTTACCCTAGGATGCCTATAGGTTTAAATAGCTATAATTGAGCACTCATATGTGCTATATCTTGTCTTAATAGACCTAGTGGAGAGTCCTTCGCGGACAAGGCGAGCGGGAAAGGAGATTCTTCCCGGCATTTGAGCCCGAATTTCGAGGTAAGTGAGACTTGACCTCTATTGTGCTTGTGGACTCTTCCTTCATGCTAGTATGCTTCATGTACGCATATATATACCTAACAATGGTTAGGATTAATGATGTGAATTACTTGCTATTATTGTTTGTTATAAATAGCGAGATTGTGACTCGACCGAGGTATGTGCGGGTCTAAACGCTACGTCGAGGTAGCTTAAATTTATATCGTAGTAACGCTTGCTACGCCATGCTTAGATAGCAAGAACTTGGGACATGGCCGAGGATGTTGCCGGCATGTCATGGTAAATGTCTTGCCGAGGATTTTGCCGGCTTTTGTATGATATTGGTACTTGATTTGTTCACGTGCCGGGTTGGGTAGTGCTGTCTATACGTAACCTTGGGTTGGACGACATGGGAGTAGGGATTGTACCCCCAAACTGTGGTCGGGTTAACCTTCGCCTTACGTTCAGCTAGCATAACCAACCTGGGTTACGGTGACTGTGAAATATTATCGTTATTAATATTTCTGTTATTATTTCTGTTATTGTTATTAATGTCGTGGATATTAATACTGTTAGAGGGACACTTGACAGGGGGTGTGGTGTCGCCTATACTATGAGATGTGTCACACTTGACAGGGGGTGTGGTGTGGACACTTGATCTTTGAGATGTGACACACTTGACAGGGGGTGTGGTGTGGTCACTTGATTTATTGAGATACGACGCACTTGACAGAGGGTGTGGTGCGATCGTAGACTGATTTGAGATGAGCCAACGACTACGGGTCGTTGGTCTACTTATTCATGATTGTGATAGTGACTTCGGGTCACGGTATATGGTTGATACTTAGTAGTGGTGTTGCTAGTCCATCGTAGGTCTAGGTTAGTCGGCACGGGAGTAGAGATTGGACCTCCAAACCGCCGCTGAGTTGACCTATGCCTTACGTTGGATGGGCATAATCCTTGAGACTTCTGGTTACTACTTGTGTGTATGGAATGAGTTACATCTATTTGTGATTTCACTACTTTATTGTATGATTACTATAGTATGTTGTTGCTTATGATGCATGTAGCGACTTGTCCCGCAAGGGTACCTTAGCGGGCCTGTCAGTGATCTTACTGGGCTTCGGCTCATAACTTACTCTGCTACGTGCGCAGGTCCTTCATCCAGTCAGCAGCCCGGACGTTAGCGGTTCCCGAGGCTTCTGAGACTTTTGATTGAGGTGAGCCGACCACACAGACCGTGGTGGCATACCGCCGGAGTCACTTAGAGATAGGACTCAGATTTCTTTGATGTATATTCATACTTTATTGAGTCACTCTTAGAATGCTCCAATTCTTTTGTGGATATATTCTTTTGGACTTCACACTTTTATATTTATATATCCATTTATGATCTTTTCACATTATTGTTCTTTTCCGCATCTTGTTACATTGGTTCGCCTAGGCAAATGTTGTTTAGGTGCCATCACGAGCCCTTGGAAATTGGGTCGTGAAAGTTTGGTATCAGAGCCCTGGGTTCTAATTCGAGTCCTAGGAGTCTTGGAGCAGTGTCTGAGTAGAGTCTTGCTTATGGGTATGTTGTCGACCATACTTATGAGCGAGAGGCTACAAGGGCATGTTAGGAAATGTTTTCCCTTCGTTTCATCTCTATTCGTGCTGAGTAGCTTATATAGGTGCTGACCCTTTTTCGTGTATTGTATCAGATGGCGAGGACGCGAGCATCCTCAGCCAGGAGGGCTGCATCTTCTACACCCGCGTCTGCGGGAGAACCATCAGCACCTACGCAGCCGCCAGCTGCTAAGAAGACTCGGGCAGGTCGCCCGTCAGCCACTAGGCAGGACACAGCTATCCCTGCGGTGTCCGCAGCGACTCTGTCAGCATCTATTCCCCCTGTGCCTGCTGTTGTGCCAGGCACTGTTGTGATCTCTTCAGAGGAGTATATGAGACTGATGGCCTTGTCTAGCCATCAGGTCCCTGTCAGAGATGATGTTGCAGCTCCTGTTTCGGCTCCTCAGCCGACCACACCTGTTATGAGCACGCCTACTTCTGAGGCTGCTCCTGATCATATTGCCCAGCCTTCTGCTTCTGCTCCTCAGGCAGGTCCTGTTATTTCTACTCCTCCTATGGGCACTGAGGAGGTTGCCAAGAGGATAGAGTCATTCATGAAGCTTCAGCCTCCAGAGTTCGACGGTACCTCAGCTACATGTACTGCCCAGAGGTACATTCAGAAGTGTGAGAAGATTTTGACAGTTCTTGGTACTAGAGACACCTTAGGGGTGCAGTGTGCTTCTTTCAGATTATCGGGAGATGCGGAGACATGGTGGGTCTCCATGATGCGGCAGAGGTCTAGTGACCTCCCTCCTTTGTCTTGGGCTGAGTTCGTGTCTATGTTCATGAGCAGGTTCGTGCCCCAGAGTCAGCACGATGCTCAGAGGCGCGAGTTTGAGGGGTTGAGGCAGGGAAACCTGTCTGTTTCAGAGTATGACACCAGGTTCTTGTGGTTGTCTCAGTTTGCGCCGGCTATGGTGGCTCAGGAGAGGGACAAGGTCCTCCGGTTTGTTGAGGGTCTTCATCCCCGCTTACAGGTAGCTGTTGCCCCTGATATGGGCAACAAGTCATATTTTGAGATAGTTGATGTGGCGCGGCGGATGGAGGATATCTTCGCCAGGGCTGACGCGGAGAGGGCGGCCAAGAGATCGCGTCAGTCTGGTGGGTATAGTGGATCCGCTCAGAGGGGTCAGGGTCATCAGGGCCGTTCTCAGTCTAGGCCCCAGGCTGCTGCTTTGCCTGCCCAGGATTTTTCTTCAGAGACCCCGAGGCCTCAGTCATCCCAGAGGCGGGGTGGCTCTTCGCAGTCTGGTCCGCCGCAGTGGGGGAGGTGCCATCAGAGGCATCATGGGAGGTGTTCGTCTGGAGGTGGTCATGGCAGAGGTGGTAGAGGCGGTAGAGGAGGTAGAGGTGATGGATGTTTTGAGTGTGGGTCTCCAGAGCACTATGTCAGGAGTTGCCCTTATGTTTCATCAGGTCGCCAGGGATCCGCAGCTATGGTACCATCTGGTCCTCAGGCCGCCAGGCCCGTTTCTCAGATTCCTCCTAGACAGCAGTTTCAGAGAGCTCCGGGTTCAGGAGGCTCGGCGCAAGTCTATGCTATGACTCGTCAGGATGCTGAGGCATCCAATGATGTCATCACAGGTATTATTTCTGTCTGTGGCCGCGATGCTTATGCTCTTATTGATCCGGGGTCTACCTATTCGTATGTGTCGCCGGGATTTGCCCCTTGCTTGGGCAGGGATCTGGTCTTCTTAGACGATCCCTTTATGGTTGCCACCCCTGTCGGGTCTTCTATATGTGTAGATAGGGGTTATCGGAAGTGTATGATCTCCATCTGTGGTGTAGAGTCCTTAGTGGACCTGATGCTGCTCGATATGTCTGATTTCGATGTCATTATGGGCATGGATTGGCTGGCTTCCTGTCATGCGACTTTGGATTGCCATGCCAAGTCCGTGACGATCGGGGCAGAGGGTGAGTCTCGGGTTGTATGGAGAGGTTGCAGGCCTTCTCCAAAGAGTAGGATCATTTCGGGATGTCCGGGCAGAGGAGTTATCCCTTGATAGAGTTCCGGTTGTTTGTGAGTATCCGGATGTGTTTCCTGATGAATTGTCGGGTTTGCCGCCTATGCGGGAGATAGAGTTTTGCATTGATCTATTGCCAGGCACTCAGCCAAAATCTATTTCCCCCGTATCGTATGGCTCCTGTTGAGTTGAGGGAGCTGAAGGAGCAGATTCAGGATTTGCTCGATAAGGGCTTCATTAGGCCCAGTGTGTCTCCATGGGGTGCCCCGGTATTATTTGTGAAGAAGAAGAATGGCTCTATGCGGATGTGTATTGATTACCGGCAGCTGAATAAGGTTACTATCAAGAATAGGTATCCTTTGCCGCGTATTGATGATTTGTTTGATCAGCTTCAGGGTGCTACCTTCTTCTCGAAGATTGATTTGAGGTCGGGGTATCATCAGTTGAGGATTCGGCCCGAGGACGTTTCCAAGACTGCTTTTCGTACCCGATATGGCCACTATGAGTTTCTGGTGATGTCTTTCGGGCTTACGAATGCCCCAGCTGCTTTCATGGATCTGATGAACCGAGTGTTCAAGGCCTACCTTGACTCCTTCGTCATTGTGTTTATCGATGATATCTTGCTTTATTCGAGGAGCAGGGAGGAGCATGAGCAGCATTTGAGAGTTGTTCTTCGGACTCTGAGGGATCAGCAGTTGTATGCCAAATTCTCCAAGTGTGAATTTTGGCTCAGTTTTGTATCTTTCTTAGGTCACGTGGTGACCAAGGATGGGGTGTGTGTTGATCCGAAGAAGATAGAGGCCGTTCAGAGTTCTAGGCCTACTTCTCCTACAGAGATTCGGAGTTTCTTAGGCTTGGTAGGTTATTATCGGCGGTTCGTCGAGGGGTTTTCTTCTATTTTAGCACCTCTGACGAAGTTGACCCAGAAGAATGTTCCTTTCCTGTGGTCCGATGCCTGTGAGTCTAGCTTTCAGAAGCTTAAGACTCTTTTGACTTCAGCGCCAGTGTTGGCCTTGCCTAGTGGATCCGGGGGATTCACCGTATATTGTGATGCTTCGGGTGTTGGCCTGGGTAGCGTTCTGATGCAGGAGGGTAAGGTGATAGCTTATGCCTCGAGACAGCTGAAGGTCCATGAGAAGAATTATCCTGTCCATGATTTGGAGCTGTTAGCTGTCGTGTTTGCACTGAAGTTGTGGAGGCACTATCTTTATGGCGAGCAATGTGAGATATTCACCGATCATAAGAGTCTCCAGTACTTGTTCACTCAGAAGGACTTGAACGGGAGACAGCGCCGCTGGTTAGAGCTGCTGAAGGATTATGGTCTTTCTATCCGGTATCATCCCGGAAAGGCTAATGTTGTAGCCGATGCCTTGAGTAGGAAGTCCATGGGTAGCCTCGCCTATCTTGATGCTGATATGAGGCCGTTGGCCCGTGAGTTGCAGGCTTTGTCCATTAGTGGGGTTCGGTTTGATGATTCTGTTCCAGGCCGGGTGCTTGCATATGTGGGGTCTCAGTCGTCTTTAGCTTCCCAGATTCGGGAAAGGCAGTTCGAGGATCCTTATCTGAGAGATCTCCGGGACAGGGTCCTGAGTGGGGAGTGTCCTCGTTCGTGATTGGTGATGATGGTGCTTTGCGGCTTAACGGCCGGGTATGTGTTCCAGCCATTGTGGAGCTGAGGCAGATGATTTTGGCAGATGCTCACAGTTCGAGATATTCCATTCATCCGGGTACTTCGAAGATGTATCATGATCTTCGAGAGCTGTATTGGTGGAAATGGATGAAGAGGGATGTTGCTGATTATGTATCTCGGTGTTTGAATTGCCAGCAGGTGAAGTTTGAGCACCGGAGGCCAGCCGGGGTGACCCAGTCTATGCCCATTCCCAAGTGGAAGTGGGAGCAGATCACTATGGATTTCGTAGTTGGTTTGCCGCTGACCGTGGGTAAGCATGATTCGGTGTAGGTAGTAGTTGATCGACTGACGAAGTCGGCTCACTTCATTCCAGTGAGGACTACTTATACCTCGGAGCGTCTGGCTCGTATCTTCATTGAGCAGATTGTGAGATTGCATGGTGCTCCTGTTTCTATCATTTCTGACCGAGGTGCTCAGTTCACAGCTCAGTTTTGGAGATCTTTTCAGAGAGAGCTGGGTACTCGGGTCGATCTCAGCACTGCATTTCACCCGCAGACTGATGGCCAGTCTGAGCGGACCATTCAGATCCTCGAGGATATGTTGAGGGCGTGTGCTATTGATTTTGGAGGCCATTGGGATAGCCATTTGCCGCTAGCAGAGTTTGCGTATAATAATAGCTATCAGGCTTCTATCCAGATGGCTCCGTTTGAGGCATTGTATGGTCGGAGATGTCGCTCGCCTATCGGTTGGTTCGAGTCTGGTGAGGTCCAGGTGTTGGGGCCCGATTTGGTGCAGCAGACCTTAGATAAGGTCCGGGTTATTCAGGATCGACTCCGCACGGCTCAGAGCCGGCAGATATCGTATGCATATCGGAGGCGGAGAGATCTTGAGTTCATGGTTGGGGACCGAGTATTCCTCAGAGTGTCGCCCATGAAGGGTGTTATGAGATTTGGGAAGAAGGGCAAGCTCAGTCCTAGGTTCATTGGGCCTTTTGAGATATTGGAGCGCGTTGGCGCCGTTGCTTATAGACTGGCTTTGCCTCCCTCTCTGTCTGTTCATCCGGTGTTCCATGTGTCCATGCTCCGGAAGTATGTTCACGATCTGTCTCATGTGATCGATATGGCTTCCGTGGAGGTAGATGGCGACTTAGCTTATTCGGAGGAGCCTATTGCTATTGTGGCTAGAGAGGTCCGTAAGATGAGATCGAAGGTGATCCCGCTTGTGAGAGTTCAGTGGGGGCATCACTCCATTACCGAGGCCACTTGGGAGCTTGAGTCCGAGATGCGTGAGAGGCATCCGCGCTTGTTCGATGATTCAGGTATGAAATCCTTGTATTTTCTAAGCCTGAATTTACATTTTTAAGTTTTATTGATTTCGGGTGGTACCGAGGGGTCCTCGAAATCTGTGCCAGCTCCGTGGCTAGTGTGTGGATCCTATCTTAGACTTAGGCTCGTCCGAGGACGGCCGAGAGTCTAAGTGGGGGAGAATGTAACGACCCTCAAATAGTCGTTACGGGATTCGGGACCTCGATTTGCGTGTCGATAGTCCCAAAAGCTCCGTTAGGTCATTTATGACACGTCTGTGAAATCTGAGTCGAAACAGAGTCCGTTTGATAGGTTTTCGAGAAAAGGATCCGTTTATGAAATTCCGGAAAGGAATTTGGGGTTTCGATAGGTCGTTTTGAGTAAACGAACCCCGATGGAAAATCCGAGCGCACCGTTAGGTCCGTCTCGTCATTTATGATATGTAGCAACCTTCAAAATTGAAAACAGACCTCGTTTGATTGGACTTTTGATAAAGTCCCCGTTTCGGAAGTTTAAAAGAGTTAAAAGAGGTTTCCGAGCTCGATTTGAGCAAATGAGCTCCGATGAGAGATCTGAAAGTTCCGTTAGGTTCGTATAGTCATTTGTGACTTGTAGCAACTTTCGGAATTGGATTCCGATGTCGTTTGGTTAAATTTCACTATTTTGGCGAAAGTCGAAAATTGAACCTTTGCCGTGGGACCCACTTTTTGAGTTCTGGAGGTCCGAATTGAGTTCCGTCTTGACGAGCATGTCACCCAAGGATTTTATGACTTTTGTGAAAAATTTGGGATCATTACGAGCTTCGTAGGGTCCCGTTTTGCCCCTAAAACAGTAGAAAATCTGGTGCGACTTTTCTGTTCTGTTTTGGCGCAAACAGCCGGATAAAAGCTGATTTTCCGGCCAATCCGTAAGGAATTAGGAAAAATTCAAAACATGAAAGTTGTAGCCCTCTGAGTTTTGGTTCTAATGGCACCGGTGTCAGGTCATTTGGACATTCCTATCAAAAGTTATGATTTTTTCAAAAGAAGCTGTCATAGAAGCAAAAAAAAAAAAAACTGCTATAAAAAAGCCATTTCGGGCCATTTCGGTTCATAACTTATAAAAATCATTTGGTGAGCTCTTGAGGCGATTTTTGGGTATTTCTTGAAGACCCTATCATACTTACAGTTAAGGTAAACCCTTTCAATCCATCTTTATGTTGATTAACACAAGAATCAAAGGGTTGATTCTTGGAAAGGGGTTAGAACCCTAGATTCTTAAGAATTGGGGAAAGACATCGAGCAAGGCTCGCATGTGGAATCTAAGTGTACTTTTGGACTCACGGGAGCGTGGGGAGTCCGAAAAAGTACATTTTGTAAATTTAGGGCTCGGCCCTACCCGGGGGCATTTTGGTAATTTTTACCCTAGGATGCCTATAGGTTTAAATAGCTATAATTGAGCACTCATATGTGCTATATCTTGTCTTAATAGACCTAGTGGAGAGTCCTTCGCGGACAAGGCGAGCGGGAAAGGAGATTCTTCCCGGCATTTGAGCCCGAATTTCGAGGTAAGTGAGACTTGACCTCTATTGTGCTTGTGGACTCTTCCTTCATGCTAGTATGCTTCATGTACGCATATATATACCTAACAATGGTTAGGATTAATGATGTGAATTACTTGCTATTATTGTTTGTTATAAATAGCGAGATTGTGACTCGACCGAGGTATGTGCGGGTCTAAACGCTACGTCGAGGTAGCTTAAATTTATATCGTAGTAACGCTTGCTACGCCATGCTTAGATAGCAAGAACTTGGGACATGGCCGAGGATGTTGCCGGCATGTCATGGTAAATGTCTTGCCGAGGATTTTGCCGGCTTTTGTATGATATTGGTACTTGATTTGTTCACGTGCCGGGTTGGGTAGTGCTGTCTATACGTAACCTTGGGTTGGACGACATGGGAGTAGGGATTGTACCCCCAAACTGTGGTCGGATTAACCTTCGCCTTACGTTCAGCTAGCATAACCAACCTGGGTTACGGTGACTGTGAAATATTATCGTTATTAATATTTCTGTTATTATTTCTGTTATTGTTATTAATGTCGTGGATATTAATACTGTTAGAGGGACACTTGACAGGGGGTGTGGTGTCGCCTATACTATGAGATGTGTCACACTTGACAGGGGGTGTGGTGTGGACACTTGATCTTTGAGATGTGACACACTTGACAGGGGGTGTGGTGTGGTCACTTGATTTATTGAGATACGACGCACTTGACAGGGGGTGTGGTGCGATCGTAGACTGATTTGAGATGAGCCAACGACTACGGGTCGTTGGTCTACTTATTCATGATTGTGATAGTGACTTCGGGTCACGGTATATGGTTGATACTTAGTAGTGGTGTTGCTAGTCCATCGTAGGTCTAGGTTAGTCGGCACGGGAGTAGAGATTGGACCTCCAAACCGCCGCTGAGTTGACCTATGCCTTACGTTGGATGGGCATAATCCTTGAGACTTCTGGTTACTACTTGTGTGTATGGAATGAGTTACATCTATTTGTGATTTCACTACTTTATTGTATGATTACTATAGTATGTTGTTGCTTATGATGCATGTAGCGACTTGTCCCGCAAGGGTACCTTAGCGGGCCTGTCGGTGATCTTACTGGGCTTCGGCTCATAACTTACTCTGCTACGTGCGCAGGTCCTTCATCCAGTCAGCAGCCCGGACGTTAGCGGTTCCCGAGGCTTCTGAGACTTTTGATTGAGGTGAGCCGACCACACAGACCGTGGTGGCATACCGCCGGAGTCACTTAGAGATAGGACTCAGATTTCTTTGATGTATATTCATACTTTATTGAGTCACTCTTAGAATGCTCCAATTCTTTTGTGGATATATTCTTTTGGACTTCACACTTTTATATTTATATATCCATTTATGATCTTTTCACATTATTGTTCTTTTCCGCATCTTGTTTCATTGGTTCGCCTAGGCAAATGTTGTTTAGGTGCCATCACGAGCCCTTGGAAATTGGGTCGTGACATTAGTGCTAAATAGTGCTCAACCCAAGAATGTGAGGGTAATAGGAAATAAGGTGCTAATTTAGTTATAGTTAGCTTGCTTCTAGTATTGCACTTATTATGTGAACATTTTGTAGAAACAATTTTTTCTTGTTTTATTATTAATAAAATTGGCCTCTAGGTGATATGCCTAGTCGACTCTTTGCTTAAAAAAACAAACCCATATTATATCCAAAAAAAAAAAACCTATTAGATATGATCCAACCCATTTTCTCTTATATAATAGCCCAACTCATATCTTTAACCCATTTCAAAATTGCAGCAAATTGCTTTTCAATATGAACTAAATGTATTGATTGTTGTTGTTTGTTCAACCTATTTGTTCACTTATGTAATACCAATTTGTTCATGTGTGGGCAAAAATACGCCATCTATTGTTACAGGGATATGAGTCCAGCTGGCGAGACTAGACTTATCCTACAAGTCACAGGCATGAAGGATATACGCCTGTTCTACGAATTACAACCGTTCAAGCGGTAAGAGCGTAGGACGCAAGGTATACATTCTGCCGCCTTAGGGTTACAATCTCCTAGTTAGGGTTTCGTATATACCACCGCCTTGAGTTTATAGGCCCATGAGCCTCATTAGTATTTATATTTTACCATAATTAGGATTGGATAATCACTGCTATAAATACCCCTCCTTACATTGTATTGTACATTAAGCGATTCACCACTGAATCCAACTATTCTTAAGGAATAAAACTCTTTACTTTCTTGTCTATTATTTTCCTCTCTATTTACTTACTTTTCCATCGTATTTTACTGTATTGCTTGTGGCCCATTCATAAATTTAAGTGTTTTACCTAGACGTCCAATTTTACGCATAAACAGTTTGGCGCCTACCGTGGGGCCTATGCAATTATAGGTATTCTATGAGGAAAAGGTGCAGTCATGTCAGACGACAATGATAACACCCCAAAGAACAATGCCGACGCAATAGATGAGTCTTTATAGGAACCTGGCAATCTCAGCGTGCAGCTAAATGATCCTGCTAAGGAGCCAGTCCAAGTGCCCAGCGACGGTGAAGGCGATCAATCACGCGAAGGTAATTCTGATCTCAAAGGTTTCCTTGCTAATCTCCTCATAACCCTGTCAGCACGGGCTGAGCAGAACTTGGTCAGCATGGTCGAGGGTATATCTCAAAAGTTAGGTACAATGTTCGCTGGATCGTCTCAGAGGCCAGCATCCCCGCGAGGACCAGAGCCTATGAACGATACTCCAGCATCTGCTTCTAATCACAGACTCAATATGGATGCCTCTTCTGGATGTTCAACGACAGTCAACAATCAAGATCTCAAAGGAACACATGTCATTCAGGACATCCTAAAGGAGATGAAGGCCATCCACGATCAGATCGGTAGCGTACCGGGTACATGCATAAAAAGTAAGTGTTGTATCGATCCGCATACCAAAGCACTTCCGCCTGCCGGATAACTTAAAGTATGATGGAACAACGGATCCAGATGAGCATATTGCTGCATATTACACAACCTTCAAGAGCAACGAAATCTCAGAGGAAGAGATCCAGTCTGCTCTGGTGAAGAGGTTTGGCTCGACCTTAACTAAGGGTGTCCTTGCTTGGTATACTCAGCTACCAATGTGCTCCATCGAGTCATTCATCCAGATGCAAGATTTGTTCAAGAAAGCGCACTCTGGTGCCTGTAAACGGGAGTAGCGCATGGAAGACGTCTTTGAGATTCGGCAGCGCGACGACGAGCTATTGAAAGACTATCTTGAAAAGTTTCAGAAGGAGCGCATGGAGCTTCCTCCAGTCCCCAAAAATATTGCTGTGGTAGCTTTTGGCAAGAGCCTGAATTCCAAAGGGCCGCTGTTCACCAGGGAGTTGCACCGGAGTTTGACCCAACACCCTGTAACAACATGGAACGCTTTGCATCAAAGGTAGAATGAGAAGTTGCGCTTAGAGCCCGAACACTCCTCAACCCCTATTATGGAAGCTCGTCCAATCATTGAAGATATCACCCGTCACGGACATAAGTTGGGATATGTAGAAGAATCAAGAGCTGGAGACAAGTGAAAACGGAGCAGGAGAGATTATAGGGACGACTTCCCAAAGCCGGTCAAAAAGCGAGAGGACAACAGAAAAGCTCCGGCGCCACCTCACAAGGGATCACTCAGCATAGATTGGGTGCCCGATAGGTTCGAAGAGCTGGGGCTGCGCATCAACGCCATGGAGTTCATGCAATATCACATGAAGGATGCCCAAGTGCGGTGGGCCAACAATATGAGGGTCGAATGACGAGGCCAAAGTGTATAGGATTTTCCTACTCGTGTTTTGTCAAATTATAATATAGTTTAAGATATCGCCCCACAAAGATTGGGAAATCTATGCTACAGACTTGGAATATTACAACTGCTATTTGAGAGAATCAAATTGATGAAAAGTGAATTTTTGAACTTTTAAATAACTTTAACTAAAATAAAAGGACTTGCGGAAGATTTTCAATTTAAAAAGAGATGGGAATCATTTAATTCAATTGATAATATTTATAATAAAAACTTCAATTTTGACATATATTTCTTTAAAGAATATTGCTTATTGCTAATTCAATTATATTTTGCTCACAAGAAAATAATCAATTAATAACACTCAGTGAGGTTATATAAATTAATTGAGTTCTTATAAGTGACAGTTAAACCGAAATATTTTCCTTACCTGAATTGTGATAAAAAGTAGTGAAAACTTCGTGAGAATATTTTTACTAAAAATCAATAATCTTGCCTACAACAATTCCTCCATGAGAATTAAAACTTAGGCAAGCAAGACTACGGACTTGAAATAGTAGATTACTAAAATTTACTTTCACTCTACTTATTTTATTCATCAGTTACCACATACTAATTTTGCTTCGTGAGAATTACAAAATTAATATGATAATAACCTCGAGATAAAATATATAAGAGTGATAGTAAAGAATAATAAAACTAACATTCCCGCGCAGTGTAAAATGTGAAATAGATAATTTCAGGCCAAGTATGTATTAAAACTGAGATAAGTATTAATAATATATCAAGCTTCATAAATTATCCCAACAAAAAGAAATTACTCCATTATAGAGTACGAAAATATAAAAGAGGAATTTAAAAGACTTATATTTAAAACTAGGAGTACTTTACTACTAGCAAAAGAAAGACAAGAGAAAGAGAAACTTTAAAGAGTAATAGCTATTCTCTTCACTTGATATCTAACTACAGGAAAGTTGTCCTCTATTTATAGAAGAACATTTCTTCATTAAGTCTTGAAATGTCAATTGATGAAAGATGTGTAGCAAGCTTGCATAATGACATAGATACGTAAAGTCTTGAAATGCCAATTGAGGTATGAAGATGTGTAGCAAGTTCCTTTGCATAATGATATGGATATGTGAAGTCTTTCCTTGCTCCTTTATTTGCTTCAATTCCACATCATTTTATTAAATGTGTAATTCCAACTAACAAGATTTATAATAAGGATCAAATATTGTAGCCAAGATATGTAACAACTTTCTTGCATGGTGAGGAAGACATGTTATGGACTTCTTCTTGCATACGAAAAACTCTTCTTCCTTTGTTATTTGCTTTATTCATGATATATTTCTCTTTCCAAGTATTCTTTTCTCTGCAAGATTTGTTAGAAAATATAGGAGAATTGAATATGTTTATTCATGCTTTTATTTAAAATATATATTTTTCTATAAGAAAATACACGAATAAATTATATTCATCAAATTCTCCCATACTTGAACTTTTGCTCGTCCTCGAGTAAAAAGATTTTTTTAATTATTATTTTCTTCAAAAATTACGACTTTTGTAGGATATGCAATTTATTCAAAATAAATATCTATCATTATGTTCAATGCAATTATCCTTTCTAAATTCACCAAATCTTTTACCTTATGTCTGAATTCTGACTTGATCAACAAAAGCTTGCATTCTTCGCCCCTTGAATCTTTAAGAATTGATAAATTTATGATCACTTATTCAGTAAGTATCATAGTCGAGACCATAGACTTTTTTTTTCTTGTTTATTGATCACGCCCAACTACGCCCTATAAAAGGGACTAAGCGGTCGCAACAAATATAGCTCGGTGCTTAAAGTCCCGAGATCGAATCCCACAGGGAACACTCGAAATCTAGTTGCTAATCAAACTAATTTATCTAACCAATTAACTTCGAGGTTTCATAATTGTATAATGATTTCAATGTAACAAAAGTAAACTGCAAAGTATTAAGAAATAAATTGATCAAGGAATTAGAAGCCTAGGATTGATTTACCCAACTCCTACCTATGTGTTAGAGTAATTCTTTTAACAAATTCAACTTGATTTTTCCTATTGAACACTTGCTCCAATTATACAACTATTCACTTCCATGTAATAGTAGTAACTTTCACTAACCAATTTTCCAATTAATTAATGAAGATAAGTAGGACTACAAGTTTCGTTCACAATCAGGATCAATGGTCACAAATCACCTTATTGACAACCTAAGTAATACCTTAGTTTTAGGTTGAAATATTGCTAAGTGTTTAACCCAAACGTATGAATCTATCCCTAGACACACAAGAATAATGGGAACAATCAATTGGGAGCTCTTCCAATTAATAGCAATCAAAACATAACACTTAGATAGGAATAATTCACAAGTTTCATTCATCAAAATAAATATTCATAGCACATAAATGTTAGAGTGGTTCAATCAATCCTAGAATGGGTAAATTAGCCACTCATGTTCATGATAGTCATATCAAAATAATTCATGAATGAATAAATTACAAAAAGTAAGGAAGAATTTAGAAAAACTCGTGTTCTTGAAGTCTCCAAAGCTCTAGCCTCCTTTTTTCTTCTGTTCCAGTGTATCCATCATAATGGAGGCAAAAGAAGCTTTTATACCCTGTAGGAAACTAAGCAAAAGTATAAAAGCACCCTTATTTTTTCGCCAATCAGCCTTGTACTTCGCGTGGCACCCGCGTGCCACGCGGAGTAAATTTCTGCTGGCAATTCAGCTCGCGTGGTGCTCGCGTATTTGTCCTAAATGCGCTGAAATTTTTTTCTCCATTTCTCAGCAAAGACTATTTCTTCCCGTGTCACTCGCGTGGCGCACGGATTACTTAAACTCTTCAACATCTTCACTTTTAGCTCCAAATCTAGCAGTTTATTGCTCAATTCACCATGTTCAAATCCTACAACACCAAACAACTCAATTAATATCAATTCTTGAGAATTTTGCATATAAACTCTTAGGTGTACTACCATAACATGGTAAAACTACCATAAAAATATAGGTAAAATAGCCAAATATCATTTATCTCCACTATTATAGATACAACACTAATTTTTAAAATCTTTTAGGACTTTTATTTGATTGTAATGTCAGGCTATAGGCTGGTAGGGTAAGGATATATTTATAGTGACTTTTCTCCTTCCAACTTTGAGCAAACATTTCTTGGTTCTTAGTATTTTCATCCTTTTTTTTAAGCACTCCTGCTTATTACATTCCCTGCCTTTGCAATATCATTAACAATCATATATTCTCTTTTTTTTTTTTCTTTTTTTTTTGGGTACTTTTTCCTCTTGTTGATATCAATTTGTGCTCGTTAACTACTGGAAGAAATTGTGTTTTTATGCATATATATAGAGATATGTACATATATACGACTAATATATATATTTTTTCTCCTTTTTTTAAGAGAAATATGGTGTTAAAAAAATTAGGATCAAGGCTAAAACAAAAAATGTTCTAAGAGGTAAAATTTGTATATTTGGATGAAAATAAAGAGGCTAGAATTGAGAATCAAAGAAGGCCTAAGTTCATTTTTCAAAAATCAATGTCATCCATTATTTCGCCTCGAAAAATATTTAAAGCAAGTTCTAGCCAAGTTTATGGATATTTCCTACTTTTGTGATCATAACTTTTCTCAATCCCAACGATTTCCTGAGTCGAAGATGCTTGCTACTGTTTTCACAAAATCAAAAATTCGTTCATGAAAAAACATATGGTGAAAAATAAAAAGAAATAATATTGAGCATAATGTACAGAATTTATGTTGTTAATTAAATACCTATAAAAGGTCACAGTTTAGAAGAAAATATTATATTTAAAATATACAAATCAGAATTATCTTCCCCCCACATTTGAACATTTCATTCTCCTGAATGAAAACACGTTTCTACACGAGTGGAAAGGGAGTAAAAGGAAAGTTTTTATTTATTTATTTTTTTAAAAAAATAATAAATTAGGATAATTAAAATAGAAAATACTACTTAATAATTTAAATAAAAATAATATTTTTTGCTTTCAAAATTACGATCACAGAAGAAAGCTTGAAAGAAATTGTGACCACACATATTCTATGTGTAATAGACTGATTATTTTAACACCTTAACAGTCATGGGGTCTTAGTTTGAATATAAACTAGAAATTACCTATGCCAGCATTAGATTAGCACAATTGAATGGTTAACCAACCAGTAACTTAGGCATACCGATCACCATGGAGTTACTCTTGTCTAGGTGACGCTATTTTTGTAAAGGCCCTCATGAGATGTTCCGGTTGTACAATAATCTGGATATTGACCAGATCAATTGGTTAAGCATTTAATTAGTCAGATCTAAGTTGGACTTATGAGGTTCCATTGCTTCACCCTCAATGGCTACGGGTATGAAACCTTAGTTTTGAGTTTAACGTTGCCAGCTCGACGTAGTAACCATGAAACTCATTAGTCTATCATAGTTACTGATGGTTGCTGCTCAAAATGTCCTCCAAAATATAATTTTAACCTGTGGCCATTGACTTTAAACTTTTCTC
Source organism: Petunia secreta (assembly GCA_029990175.1). Lineage (NCBI taxonomy): Eukaryota > Viridiplantae > Streptophyta > Magnoliopsida > Solanales > Solanaceae > Petunia > Petunia secreta. The sequence continues at coordinate 44,008,194 of JARKIP010000022.1, read as the reverse complement.
CTCCATTAATCTTTTGAATTTCAATTGCTCTATATGGAGTGACATCTGTAACAATGTAAGGACCTGTCCATCTTGATTTTAATTTTCCAGAAAATAGCCTGAGTTGGCTATTGTACAGAAGTACATGATCTCCAATTTTGAAGCTTTTTTGGTCGGATCAAGTTGTCATGCCATTTTTTTTGTTTTTTCTTTATAAATCTTGGCATTTTCATAAGCTTCCAGCCTCAACTCTTCCAATTCATTCATCTGAAAAAATCTATTTTACCAGCAGATGTTAAATCAAAATTCAGTGCTTTAATGCCTAAAAAGCTTTGTGTTCTAATTCGACTGGCAAATGGCAAGCTTTTCCAAAGACTAATCTATATGAGGATGTTCCAATTTGATTTTTAAATACCGTTCGGTATGCCCATAATGCATCATTTAATTTTAAAGCCCAGTCTTTTCTTGAGATTCCAACCGTTTTTTCAAGTATCATTTTTAATTCGCGGTTGGACACCTCAAATTGCCCTTGAGTTTGAGCATGATATGGTGTTCCTGTTTTGTGAGTTACACCATATTTTGATAGCATAGAAGAAAATTGTCTATTTATGAAATGAGTGCCTTGGCCACTAATGATAACTCGTAGTGTGCCAAATTTGGTAAAAAAAATTTCGTGAGAAAATTTCACACAGTTCGAGCATCATTCTTTCTTGTGAGAATGGCTTCAACCCATTGTGAAACATAATCAACAGCCACAAGGATATATTCAAATGAATGAGATGAAGGAAACGGTCCCATAAAATCTATACCCCAAACATCAAATATCTCACATACCCAAATTGATTGCAGTGACATTTCATCTCTTTTAATGATGTTATCTGTTCACTGACACTTGTCACATTGTGCAACATACGCATGAGCGTCCCTGAAAAGTGTTGGCCAGAAGAATCCAGCCTCCAAAACTTTAAAGGCTGGATTTGCAGCGTAATGTCCTCCAATTGCTCAATCATGGAAATGATACAAAATTTTGCTCATTTCTTCTTCAGGCACACACCTTCTAATAATATTATATGCACAATATTTAACAAAGTAAGGATCATTCCACATATAATACTTAGCATCAGATATGAGTTTTTTTCTTTGTTGGTAAGAGAGATCTTGGGATGTCCACTTTCCAACCAAGTAATTTGCAATGTCCGAAAACCAGGGTGGTTGAGTCACAACTGAGCTAACAGAAAAGATATGTTCATCATGGAATTCTTCTTTTATTTCACAAGACTCAGAAGGAGGGTTCTCTAATCTAGAGAAATGGTCAGCTACGTGATTTTTGGTTCCCTTTTTGTCTTTTATTTCAAGGTCAAACTCTTGGAGAAGTAAAATCCATCTTAACAATCTAGGTCTGGTATATTTCTTTGTTAAGAGGCATTTTAAAGCTGCATGATCAGTGAAAATAATGACCTTGGTTCCTAACCAATAAAAACGAAACTTATCAAAAGCAAATACTACTGCCAATAGCTCTTTTTTTGGTTGTGGCATAGTTCAGCTGAGCTTCATTCAAAGTCCTACTGGCATAGTATATGGGACGAAAAATCCTATCTTTTCTCTGGCCTAAAACAGCCCCAACAGTTGTATCACTAGCATCACACATGACCTCAAAAGGTTGGCTCCAATCAGAGGATACAACTACATGGGCAGATGATAATTTTTCCTTAAGGGTTTCAAAAGCTTCTAAACAATTACCTGAAAAATCAAACTTGACATCTTTCATCAAAAGGTTAGTTAGAGGTTTTGAAATCTTTGAAAAATATTTTATAAACCGTCTGTAAAAACCTGCATGGTCTAAAAAACTTCTAATGCCTTTAACAGTTGTGGGAGGGGGTAATCTTGCTATAAGATCAATTCCTTATCAACTTCTATCCCTTTAGCAGTGATTTTATGTCCTAAAACTATTCCCTCAGTAACCATAAAATGACATTTCTCTCAATTAAGAATCAAGTTTGTCTCTTCACATCTCTTAAGAACTAAGGTCAAATGGTGGAGACAATCTTCAAATATTTTACCAAAAAGGGTAAAATCATCCATAAAAATTTCCAAATTTTTTTCAATCATGTCAGAGAAAATTGCAGACATGCATCGCTGAAATGTAGCAGATGCATTGCATAAACCAAATGGCATTCTCCTATATGCATATGTTCCATAAGGACATGTGAAAGTTGTCTTATCCTGATCTTCTGGTGCAATTGGTATCTGGTTATACCCTGAATATCCATTAAAAAATAAATAAAAACCATATCATGCTGCTCTTTCGAACATTTGATCAATAAATGATAAAAGAAAATGGTCTTTTCTGGTGGCATCATTGAGACGTCTGTAATCAATACAGACTCTCCATCCTGTAACTGTTCTGGTAGGTTTGAGTTCATTATTTTCATTTTTTATTACCGTAATACCTCCTTTCTTTGGTACCACCTGAACAGGACTTACCCATGGGCTGTCAGAAATAGGGTAAATAATACTTGCTGCGAGAAGCTTAATAACTTTATTTTTACCACTTCTTGTATAACTGGATTCAATCGCCTTTGCGGTTGGACAATTGGTGTGTACTTATCCTTCATGAGGATTTTGTGCGTGCAAATAGCTGGACTGATACCTCTGATGTCTGCTATAGTCCACCCTGTGTCTCCTTTATGTGCTCTGAGTAATTCAATCAATTTATGTTCTTGGTCTACAGTCACACCACCTGCAATACATGACTGTGATCTAAGGAATTTCCCGAACTTGCTCCTACGAAACGGCAGTCAAAAAGCTAGTGGAAGACAATAAGGAATTAGAAAGCAAGGGATGCAGCAAAGACTTGTGCACAACAACCAAAATAGACAAGCTAATTCAACTTGAAAAAGAGAGGTAAAGATACAATGACATAGACATCATTATATGATAGACCTGGGAACTCCCTAAGAATTTGAAAGCATATCCCTATCCACTAGCAAAGATGAAGCAAGACGATCAAGTTATTTGAGACACTTACAAGAGCAAGGGTTGCTTTGATATAAAAGCACAGGTGAATAGACTTCTTGGAGCAATTTTGGTCGAAGGCTTTATTAGGGTGATATAAATTCTCATGACGATAACTACAATAGGACACAACAATCTAAGAATACACATAAGCAACCTACATCGAGTTCGGCGGCTCAGCAATAAGATATTATCTAACAAGAAAAGTTGGTGCAAGGACTATATTGCAGCAGTCAGTTGACAAGCATGAAAGATATTGAGTACCCCTTTCAAAGACAAACATGTTGACAGACCAATTTGAAAGAAAGGATGATAAATGCACTCAAAGTCTTGTTGTTAAATAAACTACCTCCCCTTCCATCACACAACACAACCTATTCCTCACACAACATCTTTATCACTTTTCATTGACATTCAAATCCTCATCTCTTGCTTAAACAAACATCGATCGTTTGACCAAAATCCTTGTCTTGACTGCTACATAAAGCACTTAGGCAATCTCTTGTGATATCTATGCGTTCTATCACAATCTCCAGATTCAAGCGCTAATCTATCATCCGCGGTCTAGGCATTCTCTTAAGCTTACGTGTCATTTTTGCTTCAAATCTTTGCTAATTTGCCCACACGGTTCTACGCATTTCACCACTTTGTTACGGTTGCTTCGCGCTTGCACACTGAAATTGGTCAAGAATTTGCATTCAGAAAAAGCCGAAATGGCAAGCCAAGCTAAAAACACATTCCTCTACAACAAAGCCCTTTGAACCACCAACATATGACACCAAGAGCATTCAGACAATCTCATACAATTTGCATTATAACCACATATGAGCTACAAGAAAGAAATCCAATTACTATACAACCGAAGCTGGAAAAGTTCACAACCTCACACTACACCTAGCTTACATAAAAATAACCCCCCATGTCAAGACTTTCAACAACAACCTTATCAGGCTCAACATAATCAAGGACATAAAAAAAGACAAAACCTCACGTCTTTACTCCTTTAGCTCAGTCAAAAGATATTGCACCCAACAAACAAACTACTCCCTAGATACCCATTCCTAAACTCGATCCAACAGGATCTACACTCGTCACTTGCACATTTAAACCACAAGAAATCCAATACTGAAACACAAAGTTCAAAGTATGGTTGACCAAAGCAAGACAATGGTACAACAAAAACTAATAAAGGAAAACTCTAACTCCCAAACCACAAACACACTTTCTACAAAAGCCACTCCATCAAAGTTAGCTCCATGACTTTCGAAAAGAAAAATGTGAAACGTGAAACTTGAAAACACCCCATCACAACCTAAGACAAATACAATTTTGGATAACCTCCAAATCCGGCCAAATCCAAATATCAAACCTCAGTCTGCGCATGCAAGTATCCATATAATCATAGTCACCGATATACCCAATCACCACACCAAAGGATGAATGTAGATTCTAGCCAATACATTGGTGTTCAGTAAAATGCAAACACCTTCTCTTGGTGCTCTGTCATAAATAATAAACTGGAGCAGAATTTTTTAGGATCCCCTCAAAAATTCCAAAAGACGCAAACTTGACACTAGGCAGAAATTTTTGAGATTCCCTCAAAAATTTCAAGAAAGGCTTTATAAACACAACAAGATAGCCTCCTTAGCACATTGCATGACGTAACAATGGCATTCAATTTGTTGCACTTTACTTTTGTTTGCAGAGTATACAGCCCGATTAAAATGATATGGCAAAAGGCAGACGCCCTGGAGGGTAGATAGCCTGGTGAAAGGAATGGCACGACAGAGGGTAGACGACATGATGTCGAGTTTGGCATAGCAAAGGGTAGACAACCCTGAGGGTAGATAGCCTTGTGAGAAGTTTGGCTTGACTGAGGGTAGAAAACCCGATGTTGAGTTTGGCATGGCGGAGGGTAGACAACCCGATGCAGAGTTTGGTATTGACTGAGGGTAGACAGCGTGATGTTGAGTTTGGCATGGCGGAGGGTAGACAACCCAATGCGGAGTTTGGCATTGACTGAGGGTAGACAACCCGATGTGGAGTTTGGCACGACGGAGGGTAGACAGCCCGATGAAGAGTTTGGCATTGACTGAGGGTAGATATCTCGATGTTGAGTTTGGCATGGCGGAGGGTCGACAGCCCGATGTAGAGTTTGGCATTGACTGAGGGTAGACAGCCAGATGTTGATTTTGGCATGGCGATGGATAGACAACCTAATGCAGAGTTTGGCATTGAATGAGGGTAGACAGCCCGATGTTGAGTTTGGCATGACGAAGGGTAGACAACCCGATGCAGAGTTTGGAATTGACTGAGGGTAGACAACCCGATGTTGAGTTTGGCATGGCGGAGGGTAGACAGCCTGATGCGGAGTTTGGCATTGACAAAGGGTAGACAGCCCGATGTTAAGTTTAGCATGACGGAGGGTAAACAGCCCGATGCGGAGTTTGGCATTGACAAAGGGTAGACAGCCCGATGTTGAGTTTGGCATGGCGGAGGGTAGACAGCCCGATGCGGAGTTTTGTATTGCAGAGGGTAGACAGCCCAATGTGTAGTTTGGCATAATAAGAGGAAGAAGCCTGGAGGCTAGACATCCCGGTGAAGGGATAGCATGACAAAGAGTAGACAACCTGGAGGGTAGACAGCCCGGTGAAAGGATGGCATAACAAAGAGTGTGCAACTAAATGAAATATTGATAGACAACCATGCATGAAGAGATACATAGCCCAATGCAATAAAGGGGGGTACACAGCCCGACACGACAAGCACACATTTAAATGACGAAAAGCAATGGCAAGACAATCCAACGACAGGGAAGTCTCTTTATGCGTTTACATACATACTATTTTGCAAAACTCACTTTTATCGCATGACATACAATCCGGCGTTGCACTGGCAAGATGATCCAACAACAACTCGTCACGACGAAGCAATTGTTCCTTGATGAGAAGCACTAAGCAAATAGATATCCCCTAGAGGAGAGGCACACATTGCTGAGCACCTGAAAGCAGACTAGACAAATGAGAGATCAACTCAACAGGGAAGTTTACTTTACCTTTATCTCTATTTGCATTTATCTTGATTTGCTGCAGGGCACTCATCGACCTCTCGACGAACCCCTACACCATACTCTAACACCTGCTCCCAAAATCACTACCAATTGTGCAACCACAAAACCTCAAATACATACAAAACACCATCCCAAAACCCAATCCAAGAAGCTTAATCCTACAGACAATGCCTTTAATGCACCCGTAAGCTACCTACTTCTGCCGAGTTCCAAAGCGCTCAAAGGTACAGTCTCATACTCGCACCAGTGATCTACCTAACTTTCCTTGCCGATTGGGTACCAGCTTCATGAGTCCTTCCTATTCGTTCTGATTTATTTGAATCATGTGTATTTATCGTGCTTTACCCCTCACTGTTCCCCAACTCATTCAAGACAATGTTGAAGGAAATATGACTCATGTATCGAGCCATAGTGGAAACTATGCCTATGTAAACTCCTCTTTATGGGTGTGTCGTGCACCACATCTTCATAACTAGGATGATTATAAGTCTCTTTCCCCACACTCGATCTATAGATATTACTTCGTCTTTGACAATGCCTTTGTCGTACCTGCAAACTACTTATTCTGTCAAATTCCAACACGCACGAAGCCGATCATCTCATGCCCCTACAAATAATCTGCCTAATCTTTCATTACAAATTAGGATGTTATTTTGCATTTCCTTCCAATTAATGCCTACTTTGTCTATTCAAGCCTATCTGCGTCAATCACGCATGTTTTCGTGCTTAATCATGCCCGTCTGCTTGAATCGTACGCATTTATAAAACTCGTCCCTCAAATGTTTCCCAACTCAGTCAAGGCAATATTGGAGGCGAGATTACTCATTTATCAAGATGAAGTGGAAACTATGTATATATAAACTCCTCTCTATGGGTGTGTAGCGCGACACATATTCATAACTAGGATGATTACAAGCTTCTTTTCCCACGCTCGATCTATTGATGTTATCTCATCTTTGCTAGTGCCTTTGCCTCGTTCTCGCCAAAAGGCAAAACATACACGAATCTAAACTTTACATACTTAGAAAAGTTTAGTCTTTACATCCAAAATCGTGCGCCATAAACATCTCACACAGGCAACATGCTATTCTAGAACTACACATGGCCTGATTCTCGTGAAACCCGAGATATGTAGGCAACTCAGAGACCGGAGTTCGGCCGAAACACCCCAAAACTCCCATTTTTCATTCTCAATCATTTTGCATACCAGTCATGACAAAATTGGCTACTCCGTCAACTATGTTTGCCCGAAGACTCTTTTCATCATCCCCGGGAAAAGAGGGGAAGCTGTTGACACGAATTTTGTCCTTCTTTTTGCTAAAATTTGCTATAATATACCTTAAAGGTACAATTTGACTATTTGTGTAAAATGTGTATTAGAAAGCATGCATTTACGTGTATTATTCCCTACTTATATATTACATACTTAAATATGGCTATATTACGTAATTTTTCATTATTTAGGCTATTTGTCAAATTATGTCTGTTTGTGCAATTTTAGTATATTTATAAGATTTCAGTAAATAATCGTGGCTATATCACATAATTGCATCATTTAGACTACATGTCAAATTTGTATCGACTTGTGATTATTTGTGCAAATTAGCAATTATCTTTGATTATTTATATTTAAATAATTTTATTTGAGCTTATTTAATAATTATTTGTGTATTTTATACAATATGTATATCTATATTTTAGTTTTGTGCCTTTAAGTTGAATATTGGCCAATTAAAAAGAAAATATCCAAATTTCTTTTTATTAATTCCTCCATATTTCAAAATCTTATTTTTATTTACTTTTTCTATTGAATTATATTTTTCTTTTTGAACCTACCCCAATTTTAATACCAAATACATCCCCCTACATTTTGAAATTGAGGAAATATCAAAGGGAAAATTCATTTCCTTACAAACATCACTCCTAAAATCTCTCCCTAATCTCCCCTTTATTTTTTCCTAATCTTCTCCTAAAAATCAATCCAATCACCAACAACTATTTTTCTTCCTCAATCCTATATACACACAATAACAGATATAGTAAAGACATCGACAGCAGATATAGTAAAGACATCGACAGTGAACATGGCCACACACGCATACTCCCTCTTCCCCAAACCAGCATACCCCACATCAAAAAATACCCCCTCCTCTTTGACTTCTTCTTCTCCAATCCACAACCATCAGAAGACAACAGAGAAGCTTCACTGGATACCCTCCCTCTTCTCCTTCACACCCTATTTTTACACATATCACCATTACACACAAACAATACCCCCTTCGCCATTTTTTTTCCATTTACAAACAACATACACAGATCACACACACGTCTACAGGCCACGCACCCTTCCTCCTCCTTCAATTCGCACATACAGTACACTACACACAATACCCAATTCACGATCACATATAAAACATCAAACGAAAACCAGTGAGATTGGGGATGGGGGGTTACAGATTGATAATAGGGGAGTACAACAGTGGTGACGCCGTGGTTCTCATCTGAGAAGACCACCGGCAGTCGCCCTTTCTCTTCGTCGTTGTTTTAGAGACGTTTCCCGTTTCACCGGAAAACCAGTCGCCGTCCCGTTTTTCCTTTCGTTTATCTTCTGGTCTGTTTGCTTGTTACAGGGTTTGAAAGACAAAAAGGTGAAATTGGAGGAGGAGTTGCAGCGGCGCTGCATCTCACCGAAAAAATCTCAGCAGCGTCGCTACTCCTCCTTCGTTGCATTGACGTTCAGATATGCACCGAATACTTATTGCTTTACTTCCTATTGCTGACATTGATTTCATTAATTCTCTGTTGGTTTGCTGATTTATTGCATCGATATTCTTTTGGGTTTGGTTCTGGGTTTGATTGTTTCGGTTTTGATATTTGTATATGTAGCTTCACCCGTTTGTTAATTATAGCGGTTTGAGGGGTTCTATTTTGTTAGTCTATTATGTTGCAGTTGACTCGTTTACATTGCTTCATTATTCAGTTAACTCATTTACCTTGCTTTGTTATGCAGTTGACTCGTTTACATTGCTTCATTATGCAGTTGACTCGTTTGCGTTGCTTTGTTATGAAGTTGACTTGTTTGCTTTGTTATGCAGTTTGACCCGTACATTTGGGAGGCTAAGTTTAGGGACTGATTAGAACACGATACTACACTCAGGCCAGTGAAATTTGGAGGCCAAATCAATCCCGTACATATTACCCGGTGTCCCTAAAACAAATAGGCGATGATGACATGTATGAGCTTTATTGCAAAACAAGTCGGTGATGGAGTGGTGGGATCGGTGCTTGGCATGGAAACCGGAGGGCCCCCATGTTTGCAGCCATACCGACGTCCCTAACCTCTGCCTGATTCATACAAACCTGAGCCTACTCTTTTATAAAATCTATTTCCCCTTTATTTTATTATTATTATTATTATTTTATATCATTATTATTGCTATTATAATATTATTATTATTATTATTAATTACAATACTGCCCCATTTTTATATTTTTACGAGGTACATTTGGATGAACAATCTTGAAGACGACGCTCCTGAAAATACCTTTTAAAATCACTTCGCTTTCATTTTCATTTTATCATTATTATTTTATTTTAATATACTAACTAATGTGTTTTATTTTGCAAGGTGTAATTCTCTAAGGAAGAAACCAACTTGAACCGTTTCATTTAAACTTAATTATTATTATTATATATATATATATTATAGTAGTCGTTTAATTATTTGTTTATTTTAGTTAGTTATTTTATTTGCTTATTTACTTTTAATTACTTGAATCCCAATTTTTAGTCCGGCCAGTAACCACATTTGGTGGAACCTGAGAGGTGTCTAACACCTTCCTCTCGTGTTAACTTGAACCCTTACCTAGAATTTCTGGTTTGTAGACTAAGTTTCGGAGTTATTATAAAATTGGCTAGAAACAAAGTATGTGCCCTAATACGCCCAGTTAAAAAATATATTAGGTGGTGACTCGAAGTCTTTACCAGTGAGTTCCAATAAGTCAAGCCCTATTTCAAACTTTAACCGTTTCGAAAAAATAATAGGATGCAACAATAATATGAAGTTAAACCCTGAGAATGTGCTTTTGGTATTAGCTCGGGTAAATTTCTAGGCCTCATTGTCTCCAAGCGAGGAATTGAAAAAAACCTTAAAAAAATTAGACTAATTGAATAAATACCCGAGGTTCACTCGGGGACCAAAGATGTTCAACGCTTATTTGACCGAATAGCTTCCTTGAGTATTTTAATCTCTAGGTCATCAGAATGATGCCACAAATTCTTCTCAGTCTTGAAGAAGAGCACAACTTTTGAGTGGACTCCAGAGTGTTGTCAAACGTTGAAGAAGTTGAAACATTATTCGGCTAACAAACTGTTGCTTGCCAAGCCAAAGGATGGGAAAACGTTGTTTTTTACTTGGTTGTATCTGAAGTATCTGTGAGTGCAGTTTTTGTTCTAGATGAGGATGGAAAGCAGCAACCAATATATTTTGTCAGCAAGTCATTCCTCGATGCTGAAACTAGGTACCCACATTTAGATAAATTAGCACTTTCTTTAGTCATTACTGCACGCAAACTTCGGCCATATTTTCATATCACCCCATAGCTATAGTCAGTACCTTCCCATTAAGAAATATAACTCACAAGCCTGAGTTGTCTGGGAGGTTGGCTAAGTAGGCTATCAAGCTGAGCGAGTATGATATCACCTATCAACCTTGAAAATCATAAAGCCTCAAGTGCTAGCTGATTTTGTGGCTGATTTTAGTGCTAAGATACTCCCCCGAGGCGGAGCATGAGGAGTTAATGTCTGAGAGATTTTTGGGATTTGGACACTTTACACCAATGGAGCTATCAATTCTAAAAGCTCGGGGCTTGGGTTGGTTTTAGTAGCCCCGATAGGAGAAAAAGGTGAGACACTTCATTCGGTTCAAGCAAGTAACCAATAACGAGGCGGAGTATGAGGCAGTAGTAGCTGAATTAGAATTAGATAAGGAGCTAGAAGTAGAAAGGATCGAATTGAAAAGTATTTCACAATCAGTGGTGAATCAGATACTCAGGGACTTTTCGGTTCAGGAGGCCAGAATGCAATAACTCTTATCTAGAGTTCAACAAATCTTGACTAAGTTTTGTGAATGGAGAATCGAACAGATACCTCGGGAAGAGAACGCCGAAACAGATGCCTTAGCAAATCTAGGCTTCGCTGTCGAGGAGAGTAACTCGAGGACTGATTCAGTTGTTCGTCTCCTAACATGTAGTGTAGAAAGTGTTAAGCTTAAATTTAACTCGGTTAATAATACTTGGGATTGGCGTACCAAGTTCATTTCTTACTTGGACTTGGGGACTTTTCAAAATGTCAAAGAGGAAGCTAAAAAGTTGAGAATGCAAGCAGTCCGGTACTCATTGATCCGAGGGAAATTACATAAAAAGTTGCATTGCGACCCATTGGCCAAACGCTTAGGTCTGGGATAGGTCGAATATGTGATAAGAGAGGTGCATGAGGGAGAATGTGGAAATCATTAAGAAGGAAAGACACTTGCACGCAAATTGCTTAGTGCAGGATATTATTGGCTAGATATCAGCATGGATGCGAAGGTCCTTTTTAAGAAATGTGACAAATGTCAATGCCATGCACAAATGATTCACCAACATGCCGAACCTCTGCATTTTGTTGTGCCCTGTGGTCATTCATGAAATGGGGGATGGATATAGTTTGGCCACTCCCCAAAGCTAAAAGAAGTGTTTGGTCTCTTCTTGTGCTAACAGATTACTTCACCAAATGGGTAGAAGCGCGGGGAGGGGGGGGGGGGGAGGGGGGGTTTTGCCCAAGTTAGGCAGAAATAAGTTATCAGCTTTATTTAGAAGAATATCATCTGCAGATTTGGGGTCCCAAGGGAAATAACTTGTGACAATGGCCTGCAATTTATCGGCTCGAATGTCACTCATTTCCTCAGAAAATGAGGTATTAAAAGGGTGGTGTTGACTCCATACCATCCAAGTGCAAATGTACAAGTTGAATCTTTGAATAGAGTAATCATTGAGAGTCTAAAGAAGTGGCTCAATGAAGCAAAAAGCCTGTGGCTTGATGACTTGCCCGGGGTGTTGTGGGCACATTGCACCACGGCGAAAAATAGCACGGGTGAAACCCCCTTCTCTCTTGTCTACGGTATGGATGCTTTGATCCCCGTGGAAGTTGGTGAACCAAGTCTCCGATATGCTCATGCTATCGAGGAGTCGGATCAACAAGCAATGCGAGTAGAATTATAGTTGTTCGATGGCCAGAGGGAGTTAGCCTTGGTTCGGATAGCATCTCAAAAGAGGCAGATAGAAAGCTATCTCAACAAAAAAGCTATACTAAGAGTTTTCAAGGATGGGGATTATGTGTTGAAGGCCTCAAACTAAAAAAACTAAGAAATACAATGCTGAAAAGTTCCAAATTGGAAAGGACCTTATCAGGTCAAAGCTATTGTGGGCAAAGGGTCTTACCAATTGGATCAATATATGAAAGGCAAAGTGGAACCCTCAAATTGAAATCTTTCCATTTTGAAGTGGTACTATTTTTAACTACAAGATACGTTACCCTATTTTGACAAATTTTCACCTATAGCACCGAGCCTTGAAACGCTCTGATGGTTGGGTCGAAATGAGTTAAACTAACCACCCTATTTTTCTTTACTTGACCTTTTCAGGAAGCGGAGGAAGTGGAGTACCGTTCTCGATCCTCATCACTCGCATCCAAACACTTGGGGGGGTGGAAGAGATGGAGTGCGGTCTGATGCGACTCGAAGCCTCCTATACCGGGGACTGCCAACAGACCCGATAGAAATCTTTACACCAGGGGCTGTTGCCCAAAGATTAGCTTAGTACCATGTATATATTTCCTGATAGCGGCTATTTCTGAATTTCGCCTAAATCTCACTACGACTAGGTTCAAAGAAATGCCAGCTACGACTTATTATTATCAATGAAGTGAATTTGACTCTACATCTCTTTGTTTCAATATCTAACTCCCGAAGTTATATTGTCCAATTAAGATTTTCTATATGCCTCGGCACGGGAACGAGACGTCATTCCGGCTAGCATTGGTTTATTGTAAAATTTTCTTAAGTGTTGCAAGCAAAAAATATTCTAAGTGTTAAAATACACAGCCCACCAAGGTAAAAGCAAACACTTAAAAGACATTTAAACTTTATTAAAACAATCACGAAGGACCCAAAGTTGTTTACAATTTTAGGCCCGAAGGCCATAGCAAAAATAGAAGAAAAGAAGGAAAAACTACTAATCACCGGGATCATCTCCCCGAGGGGAACCCTCTTCATCCTCTGATGCCCCGTCTTCATCAAAGTTTTCTTCTTCTTCTTCTTATTCTTCTTCTTCTTCTTCCTCCTCCTTACCATCGGCCCCATCCTCGCCATAGATCGAGTCCTCACTTAAGGGAATCTCATCCATAGTCTCTTGAGCTTGAGCCACACACTCTTTGGCCTTGGCGATCTCATCATCTAAGTCTATCTCCCCAGCATTGCACTCCTCGAGAGCCTTCAACTGAGTCTGGATCTCGGCCCAGCTCAGACCTCTTGGCTTTGGCCTCAAATTTTTCCATTAGGGAGGCATTCTCATCCCAAAGACGAGCAACCTCAGTCTCAAGTGTTGGAATTTGTCCTTTTTGGCCCTCAAATTCCTTTATCTTGAGTACATGTTGGGTCAATTTGTTATGAATGTCTTGGGTATCGTCAACCATTTTTGCATTAGCTCGGTCAAGCTCACTTTGTAGCTCTAGGACTTCACTGGACAACCTTGAGCTCTCAGCCTCATGGGCATTTTTTAAAGCTTGTACTTGAGCCTCGAAGGCAGCGGAAGCTTCAATTTCTGTTTAAGCTCGGCGTCAACCTTAGGTCAAGTTTTCAGAGTAGATATCTCAGCCTTTTGCTTCGCCTCCTTATCTTCCCAGGCAGCTTTTAGATGTCGAAGCTATTTCATTTGGAAGTGTTTATGTTACATCAACCTGAGCGAATACATAAGGCTCTGCAAGAAAAAAATGTGGAGTTAGAAATTGAGGCTAAGAAAAAAGAGAAACGATGATTATAATAACTTATTCGAACCGCACTGGCAGAAGATTGAGCCATCACAATCCCTGAAGACAGCGATTTGATGTGATCTTCTTCAAGCGGCCCGAACAGCTGAGTGAGGCATAGAGGAACATCTACCGAACCAGAAATTGAAGTGTTGGGGGCTTAGAAGTTGCCCGAGCCATGCTCACGACCATTCTTTCCTTGGCTGGAGGAGGAGCATGTTTTGGCTTTACCCTTGGCTTTGGCAGTAACATAGTCAGACCCTTCGAGGTCTACCACCTCGACATTCTCAAGGGCCTTGGGGTCCTCGTCGCTTGATTCGTTCATAAGGCCAAATTGGGACTTGAAAGCTGCTTTGGTGTTTGAGCTGGACTTTTCCTCAACTTGGGGATGCACAATGCGAGTCGGTTTCTCTTAGGCCGCTCTTTTCCTCTTTGGGTCAACAGGGGTGGTAGTTGGAAGCTTGGTGATGGAAGTGTGGCGGCCAAGATGAATGGCGCCATCACCTCGAGAGAAAAGTCCCTGGCACGATGAACTCTTCGGTGCCTTGGGCTTCTTTAAGGTACCTGCTAAGCTCGATATCTTGGCCAAACTTACGTCGAGGTCGGGAACCTCCTTCTCTTTCTTCTTCACTTTCTTGGTTTTCTTCTCCTTGCCATTGGCGGTGGACGCCTTGCAAGAGAGACCTACAATGGAAGAGAGAATTAGTTAGAAAAAGGAAAGCCCAAAGGCTTCCCGAAGGATTGACATGTGAAGAAAAACTCACCATGTCTCTTGGTTACCCATCCTTTTTCAGCAAGAATGCTTACCCAAGTCCTGTTGGGTCGAGGGCGGATTGCAATTGTTGCCCAAACCCATTCCATCAAAATGATCGAGAGGTCAATAGCAACTTTGTTGGCTGAAAGTGAAAGCAATAAATAAGAAGCAAGTTTGGGTTGGAAAAGTGATGCAGGGTAAAACACGGAAGCTTAAAATAAAGATATAAGTAAGACGTAGTTTGAACTTGAATCAAGGTAGTACAGAGGAACAAGTCTTGATACACCCTCGATGAAGTCAAAGGACACCTATACTAAATGAAAAATCCTCAAGAATACGATGATTTTTGTAAAAAGTTCGGTCAAAGATGGAATGAAGTTCAATTGCAGGCACCAAGAGAAATCAAGCCAAAAAGGTTTTTCATTGAGAGAAGTCTCAAGTCTTTCATTCAATATCAAATGTGTCTAATGAGAAACCCTAAGTGAGGTATTTATAGGTTCCCTCACACATAGTAATGATGTCAAAATATCCCACAAGTTGGGTCAAAACAATAAGGACCACGTATGGTCAAAATAGGAAGTAGTCTTAAAAGTCATTAAAATCCCATCTCGACTGAAGCAGGGGGAGGTGGTCTGCCCACCCCTACTAGGTGCCTACCCTAGATACAGTCTTGGTTGAGGCGCCCACCTCTGGCACAAGGGCGCTCCGCCCGGCAATCTTCTGAAAAAAGTGTAACTTTCACACTTAGTCTCATTTTGAGACGAATTTGTGGGAGGCGGTCCACCTTGGTCTTGCCAAGCTTCAGGATTGGTAAAAATGAGCTGGGGTGCTCCACCTTGGTGCATGGGCGGTCTGCCCTCAGATGTGCTGAAGAAGACGATCTTCAAATCACTCTCGGTGCTCCTATCTTCCAATCCCTTCCAAACCAAGTGTAGATGAGAATCTTGAATCCCTAACACACGTTCTTAAACAACTTGAACAGTCAGGAAGACCGGAAGCCATCTAATATCTAGGTGCACAAACATACTGCTTGGTTACACATTACGAAACACGTAATAACATAAATACGTATGAAATATTGATGAACATTCATTTCATTAATAACAAACAACATAGAGGCTCATAATATACATTTAGTTCTTCCTAAATACAACATTTGTTTATAATAATTGTAGAAAGAAAAAGGAAAGGGAAGGCTAAAAATAAAGAGCTCCTCAGGAATAACATGCTGAAGATCCTTCATCTGGATTGTAGCTACAAGCCCTAAACAGTCCGGAGTTCTTCTTTTCTTTTTTGCAGCTTATCGTTAGTTACCCGATCAAACTTCATGATTCGGGGGACTTCATGTTTCCTCATGGACGAAGAAAGAAAATGAGATAACAACAAGCAAATTTCCTCCTATAGTTCTCTCACACAACATCTATTCAGAACGAAGAAGGTCTTCTGGAAATATCAAACCAGGATCAAAGGCGAACATTTTTTAAGGGAAGAAAAGCTTCTCGCTATCATGAGAAATTGCTGAAGAAGTGAATTATTTTCTGAAGAGGAGTTTATGATTTTCCCACTGTCATGAAGTCGCTATTTATAGGCAGAAAGGGATAAGGATGGAGTATAAAACGGTCAAGAGACATTATTACTAAAGATATGAAACGATTCAGAGCAGCTAATGGCTCTGAAAAGGTATGCGAGATCAGCATCAACAATCACAATGAAGCATGCAAATTTCTTGAAGAGATCAATATCATTCTTGGTCAAAGAGACTGAGAGTCTCAAGGAGTCAGTGAGATATCTTTTTACATCTATGCTTCTTTCACTTCCTGACTGCTTGCGTCAGCACTAAGCAAGGGGAGACTGACTGTGTGGGCAAAAATATGCCAACTATTGTTATGGGGATACAATTCCAGCTGGTGAAACTAGACTCATCCTACAAGTCACCGGGCACTGAGGATATGCCCCCGCTCCTAGAGCCAACGACCGTTTAGGCGATTTGGTCATAAGGCGCAGGGCACACATCCCGCTGCCTAGGGTTTACAGTCTCCTAGTTAGGGTTTAGTATACCAGTGCCTTGAGTTGTAGACCCATGGCCTTATTAGTATTTGTATTTTACCTTATTTAGGACTGGGTATCGCTACTATAAATACCCCCTTCTTACATTATATTGTACAGAAGACACAATTTGCCACCGAAGTCAACTACTCTCAAGGAATATGAATTACTTTGCTTTCTCTATTATTTCTTTCTTTATTACTTGTCTTTACTTTCATCGCATTTACTTACTTTTTCCATCGTAATTTACCGTATTACTTGTTACCTCATTCATAATTAATTATTTAACCTAGACGTATAAATTTAGGCATAAACAAACAAGGCCATGGAAACTCCTAATATGAGAAATGGTAGTAGGAGTAGGCCAATCTCTAACGGCTTCAACTTTGGACTGATCAACCTCCACAGCATTGGCACTAACAACAAAGCCCAAAAATTCAACCTTCTCAACACAAAAGGCACACTTTTTGAAATTTGCATAGATCTTCTCGGCTCTTAGCACCTCAAGGATTTCCCTCAAGTGACCAACATGATTATCTATTGACTTACTATAGATCAATATATCATCAAAATAGAAAACCACAAACTTGTTGATAAACGGTTTCAAAACATAGTTCATTAACCTCATATAAGTACTAGGTGCATTAGAGAGGCCAAAGGGCATCACCAACCATTCATATAGATCAAAATTGGTCTTGAATGCAGTTTTTCACTCATCACCTGGTTTCATATGAATTTGGTGGTAACCGGATCTAAGATCTATCTTCGAAAAGACACTAGAACCACTTAGCTCATCAAGCATGTTATCAAGTCTAGGAATGGGATGACAATACTTTACCGTTATCTTGTTGACCGCACGGGAATCAACACACATCCTCCATGTCTCGTCCTTCTTTGGCACAAGAATCACCGGTACGATACACATACTTAAACTCTTATGAACCAAGCCTTTGTTGAGAAATTCATCCACTTGCCTTTGCAACTCTTTGGTATCTTTAGGATTGCTCTTATAAGCCGGTTTGTTGGGTATTTGGGACCCCGGTACAAAGTTAATTTGGTGCTCAACCCCCCTTAAAGGATGAAGGCCACTAGGCATCTCATCGGAAAATATGTCCTCAAAATCCTGCAAAACATTCTCAACAACACTAGGCCAATAGTTAGGGTTAATAGCAAAATCATTATTCAAAGTCAAGACCATACCCTTATGCACTAGACAAACCCATCTTATCTCTCAAGCACTCACCCGATTGCATCATGGCACAATGCTACCGGTTAGAGATGGCGTGATAGCTTGATTCACGGCTATAGGCCTAGTTTCCACAGGGGACTTATCTTTAGCCGCCTCTTTCAATTCCTTCATGCGCCTATAGTCATCACTCACTTACTTAGGCGTCAAGGGTTTAAGTGTGTAACTCTTGCCCTCATGCATAGTCGTGTAAGTATTGGCTCGGCCATTATGAACCAAACATCTATTATATTGCCAAGGCCTACCCAACAAGAGATGGAAAGCTTGCGTTGGCACAACATCAAGCATAAGCTCATCTTGATAAGTCCCAATCTTGAACTTGATCAAAACTTTCTTCTCCACCTTAAACTCCCCACAGTCACTACCATTGCAATCGGTATGGATGTGGATGTTTAAGAGTAGGCAACTTCAATTGTGACACCAACGATTGGCTCACCACGTTGGTACAACTTCCAGAATCAACAATCAAAGAACACACTTGTCCCTTCACTCTACATCTAGCATGGAATAAGTTCTCCCTTTGCACATTCTCCTCATCCTCTATACTCGTGGCACTTAAACTCCTACGTACCACAAGAAACATATTAGGCTCATCATCCTCCGCCACTTCCTCTTTACCCTCAACTCTCTCACCTCCCTCGACTCTCTCATCTTTAGGCTCACTTTCTTACTCACACAACATCCCACCATCAATGATCATCATTGTTCTACGGGTGGGACAATCTTTAGCAAAGGGCATATCCCTTGCACTCGTGGCATTGAAAAGAAGAAGCACTAGGAGTATTCAATTGAGTTCTAGAGTTACCTCCCGACTCCTTAGAGTCACTCCTTGGTGTGGCTTTATCAAAGGGCTTCTTCACCTCTCGGATTCCACTAGTACCACAGGTGCTTGGACTTTTCCAATCTCTAGATTGGCTCACGGGAGTAGAAGTAGTACTCCTATAGCGAGTGGCTTTGTCTTCCTTACTCCACTTTTTGTCTTTAATGGCGGCATTGAATGCATCTTGGAGTGAATGGAAACTATGCAATCTTAATTGGGAAGACAATTCCCGGTTTAGGCCATTCTTGAACTGGATAATAGCTTGCTCTTCATCTTCCCTCTCCACATCAACGGACATTCGGTTCTTTTCAAACTCATCATAGTATTCCTCAAACGACTTGAGGCCTTATTTCAATTTATAAAGCTTCTTGAGTTGTTCTTGGCGGTGTTTGGTTGTCACATACTTATCATTCATCACTTGCTTCAACTCATCCCAAGTAATGTATCTAGGAAACCCAATTGCACATCTAGACCTCTTAACCGACTCCCACCAAGTAGAATCATAGGCTTTGAATGAGGCAATGGCATAAGTAGCCTTCTTCTCATCAGACATGTCATTAGTATCAAAGACATGCTCCAAGTGAACCTTCCACTCTAAGAACTTTTTCGAATCACTAGTCCTTTTGAAATATCGGATAGTGATCTTCACACTATTCAAGTTGTTATCACGACCTCCATGGTTTGGTTCCGGTTTACCCCATAGTAGTCATCATAACCATCATATTCACGTCTCAAGTTCCTTCCCACATATCCCCCTTGAGGTCCATGACCTTGCCCACGGCCTCTATTCATACCTCAAACTTCTTGTATTGGCCTCCAATTCAGATAAGGTGGTTCATAGTCATCAACAAGCTTGGGTATCTCCCCTTCTTGAGCATCAACATCTTTCTCTTCAGATACCACATTCTTTCGGGATCTCATAAGTGGCGGAACATTGCCTTAGGGATTGCCCAAGGGTTGGGGATGCCCAAAGGTTGGGGAATGCCCAAAACTCTATCACGACGGGTAGCTTCTTCTCTCAACTGTTGTTGTTGAGCTACTTCGGCAAATTGATCTGGTTTCAAGGTTGAACCATCACTAGTACCATCCCCGGACTCTTTTTGAATGCTCGGGGTTCTTTCCCTTTCAATGTTTTCAAGTCGAACACTGATTGTTTTCACCTCGGCCAAAAGGTAGGCCAAAGTGGTTTCCAACACCTCTAAGGTCTTATCTCCTTCTCTCGCCATGTACCTACAAGTACAATCAAACCTCGTTATAACAGCCCCTCATTATAACAACATTTCAGTATAACCGCCTAATTTTATCCAGAACCGATTTTTCATGTTATATTTTACCTTTCTATAACAACATTTGACCTATAATGTCAGTGGCATGCACTATAGCGGAACACTCTTTGTAAAATTACCTCTCTATATTAGTCGTACTCAAATATTACGTAATTATATTTTGTAAGAGATATATTATATATGTAGAATAAAATACAAAATATTTATGATAATCATTTGTACCATAAATATACTTCCTTTTTCACATTCATACCATAAAAATAATTATAAAAAAATTGTATCAAGTATGTATAGTTTGTCGGTAAGGTACAACTAGTTATGAATTTATCAATAATGTATTAATCGTTATATTTTTTAATTAATACAATATGATAATCATTTGAGATTTTAAAATTAACATGTATTTTTTGCCTACTTTTCGGTTACAACAGCTAAATGAGATGTAAACGTCAAATGCCAGTATACATATATAATAGCACCTTACTATAGCGACCATGAAAGTTTCAGACAAATACTGCCACTATAGCAAGGTTTGACTGTATCAAAACCAAAGAAGAGATTAGTGTAACAAGACCTCACACGCTCCCTCACTTTTGAATGTCTCTTGGGTACTCTCAATTTAGTAAGGTAGGATCACTCAAGCTTGATTCAAAAAGGCTCCTCGTATTGAACAACCTCCTCAATAACCTACTAAGTCTAGAACCAAGTACTCTTCGAGAAGAGTAAGTTAATATGACTTTATGGACGGGTGGCTATTTGAGTGAGCACTTGAAGCCAAAGAACTTCTATGAATCTTCTTTCTAATCCAACTCTTATCACACACGAGTTATCCTAAGAGCTCAAAGAACTAGCACTGAGTGAGTAGGAAGATTACTCAAGGAGTATCAGTCGGAAGTAGTGTAAATAAAGAACAAACGAAAACCCAGAAATAAACTACCCAACTGCAGTAAATGGCTGAGATGCTCCACCCTAGGGGGGAGGCGCTCCGCCTCTAGCACAGATGGGTGGGCGCCTACTGTGCAGGGGCGCTCCGCCTCTGTGCACTTTTCTGCAAATTCCTGCAAAATTCAACTCCGTTTTACCTACGGCTTTTGACCCATTTTCACCAAATTTTCAATCAATTTTCACTTGTTTTTTGATTCTGAGGGTACCTAAAGGTGTTACTAATAGTTTCTAACAATCCGCAATGGTTTTCAATCCAAATCAATCAATAACAAGCTTCGATTTCAGTTTTGAAGCAATCCAAGCAAGGGTTTCAAAGTTGGGGTTTCAATATTTCAAATCTCAATCCACAACACTAAAACATGATTCAAGGGTACCAAAAGAATGGGAAAACATCATAGAACAATCTCCAATAACTTTCAACAATTGGAGAATCAAATCAAAACTATTTTGATGAATTGTTTTTTAGCTTTTCACTTTTTTTTTTGTCAAAAATGTAATCAAACAAGAAATCTAAAAATGAAACTAACGTAGGCACGAAGAACAAGATTTGGATTGTTGAAACAAACCCTTTCCTTGCTTTGATACCAACTGATGCAGGGTAAAACACAGAAGCTTAAATATAAAGGTAGAAGTAAGACGTAGTTTGAACTTGAATCAAGGTAGCGCTGAGGAACGAATCTCGATACACCCTCGATGAAGTCAAAGGACACCTAACTAAACGAACAATCCTCAATAATACGGTGATTTTTGTAAAAAGTTCGGTCAAAGATGGAATGAAGTTCAATTGGAGGCTCCAAGAGAAATCAAGCCAAAAGGGTTTTTCATTGAGGGAAGTCTCAAGTTCTTATATTAAATATCAAAGCTGTCTAATGAGAAATAACCCTAAGTGAGGTATTTATAGGTTCCCAAACACATAGTAATAATGTCAAAACAACCCACAAGTTGGGTCAAAATAATAAGGACAACACAGAGTCAAAATAGGAAATAGTCCTAAAAGTCATTAAAACCTCGTCTCGACTAAAACAGGGGAGGCGGTCCGCCCAACCCTACTAGGTGCCCCCCCTAGACACAGTCTTGGTTGAGGCGCCCGCCTCTGGCACAGGTGCACTCCGCCCGGCAATCTTCCGAAAGGTGTAACTTTCACACTTAGTCTCATTTTGAGCCAGATTTGTGGGAGGTGGTCCGCCCACCCTTGGAGGCGGTCCGCCATGGTCTTGCCAAGCTTCCGGAGTGATCAAAATGAGCATGGGCACTGCACCTTGGTGCAGGGACGGTCCGACCACACATGTGCTGAAGCGGACGATCTTCAAATCACTCTCGGTGCTCCTATCTTCCAAGCCCTTCCAGACCAAGTATAAATGAGCATCTTGAATCTCTTTAGCTTGACTTCGTGTGAATATTCTTGAGGTAATTTGGTTTTCATCAAAAAGTCAAAGCAATAGTTGGGCAAGAGTTGAAAGGAATATGACTTACTCTTGATGTTCCACACTTCGGGGAACCTCGGCTCGGTAGAAATTTGAGCAGTCAGGAGTAGAACATATCGGTCGACCCATCCATGATCCTTGGTATCCTTGCTTTTGGTTACCAAACAGTATTTTCCTCAGTTACTCAAGGCCACGATACCACCCTTGTGGAAATAAGGGTAGTAAAGCGAAGTGAAATATTGAAGGGTGAAAGGCACCTCGGCCATCCTACACAAAAATTCGAGGCACCCGACGACCCTCCGCAGTCTGGGGCCAAGTTGAGCCAAACACAAATGGTAGGTTCGGCAGAATGAATCTATCAGCTCGTGCACTGGAAGGGTAAATCTCACCGTGAATGAACGGATAGGTGTAGACGAAGGAGTGCCCAGCTACGTGATTGGAGCTACTACCGCTTGGGTTCGGGATGAAAACTTTGACCACAGGACTCCATTGAAAATCCTCCCAAAGCTGTGGTATATGGGCTTGTGTGATCAGTGATGGTGTAGTCTACACATGCATATTTTTGTTTTTATCCTACTGAACCACAGACTGGACCTAAAAGATGAAGTCCTTTTTAGTGTCGAAGGTGGAAGGTATGATATGGTAAGGCTCGAGTACTTTCTCGAGAGGAATCTCTTTCGACTTGGATGATTTCCCTTTGCCTTCATTTACATTGCCGGCATCTTCCTATTCATTATCTAGCTCTTTTGATTCAATACTGCGGGCAATGACTTTGCGTCGCCTGTATATAAAATATTTTGTCTCAGCAATAATCTCACTCCCAGCCGCCTCCAGCAGAACTACACTCAACGCATCAACAAAATTAACTATCTTGCCGCCGATATTTACAGTGGTGGCGTTGTTACGTTGTCACCAGAGTGACTGGAAGAATTTTGTGCAGACGTCTTGTTTTTGCTAGAGGGTGATAATTTTGATTTTGGTCATGAACTCAGAAGAAAGATGAAGATCTTACTTGCTTTGAAGTGCTACAATTGTTTGAAATTGGAAGTGAAAGTGGTAGAGTGATCAAGTTGTGTATTTATAGTGGGGATGTAATCATTGCATAGGGAAGGAGAACAAGCGTCGCGATTGTTCGCTGGTCGCAACATGGAGTGGATGAGAAGACGAAGTGATAGCCGCCTTTTTGAAGTACAAGGCGCACGTGTAGCCACGTCACCTTTCCCGCCTGTTCCAATTCCACTCCTCCATAACTCTGACGGTTGCTCGAGGAGTGGGGGGGACTATTTGTATTGGTCAAATAATAATTTGGACACGTGGCAGCCAAGGCACAATGCTTGGGGTGATGGCCAAGGGAAATACGTTACAGCCACGAGAATATTAGTGACAACGCCAAGGACAAGTTCCGATGTAAATATTGCTCGTGCCCCGACGAATGGCACGAGGCCCCGAGGCAGACAAGTCGAAGCCTTGGGACAGGCGGTTCGACTTCAGCGTGTTTGACGCCCCATGATCTCCGCCCCACGATCTCAGCATTTAATTGAAGAGATCGTGGATAAACCCATGATCTAGATGTGGAAAGAGGGCTAATTAATGCCCATAATTATCTCAAGTCTATTGACTATAAATAGGATCTATGTATCAATGTAAAGGCATGCACAAATATAGCCGAAACCCTGTCAAATTATAACCTCAATCATTTAATATTAAAATCGCTACTCTTGCATTCTTATTTCATCATCATTTTCTATTATTTTCTTGTTTATCACAATCTTGATATGAACAATTTCTTGTAATCTAAAACAGATTCAATTGTATATCCAAAATCGTATTTAGACCCATACAATTTGGTCTAACTATATAAGCAAAAAACAACTTATCAAGTGATATTCCACAAGTGGATCTACAGAGGGTAAGATGTACGCAGAGCTTACCCCACTATGATGGAAATGTTGTTTCCCATAGATTATATAAACAAAAAACCCATAGCTAAAAAATTGCCAAATTATCAAACATTTGTTGTAACATATGATATTAACTAAACTGTTCTAAGGAAAGGGCCACCATAATAGCTTTGATATCAAGATCTTTGCATGTTTTCTTGGTTGCACCATTACTTAGTCTATATACTTCATCATTCACAAAAAGGAAACATTCAAAAGTCAAGGGAAATAACTACATTCACATTGTTATTTACTCTAGATTATAGTTTTGAATGTCGCACTTGAAAATAATGAGAATTGTTGCAGGTAGATGATACAATCTAGATGTGGACTACTTAGATTTTTTTTCTTTCTTGTTCCTCTTTTCCCATATACTTAGACCAAATTAAACATGTAAAATAAACCTCAACTCTTGAGGTCAGTGTTCGCTTGCAACAATTTGAGATGTTTCCAAGTGACATCAGTATTCAGTACCATGTAATTGAATTCTGGACCCCAATCATGAGAAGACCTTGCAGAACCTTGTTAGTTAGGATGGATATAGCACGACTATTGGTAGTAAAAGGCAAGTACGTTACCATAATCATGAAGAAGAAGATTAATAGTGATGTTTTAATGAAAATGAAGTAATGTAATGGTCTCAATAGGTCAAATAGCATGTTTGTTACATATTTTTTTTTTTTTTGGCGAATATCACCAAGCTCATAGCTTAGTGACAAATTTTATTAATAAAACCAAACATAAAGAGGTCTTTACAATCCAAAAAAAAAAAAAAAAACAACAACTTGTGAGAACTAAATAAAGTAACTAGTGCACTCCTATGTACTTGCTCTTGTAAACTATATCTCCAATTGTTACATATTGAGTTATTGAACACGAGTTTTTTTAAATCTAATTCTTTTTCAAGTTAGAAAAGTCATTAACAAAAAATGAGTATGTCCTTCTTTGACATTTAAAATTAGGAGGACATTATATTTTCTGAAATAGTAAAGAAGCTTTAACTAATCCCTCAAAGTTAGGTAAGGGAAGAAAGAAAATATTTTTCCAGCTTCAGGAGAAAACAAATTACTATAGGATAATTAAACGTTGATGTACTTGAATTGAGAAATAAGTGTTCATTAGTGAGAGTTGTGACAAAGAAATGATATTTTTAGTTGTGGACCATATATATTAATCTTATTTAAGTTCCTTTTTTTCTGATTCTTGACCAAATTATTAACATATGATAGTCAAAAATTAATTTATAGAAGGTAGTACAGAATATCTCATTGACCATTCACACTCCAAATGCTAGTAGTTGGCAGTGACGGCCGATAGTAATGGTCATAAGGTGGTGGTTGGGGGTAATAGTCGGTGGAGGAGGTTGAAGATAGTGGTCGTGTAATGATAGCTAAAGGTGGTTATGTAGTGATAGTAAGAGGTGTCGCACGTACTCTGGTTGGTAGCGAATGAGGCAATATATGGATGTTTATGTCTAAAATTGTATGTCTAGGTTAAATAAATAAATTTATGAATAGGTCACAACTCACAAGCAACACAGTAAAATACGATGGAAAAGTAAGTAAATAAAGAAAAATTTAATACACAAGAAAGTAAAGAGTTTTATTCCTTGAGAATAATTGGATTCAGTGGTGAATCGCTTAATGTGCAATATAATGTAAGGAGGGGGTATTTATAATAGAGATTACCCACTCCTAATTATGGTAAAATACAAAGACTAATAAAAGATATGGGCCTATAAACTCAAGGAGGTGGTATATACGAAACCCTAACTAGGAGACTGTAAGCCTAAGGCGGCGAGATGTATGCCTTGTGTCCTACGCCCGTACCGCCTGAATGGTCGTAACTCGTAGAATAGGCATGTATCCTATATGTGCGGTGACTTGTAGGATGAGTCTAGTCTCGCCAGCTAGACTCGTATTTCCGTAATAATATGTGTCGTATTTTTGCCCACACGGTAGCCCCCCCCCCCCCCACTTGTTGAGTGCTGATGCAAGTAGTCAGGAAGTGAAAGTGGTGTACAAGACGGATGTGAAAGATATCCCACTGACACCTTGAAACTCGCAGTCTCTTTGACCAAGAATGATGCTGATTAATTCGAGAACGCCGCGTGTCTTCATCTGATTAGTTGATGTTGATTCCATGTACCTTTCCAAGAATGCTTTTTACTGCAACGAATCATTTCATATCTCAAGACATAATTATGCTTGACCATTTTATGATCTGTTCTTATCTATTCTAGCCTATAAATAGGGGCTTTATAATAGTGGCGAAGTCACAAACCTTCTTCAGAAAAAATACTCCATCTTTCCAAAGCTTCCTTACGAAAGAATGGCTCTCCTATCTTCAAAAATATTTGCCTTTGATCCTAGTTTGATATTCCCAGAAAAACTCATTTATTCTGAATAGATGGTACATGAGAAAACTGTAGGAAAAAGATCATCTGCAGTTTTCTTCCTCTTTTCTTTTATCCATGAGTGGACGAACGGAGTCCCTTGAGTCATGAAGTTTGATCGAGATTCTAATGATGTTCTTCAAAATTTCTTCATTATGGCATGTGCACTGATTACGGTGTGCATTTCTTCTAACATGGCGGTTGCTGTAATATTCCTCTTGTCATACGGGGTTAGGATGCTTGGCCCTTTTAGCTGTCATGAGGCTTCTCCGTCGGGATATTTCTGGTGTTCGGGTAGTTTCTTTGATGGTGTAAGGTTGAAGCCTACGTGTCGGGCTCCGTTTCATAGAAGGCAAGAGGATATAGCTTCGAGCCATGGGCGGATTAATAAGTCACCGAGCTATAACTCTGCTCGTGGTTCAAGATTGTCTCTTGGTTTGGCTGGTTCGGTCGTATTGTTGTTGTTATGCCTCATCGGCCGCTGGCTGCGGAATACCTTAGGGAAGAGGCTCCATTGTGGTAGGTTCCCATCTCAAGACTCTCTATCTTCGATGAGCTCCCAATTGTGCTTAAAGATCTGCAGGGGCGGTGCACTTCCATTTGAGCAGCAGGGGTCGAAGCAGATCTTGCAGTTTCTCTTCGAGTTCAGCGGGCGAAATGGTGGAAGGCTGTGTCCGTGTTCAGACGCTTCCGAGGACCCTTGTAGGGTCTTGGGCACTTCAATGGGTCGTGCGCCGAAGGTTGCTAGAGCTGACATATCCCTTGATACCGGGAGAACTTCGAACTGTTTAGCGGCTTGTAGCTACAATCCAGATGAGGGATCTTCAGCCGTGCAAATTTCGAGAAGTTTAAAGTTTTTCCTTTTTATTTTTTTTAGAATACTTGTACTGAACATTGTTGTATTAAAAAAGGACTTAATTGTATAATATGAGCCTACGGGCTATTTTTTATTAATGAAACGAACGTCCATAAATATTTTTATGCGTACTTTTGTAATTTAAGCAGCATGTTTTTTGTGCCTTTCCGGATAGTGTCTTTAAAACACGGACGTGCGCACTGAGGGGCGCTTCATTTGCATCAATAATTGACGACTTATATTGCGCCTTTGATAGATGATGTGTTGGTATTTTTTGCATATTTGCAACTCTTTTCAACTAGTTTTTGTGTCTTAAAGTGTTATTATTTGAGTGAATCTTATGTTATTCTCCATGTTTTAGGTTATTAAGAGAAATTGATATGCAAAGCCGAAGAAAATGTGAAAAAGAACAAAACAAGTGCACTTTGGCAAAATTGAAGAACATGGAGATAAGGCAGCAATTGGATCGGCGCCTCGCCGAATCTGTAGCTCAAGAGGTCAACCATCCGCCAAAAGAGGAAAGAGTTCAAGCCTTCCAGCTAATTAAAGGGCGGATCGCCGAATGGGATGCTAAAGGTAAGCGGCGACTCCACAGAAAAAGAGGCGAACCCGCCGCTGCTCACAGTGAGTCTAAAATATCTGCGAAGCCCAAGAGTTGTCCGCAATCACAAAGGCGCCCTGCCGAATATGCATCGCAATTCAAACGGCATGATCAATAAAATATGCCATCGGCGAGCTAGCAATTCATTAGGCTACTCGCTGAATATTAGGCGACTTAGCGTAAAACAAGATAAAATGGCAAACTTATAAATATTAGACTAGCTTGAAAACCCATGCCTATAAATAGGTTGTTATGCCTCCAAGAAAAGGGGACCTTTTGGAGCTTAGAATATTGTCTTACACATTTTTGAATATTCGTGGAAGCTAAGGAAGGGTTTCAACTTGGATTTTATTATAAGGATTTCATTATCTTTAATATATTCTTACATAATTGTTTCCATTTCATCTACTACTATGTGTATGTTAGACCCTAGTATGAGTAGCTAAATTCATACTAGGAGTTTATTCATGAAAACTTGATTATCTTAGCTTAAATCTTGTACTTAATATTGTAAAATCAATGGGTTAACATAAATCTTGTTCTCCATCGTACTTTCTTAACTAGGATTTGAGGCACGGTCGTACTTGAACCTAACCCTACTTTGCTTTTATCGCCCGAATGGAGTTGAAGGTGTAGGTTAATGGAAACTAGCAAGAATTTGGGTTACATATGTTGCGGCCTACCCCATCTAAAGAGGAAGACCTAAAAAGGTCATCCCGGCTCGAGTCTTTGGACTAGGATTTCTAGCACTTCATTATTGACCCTAACAGGCTTGATGAAGAAAATCCTCCCTATCCCGAGAGGGTTTTGAGGAGTACATTAGAGGTCCGACCATTGACATTACCCATGAGATTTGTGAGGTTAATACAAGTATTTGGCTATGAGAATCTAGTTGGATTGGGTAAATCCGTAGCTCATTCTCATCATTTACATCAATCATATTTATTTAGTTGTTTTCTGTTAATTGTAGTCGTAGTTAAAACAAATACACTTTTACTCCTTAGGAATATACAGACAATTCTTAAAACCAGTTATTATTCATCCTAAGTCTAATAGATTGCTTTACTAGCTCCCTGTGGAAATCGGGGTATCTTTGATGACCGCCCCACACCCTTTGTGGTGAGTGGATTGAGCATGGAACAATAGACGGTTGTTTTGCACTCATAATGGGACGACTTTAGCCCGTGTGGGAACAAGACATTTTAGCATTCCGAGAGAGAACGTCGTTGCTTGTTTACTCGATTATTTTAGGACTTTCTGGCACTATGCAGGTGGGCGTCCTTACCGGCATGTAGGTGCAGTTTGTTGAATTGACGAGTTCAACTTACGAATAATGCCTGGTGGTTGAGCTTGACGTGGTCTAGCTCTAAGCGAGTAGTTTACCCTGCTTTTTGTAACAAAAAGTGGGTGTATTACTTCAACTTAGGTCTGGCCGGGGCATAGATATTTGGATCGTAGATGGATCTGAATTGTAATTGTAAAACTGAATAAGTAAGATAATAGTTTATTGATAAATAGTGCAGTGCCTAAACTGTTGTGGGTGAAAACCCGTAACATTGCTGGTGAGTATGGAATGCGATCAAAATTAAAAGAAACTAAAGACTTAATTAAAGTAAATACTAAAAAGGATTGTACTTCCATCATCAAACAGAGGTATTTACCAGGGCTCCCTCGTCGGAAGATACTGAGCCTCGAGATGTAACATGTGGACCGCTGACAATTGGATGGTATAATTCCCCATTGATTAAGCAATAATGAACTTCCTGCCTCCGCAGCTGTCTGCTTTCTAACTTATCTTCGAGGAGTATTGCTTTGTCCAAGTAGTTAATCAGTGTGTGATGTTGTTCTGAGGTGGAACATGTGTTTGGAACTTCAAGGTTCATCAGGTCCGTAGGGGTTAGCTCGATCACTATCTGCTGGTCGTCTAGATCAGTGTGTGGATCCTCGGGAACTTCGTCCTTGTTTGAGCTTTCCTCCTGATCTACAAACTCCCATTTGTGAAAACTTTTCAGAAATACTTTAATTTTTCCTTGCCGATCTGGCGCACAGATGTCCTCTGTGGTAAAAACCTCATTCGCTCGACTGACCGCCAACTAGGAACTGCTGAGTTATGGCATCATATTTTGCTTCGACACTTGTTTATGCCTAAAATTATACGTCAAGGTTAAACAAATAAATTTATGAATGGGTCATAAGCAATACAGTAAAATACGACGAAAAAGTAAGTAAAAAAAGAGAAAAATAATTGAAACGACCTCGGTCAGTCGTTTCGGAAGTTAGGACTCCGATTGGCGTGCCGATAATTTTAAAATATTCGTAATGTCCATTAGAACCTGTCTGTAAAATTTGAGCTAAATCAAACCTCATTTGGTAGGCATCGGAGGAAGGTTTCAGTTTTTATTGGCAATTAATATATAAAGGAGATTTTTGAGCTCGGTTTTTGCCGAATGAGCTCCGATTCGAAATCCAAAAGCGCCGTTAGGTTCGTATGATTATTTGTGATTTTTGTGAACTTTTGAAAGTGAATTTCGATGTTGTTCGGCTAGTTTCCGCTAAAATGCCGAAAGTTAAATAATTCGACTTCTTTTTATTTAAATTCGCATCTTGAGTTTCGGGAGTCCAATTTGAGATCCGTCTTCGCGAGTATGTTACATATATTTTGTATAACTTGTATGCAAAAGTTGAAATTATTTCGAATATTGTAGGGCACCGTTTCAATTTTCGTTAAGAAAAGAAAATATAATAAAAGAAAACAAAAAAAAATAAAAAAAGTCAAAAGTTAACAATGGCGGTGGTCCTTAGCATAATTGCTAAGTATGAGCAGAAACCATCATATTGCTCAAAAGCTTAGCAGAAAAGAGAAGGGGCCGAAAAATGCCAGAAAATGAGAAAAGAGGCCGGAAAAAAAGTAGAATTTTCACCCTGAAATATTCAGGTAATGATCCTAATATATTATTTGAGTTTATTACGTATTATATATTTTTACGGTAAAAATAGGATATTAGACATCGCCCTAATGACGTAAATTGATAGTTTGAAGGGTCAAATGGACCCCGATAATTTCATTGATTATATATTCGTACTCAGGGAATTATGGGCAACTTATAGATGTAATTTATTTAGGGTTTGGTTATGTGACCATAAACCCCGTATATAGGCCTGGCCTGCGTATTGCGTATGCGAATAGGGTATCAGGTTCCTACCTGGATTGCCCTAAGATGTGAGGAATGAAGTCTTTAGCCTAATGTGATATATTTTCTGCTTATTGATCACAGTGGGATCGTTTGGAAATGGAACCAAAGGATAAAAGCGGTTATTGATTAGCAATGCTAACTTTTGGAAGAGGTAAGTGTTTATATCCATTTCTTTGGAGGCACTTGGCCTCGTGGATTTTCTACCACATGTTTCCTTACGTGTGTAGCTGCCGATAGGCGTACTCATTACGCCTTAGCTTTGGATTTACATTGTATATTATATGTTATGCCCTGTTGTTGGTATTGCATTAAACATATGAGCATTGCACTCTGGTTTTGATTATTGCATATACTTCCCGGTTGGCGATGAGAGTCCCGCGCCGGCGAAGGGTCATTATTGCATATACTTCCCGGTTGACGATGAGAGTCCCGCGCCGGTGAAGGGTCATTATTGCATATACTTCCCGGTTGACGATGAGAGTCCTGCACCGGCGAAGGGTCATTATTGCATATACTTCTCGGTTGGCGATGAGAGTCCCGCACCGGTGAAGGGTCATCATTACATATACTTTCCGGTAATCGATGAGGGTCCCGAGCCGGTGAAGGGTCATTATTGCATATATCTCTTGGTAGACGATGAGCGTCCCGCGCCGGAGATAGGTATCAAGAGTATGTGACTGCATTGCATCATGCCGCATTCATCCCATCTCATTGCACCGCATACTGACTATTGTGTGTATTATATTGTGTTTTATGTATGCGGTATGTACACCATGTTGTGGACATATTACAGTTTGCCTATATATTTCTGGCTCGTATTCTAAGTTGCGGGGATCGGGTTGCACGCCGAAACGGTATAAATACATGGATCGGGTTGCACGTCGCAGCGGTATGAATATATGGATCGGGTTGCACGCCGCAACAGGATGAATATATAGATCAGGTTGCACGCCGCAACAGGATGTATTTCTGATTGTTGATGTGTTCAGGATACCTATATGTTCTGGCTGTATTACGTTCCTGGTTATTGAATAGTTTGCGATTCCATACGTGTTTCTAATTATTATCTGGCACTGCCTTTTCATAAGTTAAATAAGAGAAATTTGGTTTATTTGTTTCTTTTCTCCCTGGCTAGCTATCCTATTCTTTGAGGTGGCTAGTCTGCCCCACTTATTGAGTCCTTTTGACTCACCCTTGTTTGTTTTTTGTTTCTTGTCTATCTATTTCGTTTCAGCAGGTTCGCTCCAGGATTTAGTTTGCCACGTTGTGAAGGAACGAAGACGACTTCAGCTGTCAGGGTGAGCCAGCTTTTATTCCGGATGGCCACCAGTTTATTGGTTATTATTTCAGTTGCATTTTGCTTCCTTCAGGAGGTATCTGTCTTCTTTTATACTCTTAGATGTCTGGTCTGGATAGCCCTAAACCTAGTATGTTGGGTAGTCAGCTGTAATTTCTTTTGTACAGCTTAGAGGTATCAGTATATCTGTGTTTTTTTAAAATCTTTCCCTTATTCGTGAATTGTTATATTTATTTTCCTGATTATATTTGTAAGGGTTCGCCTGACGGGTCTAGGGGAGGATGTCGGGTGCCCGCACGGCCTAACCGGATTTCGGGTCGTGTCAGTTGGTATCAGAGCCTGGTTTAAAGCCTATCCAGACTAAGACAGTGTCTAGTAGAGTCTCCCTGATGGGTACGTCCGTACTTATCTACGAGAGGCTATGATGGCATTTAGGAAGTTTCACTTCCTTCATTTCTGATCGTGCGTCGGTTTAGGATGCAAAAGTATTTTCGTTAATTCCTTTGTGGTAATTGTGAACCTTCGTGCGACAATTTGGCAAACCGTACGAGTTCAAGATGAAGCAGTCTAGCCTGGGGCTAGCACTGACGAAGCCCCGAGAGTTTTTTATCGTGCTGACAATCTAGTTACGGATGTACGAGCTCGCGATGGGCAAGGGAGCAGGGCCTTGTAGTTCCCTTGGCTCTCTACGATGCTTTACGAGAATCTTGGCGACACAGATACCGTAAGAACCTATTATTCGCTGGGCAGCCTATGAGGTTGCCGCATGTGCAGACATTCGATCTCAGGGAGCTCCTTTTCCGGTTCTTAATATTGCTGTAGTAAATTATATTCCGGAGGTAGTATGTGTTGTACCTCTAATTGTTCTGGCTGGTTAGCCAGCCGAGGTATCAGTTCGGTCCGAGTGTCCGAAGAGGCTGCATTATTTTACCCAGTTGAATCTTCCGATATTCTTAAGCCATGTATCAGATAATCCCTGCGTAAATTTTTAAAATAAAATGATGTCAGGGTATCTGTATCCTTCAGGCTCTGGATTATATCGAGCGGCATCGTGTGAATTATACTGCTTTCCAGTTTCAGGGGTCCAGCATTGAATTGAGGGACCGCTCTCTTATTAGCTAACTTGGTTCGGTTTTTCTTCTAGATTCGTGGAAAGTGTTGCCAGTTTGAGTGGATTAGATAAGGTAGCCTGTCGGTTAGCCTGTTGATTTCAGAATATGAGATTAAATTCTATAGAATGGTTGGATATGCATTAGAACTAATTCACGAGCCTTTCGAGAGATTCAAAGATTTATTGATGACCTTTCTTTTTCCTTGAGATCCCAGGTGACTCGAGAGATTGAGGTCGAGATTTCAGTTGATGTTGTTATTAATATTGCTCAGAGGTACGAGGCATACCATAAGTTAGAGCGGGAAAGTAAGAGATCCCACGGCCCTGGTGGCTAACCATGGTACCTCATTTG
This sequence comes from Petunia secreta, assembly GCA_029990175.1. NCBI lineage: Eukaryota > Viridiplantae > Streptophyta > Magnoliopsida > Solanales > Solanaceae > Petunia > Petunia secreta. The sequence continues at coordinate 43,973,798 of JARKIP010000022.1, read as the reverse complement.
GAGGTAAAAGTTCTGATTATTTTGGGAGGTCACCTTCCAGGTTATCTCAGCTTGTAGAGCGCGATTCTCAGAGTGCGCGGGTAGTTCATCAAGATTAGACTTAACTTTCTCTTTGTAGCTATCAACAATCTGTCCAGCTCCTATAGTCAGTGAAAAGGTGTTATCATTGTCGTGAGTCTGGCTATTCTTTGAGGAGTTTTCCTTATTCCGATAAGTTGGATAGCCCTAAACCTAGTATGTTGGGTAGTCAGCTGTAATTTCTTTTGTACAGCTTAGAGGTATCAGTATATCTATATTTTTTTAAAATCTTTCCCTTATTCGTGAATTGTTATATTTATTTTCCTGATTATATTTGTAAGGGTTCGCCCGACGGGTCTAGGGGAGGATGTCGGGTGCCCGCACGGCCTAACCGGATTTCGGGTCGTATCAATAATAGACAAGAAAGTAAAGAGTTTTATTCCTTGAGAATAGCCGGATTCAATGGTGATGTACAATATAATGTAAGGAGGGGTATTTATAGTAGAGATTACCCAGTCCTAATTATGGTAAAATACAAAGAATAATATAGGATATGGACCTATAAACTCAAGAAGGCGGTCCATACGAAACCCTAACTAGGAGACTGTAAACCTAAAACGGCGGGACATATCCCTTGCGTCCTACGCCCGTACCGCCTAAACGATCGTAAATTGTAGAATATGTGTGCAACCTCTATGCTCGGTGACTTGTAGGATAAGTCTAGTCTCGCCAGCTGGACTCGCAGTCCTGTAATAATAGGTGGCGCTTTTTTTCCACACAGTGGCAGTGGTTTTAAAAGCTAGGTGGTGATAGTCAGCAGTGATAATGAGTAATGACGGAGGTGGTTTATGATGGTAATGGTGCTTAATAATTGTTTTTGGTGATTGTGGCAGGTTATGGAGGTGAGATGGTGGTTGCTAGTAGAAATAAATAAAAGAACGATCAAATAGTATATTCACAATAAAATCAATGTATTAATGATTTTAATACTACATAGAAGATGAGAATAATTTAGGTCTATTAAGAGTTTTGTCTTTAAAATAGTACATGTTTAGGAATTGTTAAGTTCCCAACATAGTTTAACATTGTAGCATCATTCTTGATAGAACTATTCTTGGACGTGGTTCAAAAAACCTCTTGGGATGTACCCTAGAGGTGCATACCCAAAGGTGTAGACTGGTAAGCATATGGTGGCCCTGAAACCTCCATGATTATTATTCACAGCATGCACTTGTTGATCATTTGCTTGTTTTCATTTAATTTGTGTGAGAAGTTTTGACATGTTTATCTCTTGAGCTTCAAGTGCTTTTTAAATTACCGCACTATTAGGATCTCAAGCTACTTGTACATAGTAGTGTATCGTGTCCTGCATCCTTATTGGCGTCTTCTGTTTGCTATGGTGGTTGTAGTTTTTAGGTGAGTACTTGAACTATCATGGTGTTTCTTACCTTGTTTGTGTTTTATCATAATTTCAAAGTATTTTGTTTATTTTCAAAGTGTTTTTAAAATATTTTTCCTAGCCAAGTGTCTATTGGAAACATCCTCCCCACCTTGATGGGGGTAAGGTTTACTTACATCTCACCCTCTCCAGACCCCACTTGTGGGACTACACTGGGTATGTTGTTGTTGTATTAGGATCTCAAGCTAAAAATTTTCATATAGTTCCAAACCTTTAAATTCTCTGTCATTTAATCCGTGATCTTACTTGCTTATGCAAAGGTGTCATCCATGATTGTACCTTCCGATAAATTGTTCACCAAGGATTGAGTAACAGTATCAAGATTTTTATAAAAATATTTGCAAAAGGACCTTATCTGAGAGGTCATGATGTTGACATCCCTTATCATTTGAAGTCACCTCTCGCAATTTTCATGTAGAGGTGCACTTCATTCTTTACAAAATGCCAAAGCTCATCCTATAATTTGGCAATCTTCGTCGGTGAAACCTATTCATCTAAGAACAGCCGCACCATCTCATTCAAACTTCGACTATACCTTCTTGGTAGATTTTCATACCATTTCAAAGCCTTCCCCATAAGAGATAAGGGAAATACTCTCACATGAAGTGCATAATCTGGCACACTTGATGATTTGTAGAATGAGTAAACAAAAAAAATAGCTTGCAATGCCGATTTGGATTCTCATTTTGATTCTAAAAAAAGAGACATTTTTGTTGAATTCCTTAAAGGATAATGTTTGGCAAGTTGAAGCTTTCATTACCCAAAATAGGAGGGGGCACAATTGCACTTGCATAGTAATCAGTTTTCTCTTGTTAGTATTTGGCAATGTGAAGCTTGCATTGCCGCAAATTGGAAGAGGCACAAATAGCACTTGCGTAGTCATTATTTTCCTATTGTTGGTGTTGTAGTTGGTTTTGGTTGTGTTATTGATTTTTCTTATTTCTTAGGGTGGTAGATCATCATTGACATCTTACAAGTTTTCAAAAGGATTTTCATCAACGTTGAGAACCGGTGGAACACTCCAATTGTGGTTGTTGTTTGTGCCATCTCAAGTGTTGATACACAAGAAACCAAAATCAAAAGCGAAAATAACTAAGGAATAGAAATAAGCTATTTCAGATGTACAAACTCAACTTCTCAACTAATAGCGTAGCTCCCTGCAATGGCACCAAAATTTAATACGTCTAAAGTCCACCCTTAAAAGAGTGACGCCGTTCATACAAATATACTGATTCTTAAGGCCGGGTTGAATTCCATACATAGCTAGTTTGATTACTTGAGATTTGAGTTTGTTAATTTGAGTGACTTAGTTAATATATTCGTTGATTCACGAGTTACTTTTAAAGAACTAATTGTAAACTAAACTTGATGCCATCGTGGATTCAAGGCATTGTTGGAGTGATGTTTTCAAGTATTTGGATCGTGTTCATGATCGAAGAAAAATGATGAAGTTGTGCTTGGCAAATCAGTGGAGCGAAGATCACTGCAAGCCTTATTGTATGAACTATACAAAATCCCGTACATTGTACGAAAGGTTGTGAGACCTAGGAGTTGAGCATACAAAAGTGTTACATTGTACGAAATGTTGTCCGATCTGAAAATTCTCCAATCTGAGTTTGGATAAGTCTAGGGTATTTCCTACTTACTTTGATTCATATATAAATCATTGAAAACCTATTTTGGAGGGTAGACCACTATTATAGAGAAATAAAAATACAAGTTGTGAGATTACAACCTTTAGGTTCAAAACAAATAAGCGATTGCCTGTTTTCAAGAATTGGGATTCTTGAAGGTAATCTTCTTCTTCATTCTTTGTATCTAGGATTCTAGTTAATCGTTCTTGAGAGGTGATTGGGTAGTTCCCATTGTTGCCCTAGACGTTCATCTAGTTTTTTAGTTTTCTTTCTTTAGCTTGCTTTATTCAGATAAAAATGATTATTTGATCAAATCATATCTTATATTTTGCTTTAATTATTGTTGGATTTGATTTTCTACTACTTTGTGTATATCGGATCGTATCGGTTGGCATCAGACTGAATGCTTGAATTTCTTTCCCACGAATCCACGTTCCTATGTTCTTGAAATCAAGATCAGAAAGTTATCAAAAAATTGTTCCTTGTTCATCATATTAAAAAAATAAAAGAATTTGAGCTTTGCGTTTCGGCTAATCTTAGTCGAATTACACATAAAAAAAAAAAAAGCGAGCAAAAAAATAGAGAGAGAAAGGATTTTGACATGAACAATTGAGAAAATCTTGATTTAATTGATTGTTGCCAAAATAATAATAATAATAATAATAATAATAATAATAATAATAATAATAATAATAATAATAATAATAATAATAATAATAATAATAATAATAATAATAATAATAAGAATAAGTTTGAAAAAAGTTCATTGGAATTTCGGTTAAGCGTGAGTTGGTGTTAGACCATATTGATTCGTTCTTAATTATCTTGAAACCAATTTCTTTCATGCCAATTCTTTCGTGCTTTTCTCTTTTAAAAATTTTCGTAGTTTTCTTATTCTCGTCCGTAGTTTTAAAGGTCGTCCTTTGTTTTACCCAAACTCAAATCTTAAAATTACTTTCAAGAAATTCTTCTTGGATAGGTAACTTGTGAGGTGGATTCGAACTTTGAGGCTACTAAAAGAGTGAGAAAGAGAGAATTTTCGAGAGAAGGTGAGGTCACTTAAATTGTGCAAGAATGTCATGAGTTGAAGATACTTCTAGCGGCACTAAGGAAGTTGCTCCGACTGAAATAACTGACAAGATGTTTCATGCCATGGTGCAACAATTACAACAACCAACTGTATATGTTGGAATATTGCAGAGGGATAACCAAGCAGCCCAATAGATGTGAGGAGGGAGCTTGAAGATCGGTTACTCTAGAAGATGATCTACTTGTTGAGTTCGATGAAGAATATTATCATGATTACGGGAATTATAATAGGCAAGGTTTGCATGGACGAAGAAGAGGGTGTATGCCAGGCCGAGGATGTAGGTTTCGACAATGGAATCAGCCCCACAGAGATGATGACATTGAAAGAAATTTGGAGAGTATCAAGATGACAATTCTTTCTTTTGAAGGAACAAATGATCTCAATACTTACTTCGAATGGGAAATAAAAGTTGAAGGAATCTTTAGAGTTCATACTTATTTTGCACGAAGAAAGTTCGGATGGCTGTAATGGAATTCAAGGGTTATGCTTTGTCATGGCTTGAGAAAATCGAGCTTGATCGAAAAAGGCTCGGGCAAATATCCATTGAGTCTTGGGAAGAGTTGGAACAAATCATGAGGAGTCAGTTTGTACCTTCACATTATCACCGACAGATCATAAAAATATTACATACTTTAGAGCAAGGTGACAAAAGTGTTGAAGAGTACTATAATGCTACAAAGATGCTTCAGATGAGGGCTAACTTACAAGAAGTTGAAGAAATAAAGATGAGTCGACTCTTCACTGGGTTAAACAAGGAGATAGCTAATCAGATGGAGCTTTCGCGAGCATGTGATAATTTGGTAATGATGCTTCACTTGGCTACTAAAATAGAGAGGATACTTAAAAGCCGAGGTAGACCTTCATTTCATAGTTGGAGCAAAGGTAACCCAAATCAGAATTCTTGAAAGATGGAGGAAACTCTACTCAACCAAAATCTTATAAAAATCTAGCAATATTATTAAATGCCAGGACAGAGGGCATATGCAGTATGAGTTCCCTAATTGGACGACGATCTTGTTGAAAAATAATGGCGAATATATTTCTGATCGAGATAGTGAGAGAGATTCTGATGGTAATGGTTCAGCCGATGGCACTACTAGTTTTGAGGAGGAGGAGCCAATAAAAACTATGTTGATTGTTAGGAAATTAATGTGTGCCCCAGTGAAAGAAAGTATTTCTGATCAAAGTGAGAGTTTCATTTGTGAGGTTGAGAGAGAAAATATTGAGAGAAGTAAGGGAGCAACGAGTGGCATCTCATGAGTGAAAAAATGAGAGCTTTAGTTAAGAAAAGTGAGCGAGTTGCCATAAAAAAAAAAGAGCTTAAAAATGAGAGAAAAGAAATTGACATGAATGAAAAACAAGAGAATTTGAGTGATGTTAATTCTTATTCTCACTCTAACACTAACAATGTTTCTTCTTTTAGTTGTGATGTTTTTTTATAGGTAATCTTGGGAGAGAAGGATTAAAGAAGCCAACTGAATTGGAGATCATCAAAATTAGGATATGAATACGTAAAGGAATTAACACTAGACGAGGTGTTAATCATTTTACTTCCTTGTTTCTCTTTGTAAACTTCAATTTTGGCATTCTTCTTTACTTATTCCTATCCTAATTTTAATGATCCATTAATGTTAGTTTATACTCAAAGATCTATGTTGAAACTAGAATTGGATCCGTTTGAAGATTGTCATGATATTCTGGGACCTTGTGATAATATCGCTAGGAAAAGTGAGTTGCATAAGTAACATTTTAATGCATTAGACTTATTTAGTGTATGTTACATGTTTCATGCATCTAAGGGATATCTTATTTGTATGTGCTTGAGCGTGAATAAATTCTATTGGGATGATGATGTCTATATACTTTTTAGGGGAGTATTTATAGCTTCTAGGTGTAATTAGGTCAAGCGGATGCATGGACACTATCTTATATTGTTTATACCAAATAGGTGTCATGTGTCATGTGGGTTTTATATCCTATTATGATTCTTTTGTGTTTTAGGCGAATATTCAAGGACAAATTTTTTCCAAGAGGGAGAGATTGACGCGACCTTGGATTCAAGGCATTGCTGGGGTGATGTTTTCAAGTGTTTGGATCGTGTTCATAATCGAAGAAAAATGATGAAGTTGTGTTTGGAAAATCAGTGGAGCGAAGAGCGTGATAAGCCTTATTGTATGAAGCGGCAACCCGTACATTGTGAGAGAGGCTATGAGACATGTGAGCTGAGCATACAAAAGTCTTACATTGTACGAAGTGTTGTCCGATCTAAAAATTTTCCAATCCGAATTTAAATTAGTCTAGGTTTTTCCTACTTACTTTATTTCATATATAAACCATTAAAACCTATTTTGGAGGGTAAACAACTATTATAGAGAAACAAAAATACAATTTGTGAGATTACAATCTTTGGGTTCGAATCAAACAAGTGATTGCTTGTTTTCAAGAGTTGGGATTCTTGAAGGTGATCTTCTTCTTTATTCATTCTACTTTATCATTATTGGGAGGTGATTGGGTAGTACCCATTAGACGTTTATCTAGGTTTCTAGGTTTCTTTCTTTGGCTTACTTTATTCAGTCAAATTTGATTATTTAATCAAATCCTTTCTTATATTTTACTTCAATTGTTGTTGCTTTTGGTTTTCCGTTGCTTTGTGTATCTCGGATCATATCAAAACTAGAGGTTACTAATTTAAAATTACAAATAAAGTAATGTTTATCAAATGGGTAAAGACCTAGGTTGGATTCCTCATCTTAGGCAAATACTTAGGAGAATTGCCAAAATATACTTGTCTCACGTTGTTGGTTGATTTTATGGTCTCACTCAAGTTTACCGCCTAATATCACTCGATTATTAAGTGGCCTAAACTTAATTAATGACTCATTTGATGCCACTTAGATTGCATGAAGAACAAATGCTTTAAGACCTAAGTCAATGCATCCTTATTTCTAGTTCAATCTCTTTAAATTGAGTGCATAAATCTCGTCAAAACCCAATGTTCTTGTTAGCTAGTTGTAACCCAACCTCTACTCATCATTATCAAGGTATGAAAAGGTAAGAAGGAGTAAACATGATGTTTGTACACCATTCATTCATTGAAGAATCAAACTAGTTAGAAAATCTCAACCTAATCATAAAACAAGCATTTGTTCAACAACACATGAACAATAAACCTAGGGTTGATTAGAATTCTAGTTAAAGTATTTAAGTACTCATGGATAAGATGTAAACAACACATAGACATGAAAAAATATCATATTTTCCATAGATAAAAAGGAAAACAATACCCAATGATTAGTTGATCTTACAAAGTTGTTTTTTGCCCAAAAGTATTCTTTGAAACTTTGAGTTTTTACACCTAATTGACAAGATTGGTGCAAAACCCTAAAATTATTTTAGAGTTTAAAAAAATTTTCCAAAAAGTATCCCTAATATGAAAGTGCAGCTCTGGACAAATTTGTGCGGTCGCACTTTTTCTTGGTGGCCTCCATATTTTGTGTCGTAGCTGCATTGTGCGGCTTTTCTGCCATTGCATTTCATGAAATTATGTGGCTTGCACTTTATTGCCAGAGCTGTACTTTGCCTTAAAAAATTAGTTTCAATTTTCTTGGTCCATTGTATGATTTTGCACAATATTATGCGGCTCACATTTCGTGTGCTTAGTTATTGATTATACAGAGTTCAGACAATAAAATACGGTCACAGTTATACTTTTTCTACCTTTGCACTTTTGGCTTCTTTTTTTAGTTGGATCTCTACCTCACTATGCACAACAACACAATAAAGTGTAGCACCACATAATAAAATGAGGCCCACACTTTTTCCTTTCAGCTCCACATTTACATTTAGGATAATTCACATTTTTAAGCTTTACTTTGGATGCCATTGTGCATTTTGCACAATACTGCGCGCCCCACACTTTGGAACGGAGTCTTTTACTTTCAATGATTCTATTTCTTTGAGTCCACAACTCTCTAATTAGCTCATTTTTACTCTTTTCTTCTTCTTTTGAATTCCTATGCATTATCACCGTTCATAACCTGAATCTACGCAAAATCACATAAGATTTGGCCTTAGATCTTGCTCAAAGTCATACAAAGTCTACATAAAAGAGGTTTCTTAGTTGGTAAAACCTTCAACTTATCATGGGATGATATTCTCGGTCGTGATACTCAGAGGCAATTGTAAGAGTTGTTAGATGTATACCTTATCCCTTTAAACTCAGTCAAAGGGAGTCACGGTTGATCATGAGATAAAGTTCTGTCTATTTTCTCAAGAATGAAACTGATGTGTTGTGAAGACGGGGCAAAGCCTATACTATAGCTGAGCTTTTTGAAGGAATAGAGTCAATCATGAGTAAGCTAGACCATAAGTCTAAACTGTAGGCTGGGGGTGATGAGTAGGGAGCCAGCCTTTAGAGTAAGTCTGAGGACCGTGTATTTGGAATACATCTAGATTACTTTTGAAGATTGTGTGTCCAGGGATCCATCAGGTTAAGTGCATATATTATATGCCCATGATACGCTTATAGCGTAGTGTCACGACCCAACCTAGGGTCGCGACGGATGACCAATACTAAGTGTCGATCATCACTAATCCTGCTGATAAGCTGCTAACCATAAATATAACTGATAAACAGAATAAGCATAAACCTAACTGATAAGGATTATGCAATGCAAAAAGCTGACAAGGCTAGAATAAGCTGACATACATAACATACTGACAGAACCACACAGGGACATATCTACAGGCCTCTAATAGTGCTGAACTGAATATACAAAGGACGTGACAAGGCCCTGACATACCCAAGCTGGCTGACTGTACACATACCAAAAGATAAGTAACTCCGGGAGTAAGCGGAGTGACTCCAATAGCTGATAGATAGCCTACTAACGTGGTCCAAGCATTGATCTATCTGCACCTGCGCGGCATGAAACGCAGCGCCCTAGGAAAGGGCGTGAGTACGATATGTACAAAGTATGTAAGGCATGAGCAGATAATATATCATAGCTGAATGAAACTGTAAGGTTGGAATATAAATATGTAAATATGAGCTAGAGCATAGCAATATAGCTGGAAATCTGAAGAACGTACTAAACATGATCTGAATATAAACGGAAGTCTAGCTGAATCTGTAACTGAAGACTAAGCTGAACTATACTGATAAATAACTGTAATATGACGGATAACTGGTAACGAGAAACTGGAACTGTTAACTGTCAACTGATCCTGACGCTAAGAACTGGTGGCTGATAACTGATAACTGGTACTGAGCTAAAACTGAACTGTTATCTGAACTGGTACCTGTCTGGTGTTATGGGTTATATCCCCCCAAATCAGGTAACTGAACATCTGAACTAGTACCTGTCTGATGTTATGGCTTGTATCCCCCCAAATCAGGTAACTGAAAACCTGGACTAGCCTCATGTATAATCATGCAGTGCATACTGTGGCTATATACGCGTATATAACAAACCTGGCGGGTATTATGGGCTATGTCCCTCCCCCCCAGCCAGTAATATCTAGTCTCTCTGGTCAGAGTGTGTGAATGACACCCGGTCACACTAGGTGTTTCAACTCCCGCCTGAACCAGAGGGGCTGTATCCCCCAGACGGGTAGTATCACACGTGACCGGACTGTGTGTCTACTGTCCAGCCTCTATGGGGGACTCCAAATCACACATAACATGATCACAATATAAGCATAAGCATGTATGAGGCATAACACATGTGGAAACAATAGATATGAACTCAAAGGAATGGTAAGCAAACTCTGGATGGAATTATAGACAAAACTTAGAAATCAGAATTTGTCCAATAGTTTGAATTTCTATACAAATTTCGGCAGAGTTTCCCCTGAAACTGGATGATCCGTAAAATAGAACCAACACTATAATATACACGTGAATGGATACTCGGATAAACTGATAACATAAATATGTTAAACGGATAACAAGATGAGACGACTGGATGACATAACAAATCCGCAGATAGAATGTCTGGACAGCACCACTGTCCTGCCTTTCGACCTAGTTTTAAGAGTATAGATCAACGTTATAGACTCCATGATCTTCATAAAAGTTTTAGATATATTTCTAGGGTTCTGGGATTCTTAAAGAATCTAAATATCAATTTTGTACAAGGAGTTATGATCAATATACTAACAACTGTTCAAAGATCAAAACAATTTTTCAGATTTTGAAACGTTTTGTCTTGCTGATTCGGACGTCTTTCACATTGGATTTTAGTACCAAATTAAGTATATACAAGGTTATCTTGATGATATACAAGCACCCAAAAATAATCACCATTTTTGGAACTAAGAAAAGCTTCAAAAGCTACAAGATACATGCCTTGCAAAAAGAAAGGTTTAGCCTTACATACCTTTGATGTTTCTTGCTTCTAAACCTTGTTTCCCTTGAATTCAATACCTTCTAAAGCTTAAACAAGCTATAATACAGCATTTAGGTACTTTACTTAGCCATGAAGTAATTCTAAAACTCAAGCTATAGACGAAATTGAAGTAGCATAACGTTACCTTAATCGCGTAGAGCATTTTGACGCAATATGTCTCCAATTTCGAGTTAAGATTGACGTCCATCCTTCAAAATCATAAAAGTTGCTTAAAACTTAATGAGAGAACTGTTTCTCTCTTTAGATTTCTGGAAATTATGAGATATGAAACGAATTTTCCTTTTATACTTGAAACATTTCAGTTTTAGTCCTCTTTTGCGCTTATATCCCTTTTTCTGGCCTGACTTCTGACGCTCATATCTTTTAATCCAAATATTGTATGAACAAACCGTCAAAAGTGTTGGAATCTAGACTCCAAGACCTTCAATTTTATATATCATAGTCCGCAAAAGACCTCATATAACACACGCAATTAATTGATGAAAAAGCTTCGTTACAAGGCAATTCCTTCGTCGGTTTTTCCGCAACTTAAATCTGATTTTTCCCAAACTTTATATTCAACATATAAACATCATATATGGTCATATTATGACTTTAAACTCACTTGAATCATTCTTAACATGTCATTAGAATGATATACGCCACTTTAGACATAGGGGGTGTAACACGTAGTACAAATTTTGATCACTATAATATGATGCTTTTATACTGTGATATATTGCATGATCCATCATTTTTCATTGATACGTAGTATGATTTATGGCCATAAACACATGCGTGCACACAAACAAACATACACAAGACACACTCGGATGGCTAGTGACAAAGCATAGTTTAATAATGAGATGGATATAATTGTGCCGATGGATGGACTATGAAATGATATGTGGCTAATATGACTCTGGATAGCCTGGGCAAAGTGAAACACATTGTGGAGGATCTTGAGTTATCTAGTGGACTATTAACTCGCTCCAAGTCCAAGAACACCAAAGGATTTCAAATCCGTGAGCTACATGATCTTTAGAGATTGATTAAAAGGTGTTTTGTAGAGCCATCGTGATTATTCAAGAAACGAATACTTTGTTTGGAGGCTTGAGGATTGTGAGGAGGACATTAAAGCTATCACACTCTTATGCACGTCAGATAGAACACGCACGTGATTGCACAAAAGACAGAGTCATTAGAGCCTCTTGCATGCCCAGCTAAGACACACGCATGAATCCAGATAGGAGACAAAATAACTCGTCTTTGCACGCACTCGTGCACACCCAGCTAGAAACACACGTGAATACATACAAGAGGTGATTCTTTGTACGGCATGCTCACCCAACCTATTTTTTGCACGGGCTGCGCGGCTAGATATGAATTAATTTTAGGGACAATTTTGTCTTTCTATTGGATTGTCTTTACTAGTCTAAATTGAGTTATGATTTTTTTACGAGTTAGTTTACGATATTGAGAGAAGATTTAACTTAGATAACCTATTTTCAAGGATTGTGATTCTTGAAGGTAATCTTCTTCTTTAATCTTTATATCTCTTTCTCTATTTCATTGTTCTTGGGAGGCGATTAGGTAGTGTATCCATTGTTGCCTAGATGTCCACTTAGGCTGTCCGATTTTCTTCTCATTACAACTTTCAGACAAATTTTTATTACTTTCTATTGGAATATATCTTCAGTTTATGCTTCAATTTTTCCATTGTTATATTCCATTGCTTATGTCAAAGTTGAAACTCAAACCGTATTAGTGTTGTTGACACCCAATTTTGTCCCTTCGTTTTTGCAATTTGGTTATATTTAATTAAAATTGATAGTAGTGATTTTTCAAATAAAATTGCATTAGATAGCATGCAATTTACGTGTGTAATACTATTATTAATCTCATATTTATATAATATTTATTTAATTGTGATTATAATTACGTAAAATGGCATTCATTTAGACTATTTTCTAAAATATGCGTGCTATTTGTGTAATTTAACGCATTACGATATCATTTAATAATTATTTGTGGCTATTTATATCTAACTAGTATTATTTTTTGTCATCCATATTTATCTATAATTAAAAATATTTATTTATAATTATTTACAAAATTTCCAATTTTATACTAATTATTTATATTTATAAGTATTTTGATTAAATATTGGCCATTTTTCTATTTTACAATCCCATTTCTATTATATTCAGTCTACGTCATTATCCGTTGTTCACGTGTACGCCACTTAAGCTCCACACAAGCCTAACACCTCACTTCTAAACCCTAAAATCATTTCCCCATTTCCTTTTCTCTAATACCAGCCGCCACCTTGGCTTCCTCTCTCTCTCCCTTCCCTTCAAAACCCGACCGGACACAACCAAATCTCCACCATATCTCCTTCATTCCCTCCACCATTCACGTCGTCTACTCGTCTCTCTCTCTCTCTCTCCCATGTCATTTCACACGAAAAGGGGGAAACAAATCCTCTCCTCCCTATTTCTATGGAAACCGAAAAAGAAGAAGCGAGAATTGGGCGAATCTCAGAGATTATGAACGTTATACACCTACAAGGCAAGAAAGTCGAGGATTTGGGTTTGAATTCCACAAATTGAGAAAAAAAAAAAGGGTCACGCGAACCCGACCCGACTTGACACGAAAACGGGTAAAATTTGCATATTTTTATGTCTTTGATTTAGTTGATTTGATCTCCTACCTTCTATGGTTTTTATTTTAAATTGATATGTGAAATATTCACCTACAAGATTCCATGATTTCTCGACCTTACTTTAACTTTTCAGAATCTGAACATGTCTGTATTTGTCATTGATTTCTGCCTTGATTCAAGTACATGACCTATGCTGCAGTTTATGGTCAACGGTCATGACACATGATTTTTTTCCTTGTTCGGAGTACTGAGTGACTGATTCTCTGTATAAACTTGTTTGGAAATTAAGTGATTCCTGGTTTTATATGTATATGTCAATGTTTCTAGGATAGGTTCATGACTTGGGCAAATTGTCAAGCAGAATAATAGGAAAAAGGCCTGATTCTGGACAGCGATTAAGAGGGACAGATTGCCCTATTGATTTCTCCCTGATTTTGTGAAAGAAACTTGAGATCCTGTAGCCTCTCTAATGCTATAAGTACTGCTTTTTGTTTTCAGTATGTTCTAGGAAACACATTCAGACGCCTTTTTACAGGCTGAATACACAACATCACACTTCCTACTCTCTTCTTCTCATTCTCTGCACTCTCTACACTTCTAAGACAAAGTGACACACCTACACCTAGACAGGATACCACCCCTCTGGTGATCTCTAGAATACACAACTTACAGGGGTACAGACTTAGGCAACATTGAAACATCCTTGAATACATTTATACACACACAGAAGGAGGATAACACACACATACTGATAAACACAGAATCTTGGACACACTGATACACTTTCTACACACACAGAATCAGAACAGCTCTGAATACACACTGAAAATCCACACCCTCTCTTCTCTTTTTACAACTTAAATGCTGGAAAAAGCACTGCCTCTTCTTCCCTTTAGAATTCTAGCATTCTTTTAGTATATTACCTTTTCCTTTTTTCTGAAAAAGGATAACTCCACTAGTTGTAATTCAAGACTGAGTTCTGGTTCTTCTGTCTGTGATCTTGGCTGTTGTTCCTACCTGTTGTCCATAGCTTTCTCTCTTTTGCTCTTGTTACTACTGGCCCTTCTTCAGTTTTCTTGGTTAAGTTTGCTCCCTGAGGTAAGTTCCATGAACTAATGGCATCAAATATTGTCTTGATAATATGCTTGTGTGTGTCTGGATAAAACCCGTTAGGATGGTGGACTTTAAGTCGTGTTTGATACCTGCTCACTTATGTGTGGGCTGTTTTAAGCCACTCCCTAACACTCTTGATGCAGCTTGTAATAGTCATTCCTAGGGCTATCTTAGGATAGCCAAAGGCTATACCTTTTGACATTTTTCTTGCCGGTTGTTCTGGCCCTAAGTGAGTCAATTTAGACTCAATATGAGATGTGCAGAAGCCTAAGATTATGGGACAAGGCCCTACTCTTACCTTTCTCTCGTTTGATTTTGTATTTAAAGTATTGTTCATGTATTTGTTAGGGCTAGTATTGGTTTGTATGAGCACCATGAGGTGCATCTAGTCATCTAGGACAAGTACATCTGCCTAATACATTGTTACAACAGTGACAAGGCTAAACAGGGGCCATTTCTTAAAACTTCTCAGCTTATTTGCATTTCAAGAGTTTATCATTGAAATTAGACTGTTTTGAAAATATGGGGTATGAAATCTGAAGTTGAACAGTGTGGTTTAAATAAGATTATATAAGGGGCTGTTTTTACAAAAATATCTGAAAATAGGCTAAAAATGCAAGATTACTTTAAACTGGCTTATTTATGTAATTATGTGTTTTGATAACGTGGCAGTATATTTGGTTTCCTGAAATAGGTTAAAACTGAAGGCTTATTTGAAATAGGATTCTATATGCAATACGAGATATTAGATACCCTTGTTTGCCTAGAATTAGTTAAAGGTTGAAAATGAGACTTTTTATGTAGATTACATATTCTGAAACGATACAATACATATTGTTTTATTGAAAGTTGCTAAAAACATATGACTGTCTTAATTTAGATCATTTCTGCAACGTTACTGGCAGTTGCCTAATTTGAATTTAATGTTATGCCTTTTTCCTAAGTTTAAATTGGGGGCCTATTTGTTACACTTTGTTGAGAATTGCTTTGTTTGATACCACTTACCTTGATTATTTAACATGACCATTCATTATTTGGCGCCTGGATGTCTAGATTTGGGGCACACAATAAACTTAGGAGAGTCCAGAATTTTGTATTTAAATTAGCAGTCTCAATGGCCTCCGAGACATTAAGTGGGATGCTAGTAAACCTTTAGGACGTTATAAAATATTAGGAAACGCTTTAGTTAAATACTGAAAGAGGGTATGGGGGTTAAGGGAATTAAGCCCCTTGGAGATGATGAAAATTACCCGAGCTATATTTGATAGTGGATTCTGGAACTATCCTCCCTTACGAAAGCCGGGTTCTGATCCGAATGGGATAAAAAAACCTAGGGTTATTTATTCAAGTGATTAATTGGCTATTTAGTATTTCGTGAATATTTGTGCAATATGATTATTATTTCAAATTGTTTAGGCAAATACTTTAAATTGCCTATTTATTTATTTCGCACCCCATATCCCTTTTATTTACTTTATTTAGCTTTCGTCCTTTTCTAAAGCAATATGTTAAACCCAATATAGAAATCGGCCGGGAACCATGTTTAGTGGAACCTAGGAGGTGCCTAATCCCTTCCTTCTAGGTTGTTTCGAAAACTTACCCGAATCTCTAAATCGCATACCAACCCGGAGTTAATTCTTTAAATAGAATTAGAAATTAATAGGTGACCTAATACGCCTAGGAAATTTATTAGGTGGCGACTCCAAAACTCTAACTCCAAATGAGTTACCCAGTCAAATCCGAATCCCGACTCGCCTCGAGTTGAGTCCAAAATCGGGTATGACAGAATGGCGACTCTGCTGGGGATTAAATGTTCTAACCATTACGATTTTTATATTGGGTTTATTATTGCTTTTATTATTTTGTATTCAATACTAACTTTTTCTCTTTGCAGGTGGGTAGCCTTTTATATTTTTATAATTTTTGATAATATGATATTTAGTATATTATTGTACTATTTGTTTCATTTCGTTCATATTCCTCCACTCCTGAAAAATTGACACTTACACACACACAAACGATTACGTGGATCTCACAGTCGTTTCAGTCTCAAAAAACCCTTTAGGAGGAACGGTTAGAATCTAGTTGGTCCGTGGTACAACCAACAATTCTAAACGTTCTCACCCCTTGGTTTTCTGCCTGGGGGAACCATGTCCTTCTCTAGATTAGCCAACTCTTAACGAAGACTCTTTTAGGGATCATTCATCATGCTATATCTAGGACCATATTGACTTTGGCTCATGTGTAAGTCTACTAGTTCACCATATTTGAATGAACCGAACGGGTTTTTGACCCTAAGGGACATTTAAATATGTTACGTGTGCATTTATTTAAAGTTGAACGTGTCTAATGTAGATCATTTGTTCTCAAAAGAGTGGATCATCCAATTATTTATTTTTGTTGGAGGATGTCACAAGCTACGAAAATTTGGGAAGATCAAATAAAATAGACTTTAAATTGTATTTTTCTACTTTTGTGTAACAAAATCAATTATCTATCTCTATAAATGGAAATTGTTATAGAAATCAATTATTTATTTCTATTTACGTATGAATTTTTTTATACATTCATACAAAACCAACTATTTTATAAAATTATTTTTTGGATTATGAACGAAATTAATTTTTCTATTTTTATGAAAACCAAATCATAGACTTTACACTAATTTCTTCTACTTTTAATGTAGCAAGATCAATTAGTATTCCTATTTACCCAAAAGATGTTATTCTACATCTATACAATAAAATCAATTATTTTATAAAATTATTTTTCTACTAATTTTAGGTTATGAGAACAAATGGGATGACGCACGATACACGTTCAATTTTAAATATCATACTTAAACTTAGGAAGACTTAACATCCTTGGCATGCTAAAGTCCATTAGTCAACTTCGTCCAAATGACGTCTATCATGCATATTATGTGTGTTGATCTTGTTAGGCCTAACCTCGGGCATATGAGAGGTCCCTTGCATTATAAAGAGTGATATGTTTTGCATTTGGTAGTTATTACCTCGACACTAATTTATTGATTCCATGTTTAAGTTTTACTCCCACTCCTGAGGTTGACTTGTGCATTCTGGCCGAGCATCAGTACCGAACGAGAGCCAAGGGACCCGTTACAACTCCTCGCCCCTCACAAACTAGAAGAAGAGGGAAGCAAAACATCATGTCTGAGTTGAATAATGCTGCTCTTAGTGACGATAACATTAGGAATAATGGGACACCCCGCAAACTTGCCTTGGTTGGGTATGATGAACATGTTGCTACTTTAGAGCAAAGAATCAAAGAACTGGAAAAGAAACTGACAATGGCCAGTTTACCCGTTAGTAACTCCGTCCATTCAAGGGAATCGGTCGATCCAAGTGGGTCAGCCCGCCCTAATGGAAAAGACCTTACACACCCAACTGATCCACCTGCTACTTACCAAACATTACCATCAGCCACATACCAAACAACACCACCAGTCACATAGCAAACGGCACCACCAGCTACTTATCAGACAGCGCCATCCGCTACCTATCTGACAACACCAACTGCTACTTACCAAGCAACCCTACCCACCATTTATCAAGCACCACTACCTGCATACCCTACTTACCCAATCACAATCCTACCTCACGCTAATGTCACAAATCCGCAACCTTACAATCCTATGTTCACTGTTGAAACCAAACAACTCACTTCACCCGTCAAAGACCATGACAACTATGAATCGGCGGAGGATAAAACCAATGATGATGTGACAAAAGAGAAAGTTTGTAAGCTAGAGGCAGCCTTTAAAAAGTTCGAGTTAGGCAAAACCACTAAAGGTTTAGCTTATGAATGTATCTATCCTACTTTGAAATTACCTGACGGATACAAGATACCAAAGTTTGACTTGTTCAATGGCACTAGGGATCCTATGTCACATCTGAGAACATATTGTGACAAGTTGATTGGAGCAGGGGAAGACGAGAAAGTACGAATAAAGCTATTCAGCCGAAGCCTGACTGGAGATGCTTTAAGTTGGTTTTCTAAACAAAAACCAGGCACATGGCTCGGTTGGGAAGATATGGCAGCGGACTTTGTAGAAACATTTGGGTACAATACCGAAATGGTACCGGATCGCTTCTAGTTAGAAAAGTTGAAAACAAAAAGCCACAGAGATATTCAGGGAATATGCTATTAGGTGGAGAGCAGAAGCTGCCAAAGTGCAACCCGCTATGAGTGAGAAAGAAATAGTCAACATATTCATTCGCATACAAGAAGATGTCTACTATGACAAGTTGTTGCATATGAAGAACCAAAAGTTCGTAGATGTAGTATTGATGGGAGATGATATAGAAGAAGGGTTGAAAAGTGGAAAGATTATTAGCTTAGCTGCACTAAAAGCTGCTAATAAGGCTATCCAGGCTGGAAACGCGAGTCTCTCCAAAAAGAAGAAAGAAAAAGTCTCTTTTGCTGCAAACATTCAAGACCCTGCTTTCAACCACTATTATCAAACACCACCACCATTCCATCCCTACCCCTTATACACATCTGAAAAATCTATTTACAACACTCAACCCGCTCGGCCTATATTCCACACCCCAGCACCAAGCTGTCCATCATACCAGCAAAATACTCAAACCAACTACCGAAATGCAGCACCATACTCTCCTAGGCCTCGCCCTGAGGCAAACCAAAGACCCAAAAGAAACTACACTGCATTAGCTGAATCCCGCACCCAATTGTTCGAGAGGTTGAGAGCTGCTGGGTTTATTTTCCCAATCCCTCAAAAGGTGCCAGACAATCTTTCGCCACACTTTGATTACAGCAAAAGATGTGCATACCACTCAGGTGGACTGGGGCATGAGACAGAGAGATGTTTTGCATTGAAAGATAAGATTCAAGACCTAATAGATGAAAAGGTCATTCACTTGAAGATACCAAATGTGCACAATAATCTGCTACCCAATCATGGAGACGAGAAAGTGAATATGATTGGCGTCGGCGGAGAATGCAATCTGGAAGGTACAATCGTAAAGGCAAAAACAGTGTTCGATGAATACAAGTTTGACATGGGGTACGTCTTGGTTTGCAAAGGAGAAAGCACTACAAAGGACATAAGAGATTATCATTCACTAGAGCAGTTTATTCCAACTCAGACTTCCACCCTTTTAAGCTACGTGAAAACTCTCGAGGGAAGAGGACATGCCAAAGGTGCTCGTGATGTAGAAGATGAGCTGACCGGTCTGAAGGAGCTATTCATAGAAGAATATGATGCAGTCACCGAAAAGCATACTGAGGCTCTGAACATCATGGAAGTTAAAACTGGAGTTAAGCCAAACAACTGAATCTACAGCACATTTCGAAGATGCCGAGAACCTTAGTGGAGCTGGGGCAATAGTTGTTTTCCTAAATAAAACATGACTCCGAGTCGTTAGCTTTTGCTTTCTTTGTTTTTCAACTTTCTTTCATCGTCGTTTCCTTTTGAAGACTAATTCTCAAGTCAAATAATAAAAACACTCCCTCTTTTTATGCATCATTCACTTTCTGCAAAATTATTTTAATTCCATTGAATTCATGACTGCGATGCGAGAAAGCAATCCAAAACGACGAGTACAAACCAAGCTACAGTAAAAGACATTTGAGGAACTTCATGAAGACCTTATAGCAGACAACTGAGACAAGAGTATATTTTAGGAAGATAACTTACAATTCAAAGGCAAAACAGTAGAAATACCTATAAGGAGCATAATTAGACAATCCCAAGCGGACCAAAAGCATACTCGAGCAAGTGACGCTCATGGATAGCAAAGGATGAGCACAACAAGCAATAGAATGACAAAGGCGTTTACCAAGAAGATACAATCAAGAGATACTACAAATCAAGCAACATTCATCTTTATTGGATTTGAACTACGTAGCGACCTGATTCCCAAAAGGGGATACGTAGGCAGCCTACCCAAGGCACGGTCACATCATAAGAGAATTTTATTAGACACTGGGGCAGAATGTTTTGAGTTTCCCTCAAAAAATTCAAAGAGTACATTATAACACACTGGGGCAGTCCCTCAAAAATTCTAGAAAAATACAAGCAGCATACTGGGCAAAAATTTTAAGCTTCCCTCAAAATTTCAAAATAGAATATCTTTGAGCAACAAATGGATATAGAGGAGATTATGTCCCAGGCAACACGTCGGAGTCTATAATTCGATGGAACAAATTTGCATTACTCTAAATATTATTTTTCTCAAAAAGACATGCATATTGCCTTTTGTTCTCCCGTTTCTGCCCACAGCTCGACTAAGGTTTGACGCTCGAAAAGAGATATATTACGAGGAGGAAATTATACAAGATGCAGCAGCAGAGTGCAGTATAACAAATGTGCAAGTCAACCTCTACCCAAAAACTCACAAATTTTCTTTGTTTGCAGGTTTACACAGCTACCGAGTATATCTAACAACTCTTGCAATGCAAAACATGACATCAATTTGACATGCATAGAATCCATGTCGGTAGATATATAGGGTCTGCATCGGTGGGCATCACATGCATAGAATCCATGTAGGTGGATATATAGGGTCTGCATCGGTGGGCATCACATGCATAGAATCCATGTCGGTGGATATATAAGGTCCGCGTTGGTGGCCATGACATGCATAGAACCATGTCGGTGGATATATAGGGTCCGCATCGGTGGGCATGACATGCATAGAATCCATGTCGGTGGATACATAGGGTCCGCGTCGGTGGGCATCACATGCATAGAATCCATGTCGATGGATATATAGGGTCCGCATCGGTGGGCATGACATACAAAGAATCCATGTCGGTGGATACATAGGGTCCCCGTCGATGGGAATCACATGCATAGAATCCATGTCGGTAGATACATAGGGTCCGCATCGGTGGGCATCACATACATAGAATCTATGTCGGTGGATACATAGGGTCCGCATCGGTGGGCATCACATGCATAGAATCCATGTCGGTGGATATATAGGGTCTGCCTCGGTGGGCATGACATACATAGAATCCATGTCAGTGGATACATAGGGTCCGCGTCAGTGGGCATGACATACATAGAATCCATGTCAGTGGATACATAAGGTCCGCGTCGGTGGGCATGACATACATAGAATCTATGTCGATAGATATATAGGGTCCGCGTCGGTGGACATGACATACATAGAATCCATATCGGTGGATATATAGGGTTCGCGTCGGTAGGCATGACATCATTTGAAGGAGCATAGAATCTGCGTCGGCAGATATACAGGGTTCGCAGTGGTGAACATGACAACAATTTGCAACAATATAAGGTCCGCATCAGTTGGCATAGCATTGGAAAGACATTTGGATGAGACATCAATCAAACAAGGTACTCTCCGATCTCTCGACAAACCCCTGTGCCATACTGTCACACATGTTCCCAACATCACTACCAATCATGCAACCGCAAAACCTCAAACACATACAAAGCAAAGCCTAACCCTACAGACAACGCCTTTTGCTACACCCGCAAGCTACCTATCTTGCCGAGTCCCAAGCTGCAATTCCATACTCGCACCAGTGGTCTACCTAATCCTTCCTTGTCGATTGGGTGTCAGTTTTGTATTCCTTCATATCTGTATCCATCGCGCGTATTTTCGTGCTTAATCGTGCCCATCCATTTGAATCGTGCGCATTAAAAAAACCCGCTCCTCAAATATTTCCCAGCTCAGTCAAGGCAATATCGAAGGCAAGATTGCTCATTTATCGAGATGAAGTGGAAACTATGTCCTTGTAAACTCCTCTTTATGGGTGTGTCGTGCACCACATCTTCATAACTAGGATGATTATAAGCCTCTTTTCCCACGTTCGATCTATTGGTGTTATTTCATCCTCGACAATACCTTTGCTCTACTCTTCATTCATCCCGCCAAAAGGCAAAGCATACACAAATCTAAACTTTACATACTTGGATAAGTTTAGTCCTGACATCCAAAATCATGCGTCATAAACATCTCACACAGGCAACATGCCATTTTAGAACTACACACAGCCTGATTCTCGTGAAACCCGAGATATGTAGGCAACTCAGAGACCGGGGTTCGGCCAAAAACACCCCAAAAATCCCATCATTTTGCCTACCAGTCGTGAAAAAATTGGCTATTTCGTCAACTATCTTTGCACGAAGACTCTTTCATCATCCCTGGACAAAGAGAGACAGCTGTTGACATCCAATTTTGTCCCTCCATTTTTACAATTTGGCTATATTTAATTAAAATTGATAGTAGTGATTTTTCAAATAAAATTGCATTAGATAGCATGCATTTTACGTGTGTAATATTATTATTAATCCCATATTTATATAATATTTATTTAATTATGATTATAATTACGTAATTGCATTCATTTAGACTATTTTCTAAAATACGTGTGCTATTTGTGTAATTTAATGCGTTACGATATCTTTTAATAATTATTTGTGGCTATTTATATCTAATTAGTATTATTTGTGGTCATCCATATTTATCTATAATTAAATATATTTATTTATAATTATTTACAAAATTTCCTATTTTATACTAATTATTTTATATTTATAAGTATTTTGATTAAATACTGGCCATTTTGCTATTTTACAATCCCATTTCTATTATATTCAGTTCACGTCATTACCCTTTGTCCACGTGTACGCCACTTAAGCTCCGCAACACCTCACTTCTAAACCCTAAAATCATTTCCCCATTTCCCTTTCCCTAATACCAGCCGCCACCTTGGCTTTCTCTCTCTCCCCATTCCTTTTAAAACCCGACCAGATACAACCAAATCTCCACCATATTTCCGTCATTCCTTCCACCATTCACGCCATCTGCTCGTCTCTCTCTCTCCCCTGTCGTTTTCACATCCAAAAAGGGAAACAAATCCTCTCCTCCCTATTTCTATGGGAACCGAAAAAGAAGAAGCGAGAATTGGGCGAATCTCGGAGATTATCAATGTTATACACCTACAAGGCAAGAATGTCGAGGATTTGGGTTTGAATTCCACAAATCGAGCAGAAACAAACGGGTCACGTGAACCCGACCCGACTTGACGCTAAAATGGGCAAAATCTGCCTATTTTTATGTCTTTGATTTAGTTGATTTGATCTCCCAACTTCTATGGTTTTATTTTAAATTGATATGTGAAATATCAACCTACATGATTCCGTGATTTCTCGACCTTACTTCAACTTTTCAGAATCTGAACATGTCTATATTTGTCATTGATTTCTGCCTTGATTCAAGTACATGACATATGCTGCAGTTTATGGTCAATGGTCATGACATATGATTTTTTTTCCTTGTTCGGAGTACTGAGTGACTGATTCTCTGTATAAACTTGTTTTGGAAATTAAGTGATTCCTGGTTTTAGATGTATATGTCAATGTTTCTAGGATAGGTTCATGACTTGGGCAAATTGTCAAGCAGAATAATAAGAAAAATGCCCGATTCTGGACAGCGATTAAGAGGGACAGATTGCCCTATTGATTTCTCCCTGATTTTGTGAAAGACACTTGAGATCCTGTAGCCTCTCTATGCTATAAGTACTGCTGTTTGTTTTCAATTCGAGGGAACACATTCAGACGCCTTTTTACAGGCTGAATACACAACATCACACTTCCTACTCTCTTCTTCTCATTCTCTGCACTCTCTACACTTCTAAGACAAAGTGACACACCTACACCTAGACAGGATACCACCCCTCTGGTGATCTCTAGAATACACAACTTACAGGGGTACAGACTTAGGCAACATTGAAACATCCTTGAATACATTTATACACACACAGAAGGAGGATAACACACACATACTGATAAACACAGAATCTTGGACACACTGATACACTTTCTACACACACAGAATCAGAATAGCTCTGAATACACACTGAAAATCCACACCCTCTCTTCTCTCTTTACAACTTAAATGCTGGAAAAAGCATTGCCTCTTCTTCCCTTTAGAATTCAAGCATTCTTTTAGTATATTACCTTTTCCTTCTTTCTGAAAAAGGACAACTCCCCTAGTTGTAATTCAAGACTGAGTTCTGGTTCTTCTATCTGTGATCTTGGCTGCTGTTCCTACCTACTGTCCATAGCTTTCTCTCTTTTGCTCTGGCTACTACTGGCCCTTCTTCAGTTTTCTTGGTTAAGTTTGCTCCCTGAGGTAAGTTTCATGAACTAATGGCATCAAATGTTGTCTTGATGACATGCTTGTGTATGTCTGGATAAAACCCATTAGGATGGTGGAATTTTAGTCGTGTTTGATACCTGCTCACTTATTTGTGTATGTGTGGGCTGTTTTAAGCCACTCCCTAACACTCTTTATGCAGCTTGTTATAGTCATTACTTGGGCTATCTTAGGATAGCTAAAGGCTATACCTTTTGACGTTTTCTTGCATGTTGTTCTGGCCCTAAGTGAGTCAATTTAGACTCAATATGAGATGTACGGAAGCCTAAGATTATGGGACAAGGCCCTACTCCTACCTTTCTCTTGTTTGATTTTCTATTTAAAGTATTGTTCATGTATTTGTTAGGGCTAGTATTGGTTTGTATAAGCACCATGAGGTACATCTAGTCATCTAGGACAAGTACATCTGCCTAATACATTGTTACAGCAGTGACAAGGCTAAACAGGGGCCATTTCTTAAAACTTCTCAGCTTATTTGCATTTCAAGAGTTTATCATTGAAATTAGACTGTTTTGAAAATATGGGGTATGAAATCTGAAGTTGAACAGTGTGGTTTAAATTAGATTATATAAGGGGCTGTTTTTGCGAAAATATATGGAAATAGGCTAAAAATGCAAGATTACTTTAAACTGGCTTATTTCTGTAACTATGTGTTTTGATAACGTGGCAGTATATTTGGTTTCCTGAAATAGGTTAAAACTGAAGGCTTATTTGAAATAGGATTCTATATGCAATTCGAGATATTAGATACCCTTGTTTGCCTAGAATTGGTTAAAGGTTGAAAATGAGACTGTTTATATTCTGAAACGATACAATACATCTTGTTTTATTGAAAGTTGCTAAAAATGTACGACTGTCTTAATTTAGATCATTTTTGCAACGTTACTGGGCAGAAGCCTAATTTGAATTTGATGTTATGCCTTTTTCCTAAGTTTAAATTGGGGGCCTATTTGTTACACTTTGTTGAGAATTGCTTTGTTTGATACCACTTACCTTGATTATTTAACATGACCATTCATTATTTGGCGCCTGGATGTCTAGATTTGGGGTACACAATAAACTTAGGAGAGTCCATAATTTTGTATTTAAATTAATAGTTTCAATGGCCTCCGAGACATTAAGTGGGACGCTAGTAAACCTTTAGGACGTTATAAAATATTAGGAAATGCTTTAGTTAAATACTGAAAGAGGGTATGGGGGTTAAGGAAATTAAGCCCCTCGGAGATGATGAAAATTACCCGAGCTATATTTGATAGTGGATTCTGGAACTATCTTCCCTTACGAAAGCCGGGTTCTGATCCGAATGGGATAATAAAACCTAGGTTATTTATTCAAGTGATTAATTGGTTATTTAGTATTTCGTGGCAATTTGTGCAATATGATTATTATTTCAAATTGTTTATGCAAATACTTTAAATTGCCTATTTGTTTATTTCGCATCCCATATCCCTTTTATTTACTTTATTTAGCTTTCGTCATTTTCTAAAATAATAGTTAAACCCAATATAGAAATCGGCCGGGAACCACGTTTAATGGAACCTAGGAGGTGCCTAACCCCTTCCTTCTAGGTTATTTCGAACACTTACCCGTATCTCTGAATCGCAGACCAACCCGGAGTTAATTCTTTAAATGAAATTAGAAATTAATAGGTGACCTAATACGCATAGGAAATTTATTAGGTGGCGACTCCAAAACTCAAACTCCAAACGAGTTACCCAGTCAAATCCGAAACCCGATTCGCCTCGAGTTGAGTCCAAAATCGGGCATGACAAGTGTCCCCGGCCAACTTTTTCATACATGTAATATGTGATTTATTTTGTTATGTAATATGATTATATGCTCTTACTTTATTTCATAGGTACATGCTTTATAAGTTTTGTCTCAAGGTATAATAGGGGGTGAGCCGCTAATCTTGTTATATTTGTGACTCGCCATTTACAGCTACAATGTCCTGAGTGGTTGTCACATTACAAACTCTACGAAGGTGAGTTGTCCACTCGATCTACGGAGACTTTTATTATTATCTATTTTAGACCATGCTTTAACGCTACATTCCAAGTTTATTGTATTATGATATTATAGATGTTCCATGACTAGTTTTGCCTAGATATTATAGGATCGTTGACCGTAATATTGCTACTTATGTTGTGCTCATTATACGAAATAACTTAATATTACGGGAAAGAAGTAATGTGTGTATGATTAAGGAAGTATGATTAAGGAACCAGTTCGCAAATAACAATAATTTATTTTAGACCAGTTTCAGAAGTATTACTTATCAATTTTTGTGGCAGATCAAACAGGTTCACGGAAATTAAAACAAAAGATTGAAAGCAATATTTTACATCAAAAGTGTAATAGTAGTAACAAATAAAAACAAAAAATAGAAGTGGGTGGCACACAAACTAAGACCAGACAAAAAGTTGGAAACAAAATACAACCAAAGATTACGATAATTGGAGTATTGATTACACAGTCCAATAGTAGAGTAGACTGAGCAGCCAAAAATTACTAGACACATAAAAAAAGTCAAAATAAGCCAAACATAAAATTCTCAACATTCACTTTGCATTCTCAGATCAGTTGTGAAAAATGGAAAAACATTTGATTCAACCAACAGTGGCTGCTCTTGTTTCATTGGTAATTGCATTCAGAGCATACAAACGCAAGTCCCTTAACATGTCTGGTGCAATTTGTGGATTCTTGGTTATGTTTATTCACCTTGCTGTCAATTATAGGTTTGTTATATATAGTATACTTTTCTTGTAAGTTGTTCATTTATTTGTTAAAGATTCTGATGGGTTTTTTGTTTCAAGGTTTGGAGCTATGCTGTTGGTGTTCTTTTTCACATCATCAAAGTTTACCAAATTTGGAGAGGATCGAAAGCGGATTCTCGATGCTGATTTTAAAGAGGGCGGTCAACGTGATTGGTAATTCTTACTCCTGTCATTCCAATTTATGTGACGGTATTTGACTGAATGCAAAAGAAAGACTTTTGGTCTAAAAATTGTGTGGCTATAAATCATCTCGTTAACATAGGTTAGATTGTTTCTAACTATAGAAATGTGTTACTCATTTTAGAATGGACTAAAAAGGAAAGATTGGAACAGGAGGAGTAATATATATATTCAAGAGAGCAAAATTTCTTTAAAAAAGAAAAACAAGAATGTAATTTCGTCATGTATTAAATGTTGATTGATGTCAAAATGGTCTGTTGAAATTTAGTGCTGTTGAAGTATAGCTAAATGCAAGTGGGACTGAAGTTTAAATTGTACATCATATTCCCCTTACTATGTTGTTCAATCTTCAATCTTTAGGGTGATCCATGAAAATTGCTTTTGGATTGCTTGTGTTATGACATATGTGATTAAAAACAATGAAATTGTGGATCTGGCTTAGATTTGCAATTTTATGTTGTCCTGGTGTTTGAATGAATTTTGCAGCCGTTGAAAGAAATGAGATAGCTTGAGGAACTAGCTAATAGTATTTTAATTTGATATAGTGCTTCTACAGTATCTTCTGAAATGTATTAATCTGCTTATCCAATCTCGATAATCTAAAAGTATGTCACACTTCTAACTTAAAAGTTAAAATTTAGCGCTCTTAGAAACATTGAAGTTTCTTGAAGCAGTAAATATTTTGGCTATGGATGAATGTAGTGTGTTCTGATTTCTGTATTGGAAATGCGGACAGTTATTTGAGTGAAAATTCAGTGATTTGTAGAAGTTTTCTAGATCAGTCTTGTGCTTTAGAAGTACATCATACACTTTGTGCTAAAAAACGATTGTTCTCTACAATATCATCAGTTGTTGCAAACTTCCCAGAATATTATTTTACTGCCCTTTTATTTGCCAAAAGGAAATGACATATTAACTTGATAAATTTGTAACTTCACCTAGTTCTTATGAAAGATATCGTGACTTCATAATCTATGACTTCACGTAATTATTATGAGATAGGAATGATAAGGAAGAGTAATTTTCTAATGAATGTCCAAATGTCTCTACTAGTTGCTTTTTGTGGAGTATCATCCCTGTGTGCATTTGGTGGACAATGTGAAGGAAAGAAACTCTAGGTGCTTTTTGACGACATAGCCTAGCTCTGTACAGAAGATTAAAATGAACTGTTTTTGTATATTTCATTTCTGATGTAAAGAAGGTTTCTTAGATGATGTAGGTTCTCTACTAGATATCATAGGATCCTTGTAAGTTGAACAAGGTCTTTGTTCTTTTTGTGTTCTGTAATTATGGTTACTGTTTTCTCTTAGCACATTCTTTGTGCTAATATATATTATTGTTACCTTCTTCAATTAAAAAAAAAAGTCTGTTTGACCTTTGTGACGCTTTTTTAAAGACTAGTATAATTTGAGTAGTATGTATTTTTGAAGTTGTATGATTACATATTAACCTTTCCGAAAGCCTACTGGTAAATTGTGTGAGGAAGCGTGTAGTATTCTTCATTAGCATTTTGCTTTGCATTTATAGGATTCAAGTCCTCTTCAACAGTGGAATCGCCACCCTTTTGGTCCTGGCTGCATGGAAGTTGATTGGGTCACAGGACAGGTGCCTGGATTCAAAAGATTCTCGCATAATAACATCTCTAATTGGTGGTATCATTGGCCAGTATTGCTGCTGCAACGGGGACACATGGTCATCTGAGCTTGGGATACTTAGTAATGAGGAGCCACGACTTATTACAACCTTCAAGGTGGGAACTTAGAGCTCTGACTTCTCTTCAATCCTATGTTTTTTCATTTAGTCTGACACCCCATATACAGGAGAAAACAATGCATAGTGTCTTTTCTCTTCAGTGATGTGAGCGTAAGGAATCAAATTAGCTTATTAAGCTTTTCCTCTTTTCGTCCTTACAAATTTTGATTATTTTTATTATTAAGAATCAGCTATGAGCTAATCTCATAGCTGACTTCTTCTTAACTCAAGCCTGGAAACATGATAACTACCTTTAGTTTTTCATTATAATCAGTTTTAAAATTATTCTTTATCTTAGTGCTATTTTAACTATTGTCAGAGGTAAAAGGTTAAGGCATTTGTGTTTTTCCTTTTTCTCCCTTATACTTAAAACAGCCAGTTCGAAGGGGTACAAATGGTGGAGTGACAAAAGCAGGACTCTTGGCTGCAGCAGCAGCAGGCACTGTCATTGGGTTCACATTTGTAGTCCTGGGATTTTTCACAACAAATTGCACATCTGATGTGACTGTAAAACAGCTTTTGGTAATACCACTTTCTGCACTGGCTGGAGTATGTGGAAGTGTTATTGATTCTCTATTGGGAGCAACACTGCAGTTCAGTGGATTCTGCTCTGTTAGGAAGAAGGTAAGTCATAATTAATCTTGTAAACATTAAGTTGATCTATTTATATAAGAAATAATATAAGTAACCAATCATGCCACCTCCTCTTTTCTGGAAAAGAAAACCCCAACAATGTAGAAGCTGACCGTCATTGCGTTTCCCAAAACCTGAACAATCCATATCATGTTTTGTTAAGGTGGTTGAAGTCCAGATCTTAATTGCCCATGGCTATTGATTAGCATTTGTGTATAATCTTTGTGCTCTGATATCCAATCTAACTATTCTTTTAGCAATTTAAAGGCATTGGGCGAAGATAAAAGAATCAGTCTTTTTGCCTACATAGACTATATGTTTTTATAATTTATTTAACCAAAAGAAGAAAGAGTAAGTTTAGGAACTGATCATTTTCATAAAATATGTTAGTACTGTAGTTAAAACACTTTCTGTTGATTATGCATGGCTTCGTGATACTTGAAATAAGATATACCCCAGAAAGATATAGAGAGAAAACTGATACTGAGTTGATTCTAGTAAGAGCAACCGAATAAACAAGAAAGAAGCAAGAATTTGGAGTTTGTGGCACTTAATAATCCATTTCCCTGTAGGTTATTGATCCTTCATTCTTAGGAGTTTGATTTTCTGATG
Source organism: Petunia secreta (assembly GCA_029990175.1). NCBI lineage: Eukaryota > Viridiplantae > Streptophyta > Magnoliopsida > Solanales > Solanaceae > Petunia > Petunia secreta. The sequence goes on along the minus strand of JARKIP010000022.1, from coordinate 43,943,298 downwards.
TCTTACCTTGCAGGTTGTTGGTAAGCCGGGGCCAACTGTGAAGAGAATATGTGGTCTTACTGTCCTTGATAATAATGCAGTCAACCTCGTATCGATATTGCTGACCACAGCTATAACCTCAATTGGCTTCTTATACATTTTCTGAGTGTATCCACCTGCCCAATTTAAATGTTGAAAGATTTTTGTACCCATTGTTCAACAACATTGAGGATTCTGATCATGCAATAAATGCTACTTAGTTTCAGACCCATATCGAGATTCGAGATCAAACGTGAATGATTTTTTGGTAATGCTGCTATTTAGATCTCTAAAGGACGTTTCTTCTTTTCTCGTTCTGTTTATTATTTTCGCCCTCTCCATTTGGTTTAGAGACATGACCAAACGGGGCCAACTGTCAAGAGAATATCTGGTCTTCAGTTTTTGCTTCAATTCTTCCTATTGTTATATTCGGCTGCTTACGTGAAACTCATATCGTATCCAACTTTTCATGTATGAGATATGTGATTTATATTGTTATGTAACATGATATTTTCACTTACTTTATTTCATGCGTACATGCTTTATAAGACCTGTCTCAAGGTTTGATAGGAGGCGAGTCGATGATCTTGCTATGTTTGCGACTCACCATTTACTGCTCTATGGAGATGCTATAGCTTGTACTACTATGGAGTCTTGAGTGGTTGTCACGTTATAAATTCTATTAAGGTGAGTTGTCCACTCGATCCAGGGAGGCTTTTACTATTATCTATTTTAGACCATGCTTTAGCACTACATCCCAAATTTATTATAGCTGCTCCATGACTAGTTTTGCTGAGATATTATAGGATCTTTGACCGCTATGATTGCTTCTATTTCCACTAATTATATGAAATAACATAGTATTATGGAAAGAGTTAATGTGTGTATGATTAAAAAGCTGGTTCGCTTGGTGGATAGACACTTGCTGAGTGACGGCCCTTCAGATTTGGATTATGATAGAAAGAAATTTAGAATTTGTGATATTCAATATGTCATATTATTTTGTGGCTATAAAAGTGGGTCATTAAGGTTGAAATGAAGAATTTACATGAGGAAGTACATAAATATGCTAATTTCTCTGTAGATTAATACTTCATCGTTTCCAATTTATGTGACACATCAAGAAGTAGGAGGAGCATCAACCTTTTGAAAGTGTAATGACCAATAAAAAATACAAGTGGCACACAAACTAAGACCGGACAAAAGTTGGAACCAGAATACAACCAAAGGTTTTGATAATTGAAGAATTGATTACACCCTGCAATAGCAGCAGCCAAAAATTACTAGAGAATCAAAGTCAAAATAAGCCAACTCTGCAAACATAAATTCTCAACATTCACATACTATCACCTCTCTTGCATTCTCAGATCAGTTGTGAAAATGGAAAAACATTTGATTCAGCCATCAGTGGCTCCACTTTTTTCATTGGTAATCGCACTTAGAGCTTAGAAACGCAAGTCCCTTAACTTGTCCCGAGCCATTTCTGGATTCATTGTCATGTTAATTCACCTCGCTGTCCATTACAGGTTAAATAATGCTTTATTTAGCTGTTGATTATTTGTTAAAATTCTGATTTTGTTTGTTTATTTGTTGTTTGAAATTATAAGGTTTGGAGCGATGTTGCTGGTGTTCTTTTTCACTTCATCAAAGTTTACCAAATTTGGAGAAGATAGAAAGCAGATTCTTGATCAGTGGCTGCAACACGTCCCTTAACTTGTCCAGAGCCATTTCTGGATTCATTGTCATGTTAATTCACCTTGTTGTCCATTACTTGTTAAATATGCTTTATTGTAGTTGTTGATTATTTGTTAAAATTCTGATTTTGTTTGTTTGTTTGTTGTTTGAAATTATGAGGTTTGGAGCGATGTTGCTGGTGTTCCTTTTCACTTGATCAAAGTTTACCAAATTTGGAGAAGATAGAAAGCAGATTCTTGATGCTGATTTTAAAGAGGGTGGTCAACGCAATTGGTAATTATCTATCGATCAATCAATCACAATTAATTCTTACTTCAGTTATCTCAGTGTTTGAGCGAACATGGAGTTTAAGAAAGAAAGAGTGCATTTCCAATACAGAAATCAGAACACACTACATTCATTCAAAGCCAAAATTTTTACTGCTTCAAGAAGCTTCAACAATTCTAAGAGCGCCAAATGTAGAATTTTAAGTCAGAAGTGTAACCTACTTTTAGCTTATCGAGATTGGATAAGCAGGTTAATACATTTTTGAAGATATTGTAGAGCTACTTTCAAAAATGCATGTAGCTATACTTCAATAGCTCTAAATTTCAACATGAACTTTTTGACATCAATCAACATATTTAATTCAAGAGGAAATTGCATTCTTGTTTTTCTTTGTTTTTTTAAAATTTTGTTGTGTTGAATATATTTCCAATCTACATGACACTCTTTCCTTTCTCTTTCCTTTTCAATATTTTATAAAATGAATAACACATTACTATATTTAGAAACAACTAAGTTTAAACATCCAATCTACCCTTAATGAGATGATTTATAGCGACACACACTTTTTTGACAAATTTTAGACCAAATTTTTTTTTTCTTTTATCAAATTCCGTATCCAATCAAACACCATCACATATATTGGGGTTTGATAGACAATTACCAATCGCGTTGACCACCCTGTTTAAGCAGTAAAATTTTTTGGCTTTGGATGAACGTAGTGTGTTCTGATTTCTGTATTGGAAATGCAAGCTTTCTTTCTTAAACTCCATGTTCACTCAAACACTTAGATAATTGAAGTAAGAATTAATTGTGATTGGTCTGGGATTTGATACATAATTAATTGATTGATAGATAGATAATTACCAATTGCGTTGACCACCCTCTTTAAAATCAGCATCAGGAATCCGCTTTCTATTTTCTCCAAATTTGGTAAACTCTGATAAAGTGAAAAAGAACACCAACAACATCGCTCCAAACCTTATAATTTCAAACAACAAACAAACCAACAAAATCAGAACTTTTAACAAACAAATCAAGAACATACAATAAAGTAATTATACCAACCTGTAATTGACAGCAAGATGAATAAACATGACCAAGAATCCACAAATGGCTCCAGACAAGTTAAGGGACTTTCTTTTGTAAGCTCTTAATGCAATTACCAACGAAACAAGTGCAGTGCTGAATCAAATGCTTTTCCATTTTTCACAACTGATCTGAGAATGCAAGTAAGTCATACAAATTTATGTGGTTAATTGGATGTTTAAAGTTACACTTTTTTCTAGATATAGAAATGTGCCACTTTTTTTTAGAACATACCAAAAAGAAAAGAGTATGGAATAAATGTCTCATAAATTGGAATAAGAGTATGGAATAAGTGTCTCATAAAAAGAGGAGTAATATATATTCAACAGAGAAAAAAAAAAGGAAAAGAAAAACATGATATGAAATTTCTGTTGAATTAATGTTGATTGATATCAAAAAGTTCTATTGAAATTTACTGATGTTGAAGTATATCTAAATGCAAGCGTGAGTGAAGTGTAAATTGTTCATCATATTCCCCTTAATGTGTTGTTCAATGTTCAATTTTTTGGGTGATCCATGAAAACCACTCTTGGATTGCTTGGTTTATGATGTTATGTGATTAAAACCAATGAAAATATGGATCTGGGCTTGGTATGCAATTTTACTTTCTCCTTGTGTTTGAATAAGTTTTGCAGCTGTTGGAAGGACTGAGATAAGCTGGGGGACCAGCTAATAATTTTTTAATTTGACATGGTGCTTCTTCAATATCTTCTAAAATGTAATTAACTTGCTTATCCAATTATCTCGATAAGCCAAAGGTATGTTACACTTCTTGGCTTAAAACTAAAATTGCTCTTAGAAACATAGAAGTTTCTTGAAGCAGTAAAATGTTGGCTTTGTTGAATGTAGTCTGTTCTGATTTCTGGACTGGAAATATGGACAATTATTTGAATGTAAAAATTCACTCTTTTATAGAAGTTTTCTAGATCAGTGCTTTTGAAGCACATCATACACTTTGTGCTTAAAACCATTATCTCCACCAATATCGTCAGTCGTTGCAAACTTCCCAGAAAAGGATATTCTGCCCTTTATTTGCCAAAAGGAAATGATATCTTGACTTAATAAATTTATAACTTTGCCTAGTTTTTACATAATAGTGATATCTTGATTTCGTAATTTATAACTTCACAGTCATTATGAGATAGGACGATAACGAAGAGTAGTTTTCTGGTAATAGAACAGATTTCAAAATATGCCTGTTTTTCATTTGTTACATTTATTAAAGACTGCTAGTGTAATTTGAGCAGAATGTATTTTTTAAGTTGTGTGATATACATTAACCTTGTTGAAAGCCCACAAGTAAATTGTGTGAGAAAGTGCACAGGTAAACTCTCATTAGTATTTTGCTTTGCATTTAAAGGATTCAGGTCCTCTTCAACAGTGGCATTGCCACCTTCTTGGTCCTGGCTGCATGGAAGTTGATTGGGTCGCAGGACAAGTTTCTGGATTCAAAAGAGTCTCACATATTAACATCTCTAATTAGTGGTATCATTGGTCAGTATTGCTGCTGCAATGGGGACACATGGTCATCAGAGCTTTGGATACTTAGTAATGAGGAGTCACAGCTTATTACAACCTTCAAGGTGGGGATCTTGAGCTGTGATAATTGTTTAATACTACGTTGTTCATTTAGTCTGACACCCCATATATAGGAGAAAACAATGTACAGTGTCTTTTCTCTTCAGTGATATGAGTGTAAGGAATCAAATCAGCTGATTAAGCTTTTCCACTTTTCGTTCGTACAAATTTTGATTAGTTTAGTAATAAGAATCAGCTGTGATTCTGAGCTGTATACTTCTGCTTAACTCAAGCCTGGAAACATGATAACTACCTTAAATTTTCAAGATAATCGGTTTTCAAATTATGCTTTATCTTAGCACTATTTGAACTATTGTCAGAGGTAAACGATTAAGGCATTTATGTTTCTCAATTTTCTCTCTTATACTTGAAATCAGCCAGTTCAAAGGGGTACAAATGGTGGAGTGACAAAAGCAGGACTCTTGGGTTCAGCAGCAGCAGGCAGTGTCATTGGGTTCACATTTGTACTCCTGGGTTTTTTCTCTACAAATTGCACATCTGATGTGACTATAAAGCAGCTTTTGGTAATACCACCTTCTGCTCTGGCTGGAGTATGCGGAAGTGTTATTGATTCTTTATTGGGAGCAACACTGCAGTTCAGTGGATTCTGCTCCGCTAGGAAGGTAAGTCATACTTAATCTTGTAAATACTAAGTTGATCTATTTATGCAAGAAATAATATAGCCTGTTGTGTGTCATTTCTCCTACATTGATTAAAAAGAGATATACTGGGTTTATACGCTAAATGGGTCCCATCTACTAGACTAGTCTTTTGGGTTGGGCTCTCCTATTTAGTCTATAACAGTGGTGCTTTCGTTCAGAGTCAAGGCTTGGGAGCCGCAACTCGGAGTGGTGGGCTGGACCCAAGAGGGGTTCCAGCCGTGACCAACGAGATGCTCGGAGTAGTGGCCTGTGCCAGGAGTGGTAGCCTAGATTTGAGAGGGGTGTCATTGTGACCAATTGGGCAGCCGTGACCGACGAGGTTGTTAGTCTTCCAGCGGGGGCGATTGTGTGTGTCATTTCTCCCACATTGATTAAAAAGAGAAATACTAATAGCTTAATAAGCTAAATAGTCTCCCATCTACTAGACTAGTTTTCTGTGTTGGGCTCTCCTATTTAGTCTATAATAGTAACCAATCACACCACTCCTTTTTTCTGGAAAAGAAAGCCAAAAGTGTAGAAGATGACCGTCATTGCTTTTCCCAAAACCTTATCAATCCATATCATGTTTTGTTAAGGTGGTTGAATTCCAGATCTAATTGCCTATGGCTATAATTGTATCAGCATTTGAGAATAATCTTTTTGCTCTGGTATCCAATGAACTATTCTTTTAGCAATTGAAAGGTTTTGGGTGAAGAGAAAAGAATCAGTCTTTTTGCGTACATAGACTATACATCTTTATCATTTACTGAACCAAAAGAAGAAAGAGTAAGTTTAATGTATGTTTAGGAACTCACCGTTTTCAGAGAATGTTTGCCGCAAGCAGTTTTTCTGCTAACGGGATTTCTAGAAAATATGTTAGTACTATTGTTAAAACAGTTTCTGTTGATTATGCATTTATACCCCAGAAAAGAACTATTGTTAAAACAGTTTCTGTTGATTATGCATTTATACCCCAGAAAAGATTTAGAGAGAAAAACGATATTGAGTTGATTTTTAAAAGTGCAAATGAATAAACAAGAATTTGGAGTTTGGGACACCTTCCATTTCCCTGTAGGTGTTATTGATGCTTTATTCTTTGGAGTTTGACTTGGTGATGTCTTACCTTGCAGGTAGTTGGTAAGCCGGGGCCAACTGTGAAGAAAATATCTGGTCTTACTGTCCTTGACAAGCAATATTCTCACAAGTTACTTTATATCAGAATAATACTGGACAGGCTCATCGTAGCAGTTCAATGTATGTTGCCACTTCCAAAAGTCCTTCAATATTTTTGAATTGTGCTTCTTCTGATATTGCTGCTATTGGACATGGTTATTACTTGGCATAGACATGGTGGCCACGATCTTTGTACAGTCTTACCTACAGGAAACTCCTTCACAATGATGGTGATCCTGTCTGATGCATGTAGTAGCCATTGCCTCTAATGGGCAGCTCCACATACCTTTGTCAGGTCTCTAAACCAAAGGGTAAGGGTGAAACTAATAAACAGAAGGAGAAAGGAAGAAATTACCTTTTGAGATCTAAATAGCAGCATTATCAATATTCATTCACGTATGATCTGGATATGGATTCAGCATTTATTGCATGATCAGATCCTCAATGTTGCTGAACAATGGATACAAAATTCTTTCAACATTTAACTTGGGCAGGTGGATACACTCAGAAAATGTATAAGAAGCCAATTGAGGTTATAGTTGTGGTCAGCAATATCGATACAAGGTTGACTGCATTATTGCCAAAACTTTAGGTAGCTTTGAGTTTGAGGTCTCTGACTCTTTTGATTTTAGAAGCAACATAACAGTTATTTCCAATTCTCTCAAATTCTTTTATTTATTGTTTATTTCTATTTTTTTGACATTCCAATTCCAAACGTATATCATTACAGAAGGATCAAATGTGGAGAAAATAATAGCGATCGTTTCCTAGGGGCATACAACAAGAGCAGGATTCAAATTCCTTGCAGCAGCCGCAAAAGCAACATAAGCTGCATTTTCATATATAAGTAATTACAAGTATAAAAAAAGAAACTAAAATATAGTAAAAGGTGGAGTAAATAAGATTATGGAGATGCCATTTCTGTAGTAATTTTAATCACACTCAACTAGGCTAATGGATTTTCCTTTGCGAAAGACCATATGAGTAAATGAACCCCTTTTCTTTATTATGGCTTTTTGTCGTCACATAGTATGAAATTTCTTGGTAATCTGGAGGAGCAATCTTTCCTTTTTCTTGCATTTGCTTCCTATACAGAGCTTTAACGAGGTATAGAAAGCTAATATATCATACAGGGATAGGGTAATTGAATGAATTGGTGGTATTTAAAGGAATTGGGTGGTCAAAAACTAATGTAGGTCCTCAATAATACATTTGAATAACTTCACTGAATAGATTTAAGTATCGTGAAGCATATGGCTAACTATCCTAGGAAATCTTTTTAACTATTAAATCATTTGTTCTGATCTAAGTTCTAATTGAGCTATCTGAGTTCATATATTATATTTTTCACGAATGAAAACGACGACAATACATAGTTTTTAAATGTGGGGCACAGGGCGGCCCGACGAATTTTGTGGCCTAAAGCCAAATTTTAACGAGGGGCCTTAAATTTTTTCTAAATGAAAATAATATATATATATATATATATATATATATATATATATATATATATATATATATATATATATATATATAATATTTCTTTTTAGCTTGTTGAGATGCAAAGTTATTAGTAATAAACTTTTTATAATCAATTTTTTCAAGTAAGTATTTCGCAATTGATAATATAGTTAATCCATTTAATCTCTCTTGAGACGTTGTCGATGTTAGATTCTTGGATAAGATTTGATATTTTTATGTAACTTCCCGCGTACCTTAGTTTTTTACTCCAGATAGACGATTTTTTTCTCTTACATACTACCTCAATCCCATTATAAGTGTCTGTTTTACTTTTTTTCACGTCCATTAAGAGGATATTAAATACTAGTCTTCATTCCCGTTTATGTGAACCTATTTTTTTTTTTTAGTCCGTTCCTAAAGAATGACCTAGCGATTTCTAAACTTGGAAACAACTTAACCCCAAATTTACCACTGTGCCCTAATAAAATGATTTATATCTACACAAATATCATTTGATTAGTTTAGACCACAAATTTCAAAAGTCTTCATTTCTTTGTTAAACATTGTGTCATATCAAATAAGTTCATATAAATTGAAATGGATGGAGTTTATATTTTACCATATTATCCTGATTTACTAATCTCGAATACCAAACTTAAGTACAACTATTTATTTCTATCTTTAATTGCATGAGTAAGATTAGAAAAGAATAAATAAATTTGCATTGATTTTCTAATGTGACACTTATTTTGACCAAAGAATAAATATTTATTAAGAAACGGAGGTAATATAATTTAGGGACACTTACAAAAATACCCACAAAACCTAAAATAATTACAGCCACTACCCACTACTTTCAAATATTACACGACCTACCCACTAAATTATTTACCCACTCTACCCATCCAGACTTGTATACCATAGTTTATGCAGCATACCATAAAGGTATACACCTATAAGGCATAACAAAGGTATACAGTAATAAATGACCCTCCAAACTTGTATACCATAATTTATGCAGCATACCTTAAAAGTATACACCTATAAGGCATAACAAAGATATACAATAATAAATGGGTAGCTTGGTAAATACTTCTAGTTTTATGGGTAGTATAATTTTTAATGGGTATGACTTGTAAATACTTTAAATTTTATTGGTATAGAGTGTAGAAATCCCTATAATTTATTGGGTTCTTTACATAAAATAGCAGCCCATATAAAAATATTTACTATTCTTTAGCCCTTACTTTTGATAGCCACAATATTACACTAAAATAATAGAAAAAAATCCTAGCGTTAATAATCATATAATACTACTTTTCTTAAATAAAAGATATATATCAATGCTAAAAAAATAAAATATATATCACCTAAAAAGAAGAATTTGCATAATACTATTTTTTATTTTTTTTATTTTAGTCACCATATTTAATATTTGCATAAACAAAACACATATCACCTAAAAATAATAATAATAAATACTAAAATAAATAAATATTGAGTATACACCATATTCAAATAGTGATATATTGTATTAAAATAGTAAATATTAATATTTATTTATTAGAAATTTAATATATATTACATATCGTATATTTAATATTTAATCACTTAATATTTTAACATATGTATGTAATATTTATTGAATTATTATTTTATATATTAATATTTATTAGATACACAATATATGTATGATCTTTAATATTTATTTTATATCTATTAATATTTACTAGACACACCATATATGAAATTTTTATATTTTTATTTAAAAGATACACGATATATTTATGATATTAATATTTTATATATTTCATTAGATATATTATTATCTTATATATTAATATTTATTAGATTCACGATATATGTATGATATTTTAATATTTATTTGATATACATATATGTATGATATTTATATATTATATATTTTATTAGATATTTATAAATATATTAATATTTTATATATTAATATAATTTTAATATTATTTATTTGATATACGGTATATGTATGATATCTATATTTTTTATTATATATTGTATATTTAATATTTAATCACTTAATATTTTAATATATTGTGTATGTAATATTTATTTAATTATAATTTATATATTAATATTAATATTTAATAAATATATTAACATATTGTGCATGTAATATTTATTTAGTTACTAAATGTATCAAAATTTAAATATTATTTAATATTTCAAATTGTGGTTAATCCCTAAATACAATGGATAAATATTTTGTATGAAATAAAATTAATAATATATAAATAAATATTCTTAAGTAATCCTAAAATACTTGCATATCGAATATTTTAACATATTATTGTCTATGTACTGTTTATTGTACATAAACAAATAGTAAAAAATCCTACACAAATAGTACATAAACAGTATCATGTATTTAATATTTATTTATTAAATGTACAATATCTAATATCATACATATCGTGTATTTGAATAATTATTCTCTTAATTTTTTAAAATATTATGTATGTATTGTTTATATATTATTAATATAATTTTTTTATATATACACACACGGGGAGGATTTAAATCGTTAAAAAGTTGATTTTGCGCTAAATATGGTATATAGGCGATTATAGGCTTCAAAACATAATTAAAAAAAATCATTATGATCTCTACATAAATACACAATTATTTTTTAAATATATTAACACAATAATATGAATAAGATTATAAATATTAAAAAAATAAGTAAAATATGCTCTATGTGTGTGTGTGTATAATATACTGAATCATTATTGTGTTATAACTATTATAAATAAATTCTTAAAATATTCATTTTGTACATTTAAAATATAAACATAAATAAATATGCTATGGGAAAGGAAATATAAAAAAAGTTGAATTTGATAGTTATAGAAATATTATATATTCTTACGCATACTACTTAATGGAAAGAAAATATTTTATTAACTAGCAATAGGAAAGAAACAATAAAGAGATTTAAAAAAAATATATAGTCCTATAATAACTCGTGTCTTTAATTCTTAAAATAACATTAACAAATATGAGATCAGCATTAACTAAACCCTTAAATTAAGGGATAATTTTTTTTATTAATTTATAAAATAGGTTAATTAATTTATAAATTACCTAATGGCTAGAGAAAGAAAGGGAGTGAAAAGTGGGGCTAGGAACAGAAAATAAGTACTACTCATGTGCTTATTGAGTAATTTAATGGATAACAAAAAATGGGGCCCTCACAAATATGGGGCCTAAAGCGGTGGCTTCACCTGTTTTAGGGGTTGGCCGGCCCTGGTGGGGCATCTCTATGACATCATATGCATATTGTATTCACAATTTCATTCAATATTTTGTGAATATAGAATCTGATATGTAACAGTGCAACAAGAGTGCAAATAACGGAAAAAACTTGCCTCTGCCTACCAAATCATGGGAGAAACTATAATTCTCTAAAACAGGTGAAGCTCTGTAAGTTTATAAGTTGGTTAATTTTATCTACCATTTTAGAAGACACCAAAAGTAGTTATAAATAGCAAGTTTATAACCCAAAATTAGCCAAAACTCAATATATAAGTATTTTTAATTGACTAAGTGTTGTACCGTAACCATCTCATAATGTGATGGACCCGATTATCTACTTACGATATTGAGTTTTTGTTGTGGGTAATAAAATACCTTCAAAAAAAATTTAGAAGGTATTTCACTTCTCAAAAGTGCTTGTCTAAATGCTGCAAACATCCATTGAGATGAAGACTCCATTCACTAATAAGGGTTCAAATTTGAACCATCCATTGTATTTGGTTTTTTTCTTTCTTTCCTGAAACCTTCTAATAGAGCTACATAAACACGATTATATTGATATAGAAAAGCGTTAATTTTATTCAGACTCAAAATTGTTACTTCTTATTTACACAAGGAGATACTGATTCTATCATTTCAACTACCACCTATGATGCTTTTTCTCCATGCTCCTCCCCTCTCTTGGACTATCAACTCTCAATTACTTTTCTCTTGAACAGTTTTTTATTTTCATGAATCGTTAAAACATCAAAATCGTGACTTGTTTCCTTCTTCCGTAAAAGTTTTATGTCATTTTTCATTTGTATATGGCTCTAGAAACGAGCTAGTTGTTGTCTATTTTGATTTACCTTCGGTTAGAAAATGTACTTAGACATCTTCTCATATAGTATACAAAGTGTAATCATAAATTGAGATATTTTAGGAATCTTTTGATTTTAGTTCTTTAGATAAATTTACTAGCATATGTCTACGATAAAAGTAGTTATTAGTGACGAATTATTTCGTCAATTATAATTTCGTCACTAAAATCTTTTTTGACGAAAAAGAATTTGTCAATCGTTCATCCTTATACCATGAGTCGCTAAATGTACACAGCGACAACTTAGTATTTCGTCACTAAAACATGTTCTATTAACTACAAAATTTTCTTTCGTCCCCAAATACATAGTATTTATGACAAACTTCTTTGTTTGGAAAAGTAAAAAATTTTGTAGTTGATTGTATGCTTTCCTCACTAAAAAGGTTGTTTATATCGACGAAACTACCTTTGTCAGTAATTATTTTTTTAATTAGCGACGATATCAATTGTCTTTAAAGTCATATGTAATTCGTAGTTAAACAAATATAGTTTTATCACTAAAACCCATCTTTTATATACAAAGATTAATTCATCCCTAAATGAATAAATTAGTGACAACTTAACTTCTAAAAAAATGGTTAAAAATTTCGTCACAAAAACTATCATATCATCACTAAAGATATCATTTTTATCGACAAATTGTCACTATAAATTTTTCATAATTAGTTACAATTGCAATTGTTATAAAGCATAAAGTTAATTTATAACTAGTAAGCACTTCACAAAGGATTCTGAGAAAGATAATTATATAAAACTTTTGATTGCTAAAAGTCAAATATAGACTATTCAATAAGTATTACCACAACGTATCCAGTGTATTACACTATTCAATAAGTACTTCATACTAATATATTTTCTTTGTACATACACATGACTCTAAAAGCATAAAATGTCTCCAAACTACTCCTTTGTTTCAAACTCCTTGTTCTTCCTATTTACAGAAAAAAAGGAAAAAAAAAAAGTCAAAAGATGACAGAAATTAGTGAAACTTGGTTGTAATCCAATTATAATTTATTCTGTAAAAACATAAATTTAATCTCAAAAAAACTGTTCAAGTGGCAGCACCTATTAATAACAAACTGTTCAAAATTAACATTACTAGAGTTCTAGAGTTCAAGTTCCAGAGTTGTCTTTACCTTAATAAACGTGACAGAAATTAACAACCTTGTAATGGCTATCTAGAAATAAGGACGACCTACTTAAATGATATGAAGAACGGAGGCATTACCGATTCTCAATAGTTTTGGTGAAAATACAAGTATCACTGGCAAATCCCATGAATTAGCCCGCTTCAAAGAACAAAAACTCTACATTAGAGCATCTATCTAAGCCATGTTCACAAATTATGATAGGAGGAATAGATGATTTAAGTTAATTATTGTTAGAATGGTTAGAAGTCTGCACTTTCGATAATGACCAAAAATAAAAATAGATGAAGTAGAAAATTTTCAAGCCAACAGTATACACTACCTGTCTTTAAGAAATCTAATCCTCTCACAGTTACCCAAGGTCTGTGGATTAATTTCTCCTGGATAGAATTGAATTATCCTCAATGTGATAGCGGTAATTCAAATCGCAGTGAACAGCGAACTTAAATAATGGTAGCAAATCACACTGACTCAGAACTTACTTTTGTTTTAAAAATAAATACAAAAAGTAATGAGAGAGAGAGAGAGTATCAAATTTTTGGATGAACAAAATGAGGCAAAATGCCTCTCTATTTATAGCCACAAGATTTGGAGTGAAAAGGTATGAAGGTGTCTTTTCATTTTTGGTGAAGTGGCAGTTCATGAAAGGCAGCCTTCAAGGTGGCTGTTCAATGAAAAAGTACATTTTCTTTTCATTGAAATAACGTTACAACAACTTTGAGAACTTTGGAATATTTGCATAGGTATTCCACTCTTCAATTCCGTTACGAAAATGGTCCCAAATCAAATATTAATATTTAATAAATAAATATTAATATAAATATTAATCTTTAATAAATATTCCCTTCATTTCCCAGTCACATCACTTTACCTTCTTTCCCAATCCAACAACCCCCCACATGAATGAGGAATGACTATATGAAGAAAACATGCAGAAAACTGTGTGATTTGCAAGTAAGAATTAATTGCATCTGGATAAGTGGGTTTTCCTTTCAACTTTCCGTAGTGAACATATATCGGATATACTCGGTCAATCGGTAGATTTGATATCTTTAAACCGTCGAACTTTGATGTATACCTAGACAATATATGTCACACAATTAATCCTTGACCATCTTTTGGTTCTCATTATTGTGTTCGTTTCAGCCATGAACACCGTCTGGTTCATGAGTGCGTAGAGAATTGGCCTTACAGAATTCTTCTTGAAGCGGCTTCCACTTCACACTCACATAAGTGATTTCTAAACGTTTAATCCCCTAGATCTACACTGTTTGACATATCCCGTATCAAACTTAGATAATCATTAAAAAACGTCTTTAACGTTTTATCCTTGGTACTAAACATTGTCTTATTAAGAGGATGGGTTGAGTTGTTTGACAATGTTGGAGCGGTCGTACACAACTTTGTTTGAGCTCCTTCAACCTAGATCTTGGGATCTCCAGTCTTCTAGGTAGAGTTACCGCCGTGACGACTTGTCCTCGGCCATAGTCCCATTCCTCTTGATGATCTCTCAACGTCATCTCTAGTTAAACCTTTGTAAGTGGATCCGATACATTATCATTTGACTTAACATAGTCAATTGTGATAATTCCTCTAGAGATAAGTTGTCTAATGGTTTTATGTCTTCGTCGTATATGACGATTTTTACCATTATACATAAGGCTCCCAGCCCTTGATATTGTCGATTGACTATCGCAATGTATACATACAGATGTCAACGGCCTAGGCCAAAATGGAATGTCTTCCAAGAAGTTTCGGAGCCATTCATCTTCTTCATCGTTTAATATAGCATCACCATCAATATCTTGGAATGGTTGCATCAGTTGTGGCCATAACCTTTTAATATTTAATATATTTCTCAACCATTTCCATGTTGCTATTTACTTGATGCCTTAATTATAGAACCATCAATCATTATACAAATCAAAATCAATATGTATTTTATAATTATCATTGGTTGGTTCATTGCTTCAAATCCAACTCAATATGAATTTCATAATTATACTTGGTTGGTTCACCGTTTAAATCCAACTTGATATGGATTTTATCATTAATATTAATAGTTGATTTACCGTTTAATAGACCAATATTTTAATACATCTGTTCATAAACATTCAGGTCTATACAAAAAGGTAATCTTTCCACCGATACATCTTTCCATGAAAAATCACAACCTTTCAAGTGACACCTTTCCATGAAAGAACATACTAACATTTTAAGTAGCACCCTTTCACCATAGAACACAACTAGATTTCTATAAAAGTGTGTAACCAACCACCGAATTGGTAATCTTATCAACTAGTCATCACAAAGATCGAATAATCGTGAATCATTAACTACCACGTTAATATCCACCAAGAATTCATGGAGTCCAAAGTCATATAATATAGACATTAAATCTGTTATTGGCTTTTATTATGTATAGCCATACGCCCTCACATTTTATAATATTTCATGCGACTCTTCTATTTTTGTTGCCAAAATAGAGCATTAAAATGTCATAATACATTTCTCATAAAATAAGACATCATATAAAACGTCTTCAATCATTAATGAAATCAAATAAAATATTATTTTCTTAATATCTCAACATGAGATTGAGACTTTCAAGTACTCTAATAGTAGTTAAGTTTATTGAACACTTCAATAAATAATCATTCCAAAACTTGAAAGAAGACATAGTTTCATAAGATAACCAATTTTGTTGGAAGATATTCTCAGAGGATGCCCATATTATGGCAGAACCATGCTTGTCCTCTAAAACATTTGGTGGAAGAAAAAAAAAGGTTTCAACCATGAAATACGTTGAAGTGCTTAGTCTAATTCCATAGATGCCGATCCAATACACCTTTTTGTCAATGTCCATTTAATTAAAAATTGCCCAGTGCAACAACAATGTTGGATCACTATATATATATCCTTGTTGGCACATAATGACAAAATACTTTATTTAATACTCTCTAATTTCTTTAGTCACAAAGACTATATCATTGGAATCTCCAGTTTAACACCAGTTTAAGGAGTTAAACATTAGTTACGTATCACGACATGGACATTGCTAAAAATATAACTTGTTAGAAGCGGCACATAGCATCATCCGTGAAATTTTCCTTTGCGCATTGACTTCATACAGCCACTTAAACATTTTTTTCATTTTGTTTTTTTTTTAAGAATTAATCCAACATATCATGTCAGATCCTATTATTCTTAATTTTCAAAAACAAACAAACCTACATTTCTCCTACATCTTAGGAGAAGGACACAACCATATCCTACTAAATTGGCGAAGTTTTTAATCTTCAAAGCCAAGTTTGTATCACGGCGAAATTTTTAATCTTCAAAGCCGAGTTAATATATCGATGAAATTTTTAATCTTCAAAACCAATTTAATTCAATGGTGAAGTTTTTATTCTTCAAACCAAGTAACAATACTAATATTTTAGTAATCCGGAAGTTTTTAATCTTCTGAACGGATTAAACATACAATAATTTTAATAATCCGTTGAAGTATTTAAATCTTCAAAACGGAATATTAAATTTGGAGTAGAAAATCTTTTCAGATTTTAGTCTCCACAACAGTTTGGAGTAGAAAATCTTTTCAGATTTTAGTCTCCACAAACAGTCTATTATCGATTAGCAGACCAAAATACAAATTAAATTTCTTAAGATTGTTAGAATTGTTAGATATCTGCACTTTCGATAATGACCAAAAATAGAAATAGATGAAGTAGAAAATTTCCAAGCCAACAGTATACTCTGCCCGTCCTTAAGAAATCTAATCCCCTCACAGTTACCCAAGGTTTGTGGATTAATTTCTCCAGGATAGAATTGAATTATCCTCATTGTGAACAGCGAACTCAAATAATGGTAGCAAATCACACTGACTCAGAACTTACTTTTGTTTTAAAAATAAATGCAAAAAGTAATGTGAGAGAGAGAGAGAGAGAGAGAGAGAGAGAGTATTAAATTTTTGGATGAACAAAATGAGGCAAAATGCCTCTCTATTTATAGCCACAAGATTTGGAGTGAAAAGGTATGAAGGTGTCTTTTCATTTTTGGTGAAATGGCTGTTCATGAAAGGCAGCCTTCAAGGTGGTTGTTCAATAAAAAAGTACGTTTTCATTGAAATAACGTTACAACTTTGGGAACTTTGGAATATTTGCATAGGTATTCCACTCTTTAATTCTGTTACGAAAACGGCCTCAAATCAAATATCAAATATTAATATAAAATATTAATATATATATTAATTTTTAATAAATATTCCCTTCATTTCACATTCACACCACTTTACCTTCTTTCCAAACCCAACAATTATATATACTGATAATATGAAAATCTTTTACATTATGAACTGAAACAAGGTAACAAGTGCAGCTTCCTTATCTTAATACATCTAGTAACTTGAACTTTAATGAATGCAGTAGAATCTTTTACATTTGTAGTAAAAAATTCATTAATGCTAAATTCTTAGAAAGCAATAATGAGTACAATAGTATTTCACACTGATAGTATTCTTGATTTTTCACTCTTTGAAACCATTTTAAAATTGAACTTCTAGATATTTATACAAAGTAAAGTATTCAATAACTATAATTAGTGAAAGGCCATATCGAAGTACATTAATAAATAATAGGAGAGAGGGGGGCTTTGTTCATATTATTAAGAATTTGTGATATTGCAGGTAGTTTCTTGTTGGTCAAAAGACATTCACTGGAACTGGAATCCCTCTGTAATTTTAACTTTCTTTCACTGTTTTATTGCAATATGATCTGCGATGATGCAAAATTGAGGCGTTCAAAGGCCTTGGCTTCAATATTTCTGTGAAAGGATACATTATGATTCATAAGCAGACCATCAAATCCTCTTGAATTAGTCCATTTGTGATGCATAGGCTGAGATGCTTTGCATAGTACATAAAGAAATCAAATTAAATTATGCATCAAGCATATAAACTTTTTGTATGTAAATAATCCGCCAAGTAGTATTCAAAAATATCTCTAATCCTTGGAATTAAAAATAGTCTTTGGACCATTTCCTTTTAAGTAGTTGAAAAGTTTGAAGTCTTGTTGTCCTAGCCGGCTAACTTCTTTACTTTTTGTATTGGGTAAAAATCATTTTGCCTACGTGGCACCTCGGTGGCATGACGAGATGATGACGAAACAAGTGTTAGCAAGCTGCAAGCCGAAGAGAGTCACAAATGGCCGAAGTCAGGGACCGAAGCTAATAACTGGGGATAGAAAGTAAGGTGTCTGCCTTGGTGGAATGACACCTCGGTCAATTGTTTAGTCAAGCGTCCGAAGTCAACAGTCAATGCTTCGGTGAATATGGTCATGTGTATTCAATTGGGTGCCCTCAGTT
Organism: Petunia secreta; assembly: GCA_029990175.1. NCBI lineage: Eukaryota > Viridiplantae > Streptophyta > Magnoliopsida > Solanales > Solanaceae > Petunia > Petunia secreta. The sequence continues at coordinate 43,924,720 of JARKIP010000022.1, read as the reverse complement.
TCGGCCCACTAACTCCACTACCAAATATGCTGAACGTGGTTTTAGGCATGATCAATCATGGGAAACGTGGGCAAGGCCTCTTGTATTTATAAATAGTTCCTCATTTTACATTGTAGATATTCAGAAATACATACAAAAACCCTGGCAGAATTTGTATTCACATCCATATATTGAAACTACGTTATTTTCTTGCATTTTCACTTGTTATTTATATTGTTTCGACTTTGATACTGAGAATTGCTTGTATTCGCTACCCAAATTCAATTTATGATCCTAAACCAGTTTTAGGCCCATACAAATTGGCGCCGTCTGTGGGGATACATGCATAACACTTTGTTCCAAAGCTAAATGTTCTTTTTCGTTGAAATTCATAATCTTTCGGCGACGACATGGCTGACAACAATGGAAATCCCATTGAACAGCAGTTAACTCCCGATGGACAGACTAACGCTCAATCAAACCCGAATTCTTCATCTCCGATGACAACCGAAGCGTTTCAAGCTTACATTATTGCCACACTAAGAGCTCTGCAAGAGCAATAGGCCGAGCAGGCCAACATTAATGCTGAGTTTCGTGCTTCGTTAGAGGCAAGGAACAGTTCAACCCTGAATGGGACCCAGCCTATGGCCCTAAATGGAGGCATCCCGCCCTTCGTTCTTACGGGCGCGATAGCAGAGGGACCTCCAAATAGGGCCACATCTGGGGGTTCGGGTACCTTACCGAGCACAATGCCACACTTCGGGACGCTTCCCACCGTGACAGAAACTACATCTTCGGTTGACGTTGAAAAGTTAACCAAAGAGATCGAAGCCCGAGTCGAGGCGCGCGTGGAAAAGCGCATCGAGAGCGTTCCCGGGGTGACTAAGGTTCAGGATGACCTTGATATCGATCAATATAGGGAGTTGCCATTCAAGCCCGAAGCCGCTCCAGCCTCAACTCCCAAAAATTTCAAGCTCTTCTTCCTGAAAAAATATGATGGGACCACCCCAAAGAACACGTGACCGAATTCATGTCGATGGTAAAGAGCAATGATTAAACAGAAATAGAGAAGGAATTAATATTTTTGAAAAAATTCGACGAATCCTTGGAGAAGGGAGTACTACGTTGGTACATGCCCTTGCCAGCGGGGTCAATTTCCACCTTCAAAGAGCTGGTCAACGCGTTCGTTGGCTCATACTAGGGCGTAGAAAATTCTCCAAAGGAAGGAGGATATATTCGAGGTCAAGCAACGGCCCGGCGAGCCAATCAAAGACTTCCTCAAGCGTTTTCACGCTGAGCACGTGGAGCTACCTACCATGTATGATACTCTAGCCATCATGGCGTTTGAAAAGGGCATCAATATTCGCAACTCCGACGCCGCTGCTGAGTTGTGAAAAGAGCTCCAGCAATATATAACTCTGAAGTGGGATGATTTGCACAATAGAGCCTACACCAAAATAAGGCTAGAGGAAGCCGAATGGAAAAATAATGGCCGATGCCACAACTATAAAAACCGAGGCGAGTCCTCATATCGCGCCGAAGCACCATGAGGGAACTCGAAGGGAAGGTATGAGCCATATACCTCATCGAGGCAGCCTGTTAGTCAAAGGCTGGGAAATTCGCTCGGGAACTCGTTTGGAAGTCCACATGTGAGCCAACGGCTCGGAGGAAAGGTTCTTCCCAATTCGAATCAAAGAAATTCCTCAGGCCCAACTTTGGTCTCAAAAGATAAAGAGTTGCTTCAGATCCCTGACTACAATTTCAATATATCGACCTCGGAGCTGGTCAATGTAGTGAAGGGAACCGCCGGGGTAAGAATACCAAAAGACATGAGAACTCCAGCAAACAAAAGAGATCAAAATCTGTACTGCGAGTTTCATGCAGATTATGGCCACCGCACCGAGGACTGCAAAGCATCGCGCCTCGAGGTGGCGCACTTGTTGAAAAAGGGTGTTAGCTGAATTCCTCACCGACAAGGGGAAAGACAACTACACCAAAAACTGAGGTAATGGACAACCACCTCGGGCACCACCCCATGAGAGAGTCGTAAATGTTATCACCGGGGGGTCAGAGGTGAACGGGGTGAACTTTGCAGCTGCAAAGAAATTCACAAAGCTTTCAATCACCATGGAGAAGAGAACTCGAGTCGGAGGCTCGGGTAAAGAAATTGTGTTTGATGACGACGATTGTGATGGGATGATGTTCCCCCATCATGATGCCTTGGTCATCATGTTGAGAATAAATGACCCGGATATCAAACGAGTCCTAATTGACCCCGGTAGCTGGGTCAACATAATCAGCTACGGGGCCATTAAAAAAATGTTGCTGAAGGGGGGAAGTTATCCCTAAGGCAACAGTGTTGAATGGCTTCAACAAGTCCACTGAGAAAACATTGGGTAAACTCACACTCAAGAAATTTGCTAAAGGAGTTAGCAAGGAAACACTATTTCAAGTCTTGCCTGAGGATATGGTCTGTAGACCATGGATCCACTCCATGGAGGCTGTCCCATCCACTCTTCATCAGGTGATTAAATTCCCTACCCCATGGGAGTTCGGTCAATAAAAGGAAAGCAACGAGCAGCAAGAGAATGCTATTCGGTTGCATTGAAGAGGGGAGTCGTTCCGATTGGACCAAACCAATAGCAACCAATGCGACCGGGGTCAAGCGAGGAAGACCCTCGAGGAGAAGTGGAGAAGATCCCAGTTTGCATTCAAGAACCTCGAAAGTAAAGGCCGAGGACTCCACCATAGAAGAGCTCGAATCTTTCATGCTATCGAAAGATTTTCCAGAAAGGAAAGTATTGTTGGCTCGGAGTTGGACCCAGAGTCGAAAAACGCTATCATCGAAGTCTTCAAGTCCAACAACGATTGCTTTGCTTGGTCCCATTCGGACATGGTTGGTATCGATCCGGAGATCATCACCCATAAATTGAATGTGGACCCCAAATTCACTCCGGTGAAGCATAAGAAAAGACCCCATGCCGGGTCAAAAAGAAAGCAATCGAGGATGAAACTATGAAGCTGCTAGAGAATGGCTTCATAAGAGAAGTGAAATACCCCGAGTGGCTGGCTAATGTAGTCGTTGTGCCCAAAAAGAACGGCAAGTGGAGGATGTGTGTAGATTACACTGATCTAAACAAGGCTTGCCCCAAAGACTCCTATCCACTGCCATAGATCGATAGGTTAATAGACTCCACGGCTGGACACAACTATTAACCTTCTTGGATGCTTATTCGGGGTACAACCAAATCCTCATGGATCCGAAGGACGAAGAAAAGACCTCGTTCATCACTGACCGAGGTACCTTCTGCTACAAGGTGATGCCCTTCGGTTTGAAGAATGCTGGGGCGACATACCAAAGGTTAGTATGTCTCATGTTCAAAGAGTACATTGGAAAATATATGGAAGTCTACATAGATGATATGCTAATCAAGTCCATATGAATAGAGGATCATCTGAATCATTTGAGAGAAGCTTTCGCTGTTCTAAGGCAATATGACATGAAATTCAATCCTGAGAAGTGCGCCTTCAGTGTAGGGTCGGGCAGATTTTTGGGAATCATAGTCTCTGAACGAGGGATCGAAGCTAATTCAGATAAGATCAAAGCCATCGAAGAAATCCCCGAGGAGCTCACCGGGGTAAAAGAAGTTTAGCGCTTAACTGGCAGAATCGCTTCCTTGAGTCGATTCATCTCAAGGTCTTCGGAGCGATGCCACAAATTCTTCTCGGTATTAAGGAAAAATAACCACTTCGAATGGACACCGGAGTGTAAAGAAATGCTGAGGAAGTTGAAACGTTATCTGGCTAACGAGACGTTGCTCGCCAAGCCAAAATATGGTGAAACTCTGCTAGTTTACTTGGCTGTATCCGAGGTGTCAGTCAGTGCTGTGTTGGTTCGAGAAGAAGATGGCAAGCAACGGCCCATCTACTATGTGAGCAAGACACTACTCGATGCTGAAATCAGGTACCCTCATTTAGAGAAACTAACACCTTCTTTAATTGTTACTGCTCGGAAACTGTGACCCTATTTTCAATGTCATCCAATAGCAGTAGTTTCCACCTTCCTCTTGAGAAGTATATTGCATAAACCTGAGTTATCGGGGAGGTTATCAAAATAGGCAGTAGAATTAAGTGAGTATGACATCACCTATCAATCCCGAACAGCCATTAAATTCCAAGTCTTGGCTGACTTTGTAGCTGATTTTAGTGTTAGGATCCTACCCGAAGCCGAAATGAAGAACTCAATGTCGAAAGGTATAGCTTCAGGACTATGGATACTTTACGCCGATGGAGCAACTAATTCTAAGGGTTCAGGATTAGGCATAGTGTTGAAAGCACCCACTGGGGAGAAGATCAGGCACTCAGTTCGATTAAAAAAAGTGACCAACAATAAGGCCGAATACGAAGCAGCCCTAGCAGGCCTGGAGTTAGCCAAAGAAATGGGGGTATAGAGAAATGAGTTAAGATGCGATTCACAACTGGTGGTAAACCAAGTGCTCGGTGAATATACGGCGCGTGAACCCAGAATGCAACAATTCTTGACCCGAGCACAAAGAATCTTAGCTCAATTTCAAGAATGGCAGATCAAACAAGTACCTCGAGAGGAGAATACCGAAGCCGATGCCTTGGAAGTTGATGAGGTACACTCAGGGACTGATTCAGTGGTTCGTTTGCTTTCTGTGCAAATGAGAGAAATGAAATTGCAAGTCAACTCGGTGGACCACAAATGGGATTGGCGGAGTAAGTTTATCTCTTACTTCGACTCGGATACTCTCCCTCAAGATAAGAAAGAGGCCAAAAAGTTATAAGGACCCAAGCGGCTTCATACTCTGTGATCGAGGGAAATTTATATAGAAGGTTGTATTGCAGCCCGATGGCCAAGTGTTTGAGTCCAGACGAAGCTAGATATGTGATGGCTGAGATACACGAAGGCGAGGTGGCAATCACTTGGGGGGAAAGTCCTTCGTGCGCAAATTACTTAGAGCTGGGTACTATTGGCCCACTATCAGCGCAGATGCAACGGCCTTCGTGCAAAAATGCGATAAGTGTCAACGCCACACCCGAATGATTCATCAACAAGCTGAACCCTTGTATTCGGTCGTGTCACCATGGCCCTTCATGAAGTGGAGAATGGATATTGTTGGCCCTTTACCGAAGGGAAAATATGGTGTTCGGTTCATTCTTGTTTTAACCGATTACTTTACAAAATGGGTTGAAGCAAGAGCTCTCACCGAGGTTAAACAGAAGGAAGTTATCGATTTTATAAGGAAAAATATCATCTACATGTTCGGCGTCCCAAGGGAAATCGCTTGTGATAATTGTAAGCTGTTCATGGTTCACTGATTTCTTCAAGCAATGTGGAATAAAAAGAATAGCGTCGACCCCCTACCATCCAAGTGCAAATGACCAAGCTGAATCCTCAAATAGAATGATAATTGAAAGTCTCAAGAAGAGACTTGATGAGAAAAAAAGGTCTTTGGCCCGAAGAATTGCCAGGTGTGTTGTGGGCCATGCGAACAACAGAGAAGAATAACACCGGTGAAACCCCTTTTTCACTTGCTTATGGCATGGATTCACTTATCCCCGTGTAAGTGGGTGAACCAAATCTTCGGTATGCTCACACCACCGAGGACGCAAATCAGCAAGCCATGCGCATAGAGTTAGACCTGCTTGAGGAGAAAAGAGAGTTGGCTTTGGTTCGGCTAGTAGCACAAAAGAGGCAGATGGAGGCATATCTCAACAGGAATGCCAAACTTAGAGATTTTAAAGTTGGCGACTATGTACTAAAGGCTACGAATCAGTCAACGAAGGAGAAGAACGAGGGAAAACTCGTCGCAAACTGGAAAGGACTTTACAAAGTCAGAGCAATTGTTGGGAAATGATCTTATCAACTTGAAGATCTGCAAGGCATACCCGAACCTTTAAATTGGAACATCTCCAATTTGAAGCGATGCTACTTCTGAAATCGAGGTAAGCGTTCCTTGATCATTTAAAATTTACCCTCAGCCTTGAGCCGATATATGCTCCTAGGGTTTGGTCGCAATGTACTAACTTGCTCCTCGTTTCATTTTGCTTGACCTTTTCAGGAAGCGGATAAAACGATTTTCAGTGCTCGGATCTTCAGCAAAATTCAAATCCGATCACTGGGGGGAGTAAGAGGCGGGTTGCAACCGAGGTCGACACTGAGCCTCCCAACCGAAGTATATCTATTCGACAAGCGGGGACTGACACCCACGAAATAGATTAGTACATTATAATTATGCCCGATAGTGGCATGTTGTCGATTTGTCTTTGCGCCTAAGTTCTACTTTGACTGAGAACTTGGCCCTATGTAAAAAGCCGATTATGGCTCGTTGATATCATCAATGAAATAAACTTGATTCAACATCTCTTTGTTTCTATGATCTTACTTACCAAAGTTATATCTTAAATGCATTGACTCGAGAACGAGACATCGTTCTAAGTTCACATCGGTTTTATTTGATCAAGTCTTGCAAGCAAGTCAATTTAAGTGTTCGGTTCATACAGAAACTAACATTTAAAACAAGAAATGCAAAATCATTTCATTCAAAGGCCCGAAGGCTGAAAATTATTTACATCAAAAGGACCCGACGGTCCAAAACATGTACATCAAAAAAGCTCGAAGCCTTACACAAAAATAAACACAAGAAGTGAAATAGCCTCCTCGGGATCATCATCTCCCTCCTCGGAAGCCCCCTCAGTATCCTCACCACCTTCAGCTTCTTCTTCATCCTCGCTCGAAGCTTCACTTAAGGGAAGGTCGTCGATAATAGCCTGAGCTTGGGCCGCTTTTTCTTCAGCTTTGGCGATCTCTTCTTCGAAGTTAAGCTCACCAGCACGACATTTCTTGAGCAGCTTCAGCCGAAACTTGATAACAGCCCAGTGCTTATCCAACTCCGCCCTCTTGGCCTTGATCTTGGCCCTAGCTTTGCGGTCAGCGATTTCCTCCCGAAGTGATCTAACCTCGGCCTCTCGAGCTGGAAGCTTGGAGTTTTCACCTTCCAACCTCTGAATGTGAAGCACATGGTCTCTTAGCTGCTCATGGTGCTTCTTTGCCATTTTTTCAAATTTTCCCCTAGCTTGGGCTAGCTCTGCATTGAGCCTTGCGACTTCGGCTTCTAGCTTCGTGCGCTCAACTTGGAAGCCATCACCGAGGGCTTGAATATTTGCTTCGAAAGCAGCCTCAGCTTCGCGCAAATCGGAGCAAGACTTGGACAACTTGTCCTTGAATTCTGCTATTTGGGCATTGAAGCTGTCCCTTTGCCTGTCCCTTGCACGGGCAACGTGCTGAACCTCTTCATTCCTCGAGGTTTCAAGCTCGATAGCTCTCAGCGACAGATAGAAGCCCTAAACAGAAATCATCAAAGAATCATTGTAAGAAGTTTACCGAGGACCGAGGTAAAATTAAAGATGACAAGAATTACCCTAAGCGCATTGGCGGCGAGGGTGTTGACTAGCTGAGCTGGAGGAAACGGCTGCACGACTTTGTCCTCTGTTGGGCCAAGCAAAGGCATAAGGCTCAGGATCTCACTTCAGGAGCTCGCTAACAGGTTCGAAGAGGTCGGCACCTCGGCCTTTCGAAAAGATCCCACCGAAGACGAAAGCCTCGCGATCTCATATTGCGCTCTAATTGCACCGACATCCGCCCCTTTTCAATGGCACCAGCCCCAGCTTCCCCAACTTTGGCCTTGCCTTTGGCCTTAGCGACTGCCGCTTTGGAGTCATGCTCTTGATCTTCGAGATCCACAACCTCGATGTCTCTTCGAGCTTCCAAGTCCTCGGCAGCCTCATCGCTGGGCTCATCAATCAGCCCTCGGCATGTTTTCTCCACCGCTTCGGGTCGAGGAGAAGTTGCCACCTTGGTGCGAGGATTTACAGAGCGGGAAGGTTTCTTGGAAACCGCCTCTTCCTTTTCACACCTATAAAAAACAACGTAGAAGAACCTTAAGTGAAAGAGCGAACAGAAGTGAAGATCAATGAGTTAGCCGAAGGCAATGTTCACCTTTTGAGGATCCGTAACCCGAGGACCCCTTTGAAATCTTCGAAGGCTTTGAAGCCTTTAGCTCCTTTAGGTCACTAGCTAGACCTGCCACCGAAGCCAGATCATCATCCGACTCGGTATCTTCCTCATCATTCTTCTTTCCCTTTCCCTTTTTGTTCTTATCTTTCTTTTTGTTGATGGCACGGTTTGGAAAACCTAACACCGAGAAAAAAAGGGATCAATGATAAAATCAAAGGGTTCGAACTTCGAATAACGACTTAGGTAGAAGGTTATAGACAACTTACCATGCCTTTTGCATTGCCAACTGAAGTCAGCAGCCATCTCCATCCATGACCGAATAGGATGTGCGTGAGCTCGGGTTACAGCCTTAGCCCATTCGGTCAAACCATCGGGGGGGGGGGGGGGGACAATAGCAACCTTATTGGCTGAAGACAAAAAATGGGTTAAGATTAGCAAACAAGAATGATCATCGAAGAAGAGATTGGGAACGAAGGAACACTTACGTGTGCTATTCCACCTCTCTGGGAAATCAGGTTCGATAGATAAAATGCTAGTCTCCAAAAGAATGTAGCGATCACACCATCCTCGGTCTCTGTGATCCTCGCTTTTGTGGAGAAGCACATACTTGCCTCGGTTGTTTAAAGCCACAACCTCGGCCTTGTGGAAGTAAGGGTAATAAAGAGAAATGAGATGATGTAAGTTAAGGGTAATAAAAAGAAATGAGATGATGTAAGTTGTATGCTCGGCAGAAATCATCAATCACCCTATGAACAGGGAGAGTGAACCCAATGGTGAAGGGGTAGGTGTACGCAAAAGATAGCCCCTCCATGTGATTGCAAACCCTTCTAGTTGGGTCGAGGATGATTACTTTTACCTCAGGCCCAAACCCACAATCCCTTCGGACTCGTTCTATATGGGCTTGAGTAATTCAGGTCGGTGTTGTGTTCACTGGCACATTCTTGTTCAGCTCTTCCTGATCGGCAGACTGCTTTTGTAGCTTCAGATCTTTGCGATTGTCGAAGTGCGATGGAATGATCTGATAAGGCTCGAGCTCCTGCTCGAGGGGGATTTTTGGAAGCTTCTTTTCAGGTCCAACCCTCAGTAGCGAGCAGCTTGCCCCCGGTCTCAGTTTCGGCCTTGGCGTCATCATTGCCCTCGCCCTCGGCGTCATCGCCCTCGCCATCGTCATACCTATGGATGACCCCTTCGAGTCAGCGCCAACTACCACCATGGCGTCATCATCAATGATGTCATCCCCCTCATCTATGCTGACACCTTCGCTTACTTCATCTCTATTGCGCCCGGCTCTCGCCTTGTGCCGCCTAGAGCCGCTGGCGCTTGAGGTTACTTCTCCACCGCCCTCCCCTCTATAACCTGCAGCGCCGACATAGTGGCGATAATGTCGCCACTAGCTATAGCGGCGGCTAAGCGGGAAGCCCTCGCCCTCTCACCTGAGTCACTTGAATCTTGTCTGGAATGTGTTGCAGACATGATTATGGCTTTAAATGCTAAAGATTTCTTGAGAACAGGAATTGATCAAGATGAAAATGGAAGCTTTCTCTTCTTGCTACTGTTGCTTACATATGATGAACACAACGAAAGAAATCAGAGTGGAAGTATTTATAAGCGTGGGGAAAATAAGTGGCGTAGAAGCCATCATTGTAACGTGGAAAAAGTGAGGAAAAAGGCGTGACCGTTCGAGCAACCAACGACCAGTTGACATGTTTCAAGGACTAGTGATCTAAGGACGCGGACCGTTGACAAAAATTTGAAATGCTTGGATAGGGTTGAGCTACGTCATTCTTCCGCAGAATCTCATTCCACTCCTCGGTAACTTCGATAACTGACCGAGGAGTGGGGAGACTATCTGTATTGGGTAAAAATCATCTTGCCTACGTGGCACTTTGGTGGCATGACGAGAGGATGACCAAGCAAGTGTTAGCAAGCTGCAAGCCTAGGAGAGTCACAAACGGCTGAAGTCAGGGACCGAAGCTAATAACCGGGGATAAAAAGTAAGGTGTCTGCCTCGGTGGAATGACGCCTCGGTCGATTGTTTAGTCAAGCGCCCGAAGTCAACAGTCAATGCTTCGGTGAATATGGTCATGTGTAGTCAACTAGGTGCCCTCAGTTTCGGCCCACTAACTCCACTACCAAACATGCTGAACGTGGTTTTAGGCATGATCAATCATGGAAAACGTGGGCAAGGCCTCTTGTATCTATAAATAGTTCCTCATTTTACATTGTAGATATTCAGAAATACATACAGAAACTCTGGCAAAATTTATACTCACAGCCATATATTGAAACCACGTTATTTTCTTGCATTTTCTCTTGTTATTTACATTGTTTCGACTTTGATACTGAGAATTGCTTGTATTCGCTGCCCAAATTCGATTTGTGATCCTACGCCAGTTTTAGGCGCATACACTTTCTTTCTTTGCTGTGAGGTCTCCGGAGGGGTCGTCTGATTGGTTGAAGACAACTTAGCCGCATATACTGTTCACTTTGCAATATACTGTAGCTTGTATTTTTTTTTTTGCCTGGCTCTTCCTCTTGTTTAGATATCCAAGCATTTACCCTCCTCCAAGTGATTTTCCATTTTTGTCAGTAAGCAGAAACATGCGCAGTATTGGTAGTTGGGCACTTCAAGCACTGAACTTACCCATTGTAAAATTTTATTAAGTCTCAAATTCTAATATCATATTATATCAGAGGTGGCACAACATTTTTACTTTGTGTATTATATGAATTTTATAGATATGTGGTTCCTCCCGTTCCTGGTTTTGGTGGAAGTGATCTATTCCTCGGACCTGGTGCTCAAGTTTATCTGGCCATGTTTTGTTATGGTTCTGTTAAAGGTTGTGATGCATTATGTCTTGTTCTTATCGGTATGTATTAGCCATGGTGCAGTACATGTCAACTTTTGCTTTCTTGTAACAGTGAACAAATGGTAAATCATTTAGTGGACAAAACCAATGAAATATTTGATGCTGGAGATTCGAGCTGAAGAAGTGAAGAAAGGGAATAAATCAACTAGTCAGGATCTCCGCAAGTTGTGATTGGATACATTCAAGAAAGAACACTACGATACACAATAGATTTGAAGAACAACTAAATTGAGTTTATCGCTTGTCTAATTAATTTGTCATGTGCAGTTACAAAAATGAACTTTTGTGTTGAAATAAACAATTTATTGCGGATTCCCTTTATTATATTGTAATGTTTAGCAAGTTGGCTAACTTTTGATTTCTCACTCGTTATGTACTTACTGTAATGTTAGTAATCATTGAAAATGAAGTTTACAAATGTGTTAAAGAGAGTTGTCAGCTGTGAGTGAAAGTACAAGTATTAGAAAAATAACTTTCTTTATCACTAATAAATTCAAGGTTGTCTTTTATTTGGAGTTTTATCTCTTGAATTAGTCAAGCTTTGAAACAAAGACTGGATAACGAGCGAGAAACAACAAAATTTAGTTATGTACTTACTATTTTTTAGTACATATTTCAAATATTATTATTTTTTAGCCAGGGGGAAGGGTAGGGGGAGGGTGCGGGGAAGATAGGGTTGGGAAAGGAGAAGGATAGGAAATTATTTTCTAGAAAATAGATTTTTACTTATAACCAAATAGAAGAAATATTTTCCGAAAAATATTTTTCACTCTTCAACCAAATATGGGAAAACATTTTCTAGGAAGATATTTTTTAGGAAAATATTTGCTTGAAAATATTTTCTATCGAAATCATTTTCCTTCATACCAAACACACCCTTAGGGTTGACAGGAATTGGAATGGTGAGTAGAGGTGTTTATCGGTCGGTTCGGTTCGGTTTTGGACCTTATCGATTTAGACTATCGATTTTTAGTTTTTAAAAGTGCTAAACCAATAACCGAACCAATAAGGTATCCGTTATCGGTTTTCGGGTTATCGGTTTTAGGTTCTTATCGGTTTGGTTTTCGGTTTAACCATTAAGAAACTTAGCCTTAACAATTGTAAATTAATCACCTCTTAAGCGATTGCATCAAATACAAAATCGACTTCATTTTCATAGCGGATTCAAATGCCTCTTAAAGCATTCGTCATATTCAAAGAAGCAACTAACAATAGATTCAAATATGCTTCATTGTTCTATACACTAATGGAGGAAGTGAGGATTGAAACAATAAATCGATGTTTAAAATGGAGGAAGTGAGAATTGAAATAGTAAATCGATGTTTGAAATGGAGGAGGTGAGCTGAAAGATACACAAGTAAAAGAAGATTAGGATTTGAAGTTTCCAAGTTCCAACTAAGAGTAAATAAGTATACTACTTTTATATACATAAGCGCAACATAGTAAATTTAAAAACCTTATTGGGTTATCGGTTTAACCAATAAGAAAATGTATAAAACCGATAACCGAACGGATAACCCAATAAAAAAAATTGTAAACCGTTAAATAACCGATAACCCGATACCAATAACTCAATAACTTTTTATCGGTTCGGTTTATCAGTTTAAACCGAAAAATGAACAGCCCTAATGATGAGAGCTAACGTGAGTCCCTTCGGGAATATCCAATAAAAAGAGAAAAAAAAAGTGCTAGTGTGAATTTTGTTGAAAGAATTGGGGGGAGGGGGGAAGAAAGAAAAAAGAGAAAAAGGAAGAGCCGCTTTGTTTCTGGTTAAAATTTAGAGATAATGGCAAAAAAAATCCTCCTAAACTATCACTCATTTTTAAATTTCCTACTTAAACAATGGGGTGGTTACATTATCTCTTAAACTAATATTTTTTGCATCTAAAACTCCATGTAGTGTCAAATATTCTCTTTGCAGAGCATTCATGTAACATTTTAACATGTACTTTTTAAAAATAGTTGTTCGTATTTCTTATTTGGTGTTTTTTTTAAATTTATTTTTTTTTTATTTTTCTTCAAAATCGAAAAATTTTACCTTAGTTGAAACTATATTCCTAAAATAACAATAAAATAATAAATATTAATCAATAAGAGTAAACCTTATATAAAATAGAATTTACTCAACCATAATAAAATAATTGAGAAAGATGCATATTAAAATGTCCTGAAATAGATATTGTGTGTCTTTTTAAATAAAGTTACCATTATTGATAAATTTTAGTTGTAATTAGCAACTAAATTTATCATATTTTGATCAAATTATTTTTAGTACTACTATTATTTTAAGGTTAATGGGTTTCAACTAGTTTATTATTATTGACAGAAAAATATAGAGTTTTGAAGAAGAAAATAACTAATCAGAAAAAAAGAAAGAAAAAATTCAAAAAGAATAATAAAAGTTAAAAGTAAAGAGCATATTTACATTTTAAAAATTGAAGAGAAATGCCACATGAATATTTTTTATTGGCCTACTTCATTCCCACGCGCACTACAAAGAGAGTGAAGTCACTCTTCATGCCACTTGGCGCTGTTGGAAGGTTTTGAATATGAAAATTGATAGTTCAGGGGGTAACATAACCAACCCATAGTTTAAGTAGTAAACTAACAAATTTTTTATCATTATCTCTAAAATTTAATTTTAGGCCACAGTTGAAAACGAGTTGTTGAGAAAGGGAAGATTGCATAAAAGCGATACTTCAGTGCCGTTATTTAATTGTTTTGACTCCCTTAAAAAATGTTTAGTTTTAGTCCCACCTCCTGAATGTGGAATCAAATTCTTCGTGACACAAGCCATGGCGAGCTTTGGTGATTTGTCATAAATTTCTAGCAGCAGATAAATTGACGAGTCATGGCTAATCACTAAAACTTTAATCAATAGGGAAAGTCTTGTTATATGCCAACAAATCATGTTGTTGCCATTTCTTAAAATTTCTGAACAATATTTGGTTGTGATTTTCGATGTAGCAACTCACACTTCAATTCAAATACAAAAAGTATACTAAAATAGTATACATTATACAAAAAAGGTATATTATATTTAAAACAATAACAATTGAAATATCTATTTGTTCGGCAACAGTTCACACATTTCTATCCAAATACAAATGGCTTATAGATGAAGCTTAGCAACAAGAGTTAAGTTTCTCTATCAGCAAAAAGGTGTCCCTCCAGCATTTTATTATCCTCACAATGATAATCGTAAAACCAACCTACAAAATTATAAATATTCAAGAATGCCCAATTTATCTCAACCTCATAATGTCGGAACTGGAATAAATAGTTTAAATGGCTCCAAAAATCCATTATATATTTCTATTCAAAATCGTACATGCATAAAAGGTATACAGTAGATATGTACCACTCTCTTACCTAATTTATGCATGTACAATTTTAGATAAAAATATGCTATAAAAATATACAGTAAAAATTCAATATATCATAAAAGTATACAATGAAAAAATAGAGTATATCGTAAAGATATACAATGGAAATGTACCAGACTCACCTAACTTATGGATGTACAATTTTAGATATAAGTAGACCATAAATGTATACAGTAAAAAATTCAATATATTGAAATTTAACTAATATTACGAAATTAACGATTTGTCACAATGGTGTACAACATTAGTGACAGATATGACGTGTAACCAATTAATTAGGCTAATTAGGGAAAATGAAATATGCTTTCGAATTGTTTGCACTATTAGATGATAAAAACTAAGTTCCCAAATAAATCTAAATATCTTGTGGCTAATTGTAGGTTAATTGACAATAACATAATTGGCACTAACAGTTCACACTATTAGTGACGAAAAACTAAGGCCACAAATACGTATAATTTTTTGTGATGAAGTAGTGCGATAAGTGAAGATAGTAAGACAAACGTCCCTAATCGTTTGCATTATTGTTGACAAGTTAAGGTCACAAATAAATATAAAATTTTGTAGCTAAAATGTAAGTTAAATTGAGACAAATAAAATAATGCATCTAATTCTTTTCGCTATTAGTAGCGAAAGCTAATGTCACTGATTATGTATAAATTTTTGTGGCTGAATTTTAGATTATATAGAGACAATAAAATAAACGTCCCTAATTCTTTAAACTATTAGTGACAAAAACTAATATCACAAATGAGTATACACTTTTGAGGCTAAATTTTAGATTAATAGACACAGTGAAATAAATGTCCCTAATTTTTTGTGCTATTCGTGACAAAAACTAATGTCACAAATAAGCATAACTTTCATGGCTAAATTTTAGATGTAATAGTGACAATAATATAAATGTCCCTAAATATATACACTATTAGTAACAAAAAACTAAAGTCACAAATAATTATATATTTTTTGTGGCTAAAAATGTATACCGTTTAACTACAAAAATTAATTGTCGCTATAGGAGTAATATATTTTCTGACGAAATTTTTTTGTGTCAAAAATTTAACTAATAAAAAGATAAATAGTGAGTTTGTCACTAACTAGATAAAATATTAGTGACGAAATAAAATGTCACCAACTAATTTAATTTTGTGGCTAATCTTAGTCAATAAATGGTGCCAATCCTCTTTTTTGGTGAAAAATTTTAGTGTAAAAAACTTTTGCTACGATATATGAGTTTCGTCACTAAAAGTATATGACTTATAGATTTAGATACAAAATATAAATTTTGTCACTAAAAGTGAATAATTAGTAACGAATTCTTTAGCGTCACTAATTTTTCGTAGCTAAATACCATATTTGTTGTAGTGTGTACAATAGCTCTCTTTCTTGGAATATGAATACCAGTAAATTATTCCATTCTATGTAAATAACATGGTATAAGAGCCGGAATTGGGTTTGAGAAAAACCTCAACGGCAGTGACCAATCTCGCCGGAAGTGACTGTCGTGGAAAGAAAATTAGGGTTTTGGACTTCTTAAGAAAGCCACTCTACCGACTCGAGGAGTCTGCCTCACTCTGATTCGCACAACCTCAAACTCCGGCGGCGTGAAGGATCACGCGTGAATCTCACGCGGGAAAAGTTTTCCATTAGCTTGTCTTAGGCAGCGCGTGGTTTTTCAGATCAAGGCCGACATTTAGTTGTCAACATGGCCTCTACATTACTGGTAGATCTTTGAAGGTATTTTGATTGGTAGAGCTGGATTCCTCAATTTTTGTCTTGGTCAGATCTGTTTGGCTCACTTTCTTGTGAAATGTAGCGTTCCTGAACCGCACAACTCTTTTTTGGCAGAAAAGGGTCTCTAATTTTCTTTCCCATTTTCTTTTATTTCTAAGTCTGATTAACACTAATCATGGACCAAATTAACACTTTTAAAACTTGAGGGTATTTCTTAAAACATACATAATAATTATTTCAAACCTTGGGAACACCACACCTCACTCATCAGTTAACCTCTTTCCCCTTCCCCGCGTGGCTTTTCTTTCAACCAACTTCACACTTCATCTCCTTTTTCACTCCAAATTCTCTGTGTTTTCAAGGAATCCGACCAGCAAATACAACAAAGTATTTTATATAAAAGGTAAACTATGTCGTTCTCATTTAAACTGTGGTGTAAATGTCGAACCTTGGTTTTAGATTTTAATTTTTTCGTCGATAGTGATTAACGATGATTTGGGTGTTTGTTTTTGTACAAAAGGTGTAATATTGTGTTGAAATTGAATGACATTATGTGTTTTAATGGGTAAAGTAGTTCCGAACTACAAAGGGGATTTTCAATGTTCAACTGAAATTTTTAGGGTGTTTACATTTTTTGGTTAAATTGTGACGATTTTGAGGGTTTTCTGGGAACCAACACTGCTTTATTTAGTTGCAAATTGAAGTTATTGCTATTATGTGTCTTGATGTTCCGAACACCATAGTTGCTGAAGGTTCTAAACATCTAATAGGATGTTCATGTTTTTCTTCTGTAACTAAATTTAGTATCCCCTTGTTTTGCTTTGCAGAAAAATGGTAAATTTAAGACCGAGAAATAAAGATGAAGATGAGCAGAAGAAGCAGCCTACAAAGACTCCCAAGAAGGCGATTTCTAAGAAAAAGGGCCCTTCGCCGAAGAAGAAACTTGACAAGCCTAGTACTTCAGATTCGGAACGTACTCCAACAGATTTAGAACCTACTCCTAAACGCCCAAGAACTACTAAACCCACTAAAAGAAAATTAGTTGTGGAGAGTGACGAATGTAGCCAAGGAGAAGTAGCAGGTCCACGGAACAAAGGTGATAAACAAGAGGAAAGCCAAAGTCCAGTACCAAGTTACGATCTAAGTAAAGGTGGGGAGGATTTGGAGAGGGCTGCAGATGAGGGTGAAAGAAGGGTGGATTTAGATGACGCCGGTATTGATGAACTGTTAAAAAGTGATTTTTTGAGGACTGGAGTGGAAGATGGTGATGGTGAAAAGGAAGAGGAAGATGGTGGTAAAAAAAATGTAGAGGCTGATGATTTAAGTAGAGAAAAAGGAGAAGAAGTAGAGGGGGAAGCAGATAAAACAGGGGAGAGTCCAAGAAGCAGCAAAAGAAGTAGAAGAGAGGCGGAGGATGTAATTTTAAAAAGCAACTTTCTGAAGGATCGTGAAAAAAGAGTTAAAATAGATGGGGAAGCTGTAAATAATGCAGGTGGAAATGTTGAAGAGGAAGCAGGTGAAGAGAAGGAAACTGCTGAAGGAACATCTGGATTGAAACTGGAGGAAGACCAGGTAATAGTTGAATTGAAACGCGTATTGTTCGGAACGCCAATGTTGATGTTCTACACGACATTTTGTACGTTCCCAACATCAACATTAAGGCTGGTAACTCTCGTTCGGAACACGATACATGTTGTTCCCAACAGTAGCAACTGTCGTTCAGAACCTCAGCATACTCATGTTCCGAACATATATTAATTTACTATCATTGTGATTCATTTTATTAATTTTATGCTAAAATTATGTGCAGTATGAAGACATTGGTCATGCTACTTTCAAGAGTAACGTTGAGGGTCTCTTCAAGACCTTTCTGACCAACAATGAACCTTTTAATGGGAAGATTACTGTTCGTTCTTCGTTGGCTAGGGGTATGATACAGTTCAAGGAGGTACTGAAAAAATTGCAGGTGAGAAGGGGATTTGCCAATAGCTGTTTCGGCCCTTTCTTGCAATTACCGGAATATCCACTGTTTGGCACCAAGTTGGTGCATAACCTCCTCATGCGAAGGATTATTTGCAAGAAGAAGAAAGAGGTTTGGATATCCTTCAATGGATTGCCAGCACGTTTTGGCCTATCCGAGTTTGCACTAATGACAGGGCTAAACTGTGGGCCCTATCCAAGTAAAGAGTACGTGGATAAAATGAATGAAAAGGGGAAGGAATTGTGGAAGTTTGTTGTTGATTATTTCCAGGAGAAAAAGAGGAAGGAGAAGGAGAAAGAGATAAAGGGAAAGGAGGAGAAGAAAAAGGAGGAGAAGGAGAAGGGTAGTGGGAAGCGGAAGGGGAAGAAGAAGGAGGAGGAGTCACCCTCAGCCTCACCTTCACCCTCACCCTCACCTTCACCCGCAAAGAGGAAGTTCAACAAGCCCAAAAAATAAAAACATCCGAAGAAAAAGCAAGCTGTGAAGTCTGGTGACTTGCTTGAGTTGGTATGTTCTAGAACCTGTCCCAAGAAGTGGTATTTAAATCTGTGCATGGCTTGGTTTGTTCATACTATTCTGTGTGCGAGGGATTCCAAATATGGAATAGAGGAATGGGTGGTGTGCTTGTCCGCTGATCTTGCGGCATTCCAGCGTTATCCTTGGGGTAGGATGAGTTTTGAATTAACAATGGAATATCTGATCAAGCCAATGGAACCTCGTGCAGAAGGAAGCCAGACTTACAATCTTTATGGCTTTCCATGGGCATTCATGGCCTGGGCTCATGAAGCCATTCCTGCCTTGAGACCAAAGGATTTGCCAAAAGAAAAAACAATCCCAAGGATCATAAACAGGCTTACTGAAATTTGTGAAAGAGATACGGACAGGTTGTTTGACCAACAAGATGTTCCTGTAAGTATTCCGTTTTCCATATATGTTATGTAATGTTTGGAACAACCTCGTTGTTACTGATATATTTCTAATTGATGTTCGGAACATCTTAATGAAGAACCCTCAACTTCTACAGTCAACAATGTTCGGAACATCCTTTTCCGATGTTTCCGAACAACAAGACTTTGTTCCAAACAACATTAAAAGATTCTTAAAATTTAGTTGATATTTATTTAATGTTGTTGGGTATATTAACAGGTTGTTCACCCTTTTCTCATTCCTACCGATGAAGAGCTGGACATGGATTACTTTCTAGACCTCATGCCATTTGATGACTCAGAGGACGACACAATAGATCGTTTTTGTAAAGTGTTTGAGGATGCTTGCAGCATTGGCCTTGTTGGTGGCACTACAATTTGTATCTTCAACAACAATCCTGCAACCCCTCCAAGACAAGTGATAGAAATTAAAGCTATGGAAGCCCCAGAAACGACGATGTTTGGAAGTGATGGTGAATACAAGGAAGAGGGAATTGGTGGCCTGCAAGATGTAAATATTGACATTGGAAACAAAGGTGATGGTGATGTAGTTCGCGGTGAGTTTGAAGTTGCCGGTATCACTGAAGTTGGTATAGTGAAGAGGAGCTCCAATTGCAGAGGCTGCAAATGTGGTGAATGCAGCGGATGGAGGGAAGCAATGGAGCAAAAGATTTTGGCTTACGATCAAAAGATGGTTGCTTATGATGAAAAGATCGTGGCTTATGAGAAAAGGATGGTGGCTTATGAGCAACAGATCGTGCCTTACGAGACAAAGGATGGTGCTTCTGAGCAAATCAAAGGTGATTCTTCTGGTGGTGATGGATTCGACATCCCCAAATGTAGCAGTTGCAATTGAAAAGAGTGCGACGATTGGCGTAAAGGCATGGTGATGGAGATGTCGGCCGTGAAGGAGACGATTGAGCAGTTGAAGCGAAAAACAATTGTAAAACCTGCAAAGGCTATGAAATCACCACAAACAGAAGAGGAGAAGAAGCAGGAAGAAGTTTGGCCTAGGCTGAAAGTGGATATTTACAAGCCATTGAAGCGGAAAAAAGTTATGGCCTTGACCGCATTTATGAAAAAGAGGAAGAAACAAAAAGATGTTTTCCTTGGAATGCCGATGAATTACCTAGATTTCAAACAACTGATGGACAAGACTGTGTGGCTGTGGGACATTGTAAGTTTATTTTAGAATGATTTTCTGAACTTCACATTGTTGTAGGGAAAATTCTAACTGTGTTCGGAACATCATTAGTATGCTTGGATCAACAAAAGCATTTCTAGCTTCTCATAAATTTATAGAACATCACACAGTCGTTCCGAACATGGAATGATGTTCGGAAAGACAGACATTTCCTTCACTCACTTATACTCCAATTATTATTTGTCTCTCTTATATGTTCTGCAGTATGTTGAAGCTGTGTTGACAATGATGTGGGAGAGGCATTTGAATTACCCCTATCATTACGATCAAAGTGACCTCATTCTGGATATGGCATTCTTGACAATGATGAAAAAACGCTACTACCAACTGGAAAAAGATGCGCAGGATGATAAGATACCGCTGGATGAGGCGTTGAATGCGTATAAGTTTGATGAGGAGTATCTGAAGTATGCACATGGAGAGCTACCCTACCCAGGGGGTAGGTGTTGGGCTGGTGCTAAGAGGATCTTCGCCGTCTTCAACATCAACGACAATCACTACGTGTTGGTGGTGTTTGACATGGTTGAAGCGAAGGTTTGGGTGTATGATTGCAATCATGGTGTTAATGATGATGAAAAGTTCTTGCCAATAATTGTTCCCATTCTGTACATGTTCCCGATCTATGTCAGAAATTCTAAGCTATTCAAAGAATTGGATCCGATGTGTAATAAAGGAGACATGTGGTTGTTCGAGAGAGTGCCAAGATCACTTTGTCCACAAAATCTAACAGGGCAATCCTGTGGAGTGTTCGCGTTGATGTACATTGAGCATCTCATTACAAACACCTCCATGGGCAAAATTAATGACAATGAGGCTGATCGGTGGAGGCGACGTTTAGCCGTTTATATTTACGACGGCAAAATGAAGCCTTGATTTGGGGAATATGTAATATTTGGATAATCTTTTAACTTTTTTTTGGTAATGTAATTAGGTATGGATGACTTTTATTTTATTAGCCAAGTAACAAGTAACACTTAACAGTAACAGCTTTTGATGTGCTTAAATATTAAATATTGATGATTATTACATCAGTTCAAGAAACGACATCAATCTATTCCTGAAATGCAAAGTGATGTTCCAAACATCTGCAACATTTAATTAAGTTTACCCTAGAATCTGAATGTGAACTCGATGCTCCACTTATAGGTGCTCCCCTTGTGAATGTGAAGAAAGGGGCAATCGACGAGTCTGTTGGGAAGGGCTTTATCGAAAGTGACTTTTGATGAAACTCGTAACCGTTATGTACTACTCAAACGAGCGCAACAGATAATATTGTAACTGCTGTACCTTTTAGATTTTAACATGATGTTCGGAACATTATTAAATATCGTTCGGTATACTGTGCTTATTTTAATTATAGATAGATTAGTTTTTTAAGAAAAAGAACAGAGCATATCAAGTGCTCATCAATTATATGGAACACGATATATATGTTTTGCGCGGAATAACGATGTTCCAAACGAGATACTCTAATTGTATAAAGGTTAATAATGTTCTAGAACGACACAAAACCTTTCTGAACGGCGTTATGGAGTTCTGAACTAGATAAAAGTAATTTCCATTGATAATCATTGTAGAGCTTTACAAAAAAGAATGCTAGTTATATTAGCATTCAAATGGAGAAACTGCACATCACTGTCAGTGCTTTACAAAAGGAATGCTACTTATACTAGCATTCTACCAAAAGATACTAGATTATAAAGATTCAAAAAGAAATATATAATAACATTAATAGGAACATCCAAATCTAGCGTGAAGGAGAGGAGTAGAAGTCAAGGTAATGGATCCCCTTATCAGCAAGCAGCCCTTTGAGCATTCTTGTGATCCTACGCCTTTCCTTCGCCATCTTTCTGACGTCCTTTTTGTAGTCATGTAGGAAGCCCTCAAACTGGAACTTCCAACCCCACACTTCTGCCCTTAGTTGTTCCAATATGTCAATAGCCCTTTCAGTTTGTGATTCGTCTGCAAATGATAATGCCCGAGAGGTGGAGGCTATATTAGCCGTGGAGGCACCTCTAGCCGTGGAGGCTCCTCTGGCCGTGGAGGCTCCTCTGGCCGTGGAGGCTCCTCTAGCCGTGGAGGATCCTCTTGCTCCTCTTGTTCGTGGTTGACGTGCCATTTTTGAAGATGAATAGTTTGTGATTCCTTGAGTTGTAAGTTGATGAATATGGATTGAAATGCTTTGAGCCGTTGGGTATTTATAGAAGTTGAGAGAGGCAACCGAAACGTTTGTAGCCGTTTCGTGTATTGGTATTTGAGCGGGTTGTATTGCAGCCGTTTCTGTATTTCAAATTTTGAACGGGTTCCGAACGTCAGCCTATATTAGTGTAATTGGTGTAACGTATCCACGAAATGATGTTCCGAACCTCATTTCGACCTACCTGCAGACCTAGTCTAGTTTACGAAATGATGTTCACCTAGTCTAGTCTACGAAATGATGTTCCGAACATCATTTCGGCCTACCTGCAAACCAAGTCTAGTCTACTACTCTAGATGATAGGTGTATTGGTATTTGGAAATTGTATTGTAGCCTTTTTTGAATTTCAAATATTGAATCTCTTGTTCGGAACGGCAGTGTACATAAGTATAATTCGCGTAACATATCTTTTACACGATGTTCCGAACATCATTTCGATCTAGCCCAATGTCGTGATAGATTATTACATTGGGCGCGTGAACAACATTTATTTACCAACGGTAATAAAAATACACCACCCAACACATTATATATGCGTTCATTATTTGTAAAACAAGTTTACACAATTACATCAAACATCCAGATTAAAATGTCTAGTAGATCCGTTAATAGCGGCAGTGTTGTACCATTTTGTCGATGTGGAGATTATGCGAAGTTAACAACATCGTGGACGCAGCTAAACCCAGGAAGGAGGTTTTACGGATGCAAATATGGTCAGGTTAGGTGGTGGGTTTATTTTCTTTCTTGAATTTATTTGTTTGTTGTATTTATTTTATTTTATTTTATTTTTTTATGTAGGCAAATGGCTGCAACTACTTTAGATGGCATGATGAAGAGATGTCAGATCAAGCAAAGAGAGTAATATGGGGTCTACTTAAGAAGTTGAAAGCTGTTGAAGAAGAGAGGAAAGCGGCACGTTTATGGCGGAAAAAATTGGGTTTTGGGGTACTAATAGTCGTGGTGCTAATCGTTCTCATATTCTGTACTTGGATCAAGTGTTGGTTCATAGTTTAGTTTCTATATTTCCAATTGTTATGTTTTGTGCAGTAATGATCAAGAAATTTCATTTGAAATTGTTATTTTGTCCTATAATTTACTAATATACCCTATGTCGTTCCGCACGACACACTTCATGTTTCAATCATATCGCGATCTGATCTGAACAAATCCGTTAACAGAACGATGAAGATAGCAATATCGAAATATGCCGCTCCGAACGTGTTGTTCACGTGACAAACATATTTAGCATGTTCGAAACCACAAAGATGGATGTGCAGTCATTTGTCACTCTAACAAGTATGCTTGGTAATTTAGGGTGATACTGATCATCTCACTTTAATTACCTAGTCATAATGATCATCATTTGCCACTCTAACAACTCTAAGTGGTTGTTTGTCACTCTAACCACTCTAGATGTGAAGAGTGTGATGAAGATAGCAACAATAGAAGAGCGCGCTCGGAACATCGCATGAACGCGACAAACTTCCTGTTGATGTTCGAAAAATCGTTATATGTATGGATCATCATTTCTCCCTATAACAAGTATAGTTTGTTATTTATAGTGATAGTGATCGTCATTTGTCACCCTATCAAGTATAGTGGGTCATTTCTAGTTAAAATGACCATCATTTGACACTCTTACAGGTATGTTGGGTCATTTCTAGATTATAAGGATCATCATTTGTCTGTCGAACAACTCTAGTTGGCCATTTCTACACATAATGGTCATCATAATGCACCCTTACAGGTATCTTGGATCATTTTTAGGTATAATGATCATCCTTTATCACTCTTACAAGTATAGTTGGTCATTTATTATATGTATGGATCATCATTTCTCCCTATACCAAGTATAGTTGGTCATTTATAGTGATAGTGATCATCATTTTTCACTCTTACAAGTATAGTTGGTCATTTATTATCATATTGATAATCATTTTCCACTCTTACAAGTATTGTTGGGTCCTGCCTAGTCATAATGATCATCATTTCCCACTCTAACGACTCTACTTGTCCATTTCTACTCATAAGGATAACCATTTGTCCCACAAACTACTCTAAGTGGTCTTTGTGATGAAAGTGGATGAATTTATCGCTCTTACAGGGTATATTGGGTCCTTTGTAGGTATATAATGATCATAGTTTGTCCCTCTAACCACTCTAGATGTGAAGAGTGTGATGAAGATAGCAACAATAGAAGTTCGCGCTCAGAACATCGCATGAATGCGACAAACTTCCCGTTGATGTTCGAAACATCGGTATATGTATGGATCATCATTTCTCCCTATAACAAGTATAGTTTGTTATTTATAGTGATAGTGATCGTCATTTGTCACCCTATCAAGTATAGTGGGTCATTTCTAGTTAAAATGACCATCATTTGACACTCTTACAGGTATGTTGGGTCATTTCTAGATTATAAGGATCATCATTTGTCTGTCGAACAACTCTAGTTGGCCATTTCTACACATAATGGTCATCATAATGCACCCTTACAGGTATCTTGGATCATTTTTAGGTATAATGATCATCCTTTATCACTCTTACAAGTATAGTTGGTCATTTATTATATGTATGGATCATCATTTCTCCCTATACTAAGTATAGTTGGTCATTTATAGTGATAGTGATCATCATTTTTCACTCTTACAAGTATAGTTGGTCATTTATTATCATATTGATAATCATTTTCCACTCTTACAAGTATTGTTGGGTCCTGCCTAGTCATAATGATCATCATTTCCCACTCTAACGACTCTACTTGTCCATTTCTACTCATAAGGATAACCATTTGTCCCACAAACTACTCTAAGTGGTCTTTGTGATGAAAGTGGATGAATTTATCGCTCTTACAGGGTATATTGGGTCCTTTGTAGGTATATAATGATCATAGTTTGTCCCTCTAACCACTCTAGATGTGAAGAGTGTGATGAAGATAGCAACAATAGAAGTTCGCGCTCAGAACATCGCATGAATGCGACAAACTTCCCGTTGATGTTCGAAACATCGGTATATGTATGGATCATCATTTCTCCCGAAGATAACAACATTAACAATTGTGCGATCCGAACGGCTGTTTAATGTGACGAAAATAATGGTGGAGTTCCGAACATTTGTTTTCATTCTGGATATTTGGACGTGGATAATGTTAATGATCATCAGTTATATCTGGAACATAACAGTTGCGTTCCGAACATTTGTTTTCATGATGGAACACACTTATTATGTTCCGAACGTGTTGTATGATTTTATTAAGTTTTCCAGAAATGGAGTAGGCCAAGTTGTCGTTTGGAACATCGTTTATAATATCCTAAACGACAGTTGATGTGTTGCGAACTATAAGCAAACAGGATGGTTTGGAGACAGTTTAACAGTACTAATTAAAGACCTTCATAATAATATTAATTGAACAGAGATACAAAAGCATATTCATAAAAAGTAGAACTACTTAAACATCTAATATATAATAGCGTCTTTGTTATTGTTTTGATCTCCACCGAATTGATTTTGCAAAATCCTCTCAATCCGATCTATCTGCAATTGCATCTGCTCAAGTTTTGTCTCGAGTGTTTGAATGGACCTCTCACAATTATCTGCTACCTTTTTGATGTCAACAACTTCATAATGCACGTCTAGCAGTCTTATGGGAAGCGACTTGTTTGGAGGCTCTTGGACTCGGTGGTACTTATTCCATGGATCGTTTAATGCGTTATTGGCCATCTGCATGAAAAGTTGTTTAAAATTTAGAAAAGAATCAAAGTGGATAGTTATGTTTAAGGAAATATAAACAGATTAGATGGAGAAATCGTTTTAGAAAAAAGGCAGAAAATATGGAAAACTTGAGTACCTCAACTTGTTCTTCCTTGATATGGAAACTAGTGAAAACTGAACGTAATACTTGGTTAATGCGAAATGAATTGTGAATTGAGTGTTCATCAAAGTGGAGGTATTTATAGATGTTTTGAAGCAAATGAAGGGACGAATATTTACAAGTGTCAATGTGTTTTTTGACGTGACTGTTGCAGCAACCAACTTGTATTTTAGCCGTTTAGTGTATTGGTATTTGCGTTCCCAACTGTTCATTGTAGCCGTTTGTGTGTTTTAAATTTTGAATAGCTTGTTCGGAACGTCACGTATAAAAGTATAATATAATATCATCGACACGAGGTTCCGAACATTTCCTATAAGGTAGCACTTGGTAAACGCTACGACTGTAAATTGTGAAATAAAGACCTCACAAGCTTTCACATGCCTTGACATCGTTCAGAACATCACATGTAATATCCTAAACAAAATGGATGTGTTGCGAACAATATGCAATTATGTGCACAACATAATCACAAAAGATGCAGTAAAGCAAATCTGTGCAAACCATAAGTTAAGAAACAAATTTGGCCAAATATGTACACAGTATAAATTATACAAGTAGGACGAAAAGTCCATTATGCAATTCAATAAATATCCAAATAATCCAAATAATCGAAATTATAACGAGGACGATATAAATATACAATTCACAAACTCAATTCGTAGGCTGACTTGTAGCCTCATTTCCACTACGAACAACGGGGCATGTAGTTTTCTTGTGCCCATATCTCTTGCAGTTGCCACATTTATTTCTCCTCTTTGGAAGACGCTCCCCAATAGATCGAATCCGGTTAACCCTTCTCCTTCCACGGTTGTTCGGCTTTGGGGGCGGAGGCACTGGATAAAGTATCTCTTCAGCAGGGACGACCCATGATTCTTCAGGAGGTACTGCATTGACAGGCTCTGCATAGGCAAGGATGTATGCTTGTGTTGTGTAATATCCAGAAGTGTATTCATACACTCTACTTCCATATTCATCGCCATGCAACCCCCTAATTGCTGCCATAGCATGTACACAAGGTAACTGATCAAGATCGAACTCCCTATATGTACATGTCCTCTCATATAGATCAACTTCTGCCTCATGCCCTGGACTAATGATTTCGAAACAATAAGTTCCCTTCCTGTTGACAACTAGCTTGTCTCCCACTTCTTTATTCTTCCTTATTTTTATTTCAACGTCTGGGACGCATAAATTTGGGTGGTTGATTAACTTCATGGCCCTAGTGTGGAATTTTTCCGCAAAGTTCCTACCTATATCCTTCAAGAGGGCAGCAATGGGGTATTCTCTTTGCTCTTTCAGCATGGAATTAATGGACTCAGCTATGTTTGATGTCATAACTTCAAACCTATTAAAAAGAATAAAAATTATAATAGTCAAAACATGTTCCTAGCATAAAGCACAAGTGCAGATATAGGAATAAGAAGTGCGGAACATTAGTGATGTTCCTAACATGACTAACACATTCAGAACTCCGATAATGAGTTCGGAACATCATCGGAAAATAAATATTCCTATAATGTTCTGAACATATATGTTATGTTCGGAGAGCGCAATGTGACGTTTGGAACATATTGAAAGCAGACAGTAATATTACCTGTTTCCTGGGAAATATAATCTGCTCCATCTATGATAGCCAACAACATTTTCAAGATAATCCGCTACCCTCCAATCAATAGCCCTGATCTCATTCATAGCATCATTGAATTCCTCTACCCTGTATGCCTTTGCTG
Organism: Petunia secreta; assembly: GCA_029990175.1. Taxonomy (NCBI): domain Eukaryota; kingdom Viridiplantae; phylum Streptophyta; class Magnoliopsida; order Solanales; family Solanaceae; genus Petunia; species Petunia secreta. The sequence continues at coordinate 43,896,801 of JARKIP010000022.1, read as the reverse complement.
CAGTGTAGTATTTATGAAGACTGAATCCAAACGGAAACTTTGTTCGGATGCTTTCACCAAGGTGCCACATGCAAACTCCATAGTGTGCAGAAGGAAACACTTGGGCGACCATTTTCGAGATGCTCGGATGTCTATCCGAAACTATGCACAACTCTTCACTATCTGAAACTATGCAGCATAATTGTTCGAAAAAATACTCATATGAGGCGTCGCACTCTTTGTCTACAACACAAAAAGCAACAGGGAATACGTGACTCATTGCATCCTGAGCAACAGCAGACAGCAAGACCCCTTCATACTCGCCAGACAAATGTGTACAGTCAACGGCTAGGACTTTTCTCACGTAAGTAAATCCCCTGATCCACGCTCCATAAGAGAGAAAAAAATACAAGAACTTCCCTGTGCTAGAAAGCCTCAAATCTGTCTTGGTTCCTGGATTCTTGCTCCTAACCATATAAGCATAAGCATCAAGAATTTCAATACCTTTCGCATGTGTTCCCCGTGTCAAAGATTTTGCAAATTGACAGCCCCTAAGACACTTCCAGTAGCTAACCTTACAACCAAAATCGTTGTTAAGGGACTCCCTGATAGCTTTTGTGGTTGGACCTTTTCCCATTAAATATTTACCTTTCATGAACTCACCAATTATCCGGGCAGAGGCGTGTGAATTATGACTGGAATGATGTTGGACACCGCATGTGTGCATGTTATTGTAAACGCTAATGTAGAACCTATCATTACTTTTATACCTCATTGCCCTTAACCACCATTTGCATTTCACATCTAAACATCTAGCATTAAAAATCTTTGCAGTATTCTTCAATGGTTTGTAATTAAAACGATGTTTAACTGCTGCAATCTTCAATTTGGTGACCATTTCTTTCTTTTTGGGGAAAGTCATACCTTTTTCAAAACCTGTGCCATCAACGAAGTGAAATATCGGCTCGCTGCTTTGTGTTGGAAACACAGGGGTATAAATGGCAGGATGTTCCTCTACATATTTGTCTTCTACTTCTTCTTCTTTTTCTTCATCTACATCTACGCCTGCTCTGTTTTTTTCTACCCCTCCTCCTCTGTCTTCTTCTACTACTTCTTCATGTAAGTCATCCAATCGCTGACTAAAATCATGCCCTCCACTATTTGGCATTTCTTGGTCATTAGAACCAACACATTCCTCCGTCGTTGAAACCACAATTACCCTTAGTGTGGGCCTAGCACCATTACGATCAACGTCAGCCATATAAAGGCGTACATCATCATCGTTTCTTATTGTAACGGGAGGAGTCTTTTGATTTGCGGCAACACTCAGCATGTAAGTAATGCAAATATCCCTCGGATTGTCTCTTATCCCCCAACTTCCGATGATTTTGTTAAGTAGAACATCATACGTAACATCTCTAGGCACAAGAATGGGTCTTGACTCTTTAACCTTCGGAACCCAAGCATAACATTTAGAACGCTCCACCCATTCACCTTGATAATTAACTCCCAATATAACCTCATCCATCGATGGTCACCTGCAATAAATTGGAATGACCAACTATTAGTATTACTAATATTTATACAGTATGTTTCCAAACCTCCATGTTCTCGTTTGGAACATCTTCCTGACGTTCTGAACATCAGATTACAGTTTTTCATTGCTCGATGAAAGATGTTCCGAACCTCAGTATTGCTCGTTTGGAACATCTCATAAAGACGTTCTGAACATCACCTTACACTTTTTCGATGCTTAATGCAAGATGTTCCAAACTTCAACAGAACGCTCAAACATCCTACAGAATGTTCCGAACATTATCTGTGAAAATTCCAATAATATACATACGCCGCGTAAAACGCTAGCGATATGTTTGGAATTACAATTACGGCCATAGGAAAGTCGAAATGGTGTTTGGAATTTCACGCAGATTGTTCGGAGGAACTGAATCCGTAACAACCCCAAATCAACAAAAACAACAAAAAACATGTTCGAAAATTTAGTACACTTACCGGAGATGACTGGATTGATACGATTAAAATTGGAGGAACAAGATTTCTCCTTTAATGGATAAGAAACGACGACCAGATTTAACGAAATTCCGTATAACCCAAATGTGGGGGATCTCAGCTTGTATTGCCTAAAACTGGAAAGGATATTCAAGATAATAAGCTCAGCAGCTATGGTGGAATGGGTATTATTTCGAAATACGAAAGGAAGCTCAGCAACTATGGTGGAGCTTTGGGCGGGAATAGAATGTGGAAAAATGGAGGGAAAACGGGGGAGAGGAGAGAGGGAAAGCAGCTAGGGAATGGCCAAATTTGGCAAAAAACTACTTTATGTACATGGACTATTGTGCAACTTACAAAACATTGGGGTGAGAATGTTACATAGTTAATAACACTAATTAAATGAGGACCCTAGAATTCATATTTAAAACTTGAGCCTTTTTCCACACAAAAAAGACTTGGGGAGACCTGCCATGCCAATCCCCCCACTTTCTTTCGGTATTTTTTTAATCATGTTCCCTCATCACCCCTTTGTTAAATTTGAATTTCTTTCCTCTAAGGCTATTAATGTAGCTGTGATCGGTTTCGTGAAGAACTTGCTCTAAATCAACAATTTAGGACTTATTCACTTGCTGATCTTTTGAATCTTCATCTACCCCTCTGTTACCAATATGATTATGAAATACATTAAGCTTCAGAGGATTCAAGGCAACCAAATAATGGTGTTGATCGTGACAACTGGTTTGGGATCCAAAATTCTATGTTCTCACATCACGATTGGCTAAGATTATTTAGAAATATCTACACATCTCGGTTTTCCACAATCTGTGCCAGTTATGATATTGTTCGAGCTAATCTTCAAAGCATCGAAATTCGCAAACTGTCAAAAATTCCCTAAATATTCAAGAAAGACAACAAGTTCACACTAGGGGAGAATGTTTGACTTTTCTCAAAATTTAAAGGAAGACGACAAGACATTACTGAAGCAAATACCAAAAAGTTCAGAAGATAGAGAGGAAAACTCCAATGAGATAACGGGTGTCATTCATAACTCCAACATAAAAGAAACCCCATCAAAAGTTACTGAAGGCCCCTGAGCTTAAGCTAAAAGCATGTCGTTTTCCATTGACCTTGATTCTTGGGGACCTGAACCTAGCAACCTCGTTTTATTAAAACTACTATTTCTATTTTGGTTAATTTTTCAATCAATTAGTCACCCTAACTCGGGGGATTGGCATGGCAGGTCTCCCCAAGTCTTTTTTGTGTGGAAAAAGGCTCAAGTTTTAAATATGAATTCTAGGGTCCTCATTTAATTAGTGTTATTAACTATGTAACATTCTCACCCCAATGTTTTGTAAGTTGCACAATAGTCCATGTATATAAAGTAGTTTTTTGCCAAATTTGGCCATTCCCTAGCTGCTTTCCCTCTCTCCTCTCCCCCGTTTTCCCTCCATTTTTCCACATTCTATTCCCGCCCAAAGCTCCACCATAGCTGCTGAGCTTCCTTTCGTATTTCGAAATAATACCCATTCCACCATAGCTGCTGAGCTTATTATCTTGAATATCCTTTCCAGTTTTAGGCAATACAAGCTGAGATCCCCCACATTTGGGTTATACGGAATTTCGTTAAATCTGGTCGTCGTTTCTTATCCATTAAAGGAGAAATCTTGTTCCTCCAATTTTAATCATATCAATCCAGTCATCTCCGGTAAGTGTACTAAATTTTCGAACATGTTTTTTGTTGTTTTTGTTGATTCGGGGTTGTTACGGATTCAGTTCCTCCGAACAATCTGCGTGAAATTCCAAACACCATTTCGACTTTCCTATGGCCGTAATTGTAATTCCAAACATATCGCTAGCGTTTTACGCGGCGTATGTATATTATTGGAATTTTCACAGATAATGTTCGGAACATTCTGTAGGATGTTTGAGCGTTCTGTTGAAGTTTGGAACATCTTGCATTAAGCATCGAAAAAGTGTAAGGTGATGTTCAGAACGTCTTTATGAGATGTTCCAAACGAGCAATACTGAGGTTCGGAACATCTTTCATCGAGCAATGAAAAACTGTAATCTGATGTTCAGAACGTCAGGAAGATGTTCCAAACGAGAACATGGAGGTTTGGAAACATACTGTATAAATATTAGTAATACTAATAGTTGGTCATTCCAATTTATTGCAGGTGACCATCGATGGATGAGGTTATATTGGGAGTTAATTATCAAGGTGAATGGGTGGAGCGTTCTAAATGTTATGCTTGGGTTCCGAAGGTTAAAGAGTCAAGACCCATTCTTGTGCCTAGAGATGTTACGTATGATGTTCTACTTAACAAAATCATCGGAAGTTGGGGGATAAGAGACAATCCGAGGGATATTTGCATTACTTACATGCTGAGTGTTACCGCAAATCAAAAGACTCCTCCCGTTACAATAAGAAACGATGATGATGTACGCCTTTATATGGCTGACGTTGATCGTAATGGTGCTAGGCCCACACTAAGGGTAATTGTGGTTTCAACGACGGAGGAATGTGTTGGTTCTAATGACCAAGAAATGCCAAATAGTGGAGGGCATGATTTTAGTCAGCGATTGGATGACTTACATGAAGAAGTAGCAGAAGAAGACAGAGGAGGAGGGGTAGAAAAAAACAGAGCAGGCGTAGATGTAGATGAAGAAAAAGAAGAAGAAGTAGAAGACAAATATGTAGAGGAACATCCTGCCATTTATACCCCTGTGTTTCCAACACAAAGCAGCGAGCCGATATTTCACTTCGTTGATGGCACAGGTTTTGAAAAAGGTATGACTTTCCCCAATAAGAAAGAAATGGTCACCAAATTGAAGATTGCAGCAGTTAAACATCGTTTTAATTACAAACCATTGAAGAATACTGCAAAGATTTTTAATGCTAGATGTTTAGATATGAAATGCAAATGGTGGTTAAGGGCAATGAGGTATAAAAGTAATGATAGGTTCTACATTAGCGTTTACAATAACATGCACACATGCGGTGTCCAACATCATTCCAGTCATAATTCACACGCCTCTGTCCGGATAATTGGTGAGTTCATGAAAGGTAAATATTTAATGGGAAAAGGTCCAACCACAAAAGCTGTCAGGGAGTCCCTTAACAACGATTTTGGTTGTAAGGTTAGCTACTGGAAGTGTCTTAGGGGCTGTCAATTTGCAAAATCTTTGACACGGGGAACACATGCGAAAGGTATTGAAATTCTTGATGCTTATGCTTATATGGTTAGGAGCAAGAATCCAAGAACCAAGACAGATTTGAGGCTTTCTAGCACAGGGAAGTTCTTGTATTTTTTTCTCTCTTATGGAGCGTGGATCAGGGGATTTACTTACGTGAGAAAAGTCCTAGCCGTTGACGGTACACATTTGTCTGGCGAGTATGGAGGGGTCTTGTTGTCTGCTGTTGCTCAGGATGCAATGAGTCACGTATTCTCTGTTGCTTTTTGTGTTGTAGACAAAGAGTGCGACGCCTCATATGAGTATTTTTTCGAACAATTACGCTGCATAGTTTCAGATAGTGAAGAGTTGTGCATAGTTTCACGTATTCCCTGTTATACTTTTATACGTGACGTTCCGAACAAGCTATTCAAAATTTAAAACACACAAACGGCTACAATGAACAGTTGGGAACGCAAATACCAATACACTAAACGGCTAAAATACTAGTTGGTTGCTGCAACAGTCACGTCAAAAAACACATTGACACTTGTAAATATGCGTCCCTTCATTTGCTTCAAAACATCTATAAATACCTCCACTTTGATGAACACTCAATTCACAATTCATTTCGCATTAACCAAGTATTACGTTCAGTTTTCACTAGTTTCTATATCAAGGAAGAACAAGTTGAGGTACTCAAGTTTTTCATATTTTCTGCCTTTTTTCTAAAATGATTTCTCCATCTAATCTGTTTATATTTCCTTAAACATAACTATCCACTTTGATTCTTTTCTAAATTTTAAACAACTTTTCATGCAGATGGCCAATAACGCATTAAACGATCCATGGAATAAGTACCACCGAGTCCGAGAGCCTCCAAACAAATAGCTTCCCATAAGACTGCTAGACGTGCATTATGAAGTTGTTGACATCAAAGGGGTAGCAGATAATTGTGAGAGGTCCATTCAAACACTCGAGACAAAACTTGAGCAGATGCAATTGCAGATAGATCGGATTGAGAGGATTTTGCAAAATCAATTCGGTGGAGATCCAAACAATAACGAAGACGCTATTATATATTAGATGTTTAAGTAGTTCTACTGTTTATGAATATGCTTTTGTATCTCTGTTCAATTAATATTATTATGAAGGTCTTTAATTAGTACTGTTAAACTGTCTCCAAACCATCCTGTTTGCTTATAGTTCGCAACACATCAACTGTCGTTTAGGATATTATAAACGATGTTCCAAACGACAACTTGGCCTACTCCATTTCTGGAAAACTTAATAAAATCATACAACACGTTCGGAACATAATAAGTGTGTTCCATCATGAAAACAAATGTTCGGAACGCAACTGTTATGTTCCAGATATAACTGATGATCATTAACATTATCCACGTCCAAATATCCAGAATGAAAACAAATGTTCGGAACTCCACCATTATTTTCGTCACATTAAACAGCCGTTCGGATCGCACAATTGTTAATGTTGTTATCTTCGGGAGAAATGATGATCCATACATATAACGATGTTTCGAACATCAACGGGAAGTTTGTTGCGTTCATGCGATGTTCCGAGCGCGATCTTCTATTGTTGCTATCTTCATCACACTCTTCACATCTAGAGTGGTTAGAGTGACAAACTATGATCATTTATATACCTACAAAGGACCCAATATACCTGTAAGAGCGATAAATTTATCCACTTTCATCACAAAGACCAGTTAGAGTAGTTTGTGGGACAAATGGTTATCCTTATGAGTAGAAATGGACAAGTAGAGTCGTTAGAGTGGGAAATGATGATCATTATGACTAGGCAGGACCCAACAATACTTGTAAGAGTGGAAAACGATTATCAATATGATAATAAATGAACAACTACACTTGTAAGAGTGAAAAATGATGATCATTATCACTATAAATGACCAACTATACTTGGTATAGGGAGAAATGATGATCCATACATATAATAAATGACCAACTATACTTGTAAGAGTGATAAAGGATGATCATTATACCTAAAAATGATCCAATATACCTGTAAGGGTGCATTATGATGACCATTATGTGTAGAAATGGCCAACTAGAGTTGTTCGACAGACAAATGATGATCCTTATAATCTAGAAATGACCCAACATACCTGTAAGAGTGTCAAATGATGGTCATTTTAACTAGAAATGACCCACTATACTTGATAGGGTGACAAATGACGATCACTATCACTATAAATAACAAACTATACTTGTTATAGGGAGAAATGATGATCCATACATATAACGATGTTTCGAACATCAACGGGAAGTTTGTCGCGTTCATGCGATGTTCCGAGCGCGAACTTCTATTGTTGCTATCTTCATCACACTCTTCACATCTAGAGTGGTTCGAGTGACAAACAGCCACTTAGAGTTGTTAGAGTGGCAAATGATGATCATTATGACTAGGTAATTAAAGTGAGATGATCAGTATCACCCTAAATTACCAAGCATACTTGTTAGAGTGACAAATGACTGCACATCCATCTTTGTGGTTTCGAACATGCTAAATATGTTTGTCACGTGAACAACACGTTCGGAGCGGCATATTTCGATATTGCTATCTTCATCGTTCTGTTAACGGATTTGTTCAGATCAGATCGCGATATGCTTGAAACATGAAGTGTGTCGTGCGGAACGACATAGGGTACATTAGTAAATTATAGGACAAAATAACAATTTCAAATGAAATTTCTTGATCATTACTGCACAAAACATAACAATTGGAAATATAGAAACTAAACTATGAACCAACACTTGATCCAAGTACAGAATATGAGAACGATTAGCACCACGACTATTAGTACCCCAAAACCCAATTTTTTCTGCCATAAACGTGCCGCTTTCCTCTCTTCTTCAACAGCTTTCAACTTCTTAAGTAGACCCCATATTACTCTCTTTGCTTGATCTGACATCTCTTCATCATGCCATCTAAAGTAGTTGCAGCCATTTGCCTACATAAAAAAATAAAATAAAATAAAATAAATACAACAAACAAATAAATTCAAGAAAGAAAATAAACCCACCACCTAACCTGACCATATTTGCATCCGTAAAACCTCCTTCCTGGGTTTAGCTGCGTCCACGATGTTGTTAACTTCGCATAATCTCCACATCGACAAAATGGTACAACACTGCCGCTATTAACGGATCTACTAGACATTTTAATCTGGATGTTTGATGTAATTGTGTAAACTTGTTTTACAAATAATGAACGCATATATAATGTGTTGGGTGGTGTATTTTTATTACCGTTGGTAAATAAATGTTGTTCACGCGCCCAATGTAATAATCTATCACGACATTGGGCTAGATCGAAATGATGTTCGGAACATCGTGTAAAAGATATGTTACGCGAATTATACTTATGTACACTGCCATTCCGAACAAGAGATTCAATATTTGAAATTCAAAAAAGGCTACAATACAATTTCCAAATACCAATACACCTATCATCTAGAGTAGTAGACTAGACTTGGTTTGCAGGTAGGCCGAAATGATGTTCGGAACATCATTTCGTAGACTAGACTAGGTGAACATCATTTCGTAAACTAGACTAGGTCTGCAGGTAGGTCGAAATGAGGTTCGGAACATTATTTCGTGGATACGTTACACCAATTACACTAATATAGGCTGACGTTCGGAACCCCTTCAAAATTTGAAATACAGAAACGGCTGCAATACAACCCGCTCAAATACCAATACACGAAACGGCTACAAACGTTTCGGTTGCCTCTCTCAACTTCTATAAATACCCAACGGCTCAAAGCATTTCAATCCATATTCATCAACTTACAACTCAAGGAATCACAAACTATTCATCTTCAAAAATGGCACGTCAACCACGAACAAGAGGAGCAAGAGGATCCTCCACGGCTAGAGGAGCCTCCACGGCCAGAGGAGCCTCCACGGCCAGAGGAGCCTCCACGGCTAGAGGTGCCTCCACGGCTAATATAGCCTCCACCTCTCGGGCATTATCATTTGCAGACGAATCACAAACTGAAAGGGCTATTGACATATTGGAACAACTAAGGGAAGAAGTGTGGGGTTGGAAGTTCCAGTTTGAGGGCTTCCTACATGACTACAAAAAGGACGTCAGAAAGATGGCGAAGGAAAGGCGTAGGATCACAAGAATGCTCAAAGGGCTGCTTGCTGATAAGGGGATCCATTACCTTGACTTCTACTCCTCTCCTTCACGCTAGATTTGGATGTTCCTATTAATGTTATTATATATTTCTTTTTGAATCTTTATAATCTAGTATCTTTTGGTAGAATGCTAGTATAAGTAGCATTCCTTTTGTAAAGCACTGACAGTGATGTGCAGTTTCTCCATTTGAATGCTAATATAACTAGCATTCTTTTTTGTAAAGCTCTACAATGATTATCAATGGAAATTACTTTTATCTAGTTCAGAACTCCATGACGCCGTTCAGAAAGGTTTTGTGTCGTTCTGGAACATTATTAACCTTTATACAATTAGAGTATCTCGTTTGGAACATCGTTATTCCGCTCAAAACATATATATCGTGTTCCATATAATTGATGAGCACTTGATATGCTCTGTTCTTTTTCTTAAAAAACTAATCTATCTATAATTAAAATAAGCACAGTATACCGAACGATATTTAATAATGTTCCGAACATCATGTTAAAATCTAAAAGGTACAGCAGTTACAATATTATCTGTTGCGCTCGTTTGAGTAGTACATAACGGTTACGAGTTTCATCAAAAGTCACTTTCGATAAAGCCCTTCCCAACAGACTCGTCGATTGCCCCTTTCTTCACATTCACAAGGGGAGCACCTATAAGTGGAGCATCGAGTTCACATTCAGATTCCAGGGTAAACTTAATTAAATGTTGCAGATGTTTGGAACATCACTTTGCATTTCAGGAACAGATTGATGTCGTTCTGGAACTGATGTAATAATCGTCAATATTTAATATTTAAGCACATCAAAAGCTGTTACTGTTAAGTGTTACTTGTTACTTGGCTAATAAAATAAAAGTCATCCATACCTAATTACATTACCAAAAAAAAGTTAAAAGATTATCCAAATATTACATATTCCCCAAATCAAGGCTTCATTTTGCCGTCGTAAATATAAACGGCTAAACGTCGCCTCCACCGATCAGCCTCATTGTCATTAATTTTGCCCATGGAGGTGTTTGTAATGAGATGCTCAATGTACATCAACGCGAACACTCCACAGGATTGCCCTGTTAGATTTTGTGGACAAAGTGATCTTGGCACTCTCTCGAACAACCACATGTCTCCTTTATTACACATCGGATCCAATTCTTTGAATAGCTTAGAATTTCTGACATAGATCGGGAACATGTACAGAATGGGAACAATTATTGGCAAGAACTTTTCATCATCATTAACACCATGATTGCAATCATACACCCAAACCTTCGCTTCAACCATGTCAAACACCACCAACACGTAGTGATTGTCGTTGATGTTGAAGACGGCGAAGATCCTCTTAGCACCAGCCCAACACCTACCCCCTGGGTAGGGTAGCTCTCCATGTGCATACTTCAGATACTCCTCATCAAACTTATACGCATTCAATGCCTCATCCAGCGGTATCTTATCATCCTGCGCATCTTTTTCCAGTTGGTAGTAGCGTTTTTTCATCATTGTCAAGAATGCCATATCCAGAATGAGGTCACTTTGATCGTAATGATAGGGGTAATTCAAATGCCTCTCCCGCATCATTGTCAACACAGCTTCAACATACTGCAGAACATATAAGAGAGACAAATAATAATTGGAGTATAAGTGAGTGAAGGAAATGTCTGTCTTTCCGAACATCATTCCATGTTCGGAACGACTGTGTGATGTTCTATAAATCTATGAGAAGCTAGAAATGCTTTTGTTGATCCAAGCATACTAATGATGTTCCGAACATAGTTAGAATGTTCCCTACAACAATGTGAAGTTCAGAGAATCATTCTAAAATAAACTTACAATGTCCCACAGCCACACAGTCTTGTCCATCAGTTCTTTGAAATCTAGGTAATTCATCGGCATTCCAAGAAAAACATCTTTTTTGTTTCTTCCTCTTTTTCATAAATGCGGTCAAGGCCATAACTTTTTTCCGCTTCAATGGCTTGTAAATATCCACTTTCAGCCTAGGCCAAACTTCTTCCTGCTTCTTCTCCTCTTCTGTTTGTGGTGATTTCACAGCCTTTGCAGGTTTTACAATTGTTTTGCGCTTCAACTGCTCAATCGTCTCCTTCACGGCCGCCATCTCCATCACCATGCCTTTACGCCAATCGTCGCACTCTTTGCAATTGCAACTGCTACATTTGGGGATGTCGAAACCATCACCACCAGAAGAATCACCTTTGATTTGCTCAGAAGCACCATCCTTTGTCTCGTAAGGCACGATTTGTTGCTCATAAGCCACCATCCTTTTCTCATAAGCCACGATCTTTTCATCATAAGCAACCATCTTTTGATCGTAAGCCAAAATCTTTTGCTCCATTGCTTCCCTCCATCCGCTGCATTCACCACATTTGCAGCCTCTGCAATTGGAGCTCCTCTTCACTATACCAACTTCAGTGATACCGGCAACTTCAAACTCACCGCGAACTACATCACCATCACCTTTGTTTCCAATGTCAATATTTACATCTTGCAGGCCACCAATTCCCTCTTCCTTGTATTCACCATCACTTCCAAACATCGTCGTTTCTGGGGCTTCCATAGCTTTAATTTCTATCACTTGTCTTGGAGGGGTTGCAGGATTGTTGTTGAAGATACAAATTGTAGTGCCACCAACAAGGCCAATGCTGCAAGCATCCTCAAACACTTTACAAAAACGATCTATTGTGTCGTCCTCTGAGTCATCAAATGGCATGAGGTCTAGAAAGTAATCCATGTCCAGCTCTTCATCGGTAGGAATGAGGAAAGGGTGAACAACCTGTTAATATACCCAACAACATTAAATAAATATCAACTAAATTTTAAGAATCTTTTAATGTTGTTTGGAACAAAGTCTTGTTGTTCGAAAACATCGGAAAAGGATGTTCCGAACATTGTTGACTGTAGAAGTTGAGGGTTCTTCATTAAGATGTTCCGAACATCAATTAGAAATATCTCAGCAACAACGAGGTTGTTCCAAACATTACATAACATATATGGAAAACGGAATACTTACAGGAACATCTTGTTGGTCAAACAACCTGTCCGTATCTCTTTCACAAATTTCAGTAAGCCTGTTTATGATCCTTGGGATTGTTTTTTCTTTTGGCAAATCCTTTGGTCTCAAGGCAGGAATGGCTTCATGAGCCCAGGCCATGAATGCCCATGGAAAGCCATAAAAATTGTAAGTCTGGCTTTCTTCTGCACGAGGTTCCATTGGCTTGATCAGATATTCCATTGTTAATTCAAAACTCATCCTACCCCAAGGATAACGCTGGAATGCCGCAAGATCAGCGGACAAGCACACCACCCATTCCTCTATTCCATATTTGGAATCCCTCGCACACAGAATAGTATGAACAAACCAAGCCATGCACAGATTTAAATACCACTTCTTGGGACAGGTTCTAGAACATACCAACTCAAGCAAGTCACCAGACTTCACAGCTTGCTTTTTCTTCGGCTGTTTTTGTTTTTTGGGCTTGTTGAACTTCCTCTTTGCGGGTGAAGGTGAGGGTAAGGGTGAAGGTGAGGCTGAGGGTGACTCCTCCTCCTTCTTCTTCCCCTTCCGCTTCCCACTACCCTTCTCCTTCTCCTCCTTTTTCTTCTCCTCCTTTCCCTTTATCTCTTTCTCCTTCTCCTTCCTCTTTTTCTCCTGGAAATAATCAACAACAAACTTCCACAATTCCTTCCCCTTTTCATTCATTTTATCCATGTACTCTTTACTTGGATAGGGCCCACAGTTTAGCCCTGTCATTAGTGCAAACTCGGATAGGCCAAAACGTGCTGGCAATCCATTGAAGGATATCCAAACCTCTTTCTTCTTCTTGCAAATAATCCTTCGCATGAGGAGGTTATGCACCAACTTGGTGCCAAACAGTGGATATTCCGGTAATTGCAAGAAAGGACCGAAACAGCTATTGGCAAATCCCCTTCTCACCTGCAATTTTTTCAGTACCTCCTTGAACTGTATCATACCCCTAGCCAACGAAGAACGAACAGTAATCTTCCCATTAAAAGGTTCATTGTTGGTCAGGAAGGTCTTGAAGAGACCCTCAACGTTACTCTTGAAAGTAGCATGACCAACGTCTTCATACTGCACATAATTTTAGCATAAAATTAATAAAATGAATCACAATGATAGTAAATTATTAAATGTTCGGAACATGAGTATGTTGAGGTTCTGAACGACAGTTGCTACTGTTGGGAACAACATGTATCGTGTTCCGAACGAGAGCTACCAGCCTTAATGTTGATGTTGGGAACGTACAAAATGTCGTGTAGAACATCAACATTGGCGTTCCGAACAATACGCGTTTCAATTCAACTATTACCTGGTCTTCCTCCAGTTTCAATCCAGATGTTCCTTCAGCAGCTTCCTTCTCTTCACCTGCTTCCTCTTCAATATTTCCACCTGCATTATTTACAGCTTCCCCATCTATTTTAACTCTTTTTTCACGATCCTTCAGAAAGTTGCTTTTTAAAATTACATCCTCCGCCTCTCTTCTACTTCTTTTGCTGCTTCTTGGACTCTCCCCTGTTTTATCTGCTTCCCCCTCTACTTCTTCTCCTTTTTCTCTACTTAAATCATCAGCCTCTGCATTTTTTTTACCACCATCTTCCTCTTCCTTTTCACCATCACCATCTTCCACTCCAGTCCTCAAAAAATCACTTTTTAACAGTTCATCAATACCGGCGTCATCTAAATCCACCCTTCTTTCACCCTCATCTGCAGCCCTCTCCAAATCCTCCCCACCTTTACTTAGATCGTAACTTGGTGCTGGACTTTGGCTTTCCTCTTGTTTATCACCTTTGTTCCGTGGACCTGCTACTTCTCCTTGGCTACATTCGTCACTCTCCACAACTAATTTTCTTTTAGTGGGTTTAGTAGTTCTTGGGCGTTTAGGAGTAGGTTCTAAATCTGTTGGAGTACGTTCCGAATCTGAAGTACTAGGCTTGTCAAGTTTCTTCTTCGGCGAAGGGCCCTTTTTCTTAGAAATCGCCTTCTTGGGAGTCTTTGTAGGCTGCTTCTTCTGCTCATCTTCATCTTTATTTCTCGGTCTTAAATTTACCATTTTTCTGCAAAGCAAAACAAGGGGATACTAAATTTAGTTACAGAAGAAAAACATGAACATCCTATTAGATGTTTAGAACCTTCAGCAACTATGGTGTTCGGAACATCAAGACACATAATAGCAATAACTTCAATTTGCAACTAAATAAAGCAGTGTTGGTTCCCAGAAAACCCTCAAAATCGTCACAATTTAACCAAAAAATGTAAACACCCTAAAAATTTCAGTTGAACATTGAAAATCCCCTTTGTAGTTCGGAACTACTTTACCCATTAAAACGCATAATGCCATTCAATTTCAACACAATATTACACCTTTTGTACAAAAACAAACACCCAAATCATCGTTAATCACTATCGACGAAAAAATTAAAATCTAAAACCAAGGTTCGACATATACACCACAGTTTAAATGAGAACGACATAGTTTACCTTTTATATAAAATACTTTGTTGTATTTGCTGGTCGGATTCCTTGAAAACACAGAGAATTTGGAGTGAAAAAGGAGATGAAGTGTGAAGTTGGTTGAAAGAAAAGCCACGCGGGGAAGGGGAAAGAGGTTAACTGATGAGTGAGGTGTGGTGTTCCCAAGGTTTGAAATAATTATTATGTATGTTTTAAGAAATACCCTCAAGTTTTAAAAGTGTTAATTTGGTCCATGATTAGTGTTAATCAGACTTAGAAATAAAAGAAAATCAGAGACCCTTTTCTGCCAAAAAAGAGTTGTGCGGTTCTGGAACGCTACATTTCACCCCTAACTCACCCTAGGGCCACATCGTATGTTGGACTCGTCAATTTAACTAAGCCTCAAGCCCAAATTGTACATTGAAATCGACAATTCAATGTTGCACCTAAATAAAAAAGAGTGCTTTTTTACACAGTTTCAAAAAGACTTATGCATTCTAGTGGACAAACAAAGACGTCCTCTGTCGATGAATATATGTCTCTAATAGATAAATAAGGACGTCCTCTGTGGGAGAAAATATATCTCCAATTGACAAATAAAGACGACCTCCGCAAGCACAAACATGCCTCTAATAAGCAAATAAAGATGTTCTCTGCATGTGAAAACCATGTCTTCAATAGACGAGTTAAGACATTCTTGTGGACACAACAAGCATCTTCAGTAGATTGACAAAATGCGTCCTCCATGAGGGCAAAGGCCCTTACTGCGAACGCACACTCATTCTGACAACTATTAAGAAAATAACTTGAGGATGGGCACAAATTGCTCAGGAAAATAATAACAAGAAAACGAAAATACACCAAAGCTAATAACAAAAAGTTTGTTTAATAGAGCTCGAAGGCTCTAAATGCACAAAACCAAAAGTTGTTAAAGCTAGCCTAATCTAAAGGGCTAACTCCCGTTTAGAGGCAATCCGTCTTCTTCGGTAGCACCCGTAGATGTACTACTTTCATCTCCAACTTGGTCCCCAAGAAGATCATCACTATCACCTCCTTAGTTAGGCTCACCTTCCTCAGAACCTTCATCAATATTAGAAGCAATTCGGGCATCTGCCTCAGCAACCAAATCTTGTATTTCTTCAATTTCAGCTGCCAGGTTGAGGTCAGCTTTGTTCGCACTCTCTAAAGAATGGATATCCCAGTAGCCACGATCGTCCGGTCAAGCTTGAACTTATGTTTAATATCCATGGCATGAAGACGATTGCAGAGAACGTCACGGGTTTCCTGAAGAAACTTGATTTCTGCCTGGAGCTTATCACATATGGCCCTCGACTGGCCACTGTCATCCCGCATCGCTCATTGTCCACTTGGAGTTCGACCGCTACTTGCTTAAATTTGAGTACAATTTCTTCTACAGCGTCAGCACGCTGCGCCAAGCCAACCAGTTTGGCCATCAAATGGGCAGTTTCGGCCTTACCCATAGCTGCGATAATATATTTCTCTGAAATAGACATTTCTAGCTGTTGGACTTGATCCTTATGCTCATGTTTCATCACCTCTGTAAGCTACTCAAGCCTATACACATGTACCCAGCTCTGTTGATGCTCAATTCTCAAGGCCTTCATCATAGCTTTTAGCTATTTGTTCTCTTCATCTAAAGGGCTCAAGCTTTCAATGAGTGGATGGTAGTCGTTGGTTCTCTTCTGCCAGCGGGCCCATACCTTGACATTGGCTTTCAAGAAAACATTGTCCTAAAAAAGACGCATCCTTCCATCCTCCAAAGCATAGACCTGATGTAGAGCTTCCAGAAATGTGACCAGCTCCTAAAGGAACCAGTGAACTATATGTTAAGCAAGGAGAAGTGAAACGGACCAACAAAAGAGCAGGAAGAGATGACCGAGATACTTACCTTCACATAAAGGTGGGAAATATGGCTTAACAACCCATCGAAAGAAAGCTTCCTGCAGATCTTTGCCTCCAAAGGCCCAACCAAGTCCTGAAGGACTGTAATGATACTCGTAGGCTTTTTGAGCACGTTGACTCCTGCAGGGATAGGCACCAAAATTTTGCGATATTGCTTATAAGAGAGAGTCGTTTCCTCGTTGCAGCAACGTCATCACCAATAGAGACAATTTCACGCTCAGCAGTAGCATAGCAACTGCCAACGACCTCCTTCTCAAGACGATGCTTAAAGGGAGGATTCAGCGGAGTAGAGGGAGAATCTTCCAATACCAAAAGGTAAACAATGTAAGCAGTAAATCGATAATTGGGGTTCAAACAAAAAAAAATGGATGAAAACTAACCTGTACGAGCAGCCATAGTAGTGGGATCAAAGGCTTCACCACCACATATCTCTTCTTCAGCTTCAGGGCTTGACTAAATCATATGCTTCTGCTTTCATAAAACAAGAGCGGCCATTGGAGTAGCAGCAGGGCCAAAAATAATAGCTACTAGAAGAGCCCTAGCAGCCGTCGTCTCCACGATTTGGGGAACTTCAGCACTCCTTTCTATGGTTGCTGGAGCAGGAGAAGAAGAGCCTGATGCCTTCGCCGAGGTCTTTGAGCTACCGACCTTCTCAGAAAGCCTATCGCGGCTGCCCTCACATCGGGCAAGTCTTCTAGACACGAATGAGCAATTGGATTTTCCAAGAGAAGAGCCGCCTTATACCCACGTGGTCAAAGTCCCGCGTGGCCTCGTAAGTGTAAGATGATGAGAATAAGAATAATGACGCCAAGAGAAAAAATGAGACATATCATGGTTCTTGGCCTACTAATGCTTTAAGGCATCAATAAATTTAAACATCCTTATCTTTGGAGGATTGAAAAAAACAGACCTTTGTGACCCAATCCACCATATGGTTGTGAGAAAGAGAAGGTGGTCACATGGCGCACTGTGCAAAAACCAAAATGTCACTGGAAAAGAAGAATGATGGAGAGTCAACAACAGACACGGATCAAAGGACAAGATTGTAGAATTACTTACACTTTTTTATTGAAACCTCAGGAAATGGAACGACAAAAGGACTCACCAAGTCTGAAGTCCACAAAGCTACATAACAGAAGCCCCAGCAACAGTTTCGATGTCGGAAACAACAACTTTTTGACCTCACCTTTTAAAATTCATAGTACCTCTTTTGAAAAACTTAAGGGAATAAAGAGCATGGAGATGCCAGAAGTAGAAGGAGACACCTTCCTTGGATGCCAGATGATCCAAAGTTTCGATCAAATGCCATGCGAGGGACCGACTTGGGCCAAACAAATATCATGCTTACGATAGATCTCTTCAATAATAGCATGAACCGGTAACTCGGGGCCGTCCATGAAAGAATAAGTGTGGACAAAGAAATACCACTCACATTGACTAGAAACTCTCTCTTTTATGGTAGGGACAATAATGTCAACATCGAATCCCTAACTACAGTCCCTCCTTACTTGGGGAAGAACCTCTTCCGTAATACTAGAAGGGTAGACTTCGATGGTGAGATTGACCCTTTTTTCTTGGTTCTCAGTCTGCAGTTGAATCTTGCCGTCAATCAAACTTAGGTCTCACAGGAACGTATGCAGCCACGTTAAAGACTACAGGGACGAAATCTCAAAGAGCATCCATTGAAAGGTAAAGAAGATCGGAAAATTCGATAGAATCAATACAATCGTTAAACTAGGGGAGTTGGAAGCAAGCAATGGAGTAAATACGAGAACGGGGGATTTGAAAAGATGAGACAATCAATGGAGAGCGTGGAGTCGTGCTAATATTGGCGGATGTGAAAGGAGAAGCTAATGGTATATCGTGGCAGAGTAACAGTAGCATCGGGAAGACGCAGAGACAACCAGCTGCTGGAACGTTGATGCGTGTAAGTACTCGAGTGCGATACGACAGTTGCCAAAGCTGGAGCATTGTACAGTGCAGAGGTTCCCACTCAGACGGCTCAACACTTACTTAACTCAGAAAGTGAGAAGATTGACTGTGTGAGCAAAATTACGCCACCTACTGGAGAAAAAGGCCACCAAGTAAAATAAGCCCAAAAGTACAACAAGTGCTAAAAGGTCTAGAAGACACGTTATTTCGTTCAGCCATGGATGGACGAGAGGCACGAGCGAAAGGCTGATAGACTTATTTCTAGCTACTCCTATATAGGGTAAAATTTGAGTAACCGTCTCTTGTAATGGGCCAAAGGCCTCCAGAAAAAGTATTATATTAGAATTAGAATTGGGATAAAGTCTAACCTATAAATACCTCATTCTCCCTATTGTAGTTTCCACGTTGAGATTCAACTAAATCCGACTTCTTTCTTATATTCAAGCAATACAAGGCTACTCTATTTATTTTCTTCGACATATCATTATTGTGTGTGGTCTGAATATACAAATTTAATTATTTTACCTATCGATCAAGTTTTAGGCGTAAATAGTATCATCTAGGATTGGCACCATCAGAATTCCCACTCTCCTAGTCCTATTGTATTTCTTGTATTGTACATAATGTAGCATATGGACGAGCTATAAACAGGTTTTTTGAATACAATTCTCTCCTCTTTACTTGAGCTTTGATAGAGTGAATGAGTTTGCCTGAAGTTACTCATGAAACTGCAAATCTGTATTTTAATCACTTATTTGGTATGTTTGAATCTGCATAGCTTACCACTTTGTGCCATTATTTTGATGCTTAAGTTACTACTATTCCTGAATAGTCCAGAAAAAGGTAGAGTCAACTTAACTAACCAAGTCCCTCTCTGGAAAAAGAAAAAAAGAAGACAAAGAAAATAAACCCAGATAAGTTTCCCTCTTTAGAATTAAAACGTCTCTTGAAGCCTCTCAATGTAGTATGATAGCGCCTAAATCATACTGTTGAGATGATTGTTTTGAAGATTGACAAATGAAGCACTTAGTGAAGAACTTAGTCCTTAAGGTGAAAGGATGACTGTTCGAAAAGATTGTGGGATGCAAATCCATGCAGAACTAGGAGCAGTAGCGCATTTGCATCTACATATCCTAGTCAGCAAAAGAAGTTGTGTCGTGGCTATCTTTTGAAGTGTGAACAAGAGTTGGTACTATACAAGGAGTATATCACTGGAAATCTTCACTTACCATAAGTGTTAAGTTTTCTAGTGGGAGACTACTAGGGTTACACAGCCTATGTAAAAGCAAGTAATTGAGGCAGCCGAACTTAGTTATTCACTACGAGAGTTGAGAGCAAACATAAAAGCGATTCAATAATTCTTGAAATATTTTAATTGGCGTTGACAACCACTGAAAAGCTCAGAGCAAATCTAGCAAATTGTTTAGGTTCTTTATTGTAGTTGTCACTTTGTTATGTATTGAGTGTTTTACCTATCTGCTTCTTAGAGAAGCTGTTGTAATAAGTAAACTTTGAGAGATTACTTTGTAAAGCTAGAGTTTGGCTTTGAGAGTTATTAGGATCTAGAGTGTAGCCCCTTGGTTACAGAGTTTGTCATCTAAAACTTGCTCTTTATGTTAGTAGAAGTGTTTGTAAAATCCCAGAGTGTGGGTCGTGGTTTTTCCCCCTTGAGCAAGGAGTTTTCCACGTAAAAACACTGTGTTCTTTACATACAGTTTTTACATTCGGTGTTTGTGTGGTTTGATAACAAGCAGTAATAGGACCAGGTTCTAGTGCTTAAGAGTGAAGTTTTTCAGCGAAACTTAGAGGACACTATTCAAACTCCCTTCTAGTATTCTTAGGAGGTGCATAGAGTATAACAAGTGGTATCAGAGCAGGTCTTCTCGTTGCTAGGTTAACACCTTGAGAAGGATCTAATCATGAGTGCACCACCCACAATCACTGAGGGACTGTCTGTTCTAAGGCCACCACAATTCAATAGGAAATACTATGCTTGGTGGAAGAGCAGAATGGAGAACTATATCTGCGCAGAGGATTATCAACTATGGATAATCATTTCTGAAGGAAATCTGATTCCAACTAAGACAGTTGGTGAAGGAGCTGCTGCTTGTATTGAATCTAAGGAAAGATCGGAATACAATAAAGCTGATTACACAATGATTGAAAAGAATCACAAGGCCAAGAGACTTGTAATTTGTGGACCAAGTTCTGAGGAATTCAACAGAGTCTCATCTTGCAAAACTGCCAAAGAAATCTGGAATGCCTTAGAAGTGGCTCATGAAGGAACTACTGAAGTCAAGGACTCAAATAGAAGAATGCTGAAAAGACAATTTGAGTTGTTTACAATGGGTGAAAAGGAATCCATTCAAGATATGATGACTAGGCTGGATATTATCACAAATGAGATGAGATCTCTAGACATGGAGCTTCCAGAGGTTGAAATGGTTGATAAAGTGCTAAATGTTCTTCCAGACGCATGGGAACCAAAGATGACTGCTATTATTGAGTCAAAGTCACTCAAATCTATCAAGGTAAAGGAACTAGTAGGTAGCTTGAAGACTCATGAGATGATGAAGGAATCCAAGAGCAAGTCAGGGCCCAAGAAGGAAAAGACTCTTGTTGTTGAGGCAACTGAAGAACCTGAGGTTGATTTCCAAACTGCTGAATCATCAATGGTTAGTGCTCTTAGACAGCAATTCAACATTGGGAAGTTCAAAGGCTTCAAGAAGAACATAAAAGACAACTCTGGGAGAAAAAACATAGTTGACAGTCCAGACTACTCAGGCTGCTTTAAGTGTTTCAAGAAGGATCATGTTTTTATGGATTGTCCAATGTGGGAGGTTGAGTGGATGCAGAACAGAGAATTAAAGGAGAAGGAGGACACTTCCAAAGACAAAGACAAGGACAAAAAGAAGACCAGATGTCCACCAAATTTCAGAGCTGAAAGAAGAAAGAAAAATGAAGCCTTCAGTACGACTTGGGGACCAACTGATAGTGAATCTGATGGAGGAAAGGATTCACATGAAGAGTTACCACTAGCACTGATGGAGTTAACAAATGAGAACTCAAGGGATACCGATTCCTTTGAAACCACTGAAGGAAGGAATCCATTTAGACCTCCACTGTTTGAATGAGTCTACTACAAAGAATGGAAAATAGAGATGAAGGTATTTCTTTAGGGTATGGACTATAGTCTCTAGTTAATTATGAAAAGAGGACCCCATGTACCGATGAAGAGAGCTGCAAATGGATCCCTATTTCCTAAGCTAGTAGAAGAACTGGATCTACAAGATTTGGATTGGCTTCAAGCAAAGCCAGAGCTATGTTAATACTGAAGAATGGGATGACCTTTCATGTCCTAGCAAAAGTGATAGAATGCAAGTCTGCTAAGGAAATATGGGAGAAACTAAATGAGATAGTCAGAAGAAGGAAGCTGCTCTCATGGCAACCGATGGTAAAGAAACTGCTCACACTGCTAAGGTATGTCTCTTTGATCTAAAAAATAATTTGCATACATACTTACCTGATAGTTTGATCCTAATAACTGCCACTTTAATTGAGTATTATGAAAAGTTGAAGTCTGAGAAAGACCAACTATCTGAAGCTGTATCTGATTTAAAAGTTAGATGTAAGAACCTTGAAGAAGCTAATGCTGAATTTGAAGAAATCAATGCTTCTCAAAAGGGACATGCTCTTGTATCTAATTCAAAAATCTCAAAACTTGAACTCGAATTTGGAAGAATAAAGGAAGCCAATGGAAAGCAAATAATCAGTGAAGTTCAAACCTTTCTTGAAAATGAGCTTAAAAGAAAAAATAAAATTCTTTACCAGGAAACAAAAAAGAACAGAGTTCTCAAAGAAAAGTTTGAAAAGGCTGATTATGAACTCACCAGGCCAACTAAATGGAATAAATCTTTTGAGGCAATGAATTGGGTTCTTAAAAATCAGAACAAAGGCACGAAACGTCTAGGTTTTAAGAAACCACTGCCTCCATACAATCCTAAAAGCAAATATGTAGGTCTACCTTGCAACATGCTCTGCACCTTTTGTGGTAAAACTGGACATTATAAAGACAGTTGTATGACAGCAAGTAAGGCTAAAACTAAAAATAAAAAGTGTGTTTTACCTGATTTGGCTAAAAAGGATTTAATTCATCCATTCTATCATAAGAAAGGACCCAAGCTATTCTGGGTTCCTAAAACTAACACTTGAGTTGTTTTGCAGGTTGGAATGAGAGTGAACAACCCAAGCTGGATTCTTGATAATGGGTATTCACGGCACATGATAGGAGATAGAAGGAATTTTCTCTTACTCACAGCATTTCAAGGAGGCAGTGTGGCCTTCGGAGGAGGAAAAAGTGGTCAGTAAGAAAAGTTGGGAGATCACTAGATCATGCTATTAAAAATATATATTATGTTGATGGCATCAGACACGACTTACTAAGTATCTCTCAACTGTGTGACAGAGGAAATGAAGTTAGCTTCTCATATATAGGATGCATCGTGAAGAATCTACAGAGTGGGGAAGTGGTCATGGAAGGGAAAAGAGTGAATAATGTGTACAAGGGGTCTCTTCTTGAGAACAATTTGTCTTGTTGAAATGTTCAAGAGAGTGACTCACAATTGTAGCACAAGAGGTTGGGCCATGCTAGTCTTTCACAACCGAATAAACTTGCATCTAGGGACCTTGTTTGTGGTCTGCCTACTAAGAAGTTTGAAGATATCAAGATGTGTGATGCAGTCCAAATTGAGCCTAAGCACCAACCATCAAGACCCAATCTTGAAGGACACATGGGATGCAAGATCAAGAGCTTCAAGTGCTTCGGAGGAGGAGAGGATGATGCAATCCCAAGTTGCCTCAAGATTATTCACTTGGAGTCAGGCTAAAAAGATCCAAAATACTCACCTATGCTTGGTTTGGAAAAGCTTTGAAGATGGAAGCTTTGAAGATGATTTGAAGGCCATGCATTTGAGTACATTAGATGCTTCATCAATTGGCGGATCGCCTGCTTCCTTGACCTCTCTGAATTTGGCTAAGGGTGGAAATACACCTCTCTGAATCTCCAATGGGCGGACCGCCTCTGTGAAACGGGCGGACCGTCTGTTTCTGGTGGTTTTTCTGAAGCTGTGTAGGCGGGGCGCCTCTTGGTCTAGGCGGAGCGCTTTTTTCTGCTTTGTTCAAGACGGAATTTTGACTAGTTTTTGTGTGTATTTTATATATTAGCCCTATATGGCCTTTATTGTTTAAACCCAACTTGTGGGCATTTAGACCTTTCAAAAACATGTAAAGGAAGACTATAAAAGCCTCTCTAATGCATTTATTTTATTTACCTTACTTTGAATATTGAAAATGCATGAGTAATGCTCTCTATGAACCCTTGAATTTGGACTTGATTTCAATTGGTGGAATCTAATTTGAACTTCTTTACTTCTTGATCATTCTATTTTCAAGAGTCGGGTATCACTTGAGGATAGTCGCTTAGCATAGATGATCCTTGACATTCACCCGAGGTGTATCGAGACTAGGTTCCTTGGTGCTACTTAGGTAATCGTTTGAGTTTCGTCTTGCTTTTATCGTTACTTTTAGCTTCCGCATTTTACCCTGCATCATTGTGTCAGGGAGAATGATATGAGATCATCCTTTAAGTCAAAGAAAGTGGTAAGCACCTCGAAACCACTGGAACTGGTACACATGGATTTGTATGGACCAATGAGATTTAGAAGCAGAGGAGGAAAGAGGTTCGTATTCGTGATAGTTGATGATTACTCAAGATACACGTGGGCTGTGTTTCTTGTGTCGAAGGATAAAGCATTTGACAGCTTCAAAGAGTGGGATGGTATTGTGCAGAAAAGATTGAGTGTGGAACTTTTGAGCATTAGATCTGATCATGACATGGAATTTAAGAATGCAAAGTTCACTGAGTATTGTTTAAAGTATAGCATTGATCACAACTTCTCTGCACCTAGAATCCCACAGCAAAATGGAGTAGTTGAGAGAAATAACAAATCCCTAGAAGATATGGCAAGAACCATGTTATTGTCAAGCGGATTAGCAAGAAACTTCTGGGTTGAAGTAGTGAATACATCTTGTTACCTGTTAAACAGATGTTCCATAAGAGCAATCATTTACAAAACCCCATATGAGCTGCTCAGAGGAAGAAAACCCAGTATTGCTCACTTGAAGCCATTTGGATGCAAATGCTTTGTACACAACAATGGTAAGGAACCTCTTGGAAAATTTGATGCAAGAAGTAATGAAGCTATCTTTCTGGGTTATTCCACTCAATGCAAGGCGTATAAAGTGTTCAACGAAAGAACTCAGTCTGTTGAAGAAAGCATGCACATGATGTTTGATGAATCAGACAAGGTAGTGGCTGAGAAGGAAGGAGAAGATCAAGCCATAGGTCTTGCTCGAGAAGAACCTGCTGAAAGCATAGAGAACCCAGAAGAAAATGAGGAAATGAATGAAAGTGGTGGAGAATTGACCCAGGGGGAACAAAGAGTCAACATGGCGGGGGGAACAGATGATCAAGATGATGAGCAAAAATGAGGAAGAAGGACCTAGTCAAGATGTAGTTGCAGGTCCCTCTCATCAAATACAGCCAAGACACTGGAAACATCATAGCTCTTATCCTTTGGAGAATGTGCTATCTGAATTTGACATTGGGATCATGATGAGGTCTGCCTTGAAGAACTTTTGTGCATCCCTTGCATTTCTATCTTCCATGGAACAAAAGAATGTCAAGGAAGCCCTTGAGGATCAAGATTGGGTGATAGCTATGCAGGAGGAATTACACTAATTTGAGAGAAGCAAAGTGTGGAACCTGGTTCCTAGACTAAAGGGCAGATTAGTT
Organism: Petunia secreta; assembly: GCA_029990175.1. Classification (NCBI taxonomy): domain Eukaryota; kingdom Viridiplantae; phylum Streptophyta; class Magnoliopsida; order Solanales; family Solanaceae; genus Petunia; species Petunia secreta. Next base: position 43,871,261 of record JARKIP010000022.1, on the reverse strand, counting down.
ATTGGAACTAAGTGGGTATTCAGAAACAAGCTAGATGAACATGTCATATTCACTAGAAATAAAGCTAGGTTGGTGGTTCAAGGTTACAGTCAAGAAGAAGGAATCGACTATGATGAAATCTTTGCACATGTAGCTAGAATGGAGGCTATAAGAATGCCAATAGCCTTTGCTACCTACATGGAGTTCACCTTATATCAAATGGATGTGAAGAGTGCATTCTTGAATGAGTATCTAAATGAGGAGTTATATGTCATACAACCTTCTGTTTTCGTAAGTAATGACTTTCCTGATCATGTATACAAACTTGACAAGACGCTCTATGATTTGAAGCAAGCACCTAGGGCATGGTATGAGAAGTTCTCAGGTTTCTTTCTCAAAAATGTATTCACAAGAGGACAGATTGACAATACTTCATTTCTGAAGAAGAAGGGAAAGGATTTACTTGTGATTCAGGTTTATGTTGATGACATTATCTCTGGTGCCACGGATGAGAACCTGTGCAATGAATTTGCTGAATTGATGGGTAGAGAATTTGAAATGAGCATGATGGGAGAGCTGAACTTCTTTCTGGGATTGCATCAAACAAACTCCTAAAGGAACAATGATTCATCAACAAAAGTATGTTAAGGAGCTACTGAAGAAGTTTGATATGGAAGGAGCTAAGGAAATGACTACTCCCATTGCTCTTGGAACAAAGCTGGATATGGACGAACTTGATCCTTCTACAAATGAGACCAAGTATACATGAATCATTGGTTCCCTCCTCTATCTCACGGCTAGTCGTCCAAATATTGTCTGTAGTGTAGGACTCTGTGCAAGATTTCAATGTAAACCAAAGGAGTCCCATCTAACTGTTGCCAAGAGAATATTGAGATACTTAAAAGGAACTCAAGACTTATATCTGTGGTACCCCAGGGGTGGTACATTTAAGTTAGTTGGATTTGTAGATGCTGATTATACAGGGCATCTGGTGGATAGACAGAGCACTTCAGGAATGACACATTTCCTGGGTCCATGTCTGGTTTCTTGGGCTACAAAGAAGCTGGACTTAGTAGCCCTCTCTACTGCTGAAGCTAAATATGTTGTTGCTGCCTCATGTTGTTATAAACTATCATGGATTAAATAACAACTAGAGGACTTTGGAATTAAATGTGGAGTTGTGCCTATTTTCTGTGGAAATACAAGTGTTGTGAACATCGCGAAGAGCCCAGTCCAACATAAAAGAACCTAGTATATTGATATTAGACATCACTTTTTGAGAGATAATGTAGAAAAATGTCTAATAAATATGAATTTATGTAGGACTGACCAAATTGCTGACATCTTCACCTAGGCTTTGAACAAAGTTCGGTTTGATAGGAACAAGTTGGAATTGGGGATGATCAAAATACATGGTTGAACCAGCACCTAATTCTCGAAGATTTGGTTAGTTAAGTGTTCAAATATTTTGTTTTTGAATTTTGTTAGTATAGTCCAGTCTAAAAATTATACTATCTAAGTGTACTTGTTTAACTAAGCGTACAGTGTATTATCTAATGAGTTCCCAGTGAAGGACTTATTATGTAAAAGAAGGAACCATGAACATAACGAGGAATTATGTCCAGGCATGCCTATGTGGTTATTTTTGTTAAGTACAAATGTCTGAAATTAAATTGTTCTAGACGTGCATCTTAGAATTTTCTTTTGTATATAACCGCCCTATTTTATTGGACACATTACTTATCAGTTATACATTCAAAATTCAAACCTTACCCACTTGAATTAGAAGTTTTCATGACAATTCCCTTATAACTGTCACATCGCCTGCTTTTCCCGGTTCCCAAACACTCAAAAGGTGTTCTCCTTTATACTTCATTATTACTATCTCTTTCCAAGATTCATGAAACACAAACTCCTCTCTTCAATTTCTCTCTCACAAATCTTCAGAAACTTGAAAAAAAATTTCAAAAATTTCCAAAACCTACAAAATGTCTCAAGCTCAATCTTCTTCAGCCTCACCCACAAAGACATCAGAAACCCATACCTTGAAAAAACCTACAAAGAAACCTATGAAAAGTGCGACCACTTTGGCTGCAAGAATCGTAAAAGCTAGGGGAAAATTTCAAAAGAAGGTTGGGAAGAAAGAACCCAAGAAATCTACTCCAAAAATGACTGCTCCATCTACTACACCTATTGTCTCAGACATGCAAGCTGAAGAGGTAAGGCCTGACATGACTCACTCTTATTCTACTGTTCCTGATTCTGTTTTTTAGCCCTGAGAAGTTGAACACATAAATTTTAGTGACTGGAATGGATGAAATTGTAAAATCTGTTAATGTATTGGAGTCATATAGTGAGATTGATATGGGGAAGGATGTAGAAGAGAAGGAGAGAAATCTTGAAACAAAATCTGATGAACTTAGGGTAGAAGTTGATGTTTCTAGCATGGCCCAAGGCATAGCTAGTGTAGATGCTGTTAAATCTGTTCTTGAAAAGTTGAGTGCTGAAAAGTATGTAGTATCTAAAAAGGGCCCAGTCGACGAACCTAGTTTAGTGGCTGCTTCCTTAGAGAATGAGCGTATGGAGGTAAATGTTAATGGTCGTGGAGGACCAAGCTCTGCTGAAGTGTAATGACCCGATATTTTACAATTATCATTTTTCCTAGTTATTTCATTAGTTTCGATATATTTAGTTTAATTAATATTATAGAATAATTACTTATGTAAATTATGAGTTGGAAGAAGGGTTAGAGATATAATTTGGGGTAACTCTTGGACCAAGTAAATATTTTCCTTATTAGTTGGGATTTAAGTATAATAATAATAATAATAATAATAATAATAATAATAATAATAATAATAATAATAATAATAATAATAATAATAATAATAAAGGGTGGAGAAGTGGGGGTAAAATATCCTTCAACTGCCTAGTCACATTAGGTTTAATAGTAGAAACTAGTCGACGGAAGTTTATTTCGGCTAAAGCTTTTCAGAAGTGACATAGAAAATCCAATAAGAGTTTGGCCAAAGTCTTTAATTAGTGGCGTCATCTTGAGTTCTGCAAATTGGTGAAACGATTGTCAGGTAATAGTTTCTCACTTTGTGTGATACATGACTTCAAATTAAGTAGTGTAGATAATCTTTTATGATATAATACTAAGTGATAAATAAGAAAGAGCAGCGATTAATATCATCACGAGGGATTACCACGATGATATAATCATCTAGGAATTAAGAGTATGGTTAACTGGTGGAATAAGTATCGATGTTTAGTCACCATCTTATTTCTTTCTTTCGTTCTTTGCTTTTGAATAATAGTTCACAAAACTTTTTCTTTAATGAATTGGTAATTATGATAATTAGTGGTAAGAGCTATAATATATTAATTATTTTTTATGCTTAGTTATTACCATTGGAGGGATTTACTCCGCCTTGGTAGATGAACTTAATGCTTTTATTATTTTCATAGTATTTAATTGGTTAAAGAATGACACACTGTATGTTAATTATATAGCAGTTTATATTTTATTGGAAGTGAGAGTACATATTCAGTTACATATATATTTTAAGTTATTAACTTATTTTTGTGCCTTCATTCATATATTATTAAGAGTAAGAGATTAGTGCTTCAGGCCTGAGCGTTAGAAACTGAGAATTGAGATATTGAGCCGGTAGTCTAATTAATTATGCATTTCATTCTTTTACTTAGAGCAAGAACGTTTGGAGCAAATTCGGCAAGGAAAGAAGATTGTTGAGTAGTGTTTTGCTTCTTCGGATAGAGGTAGGTGGTTCTATCCCTTTCTTTGGTGGAACTAGTCCACACGGGATATTGTACATACGCTCCTTGTATGTGCACTGCCCTAGGTGTAACCTTTTTCACCTTTTCGTTGTGTTTAAATATCTACTTGGAATATGTGTAATTTTCCCTGGATTGTGTTTACTCCTGGTTGTTGTTTAAATTATTGCAATTTATGTGTATGTTTGACATGGAAATTTATGATTGCTTTGGTATGTCGGAGTTGGTCCAATTGATAATGTTTCGGAGTTTGTCCATTTGATAGCCTCGGAGTTGGTCCACTATCACATCTTTTTCGGAGTTAGCCCACATATTCTGCTGGTTTATTAATTGAGTTTAATTGTTGGTTCTTGAATGAGATTTATTGATGTTGAATGGTGTGATTGGATGGACTATTTAAATAGCGAATTATAACATGTTTCTTTTTTTCTCCCTCTTCTATTCTGTTAATTTATTGCTTGGACTAGTTTCCTGTCTTTCATAGGAACTAGTCTACCCACCTACTAAGTCCTCTTGACTTACGTTATTTTCTTTTTTTGTTTGTTTTTTTAATTATCTGTTCGGGCAGATACGGTTCCGAGCACCAGCAAGCCCCGTGGCCAGAGTTGAAGATTTTCCTATTGATCAGCGGTGAGCCAACCATCCTCATTCCGTGGTGGCACACCTTTCCTTTATTTTCATTCCTGTCATTTATTGTTTCAGACATTCGGGATATTTTATTCAGTATTTATCTTATAGATGTTCATGACTTATGGTAGAGGACTAGACCTTTCATTTGTGTTGGGGGATATTCCGCGTATTTCAGTAATAAAAATCACCGTTTGAATTTTATAATATTCTTTATTTAATATTTTTGAGATTTAATGTTAATATAGAGAGTGGGTTCGCCCGATGGGGTTAGTTCGGGTGCCCTCACGACTATCCAGGATTTTGGGTCGTGACAATTGGTATCAGAGCCCAGGTCTAGTGTCCTGATAAGTCATGAATAGTGCCTAATAGAGTCTTGTTGATTGGTACGGAGACGTCTGTACTACTCTACGAGGGGCTATATGGCATTTAGTGAAAAATTTCCCTTCTTTCATTCTTCTATTTCGGGCGTATAGAATTTAAGTCAAAGGCAAACTTATTCCACTGTCTAATTCGCAGATGGTTATTACTCGTGCTTCTTCATCACAACAAGGGGTGAATGCACCAGACGCAGCAGCAGGAGTACAGGCACCTGAGGTAGTACCACCGGTGCAGGCTGCCCCAAGAGGTGGTGGTAGAGGCGGCGGCAAAGGCCGAGGTAAAGGACGTGGTAGGGGTGGTCGTGGAGCTCATACTCAGACAGCCACCCAGCCTAGGGCTAGGGCCACTCATGCTGTAGGGGAGGATGCTCAGGATGATGATCTAGTACCAGAGGATCCACCAGCTGATCCGCCAGTTGTACCAGACGCTCAGGGAGGTCCGATTCCTATTGATGGGGGATTTATAGCCACCCCGGTTCTTCAGGACACTTTGGTACAGATATTGGGATTTCTTAAGGCTCAGTACCCTCAGGGTGTACCAGTTGATCGAGCTACTTCCCGAGATCAGGCTAGGGTTGGTATCCAGACTCCGATTACGCACACTCCAGAGACTCAGGCTGCTACAGGTCTTCATGATCCAGATGTTTTTATAATTGGTGGGACGCCTCAGACCACAGGTCAGGGTATTGACACAGGTAGACTTCACCAGTTTAAGAGGTTGAAACCCCCTACTTTTTCTGGTACAGATGCTTCTGCAGATCCACTTGACTTTATTGAGAGTTGTGAGGAGATGCTATCTACCTTGGGTTTTCTTCAGGAACATGGAGTGGAATATACGGCATTTCAGCTCCGAGGGCATGCTAAGGCCTGGTGTAAATCTTTTAAGGCAGGCAGGGAAGCTGGGTTACCAAAGCTCACTTGGAGAGAGTTCGTGCATAAGTTCGACGAGGTATTCTTGCCTATGACCTTGAAAGATGAGAAGCGCAGACAGTTCGAGAAGCTTCGCCAGGGAGACATGACAGTTACTCAGTACTATATTCGTTTCACAGAGTTATCTCGATTTGGGGCTATATTGATTCCCACCATGGCAGAATAGGTGAAGAGATTCATTGAGGGTCTTTCCCCTCCTTTGAAAGATCGTATGGCACGAGATGTGGGTTCTGGGATTTCGTTTGAGCAGGCAGTCGAGACAGCCAGGAGGATTGAGGGATACCGTATTCAGGATAGAAAAGAGCGGGATAGTAAGAAGTCCCGTGGTTCAGGCAATTATTCTGGAGCTTCATCTGGAGGCAAGGGTTCCTACGGCAGATCCTTAGATAGGCAGGTTTATTCTACATTACAGGGATCTCAGGTCGCATCTATGACTCATCAGGGGCAAATTCAGTATGATCCTCATTTACAGCAGGGTCATTTCCAGATGCCTTATCAGGCCCAGCCATATCGTCCTGGTATTAATTGTCATCACTGTAAGGAGATTGGACATTTCAAGAGGGATTGTCCTAGACTTCATCAGGCTATTAGTCACCTAGCTCCTCAGTCGCAGGCATTGACCCATGCTCCTGGTATTTCTGCTGCTCCTTTGGCCTCTAGGGGTCCTCCACAGCCAGGCAGAGGTCATGGGCGCGAAAGTGACAGTTATCCTAGTGGTGGTCATTCTGGTGGTAGTTATTCAGGCCGTGGTTATTCAGGCCGTGGTTCTTCTGGTGGTGGTCATTCAGGTCGTGGTAATTCTAGTGGTGGTCACCCTGGCAGCGGTTATTCTGGTGGTGGTCGATCAGGCGGTGGATATTCAGGTGGTGCTCACCCTCAGGCTCAGACTAGGGATCAGATTTATGCTCTCCCAGCTAGGCAGGATGCGGTGGCATCCAATGCTGTTGTCACAGGTATGATTTCTATATGTGGTCGGGATGCTTATTCACTTGTTGATCCGGGGTCCACTTATTCCTATGTATCGCCATATTTTGCTGCGGGTTTCAATGTTGATTATATGCTTATTAATGATCCCTTTTGTGTTTCGACACCGGTTGGAGAGTCTATTATGGTAGATCGAGTATATCCAGGTCGTGTAGTTTCTATCCAGGGTCAGCAAACCGTTGTTGATTTATTAGTTCTTGACATGGTAGACTATGATGTGATCATGAGCATGGATTGGTTGGCATCTTGTTACGCAACTCTTGATTGTCATGCCAAGACAGTCCGGCTTTCGATTCCAGGTGCACCCTCGGTTGAGTGGCACGGTTCTTATCTTGCACCTTCGGGCAAGGTTATATCTTTCATAAAGGCTAGACGGATGTTAGGCAAAGGGTGTTTAGCCTATCTGGCATTGATCCGGGATACCAACATTGAGTCCCCGTCTATTGATTCTATTCCTATTGTTCGTGAGTTTGCTGATGTGTTTCCAGAGGATTTACCGGGTGTTCCTCCTGATAGAGATATTGAATTTGGCATAGATGTTGTTCCGGGCACGCAGCCTATCTCTATTCCTCCTTATCGTATGGCTCCTGCTGAGCTGAGAGAATTAAAGGAGCAGTTGCAGGATTTACTTAGTAAGGGATTTATCAGACCCAGTGTTTCACCTTGGGGAGCTCCAGTATTATTTGTTAAGAAGAAAGATGGCTCAATGCGGATGTGTATTGACTATAGGCAGCTGAACAAGGTGACGGTAAAGAACAAGTATCTGTTGCCTCGTATTGATGACTTGTTTGATCAGCTGCAGGGAGCTAAATTCTTTTCTAAGATTGACTTGAGATCTGGTTATCATCAGTTGAAGATTCGTGAGAGTGATATCCCAAAGACGGCCTTCCGGACCCGTTATGGTCACTATGAGTTTCTGGTTATGTCATTTGGGCTTACGAATGCCCCGGCAGCTTTTATGGATTTAATGAACCGAGTGTTCAGGCCTTACTTGGACTTATTTGTCATTGTCTTTATTGACGATATCTTGATTTATTCCTGTAGCCGAGCGGAGCATGAGGAGCACTTGAGAGCTGTTATGCAGACACTTCGAGCTCAGAAGTTGTACGCCAAGTTCTCTAAATGTGAATTCTGGTTAGATTCTGTGGCATTCTTGGGTCATATTGTGTCTAGTGAAGGCATTAAAGTTGATCCGAAGAAAATTGAGGCAGTTCAGAATTGGCCACGACCTACTTCTTCGACAGAGATACGTAGTTTCCTTGGCTTGGTAGGGTACTACCGGCGATTTGTTCAGGGGTTTTCTTCTATTGCAGCTCCGCTGACCCGTTTGACTCAGAAAGCTGTGCAGTTTCGATGGTCAGAGGACTGTGAGGCAAGCTTTCAGAAGCTCAAATCCTTATTGACTACTGCTCTAGTATTGACTCTTCCTACTGGTTCAGGTGGGTTTGTCGTATATTGTGATGTCTCTCGTATCGGTTTGGGGTGTGTCTTAATGCAAAATGGCAGGGTTATTGCATATGCATCGAGGCAGCTGAAGGTCAGTGAGAAGAACTACCCTACCCACGACTTAGAGTTGGCAGCGGTTGTGTTTGCTTTGAAACTCTGGAGGCACTATCTTTATGGTGAGCCTTGTGAGATTTTCACTGATCACAAGAGCTTACAACACCTATTTAATCAGAAGGATTTAAATGGTAGGCAACGTAGATGGCTCGAGTTGATCAAGGATTATGATCTTACCATTCGTTATCACCCGAGAAAGGCCAATGTTGTAGCTGATGCATTGAGCCGGAAGTCTATTGGTAGTCTTGCATATTTAGGTGCTGATATGAGGCCCTTGGCGATTGATTTGCAGTCTTTGACAAACCAGAGGGTTAGAGTATTCAGCCCAGCGCCTGACAGAGTGTTTGCTTGTATGATGACCCAATCCTCTCTTGCCAATCAGATCAAGGAGAGGCAGTATGAGGATTCTTATTTGCTAGAGTTGCGAGATACGGCCCTAAGCGGGGGAGCGTCAGAGTTTACAGTTGGTGATGATGGTGGCCTTCATCTCAACGGTCGTTTGTGTGTTCCTAATGTTGATGACTTGAGGCGGTTGGTACTGGATGAGGCACACAGCTCGCGATATTCCATTCATCCCGGTACCACTAAGATGTATCATGACCTTCGTGAGTTATACTGGTGGAAGGGAATGAAGAAGGATGTTGTGGATCACGTGTCTCGATGCTCAAACTGTTAGCAGGTCAAGTACGAGCATAGAAGACCCGCAGGTTTATCCCAGGCATTACCTATTCCCGAGTGGAAGTGGGAGATGATCACTATGGACTTTGTTGTTGGTTTGCCTAGGACTTTGAGACAGCATGACTCGGTTTGGGTGGTGGTTGATAGACTTACCAAGTCTGCTCACTTTATTGCAGTGAAGACTACATATTCAGCAAAGAAGTTGGCTCAGATTTTTATTGAGCATATTATCCGATTGCATGGTACTCCACTTTCTATTATTTCTGATAGAGGCTCTCAGTTCACAGTACAGTTTTGGCAGTCATTTCAGCGAGAGTTGGGGACTAAGGTTCATCTTAGTACTGCATTTCACCCACAGACGGATGGCCAGTCGGAGCGGACAATTCAGATATTAGAGGATATGTTGAGAGCTTGTGCGCTGGACTTTGGTGGTCATTGGGATGACCATTTACCCCTAGCAGAATTTGCTTATAATAATAGCTACCAGTCTTCTATTCAGATGGCACCATTTGAGGCTTTGTACGGGCGTAGGTGTCGCTCTCCAGTGGGATGGTTTGAGTCTGGTGAGGTGATTGCTTTAGGTCCAGATTATCTGCAGCAAACTTTGGATAGGGTACGGATTATTCAGGATCGCTTACGGACTGCTCAGAGTAGGCAGATATCATATGCAAATCGGAGGACCCGGGACTTGGTATTTATGGAGGGTGATTCGGTTTACTTAAAGGTGTCACCGATGCGAGGTGTGATGAGATTTGGGAAGAAAGGCAAATTGAGTCCTCGTTTCATTGGCCCGTTTGAGATTATTCAGCGTATTGGTAATGTTGCTTATGAGCTTGCCTTACCAGATTCGATGCCGGTTCATCCAGTTTTTCATGTTTCTATGCTTCGGAAATGTGTTCATGATCCTACTCACGTTATTGAGACGAGTACAATTCAGTTGGATGAGAACCTCACTTATGAGGAGGTCCCGATTGCTATAGTTGAAAGGAATATTCGCAAGTTGAGATCAAAAGAAATTCCTCTAGTAAAGGTGCAGTGGCGAAACCGTCCACGTGATGAAGCTACTTGGGAGATTGAGGCGAGTATGCGAGAGAAATATCCGTACTTGTTTGAGACTTCAGGTATGTATCATGATACTTGACGGAGAGATTTCTTTATGTTTTTGTCTATTGCCTCTTGTACAATCGCGTGGGGCCTAGATTCTTTAAGTAGATTCTTGAGAATTAGTCAGTTATAGATATCAAGGCTGAGTTCAAATATCGTTCGAGGACGAACAAGAGTTTAAATGGGGGAGAATGTAATGACCCGATATTTTACAATTATCATTTTTCCTAGTTATTTCGTTAGTTTCGATATATTTAGTTTAATTAATATTATAGAATAATTACTTATGTAAATTATGAGTTGGAAGAAGGGTTAGAGATATAATTTGGGGTAACTCTTGGACCAAGTAAATATTTTCCTTATTAGTTGGGATTTAAGTAAAATAATAATAATAATAATAATAATAATAATAATAATAATAATAATAATAATAATAATAATAATAATAATAATAAAGGGTGGAGAAGTGGGGGTAAAATATCCTTCAACTGCCTAGTCACATTAGGTTTAATAGTAGAAACTAGTCGACGGAAGTTTATTTCGGCTAAAGCTTTTCAGAAGTGACATAGAAAATCCAATAAGAGTTTGGCCAAAGTCTTTAATTAGTGGCGTCATCTTGAATTCTGCAAATTGGTGAAACGATTGTCAGGTAATAGTTTCTCACTTTGTGTGATACATGACTTCAAATTAAGTAGTGTAGATAATCTTTTATGATATAATACTAAGTGATAAATAAGAAAGAGCAGTGATTAATATCATCACGAGGGATTACCACGATGGCATAATCATCTAGGAATTAAGAGTATGGTTAACTGGTGGAATAAGTATCGATGTTTAGTCACCATCTTATTTCTTTCTTTCGTTCTTTGCTTTTGAATAATAGTTCAAAAAACTTTTTCTTTAATGAATTGGTAATTATGATAATTAGTGGTAAGAGCTATAATATATTAATTATTTTTTATGCTTAGTTATTACCATTGGAGGGATTTACTCCGCCTTGGTAGATGAACTTAATGCTTTTATTATTTTCATAGTATTTAATTGGTTAAAGAATGACACACTGTATGTTAATTATATAGCAGTTTATATTTTATTGGAAGTGAGAGTACATATTCAGTTACATATATATTTTAAATTATTAAATTATTTTTGTGCCTTCATTCATATATTATTAAGAGTAAGAGATTAGTGCTTCAGGCCTGAGCGTTAGAAACTGAGAATTGAGATATTGAGCCGGTAGTCTAATTAATTATGCATTTCATTCTTTTACTTAGAGCAAGAACGTTTTGAGCAAATTCGGCAAGGAAAGAAGATTGTTGAGTAGTGTTTTGCTTCTTCGGATAGAGGTAGGTGGTTCTATCCCTTTCTTTGGTGGAACTAGTCCACATGGGATATTGTACATACGCTCCTTGTATGTGCACTGCCCTAGGTGTAACCTTTTTCACCTTTTCGTTGTGTTTAAATATCTACTTGGAATATGTGTAATTTTCCCTGGATTGTGTTTACTCCTGGTTGTTGTTTAAATTATTACAATTTATGTGTATGTTTGACATGGAAATTTATGATTGCTTTGGTATGTCGGAGTTGGTCCAATTGATAATGTTTCGGAGTTTGTCCATTTGATAGCCTCGGAGTTGGTCCACTATCACATCTTTTTCGGAGTTAGCCCACATATTCTGCTGGTTTATTAATTGAGTTTAATTGTTGGTTCTTGAATGAGATTTATTGATGTTGAATGGTGTGATTGGATGGACTATTTAAATAGCGAATTATAATATGTTTCTTTTTTTCTCCCTCCTCTATTCTGTTAATTTATTGCTTGGACTAGTTTCCTGTCTTTCATAGGAACTAGTCTACCCGCCTAATAAGTCCTCTTGACTTACATTATTTTCTTTTTTTATTTGTTTTTTTTATTATCTGTTCGGGCAGATACGGTTCCGAGCACCAGCGAGCCCCGTGGCCAGAGTTGAAGATTTTCCTATTGATCAGCGGTGAGCCAACCATCCTCATTCCGTGGTGGCACACCTTTCCTTTATTTTCATTCCTGTCATTTATTGTTTCAGACATTCGGGATATTTTATTCAGTATTTATCTTATAGATGTTCATGACTTATGGTAGAGGACTAGACCTTTCATTTGTGTTGGGAGATATTCCGCGTATTTCAGTAATAAAAATCACCGTTTGAATTTTATAATATTCTTTATTTAATATTTTTGAGATTTAATGTTAATATAGAGAGTGGGTTCGCCCGATGGGGTTAGTTCGGGTGCCCTCACGACTATCCAGGATTTTGGGTCGTGACATGAAGTTGTTAAGGAATCTGAGAAAGTCATTGCAACTGATGATGCAGAACTGGAATGGATAGATTCTGAGCCTGAAAAGGAAGAGGAAGCGTTGAAGGAGGATGTGAGTTCTAGAAAGTTAGAAGAGGTCCCAAAGAAAATTTCCAAAAGAAAGTTTGGAGAAGTGGATGAGAAGTTAGTAGAAGAATAAGAGAATGAGGTAGTATTTGTGAGTGAAACAAAACCTGAGAAAGAAAAGAAAAGAAATTTGATGAAAGGGAGAAAAGGTTTGGGAAAAGCAAGCTTGTAGATGAAAGTGGTGATGAGGGAGACTCCCATTCTGACTCTAAGTAGCATGAAGGAACCTGTGGTTCCTGGAAAAGTGGCTACAAGGTCAGCTCTTAAGCAATAGATAGAAAACATGGAGAAAGTTGCTGAGAAAAAAAGAATGGCTAAGGAGGCAGAAAAGAAACAACATCTTGTTGACAATGGAAAGTAGTGATGAGGATGGGAACTATGTGGACCCAGATGACTTAGATTATGAAACCTCTGAGGACTCAAAGAAAAAGAAGGAAAAAAAAGGTAGATAGAGTTGCTCTTTGCTAAACATCAAGTTCTGCCTAGAAGTGTGTGGTGTAACCTGGAGTAGCCCAATATGAGACCATTAGTTGAAAAGGTGAGTGCTCAGGGGTAGACTAAGTTGTTCTCTATAGAGGATAGAAGCTTGTTTACAGAACAAGTGAGGGAGTTTTATGTGAATTGTAGTATGGCTGGAGGGAGAGTGTTTTCTGTGGTTGGAGGCATTGTGATTGAGTTTGGGAGAGTTGAGTTGGGTATGATCTTAGAGGTGCCTGCTGAAGGTTATTACAGATATCTGAAGTTGAAATTGCCCAAGAGAACACATAGCGTTACTCATTTGGAGGTAACCAAAAACTTCTCAGGTAATCCCAGACTTAGGAAGGAAAGAAAAGTGGAGAAAAAGAAGATGGAACCTGCTCATCAGTTGATCTTTGAGTTTGTGTACAGATTCTTGTTACCAAGAGGTGAAAGGAACAGTGAAGCTTGTGCACTTGATCTGACATACATGGACTTATTGGAAAGAGTCGTCAAAATCAACCTGTCTGGGCTTATTATAAGGCGCATTAAGAGGATTGCAGATACTGACAAGAAGGTTCATTCTCTTGTACATTCCTACATACTACAGTAGGTGTTTAAGCACTTTGGAGTGACTTTCAAGAATGGGAAGAAGGCTACACATCATCAAATGTTTGGCATGAATGTCTTGAAAACATGTGACTTCTTCAAGGAAAAGAGATGCTCCAAACGTCCTATGCAAGTCAAAATCAAAAAAGCTGATGAGAGTGATAGGTTTGGACCAGATGAAGCTATAGAAGTTGTGAAGGAACTAGAGCAACACCTATTGGAATTGAATGAGGAAAATGAAGAGCTGAAGAAGCCGCTGAAGTTGAAGGATCAAGAAATTGATCGCTTGACCATTGAGTGTAACAGGCATCAGGCCGAGTTGGCTGTTGAAAGGGAAAAAAATTCCAAGAACCTGCCCAGTCCTTGTCCAGAAACCTTTCCCTGTCTCTCCTTTCTGATGCATGTTTAAGACAATTAATTTTTTTGGTCTGTACTTAATGGGCCATATATGTGTTGTCGTGCCTTGGATGATTGATTTTAAAATGCTTGTTTTGTTTTGTGGGTTCTTCTATATTACTGTTGGTTCTGTTAGGCCCTTGGATATATTAACTGTGTTCTTGCTTAGTTAACTTGTTGCCTTGAGCTATAGTCTGGACTATATTGACTTGTTATTGCAGGATTTTATAATCTTTTCAATTATGTCAAAAGGGAGAAGAAGGAAATGTTGGGACATTTGTGACCCAATTCATCTGTTTTAAATATTCTTTCAACTGTATTTTTGTTCTTTTGTCATGGTGTGTGTATGTACAGGTTCCTTGGCAATATTTGTTTGTCATCATCAAAAAGGGGGAATTTGTTGAGATGATTGTTTTGAAGATTGAAAAACGAAGGACTTAGTAAAGAACTTAGTTCTTAAGGTGAAGGGATGATTGTTCGAAAACATTGTGGGATGCAAATCCATGCAGAACTAGGAGCAGTAGCGCATGTGCATCTACATATCCTAGTCAGAAAAAGAAGTTGTGTCGTGGCTATCTCTTTGAAGTGTAAACAAGAGTTGGTACTATACAAGGAGTATATCACTGGAAATGTTCACTTACCATAAGTGTGAAGTTTTCTAGTGGGAGACTACTAGGGTTACACAGCCCATATAAAAGCAAGTAATTGAGGCAGCCGAACTTAGTTATTCACTACGAGAGTTGAGAGCAAACATAAAAGCGATTCAATAATTCTTGAAGTATTTTAACTGGCGTTGACAACCACTGAAAAGCTCAGAGCAAATCTAGAAAATTGTTTAGGTTCTTTATTGTAGTTGTCACTTTGTTATGTATTGAGTGTTTTACCTATCTGCTTATTAGAGAAGCTGTTGTAATTAGTAAACTTTGAGAGATTACTTTGTAAAACTAGAGTTGGCTTTGAGAGTGATTAGGGTCAGAGTGTAGCCCCTTGTGTTAGTGGAAGTATTTCAAAATCCCAGAATGTGGGTCGTGGTTTTTCTCCCTTGAGCAAGGAGTTTTCCACATACAAACACTGTATTCTTTACTTACAGTTTTTACATTCAGTGTTTGTGTGGTTTGATAACAAGAAGTACTAGGACCAGGTTCTAGTGCTTAAGAGTCAATTTCTTCTGCGAAAATTGGAGGACACTATTCAATCCCCCCATTTCTAGTGTCCTTAGGAGGTGCATAGAGTAAAACACAAAGTACATCACATATTAGGTAGAGTAGACTGTATCTAGTTGTTTCTCGACTGCTTTAACATTTGTTTCATCCCGTTTGTGCGTTGTTTCTCACTGTTTCTAAACTATTTCAGCTTTTTTTCTGTTCTTTTACATTTTTTTTTTTACATTTTGTTTCGAACCTTTTCACTAGTTATTTCAGACTGTATCATGTAGTTTCAACATTGTTTCATACTGTGTCAGGCTGTTTCAGATTGTTTCAATGCCGTTTCAGACTATCATATTATTTCAACGTCGTTTCAGACGTTTCAACAGCTGTGTCAGATTATTTCAACGTTATTTCAGACTGTAATATTGTTTCAATGTCGTTTCAAGCTGTATCAGACTGTTTCAACCGTTGTTTTAGATTATTTCAATGATGTTTCAGACTGTATCATAATGTTTCAACACCGTTTCAAACTGTATCAGACTGTTTCAACCGTTGTTTCAGATTGTTTCAACGATGTTTCAGATTGTATCATAATATTTCAATACCGTTTCAGACTGTAACATGCTGTTTCAACAGCCATTTCAGATTGTTTCAACACCATTTCAGTGAACAGAAAGAAGAACAAACAGAAGAAGAGCATAATCAAATGGAAAAAATAATACGATAATAAAACATCAAGGAATAGGTTTATTTCAAAATCTAAAAAGTGTCAGTATAATAATGATAGTTTTATACCAATAAAAGAGATGCATCTTTACTGGTATATGAATAACTATATTATGATGCAATTATCACACCTCAAAAGTATTAATTCACCGACCTAGAGAGTACATGGGAGAGATTTTTACTCTAGTCATAATGTCATAAGCCTTAATTCCACCATCTCTGAAAATACCAAAATGCCTCTCAAACTCCTCTCCACTCTTTCCATTCTCATCAAACATACCAAACAAGAAAACTAGGAGATGAACTCCAGACCTTTTAGGCGTACCCACATTGTTCAAAGCTCTTTTCGCAACATCTCCATCATAAGACAAGGCATTGTCAATGCTCGCTCTATCAATTCCATCAAGTGGCCATCCCAGATACCAACTTTAATAACTCCGGCACCGGATCTGAACTTTTTGGTTCGGAACGCGTGGATCCTACGTAGACATGATGACGCAGACCGGGATTCGGAACGGAGTAAAGATTAGTTGGAGGAGGAATCAGCAACACGCGATAATCGTCGAATCAATTTTTTTATTTTTTAAAATCAAAATTTCCCTGTGAAATTAAGTGTTGCATTCGTATCGTTGTGATTAGGGAGATTCGAAACTGGGAGAGATGGTGATGAAGTTGTGGTATCCACGATACTAGAGGATCGCAGTGGTGGTTGTATAATCGTACACAATTCCAGGGTGGTGTCGCGGTGGAAATGGGTTGAAAATGGCGGCGAGGGGGGGTTTAAAGGGAGGCAGGTGTTATTGGGGTATGGGGGTAGGGGGAGGATTTTGGGGGTAAGGGTTTGAAGTTAGGGTTTGTTTGGGAAAATTTGATTTATCTTGTTAATTGTGAAATGTGAAAAAAAATATTGACATGTGTTGTAATTTGTAAAATATTGCTATCTTTTTGTAATTTAGGGGGTAGATTTGTATATATGTGTAAAAATTCCTATAAGACAAAAGTAGCTTATAAGTCACTCTTGAGAAGTTAGGATTTTCAAACTTCTCACTTTTGACTTATTTCAAGTACATAAGTTAATGAGTTTATAAACACATATGTGCTTTTAACTCACTTTTAAGCTGACATGACCCGGAATCTAGTTAGGCCGTGCGGGCACCCGACATCCTCCCCTAGACCCATCGAGCGAACCCTTACCAATTAAATTAAGAAAATAAATATAATAATTCATAAGTAAGGACAAGACTTAAAAAGAAATACAGACATACTGATACCTCCTGAAGGCAGCAAAATGCAATTGAAATAATAAACAATAAACTGGTGGCTATCAGGAATAAAAGCTGGCCCACCCCGACAGCTGAAGTCATCTTTGCTCCTTCACAACATGGTGAACTCAATCCTGGAGCGAACCTGCCGAAACGAAATAGATAGACTAGGAACAACAACGAACAAGGGTGAGCCAAAATGACTCAATAAGAGGGGCAGACTAGCCACCTTAAAGAATAGGATAGCTAGACAGGGAGAAGAAACAGATAAACCAAATTCCTCTCATTTAAATTGTAACAGAGCTAGATAATAATCGGAACCATGTATAAAACTATAAACTCAACCACGAATACGAGCCAGAAACATATCAAAAAATAAGCAATGCACGTATAAGCAGAACAGTAGTTATGTACCACAAGTCTACACAATGGTATGAAATGAAATGAAATGAAATAAAATATGATGCAAAGGGTCACATATGTCAAATGAATGAAGCGAAACCCTCCTACTCTAGGGAGGAATCCTCCTACCTTCAATATGATGCAATGGAGCGGAATCCTCCTGCTCCTAGGGCGGAATCCTCCTACCCTCAATATGATGCAATGGAGCGGAATCCTCCTGCTCCTAGGGCGGAATCCTCCTACCCTTAATATGATGCAATGGAGCGGAATCCTCCTACCCCTCAATATGTGCAATGGAGCAGAATCCTCCTACTCCTGAGGCGGAATCCTCCTATCCTTAATATGATACAATGGAGCGGAATCCTCCTGCTCCAGGGGCGGAATCCTCCTACACCCAATATGATATGCAATGTAATGCATATGAATGACATATAATTCATATGAATGCAATATGATGCAATAATAACCCTTCACCGGCACGGGACTCTCATCAACAACCGGGAAGTATGATAACAATCACGATATCTGTCGATAACGCTCACGTTATGGATCCAAGAACTTGATAAAGATATTTAAAGAAACGCGCGGAAGCTAATAAAATATACTTAAAAACGGACAAGAATTGAAAATAAGGATAGAATGAATTCAAGAAAGAGTTTCTTGAATTCAAGAACGGATCAAGAATCTCAAGAAAGAATCAAGAAATTCAAGACAAGTCTAAATCTTGAAAAGAAACTTCTAACAACAAAAATTAGACTAAGCTAACCGCCTTTGGTAGAGAATAGCTCAAGAAGAAGATTATAGAATCCCGACCCCCGTTAGAGTAACAAAGAACAACAGTAAAATATAATTTACCGCCTTTCTTGAATACCTAAAAGTAATCTAAAGATTTGAAGAAGAAATACCTCATCACCTAAAAGTGTAGACTTGAAGGTTGAAAGATAAATCCAAGAGTAGCCACACACAAAAGTGCAAGAGAAAACCTCTCAATTTTTATTCATCATAAATCTATATTGTCGTCGTATCTAAAAGTAAAGAAAATAACCCCCTTTATATAGGAGTAGGGGCTGGCCATAGGCCTTACAAAATCCTACTCAAATATAGTTTCTAAGTAATAATGAAATAGGAAAAGAAACCAACTAGGAAAGAAAATCCTAATAAAATAGGAAAAGGAAGTAAATTAAAACTAAACTAGGAAAAGTAAATAATATCCTAAATAAACTTGGTAAACTAATCCTAATTAATATTGGAATCAAAATCTAATTAATATAGGAAAATATATCCCAATTAATTTAGGAAACGAATCCCACTTGAACTAGGAATCCTTGATAGCAACTTGCAAGCAACTTGGGGTACACTTCATGGAAATCCTTTGATCATCCTTTGCACATTTTTGGGCTGAAACTAAGCACATTTTATGGGCTAAAAACGTGACTCTATATGGCTCTTCTTGGGCTCTTCAGGTTTGGCACACTTTAGGCTCCAAGTTTGGCACACTTTAGGCTCCTTAATTAGTCCAAAAATAGACTGTTTTGGAACCCAATTCTTCCACTTCAAATTGCAGTAATTTTGACTTGAATATTCAACACTTGTACCTCAATTTGGACCATATAATATCTATATCACTTAGACAAAAGTTCATCCTTGGCTTGAGCTCTTTCTCTTCACAATTCAAGTGCAATCGGCTTGTTTTGAGCTTTCTTTATGTGAGATCTTGTTATATGCCTTCCAAGAACTTCCAAAGCTTCATCCAAGTATTTCAATGGATTTTTCCTTCCATGGATGCTATCATTCCCCTCTTCTTGAAGGAATTCGTCCTAGAATTCAAACCTGCACAAAAGAGAAAGTAATAGAAGTACAAAAGAAATAATAACCAATTCCACACCAAATTTTCTTGGTTAGAACAACATTAAGTAGTATCTATAAACTTTACTTTTACTCTTAAATTTTGATATTATAGTTAATGACTTGGTATACATCAAAATATCATCATCTTCCAAAATAACAAAGTCACCAACATAAGAAACAAGAACAATGTTCATTACCTCCAAAAATACCTTAGGTGTTCTAAAGAGTCCTAGAATTCTAATTAACGAATTATACATACCATACTTGAACTTACTTATTAAAGAAACAACATCACCTTGTATTCTTTTATGGAGTAGCTCCAATATAGCAATGCAAGACATAGTTAATTTGTTAGGACATAAACATGAGTTATCCTTATAACCATTTTGTCCATCATCAAGTAGTGTAGGTTTAAAAGTGAATAAGTCACAATCGCTCTCCACTTGATTCAACCCTTCACCAAAATCATGAATCTCATCATAAGAAATAATATGTGAAAAAGAAAGTTCATGTTCTTCTTCGTCAAACAAGGGTGGAGTGTCATAATAAGAGTCTTTATCAAAATCAAAACTAGATCGAGGCCAACACAAATAAGATAGCAAATCAAAATCTTCCCCAACTAGTGAATTATTAAAACAAGTATCATATTTATTGTTCCTATCATTACCTACACTCAAAAGAGAAATATCATTATCAAACTCATCTAAAGAAGGTAGAGTGTTATGGTTGACGATTTTACCTTGAACCATACCTAAACCATCTTCCTTACCTTTACTTTTCTCATTGAGATTTACTTGTTCTCTAGAAGTTATACATGGCTCACTCTTGACATGAGTTTTTAAAGACTGAAGCTTTTCCGATGTTGGATTCTCCATGCAAACTTTTCCACAAGCACCTAGAAAAGAATCAAAACAACTAGAAGAAAAAGAAGTAGGAATGTTAGAGTTAGAATAAGAAATATCCTCACCCAAACTCTCTTGTTTTTCATAGCTCTCAACTTCTTCTTTTTCACTCTTATTTTTAGCATTCTCTCCTCTCTTTTCTTGTGGCAACTCTCTCACTTCTCTCAACTCAAGCTCTCCTTTTTCCACTCTTAAGTTGCCACTTTTCTCTCCCTTACTCCTCTCGATCTTTTCTCTCTCATTCTCACTTTTTTTCTCACAAGCAAGATCAATAAGATCAATTCCATTCCCAATTATACGATTGTAAATTGTAGGCACAATCCAATCACTATCATCATGAGTATGATCTTTACTAACTTCACTTGCATCTCTAGCTTCTCTTCTCATACGCTTTTGTTTTGCACATGAAGATTTAACATGACCCACTTTATGACACTTAGAACATTTAAGTTCTTTATAACGAAATATAAGAAGTGGTTTAACCATGGAACCTTGTTCTTCACTTGCAAACATCTTCAAAAGAACAAACAAGTTAGTGTAAAAAAAAGAATCTGCACAAAAAAATCACACACTCGTGTTTCTCTCAATAAATTGGCTTTTACCCTCTAATAATCTCACATCTCTTGCCTTTTTCCACTCAAAGCAACTTTTGGTTGGTTCTCTTTGGATTTATAAATAAACCTTAGTAGTAACAACCCTAGGTGATAAGGTTTAGGAGTTATAAAATAAGAAGGAAAGTGAAAGGCCAAAATCTAGAAAGAATATGATTTGGTAAGTAGGAATAAAACCAAATAGAATTAGGATCTTCTTTAAAGAAAACCAAAACCTAGAAATAATAGGATTTGGAATGTAGAAACAAACAAGGAAAAGAATATAAAAAACCCAACCCAAAGGAAAAAAGGAAAGATATTACTTTTCTTCCAAGGACTAGAATCCCCTCTTCTTGTTTCCTTTATTGACTAGGAAACCCAATACTACTAGATTTCTAAAAATAATGAGCATAAGCAACCAAAAAAAAATTTCACTAATTTTTTTATTCTTTTGAATTTTCGTTTTTTTTTTCCTCTTTTTTTTTTGTGTTACTGTCCACTGCTACGATAACTTCTTTTTTTTTTTTTTTGGTTTGCTTTTCTAGCTCAAAAATCTCCCAAGATAATCAAGAATAGAATCTTGATTGAACCCGCTCTGATACCACTTGATAACAATCACGATACCTCTCGATAACGCTCACAGTATGGATCCAAGAACTTGATAAAGAAATTTAAAGAAACGCGCGGAAGCTAATAAAATATACTTAAAAACGAACAAAAATTGAAAATAAGGATAGAATGAATTCAAGAAAGAGTTTCTTGAAATCAAGAACGGATTCCATAATCTTCTTCTTGAGCCATTCTCTACCAAAGGCGATTAGCTAGTCTAATTGTTGTTGTTAGGAGTCTCTTTTCAAGATTTAGACTTGTCTTGAATTTCTAGTTTCATTCTTGAGATTCTTGATCCGTTCTTGATTTCAAGAAACTCTTTCTTGAATTCATTCTATCCTTATTTTCAATTCTTGTTCGTTTTTAAGTATATTTTATTAGCTTCCGCGCGTTTCTTTAAATTTCTTTATCAAGTTCTTGGATCCATACCGTGAGCGTTATCGAGAGGTATCGTGATTGTTATCAAAGTAGATACCAACTCACAACCAGAGTACAATGCTCAGATCCTCAATTCAATAATAACAACATGACATAACATATAATATGCAATGTAAATCCAAAGCTAAGGCGTAATGAGTACGCCTATCGGCAGCTGCACACGTAACGAATACGTGGTAGAAAATCCACGAGGCCAGGTGCCTCCAAAGAAATGGATACAATTACTTACCTCGTTCCAAAGTTAATACTGCTACCCAACAACCGCTTTATCCTTTTTGGATTCATTACCAAACGATCCCACTGTATTCAATAAGCAGAAAAATATATCACATAAAGGTTAAAGTCTTCATTCTTCACATCTTAGAACAATCCAGGTAGGAACCTGATACCCCATTCGCATACGCAATACATAGGCCAGACCTATGTACAGGATTTAAGGTCACATAACCAAACCCTAAATAAATTACATTTATATGTTGCTCATAACTCACTGAGTACGAATATATAATTAATTTCATTATCGGGGTCCAATTGTCCCTTTAAACTATTAATTGAACTTATTAAAACGATGTCTAATATCCCAATTTTTACCGTTAAAATATATTCAAACACACGTAATAAATTTAAATAATTCATTAAGATCATTACCTGAATGTTTCGGGGTGAAAATTCTATCTTTTTCCGGCTCTTTTCTCATTTTCTGGCCTTTTTTTTTTCCTTCTCCGTGTTCTCCTTCGTTTTCTGTTTTGTTCCTGTTTCTTGTTCTCATATTTCTGTTCTCGTTTATCTTTTTTTGCTTCAAAATGAAGCTTAAGGGATTTATAATCCATGACCACCGCCTAACATTTCCTTTCTTTCTTTCTTTTATCTTTTTCTTTTTTTTTTCTTTTCGCGACGAAAATTAAAATGGTACCGTACGATATTCGAAATAATTTTTGAATTTCTCAAGCAAGTTATAAAAAATATATGTAACACAATTGCTAAAGTGGATCTCAAATCGGACTCCCGAAACTCAATATGTAAATTAAATGGAAAAAAGGCCAAATTATTTAACTTTCGGTATTTTAGCGATAACTAGCCGAACAACCTCAAAATTCACTTTCGAAAGTTCACAAAAGTAAGAAATAATCATACGAACCTAACGGTGCTTTCGGATTTCGAATCAGAGCTCATTCGCCAAAACCAAGCTCGAAAATCTCTTTTCAATATTTATTGACAATAAAAGCTGAAACCTTCTTCTGTTGCCTACCAAACAAGGTCTGATAATTTTACAGACAAGTCTTAATGGACCTTACGAATATTTTAAAATTATCGGCACGCCAATCGGAGTCCTAACTTCCGAAACGACTGACCAAGGTCGTTTCATTCTCCTCCACTTAGACTCTCGTTCGTCCTCGAACGAGCTTGAGTCTAAAGCGAAATTCGCACAGATAACAAGAGAACTTGCACGACCTTCATAAGCTACTCCATGAGCCTTACCTCCTGATTACAGGATCAGAATTATATTACGCACAATGTACTTTGGATAATATGATAATATCATTGCACAGCTTATTCTGACTAAGCTGATCCTTCCTTGATCACGAGAAGAGAGTTCTACATTTTCGAAGCAAAGATACACGGAACTTTGAATAGGTTAACATGATTCAGCTAATAATCACCTCTTCGATATACCTTTCGATATAGAACAGGTCGATGGAACTAAGAATTAGCTCACGCTTGATGCAATAGGGGGAGCTTTTGAAGTACTTTGTCACTACACACTATAGAAGATTTGACGCTAGCTATATTATTTTTACGAACGCACTATGCAACATCCCAGTTGATGTTAGTGTTGTTCCGCAAGCTCCTTGTGGGAATGTAGTTACTCATATCCTAATGTATGTCAAAGGTTCATCTGAACAGGGTCTATCATATAAGGATAAGGATCATGCAAATACTACTGGATAGTATGATGAAGACCATGAATGATCTTCAGACTGAACAACTATTTCAGGGTATTGTCTTTGAATTGGAAATACTTGAAAAAGTGAAAATAAAAAAGACATGTAGTTGGACCATGAGCTGAGGCAGAATACCAGCAACAAAGTTTATTACATGTGCACTTATAACGCTAAAGTAACTTCTCAAAGAGTTGAAGTATGAAGGAGATATGCCAATGATGGATGGACGATAAACTGCACTAGACCTTTAACTCTAAATTTTCATGAAGTATAACAGCGCCAGTATGAGAATCCAGTTCTAGTTAAATACAGACAGATAGCTAGAAGAAAACCGGAGTCACTATACAGGGTTACTACTGATGGTATTCTCATGTATAAAGATAGACTTTGTGTTCCTGATGTTGCAGATTTACGTGGACAGATTATGATAAAGGCACATTATTCAGAATACACTGTTTATCCAGGTTTGACTAAAATGTACCATGATCTTAAGCAGATTTATTGGTGGGACGGAATGAAGTGTGACGTAGCAGAATTTGTGGCTCAGTGTTCTAGTTTCCAGCAAGTTAAAGTCGTGTCATTTTTTCAGACTTTATGCTTTCAGCAGATAAGTACGTATATATGATCTGGTTGCTAGCTTATCTCTATCATTAATAGATTATCAGTGGGTTTAGCTTTGATCGACACTCATTGTAGGTTTCTGTCGTGGCCCTAGGTTGGGTCGTGACAAAAGTGGTATCAACACCTTAGAGATTTGGTATTACCATTCACTATTTGGAGGAAGACTCCTCCACTTAAAGCACAAACTCATGCAGCTATTTGAATAGGAATACCCATCCCCGCACAGTCTGCAGGACTAAAGAAGATTTAGCTAAAAGCTGAACGTAGGCAGACCTAAGCTACCAACTACCCTTTCGAGTTGCCAAATAGCTGCAACTCTCGAGTTCACAACTCCATACCTTTGTCGTAAACACCACCGCCTGATGGATGGTACTTCTATTACCCTTAGAAGCCTTGAAAAACAATAATATGCTTACCCGACTACACAGGGAACATCACAAGCGGCTACCAACCACCCAAGCTCACTAGTGCCGGACGAAGAAGAAATGGAAATGGACCGAGGATAGAAATAATTAGAGCTTCAGGAAGCTCATCGTCTTATTTTCTTGGCTACCAAAGCTAGACTACTTACGAGTCAAAGTAGCCCAAGAATCGCAATTGAAGAAATAGATATTAAATGAGCTTCATGGAACAACATCCATGCCAATTTGACCTCCCAATAAGAAGGAAACTCTGACAATTTACCAGAAACCCTTTTATAACCCAGACAAGCTCATAGGATAACATGACTTTACTAGCGTTTTGAACCAAGAGGAGATACGTAGATCGAATATTACTTACTAATCACTTTGCACCAGAAGAAATGATAATACTTTCTGATGGTGACGAATTAGGATCCCATTATCCTACCAACATTGAATTTCGAGGAGAGAGGTAGACTGAATTAACATAATAACAGAAGGTGGCGTAACAAGATGCCAAGCAGACAATACCGACAGTCACACCCAAATCTCTCACATTAAATCAGATAAACTAGTAGGGTCTCACAAATTCCCTGAATAAATCATACTAGAAGCTCACCCCTCTACCGCAATCGATTCTTAATAGAAACAATATCCAAGGACGCCATGGAAACATAGTAAGATAAATGAAATCCAAACCGATCAGAAGAATCAAATCTTACTCGCATATAATGGAAGAAGAAATACATAGGTGTACTACATCGAATACCTCAGCGTCCTGCAAGACTGGCCGTTCATAGAACTGCCTCTACAGCTGAGCTGAGCCACTACCCTGATAATCACCTTCTGAAGAACCACTTCCACTACGCTCTCGACCTCTACTTGATGGTGGAATTTCTCTGGCTGATTGAGATCTAAATAAAATCCCCTGCAACTGTGCAGGTGCCTGATGAGAGAAAGGATGACTGCCCACTCGCTGGAGTAAGGGAAAATTCCTTAAAGGATAACCAGGCTTATGACAATGATAACACATTTTCGCTGAAAATAGAAGTTGGACAGATTTTTGAAGCTACAAAGAGAAAGTTGAGTCTAATCCTTATGAACTACTCGTGCACTCTGAGAATTGCGCTCTACAAGCTGAGATAACTTGGCAAGTAACCTCCCAAAATAATCAGAACTCTTACCTCCAAAGGAAGTATGGTGCCCACCAGGGCCGTGGGATCTCTTGCTCTCCCGCTCTAACTTATGGTATGCCTCATATCTCCGAGAAATATCAACAACATCAAATGAAGTCCCAAACTCAATTTTTCGAACCATCTGGGATCTTAAGGAAGGAGAAAGGTCATCAATAAATCTTTAAATATCTCGAAAGGTTCATGGACTAGTTCTAATGCATCTTCAACCATTCTATAGAATTCAATCTCATATTCTGAAACACCAACAGGCTAACCGACAGGCTACCCTATCCAATCCACTCAAACTGGCAACACTTTTCATCTCGCTCGCTACTCGAAAGGAACTTTTCCACGAATCTAGAAGAAAAATCGAACCAAGTTAGCTAATAAGAGAGCGGCCCACCAATTCAAGGCTGGACCCCTGAAACTAGAAAGTAGAATATTCAATACCATACCACTCGATATAATCAAGAGCCTGAAGGGTACGCTGACATCATTTTATTTTAAAAATTGACACAGGGATTATCTGATGCATGGCTTAAGAATATCGGAAGGTTCAATTGGGTAAAATACTGCAGCCTTTTCAGATACTCGGACCGAGCCATTACTCAGGCTAGCTAACCAGCCAGAATAACTAGAGGCACAACACATGCTACCTCCGAAACATAATTTACTAGGGCAACATCAGGAACTAGAACAGGAGCTCTCTAAGTCCGAACATCTGCATATGCGGCGACCTGATAAGATGCCTAGAGAATAATAGGTTCTTACGGTATCTTCGTCGCCAAGATTCTCGTAAAAGCATCATAGAGAACCAGGGGAATCACAAGGCCTTGTTCCCTTGCCCATCACGAGCTCGTACAGCTGGGGCCTGCGCGACTGGATCGTCAGCACGACAACTCTCGGGGCTTGAGCAGTGCTAGCCCAAGGCTAGACTACTTCGTCCTGAACTTCTATCATTTGCTGATTTGTCACATGAGGGTTCACAATTACTACGAACGAATTAACGAAAATACTTTTGCATCCTAGACCGACGCACGATCAGAAAAGAAGAAAGTGAAACTTCCTAAATGCCATCATAGCCTCTCGTAGATAAGTACGGACGTCTAGCTTCCCATCAGCGAGACTCTACTAGATACTGTCTTAGTCTGGATAGATTTTAAACTGGGCTCTGATACCAACTGACATGACCCGGAATCAAGTTAGGCCGTGTGGGCACCCGACATCCTCCCCTAGACCCGTCGGACAAACCCTTAACAATTAAATTAGGAAAATAAATATAATAATTCATAAGTAACGACAAGACTTAAAAAAAACACAGACATATTGATACCTCCTGAAGGGAGCAAAATGCAACTGAAATAATAAACAATAAACTGGTGGTCATCCGGAATAAAAGCTGGCTCACCCCGACAGCTGAAGTCGTCTTCGCTCCTTCACAACGTGGCAAACTCAATCGTGTAGCGAACCTGCCGAAACGAAATAGATAGACAAGGAACAACAACGAACAAGGGCGAGTCAAAAGGACTCAATAAGAGGGGCAGACTAGCCACCTTAAAGAATAGGATAGCTAGTCAAGGAGAAGAAACAGATAAATCAAATTCCTCTCATTTAAATTATAACAGAGCTAGATAATAATCGGAAACACGTATGAAACTATAAACTCAACCAGGAATACGAGCCAGAAACATATCAACAAATAAGCAATGCACGTATAAGCAGAACAGTAGTTATGTACCACAAGTCTACACAATGGTATGACATGAAATGAAATGAGATGAAATGAAAATGAAATGAAATATGATGCAAAGGGTCACATGTCTCAAATGAATGGAGCGGAATCTTCCTACCCCCAATATGATGCAATGGAGCGGAATCCTCCTGCTCCTAGGGCGGAATCCTCCTACCCTCAATATGATGCAATGGAGCGGAATCCTCCTGCTCCTAGGGCAGAATCCTCCTACCCCTCCATATGTGCAATGGAGCGGAATCCTCCTGCTCCTGGGGCGGAATCCTCCTATCCCTCGATTTGCGCAATCGAGCAGAATCCTCCTGCTCCTAGGACGGAATCCACCCACCCTCAATATGATACAATGGAGCGGAATCCTCCTGCTCCTGGGGCTGAATCCTCCTACACCCAATATGATATGCAATGTAATGCATATGAATGCAATATGATGCAATAATAACCCTTCACCAGCACGGGACTCTCATCAACAACCGGGAAGTAGATGCCAACTCACAGCCAGAGTTCAATGCTCAGATCCTCAATGCAATACTAACAACAGGACATAACATATAATATTCAATGTAAATCCAAAGCTAAGGCGTAATGAGTACGGCTATCGGCAGCTACACACGTAAGGAACACGTGGTAGAAAATCCACGAGGCCGGGTGCCTCCAAAGAAATGGATATAAACACTTACCTCGTTCCAAATTTAACACTGCTACCCAACAACCGCTTTATTCTTTTTGGATTCATTACAAAATGATCCCACTGTGTTCAATAAGCAGAAAAATATATCACATAAGGCTAAAGTCTTCATTCCTCACATCTTAGAACAATCCAGGTATGAACCTGATACCACATTCGCATACGCAATACGTATGCCAGACCTATGTATAGGGTTTAAAGTCACATAACCAAACCCTAAATAAATTACATTTATAAGTTGCCCATAACTCACTGAGTACGAATATATAACTAATTCCATTATCGGGGTCCAATTGACCCTTTAAACTATTAATTGAACTTATTAAAATGATGTTTAATATCCCATTTTTACCGTTAAAATATATTCAAACACACGTAATAAACTCAAATAATGCATTAAGATCATTACCTGAATGTTTCGGGGTGAAAATTCTATCTTTTTCCGGCTCTTTTCTCATTTTCTGATATTTTTTTCCTTCTCCGTGTTCTTCGTTTTCT
This sequence comes from Petunia secreta, assembly GCA_029990175.1. Classification (NCBI taxonomy): domain Eukaryota; kingdom Viridiplantae; phylum Streptophyta; class Magnoliopsida; order Solanales; family Solanaceae; genus Petunia; species Petunia secreta. Next base: position 43,842,341 of record JARKIP010000022.1, on the reverse strand, counting down.
GTTTTGTTCTTGTTTCTCGTTCTCATGTTTCTGTTCTCGTTTATCTTGTTTTGCTTCAAAATGAAGCTTAACGGATTTATAATCTCTGGCCACGGCCTAGCATTTCCTTTCTTTCTTTCTTTTGTCTTTTCCTTTTTTCTTCTTTTCTTTTCTTTTCGCGACGAAAATTAAAACGGTACCCTACGATATTTGAAATAATTTTCGAATTTCTCAAGCAAGTTATAAAAAATATATGTAACACACTTACTAAGGCGGATCTCAAATTGGACTCCCGAAACTCAATATGCAAATTAAATGGAAAAAGGTCAAATTATTTAACTTTCGGCATTTTAGCGGAAACTAGCCGAACAACCTCGAAATTCACTTTCGAAAGTTCAAAAAAGTCACAAATAATCATACGAACCTAACGGCGCTTTCGGATTTCGAATCGGAGCTCATTCGCCAAAATCGAGCTCGAAAATCTCGTTTCAATATTTATCAACAATAAAAACTGAAACATTCTTCCGATGCCTACCAAACAAGGTCTGATTTAGCTCAAATTTTACAGACAAGTCCTAATGGACCTTATGAATATTTTAAAATTATCGGCACGCCAATCGGAGTCCTAACTTCCGAAACGACTGACCAAAGTCGTTTCATAAGCTTACCCAAATGGGCTCATAATTTCATAATTACCGAGGTTTTTTAGTAGATATGGCCTTGGAAAATGATGAAAACAAAAGCTATACATGCCCAATTTATGTCAGGCAATACAGCTCAGTTTCTCACTCCACCAAAATCATTTTAAGCTTATCAGTAATTAAGGAATCTAGTAGTACCTTTTTCTGCTAAACTGGGAGAAGATAAACAAATCCATTATATATATATAGGCCATATAGACTACCTAAATCACCAAGAATATAAAATGCTACTAGATTATTTAGTTAACATTTGTGCTGCTGAGCTGCTTTTAGTGCTGCACAATGCAAAATGCGTGTGAAACAATTTAGGAAAATTTTCAAAAATAGGCAGCCCACTACCCAAAATTACAAATAAGAGGCCATATTCTTTTTTTCATGCATAGCATCCACTCCTAAAATTACAAATTTTAGTACTCCTTCATAAAAAATACCCTAGCAACCAAATCTCCCCCTCCCCAGCCATTAAATCGCTGGTAAACACCTCTCCTGCCAGTGATGTCATTACTTTTTGTATTTTACTGAATTTATGTTGTTTATTGCGTTTAAATCATTGATTTGGACAAGTTTATACACACAAATCTCCCTCCAAAAAATAAATTATACATGAATATACATAGATAAATGCGTAGCAATGAGAGAAATACAAAGATATACACAAAAAAAATAAAAAATTATATAAACATCCTTAATATACAGATTTATTCACTCGCATATACACACTTATACAAATTTATACAATTTTATACATGTGTATAAATTTGTATAAAATTGTATAAACTTATATAAACTTCAGCTGGTTGTTATCTTGGGAAAAGGGTGACAGCTCGGGTAAGATTCGAAAATATGGGCTATTTTTGATAATTTTCGTCTTTTGCTTTTTTTAGTATAATTATCTCAACAATGTGATGCGTTTGGCCATCCTTGCTGTTTGCAAAGGTAGAACACCATGATCACAGCTTAAACCTGTGGCCTCCTAATAACATGACAACTCTTATGATTTTACCAAGACTCTCATCGAGACTGTTGTGCTTTGCACATGTACCACTCTCTAGGCAGCCAATCCATGAATAGGAGTGTTCATGTGAAACCGAAAAACCGCACCAAACCGAAAATCAACCCAAACCGAAAGAAAAAACCGACATTCTTTAGGTTTGGGTTGGTTTCTATTTTTAATTTAAAAATCCGATATAATTTAGTTTGGTTTTGATTTTAAACAAAAAATAACCAGAAAAAACCGAACCAAACCGACTATATAAATATTATTTAAAAATTATAATTACACATACAATTATGTGTATTTTTATGAATTAACACCATTTGTTGTTGTTATTATTATTATTATTATTATTATTATTATTATTATTATTATTATTATTTGCTCTTTTGAATTGTAGTTTAGTCCCTCACCGTTTTATATATTTTTTTTGCTTTTGTATTTTAGGTTGCATTCTAGAGTTATTTTGATAAGTCAAACAATCTATTGTATGTTAAAAATAGCATGTCTTGTAGTCTTCAATTGTCGGCTAATTCAATATCATCAAGATATCTTGGCATATGATGTCTCTTCAATTTTTCAAACACGAAAAAAATTATTGTAAGAAGTTTGATTAAGTTAATTGAAATGGTTACATACTTGTACAATCGATATTTGGATGAAGCTACATATATGTAGCTCTTGATTACATATATAGCTGTTTTTTTCTAGAGAATACTTGGTTTGGATGTGTCATGGTGGAGTATAGTCGCTCGAATATGTGCTTGATTCTTGGAAGTGTATGTTACAAATTTAATGAAGAAAAAAATCGATAAAAAACCGAACAATCCGAAATAACCGACATAACCGAAAAAAATCGAACAAGTGAAAACCCGACTTAATTAGTTTGGTGTTGGTTTAAGTATTTGAAAACCCGAATTAATTGATTTGGTTATCTTTTAGAGGAAAATCGACCCAACCCGACCCATGAACACCCCTATTCATGAACAACCTAAGATTAGTAACAGTTTCTTTTTAAATTTTTGGTAAAATCTCTCCACTCTTATTTCCTTCATCTTTGCATATGGGAAGCCTCATTTTCCTGCAACTATATTAACGGATGATCCAATGTCGTACCTTTTGCACTATTATTTTCTTATTATTGAAATATCTCAACTACAGCTCCACAATGAGACTATGAGGTTCCCTAAGAACCAAAAAAAAAAAAAAAAAAAAAGGAGGGGGGGGGGGGGGGGGGGGAGGGGTCTAGAAGTTTGTCTAAAATACACTTCCAAAAATTCATTAAATTTATTGCCTTAAGTAAAGACAGTTCTTTAGTTCCTCAAAAGTCCAACTTGTTACAAATTTAGTTGTTATAGAATTTCAACTTTCAGCTCCGGCTGTAAAAGATTTCATCAGAACTCCGGCTGTCAACCTAGATTTGACTATGAATAACGTCATTAACATGCGTATTTACAGAAGAGATAGACATTATCTCTTTTAGTGCTGCCTGTCAACCTAGATTTGACTATGAATAACATGTGTATTTACAGGAGAGAGACATTATCTCTTAGTGCTGCTGCTTCATAAGGTGTCCAAGTGGGAGAATCAGAGAAGCACAAAATGATGGTGCAAAAAGTATGACAGATGTTCAATGGTTTAAATCTTCTGGTGCTCTCAGAACAACCAAACTGCCAGTGTACATGGATAGATTTTTAGATGCCAAATTTATATGGGATACATGAAATTTAGTAGAAATTGGAATTTCCCCTTCAGCCAGATACCTGCCTCCAAGAGTAATCTAGCTCAAAAATCACTTAGTTTGTCATTAGCAACAAAGTTTTCTCTTGCCCTTGTGAAGTACGCTTCTTCACCCGACAACTGCAATGGAAGTGATTCTTCGAGATTGCATCAGAACATGCAGCAGCAAGCTCTGCCTTGAAACTACATGGGATTAGTAGAACAGGAAGTCTTTACACAATGAGAAATTTGCAACTAAAGAGCTGGAAGCATGGATGACAAACTATGCAGTAAGATGTGTAGTCTGATATGTTTACTGAAGTCTTTCCCATGGTGTGTACCCACACAGAGAGGAGAGGAATACCTTTATGCTGTCTTATTGTAGTTTTATTTCATCATCAATCCAGCAGCAAATTTCTGAACGCTGTGTATGTTCTAGGTTGTGAAGGCATAAACAGCTTACTTTAAACTAAAGATTTGGAAAGTATGAAAAGGATGGTTTGCGACAGTAGCTCAGTAATAAGGATATCTTCTCCTCATAAATGGGATGGTTAAGCAGCAGCAGCTTGTTGTTGTTCACAATAGCTCGAACTAAAATTTCTTTAGCCTCCTCATGTTTTTTCCTCAGCATGTTGCATATCTGAAAACACAACAAACTATAATCAGGGATGACAGTCTCCCATCTGATGCCTCAGTTCTTGGCCTCAACTAAAAACAGAATGTTGCTTCCTCGGATAAAAGGAAGCTAACTAAGTTGAAGACATATCAAACCCTTGCGCCACTGTAACCTTTGAAATTTCAGTTATAAATTAAGAGAAGAGTGGGCTAGGTCTATTACGGGTTCCACCAACTGGCGTCGGGGCCGCTATTTCTGTTCTGCCTATATAAGTGACATATTCAGCTTCCACCAACAAAATCAAACATAACGACGCTAAACTTCCATGTAGTTCTCGTGTCTTTTTCTGTCAAATTCATGGATGCTTCTTGCACTACTGGACTGCAGTTAAAAACACAACATGGTTTCGAGCATACTGAAGGTTTTCACTTAAGTGCTACTTAGTACCTAAGATTGATACAATGCAAAGTATTTTAAGAAAATTTAAATCCAAATATGTAAACCAAAAAGGAAGTACGGTAACAATAGCTAGAACAAAAGAGGACATGACTAAATTACCAACAGAAAACAAGTTGAGCTTTTCTTTTTTCCTTTTTGTTCATGTAGCAAATATAAAATTTGGAAGGTGGTATCGTGCAATTTTAAGTCTCAGAGCAACTAAGTATGAAGTTTTTGCTGTCTGGTTATTTGTTTAGAGTAGAAAAAATTAATGGCTAAACCGGCATTTATCTTATCTGAAAATTTGTGGGAATGATTTACTTCAAGAGTTTTCAGAATGCTTGAAAAGATACTAACACCAACAAGTAGAAAACAAGGAAGAATGAAATGAAGCACTCCTTACATCATCAAGACCCTTTGAACAGGCCTGAGCCTTCTTTATGCTGTCATCATCTTCTACCGCAGAAGGGCTTCCCAACTCTTGGATGTTCATCTTCACAGGAATGTCTTGTGAAGAGATTTGGGAATGTTCGTATGCACTGGTCTTATTACCATGTCCAGTATGCTCATGGTCATTAAACTATCAAAGAAGAATGATGGACAAATTAGAAATGTTGACATGCTTCCCGATTCCGACGAATTGAAACAGTTTAAACTATCTCAAACATCTATGTCAATTACTTTTCTATCAATCACCTGTTTGTGACATATCCTTTCTGTACCTTCATAGGAGCCCCTGTATAATTTTGAGTAATCACAACTAAGTTCAGTATTGATGAAGAAAAACTGTATGACTAATATTGCAGAAGAACCTGGTTCCATTGGGCGAAAGACGCTTTGATGGAAGTAGGATCATCAAATCCGAATTCGTCTGCATTTAAGTGCTCTCGCCAGTGTTAAAGATTGTCCCATAATGGTTATGCAACCTATGTGGAAAAGGAATATTTTTGCAAGGGAAGTGATGAAGAAAATAAAAACATACCTCTGGTACTTTCCTCTTCATAGACAAATTAGCAGGCATTTGCTTCAACCTCTCCGTAAAATTAGTATCTTTGGCTTGTGAAATAGCTTTAAGACCATGCCGGTCCCCAGTTTTTGAGGACTTCATATTATTTTGCAATACTGTCCGAGATGTCTCAACATTTGCACCAAGTTTTCTGCAATTGAAGCATGTGATTGAGTGACAACTTGCAGAAAATGAGGTCTCCATATTCAAAGAATTTGACTGGAAACAGAAAGAAAAATCAATATGGTACGCTGAGATTTTCAGGCTAGATGTGTCTGGAGTCCTCATGGCAGCTTTAACAGGCAGTGATCTTTCTCCTTCTTTGATAGTGTTCTTTGCAGTTGGAGTAGGAGCTGTGATTGTTAAATTTCTTGGAGCGGCAATGCTGACTGGGGTGGATGTTGTTGTCTGATGACTTTTGCTAGGAGGACATACCCGAGAACTGAAGGAAAACATGCCAACAGTTCTTTTGGTTAAAAAACGCCTTTATTATCATGGATCAAGAGAGGCACTTAACAAAAATCAGGAATCAAATCATAGCGTTGTATATATAGCTTAGATACATGGCATTGGCATTCACAAGTCACAACATATAAGATGACTGCTTAATCTACTGAGAATGCCAAATAATATTTTTTATAACTCACAATTTGGGTGAAATTATCTCCATGTTCAACAAGCATGACTAGATTAAGAGGATAAATTCAAACAAATGAATTAAATCAGATAAATATGTGAAATTTTTTCATGCAGGCATCCGAACAAAAACGATAGCTGCCGAAGAAACCAAGAAATGAATTCAGCAAAAATAGTTTATATGCATGTCAAACATTTTACAAGGTGAATTCACTGCCATATCTAGTTGGAAAAATCAATTTGAGGAGCCACACCTGAAAGTAAAAAGATCTGTACTGCTTGCTTGGCTTTTCTCAGGAGCAGATTTGCCTTGTTTCACATTTTGTTCATTTGGCCTCAAAGAACCAATCGATGTTCTTATACTTTCCACAGCATCCAACTGCGAGCCCATCCTATAATATTATTATTATGATGAGTTATCAACAACAGAAGTTAGCATTCTTATTTAGTTTTTATGTCGGTATTTCCTATACAATGGTATTTTCATATTATTTTTTTCAAACTTGCTTTCAAAAATGTCTTTCTTTAGCCGAGGGTCTATTGGAAACAGCCTCTCCACCTTGGTGGGGGTAAGGTCTCCGCACATCTGACCCTCCCTAGACCCCACTTGTGGGATAACACTGGGTATGTTGTTGTTGTTGTTGTTGATGTCAACAACAGAAGTTAGCATTCTTGCATTTACCATGAAATTACACAATCAGGTAAAGTGTAATGAAGCTCGAAAGCATGATACAAAAAGATACCGAAAACTTACTTTTTAATGCCTGAAACTTGGTAGCTCTCCTGATTTTCTGTCTGACGAGGCTTTATTGTTGGCAGGGATCTAGAGTCTGGGGGAAACCCAGCTTTGCTTCCAGTTTTATCATCTTTGTTATCTTGAGATCTGTATTAAATCGTATCATATAAACTGTCTAGAAAATTTGACTAGTATATACCATTGGCTTACATTATTTCAACTGGGCAACTTTGTGGAATGGGATCAATTCTTTTGTTACCAAATGCAGGAACTTTTGTCTCAGTCAATGATGTTGTCTTTTGCATCTGAGCTGCAGGTTTAACTGATGGCATAAAAAACTTGGACCTGATGATACCAGCGTCCCCTCTTTTCCCTGATGTCAACTTTTCAGCTTCTATTCCACTGCAAAAGTTTCAGAAAAAAACCACCACACCACAATTTCATAAAATGCATGACAGAAACTTATTTTACTCTATTATCTGTAAAAACCAATCACTGCAGCTTTCAAGTTAGACATCATGGACTGTAATGCTGAATGGATAACAGTGAAATGATCTATATTGACCTACTTGCTTAATGAGGTTGCAGAGAGCTCAGAATTTTGGCTCTGTTCCTCATCACTGACTTTCATGTCCTGCATCTTGTCTTCTGTAGCATTTGTAACATACATACTGTTCGACTGTGCCTCAGTCCTGTCCTTATTGTTCTCTAAATGCTTATCACTTTCAAAGGTGCTCTTTTCACCAGCCTTCTTCATTGTGGTTGCAACATCCTCCAAAGATGAACTTTCTAAAACTGACTTCTCATAGTTTGTGTTAGAGTCCAAAAGCACCTTTTTGTTAATGTCTGTTCCTACAGCTAAGAAACTAACATCAGCAGGCATAGAATCAACATGTTCCTGTAAACCTGAACTATCCCTCCTTGATTCACTCTGTGATATCAAAGTTCCCTCTTCTACTTGGCAATCTGTTTCTTGAGCTCTGGGTGATACCGTTTCCTGTAACAAGCTCTTGTCTTTCTCTACTGCAACTACGCTGCTAACAGATTGAAATTTTGGAATTTCATTATCACCCATAGCATGGTTTGAAGGTAGACTATGTTTTCTGGTGTCATGATGTTTATCTATATTAATATGAGAATCAACAGTGAATGTCATCCCAGCCTCTGATGCAGTGTGTTTCTGGGCTACCCCGTCGCCTAAAGAACCAGTGTCTTCATTTAGACCTTCATGACCATTTTTCTTAGAAGAACATTCCTTTTCTTGGTCGTTCATTGCTCTTTCTCCACTGTCCTGACTTGACCCAAAACTGAAACTATCCTTTTCTTTGTTGTTCTTCGCTTTTTCTCTGCTCTCCTGGCTTGACCGAAAATTGAAACTCTCCTTTTCTTTGTGGTTCTTCGCTTTTTCTCTACTCTCCTGGCTTGACCCAAAGCCAAAACTATCCAACCTAAACCAAACACAGGAGAGGATACTCCAATTAGTAACAGAGGAAATGCTGACTCATTTTGATATTTAATGAACGAAACCACACTTCATGTCAGACAAATACAGAGCAGAACATAAAGGAGCTCCAAAAGTAGTACGTACTCAAAATCAAATGAAAAATTGAAGCCATCTCCTTTCTTTTTGTTGCCAGCAGCAGTGGATTCTTCTTTTGACATCTCCTTTGATTTTCGATCTTTTTTACATGGGGAAGAGATATCAAGATCGGACATGTCAATGTTGAATGATGATATCTTGCCAAAATCACTATCAAGGTTGAAATCCATATCCCTAGAAAAAGTTCAATGGCAACATAAGCAGTGTATCATTTCTGTGCTATTTGACATTCTTTAGTTGTCCTGAATCAAGTCCAGGAAAATTTACCACAAAATATTGCAAATTTTACATAGAGCAAGTAAAAGAGAGACAGAGACGCTTGCAAGTTAATGACAAACCTTGGATACAAGTACTAAAAAAAGGTGATCAACGACAAAAATGAAATTCATAAACGCGGGTAATTTGATACAGTAGTTTAACAGAATAAAACAATATAATCAGAAATAGCAACACAAAGCTATGCAGGGTTTACTCTTTGTCAAAGTTGAATGTCTTTTTCTTATTTTTGGATACAGGCCCAAAGTCGAAATCCATTGCATCATCATCTCCCACAGCCATTGATTTCAACGACTTAAGAAAGTCATCGCCCATATCCAGATCTATCACAAATAATGTCAATAGTAATTATCCAAAATACAAGGGATTAACAAATTATTACTAGTCCAACATTTGTACTACTCAAGTAGCATAAAGAAAGACGCAGAGAAACAAAAATAAATGGATAATTCTCTATTACGGACAATATAGCTCTCTTTATTTTCCTCCTCCACTAAGTTTAGCTTTGGACGTTTTACATGTTACAATTCAGCAAGTTGCTATACTTCAATGTACCATTCCGATTTGAAGACTTTCATCCAGTATCTGTTGTTCTTGGCATTCTCTTTTTCAGAAAAGCTTTTTCATCTGAATGTCCCTTGTATACCAAGTACCAACTGACTAAACATACTGAATCTAATATAGATTGTCTCTTGTATTTTCATTAAAACTGACTTAGAATTACATAACATTACTGTCAAAGGAAGCTATTGTTGGAATGTGTGAAGAGTCCCACATCGTGTTATAGAAAATGGATCTTGGGCCTAACTCAACCCCAAAAGCTAGCTCAAAAGGAGGAGGATTGCCCAAACCATATAAGGAGACCAAATTCCTCATCCACATCCGATGTGGGACTCAACAGCTATCTGTTCTAATAGTGTCTTTCGCGCTGAAATCATATCTGTATAAGCTTTCAGAAGTGCAATTTTCCGTGTTTAATATACAAATAAGTTAAAATCCAAGTATGAACCACAAAGAAATGGTAAATACCAAATGATGAACTTCTTTTGTCTTTTGATTTGACAGTCGAAGATGCTCCCTTAGTAGATTCTGCCATCTGGACAGAGATTGATTTGTACTTAACTGCAGCAAGGGTTCAAAGGGCATTAAGGAAGGTAAGTAAAGGAGCAGCAATTGAAAAGGAAAACATATAACAGAACGACAAAGCAAACACAACAGCGCTTGCACAGTACTCTGAACATTTGACATAAACTCCTTTTTATTAATAAGCAGTTTGATATAAGACTGTTATCAAGCATGACATTTAGTTTGTTCTTTAACCTTTTTGCATCACAAAATAGCAAAGCATCAGCTCATCTAGCGAGGATTTTATTTTGCAAAACGGTCACATGCACAGAAACATCTCCAGTAAAACTTCTATGCCTACTACAGAAAAAGTTGTAATACTGCTTAAACCAAAATAAAAACAATGAATGAAAAGTATCATTAATACTAGGTGCTTCATGAAGAACACAAATAGAAGGGTGGAATTATAGAGGAGTGCATGAGTAAATCTTCAAGCACACTAATTGCATGTAAAACTTCATTAAGTTCCTCTGCCTGACGCATAATATATCTAAATTAAATGTCAAAATCAGGACGCAAACTGTTTTAAAAAATATTTTCAAGGGGTCGAACAAGCTTTGTCTTGTAGAATGAGTAGATTTGCAATTAATAGAGGATTTAAATGCTATGACATAAAAAGAGAATCATGTGTATTTTCTCAGAGTCTGATATCAGAGTTTCAAAACTCAGAGCTAATTTCAGAGTTTTGTTAACACACACACACACACACACAGAGCGCTAATTTTAGAGTTTTGTATACACATACACATACACACACACACACACACACACACACATAGAGATAGAGAGAGAGCTAATTTTAGAGTTTTGTATACACATATACATACACATACACATACACATACATACATACACACGCGCACACACACATACAGAGAGAGAGAGAGAGAGAGAGAGAGAGAGAGAGAGAGCTAATTTTAGAGTTTCGTATACACATACACATACACATACGCATACACATACACACACACACACACACACACAGAGAGAGAGAGCTAATTTTAGAGTTCTATGCGACACACATACAGAGCTAATTTTAGAGTTTTGTACACACATACACACACACCACAGACACATATATACACACTCACGCACACACAAAAACACATACACACACGCACACACAAAACCACATACACACACGCACACACTCAGAGCTAATATTGGAGTTTTGTACACACACACACACACAAACACATATAGACGTGCACATAAAAACACATAAACACACACATGCACGCACATACACATATATATACAACACATACACAGACACAGAGACACAGACAGATACGCACTCGTGCACTCTCACACACACAAAAACACGCGCGCGCGCGCGCACATGGGAGTGTGTACTGTATGAATCCTAATCTATTTATCTAGATTAATCATCTAATAATACGTCCTTCTCACGATGTGGCATAAATTAATGAAATTAAAATCAATCATCGTACAAAATTGAAGGATTAGTACACAATGACTGTCTCAATAATTAGAACAACTTAATCTATTAACTAATTCATCAAAATTCATAACAATTTCAATAAGCACCGAATTAGGAATCAAAATAAAATTAGGCGAAAACCTGAGTGAATTTGTATGAAGAAGACGATGACTTTGAGAATGTGGAGACCGGAGAGAAGCCAATTTGAAAATCAAACAAAAAATCCTTTCGCGCCTAATTTTTGGGGTTTATATTCACGGATATTCCAAGGCTATTATTGGTATTTAAACTTCAGATATTTTATCACCAAAGTGGAATTTCACATTTTACACACTACCATTAAATACTCTTTTTGTTCCAATTAATAATGTGCCAAAGTATGAGTAAATTCGGAGTTTAATAAATAATAAAGATATTTAAAAGTTGTGATAATAAACAATGTCGTACTATTTGTGGACTATCAAAGTTTTTCATTAAAATAATTGGAAATGCTTCTATTTCATTGATAGTATACACTATTGCCTCAATCAAATTATAATATATACTTTGTATGTTTCAATTTATATATGTGAACCTATTTGACTCGGGATAAAATTTAATAAAATAAAAAAAAATTTTAAAAATTGTGGTCTAAAATGAATCACTGATATTTGTGTGGCTATAGATTTTTATTTAGAATACAATAGTAAATTTGGACTAAAAATGAAATAGGTTCAAATAAATTGGAACAAATGGAGTAATAAAACTATTGATTTGGTTAATCTCCTAATATTTTGTAACCCCCCCCCCCCCCCACCCCAAAGTCCATCTTTAGGAGTAAAAGCATTCCCTAACTGAACAATTCGAATGCGAGATCTTTGGCTAAGGAAGTAGGGTATTTACCATCCTACCACTACACTCTATCATATTTTATATGATAGACTTAAATTATATGATAGCTGAGGGTCCATCAGAAACAGCATCTCAACCTTGGTGGGGTAAGGTCTGCGTACATCTCATCCTCCGTAGACCCCACTTGTAAGATTATACTGATATGTTATTGTTTTTATAGTATTAAATTGGTGATCTTCGAGCGAAAACTAGAGTTTAAGATGTTAATTTTACTAGTATGGAGTAGTATATATTGGGTTGTTTAAAATCGAATCGAAACTACTAATCGAATCGCAAAATTGGCTTATTGGTGTTAGATTATCGGATTAGCGGTTTGAAGTTTTACAGTTAATAATTTAACGATGTAGGGTACGGTTTACCTTATTTCCCTATTGTTTACCTCGTTAACCCGTTATGATTTATTAAATAATTTAAATTTATAATTTTTTTTACCGTATATAGCATTTTAAAGTTCAAATGACCAAAATAATAAACCCTAAGTAGGGGTAGGCATAAATTCCGAAAACCGAAAAACCGAACCGAACCGAATTAATTTGATTTTTCGGTTTCGGAATTTCGGAACACTATTCGGTGTAAAAATTTGGTATTTCGGAATTTCGGTTCGGAATTCGATTTTGAGGTGTCAAATTCCGAAATTCTGAATTTCTTATAGTGTATATATTTAAAATATATACATAATACAATTCTAATTACTAAAACCAAACCCAAGTCCAATTCTTTCTTAGCCCAAATAGCAAATATACTTTATTCACACTTCTTTCTTCCTTAAATAGTATTGAAGAGGTTAAGTTGCAACTTCTTGTCGTTCTTTTTGTAAGTTCTCTATCTGTATTATAATCAGATGAATAAATACTTTGTGATATAATTAATTCTAACTGTAGTAATCACTTTGTTTGAAGGCAGGATTGTATTAAAATATTACGACCTTGGCCTACCATACTCTTCAATAAAATATTATAAGTAGATGCTAGAAATTGATACGCTTATAAATTTCTATCATTGACAGAGTTAATAATATTATTGAACATTGTTTCTTTTTCTTGCTATCATGTTGTGGGTTGTGGTCCTTAAAAGCACGTTGAAAGTTTATTAAGGTTGAACAACATTAGGAGTTGGTACAGTGACACTTCGCCACTTACTACAAAATTTGGTTTTGCAAAAATGCTATTAATAGAATGACATAAAATTGAAATAAAAACCGAATTATAAAACTGAAACCGTACCGAAAAAATCGAACCGAATTACATAATTCCGAACCGAACCAAATAAATTTTGGTTTGGTATTTGGTATCGACATTTAGGTACCAAAAACCGAAATTCCGAATTTATAAAAATCGAACCCGAACCGAAATTCTGAATGCCCACCCCTAACCCTAAGTCCCTAAACAATTTTTTTTTGAATCTTTGTGGCCCTATTTGAAAGTTGTATTGTTATTCAAACAGTGGTTGGAACTTGATTAAATGGCTATTTAGTTGTTGAATGCTGCCATCTTTTTCATACTTCAACTTTCAGTAGTCTTGCCTTTCATTTACTCTTGCAAGATATGTATGCTTTTGTAATTGCATATTATAACATGCACCATCAATATATAAAGTTTCATAACCCTACTAATTAGCGATCCTTCGAGTCGTTGTATGCAACTGTTGGAAAAGTAAGTTCCTTTTATATACCGTAATATGTTACTCCACGTTCCAATTTAAGTGTCTTAGTTTGACTGATCACGGAGTTCAAGAAATATATGAAGACTTTTCAATCTTGTGGTTCTAAATTAAATATATGTGTAATGTACTAAAATGTCCTTTGAATTTGTGGTTGTAAACTTGCCATGTATGGTGTTTGAATTGTCAACTTACCAAATATAAAAAGAGTCACTCATTTTGGGACGAACAAAAAAGGAAAGATAGACACTCATTTTGGGATGAAGGGAGTATACCTTAATCGATAAATCAATCGATAATTTAGAATGTGAAACCGAACTAACTGATGTTTTATTGGTTTGGTTAGCGGTTTGGTTTTTAAAAATTCAATAAGTGATAGGCCGAACCGATAAGGACATCCCCAACCAAACCGGCCGATAAGCACCCTAGTATATTATACTCCATCCGTCCCAAAATGAGGGCACAAAGTTTAAGAAAATAAGGAATACTTTTCAATCCTGTGGTTTAAAATGAAAGATGTGTGTAATGTGAGCAGTGTCTTTAAATAATGTGGTACGAAATAAATCTTAGATTTAAAGAGTTACCATAAAAAAAAGGCACTCATTTTGAGACAAACAAAAAAGAAAAAGTAGACACTCATTTTGAGACGGAGGGAGTATTAGTTACTGTAATGGTGAATGAATTAACAACAATTTTTGGGACAATTTTCTAGTTTTCCTATTAACCGATCAAAACTAACTATTACAATGGAATTGAGTGCAAATTGATAAAGGAACTAAGATATAAGAAAGTCCAACAATGGACAAAGTGGTGGTGGTGGTGGTGGTGGTGGTGGTGGTGGTGGTGGTGGTGGTGGTGGTGGTGGTGGTGGTGGTGGTGGTGGTGGTGGTGGTGGTGGTGGTGGTGGTGGTGGAGAGAAGAGAAAGACCAGAGAGAGAAGGAGGAAGAAGAGCAATGCCAAAACTTTCTTTCTTCTCTTTCCTAAAGGTTGTTAAAACAACCTATAACCACACCCCCAATCTCGACCCTCCAAGTTCATTAAAGGAACTTAATCTCAGTCGTTCATGTGTCTTTTTTGTTTTAATTGAATTTTTGAATCTCCTTTCCCCCGATCCCCATATCAAACCTCACTCTCATAACAGTTACAATAGTTGAAAATTTTGTTCGACAAAAAAATGTCATATCAAAGTTTAAACTAATATCTATATCTATATATTATTAAAAGCAAGGTAGTAAACCAATAAAGTAGTTAAGTGGCATGATAAGAAGTAGTCATGTGTTAGTTTTGGACAAAGTAGTTAAATTTTAGGTGAATTAGTTAGTAACTAATTACATGTTTAACTACAACAATTTAAAAAATAAATAAATGCAGAAAAAGTTAAAACAGGACAAAATCAATGGTTAGTATTTGAACTTTAAAATATTTTGTACCTATACCCAATATTATGCCGTTCAAACAGGAGATGTGTGGCAAAAAGATAGGTTATATAAAACGATGTGTCCAGAGGCGGACCTATGTGTCCATTTCGGGTACACCGGCACCGGGTGGCGCCGATATATATAATATATATATATATAAAAGAACAACGTACCTCAGACAAGGACGAAAGGAAAAGGGGCTCAAGGAATGTTTATGAATTTCATACGGGACTACTTACTTACCTAAAGTTCACTTTTGGCTTACCTAAAGTTCACTTTTGGCACCCTATATTTTTGATATTTCTATATTAAATTCAGTAATACACCCACCGTGTTTAAATCCTGGGTCCACCTCTGGATGTGTCTGTCTAACGCGAAGACGTGTGAAAATTTTAAACTGGTAAAATTCGGAAAAATAGTTCTGTTACAATATTAAATAGATGCTCCATGATGGACTCCTAAACCTTCTTCTCCTAAAAATTTTCTAGGTGGAATCAGTTACATATTAAGTGGTTTGCTCCATGATGGTAGGGGTGTTTATCGGTCGGTTCGGTTCAGTTTTGCACCTTATCGGTTTGGACTATCGGTTTTCGGTTTTTAAAAGTGCTAAACCAATAACCGAACCAATAAGCTATTGGTTATCGATTTTCGGGTTATCGGTTTTAGGTTCTTATCGGTTCGGTTTTCGGTTTAACCATTAAGAAACTAAGGCCTAACAAGTGTAAAAAAAAATCTCTTAAATGATTGCATCCAATACAAAATCGGCTTTATTTTCACAGCGAATTCAAATGCCTCTTATAGCATTCGCCATATTCAAAAAAGCAACCAACAATAGATTTAAATATACTTCATTATTCTATAAACTAATGGAGGAGGCAAGGAATGAAATAGTAAATCGGTGGTTGAAATGGATGAGGCGACTTGAAAGCTACACAAGTAAAAGAAGACTAGGGTTTGAGGTTTCCAAGTTACAACTAATAATAATTAAGTATACTACTTTTATGCACATAAGCGCAACATAGTAAATTTGAAAATCTTATTGGGTTATCGGTTTAACCGATAAGAAAATATACAAAACCGACAACCGAACCGATAACTCAATAATTTTTTTTGCAAACCGTTAAATAACCGATAACCCGATAACTCAATATTTATAAACCATTAACTTTTTATCGGTTCGATTTATCGGTTTAAACCGAAAAATGAACAGCCCTACATGATGGAGTCAAATGTGTTGTCCTCCTAAAATTTCTCTACGTAGCTAGATGGTGAAACTTTCCTCATATATATATATATATATATGGTGCTTCATTCATGAGATTACATTAATGTGATAGAACAATGTACATTATATTTATGCTACCGTATGTGCTATCTCTTTTCTATTTGGTAAGTACAATTTATATTTTTGGTTTTTATCTCATTTGATTTTTAATACATTTATCCCTTCATCTTTTGTCAAATGCTAAATACAATGTGGAGATACAGGTAGTTGGTGAAGGAACTTGGACTAGAGATTGCACTTCATCCCCTGAGAACTACATACAGGTAATTTGCATAAGTCCTAATTTCTAATGTTATTTTTAGGTTTAATCATCTTCTATGGTTCTTCACAAAGTTTGGTTGCAGGAATGATTAAACCTACTTCGTGCTTGGGTATGTCATCGGGTTTAAGGCATAAATATATAAGGTCCTTGAAAAAGTGGGATAAAATTGATCTATCCTCAGTTTGGCTGCAGAAATGGTAGTAATTTGTTGAGCAGAAGCCTATGCATCTCAATATTTACACTTTGGATGATCATGGAGAGTTACATGTAAGTGAAGAAATTATGTAAGGTATCCATAAATTTTATGTTTATGTATGTTTCTATAAATCTTTAAAGGGAAAAAGAGTACTCGGGGAAGGAGTTCTTGAATCTTTAGAGACAAAAAACGTACAGAAAAACTGATTAAAAACTATTTTTAATAAATTTTTCTGATACTATATTTAGTGTGGTTAATTTTGTATTTGAATTGACTCAACTTCATGCGGTGTTTCTATGGCCAGAAAGCTGTGAAGGACACAAAATAATACTCTCTCCGTTCCACTTTAGATGAACACATTTGACTTTGCACGGAGTTTAATAAAGAGAGAAGACTTTTGAAACTTGTGGTCTAAAATAAGTTCTAGATATTTGTGTGGCTACAAATCATCTAGGGATGAGTAAAAGTGAATATTTGATTCCAAATTTAGAAAGAGGTCATTCTTTTTGAAACGACCTAAAAAAAAAATAGGTTCATCCTTTTTTAAACGGAGGGAAATACTAGGTAGGGAAGAGATATGGTACATGAGTGGAGTTGCGCAATATTGAGTAAGATTAGTTCTGTTTAAATAGCATCTTTAAAATCGGTTTATCCAAAACTAATATTTTGACTTTCATGTTCCAAAGTGGGTGGATGACCTTTATTTCTTTTTAAAATGTCACATCAGACGGCAAATTCTTTTTGAAATTGAATTGACTATCTCCTATTTAATACAACATATAAGTATGATATAAAATCTTCTAAACCAAATCAATTTCTCATGCTATGATTTAGGGATGTACTAAATTCAGATTTGTTTTAAGGAAGTATTAGTTCCTCTATATCTTTGAAACTGTCGTTTTACAAATATAGTTTGTTACAGTAAACTATGTTTTTGAGATGACTAATCCGGTGTTTCTTATTTTTAGTCTCATTTGTAAATTTACCAGGAAGAACGCTAATGATCTCTTTGTTATACCGAATCAAAACCGGAGATTTGTAAAAGTTGGAGGTAAGAATTATGGGGCTATGCATATTTTTACAAGTCTATATTTGATGTTTATAAAACTTAATACTTCATTTATTACAGTATCTACTTTTGATAGTGTACTCCATCTATTATCTTCCATTTAGATTTTTGTCTTAGGAATTGTGATTGTAAGAAAATTGTGAAAAAGAACTTGAATTCAACCAGCCGTGAGAAGGTTTGACATCATGAAGAAGACATGACATTTGATGAATTAGTTATTTTGTATTGATTATGTGGTGAAATTTTTTGCAGTTAAGAAGCATTTTGGTGAACTAGCATGAAGTTAGGAGTAGATCACACAACATCAAGTATGTGTGGGTGATTTATGTCCTTATTTAGTATATATGTAAAAACATATCCTTTTATTTATTTATTATTACAAACCCCATTGGGTTGGAGAACATAAAATCCCAATTCCAAATGTTCTTCAGCTTTTCTTTCGTCATTCATGTTTCTTACTTTTCCTTTACCCTAAAAATAAAGTATGTGACTTGATATCTACTACAAATAACTTAAATTGATATTATACTTCTTGGAGGAAAATAAGAAGCACAAAGTTATGGACTACCTAAAATGTGGAGATTTGTCTTGATAAGGATTATATCATATAATGCTTTTAAAATTAGTTTTACATGTATTTTGTATTTCTTATGAAATTTTTAAGATGTGATTGATTTGTTTAATGTCGTGTATACTTAGCGCATAATGTCGTTTGACAAGTACATGGGGTTACTATGTGATTTAATTTCTAATGTGGTTATTAAATTTACTCATGTTGGTCTATTTACTAACAAAATTGTAACGTTATAAATAGATGCCTATGCTTCTGCTTAGTGTTTAAATGTTCAAATTGTGATTCATAGCGAAGCTAGATAGAGAGACAGGAAAGGAAATGGGCGAAAGCAAAAATAAGACAGAGAAACCAAAGGACATAAACAGCCAATGCTCCTCTGAATAAATGGATGCATAGTTTACCAAAGCAAACGAAACTCAAGCCAATTTCAAAGAAATTATGTTCATGTTCCGGTTTTTTATTTGCCATAGAGGTAGGGGCAATTTGGTGGATTTTCTTTTAAAATCTACATATTATGTGAATATAATTGCGTAGCTCCAAATCCGTTTACTTTATATTATAAAGACTTATTATTAGATCGATAACATTTTAAAACAAGATTATACTGGATATTTTGTTCAAAGTAAATGAAAATTTTTAAAATATTTTTCGATCCGTGCATCGCGCGGGTACTAAGACTAGTTTAGGTTAATGTATAGGAATTGACAATTGCAAATTACTATAATTTTTACCAAACATGAGATAACTTGATCCATCATGACATTGTTATCCTTTATTCCTGGTACCAAACAACCCAAAAGGTTTTCAATTGACACATAATAAGTTGGCATAGTAGTTTGTGATGATCAATTCATAGGGCTTGCCTTTCAAAATTCAAAAGGTTCCCTCCTTTTTCATTATTTTATAATTTACAGTCTCCAAACTCCACCTGCTAATAAAAGAAAAAAGCTGAAATTAGAGAATATAGCAGAAGGTTGCTTCTTTGATGATTCTCATCACAGGTCAGCCCATTGTCGTTTATTTATTAATTACTGTAATTTATTGTTGCTCACATTTGGTTCGCGATCAAAACTTGAAAAAAAAAAAAAAGAAGAAAGAAAAAGGTAGCATCATACACAACTCTATGCATTTTCAGTTTATCAGACTTTGAATTATGCTGATTGATACAATGTCTCAAAGTTCAAGCACCCACGTAAGTGTTGAAATGTGAAAATAATAAACTTGTTCTCATTGGTTCACATTAGTTTACATTTGTCTACATGATTTACATTAGTTCATGAACTAGAATATTAAGTTAGTACATGTATTAGAGTATGAATTCATCAATGTATTAGTGTCATCCATGTATCTTGGGAGAGGTAAAGTGTGGACTAAGTTAATGTGTTTACATGTAGTGTAGGCTAGATACATGAAAGAATTCTTCTATAAATAGCCATGTATTCCTAGACATTTGGAGCAAGTCAAGTTGAATGAAAACAACTCCTCTCCCAAAATACAACGTGTTCTTTCCTTCCTCTTCTTCTTTGTTTAGTATACAACCTTTATTCTATATTGTTCTCTTTTCCTAACATAGTACTCATAAAAATATTTAGAAATGTACTACAACAACAGCATATCCATCGTTGTGATCCTACAAGTGGGGTCTGGAGAGGCCAGGTTGTAACCTGGCCTTGTCCCTACCTTGATGAGGTAGAGAGACTGGTTGTTTCCAATAGACCCTCGGGCTCAAGAAAAGCAGAAATAGAGTGTAAGATGTTTATTTTACTTGTATATTATATTAGCCGTTATTGAATTATTCATGTAATAATTTAAAATTTAATTCAAATCCGAGTGAAACAACAGATAAGAGATGATTTCTTCTTATATGTCTAAGCCTGGGTGGACAGAGTCACCTGGTATATGTACCGGTGGAGGTAGCAGGTATCCAGTAGAATGGTGGATGTGTGCTCAAGCTGCCAAGACCGTCATAAAAAATAGAACTTGAATCCTTAAAGTAATACATTGCTCTGCATACCCATAATCCTCTCCGGACCCTACTTGTGGGATATTGTGTATAATGTTGTTGAGTGGATAGTCAGTTTCGCTGTTGTGAAGTTGTATCCTTCATTCAGTTCCATTGTTCTGAAGTTGAATTCGGTAATTGGATAAGTAGGTAGTCATATTGTCACTTTTGTCCATCCCAAAAGTTGATCGTGTTGACTTCTACTCGACCATGTTTTAGTATAAATGTATGTAGTTTTACGGAAACATATATCTTCTCTACAACAAAAGTTCCTATGTTTTTTGTTGCTTTTAATGTTTCATAAATTCATGGACATTCACTGTGGAAGATGGCTTTGACGAATGCCCATTTTAACCTATAAATTTTAGTTTCTACACAAAATTTTGGGACAGAGGTGCTAATATCTTTCTCTTTTATTTTTCTAAATCTCTTTCAGGCTTACACACGACTTTAGGCATTAACGACATTGGAATAAAAAAGGTGTTTAATCGCTGTAGGTCTAAGATTTTTTTCCACTTGATATTGAATATTGTTAGAAGGTTGCATTTTCATTTTGGATTTCTGAGATACAAAAGGGGAATGAACTGCATTGAGTATGGTGGTTGAGCATGGGAAGGAACAAGAAGCTAAAGTAAATGAGATTATTCAGCAGATCGAGAGGGAGAAAGACGCTTTATGCAATTAGATAGCTGTGCTTGAGAAGGAGAATCAAGCTGCATCAAGTAAGATAGTTGTGCTTGAGAAGGAGAATCAAGCTGCATCAAGTAAGATAGCTGTGCTTGAGAAGGAGAATCAAGCTGCATCAAGTAAGATAGATGAGCTTGAGAAGGAAAAGAAGCTGCATTGAGTAAATTAGCTTTGCTTGAAAAGGAGGGAGAAGCTTTATGCAGTAAGATAGCTGTGCTTCAGTAAGAGCTAAGAAATATGGAAGAGAAATTTGGAAAGTATAAGTACGCTCAGCTTCAAAAGGAGAAGGAATATATGCTGTATTCCTTGCTTTAGATTCAACTATGTGAGTGACACCACTACGAAAATATGTAGCAAGAAATATATGTAGAAAACTGTCTACCACTATAAGTATGATCATGTTAAAAGTCAGCGGGCCGATCTATCTGACATTTCTGTTGATGACTATAGTGAAATGCTATTCTGGCTTGTGTAGCTTTGCTTGATATAACTTCTTCAGATACATGGATTACCACTTTCCACTCCGGCTCTGTGAGACAATGACTGTGATGTTCTCTTTCTTTTCCAGGTTCTCCCTGACCTGGGCAATGGTGACATGGATATTGGCGTAAAGAAATTTGGTGTTAATGATGGTTGTCCTTTTCGCACTGCATGCAAGCAGAAATTCTGCGTCAAATTGCCGAGGAAGAAGAAATAAAGTTGTGTTCTGTTTGGGAGACAGCTGTGGAAGACCCCAAATGGCATCCATTCAAAACTGTCACCTAGAGTGGAGTTCAAGCAGTATGTATCTGAATCTTTTCTTCTTTCCTTTTACCTGTTTAAATTTCATTTTGTTAAAGATATATTTTCAATTTGTTGTTACTTGTCCAACTGAAATGATAAAACTTTGGGGTTTTAATATGTCAGAACATAACTTCTTGAAAGTCAAATTGCTACTGCAGTACGCCCTTTCTCATAATAAATTAGTCAAGTGCAGCAAAAAGATTATTTTCAAACTAATTTCTCTATTTTCTACAGTTGAATGAACCAAAATAAAGTTTCTGATACAAACTCGTTCCCATTTCTCTCCTTCCTCAGAATTTCAACTGAACTGTTTATCGATGTACCCTTTGGGACCTTCTCAACTGAACAGTTTCTTCTTTAATTAAGTACATGATTTCAGTCAAGCCTCCTTAAAACCATTATTTTTACTTCAGGAAATATTAGGACAAGAAGCTCCAGCAGCTAAGGGAAAAGTGGGGAGATGAAGTATATTTAGCTGTTGCTATAGCCTTGATAGAAATCAGAAAGTATAATACAACTGGCAGAACCGTGACTCATCAGCTATGGAATTTCAAGCAAGGTTGGAAAGCTACACTAAGAGAAGTCATTTTCTTAATGGGGAAAAAGTTGAAGGTGGCAAAGATCAAAGTTACGGGTATGCTTTGAGTGTCTTGTAGTCTTATTTATGCTGCAGTTTCTGTATTCTCCTTCAGCTTGTAGGTTCAAGTCAGCTTGCTTCGAAGTGTTTAACAAACAGACACCTTGCTATGTGATTCATCGAGTTCAACCAACACATAATGATAGGCTTTGAGTGGCTGTTTATTTGGCTTAAAAAAATTAAGAGGAACACCAAAACATATCTTGTATAATAGAGTTAAGTATACAGTAACTACGCCTAAGTTCCAAACAAGTTGGGCCGGCTTTATGAATCCTCACTTCATTATAAAGTCATTTCATGCCAGTACTATTAAAACATATGATTCTCTAAAAGGCTATACTACTCCTAGAGAGTAGAACATAACAAAGTCAAGTATTCAATAGAAAAATAAGAAAAACTTATTAAGGTTTGCATTACACTCGGGAAGTATGATCATTCAAAGAGAGATAGTCTTTTCTTTTGCAAAAAAGGACAAAGGCTTTAGTGAAGGCTCTTGTATCTGCCTGAATTTAAAATCATTTTTTCCTACGTTCCAAGATAATGGTTTTCTGTACTGAGCAAAATCTCTAAAATACAATTTCAACCCATCCTCAAAAGCACTATCTACAAATTAGATTGAATTTCTCTCTTTGATTCTAATTCTAGAATTGGAGGGAAGAAAATGCAAGTTAAAGATTCTTACCTTAAGGAAAGTATTGTATTATTATTTGTTTGATTGCCCTCTTTATTTGAATTCTTATTGGCTGTATTATTTTATTTTATCAATGGAATACTACAGGGGAAGGGAGTACTGTGTTCTCATTCAAATTATCTCTTCTCCCTCTGGTTCATAGGGCCATTTCAGTGTATAATAATGTTACTCTGTGATAACCAATAATTTAGAATCTAACTCGAGTATTAGACTGACATAGTCCAAAAGTGCCATGTTATTTTTCATTATTAAACACCAGGTTCTGATTCTATTTGGCTAAGCTTTGGTGGACATTATCTGGTAAATATACTGGTGGGAGTGTGTAGGTACTTATTGGAATGTCAAAGTGCGCTTAATTTTACCCCAACATCTCCATTATCAGTTTTGTCATGCAACTCCCTTCTCTCCATGAAGAAAAACCAGCAGAGTACAAATATGTACTAGGGTATATCTTTGAATGAAATTAGCATGGCTGTGTTAAATGTTTTGAAATATATGAGAAGTATGCATCTCTCTAGTAGAGTTAGATAAATGCATCTCTTTAATAAAGAGATATGGAAAATATGCATCTCTGCATTAAGTTACATTATCTCTACTTAGGATTTGTCAAGGTAGATCAGTTGAAGCCGGTGATGGAGGGCAATAATCTAATTGTTTAGGTCCTAAATACTAATATGGTGGTTGACAAGAGGCAGCACTCCCAACCTGCATACCTATATTCTAATCGGCGAATCACACGTGTAGCTGAGAGCCTTGTTGGAGATGAAACTGGAGCTATGATATTCACTGCTCGCAATGAACAAGGTTAATCTTCTTCTTTTTCTCTTTTTTTTTTGTGAACTGACCATATTCTGAGTCCCTGATTGCTCCATCTGGCTCTCCACTATCAAGGATCAACAAACCATGATTGCAAACTCAATTGCAAATAACTTAATACGTATTTGATTGATTATCATATAGTTGACTTAATGGAGCTAGGGCGTATTCTAGTTCTTTATAATCCAAATGTATCATGTTCCATGCAATTAGCTGTCGAGCATCGAGCACAAATCACAACTGCTGAACCTGTAGAATTTGTTGTCAATAAAGATAACATTATGTCTTTGACTGAGTATGAGTTATCAGGTGAATATTTCTGATGAAGAATGAGTTTCACACCGTTCCATCACCTTAGAATGACTGGTGTATATTTTTGATTCTTTTTGTTTGGGCAAAGCTCACTGTTTCAGTTGATTGCCCAAAAGGCTAGTAGCTATAGATTCAGAGAAGTAGAATGAAATGTGTGTGTTGATAGTGAATCTCCTGTAGAGTTTATATACAGAGAAAGCAACTAAGTAGTGTTATGCAGAGAAGTAGAATGAAATGTGTGTGTTGATAGTGAATCTCCTATAGAGTTTATATACAGAGAAAGCAACTAAGTAGTGTTAAACTAACTCCTATAAGATAGGAACAGAAAAACAGTAATGCTAATCAACTAAGTTACTGATACAAAATTGAGGCTTAAAATAACTGAGGTATGTTTATCCAAATATAACAACATGTACTGAGTATAGTACGTGCATTGTTACGCCCCTCTCAAGTTAGGTGTGAAGAGACAACACCTAACTTGAGAAGTGTTGACACCCAATTTTTCCCCGATTTTAAGTTAATATTAAATAATAAAGTATATTTAATTAAAAGATGTGCTAAAAAAGGGCAATTTTATAATTTTTAAATAGTCAAATTGATAATTTTGTGAAAAAGGCCAAAATCGCAAAACACAACCTCATATCCGACCCACCCTTGCAAACCCCTTTTAAAACAAAACACTTAACGTAGAAATCCCTAATCTGTTCCTCAATCCCTCACCTGCGACCCAAAACCCGTTAACCCGTTTTCTTCTTCCTGACCCACGATTGATTTCAACTTCGAATCCGTCCAAGAAATCGTACTCCATGATTCCCACCACTCTCTTTTCCCCTCTCTCCAGTACGAACTCGACTAATCCTATTCGTTCATTTCAAATGGAGTTTCAATCTGAGCCGTGGATGATCTCAAACGGGCAAATCCTTGATGACAAGGATGAATTCAGTACAATCCTTAAGGGATTTGACTAAATTCACCCTTGTTCTACAAGGAAAAGACGAATTTGGGCATGGACTTAAAAGCAGGAGTCAAAACCCTAAATGGCAGGTATATAATCAATGATTCTCATAAGTTTTAGGGGTGGGGATTTTAACACAAAAAAAAAACGGCAGCATTGATATATTTTCAGATTTTTTTTTTCTCTCAGTCAAAAAATATATACTCATAGTGCTTTAGTTTCTGGTTTGGAGTCGAGCATCGCTTTCAACTTTGTGTCATTGCTTCATTAGTTGTGTCGTCGCTTCACCAGTCGTCGTCGTCGCTTGGTCGAGTCGCGTCCATTTTTCAGTTTTCGCTCTTGTTCACTGCTCCACAAAAGGTAACACTCATTACTTCCATTTTTCTTAACTATTTTTTGTCGTTTCTGAAAGTTGAAAGGGTATTATGTATGAATCGTGTTAAATTAGTTTGAACTTAGTAGTTTATTCATCATGTTGAATGAATACTGATACGCTGTTGATGTGAGGAGATATCACATAATCGATTCTTTATTGTGTTGTTCTGGGAACACAAAGTTTTAATTTTGAACTCGTCTTATGCTTTAGTTCTGTTAAAAGAAGCTGTAACCTGCTTTCTTTATGTTCTCATTTCTATATGAGTTGTTTGTTTCTGGTGTCTGAAGGTCAGGTGGTGAGAGTGTGTTGTTCAGGTTTGTTTCAGGTGGTCTGAAGTAGTAAATGGAGATCTGGGTTGTTCTTTGTTTGTTGTGGAGTATGTGCAGTGGATTGGAAAGTAGTTTTAGGTGTAAAGGAGAAGTTTAAGAATGTTAGGGGGCCTGATAGTTGTTTAGGCAGTGAGGGTCAGTGTCTGGATATTGTTAGTTTTAAGGAGCAGCAGTGAAGTAGTTTTTTTTTATTCTGTGAAGCTCAGGGGTTCTTGTGAGCTTGGTTCAGAGTCTTGAGGTGTTGCAGGGTAGTCTAATCAGGTGTTCAGGGGTTGTTTTGGTTTGTTCTGGAAGATGTTGAGTATGCAGGGTGTTCAAGAGAGAGTTGGGTTGTCTGGTAAGCTGCTGGTGTTTTGGTTCAGGCAGTGAAGAAGGTTTCAGGCTGGTCTGGTCAGTAGTGTTGTGAAGTGTGTGTGCAGGGGTTTGGAAGTAGTTTAGGCAGTGAGAGAGTAGAAAAGGGATGCTGCAGATTGTCAGGGGTCATATCAGGATGTTAAGGAGATGGCAGGGGTTAGTGTGGCTTGAAGCAGGCAGTGTAGAGGAAGTCAGTTGGTGTGAGGGTAGTTTTAGGAGCTGCAGGGCTTGGAGTTTCTAGGAGGCTGTTCTGGTTGTTAAAAAGGAGTGTATTTAAATAATGTTGTTCTTTAACTTTGTATAAGCTCCATTGGAAAGCTCATCTCTCTGGTCTGTAGCTTAGTTTACCCTGAGCCTGTCTCATGCCTTTTCGTTCATGCTATGAGGTTCCAGCTTCTAGTCCCTTTGTGTCTTTATTTAAAACCAGGAAGTTTAAGTTGTTTTGTCATAACTCTGAGTGTCCTGTTTATGTTTAATTTTAAAGAGCAGTTAGTAGAATTATTAAGTCAAGAATAATGTACTTAGCCTTGCTTATGTAATTAGGCTAAAAGAGTATCAAATTGAGTAAGACTTAATCAATTCGATTATTGCTTTTATCATTAAAGTTTTATTCTGTTTGCACTCATTTTGAGATAAGAAAATGTTTAAGCTTGTTTCCTGATCTTGTCTCTTCAAGAAGCAAACTTTGGAAGATTTAACCTTGGTGTAATTTGTTTATCTGGCCTGTCCATTTTCAATAGTCCAGTACTTAGAAAGCTAGGTTCCTGGTAATTCATCCATGTTCATTTGAGAAGTTTATTTCAGAGTCTTGTTTAAAGTCTCACTAGCACTTCATTGTTAATAATAAGAGGTTGGTTGAGCTATAAATTGTGAAGGTCTGACATGAGAAAAGTTTCGGTTGGCTATTGAAACATCAGTCTTTGGTTATTATTTTGGGGTTATAAATCAAGTGCATATTTATGTCAAAGTACTTGTCTGTGAGTTTTTTTTTTTCTTGTCAAATAAGCTGTTGTGTCTGGATTTAAATGGTAGTTCATGGCCAAGTTAATTCTTTTCTTCATAAAGTACTTTGCTATTAGTTTCTAAATAAAATATTAAATCTTGAACATTTATACTCGAAAGTAATTGCATCTTTAAGAATGAGTTAAAATGAGCATTCCTTCTATTTCAAATGGCCAAAGATAATTGCACTTCAGCTTAAGGGATAGCTAATGACTTGTTTTTTTTTTAATCTTCTTTGATTGTCTCCTTGATGGTATGAACCTGTTAGTCAAGAGCCTTAACAGTTGGTCCTCATGGCCTTTCTACAATTATCTGAAGTGTGCCCAGTTCGTGTTCTTATTACAAACTTGAAAAACTTGTATGGAATCACGGATATGTTTAGCTATTAAAAATAATCAAGAAGCATTTCGCCACTTTTGTCGACCGTTTATAGGAAGGAAATTGCATGTCTTTGTTGACTGCATTATGTGAACTTGATCTTTGTTACCTCTGATATGCATAAATGATATGTTTGCTAATCCTTTTATCTCTCTTTCTTTTCGCATGAATACACTTGGGACGAGTTTGAGTTAAAACTCGCAAATTGGGACGGTCTTAGAGATGAGGTCGCGTTGGAGTCAACTCGCATTTAAACTCAAGTTCGAGTCAAGAAAGAGAACTTCTTTTTAACAGGAAAATTTGGTCACGTAGATCTTCTATTTCGCCGGAAGACTTTTAAAAATGCTTTGTTGAGCCGCTTAATGTAACTTAGGCTCATGGGCATAATAAAAAAAAAAGAAAAAGTAGCCATTCAGTCCGCAATCTCCGGGTTCTACCTTCTAAACTCCCGCTTTCCCGTTCCCTTTAGAAAGCATGTTTTAGGAAGCCCTGAAACCGGACTAGGATTTGCATGTTAGAAACTTGGTAGGGTAGTCGCTTTATTAAATTGTTAACTTATTGCCTGTTTAGAATGAATATATAATTGCTTATCCCGTTTTTTTTGGGACTCGCCAATTAGTTTAAGTTAATAGTAATCTAAGGATAATTATCGAGTGCAAAAGAAGTTAAAATTTAATTAAATTATACATCCCATCTATCGTTTATATTTACGTATTCATCTATTAAATATTTATTTATCCATCTATTCATTTATTCATTAATTCGATTAATTATGTGATATTTATTTATTAAATTATTTATTAAATTAATTTTATTTATTTATCTAATTTAATTAACCATTTATTTATTTATTTAATTTAGTTATTTATTTATTTATTTAATTTTTTTTAATAATGATTATTTATTTATTCATTTATTAATTTAATTAATTAATTATTATGAGTTTTTTTATTATTTAATTAAATTAATATAAATGTTAATTTAGTTAATTAAGTTATCTATTTATTTATCCATTTACTTAAGCGATCAACTAATCATTTACTTATCTAATTATTTACTTAGAGTATTTTATTTTATTTATATTATATATGTATCCTTATTTATTTAATCAACTAATCAATCAACCATGTTGCAATTCATCCATTTATTTAATCTTAAGATTTAATCATCTACTTATCTAAGTATCGGCGTAATCTAAACCCTTATCTTATTTATATTATTCTTAGTTAAATTAATTCTATTATCCTTAACAAATTCGTGAAAACCGCCGGATTAACCGCATTTAGCGGATTTTCGAAAGTGCTCCCGCAAGGGACCTTCTTTCGAATTTAATAGAACCACTTACCTAGAATCTCTGAATTTAATTTAATTTCTTTTAAATAAAGGTTAAATTGCACTCTTTAGTTAACTTAGGTTCCTAATAATCCTTAAATTAGGTGGCGACTCCAAAGAAACCCTTTGGAGTCCCATTTTGTTGAAATATACCCGAAACCTATCTTTTCTTAAAGAAAGGGTAATTTTTGGGGGTTCAACAGGAAGCATGCGCTGGAATGCTGGTTTGGGCAATGGTTTGGTCAGCGGATCTGCTAGTTGATCAGCCGAATGGATGTGCAATACTCTGACTAGACCACGACGGACTTGATGGCGAACAAAGTGAAGATCCACCTCAAGATGTTTCATTTTGGTATGATGTACTGGATTCTCAGCAATGTATGTGACCCCAAGGTTATCACAAAGTATTATAGGAGGAGCAGTGAGGGGCACATGAAGATCTTTGAGCAAGGGAGTGATTCAATTTGTTTCAGACAAGGCAGAGGCAACCGCACGATACTTAGCCTCGGTGGAAGAGCGGGAGACAGTAGGCTGCTTGTGAGAACACCAGGAGATGGGCGTCCTGCCTAGATAAACAATGTAACTAGATATTGAATGATGATCATTGATATCACCTACCCAATCAGCATCAACATAGGCATATAGGGCAGTTGATTGATATGGGGAAATATGAATACCATACTGGGATGTTTCCTTAAGATACCGAAGAATACGTTTAACTGCTTTTCAGTGAACCACAAAGGGGTGTTGAATTGAGTAAGCTTGTTTACAGAATATGTGATATCAGGCCGGGTAAACGAAAGGTACTGGAGCTTACCAAGCACGGTTCTGTACTCTTTTCCATTAGTTTTTGGGGCTCCACCATCAACCAGTAGTGTCAGAGACGTGCTCATGGGTGACTTAACGCCTTTACAGTCCTGCATAAGAGTGTCATTCAACACCTCCTGGTGATTGATTGAGAAACAAACCATTGGCATCCCTGTGCACCTCAATGCCCAAGAAATTGCAATAAACCAAGATACTTAAGAGAAAATTTCTTGGAAAGAGAGGTAATGACATGTTGAACGAACTTTTCATTGTTGCCCGTCAGGATGATGTCATCCACATATATCAAAATGTAAACAATAACTCCCATATTGTGCAAAACAAAGAGAGAATTATCAGCTTTAGACTTCTTGAACCCCATTTGAGTCAATAAATTTGTGAATGCATCATACCAGGCCTTAGGAGCTTGCCAAAGTCCATAAATAGCCTTTTTTAAATGACATACATAGTCAGGATGATTTGGATCTTCATAGCCAGGAGGTTGGGACATATACACGTCTTCATGAAGTTTCCCTTGAAGAAAAGCATTGTTGACATCTATATGATGCAATGCCCAAATATTCTGGACAGCAAGTGCAAGTACTGTCCGAATTGTGGTGGGTTTAACTACCGGACTGAATGTCTTATGAAAATCAATCCCAGGCCTTTGAGTGAACCCTTTTGTGACTAAACGTGCTTTATACCTGTCAATTGAGCCGTCAGACTTAGTTTTTATGCGAAATAACCACTTACAAGGAACAACATTTCGGGTGTGGTCTGGTGGAACCATTTCCCAAGTATGGTTCTGCATCAATGCATCAAATTCAGCCTTTATTGCATCTCTCCAATGTGCAAATTTGTGTGCTTGTTTATGGGTCACAGGTATAGGGTGTGTTGGGTGCGTGATTTGGGCAGTGTAGTCAACAATTTTTCATCATTTGACGATGTTATTTTGCGACCTTGTTACGACATGATTTGGTTCTGTTGTTAGTAGGGCCACAATGGGTGCACTGGGTGGAGGTGTACTTAAAGTGTGAACTCGGTCAACTCTATTAACAACATGGGGTTGGGGTGGCATTCTGGATGATGTGTTTTGCCGACGCCGATACACATTAGTAATTGAGGGGCACCGATGTGAGGAGAGGGGATGAGTAGATGGTGTAGAGGGTTTGCTTTGGAAGATAAAGTGCAGTTATAGGTTATGCTGAGTTGTGGACTGAACCTGCTGGGGATTGCTCTATTGTGCAGCATGAATTAAGCTCATATCTTGGTATGTATCTCGCATCAACGGAATGGGAGGAGGCAGTTGGGTGATCCTTGGATCAAGGGTAGTATCTTGTTGATAGGAAACACTTGGATGATCATGAGGTAAAATATTTTCCCAATTTAAGAGATGAAAACTTCTGTTTTAAGGGAGAAAAGATTGTTTCAAAAGGGAAAACATTTTCTAAAAATTTTACGTCCCGTGAAAGAAAAATTTTGGAACTGGTGGGCTCAAAACATTGATGACAATGATGATTGATGGAGAAACCTAGATAGACACAAGGTTTGGAATATGGTTCTAATTTATCTTGTGAATATGGTCGTAGCCATGGATAACACGGACAACTAAATGTACGAAGAGATTCATAACTTAGATTTTCATTGAAAAGTACTTCAAATGGTGATTTATTAGCAAGTGTGGCAGTTGGTAGGCGGTTTATGAGATAGGTGTCATGGTGGCAGGCAAAACTCCAAAACTTAGATGGTAAACGCGCTTGATGGAGCAGTATTTTACCCGTCTCTATAAGGTGTCTATGGCGTCTTTCTGCCATGGCAACCCATTGAGGAGTGTGGGGTGGGGAGAGAAGATGTTGTATGCCATTGGAGTTAAGGTACGACTCTAGGAATTTATATCTCCGCCTCTAGCGTAGTCTCGTTGAGACGTGCTTTGTCCTTTATTCTTTGTAAAGGCAAGATTAACATCAATTGGAGTTTTTGAAGTTTTGAAGTCTAAATACTTGAATTTTTCCAGGACATTTCTGATGTAATGAGTTTGAGATAATGCCAAACCTTGAGGAGTTTTGTGAATTTTAATACCCAAGAGTAAATCCGCAACTCCCAAGTCTTTCATATTAAACTTGCTAGTTAGCATACGCTTAGTAGCATTGATGTCAGCAATATCTTTACTCATTATTAACATGTCATCCACATATAGACAAACAATGACTATATGATTTGGAGTGTTCTTAATGTAAACACATTTATCACACTCATTAATTTGGAAGCCATTTGACAATATTATACTGTTAAATTTCGATGCCATTGTTTAGGTGCTTGTGTTAGTCCATAAAGAGACTTAACAAGTCGACATACCTTCTTTTCTTTCCCAGGAATCACGAACCCTTCAGGTTGTTCCATGTAGATTTCTTCCTCCAAATCTCCATTTAAGAAGGCTGTCTTTACATCCATTTGATGGATTTGAAGATCATACACGACCGCCAAAGCTATTAGCATCCGTATGGATGTAATTCTGCTTACCGGAGAGTATGTATCAAAATAATCAAGGCCCTCTTTTTGTCTATAACCTTTAACGACCAGTCTAGCCTTGTATTTGTCAATAGTACCATCAGCTTTCATTTTCCTTTTGAAAATCCATTTGTAACCTAAAGGTTTGTTCCCAGGAGGAAGATCAACCAACTCTCATGTATGGTTGCTTAAAATGGATTCAATCTCACTATTGACTGCCTCTTTCCAATATGGAGACTCTGAAGAAGCCATTGCTTCTTTATAAGTTTGAGGCTCATTTTCCAATAGGAAAGTCATAAAATCTGGTCCAAAAGAAGTAGACGTCCTTTGACGTTTACTACGTCTTGGATTATCATTATTTGACATACTTCCTTTTGTACCTTCCCTTGGTCGTTTCGTGCTGACACTTGACGATTCATATTCACTTTTATACGGATAGATATTTTCAAAGAATTCAACATTATCTGATTCCATAACCGTATTAACATGAATGTCAGGATTTTCTGATTTATAAACCAGAAAACGATATGCCTTACTACTCTTGGCATATCCTATGAAAAGACAATCAACGGTTTTTGGTCCTATCTTTTCCCTTTTAGGTTTAGGAACTTGTACCTTTGCCAAACAACCCCACACTTTGAGGTAATTCAAGCTTGGCTTTCTTTCCTTCCACTTTTCATATGGAATGGATTGTGTTTTGCTGTGGGGTACACGATTAAGTATTCGACTAGCTGTAAGAATAGCTTCCCCCCATAAGTTTTGGGGTAAACCCGAACTTATCAACAAGGCATTCATCATCTCCTTTAAAGTTCTATTTTTCCTTTCCGCAATCCCATTAGATTGTGGCGTGTAAGGGGCAGTAGTTTGGTGAATAATGCCATATTCCAAACATATTTGTCCAAAAGGAGATTCGTATTCACCGCTCCTATCACTTCTTATCATTTTTATTCTTTTGTTAAGTTGTGTTTCAACTTCATTTTTGTATTGCTTGAATGCATCTATATCCTCGTCTTTACTACTAAATAAATAAACGTAGCAGTAACGAGTGCTATCGTCAATAAAAGTTATGAAATACTTCTTTCCACCGCGAGATGGTATTGACTTCATATCATAAATATCCGTATGAATTAAGTCTAAAGGTTCGGAATTCCTTTCAAGTGATTTGTAAGGATGTTTCGCAAATTTAGACTCAACACATATTTGATATTTTGATTTATCACATTCAAATTTAGGCAATACTTCCATATTTATCATTTTCCGCAAGGTTTTATAATTAAGATGTCCCAAATGTGCATGCCATAATTCATTTGACTCAAGTAAGTAAGAAGAAGTTTGAACTTTATTATTGATAGAAACAGTCATTACATTCAGCTTGAAAAGGCCCTCACATAGGTAACCTTTTCCTACAACCTTGTCAGCAACAAAAACACACTTAAACCCGTTCTTGACGAGAAGTGAGGCTGACACTAAGTTCTTACGTATTTCTGGAATGTGAAGAACATTGTTGAGAGTCACAACCTTGCCCGAGGTCATTTTTAGGCCTATCTTGCCATAACATTCAATCTTTGCTGTTGAAGAATTTCCCATGAAGAGTGTCTCATTAGGTCCAGCGGGAGCATAGCTAGTAAATGCATCTTTATTTGCACAAACATGGCGGGTGGCTCCAGAATCAATCCACCATTCTTTCGGATTTCCTACCAAGTTACACTCAGAAATCATTGCACAAAGATCTATCTCTTGCACTCCTTGGGAAATAGTATCTTCTACCATGTTTGCTTGACTTTTATTATTTTTGGCATTCTTTGGGGCACGACAGTCTACAGCCTTGTGTCCATATTTGCCATAGTTGCGGCAATTGCCCTTGAATTTCTTCTTTTTCGGCTGATTGTTTGGTCCAGAAGGTTTCTTCTTTTTGTTGTTCTTTGGTGCATCATTTGTCTCAACGATATTTTCTCCCATTACTGTTGAACTTCCGCGAGCAACCTTCTTCTCCGCAATCTTGTTGTCTTCCTCGATCCTCAAACGAACAATGAGATCTTCGAGTGACATCTCCTTGCGCTTGTGTTTCAAGTAATTCTTAAAGTCTTTCCACAAAGGTGGTAACTTTTTAATTACCGCAACCACTTGAAACGCCTCATTGATGACCAAACCTTCAATGAGAAATTTATTATTAATAGAATAATTAATACTTCTAATATGAGCATTAATCTTCAGCAATGAGATCATGAATGATCACTTGCAACTCTTGGACTTGACTTATGACAGTTTTACTGTCCACCATCTTAAAGTCCAGAAATTTGGCGGCTACAAATTTTTTCATCCCAGCATCTTCAGTTTTGTACTTCTTTTCAAGAGCAAGCCAAAGTTCCTTCGAAGTCGCAGCAGTACTGTAGACATTGTATAAGTCGTCCTCCAGTCCATTCAGAATGTAGTTTTTACATAGAAAATCAGAATGCTTCCATGCCTCAATAACAACGAAACGTTCATTTTCAGGAGTGTCGTCTTCCGGGACAGGAACATCCTCCTTAATGAATTGTTGCAAACTCAGCGTGGTCAGATAAAAGAACATCTTTTGCTGCCACCTTTTGAAGTCAATCCCGCCAAACTTTCCCGGCTCTTCAGCCGGTGCTGGCGTAGGGGCCGGTGCAGATGCAGGGCAGCTGGAGCTTGCACCAATAGAAGCATTTGGTGTACCAGAAACACCGATGTTATTTTCTGTGTTCGTCATTATTTTTGTAAAAACAAAATAACACAGTCAGATTCAAACAATCTGATTTAATGTACAGTGAAGATTTTATATCTTCAAACTGATTTAATGTACAGTGAAGTTTTTATATCTTCAAACTGCAAATAATAATATAAATATTTTAATACTCCGGAAGTTTTTAATCTTCTGAACGGATTAAACACACAATAATTTTAATAATTCGTTGAAGTATTTAAATCTTCAAAAACGGAATATTAAATTTGGAGTAGAAAATCTTTTCAGATTTTAGTCTCCACGACAGTTTGGAGTAGAAAATTTTTTCAGATTTTAGTCTCCACAAACAACCTATTATCGATTAGCAGACCAAAATACAAATTAGATTTCTTAAGATTGTTATATGTCTGCACCTTCGATAATGACCAAAACAGAAATAGATGAAGTAGAAAAATTCCAAGCCAACAGTATACACTGCCTGTCCTTAAGAAATCTAATCCCCTCACAGTTACCCAAGGTTTGTGGATTAATTTCTCCCAGGATAGAATGGAATTATCCTCACTGTGATAGCGGTAATTCAAATCACAGTGAACATCGAACTTAAATAATGGTAGCAAATCACACTGACTCAGAACTTACTTTGTTTTAAAAACAAATGCAAAAGGTAATGAGAGAGAGAGAGAGAGAGAGAGAGAGAGAGAGAGAGAGAGAGAGAGAGAGAGAGAGAGAGAGAGAGAGAGAGAGAGAGAGAGAGTGTATGAAATTTTGGATGAACAAAATGAGGCAAAAAGCCTCTCTATTTATAGCCACAAGATTTGGAGTGAAAAGGTACGAAAGTTTCTTTTCATTTTGCTGAAGTGGATGTTCATGATAGACAGCCTTCAAGGTGGCTGTTCAATGAGCATGTGTCTTTCCATTTTGGTGAAATGGCTTTTCATGAAAGGCAGCCTTCAAGGTGGCTGTTCAATGAAAAAGTACCCTTTCATTAACGTGTAAAATTTCGCGGAGAAGCCACTTTGGCACCCGCTTTGTGATGCGTAGACTTTGTTCACAAATTCGCTGAGAATTAGCCACTAGACGCATTTTTTAAAAATAATAGTATCACGACGTCGTTTTATACATTTTGGAAATTCCGGTTTTACCCTTCCTTATTTTTAACTTATTCAGGATTTTTGTTTCTCTCTTTGATACTGTGACTTTTGAATTCTATCAAAATATACGAACTCTCTTTCGAAATACACCAATTTCTTATTTTTGAGATTTTGAAGCTTTGTGTTTGGGAAAAAACTTTGTTTTGCTGTTTCGTATGTTAAGGTAACTGTGTTTACTTCGTATTATTTTTTTTCATTTTTGTACGTGTATATAGGTTATTAAGTTTTGATTTTGTTTCGAAAAATGTTTAGATTTTCCATTGGAGTACAGTATAAGCTTTTGATTCCCTTTAAAATGGTGGGGTTTTTTTTTTTAAGGGGAACGCTTTTTTTTCTGTGAAACTCATTGCCCCAGAACTATACAATGTGACCTTTTGTTGGGGATAAGCTGTTGCCCCATGATAAAAAACTGGGACTGTGTGTTTTTAACAGGTACTTGTCCATTGTAAATTGTGGGTTATTTTTAAAGGGAGCAACGGTTTTTTTTGTGAAACCCTTTGCCCCAGAACTATATACCGTGACTCTGTAGGGGATAGACTGTTGCCTCATGATAAAATACTGGACCCCCTTGTTTAACAAGTGCTTGTGTCCCAGTTTTAAAACATGGGACTTTGTATAACAAAGCACCATAGGCCCCAACACAAAATACTGTGACCATGCACATGAACTACTTGTGCTCCCAGCACCAATGTCTTGGGGAGGGGGTGGGCCACCAAGCTCTCGCCCAGCACAAACACTGTGACCCCTTTGTTTAACAAGTGCTTGTGTCCCAGTTCTAAAACATGTGACTTTGTATAACAAAGCATCATAGGCCCCAGCACAAACACTGTGACCCCTCTGTTTAACAAGTGCTTGTGTCCCAGTTCTAAAACATGGGACTTTGTATAACAAAGCATCATAGGCCCCATCACAAACACTGTGACCATGTACATAAACTACTTGTGCTCCCAGCACCAATGTCTGGGGGGAGGGGCTGGGCCACCAAGCTCTCCCCCAGCACAAACACTGTGACCTTGCACATGAACTACTTGTACCCCCAGCACCAAAAATACTGTGACTTTGCACATGAACTACTTGTGCTCCCAGCACCAATGTCTGCGGGTTTTTTAGGTGCAAGCATATAGGTGTTAATTTTTCTTTGTTTTATTTTAATACATGTTCTAATGTTACAGCAATGGAGATTATACCAAGTGATGAGGGTATGGATAATCTGCCAAACGACGATGGTATATTGCTTCCATTTGCGCAGTGGAAAAATCGTGATTGCCAGTGGAAAGGTGACAAAGAGTATCGTGGATTACTTGAAGGGTTATTGTCTGCGGATTACCTGGAGAAGCTGAAGAAAGGGCCATTCGGCAAGTTTATGCTTTTGGAAGATGCTAAATATTCTGGGAGGATTAGAAATTGTTTTCTGCAGTCTCAAATAGTTTCTTCAGACAACACTAAGCTTAGCTTCAAAGTTCTTGGTGATATAGTAGATTTCACAGCTGATGATTTTCATGTAGTTAGTGGTCTTAATATTTTCAGTATTGTAGATATAAGTATTTTTAAGCTTTCAAAGAGTAGATTAAAGGAGAAGTATCTAGGAATCCTGAAGACGGTGTTAATAAAAAGGACAACAAGTGGACTTTAAAGTTATATGACTTGCTTGATTTAATTGAACATCATTCCACTTATGTGAGAGTGACTCCAAAGAGCAAGGGTAATGTGAATAGAGTGTCAGCTGCACGATTGGATGTTCCATTAGAGCAAGATGATGCTATTAAACTAGCTAAGGTATATTTGCTTAATTATATTTTATTGGGCCGGCCATTATCTAGAGTAGTGGATGATCAACATATGATTATTATTGATAATGAAGAGGTGCATAGCTGTTATCAGTGGGGTACTGAGATATATCGTCAAATGGTACACCATTTGCAATCAATCATAAAGCCAAATTCTTCTACTTATTTGTTTCCTGGTATGCCCTTCCTATTCTGTTGCTGGGTGGCAGAGGTGTTCCCTGTGTTCAGGCAGTATTTTACTGTTCGCCCTAGGATCAAACCTGTGATGCTTCGTTACACATGTACTTTTACCCCTCAATACAATGTCTTGTGTGATGACTACTTTCATAATGAACAGGTGAGTTTTACGAGAACTTGCTTTTGTTTGTTATTTCTTTTTTTACTTTTTTGTTGGTTTTGAAATGTACTTTTTAATAGTTTTGGGAGGATGCCTCAGTGAGACCAATAAGGCATAAATCTAAACATGCTTCAATTTCAAAGTCACCCTCAAAGTCATCTTCAAAGACTAGTTCAACAGCAGAATCTATTGACATGAATGAAGTTGTAAAGGTGAAATTGTTCGTGGGTTTTGTCTTTTAATTTTTTTTTCTTATGTGGTTTTAATGTTTTTTCTTTTATCAGAGATTGACAGCTAATCTCAAAGTAAACTTACCTACTGAGACCAAGATTCAACATATGATCAATTCCTCAGAAAATAGTGTGAAGAAAGATCTTGCTGACATGGAGAAGAGGATTACAGATAAGTTGAATGCAAAGTTTGATTCATTACTGCTTCTTGTTGCAAATCAAAGACAAGTGATCTTGGAGAAAACTGTGGTGTTTCTGTAAGTAAATCAGACACCAGGAGTAGAAATGAGAAGAGTCATTTCGTTGATAATTTGAATTATTCAGATGGTCGCGATAGTTTTTTTAAAGAAACATATAATCGGCCAGAGCTTGTTGGTAGTGTACAAAGTGATCATGGTATTTCAGATGCTTTAATAGAGAAAAGCAATCAAATGATTGTGGATGTTTTAGTGGATTACAAAGCTGATACCTGTTATCCCATTGATGAAGCAAAAGGTACAGATGGTTTAGAAAAGGCGCCATCAAATTCAGACCACCATCAACAAAGTCATGGTAATGAAATAGAGTATTCTATATAGTCGTAATCTAAGTAAAAAGGAATTTTTTGTTTAATGTAATGATTTTTTTATTGTATATGCAGATAAACAGAATCCTTCATCTGATTTATTGGACAAGTGTCCATCTAAAGATGATGATGTATCTTTGAATCCAACAGATGTTCAGCTTCGTGATGAAAAAATTTATTCCATACTTAATGGTAAGAAGTAAAATTTGTTGGTAGATTCAACCAACATATTATGCACTAATACTGTGTTTTTATGGTATGCTAATGTCCCAGATAATAAAATACTTGGACTCTTTGTTTAACAAGTACTTGTGCCCCAGTTCTAAATTATGGGACTTTCTATAACAAAGCAGTATAGCCCCAGCACAAATACTGTGACTTTTTCATATGAAGTATTTGTGCCTCAGCAACAATGTCTGGGAAGTCTATAGTAATGGAAATCTATTTTAAATATGTGTGTTTTGACACTTCTATTTTCTATAGAGAAATGTAATGTATTGTGCTTATTTATTTTTACAGAAGGTAATAATGGTGAGTCTGGGCAAAGTGCTGTGGTTGAAGAACAAATTAATGAATTAAAGCATCTTGTTGAATCTGGTATTTGGACACCAGTAGGTATGTAAAAGTAATTTTTATATAATAATTAGTGTTTCTATTTTTGTTGTTGAAAATGTGTAACAAATTATCTTGTTTTAAAGTCTCTCAAGAAAGTTCTCAAGAAGGTTCTCAACCAATTAAGCTTGCTGATAACCAAATGTTTTTGGCTCCTGGTACGTGAAAATATGTTGCATATTTTGTATGGTCCACACTCCAGCATAAAATACCCTGTTGGTTGGTCAATGAATAGTGTGTCTTGTTTCATTTACAGAAGCAACAAATGTTAAAGCTGATAATGAAGACGTTGTCAATCAACGCAGTCATAGTGCTGAGGTTCGACTTGAAGTTAAGACTGTCAGTGAGCTTTGCATAGCTGGTCTTGTTTTTACATCAGAAGGTATATAATCGTCTTTTTTATAGTTATTTTGTGTTTTTTATTGTTTGCAAATATGTGATATATTATCTTTACTTATAAAGGTTCTCAAGAAGGTTCCCAAGAAGGTTCTAAAGAAGGTCTCAAAAAAGGTGTTGAGCATTCGTCTCCAAAAAAGGTTTTGAAAGCATTTTCCAGCAAGAAAAGGAAGAAACGTGATAATGATGCTTCTCCTGAAATTGCATCTCGCCTCAAACCTAAAATTGGTGAAAATTTGGCTGAAGCAAGCAAAAGCATCATGAATATTGGTTGCATAGATGCACCTTCATTTTCAATTGGCTTGACACATCCATCGTAAGAGACTGCAACAGTGATTGATAGTGTCAGGCCAGATTCTATGGATATCGATCGTTCAGAAAGTAAGGGTGGTACATAATTGGCATTAATAGAGAAAGATAATTCAAAACTTACAACACTTGCTGATGCATCTGTTGTAGTACTGGAGCAAGAGTCTGCTTTGGATTCAGCCATGAAAACACCTGAACAGTTAATTTTTGGGGAGAAATGGAAGCTTGCAGGAACAGATGTCTGTGCAAGAAATTTTGCAGATGTGTGTTCATCTAAACAACAGTCGGCTATGCAGTGTTCAGTGAAAAAAGAGGAAGTTATGTATTTATCTGTTTTGCCAGACAAACCATCAAATGATCCAGAAGGAGGAGAGCTGTTAGGCAGGGGACATAGGGTTCGTAAGATTAGCCGCCACTTATTATCTCCATTCAGGCCTTTTGAGCCAAAGGAAAAGTGTGATTTGAAGCCTTCTTATGAGCGTGTATGCCCTTTTCATACTGTCAATGCCACGTCTAATTGTTTGGAAATTTTTGATAAATTGTTGAAGCAAGGCTTGAAAGTGACTTATCAAAACAGCGTCTCTAAAGTGTAAGTTATTTTATTTTATTTTTTTTAGTTATTGTGTATTTTAAGTTACAGGGCGTTGTAGATTATATTAGTAAATTTGTATATGTTGTTTGTGTTTAACTTTTTCAGAGGTAATGATCTTTATGATGACAAAATTGCAGACATCAATTCACAGAACAAAATTAGATTATATACTGTTTCAGTGAAGAGCAAAATGTGGTTTAGAGAGATTGCAGATAGAAGATATTCACTTACCAATGAGGTTTTCTACAGCTTTTTTTTATTGGTTCTGTAGTCTTTTATATATATATTTGTTAACTAATATTTTTTTTTTTTTTTTTGTGTTTTGTGATTTTTTTTGTCATGCAGCATGTTGATGTTATACTGTACTATCTGAGGAAGAAACATGTATATCATTTCACAAACTACTCAGCGTTGTTCACAACGACAGACTTGAATTTTGATTTTTTTTGTAGAGTCATTGTTCTTTTCGAAGGTTGAATCCTATTTTGAAAATATAGGAAAGGAAGAGAAGACCAGGAGAATAAAAGAGAAGAAGGATATTGTAATAACCTATTAAAATAAGGGCAAATTAGTCGTTCCATAAAAAAATAAAACAAAACAAAAAAAAATATAAAGGGCCAAGCCCTCAAAAGTTTGGCAGATACAAACACACGCACACGCAGAGAACAAAAGGGATTTAGGGGAAGGGATTTTTGCAAACAACAAGCATCAAAAAAACAAAAACGAAGAAAAATCATTACAAATACAAGAAAAAAAATACAGAGAAGCTAGAGAAGGTTGAAGGATCGAAGGTAATATGTTCTTACTTTGTACTTGGGTTTAAATATAACAAAAAAATTGGGAACATCAAGATTTCAGTAAATATGGAGAAGGAAGTTTTTGGGTGGAGGTCTACCTAATGCTTTTGAAAGAAATAAAAGTACTAGTAATGAATAAGCAGTAAGGTTT
The DNA here is from genome assembly GCA_029990175.1 of Petunia secreta. Classification (NCBI taxonomy): domain Eukaryota; kingdom Viridiplantae; phylum Streptophyta; class Magnoliopsida; order Solanales; family Solanaceae; genus Petunia; species Petunia secreta. Next base: position 43,800,122 of record JARKIP010000022.1, on the reverse strand, counting down.
CAGGTTGACACTCGTTTTATTACTAGTTTTGGGTAAATAACATAATGAACTAGTGGTATGAAAACCGAGGATGGGTTATATAGAATTTATTATGAAATTGTCTAAACAAGAAAAACTAACACGAGATTGGTCCGGTATGATTATAGATTGATTGAAGAGGTGTTGGATCGCTTGTGGAAGATACACTTGACCTACACGCGTCTGTACTGTGAGTGATGACCTTACCGCAATTTGTATTTCCATAACCTGCACGGTTTCTACTTGATTTTGAAGTAAAATATATTACTGAATGATTTAAATTGCATGGGACAAGTCTTTTTACAAGATATGTACCGAAATAATTATTTGAATTATTTTACCGTTACAAGATTTGATTTTTACCGCTATTTGACATGTTTTACCGCTATTTGGAATATTGTACTGTTACTTGAAATGCCCCTTTACTTTGTATAGAAAATATATATTTTGGGATGAGCCTTGACAGACCCCGTAGCTAACGACGGGTACGTTAGACCTGGTGCACCTTGTATACTCCGGATTACCGTTACAGTCCTTGCTAGTGGGAAGGTAGAACTAGCTTACCGTTACTGAATTTCCTCAGGGAGGAACTTATACTGATTACATGGTTTGTTCTTGGAAATCTCCCTAACCCATATACTCGGTGTAATATAGTGATTACTGGATTTGCTACTGATTTTATATTGATTACTGTTTACGAGAAATACTTGAAAAGACTGATTTCTGTTTGTTATTCTGAAAATGACAACTAAATTATATGTATATTTCTGCATAAGATACACTGGCATGTTTTTGACTTGTCCCCACTTAAAAAGGTTGTGGATAAGCGTTGTTACTCACTGAGTTGCGACTCACTCCTCGCTATATTTTTCCTTCTAGATTCAGCAGGTGCCGTAGCCGAGGATCTTCATTCTTAGAGTCGCGAGTTGACAATCCTGGTGAGCCCCGCATTAGTTCGCGTGGGCAAGAGCTTTATTTATTCATTATTGTCTTTCTTGAAAACTCTTAGAGTCGCTCCATTTAGTCCTTTGCCAGTCATTCTTTTAGTCAGTTGGATTATTTATTGATAAGCCAGTCTTGAGAGTATTTGGTCTTTATGAACTTATCACAATCCTGTTAGACGTTCTCGTAGTTTGTGGGAGATAAATGTGGTATTTTTATTGTTAATGCATAAGAATATTGGTTGTTTTTGCTGGGTTTTCTGTTTGTTTAAAGCAGGTAAAATTTTGGATAGGCCTAAAAACAGGGGAAACTCTGCCCGATTTTCTGTAGAATATTGATAAGGCTTGTTTAGAGACTTAGTTCCTAAGCGCCGTCACGGTCCCAAACTGGGTCGTGACAAAGTTGGTATCAGAGCCCTAGGTTATTCCTGTGACTAATGGAGCACACGTTAGTAGTAGAATCTCTATTATGGTTATGTTGCCGACCATTCCCATAATCGTTATTCTGCGAGGGCGTGATAGGATGTTTCGTGTCTTTCCTTCTTTTTTGTTCCTTCCGTACGTGTGAGACGACTACTGCTAAATAGATGAATCTAACGTTAGTTATTCTATTACTCAGATGGCTGGTAAGACAAGATCTAAAAAGGCGGCCCGAGCTGCTCCGAATTCCTCCACTGCTGGGCCGTCATCTACCTCGGCTAGAAAAGGAGGTAATACTCAGGGACGAGGCCAAGCTACTGCTACGAGGGCTGGTGTTACTACAAGAGCTACCAGAGAGCCTACTCCAGAAATTGAGGATATTCCACCTCCACCGTCATATGAGAATGCTACTATTGAGGCACTTAATGCTATGCAAAGGTCCATTGAACTCTTGAATGCCAGAATGGATAGACAGGAAAGGGCTAGACAACAGAATGTTGCTCGAACGCAACCTCAGGTACCTACACAGGCTCAGGCTCAGAATCAGGCTCAGGCTCAGGCTCAGGCTCACGCTCAGACTCAGACTCAAGTTCAGGTTCAGACGCAGACTCAGGTTCAGCCACAGACTCAGGCTCAGAGACAGACTCAGACTTTTGGTAACAGAGAAGTGTCCTTACCAGAGTTCTTGAAACTGAAACCACCAAGGTTCACAGGTTCTGACACTACAGAGGATCCTCAGAGTTTCTTGGATGGTACACTTAAGGCGTTGCGTGCTCTTGGATGTTCTAGTGAGAGATCCGTGGAACTTGCAGCATACAAGTTGGAGGATACATCTAATACGTGGTATGAAGCTGTACTTTTAGAAAGGCCCACAGAAGCAGCACGATTGACATGGGATGAGTTTACTAAGTTGTTCATGGATCGCTTTCTCCCTGAAAGTTTGAGGAAGGAATACGCTAGGCAGTTTGAGAGATTAGTTCAGACTCCAGATATGGATGTATCGACATATAACACTAAGTTTACTAAGCTGGCTAGATATGCACCTAACTTAGTGCCTAATGAAACATCTCGGGTTCAGAGGTTCGTTGATGGGTTGGTTGATCGTTTATTCAATGCAGTTGCTCCGCAGATGAAGAATCTGAATTACTCTGATGCACTTGACCTTGCTAGAAAGATTGAAAACAGGGGTCGTGAATCACGGGCAGCTAAAGATTCATATAAGAAGGCTAAGACTGGGGGATCTTTCACTGAGGGAGTTAGCACAGACCGCAGAGCAGGGAATCAGGTACAGCGACAGGGTTTTCAGACAGGGACAAACTTGGTTTCCCAGCCATCCGTTAGAGCACCTCCTCATAAAGATAATGCTAAAGGGCTACCATTATCATCTGGACATCATAGCTCTGGACAGATATATGCTACTGATTCAGTATGTCAGACTTGTGGTAGATCACATTGGGGTCCGTGTCGTGTTCTGACTGGAGGGTGCTTCCGGTGTGGCAAGTTGGGACATCACATACAGGATTGCCCTCATCCTCAGAGAGAGTTTAGCCAGGCTTCTGTGCAGGCAGCGGCATCTACGCAGACTGCTCGTAATAATACAGGTACTGCTGGTAGAGGTAATAGAGGCAGAGGTGCCGGAGATCATGCCATGGGTAATCGAGGACAGGGGACTGCTGGTAGAGGCCAGTCGAGAGTTTTTGCACTTACTAGGCAAGATGCTCAGGCCTCAAATGCTGTGGTTACAGGTATTCTTTCTGTTTGCTCACTTGATGCACTTGAATTGTTTGATCCAGGATCTACCCACTCCTATGTGTCCTCATTCTTTGCTTTGAGGTTTGATAGGCAGCCAGAAATATTGCATGATCCTTTCTAGTTGCTAATCCTGTGGGAGATTCTTTACTTGTTGAATATGTGTATCGTGCTTGTCAGATTCGAGTTGAGGGTAGAGACACCTTAGCTAATCTAATTGTACTTGATATGGTTGATTTTGACGTACTGATGGGTATGGATTGGCTATCTTCTTGCCACGCTACCCTCGATTGTTATGCGAAGGTAGTTAGGTTCGAGATGCCTACTGAACCTAGTTTTATTCTGAAAGGGGATCAAATTCCAGAGATGTGTAATGTCATATCATTTGTAAAAGCTCACCAGTTAGTGAAGAAAGGTTGTTGGGCACTCTTAGCTATGGTGAGAGACACAAGAGATGTGACTCCTAGCTTAGAAATGGTTCCAGTAGTGCAAGAGTTCACCGATGTATTTCCTGAGGATTTACCGGGACTACCTCTAGTGCGGGATATAGATTTCAGCATTGATGTAGCACCTGACACGCAACCCATATCGATTCCTCCATATCGTATGGCACCAGCGGAGTTGAGGGAGCTAAAGGAACAATTGCAGGAGTTATTGAACAAGGGATTTATCAGACCAAGTGTATCCCCCTGGGGTGCACCAGTACTATTTGTGAAGAAGAAAGATGGGTCCCTAAGAATGTGCATTGACTACAGACAGCTGAACAAGGTAACGGTACGTAATAAATACCCTTTGCCTCGTATTGATGATCTGTTTGATCAGTTGCAGGGAGCTGCCCATTTCTCAAAGATTGATCTTCGATCTGGTTATCATCAGCTCAGAGTTAGTGACAAAGATATTCCTAAGACAGCTTTCAGAACTCGATACGGGCATTATGAATTCCTTGTGATGCCTTTCGGGTTGACTAATGCTCCAGCTGCATTCATGGATTTAATGAATAGGGTGTTCAAGCCGTTTCTAGACAGATTTGTCATTGTATTTATTGATGATATCTTGGTGTATTCTCGCAGTCAAGAAGAACACGAGGCTCATCTGAGAGTTGTACTGCAAACATTGCGGGAACATAAGCTTTATGCGAAGTTCTCTAAGTGTGAATTTTGGCTAGACTCCGTAGCATTCCTTGGGCATGTGGTATCCAAGGATGGAATACTGGTAGATCCTAGAAAGACAGAAGCAGTGCAGAAATGGCCCAGACCCACCACTCCTACAGAGATTCGCAGCTTTCTGGGATTAGCAGGTTACTACAGGCGTTTTGTGCAGGATTTTTCCAGAATAGCAGTACCATTGACCAAGCTAACACAGAAAAATGCAAAGTTTCAGTGGACAGATGAATGTGAGCAGAGTTTCCAGAAGCTCAAGACATGTTTGACCACCGCACCAGTTCTAGCTTTACCATCCGGTTCGGGAGGATTCACGGTATTTTGTGATGCTTCGAGAGTGGGATTAGGGTGTGTTCTCATGCAAAATGGTCGTGTGATAGCTTATGCTTCGCGACAATTGAAGAAGAATGAACAGAACTATCCCGCTCATGATCTGGAGATGGCTGCAGTGGTGTTTGCATTGAAAATTTGGAGGCACTACTTGTATGGAGAAACATGTGAAATTTATACTGATCACAAGAGCCTAAAGTATATTTTTCAGCAGAAAGATCTAAACATTCGGCAGCGTCGCTGGATGGAACTTCTCAAGGACTATGATTGCACTATTCTATATCATCCAGGGAAGGCCAATGTTGTGGCTGATGCATTGAGCAGAAAGTCCATGGGTAGTTTGGCGCATATAGCTCCTGTAAAGAGACAGTTAGCCAAGGATATTCACAGGCTCGAAAGTACAGGTATCAGGTTCAGCGTGACTAATTCTAGGGTGTTATTGGCTTATGTTCCGGCCAAGTCTTCATTGGTAGAACGTGTTAAAGCCACTCAGTACGAGGATGAACGGTTGTGCAAATATCGAGATGAAGTCCTAGCTGGTAAAAGCAAGAATATGATTATTGATGATAATGGGGTTCTCCGACTAGGTAGCCGGTTATGTGTACCAGAAATTGATGGGCTAAGACGAGTTATTCTCGAGGAAGCTCACCAATCAAGATACACTATACATCCTGGATCCACTAAGATGTACCGTGACCTGAAGCAATTGTATTGGTGGGAAGGTATGAAGAAAGATATTGCTAACTTTGTTACTAGTTGTTTGACTTGTCAACAGGTTAAGGCTGAGCACCAGCGACCCGCAGGACTACTACAGCGGCTTGAGATTCCAGAGTGGAAGTGGGAAAGAGTTACTATGGATTTTGTGACTGGGCTACCTTGTACACTTAAAGGTTATGATTCAGTATGGGTGATTGTTGATCGACTTACAAAGTCAGCACACTTTTTTCCTGTTAAAACTACTTACAGTGGTGCGAGATATGCACAGCTATACATGAATGAAATTGTCCGACTCCATGGAGTTCCACTGTCCATTATCTCTGACAGGGGATCACAATTCACTTCTCACTTTTGGAGGTCCTTTCAAAGAGAATTGGGTACTAGAGTAGACCTGAGCACCACATTCCATCCTCAGACTGACGGTCAGTCTGAACGTACTATACAAATATTGGAGGACATGTTGAGAGCTTGCATTATTGATTTTGGAGGTAGTTGGGATGCTTACTTGCCTTTAGCTGAGTTTGCTTATAACAACAGCTATCAGGCAAGCATTCAGATGGCTCCTTACGAGGCTTTATATGGCAGGCGTTGTCATTCTCCAATTGGATGGTTTGAAGCCGGTGAAGTTAAGGTATTAGGACCAGACTTGATACAGGAAGCTATTGATAAGGTGCAGTTGATTAGGCAGAGATTGCTCACAGCTCAAAGCAGGGAAAAGTCTTATGCAGATAAAAGAAAAAAGGGACTTGGAGTTTGCAGTTGGTGATCGTGTGTTCTTACGAGTTTCCCCGATGAAAGGCGTGACACGATTTGGGAAAAGAGGGAAGTTGAGCCCGAGATTCATAGGACCCTATGAGATACTTGAACGAGTTGGAGCCGTTGCTTACAGTTTGGCTCTTCCTCCAGAGTTATATTTTATTCATCCTGTGTTTCACGTATCTATGTTACGGAAATATGTACTAGACGTTTCTCATGTACTTGAGGCACCGACTATACAGCTTAATGAGAAATTATCTTATGAAGAGGAACCAATAGCCATAGTTGAGAGTCAAATAAGAAAGTTACGGAGAAAAGAAATTGTGTTCGTGAAAGTTTTGTGGAAGAACCATACTGCTAGGGAAGCCACTTGGGAAATGGAAGATGATATGCGAGCCAAGTATCCTCACTTATTTCACCCTACAGGTATGCTCTTAGTTTAAATTCGGAGACCGAATTTCTTAAGGGGGAGAGAATGTAATAACCTATTAAAATAAGGGCAAATTAGTCATTCCATAAAAAAATAAAACAAAACAAAAAAAAAATATAAAGGGCCAAGCCCTCAAAAGTTTGGCAGATACAAACACACGCACACGCAGAGAACAAAAGGGATTTAGGGGAAGGGATTTTTGCAAACAACAAGCATCAAAAAAAAAAAAAAAAAACGAAGAGAAAATCATTACAAATACAAGAAAAAAAATACAGAGAAGCTAGAGAAGGTTGAAGGATCGAAGGTAATATGTTCTTACTTTGTACTTGGGTTTAAATATAACAAAAAAATTGGGAACATCAAGATTTCAGTAAATATGGAGAAGGAAGTTTTTGGGTGGAGGTCTACCTAATGCTTTTGAAAGAAATAAAAGTACTAGTAATGAATAAGCAGTAAGGTTTCAGGTTGACACTCGTTTTATTACTAGTTTTGGGTAAATAACATAATGAACTAGTGGTATGAAAACCGAGGATGGGTTATATAGAATTTATTATGAAATTGTCTAAACAAGAAAAACTAACACGAGATTGGTCCGGTATGATTATAGATTGATTGAAGAGGTGTTGGATCGCTTGTGGAAGATACACTTGACCTACACGCGTCTGTACTGTGAGTGATGACCTTACCGCAATTTGTATTTCCATAACCTGCACGGTTTCTACTTGATTTTGAAGTAAAATATATTACTGAATGATTTAAATTGCATGGGACAAGTCTTTTTACAAGATATGTACCGAAATAATTATTTGAATTATTTTACCGTTACAAGATTTGATTTTTACCGCTATTTGACATGTTTTACCGCTATTTGGAATATTGTACTGTTACTTGAAATGCCCCTTTACTTTGTATAGAAAATATATATTTTGGGATGAGCCTTGACAGACCCCGTAGCTAACGACGGGTACGTTAGACCTGGTGCACCTTGTATACTCCGGATTACCGTTACAGTCCTTGCTAGTGGGAAGGTAGAACTAGCTTACCGTTACTGAATTTCCTCAGGGAGGAACTTATACTGATTACATGGTTTGTTCTTGGAAATCTCCCTAACCCATATACTCGGTGTAATATAGTGATTACTGGATTTGCTACTGATTTTATATTGATTACTGTTTACGAGAAATACTTGAAAAGACTGATTTCTGTTTGTTATTCTGAAAATGACAACTAAATTATATGTATATTTCTGCATAAGATACACTGGCATGTTTTTGACTTGTCCCCACTTAAAAAGGTTGTGGATAAGCGTTGTTACTCACTGAGTTGCGACTCACTCCTCGCTATATTTTTCCTTCTAGATTCAGCAGGTGCCGTAGCCGAGGATCTTCATTCTTAGAGTCGCGAGTTGACAATCCTGGTGAGCCCCGCATTAGTTCGCGTGGGCAAGAGCTTTATTTATTCATTATTGTCTTTCTTGAAAACTCTTAGAGTCGCTCCATTTAGTCCTTTGCCAGTCATTCTTTTAGTCAGTTGGATTATTTATTGATAAGCCAGTCTTGAGAGTATTTGGTCTTTATGAACTTATCACAATCCTGTTAGACGTTCTCGTAGTTTGTGGGAGATAAATGTGGTATTTTTATTGTTAATGCATAAGAATATTGGTTGTTTTTGCTGGGTTTTCTGTTTGTTTAAAGCAGGTAAAATTTTGGATAGGCCTAAAAACAGGGGAAACTCTGCCCGATTTTCTGTAGAATATTGATAAGGCTTGTTTAGGGACTTAGTTCCTAAGCGCCGGTCACGGTCCCAAACTGGGTCGTGACAGATATAATGGAAAAAGAGTGGAAGAAAGAAGAAGATTTTGAAGAAATGAATGCGAAGAAAGGAGCAAAAAGGACTCGTGCTCAACAAAAGAAAAAACAATATAAACCTCCAGCAGAAGTTGTTTTTGGAATTCATGACTTGACATTGGACGATTTAGAGAAGATTGAGTTAGATTTTGACCTAGCACAGTATGAAGGAACTACACAGAATAACCTAAATGAGTGTGTGAATGGGTCTACTAATCAATGTGGCATAGCATGGACTCAAGTCATAAAAGTGTTTATGTCAATTAGGAAGCCTTCATTTGATCTTGATGATTACATGTCTTGCACTCATTATTGGTTGGGAGTTTATTCTATAAAAGATCATAGAATAGATGTCTATGATTCGGTTTTTTATGGGGATGAACATTTTGTGAAGATGAAGATGGCAATGTATGCAATTGCTATACCTAAGCTACTAAAAGAGATGGATTTTCATACAAAATATCCTAATTTTGGTACAACGTACAAGAAACTTGATATTTTTTATCAAACAGCACCAAAACAATTAGGAGACACAGACTGTGGTCTTTTTGTAACAAGGTTTACAGATCTACTCATGCTTTGACAGGATTTGTTTAAATATGAATGGGGAGTAGAAGCTATTACTATTTATAGGAGAATGGTTGCTGCTAATCTACTGACGCATGGAAAATAAAAAAGAGATGAAGGCTATGAAACTCCACCAGAGAAATTGAATGATGATTATGGAGAGCATGATGAGAAGCTAGCTTGTGAACATGGAAGGCTGCCTCTTCTTTGAATCTTTATTTATCTTTTTCATAAATAATACAATGTACACATATTTTGAAGTATGTATAGTTAATATGTTGTTTGTTTGTTATTATTTATTAGCTTGTGAAGTATATAAATGGGAATGCTAATACTTTAATGGTAGTATTTTTATATACTGTGAGTTCACATATGAAGCACTTGCACCCCAGCACCAATGCCTGTGAGCAGGTGGAAAAATCCCTTCGTGCCCGTTATAAAATACTGGGACTCTGCATTTTTAAGTACTTGTGCCCCAGTTCAAAAATTATGCGGGTTGTATCCCCCCCCCCCAAAATACTGCGAGTTTACGTATGAAGTACCAGCGCCCTAGTTAATATACTGGGTATAATTACTTAGTATAATTTTTTTTAAACAGTCGATAATGTAGTAGTAATATAGATAAGCAATGACGTCGTATATCACCTTGTTCCTTTTTTATAACATACAATTATACCCAGACAGTATAATTATTACTACATTATCGATTGTTTAAAATAAAAAGTCGTGCTTAAAATTAATGTATTGTCTTGGTAGAGTGAAACTTTCACTGAAAACGCTGCACTCTACCAAGACAACACATTAATTTACTTGAAGGAGAGTTGATTAATCGTTATAAACACTGCAACGTTTCATAAAATTTTCTGTGTGGGACTTAGATTCTAGGTAAATAGTCCCATTTTTTTTATATACTGTGAGTTTACATATGAAGCACTTGCACACCCAGCACCGCGAGTGGAAAAATCTTTTCGTGCCCAATATAAATACCGGGACTCTGCATTTTTAAGTACTTGTGCCCCAGTTCAAAAATTATGCGACTTTGTATAAAAGCATTTTAGCATACGTTTCCACCCCCACCAGTCCAAAATACTGTGAGTTTACATTTAAGTACCAGCGCCTCCAGTTAACATACTGGGTATAATTACTTAGTATAATTATTTTTACCAAAATAATTAGGGGTCTGCAGTTATGAGTTGGTTATTAGCATTCCTGTTTTTTAGGGGTGCAGTTGTGAGTATCTGTCTATAAATACGGTCTTTGAGAATTGAGCAATCATCACTCAAATTTGTCTCAAATTTTTTACTTGCAGTCTTTTGGAAAAAGAAATGTTAGGATGGACATGCACTTCAAAATGGGCATGTAGTTGAGAATGGACTTGCACTTCAAAATGTGCAATCTACAGATCAAACAGGGCATGATTTGTATTGGGAGATTGCAGGGTTGCAGGGAGACATTAAGTAGTTGACTCGTACTGTAGATCACCTCCGATTATTAATTATTCGGCAAGATCAGAAGATTAAAAGGAAAGAGCGACAAATGACAAGGATGATGAGGGCAATCAGACAAATCCCAAACTATAATGAAGTACATACTCCACCAGGGTCACCAGAGAACTAATTTTACTATTTTTGTTATGATTTTTAATAAACTTATGTTGTATTAACTTGATAATAGAAAAAAGATTGGGTCTCCATCAGTGTTATGTTTTTAATGCTTCCATCTGAAAGTGTAATTTATCTTTTCTTGTACTTTGAGGATACTTCTTTTGTGTTTTTAGAAGTATCCTTTTTCTGTAATTTTTATGTTAATCTTAATTAAAATGCCTGTAAGTTTGCATTTGTTTTGTGTGAAAAATGTTATCTAATATGCTGGGGATGACTAAGATGTTTTTGCTGTGGATAGTAAAACAAGGTGCAAGGATCACACCCCTCCCAGATGTTTATTCTGGGGCTAGTATTTTAAGGCACATGGACGCCCTAGATGTTTTTGCTGTGGATAGTAAAACAAGGCGCATGGATCACATCCCCTCCTAGATGTTTATTCTGGGGCTAGTATTTTAAGTCACATGGACGCCCCAGATGTTTTTGCTGTGGGTAGTAAATTAATGCTCATGGACATTTGAGTTTTTATTTTTATTTTTTCAATGCTCTTTATACTTGGCCCCAGTTCTGCATCGTAAAGAAAAAGAACAAGCAATGTGCAGCTTTTACATAAAGAAGGAAGAATCTTTACTATCATCCAAAAGCAGAAGGACAATATAGTATAATAGAGAAGATTTCTTGTATAATTATTTTAATATAAATAGACTACTTTGTTACTGAATAGAAGAGGCAAATATTTTTGTATTCTTAAGATGGGAACAGTCGTTGAAGCAGTGTTGAATGAATTGGATGCTGAATTAGATCAGTTTGTAAGTTAATCATACTATTTTTTTTAAAGTGTTATTTTAGTTTGATGTTATTATAAAAGTTTTCATTTCTTCTTTTGTTTTGTTTTGTAGATTTTGCCAGTATGGTTGGCAATTAGGCTTCCCAGACGTGATGTTCCAGCCACTCTTATTTGTCGTGGTATTCATTTCCAGATGAAGTACCTAAAAGTGAGAAAACAGAGAAAACTTTGTAATGGATGAAGGGAGTTTGTTCGTACTAACAATCTTGGAGTAGGAAGTACGCTACATTTTAGGGTTCTGGAATCCTTAGATCGTGTGGTTTTAAATGTTAGTATTTGGCAGCCTGAACTAGAACCTTTAAGTTCAAGTTCTAGTTCTAGTTCTAGTCCTGGCTCTACTGTTAAAGATGCCTAAATAAGATAGCATATTTGTGTGTTTTAGTTCAATATCTGAGTTTTTGGTAAAGAAAATCTGAGTTTTTGGGGCAGTTATATATGTGTAATGTAACTGTTATTTTTTGAATTGTGATTGTTCAGTAAACAACATCACAAATATTATGTAATGCTGCCTTTTCAATTATAAGTTGCATCTTTTATTACATTATGTAATTTATTCTATAAATACATATCAACTAATAGTTGTTATGAATTTTTATGTGAAGTTTCTATGTTGTCATTTTTAATTATTAGTCTATAATTTCCAACTAGTTTACAGTCATTAGTATAGGACCCATATTAAAATGCTGTTATTTTTCAACTGCATAACAATATAGCTCCAGCAAAAGTACTGGAGATTAATGTATTAATAAATATTATTAAATTTTGTGATTCTGGGATTAATTTGATAGCATCCCCCATATCAAAATGCTATTATTTTTCAACTGCATAACACGATGGTCCAACACAAGTACTGGGATTAGTTTACAATTATGAGTATATGACCCCAAATCAAAATGCTGTTATTTTCAGCTTCATAACAGTATGGCTTCAGCACAAGTGCTGGGATTAGTTTACAATTATGAGTATAGGACCACAGATCAAAATGCTGTTATTTTCACCTTCATAACAGTATGGCTCCAACACAAATACTGGGGGGGACTAATTTATGTGAGAGCAGTTTTTTATATATGAATAAATATTATTAAATTTTGTGATAGTAATTTAAGTTACACAATATTTGTTGAAATTGATAACGTACAGAAACTGTAAAGTCCATAGAAAATATAATTTCTTTGACTACATTTAATGTATTTTTGACAAAATACATATCGACTAACAGTTACTCACTTTTTTGACTATAAATAACTCTTTGCAGTTAAAGCAAACTACAAAGTTTTTTGAGACTTCATCTCCTCTTATAAACTGTAAAGTTTTTTTTTTTGAAAAGAAGATATGGTAGATGAAGACACTCGTGTGGAGGAACTAGGAAGTTTCGACAAGAAAACCACATCATCTTATTTTGATAGAGATGATTTTGTGTTAAAAGAAATGACCAAAGTATTTTTTATTTTTTTCATTTATTTTTTTAGTGTTTTGTGATTTTTTTATTAACTGTGAAATATTATTCCTTTTAGATCTTTCCAAAAAGTTGGAAACAGAGGCTGCCAAATAAAAATGGAATGGCATGCATAATGTGTGAAGATGATAATGAGGTATATGAGATGAACTTCACAGTTGGGAAGCACACAAGGTTGTGTAATGGATGGAAGGATATGATTATTAAAAAAGGCTTCAGGATAGGAAATATACTTCGTTTTGATCACCTGTGGCACGAGATGATCAACGGTATTCCATCTGTTGTTTTTGAAGTTTCTGTCATAAACCATCAGGATGGTGAGGGAGGGGGTGATGATGATGAAAGTAGTGATGATGATGATGATGATGATGATGATGATGATGATGATGATGATGGAGCAACAGCACAGAATCCAATTCTAATTGAATAATTTTCTACTAGTTTTAATCTGTGTACTGTCTATGTATTTGTGTTCTAATAAAAACTACAGTGTTTATGTATTATTTTTTTATCTAATTGTGTTTTATATATTTGCATTTCTTATCAAGTAACTGTAATGCTTGATAAAATAACTTAAATAGGAAACAGAAATTCAATCTTATTACAAGTTTTGGAAGATCATATATCCATGTGAGGGTTGAAGTTCTAGCCACATTACAAGTACTGGATTACCTTACAGTTATTAGTAAGGACCCCCAGATCAAAATGCTGTTATTTTCAACTGCATAACACCATCGCTCCAGCACAAGTACTGGGATTAGGTTTACAAATATGAGTATAGGACCCTACAGATCAAAATGCTTTTGTTTTTCAGCTGCATAACACCATGGCCCCAACATAAGTACTGTGACTAATGTATGTGATAGCAGTTTTTTATATATGAATAAATATTATTAATTTATGTAATTTTAAAAATGTTGCTCATATTCAAACTACAGACTGAAAGTTAAAAAATAAAATCTATTGTGCATTTTAAATATTGTAAAAGAATTCTTATAGTAATTTAACTTACAGAATCTTCTAAGATTTTTTATTGACTTGACTTGTCATGTAAAACGACAAAAGAATCTATCTACTTTTGTTCATGTATTGTCAAAACAATACACAAATGTCGTGGATTTGCAAAGTTAAATTAGGGAATATTTTGTGGATTTCAATATATTTTTGGAACAGAAGTCTATTCTAAAGTATAGAATCTTTCTAGAATCTGTTTGATTTCTTTTTGTGTTGTCAACTGTATAATACTGTTACTTTAATACAGTTGAAAATCTCAGTTCAATCTTTTCCTATACAGATACGAACTATAAAAAAAAAGTGATATCTTTTTTACAGAGAAAGATGCAAGGAATCTTTACAGCTTTTTTGAGTTACAATGTCAGCTAAAATAGAAGAAATATTCTTTACATGTTTAATCTTTTTTTGTTTTCTATAAATTAGACAGTGGTCTTGTTTTTTCACTTGTACAAAACAAAATATTATTCTAAAAAAAAAGAAAAAATAACAAAGCATAAAATAAAATATGGCTTGCAATGATAAAGTAAGAAGACAACAATGGCGCCAGTTGAATAACGATGTTAGGAATTTGAAAAGTGATCTTGAGTTTTTGAAAACTGAGGTATCAGTCGTGAAGAATAACTTGGATACGTTGTTTGAATTTTTTGTAGCTTTCAGAGAGAAAAATAATAAATATATGGATCGACTTTTTGACAAACTCTTGGACATTGAATTGCAGAACTTTACAGATTCAACCTCTGGTTCTAGCTCTCGCGTTCCTAGTAATCATTAAGGTTTTACTGTATATTTTTTATGTGTTTCGCAGTGTTCTGTTTTTATGCTTCAATGTGAAGCAAATGTAATTTATCTTTTCTTGTACTTGAGGATATTTCTTTTGTGTTTTTAGAAGTATCCTTTTTATGTAATTTTTATATTACTATTAATGAAAATGGCTGTAACTTTGCCTTTGTTTGTGTGTAAAATGCCGACTCTTAAATAATGTTTATGTACAGTCCCAGCAATATATGCTCCAGCATTTTTACACCAAGCCCCAGGATATTGTTATGGGGTTTTGGTTTAACGTAACACCAAGTCCCAACATTTTATGGGACAACAGGGGTGATTTTGAAGTCCAACTTTATAAGCCCCAGTATTTAATGCTGGACAACACATAAAGTAATTCAAAATCATGTTAAACAGTGTGACCCATTGTAAACAGTGTGACTTATCAGAACTTATGACAAAATACATATTATACCTTTTCAGAATTTCTAGAAGTGACTCTTACAAACAAATGCCAATGTATATAAATTCCCACCCATAAAACAGATAGACAGGAATCCAATCTGTCATTTTTGTTATTGAAGAAAAAAAAAGAAATTATTTGAAATACTATCTGATCAAAAACTATCTATGGAGAATGGCCACCGACCATCAAATGGCCACGGAGTATCGAATGGCCACGGACCATCTAATGGCCACGGACCATCGAATGGAAACAGACCATTTAATGGAGCACAGGTTTTCCAGAATGGTCATGGACCATCAACTGAAAGGCATGTTACGAACTTGCCTTCAATACCAAGACATCTCTGTTGGCGTTTTGAAAATCTGGAGAATGAGGTGGAATCCTTGAACAAATTCAGAAAGAAATGTGAAGATGAGTTGTGGAATTTAAGGTACACGCAGCGACAATATTACGAAAAACTGATGGAATTGCTTATTGTGATGGCAGATCCCATGCAATTGCACAATGGAGGGCCAGGGGAGCCCGTGTTTAGGAATTATGGAGAATAAACAATGTTTTAATTTGATATATTATCTATTGTTGTTCTTTCACATATTAATAATTTTTTTACAATGATATCATGTATTCAAAAAGGCAAACTGACAGTGTTAACATGTGTGTGAAACAAGTGTAATTTCTCTTTTCTTGTACTTGAGGATACTTCTTTTATATTTTTACAAGTATGTTTTTATGTAATTTTTATGTCACTGTTAATGAAATTGGCTGTAAGTTTGACTTTTGTGTTGTGTGTAAAATGTTGACTCTTAAATAATGTTTATGCCTCAGCATTTCTGATTAGAACTTCCTGGCCAAAACCCGTCTCTTCCATACCATACCCGTTTAATTTGCATCGTCCAGACGAATTTTGAGTTCCTCTTTTCTTTTTTTCC
Organism: Petunia secreta; assembly: GCA_029990175.1. Lineage (NCBI taxonomy): Eukaryota > Viridiplantae > Streptophyta > Magnoliopsida > Solanales > Solanaceae > Petunia > Petunia secreta. The sequence goes on along the minus strand of JARKIP010000022.1, from coordinate 43,784,112 downwards.
CCCCTTAATATTTTGTCTGGTAGCAAATGGACCATTTCCATTAGTAGGTATTTAAGGTGACAAGTAACAACTCTTCTGTCGATAAATGTAGTATAGCTACAGGATATTGTAATGGGACTTTGCTTCAACGTAATACTAAGTCCCAGCATTTTTAATGCTGGACAACATGGGAGGTGATTTTGAAGTGCAGCTTTATAAGCTAAAAAATAGCATAGCTACAGGATATTGTAATGGGACTTTGCTTCAACGTAATACTAATCCCCAGATTTTTATGTTGGGGCCAATAGTTTAAGGCACATGGGTGCTCAAGCTTTTTATGCTGAGACGTTACTGTAAATATAGAAGCTGTTCCAGTTTTTAAGAGTGTGTCAGCAAATATCTAGGGTACCAGCATTTTATCAGGATAACATTGGCAAACGAGAAGACCTCGAACTGGAAGAAACATAGGGAAGAACATATAAACACAGTTTTTTGACTATATTTATAGTGATATTTAATCTATTTTTGACTATACATATTCTCTTTGACCATATAATAGTTGAACAAAAGTTAGTAACTCTTAGCCAATAAATAAGGCTTTGCAGTACAAGTAAACAACAACTAGTTGGCAACTAATTTGTTTTCTCATCAAAACAATAATATGGAGGATAATCATTGGGAGGAACTAGATGATTTCACTATGCGAATAACAAAATCATACTTCAAAAGAGATGATTTTATATGTTAAAAAAATTATCAAATTATTTTTTATATTTTTGTTCATCTAATTTTTCAATGTCTTTTTTGTATTAACTGTGAAAGTTTATTTTTTCAGATCTTTCCAGAGAGTTGGAAAGAGAAGCTGCCAAAGGTCAATGGAAGTGCGCTTTTAAATTTTGAAAATGATGACACTGATTATGAAATGAAGTTCAAGGCTGGGAAGGGACATTCAAGGTTGTGCAATGGATGGAAGGAGATGCTTCAGCGTAAAGGCTACAGACTGGGTGATATTCTTCGGTTTAATCACGTTGTTCATGAGGTTTACAACGGTGTTGCCACTATGATTTTTGAAATTTCATTACTAAACCGTCAGGTTGGTCAAGGCCACAACAATGTTTATGATGTTGATGATGATGATGATGATGACGACAATGATGATGATGGCAATAGTGACGAAGATGTAGTTTCAACCCAGAAGCCTATTGTGATTGAATAAGTTTTAGTAGTTTTTATGTTTTTTCAGTTAATGTGGGATGTTTGTTTCTCTTTTTATTTCATGTGTGTTTTGAAGCTTTTTTGAGCAGTGGATGAATTATGAACAATGTTTTTTCGTATTATGAACTGTGTTTCTAAGTACTGTGTTTTTATTATTTAAGTAAGATCAAAATGTTTGTTGTTCAATAAGTAAAAAAACTAGAAAATAGATAAATTAAGACAACTATTTTGCACAGCAATAAATGAAAAGTGTATTTTTTATGTATAATAATCCTTGTTAAAGAATACAGAGGAAGTAAAATTTTAAAAAAAAATTCTCTATAAGTGAAAAGTCCTTTTTGACTTCAGATTTGTTGCGACTGGATGAAAATAGAGAAGAATGGTCTTCTATCTATCTAGTGATGACGGGATTTCTAACTGAAAAAAAAAAATTTAACATAGCAGCTTTGGGTGTTGAATTGTACTAAAATAGAATTGAAAAATAAAATGCAAATAGAGAGACATACCTACTCTTTTTATTGGGAGTTATGTTTCTTTGAATATGGTTGAAGTACTGGGGTGTGTCTGCAGGATGTCCTGTTGTGTCCACGCTTTCTACATATCTCACATTGTTTCCCCTTTTGTCTCACATATTCTGCAGTCGAGACAAATCTTTCTCCTGCCTTCTACCTGCCTTAACTTTAAAATCTGGGGGTTTTGTTATCTCTTCTTTAATGCTATCAGGTACAACTCATGATTCTTCATGTCCAACATTGTTGATTTCCCCTTCATACTGTTTTAGCCATGTTTCTCTTTTATAACATATAGAGCAATAATCCGACTTGTTTAGGTGCACTCTGTCTATGGCAGCAAGTGCATGTTCACAAGGCATTTCATCCATCTGGAACTTGAGGCATTGACATTCTTTCTTCTTCAAACAAACAATGAATTTTCTCCCTTCATCTGTTACCTTAAAGCTTTGATCCGTAGTCTGGTCAACCTGTAAAAATGTAATGTATAAGACTACTTGACTAGTTTTTATTTAGTAAAAAGAAAAACAAATAAATAATTAGCATAACATATATAATGCTGCAATTTACTGGATCCCCCGCTTTTGCATACCATGTAGTACCAGCACAAAACCTGGGACTTCATGAATTATCATTGACATAAGACAAATGACATCAAAAAATAACTGTATTAGTTGATATACTCACATTCATTCTATATGCTTTTTTTTATTTTTTATTTTCAATTCATCATCTGTCCATTTTGATGTTGCAAAGAAAATATCCTGCGCACTCTTCCGTCTCTCATAAAACCAGGTCTGTAGCTTGTTCATTATGTTGTCCACCATTGACAGTATTGATTTTCCCCGAGCATGTAACAGAGCATTATTCATGGATTCCACAATATTTGATGTCATCATGTCATATCTTCGATTTCGACAGCAAGCTCTAGTCCATCTCTCTGGTGGTTCTTCCATGAGGTAATCATAGGTTGCCCTATCCGTTTCTTTCATTTGGTTCATGCCTGTTTTAAACTCTGCAATCGTGTAGACTCGACATGCACTATTGAATATACTTATCACTGCAGGACTCACGCTCCTTTTGTTAAGGTTCTTTTCCAGATGATATACACAGATCCCATGTGCACATTCAGGATATACATTTGTAATCCCATTTGCAATTACAGGATTACGATCTGAAAGGAACAGTAAATTCTCATGGCAACCAAATGCAATGCGCAACTGCCTAAAGAACCAATTGTATGCCAGATTATTTTCTGAGTCCACAACTCCAAAGGCAAGTTGGAAGATTTGGTTATTTGCATCTTTCGTCACTGCAACCAATAGTGTCCCTTGATATCTTGATTTGAGGAATGTTCCATCGACAACTATCACAGGTCTACAATATTTCCAGCCTTTGATAGAAGCCGCACAAGCAAAAAATATATATTTGAACCTGGATAATAGAATTGCAGTGTTATCAGTGAAATGCATGTTAATATTTTTGAGTCTCAGGTTCTAGTACTGGAACCTTACTTATACATAATTACCACGTCACAGCATTTTGTGATGGGGACTCCAACAAATAACAGTGCAGTCTCACAGGCTTTTTTTAATCGGCATTTGTGGAATTCTACACAAAAATATATAAGTACACATTTTTTTTACCTGTTCTCACCATCTCTTTGAAGAGCAACGTGTGAGCCTGGATTAATGTCTCTTAGCACATATAAATATGCTGGTAACTTCTGAAAGTTCTCCTCAGGCGTCCCTCTAATTAAAGACTCTCCTTCTTTTATAGCACGCCATGCCTTATTATAAGAGATTACAACTCCCATTTTCCTTCTAATCTCGTTGACGTTTTCCCAAAATTTTCTTTAAACCTCTCTGAGAGAATAAGCATCGGCTAACTCTGTGCCAGCAGCCGTGTTCTCTATCCGATGCGGCTTCTCAATCAGAATCCAACCTTGATCGAATCTGGGTGAAGTGTCGCTACTTGGCCCCGTGATTCCCCAAACCAGCTCCTGGCCTTACCCGGCGGAACCGGCCGGGGGTATTCGGCATGGGTGGACTTCACTCCGGAGGAATCGCATATTCTTAAGGGAGCCTACATCCATTAGTAGAAAAGGATCTTTTATGTAGCCCAACTCAAATAGACCAAGATCCAATTTCGGGTCATTTCTTGGTGAACATGATCTGCCGATTTGACCGCGCAGACCAAATGAGCAAAATTTTTTTAAAGCGAGCTCGTCGGATCTGCTGCCCGTGACGTGAGTGATCCCCCTGCTCTCTCTCTCTCGATGTGGTACCTTTCAGTCTGCTCTGTCAAAACTTTCTCGCAAAGACGGCGACATAGAGAAGAAAGTATACCCTTTGTCTCTCCTTCTCCATCTTCTGGAAAGCACTCTTTGAGCATGCAGTTGAGAGCTCCGTGACTGGTTCAAGGGAAGGTCGACATGGCATCGAAAGAGTGACCGGAACCTGTACGAAAGGCACTGGTCTTTTTTCTTTCTTTCGGTTTCATTGATAACGGTTGCCGGTTGGCCTCTTTCTCGTTGATCAGTCCGCCTCCGCTCGGGTTCAAACTGGACTGAAGGGAGGAGGATAAAAAGAGTCCTCTCTTCCTGGGGATTCATCACTGGCTAGGGCTTTCGAATCCGGTGTGAACTCCCCTACTGATCTGACTCCAGCGGATGGTTATGCCGGCGATGATAGGTGGATCTGGTAATTGGTCTGTTCCCCTTGACCCAGACACGAACTAATCCTTCTTATTTAGACCCTTCTGAAAAATCTACATTACATACTCTTTTTCTACGAGATGCTGGGAATCCCGTTGAGTTCTTACGGTGTGCCATCCTGGCGAAGGTTCAACTCCTTCTGTGTCATCAAGTACCTCAACAACAAAATTAGGCTTAACAGGATAATTATTGTCTCTCAGATTCTCAACTATCTCATCTCGAACAATCTTTGACGTAGCATGTTTTTGGTCTCTTTTTCTATCATCCACTGAGCAAGTGTGATTCTTCTCAAACTTCAGTATTTTGAACAGTGTGGACTGTTTAATTCTAGAAGATCGAACAGTCCACTCATATTTTTCATTCATGCACGCCAGTGAATATCTCGTTGTGCTTGATCTCACAACCTTGAATTCAAAATGGTGTGCAATTGCACTTGTCTGGAAACATTTAGTGACACACTGTTTGTTTAAAAAGATTGATCCAACCTTGACGTCGTCCAAATCTGCATTTTCTTTTAATATTGGACGAGGAGATTTTCTTATTTTCTTCCTTGAATACCTCTTTCTCTTTTTTCCAGCACTTGATGGCTTAGGAAGTTGAAGATTTACAAACTGTTGTTATGTGTTTTCAGCATGCATTAACTGTTGATCTACTGCTACAGCTTCGACAGACGGAGGTGTTAAAACTATCACTTCAAAAGCATCATCGTTGTCTATGTGCATTATCATTTGCCCTTCAGCGTAATCAACTCTCTCAGACTGTGGAGATCGTTGTGTAATGTCAACTATGAAACTTCTACTCATATACTCGAAATTGTTCTTCATCAAGTGTAAACAGCTGATTAAATCATCGGTATTTTTTATAGGGACACCTTTGCTTGTTCCAAGTTCCATATCAAACCATATGAATGTCTCAAAATGTTCTTCATCAAAATCTATCTTTTTCCAAAGGTTTTTTCTGAAATCTTCAAATGTATCTGTTTCAGTATGCAGAAAAATCCTTGTCTCATGATCTATGTACTTATAATCTGGTGTCCATTTCCCATTGAATGCAAGAACAATACGCTATTTAGCCATCACCTGTAGTTATAAACACAGTAAAAATACTAAACTAAGTGACAAAGAAAGCCACATAGTAAAATACTGTAATTGTAGCTTAATAATGAAAGCTTAAGAACTGCTAATCTATAAGCTAAATATACATTTCCATAGTATAATGGATAATTATACAGGGGAGGGGGATTTTTGAAGTGCAGCTCTATATGCTAAAATATAGCATAGCTACAGGATTGTAATGGGATTTTGCTTCGACTTAACAGTAAGCCGCAGCATTTAATGTTGGACAACAGGGGGGATTTTTTGAGGTGCAACTTTATATCATAAAATGTAATCACAGCTACAGGATATTGTAATGGGGCTTTTCTTCAACGTAACACTAAACCCCAGTATTTTTGTGCTGGACAAAAGGGTGTTTTTTTGAAGTGCAGCTCTATATCCTAAAATATAGCATAGCTACAGGATATTATAATGGGGCTTTGCTTCAACGTAACACTAAGCCCCAACATTTAATGCTGGACAACAGGAGAGATTTTTTGAAGTGCAGCTTTATATCATAAAATATAATCATAGCTACAAGATATTGTAATGGGGCTTTTCTTCAACGTAATACTAAACCCCAGCATTTTGTGCTGGACAACATGGGGGGTTTTTTTTTTTTTTTTGAAGTGCAGCTTTATATCCTAAAATATAGCATAGCTACAGGATATTATAATGGGGCTTCGCTTCAACGTAAGACTAAGTCCCAACATTTAGTGCTGGACAACAGGATATTGTAATGGGACCTTGCTTCAACTTAACAGTAATCCCCAGCATTTAATGCTGGACAACAGGGGGTTTTTTTGAAGTGCAGCTCTATATGCTAAAATACATAGCCACAGAATATTGTAATGGGACCTTGCTTCAACGTAACACTAATCTCCAGCATTTAATGCTGGATAACAGGTGATTTTGAAGTGGTAAGCTAAAATATAATCATAGCTACAGGATATTATAACGGGGCTTTGCTTCAACGTAACACAAACCCCCAGCACCTAGTGCTGCATACACTTTTGAACTTAATTCAGATTCATATTAATTATATATAACAGTACATTACATACTCTTTTTCTACGAGATGCTGGGAATCCCGTTGAGTTCTTACGGTGTGCCATCCTGGCGAAGGTTCAACTCCTTCTGTGTCATCAAGTACCTCAACAACAAAATTAGGCTTAACAGGATAATTATTGTCTCTCAGATTCTCAACTATCTCATCTCGAACAATCTTTGACGTAGCATGTTTTTGGTCTCTTTTTCTATCATCCACTGAGCAAGTGTGATTCTTCTCAAACTTCAGTATTTTGAACAGTGTGGACTGTTTAATTCTAGAAGATCGAACAGTCCACTCATATTTTTCATTCATGCACGCCAGTGAATATCTCGTTGTGCTTGATCTCACAACCTTGAATTCAAAATGGTGTGCAATTGCACTTGTCTGGAAACATTTAGTGACACACTGTTTGTTTAAAAAGATTGATCCAACCTTGACGTCGTCTAAATCTGCATTTTCTTTTAATATTGGACGAGGAGATTTTCTTATTTTCTTCCTTGAATACCTCTTTCTCTTTTTTCCAGCACTTGATGTCTTAGGAAGTTGAAGATTTACAAACTGTTGTTATGTGTTTTCAGCATGCATTAACTGTTGATCTACTGCTACAGCTTCGACAGACGGAGGTGTTAAAACTATCACTTCAAAAGCATCATCGTTGTCTATGTGCATTATCATTTGCCCTTCAGCGTAATCAACTCTCTTAGACTGTGGAGATCGTTGTGTAATGTCAACTATGAAACTTCTACTCATATACTCGAAATTGTTCTTCATCAAGTGTAAACAGCTGATTAAATCATCGGTATTTTTTATAGGGACACCTTTGCTTGTTCCAAGTTCCATATCAAACCATATGAATGTCTCAAAATGTTCTTCATCAAAATCTATCTTTTTCCAAAGGTTTTTTCTGAAATCTTCAAATGTATCTGTTTCAGTATGCAGAAAAATCCTTGTCTCATGATCTATGTACTTATAATCTGGTGTCCATTTCCCATTGAATGCAAGAACAATACACTATTTAGCCATCACCTGTAGTTATAAACACAGTAAAAATACTAAACTAAGTGACAAAGAAAGCCACATAGTAAAATACTGTAATTGTAGCTTAATAATGAAAGCTTAAGAACTGCTAATCTATAAGCTAAATATACATTTCCATAGTATAATGGATAATTATACAGGGGAGGGGGATTTTTGAAGTGCAGCTCTATATGCTAAAATATAGCATAGCTACAGGATTGTAATGGGATTTTGCTTCGACTTAACAGTAAGCCGCAGCATTTAATGTTGGACAACAGGGGGGATTTTTTGAGGTGCAACTTTATATCATAAAATGTAATCACAGCTACAGGATATTGTAATGGGGCTTTTCTTCAACGTAACACTAAACCCCAGTATTTTTGTGCTGGACAACAGGGTGTTTTTTTGAAGTGCAGCTCTATATCCTAAAATATAGCATAGCTACAGGATATTATAATGGGGCTTTGCTTCAACGTAACACTAAGCCCCAACATTTAATGCTGGACAACAGGAGAGATTTTTTGAAGTGCAGCTTTATATCATAAAATATAATCATAGCTACAAGATATTGTAATGGGGCTTTTCTTCAACGTAATACTAAACCCCAGCATTTTGTGCTGGACAACATGGGGGGTTTTTTTTTTTTTTGAAGTGCAGCTTTATATCCTAAAATATAGCATAGCTACAGGATATTATAATGGGGCTTCGCTTCAACGTAAGACTAAGTCCCAACATTTAGTGCTGGACAACAGGATATTGTAATGGGACCTTGCTTCAACTTAACAGTAATCCCCAGCATTTAATGCTGGACAACAGGGGTTTTTTTTGAAGTGCAGCTCTATATGCTAAAATACATAGCCACAGAATATTGTAATGGGACCTTGCTTCAACGTAACACTAATCTCCAGCATTTAATGCTGGATAACAGGTGATTTTGAAGTGGTAAGCTAAAATATAATCATAGCTACAGGATATTATAACGGGGCTTTGCTTCAACGTAACACAAACCCCCAGCACCTAGTGCTGCATACACTTTTGAACTTAATTCAGATTCATATTAATTATATATAACAGTACATTACATACTCTTTTTCTACGAGATGCTGGGAATCCCGTTGAGTTCTTACGGTGTGCCATCCTGGCGAAGGTTCAACTCCTTCTGTGTCATCAAGTACCTCAACAACAAAATTAGGCTTAACAGGATAATTATTGTCTCTCAGATTCTCAACTATCTCATCTCGAAAAATCTTTGACGTAGCATGTTTTTGGTCTCTTTTTCTATCATCCACTGAGCAAGTGCGATTCTTCTCAAACTTCAGTATTTTGAACAGTGTGGACTGTTTAATTCTAGAAGATCGAACAGTCCACTCATATTTTTCATTCATGCACGCCAGTGAATATCTCGTTGTGCTTGATCTCACAACCTTGAATTCAAAATGGTGTGCAATTGCACTTGTCTGGAAACATTTAGTGACACACTGTTTGTTTAAAAAGATTGATCCAACCTTGACGTCGTCCAAATCTGCATTTTCTTTTAATATTGGACGAGGAGATTTTCTTATTTTCTTCCTTGAATACCTCTTTCTCTTTTTTCCAGCACTTGATGTCTTAGGAAGTTGAAGATTTACAAACTGTTGTTATGTGTTTTCAGCATGCATTAACTGTTGATCTACTGCTACAGCTTCGACAGACGGAGGTGTTAAAACTATCACTTCAAAAGCATCATCGTTGTCTATGTGCATTATCATTTGCCCTTCAGCGTAATCAACTCTCTCAGACTGTGGAGATCGTTGTGTAATGTCAACTATGAAACTTCTACTCATATACTCGAAATTGTTCTTCATCAAGTGTAAACAGCTGATTAAATCATCGGTATTTTTTATAGGGACACCTTTGCTTGTTCCAAGTTCCATATCAAACCATATGAATGTCTCAAAATGTTCTTCATCAAAATCTATCTTTTTCCAAAGGTTTTTTCTGAAATCTTCAAATGTATCTGTTTCAGTATGCAGAAAAATCCTTGTCTCATGATCTATGTACTTATAATCTGGTGTCCATTTCCCATTGAATTCAAGAACAATACACTATTTAGCCATCACCTGTAGTTATAAACACAGTAAAAATACTAAACTAAGTGACAAAGAAAGCCACATAGTAAAATACTGTAATTGTAGCTTAATAATGAAAGCTTAAGAACTGCTAATCTATAAGCTAAATATACATTTCCATAGTATAATGGATAATTATACAGGGGAGGGGGATTTTTGAAGTGCAGCTCTATATGCTAAAATATAGCATAGCTACAGGATTGTAATGGGATTTTGCTTCGACTTAACAGTAAGCCGCAGCATTTAATGTTGGACAACAGGGGGGATTTTTTGAGGTGCAACTTTATATCATAAAATGTAATCACAGCTACAGGATATTGTAATGGGGCTTTTCTTCAACGTAACACTAAACCCCAGTATTTTTGTGCTGGACAACAGGGTGTTTTTTTGAAGTGCAGCTCTATATCCTAAAATATAGCATAGCTACAGGATATTATAATGGGGCTTTGCTTCAACGTAACACTAAGCCCCAACATTTAATGCTGGACAACAGGAGAGATTTTTTGAAGTGCAGCTTTATATCATAAAATATAATCATAGCTACAAGATATTGTAATGGGGCTTTTCTTCAACGTAATACTAAACCCCAGCATTTTGTGCTGGACAACATGGGGGGTTTTTTTTTTTTTTTTGAAGTGCAGCTTTATATCCTAAAATATAGCATAGCTACAGGATATTATAATGGGGCTTCGCTTCAACGTAAGACTAAGTCCCAACATTTAGTGCTGGACAACAGGATATTGTAATGGGACCTTGCTTCAACTTAACAGTAATCCCCAGCATTTAATGCTGGACAACAGGGGGTTTTTTTGAAGTGCAGCTCTATATGCTAAAATACATAGCCACAGAATATTGTAATGGGACCTTGCTTCAACGTAACACTAATCTCCAGCATTTAATGCTGGATAACAGGTGATTTTGAAGTGGTAAGCTAAAATATAATCATAGCTACAGGATATTATAACGGGGCTTTGCTTCAACGTAACACAAACCCCCAGCACCTAGTGCTGCATACACTTTTGAACTTAATTCAGATTCATATTAATTATATATAACAGTAAATTCGCGTCTCACAAAAATAAATTTGTTTACAGTACAAATGAGATCATAATCACGAATTTTTATTTCAAATCATTGATTTACAGTCACAAACACAGATATATTTCCGCAAAATAACTGAAATTCAGCACAGAAACATCGCAGAAACTGAGAAAACGCAGCTCAAATTACCTTTTACAGTTTGAATTTGAAACTTCCGGAGAGAGACAATGATGATCTGGAGAGTTGAGAGAATGTGTGCTTTGCTCTGTTTTATTTCACGCGTGATTTGTATTTATTGTTGAGCTGTAGGTTTTTAAGGGTAGTTCAGTAAATTCAATTTATGGGGTGTTGTTAGCGGCAGTAGCCTGTATGTACGTGAGTCATTATTGGCTATTTCTCAATGAATTTTGAAACTGTGGATGGAACTCATTTAACGTGTGCGAAATTGGCTAGTCATCAAATTTTCACCATTAACGTTACAACTTTTGGGAACTTTGAAATATTTGCATAAGTATTCCACTCTTTAATTCCGTTACGAAAATGGTCCCATATTAATATTTAATTAATAAATATTAATATAAATATTAATCTTTAATAAACATTCCCTTCATTTCCCATTCACACCACTTTACCTTCTTTCCAAACCCAACAATAATATGGCATCTTGGATATGCATTAACATTTCCTTGTATATTTTACGTTGGCACATGTTTTTGCAGAAGCTTAAAGATTGGTGGAACAATACAAGAGGGACGAAATTAGCATCACTTTAACTGGCCACAGATTGGGTTCATCATTGGCCACAGTTTGTGCTATTGACATTGTTGTCAATCAAATCAATAAGGAATTTCCCGTGACAACATATGTATTTGGTTGCCCTCGACTTGGAGAAGAGAATTTCAATAAAGCTTGTGACAAACTGAAATATCTAAAAATTTTGCGTGTTAGCAATGCCCATGATCCTTTTCCCAAGTGGCCACGGCGTGGACTCGTTGATGGTACTGCAAAACAACTGGAGACTGTATGAAGATGTTGGATTTGATCTTTTAATTGATACTACAAAGTCAGAATACTTGAAGAAAGACGTAAATGGTCATAATCTAGAGGTTTATTTGCATGGAATTGCTGGAACACAGGGAATGAAAGGAGAGTTCAAGATGGAGATAAATCGAGATATTGAACTAGTGAATAAGGACTCAAACGGGTTGAGGAATGAATATGGTGCACCAGTGTCATGGTGAATTGAGAAAAATAAAGGAATGGTTCAACAAGAAGATGGATCTTGGATTTTCATGGATCATGAGTATGACAGTGAAAGAAAAACCTTTTATTTCTAATATAATTATGCTTTTTATTTTTTGGTACCATTCTTAGAAACCATTGGCTATGTCCTGTATTAAGCAATCTGTTTTCTCTTGTAGTACTGGCCCTGATCATGCATTACCATCTTTATGATAAGTACATTATGTGATTTCTTTAATTTGCTATGTACATTTAAGCCGTTAGCAGTGAAATATAGGTTGTCGATAATGTGGTTGGAAATGAGGGTTGGGTGCAGGGGCGGATCTAAGATTTGGAGACAGCGGGTGCCAAAATTAAGTTATCAATAATCATAAAGACGGGTATTAGCTGGTATGCTCATTCGGATTGTCTAGTGTCAAGATAAAGCGATCGTCATAAACGTTTATAAATAGGCAAACAAACCAACAAACCAAGATTAGATGAGTTTCAAAAAATCTTTTTTTTCTTTTACTACTAAAAAATAGCTATTTTCTGATTGTTGGTTCCATCTTTCGATACGATTTATTGCATAGAATCACAAAAAAAAAAAAAAAAAAAAAAAGTCCAAAAACAGAAGAATTAAATAATTTGGACAAAAAAAGTACCACAGTTGTGTAATAATTTTTGTTTGGTTATACAATTACTATATTTCATTTCATGGACTTCTCCTCTACGTAAATATATTTTTGCATAACTGTAAGAAATATATTAAGTATTTATACCCAAGGCAAGTTAGCAATGTACTAAAACTTTGAAGTTTAATCAAATTAAAAACAAATAATTTACATTGCTTATCAAAATCGCTAAGAACTATGAACAAATCCAGCTCAATTCCTCACCTCATATTTTTAAGTACAAAGTCTAAAAGACAGCCATAGTGTCAAAGAATATAGGACAACAAATATAAAGAAAAACAAAGGTTTAAGAGGAAAATTAAAAGAACAAAAAAAGCTGCTATTAAAAATCAAAGAGTAAAAGAACAAAAAATGAGTACAAAAGAAAAAGAAAAGAAAAAAAATGATGGAGAGGAAATGAAGCTTGAAAATGAAAAAAGAACAATGTATAGAAAATGCCGAATGGAAAAATATTAGCGTAGAATATTAAGGGGATGATATGCATCTTTAAGGTTCGAATCCTGAACCTCATGCTAAGGAAGCAATTTGGAACACACCTTTAACCAATGGCACCAACAGAGGACTGGTTCACAGGGTGCCACTGATAATAATTAACATATTTCAACAATATATATATATATATATATATATATATATATATATATATATATATATATATATATATATACATATATATATACTAGATTTTTTGCCGAAATTACCGGGTGCCGTGACACCTCTGCCCATCAATGTACATCCGCCCCTGGCTGGATGTATGCATTAGAGGCAGTTAGGATAAAGGGGTAAGCTTCTTTGCATTATGCAAATACTTGTGTAGACGGCTCCGCCACAGCCTACAACGGTGGCAGTTGGATCATCAAAGGCTATTGTGAAAAAGATGAAAACCAAAAAGCTGCCTGCGGAGGCGCTACCCATTGAGGTTCTTCCTGGGGAACTGAAGACTGATAATGATTGCAACGTTCAAGTTCGAACGCCTTACCAAGTGGAGATCCAGTCTCTGATCTTTATTCAGTGGTTGCCACGTCAACAAACACATAACATCAAGTGTCAGCCCTGATTTTGGCCAATACAATTAATATATATAATTTAAATATAAAGTAATATAATGACAATAGCCTTCAGATTCTTCTTTCCAAGAGGAGATAAATCTTATTAAATTTAATTCATTTCAGAAGCCACATGAACGGTATCCTTTCAGGCTATTTGTACAAGTAAGCATTACAATTGCTTCAAAAATATTTTTGTAAGTAAAATAATTATCTCTTACACTAGTGTGCTTGTATACTAAATTGTGAGGGTCTTGTATGTTTAAAAAAATCAACCCTTAGTAGGTAAAAACTTATTCGCACTGGGTGTTTACATCCAATCAATAAAACAATGACACATGTCCATTAATTTAACTACAACTATTAGAATTTAATCATAATTAACACCATGTATTTCTCATGACATAAACAATAATAGAAATACTTAATAATCTTAGGTTGCTGCTTTTCTCCGTTATCTCCTTTAATGTTAACGACGTCAAGTTTTACAAAGAAAGAATATTGGTAACAAATAACATAATTTAGAAACATTGACATTTTAATAACAAAGAAGCACTTCCTAAGCAGATTAATGGAGTGTTATATGTCATGTAAAGATTATCAAACTTAATCTCCAAAAAGAATTTTTGTGCTTGTGTTTAATAACCTAATAAAGCCTTGGTGGATTTACAAACCAAAGCTTAGGAAATTTTCGGTTCATGTTTTGTCAACATGACAACAGTTGTCAGTAAAAATTTACAAACGAGAAATTTAGTAATTTGTGAAAAGTTGTATCTTAGCATTTCTTTTCTTCCTAGTTTAACAAAATTATTTATCAATAATTTTTTCTAGAACTGGTCTCTACTCTATACTATCAATTAAGTTTTAGACGGAATACTATGCGTTATATTTTTGTTGCATCACCACAAAGTATAGCTTAAACAAAGTAATATACCATCATCCAGCTTTATGAAACTTTCCTTCTCAAAAGTAAATATTATAGAAATTCAAACAAAAAGCTAGTTTCAGGGACAAACTTAATTCATAAATCATCAAATTATAAAGTAAGTCAAATAACACAACTATGATATGTTATTGGCTTCTTTAGCCAAGAGAGCAAGGGTTATTAGTATGCCAATTCCTTTGTGCTGATCTGAACTCCCAACAATGTTGAAGTTGTAGATTATGCCTTTGATTTACACTGGAAAAGATAAATTAACGTATTGGATATGATTATTACAGAACTTTTGGAATTATTCTATAATGTTAGAAGAAGGATGGAAATAAATATAAGAGGAACGGAGGGCAAGTTTTTACGACAACCCTATGACTTTAATGCTATAATGTTTGGAATTTGGAATTATGCTATAATGTTTTATGACTTTAATTCCTTATTAAATTTTTTTATTTTTAAAAAATAGGACTCCTAATTACTCCTAATATACTATGGTTTATCTTCTATAGTTCAATTAACTAGACTTGGTGTAAACACCCGGTGCGGGTAAGTTTTTACCCCCTTAGTAACACACTAAAAAAATATGACTATAACATTCAGTTTGATTCGTTTGAGAACTCAATGCTTCTTATCTTGAAAATATAGTATTTTTCGGATTCTAAAATTTATCCGCATAAAGTGTATAAAGAAGTGAAGAAAAAAATTAATTTAGATAAGAGTGTATTGGTGAATTTCCATTTGTTTATTTTTTTTTCAATAATTAATTGTTTAGAAAAGGTGATAAAGGTAAAAACAAAATTAAAAATAAAAAAGCCCACCGGAACTAACACTTTCCGACTATTGACTATTTGGTTGTTAAGGTGATAGTAGTGTGACTTTTAAGTGGGAAAATAAAATTATGTGAGACTTTGATATAAAAAAATTTGTAGTTAGTATAATCGTTTATGAAAATTACCCATTCATGTACTGACAATGAGCATATCTTCATGAAGTTTGTGGAGATAAACGTTTTGAGTGCATAGATGAATCCTAACTAAATCTGCCTAAAATTTAGTTAGAATAGATGAAGTATGAACATCTGTTAAGCTTGTAGATAACAAAAGTTAGGAAAATTAAACAACAATAATGTTTACAGAATATAATGCATTTAAAAAAGTAGGTACTACAGAAAGGCAGTTAGCTGGCAATATTCAGCATGAATTATTGTACCTGCGCTCCTTACCCCTCATAAATCAAATCAAAGGTGAGGTTCAATTTATGCTGTAATTTGGAAATTGAGGGAGAAAATACTTATGGTATCTGTTGTTCATGATGCTTTTTTTTTTTTTTTTTTTTTTTTTTTGGTTCATGGTTTAATTTAGTGTTGAGATGGTAATGATTTGTAGACTTAATAGAAATAGCAGAATTCAGAGGCGGACATAATGGGTTAGTGGCGGCCTCTGGCAGAACTATTGTTAGGGATGTGGATAAATCCACAGCAGAGCTTCTTAATTTTGTGAACAAAAAGAGTATTGGTTGCTTTGGATTCACAATGAATGAAAGCTGATTTCTAGAGGAGGTCACTTGAATTTCAATTGGGTGAACCTTTTATCATTTTTTTTCCCTCTTCTGTAAACTGGAACGTCTGTTCATACTAATCACAACATAGTACCAGTGCTACAAGGCAGTACAACATAAGTAATAGTAGGGTCAACTTAGTTTGACATCTGCAACTTTAAAAACTACTATATATAATGGGGATTCTAAAGTCCATGAAAGAGTACTAGTTTTTCATTTTATCATATTCCATATGTTTCAATTTATAATTAACACGAAGTATAAGAATGATATGATTTTTTTTTTGAAATTTGTGGTCCGAATCAGTGTAGCAGTGGGGAAGGGAGAGGGTAAAACCCTAACTTGTATGGTTAAAATGAGTTTTGTATATACTATGTAAGAAAAGTATTATTTTTTTATAAATGGGTATAATATTGTTATTTTTTTATAATTTTAGTATTAGTGTGGTATATATTTGTAATTCTCCCTTTTTAAAACAAGCTAGTAAAGAAGGGGAGGAGTGCAGAAATAGTCACTTTTTGGCTCGCCTCTGCAGTTGGAGTTACTTTTTAAAAATCACTTAGTTTTTAGTTGCTTTTTCGAATTTCAATTCTTGTGGGCTAGTTCAACTTCAGCCCACAAGGACTGAAGTTTTAGGCATCGAATGCGTAAATTTCAATCCTTGTGGGATGAAGTTGAGCTTCATACCTTCAGTCAATAAGGATTGAAGTTTCAAAAAGTGATTAAAAACTAAAGAACTTTTGAAAATGATTAAAACTTAAAAAATAATAGGAAAAGTGGTTTCCTGACGAAATTTTTAGGGATTATTACACTGTAAGGCACTTTACGATAGCATAATTGCATTAATAGTAGTGTTAGTTATCTATATATATATTAAAACAAGAACACTTAGGACAAAATTTAGGATGGGATATTAAGACAACTTTTGTAATGATATTTGATTCAAATTTAAATTGAAAGATAAGTGTTCTAAAATAAAATGGAAAGATAGTAAATATATTTTTGAAAGTTAAAACCTAATGCCTTATCTTAATAAATAGAGTAGGTTATTTAGTTATTTTGAATTCGAATGGTCCATCATGTACATTCTATATCTATAAGAAGTAAGTAAGTTATTTGTTAGAAATAATCGTCATTTGAATAATAAAAGATGAAGTTAGAAAGATACAGATAGAATATGTTTGTTATCATGTGGATAAAATTTCAATAGATAAAATCTTGAACGTGATAAGGCTGTATATTTGAGTCTATATTTTTTGAAACTCGCCATATTATCTGTTACAAATATAAGGATAAAAGTCCAATTAAGATAAAGTTTTTGAATTTGAGTTGAAAGATAAGATTTTTGAATTTGAGTTCAAAGATAACTATTTTGTAATATAAAGCTATCACCCTTTGTACTTCTTTTGAATATAAATGTGTAAACTTCAAAGCAAATGGAGTGGAGATGTAGATGAAAAAAACAAAAGAATAGAGCTCAGATGACTACAAACGGTACGAAAAAACATTCACGGTGAATCGGTAGTGTAATTATAATTGTTTATATTTTGATTGTATATACAAGTATACTAGTATATGTTTTATTCTTATGTGTTATTTTTATGCTCATCTACTTTGCTTTTCTAGCACTGCCGCCACATGCTCTCTGATATATGGAGCCAGGCATGGCAAAACAATGAGAGAAAATCAAGGACCTAGCAAGGGCCAAGATGTCAACTTACATGAAGATGAAATGTGCATTAACAAAAATTAGAATGAGATGAAAAAAGGCTAGCGACAATATTGTAGCAGTAAATGTAAGGATTGGTTTCATGTAGAATCAGTCCATACGAATGAGATGAAGAAGATGAAGTGAATATATCGCCACCGAAGATATTGTAGAAAAAAAGTGTGTATATAAGCCTTGATGTTGGTATCATTGTTTTTATGAAATTAAGTATTTCTATAGAATTTTGAACTCCCTTCAATTATTTATGTTAGTGTATGATTTTTTTCATGTTGCTATTCACGTGTGTTGGATAGTTCGGATTGCACAATAACATAATTGAGTTAGTGTTAGATCACAATATTTTTTGTCAGCTTACTTTAGGGTCACTAAAGATTATGCTTTTTCTATATCTTATTTTGGTAGCTTACTTTTTATTTTTTGAACAATAAAGTTTAGGAAGATTGACGAACTCCAAATACGTTTAAATTTTATCATGCTAATAGTTATAGTTATTCTTAAATATTTAGAATATTTATTATTTTTGAAATAGTTCATGGAATATTGTACAAAACCACCTAATGGATTGAACAGGATAAGACTTGCTCCAAAGATGAAACTTATAACTTAAGATAATAGTAAAGATTATTCACTATTTGTGGCTGAGTCAATTCTACTTTCAGATCCTATGTAGCTCATGTATTAGGAGTATTATTTAAGCATTATAATATAATAACAAAGAACTCCATATAAGTTTAATAATTTTGTATATTATACTTACTATTAATAAGTAATAGGAAAAAATAAGGACCAAAATAAGTTGTACAACAATTGTAATATCGTTAAAAGAGGACCAATGGATACTACTATTATGTCAATTATTAAGCTAATAAAAAGTTATTTGGCAATGTAATAAGGATAAGACATATATATAAGTGGATAAATGTCTAGGTACAAAATATTTTGAGTATTGTATAATATAATAAAGAAAAATTAAGGAACATTTAAGCTATTTGACGATTACATGATTTTCATCTTTAACATCATAGAGATATTATAGCACACAATCCCTTAACAAATGAGTAATGAAATTCTATGACATCACGATGATCTAATTTATTCAAGCAACTGAAACAAGCCACGTTATAATTTGACATTGACATAATTAATATTCTTTCTCTGCGCATCGCACGTGTGCTATACTAGTTAATTACAAGAATAGCAGGTTTTTTTACAAAAATAGCAGATTTACTTATACAACTAACAACTAGGTATATTAAAGCTATCCATTAATTAAGGTATTTGTTTTTATCTTTATACCTTTTGCCCCTCTTATCCTTTTTTTCCTTTTATCACAAATACCCCCCAAAAAAAATCCTAAGTCTTATCTACCATATTTCTGCTGCTCCACCATACTACAGTCCGCTCCACGCAGAACACCTCTATTCACGCCATAGCCTGCTGGCTACTACCATCTCTTTATTTAAAAAAAAAAAAATCATGGGCTTCTACCACCATATTGTCTACCAATTTTCAAACTCTGCTGCCTCTCCATCTCATAGCATCCGATCACTCCTTCCCCAAAATAGTTCCAACTATGTCAATCATTCATTAAGGGATACACGTAAATTAGACATGAGTTGATTATACCATACAATTTAATGTATGATTAGAAATTATGTGTATTTGTCGATGTAGGATTAGCTATTTTTTTATATTTATTAGACAAGTGTTCATTATACCATACATATGCATGGTATACATATTTTATATTGACAATAAACTTAAATACCCTATATACTTGGTAGGCATATTTTGAATTCAAAATAAATCATCATCATCATTACTATAAAACGTGCACTCAAACATAGAAAAAGTTGAATTACTTATTTACCCTTCTAAAATCAAAATATACCAAACCTATACAATAAGTTTTACTTTAATTAATAATATATAATAAAAAAAATACTAATCAAATTTGTTGCGCCCTTTCGAATAGTGTGCTTGTTAGTATATAGATAAATAACCTTTTGTTAACCGTTGCTGTTTTCAGACCAAAAGGCCACATATTATTGTAACAAGTAAATTTGCGTCAAGAAATAAAAATTAAAACAGGAAAATATTGTAACAAGTGTAGTATTTGATTTCAATATATGAGTAGTACAATCTCTATAATTTCTCTGATTCCCCTTTTCAAATACAAATTTTAAGTAATAATCCAAGGACTTTTGAGCTTGATCTTGAATGCTTGAATCTTCCTTTTAATGTTTGAATCCTTAGAACATGTAGAAATTCCCTGCAGCTTTTAAGAAACTTGTAGCATTTGGTCCACGAGCTCCTTGTTGCTTCTTGTTATGAATTCTTCTTGCTCTTGATTTCTCATCCCCTCAAATGAGAGGTTTGACCCCTTTATATAGATATGGGATGGAGTGGGCTCCAAGAAGACCTAACGGGCCTTGGTCCATAGACCGGCCAATCAGATTTAAGCAGTGACAAGGCCGCATTTGATTGGCCAGAACATATCACTTGTCCACGTGGCGCATGTTTATTGGCCTTTCTGACTTCACTTGTATTGCCATGTCATTTGGCAGGATCCTATTGGCTCTTTATTTGACTTGGCGCCACGTCACTTGACAAGTGGCACTAGTTTGGGCCTTTAGAATTTAGCTTTGAGCTAATAAAGTAGACCTATCATTTGTGGCCCAATGAACTTGGACTTTTATTTGTTGAAATGTAATTTTGACTAGTAGCCATTTTGTACACGGCTCAATGAGGCTCAGCCTCCATTTCAAAATTAATAGATTAATAGCCACTCCATAATAAGTTGCACTAAAATACCCCTAATTAAACAAAACATATTCTTCTCCATTTCCAAAACCTATTTCGCCATATTTCAAGTATGTTGAAGACCCAACAATAGCTTTCTTCTCGCCATTCACAATTCCAGCCAATAATTCTGTTCATGATTCTCTATTTATGTATGTGTATCCATTTACTGATCCAATTTGTCAAACCACATCACATAACTTAAAAATCTGATAATAACGAGTTTTAAACAGAGAAAGAAAAACTAGCAGAATATACCAAAGACGTGAAATACCAATATTTTTGCCTCAAATTTCAGTTTTAAATAGTGTTTTTCTCTCGAACTCCGAAACTGTATATTTGAAAATTTTCTTATCAAGTACAAATTCTAGGGAAAAAACTCAGATCTTCCTTTTCAAATTCAAATCACAAGATAAAATACTGGGATTTCAGGTTTTAATTTCAAATCTCAGGATACAATACTGTGATTTCAGGTTTTTAAGTTCAAATCTCAAGGGATCAAATCTGGGATTTCAGGTAAGTTTTTATCACTGGGATTTCAGGTAAGTTTTTATCATCGGGATTTCAAGTTTTAAGCTCAAATCTCAAGGGATAAAATACTGGAATTTCAGGTTTTAAAGTTCAAATCTCAGGATAAAATACTGTGATTTCAAGTTTTTAATTTCAAATCTCGGAATAAAATACTGGGATTTGAGGTTTTTAAAGGACTTTAACATCTCAGGATTTTCACCTTTATAAAGTTCTGAAAAAATAAACAGAAATCCCAGAAAAATTAGAGATTTTCACCTTTCATTAGACTATTCCAGAGAAAAAACTGATATTTTCACCTTTTATTAGACAATCCCATGACAGAAAAAACTTTGATTTTCACCTTTAATTTTGCATACTGTGATATTCACCTTTTTTTTAAAAAAAATTTCATGAAAAGAACTGAAATTTTTACTTTTTAAGTTCCAATTCCATGACAAAATCCTACGATTATCTTTTTTGTTTTTTAAATATTTGGGCAGAAGGGTGGTGCTATTCTTTGGGCAGAGGAGAGTGGATATTTAGGATGCTGCAATAATATAGATATTGAAACGAGCTAGGGCAAAGGGCAGAAATGTATATTCATTCTTTTTTTAAATAAAAACGGGCTATTCTTCAAGTAATTTGTAAATACGGGTTATAAATCAAACATCGGTTATCAAAATGGTTGTATGATTCATTTTTTACAATCCAATCCAATTATACTAGCCCAATTAATTTATTTGGACCAATATATCTTGAATTTAACATAGACCCAAATTTCTTTATGGATTTAAATCTAACAAAATTTATTTGTCTACAAATGCATCCTACTTCAAGGCTTGTCGATGTCGAAATTGTAGATATTTGAAGACTTGGCTTGAAGTAATTTCCTGTCCGTGTGGGTTATTTCCTGTTGATACCCAAAAAGCGGCTATTTGATTTAGTTTGTGCCAACATTTGCTATACTTTAGTGAGTAGCCCCAAAAGTGATCACTTTGTAGCAAGGTGTATCAAATAGCTACGTTTCAGCCAGCGATCCAGAAAGTGGATATGAGCAAAAAAGCCCAGCTTCTTTCCCGTTTCCATCATAGCAAGTTATGCAAACAAACTGGCTATGTTTCAATTAAAAGTGTTGAAGTGGCTATCACAAAAGGGTGAATTACACAAATATACAACCCTAATAACAAATTTACAAAAAATACTGATACTATTCCATTTTATAAAATATACCAATAGTTTCTTTACAAAACATATACAAGTTTCAACAAAACCATGGAAATGAAGCTTTCTTCTTCTCCCCCAAGCCACTGCTTCAGTTTCAGGTATGCCGCCGCCGGCCGGTCACCGCCAGGCGATGGCGGCAGGTTACCGAAATTATTATTATTTTTTTTAAAAAAAATCTGAAAAACAATCTAAAACAAGCATAAAACATGCAAAAATACTCATTCATACTTTAAAAATAGTATATTTAACCAATAAAAAATGCATAAACATACATAAAAGTTCAACTATACAAACTATACATTTATATACACCCACACACATACAAAGCTATATAAAATAAATTTTGGGATATGCAAAACACTTATTCACATACACTTAAAACACACATACACTTAAATACATAAATATACATAAAAGTTTAACTATATAAAACATACTCTTATATACACCCACACCATACAAAGACATACAAATTAATTTTTGGACATACAAAGACTTAATTCACATACATATGAATCATCGATACACTTAAATACAACTATATGCATGAAAATACAAATACAAAAGCAAAAGTATTCACAAACATACAAATGAAAATACAAATATATATAATCAAACAGTAAAAAAAATACAAAAAACACAATCATACAGTAAAAATTCAAAAAAATCAATTAGAGATTTCAAAAGATTTTAAAGTATTTTTTATGCACAAAAAAATACATACACATAAATACAAAAATATATATACGTATATATACATAAATACACATCCAAAACAAAAACAAAACGGAAAAAAAAGAAGGGAAGAAGAAGATCGATGGCAGCAGATCCAGATCTGGGGGAAGACGCCGTGAACAGTAACAGCCTCGCCGGAGATCAGAGATGGGGAAGGACGGCGGTGGCTGTGGGTGGGTGAAGGGGAGAGAAAGAGTGAGAAATTAGGGTTTTGTATTAGTTGAGGGAGAGAAATGAAAAAAATGGTATGTATTGTAATATATTCAAAAGTATCGTTATTTAGTGTAAATATTTAAAAGTATTGGTATTTTTTGTAATTTTGCTATTAGGGTAGTCATGTGGTGTAAATTTTCCATCACGAAATTGACTATACTCCAGTCCACATTCTTGAAAGTATCTTTTTATTCAATTTATAATTTCAATTTTTACAGGCGGCGCTGGACAACGTATCCTTGTGCACCATCTGCTTCCCTTACTCGTTAGAATTCTATTAGGGTACAATTTTTGTATCCTTGTTAGAGATAAATTAGTACAATGCTAACCTCTATATAAAGGGGCTTCTCACTTAATATTTTACACATAATTTTTTGACTCTCCCAGCAGAGTGAGTCTGTGCAACATCTTTTAACATGTAAGTCTCCAATAATCATATCCCTTCTCCTTATTTTCTTTTGGGATTTTCTTTTTTATATTTTTCTTTTGTCAAAACTTTTTTACAGTGAACGTGTACTCTTTATATTGTTTGCTAAAATTCAATTTTGCAATTCATGAATTGCTGCACACGATGTTTCGTCCCTTTTAAAAGAAAGTAATATACGCCAAGTTTCATCAATGTTCTTTTTTAAAAGAAGACTGCTTCTTGCCTTTGAAATTCCTTTTATTTCTTTTACGTTTTGGCTGCAGCAGGCAAGACAAAGGTCAACTTCCTCAATTATTGTCGATCCTTGTTTGCAAACTCGGCAGATAACACATCTTCTTCATATGCGTTGTATTTTTTTGTTTTTTTAGCATCTGGTTCGTGAGGAAGCCTTTTAAAATTTGTTATGGAAGCTTTCAAAAGTCTGAGGTGAAGCCCTTAAAAGTTGGAGATGAAGGCCTTTAAAACTCATAGTGGAATCTTTTAAAAGTTCGGCTAGGAAGCTCTTAAAATTTTGAGATGGACACCTTTAAAAGTTTGCGATGAAGGCATTTTAATATCCACCATGGAAGCTTTAAAACTTCGGCTATGAAGCTCATAAAAGTTCGTGATGAAGGCATTTTTTTTTTTAAAATTCACCATGGAAGCTTTTTAAAAGTTCGAGGAGGAAGCTCTTAAAAGTTTGTGATGAAGGCTTTTTAAAATTCACCATGGAAGCTTTTAAAGTTCGAGGAGGACAACTTTAAAAGTTCGTGACGAAGTCCTCTAAAATTCACCATGGAAGCATTTAAAAGTTCAAGATGTCCACCTTTAAAAGTGGAGCTCTTAAAAGTTCAAGATGGACACCTTTAAAAGTTCGCGACAAAGGTCTTTTAAAATTCATCATGGAAGCTTTTAAAAGTTCAGCAAGGAAGCTCTTAAAAGTTCGAGATAGACACCTTTAAAAGTTCGCAATGAAGGCCCTTTAAAATTCATCACAGAAGCCTTTAAAAGTTCGAGGAGGAAACCTTTAAAAGTTTGCAAAGAAGAACTTTAAAATTCACATTGGAAGCTTTTAAAAGTTCTAGAAGGAAACTCTTAAAAGTTCTAGAAGGAAACTCTTAAAAGTTCCAAGTGAACACCTCTAAAAGTTCACCTTTAAAACCCACAGTGAATGCTTTTAAAAGTTCAAGAAGAGGGCTTACGATTTACTTTGTCGTGCTTCTTCTCATGACCATTGTCTCCATTTTACGAGTTATGTGCTAATCATATTCACTTTACTGTTGCAGATTCAACATGATTTACTTCAGAGATTCAAACTCTTCCTCCACATGCAAGTAGCTTGTAATTTCGGATCACAAGGATAGCAAGGCAGAGACAAGGCTATTAGTTGACATGCCAATAAGTGGTTTATACTCTTCTTCAACATGGCCATTCCTGAGAAATCCGTATAATTTTACAACTTGGACTTACGAGCAAACTAGCCGTACCTCTAAGATGCTGAGCCTTCTTTCTGCTACTCACAAAGTCAAGAATACTGCAAGTTCCCTCCCTTGTCTTGGAAGACGGATCATAAATAAAGAAGTCCATTGGGGGTGATACTCTGACATTTGGTGGCGAATTTCACTATATTCACGGCTACTGGGAGTGGGCTGAAGACATCCTTAGCAGGGGCGAGCAGACCTTGAGAGCCACTAGGATTTATGATGCCGTATTTGCTTCGTTGTTCACCTATGATTGCAGCATTAGCCTCATGAAAGCCTTTTGTGAGGGCTGGTGTCCTATCACAAACACGCTGCTCACCTCAGTTGGAGAGTTATCTATGTCCCTTTGGGATGTATGCATGATCGGTGGTCTGCCTATTACGGGGCCTCCTTATGAAGAAGTTGTTCCAAGTGCTCGAGAGGGAAATAACCCAAATGTCTCTTTAAGAAGATGGATAGAGTTTTGGTGCAAAAGGGCCGTGACGTATGAGCAGCCTCCAGAGAGAGAAGGAAAGAAGTCAACTCGAGTTTGTCCTAAATTTACATATAATCCTAAAGGAGTCATCTGCAAGGCGGTTGCTCGGTCGAATGTGGAAGAGGCTTTGTTTCACAAACTTGGTATCAAAGGCTACGCGAAGGATGACACTTACCTTGCTGCTTTCCTATCATGTTGGTTATGTGCTTTCGTGCTCCCAAAGGAAGGTGACTTCATTCGGCCTGAGACTTTCAAGATGCAAGCCTGCTAGCTCGTGGGCAAAAGTTTAGCCTTGCTGTCCCTGTTTTGGCATCCATCCATAGGGGTTTAAATAAAATTTCGAATTGCTCAGAACTTGACCCTTCTAGGGTGTACTTTCCAGTCCATTATGTGTATGGTTGGCTAGCATGTTATTTCAAGACACATTATCCTTTAGAGGAAAGGCTGGTTGGTCCACTAATGACTGCGTATTCTGGAGAGGGAGCTGCCAAAAACTTTGGAGAGGACGAGGCAAGGATGCGTGTACACAATGGAGAGAGCTTTGTTTGGACTGCGACGACGCCATAGAGAGAGATGCCCTACGATTATTTTGACAATGGAACTGCACCAGAGTCCGAGACAAACTTTTTTATGAGTCTTCGCTTTTACTACCTCCCCTTGAGAGATGGATCCACCTTTATTATTGAGCCTTATAGTCCACATCATTTCAGCCGCTAGTTAGGCTTTTACCAAGACGTCCCTGGTTGTTTAGAGCTAGATTTTCGTGAAGCATCATTGGATGATGGGCTCCGATTTGCGCGGGTTTGTGTGTTAGCCCCCTTTCAGATCTGCAATAAAAAATTCTTGCTCGCATGGCTACAAGTCTTGGACGGACAAAGTACGTGGGAGTATCCTTGAGGATCATATTCAGTCATTAGTGAATGTTGTTAGGCCCGCCACAAATATGCACCAAGGGAATGGTGAGGATGTTGGTGTAGTTGACGAGTCCAATACTGCAAAGGTCAAACTAACCAAACAAAGTAAAAGTAAGGGCAAGGGACTTAAATTGCCGGCGAAGATACCTAGTGAGGAAATCCATGTTCAAAATTCTCAAGGTGATAATGCAACCTCTTTGTTGAATGATCATGATGAAGTTGTTGTGGTTGACAAGCCCCATGTTGTGAAGGTCAAACTATCCAAACAAAGCAAAGGTAAGGTCAAGAGACTTAAACCGCCTACGGAGGAACCTAGCGGGGGTGATTCATGTTCAAAATTCTCAAGGTGACAGTAAAACGCCCTTATTGAACGATAATGATGAAATTGTTATGGTTGACGAACCCCATGCTGTGAAGGTTATACCACCCAAACAAGGCAAAGTTAAGGTCAAGAGACTTAAACCACTTGCGGAGGAACCTAGCGAGGCGATTCACATTCAAAACCCTCAAGGTGACAATGAAACCCCTCTATTGAATGATTATGAGGGAGCTGTTATGGTTGATGAGCCCCATGCTGTGAAGGTCAAACCATCAAAACCAAGCAAAGGTAAGGTCAACAAACTTAAACCGCCTGCGAAGGTGTCTACTGAGACAATCCACGTTCAAGATTTTCAAGATGACAATGGGACACCCTTATTGAACGGTCATAATAGAATTTTCAATTCTTCTAAAAAACGTCTTTCGCAAGACAATAGTGGGAGCACTAATGAAGATCGTTGCTGGAAACGCAAGAAAGTACCCTCAGAGGAACCTCTCCAAAAATAAACCTCAATCGAAAACTTACACAGGAAGTTGAGGTTCACAGTGTTGAGAGTTCTGAAAAGACATTGACGGCTTGTATGGTGACGCTCTTAAACTCCTCATTTTATCATCATGGACGGCTGACTAGGTTGATGCCCCATTTTTATTTACTTACTCTTAATTAATTTTCTTATTTATTTGCAGAATAATGATATCAAGCAGGAGCAAGAAGTATTCTCTGTTCGCCACGACAAAGGTTCAGCAAAGTCGTCTTCTACTTTAAGAGAGACCCCTTGCATACCAAATGACGCCGTTTCTATTTTTGACGGAAAAAATGTCGTTTTTAAGCACAAAAAGATGTTAGTTTCCGGCCTTTGGGAGGACATATGCGGAAAGCTTTCTAAAATTGAGTTAGACGCGATTCCGGAGCTTAGGGAAGAATTCGAGGTCATTTTTGAGGAGATGCAAGGACAAAAAATTACCAATTTTTCACCTTTGAAGGACTTGATGGATTCCCTCTTCGAGCTCGCTACTTCGTATGACCAAGAACGATCCCATTTGGCTGACAAGACGAGTGAAGCTAGAAAGCTGGAACTACTTTCAAAAGCCAATGAGCGCATTCAATCATTCCAGTTAGAAAAAACTGAGAAAGCTGAGCTAATTTTGTCTAAACAAGAGCTGCTAAGGACCACCAAGGCTAAATTGAAGAAGTTGCAGCAAGAGAAGAAGGATCTTGCAGCCATTATCGAAGCTGTCAAGAAAGAGCTTGAGGAGATAAAATTGAAGGTTTTAGCTGTTGAGAACGAAATCTCTTCGTATGATGGCATGAATTTGGCGACTGATGATGATTCCGCTCATCTAGAAGAAAAGCGGCAACGCCTAGCAGCTAGCCGTCAAGACTTGCTCAATTACAAGTTATGTTTAGATTAGGCTACATATATTGTCTTGTTTTCCTTCTTTAGTTCTTGCACTTGATCGGGTAGCGGATTGCATCATTAATAAAATTTCTCTTAGTGCTTTGGCTTATATTATGCCCCTTTCGTTGCGTCTTCAATTTTGACACTGCATTTTACAACACAACACACTTGTAGAAGAAAATTCATATCTTTTTGCTTGGATATCCAAAAACATGTCCAAAATTTGGAAACAAATAACTTCATAATGGCTCTAGGTAAATTTTTTGAATTCAACCTTTAAATTTTGTCACGTTCTGGCTCACAGACTAGCGCGGCTTTTACCAAAATATTTGTAACTTAATGAATATGAATCCGAATCACAAGCCGTTTTAATTTCCAGAAACTAAGCTCCAAATCCTAAAATATATCCAAAATTTGAAAACAAATAACTTCAAAATGGCTCTAGGTAAATTTTTGAATTCAGCCTTTAAATTCTGTCACGTTCTGGCTCACAGACTAGCGCGGCTTCACTAAATTATTTGTAACTTAATGAATATGCATCTGAATTGTAATCGGTTTGAACTTCTAGAACCTAGACATCAAATTCTAGAACATATCTAAAATTTGAACTTAAATAGTTTCAGTATTGCTCTAAGTAAATTTTTGAATTCAACCTTTAAATTCTGTCACGTTCTGGCTCACAGACCAGCGCTGGTTCACCAAAATATTTGTGACTTAATGAATACATATCCAAATTGCGAGCCATTTGAACTTACAAAAACTAGATTTCAAATCCTAAAATATATCTAAAATTCGGAACCAAATAGCTTCAGAATTACTCTAGTTGAATTTTTGAATTCAATCTTTAAACTTTACCACGTCCAGATTTTCAGCTTTCATGTCAAGAAGTACTCAAGTTGCAATCATCTTCATCATTTGGAGGAATTTATCATATTCCACACAAAATGATAGTTCCTAACTCAAGTCCTTATAGAATTTTTCTTTGAATAATTCTTCGGCACTTAACTTCGCAATTTAAAACGAGCCGCTAAATATCCGCCTTTCTCCTTGGAATTGCAAGTTTCGATAATAAAAACTTAAATTTAAAATAGAGTTGTGGAGAAAGAGAAAGAAAAGCACTCTCCTACTTCTCCTTTTATCACATTGTGCCAAATCCACCATTTTTATTTTATACGACTGAACTTAGAATGAAACTCTAAGCTGCCTGCGTACCTCGGTAAAGAGGATCAAGTCATTACGTAGTCCGGTACAGGTGATTTTTTTTTTTGTGTCCTAATTTTTGCTTAGGCTGCTTCTTTCGAGGTTTTCAACCTAATGGACTTTTTTTTTGTGTATTCTAGCTTTTGCCTAGGCCGCCTCTTTCGAGGTTTTCAACCTAGCGGACTTTTTTTTTGTGTGTCCTAACTTTTGCCTAGGCCGCCTCTTTCGAGGTGTTCAACCTAGCGGAGTTTTTTTTTTTGTGCCGTGCACATTTTATACTCTTGTGGGCCAGGAGTAACTTGCAGTTTATGCTCGTACGTCAAGGAGCGATCTTCTTCAAGGATAGTACTTCTTAAAAAATTTTCCATTAATCAGATCGATTCTTTTTCCTTTAGCATCACTAAGCTTATAAGCACCACTTGAGTAGGCTTCTTGCACAACATACGACCCATCCCATTTTGCAGTGAACTTGCCCCCAGATTTGTGGGAGGTGATGATGGGTCTTCGTAATGCAAGAACTAATCACCAAATTGGAAGGACCTTTGGCAAACCTTTTTATTGAAGGCACGAGATAACCGAGCTTGGTAACATTCGAGACTTTGCTGAGCTTCAAGTCTTTTTTCATCAACAGCCTCCAACTCTTCAAGGCGCAAGCGAGCATTTTCTTCATCAGTGAGCCCTTCTTGGATAGCAAGTCGCAGCGATGGTATTTGACGCTCTAGTGGTAAGACTGCTTCAACCCCATAAACAAGTGAGTAGGGTGTTGCCTGCGTTGGCGTATGATGAGTCGTCCTATATGCCCATAAAGATTCTTCCATCCTATTATGCCAATCTGTCTTGGACTTGGAGGCAACTTTACTCAGCAGGTTGCACAAAGTCTTGTTGAATGCTTCAGCTAGACCATTAGCGGCAGCATTGTGCATAGAAGACTTACGCTGTTTGAAGCCAAAGAGATCACAAATACTATTCATCAACCTATTGTCAAATGGCTTGCCATTATCCGTTATTATATAACGAGGAATACCAAAGCGGTAGATGATGTTTACTCGGATGAAGTTTGCAACCTTCTCCTTCTTCACTTCCTTAAGAGCGACAGCTTCTACCCATTTTGAGAAGTAATCAGTTGTAGCCAAAATGAACAAGTGTCCTTCAGAAGACTTCGGCAATGGTCCGACAATGTCTAGCCCCCAAGCGTTAAATGGCCAAGATGAGACGGTCGGGTGTAACACTTCTGGTGGTTGATGTATAAAATTTGCATGGAGCTAGCAAGCTCTGCATCTTCGAGCATAGTCCAAGCAATCCTTTACCATCGTCAGCCAATAGTAACCCATCCTTTTTATGTGAAAGTGGAGTTTCGGCCCAGACTGATGTGATCCACATACCCCATTATGTGCTTCTTGCATAGCTTCAAGTGTTTCATCATCCCCTAAACATTGTAGGAGCACTCCTTCAAATGATCGTCTATATAGAGTATCCTTGTAGTAAAGGAAGCACGGAGCTCGGCGACGAATTTCAGTTCTCCTTCTTGGATTTTCTGGCAGTATCCCATGACTCAAGTAGTTAATGATATGTTGCCGCCAGTCTTCCTCGTCGACTTCAGAAACAGCAACAAGATGTTGGACGTCATTCATTTCAACCTCGGCATTGTCTAAAGGTGGCACTACCCATTCTCGGCAGATAGTAACTTTCGTCTGATCAGGCAGGGTAAATGTTAAAGCTAGAGTAGCCAAGGCATCAACTTTCTTATTTTTCCCTCTCGGCACATGCTGAAGAGTTACATCACCAAGCTATCCTATCAATTTCTGTGCATAGTCGTGGTATGGACGCAACTCAGGTTTCTTTATTTCATAGCTACCTAGAAGCTGATTAATTACTAACTTAGAGTCCCCATAGACTTGCAACTACAATTGCTTCATGTCGACGGCCATTTCGAGCCCAAGTATGAGCTTGATACTCTGCGATATTATTGGAGCAATATTGAGTCAAGGTGAAAGAGTATGGCAATACCTCTCCTTGGGGAGTTACAAAAACTACTCCAGCACCAGCTCCATCGCGATGTGCAGCACCATCAAAGTACATCTTCCAAGGCGGTTGAACTTCGACAAACATTGCATCTTTATCAGGTAACTCGTCGGTTAGCTCCCAACCATCAGGTATCGGTTGATCTGCCAGAAAATCTGCCAGCGCTTGTCCTTTGACCCCCTTTTGAGGGATGTGTATGATATCAAATTGTTGAAACTGGAGATACCGTCTCGCCAATTGATCGCTAAGGACTGGTTTTGACATTACAAACTTGATAGGATTTGCTCGAGAAACCAGCCGTACAACATGAGCTTGAAAGTAATGTTTCAACTTTTGAATGAAGAAGACTAGTGCCAAACACAAATTTTCGATTGATGAATACTTCAACTCATTTGGCGTCATCATTCTACTCAAATAGTAGAGTGAATTTTCTTTTCCATCACTAAAAGTGTCCCAACTAATTTTTCTTGTGCCACAATATATAGTATCAACGGCTTTCCAGGGATTGGAGCTGCCAAAACAGGAGGCTTCATCAAATAGGATTTGATGCTCTCGAAGGCACTGGTGCAAGCTTGATCCCATTCGAAAGGAGTGCCCTTTTTCATGAGACGGCTGAACGGCTGACACCTCCCAGCTAGATTTGAGATGAATCTCCTAAGGTAAGCCAACTTTCCTTGCAGACTTTTCAATTCATGGAGATTTCTGGGTTCAGGCATCTTTATAATTGTATCTACTTTTGCTTGATCAATTTCAATACCTCGATGTCGAACAATAAAATCGAATAATTTCCCAGAAGTAACTCCAAATACACATTCAAAGGGTTCATTCGAAGTTGGTAGCTTTGCAGTAATTCGAACACCATTCTCAAGTCACGCAAGTGGTCCTCTCTTTTCTTGAATTTTACCACCAAGTCATCAACATAGCACTCTACATTCTTGTGAAACAAGTTGTCAAAGATATTTTGCATGGCCCTTTGGTAAGTTGCACTGGCGTTTTTCAAACCAAACGGCATCACCTTATAGCAATAAATACACTTAGGAGTTCGGAATGCTGTGAATTCTTCATCCTTAGGTGACATGCGAATTTGATTATAGCCAGAGGAGCCATCCATGAAAGACATAGCCTCGTAACCAGTAGTGGCATCAATCATAAGTTCTGGAATAGGAAGTGGAAACTCATCCTTAGGACATGCATTATTGAGATCCCTAAAATCAACACAAACTCGAATTTGACCATTCTTCTTCCTTACAGGCACTATGCTTGAGATCCATGTAGGGTACTTGACTTCACGGATAAAACCGGCATTGATGAGTTTGTTGACTTCCACTTCAATCAAGGGGACCAAATTTGGCCTAAAGTGACGTTGGGCTTATTTTACAGGACTAGTACCACTCTTGACTGCAAAATGATGAACCACCACTTTCGGGTCTAAGCCAGGCATCTCTTTGTAACTCCAAGCGAAGACATCCTTGTACTCTTTTAGTAGATCTACATAAGAACTTTCTTCATCCGCTGCTAGCAGAGCACTAATATATGTAGGCCTCGGATCTTCATTTGTACCAAGGTTGATTTCTTTCAATGCATCAACCGTTGCCTTCACTCCTTCTTCTAGTTCGGGCGGAGCATCTGTAACATCATTTTCTTCATGAGGATCGCCATTGTTGAAAGATATGTGGAGAAAACAAGAAATATCCCCTACCTCATTTACAATCTTATTTGGACATAAAGCATTTTTCTCTTTTTGTGCAATGATGTGATATGAAGATTCCATGCTTTTTTCAGCTTCATCACGCTCCTTTGTATGGACTATAATGTGAGTCTTGGCCTTTAACACATCTTCACATGAGACTATCAATTTTTCTTCGCGCCTCATCCTTGAAGGGATAAGGCTTTGACCATAATTCGAAGGGGCATCGCATTTTTGGATTTCCTCGGGGGCTTGTTTTTCTTATTCAATGGTCCCAACCTATCAAAGACAAAATTTCTTGAAGATGGTTTTCCGAACCGATCAAAGACAGAAGTTCTTGGAGATGGTTCTCCCAGCCGATCAAACAGAAGTTCTTGAAGATGGTTTTCCCAGCCGATCAAAAACAGAAGACCTCTTGTCCGAAGCCTCAAAGTCGTCTTCAGCAGTGATGTAATTGTTGCTTGCCCTTCTTATAGAGATACGAACTGGTAGAGGTTTCTCATAACCCAAGCCTTCGCGTGATTTCTTCATGGTACCTTCAGGTAAGAGTTTCCCTAGTGTAGATAGTTCGTTGGGATCATATCTGGCCTTTGCAAACAACTTGTAAGCATTCAGATGAAATCCCTCATTCGTGCACTTCGTAGGGAGTTCTTTATTCAGTGGTGGATTTTTAGCCACAAAACTACCAAGTAACTTCGAGGTCAGCTTCATCGCATCAATTCGCTTGACGGGAAGATTTAATCCCTTGAGTTGATCACTTTGGAGATTAGAAGACTGGCTTTCTTCTTTCTTCAATTTTGGAACGTAGCGAAGTGTAGGACTTATTTTCTTGCTCGAAGCTGCAACATTTGCCTTGTGTGCGTTACTTTGATTGAAGGGAATTTGATCTCCATCAGCTACAACTTTTGCTTTACCAGATGCCACCTCAGCCCTTTTAGCTGCAAGCTCGGCATCTTTGGTTGTTGCTTTGTTATCGGCTTTTACTGCCCCCACGACATTCTTCAAGTAGAATTTTGCATCGGCGAAGTATGCCTTTACTTCGGTAAATGGCTTGTCATCAGCATCAACTGTCTTTTCGACTCCACCCTCATGATATTTTAGGCATTGGTGATAAGTGGATGGAACCACTTTGTTCTCGTGTATCCAACGCCTACCAAGAAAGATATTATATGAAGTCCTTGCGTCGATCACATGCATCCATGCACTTGAAGTGATCTCTCCAATGGTGAGATCCATTTTTAAAGCACCTATAGCCCTTTGTCCCCCTTGGTTGAATCCTTGAATCAACAAGCGACTTTGCGTTAGTTCTTCAGTAGAGATGCCAAGTTCCTTCAGCGTACGGATAGGCAAGATATTGACTCCAGATCCTCCATCAATCAAGATTCTATTCACTCTTTGCTCATTAACATAGCCAACCATGAATAAGGGATGATTATGATGAGTCTCACCAAGTAGAATGTCATTATTTGTGAAGGTGATCTTCGCTTCACAAGTATTTGCTTCTTGGGAGATAGGCTCAATGAACACTTCTAATTGCGCTGGTGGCAACAACTCTAATGTTCCACTCTTCTCTTCTTCTTTATCAGCATTACAACATGAAGCCTTAATATCACCCTTAGGAATCTCCGTGCGAAACCAACTTGGAAAGAACTCTTCCAGAGTCACTGGCTGGCTCGACTTTTGATAGTGGTAAACCTCCACCCTTGCCTTTTGTGGACATCGAAAGGCGTTTTTCTTTCTTGCCTTTTTCACAACCTTTTGCCTTTTTAGTTGCCCAGCTGATTCATTTCGCGACTTTATTTTGTCGCGTCTACGCCGAGTCACTAGTATCCATCCCTCATCATCTCCTTGATCAGTTTGAGCTTTACCTTCTTCTGATGATGCTTGCTCCAAGCTCTGCACATTTAGTTTGGCGAGTTGTAGAAATTGATTTATCAAGATAGGTTCAAAGTCGCCAAACTTGATCATGACGTCATTCTCTTCAAATCCCTCAACGAAGTTGCAGATCACCACAGGTTCGTGCGAGCCAAACATGACGGAAACCTGGTTCGCCTCTTCCTTTTCATCTTGCAGTATAATCTTCCCTTCATTGGCCAATTCCATTATTTTGTCTTTGAAAATAAAGCATTTTCTCGAGCGAGTGCCTCACAAGTCGATGATACTTGCAATAGTTTGGATCATTCGTCTTTCCAGCTTCATTAGGCCGCTTTATCTCTGGTAGCTCAATGAACTTTAACTCCAGAAGTTCATAAAAAATTGCAGGAACATCCGAATCTAGTAATGGATATTCTCTTTCTTGCATCTCTTTTAAACTCAACTTCGGATTGGGCTTGTCCTTAAATGAAGTTGTCTTCACACTTTGCTTCTTGCTTACGTTTATGGTAAACTTCAAGGGTGCAACATCAATATTCATAGATTCTTTGTTTTCAGCCTTGGGCGCCAGCTTGCTCCATTTCTTGACTTCTTATTTGTCTTTTCCTCTGCGAGATTCATAGACAGGCGGTCCTTTACTTTCACTGGAAGCAATTCTTAACTCCATATCATGAGCGCGCGTGGCCAACTCTTCAAAAGTCCTAGACTTTATTCCTTGTAGGATGTAGCGAAACCCCCAATGCATGCCTTGAATGCACATCTCTATTCCTGACATTTCACTTAGGCTATCTTTACAATTAAGACTTGCATGCCTCCATCGATTAATAAAATCAATAACTGGTTCTTCCTTTCGTTGGCGAGTGTTCGTGAGCTCTATCATGCTCATAGCACACCTTGTGCTATAAAAGTGATTGAGAAACTCGTACTCCAGCTCCTCCCAACTATCAATGGAACCAGGCTCGAGGTCTGTATACCAATCAAAGGCATTTTCCTTAAGTGAGCGAATGAACTGCTTGACAAGATAATCTCAATATGTTCCAGCATTGTTGCATGTTTCAACGAAGTGCGCCACATGTTGCTTTGGATTTCCCTTGCCGTCAAACTGTTGGAATTTTGGGGGTTGATAACCAGCGGGCATCTTTAAGCTATCAATCCTTGCAGTGTACGGCTTTGCGTATGCGAGAGAAGACTTGGAGGCAACCTCGTACTTATCCTTAATTGTCCATATAATAATCTCCTTTAGCTGGTCAATTGGAATCACTCCATGAGCAGAAACTTGGATTTCCTTAGCGGGTGTTGCTTGCTTCGCTGGAGTATTAATCATTTCTTGAACTTCTGGACGCTTCCCTGGCGCATGGCTAGATTCGCCCTCCATCATGCTTTCCATCTTGTTGATACGAATGTCTTGATCCTTGACATAGTTTGTTAAGCTATCAATCGCCTTTGCCAAGTTTGCAAGTTGTTCCTCCATTGTCAAAGTATTAGTCGCCATCGCTCGCACGGCTATTGGAGATGATGGAGAGTAACATGAATTTTCCCACAGATTAATCCTTGGTTTGCCTATGTCCTGCGGTGTGGTTGGAGATGATCCAGCACTCGAATCATCATCGCGTCCTTTCATGATTTTCTTCTTAGATCCAGAAATGCTAAGCCGAGCTAAAGCTTTTTCAACAATTTCAGCTATGTTGCTTTCTTCCTCCAATCCACCAATAAAGGATCCAGCTCCTTTCGAAGATGAAAAATTAAATGTTGGAGTCAATATGGGCGGCACTTGGAGTGCTTGTTGTCCAAACAAATTTACTTTGTTCCTCGTAACTGGTCTAAAGCTTCCTTTAGTAGCATTCATGACGCTTTCAACTTCAGAGGAGAACTTAAAGTTGGCATCAAGATCATGACGCCAAGCAGATTTTGCAACAGCAGCAGCAGATTTTGAGTTGGTGTTCTTAGAAGCCATCTCAATGTTATTGAGCTTTGTGAGTTGAAAAGTTGAGATGAGAGGCAGAGATTGTCCCACTGGGCGTGCCAAAATTTGTAACAAGTAAATTCGCGTCAAGAAATAAAAATCAAGACAGGAAAATATTGTAACAAGTGTAGTATTTGATTTCAATATATGAGTTGTACAGTCTCTATAATTCCTCTGATTCTCCTTTTCAAATACAAATTTTAAGTAATGATCCAAGGACTTTTGAGCTTGATCTTGAATGCTTGAACCTTCCTTTTAATGTTTGAATCCTTAGAACTTGTAGAAATTCCCTGCAGCTTTTAAGAAACTTGTAGCGTTTGATCCACGAGCTCCTTGTTGCTTCTTGTTCTGAATTCTTCTTGCTCTTGATTTCTCATCCCCTCAAATGAGAGGTTTGACCCCTTTATATAGATATGGGATGGAGTGGGCTCCAAGAAGACCTAACAGGCCTTGGCTCGTAGACCGGCCGATCAGATTTAAGCAGTGACAAGGCCACATTTGATTGGCCAGAACATGTCACTTGTTCACGTGGCGCATGTTTATTGGCCTTTCTGACTTCACTTGTATTGCCATGTCATTTGGCATTTGGCAGGATCTTATTGGCTCTTTATTTGACTTGGCGCCACGTCACTTGATACATGGCACTAGTTTGGGCATTTAGAATTTAGCTTTGGGCTAATAAAGTAGACCTATCATTTGTGGCCCAATGAACCTGGACTTTTATTTGCTAATCCAATCCAATTATACTAGCCCATTTAATTTATTTGGACCAATATATCTTGAATTTAACATGTAGCCGAATTACTTTATGGATTTAAATCCAACAAAATTTATTTGTCTACAATTATAAAGGCTTACTCTTTTATGTGCCAAGAATTTTCAACAAGCAAAAGACCAACGTTGTAAGTAGAGGCCAAAAGAGACGTAACAGTTGAATATGATTTCCATCAAACTACTAAGAAGGGATTGAACCTGGAGAATAATCCTTCGGCTATATAGACGAAAAATAAGTTGATTACATGGTAATTATAATCTTTTTTCTTCTCGCCTTTCTTTAGAGTATAAATCTTTTTATGTAGATTCATACATTACTTTGCCATTGCTTGATTCTTTTACATGAAAGATTAAGTGAAAAAATATTTGGATACAAATACTGTTGAATTCGTATGTGATGCAAACGGTCCCTCATCTTTTATACTATGACTTTTTTTTTTTACTGTTAGACATTAGACTGAAATTAAGGTGAGATATGTTCATTCATTTTAAAAAAAAAAAAAAAAAAACTTGCAACTAGACGTTAAACTTTTTTCTTAAGGTGTGCATCAATTTGTATCTTTGGTTCCAAATTATATTAAGATTTACTTTTCGTTTGACTAAGAATTAAATATTTCCCGTTAAATAGATTTATAATTGTATTAGAATTTTCGTCTGACTAAGAATTAAATGTTTCTCAAATTAGAACTTTATCTCTGATGATAGACCTAATTCAATTTTATCGTTAATCAATGTGTAATATTTTATCTTTTTAGGTCTATCATTAGAGATGAAATTGAATTAAAGTATGGATCATGAAAATCCTCATGTTCAGAACTATAATTTATGTGTTTTTTTTTCTTTTGTCCTATAGATACACAAATAATTTACCATGCACTTTTCCTTTCCTTTGTCTTCATACTGTGTTTTCATGTATTAATTAATGTAAAAATGATTTTGAATTTCAATTTCAATAACATTATACCCGTACCTTAATATTCTCTGTATGTCTATTTTGTGTTACTCAATGTTATTGCCAATGCTATTTTACTCTCTTTTTTTTCTAGAAGTGCAATTTTTTTTATTGAACTTGAGTTTTTACTATCATCTCTTATAGACAATTATGATTACTAGACAAGAAAAGTAGTGTTTCCTAAAAGATAAAGAGGGGTGATTAGCAAGAATCCAAATAGTATAACAAAATAACGGTGAATAGAATGTTCTCTAACAAATACAGGTAACTCACTAAGTACTCCCTCCGGTCTATTTTATTTGATGTTTTTCACTTTTCGAGAGTCCAGTTGACCAATTTTCGAATTCAAATTGAACTAGATTTAGTCAATATTTTAAAATTATAATTTAGATATTAAAAAACTACACGAAAAGTACTACAAGTTGCAATTCTTGTCATATTAATATGGTGAAGAAATATACCTCAAAATATTGGTCAAAATTTACATTTTTTAACTTTTAAAAAAGGAAAGTGATCAAATAAAATGGACCGGAGGGAGTAACTTATTAGAGTTTAAGGATTTAATTAATTGGCCAAATGGACAGAGTTAATTCTTACATCCCGTGAAAATAAGTAATCGAAAATTCAAAACGTAATAAATACATTTGACTTCTCAAATGCTAAAAAGTCATTTGACATATTATATATATAGACTTATACCTGTAGCTTATATAATTGTATAGCCTTATATAATTGAAGCAATACATCAATTCAAGATCTTAGTTCATTTATTCCATGATTAACACGTCCCTTCATATAATTTAATTTTCTATTGAATGTCAAATTCATTGATATTGAAAATATGTTTGTGATTTTCACAAGATAAACCATCTAGCAAACTGTGGTGATAAAGTTTCTAATTTACTATTTTTAGCAAGTAATTATTTTCTTTGACGGTAGGTATTCCAAAAAAATTTGTATTAGAGTTATACCTTTTAAATGTAGTTATAAGTATGTAAATTTCATTTTAAATTTAGATAACTAATGTATAGCTCAACCAAGAATTATGCACTTAAACTTTGTATTTAAAATTCTCTTTGCGTGGAGATGTTATGACTTGACAAAAAATAGTTCAAGAATAAACAACTTCTGGCGTAAAACTAATTGTAAAGTAGTGCAAGAATAAGACAAAATATATGAGAGGAGAAGGAAAAACTTGTATTATTCTCAAAGTGTTTCAAGTGTGTCGTCCATAGAGCCAAATTTGCTCTATTTATAGGATACAAATACATAGGTTACAAATCAACCCAAAGATTACAAGAATTAAGTAGTGACTTAATAAGAAATTAGTGGTCACTTAGTGGGGAGAAATTAAGTAGGAGAAAGTGAGGTAGTAAACCATATGTTACAATTGAATAATGGTGAGTAGTGGTCATTCACACAAATAAATAAATTTATAACACTCCCCCTTGGATGACCATTTGGAAGGTAATATGCCTCGTTAAAACCTTACTAGGAAAAACCCGGTGGGAAAAAGCCTAGTGAAGGAAAAAGAGTACACATCTCCTGTAATACGCCTTTAGAGCTGCCTCATTAAAAACCTTACAAGTAAAACTCAAGTGGAATAAAACCTTGTTAAGGGAAAAAGAGTGCAGCGCGTACTTTCATCATTCAATATCTTGAAGACGGCACATTCCAATCTTGTAAATCAGCTTCTCAAATGTTGAGATTGACAATGACTTAGTGGACAGATCCGCCAAACTATCACTGAAGTGAATTCTTCAGCATTAACTTCATCATTCTTTTGAATATCACGACTGAAAAGGAATCTTGTTGAATATTTGTCTCCTTTAGTTGTATCTTCATTTTAGCTGAACTATCCATACAACATTTCATATAATATTACTGGGATCCTCGTCTTCAAAGAAATACCACATTGTTGCTGAATATGTTGAGTCCTTGATCTCAATCACCAATATTATCTCATAGCTTCAAGCATGACTATTATCTCTTCATAAATTGAAGATGTAGCAGCAAAAATTAATTTTATAAAATTCCATAATATAGGTATTCTACCACAATAATTAAATACCAAGTAGATATGGATCAAGTAGATACCATGTATTCTTCTGATGTCTTCGCATTGAGGAAGAACTAAATCTTACCAATAAGCTTATAACAAAAGCTATAACCAGTGGGGTATATTTGGTAAGATACTTCAACGCACCAATTGCATTAAAATATAATATTTCAATAGCAAGAAGCTCGCAAATGCAATTTTACCACATGTGGCCGGATTATTTTAATCCGTATAAATATTTATGAAGCTTCATTGAATAGGTTTCCCGAGAACCTTTACATGCTTCTAGGATCTTGAATCCTTCCAGGATAAATATATTGTTGCTCAATGAGCCATATAAAAGGCTGTTGCAACATTCATATTCATGCACTGCCAGACATATAACATACCTGAAGGTGATTGCATCCAACAAAAGGAGAATATGGCTCCATATAATCAATGTCAGATCTTTGTGCCTCAAGTCGTACTTTATATTTAACGACTTATTGTTATCAATATTTTTGCACAAAAATATCTTTGTATACCACTGGCTTTGCACCTTCAGGTGTTCGGACTATAGGTCCAAAAACTTCACGCCATCTGAGTAAAGCTAATTTTTGCTTGAAAGCGTTTTGCTATTTTTGGCCAATAATTTCGTGTCTGTATTCCTAACAGACTTAAGCTCAGGATCCTCATAATTTTATAAATATTGAGCTTTATAATATATGTAAGATATCGTCGACGATAATTTCATATCTCGGTTCCCAATCCGACATAACATATTGAGATCTCTTCAGATTCATAAATTTTCAGGTACCTGAACCTCTCATGAGGAGGTTTTATGAAGTGTTATGTCGTGGACTCTTCTAGAGCCCCCCTCCTTATTTGACCATCTCAAATATTTGCTCCTTTCCTTTTTCAAGGACTTTTACCTTTGGAACTGAATGGTCTACCACACTTCAGGCGTGCCTTAGACTCATTTACATAAATAGATTGTCTCACCAGGACATCAGGAGCATTAACAGCTGGAATATAATATTTTTCTTTGGGTCAGTAATGCGTCTGGCAGTGATTTGCATTATCTTTATATGAGGATCATAATCAAATGATAATTTAATTTATTTATTCCTCAGCTGCATTAATTTCTCCCCTAATGTTAGCCAAACTAACATTCGTTCCCAACCTTATATGGGATCCATCTTTGTGCGTTG
This sequence comes from Petunia secreta, assembly GCA_029990175.1. Lineage (NCBI taxonomy): Eukaryota > Viridiplantae > Streptophyta > Magnoliopsida > Solanales > Solanaceae > Petunia > Petunia secreta. The sequence continues at coordinate 43,742,003 of JARKIP010000022.1, read as the reverse complement.
CGGTGGAGAAATTGATAATATACCGCACATTAAAACTATTAGATGGAAAATATTTGGTTCCTGACCCTGAACCAATTATGAGGGGGAATTCATTTTGTGGCATGTCATGCACAAGTGCTGCTTTATGGATATACCATACCTCATACCTGATTTAGGTAGCATTATTCTCATATGCATGGTTTAGCAATTGGAGGCTTTCAATATATGAATCTGCTAAACTTTCTTGCCAACATTATCAAGATAACTTGTCTTGATTGCATAATCTTAAAATATGCTCATAATAAGATTTATTTGAGCAAATACTTAACCTCACAAGTATCGTTGCGGGTTTGTAATAAAACACACATGTCACCTTATCATAGATGCATCTATTTATAATAATTATATGGTCCACATGGCAGGTGAACGGGCCCATAATCACCTTTTATACATTCCAGAAGTGCAGGGATCCTGATACCAAATTTAGTTGGTCGAATAATTTATTTATCTTGAGAACAAACAGCACAAAAAGAATTCTTGAAGAATCCTGATTCTTCAGTATATACCCATGCGAATTCTCTATTTATATACTTTTTGCATCATATTTGAACCGGGATGGTCAAACCGGTCATGCCAACTTATAAATTTATTCTTCTAGTAAATTAGAAGTTTACTATAGCATGGGCATTGTAACAATAAACTAAAAGTTTATTGTGGCATGCACATATAATTTTACCACACTTATATTTTGAGTAGTACATACTCGAGGAAGAGGCGGGGAGCTTTTCAAGCACATATATCTCTCCCGACATTCTTGTAGTAACATAAAGATATTCATATCTTTCCATCAAATTTAGTCTCTTAGCCTTTTTGGCAAATGTATTTGAAACTTAACAAGTTTCTTTCGAGACATACTACAATAAATATTTTATCAATCTCATTCCTCCAGGTAGTAATATTTTGGCTCTTCCGGAGCACTCAATAGCTTTGTACTACCATATATTTTATTACACCAACCATATGGTGAATATCTCCTTTTAAGGAGAAAATCATATTATTTTTCTCATGGTAAAATCATTATAGGCAAGATCAATTTCTTGCTTCACTTGCTCTTATGTAATTCATAATAATACATAATTATGACGTACGTTCTGTACGAGAGCAATGACCATTTATGCCATAATAAATAATAAAATTATTATAGTCGAACCTTTCCTAGAGGTGAGTTGTGGTACTTTATCAACCGCGCATGGACACGTCCATATTCATCTTTCTCGAACCTCTTCTGGAGGTGAGTTTTGATATTTTATCACATATTGCCACATTCACTTTGGTGAATGGTTCTATATTCATAATTTTTTTTTATGAATTGTCTCATTCACTGCAAGGAATGGACCATAATCATCTGGACTTGCCTCATGCTCATATGATACATTGAAGGCATTATTATATTTACCGTTTGAACGGTTACTTTTTGAGAACCCTTATTGTTCACTTATTTATTTCACAATGATGACTATTTTTTTCATCCTTTGCCACGTCCACATCCATGGTCTCTACCATGGTAATTATTTTGTCGTCTTTTAGACATAAAATTATTTGCCTTTTTTTTTTCAGACATAAAATATTGTGTCTTCTTTCAGACATAAAGATATGTTGCCTTCTTTCAGGCATATTATGTTGTGTCTTCTTTCAGACATAATGATAATTTACCTTCTTTCAGGCATATTATTTATTGCTACTACATTCACATCTGAGAATGGAGCATTATGTTGTGCTCTCACATTCACCTTATGGAATGGAGCTTGTCTTGCTCCCACATCCATCTTAGGGAATGGAGCATATATTGCTCCCACATTCACCTCTATGAATGGAGCCTATTTAGTGGACGGGCTTCATGATTTTTATTAAAATCATATTATTATTCTCAGTCATCAATATGGTGCACTGGGACCTCAACCCAATGTCTTAACCATCATAGTGCACCAGGACTCAAATATGATGTCTTGCCCTTAACAATGGCATAATAGGCCAAAGTGTGCACATATGATGAGATTTGAAGTACAATACTCAAAGGTACTCATGCTTCGTGTAATTGAAACATAGTATTGTAATCATGTATCAATGATATAACACTAATATATCGGGTAAAGATCATAAAAAAATAAGCATTATTTCTCCGGTCTCCACTTACCAAGAGTATAAAAATTTATACCTAACTATAAATTAAAGAAGCATTCTTTAAAAGTTACCATATTTTTTTCATTCTATATGTCCATGTGAGAGTAAAATATTAACCATACTACATAATCCATGTTTGCTCTCACAAGCAGTTTACTTTGAAACATGAGTAGAACTGATCTACAATATCATGTTGCTAGGCCATGCATCCTTAAATTGTTGTCAAAGGATAGCTACAAAATCAACCAAACAATGGAAGAATAGACAAAAGTCGTAGTCAATGAAAGGTTTCCACAATTTAAAGTGGTATAAAACAAAATGAAAATAGGGTACTATTAATTTTGAGATTAACAAAAACAATAATATGAAGGAATTTAGAAACAAAAAAAACTTATCTTGTGTTAGCAACCAGAACATTGGCTTCTATCAATTGCATCATAATTTGCTTTTCATTTCTTCAAAATCATGCAATAAAATAAAGACTCGTGCTGATAACGTGGTGTAAAACTAATAGTAAAGTAGTGCAAGAACAAGACAAAATATATGAGAGGAGAAGGAAGAACTTGTATTATTCTCAAAGTGTTTCAAGTGTGTCGTCCATAAAGCCAAATGTGCTCTATTTATAGGATACAAATACATATGTTACAAATCAACCCAAAGGTTACAAGAATTAAGTAGTGACTTAATAAGAAATTAGTGGTCACTTAGTGGGGAGAAATTAAGCAGGAGAAAGTGGGGTAGTAAACCATATGTTACAATTGAATAGTAGTGAGTAGTGATCATCCACACAAATAAATGAATTTATAACAACTTCTTATAAAAACAGAAAATTGCACGTATAAGTTCAATAGAAAGTATAACTATTGTCCCTTTCTTCTTCTTCTCTTTGACATTTGACCACTTCTTCAGTCATCTTTCTAATGTCTCTCAAGTTTCTTCATGTGAAATAATATAAAAGACACTTCTAATGAAGTATAAAATTTTATAGTAGAATCTTCCATTATAACTAGCTTTAGAAAGCGGATGTCGAGCGAAAGAGACTTATAATAACTATGGTATCATTTGCTTCTTGCTCTTGTAGACGACATCCTCTATATATTTGAGAAAGATAAATGCACACATATATTTCCCAACAGCTCTGTGAGTCTCCGTTCTGCTACTTTTAGTTTGTTGCATTGATGCATTTATATTATAGGCATTATTATACTTCTTACAAATTTGGTAACAGATTTTCGCTACATTGGATCACTTCATGAAGGTTGAAGGACAAAGCAACACTATAGTCTGCCGTCGTACATATTTAACACTAAGAGTAATTAAAATCAACCTGGATTCGGTCACGTCACCGTGGCCGTGGCCGTTCATGAAGTAGGGGATGGATTTAGTCGGGAGCACCCCGTGAGGTAAAATTTATATTAATTTTAACTGACTATTTTTTTAAATGGGTGGAAGCAGTTGCTTTAGCGAAGACAAGAGATCAAGAAGTTATCAAATTCATCCATCAAAACATTATGTGCTGTTTTGGGATACCGAAGGAAATCACCTGTGACAACGGGAAACAATTTGTTGGTAAACGAATTACAACTTTCTTCAAGAAATGGGGAATCAAGAGGATTGCATCGACTCCATACTATCAAAATGCAAACGGACAAGTTGAGTCTTCGAATAAGATAATAATGGAATACTTAAGGAAGAGAATGTATGAATCAAAAAGTAATTGGCCAAACGAACTCCCATGTACGCTGTGGGCTTATCGAACAACAATGGAAAACAGCACTGGCAAGACCCCATTTTCACTTGTCTACGAGCAAAAGCTTCGATTCTGATCGAAGTCGGCGAACCAAGTCTACGGTTTGCACACTCAGCCGATGAGTCAAATAAAGAGGCAATATTGGTTCGAGTTGGATCTACTCGAAGGCAAAAGAGATCTAACTTTGGTTCGAATACATGCACAAAAATAAAGGGTAGAAAATTATCTCAACAAAAAGCTTAAATGCAAGAATTTTAACGTATGTGACTATGTGCTGAAGATAAAACGGCCAAAGAAAGATGAGCCTAACGATGGAAAATTAGACTCAAATTGGGAAGGGCCCTATCGGGTTAAATTAGTGGTCGGAAAGGGTTCATACTAACTTGAAACACTAGACTCAAAGCCAGTCGACTTCAATTGGAACGTTACACAATTGAAGAAGTACTACTTCTGAAAACACCACGGGATCGTATGATCGAATTTTATTTTTTCCTTTTATTTAAGTTTCTTTCTCCCTGTATCGGGCATATTTGATTATAGGTTGTTTGGTACGAGCACTTTTAGATGATGGGCATAGTAGGAATCGAATGATGACAAACATCACCCACAAATACTTGAGCTCGAAATGCTCCGATCGGGGTCGATAAGTATGACGAGTACTCTAACGTGGTCTTTATCTTTAAGGTCTTCCACTGTCGTTTCTTTTTTTTCATTTCAGATATCGTTAAACGAAGTCCAGTGTTCGATTGCTCATACTTCACACCCAAACACTGGGGGGGGGGGGGGGATGGAGGTAGTAAGATGATCGCGAACTAAAGAATTGGGGACTGCCTAAATACTGGGGACTTCTTTCGAAGATGAAATTGTGATCGTTTGGAAAAGAAACTTGGGACTCGCTCGAATCCGAAGGGAAAGTTCAAGCTCCAATGTTTTCGAACACTCGCACTGGAGTCTGTTTGTTTAGATCAAACATAAGTAAAATGTAAACGGTCAATTAGCGACGAAGGAATCTTTTAAGTATTAGCGCCTTTAAACGGCCACATTTTGTAATCGATCGAATTGATTGATCGAGTGATGTATCAAGCGCCCAACAATGGCCAATACTTCAATAAAATACAACACTTTTTGTCATATCATCTTATCGATCCTTACATTGTTGAATTTCACAATCTCGATGATTACAGTGTTAAATCACGAATTCCCGAACTTGAAATGTTCGAAGAGTGCACTACGTGAAAATGAGACGTCATTCTTCACTACGCGCTAAGTACATTGGGCCCCAATCATTTCATCTTTTTCCGACGACTATTACTAAAACGTTAGAACTTCGAACGATGAATTAACTTGTCTTTCAGAAAAAGCCAGGACAAAACTTTATCTTCGAAAAAGAAATACTTAAAAGCAATAAATAAAAATTCATAAAGGAGAAAGGAAAATTCATTCACTCAAATATTTACATTAATCGGCCAATGGCCCATTGTCTACAAAAAACAACCATATTACGGGAAAAATCAAAACAATCGTATAAAGACCTAATCATTCTTCGTCTTCGTCATTGAAAGAGACTGGAGGGAGGCCAAATTCTTCACGAGCTAACCTCATGACTTGAACAGCTTTTTCAAGCTCAGTAGCAACATCGACTTTGCGCTCAGACATCTCACAAAGTAAGTCACGCTTAATTCTTCCAGAATTAGCTCCCTATTTTCTTCGAAATTCTCCTCCATTTTGCGCCTCTGAGTGACCAAGTCTTGCTGAAGGATCAAGATCCTCTCCGATAAGGCATTAACTTGAGCAACCAGATCCTCATTGTTGCCTCAAAGATCACGGAGATCTTCATTCAGACGAACGAGCTCTAATTTTTTGTCCTTTAGCTCAGACTCCAGTTTGGTACACTTACTACCTATGTTGGCTTCGAACTGCCCAAGCTGGTCATTTAAAGCCTGAATTTAGGACTCTACCTCCGACTCACGAAGAGCATGAGCAATAGTCTTTTTGGCTAAGTCAGCCTCGAGTTCGGAATACTTCACCTTCAAAATCTTCAAATTGTTATGCTATCCATCACCAGCTGAAGCAAGATGAGCAGCTCGTTTGTTCAAATGTGCTATTTTGGCTTCGAGCTGTCGAATTCGATCAGCTGTCTCGATGGCCATGATGGTATTCTAAAATCAAAACAAAATAAAGTTTTACGGAAGGAAGAAGCAAAGAGGATTATATGATCAAAACAGTAGGAAAAATTTCCCAAAAAATGTTGAAGGCAATCTAAGAAGGCAGGTTTAAGTCACTGTAGCAGTTCAGCCGAGCTTCTCCATCAGTCCTATCACACTTGAAGAGATAATCAGCAAGACGCTTTGGGCACCTAAGTAGATCTACCTCCTCGGGGACGGTAACTGTAACCGATCTCGCATTTACTTCTCCAGCAGCATCAGCTCTCTTCAGAGCGACGAAGGAGGCTGCTTCCTCACACCGAGGAAAAGGAACTATGGGCTCTTCATGATCAGCCACGTAGAAAGATGAACCAGAACTCCCCGCATGCTTTGACTTCATCGTTTCTACCTGGCGATCGAGAGGCAACTTGCCCTTCTTCGGATCCCTCCCTCGTGGTGCCTGATCCAAAGGAACATCATCGGCGCCCCTCATTTCACGCATTTGTTCCATAGGAACGATGGCGCCTTCGTTCCCTCCAGAACCCGAAGTAACCTCGACCAAGCCCTCCGTTATCGGCGATAGAGAAAGCTGCTTATCAATCCCAAAGCTAGCTGAGTAAGCCTTGTCATATTCCTCAGCGGCTTTGAGTTGCTCAGCCGTTTCAAGCATCACTTCTTTTCCTGGCCTCTTTGGCCACTTCAATGGTTGTTAAGAGCCAGATTCCTCAGCCTCTTCGTCCTCGGGGACAGGGTGAACAGGTACATCCCCCTTGGCAGCCTTCGCCGCCTCCACTGTCAAGACTGCATCCCCGATGATGTGCTGAATAGATTTGGGGGCAGCCGACGAACCAGCCTCTTGACATTGTGAAGTACCTTTAACAAGATACATTGCCTTGAGGTCATGGTAGGAAATTTTCTTCTTCTTCTTCTGGGGAGTTTCACTAACTTTCTCCCCCTCGAGATCTTCAACATCTTCCTCGATTGGCTCTTCGATCGGCCCGCACCGGCGCTAGTATTGCCTATAAAAGTTGTTCATTCGTTAATAAGAAGCAAAATTCAAGCAAGGTTCACAAATCAAGAGGAAGGAGCATACCGTGATTCTTTTGCTTTCACCTTAATAGAGCTGCTATCAGTTTCCAAGCTCTCTGGACGTTGGTGGTCTTGTCTAGAACTTGAATTAGCCATCCATGTCAGGGACCAAATCAAACAAAACTTTGTTGGCTGAAAATATGAAGTGAATAAAGAGTATGTAGAGAGATTCTAAGCGCTAAAAAAAGAATCTAACACTTACGAGTACGATTTCACGTAACAGGGAGCGGTTCCGCCCCCGGACAGTGAGTTGACTCATTGGAATGAAAACAAACATTGATCACACGCCCTAAGATCATCGTTGTTATCAGAAATTAAGGCCCGATGTCCTCACTTTTGCACAGAAATAATTCTGGCCTTGTAAACTCGAGGGGAATATAAGTGGAGAATGTGTTTAAGAGTAACCTCCACCCCCACTTTCTTGCCAATCCACCGATACATGGCAACCAACCACCATACTATCGGAGAAATCTGTCTGATGCAGACTTTGTACATATGAAAAAATTCTTTAATTATTGGGTCGACTGGAAGAGTAAACCCTATTGTGAATGGATACGTTAGAACGACTGAATGACCGCCAAAGAAAGTGGTCAGAGTGGATCTCCTCGGGGGGCACACCATGTCGATAACGCCCTCTTTCCGCCCACAATCCTCTCGAATCCTTGGTATCGACTCTTCAGTGACCGCACAAAATAACGAATCAACAGGAATATTCTTTTTCTTCTTCAGCTGGACATCATTTTGATAACTCACTTTGCAATCGTCATCACAGCTGAATTTCCTCGGAATAATTTTCGTGCAAAGCTACTTGAGACCAAATCCTTTTGCCTTCCTTTTCCCCTTCTTCTTTTCTTCAGAAGGACCAGTGACAGGTTGCGGTGGTAGGAGTTTCAGAGGCGACAACCTCAGCGGTGGTCGCAAGCGTAAAAGTATTATCAGTCGCCATTATATGAAAATGTGGATGAGAACGAGGTCTGAAACAAGATTTCAAGTTGCAAATAAAAAAAATCAACAATCACCAGCAGAGAAATCACAAGGAAAATTTTGAATCTTGAAGAAGATGAAGAATCAAAAGTTTGGGGGAAAATTCTTGAAGTTGTATTTATAAGGCTAAACTAATGATTGCCTCGATAACTGGCGAAAACTGCCACCCACTTGATAGCGTGCATGTGCCGCGATGGAAAAGCGAAATGACGTTTTGGCATTTCAAAATGAAGGCCCCCAAACGCTCCACGTGTTTTCCCGCTTCAATTTTTATGCCACTTGCCAAGTGTTCCGAACACTCTCTTGGCAAGTGGGGGGACTATCTGTATTGGTCGGATTTTGTCCTGTCACACAGGTGACACGTAGCCAGCTACGTGGCAAGATGAGAGCAAATATTGGAGACAGGGTGTATGAGGTCAATAAAAGAAAATGATGATCAGTGACGCTTGATCGATTCAACTGAATCGAGATCGGGAGATTTTGAAGATGCTCGCTACATCAGATAGGGACGTTTGATCTTATCCCACTTTTGACGGACTGTATTCAACGGAGTTTGTTGGACGTGGGCGACTACTCCACTGCTGGAGAAACGTGTGAGAGTGGAGTCTTACTAGGGTTGGGCTCTTTGTATTTCTCACCCTATAAATAGTTCCCTATCCCCTCACTTGTAAGCTTACATTCTACTGAACAAAGCAAACCTCTTTATTTTACTGCTATATTATCACCATTACTACCATTCACACCACCATTACACCGGCACCATTGTAATCAGTGTACTTTTGCAATCGCTGCTTTGTTCAACTCTAGAAGGAGGATTGTTCTCTTTCAACAGAGCACAAGCCTTAGATCAATCAATACAATAAGCTTTATCGCTTTCATTTATTTATTCGGTATTTGTTCAATTGCTTATTTGCTACTTCGATTGCTTGTTGTGTCTATTTATCATCGTTAATCTTGTTGATTGTTAACCTTTTCTCCGATCGTAAATTGATTAAACAAGAGTACTGCTCAGTTCTTAAGTCATATTTTCGTCGTTTTAATCAAATAAATTATTATTTGATTCGTTTTCTTCTGCTCATTTATTATTATTGTCATCATAATTCTATTAATATATCTTTCGTCGAATTTCAGTTTTAAGTAGAGTCATCAGTTCGAAGTCAATTGATAATTAAATACGTGTTCGACAAATCATTGCTTATATGTTTTGCTCGTATTCTATTTGTTCGGAATTAGTAAGAATCAACTGTTCGTGGTCAATTGCGTGCACTATCATAATCGATAAATTGGCCACTTGTTGTTATTTGTTCAATTAGGTTATTGACTTCAAATCGAATTTACTATTTCGCACCGTTAGTTCGTTTTCATTTGTGTCATCGAATCGATAATCTGCATATCAACTTCAGCTAAGCATTTACTAAGTCTGTTAACGTAAAACTTCTTATCAATCGATCGAATCAAGATATAAACAGTCGCCTAAGACTCAACTAAATATAAATTTAATTGTAATACCTGAAATCAATTTTTAGGATATACATATACATAGTATACAAAATTTGAATTGAAAAATAAATATTAATAAATATATATATTAAAACTACCTTAAAAATATATGGTATATTTTGCTTAGGGGATACTTGTTGTAAATTAGAATACATGTAATACAACCTAAATATTCTCCATGGAAGCAGCATATGTAATGGGAAAGAACATGGATAGTTATGGAGCATATATCTATTATGGTAAGTGGATCAATCAGGGATGAGACTTGGGAGGCGAGATTCGAGGGAGGTTTGGAGGGGATTGATTAGGTTGTGAATCCTAAGTTTTTGCTGTATTGGAAATTTTTTATCTGCTATTCTTATTAGATATATAAAAGGCTGTTAGGAGCTAGTAATTAAGTTTTAAAAGTTAATAAATTATGTAAAAATTCCAAATTTTTACGTAAAGAAGTTGCACTTGCGCCATGCTTCTTTAAATTGAGGGACTAGTATAGTTAATTAGCACTAAGAATTTTTTCTCAACCTTTTCTTACATTACATGAACTTAATTAACATATAAGAGCTCGAAAATGAAAATGGATGACTTTCTGCAAATATCGTGCACACATGCACGTCGAGTACAAAGGGTTCTAGTCAATTCTTTGTCATTATTCCATTTGGAAAAACATATATATGTAGATTTATCATCTAATAATAGGTCATTCTAATAAAATTTCATGATGTAACATAAATTAATGAAGTTAAAATCAACCACCGTATGGAATTCTCAAAATTTTTAAGGATTAGTACATGATAATGTTGTGAAAAATAATACAATTAAATATCACGAAAGGAATAATTTTAAGTTAACCACTAATGTCCAAGTTCATTGTGTTTGAATCAGTCAAACTATCAGGCAATCAAATTATGGCTATTACCGTTTCCATATCTGGTACTGTTAATGGATATTTATTTTATTTTTATTTATTGACATCATCAATGCAAAAATACCATCTATTATATTGACCAATATGAACGCTGTACATTATTATCATATATATGGCAAGATCATATACCGAACTTTGCCTACAAAATAACCTCATAACAATTTCTTCTTCCTTCTTATGTTGGATTTCTTTCTTATTGAAATTTTTTGTTGTTTCTGCTCATAATTTTATACTAGAAGAGCTTGTTGAATGCTGGGGATACATCGATACCGGTAAAATATCCTTATGGACGGTGTCTTCGACACGCCTCAAGCTATAACAATTTCTAAGTAATTTTCATAATTTACAACAGATAACAGTACTCAAATCACCGTATCAATAATTAGAACAACTTGATCTTTTTGCCAAATCATCAAAATAATCACAAACCGAAAGTAAATGCCAAATTTCCTTGAGGATTAACTATTTCACATTGTCAATAAGCACCATAGTAGGAATCAAAAATCAGATTAAATCGGCAAAAACCTGAGTGAAATTGTATGAAGGAGTAAAGAAGACGAAGACTTTGAATTCGTTTTTCCAGCAGAAAGATTTTGTGTCGATCGCTTGTTTTTTGGAATCTGGAGATCAAAGAGAAACGAAATTGAAATTGAAAAAAAACAATCCGTTCGCGCCTAAATTGCAGTTATATATAGATGGATATTGGAGGGATATTTTCAAATTAAGATACTTTATTGGGAAAGAGACGGAGGAAATAATTTAAATTTGATATACACTATATTTAATTACTTAGGGGTCGTTTGGTATGAAAACATATTATGCAGTGTGTGTGTGTGTGTGTGTGTGTATATATATATATATATATATATACTATGTAGGCATTAGTAATGAATGTATTAGTTACTATAGGAGAATTTAGTAATGTAGAGATTGTAATGCAAATATTATTTTTTTGTTAAATAATCGACATATTACAAGTTAAGATGCGATGCATAACTAAAAATATTTGTTTATTCATCAAAAAAATAAAAAAAATTTCTATTATTATGAGGGGCTCTTTTATCATTTTAAAATATTAATACATGTAATGCTAATACCCACATTATTATTCCACATCTGATCCCACATAAAATAATACATACATTCTCGCATAACTAATGCGAGTATTAGTTATGCTAAAACGAAAAAGGCGAAACCAAATATTACACTAAATAATGCTAAGTTTTATGTTGGGATAAAATATGCAACCAAACATTGCATTAAATAATATTGTTTTTAATGAGGATATTAGCCCTTATGCTTGGCAAACCAAACGACCCCTTATTATTTAAGTTGAGTCACTCGGATAGACTATGGCCTCATTTCCTTTTACTTAATAGATGTATTATTTTGAATGGTTCAAACCTCAAACAATTAAGCGTATTTGTCTTTAAAACAATCGGCAGAACACATAACTTGCACCTAAACTTATTCAGTATTATTATTTGCACACCTAAATTAATCGGGTGTCTCTTTAGCAACTTTCGTGATAAGTGATGCCACCCTAAAGGTTAACGTGGCAAAACATAAAAAATAAAAAACGTGCGAGACCAAAAAAGAGACCCCCTCCCCTCCTAAAAAAGGATTCTCCTTCTTTACCCCACGTCTCTTTCTTCCTTTTTTTTGTTTTTTTAATCCGAGCACCTTTCGTCTTCACCCCACCCCCTCTTTCTTCTTCTTAATTTCTTAGTCACAACAACCCCTCCTTAATCACGACAACCCCCTTGTTCTTTTACCTAATAATGTTGTTCCAAATACTTTAAAAACTTGTTAATCGCCGCTCGATCTTCTAGAAGACCCATTCTTTGTTCTTTTATATCGATCTTGGTTTGTAAATCTTTTGATAATTGGGTTTTATTGTGAGTTTAAGTGATTAGGTGATGTGAACTGTTCGACCTCGTGAAGTACATCGATACTAAAATCTGCTATGAGATCTACCAACACCTAAGAATTTATGGCCGTATGCGGCTGGTAAATGATGTCATGTTTGCTCAATTCGACCGCCCACTTGGCCAAACGCCTCGATAATTTTGGCTTACGCAAAATGTTCCTTAGCGAGTAGAATGTTATGACCACTATCATGTGGCTTTGAAAATACGACGATAACTTGTGCGCGACCGTAGCAATGTTCAAGGGCTAGCTTCTCCAACTGCTTGTATCGACTCTCAGCGTCGTGTAAATATTTACCAGCATAATAAATGGGATACTGGGCTCCCTTCTCCTTCCGTGCAAGTACGACACTTACTTCCACCTTTGAGACTGCTAAGTATAACAAGAGTTGCTCCCCACCTTGGGCTTGGACAGTAGCGGAAGGTTTGATAAGTACTTCTTCCGATCCTGAAGTGCTTGCTAACACTGTTCCATCATTCGAATCCCTTATTCTTTTTCAACACGTTAAAGAACTGATGATAACGTCAGATGACCGTGATATACATTTGCTTAGTGCAGAGATACGATAGTTGAGCCTATTGCCTTCGGATTCCTTGCGGTATTCCCTTGATTTGCCTTTAATTTTTTTGGGTTCACCTCGATCCCTCGGTTCGGAATGATGAAGCCTGAAACATTCCCGGTGATACTCCAAAAGCGCACTGCTCCGGGTTAAGCCTTCATGCCGAACTTATCCAAGATGTCGAATGCACTTTTCAAGCGTTTAGGATGAACAAGATATCTATTGAGAATATGATAAGCAGTACATACAGCTTCAGCGCAAAAATGATTTGGAAGAGAATGTGGAACTAATATGGTTTTTGCCATGTCCTACAGAGTTTTATTCTCCCTTTCTGCTATACCATTTTCCTGAGGTGTTCTTGGAGAGGAGAAGTTGTGAGTGAATGCTTGATTATTGCAGATTTCCTCAAATGATTTGCTTTCAAACTCACCGCCATGATCACTTTAGATAGTAGAATTGAACTAACCTTTTTCTCTCTACACTTTCTTACAGAACACTTCAAAATTTCTTCACGCATCATCTTTATGGGACATAATATAACCCATGTAAAACGAGAATAGTCATCTACTATTATAAATGCATATCTTTTACCACCAATTCTAGTGGTTCTAGTAGAATCAATTAAATCCATATGCAATAATTCAAGAGGTTTTGAAGTTGACTTTAGCTTTAAAAGATGATCGAGTTTGTTTTCCCAATGGACATGCATCACATATATGATTCTTGGAAAAATTTAGCTTAAAAAGTCCAATTACTAAGTCATGTTTAGAGAGCTTTTCAATTAGAAAGCTTCTTTTATCTCAAAAAAGGGACTTACAGAAATGATATCGATTTCAATGGTACGTATTTTTATATCTCCTCCAAATTTCAAAGATCTACCATCAATCTTTGTGACAGATTTGAATAGTTGTTCGTCACTTGCTATATTCCGGGAACATCCATGGTGGAAAAACCACTTTTCTTTGCTAGTTGACTTTCTGTGGAGTTCCTGCAAAAAAATATTTTTATAGATTTTTAGGTACCTAAACTTGCTTAGGTCCTTAAGGATAAGTTGTTGAGGTGCTTGCCTCACAATTAAATTTTGGTCTCCAAATCCTTTTACCTGGATTTTCTCGTTTAATGATTGTTAGTGTGTCTAGGTTTACCACAATAAAAACATGTAGAAATATTATGTTCATTTGCAACAGGTTTTTTAGATGTGGATTTTTACAGATTTCTTACTAGTCGACTTACTATGATAAATCGACCGGTTAGATCTGATAGAGCTTTGATTGGTGGATTTTTATAGGAAATATTTCATATCTAACCAAATATATACCATGGTCCTACATTCAAATAGCCATTGAACATCTCCACATATGCTAGCCAAAATTTACCCAATATAAATATGTCTAAGTTGATTCTATTTCTAAAAAGTAGTTAAGAAAAGGAGAAAATTAAGGAGCCCAACTCCCACCCAATAAGAAGAAAATTACGGAGCCCTATTCCATCCAAACAATCACCTTCTTTGCTCGATTTTTCTATTTGATCATTGCCAACTACTATCCTTTCTCTTTCTTTGTCAAGAAAGTTGAAACTCTCATTATGTAAGTCCAAATATCATCCTTCCTATATGCATAATTTTGTCCGATTCAATTTTTGCCTCCGTAACGTGGATTGTTTTTAATTTTTGATGCTTATATATATTTAGTTTCACCAAAATTATTTGTAATCATTAAATAGATAAACATCAAATATGCATTTAAATTGTTATTATATTTACACAATATGCAATAGTAGTTGGTAAAAATTATATACACTTAACATCTCCAAATAAATTGTATTATTAATTAGACACACAATCTGTATGTTGTATGTAAGTGTGTGTATGTGTGTGTGTGTGTGTGTGTGTGTGTGTGTGTGTGTGTGTGTATATATATATATATATAGAAAATTAAATAACTTAATATATATTATACATCACATTTATATTGTAAACATATGTTGTTAGTAAATAAGTTGAAGACACCTATGTGAAGTATAGAGTATGCATAATTTATGCATATCAGTTTGTATCCATTGCATATTTTTTAATATATACATTTGGTATGCATAAATATAAGTTGTATTACATTTGATATGCATAAAATATATATGAATATGAGACACCAATGCATGCATATAATATGTATAATGTATACATACAAATATTTTTAACAATTACATAATTAATATTGCATATACATTAGATATAAGTTGTATACAGTAGAAAAAATACAAATTGGTTTAACTCCTTTCCATAAAGTGGTGGACACAAATTTTTTTTCATGTATTTTGGTATAACCATCACCTACACAAGAAAAAAAAAGTAAAAATAAGAACATAAAATACCCTGAAAATGCTTCTATTCTATGTAGTGGTGAATTGATAATTGGTATTAAGGAAAAAATTAAAGCATAGAATAGCATCAAGTGATGATATACACAAGGGAACAAAAAAATGGGGAAAAAAAGAAAAAAAAAAGGAGAGATTGGAAGAAGAGGGTGTCCAAACCATACTGTGAAAAGTATTGTTCCATGAAATTAATGTTAATTTTTTGTTTTGGGTTAGTGCAAAAATATAGGAGATCAAGAGATTTGAGATTGAGGAAAAATATTTAGTAGATATCATTAATTAATGAGGAAATATATCACACCTTAAAAATAGAGTGATGACTCATCAACTCCCTTAATATAGGCATGTTTTATGGTAAATATTTAATAGGTGTGTAATGGCTATTAGTTGTGGAATACCTAAGGTTAAATGTCTATAATTCATAATAAAAAAAGAATGTGTCTATTTTATGTTGATGACTCTTATAAATGTCTATACAATGTAAATTATCCATTTTTATAAGCCACTGATTTGAAGCTTTAGTTCCTGAATTTCTTCTTGAAGAAAACTCTCTTTCGATTTCAACTACTTCAAGCTTAAGTTTCCAATCTTCCTTGTTTAGTTTCTTTAATTTCTTAAGAACATTTTCCATTTCATTACGAACTTCACCAATATTTTTGTGAGAAGTTATGCAATTTCCACAATGTACTTCATTAGTTTCTTTGTGAGTCATGAAACAAATGTTGGATATCTTTTCTTGATCCTTTTTAAATTCATCATCATCGCTCCAAGAAGCATAGGATATGTTCTTGTTCTTGAACTGTTTCTTCTTTGCTTCGGGGTAGTTTGTAGCGATATGTCTACTTTTTTCGCAATCATACCAATGTTATTCATTTTTGCTGTTGTTCTAATTTTCTTTTCTAAAGTAAATCATGTATCATCTCCTTCTATTCATTAGACTGTTGAAATTTTTGGGGATCATAGCCAGTTTCTCTTGAACTTTGTCATGTTCATTTTGTTAAAAGTCAACTTCTTCTACTGTAGTTTTGAAGGCTACAATACTTTTCTTTTCTTCCTGGACATTCCTTGTTAGATGGATTTTCTCAAAAGCAATAAGGTCACCTCTCAGTTCATCATAAGATAGTTTATTGAGATCTCCACTTTCAATATTGATGACTTTTGGTTGCCAGATAGTAGGAACATTCCGAAGAATTTTCCTAACTTGTTCACCATTTGTGTAGATCATTCCAAGGGTCTTGATTTCACCAAGAATCTTACTAAACCTTACAAGCATTTCTTCTAATAGACTCGCTATTTGTGCCTAAAATTGTACGTCTAGGTTAAACAATTAATTTTATGAAAGGGTCACAAGCAATACAATATAAACTATGGAAAAAGTAAGTAAATAGAGAGAAAAGTAATGAACAAGAAATTAAATAGTATTATTCCTTGAGAATAGCCGGATTCAGTGTGAATCACTTGATGTACAATAAAATATAAGGAGAGGTATTTATAGTAGAGATTACCCAGTCCTAATTATGGTAAAATACAAAGACTAAGAAAGGCTATGGGCTTATAAACTCAAGGCGGTGGTATATACGAAACTCTAACTAGAAGACTGTAAACCCTAAGGCAGCGGGATGTATGCCTTATATCCTACGCCCGTACCGCCAAAATGGCCGTAACTCGTGGAGCAGGCGTATAGGATAAGTCTAGTCTCACCAGCTGGACTCATATTCCCGTAATAGTAGGTGGCATATTTGGCCCACACAGTCAGTCCCCCCACTTGCTGAGTGCTGACGTGAGCAGTCAAGAAGTGCAAGCAGTGCACAAGATGGATGTGATAGATATTTCACTGACTCCTTGAAACTCGCAGTCTCTTTGACCGAGAATGATGCTGATTCTTTTGATTACTCTATGTGTCTTCATCTTATTGGTTGATGTTGATTCCATGTAACTTTCCAAGAATGCTTTTCGCTGCATCGAATCGTTTCATATCTAAAGCCATAATTACGATTGACTGTCTAGTGATCTGTTCTTATCTCTTCCAGTCTATAAATAGAGGCTTCGTGATAGTGGTGGAATCACAAATCTTCTTCAGGAAAATACTTCTTCTTCAAAATTCCTTATGAAAGAATGATTCTCCCATCATCAAAAACATTTCCTTTGATCCTGGTTTGATATCCCCAGAAAAACTCCTTTGTTCAGAATGGATGGTATATGAGAAAACTGTAAGCAAAAGATCATCTGCAGTTTTCTTTCTCTTTTTCTCCATCCATTCTGAGTCATGAATTTTGATTGGGATTCTAATGATATTCTTCGGAATGTCTTCACTATGGCATGTGCACTGATTACGGTGTGCTCTTCTTCTAACACGACAGTTGTTGTGATATTCCTCTTGTTATGCCGGGTTTGTCAGCAGAAGAATGCCAACCCAGCAGGGCTCCTGTATCTTCTCGTCTTTAGGTTGCCGAGGGACATAGTCTCGGAAGCAACTCCATTTGAACTAGGAGAGGGTCCATGGGATATCCTCTCCTTCTTCGGGCGGTTGATACCCGAGAACATTTTCCATACCCACAACGTTCAGGGTGGCCGTATAGCTCTGCGTTGTTCTGCAGTTTTGGGGATTGCATCTGCTTCCAATCGTCTGGGGAAGAGTGGGAACATGGCGTTCCCGCAGCCACTGAGGTTTCCTCATTGGAGTCTCTCCAAGTGAATCCAAGTGAAGTCTCAGACTGCGTTCTGCTTCCTCCTCTACTGAGGAATTCGTCAGTTGGACTGACTTTCCAATTCTCGTGGCACAACGTTACAAAGATGTTGCTGCTTGGGGTATCAAGTTGGAATTTTTCCTTCCAAGTGCCGAGAGGGACTTCTATGCAAGAGCTACAATCCAGATGAAGAATCTCTGGCCGTGAAAATTCAAAGGAACTTGCATTTTTAGCCTTCCCTTCCCTTCCTTTTTTTTTTTTTAACAATTGTTATGAACAATGTTTTATTCAGGAAGAACTAATTGTATATTATGAGCCTACATACTGTTTGTCATTAATGAAATAGACGTTCATTAACATTTTTATGCGTACTTGTGTAGTTAAGTAGCGTGTTTTGTGTGCCTTTCTGAGCTAGTATCTTTAAAATACAGGTGTGCGCACTGACAGGCGCTTTATTTGCGTCAGTAAGTGACGGCCTGTATTGCGCTTGTGATAGACAACTGTGTTTCGCCCACAATGGGATGACTTTAGCCCGTGTAGGAATGTGGCATTTTTGTATTCCAACTAGAACGTCTGCGCTTGTATACTCGAGTATTTTAAGACTTTCTGGCATTATAGGGGCGGGCGTCCCTACCGACATGTAGGTGTAATTTTTTGAATTGATGAGTTCAACTTATGAATAATACCTAGTGGCTGAGCTAGACGTGATCTAGCTCTAGGCGAGTAGTTTACCATACTTTTTTTTATAGCAAAAAGTGGGTGTATTACTTCAACTTAGGTTGGCTGGGGCTATGAATGTTTGGATCGTATATGGATCTGAATTATAAAACTGACTAAGTAAAATAGTAGTTTTATTGACGAATTGGGCGCTAAGCCATATGAAACATAAAGAACGGGGCTAAGGTCCTGTTATGAAATAATGATAATTATTAACTACACAAGAAAGGAGAAATACATATCTCGAGTATGTGGGCCCAATTGGTCTTTCAAGAGTTATACTTTTTAAGCCAAGAGATGTTCCAATTATTTTGAATGGCTGTTCCTTTCATATCTTAAAAAACGTAAGCACCTTTTCCAGCTATGCCTCGGACTCTATAAGGTCCTTCCCAATTTAGAACTAACTTGTCTGCGCTGGCCTGCTTGGTGCTCTCAGTGACTTTGCAAAGGACAAGATTACCTACGTTGAAGGCACCCAAGTTAGCCCACACATTGTAGTACTGCTCCACCTGTTGCTTCTAGACCGCGAGGTATATGACCGCTCTATCTCGTCGTTCGTCCAAGGTGTTGAGTGAAGCTTTCAAAGCCTCGTTGTTCGATTCTTCTTGGGCAAATGATTGTCATAGGCTGGACTCCCCGATCTCTAAGGGAATCATTTCTTCCGTCCCGTATGTTAGTGAGAATAGAGTTTCCCCCGTGCTAGCCTTAGATGTAGTACGGTAAGCCCACAAAACTCCTGGAAATTCCTCCGGCCACTTTCCTTTGGCTTGCTTGAGTCGCTTCTTTAGGCTTTCAATGATTTTTTTATTTGAAGGCTCAGCTTGACCATTGGCCGAAGGGTGGTAGGGTGTTGAGGTTTTTCTCTTTATATCCCATTCTTCCAGGAAAGTGGTGATCTTATCGCCTGCGAATTGAGGTCCATTATCGCAAGTGATCTCTGTTGGGATGCCGAAGCGACACATGATGTTCTTCCATATAAAATGTATCACCTCCTGCTCTCAGGTTCGAGCATAGCTTCGACCCATTTGGTGAAATAGTCTGTCATAATAATCAATAACTTGACACCACCGGGCGCGTTAGCCATGGGCCCTACGATATCCATTCCCCATTTCACGAAAGGTCATGGAGCTATCATAGAATGTAACAGCTCCGCTGGCTGATGAAGTATATGGGAAAATCTCTGGCAACTATCACATGAACAAATAAACTTGCTTGCGTCATCTTCCATTCGGGGCCAGAAGTAACCCGCCCTAATTAATTTGCTAACAAGAGATTGTCCACCGGAGTGGTTTTTGCATTACCCCTCATGAATTTCTCTTAAGGCGTAATCTACTTGAGAGGGTTCCAGACATTTAGCCAAAGGGCCGCTGAACATCCGGCACTACAACTCCCAGTTGATCAGGCAATAATGAGCTGCTTAAACCCTCAGCCTTCTTCTTTCCTTTCTATCTGCTGGGAGTATTCCCTTGTCCAGGTATTCAATGATTGGGTGCCACCAATCCTATACCAATCCCGTGATGTTGACCTCGTGGCACTTAACATCCACGTAAGTTAACTCAATGATGAATCCTGGGTTGTCTGCATTCATGTCTGCAGTGGCCACTAGACTAGCTAGGGCATCACCCTCCATGTTTTTTCCCTTGGTATTTGATTGATCTTCCATTTTTGAAATTCTTCAAATGCATTTCCACTCTACCCAAGTACCCCTGCATGCACGCGTCTTTGGCAGCGTAGGTTCCAGTTACTTGATTGACGACCATCTCAGAGTCGTTGTTGAGACTGATCTACCTGGCCCTCAATATGTAAGCTTATGAATTACTGCTTCATTTTTTATCATCGGCGGGCAGCTGATAGCCTTACGAAATTTGTTCTCACTTGGGGATTTGATCACTAAACCAAGCCCGACCCTTTTTACTTTGAGGCCCTGTTTGTGTGGATCACCCATTCTATGGGGGTAACACCCTCCATCATTTTACACTCTATCTCAGCTTTCGGTATTAAGTCAGTATTGATATCGGCCACGAAGTCTGCGAGTACTTGTGACTTGATGGCCGTACATGGCTCCGTACGTGGCTGGTAGATGATATCATATTATCTTAGCTTAACGGCCCATTTTGCTAACATGCCTAAGAGTTCGAGTTTGCGCAAACTGGTCCGCAAAAAGAAAGAAGAGACCACAATAATCATGTGACTTTGAAAATATGGCCGCATCTTTCTTGCTGCCATTACTAGAGTGAGTGCTAGTATCTCCATGTGTTGGTACCTGGTTTCTGCATCCAAGAGAGATTTGTTGACGCAGTATATTGGCGATTGCACCCCTTTTCTTCACGTAACAAAACAGCACTGACGGCGACTTCGAACACAGCGAGGTACAACAATAATAGCTCTCCCTTGCGTGGCTTTGTTAACAATGGTGTATTGGCTATATAATGCTTTAGCCCTCGAAGCGTCTTGCTACACTGCTCTGTCTATTCGAAGCTTTTATTTTTTTCAAGACATTGAAGAACTGATGACACCTTTCAGAGGACTGTGAGATAAAATGGTTGAATGTGGCTATCCAACCATTGAGTCTTTTCACCTCCACTTCACTCTTCAAAACTTCTGGTATAGCATCCATTGCTTCAATTTTCACGGGATTTGCTTTTATGCCCCCATTGGAGACAATGAACCCAAGGAACATCCCGGAGGATACGCCAAAGGCACACTTCTCTGGGTTGAGCTTCATACCGAACTTGTCCAAGATGTCGAATTCTATCTCCAGATGGTTGATGTGGTCCTTAGCGAATTTTGACTTAACCAACATGTCGTCGATATAATCCTCTATAGTCTTGCCAATCTGTTCCTTAAACATCAGGGTCACTAATCTCTGGTAGGTTGCTCCAGTATTTTTTACAAATCGAAAGGCATTACCCTGTAATAATAAGTAACCCTGTCTGTGATGAAGGAAGTCTTCTCTTGATCGTTCGAATTCATGAGGATCTGATTATATCCTGAGTATGTATCCAGAAAACTTAGAGCCTTATGACCTGCCATTGAATCGATGATTTGATCGATGTTAGGTAGTCGGAAGGAGCCTTTTGGGTATGCTTTATTCAAGTTTGTGAAGTCGATGCACATATCCCACTTCCCATTCTTCTTCGGGACCACCAACACATTGGATAGCCAATCGGGGTAGTGAACCTCGAGAGTGGAACCGTTGTTTAACTACTTCTCAACTTCCTCATGCACTGCCAACTGGTTTTCATGGTTGATTGGTCGTTTCTTCTGCTTGACCGACTTAAAGTTAGGGTCAGCATTTATATTATGTGTAATGACGCTAGTTGATATTCCAGGCATGTCGGTGTGCGTCTAGGAGAATGTGTCTGACTGAGCGCATAGGAAGTTCGTGTATTCTTTTTTGGCTTCGGCCGAGAATTTGGCCCCCACGTAAAATTTCTTGTCTGGGACCTCTCGTCGAAAATCACCGAATCGAAGTTGTCGACTTTAGCTTTGGTGAGCTTTTCTTCTTCATGCAGGTCTGGGGGCGGGATGGCCGGTTCTCGGGATCTAGTTGCTTCATGACTTCCAAAGCCAAAAGGTATGCTGGTTACTAGAAAAGGGCCAATCAACTTATCCAACTTCTTCTTCTGGTTCTTCGTTTCCTTCTTGATCGCGCATGTCACAGCGGTTACATAACAGCTCCGAGATAGTTATTGCTCCCGCCAAATCTCTATCACCCCCAGGGAGTTAGGTATTTAAGGATTTGATTAAGCGTAGACAACACTGCGCCTACTTCGTGAATCTAGAGTCTTCCTAAGATAATGTTATACTAGAGATCGTATATCATTATTTGAAAGGACGTTACCCTCGCTGCCCCTGGAAGGTGTACATGAAGGAGTATTTCTCTTACAGACTTCTCGCTGGAGCTGTTG
This sequence comes from Petunia secreta, assembly GCA_029990175.1. Lineage (NCBI taxonomy): Eukaryota > Viridiplantae > Streptophyta > Magnoliopsida > Solanales > Solanaceae > Petunia > Petunia secreta. The sequence continues at coordinate 43,719,275 of JARKIP010000022.1, read as the reverse complement.
AAGTTGTTTATGGTGCATGGACTGGGACTTATCTAGTTCTGCACCTCCATCTGGCAGACGACCTCCTAATGAATTATGTTCACCGCACTGCCTGGATCTACCAATAAACATTTGACTTGAGTGTCATGTACCTGTAGGGTAATAACCAAGGAATCGTAATGGGGGTATCGAACTCGCCATGAGTCTTTATTATCGAACTCTATGGTGTTGATACAAGGTTTCTTAGTTATCTCGTGATAGGCCTCACAAACCATGATGGTTCTGGTTCTACTAACTCCGGGCCCCTCGAAAATCATGTTGACTGACTTTTGAGCCCCCGTGGATCGCCAGTATCGCTTCGTCTGAATCACTATAAAGCGCGGTATCCCGGTGGAATTTCGGCCATGATAGCGAATAAAGGGACTTCGATCGTAGATATCATTCATAGATTCAGCTGTGTCGACTGAGTTATGAGTCATCTTTTGGATCTTGGTACTAGAGTCCAATGCAGCGTAGTTGCTGTCGTCTAACATGACTGCGCCTTTTCCTTCGTAGAATACCTACAATTACCTGGGTCCTACGGTTGGCGCCAAACTGTTTATGCCTAAAATTGTACGTCTAGGTTAAACAATTAATTTTATGAAAATATCACAGTAAATATAGTATAAACGATGAAAAAATAAGTAAATAGAGAGAAAAGTAAGGAACGAGAAAGTAAATGATATTATTCCTTAAAAAACAGAAACAACTTTATTTTGAGTTTTTTTTTTTTTAAGAACAAACAACAACACAACACAAACAAGAACAAGAAACGAAAACAGAAAAGACTAACACAAAGATAACCAAAAACAAGATTGGATTTGTAAAAATAAATTCCAAACCGTGCTCTGATACCACGAACTGATGCAAGCAACTTGGCTGATACCAAGATGGTGCAACACAAACACACACGCGGAAGTAAAAATGGAAAAGTAAAGATAGAAGCAAGACACAAAATAAACTTTGATCGAACAATATCAAGGAACTAGTCTTGATACCTTTCGATTAAAAATTCAATAGGCACCTATGCTAAGCAACGATCCTCAAGAATACATTGACTCTTACAAACCGAATGATCAAAGAGAAAAAAGTTCAATTGGATTCTACTAAAAGATACAAATTTTGACAAAGGGGTCCCCTCGGGGTTACTCTCGCAAGAGTTCAAGCTCACATGCTATTTTCAATATCGATAATCAACTCCCCACAAATGAAATACTTCGGGTGTTTATATAGAAAGCCCCAAGGATAAAGTAATAATTACGAACACAAGTCGACCCACTGACCAAGGCCACACAGGTTCGAAACTAAGTATTCTGGCTCAGGTGCTCTTCTACCTCGAGCACAAGTGTATCCGTTTGGTCTCTTCAGTGCTCAGCGCCAATCTTCAGGGTTCGGACGCTTTCAGCCTCGGGCTCGAACTTAAAGGTATAGCTTCTACATCTGGCACCCGGCTACTCAGTCTCTGAGTTGTTGCTTACTCCCCACTACACTAAATAAACATGCACACCGTGCAGAGTCTTAGCTTGGCTTCGTGTGACCGGTCTTGATAACACGAACATATCATCATCAGCATGGATATGGGCTACATCACTCCACCCGCTAATAAATGAAAAAAAAAAGCTGAATATAGTAGAAGGTTTGCTTCATTGATGAATTCTAATCACAAAGGTTAAACAATTTTCATTTGCTATCTACTTATTTATATTTTGTTGATAACATTTGGTTCATGATCAAAAATGAAAAAGGGATTCACCCAAAACTCTATGCATTTTCAGGTTATTAATCTTTGAGTTATGTTGACTGACACAATGTCTCTAAGTTCAAGCACCCACGTAAGGACTCATAAGATTATTTAGAAATGCCATCTTTTAATATGTACTATTTCCTCTATCCTATTTTATATGATGGTCTTTAAATATTGATACACAAAATGGAGCTCAAAGGTGATTTGTTGCCAGCTCAGCGATCGACTAAGCCTATTATTCCATTGGCAAGAAAAATTAGTTAATATTCACATGTTTAGCATTTTATTTCTAGCATCTGAATTTGAATTGTAAAAGAGGAATTGGCTAGAAATATAAATAGAAGAATTGTAAACTTGTCACACACTTTTAGAATGATTTGAATCTAGTTTTTCTCCTTTCCCAAAACTCTCTCTTCTCTTGTTCTTCTATTCTCTTCTACTTCCCTTTCCTCTCTCAGTTCTTCACTTCTCCAAATCAAGTCAGCTAATCGGTACTTATTTGGTATCAAATAGGTGGTCCTTGAAGCAGAAATAGAGTTTAAGATGTTATCTTATTGGGTTTTTTATAAAAATATACAAATTTGACCACTTAATTACAAAAAAAATAGCAATACTTTTCAAATTACAAGGCATATCAATATTTTTCCTAGCAAAAATGGAAATGTATAAATACTTCTCTCAAACACTGTTTCTCATTCTTTAAATCTATGCTGAAACCCTTCTTCCTTTCTCTCTGTTTTTTTCTCTGTGCCTGCTTCCTATCTTTTCATCAACATGCTTCCATTTTTTTTTTCAGTTTCACGATTCTTCAAACACTGTATCTTTTCTGTTTATGTCTGTTTCTACACGTCGTCCTCTATTTTCATCCAAAATTTTAAGAAGCTGCTATTGTTTCTGCTCTGCTTTGCATCTATTTCTACTATGTTTCTCATCTGTTTCTACTTGTTTTTTTATAGTTTAAACAGATAAAAATCAAAACTTTAGAATAAAAATTATTTTCAATGGCACAGATACAAATTCTATTAAAACATAACGGTAGATGGGACAAATTCGACAATTATATCGATTTTGTTGTTGACGCACTCGTGATAAATTCCAATGCAAACTTTCAGATACTTCGTGATACAGTTGCGAAGCAATTGAACATTGATCTGGCAGGGAAAATTCTTAAAATTAAGTATAAGGTAAAAAAAAAGTCCAGGTTTAGAGATACACAATGACATGGGTATTTTAGTGTATACATGCCTGAAACTAGAAAAAAAAGGATTGAAACGTATCCGCTTTGTATCACAGTCAAAGATAGTGTTGACGATCAAGGTTTCTGGAGTGATAGACAAAGCATAAGGAGTAGAGATACAGAAAGATATAATCTTGATACAGTGGGAAATTGTGTTTATGCAGACATAAACAGTTAGACCAAAGACAAGAGCATTGATGATACAGTTATAAGTAGTTTTGAAACGATGGAACTACTGATTAAAAGAACTTGTGACAAGCATGAGGTGGAGGAAGTTGGGATAGTTACAAATAGTGCGCCGAACGAGATATTAGAGGGCCAAGTGTACCTTGACAAAAAGACTGTAGTGATGGCAATGAAGCGATTTGCGATATGAAAAAAGTTTCAGTTTAAGGTTGAGAGATCAAGTGCAACAACGTATAAAATCTCAGTATTTATGTTTTGTATCATGCTGTATAAGTTTGTTTCACACTGTATCTTACATATGTTTTAGCAGTCTCATTATTTATGTTTGTGTGTAACTGTATCATAGGAAGTCAAAGAGATATTCTTGTTAACTTTGTATCTCACATGCGTCTTTTGTTTATCTGCAATCTCTTATTTTGTGTTTATTATCACACTGTGTCAGTTTTTTTCAAGTTGTATCAGTTTGTATCTTATATGTGTTTTTTGTATCACTGTGTCAACTGCATAACTCTACTGTATCTGACTGTGTCATACATGGGTGTTAGAACCTAAGAAAATCATATTTGTATCATGCTGTATATTTTTGTGTCATGTAACTACTCTATGTATCTTTCTGTATCATATAACTGTTCTCTATATCTTTATGTATCTGTAGCTACTATCTGATATGCAAAGGTGAAAATTGCAAACAGAAATTTAGGGCATCTAGCTTGAATTCATCAACTTTGTTCAAAGTTAGGGAATTCACAAATGAACATACATGCCCACGAAGAAAGAGTGTATGGACAAGCGAAACTCACATCATGAATGATTGGTATGATCATCAAGAAGAGGGTGGTTGACTAGAAGTCGACCAACAAGCCTAAAGAGATAATGGACCAAATGCAGAGGTGTTACAATATACACATAGATTACATGAAGGCATAGAAACCCAGGGTCAATTGTTGCTTTGCATGCAATTGATGATCATTTCTTAAAGTACGCTTTTGTTGCTTTGAATGCTTCCATAAATGGATTTCAACATTGCAAACCAATCGTAGTCGTCATTAGTAGCTTCCTAAAAGCAGCGCACAAAGGAACATTCCTAGCAGCCAGTATATTAGACGCAGCAGGTAAAGTGATTTCTAACGCTGCTTGTTGTATCATACTGTTTCAACTGTTTCAGCATGTTTTATTTGTATCGTACTGTTTCAGCTTGTATCAGATTGTTTGAACTTTGGTATCAGGCTTTTAAAACCATATATTTTCTCTGTTTCATCATTTTTTATCTGTATCAGACTGTTTCACCTTTGTATCAAACTATTTCCAGCTTTTGTATCAGGCTTTTTCAACCATATAGTTTATTTATATCAGACTGCTTCAATTTTGGTATCGGGTTATTTGAGGCCTATACTTTAGTGTTTCATCTTTTTATTTGAATCATACTGTTTCAGTTTGTACTTGTGTGATACTATTTCAAATATTTATCTTACTGTTTCTTTCCATATGGAGCATACTGCCGCTTGCGTATGTAATTGTTGATTCAGAGAATGATGCCTCATGGCAGTGGATTCTTTGAGAAGTTAAAATATGCTTACGATGAGAGAGAAAATATGTGTGTTGTCTCAGATCATTATGAGAGAATAATCAAGGCTACTACCACCGTATAACCTCAGGTCCCACACTATGCATGCATATGGTACTTGTGGAACAACCTCAAGATTAAGTTCAAGAAATGTGAAGAGAAGCTCCATGAGGCATTCTTCAGTATGGCCAAGACATACACCATAAAGGAATTTGATATATACATGAAAAGTGTGGAAAAAATAGATAAACATATCAAAGCATACTTGCTAAATGTCGGATACCATAAATGGTCAAGGTCGCATTCAACAGTAAATAGGGGATCTACAATGACATCAAACATTGCAGAATCCTTGAATGCGGTGAACAGGGATGCGTGTGATATGCCCGTAGTCGCATTTATGGAGTACATGCGCTCATTGGTTGGGACTTGGACCGATGATAACAAGAGAAAGCACACGAGACATTCACACCTCTTAGATTCAAGTACAACAATATACTGGATGGGTATAGAAACACGGCTATGCAGCTTAAGTTAGTATAGAAACTGTTTTATATCCACTGTATCTAAGTTCTTTCATCTTGTATTTTCTATTTCAAATATGTATCATCCTTATCGTAGATACATTCAACAGGACAACAAGCAACTCTCAATGATGATCTGAAAGAACGGACATGCTGTTGTGGAAAATTCAAATGGAACAACTGCCCTGTGTGCATGCTTTGGCTATTATGAAGTGCAAAGGCCTAGAAGAAGAAGATCACAGCTGTATCTACTACTCAACAAAGTCCCTGGTAAAGACATACGAGTTCCATGTTAATCCGATACCGGATGAAAACAGATACGAGATTCCAGCATTCATTTCAAAAAATGAACTACTCCCACCAGTTGCTAGACGACTACAGGAAGGCCAAAAACAACTAGATGCAAACCACAATAGGAAGTACATGCAAAAAGAACAAAGATTACGTGTGAAAATTGTGGTCGTGGAGGACACAACATGAAAACTTGCACACATCCTCACGAATCCCAAATAAAACTTTTTTTAGTTGTTTCTTTGTCATTGAATCTTACTAGTTAGAAGTGATTCAGTTTGAGAATTATTTCCTGATTGTTTCAAGATATTTTCAACTATTTCTTAATCAATTTAATTGTTTGTATCAGACAGTTTCATGATTGTATGAAATTATTTCATAGTTATTTTCACTGTTTCTTTCTCAATGGATCTGAATGGTTAGAAGTGATTCAATTTCACAAGTGTTTTCTAATTATTTCAAGATATTTTCAACTTTTTCTTTGTCAATTTAACTGTCTGCATCAAGCAGTTTCATAATTGTATCAAACTGTTTCATAGTTATTTTTACTGTTTCTTTGTCATTGAATCTGACTGGTTAGAAGTGATTCAGTTTCACAAGTGGTTCTTGATTGTTTCAAGATGTTTTCAACTGCTTATGTGTCAATTTACCTGTATGTATCAGACAGTTTCATAATTGTATCAAACTGTTTCATAGTTGAAAAGGAACAAAATAAAACACAATTGCTATAAAATAAACATTTAGAAACTGTCATTACATAAACAGTAACCATAACAAACAACATAAGATAGTAGAAATGTTCAGTCCTAGAAACATAAACATAGACACATCACGAAAGAAACACAACTAATGGGTGGAATTGGCAACTCGTAAACAACGCTTTATAGCACCATTTCTCTTAGCAAGTCGGCTTTGATTTTCACATGCACTCACTGCATCTAAATAAATCTTCCTTTTGCCATAAATCGTCTAACATGACTGCGCCTTTTCCTTCGTAGAATACCTACAATTGCCTGGGTCCTACGGTAGGCGCCAAACTGTTTATGCCTAAAATTGTACGTCTAGGTTAAACAATTAATTTTATAAAAATGTCACAAGAAATATAGGATAAACGATGAAAAAAATAAGTAAATAGAGAGAAAAGTAAGGAACAAGAAAGTAAATGATATTATTCCTTAAAAATAGCCGGATTTAGTGTGAATCGCTTGATGTACAATACAATGTAAGAGGGAGTATTTATAGTAGAGATTACATAGTTCTAATTATGGTAAAATACAAAGACTAATAAAGGCTATGAGCCTATAAACTTAAGGCGATGGTATATACAAAACCTTAACCAGGAGACTGTAAACCCTAAGGCGGCGGGATGTATGCCTTGTGTCCTATGCCCGTATGGCCGAAACGGTCATAACTCTTGGAGCAGGCGTGTATCCTCTATACCTGGTGACTTGTAGGATAAGTCTAGTCTCGCTAGCTGGACTCGTATCCTTGTAATAGTAGGTGGCATATTTTTGCCCACACACTCGCCATCCTTCATCTGGAACAGTTCATTTTCGTAAAATAGAAAATTTAGTCTACTTTCCTTTACTTTGCTAGTTCCTTCATAGGTGACTTCCAGTTTATCCCACATATCCTTGGCAGTTTCACATCTGGAGATTTCATATTCCTCCCCACTTATGGAATTGTAAAGGACATTCTTAGCCTTGTTATTAACTTGAATAATCTCTCCTTGTTCATCGGTGTAATCATCCATATCAAGTTCAATTTCAACAGTGGAGGTCTCTTATTCACCCTTCTTCATAGGCTTAGAAGGAGCTAATCATAAAGGCCCTTTTTGATAACACGCCAAACTTTGTAATCAAAGAATTTAATGAACGTTTCCATTCAAAGTAGGTAGGTTTAGAGGCAGAAGTTCCTTCCTGAAGTAATGCAACATTGACAACATATGAAGACATGATCTTTTCTCACTTCATGTTAAGCAAAAAAAAAAAAAAAAAAATTAGTGTGAGTCCAAGCTCTGATACCAATTAAAAGTACAAGAGGATGGGGATGAATTATTCGTTTTAATAAATTTTAGTCGACTTAGGGGGAGTTACAATTATAATCAGAAGATAAAAGATAAGGCAGGAAGTAAAGTGTGGAAGTAAAAATGATACATCGATATTTATACTGGTTCAGAACCAATATAGTTCCTAATCCAGTCCCCTTGGGTTACAAGTGAGAGTGTCTCTTCTAGCTCTTCGATCCAAGTACAATCTTATGGTTTGTTGTTCACCACAAAGGGTCTATCTGCTAGTTTTTATCAACTCGCTCACCAACAACTACTATGTTTAATTTATAGCTGATCAGACCAAACTTCCTTGACACAACTAATGTTTGCGATATTTGCCTATTTTACCTTAATATCTTCTCACATTTTGGTACTTTATGCGCTCGTTACATGTGATAATTGTATTTCTTGTGCTCACTTATCGTATTTGTGATTTTAGGAATGGTGCGGATGGATTCGAGACAAGAACAATCAAATTGGAGTTAATGGACACATTGGAAGCTATGGTTAAAGCAAGGCTTCCAAGAAAGCCCTGAAGAGTTGGAAGCTATACTGCGAGCAAGGCTTCAGAGATAGCTTTAGAGTTGGCACGCTTCCACTAAAGCTTTGAGACTGACGAAACACAAGTTGTCCCAACTAGATTAGGCTTTGGTTTAGCTTATCCTATCACTTTGTAAACACTATAAAACCTCATTTATTTCGTTATTTCTAGGGAGGTCGAATTTTGGAGCAAGTTTTGAGTTCCTAACACATTGAACCAAGGGTTTAATTCCTTTACTTCATTTATTATAATCTTTCATATTTCTTCCATGAATTCTTGTGTTGTTGTTATGAATATGAGTAGCTAAACATATCGTTCTAGGGTTAGAGCAAATACATGAAGGTTGATGTTTGAAAGCTGATTTCTACCTATTAATTTACCATTACAGATTGTTTATTCTTTCTTGAGCCTAATTGTTTGGTTATTGAGGCCTGATAATTGAACACTATCTACGGTTTACAAGTTGAACTCGACAGAGGGAACTTGTGAATGCACATAAGAAAGAATAGGGCTTGATTGTGAACCTGGGCATCAGGGGATCGATTTGCGGGTAGGATAGACATATACCTATTCGCCTTGCTTAGCTAAATACAGAGTTCTTTAATGCATGCATGTGATTTAATTCCATATAAATACAGGCGTTAGAGTAGCTTGCATAGAGTCGTGAAAAATCGACAGGTTTTCACGAATATAATTAACCTGTTAATTAGCAATCTAGGAAATTGAGAAGTAGAATCAACTGGAAAACTCAACTGGATTGATTGTAGCTCTGACCCTGGACCACTTCTCTTTTATTGATAACAACCTATAATTTGCTCTTTATTACTTGACTTCAATTACTTGTTTTTAATTATTGTTTTAGTTAGTAAAAATCTCAACCATCATTGAAAACAGATCCTTGAATAGTTTTTAGGAGATTGTTTGCTAGGATTCAGTCTGAATAATAGTCCTCGTGAACGATACTCAATTTATCACCTTATTACTTGTCGACTACGTGTACTTGTGTGTGCGTTTGGGAACAACAACAACTATAACCTCTACTTTGCTCTTATCTTTCTTTTCTTTTTCGAACACTAGTAGACTCTCAAGAATATGAAGATATAGTATGTAAAAGCTAAAGAAATTGTAGTTAGTAAGTAAAAGCGTGAATATTTTTCTTCAAGGAGGTCTCTAATATATAAGTCTGTGTGGATGTTGTCGTTGTAAGCTTTCCTTGTAATCAGTCTTCAAATTGACAATCCTTGATTAATAAGACTAAGTGTAGTTTCCTTCAGAGCATCCTTGAGATTGCTATTGATTTACTTCCAAGATCTGCTTGAGATTCTCGCTAGAAAAATAATTTATTTTCCATATTTGCTATGTTTCCCACGTTTCACTTTTGTCCATTCACTTTCTATGTTAGGCTCCAATCTAAATTTACAAAGATCAATTAATGGAAATTTCATGAATTACAAAATCTCCTTAAAGATACTCTTTTTTTCCAGCATAATGCTAAAATAAGTAGTACTTCAGAAAATCAAAATCATCTCTTCAAGAAAATTACTATACTCAACATTTTAGGACAGATTCTGCAAATCGTTTGAATGATTTTCCTTGCCCGTGAAAGATTTTCTTTACTTAAACACTTTCTTTTTCCATTTTAATTTTTCTCAGGAAAAGGATAACTCCTTCCTATATAGTGTTGAATCCATAGGGTTTTGAGTTTTTTTATTCATCTAAAAACTTCACGTACGTGTCTTTTTTTATTTTAATCTTTTAAAGATGGCTTCTTTCCAATGGTTTTTATCCACAATTCTTCTTTACTTCATGGTTTTTACCGAACAAGGAAATGCAAGACTTCATAGAGGTTTTATTAGAAAACAACAAATGGTAAATTTACCAACAGTGTATGTGGATCCATCTGGCCATGGCAATTTTTCTACTGTTCAATCAGCTATTGATTCTGTTCCTCTAAATAACCAGAATTGGATATGTATTTACGTCAAAGCTGGACAATATAGGTACTCGCATCCCACTAAAACTATTATCTTAAGATTTTCATGTTAGTACATTTACAGGTCCAATTATATCAATTAATTATGAGTCTGTTAGTCTCGTTAGATATTTATGTCACTTGAAATCGTATAGAATATACTGTTTCATAAAAATTAGTTCGTATTACATTTGGTAGAGAAAGGTTTAAATAGAGCTTACTTGAACTCTGTGGATTCATATAAGTGATCCAAAATTATTTGAGATTAAGACGGTAATTATTTTTATGTTGTATAAATACACCAGTTACAGCTTGTGGTTAAATTCTATGCAGGGAAAAACTGAAAATTCCTCGAGAGAAGCCATATATCTTTCTCAAAGGAGAAGGAATAAGGAAAACAAACGTGACATGGGATGCACATGAATTTAGTAATATAGATGCAACTTTCACTTCTGAAGCTGATTATACATTTGTTAAAAGCATAACCTTTATAGTAAGGCAGAATTAAAGAAAAAAATAAACATATTATTTCATTATTTCGATCTCTTGGAATTTTCTTATAAATATTTTGACAAACTTTACGTTTAATTTATTCAGAATTCTTATAACTATCCTATAAAAGGCATCCTTAGGACGAATTTAATGCAGCAGGCAGTGGCAGCTATGATTTCTGGGGATAAATCTACTTTTTATAGGTGTGGGTTTTTTTCTTTACAAGATACATTGTGGGATTTTCAAGGAAGGCACTATTTCAAGCTTTGTACAATTGAAGGAGCTGTTGATTTCATCTTTGGTGCTGGCCAATCTATTTATGAGGTGAAATAATATCTAAACTTATACTACTATTTTAGAATTTTTAAGTTAAACACACAGACAGATTTTAAGGATATCGACTTAACTTAATTGGTCATAGTAAGTTGTTTTGTTTTCTAACTTAACATGACAAGTTCTTGTTATTATGGAAAACTACCTGTAGATCAGCTTTAGTGGTTATTTTGTGGGGTTTAACTCTTAAGTGGTGTAACGCTAGCTAGTTAATTTCCCATAAGATTATTCTTTTAGTAAAATTTGTTTAATTTGAATTTCAAAATCAAAGTCAGTACCTTTTCTAAACTTATTACCATAAATTTAGATTATTTAAGTAATACAATTTACAAGCATGAATATATAAACAAAGAGAAGAATTGTTTAATTTCAGGATAGTATCAGGATGATTCTTTTTTATTATTGAAATTCGTAAAACAAATCGAATAAATTTGTGTAGATGGTGTTAGTAATTTATAACGGTAACAAGAACAAAAATCGTGTACCTATTAACATCATAATGGAAGTTTGTTGAATTTACCACCAAGAAATTGCTCCAAATCGAATCTTGAATCACTAGGAAACAAGGTATATTACACAAATTAAATGCCCTTTCACTGTATGTGTATAATTTGAGATGAGAGAGATAAAACTTTGCTTGATAGAGGAAAAAGAAATTTGTGCTTCTTTTTAAAGGAAGATTTTTTTTTTGTCAGTTCTTCTCTTCCTTTTCCCACTTTGCACGTTCCTCTTTTTTATTTATCCCACTATTATCCCACTACTTAATAGCGGTTAAAGCTGATGGGTAACATCTTATAATCCTCACATCTTATCTCTTTCTTTAAATGGGTCGGGTCAAGTCAGTCCACATAGGTGACCGGTAATCCAAACTCGAATAACTAACATCTTCCACTTCATACATGCTGGATTGGACCCATAACCAATACCATGTTAATTACACCCATATTTCATACACACAAATAGTTCGTCTGACCTGCGACCATCATCAAGAGCTATACCTACTAAGGTTGTACAAGAGCTCTATGTAGAAATCCAATCACATATGGAAAGGACTCGTTACTAACATGAGAATTTTATTACTCGCAATACCTCAAACATCATTTGCTACTCTAGTAGTTGCTTATTTGATCCCTCAACCTCAATTGAGGCGAACTCGAATTCCTATTTAACTTTGTATCACAATAACACTTGAAACCTTCATGGTAAATGTAATGGTCGACCCGTGAATACAAGTTAAGTTATAAATTATTTTAAGTGTCTTCCCTTTCTACTCGAATCTATCTATTCTAAATCAGCTTCATTTCCTAGACATGCCCCGCATTACCGAATCACTCATGGCTATTAATGACATGAGAAAGTAGCAACATGGATTAGTACTTCAAGAGGCAGTAAAAGGTCAACGAGTATTCCAATGAAAAATCACGTTGATTTTTCTCAAGATCTCACATAATAAAAAGCAGGGATCCATTCTTCTATTACCCTGTTGGTCAATTAGCACACGTGGTATGAAACATGTGTTATGGTGTTCTTGTCTAATTAGGCACATATGTCTCATTCTAAAATAGATAGATACCATATAGATCTTGGACTAAACACTTCTAAATGTCTAACCCGAGTTTTTCTTCAAACAATCCTCAATTCTAATCTTCTGAAAACTCATATCTGGCTTGCGAAACAAGTCATATAGGATATATGAATCCATAATTCTGGACTCTAATCAAGACCGACCATTTTAGTTAAAATAAGTACGACCTTGTATAATTAAGGTTCAATTCGGTCTCATCTCTGCACGTTCCTGAACGTCAGAGACGATCGCTCGTGTGAGAGAGCGGATCTTGTGACTTGTTCGATACACTTAACATAAAAAGATTTCATCACATGCAAATAACACAAATAGTAATATATTGATGAACATAACATTCAAATTGTTTTACAATATGTAAACATAGTTACATTCTACGCAAACCTAGAACCTTAACATATTTCTCAATCTGGTATTTAGGCGATATTGTATTGGAACTTTTCAACTTGCAGTTATGTTTATCAAGTGCTTATACTTAGTGCCAATGTGTTTGGTATATTCATGATGCTTAGGATCTTTTATAAAATCAATAACCGCCTGACTATTAGAATATAAAATTATCGATCCTTGAGGATTCTTTGCAATATCTAGATGCTTAAATAATCTCTTCAACCAAACAACTTCTTGTACTGCATATGTATAAGCTACGAACTCAGCTTCCATAGATGAAAGAGCAATGCAAGTTTATTTCTTACTTTTCCATGAAATGGCTCCACCATTAAGTAAGAAAGCATATCCAGATGTTGACTTTTTTTCATCCAAGTCACCAGCCTAATCGATATCTGTATAACCTCTCAATATCAAATCAAATTCACCATAGTATAGTGAATAGTCTGCAGTCCCGTTCAGGTATCGAAAAATCCTATTCACTGCTTTCCAATGATCTCTTACAGGATTGGATTGATACTGCTAACTAGACCTACGACATAACAACTATCAGGGCAAGTACACAACATAGCGTACATCAAGCTCCCGATAACTCTTGAGTATGGAACTCAAGACATTTCTTCATTTTCTCTTTGAGTCTGTAGACACATTTTAAGGCATAAAACTTCACCTTTCGCTACAGGAGTATCCATGGGTTTGCAGCCATTCATTCGAAAGCGTTCCGAAATTTTCTTTATATATTTTTCTTGAGATAAACTCAATAACTTCTTGCAACGGTCCCTTTGGATCTTAATTCCAATGATATAGTCTGCTTCACCCAAATCTGTCATGTCAAATGACCTTGAAAGCCATGACTTGATAATCTTTAGATACACCAAATTATTTCCAAGCATCAATATATCGTCTACGTAGAGGGAAAGAATTACAAACATATCATTGGACCTTTTAACATAAATGTAATGGTCTTCATCAAACATAGTAAAATCATATGAGATCATTTCTTTGTGAAATCGCAAGTACCATTTCCTTGAAGACTGCTTTAGACTATAAATAGATCTTTTACAGACCTTATTTTCTTGGTCTTTAATGATGAAACCTACAGGTTGTTCCATATAGATCTTCTTGTTTAGTTCTCCATTGAGAAAAGTTGTCTTTATGTCCATTTGGTGAAATTCTAGATCCAAACGTGCAACAATAACTAAAAGAAAGTGAATTGAGGTAAACTTCACAATTGGCAAAAAAGTATTCTCATAATCAATTCCTGCTTGCTGAGTAAAGCCTTTTGCTACCGGTCGTTCCTTGTATCTTTCTATTGATCCATCTGCTTCGTTTGTTCTAAATTGCTTTACGCTCAGGCGAAAGATCAAATAAGTCCCAAACTTTGTTTGTTCTCATGGACTCTAACTCTTCTCTCATTGCTTTCATGCACTCATCCTTTTTAGGGCTCGATAAAGCCTCGGCACCGAAATTTGGCTTATTTACTTTCGATGCCGAATACCAGGAAAATGTAATCCTCAATTTCATAAGAAAGTTTAGGTACACCTTTCTCAGTACTCTTTCTCAGTTAAGACTCAGATTCATAAGAAGGATCTTGCATTGGAAAGCTCCCACTCGGATCAGCATCATACTCATGGTCAATTAGATCATCAAATATGTCAGAAGACACTTGCTGACCATCTGAGTTCAACATTTCATAAAGAGGCTTTCCATCATTTACTTCAGCATTCTTAGGAAAATCAGTTTCCAAAAATGTGACATTTCATGATCTAATTTCAGTAACACTTCCATCCTCCAAATCACCAATGAACACGTACCCTTTGAAGTGTTCTGAGTATCTTATAAAGATAGATTTATTTTCTTTTGGGCCCAGTTTACCAAACTTGTTAAAAGAATCTGTTATAAATGCAGCACAATCCTAAGCTCGTAAATGATTCAAGTTTGATTTCTGGCCGGACCATAGCTCATAAGGAGAGAACTGACTCAGAAGGCACTATATTCAATATATAGACCACAGTTAATAACACATCTCCCCAAAAGAAGATAGGTAAATTAGCTTGTGCCATCATGGACCTTGTCATGTCCAATAGAGTTCTATTCCTCCTTTCTGCTACACCATTTTACAGAGGTGTATAAGGAATAGTTAATTGCCTGTTGATGCATTTTTCACTACACAATTCATTAATGTTTTTTGATAGATATTCACGTCCTCTATCAGTTCTTAGAGTTTTTATACTCCTGTCTAATTGTTTCTCAACTTCATTCATGTATCGTTTGAAGCACTCAAGTGCTTCAGACAAATAAAGATAAATAAAATGCGTGAAATCATCAACAAACGTAATGAAATACAAGGACTGGGTCTTGCCTTCACGTTATTGGACCACATGTATCTGAATGGATTAATTGTAATGGGAATTCAGCTTTTTTAGCCTTTTCAAATAGTTTACATGTAATCTTTCTGGTGAGACATTGTTCATAAGTTGGCATTTCAATTTTCGAGAAAGATCTCAAGTGTCCTTCCTTAGCCAATCTATTCGATCTTGCCCGATGTGACCTAATCTAGCATGCCATATAATAATATCAACATCTCTATTATTAGAAGAACATGTCATAACGCAACGGTCCACATAATAGTCATAAGTAGAAGGATTACAACTTAACACAAATAAACCATCATAAAGATATCTAGAACCATTAAAGGTATTGTCTAGAGTAATTCTCATAACATTTAGACTAAAGTTCAAAGAGAAGCATAAATTAAGAAGAACAAACACATATATTAAGTTCCGTCAAATTTCTAGAGCATATAGGACGTCATGCAACATCAAAGTACGGCCACTATGCTAGTCAATCCTGCAAGTGCCAAGACCTTTGACTTCATCCTTCGCATTATTTCCTACATATATCCACCTTGATCGAGATGGAACTCGACGATACTCCACAAACGCTTCTCGATCACGGGTCCATAGTCTTTGGCTCCTGAGTCTACAATCCACACAGGATAAGATTCAGTTAATAAAACTGTGCTAGAAACAAATGTAGCACTTAGAGATACGTTTTGAAATGCTACCTTTTTCGGCTCAGTGCATTCAAGAGCAACGTATCCCGGCTCTCGGTAGTTGTAGCATTTCATCTTGCTCTTGTCTTTCTTCTTAAAAAACCACTTTTTCTTCTTGGAGTTCAGTTTGTTTCTTTTCTTTGAGGGTGCCTCACTAGTCTCCTAGCCCTTTCCGCCTTTCTTCCAGTAGTTTTTGTGCTTGAATCCTGAAGCCTTTTTACCACTTGATTCTGCCATATAGGCAGTGGGTATAGCTTTCGTAGCACCAAGGTGTTCATCTTCAAGCTCCACATGGCGGGCAACATCAGCAAAAATTTTGATCTTGTCATTGTGGGTCAAGTTCACTTTCAGGTGTTCCCAATTATTGGGAAGAGACCTGAATCTGCTTCTCATCAAAGAGAATATGACAACACTTTTGAGTTGAACTATTATGTTTGACATCACCCTAAGGTGTTGTTTGACACTGTGGTGATGACGCTCAGTCAATTATCTAAGGCAGGTCACAATAGTACCCCTATATGTTTTTTTCAAATGTGCCCACATGGCATGAGCAGTAGGGAATTGTTCACATTCAAGAATGAGATCATCAACAACAGAACTCACAATAATTCCACGTGCAGTAGAATCTTTCTTTTTCAATGCATTGTAAGCTTCGAGATATCTTCTATGTTGGGCAGTGTTATCCTCTTCTGGGTGAACCAAAACATGGTTAATACTTTCTAGAGCATTTTGCTCTTCCAGTAAATACCACATCTTATGACTCCAGATGTCGTAATTTTTACCGTTTAGTTTCTCGCCCTTGTTTAAGTCAACAATGATACTTTTTGATGCCATATCTATTCAATGAAATATCTAAGCAAGTTTTACCCATCAATATTTTACTTTAATAAATTTATGCCTGCATTCACACTCGAGCAAATTAATTCCCATAAATGACTTCACATTTAGTGTAAAATCAAAAGGTCACTAGCTTTTCAAAAATCATCTACAATCTAAATATTTTAAATATTTCATAAAAAAATGAGAAATAATTTTTTAGTGTGAATATAATTTTAATGACTTTCAATTAAGTATCAAACTATATATATATATATATATATATATATATATATATATAGAGAGAGAGAGAGAGAGAGAGAGAGAGAGAGAGAGAGAGAGAGAGAGAGAGAGAGAGAGAGAGAGAAATTCAAAATCCAGATAACAAGTACTTAAGTAGACGACTCTCCCACTCGGCTTCAAATATTTGAACATATACCCAAAAAGATTGATTTGGCCAAACCTCGTGATTAATATCCGTAAAATTCTACCCAAAGGTTTTTCAAGAGAATCTACTAAAATTGCAAAAGCTTCCCAATCCAAAATTTCAATTTCGTCAAAAGAACTAGCCAATTCATCTCGTATAAACCTAAAAAGTTCAATTTGTTCAGACACTGAAGCCATAAGCTCTTTGAAATTTTTTTCTCTTTCCCTTCATTTAGCCCCTTGATCCCTTAGTATATTTTGCATCGCCCTGGGGACATCATTCCTTGTGACTTCACGTTCTCGGGAATATGTCCTACGATGACGTACTTTTCTATGTTGTCCTCTTGTTCGATTTCCAACACCACTTCCACTCAGAGTAAGTCGAGGTTGTCTCTGTCCAGCCATGTTTGAAATAGGAACAATGATACAACAAGAATGGACATACCATTCAATGTGACAACATATATCACAACTTCTAGAAGAGATTTTAATGTAGGGATTAGGACTAAACTTTCTTTGGGCAGAATTAGTGAACAAAGAATGAAAAAAGGTTGATTTACAAGTTAACTAATACTTGTCTATATCCTTTCACTTAAGAGTCGAACAAAGGAAATTTCTTCAATGATATACAGTAAATCTAGGTCACAGCACATCAATTCTTATATGAAGAAAATATACTGGACCAAGAATTTCAACATTCTGAGAACATTCCTTCAACTTTTTGAAGACTTCGCATTTCAATAACTTGGTTCTAATATGATCGGCAAACAAGAATCGTTATAGTTTGTCCTTACGTGCTCTTAGACAAAATTCTCTTATCCAATAAAGGAACTAGGTATAATTTATACATGAATACACTCAACTGCTGCCAATAAAGAAAAGGAAGTACGACTATTCCTCACCAAATTTATTTAAAAATTTATGAACCCAACACTTCAAATTGTGCGCAAGTTTCGAAACATTGCAAAATACTACAATTATTATTATTATTATTATTATTATTATTATTATTATTATTATTATTGTTACTTTAAAAAAAAAAAAAAAAGAGTTACTGATTCTCAAGCATATATTGTGAAAGGATTTAAACACTTTTATTACCATCTCAATTTTGAAGTATGATCATATAGTAGCCACATATTCAAGCCATAAAGAATTATTGACTATTGTGGAAACAATGTTGATGAAAGAATAAAAATTATGATGGTTTAGAAGGCAGCGTAGAGTACTTCTTAAACAAGACAGAAGCATCAAAACAAATCCAATATCTGACGCAATTCCATATGCAAGACATTATTTAATGTTTTATAATATATTCAACGGCAGTAAGTTGGAAACTTTTCCAACACTGTGATCTCATGGAAGAAGCCAACGACTAGGAAAAATCAATGATAGCTTTTGATACCAATGATAGTAATTTATAACGGTAACAGGTACAAAAATCGTGTACCTATTAATAACACAACAAAAATTTGTTGAATTTACTATAAAAAAATTACCCCAAATCGAACTTTGAATCACTAATAGACAATGTATATTTCACAAACTAAATGCTCTTTCGCTATATGTGTATAATTTGAGATGAGAGAAGAAGAGAAAACTTTTCTTGATGGAGAAAAAAGAAGTACACGCCTCTTTTTAACGGAAGATTTTTTTGGTCAGTTTTTCTCTTCCTTACCCACTTTGCAGGTTCCCCTTTTTTTATTTACCCCACTATTATCCCACTACTTAATAGTGGTTAAAACTGATGGGTAACTTCTTGTGACCCTCACATCTTATCTCTTTTCTTAAATGGGTTGGGTTTGGTCAATCTATATGGGCAACCTGTAATCCAAACCTGAATAACTAACCGATCGGAATAGCTTAAGTTCACAAAGTATGAGATATTTCTCTCATAGCACTATCCCGACCAAGATATCACATATGGCAGGAGAATTACCATACAAATTAATGTTGTATACAGAAAATTGACGTGGAAGACAACTTATTAAATATTTGACCAAAGAGATAGCTAAAGACTAGCCCAATACAAGTATTTGCTGTCAGAATTAATTAAGGGAAAGTGTGTGTCTCTCTCTCTCTATATATATATATAAAATTTTTGTATATAGGAAAGTGTATATATACTAAACTAAATATCATTTTGCCACCAGCAAATGTCCAAATCTATAAATATTAACCTATTAGTAATTTTCCAGAAAAGGAAGAAGGTAATAAGCATGTCTTCACGCACTTGCAAGACATGTTCTACTTTTGGCGGACCATGTGTTATAGCTCTAGATATCAATTTTTGCATATGTGGATATCATTTGAAAAGATCACATGTAACAAATATTGCAAGAGCAATATATTAGACGGAGTGTAACTTCAGGGAGCAACTACTATATAACAATCTTTTACAGAGGCATACAATATATAGAATGTGTACGTGGATGAGACTTTAGTGTTACAGTATTTTCATTTCTACATACCTTCTTAAGGAAGTACACATGCATTTGTGGATTGTTTTATGCAGGGATGTAAAATAAAAGTAAATGCTGGAACATTAGATAATTTGGTAGGGTATATTACAGCACAAGCAAGAAGCAACGCTAATGATGAAAGTGGTTTTGTTTTCAACAACTGTAATATTTTTGGAACTGGACAAGCTTATTTGGGGAGGCCATGGAGAAACCATGCTAGGGTTCTTTTCCATAACTGCTCAATGTCAAACGTCGTCTTTCCACAAGGATGGGATGCTTGGGTTTTTGCTGGCCAAGAGTAAGATCCTTCATTTCACAAATCATCTATATATATACTGCTAGTACAATGAACAATCTGCTAGTACATGGTGCACAAAACTTGAGCGTTTTCTTTTCATTATCGATGAATCTTAACATGTAATTGGACATAAATGGTCTCATATTGTTCCTTTTGATTTTTATAAATTTTGTCTTCTTATTTAGCATTTATTGGTGTTATATATATGTTTTCTCTTCACCATTGTCATCATAACAATTGTTACTTGTTTATAATATAGGAATAAATTTACATTTTCTGAGGCAAATTGTACTGGATTGGGATCAAACAGTACACAAAGAGTGTCATGGGAAGCCAGGCTGAGTCAACAAGAGTTAAAATACTTAACAAACCTCTCATTCATTGATAATGAGGGTTGGATTATGAAGCAGCCCATTAAAGTGCTATAGTTAATTAATTATGTAGATTGGCAAAGACCAAATATGGCACTTTGATATCAATTTTGCGGGTGAATGAAGGACAACATAGATGTCTTTTATATATTTTACAATTTGATGTCCAATACTTACTGGCCCTATTAATTTATATTCGTATGGCGTAGGACTCAGTAAAGAGGAAGTGCTGTTGAAATTATGTTTAAATATAATAATTTATCATTAGAAGTGTTTTAAGTGAAGAGGTCTTTTAAATGAAAGGACATTCCTTTATTAATTGGTTATCACCTATTCTATTTAAACTCAATTTCTTAAAATTCAACTTAGAGCTTGTTTGGCAAGCTGGCAAAATCAGCTTATTTTAAGAAGTGCTTTTTGTCAAAAGTGTTTTTCAAATAAGTGCTTTGTGAGATAAGCAGTTTGTGTTTGGCCAAATTTTAGAGAAGTATTTTTGTTATTAATTTGTGTTTGACCAATATTAAAAAAATTTATCAAACTACGAAAATTGATATATAATAATAATAATTTGATTAAATATGGAAGTTTGAAATAGGTATTCTTGTCCCAAATAATCAAAAGCACATATTTTTTCAAGAAGCTACTTTTTCAGTTTTTTCCCCACAACAGAAAAATAGCTTTGTTGCCATTCAAAAGCACTTATTTTTCCCTAGAAGCTTGGCCAAACACCCCAAAATTTTAAAACAAGTACTTTTTTTTTAAAAAAAAAAAAAAGCACTTCTGGCTCCCTAGAAGCTTGGCCAAACAGGCTCTTACTTTTGATCTTGCAGAAAGTTTCCGCCACTTATTTCTTTTGTTTTCCAAAAAAATCAAGTGAATTCTTACTTTTCTAGACGAATTTCTTCACTATTTGCTCAGAGGATTATTTAAAGGCTTGTCATACTAAAGCTATTTGCATTAATCCATAGCAATCTCATTGAGGATAGGGTACAAATATCGCTTTTTAGAAAGTATTTCGTGCATGTTTCAAGCCTTCAATTTTGTGTTCTTCTTCATAATTTTCCAACAATCTAAAAGCGATATTTTAATTATGAAGAAGATGTTGATTGAACAGAATTAAAAGACTGGATACTAAACGCGCACAGAAACAAAACAAAGAGAAGAGCATAAAACGGTGTCATGTATTGTCTATACATTTTTTCCCTGGAAAGTAAAATTCTTTGCTGATCTTCAGATGTTTTTCAATCATTCCAGTTTGGTTGTTGGCCTGTCCTTCGCCTTTAAAAGTAGAGAAGCATAAACTCTCTGCCTTGTTTAGATCTCTAATATTTGCTGGGTCTATATATTGGTAGTTATGAAGTTATGATAATTTCTTGGGGTTATGCAACGACATTAATATGGTGGTGGCTTTTCTTCTTTGTGATAGACATTACTCTCAACTATATTGCAAGAGTTACTGATTACTATTTAAACAACAATGATTGCCGAACCGATGCCTTCGTCGGATAGACATCAATTGGTTGATCTACTCATATCACTAATTTGTGGAACCTTCTGAACGTTCTTTGGTGTAATATAAATTCAACTCTGAATTGATACTTGAATACTTGCTTTAAGAATTTGAAATTGAACCTCGAAGAGGTTAAGAGATACTCTTGTGTGGAAAGAGGCTTGAGTGGTGAGATCATTTGAGTGAGGTCCTAAAAACCAATGACCTTTGAGTGTACAGGCAAGTGGAGTGAAATTCAACTTGAGTGAAACACGTGAGGGAGTGACTTGTGAGGTCCTTTATTTTTGCTAACCACTTTTTCTTGTCTTCAAAATGTCTTTTGTAGGCACAAGGAGTTATAAATTAAGTATGTCACCAAGCAAGATAAAGAACCCTATGTATGGGAAGAACTTTCAAAGAATAAATCATGCAAGGGAGATTTGGATGGTTATGGTGGTTAATCAAGTGCGATGAATGCTTCTTGTACTCCAGCTACTAGTGAGGATCCATTTGGCCATTATTATGAAAATGGATAAAAGAATAAGCTAAGTAGATTTACTATTAGTATTGAAAGATATGGAGGTTGTACCATACAAGTGGACGAGATTGATACAAATTGCATTAGCCCTACTTTGATTAAGGAGTTGGAAATACCTTGTTGTAAGTTAAAAAATCTTTATGAATATAATGGAGTATGGGCTGATAAAATGGAAAAAGTTTGCATATCCAAATGGAGATATAAGGAATATGTGTGGTGTGAAGTGAATCATTAGCACTCCTGTCATGTGTTGATCGGGAATACCATGGATGTAAAATAAAGACTTTCAATACAATGCATCAAGGGATATGTGCTATGTGAGGATGGATGTAAGATGTTATGACTTTACTCCTAAAAGACAAGTCAAGAAACGTGACTTGAAGGTTGGTGAAAAAATTGGCACGTCAAGTGGTGTCATGTTGAAGCTTGAGGAGAAGGGTCATCTTAATGAATCAAAGTGATCTTTGGAACCTATTTCCCTCCTAGTAAAATAAATGAAAAAGAAAAGAACAAGACTAGTGAGGGAGAGAAAAGTGACAACTCTAGAGTGGAAAAAAAAGAAGACGTTGAGTGAAGTGAGCGAGTGTCACAAGAAAAGATAGAAGACTTTGAAAATAAAATGAGAGAAAATAAAGGGGGATTACAAAAGAGTGAGGGTGAGGATTTTCCTTATTTTAACAATTCTAACTTTTCTTCCTTTTTCCAGTTATCTTTTGTTTTTTGAAAGAACTTTTGAAGATGTTAAATTGAAAAATCCTTCCTTGGAAGTAGTTCCATGCTTGGAAGAAAAAAGGGAGAGCAAGGTGAAGTCTCTAAATGAACAAGTGTGCTTAAATTTGAAATGCTAAGGTAAAGAGGAATATTTAGGTGTTCTACAAGGTAACAAATCTAATCCTAACTCTTGTATTTCTTTGGATGAGTTTGATAGAGATTTTAGTATTATTGATAGGTTTACTTTTTGTGGGGTGGATGATTCTTTATCTTGCAATGAAATTCAAGTTTGTAGTTCGGAGCATACACTAGTTGAGTTTAGTATAATGGCTAAGTGTGTTATTGATTGTGAGCTTGAGTTTTGTCATATTAGTGTTATGCTCATTGTTGGAGCACATGAGATAGAAAAAGTGTCCTTGAATTCTTGTCATGAAGATAAATTTACTTTGTCTTTATATGATAGGAACACTATTCTAGGTGATTGTTTGTTAGAGAATTATTGTCCTTTTGCAAGTGAGTTTATTTGCTTAGATTCCTTAACTTGTAAAGGCATGAATTCTTGTTGTGCAAGCAATAATAAAGTGAAGTTTGATATACAAGTACCATGTTATGTGTTAGAGAAAGTGGTAAAATTGATAATTTTGGAAATCAAGAAAGCAATATTAGAATCTGTTTCTTATTTTATTTCATGCGGTCCATAAAGAATACATGATTAGGTGACGATTGTGCTAATGGTGAAAATGTGAAGAAAATTTGTTGTTGAAGAAGAATGTGACTTGCTAGCTTATTTGAGAAACTCGACTAATGAGTATTCTTCTAGTGTTGACTTTGGACATAACTTGTGGTATGACACCCCACTTTTGTTTGATGAAGAAAATGAATTGCTTGAAACTTGTAATATCTTGAGTAATAGCATTCTTCTTTTTGTGTCAAGCTGAGAAGACTTGCATTGTGAAAGAAGGTGAATCTTACTTGAGAAGTGAAACTTCTTTGAGTTATCCTAATCATGATTGTGTGCTTGATACTATTTCTAATTTAGAGTATGAGCTTGAATATGTGGACACCATTGATAATGTTTCCTCAAAGGATACCTTTCTATTGGACTTGTTTGCACTTAATAAAAATGATAATCCAATAATTAAAGAGTGCATAACTTGTAAAAATAAATCTTATGACTTGCTTGAAAATGCTAATTGTGTGGATATTAGCAAAGTAACCCCTAAAATATTTATTGAAAGCTTGTCTCATGTTGATAAGTCCTCCAAAAATGAAGAGTATCCTTTAAAAGAGGGAAGCACTAGTGATTATAGTGGTAAATTAAGTGATGCTAGTTTTAGTGTCAATTTGTTTACTTTCTATATTTCTAGTTTTGAGCATATATTTGGGATAGACTTTGCTCGAGCTTCCAATGTAAAGAGTGATAAATTGTCAATAGAGGCTTGACATGAGTTGAATGAGCTTAAAAATAAAAATTATTGTGTGATTGATCATGCTAGTTGTTGCGTTTCTAGTCAAGTATTTGATGTTGGGGTTGAAAAATGTTCTTTGAGGATGATTTTGATGCTTGGCTATATCATAAGAGTTTGCACTTTGAGTGTAAGCATATGAGTTTTGTTCCATCTTTGTTATATAGCGCTTGGAAAATTACTGAGTTGGTACTCATTTGTGTTATGGTTTTACAAGGTACTAATTCAAGGACGAATCCTTTTAAAGAAAGAGGGAATGATGCAAGCTGGATTAGCACTCAAAGTCGTGAAGACTTCACAATCAATATTAGAAGCTTGAAGTGTTTCAAAAGGGCCTGAAGCCAAGAATCAAGTCAAAGAATGGAAAAAATAGCAAATAGAAGCTTGCAGGATTTTGGATGTCCGAGTACATGCTACTATCGCGAGTACACATAGCGCGTTCATGAGGAAGCTTTCAGTCAAAATTCGTGATCCCGAGAGATAGAGTGCAGTCGCATTGAAAGTCTATCCCTTTGTTCGCGGTCGTGAGTTCAAGGGCGTGTTGGCGAAGAGGATGTTCCATGCATTTTTTACTACATTAGCATTTAGTCATTTTGGAATAAATTTAAGGTTTTCTATATATAACGTCATTAGGAGTAATTAGCCTTTGACTCTATTGATTTATGAATGATGTATTCATTGTTGAGTGTGTGTGGGTATTAACCCTTAATCTCTTCTTGGTACTCTCTTGAATATATCTAGTGTGAGATGATTCATGTATGAGTTCAAGCCTCTTCTTCATGGATATTGATCTTGTGATTATATTGTTTAAATTAGCATGTTACAACTTGTTTGTTCTATTCTAATTTACTTACAATTATTACCAATTGTATCCCAAGCAAGCAGTTCCTTCTAAACTATCCAAGGATTTTTTGGATGATGATTGTACTTTACTTAGCAGTGACAAACTATCGGGTTGAGTTCTCAGATTTATCTGTAGAGTATACGTTTTCGACCATTAATAAAGTGTTCTAAGTTTTCAAAAAAGAATAGGAAGATATAAAATGGGCAGAAGGGCAATAAATATAATAGTGTGGCAAAATCTCCTGAATTCCCACTTTCCCAGAGAATCCCTAAAAATCATCTTTAGGGTTTTATTTCCTTCTTTCTTCTTTTGGATTAGTTTTTTAGCTAGTTAATCTAATAGATAATTAATTCAACATATCTTTTAATTTTATTAGTTTTCCAAACTTTATAATGTTCTTGAGGATTGAAGAATCATTTCTTCAATTTGCTTGAATCATCCATTTTAGGTTTATATAATCTGGTGGGAGGGATTTTTATGTTTAATGGTGGAGGAAAACAAGGATATGATGATAGGGGGTGGTGGTGAAATTTTGACAATTGAGTTTGGTTGTGATTTTTGGTCGTTTGCAAGTACTTATGATTAATGGTGTTGAAAATATAGATATGGTGGTGGGTGGTGATATTAGTGGTAGTGGGACGACGAGTATAGTGGTGGGTAGTTAATTTGATGGCACTGGTGGCGAAATTGATGGCGGAGATGCATTTTATAGTGATTTTTCTTTTATTTTCTATTTAAATGGTGGTGAAAGGGCAGATATGTGGTGAGTGTCGCCAAATTATTGATATGACTGCTAGATGTTGCTGATGTGGCACAAGTGTAATACACTCTCCACCATGCAACTAGTTCATGAGGCAGTGCGGGGTGACATAGTATATCTTGAAAGTTGCTAAGGGAGGTAAGGGGACAACCGATTAGTTTAAGTGCGTAAACCACAAAAATCGTCACTATTAACCAACATCATTTACGGTCAACAATCACTGTTGAAATTTATATCTATTACTACTTAACTTGATAATGACAAATTATAAATGTTCAGATGTTGAAAAAAATAAACAATCTTAATCATTTAGTTTTCAGATCTTAATGCAGGATCTTAATATTCAGATGTGTATTCATATTCAAAGCTCTTAAGAATTAATGGACAAAATTGTTGTGACAATGGTGGGATCTATTTTGGAGGAAGCAATGAAATTAGGGGGAGAAACGTATTGTGTTTAGGGGAATAGAGGGTCTAATAGTGAAGTCCTTTTATGTTCAGGGAAAATATTCTTTCCAAAATAAATGTCTAATATTAAGGAATATAATTTTATCTCTTATTTTATCCTAAATTGTTGTGTTCAGTGGACAACCCAAAAAGGATTGTTGTTTAACAATATTTTAAAAGTGTATTTATATTACGTAATTAAGTGCCTTAAGTAGTTTAATCGTGTAAATTTTGCTAAATTATAATAAAATTATTCTATTTCTTTGATAATATATGTAATTCCCTCCATCCTATTATAATATATTAGTTTCTCATGTAGTAACTGGTACTTATTTTGAAATATTTGATTAAGGATCGAGGGCACTTACCATCCCACCATAACCATAACCTGTGCTGGTCAATTCTATTTTATATGATAGTATCATAAAATGGTGGTCTTTGAATGGAAAATAGAGTTTAAGGTGTTAATTTACTTCATCTATTCGAAAAACGAAGACGATACAATATCTTTATTAGCCAGTTCTAAAAAGAATGACGTAATTTTAAATACGAAAATAATTTAACCTCAAACTTTCAACTATTTCCTTTAAAAGATAATTTATAATCACACAAATATCTATATTATTTTAGACTACAAGTTTTAAAGTCTTCATTTCTATGTTAAATTTTAATCCAAATCAAACTATCATATATAATATTGAACAGAGGGAGCAGTAAATTGTGTTAGTTGTAACCTTGAATATTTAATTCAACAAAAAAATGTCTTATCAAAGTTTTTATTTATATTTATGATAATGTTGATTTTTTGAAAAATATGTATTTGGACATTTCGGACTTCACAAAATGTATTGGGATTGGTAATTGTGAAATAATAACTACTACCAAATATGAGATAAATTGATCAATCTTAGGATTTTAATCCCTTCTCTCTCGAACCAAACAATCCAAAAAGGTATTTTTTTCAAGTGACAAATATTTATGAATAAAAAGGGCAAAGATTCACATTTACCCCTTTACTTTAGTCTATTGTATACCCCATCATATTTTTGTACTACATTTACCCAGTTATACGTCTAGATGTCTGATCATGTGGCATTGTAGCAGCTGGTCCCAGCCACGTCAGAGCTCTGTCTGAAAATAGGGGCAGTTTTACTGCTTTGAAAACAATATGGGTTAAATGTAGCCCAAAAGTATATGATACACCAAAGTAGTGGGGGTAAATTTGACCCTTTACCAGGGAAAAAAATGCCCTTAGCATATTACTTTGTGATGATCAATGCATAGGGTTTGCCTTTCAAAATTCAAATGGTTCCCTCCTTTTTCTTTCTTTTACAATTTACCGTCTCCAAAAGTCCAAATGATGCAAGCAACTTGGTTTATACCAAGATGGTGCAAAACAAGCACACACGCGGAAGTAAAAATGGAAAAGTAAAGATAGAAGAAAGACACAAACTCAACTTTCACCAAACGATATCAAGGAACTAGTCTGGATACATTTAGATTAGAAAGTGAATAGGCACCTATACTAAGAAACGATCCTCAAGAATTCATTGACTCTTGCAAACCGAATGATCAAAGAGGAAAAAGTTCAATTAGATTCCACCAAAAGACACAAGTTCCTATAAAGGGGTCCCCTCGGGGTTACTCTTGCATGAGTTCAAGCTCACAGACTATTTTCAATATCAATAATCAACTCTCAACAAATGAATAAGGGGGTTTACATAGAAAGCCTCAAGGACAAAGTAGTAATTACGACCACAAGTCAGCCCACTGAACAAGGCCACACAGAGCTGAAATTAAGTATTCGGGCTCGGGTGCTCTTCTGTCTCATGTGCAAGTGTAGCCCTTTCGTCGCTTCACCGCTCGGCCCCAATCTTCAGGGTTCGGACGCTTTCAGCCTCGGGCTCGAGCTTGAAGGTATAGCTTCTACATCTAGAACCTGGCCACTCAGTCTTTGAGCAGCTGCTTTCTCCCAATCATGCTAAATGAACATGCACACCGTGTAGAGTCTTGGCTTGTGATATAAGCTAATCAACAAAAAGCAAGAAATAAGATAAAAGGCAAGACACTCTTGATCTATCAAGACTATAAGTAGGAACTATTCTACTTACCTTCTTGTAAAGCCAAGGAGGACCTATGCTATACAAACAATCATCACGACAACTAAGGACTTGTAAATTATTTGATCAAGTGTTGAAACAAGTTCAATTTAGATTCACACCAAAAATGGAAAAGTTTACGTAATGGGGGTTTCAAGATCATAAAGTTGTGTTCTTTTTGATGTTCTGAATATTGTAAGGTGAATGAAAAACGCCTAACACTTGGCCTTATATAGGTTCGACCCTAAATGTCTAAAGTATCAATGAAAAAGCCACAAGTTGGCTATATTTAAAGTGACCACGTAGGGCCAATAAAGTTTCATTGTCTTACTCAAGACTATCTATGCAAAATAGCTAATAAGAGCTTGTTGAGGAGCTCGTTGAGTTCACCAAGTTGCTGCCCGAATCCCAAGCTCCCAACACCCAAAGAGTGAGCTCGTTGATTAGCTTGTTGAGCTCTCCAAGTCTCGGCCTCAACTTACTTCATTCGTCCCTCCTTCTCTAATGCTAATCAAAGTGTCTCTTGTCACCTCTAACATGCTGCCCGCTTCTTCCATACCTGCACAATCATTGCTCTTCATAACCATCAAGTGAATATTGTGAAACTCCTTAGCTTGGCCCCTCGTGAATGGTCTTGAACGAACATATCTTGATTAGGCTGGACTACATCATCTTGGCTTCGTGTGACCAGTCTTGATGGCACGAACACATCTTGGTCAGCACGGACATGGGCTGCATCATCTTCCCCTTCTTGAGAAGATTTCATCCCCAAAATTGCATCTTCTTCAGCCTCTAGTGCTCATCCCATGACACAAGGAGTCAAGTCAGCAACATTAAAGGTGTTGGACACATTATACGCACCTGGGAGGTCGATCATATAAGCATTATTGTTGATCTTATTCAGCACTTGGAACGAATCATTCCTTCTTGGAGCCAACTTTCCTTTTCCTTGGTTTGGGAACCTGTCCTTTCTGAAGTGAACCCAAACCCAGTCTCCCTTCTTTAACTCCAACTTCTTACGCCCCTTGTTCTTCTTTGATGCCACCTTGACATCGGCCTCCTCAAGAGTTTTCCTCACTTTAGTATGAAGCTTGAGCAAAGCAGTAACTCAGCGTGTACCTTCAAAATCAACAACAACATCTCGAGGCAACAGGGTTAAATCAAGTGAAATTAAAGGTTTAAAACCATACACACACTCAAACGGAGTCATTCCAATAATACTGGGCAGAGTACGTTTGTATGAAAATTCCATCACGGGCAAACGATCAACACAATTTCTAGCCTTACCTTTGGTTATCGCTCGAAGCAGAGCTCCTAAGGTTCGATTGACTACCTCAGTCTGTCTACCAGTCTGAGGATGGTGAGACGTTAAGAATAGTAGTTTTGTGCCAAGGGCACCCCATAAACATTTCCAAAAATGACGCACGAACTTAGAGTCCCGATCGCTCACAATAGTACAAGGCACACCATGCAGCTTTAACACATGAGAAACAAATAAAGTAGCAACATATTGTGCATCATCAAATTTCTTGCACGGGATGAAGTGAACCATTGTGGAAAAATGATCAACCATAACAAAGATGTTATCATGCCCACCCCTTGACCGTGGCAACCCCATCACAAAATCCATGGATATATCAACCCACGGGCTATTAGGAATAGCTAAGGGAGTGTACAAGCCATGAGGGTTAGGCCTCAACTTAGCTTTCTTGCAATTTAAACAAGCATTGCAAAGTTTATCCACATCTCGTCACATCTTCGAGCAGTGGAACTGCTCGGACAAGATTAAAAGAGTTTTAACCACTCCGAAGTGACCCATTAAGCCGCTTGACCAAGAGCTCTTTCCAAGATAACACAGGCACACACAATCTCCTCTTTTTGAAGAGGTAGCCATCATGCCACTGATAATTTTCCACCCTCCGGCTACTCACTATAGCATCACAGACGCTCTTAAGCTTAGGGTCATGCTCGTACATTGACTTGATACTTTCAAAACCTATCATCCTCGAAATGAGAGTGGTCACTAAGGCGAACTTACTTAACAGTGCATCAACCACAATATTGTCTTTTCCTTTCTTGTAATGAATTACATAGGTAAATCTCTAAATAAATTCCACCCACTTGGCGTGCCGCCAATTCAACTTCTCTTGGCCTCGGAGATATTTCAAAGATTCATGATTATTAGCTTGAATAAGCTTGGAGTTTTGATGACTAAGGAACAGATCCAAGGACGTGTTCCTTTGGATTACTGCAGCTGAATAAATAATTATGCAAAATCAATTAAGCAGGAAAGTTAATTGTTATCCTAAAATCTAATGTTTATCTTGATAATCATGCAGAGATGTACAAAATAGAAAAGATTGCATAAGATTGGGATAAGGTTTGAAGATATAGGCTATCCAAGCAAGGAGTTCAATTAGGACTCAAATACTTGAAGGGAAAACTTCTTAAGGTTTCAAGTCTATAAATTGAGAAGCATTTCCGCTGTTGAAGGCACACACAAATATAGAGAGTTTAGAGCTATAGCATTGAAGTCATTCTGAATTGTATTTGAGCAGTCATCTAGCTGCAGGGAACTAAGTGAAGAACCTGCTCTTTAGGTTGAGTCTTGATGTTCTCAGTCTTTGTTCATCTGTAGTAGGATCTATTGATTACTATTTACTTTCATAGAAGTTCTGTAAGAGTACACATAATTCAAGTTTTGTACTTGGAGAAACCTCACTGATTGTGAAAGGGGGCGCTATAGGATTAGAGTTAGTGCTAGGTTAGAAAGAAGGAAGTCTTGTAACCAAGTGAATTTTTCAAATAGTGAAGTTGAAATCCTACTTGAGAGAGTCGATCGTGGTTTTTTTATCCAAAGTCAAAGGGAGTTTTTCCACGCCAAAATTCAGTGTTCATTTACTTACTTTTCATATTCCGCATACAACCAGTAAAGGAACATATAACTGGTCCTTCAGTAGTGGTTTTTCTTGGGAATTATCAATGATCACTTCTAATCACAAACTCTTTCGGCCATAGATAATGTTGCCAATGGGCCGGTGCTCGTACTAAGGCGTACAACTCCTTATCATACATTGAGTACTTCAAGGTTGTACCCTTAAGCTTTTCGCTGAAGTAAGCGATCGGCTTCCCATCTTGCATGAGCACTCCTCCGATCCCAACCCTTGATGTATCACATCCTGCCTTAAAGGCTTCGCTAAAGTTGGGAAGTTGCAAAAATAGGGCAGAGCTAAGCCTCCGTTTCAACTCTTGGAAGGCCTTCGCTTGAGACTCTCTCTACACAAACGGTTGGTCTTTCTTAACTAGCTCAGTTAAAGGAGCTGCCACGGTGCTAAAGCCACGAACAAACCTTCTATAAAAACTAGCTAACTACTGAAAACTACAGACTTGAGACACCGAAGTAGGGGTCGGCCCATCTTTAATAGCCTCGACTTTGGATTCATCAACTTCAACACCATTAGCACTCACAACAAAACCAAGAAGACATCAAATTCAACACAAAAGACACACCTTTTGAAATTAGAATTAAGCGTTCCATTTCTCAAAACATCAAGCACAAGCCTTGAGTGTTCTATATGTTCATTCACAAATTTACTATAAATAAGTATGTTATCGAAATACACAACAACAAACTTATTTATAAACGGTTTAAGCATATGATTCATTAATCTTATGAATGTGCTCAGAGCATTAGAGAGGTCGAACGACATCACTAACCACTCATACAGACCGAATTTGATTTTGAATGCAGCTTTCCACTCATTACCCGATTTCATTTGGATTTGGTGTTAACCGGACTTAAGGTTAATCTTTGAAAAGCAACATGAACCACTCAATTCATCCAGCATGTAATAGAGGAATATGATGATGATATTTTACCGTTATCTTGTTGACTGCTCGACAATCAACACACATTCGCCACGTTTCATGTTTCTTTGGCACAAGTATAACCGGAACAACGCACAAACTCAAGCTCTCTCGAACCAGTTCTTTTTTCAGCAATTCATCCACCTGCCATTGGAGCTCTTTGGTATCTTTGGGATTACACCAGTAGGCCGGCTTGTTCGAGATTTGAGACCCCAGGATGAAGTCAATTTGGTGCTCGATTCTTCGCAATGGAGGTAACCCATCGGGCATTTCATCAGGAAATATGTCCCCAAATTCCTGTAAAACACTTTGAATAGCACTAGGCAAAGGGTTATCGTTAGTGAAATTATCACTAGAGTTCAGAAGTATACCCTTGTGCACGAGGCTAATCATCAGCTTGCTTTTGTCATTGCCTCGGAGGCACTCAGGCTGTTCCATAATTTCAAAAAGAGTACCTACTATAGGAGGTGTTTCAGCATTATCTTTAGCCACAATTTGTGTTCCCTCGGGAGACTTAGCTTTGGCTACTTCTTTCAGCTCCCTCAATTGTTCATAGTCCTCACTAACCTGTTTTGGAGTTAAGAGTTTAAATATGAAACTCTTTTCCTTGAGCTTAGCAGTGTAAGTGTTGGCCCGGCCGTCATAGACAACAGATCTATCATACTGCCATGATCGCCTAAGAAGCAAATGACAAACTTGCATCGGGACCCCATCAAACATCATTTCATCCTGATAAGCCCCCACTTTTAATTTAATCAACACCTGCTTAGCTACACTTAGTTCTCCATATTCATTTAACCATTATCATCGATAGGGACGAGGATGCTTCATCGTGGCCAACCTCATTTGTGAAACCAAAGTTTGTATTCACCACATTAGAACAGCTGCTCGAATCGACAATCATCGAACATGCCTTTCCCTTTACTCGGCACCTCGCATGGAAGAGATTTTCTCTTTAAACATCTTCCTCTTCCTCCATGTTCATAGTGCTCAAGTTTCTTCGGACTACAGGAAATACTTCCAAACGGTCAGCTTCGGTTGCTTTTTGACCATCTTCATCGTGATCAGCTCGATCAGATTCCTCTTCGCTTTCCTCCTTAGAGTCACTCGCTTGTTCTCGGATGGTTCCATCATCAAGCATGATCATAGCTCGGCGAGTTGGACAATTTTTCGCCATATGACCATAAACCTGGCACTTATGGCATTGTATATTTGAAGCACTAGGAGTATTGAGTTGAGTTTTACCTCCCAATTCCTTGCAGTTATTTTCGGTCACTTCCTTCTCAAATGGTTTCTTTAGATCTCGGCTAGTGTTGGCACCGGTTGGATTCAAACTCTTCCATTATTAGCCCCGGTTCAAAGTAGTAGAAATAGTGCTCCCTTGATACCTATTTGCTTTGTCGTCCTTCACCTACTTTTCAGCATCGACGGCTGCATGGAAAGCTTAATCCAATGTTTAATAGACATGCAGTCTCAATTGAGATGATATATCTCAATTCAACCTATTTTTGAATCAAATGATGGCTTGCTTATCGTCCTCTTCCATGTCAATAGTCAAACAAATCTTTTCAAACTCGTCAAAATACTCTTCGACAAGTTTAGACCCTTGTTTCAAATCATAGAGCTTCTGAAGTTTCTCTTGACGATGTTTAGCCGTCACATATTTAGCATCCATCACTCTTTTCAACTGCACCCAAGTAAGGTGTTCGGGTAAACCATGCCTTCTTCTCATTCCTTTTTCGAACTCCCAACAAGTAGAAGCATATGCCTCAAATGAAGCAATGTCATTGGAGTCATCTCACTGGTTTGAAAACTAAACGAACATTCCAAACAAGATATTGGTCCGGACCACTAAATCCTCTGAATGGTGGAATAATGATCTTGACATTATTCAAGTTAGTATCTCTACCACCTCGGGCTTGCTCCGGATAATCATCAGTCTCACGTTCAAGAAGCATAAGCTCATCGGCCTCGTCCAAGAGGATTCCCAAGGCCTCGTTGAGCCTGGCCTCTTGCAAGGAACGATGGCTCAAACTCGGCCTTAGCCTTGGGAAACTCTCCATCTCAAATATCACACTCTTAATCAATGGCGACTACACTCCTTTAGAGCTTTAGAGGTGGTGGTGCATCAGCTTGGGGAATGCCTAAGTTTTGGTCATCACGAGCGGCTCTGACCCTCAGCTGTTGTCGTCGAGCCAGCTCAGCAAATTGTGCCAGTTTTACAGGAGTTGAATTGCTAGTTCCTGCTTCGGACCCTAGCTCAGCAAATTGTGTCGTTCCCAGTAATTTGTACCTGCACAATTCAATTGGAAATCACCTCACACACTCCCTTACTTTGTTTGGTGGCACACAGGTCCACTCAATTTTATAGGTTCAGTCACACAAGAACTTGTCTCAATGGCTTGTCAGATTGATCAGTTTCCTAGTCGACCCTCCGAGTTTGACAAGATTCACAGTCTTCTTCGAGAAAAGTGAATTGATATAGACTCGATGGAACAAACGCTATTTTAATGCACAGGGGAAGTAAAGAATTTAACTATGAATTTTGGACTTCAACCTTCACGTACGAGTTCCTAACAGCTCAAATAATTAGTGGATTCTAGAGTTGGAGAAGTACTCACAGATCTACTAACGAGAATCAACGGACACAAAGAAGAAGGAAAACTTAGGAGAATCTACCCTCCATTTCCCTATCGGTAAATCTCAGACACTCTACTCCTATACGGAAAATGGAAGTGGTTCCTCCTTTCTGTACTAGGGTTTTTCCTTATCCACTTTTCTCGTTTCAACAAGCAAACTTTTACCTAGGTTTTAGCAACGACGCTTAACCCTTTCTTCTCTCAATGGAACAGTAAACTTTCCTTTTACGTTGTATAGATAGCTTCACTTTGTTCACAGCCCAACAACCACGGTGTGATTCAGGTTATTCTCTGTCAGCTTTAACTCAAACGGAATAACTTGACCTCCAAGCAAAGCTAATCACACAGTTTCGTGTGTGTTCGTACACTGTGTTAAGAAATTTAACAATTTTTGGACGTACGGACGGTGTTTCATGATGCAGCTTCAAAAATTTTAACATAAACACGCGACCAAAATCAACCAAGAACAACCCCAAAATAACCAAACTTCAAGTTTGGAGTCCAAGTTAAACCCTAGCGTCTGGCAATTCCAAACCACGTCGAAACCCTTTTCGTGAAACGACGTACGACCAGTGGTTTTTAGACTCTAAGGTGACCAATAACAATGAATCCAAGGTTGTTTATTCCAAACAAGCAACAATAAAAAACAGAAACAACTTTATTTTGAGTTTTTTTTTTTTTTGTAAGAACAAACAACAACGCAACACAAACAAGAACAAGAACGAAAACAGAAAAGACTAACACAAAGATAACCAAAAACAAGATTGGATTTGTAAAAACAAATTCCAAACCGTGCTCTGATACCACGAACTGATGCAAGCAACTTGGCTGATACCAAGATGGTGCAAAACAAACACACACGCGGAAGTAAAAATGGAAAAGTAAAGATAGAAGCAAGACACAAACTAAACTTTGATCGAACAATATCAAGGAACTAGACTTGATACCTTTCGATTAAAAATTCAATAGGCACCTATGCTAAGCAACGATCCTCAAGAATACATTGACTCTCACAAATCGAATGATCAAATAGAAAAAAGTTCAATTGGATT
The DNA here is from genome assembly GCA_029990175.1 of Petunia secreta. Classification (NCBI taxonomy): domain Eukaryota; kingdom Viridiplantae; phylum Streptophyta; class Magnoliopsida; order Solanales; family Solanaceae; genus Petunia; species Petunia secreta. The sequence goes on along the minus strand of JARKIP010000022.1, from coordinate 43,683,014 downwards.
CTACCAAAAGATACAAATTTCGACAAAGGGGTCCCCTCGGGGTTACTCTCGCAAGAGTTCAAGCTCACATGCTATTTTCAATATCGATAATCAACTCCCCACAAATGAAATACTTCGGGTGTTTATATAGAAAGCCCCAAGTACAAAGTAATAATTACGAACACAAGTCGACCCACTGACCAAGGCCACACAAGTTCGAAACTAAGTATTCTGGCTCAGGTGCTCTTCTACCTCGAGCACAAGTGTATCCGTTTGGTCTCTTCAGTGCTCGGCGCCAATCTTCAGGGTTCGGACGCTTTCAGCCTCGGGCTCGAACTTGAAGGTATAGCTTCTACATCTGGCACCCCGCTACTCAGTCTCTGAGTTGCTGCTTACTCCCCACTACACTAAATAAACATGCACACCGTGCAGAGTCTTAGCTTGGCTTCGTGTGACCGGTATTGATAACACGAACATATCTTCATCAGCATGGATATGGGCTACATCACTCCACCCGCTAATAAATGAAAAAAAAGCTGAATATAGTAGAAGGTTTGCTTCATTGATGAATTTTAATCACAAAGGTTAAACAATTTTCATTTGCTATCTACTTATTTATATTTTGTTGATACATTTGGTTCATGATCAAAAATGAAAAAGGGATTCACACAAAACTCTATGCATTTTCAGGTTATTAATCTTTGAGTTATGTTGACTGACACGATGTCTCTAAGTTCAAGCACCCACGTAAGTACTCATAAGATTATTTAGAAATGCCGTCTTTTAATATGTACTATTTCCTCTATCCCATTTTATATGATGGTCTTTAAATATTGATACACAAAATGGAGCTCAAATGTGATTTGTTGCCAGCTCAGCGATCGACTAAGCCTATTATTCCATTGGCAAGAAAAATTAGTTCATATTCACATGTTTAGCATTTTATTTCTAGCATTTAAATTTGAATTGTAAAAGAGGAATTGGCTAGAAATATAAATAGAAGAATTGTAAACTTGTCACACACTTTTAGAATGATTTGAATCTAGTTTTCTCCTTTCCCAAAACTCTCTCTTCTCTTGTTCTTCTATTCTCTTCTACTTCCCTTTCCTCTCTCAGTTCTTCACTTCTCCAAATCAAGTCAGCTGATCGGTACTTATTTGGTATTAAATAGGTGGTCCTTGAAGCAGAAATAGAGTTTAAGATGTTATTTTATTGGGTTTTTTACAAAAATATACAAATTTGACCACTTAATTACAAAAAATAACAATACTTTTTAAATTACAAGGCATATCAATATTTTTCCTAGCAAAAATGGCAATGTATAAATACTTCTCTCAAACACTGTTTCTCATTCTTTAAATCTATGCTGAAACCCTTCTTCTTCTCTCTGTTGTTTTCTCTGTGCCTGCTTCCTATCTTTTCATCAACATGCTTCCATTTTTTTTTTTTCAGTTTCACGATTCTTCAAAGACTGTATCTTTTCTGTTTATGTCTGTTTCTACACGTCGTCCTCTATTTTCATCCAAAATTTTAAGAAGCTGCTATTGTTTCTGCTCTGCTTTGCATCTATTTTTGCTCTGTTTCTCATCTGTTTCTACTCCATTTTTTATAGTTTAAACAGATAAAAATCAAAACTTTAGAATAAAAATTATTTTCAATGGCGCAGATACAAATTCTATTAAAACATAATGGTAGATGGGACACATTCGACAATTATATCGATTTTGTTGTTGACGCAATCGTGATAAATTCCAATGCAAACTTTCAGATACTTCGTGATACAGTTGCGAAGCAACTGAACATTGATCTGGCTGGGAAAATTCTTAAAATTAAGTATAAGGTACTAAAAAAAAGTCCAGGTTTAGAGATACACAATGACATGGGGATTTTAGTGTATACATGCCTGAAACTAGGAAAAAAAGGATTGAAACGTATGCGCTTTGTATCATAGTCAAATATAGTGTTGACGATCAAGGTTTCTCGAGTGATAGATAAAGCATAAGGAGTAGAGATACAGAAAGATATAATCTTGATACAGTGGAAAACTGTGATCATACAGACAGAAACAGTTAGACCAAAGAAAAGAGCATTGATGATACAGTTATAAGTAGTTTTGAAACGATGGAACTACTGATTAAAAGAACTTGCGACGAGCATGAGGTGGAGGAAGTTGGGATAATTACAAATAGTGCGCAGAACGAGATATTAGAGGGCCAAAAGTACCTTGACAAAAAGACTGTAGTGATGGCAATGAAGCGATTTGCGATATGAAAAAAGTTTCAGTTTAAAGTTGAGAGATCAAGTGCAACAACGTATGAAATCTCAGTATTTGTGTTTTGTATCATGCTGTATAAGTTTGTTTCACACTGTATCTTACATATGTTTTAGCAGTTTCATTATTTATGTTTGTGTGTAACTGTATCATAGGAAGTCAAAGAGATATTCTTGTTAACTTTGTATCTCACATGCGTCTTTTGTGTATCTGCAATCTCTTATTTTGTGTTTTGTATCACACTGTGTCAGTTTGTTTCAAGTTGTATCAGTTTGTATCTTATATGTGTTTTTTGTATCACTGTGTCGACTGCATAACTCTACTGTATCTGACTGTGTCATACATGGGTGTTAGAACCTAAGAAAATCATATTTGTATCATGCTGTATATTTTTGTGTCATGTAACTACTCTATGTATCTTTCTGTATCATATAACTGTTCTCTATATCTTTATGTATCTGTAGCTACTATCTGATATGCAAAGGTGAAAATTGCAAACGGAAATTTAGGGCATCTAGCTTGAATTCATCAACTTTGTTCAAAGTTAGGGAATTCACAAATGAACATACATGCCCACGAAGAAAGAGTGTATGGACAAGCGCAACTCACATCATGAATGATTGGTATGATCATCAAGAAGAGGGTGGTTGACTAGAAGTCGACCAACAAGCCTAAAGAGATAATGGACCAAATGCAGAGGTGTTATAGTATACACATAGATTACATGAAGGCATAGAGATCAAAGAAATGGTCATTGGAATGATACAAGAAGACCCAACTGAATCTTACAATAAGCTGCCAAGTTACCTAAATATATGCTAGAGCAAAGAAACCCAGGGTAATTATTGCTTTGCATGCAATTGATGATCATTTCTTCAAGTACGCTTTTGTTGCTTTGAATGCTTCCATAAATTGATTTCAACATTGCAAACCAATCGTAGTCGTTGATAGTAGCTTCCTAAAAGCAGCGCACAAAGGAACATTCATAGCAGCCAGTACATTAGACGCAGCAGGTAAAGTGATTTCTAATGCTGCCTGTTGTATCATACTGTTTCAACTGTTTCAACATGTTTCATTTGTATCGTACTGTTTCAGCTTGTATCAGATTGTTTGAACTTTGGTATCAGGCTTTTAAAACCATATATTTTCTCTGTTTCATCATTTTTTTATCTGTATCAGACTGTTTCACCTTTGTATCAAACTATTTCCAGCTTTTGTATCAGGCTTTTTCAACCATATGGTTTATTTATATCAGACTGCTTCAATTTTGGTATCGGGTTATTTGGGGCCTATACTTTAGTGTTTCATCTTTTTATTTGAATCATACTGTTTCAGTTTGTACTTGTGTGATACTATTTCAAATATTTATCTTACTGTTTCTTTCCATATGGAGCATACTGCCGCTTGCGTATGTAATTGTTGATTCAGAGAACGATGCCTCATGGCAGTGGGTTCTTTGAGAAGTTAAAATATGCTTACGATGAGAGAGAAAATATGTGTGTTGTCTCAGATCATTATGAGAGAATAATCAAGGCTACTACCATCATATAACCTCAGGTCCCACACTATGCATGCATATGGCACTTGTGGAACAACCTCAAGACTAAGTTCAAGAAATGTGAAGAGAAGCTCCATGAGGCATTCTTCAGTATGGCCAAGACATACAACATAAAGGAATTTGATATATATATGAAAAGTGTGGAAAAAATAGATAAACTTATCAAAGCATACTTGCTAAATGTCGGATACCATAAATGGTCAAGGTCGTATTCAACAGTAAATAGGAGATTTACAATGACATCAAACATTGCAGAATCCTTGAATGCGGTGAACATGGATGCGTGTGATATTCCCGTAGTCGCATTTATGGAGTACATGCGCGCATTGGTTGGGACTTGGACCGATGATAACAAGAGAAAGCACACGAGACATTCATACCTCTTAGATTCAAGTACAACAATATACTGGATGGGTATAGAAACACAGCTATGCAGCTTAAGTTAGTATAGAAACTATTTTATATCCACTGTATCTAAGTTCTTTCATCTTGTATTTTCTATTTCAAACATGTATCATCCTTATCGTAGATACATTCAACAGGACAACAAGCAACTCTCAATGATGGTGACAAGAAATTCATTGTTGATCTGAAAAAACAGACATGCTGTTGTGGAAAATTCAAATGGAACAACTGCCCTGTGTGCATGCTTTGGCTATTATAAAGTGTAAAGGCCTAGAAGAAGAAGATCATAGCTGTATCTACTACTCAACAAAGTCCCTGGTAAAGACATACGAGTTCCATGTTAATCCGATACCGGATGAAAGCAGATGCGAGATTCCAGCATTCATTTAAAAAAATGAACTACTCCCACCAGTTGCTAGACGGCTACAGGAAGGCCAAAAACAACTAGATGCAAACCACAATAGGAAGTACATGCAAAAAGAACAAAGATTACGTGTGAAAATTGTGGCCGTGAAGGACACAACATGAAAACTTGCACACATCCTCACGAGGCCCAAACAAAACTTTTTTTAGTTGTTTCTTTGTCATTGAATCTTACTGGTTAGAAGTGATTCAGTTTGAGAATTATTTCCTATTTGTTTCAAGATATTTTCAACATTTCTTAATCAATTTAATTGTTTGTATCAGACAGTTTCATGATTGTATGAAATTATTTCATAGTTATTTTCACTGTTTCTTTCTCATTGGATCTGAATGGTTAGAAGTGATTCAATTTCACAAGTTTTTTCTAATTATTTCAAGATATTTTCAACTTTTTCTTTGTGAATTTAACTGTGTGCATCAAGCAGTTTCATAATTGTATCAAACTGTTTCATAGTTATTTTTACTGTTTCTTTGTCATTGAATCTGACTGGTTAGAAGTGATTCAGTTTCACAAGTGGTTCTTGATTGTTTCAAGATATTTTCAACTGTTTCTGTATCAATTTACCTGTATGTATCAGACAGTTTCATAATTGTATCAAACTGTTTCATAGTTGAAAAGGAAGAAAATAAAACACAATTGCTATAAAATAAACATTTTGAAACTGTCATTACATAAATAGTAACCATAACAAACAACATAAGATAGTAGAGACGTTCAGTCCTAGAAACATAAACATAGACACAGCACGAAAGAAACACAACTAATGGTTGGGATTGGCAACTCGTAAACAACGCTTTATAGCACCTTTTCTCTTAGCAAGTCGGCTTGGACTTTCACATGCACTCACTACATCTAAATAAATCTTCCTTTTGCCATAATTCCAAAGCAGCGTTGCAAGATGGCCACAGTAAAGACCTATATCAAAGTCAGGGACAATTGTGATATAACTGGAACCAATAAAGTACTCCGCATACGCGATGATAAACACTCCAAAATCCCTGAAACAGTGAAAAAAAAGATGACAATACATAGAGTTAGTAATTACGTCACAGATGTGATTCACATAATCTGAACTAATAAAGGGAAAATAAGCATACAAGGAACCAAAACTCTGTTGCGGAAGTTCTTGAACAAAGATAAAGCCGAAAGGATCCTCTAGATTTTCATCAACATATCCTTCGCTCGTAAGAATATCAATGTCAGGCCTTGACTGGTAAAAATCGGTCAGTACAAGATACTGTGGCAAACCCTCAGCAATCTTTACAACAACTGCAACAACAACTGCATTATGACGAGCACCGCCACAACTGATTGAATTATGTATCTCAATGGACCTATCCTTGAATGATACTACACCCAACACCCAATGACAGATATCCTTTATATTAAGCGGTAGCAGAACATAGTCAACCTTTGTCCAAGGCATATTTGTAGGGATCTTACAGCCTCGAATATAGCTAGCAACAGAATCAACGTCAGACAACACATAAACATTCTTCCCACTATTCACATATTTCTCATATACGGTCTCGACCATGTTTTTAAACCAACAGTCAGTAGTACTGAAGGATAATTCAGTCTTGGGTCGATAATTTTCTTGCTTACGCAAGTAGTAGAAGACAACATTCATATGCTATAAAATTCAAAAAAATAAAATCGATGATATAAATGGATGAAACATTACGGAAACAATGAATAAACAAACAAAATTACAGTTACTAAAATGAATGAAACAAAACAGATATAGTGAGGAAGAGAAAGAGTTACACCTGATGGCTGAAATTTTAGATACACATACAAATACCAAACATAGAAACTCAAAAACACATGAAAATAACCAAAGGGAAATGGTACAGGCACAAAGGCGCACACAGACTAAAAAAGAAACAGAAACACACCCTCACACACTAGAAGAAACAGAAAGATACAGTAAAGATACAAGACACACACAGAGACTAAAAGAAACAGAAAGATACATTATACAGAGTAGAGACACACATACACAGTAAAATAAACAATATGATACACTAAAGATAAAAGACACATACACACTAAAAAGGAAAAGAAAGGAACTTACTGAATCATGCAACGTATGACCACCATGCAACTAAATGTAGAACCACATCCGAGTCGACACGGTTTTGACTTCAAAGTTAAACTCATAGAGAAGTATGTTGTCGGTTTTGGAATAAGCACAAATCCTAAAAATATAAATCAAAAGAAACACGAATTATATCAATATCCACACGATAAATGATACAGTTAACGAGCATTAAAGGGGCACACTCATTCCTCTTTTCGATTTAGTTAAATCATCAATAAATGCTACAAACTTAGTTGCTAATTCTTGATCAACATCTTCTGTGACACCAATACTAAAAGGATGCCTTTGCAACTTCAAACGTTTTGGCGAAACATAATTGCTACTAACACCAGAAGCAAACTCATGCACAAAAGGTGAAACATCATATTTACTAGGACGTTTCACCCTTACCAACGCCTGTCAAGGTGTAGTAGTATCCACACGTGGACTCGCCTGGTCATTCTCAGGGTCACTAACCAGCACAACATCAGAATCCTCACCGAGCTCATCAACATCACTGGCATAATGAAGATCTTCAATGCCATGCTCAACGGGCTTTTCAGCGGAATCCTGAACAGGCTCTCCAGCAACAGTTTTAGCAGGCTCTGCAGCAATGGTATCATAAATCTCATTTCAGCAACAGTATCAGTAGCCTCTTCAGCAACAGCGGCAGCAGGCTCTTCAGCAACAGGGTCAGTATGAATACATTTCTTTACATTCTTAATGGTATCAGCAATGCTACGGTCCATCTCCGCAAGCTGGTCCTCAGTCTAATTATCAAAGAAATTATTGAAAGCAATGGGTTTAATAGGTCCAGCAGCAGCATACTGGGTCCGATGAGAAGGTTCAGTAGTATCTTTGTTATAAAATACAGCACCATCAACTGAATAACCATGAATAAACTGATACAAAAAAAAACATGAATAAACAATGAACTCCTGTAAACCCTGGAGATATGAAAATAAGCTCAAGAAACATTGTATTGTATATGATACAGTTTAGAAATAGGGAACATGCAATAAGTTAAAAAAAAAAGGCAAACGCGCACCTTATCAAGTTTGGGACTCTTCAAAAGGTCTTGGCTGAAATTCAAACCAAGGTCGAAATTTGAGAATTGTAAATTAGAACTAGCAAATGAAGGGGTCAAAGGAACCTTGGTTTCAACTGTTGCAGGCATTGGAACCGGTTTTCCACTAGCAACTATTTCTATACTACTGACACCACCGCTAAAAGATTCGTCACCTTTACTCACCATAGCACCATCAATTTAAACTGTATCAACCATAGCTGTACAATTTCATTGGCTTGTTGAATTGTTTCTATTTGTAACTAACTGTATCTGTTTGTATCTGAATGTATCTACTTGTTTCAAGATAACTGGAATAAGGTACATATCTGATACGAGGCAAATTGTGCGTAAGCGCCAACCATAAAGAGCCAAGCTCGAGTGCACAAAGAATATAAATGAAGGGCTCCGGAAGCGACTTGAAGATCCTGCATCAGAGCACCATGAAAAGAGGGACACCTACTCTTCAGGGCCAGGGGGAGCGCCTAGACCCAGGAGGTGCACCTAGCAGTGAAGCGCCCAGGAGGTGCGCCTGACAGCCAGGTGGAGCGCCTCATACAAGGCAGCCCCAGGCGGAGCGCCTGACCAACCAGGCGGAGCGCCTAGCCTGATGGTCAGTAGCTCCACCAGGTAGAGCGCGTAGCTTTAGGCCGAGCGCCTGAAGTGCTGAATTCTCAACCTTTTGTGTTGTAATTTCTATTTTAGCCCTAAGTGATTCTAATGTATTAACTAGACTTAGGGGCTTTTAATTATTTCATATTTATGTAAGAGAGCACTATATAAACTCCCCTTAGCCATTTTCATCATTTACATCACCTTGAATATTGTAGAAATATGAGCTATGCTCTCTTTGAACCCTTGTTTGGGGCTTGAATTCAATTGGTGGAATCCAATTTAAACTTCATCCATATTTGATCATTCTATTTGCAAGAGTCGGGTATCTCTTGAGGATAGTTACATAGCGTAGGTGGTTCCTTGACATTCACTTGACGTGTAACGAGACAAGTTCTTCGTTGCTACTTAGGTAATCGTTCGAGTCTCGTCTCGTTATTATCTTTACTTTATTGCTTCCGCTACTTAGTTTGCTTCCGCGTGTTTCCCCCGTATCATCTTGGTATCAGAGCAAGGTTCGGGTGCCGTTCTTACAAACCCTATTTCCTTGTTCATCGTATCTTTTATCCTTGTTATTGTGTTCTTGTTGTTGTTGTTCTTATTTAGAAGAAAAACAAAAAAATCAAAAATTTGAAAACTACAAAAAAAATTGGTGAAACTTGTTGGAATTGAACACCCAAACATTGAAAATCATTGGTTTTTTCTATGTTTGATTCCCGTTCTTTTGGTACCAAAATATCTTGATTTGGTGTTGTGATTCGAAATTTGAAGAATCAAATCTCAAAGTTTTTTCAAAACCCTAGAAATTCTTGCTTGAAGATCAAAATCGACTTGTTGTTTGTTGGGGTTAAAAACTATTGGGGTTTGTTGGTAATCATCCTATACACCCTTGGGTACCATTAGGAGTTGAAAACAAGTTGAAAACATTGGAAATTTTTGTGTAAAAACGGGCAAAACCCGTCGTTGAGTTGCTGAAAAAAGTTGCAGGCACAGGTCCAGGCGGAGCGCCTGAGTCCTAGGCGGACCACCTAAAAAGCTCACTGCCCAACTATTGAGGCGGAGTGCCTGACACACTAGGCAGACCGCCCAGCCCTGTGACGGGTCCTGGTAGCTTTAATATGTAGGTTTTCGTGTTTCTTTTGTTACCATTGCTTCCGGATAGTACTTTGAGAGTAACACTTCTACTTAATTAGTACTAGTTCATTGAGCGATTAGGGTACTTGTACCTAAAAGAGAGTAGACCTCAAAATATCCTTGTATAATTTTTGCTTCAAGTGCGCACCTATATAGCCTAGCGTTCATCGAGTCCCATCAACTCCACTCTTCCCGAAGAGTATTTGGTTCTTGTGAATTTGATTGGTTATCGAGGAGGCCGTTCAACTACAAGGAAGCCATTGAATCAAGCTTTAGTGAACCTACCCCAATGTTGAGTGTACCCAAGTGACATTCAAAAGGCGAGAGAGCGTGTGGGGACTTTTACTCTAATCCTTTCTTTGTATTTGAATTTTGTAGGTACATGGCCGGAGATGTTGATGATACCATTAAGGTCCCGGTAAGCATCTTGGCCACTCTCTTGGCCGAAGTGAAAGCCATAGGTACGAGGCTTGAGAGCCTTGAAAGTGAATGGACCCTGAGTGTTCAAAAGGGTGCCGAAGAAGGTATTAGTGATGGAATGTTGAGCATTCCCCAACCGTTGGGTATTCCCCAACAAGTGGTCATTCCCCACAACTTGGGCATTCCCAAGGTAATGTAGCTACTCGCTCTAAAGGTAATTATACTACCCCTATGAGCCAACCAATGACAATGGAGGGAATTGGGGAAGGTGAGCGAGGTGATGGTGAAGAGGATGATGAGCTTAAGATGACACTTGTGGTGCGTAGGAGTTTGGGTACCATGAGTCTTGAGGAGGAAGAGAATGTGCAAAGGGAGAATCTTTTCCATGCTAGGTGTCGTGTGATGGGGCAAGTGTGCTCAATGATCATTGATTCGGGAAGTTGTGCTAATATAGTGAGCCAATCCTTGATTTTCCAGTTGAAATTGCCTACTATAAAGCATCCACATCCATACCGTTTACAATGGTTGAGTGAGTGTGGAGAGTTGAGAGTGGTGAAGTAAGTCTTGATTGAGTTTAGCATTGGAAATTATCGAGATAAGATGATGTTTGATGTAGTACCGATGCAAGCTTGCCATCTATTGTTTGGAAGGCCATGGCAATATGATCGGAGTGTAGTTCATGATGGTCGAACCAACTCTTATACGGTTGCGCATGGGGGAAATAAATATATACTCAAACCCTTGACACCGAGGCAAGTAGGTAATGACTATAGGCATATGAGGGAATTGAAAGAGGTGGCTAAAGCTAAATCTCCCATAGAGAAGGAGCCCGAAGCCGTGAATCTTGTTGTTATGCCTTGTCGGGTTGAAGCTACACTTGGCCTTGGGAGAAAAATGAGAGAAAGGAGAGGAGAGGAAAGACAAAATGGGAGTGAGGACGCCCTTTGTTCTAACCATGCTTTATCTTCTTCTTCTTCTACTTGTTTTGGCTTATGTGTAGGTGCTCTTGGAGGCGAGCTATTGGTGCCTCGACCGTGTGCTAAGAAAGGAAGGCAAGGTGATGAAGATCCTCATTGCGAGCTTCATGAAGAGGAAGTTGAACATAATACTTCAAGTGCTATGAGTGCTCGAAGAAGCAACTCAAGTGTAAGTGTTCCTTCACCTTTTCATGAACACGTTAGTTCCTTGTCATGTGAGGACTCAATGCTAGTTGGTGCTTGTATTGTATCTATTAAACTTGTAACTAGTGAAGAGTCTAATGGTCAACTTGTGTGTGCATATGAACCGCTGGTTGAGAGGATTGAAAAGCCATATCATGATGTGAGTCCGATATTCAAGGAACCTCCTTTTAGTTAAGAAGTGGTAGTTGGCCTTGCTTGTGGCCCTTGTTATGACACCCTACCCATATTTGATAAAGGGAAAGATGAGTTATTTGACTCTACCCTTGTTGATATAATTGATTTTGGTGTGTGCATCGTAGTAAGAATGATAGTGACCTTGAGGAGTCCAAATTGCATGAGTTGGACAAGGTTGTCTATGATGACTCCTCAAGTGTGAGTGATAACTTAGTTTTGATACTTCACCTATGTTTAAAAATGAAGTTGAGATGTCTACCTTTACTAATCCTTTGTTTGAGGGCATCTTTATTTGTGGAGGTGATTTGTATCGGACTAGAGTTGAGAACGAGCTAGAACCTCCGTGGTGTTAAGGGTTTGAACCCTTAGACAACTCCTTGTTTGAGACTTTGAGTGAGATGGGTGAATCTTCTAGTGGCCCTACTCTTGATTGTTGGGTTTATGAAGAGGAAGAATGCATTATCAATGCATTTCGTAAGAACTTATCTTGTGAGGAGGGTTGTCTAGATGATGAATTCGGAGGTGGAAAGACCTCTCTTGGTGTGAATATGAGTGCTTTTAAGAAGGGGAATGGAGTAATTGATACTAGTTATAGGTTAGGCTATTTGACTTACTCAATTCCATATGTTGATCACACCTTGAGTGTTAAGCATGCCAAAGCCATTGTGCCACAATATAGTGAAAATACATTTAAGGCTTGGTATGTTGGTTATGAGCTTAGAGGTCGTAGAGAATTTGATTGCCACATCTTGCATGTTCCATATCCTATTGATCTCTTTGCTTGTTCTTGTATTGAGTGCACTTCCGTGTGGAGTCAAGTACTTATTGTCTCCTTTGGAGACACAAGCTTTTTATTTGGTTTGATGTTTGGCTCTATCACAAGAGTGTGTTTTCCCACACTATTTACACTTATTCTTGTTAAGCTAACCTACTTGCGCGGTAGGAAACTTGGGGTTGTTCTTGTCTTTGATTGTAGGTCTTGATGGTTTGATTTCGAGGATGAAATCCTTTCAAGAAGGGGAGAATGATACGGGGCAAATTGTGCCTAAGCGCCAACCATCAAGAGCCAAGCTCGAGAGCATAAAAAATACAAGTGAAAGGCTCCGAAAGCGTTTTGAAGATCATGCATCAGAGCACCATAGAAGGAGGGACACCTACGCTTCAGGGCCAGGCGGAGTGCCTAGACCCAGGAGGTGCACCTAGCAGTGAAGCGACCAGAAGGTGCGCCTGACAGCCAGGCGGAGTGCCTCATACAAGGCAGCCCCAGGCTGAGCGCCTGACCAACCAGCCGGAGCGCCTAGCCTGATGGTCAGTAGCTCCACTAGGCAGAGCGCCTCGGTTTAGTCCGAGTGCCTGAAGTGCTCAATTCTCCAACATTTGTGTTGTAATTTCTATTTTAGCCCTAAGTGATTCTAATGTATTAACTAGACCTAGGGGCTTTTAGTCATTTCACATTTATGTAAGGGAGCACTATATAAACTCCCCTTAGCCATTTTCATCATTTATATCACCTTGAATATTGTAGAAACATGAGCTATGCTCTCTTTGAACCCTTGTTTGGGGCTTGAATTTAATTGATGGAATCCAATTTGAACTTCATCCATCTTTGATCATTTTATTTGCAAGAGTCGGGTATCTCTTGAGGATAGTTGCATAGTGTAGGTGATTCCTTGACATTCACTTGAGGTGTAACGAGATAAGTTCCTCGTTGCTACTTAGGTAATCGTTCGAGTCTCGTCTCGTTCTTATCTCTACTTTATTACTTCCGCTACTTAGTTTGCTTCCGCGTGTTTTCCCCGTATCAATACTGTAACATTAGCCGTATCAACATTAAAAGTGTCTGTATCAGCACAAACATCTTATTTAAACTTATCTGTATCACCAAAATAATCTGAATTTATCTTCTTTGTATCACCACTAGCAGGTGGTGACTTTGGTGAATCTCGAGCATTAAACACACCACTTTGAGTACCCTGTTTTCAAAAAAACAATTTAATAAACCGACATTACATCAACAATTAAAACCTGTCCTTGGGCAAGTAGCTTAATTTCATCAACAACTTTTCTAAGCTCCTCACCAAAAAATTTCTTAACATTATTAAACTGATCATCAACCTTCAAAAGAAACAAAGGCAAAAACAGTATCACAATAATTCTAACTGTTTCAACAAAGTAAATAAATAGAGACACAATATAATAAAATTACAATGCTTACATGACCTTTTAATAACTCCAAGTCAGTAGTGAGCTGAAACAAAAAACAAAAATTGTATCAGAATGAGCCAAAACAGTATCACAATATTTCTAACTGTTTCAACTACTTCAAAAAACTAAACATACCTTCTCAACTGAACGAGTCAACATGTCAATCTTGGCGTCATAATCAACCGCCTGCGCCAGTTTCGACAAACTTGACTGTGCCTGCTTTCCAACATCTTCAGAAGAACTGTGGACAAAAACGGCAGGAGAGGAGGGACGAGGCCCTCTATGGCGGACAAAAATATCCTCAAAAGAAGGATCCTGCAAATCATCCGCTACAGGTGCGTCCGTCAACCACCAACTCCAAATTGGCCAACTCAGTAGCTGTCAGCTGCATAGGCCGAAAAACCGGCTACACCGTACATAATAGTAGATCAATCAATTTAAAAGCATAAAGAAATGAAACAGATACATAGAGAATGAAATAGATACATAAAGAATGAAACAGATACAGCAAGAATGAAACTATACCTTGTTGCTTCGGTCCTCTAAAATGTTACAAACTGTCTAATACTTTGAAAGATTACTCGTCACTTTTCAGTTCAAGATACGAGGAGTTCAACTCCTAACACGCACAGCTACTGATGACGAAATGTTTGTCCAGCACTCATAAAACCATACTTGCAATGCAGAAGGCAAACCTACCAGCCGAAAAATATGTACTGCTAATTTTCACCTTCTTGTGAATACTATCAAACAATTCTGTGAAAGAATCTATACCCCATGGATAGTCCTCGTAAAGACCAGACTCAACCAAATCAAAATATTTCTTAGAAACAGTTTGCACATCAGATACAGACATCACAAAATTCACAATCATATGCAGAACTGCAATCTTAACTGCATCATTATCACCAATCCACTTCCTTTGAGTAAGAGCATTCTTAATATCTACGTGAGACACCTTTTTCACGTTCGAAAAATAGCTACTCATCAACTGATTTGGACTACTCATATCAACAGAACTCAAAGTATCCCCATAGCACTTTAAACCCGACACTAATGCAAACTCATGTAACTCAAATTTCAAACACGAACCATTCACACAAACCTCAAACGTACGAGGCTTGGAGGATTCAATCTCTCACACCAGCAAAGACCAAAGCAACTGAGTCTAAACGGGCAAATGTTCTACCTGTAACAAGTAACCAAAACATGTATTTGAACATTTCCAACTGCACCGCACTTAAGACATCCTTCAAATGCATTGCAATATCACCATAAACTCTTCCCAATAAAAATCCTGGGTATATAAAACAACACACCCTAAAAAGGAAAAGCCCAACTCAGTTAAAAAACATTAAGTACAATGCAGAAACATAAAAAAACAACACAGAAACAGTAAAAAACTACAGAAACAGTACAAACACTACATCAACAGTAAATACACTACAGAAATAGTAAAATACAATGCAGAAACAGTAAAAGACACGGAAACAATAAATACACTACAAAAACAGTAAAACAAGCTACAGAAGTAGTACAAACACTACAACAATGGTAAATACACTACAAAAACAGTAATACTCCCTCTGTCCCACTTTGTTTGTCGTAGTTCGGATTTCGAGAGTCAAACGAGTTTATCCTTGACCGTAATTTTTATATGTATCTTTTACATATTTTGAGTTGTAATTTATTGTGACTTATAGTACTTTTCATGTAGTTTTCAAATATGTAAATTTTATTTAAAAAAAGTTAAAGATATTATATCATAATCTACGGTCAAATTTAAGAAGTTTGACTCTCGAAATCCGAACTACGACAAACAAAATGGGACAGAGGGAGTAATACACTACCAAAACAGTAAAACACACAGCAGAAACAGTAATAATACACTACAGAAACAGTAAAAACAATACAGAAATAGTAAAACACAACAGAAACAGTGAAAATACACTAAAGAAACAGTAAAATACAGTACAAATACATGCAATACCACAACAAATACATCAAGAAATAACAAAATAAATAAATAGATACACAAAACAGGAAAAAGAAACAAAAAATTAAAAAGGAAACAGAAGTACCTGTAATGCTAAATCAGCCAACACAGAAATCTGACTTTTCTTCAATGGTGGAGCATTTTCTTCAAAACCATCATCATCAACCACAATTTTACCTTTACCTTTACGCGTAGAAGGAGACGCAGACGATCGCGTTACACGCTTCAATTGTTGTGGGGTTTCTTTCGACTTGAAAACAGGAACCTTAAGTTTTATAACAGATTTCGGCCCAGTTTTAGAAACATTTATATCATGTCTCATTTTACTCTTAAGTTCCCTAGTATCAGAAGACGAACTAGAATTAGACATTGAAACTAAAAGAAAAGGTGGAAAAAAATGAATACCCTAAAAAATAAAAAAATTGGACAATATAAACACTGAAAACAGTTTTGAAACGGTTCAGAAACAAGGATGATATTAGAGAACGTGGGGGAGAAAACTGAGGAAAAAACGACCGTGATACAGTAAGAAACAAGAAGAAACGGGATTGAAACAGACGAGATAAGCATGAACAGGAAACATTAATTGGGAAATTTGAAATAAAATGGAAAATGAGGAAAAAAACTTATATATTAGGACCAATGTTTAGAAAATTACAAAAAGCCCCCAAATTGTAGCAAAATAAAGAAATAAACTAACATAGCAATAATTTTTTTACCTAAATTGCTATATTTGTAATTAATTTATTTTGCTAAGATATTGTTATGTTTGAAAATTAAGTTCTAAAAATTATATTTTTGTGTAAAAATTTCTATTTTATTTGTTTATTATATTAGTAATAATCGAGTAAATTATTCATGTAATAGTTGAAGATTTAATTTCACTTCGAGTAGAGACAACAAATACTACTCCCTTCATCCCAATTTATGTAAGGAGTTTAATTAAGCACTGAGTTTAAGAGATAATAAATACTTTTGAAACTTGTGGTTTAACACAAATTATAGAGATTTGTATGGTTATGAATTACTCCTAAATATAGATATGTGACAGTCTAGTTGTGACACTAAAAATAAAAGTTTGTTACATAAATTAGGACGGAGACGGTAGATGATTTCTTCTCATATGGACAGAGTCACCCGGTACCTGTGCTTGCTGGAGGTAGCAGGTACCTGATGGAATGGAATGGAATGATCGAGGTGTGTGCAAGCAGAGGTTCAATACCGGAAAATTGCATTGCGGGTATAGGGTAAAATCGATTTTTCTATACATACCTACCATTTGTTGAACCCTCTTGACACAAGTTTAAGCTTTATTTTTTAAATTTTGAACCTCCTTATTGGAAATTCTGCCTCCGCCCCTGTGTGCAAGTTGCCCTAGACCATCATAAAAAAATAGTTGAAAATGTGTTATTCATTTATTTTTTGATCTGTAAAAGTTGAAAATTTAGTTTGACATCCTTAAAGAAATAGATTGCTTTCAGAGTATAATTATTCAGCTTCTTTGTTGTGAAGTCGTATCCTTTATTCAGTTTCATTGTTCTGAAGTTGAATTCCGTTATTGGATAAGTAGTTTGTCCTTGATTTGGTTGTTACTTTTATCTATCCTAAAGTTTGATCATGTAGCCTTCTACCTGACCTGCTTAAAGCATAAATGTATGTAGAATTAAGGTTCTACAACAAATGTTTCTATGTATGTTGTTGCTTTTAATATTTAATAAAGTTATGTACATTCATTGTGGTAAATGGCTTTGACCAATGCCTAGTTGAATCTATGAAAGTAAAGTTTGTACACAAAATTTTAGGAAAGAGTTGCTAATATCTCACTCTTGACTTTACTAAAACTCTTACAGGCTTACACACGACTAGACTGGCTTAATCGCGCTTGTACTGGTGGGTTGGCATCTTTAGCCATTAATAGCGTTGGGATAAAAGAGGTGTGTATTCGCTGTTGGTCTTAGATGTCTGTCCACTTGCTATTGAATATTATTAGAAGGTTATATTGTCATTTTTAACTGCTGATGGTTTTGGATTTGATATACAGAAGGAGAACGAATGTGCACCTAGTATGATGGTTGAGCATGGGAAGGATCGAGAAGTTAAAATAAAAGAGATTATTCAGCTAATTGAGAGGAGAAAGACGCTTTATGTAGTAAGACAGCTGTGCTTGAGAAGGAGAGTCAAGCTGCATCAAGTAAGATAGACGAGCTTGAGAAGGAAAAAGAAGCTGCATTGAGTAAAGTAGCTTTGCTTGAAAGGGAGGCAGAGGCTTTATGCAGTAAGATAGCTGTTCTTGAGAAGGAGCTAAGAAATATGGAAGAGAATTTGGAAATATAAGACTGTTCAGCTTCGAAAGGAGAAGAAGCTAAGAACCAAGTTACAGGATTTTAAAAGGTATACTAACGTTGAGCGTGAAAAAGAGAAGGAAGCTGCAAGTAATAAGACAGCTATGCTTGAGAAAGAGCTGGAAACTAAGGAAGTTAGAATGTATAGTCAAGCTATAAGACCTTTAAAGCAGATCCAAGATGAAGATAAAGAACCCAAGAAAAAGGTGAAAGAGTTGACGATAACTGTGCAAAAGCTTGCCGGGGAAAGAAACTATTAGGAAACATTAGCTAAGCAGCTTAAGGGCAAAGAAAGCGAGACTGCAGAGCTAGTGGAAGCTCAAAAAGAGATGATTGGGGTTTGAGCTTTTGGACGTCTATTCTTGTGCTTGAAGCATGTGTTTACTACGGCTACTCCTTAAACACTATTCATTTTAAACTGCTAGTCAGATCAGACGTCAGGTTATTGTGGTTTCTTTCTAAGAAAATTCGTTTTTGATGCTCAGAATTAAGCCACTTTATAGATTCTAAGCCAGTATCTTTGTTTCCCTTTCTCATAAATCTGGCATATATATGTAACTTTGGAGTCTATACCACTCTGCTTTGAGAGCCCATTTGAATGCATTTGGTACAGGATTTCATTCTGAAAATTTCCCTCTAATCTTGGTTTAGTATGATGTATGAACTATTGTTGAAAGCTGGTTTTGAAGTATGACAAACAGGAAGGACACCGGGGTTCATGCAAGGAACCTGAAGAACCCGGTCCATGAAGGGAAGGGCATGGTTGATCGAAAAGATTGTGGGTTGCAAATCCCTGTGGAACTAGGAATAGTGGCGCGTGGTTGTATATGTATCCTAGTCGGACTAAAAGAGGCGGTGTTCCAGCTGTGTCTACGAAGTATGAAAAGAGTCAGACGTTAACATGGAAAAGAGTTACTACGAATCTCAACTTACCTTAATTAAGGGGATTTCTAGTAGAACTCAACTAGGGTTGCACGACTCATATAAAAGCCAGTAGTAGAGACAGCCGAGATTTCTGATTATTCACGCACAGAGAGTCAAGCACAAGCAAAGGCGATTCAATAACTTTCTACGTGGATAAGCTGAAGAAGACAACTAAACTGCATGCAGAGTATTGAGTCTAGATTTCTTGTCTAGGATTATCGAGTTGTAAGTTGTCATAATATCGAGCATTCATTGTTTTACCTATCTGCTTATTCTAGAAGCTTATGTATTAGGTAAACTCTTTTGTGAATTACTAGAAAAGCTAGAGTGTAGCTTTGATTAGTGATTAGGGTCTAGGGTGTAGCCCCTTGGTTACAGAGTTTGTAATCTAAAACATTGCTCTTGTGTTAGTGGATTCAGTGCAAAAATCCCAGAGTGTGGGTCGTGGTTTTTCTCCCTTGAGCAAGGAGTTTTCCATGTAAAAATCCTTGTGTGTTTGGTGTGCTAGTCAGTGCATGTTCTTGTTAGACGCAGGAAGAAGGAAATTCTAAGAACCTTGCTCTACAGTAGAAGAACACAGTTCTTGCGAAAATCAGGAGACACTATTCAACCCCCCCTTCTAGTGTCCTTAGGAGGTGCATAAAGTACAACAAGTGGTATCAGAGCCTGTCTTCTCTTGTAAGGTTAACACCTTGAGAAGGATCAGAATGAGTGCACCACCTACCATTACTGAAGGACAATCGGTTCTGAGGCTCCCACAGTTTAATGGGCAATACTACGCATGGTGGAAAAATAGGATGGAGAATTACATATGTGCTGAAGACTATCAACTTTGGCTGATAGTTTCTGAAGGAAATCTGATTCCCACCAAAATTGTTGGCGAAGGAACCACTGCCTCAAAAGAACCTAAACTGAAAGAAGAGTTTGATGAGACGGACTTTAAGATGATCGAAAAGAATCACAAGGCCAAGCGGTTGGTCATATGTGGTCTTGGTCCGGAAGAGTTCAATCGAGTATCATCATATAAGATGGCTAAGGAAATATGGGATGCTTTACAGGTTGCACATGAAGGAACTACAGAAGTAAAAGACTCAAAAAGGAGAATGTTGAAGAGACAATTTGAGTTGTTTACTATGGGTGAGAAGGAGTCGATTCAGGACATGATGACCAGGTTGACCATGATCACAAATGAAATGAGATCCCTTGAGATGGAATTGCCTGAAATAGAGATGGTTGATAAAATCCTGAATGTGTTGCCTGAAGCATGGGAACCAAAGATGACTGCCATCATTGAATCCAAACCTTTAAAATCCATCAAGCTTGAAGAATTGGTTGGAAGCCTGAAGACTCATGAGATGATGAAGGACTCAAAGGCTAAACCATCAGCAAAGAAGGAAAAGACTCTTGCGCTGGAAGCAACAGAGGAAACTGAAGGAATTGTACATTGCTGACAACATCAAAAAGGACTCTGCTCTTATGGCAACTGATGGAGAGGAAGCAGGAAATTCAGCTGAGGCATGTCTATCTGATCTAAAAGAAACTTTACATACATACTCTTCTGAAAATTTAATTCTAATCACAGCCACCCTGATTGAAGGGTATGAAAAAGAAAAACTTGAAAAGGACAACTTAACTGAAGAACTGAGTAATCTTAGAACTAAACACAAGAGTCTCCTGGAACAGAATATTGAACTTGAAGAAACTAATGCCATCTTGAAAGGGCAGACTCTTGTGTCAAACTCTAAAATTACTGAGCTTGAATTGGAATGTAATCAGTTAAGAGAAAGTAAGAATGGTAAGCAAATTATGAGTGAAGTTCAATCCTTTCTGGAAGATGAACTGAAAAGAGCAAATAAAATTTTGTATCAGGAAACTGAAAAAAATAGGATTTTAAGCCAAAAGGTTGAAAACTCAAAACTTGAACTTACCAGACTGACTAAATGGAATAAATCTTCTGAAGCTATGAATTGGGTTCATGAAAATCAAAACAGAGGAAAACAAGGATTAGGATTCAAGAAACCCCTCCCTCCATATAATCCTAAAAGCAAATATGTAGGTCTACCTTGTAACATGTTATGCACTTTTTGTGGTAAAACTGGTCATGTTAAGCAAAAGTGTGTTAATATCAGCAAGGCAAAAGCTAAAAATAAAAGATGTGGCTTACCCAAATGGGCCAAACAAGACCTGATTTATCCATTCTCTCATAAGAAGGGACCCAAGCTTGTCTGGGTTCCTAAGACTAACCTCTGATTTGTCTTGCAGGCTGGAGTGAGGGAGAACAACTCAAGCTGGATTCTAGATAGCGGTTGTTCTAGGCACATGACAGGAGATAGAAGAAACTTTCTCTCACTCGCAGCATTTCAAGGGGGCAGTGTAGCCTTCGGAGGAGGAAAAAGTGGTCAGATAGTAGGCATTGGAAAGATTGGGAGATCTCTGGAACATGCAATTGAAAATGTCTATTGTGTGGATGGTCTTAGACATAATCTACTAAGTATCTCCCAACTGTGTGACAGAGGAAATGAAGTGAGCTTCTCATATGTTGGTTGCATCGTAAAGAACCTACAGAGTGGAGAAGTGGTGATGGAAGGAAAAAGGGTGAACAATGTATATAAGGCATCACTGAAGTCTTTACCTGAGAACAACCTGACCTGCTTGAATGTGCAAGAAAGCGACTCTCAGCTGTGGCACAAAAGATTGGGTCATGCAAGTCTGTCTCAGGTAAACAAGCTGGCTTCGAAGGAACTGGTTCGCGGATTACCAAGCAAGAAATTTGAAAACATAAAAATGTGTGACGCCTGTGTAAAGGGAAAGCATGTGAGAACATCATTCAAACCAAAGAAAGTGGTCAGCACAACAAAGCCACTGGAGCTGATACATATGGATCTATGTGGACCTATGAGAGTCAGGAGCCGTGGAGGAAAAAGATATGTGTTTGTTATCGTGGATGATTACTCAAGATATACTTGGACCCTGTTCTTGGTCTCTAAGGATGAAGCCTTCGAAAGTTTCAATGATTGGGCTGGTGTTGTTCAGAAAAGACTAAGCCTTGAGATCATCAGTATGAGATCTGATCATGGTACTGAGTTTGAAAACTCAAAATTTTCTGAGTATTATGCAAGGAATGGCATAGATCACAACTTCTCTGCACCAAGAACTCCCCACCAAAACGGTGTGGTTGAAAGGAAGAACAGGTCGTTGGAAGATATGGCTAGAACTATGCTGCTAGCAAGTGGGCTGGCAAGAAATTTTTAGGCTGAAGCTGTAAACACTGCATGTTACTTGTTGAACAGGTGTTCCATTAGAGCAATTCTTGACAAGACTCTGTATGAGTTGCTCAGAGGTAGAAAGCCAAGCATTGCTCATCTAAAACCTTTTAGTTGTAAGTGTTTCGTTCACAACAATGGGAAGGAACCTTTGGGAAAGTTGATGCCAGAAGTGATGAGGCGATATTTTTGGGATATTCCACTCAAAGTAAGGCATACAAAGTGCTTAACAAAAGAACAAAAACTGTAGAAGAAAGTATGCATGTTGTATTTGATAAATCAGATAAGACACTGGGAGAAACTGAAGCAGATGATCAAGAAATTGGTTTAAGGAGAGAAGAAACCATAGATGAACTGGAGGACTCAGATGAAAAGGAGAATCTGAACAATTTGGATGAAGGAGTCAACTTGACAGGGGGAACTTCAGATGAGGCTGATAATCCAGAAAGTCAAGAAGAACCTAACCCAGAGAATGCTGCAGGTCCTTCAAGTCAGATTCAAATCAAGCCATGGAAGTATCAAAGTTCTCATCCACTGGAGAATGTCCTATCTGAGTTGGACACTGGAATTATGACTAGATCAGCATTGAAGAACTTCTGTGCATTCTTTGCGTTTCTCTCATCCTTGAAACCAAAGAATGTAAAGGAAGCCCTAGAAGATCCAGACTGGATTCTAGCTATGCAGGAGGAACTTCACCAATTTGAACGAAGCAAGGTGTGGCATCTAGTTCCTAAGCCGAAGGACAGATCTATCATTTGAACATGGGATATTGACAAGGAACAAGGCAAGACTAGTGGTTCAAGGATACAGTCAGGAAGAAGGAATAGATTATGATGAAACTTTTGCTCCAGTTGCAAGGATGGAAGCCATTAGGATGCTGATTGCTTTTGCCTCGTACATGGAATTCACACTGTATCAGATGGACGTGAAGAGTGCTTTTCTGAATGGTTATTTGAATGAAGAAGTCTATGTGGTGCAGCCTCCAGCCTTTGTGAGCAATGAATTTCCTGATCATGTTTACAAACTGGACAAGGCTTTGTATGGTTTGAAGCAAGCTCCTAGAGCCTGGTATGAAAGACTCTCAGGGTTCCTGATGAAAAATGGTTTTTCAAGAGGCAAAATTGACAACACACTATTTCTCATGAAGAAAGGAAAGGATTTGCTGGTCGTTCAAGTGTATGTTGATGATATCATCTTTGGAGCTACTGATGAAGAACTGACCAAAGGTTTTGCAGAATTGATGGGAAGTGAGTTTGAAATGAGCATGATGGGTGAACTGAACTTCTTCCTTGGGTTGCAGATAAAGCAGACTCCTGAAGGAACCATGATTCATCAGCAAAAGTATGTCAAGGAACTATTGAAGAAGTTTGACATGAAAGGAGCAAAGGAAATGACTACCCCTATTGCACCCGGAACAAAGTTAGACATGGATGAACTTGGTCCTTCGACAAATGAAACGAAATATAGAGGAATCATAAGTTCACTTCTATATCTCACAGCTAGTCGACCAGATATAGTATACAGTGTAGGACTGTGTGCCAGATTTCAGTCAAAGCCCAAGGAATCACATTTGACAGCTGTGAAGAGAATTCTGAGATACTTGAAAGGGACTCAGGATTTAGGTCTTTGGTATCCCAGAGGTGGGACTTTTGAACTCATTGGTTTTGCTGATGCAGATTATGCAGGTCATTTGGTGGACAGGAAAAGCACCTCAGGGATGGCATACCTTTTAGGTCCTTGCTTGGTCTCGTGGGCTACAAAGAAACAAAACTCAGTTGCTCTATCAACAGCTGAAGCTGAGTATGTGGCAGTTGCTTCATGTTGCTCACAATTGCTGTGGATCAAGCAACAACTGGAGGACCTTGGTATCAAGTGTGGAGCAGTGCCAATTTTCTGTGACAACACCAGTGCAGTGAAAATTGCCAAGAACCCAGTCCAACATAAAAGAACCAAGCACATTGATATCAGACACCATTTCTTGAGAGACAATGTAGAAAAAGGTCTGATTACTATGAATTCATGCAGGACTGAAGATCAAATAGCTGACATATTTACCAAAGCCTTGAACAAGGTACAGTTTGAAAGGAACAGGTTGGAGTTAGGGATGACCAAAATACACGGATGACCCAGCAGGTAATCCCTTTGTATTTGGCTAGTTAAGTATTTGATGTGATTGCTTGAAACTTGTTATAGATGTTTAGTCTAATCTCGTGCTTGTAAAAGTACACTCGTGTTGATGTCTTGATCACAAGGCACAAATAATGTGATCCCATGAAGGACCTACTATGTACTGAGAAGGAACCAGTTTGAACACGAGGAATCATGTCCAGGTACATTCATCCTACTCTGTATGATAGTATTCATAACTGAAATTAAAATTGTTATTCATACGTGTGTCACAGGGGTCTACCATACTCTCGTAACTGTCCTAAATTATAGGAACATTTTCCTTTTTAGGATAGATCTCTTTTTGAATACCTTGGACCCCACTTCTTGAAAAAGGGTTTATTTAATTAAGTTCATAACCGTCAAATGTGTAACTTCTCCCGGTTCTCGAAAAATTTAAAAAGCTGCCTTTCTACTCTACTCATTACTTCTTGCCTTCCCTAGACAGTGTCAAATCACTAAAGTCTCTCCACTTCGACCACACTCTCTCAACCCCTCACACTTCACCTACTTCCTCTGGTAAAACACCAAAATTCTCTCAAACCCTAAAACAAAAATCTCCTTAGAAACCTCAGAAATCACTCATAAATCTTTCAAGATGTCTGATAGACCACCTCCGTCCACTCTGGCTCAGAGAATTGCAAGAGCACGCACAAAATTTCTGCAAAAGGGGGATAGGAAACTGGTAAAGAAGATAAAATCAAGAACTGTTCTCTCAACACCTACCGGACAAAGTTCATCACTATCGTCACAAGAGGTAATTCCTGAACCTATTGCATCTACGCCTGTTGAGCCTGTTAATATAAAGAGCCCTGGAATTGTAGAAAGTGAAACCCTAGTTGTTGAACTAGACAAGATAATGGGTAATCATGAAAAGGATAGAACA
Organism: Petunia secreta; assembly: GCA_029990175.1. NCBI lineage: Eukaryota > Viridiplantae > Streptophyta > Magnoliopsida > Solanales > Solanaceae > Petunia > Petunia secreta. Next base: position 43,657,924 of record JARKIP010000022.1, on the reverse strand, counting down.
GATAGAGGGAATTCATGTGTGGGGGAACAAGATAGTAAAAAGATTGATTTTAGGGAAGATGTGCTAGGTCCTGTAGTTTGTGAGTCTGGGGATAAGTTGAACATTGCGGAAAGAATAGTAGAACAGTTTAAAGAACAAGATAATGTGGAAATCTTGAGGGAAGATACAGTAGAACTGAGTAAAGGAGTGAGTGAAACCATTGAAGTTGTGAAAGAATCTGTGTCTAAAAGTCCTGCATGTGATGGACTTGTTAGTGCTGAAGCCTCAGGGGATTTGGGTCAAAAGTCTGTTGTTTGTCCAAATCCTACTGAGACTGATGAGGCAGATTTTGGTTGGACTGATTCTGAAGAGGAAAGGAACAAAGAAGTTGTTTTAGAACAAGAGGAGATAACCAAGAAAGTTGAAGAAACAAAGAGGAAGAGAAAGTTTGGGGAAGAAGATGAAAAATTAGTTGAGGAAGAAGACGAGGAAGTAGTGTTTGTGAGAGAGAATCTAGTAGAGCCAGAAAAAAGAAGAAGGTTGGTGAGAGATGGGAAGCCAGTGCTGAAATCTAGACTGGTTGATGAAGATAGTGTAGATGGTGATGACAAGGCAGCTGCTGAGCCTGTTGTTAGGAGAGTTGGTACCAGATCCTCATTAAAAATGCAGTTAGAAAAGCTTGACAAGTTGGGAAGAACAGTAACCAATGTCAAAGAAAGAGAAGAAAAGAAGCTGGAAGAAGAAAGAAGGGAAGCTGGTGAGGCTGAGCAGGATAGTGAGAATGGGAGCTATGTAGAACCCAGTGATTCAGATACTGATAGTGAGGTGGAGAATAAGAGAAGAAGAAGAGGGGACAATGAAGAAGAAGTGGATAGAGAAGCATTTTTCTCTAGGCATCAGGTACTGCCAGGCAGTGTTTTGCATGATGAAAAGGAGTTCCATATGAGACCATTGCTGAGGATGATTGGTGATCAGGGGTGGCTTGCTGTGTTTTCCAACAAGGACAGGCAGTTGTTTGTGGATGAAGTGAGAGAATTCTATACTAATTGTAGAGTAACTGCCAGGAGAGTGTTTTCTACTGTTAAAGGAATTGAGATAGAATTTGGAAGACCTGAACTGGGGGTGATTCTGGATGTACCTGCTGAAGGGTATTGCAGGTATGTTAAGCTAAAATGGCCAAAAAGAACAGATGGAGTCACTTCTTTGGATGTTGTGAGAAAGTTTTCAGGGAAACCAAGATTGAGAAAGGAGAGGAAAGTGGAGAAGAAGGAGATGGAGCCTGCCCATCAACTACTGTTTGAATTTGTGCACAGGTTCCTTCTGCCTAGGGGAGAAAGGAATTGTGAGGCCAGTGCTCTGGATTTGACCTATATGGATCTGATGGACAGGGGGGTGAAGATAAATCTGCCTGGGCTGATCATTAGGCACATAAAGAGGATCTCTGACACTGATCAGAAGCCTCACTCTCTTGTGCACTCTTACATTCTTCACCAGATTTTTAAGCATTTTGGGGTTCCTTTGGAAGCAGGAAAGAAGCCCACAATTCATCAGATGTTTGGGATAAATATGCTTAAGAATTGTGATTTTTTCAGAGAAAGCAGAGCTTCTAAAAGGCCAATGCAGGTGAAACAAGAGCAGGCAGAGGACAGTGAAGACTTTGGCCCTGATGAGGCCATTGATGCAGTGAAGGAACTGGAGAAGATTGTTCTTGAGATTAATGCTGAAAATGCTGAGCTCCAGAGACAGTTGAAGGTGAAGGATCAAGAGATTGATCGTCTGCAGATTGATTGCCACAAGTATGAGGCCGAGCTGGTGATGGAGAGGGCCAAAAATACGAAGCAGCTTGAGGCACTTGTCAGACACTTCAATCTTCAGCTTTGATCCTTCCAGTCCTGTCCTCCTACTCCTATCTGATCTTTCCTCCTTCTCATTCTCCTGTGATTGCATGTTATGGATGTTTAAGACAATTTTTAATTCGGTTCTATAACTATTAACAGGGTTGTGCTGATGTCACAATCTGGATAATGTTTTTAAACTTCTTGTGTTCTTATCTGTTTTTTTTTTGCTTAAGTACTCAGGTTCTTGGATGGGCCCTTATTTGTGTATGCTTGTGTTCTTATTACTAACGAGTTGCCCTGTGCAGTAGACTGAACTAACTTGACAAGTTCCTGCAGGTCTTCGAATCTTTTCGATGATGCCAAAAGGGGGAAGAAGGAATTTGGGGTGTTTGTGACCTAACTCATCTGTTTGTTTTTTATTATGTTCTCTTGTTTTGGTTTTTTGGTTTATGTCTATTCAGGTTCTTGGGCAACGGTTGTTTGTCATCATCAAAAAGGGGGAATTTGTTGAAAGCTGGTTTTGAAGTATGACAAGCAGGAAGGACACCGGGGTTCATGCAAGGAACCTGAAGAACCCGGTCCTTGAAGGGAAGGGCACGGTTGATCGAAAAGATTGTGGGTTGCAAATCCCTGTGGAACTAGGAATAGTGGCGCGTGGTTGTATATGTATCCTAGTCGGACTAAAAGAGGCGGTGTCCCAGCTGTGTCTACGAAGTATGAAAAGAGTCAGACGTTAACATGGAAAAGAGTTACTACGAATCTCAACTTACCTTAATTAAGGGGATTTCTAGTAGAACTCAACTAGGGTTGCACGACTCATATAAAAGCCAGTAGTAGAGACAGCCGAGATTTCTGATTATTCACGCACAGAGAGTCAAGCACAAGCAAAGGCGATTCAATAACTTTCTACGTGGATAAGCTGAAGAAGACAACTAAACTGCATGCAGAGTATTGAGTCTAGATTTCTTGTCTAGGATTATCGAGTTGTAAGTTGTCATAATATCGAGCATTCATTGTTTTACCTATCTGCTTATTCTAGAAGCTTATGTATTAGGTAAACTCTTTTGTGAAATACTAGAAAAGCTAGAGTGTAGCTTTGATTAGTGATTAGGGTCTAGGGTGTAGCCCCTTGGTTACAGAGTTTGTAATCTAAAACATTGCTCTTGTGTTAGTGGATTCAGTGCAAAAATCCCAGAGTGTGGGTCGTGGTTTTTCTCCCTTGAGCAAGGAGTTTTCCACGTAAAAATCCTTGTGTGTTTGGTGTGCTAGTCAGTGCATGTTCTTGTTAGATGCAGGTAGAAGGAAATTCTAAGAACCTTGCTCTACAGTAGAAGAACACAGTTCTTGCGAAAATCAGGAGACACTATTCAACCCCCCTTCTAGTGTCCTTAGGAGGTGCATAAAGTACAACAACTATCAAAGTAATTTTACAGAACTGACGATTTCTCGTGTATGTTGCAAGCTTTATTTGCTAATTAACTGACAGTCTTCTTCTATTTTACCAGCAGTAATTTACTGTTTGCAGATGAATTATGTTTCTTTAATCTTTTACTGGAAATTGTCTAACTTTGAGGAAGTCCATTCCTAGAATTTTGGTTGATTCTCTATCTTTCTATCTCGCGATTGGAAGAATGACCGTAGCCATTGTTCTAGAGGCTATGTGCTGAGGCAACTCTAAAATATGCTCAGTATATTTTAAATATCTGAAGTTTGATGGCAGTATGTCTATGGAATTCTTACATGTTTATGTAGTTTGACAGTGGTAAATATTTAGAAATCCTTACATCTTTTAACCTTGTACAGCAAAGTACATAAACACTCTGTAACAGGTGTACTTTATTTCTTTTTTTTTTTTTTTTTGGTAGAAACATGACATTGTATTAAAACATTACGTAACAGAAACAAGAGCGTTAATACGGCTAGTACATGAAGCCGTATTGCTATTATTATTAGAACAAACACTACGGGGGGAAGAAATGGCACGAAGCGCATTCAGGTTCCCTAAAGTAGACAACATAACACAATTATTTTCCGAAGATCTAACAACAGCAGCATTTCCTTCTCTATCTTCCAACAAGCATTGCTGGACAAAAACCGGAGGTAATGCATAATGACTAGAAAAGATGGTAGACTGATGGGGAGCTCCTTTTGCCAAGAGGTGTGCAACTCTATTCCCTTGCCGGTAGCTATGCCTGAATGTTTGCACGTTCAGCTGGATCATCATTGACCTGCATGTTAAAATAATAGAAGCATAAGTTGGGGTTGGTTTCTCTATTAATCTTAGAAGGTCAGAGGAGTCTGATTCTACTTCTAATGGAGTTAGATTCTGCTTAATAGCTAGGGCTAGCTCATGGAATAAGGCTAACAATTCGACATGCAAATGGTTTTGGCCTTGAACTTTTTTATGGAATCCAAGAATCCAATCACCATTTGAATTACGAAAAACACCACCGACACTGGCTCTATTATATGATTTAGAGTAAGCTCCATCTATATTAAGCTTAAAGAAACCACGTGGAGGAGGAAACCATGATATATTGATGTTAAGTTGGCGATTAGTTCTGATATCTTTTTTGGTGAGGAGGACAAATTCAAGTGTTTTGGAGTGGACCTGATCATATGTTAGTGATTTATCCAAATTGTTTATATTATTATTATTACGGTTGAGCCATAGGTTCCAAAGGGCAAAAGAAAGGAATTCGAGCCAGCCATAATAAGTGGAATTGAGGCTTGGGGAGAGATCTCTTAATTTTGTCAGCCAATCTGAACAGATAGGAAGGTTCATTCTGATAGCACAGCTATCCCAAAAATTTTTTCGCAAGAGGGCAGCCCACGAATATGTGATAGGGGTTTTCATTTTGTAGCTTGCAACCAGGGCATGTCGCATCAATATTTATGCCAATTTTATGTAAGTAAGCGCGGGTAGGAAGCTTGTTGTGTAGGCATTGCCACAGGAAATATTTTATTTTATTGAGAGTATTAATAGACCATATCCAACCAAAGTCCTGGGTGTTAGGGGTATGAGGCTCAATAGTGTTATAGGTTGATTTGATTGTAAAGAGCCCATTACTATTAAGATTCCATGTAGGATAGTCTATATCCGAGTGTTGAGTGTTAGTTAAAAGGTGATTTAAATCCGTAGTGATCCCATCAGGGAGATCAAAGGATAACAGGCTTGGGTTAGAGATTATATCTGCAACTTTAAGATTAACCTCTGATCTTGTAAGAGGCCCACTGATAAGAGATCTGATAGGGGTTCTGGTAGGAAGCTAAGACTGATTCCAGAAAGATACGGTTTTCCCATTCCCCACAATCCAGTGAGAGTGGTCGTTGCAGATCGGCCAGACTGTAGAAATATTTTGCCAGATAAAAGATTTAGACTGGGTAACGCGATTTGAAACGTATTTATTAATAATAACCTTAGCCCATAGGGATGATGGTGAGGAAAAACATCGCCAAGCTAGACTTGTTAACAATGCTAGGTTTTTTGTTTTAGCTTTAACTATAGACAATCCACCCAGGTGTTTTGGTTTTGTAATAGTATCCCAAGAAATGAGATGTAGCTTCTTTTTTGTTGAATTGGTTCCCCAAAGAAAGTTCCTCTGGATTTTGTCTATTATATTCAGAGTCTTGATAGGAAGGAAGTGATATTGCATTATATGATTTGGAATAGTATTAAGAGTGGATTTTACAAGAGTAGTTCTACCAGCCATGTTCAGAAAGTTTGTTTTCCAAGTGGAGAGCTTAGTCTGGAGATTATCAATGAGAAATTGGTAATCTTTGTGTCTTGATTTTGAATTAAGCATTGGAAAACCAAGATATTTACCAAATGATTTACTAATGCTAATATCAAGGGTGTCCCCTATATGTCTGGCAACTTGAGGAGAGGTATTGCGAGAGAAAATTATTTTAGATTTGGCGGTATTAACTTTCTCTCCTGAAAGGTTACAGAAAAGGTCTAAAGTTTCTCTAATGGCAGAGACTGACCGATAATTAGCTTTTGACATGAAAGTTAGGTCGTCCGCAAATAGGAGGTGTGAAATTTCAGGACCTTGCGGTGATAATTTTATCGGATTCCACAAGTTGAGGTCAACCTTATGGTTAATATAAACTGTTAGAAGTTCAAGACAAAGAATAAAAATATAAGGAGACATGGGGTCCCCCTGACGTATTCCCCTTGTTGGGTAAAAGGACGGAGTCTTAGTGCCATTGACTAGGATTGATATGGAGGAGGAGGAGACACATGATAGGATAAGCTTTGAAATTTTCGGAGGAAATTTAAAGAAGGCTAACATGGTGCGAATAAAGGACCATTCAAGGCGATCAAAAGCTTTCTCTAGGTCTATTTTAATTAGCATATCACCTTTTGCCCCTTTCATATGAGAAAATTTATTTAAGATTTCCTGGATTATGATAGCATTATCGGAAGCTCTATGATTCTTAAGGAAACTAGCTTGACAGGGACTTATTAAACTATCCAAGTAAGGTTTAATACGGTTGGAGATTATCTTGGTTACGATTTTATAAATAGTATTACATAAGCCAATGGGTCTGAAGTTTTTAAGATTGACCGCATTCTTGAACTTAGGGATTAGGCAAAGATATGTAGAGTTTGCATATTGGGGAATGGTATTAGTGGAGAAGACTTGGTGACAGAAACTTTTGACTGATGGGCCAATGATATCCCAGTATTTTTGAAAGAAAAAAGGGTGTAGCCCATCGGGTCCAGGAGCCTTATAAGGGTGGAAAGAGAATACCGCTTGGGTGATCTCATTATCAGCTAAAGGACGATCAAGGTTTGAAAGGTCTATTTTATTAAACCAGGCAGACTCCATCTTAAGGGGAGTGGATTTACTTGAGATTTGACTTGTATGAAATAGATTAGCAAAGTAGGTGGTAACATGACTTACTATAGCAGTATGGTCAAAAATAATGTTACCTTGATCGTCCTGAAAGTGAGTAATTTTATTTTTCCTTCTACGGTTTAAGGTTGTAATTTGGAAAAATTTTGTGTTGGCATCCCCTTGATTCAGCCAATTAATTCTAGACTTTAGTCTCCAGAATTCTTCTTCATTCTTTAGGAGGTTGTTGTAGTCAGTTACCAGTTTTTTCTCCAAAGATTGGAGAAAGTAACTCGTGGGAAAGTTTTGAGAAGATTGAATGCCATTAATCCTGGCTAAGAGAATCATTTTTCTTTAAATATATTACCAAAAACAGACCTATTCCACGTAGTAATTTCCTCCTCAAAGGTTTTAGATGCTTCAAAGAATGAGTTGTTCCTCCAGACAGAGTTAACAATGTTACGAAAATCAGGATGTGAAGTCCACATAGTTTCAAGTCTAAAGGGTTTCCTACCATTAGAAGGCTTCTTATTGAGGCTAATAAGGATAGGGTGATGATCAGAGTAGGTTTTGGGCAGGTGGATTATAGACGCATCTTTAAACAAGGAGATCCAGTCGTTATTTGCTAAACATCTATCTAATCTTTCCATAATAAGATTAGCTTTTGTCTGGCTATGATTAGACCAAGTATATCTAGGACCTTTAAAACCCAAATCCACAAGTTTACAATAGTTAATGCAGTTCCAAAAACTGTTAGCATTTCTAGGTAACATAGGTCGACCCCCAAGTTTATCATGTTGAAATAAGATTTGGTTAAAATCTCCACCAACGAGCCAGGGGCCATTATAATTATCAGATATAGAAGCTAGATCATACCATAATTTACGACGATTAACAGGAGAAGTACTTGCATAAATAGTAGAAAACAGCCAAGGAATTTGATTAGGAGAATTGTTTACCTTGATCATGGCATGGATTTCATTACCATTAATGTTGACATTTGTAACCGTAACAATATCAGTTTTCCATAGCAACACAATTCCCCCAGAGCGCCCAACAGCAGGAACTTCAGCATAATCAGTAAAATCAAATCTAACACGCAGGTCATGATGATCATCCAGTTTTGTTTCAAGAAGTGCAACCATTACTGGTTTGTGAATGTCAAGCAGAACCTCAAAGTGTCTGTTAAAATTTGCATTGTTTGATCCTCTCACATTCCATACTATAATATTTAGTTGTCTATTCATGATAACCATATTATTAGGGCTAGGGTTTTCATCAAATAACATATTCATTTAGGATTCAGTTCTAAGACTTGGGTTCAATACCACTGCGTATTTCCCCACAAGTCGATTGGCAGGTGCTCTCACATCCAGTGAGCACTTGTAAAGGGAGGGATGACCAGTGAAAATTACCTTTTTTTCTACCTTTTCCTTGAATAACATGATAGCTATTTCCTTTAGGTTTACAAACTCCACTTGACTCTCCCTCCCTCTTGCTGCGAGTTGTTCTAGCATTCTCCTCCCGTTTCCTTCTTGTTCTTGTGCATTGAGATGGTGATCCGGAGAGGGAGGTGGAGCTGGGGGTGGTGGCACATTTATCGGCATGTTTTGCTGAGGATTCTCCATGTTCATCTGCATGTGAAGAACATTTGTTCCCAGGTTGTTCCTTTGTGGTGCCATCACATTCTCCCTTCTTTGACCTTGTATTGGTTGATTCTGAGCCAGGTCCCAAGGAACAAAGATCGGATTCTCTGGAGGAAAGGCACGTGGAGGGAAGAAAGGAAGATCTTGAAGAGGAGGCTCCTGCTGGTTTATTCCCTGCATAAACTGTGGCCACATGTTGTTCATATAATTTTGCATCGTTAGATGCATTCCCTCGCTTACAATCGATGCAAGAAAGGCAGGGTTTTGAATTACTACAATAGCCGGCTGGCCCATTATCTCCAGTGGAATTGAGATAGCTTGACCCCATAGGGTCGATTCTAACCATGACTGTGGAACAAGATTTCGAGGTGCTGGGAGAGTGAACATCATGGGTTGGAGTAGTGGTGGTACTTGATTCAAAGGAGGTATCATGTTTGGATTCATTTGTAAGATAGTTTTCTTTCTTATCTGATGTTGTCTGTATAGCTCTTTGATTTCCAGTCGAAGGAGAGTTCTTTGAGAGGGTTTCGTCATTAGTAGTAGGAGATATAGAGTGAGGGTTGTGTGAGCTTTTCAAATCTGGTTGCATGGTCAATTGCTTGTGTAAGTGGCCAAAGTTTGGCTTGGATAGTGGTTTGCAGTATTCTTGTGTTTGTGTGTCAGTAGGGTTTGTACATGGAGTGGCTTTGGGGGTCGGCGTAGGAAGGTTAAAGTGGATTTTAACATCATCATGCGCAGGAGAATAATTATCGGGTATATCAAAGTCATGTGGAGGAGTTAATGGCAATGGAATAGTGTCCATTTGTCCTTTTGTTTTTGTATCGTACAGGTTCTTATTATGCTGAGGATCCATGTGAGTAGGCAGTTTAATGACATCAGCGTGAAGGGTCAACGTCGGCTTTGGGATTATCGGTGTATGCATGTCCTCACGCGTTGAAATTTTGAGGGAGTGTTCAGTAATGGGGGACAAAGGAGGTACATTGGAAATGTCAATTTGCATGTCATTGCTAACATATTGTGCAGTAAGGTCAGGAGTAATAGAGGATAGAGAATTGAATTTATTAGTATTATAATAATTATTATTATTAATAGATTTGTTAGCAGTAGAATTTGGTTTAGGGTTTGAAGAATTTTTAGGTTTTTCTTTATAAAAAGATAAGTTTGAAGGCATACCTGAGTAGTTACCAAATTTGGCTGCATTTGATGAGGATCCATGTTTGGAATATGTAGTAATATCTGGTGAATTTGAGTAGTTTGTACGAATGTGTTGTAATTTTTTCTTTTTTGGGAAGGAGACGGTTTGCCATTCAGAAGACCCTTCTTTTGCTTTTAATTTTTGCTGTAGGTTGATATTAGGGTTTAGGGAAGTAGATGGTAGATCATTTGGTAGGGTCTATGGGCATGAGGCATGAAGATGGCTCAAACGACCACAATTTTTACACAGGAGAGAATCTCCTTCGTATACCACATTTTGCTTGTGGTGTTCAAGGAAAATGGTGCTTTTAACTGGAATATCTAATGGAACTTCAATGCACATCCTTGCATACCTGGCTCTAAGTGCTGTAGAAGTTTTGAAGTCAATTTTAAGCAGCTTGCCCAAGTTATTACCTATTTTTCTCAGGACACCTTCATCGAAAAATTCCGTAGGTAGGTTTGGGAGTCGAATCCAAATAGCTGTAGATAAAGGTTTCACCTCAGATGCAACAAAATTTGGTTCCCAACAACGAATAGTTAAGAAGAAACCATTGACAAACCATGGTCCTTCTGTGAGCACTTTGTGCAAACTTTCATGCTTATTGAATTTTGCAATATAGTAGTCATCTCCTAAGTCGATTAGTGGAAAATCTTCTGTAAGTTTCCACATATGTTTGAGTTTATCATCTAGATATTGATGATGAAGTCTCTTTCCCAGTAACTTGATTATGACCGAGTTTAACCAAGGTGCATAAATTCTTTGCTTCTCTTCCTGGGTAAAAGATATGCTATCATTTAAGCCATCTTCATTTACTGGACAACTTTGTGTATTTGTAGCTAGGTTAGGATTTTGTATGGTGATAGGAGTAGTGTTGTGCGTATTAGGATTTGAAGTATTTGTGGTTTTTACTAACTTATCGTAATAGGTTGGTTTGAGATCATTATTGGGATTTGTTGATAGTAGGCTAGGATCAGGAGGTTTCGGAGGGATAAGATTTACACTAGCATTTTGTTCAATTTTGTCAAGATCCATTACTTGGGTGTGGAGGTAGACTAGAGATAGAAGGAAAGGGGTAGAGAGAAGGGGGAGCAAATTATCTCCCATTAGGTGTACTTTATTTCATGTGAACATACATTAGAGGTTTGTAGGGACTAACCACTGCAAAAAAACTGTTTATTGGCCTGTTGCATTACCAGCATTTGTTCATGAGAGTAATGTTTCCTTTTTGCTCGTCTGTTGGATTCTTTTGTTTACAGTGTGCAGACCATTGAGGTAGAAATATCTGCGTCTGTGCTGTATTCCCCGCTTTTTCAACTGCATAGAGTGTCACCACTAGGAAAATATGTAGCAAGAAATATATGTACAAAAACTGTCTACCACTGTAAGTATAGTCATGTTAAATGTCAGTGGGCCTATCTAACATGAGTTCTGTTGATGACTATAGTGAAATGCTATTCTGGCTTGTGTCCCTTTGCTTGATATAACTTCTTCAGGCACATGACTGTGATGTTCTCTTTCTTTTTCAGGTTCTTTCTGACCTGGGCAATGGTGACATGGATATTGGTGTAAAGAAATTTGGTGTTATTGATAGTTGTCCTTTTCGCACTGCATGCAAGCAGAAATTCTCGCGTCAAATTGCCGAGGAAGAAGCAATAAAATTGTGTTCTATTTGGCAGACAGCTGTGGAAGACCCCAAATGGCCTCCATTCAAAACTGTCACCTCAAGTGGAGTTCAAGCAGTATGTATCTGAATCTTCTCTTCTTTCCTTACCTATTTAAATTTCATTCTGTTAAAGATATATTTTCAATTTGTTGTTATTTGTCCAACTGAAATGATAAACTTTGGGTTTTTAATATATCAGAACATAACTTTATGAAAGTCAAGTAACTACTGCAGTACACACCCTTTCTCATAATAAATGAGTGAAGTGCAGCAAAAAGATTATTTTCAAACTGATTTATCTATTTTCTATGGTTGAATGAACTGTTAAAATTATATTTACTGATATGTTGGAATAATTAGTTTATACTTGTAGTAGGATGCATGTTTTGATTTATTTGAATAATTAGTTGAAAAATCTAGAATAATTAGTTACTACTTAGTTTAAATTTTAAATTTTAAATATTTGTTACTTAGTTGAGATTTTAAAGGTTTAGTTGCTGATTTTTTTTGTTTAAAGTTTGGCTATAAATAGCCCCAAGTTGAACAAGAATAGTAGAGACAATTTCAATCCCATTTTCAATCTTATTTTTGTTGCTCCATATTTTTAACAAAAACCAACAATTGGTATCAGAGCCTCAACTGATCTTACGGGATCTGTGAGTCGAACAAATACTTTTAACCATTTTTAACCCATATCTTTAACCTTATTTTCAACCATGGCAAGCAACAGCCTCTCTTCCAATGCCCCACAAATTTTCACTGATAAAAACTCTTTAATTTGGTCAATGAAGATAAAATCCTACTTTAAAACCTACCCATTTGTCCAAGTCACCAATAGAGAATTCTCCAATGATAAAACCAATGAGATTTACGGCCAAATCAATAAGTAATTGGCTACTTTCAATCAACAACACAACAAAAGTTTGTCTATTAAATACTTGAAGTATGTGATGAAAAAAGACAAAAAAATTGAGTTCAAGAAAAAGAAAAGAAGAGGAAGAATAAAGTGTCAAACTCAAATTGGATATACCAACTTGAGTTTGAGGGGAATGTTAAAATTATATTTACTGATATGTTGGAATAATTAGTTACTACTTAGTTTAAATTTTAAATTTTAAATATTTGTTAGATAGTTGAAATTTTAAAGGTTTAGTTGCTGATTTTTTTGTTTAAAGTTTGGCTATAAATAGCCCCAAGTTGAACAAAAATAATAGAGACAATTTCAATTCCATTTTCAATCTTATTTTTGTTGCTCCATATTTTTAACAAAAACCAACATGAACCAAAATCAAGTTTCCGATACAAACTCGTTCCCCAGAATTCCAGCTGAACTGTTTATCGATGTACCCTCTGGGACATTTTCAACTGAACTGTTTCTTCTTTAATTGAGTACATGATTTCAGTCAAGCCTCCTTAAAACCATAATTTGTACTTCAGGAAATATTAGACAGAGAGGACAAGAAGCTGCATCAGCTAAGGGAAAAGTGGGGAGATGAATTATATTTAGCTGTTGCTATAGCCTTGATAGAAATCAGAAAGTATAATACATCGGGCAGAACCGTGACTTATCAGCTATGGAATTTCAAGCAAGGTAGGAAAGCTACCTAAGAGAAGCTATTTGCTTAATGGGGAAAAAGTTGAAGGAGGAAAAGATCAAAGATACGGGTATGCTTTCAGTGTCTTATACTCTTATTAATGCTGCAGTTTCTGTATTCTCCTTCGGCTTGTAGGTTCAAGTCAGCTTGCTTTGAAGTGTTTAACAAACAGACACCTTGCTATGTGATTCATCGAGTTCAACCAACACATAATGATAAGCTTTGAGTGGCCGTTTAGTTGCCATATAAGATTAAGAGGAACTCCAAAACATATCTTGTATAATAGAGTTAAGTATACAGAAACTACGCCTAAGTTCCAAAGAAGTTGGGTCGGCTTTATAAATCCTCACTTCATTATAAATGCCAACACTATTCAATTACATAAAAAAAGTTCTAGGAGTTCTCTATATATTGTAAAACATATGATTCTCTAAAAGGCTATACTACTCCTCGAGAGTATAGAACATAACAAAGTCAAGTATTCGGTAGAAAAATAAGAAATACTTATTAAGCTTTGTATTGAACTCGGGAAGTATGATCATTCAAAGAGGGATAGTCTTTCTTTTGCAGAAAAGGACAAAGGTTTTAGTGAAGGCTCTTGTTTCTGGCTGAACTTAAAATCATTTTTTCTACATTCCTAGATAATGGTTTTCTGCACTGAGCAAATTCTCTAGTAATACAATTTCAACCCATCCTCAAAAGCAGAATTCTAGGACAGCACTATCTACAAATTAGATTAATTTTTTTCTTTGATTCTAATTCTAGAACTGGAGGGAAGAAACTGCGAGTTAAAGATTCTTACCTTAAAGAAAGTATTGTATTATTGTTTGTTTGATTGCCCTCTTTATTTGAATTCTTATTGCCTTATTGGCTGTATTATTTTATTTTATCAATGGGATACTACAGGGGAAGGGAGTACTGTGTTCTCATTCAAATTAACTCTTCTCCCTCTGGTTCATTGGGTCATTTCAGTGTATAATAATGTTACTCTGTGATAACCAATAACTTAGAATCTAACTCGAGTATGAGACTGAGATAGTCCAAAAGTGCCATGTTATTTTCTTAATTAAACACCTGGTTCTGATTCTAGACAAATAAGTTGGGTGATACCTTCTATTTGGCTAAGCTTTGGTAGACATTATCTGGTAAATATACTGGTGGGAGTGTGTAGGTACTTGTTGGAATAGTCAAAGTGCGCTTAAATTTACCCCAACATCTCCATTATCAATTTTGTCATGCAACTCCTTTCCCTCCATGAAAGAAAACCAGCAGAATACATATGTATATGCTAATTTTAGGTGTCGTCCTTGGGTATATCTTTGAATGAAAATAGTATGGCTGTGTTAAATGCTTTTGATATATATGAGAAGTACGCATCTCTCTAGTAGCAGTAGATGAAAAGTATGCATTGCTGTAATAGAGAGTTATTCATCTCTGCTTTAAGTTACATTTTCTCTACTTAGCATTTGTGAAGGTGGATCAATTGAAGCCGGCGATAGAGGGCAAGAATCTAATTGTTGAGGTCCTAAATACTAATGTGGTGGTTGACAAGAGGCAGCACTCCCAACTTCCGTACCTATATTCTAATCGGCGAATCACACGTGTTGCTGAGAGCCTGGTTGGAGATGAAACTGGAACTATCATATTCACTGCTCGCAACGAACAAGGTTAATCTTCTTCTTTTTTCTCTTTTTTCTTTTGTGAACTGACTGTACTCTGAATCCCTGATTTTTTCATCTAGCTCTCCACTATCAAGGATCATCAAACCATGATTGCAAACTCGATTGCTTATAAGAAATAATTTGTATTTGCTTGTTTATCATGTAGTTGACTTAATGGAGCCAGGGCGCATTCTAGTTCTTCATTGTGCAAATGTCCAAATGTATCATGCACAAATCACAACCGCGGAACCTGTGGAATTTGTTGTCAATGAAGATAACAATATGTCTTTGACTGAGTATGAGTTAGTAAATGTTTCTAAGGAAGAATGAGTTCTGCACTGTCCATCACCTAAGAATGACTTTGTGTATATTTTTGGTCCTTTTTGTTTGGCAAAGCTCACTGTTTCAGTTGATTGCCCAAAAGGCTATTAGCTTGTAGCGTTTCAATGATAAAAGTCTAGAAATTGCAGACTATTCTCAGACTTTTAGCGTGGTTCTCATTCTCATCTTGTCATTCTTTCTCTGTTAATTCAAATAGCTTAGGTGGATTATGTGTGTCAAATGTAAATAGCAGTTGATTATTTTTTAATAGCAGTTGATTTAAATCTTTATTTAAAAAAATGAGAGTTGAGTGTTATGTCAAATAGAGAGAACGTTTCTGACTGTGGGACTTTGATGTTCACGGAAGACAATAAAGATATACTACTCAAATGAAACAACAATGCGAAAATCTAATTAAGTTAATTTGTCATTTCCATGAAGAAGCCCTGCAAGTTAAACTTTATCAGAATATCTTAAGCTTCCTCAATTTTATTTAGTGCAACAACTATCAACTTATATGATTTGTTTTTCCTTAAAAGCCACCGGTCCACCACCAAAGTATTTATTGGTTGAAACAGAGAGAGGTTTATGCAGGTGGGGGCAAAAATAAAATAGTCATGTCAGATCTCCAACTACAGCCACTTGTATTTCTTTATTATGACATCAATTATTATATGAATATGAATATAAATATAAAATCAAATTGTCACGTATTTGTATACTAGCTAAATCTCGAAAAGCAAATAACTCCAACTTCAAAGACAACTGCTCTAGGGAACCTTCAAAATTACCACTACCAAACAGAAGAAGAAAAAGCAAAAGTTAAGGAGAAAGATGGAATGCATTGACAAAGGAGTAGAGGTTCTCAGTAGAAAAATCAAGAACTGCTTCAAATGGAATAAAGGAATTCAAAACAGAGACAGCATTGCTGAAAAATGGGAGCTTTTGAGTGGCAAGAACAACTGGGAAGGGTTACTTGACCCATTGGACTATGATCTCCGAAGATACCTTATCCACTATGGCCAAATGCCTCAAGCTATCTACGACTCATTCAATAATGACAACGCTTCGAAGTATAGAGGAACAAGTCGATACTCGAAAAAGAATCTCTTTACAAGAGTGGGGCTAGAGAAAAACAATCCATACAAATATGAAGTCACCAAATATTTCTATGCAGCTTCAGATGTATCAAGTGAAAGTGAAATGGTCAAAGAATCAAATTGGATTGGATTTGTTGCTGTTGCTACTGATGAGGGTAAAGTTGCATTAGGGAGGAGAGATATTTTGATTTCTTGGAGAGGGACCATAAGAGATTCAGAATGGATTGATGATGATAAGGTTTACTTGGTCCAACCAACAAAAATATTTGGAGAAAATTCGGATAGTCTTGTACACAAAGGTTTTTATTCAATTTATACTTCTCTTAACGAGGCTTCCAGTTTCAATAGGACTTCCAGTTGCAGAGATCAGGTAGAAATGACTCCTCAATTCATGTTTCCTCTCTTTTGGAGGTTTTGTACCTTTCAAGAAAGACAACTACTAGCCTTAATCTTAGTATAATTTGTTGATCGAGTTTATTACACTATTATGTCATCTTTACTCGTTGTAACGAACCTCTCTTATGTTCAACATCACGAATCTCAGTTTTTAGGAACCTTTAATTGTAGATTTTATCTGGTGATTTAATAGTATAAACATTTCCTTACACAGTTATATAATTCAAATTCCTATCTAATTTACCTTTAGACTTTCCCTTAAATATTTCATTTAATTACACATGCTAATTGGAATACTAAGGTAGATTTGAATAAGAAAAAAGTACATGAGTTCTTATCTTCTAAAACATCTATTTTCAAAGAAACTCAGTCTGTCAGCAGACTAATATTTGGGACTGGATAATAATTTATAATATGACTCCTTGATAATGAACATTTCCTTGTATATTATACGTTAAAACAGGTTCTTGCAGAAGTTAAAAAATTGGTGGAGCAATACAAGAGCCAGGAAATAAGCATCACTATAACAGGCCACAGCTTGGGTTCATCATTGGCCACTCTTTGTGCACTTGACATAGTTGTCAATCAAATCAACAAAGAATTTCCCGTGACAGCATTCGCATTTGGCTGCCCTCGACTTGGAGAAGAGAATTTCAAGAAAGCTTGTGACAAATTGAAAAATCTTAAAATCTTGCGCATTAGCAATGCCCCTGATCCTATTCCCAAGGTACCACAGCATGGACTAGTCGATGGTACTGCAAATGACTGGAGACTGTATGAAGAAGTTGGATTTGAATTTTCAATTGATACTACAAAGTCAGAATACTTGAAGAAAGAAGTATATGGTCATAATCTAGAGGTTTATTTGCATGGAATTGCTGGAACACAAGGAACAAAAGAAGAGTTCAAGTTGGAGTTAAACAGAGATATTGCTCTTGTGAATAAGGACTCGAACGGGTTGAAGGATGAATATGGTGTACCAGTGTCATGGTGGATTGAGAAAAATAAAGGAATGGTTCAACTAGAAGATGGATCTTGGATTCTCATGGATCATGAGTATGACAGTGATCTTTCACAGAAACCTGTTATTTTTCTAAAATAACTTTTTTCTTTTTATTTTTTGGTACCATTCTTAGAACCCATTAGCTATGTCCTGTATTAAGCAATATGTTTTTCTCTTGTAGTACTGGGCATGATCATGCATGACCATTTTATGATAAGTATATTATGTTATTGGTTCTACATTTAGTTGTTAGAGTGCAATGTAGGTGGTTCATAATGTGGTTGGTAGGTAAGAAAATGCAGGAATGCATGTGTGCATTAGAGGCAGTTATAGGACAAAGGGGTAAAGCTTCTTTGCATTACGCAAATACTTGTGTATGAGGAAAACATTAGTTTTAATGGGACTGACAAAAAAGAAAAGAAAAAGGTGGAATGGCTACACTGATCAAGTGGCTAGTGAAATTGTATTGTCTTTCTTTTCTTGCTTAATCTTTGATTTTGCATAGCAAACTACAGTGAGGTCTCGATTTGTAATTGTAGAAGTACTGATGCATTAGGTATTCATTCATGTACTGACAATGAGTATATCTTCTACTACGTACTAGTTATATCAAGTTTGTGGAGATAAACGGATTGAGTGCATAGACGAATCCTAACTAAATGTGCCTAAAATTTAGTTAGAGTAAGATGAATTATGAGCATCTGTTAAGCTTGTAGATGAGAAAGTGCGAGGAAAATTAAACTGTAGCAATAGCAATAATGCTTAGAAAAGTACAATGCATTTAAAAAAGTAGGTACTACAGAGAGGCAGTTATCATTCAATATACAACATGAATTGTTGTACCTGTGCCCTCCACCCCTCATAAATCAAATCAGGGTGAATTTCAATTTATGCTTTAGAAAGTACTTATGTTAACTGTTGTTAATGGTTTTCTTTTTTCTGCTATAAGTTAGTGATGTGTTGCTAATATGACATCTAGACTCGTTGTTACATATAGCAGAATTGTGAAGGACGTGGAAAAATCCACAGCAGAGCTTCTTAATTCTATGAAAGCAAAGAGTTCTGCCTGCTCTTGGATTCACAATGAATGAAAGCTGACTTTCAGAAGAGGTCACTTGAATTTCAATTGGTTGGACTTAGTTTGACATCTGCCTAAACTTTGAAAACTATACAATACGGGGATTCTAAAGTCTATGAAAGACTATAGGTTTATTTTACGGAAAAGGGTAAATTTGCCCTTAAACAAATCGAAATTCAATATATTTGCCCTCCGTTACGAGTTCAGTTTGGGCACACCCTTAACATTATTAAAACTAGGGCAAATATACCCTTTGTTTGACGGAACTTACTAATTAGACTGCTTATACACTAAGCTTGCTGATTTGTCAAATTCTTGGCCACGTATGCGCGACGGAGGGCAAATGTGTTGAATTTCGATTTGTTTAAGGGTAAATTTGACCCTTTTCCCTTCTTTTAAATAAAAGAGGTTGTTCTCATTTTCATCAACAACCTTGAACAACAATCAAACAAAGGACCTTGTTTCCAAGCAAACTTTATAAAAGAGCATGTTCTAACATCCCAAAGATTTTGATTTACAACTTAAATTGCATCTTAAGGAACCCTACTATAACCAAAAATTTCGTTATAACATCACAATAAATGCCATGCCATATTTAATCACCTAATTAACACTAGATCTTTTAAGGAATCTCAACAAGTTCCTTCTATTTTCAAATCATTTTGAATAATCAAGTCGTTCATGATATAATGTGCAATACAATACAATTTCATTAAAGAGAAAGAGAAGGATCCAGCTAGGCGCGATCGTTCTTTCTGCCCCGAAAAAAAGAAAACGTCCAAACGCAAAAGCTACAACAGCACCAAAAGTTCTTATTATTTGGGAAAGAAATGGAAACTTTTTCATATCCTTCCCCGTCATACACTCTATAAGCAGTTGATACAACAATGAAAAGATTCTAGCAACTAGTAGATATATGAAATGCTATTTTTCTTACACAATCAAGTTAAACGCTTAAGACTAGCAAACTGGATCAAATTTTCTCTTGTCAGTCCAAGCTCTAGCTGGTCATGTGTGGAGGGTGAGGCTACCAGCATTCCCAGTGGTGAAAGCAGTAAAGTGACGAGCAACTAAGCTATAACGACACCTCCTCAATGAATCACAATATCAACTTGAACAACTTGGCATATTGAACACTAAATCTATGGAAAAGAGAAAAATTATGGTCTGAACTAAACTCGACTTAAGGAATTAAGCATAAATTGATTGGGGAGAAAATACCCTAATTTTATTCTCAATCTCCATTAAAGAGTGAAAGGTTTCTCTTCTTTGTAAATCAAAATCTTTGGGATGTTAGAACATGCTCTTTTATGAACTTTACTTGGAAACAAGGTCCTTTATTTGATTATTGTTCAAGGTTGTTGATGAAAATGAGAACAACCTCTTTTATTTAAAAGAAGGCAAAAGGGTCAAATATGCCCTTAAACAAATTGAAATTCAACACATTTGCCCTTCGTCACGTTGGTGCACACGTGGCCAAGAATTTGACAAATCAGCAAGCTTAGTGTATAAGCAGTCTAATTAGTAAGTTCCGTCAAACAAAGGGTATATTTGCCCTAGTTTTAATGACGTTAAGGGTATGCCCAAACTGAACTCGTAACGGAGGGCAAATGTATTGAATTTCGATTTGTTTAAGGGCAAATTTGACCCTTTTCCATTTATTTTACGGAAAAGGGCCAAATTTGCCCCTCTACTATGGTTTAGGGGTCACGTATACCCCTCGTTATCTTTTTGGTGCACTAATACCCCTGCCGTTACCATAGTAGGCAGATTTACCCTTCTCATTAACGGAACCTCCACGTTGGACGACACGTGGCTGCCACATCAGTGCCATAGTAGAGGGGCAAATTTGGCCCTTTTCAGTTGTTTCTAAAATCGTGTCTGGACTAAGTTTCAATACTTAAAGAAAAAGTTTCGATGCTTAGAGGAGTCATTATAAGAGAGAAAAATGTGCTAAGAATGGTAAATAAGATATTTTGAGAGAAATACGGAATTAAAATGACACTCTCTTCGATTTTGTTCCGTAAGAAAGATATACTTTTGAATTTTGTGACAAAAATTATCTTTATTAAAGATAAGACAAAAGTTTAATAATAACATTATTTCCAAATAAATAGATATTTTCTTTTTAAAAAGACAAAAAGGTAAATATGCTACTCCTATTAAAGTAGATAAAGAATGTTTTCATGTATTTCAATTTAAAAGATATTTTTCAATTTATCACAAAAGGTGACTTTTGCTATATATTGACTTATTAACTTTAGTTTAATCTCTTTTCCTTTAATGGCATATTTTTTGTAATATTAGAAAAAATAATAATAGAGTTTTATGTTTAAAATCACAATTTCTAGAATTCAATCATGACATTAAGCTAGCATTTGTCCATAACATTAAGCTAGCGTTTGTCCATAACATAAAGTATATCTTTCTTACGGAACAAAATCGAAGAGAGTCTCATTTTAATTCCGTATTTCTCTCAAAATATCTTATTTACCATTCTTAGCACATTTTTCTCTCTTATAATGACTCCTCTAAGCATCGAAACTTTTTCTTTAAGTATTGAAACTTAGTCCAGACACGATTTTAGAAACAACTGAAAAGGGCCAAATTTGCCCCTCTACTATGGCACTGATGTGGCAGCCACGTGTCGTCCAACGTGGAGGTTCCGTTAATGAGAAGGGTAAATCTGCCTACTATGGTAACGGCAGGGGTATTAGTGCACCAAAAAGATAACGAGGGGTATACGTGACCCCTAAACCATAGTAGAGGGGCAAATTTGGCCCTTTTCCGTTTATTTTATCATACTCCTGTCTATCCCTTTTTATTTACTAGTTTTTGTATACATGCGTTGCGCGTGAGGTTTATTTACTAGTTTTTGTATACATGTGTTGCGCGTGTACCTCACGTGAGTTTCAACTTTTTTTTAGATTTACATAAGATATTATAAACTATGTGTTTGAGTATATAGACGATTAATAAGTTGTTGGTTTTACTTAGCTAATTCAATAGAGGTAGAACGCTACATTCATGACTTCATTCTAATAGATGTTTTGTTAGCATTCATATTCCTAGGCGAGCTTTAACAATAGAGTAAAATACTTATAAGGTCACTCAACTTTGAGAAATATGTGACCAAAGTCATTTTGCTTTGAATTGTACTAATAAAGTCACTCAACTTAAAGTAATTCTCACCAAAAGTCATTGTAACCGAATTTTGCACAGTCATCTTGCCGGAAATTTGACATGGCATTTTCATTTTTAATTATATATACATGTGGCACACTCTATTTTCTATGTAGGATTTTATAATAAGTTGATTAACCCAACTCTTGATCCATAACCCATTTCTCCTACCCATTTTTTCGGAAAACTAAGTGTTTAACCGTATGGTTAGAAAAATATATCTTCTAATTTTAAATTCAAAGTATCTAACCTATCTTATTAAGCAACAAATTTCATCCCTCCTCATAAATTATTTTTTGGTCCCCAAAATTTTTAGTCATTTATCTCTCTCTCTCTTTTTTAATAAGACTTCGTTTTTGCTAATCTATTCTCAAACATATAGCAGAAAACCAAAAATATTTTTAAATTATTTACAAGTGATAACATCGCAAGAAATAGAATTAACAAGACAAGATTTAATAATGTCAATTTATTTAAATAGCAACACACGAAGAAATTCTTTCACACAATCATATCGGTTAAATCTAGTTACAAAGATAGTACCTAATATTATGCTCATAATTATTCACATTTTATCTTGGAAAGAAACTGTCCAACCAATTTGTAATACTTATAAAAATCACATAGGTCTTCAGTGCTTCTATATCTAAAAATAAGATGAGTTTGTTTAACTATTAATATAATTTTTATTTAAAATGCTTCTTAATTTTTTGAGTGCACGTTCTCGAACAATAGCAAAAAATTACTCCTATTAAAAAATTAAAATTAAAATGAAAGGTTAAGTTTGAGATGATCTAAATTTAGGTTTGGGGGAGGTGGGGGTGAAATTTTGCTGCTAAATTATAGAATTGTTTAAGATAATTTGAATTTGAAATGGAAAGATATTTTGTGCAAACCATAGTTAAATACCTTTATTTACCCTATTAAATCTAGAACATTAGTTTTAAAGAGGGTCAAGTGTCATTCATCCAAACAAGAACTTGGGAAAATGGAGATACTAGGTAATGGAGAGGAGTACAGTCCCATTTTTCCTATCCATCTATTATCTATTATATAAAATATATATTTAACTAATAGACTTGCAAAAAATAATAAAACTAACCATAACTAATTAAAAAGTTAAGTACTTGAAAAAGTAGTAAAGCTAATACTTCGACAGTACCCGTAGCAGTTTAGCTAGGACACAATATTCTATTATTATTGTGATAATTTAAAAGAACATTTTTCAAATCCTTAGAAAATAGATCTAACTTGTTATATCCTACATGGAAAATAAAGTGTGCCACATGTATATATAATTAAAAATAAAAATGCTATGTCAGATTTTCGGTGAGATGACTGTGCAAAATCCGGTTACAATGACTTTTGGTGAGAATTACCTTAAAGTGAGTGACTTTGTTAGTACAATTCAAAGCAAAGTGACTTTGATAACACATTTCTCAAAGTTGAGTGACGTTTTAAGTATTTTACTCTCTAACAATATGTAGCAAATTTTATCTCTATTCTTCACCCATATGATACTATCAACTATACTTTATTATATCTCCTAAATGAAGTTTGACCTCTTTTCATAATTTAGTCTTGTTTCTATTTTTATGATGGTTAATCATGAACTGCAAAAATAATACTCTACAAAGTAATTATAATGATTTTTCCTTATTCTTGCACTCATAGATAAAAACAATGCTACTTCGTACGTATATTTTTTAATTGGACCCCGATATATATTCAACCAACATAGCACAAAAAAAGAGGGCAACAAAACCATAAAGAGTTCAAAAACTTCTCTATTATATTTAGTCCCATGTTTCAAACTTCTAATGCAACCCCATTTTCCTGTCCCAATCTTGTACTGCTTAAGGAGGCTCAAACTGCCACCCAGCATGGTTTGTTGCTCGAATTCGAAAGGTGGGTATCTACATTCTATCCATCTTCATTTGCTCTTAATTAGGATCATTTCATAAAAGAATAATTGGTGTTCCTCTATATTTGTAGCATATTTGGCTAAAGCATCATCAACTTAATTGCCTTCTCTGAAACAATGGAGTACATGTATGTTTCTGCTGCAATGGCCTCGTCAATTCCCTAACTATGTACATTTTTAGATCCTCCAAACTGTATAGCTAAGTTTATTCTAATTTATGAAACTTAAATTACGTAATCACTTGAGTCTTCCCCAACATTGACATGCACTACACATACAAAGTTTACAAGGCGAGATTTTTCATATATACCTCTTTAATTTGTACAAAAAGAGATTGAGATAATGAAGTAGTTGTATAATGATCTCCTTTACACTTGTGATAAAGAACTGGAGCACCTTGATTCCTCCGGGCTACACAAAACAAAAACTCATAAATTACATTAATGCAAACACTAAGGGGTCGTACGGTTGAATTATTTTTACACGGGTATTAACAATTAATGCGGGTATTAGTAATGCGGATATTAGTAATGTGGATATTATAACGTAGAGATTATTTCTTGAATTACTAATACATTACAAATTAATATACAATGCTATAATTTAAAATATTTAGTTACTCCTTAAAGCATAGATTCCCGCATAACTTATGCGGGTATTAACTATGCGGAATATATAAAAATACAATCAAACGTTGCACTAATTTTATGCCAACACTAAAATACAATAGAGGACAACCGATGTGGTGTTATTAGTATGTCTTCCAATGTGTCTTCCTATACGGGTATTACTGCCGTAAATGCCAAATCGAACGACCCCTAAAAAATTAAACCTCACCATGAACATATATATATATATATATATATATCCTTCTTAAAAGAAAGAATCCAACAACAGATAATACATAAATATCTTTCTTAAAAGAAAGAATCCAACAAAAGATAACACTATTGTCACTACATAAACTAAGAGGACTAAAGTAGGAGAAAGATGCGGATTGTGGAATAGTGTCGCTTTTCAAATCATGCAAATTGATCACTCTCAAACACAGATAACTTGATCAAAAGGCCAAGCTTTATGATTAACAATAGACAACATGTCTAAGCATTCAAAAGAACAAATTATTTTCTGAATTTAACTTCCATATTATAGGTACATGCATCTCACAACTAAAGTAACATACCAATATGTTTTTGAAAATACCATAGTTATCACCTACATGTCTAACCTAACTCTGCATTCATCTTCATAAAATTTAGTTATTACCATATTCATTTCGCCACTTTATTTATCCTTTTTGTACCTATTAGTATCAAGAAAAATGAATAGATAAAACAACGATTAGGAAGGATAAATTAAAAAAAGACAAGGATATGCATGAAGGAAGGGGTCGAGTGCCGTCGTTTAAAGTGGTGATTGAACAATATATTCTATTGTAATTATGAGCATATAAAAAGATCAATATGTGATGAATTTACCAAGAATACCTGAGCATATTGGAAGACTGAGCTAAGAATATTTTTATTAATCAGATGAATAAAAATCTCAATTAATCTATAATATTCTATAATCTTTTGGAATAGAATCAGGACTTGTTAGATCTCCATTCATATCTCATTAAGCACTTAAAACCCCTCCATTCAACAGCCTGCAATTTATAATTAAAAAATTTCTTAAAATGAAAAATTGGAAAGATCTAAAATATAGAAAATATTTCATTACAATGTAACCAACAAAAGTTTACAATTTACATGGCGTTAGTTATCATATTAAACTAATTAAGAAAGGAAAGCAAGAAAAAGAAAGATTACTAAATTTTGTCACAAGGCATCACTCTTATATTTTCTTTTTGTTAGCTACCTGATAATAAAAGGTATTGTATTGGGTAAAAATTGATTCGAAGACGTAGCACTTTGGTAACACGGTTCGGAGCTGACCGAAGGGAAGTCAGTAAGCTATGAGCCAAGATAAGGGACATGTCGCCGAAGTCAACAACCGAAGAAAGGAAGCAAGGTGTTCGCTTCGGTGGAATGTCACCCCGGTCGATGAACCCGAGCTAACAACCTAAGCTTCGGTAGATGAGGTCGCCCGCAGCGAACCATTTTTTCTTCTATTTCGGCCCACTAGCCCCACTATCTGAGAAGTGGGAGCATGCAGGCCTTGGTGGAAACATGGGATCATGGCTTTGTACTATTGCTAGTCTATAAATAGCTTCTCATTTTACAATGTAATCATTTAGAAATACATACAGAAACTCTGGCAAAATTTGTACTCATTGGCATATATTGAAATCTCGTTCTTCTACTTATATTCACGTTCATTGCTGTCCATATTTCGACTTTGATACTTAGATTTGCTTGTATTCGCAACCCAAATTCGATTTGTGATCCTAAATCAGTTTAGGCCCCATACAAATTAGCGTCGTCTGTGGGAATACGAGCATAAACGCTTTTTTCCAAAGTTGAACGTTCTTTTCATTCGAATTCCAGTTTTTATTTGACGAGATGCCTGACAATAGTAAAAATCTCGTCGAACCTCAGCTAACTCCCGACGGACAGGCTAGCATTCAATCGAATCCAAAATCCTATGCACCGCTAATATCACCAGCAACAAACTCTTCATCTTCGATGACAACCGAAGCCTTTCAGGCTTACGTTGTTTTCATACTTAAAAAGATCTTCAAGAGCAACAAGCCGAGCATGCTAATATTAATGCTGAATTTCGTGCCTCGTTAGAGGCGAGGAACAGCTCAACTCCGAATGGAGTCCCACCTGTGGTTCCAAATGGAGGCATCTCGCTCTTCATTCTTACGGGCGCGATAACAGGGAGACCTCAAAATGGGGCCACATATGGGGGTTCGGGCACATTACCGAGCAGCACGCCATGAAAAGCTAACTAAGGAGATCGAAGCCCGAATTGAGGCTCGCATGGAAAAACAACTCGAAAGCATCCCCGGGGTAACTAAAACTCAAGATGCTCTTGATATTGACCAATATAGGCAATTGCCATTGAAGCCCGAGGCTGCTCCAGCCCCAACTCCAAAAAATTTCAAGATTTTGTTCTTGAAAAAGTATGATGGGACCACTGACCCCGTTGAGCATGTAACCGAATACATGTGAATGGTGTTGCGTAACGATTTAACGGAGATAGAGAAGGAGTCGATGTTTTTGAAAAAATTCGGCGAATCCTTGGAGAAGGGAGCATCACGCTGGTACATGCGTCTACCATCGGGATCAATTTCAACTTTCAAAGAGCTGGTTAATGCATTTGTCAAACCTCACACCGGGGCACAGAAAATCCTCCAAAGGAAGGAGGATATATTCGAAGTCAAACAACGGCCCGGCAAGCCACTCAAAGACTTCCTCGAGCGTTTTCACGCTGAACGCATGGAATTGCCTCCCATGGATGATACTCTGGCCATCATGGCGTTCGAGAAATGCATTAATATTCGAAACTCTGAGGCCGCTGCTGAGTTACGAAAAGAGCTCCAATAATATCAAACCTTGAAATGGGATGATTTGCATAACAGGGCATACACCAAGATAAGGTTGGAGGAAGTCGAGTGGAAAAATAATGGCCGAAATCACAGCTACAAGAATCGAGCCGAGTCCTCATATCGCACCGAGGCGTCGCAAGAAAACTCAAAGGGGAGGTATAAACCATACACCTCATCTAGGCAGCATGTTAATCAAAGGCTTGGAAATTTTCATGTGAGCTAACGGCTCGGTGGAAAGGTTCTTCCCAATACGAACCAAAGGAACTCCTCGAGCCCAGCTCTGGTCTCAAAGAATAGGGAGTTACCCCGTATCCCCGATTACAATTTCAATATATCGACCTCAAAATTGGTCAATATAGTGAAAGGGACAGCCAGAGTGAGAATACCAAAGGACATGAGAACTCCTGCTAACAAAAGGGATCAAAATCTACACTGCGAGTTTCATACAGACCATGGTCACCGCAACGAGGACCGCAAAGCTTTGCGCCTCGAGGTGGCGCATTTATTAAAGAATGGCGTGATGGCTGAATTCCTCACTGATAAGGGGAAGGAAAACTATACAAAGAATCGAGGTGATGGACAACCACCTCGGGCACCACCCATCGAGAGAGTTGTGAATGTGATCACCGGGGGGTCTGAGGTGAATGGAGTGAATTTTGCAGCCGTTAAGAAGTTTGCAAAGCTGTCGATTACTATGGAGAAAAGGACTCGAGTCGGAGGCTCGGGAAAAGAAATTGTGTTTGATGATGGCGATTGTGATGGGATGATGTTTCCCCATCATGATGCTTTAGTCATCATGTTAAGGATAAATGACTCAAATATCAAATGAGTCCTGATTGATCCCGGTAGCTCTGTCAACATAATCAGCTACGGGGCCATCAAAAATGTGGTTGAAAGGAGAGGTTATCCCTAAGGCAATTGTGTTGACTGGCTTCAACAATTCCATCGAGAAGACACTGGGTGAAATCACACTCAAGACATTTGCCAAAGGAGTTTGCAAGGAAACACTGTTTCAAGTTCTACCCGAGGACATGGCATATAATGTGATCCTCGGTAGACCATGGATTAACTCCATGGAGGCTGTTCCATCAACTCTTCACCAAGTGATCAAATTCCCTACCTTATGGGGAGCTCGATCAATAAAGGAGAGCAATGAGTAGCGAGAGAGTGTTATTCGGTTGCACTAAAGAGTGGATTCTTCCCGACCGGACCAAAGAAATAGCAATCAATGCAACCGAGGTCAAACGAAGAGGGAGGGTCAGGTTCCCAAGATGGCCCCCGAAGATAAATATAGAAGATCCCGGTATGCATTCAAGAACCACGAAAACAAAAAGCCGAGGACTCAACTATTGAAGAGTTGGAATCTTTCACGTTATCGAAAGATTTTCCAGAGAGAAAAGTGTTTGTCGGCTCGAAGTGTGACCTAGAGTCGAAGAAAGCTATAATCGAAGTCTTGAAGTCCAACAACAATTGTTTTGCTTGGTCCCATTCAGATATGGTTGGTATCGATCCGGAGATCATGACCCACAAATTGAATGTGGATCCCCGTTCTACCCCGGTAAAACAAAAGAAGAGGCCGCACGCCGGTGTCAAAAAGAAAGCAATCGAGGATGAAACTATGAAGTTGCAAGAGAATGGCTTCATAAGAGAGGTGAAGTACCCCAAATGACTGGCTGATGTCGTTGTCGTGCCCAAAAAGAATGGAAGTGGAGGATGTGTATAGATAACACGGATCTAAATAAAGCCTACCCCAAGGACTCCTATCTACTGCCACAGATAGACAGGTTAATAGACTCCACGGCTGAACACAAACTATTAACCTTCTTGGATGCCTATTCGGGGTATAACCAAATTCTCATGGACCCGAAGGATGAAGAAAAGACCTCGTTCATCACTGGCTAATGCACCTTCTGCTATAAGGTAATGCCCTTTGGTTTGAAGAACGCTGGGGCGATATACCAAAGACTGGTGTGCCGCATGTTCAAAGAATACATTGGAAAGTCTATGGAGGTTTACATAGACAATATGCTGATCAAGTCTATTCGGATGGAAGATATTTTAAACCATTTGAAAGAAGCATTCGCTGTTCTGAGTCAATACAACATGAAGTTGAATCCTGAAAAGTGCGCCTTTGGTGTGGGGTCGGACAAATTTTTGGGATTCATAGTCTCTGAACGGGGAATCGAAGCCAATCGAGACAAGATCAAAGCCATTGAAGAAATCCTCGAGGAGTTAACCGTGGTAAAGGAAGTTCAGCGCTTGACTGGCCAAGTCGCTGCCTTGAGTAGATTTATCTCAAGGTCTTCAGAGCGATGCCACAAATTCTTCTCTGTCTGAAGGAAGAATAGTCACTTGGAGTGGACACTGGATTGTAAAGAAGCGCTAAGGGAATTGAAATGCTATCTGGCTAACGCGTCGTTGCTCGCCAAGCCAAAAGATGGTGAAACTTTGCTAGTGTACTTGGCTGAATCCGAGGTGTCAGTTAGTGTTGTGTTGGTTCGGGAAGAGGATGGAAAGAAACAACTCATCTACTATGTGAGCAAGATACTCCTCGACGCTGAGACCAGGTACCCTCATTTGGAAAAACTAGCACTTGCTTTAATTATTACTACTCTGAAACTACGACCCTATTTTTAATGTCATCCAATAGCAGTAGTTACCACCTTCCCCCTGAGAAGTATATTACATAAACCGGACTTGTCTGGGAGGTTATCTAAATGGGTAGTAGAATTAAGTGAATATGATATCACCTACCAATCCCGAAGGGCCATTAAATCCCAAGTCTTAGTTAATTTCGTGGCTGATTTTAGTTTTGGGATCTTACCTGAAGCTGAGAAGGAAAACTCGATGTCGAAGGGATCGACTTCGGGACTGTGGGTACTCTACACCGATGGGCCAACTAATTCCAAGGGTTGGGGATTATGCCTAGTGTTGATAGCACCCACCGGGAGGCCGAATACGAAGCAGCTTTAGCAGGCTTAGAGCTGGCCCAAGAGATGAGGGTAGAAAGGGTTGAATTAAGGTGTGATTCACAACTGGTGGTAAACCAAGTGCTCGGTAAATATACGGCTCGTGAGCCCAGAATGCAGCAATTCTTGATCCGAGCGCAAAGAGTCTTGGCTCAATTTCAAGAATGGCAGATCAAACAAATATCTCGGGAGGAGAATACCGAAGCTGATGCCTTAACAAACTTGGTTTCGGCGGTAGACGAAGGACACTCAGGGGCTGATTCAGTAGTTCGGTTACTTTCAGCACAAATGAGGAAAATGAAATTGGAAGTCAACTCGGTGGACCACAAATGGGATTGGCGAAGTAAGTTTATATCTTACTTTGACTCGAGGACTCTCCCCAAGATAAGAAAGAAGCAAAGAAATTAAGGACTCAAGCGGCTTCATACTCAATGATTTGGGGTAAGTTGTATAGGAGATTGTACAGCGGCCCGATGGCCAAGTGCTTGGGTCCGGATGAAGCTAGGTACGTGATGGCAGAAATACACGAGGGCGAGTGTGGAAACCACTCAGGGGGAAAATCTTTAGTGTGCAAACTACTTCAGGCTGGATATTACTGGCCCACCATCAGCACAGACGCAAAGACTTTCGTGAAAAAATGTGACAAGTGTCAACGCCACGCCCGAATGATTCATCAGCAAGCCGAGCCTCTACATTCGATCGTGTCACCATGGTCCTTCATGAAGTGGGTGATGGATACCATTGGCCCCCTACCGAAGGGAAAATGAGGGGTTCAGTTTATTTTTATTTTAACCGATTACTTCACAAAATGGGTAGAAGCAGGAGCTTTCACCAAAGTTAGGCAGACGGAGGTGATCGATTTATCAGGAAGAACATTATCTACAGGTTCGGTGTCCTAAAGAAAATTACTTGTGACAATGGTCCACAATTCTTGGGGGCAGCTATCACTGATTTCCTTAAGGAATGGGGAATAAAAAGAATAGTGTCAACTCCTTACTACCCAAGTGCCAATGGGAAAGCCAAATCTTCAAACAGAGTGATAGTTGAAAATCTCATGAAAAGACTTGATGAGAAAAAAGGTCCTTGGCCTGAAGAGTTACCAGGGGTGTTGTGGGCAATGCGAACAACGGAGAAAAACAGCACCGGCGAAACCCCATTTTCCTTTACTTATGGCATGGATTCACTTATCCCCGTGGAAGTGGGCGAACCAAAGTCTTCGGTACGCTCACACCACTGAGGATGCCAATCAGCAAGCCGTGCGCATAGAGTTAGACTTGCTCGAGGAGAAAAGAGAGTTGGCTTTGGTTCGGCTAGCAGCACAAAAAAGGCAAATCGAGGCATATCTCAATAGGAAGGCCAAACTTAGGGATTTCAAAGTTGGTGATTTATGTGCTAAAGCCTTCGAATCAATCAACGAAGGAAAAGAATGGGAGAAAACTCATTGCAAACTGGGAAGGGCCTTACAAAGTTAAAGCAATTGTTGGAAAGGGATCTTATCAGATCAAAGATTTACAAGGCAAACCCGAACCTTTGAATTGGAATATCTCCAATTTGAAGCGTTACTACTTTTAAAATCAAGGTAAGCATTCCTTGATCATTTAAAATTCACCTACAGCCTCGAGCCAAAAAATGCTCCAAAGGCTTTGGTCGAAATATTCGAACTTACCCCCGTTTTACTTTGCTTGACCTTTTCAGGAAGCAGATAAGATGATTTTCAGTGCTCGGATCTTCATCAAGATTCACACCCGAATACTGGGGGAAGTGAGAAATGGGATGCGGCCGAGGTCAGCTTTGAGCCTCCCAACCAAAGTCTATGTATTCAGCAAACGGGGACTGACACCCAAGAAATAGATAAGTACTTGTATTCGCGCCCGATAGTGGCATGTATTAACTTGTTTTTGTGCCTAAGTTCTGCTTAGACTAGGCCTTATGTAAGAAGCCGATTGTGGCTCGTTGATATCATCAATGAAATAAACTTGATTCAATATCTCTTTGTTTCTATGATCTCACATACCGAAGCTATATTCTAAATGCATTGATTTGAGAACGAGACGTCGTTCTGAGCTCGCATCGGTTTTATCAATTAAGTCTTGCAAGCAAATTACTTTAGGTGTTCGGCTCATAAACCGTTGAAAGGCAAAACAAAAGCTAACACTGAAAACATAAAATGCAAATTCATTTAATCAAAAGCCCGAGGGCTGTGAAGTTGCTTACATAAAAAAAGGTCCCGAAGGTCCAAAGAATGTACATTAAAAGGCCCGAAGGCATACACAAAAACAAACACAAGAAATGGAAGCAGGAACTCTAAACTTCGGGCCCATCTCCCTCCTCGGAGGCCCCATCCTCGGCATCCTCATCATCTTCATCTTCATCTTCTTCTTCATCATCTTTGGCATCTTAATCGCCCGAACCTTCACTTGAAGGAAGATCGTCGATAATGGCTTGAGCTTTGGCTACTTTGTCTTCAGCCTTGGCAATTTCTTCCTCCAAGTATAGCTCACCGGCACGACATTATTTAAGAAGCCTCAGCCGAGACTTGATAAAAGCCCAGTGCTTGTCCAACTCCGCCTTCTTGGCCTTGATCTTGGCCCTATCCTTACGATCGACGACTTTTTCCCGAAGCGATTTAACTTCGGCCTCAAGAATTGGAATCTTGGAGGTTTAGCCTTCCAGCCTTTGAATGTGAAGTACATGGCTTCTTAGCTACTCATGGTGCTTGTTAGCCGCCTCATCGGATTTATTCCTAGCTTGGGCTAACTCTGCATAGAGCCTTGCGACTTCTTCATCCAACCTCGAGCGCTCTGCTTGAAAGCAATCATCAAAGGCCCGAATCTTAGCCTCAGTGGAAACCTCGGCTTCGTGCATATCATAGCAAGACTTGGACAACTTAGCCTTCAACTCAGTTATTTGAGCATTGAAGTTGTCCCTCTGTCTATCCCAAACTCCGGCAACGCGCTGAATCTCCTCATGCCTCATGGCCTCAAGCTCGATGGCTCTCAGCAACAGAACAAAATCCCGAACATGAATTAGTAAAGGATTAACATAAGCGAATACACGAGGATAAAGATAAGGATGATGGCATCGAGGCTTACTCTTAGTGCGTTGGCAGCAAGAGTGTTGGCTAATCGAACCGGGGAAAATTGCTGCACGATGGCGTCCTCTTTTAGGGCAAGCAGGGGCAAAAGGCTCAATATATCGCTTCGGGTGCTCTCCAGAAGGTTTGAAGAAGTTGGCACCTCCAGCTTTCGCAAGGACCCTGCCGAAGTCGAAAGCCTCGCAGGTTCAGATTGCGCCCTAGCAGCGCCAAAATCTGCCTCTTTCTCAGTAGCAGGAGCCTTGACTTCTCCCACTTTAGCTTTGCCTTTGGCCTTGGCAACATCCGCTGTGGAATCATGCTCGTGATCCTCGAGGTCCAACACTTCGACCTCCCAACGAGATTCCAAGCCCTCGGTATTCTTATTGCTAGGCTCGTCGATCAGCCTTCGGCGTGTTTCAATAACCGCTTCGGGCTGAGAGCAGGTCGTCGCCTCGATGCGAGGATTCACTGAGCGCAAAGGTTCCTTTGGAACCGCTCGTTTCCTCTTCACGCCTACAAAGAATGATGTAGAAGGATCATAAGCGCGGGAACGAAGAGAAGCAAATGCAAATGTATTAATCGAAGACAGTGTTACCTTTTGAGGACCCCTTTTGAGACTTTGAAGGTTTAGAAGCCTTGAGTTCCTTCAGGTCACCAGCGAGACCTGCCACCGAAGCCAATTCATCATCGAATTCGGTATCTTCTTCACCCTTCTTCTTCTTCCCTTTTCCTTTCCCTTTTTGTCTTTCTTCTTGCTGACGGCTCGGTTGGGAAGACCTGACACCGAAGAGAAGAGAATTAAGGGAAGAATAAAAGCTTTGGGCGACATCCTAGATAAAAGATTGTAAATAACTTACCGTGCCACTTACATTGCCAATTGAAGCTGGCGGTCATATCCATCCAAGACCGATGGGACGCTTGCGGGCTCCGGTCACAGCTTTAACCCATTCGGTCAAACCCTCGGGAGGGACGACAACCACCTTGTTAGCTAAGGAACAAAAGGTGAATCGAGGTAAGGAACAAGAATAACAGAAAATGAGAACACTATTCAAAAGGATTGTGAGCGAGGGGACACTTACGCATTTTATTCCACTTTTTTGGGAAATTAGGTTTGGTCGATAAAGCGCTAGTCTCAAAGAGAATGTAGCGATCACACCATCCTCGGTCCCTATGATCCTCACTCTTGTGGAGAAGCGCGTGCTTACCACAATTGTTCAAGGCCACGACCCCAGCCTTATGAATATATGGATAATAAAGAGAGATAAGATGTTGCAGAGTGAACTCAACCCCGGCTTCCCGACTCAGCCAGTCCAAACAATGCACGACCCTCTACACACCGGGCCCTAGTTGAGAGAAACATAGGTTTTTATGCTCGGTAGAATTCATCAATCACCCTGTGAACGGGGAGAGAAAACCCAATAGTAAATGGATAGGTGTATGCGAAGGACAACCCCTCCACATGATCGCAGCATCTGCTAGCTGGATCGGGGATAACAACTTTCACCTCGGGCCTGAAGTTACAATCCTTTCGGATTAGTTCCATATGGGCTTGAGTGAGGCTTGTAGGCGTTGTTTGCACCGGTACATTCCTATTTAACTCTTGTTGGTTGGCAGATTGCTCTTGCAACTTGAGGTCCTTGCCGGTACCGAAGTGTGAGGGAATAATCTGATGAGGCTCAAGCTCTTGCTTGAGGGGAATTTTTGGAAGCTTCTTTTCAGGACCCGAAGGTCCAGGTTTGGCAGCGTGCCCACCCTCGGTGGAAAGCAATTCGCCCCCGGTCTCCGTAGTGGCTTCGACGTTATTATCTTCATCTTCGGCGTCGTCGCCCTCAACATCGTCATCTTTATTGCTGACCTCCTCAGCGTCAGCAGCAGCTACAACCATGGCGTCATCCCTGATGACATCATCCTCTCCTTCCGAGGTGACATCCTCGCTCACATCAGCTCTATCGTGCCCAGCTCTAGCCTTGCACTGCCTAGAGCCGCTCGCCAGGGATGTCACTTCGCCACTGCCAACCTCTGCTTTAATAACTTGCAGGGATGTCACTTTGCCGCCAGGGATGTCACGCCACTAGCAATCATGGTGGCTGTGCGTGAAATTTTATCTCCTGAGTCACTTGAATCTTTAGTAGAGTGTATTGCAGACATGATTATAATTGTGGGTGTAAGGATTTCTTGGAAATAAGAAGCTTATCAAGACGAAAAATGGATGTTTTTTTCTTTTCCTGTCACTGTTGCTTGCAGATTATGAAAATAATGTGGGAAGCTTAAGAGTAGAGATACTTATAGGTTATTGGGAAGACAAGTTATGAAAGGCCATCATTATAATGTTGGGAGAATCAAAGAAGACGGCGTGACCGTTCAGCAGCCAATGAACGGTCGCCACGTTTCGCAGAACAGTGATTTGATAAGACTTGCACCGGTTGCGGAATTTTGAAATACTTGGACAATCTGAGCCACGTCATTTTCCCACGAAATTTCATTCCACTCCTCGGTAACTTCGGCAGTTGCTCGAGGAGTGGGTGGACTATCTGTATTGGATAAAAATTGATTTGAAGACGTAGCACTTCGGTAACACGGTTCGGAGCTGACCGAATGGAAGTCAGCAAGCTATGAGCCAAGATAAGGGACATGTCAACGAAGTCAACAACCGAAGAAAGGAAGCAAGATGTTCGCTTCGATGGAATGTCACTCCAGTCGATGAACCCGAAGCTAACAGCCTAAGCTTCGGTAGATGAGGTCGCCCGCAGCCAACCATTTTTCGTTCTATTTCGGCCCACTAGCCCCACTATCTGAGAAGTGGGAGCATGCAGGCCTTGGTGGAAACGTGGGATCATGGCTTTGTACTATTGCTAGTTTATAAATAGCTTCTCATTTTACAATCTAATCATTCAGAAATACATACAGAAATTCTGGAAAAATTTGTACTCATTGGCATATATTGAAATCTCGTTCTTCTACTTATATTCACATTCATTGTTGTCCATATTTCGATTTTGATACTTAGATTTTCTTGTATTCGCAACCCAAATTCAATTTGTGATCCTAAATCAGTTTAGGCCCATACAGGTATAGAAAAAGAGTTCTAAATCTTTGTAGGATTCTAGTTACAGTTAACTGAACTTAGTAGGATTTAATTAAAGTTAATTGATTTTAGTCCCCTGTCCTTGTTAGAACCCAATCGTAAAAATTATATATAATCAATAAATGATTCCAAGTCAATCACAAACACAAACACAACCTTCCAAATCAAATTGCGTTCTATGAAACTGTAAAAAAAAAAAAAAAAAAAAAAAAAAAAAAAACTTCATTCACAAACAAATATTACGTAGCATAACTGAAGGAGAAGGAGAAGTATAGAGAACGACTGAGTTATAAAAATTAATTCTTTTTACTAAAAGTTAAAACATTATTTTCAAAGATAAATAATGCTACAAATTTTCATATGAATATGTCTATAAGCTTTTGAAGATCATGAAAATAGAAAAAGCTCCAACCTTTGTTTGACCTTCAACTATGCAATATACTTATAGCTCACATCATCATGATGTAGCAATTATGCAGAATCAACCAATCTGTAGAAGAAAAAAAATACCTCAATCACTAATCAGAAGGAAAAAAAAAAAACTCAATTACTAATCAGAAGGGAAAAAAAACTCAATCACTAACCTTACATCTATCAACTATATGCAATTTTAACCTCCTTAATACATAATTTAAAAAGAATAAAATCAGAGAAGAGAGAGACATATAAGAGCGTTGTGCTATTTCTGTTTCTTTTTTTCTGCCGTCCATGAAACTTTTATTATACCATATAGGGGTGGGCATTCGTAATTTCGGTTCGGGTTCGGTTTTTATAAATTCGGAATTTCGATTTTTGGTACCTAAATGTCGATACCAAATACCAAACCAAAATTTATTCAGTTCGGTTCGGAATTATGTAATTCGGTTCGGTTTTTTCGGTACGGTTTCGGTTTTATAATTCGGTTTTTATTTCAATTTTATGTCATTCTATTAATAGCATTTTTACAAAACCAAATTTTGTAGTAAGTGGCGAAGTGTCACTGTACCAACTCCTAATGTTGTTCAACCTTAATAAGCTTTCAACGTGCTTTTAAGGACTACAACCCACAACATGAGAGCAAGAAAAAGAAACAATGTTCAATAATATTATTAACTCTGTCAATGATAGAAATTTATAAGCGTATCAATTTCTAGCAGCTACTTATAACATTTTATTGAAGAGTATGGCAGGCCAAGGTCGTAATATTTTAATACAATCCCGCCTTCAAACAAAGTGATTACTACAATTAGAATTAATTATATCACAAAGTATTTATTCATCTGATTATAATACAGATAGAGAACTTACAAAAAGAACGACAAGAAGTTGCAACTTAACCTCTTCAATGCAGAATAAGAAGAAAGAAGTGTGAATAAAGTATATTTGCTATTTGGGCTAAGAAAGAATTGGACTTGGGTTTGGTTTTAGTAATTAGAATTGTATTATGTATATATTTTAAATATATACACTATAAAAAATTTAGAATTTCGGAATTACGGAATTTGATACCTCAAAACCGAATTCCGAACCGAAATTCCGAAATACCAAATTTTTACACCGAATAGTGTTCCAAAATTCCGAAATTCCGAAACCGAAAAACCAAATTAATTCGGTTCGGTTCGGTTTTTCGGTTTTTGGAATTTATGCCCACCCCTAATACCATACATGGACCTTTCTAAACCTAAAAGGATTTTATTCTTTCTAAACCTAGTGATGCTATAATAAAAACTCTATTTCTTTAAAAAGTTCAATAATAAATAAAATAAAATAACAAAGTTCTAAAGTTACAATTTTATACAACTTAAAAGATATTTAAGGAGGGTAAAAAAATCGGGTGATATTTCACTAAGTTCTTCATGCTTTTATAATAACTAGTTTTAGTATACGTGTGTTGCACGTGACATTTTGTTAAAGTAATTAAAATTTCATATATCTAACAAATGAGATAATATAGGCGTAAAGTTGTAGAAGAGTCCTTTGTAAATGATTAAAGATGTTTTTGAATGATGAACGACTTTTAACATAACAAAATTGTGTATTGCTTAGCAATCTCAAATTTTTTATGCAGTGTATAAAGTTAGAGTATTCATATGCCTTTTATTTAACAATCTTATACAGTTTATACATGAAAATCTTAGCAGATAGGGCGGATGAACATTGTTATCTAGCTAGGACATGAAATTTGATTTGGGATGGTAAAATATAAATTCATGAACCATAATAATATTTTGCATAGAACATGCATATTTATTAAGAAAATTATTAAATACGCATAAATACTAAATTTTGAACCAAATAGCTCAAACAATTAAAAGTTGGCATCTAGAACTCATAAATTTGAATTCTGGATCCACCAATAAGTAATACCCATTTGTCCAAACACTGTTATACATAGAGCCAATCAATTCTGGCAAGAATGGAAAGCAACACATATTAATGGTGATTCTTATTTGGTACCTGAACCAAAATTTTATGTTAAATGGTTTCCTCCAGATCCGGGTACTTTGAAATGCAACATTGATGCATCTTATGATATTCACACTGGAAGAACTGGGGCTGGTATGCTAATCCGGGATGCTCATGGCAATTTTGTTAGAGGATTTTGTTTACCATTAGAGGCTACATTTGAAGTACTAATGGCTGAAATTCTTTCAGTCCGGGAAGCATTAAGTTGGTTAAAGAAATACTATCACACATCCCCGATCGTTGTTGAAATGGATTGTCTGATGGCCAAGCAAGCATTGGATAATTCTAAAAGCGACAATTCATACTTTGATATTATTGTGCAAGATTGTAAAGTACTCATGTGTGACTTTACATCTATTTCTCTATCTTTTGTTAAACGGTCAGCGAATCAGTGTGCCCACGTGTTAGCTAATCTGATGCTATGGAGTGGATTGCGCATTCCCCATCTTTGATTTATGATGTACTCAGTTACGATTTAAATAATAATTGAGCTGATTGCTTATTTTTTTTTTTAAAAAAAAATACCCATTTGTCCATTATTGATGAAATCATAACTTCTAACTTCCCACATTCATAGGAGTACTTAGTTGTTGACTCCGAACCTGTCAATTTTTCAACTGTGTCTAAGTTTTCACAAAGTTGTATTGTGAAGACGCAGTAACATAATTATCAGATAAATAAATATTAAATATGAAGAACATGTTCACAACTTGTTTAGGCTTTAATGACATTTAATTATTTTTATATTATTTTTGGCTTTAGTGACATTGTATTATCTTTTTAACATATCTTCCAAGACCCTAACTTTGGCCTCTACCTCCCCCAGAATACTACCACAATTTTTATGGAAGAGTAAGAAAAGCATTAAAAAATGTGGTAAATACTTACATAAGCTTTGAAGTGATAGCTTCCAAGAATAATTAAAACATCAAAACTTAAAAGAATGAACGAAAAATATTAATAGCCAGGATACGCTTATCAAACAACGACAAAAGAAAGTGAAAACGTGCTAAAGTATGTAGTGACGTTTGGACTTTCAAGCAAATAAAATTGAACAACGTCCAACCCAAGTGAAAACTCAAATCGTCTGTTTGTGCAAACCCTATTTATAATTTTTTTCTTGAACAATATGAAACTAACAAAAGACTCTGAATCCTAATGAATATCAACTGCATGAGTCCTAAAGAAAACTAACATCCACGAAGGTAACGGACAAAAGATTACAGATCCTAGTGAAACAACTACATGAATCCTGAAGAAAACTAACATCCACGTAGGTATGAATTTTGTATCTCACCATTATCAAATACTCCATCTATCACTCGTGGAAATTATTTTATAAAATAGTTTTAAATAAAAATATTAAATATAATGTAATTATAATTTTATCCAATAAAATATCACTTACGAAGGGTAAAAAAGTTCTAAAGAAAACTAACATCCACGTAGGTATGAATTTTGTATCTGACCATTATCAAATATATATCTATCACTCGTGGAAATTTTTTTATAAAATAGTTTTAAATAAAAATATTAAATATAATGTAATTACAATTTTATCCAATAAAATATCACTTATGAAGGGTAAAAAAGTCGAGTGACATTCCACTAAGGCCTTCGTGCTTTTAAAATAGTATAGATATAGATATAGATACTAGTCTCTAGACACGCGTTTCATGCGTGGATTATATCAATAATAAATTCTCAATTTCAAATATCACGTAAATTTACATTCCAATCTTTAATATATATATATATATATATATTATTTGATTGTGATACCAAAGTTTCGTACTCTATCTCCTATATACTCGGCAAATTTTATAACTATAGTCATGACAAAACTATTCCTTTTCATGTTTTTACACTTGTAGCACGGTAGATTATGTGAATGCACCTTTCTGTTTTTTGTTTATTAGTTCACATGTTCTTTCTCATGAAATAAAAATTAGAATAGTTAAGGTGGTAAATGAAAAATGTTAATACGAATAAGATATGAAAGATGAACTAACCACATGAATTTAAATTTCTTACTGATAAAGGTAATTTAATAGAATTCAAAAGAGAACTCAAATAATTAAAGGGAGAAGCAAAGGACTTACCTAAGAACAAACAAGAAAAGAATAAAATCATTTAAAATTTGCTCGACGACACTCCGTCCCAATTCCTAGCTAATGTGATTATTGTATGGTTGAGGCCAAACTGAAAGCCCAAGGGCTCCATATTCGTGAAATCTTTTCAATTTCACGACAAGATTTTGTCTGTAAATTTCATGTATATTTACAAACAAGTTTTTATCAAGGGAGAAAAAAATGAATTATCAAACTTCTTGGTCATAAATATCAAGCATTGCATAACTCTCACATATATCCAGAATTATCATTACCGCTGATTATTTGAAGCTATTCAAAATTTTGATATAACTTGAGAGAATGTTGTAGACACATAAATTTTTATTGGATTTAATTCATTAAATAAATTTATTAAATTCAAGATTTATAAGTCCAATGTCTCTGCCACGTGTCAAATGATGTGGCGCCAAATCAAATCAAGGGCCAATGAAACTATGACATGTGAATAAATGATGTAGTATGTCTACTCAAATTGATAGCCAATTAAAACCATCCAAGTGTCCAATATGACATGTCTTGGCCAATTAAATTCATTCTTATCACATAACTTTTGTGATAGGCTTGATGACTCAAGTAGACCAATCAAATCAAAGTAAGTCCATTCCCCTACAACTATAAATAGAGGGGTTACATAACTCTTGAAAATATATTCAAAAGTTGGTGAGAGCATCCATCCACCAGTGGAGAAATCAAGGAGGAGACACATAGAAGTCTTACATCTTGACAGTGGCCAAGAAGCATTCCATAAATCACAAAGCCTGTTCCACTTGGCAGTGATTAAGAAGTCTTTCACGTATTCCGACACCACGTT
Source organism: Petunia secreta (assembly GCA_029990175.1). Classification (NCBI taxonomy): domain Eukaryota; kingdom Viridiplantae; phylum Streptophyta; class Magnoliopsida; order Solanales; family Solanaceae; genus Petunia; species Petunia secreta. The sequence continues at coordinate 43,616,487 of JARKIP010000022.1, read as the reverse complement.
TGTGATCAAGCCTGCCTCCATGTTCGTGATCAAATCTAATCCATACATTCAAGAACAAGCTCCTTAGCCCTTGAATCAAGTCAAATCTATATATTCAAGAACAAGCTCTCAAGCCTTTGAATCAAATCAAATCAAATCAAATCCATCAAGTTGAAGATCAAGCTCAAAAGCTCTTGAATCAAATCGAACTAAATCCATCAAGTTTGAGATCAATCTTAACTCCCTTGAATCAAATCAGAGAGAGAAGAATTAGAGGATTACATCTTAGATTTAAGATTTTCTAGAGATTGTAACCCACATTGTATAAATTAATATACTACTTGTGGATACTTTTTTTTGTCTTTGATTATTTTCAGGAAAAAATTTATTGTCTACAAATTTGGCATGCCTGGTGGGACCATCTCTACCTCTCATCTCTTCTCTTTGAAATAAAAAAAACATCAGGATGTCTCCTAAGACTACCAATGTCGTTGACTCCAAAAATGAATTGGATGTTGTCATGGAGATCATTCGCCAAATCAAAAGGAGTGAAGTTGAAAAGTTGGGCCAAAAAGTACTTCAAGTTCCATCCAATTCAACTCATGTTTCAAGGACATCATCTCCAAAAGAAGTGACATCATCTTCCCTCATGCTTAAACGAAGGTCTAGCACAACTAAGGTGGTGGAAACAACTCTGGCTAAACTTAGCAAGTCAAAAACCCGTTCCATGCAAAAGGATGATGATGTCTTCAATACTAGATCTACTCTAGTCTCTCTTCATGGCATACCTCCATCCGAGCTCTACCCAAGTGGTGATCAGTATCATTTTTCTTCTTCCTTGGTGGTTGCACAAGCAATGACCATTGAAGCCTCTACCATAGAAGAAGAACTTTCAAAATTGACAAAAGCGGTTGATGACCTAACAAATTATATGAAAGACCAAGACGCTCAAATTGCTAAGTTAGCAAGTAAGGTGGATAGCATGGTGGAAGGAAAACCAAGCCAAGCACCTATAAGTCTTCCTAAAGCACAAGAGACGGGATAGTCATCCGACAAGCAACTGGTCACAACAAAAGTAATCCAAGTTTCTTCGGACGGACTCATTCCTGTAGATGAATTGAAAGACCTTATCATGGGGGCAATCCAAGACAACGTTGAGCCTTCAACTAAATCTTCCTTCATATATGCAAAGCCATACACGCAAAGGATTGACAACTTGATGATGCCTTCTTCCTATCAACCTTCTAAACTTCAACAATTTGACGGTCAAGGAAATCCAAAACAACATGTGGCGCACTTCATTGAGACGTGCAGAATGCTGGAACTTATGGGGATCACCTCGTCAAGCAGTTTGTTCGATCTCTCAAAGGAAATGCTTTTGATTGGTACATAGACCTCGAGCTTGGATCTATTGACAGTTGAGAGCAGTTGGAGCATGAATTCCTTAACCGCTTTTAGAGCACAAGGCGCATTGTTACTATGGTTGAACTTACAAACACCCGCCAGTTGGAGGATGAACAAGTCATCGACTTCATCAATCATTGGAGGAGCCTAAGCCTTAACTACAAAGACCGTCTTAGAGAAACATTTGGCATTGAAATATGCATCCAAGGCACGCATTGGGGCCTCCGCTATATCTTGCAAGGAATACATCCCAAAACATTTGAAGAGTTGGCCACACGTGCACATGACATGGAACTAAGCATGGATACGAGTGGAAACCAAGGGCCTCCCGTCTACGATCCTTGTGAAGACATGTGAGAAGCCAAAAACGAGGGAAACTTTGCATCTGATGATGAGATCGAAGAGTCTATGAATATCAACACATCTTCCTTCAAATTCAATGCAAAGGCGAGTAAGAAGAAAAGTGTTAAATCAATTTACATGCAAAGCAAAGCAAACAAAAGGTTAAATTTGGGCAAAATGCAAGAAAATGAATATCCCTTCCTCGACTTTGATGTTCCAGCTATCTTTCAAGAACTCCTTGAGTTAAAACTCATCCAGTTGCCCGAGATGAAGCGACCAAATGAAGTTGGGAAGACTGATTGTCCGAATTACTGCAAGTATCATCGCCTAATTGGTCACTCCATTGAAAAGTGCTTCATCTTCAAAGATAAAGTCATGAACTTGGCTCGTGAAGGAAAAATCTCGTTGAAAGAAGAAAAGGCTAGCACAAATCAAGTTTCTATCGCCTTTTGTTCGTTCAATCATGCAACTGAAATTGTCGAAGGATGTGAAGACAAAGACATTTTAGCCACAATGCTCCTCGAAGCATGAGCCTAAACTGTAAGTCACTGTGCTCTTCGACACACGAGCTTAAACTGTGTGTTACTCTTTTTTGCATGAGCATAAACTGGATAAAAAAGAAAATCACACTTCTTTCGAACTATGTAATGACTTGATCCTCTTCACCGAGGTACGTAGGAAACTTAGATTTTCATTCTAAGTTCAGTCGCTTAAAAAAACTCAAAGTGTCGAAGACCTCAAGGACATGCATAAATTGAGAAAATAATAAAATTTGTGAAGAATTGTAAAAGATCAATTTTATTGTATTAGAGCTTAAATTGCTTGATACATCAATGAAGAAAAGGAAAAGGAAAATAGCTACATATAGCTACATATCATCCTATACAAAGAACCTAAGTCATGAAAGCAATTGAAGCCAAGGATTTACGCCAACTCGTGTTGGATTCTTCTGTCAAGCTTGCATTATTTCTTCAAAAAGGATGATGCCATTGCAAAAAAATTTGGCAGGTGAATCCACCATGAATTTTTCCACCGAGTTCGGCATACTTGTAGCACTTTTGGTTTGGAGTTTTTAAGAATCACATGTCACATGATTCGGAAGGCTCTAGCCAAGATATGAAAATCTTGTCGAAAGTATGCAAATTTGGAAGTTTGGTGTGGCTGCATCAACTCGGAGAAATTACTGAGGAAAATTGTTGAAAAATTTAAGCCTCGATATCTTCAAGAGTTGTTTTCCCGTGAGTCCCCTTTCCCGCAGTGCATATGTCTTGCAATTCAGACACACCTGCAAGGGGTCATGATTTTTTTTATCAGTGTTATACTCTAAGCACCTTCCATGGACACTAGAAGGAGGGAGGGTTGAATAGTATTCTCCTATTCTCATCGAAGAACCAGATTCTTAATGCAGAGAACCTTGTTCTTATCGTAACAAATTTTCACTTCAAACACCACAATACACACAAATTGCAAACTCAAAGAATACGGTGATTTTACGTGGAAAAATCCTTACTCGAGAGAGAAAAACCATGACCCACACTATGGGATTTTCAAACCAATCCACTAACACAAAGAGCAAGTTTTTTATTACAAAACTCTGTTACCAAGGGGCTACACTCTAGACCGTAATTACTCAATAAAGATAAACTCTAGATTTACAAAGTAATCTCACAACATTTCACCTATTACAATTGCTTCTGAATTAAGCACATAGGTAAAAACAATGATAACACAAACTATGACAACTTCAAAACAAGAACCTAGACAGAATATCTAAGTTCAACTACGTAGCCTTCAACAGTTGTCTTCAACAGTTAAGTTACTTTGAAAGTTATTGGATCGCCTTTTTATTGCTCTCAACTCTCTTTGTGAATAACTGAATATTGGCTGCCTCAATTTCTAGCTTTTATAAGGGCTTCAAAACCCTAGTCACGTTACACAAGGAATCCTTGTAATTTTGGCAAGAAAAGATCTTCTATGACTCTTTCCTTGTTTAACTCCAACTCTTATTCATACTTCAAATACACAGCCACATCACAACCTCTTTTAGCTAACTAGGAGGCATAATAATTCACGCGCCAACTATTACTAGTTCTGCAAGGATTTACATTCCATAATTTTTTCGATCAGTCGTGCCCTTCTTCATAAGGACCAAGTCCTCCTCCAGAACCACTAGGTCCTTCATTTTTCATTCTTCAAAACATTCAGCTCAATAAATTCCCCCTTTTTGATGATGACAACAAATGTTGCCAAAGAACTTGGACATACAAAAAACACCAAAAACACAGAAGAAAAAATACATTTGAAAACTTTAAAACAGATGTGCTAGGTCACAAACACCCCAACATTTCCTTCTTCCCTCTTTTGGCATCATCGAAAAGATTTAAAATCCTGCAAGAACAATTCAGTATTATCAAGTCTAGAGCACAAGGCAATCAAGTCAACTGCGCACATAAGAATAAAGCTAAGGGCCCAACCAGAACCAAATATATTATAGAAAGGACCCAATACAGACAAAAGAAATTTAAAACCAATTATCCAGAGCGTGACAAACACACAGCCCAATTAAGTACATAACTTCAAATGATTGTCTTTAAAAAACACACATCAGGAAGGGGCATATAGGGAAAGAAAGCAGGGATTTGGACAAGGACATGGAAGGAAGTGGGAAGGACTTAGGTCTTCAGGTTGAAGTGGCTGACAAGTGCCTCAATATTCCTTGAATATTTGGCCCTTTCTACCACCAGCTCGGCCTCATGCTTGTGACACTCGATCTTCAAGCGATCAATTTCTTGATCCTTCACCTTCAACTGCCTTTTCAGTTCAGCATTCTCTTCATCTACATCCAACACATGCTGCTCCAATTCCTTTACAGCTACAATAGCTTCATCAGGTCCAAAGTCTTCACTTTCTTCAGGCTGTTCTTGCTTGACTTGTACTGGCCTCTTAGATGACCTCTTCTCCTTGAAGAAGTCACAGTTTTTCAGCACATTCTGATCAAACATTTGATGTAGAGTTGGCTTCTTCCCATCTTCCAAGGGTACCCCAAAGTGCTCAAAGACCTGCTGTAGGATGTAGGAATGCACTAAAGAGTGTGGCTTTTGTTCACTATCAGCAATCCTCTTTATGTGTCTGATGATCAGACCAGGTAGATTGATCCGTTTTCCTCTGTCCAGCAGGTCCATATAGGTCAAGTCAAGAGCACAAGCCTCACAGTTTCTTTCCCCTCTAGGCAACAAAAACCTATGAACAAATTCAAAGAATAGCTGATGTGCAGGTTCCATCTCCTTTTTCTCCACCTTTCTTTTCTTTTTGAGTTTAGCCTTTCCTGAGAATTTCTTCACCACACTGAGAGGAGTCACACCATCAGTTCTCTTTGGTCATTTCAGCTTGATGTACCTGAAATAACCTTCAGCAGGAACCTCAAGGATTACTCCCAGCTCCTTTCTTCCAAACTCTATCTCCACTCCTTTGACAACTGAGAACACTCTTCTTGCAGCTACTCTACAATTTATGTAGAATCCCCTGATCTCCTCAGCATACAGAAATCTGTTTTCCTTAGCAAAAAGGTTTAACCATCCTTGATCCTCTACCTTCCTCAACAAAGGTCTCATGTTGTGTTCATTCAGGTCACTGAAGATATTTCCAGCCAATACTTGGTGCCTGGTACAGAAGGCTGACCTGTCAACCTCTTCATCAGTCTCTTTCTTCTTCTTCTTGCTCTCTACCTCACTATCAGTATCAAAATCACTAGGCTCAACATAAATCCCATCCTCATCACTTCCCACCTTTGCTTCAGCAGTGCTCTTCACCTGCTTCTCTTCAGTCACCTTTTTACCCTACTTCTTCTCAAGATTTGCAACCTTTTCTACCAGCTGTTTCAGAGCAGACCTAGTAGCCACCCTCCTAAGCACTGTCTGCACAGTAGGTTCTCTATCACCTCCAGTTTCACCTTGAGTGTCTTCACCACTCTCATCAACCAACCTGCTTTTAGACACAGCTTTTCCACCTTTCAACAATTTCCTTTTTTTTTCAGTCACTGGTTTTGTTTCACTTACAAACACTACCTCCTCTTCTTCCTCTTCTCCTATCAGCTTCTCATCCTCTTCACTAAATTTTCTTTTCACACTTTTCCTTTGTTTCTCCACTGCTTTTTCACTTTTATCATCACCATCCTGAATTTTCTCATCCTTCTCTCCATCAGAGTCAATCCAATCAAGTTCTGCATCCTCAACCACTGCAGGAACTGAGCAAGAGCCAGGTACTTGACTCAATTCCTTTGTAGCTTCAACAGAACTAGGTCCTCCACCTACTGGACCTTCCAGCACAACCACCTCATGAACCTTTTCAAAAGGAGTAGCCTTCGAACTAGGTTCGTCGACTAGACCCTTTTGAGACTCAGCAGAGTCCTCCTCTCTCAATCTCTCCAACATATTTTCAACTACATTGACCTCCACTTCTTTGTCAGTTTCTAAGGGAACATGAAACCCACTCCCAGGAACAAGGTCCTCTATCACAGTCTGCAACTTTTCCTCATTAGCATTCCCTCTATTAGTTGTAGCACTAGGCTCTACCGTTTCTACAATTTTATCTAGCCCTTTAACTAGGTTTTCAGTACTCAACATCCCAGGGCTTTTAGCTAAATCTAAAGCAGTAGAACTAGTTCGGGTTGATTCAGGTCTTACCTCAACTAATTTTTCAACGGAGACTGGTGATGGCGACGTCGGAGGTGAGGGTTTTGCAACAATTTTCTTGGGACCCTTCTTTCCCGCTCTTTTGAGGAATTTCACCCTCGCTTTGACGATTCTTTCAACAAGAGTAGGGGGGTTTTGAGAGTGGATTATTTAGAGGTGTGGGTTCCTGAGGTTTTCGCTGGAGAGGCAGATGATGATTGTTCTTGAGACATAGTGTGATTTTGGTTAGGGTTAGAGAGAAGGTTTTTCTCTTGTTTTGAATTTAGAGAGCGAACAAAGTGGAGAGAAGTTTGATAATCCATTATTCACACAAACCCTTCGATGACTAAACGTTTCTCTTTCTATTCATTTCGATGAATAATATGAGAAAGAGTAACGGTGGGTTAGTGCTTCTCTAGGGAATCGATAGTAATGATGGTGTGTAAAGGGATTCGGCCTTTTGAAGTTTTTGGGAAACCGGGAAAGTGTAGGATTTGACAGTTATTTGAACTTACCCATTTAAGGCTTCTAGAATAGGTGGAGTCAGTTGAAGTCTTAGAGAGGTATAACCACAAAAGGAGTTTTCCTATTATTATGGGCGGTTACACAAACATGGAAGATTTCCTTGATGCACATTCATTAAGCAATCAATTTCAGTTTTAACACTTAACATAAATAGCTGTGTAGATGTACCTGGACATAGTTCCTGATGCTTGTCTTGGTTCCTTCTACATACCCTGTAGGTTCTTTCATAAGAACACATTAGAGCACTCTAGTGGTACTCAGTTGAACAAGTATACTTAAATAAAGTACAATATTAGACTGGACAATAACAACTATAGTTACAAACAAAATAATGAACATTTAACTAGCCAAAACTTGGGGAACAAATGCTGAGTCATCTGTGTATTTTGGTCATCCCTAACTCCAACATGTTCCTCTCAACTTGAACTTTGTTCAGTGCTTTGGTAAAGATGTTAGCAATTTGATCCTCAGTCCTGCAAGAATTCATAGTGATTAGACCCTTCTCCACATTATCTCTAAGAAAATGGTGTCTAATATCAATGTGCTTGGTTCTTTTATGTTGGACTAGGTTCTTGGCAAAGTTCACTGCACTTGTGTTATCACAGAAAATAGGCACAACTCCGCATTTAATTCTAAAGTCCTCCAACTGCTGTTTAATCCACAACAATTGTGAGCAGCATGATGCAGCAGCTACATACTTTGCTTCTATAGTAGACAAAGCTACTGAATTCTGCTTCTTTATTGCCCAAGAGACCATGCAAGGATCAAGAAAGTGTGCCATCCCTGAAGTGCTTTTCTTATCCACCAGATGACCTGCATAATCAGCATCAGCAAAGCCAATTAGCTCTAAAGTACCACCCCTTGGGTACCATAGAGATAAATCCTGAGTTCCCTTCAAATATCTCAATATTCTCTTCACAGCTGTTAGGTGTGATTCCTTAGGCTGTGACTGAAATCTAGCACACAGTCCCACACTATATATAATATCAGGTCGATTAGTTGTGAGATAGAGGAATGAACCTATAATTCCTCTATATTTTGTCTCATTTGTATAAGAACCTAGTTCATCCATATCCAGCTTTGTTCCAGGAGCGATTGGTGTAGACATTTATTTTGCTCCTTCTATATCAAACTTCTTTAGAAGTTCTTTGACATATTTCTGTGGATGAATCATAGTTCCTTCAGGGGTCTGTTTAATCTGCAATCCTAGGAAGAAATTGAGTTCTCCCATCATACTCATTTCGAATTCACTGCCCATCAACTCAGCAAATCACTTGCATAATTCCTCATCAGTGGCTCCAAAAATAATGTCATCAACATATACCTGAGCCACCAATAGATCCTTTCCTTTCTTCTTTAAGAACAATGTGTTGTCAGTCTTCCCTCTTGAAAATCCATTCTTAAGCAAGAACCCTGATAATCTCTCATACCAGGCTCTCGGGGCTTGCTTCAATCGGTAGAGTGCTTTATCAAGTTTGTAAACATGATCAAGAAATTCACTGTTCATGAAACCTGGAGGCTGTATCACATAGACTTCTTCATTCAAGTATCCATTCAAGAAGGCACTCTTTACATCCATCTGATATAGTGTAAACTCCATGTATTTAGCAAAGGCAATCAACATTCTTATGGCTTCCATCCTGGCTACTGGTGCAAAGATCTCATCATAGTCAATTCATTCCTCTTGACTGTATCCTTCGACTACCAATCTAGCTTTGTTCCTTGTCACTATACCATGTTCATCCAGTTTATTTCTGAACACCCATTTTGTTCCAATAATTGATCTATCCTTTGGCTTAGGAACCATATGCCAGACTTTGCTTTTCTCAGACTGATGTAGTTCATCCTACATGGCTAGGACCCAATCAGGATCTTATAAGGCTTCCTTTACATTATTTGGCTACATAGATGATAGAAAGGCAAAGAATGCACAGAAGTTCTTCAAGGCAGATCTAGTCATAATTCCAGTATCTAACTCAGATAGCACATTTTCCAGATGAGAACTTTGATGTTTCCATGGTCGAGGTTTTATGTGATGAGAAGATCCTTCAGTGACATCCAGAGTGGATTCTTCCTGATCATTAGGCTCACCAACTTTGTCTGCTGTTCCCCCGACATGTTGACTCCTTATTCCATCTGAGTTGAATCTCCATCTTCTTCACATGGTTCCTCCTTTTCCTCTGGGTCCTCAGAGTTACGTGTACAATCTTCTCGAGCAAGACCAATAGCCTGATCGTCTACATTTTTTTCATCAATTTCCTTATCTGACTCATCAAATACCACATACATGCTCTCCTCTACTATTTGTGTTCTCTTGTTAAACACTTTGTAGGCCTTGCTTTGAGTAGAGTACCCAAGAAATATTGCCTCATCACTTCTTGCATCAAAATTTCCCAATGGTTCCTTGCCATTGTTGTGAACAAAACATTTACACACAAAGGGTCTCAGATGTGCAATATTCGGTTTTCTTCCTCTCAGAAGTTTATATGGAGTCTTGTCAAGAATAACTCTTATGGAGCACCTGTTCGACAAGTAACATGCAGTGTTTATAGCTTCAGCCCAGAAGTTCCTTGCAAGACCACTTGATAACAACATGGTTCTTGTCGTATCCTCCAGAGACCCGTTCTTCCTTTTAACTACTCCATTCTGCTATGGAGTTCTTGGTGCAGAGAAATTATGATCAATGCTGTGCTTGGCACAATACTCAGAGAATTTTATATTTTCGAACTCTGTGCCATGGTCAGATCTGATGCTGACCAGTTCGAGGCCTAACCTTTTCTGCATAACTCCAGCCCAATCCTTGAAGCTATCAAAGGCTTCATCTTTGGATGCCAAGGACAGGGTCCTTGTATACCTTGAGTAATCATCAACAATTACAAACACAAATCTCTTTCCTCTTTGCTCCCGACTCTCTATGGGTGCATAAAGATCCATATGTATCAACTCTAGTGACTTTGATGTGCTCACCACCTTTTTGAATTTAAAGGATGATCTCACATGGTTTCTTTAACACAAGCAACACACATTTTTATGTTTTCATATTTCTTATTTGGCAATCCACGAACCAGCTCCTTCGATACTAACTTGTTGAGTTATGACAAACTAGCATGTCCCATTCTTTTGTGCCATATGTTAGAGTCACTTTCTTGAACATTCAGGCATGTTAAGTTGTTTTCAGGCAGTGATTTCAGTGATGCTTTGTACACATTATTCACCATTTTTCCTTCCATGACAATTTCTCCACTCTGTAGGTTCTTCACAATACACCCTACAGAGGAGAAACTCACTTCATTTCCTCGATCATATAGTTGAGAGATACTCAACAAATTGTGTCTAAGACCATCAACACAGTATACACTTTCAATTGCATGATCCAGAGTTCTCCCAACTTTTCTGATTCCTACAATCTGACCATTTTTTCCTCCTCCGAAGGCTACACTGCCTCCTTGAAATGCTGCGAGTGAGAGAAAGTTCCTTCTGTCTCCAGTCATATGTCTTGAACAACCACTATCAAGAATCCAGCTTGGGTTGTTCACTCTCACTCCAGCCTACAAAACAAATCAAGGGTTAGTTTTAGGAACCCAGACAAGCTTGGGTCCCTTCTTATGAGAAAGTAGATAAATCAGATCTTTCTTAGTCCATTCAGGTAAAATACTCCTCTTATTTTTGGTCTTTGCCTTGCTTGCATTCATGCACCTTTGTCTGTAATGCCCAGTTTCACCACAGAAGGTGCACAACATGTTACAAGGCAAACCCACATATTTGCTTTTAGGATTATATGAGGGCAGTGGTTTCTTGAATCCTAGCCCTTGTTTTCATTTGTTCTGATTTTCAAGAACCCAATTCATTGCCTCAGAGGATTTGTTCCATTTTGTTAATCTGGTAAGCTCATATTCAGTTTTATCAACCTGTTGTTTGAGAATTCTATTTATCTCTATCTCATGATACAGGATCTCATTTGTTCTTTTAAGCTCATCTTCAAGAAAGGTTTGAACTTCAATGATTACTTACTTACCATTAACACTCTCTTTTAACTGATTTAATTCCATTTCTAATTCTGATATCTTAGAGTTTGACACAAGTGTTTTGCTCTTGAAGACTCTTATGTTTTGCTTCTTAGATCACTCATATCTTCAGTCAATTTATCTTTCTCAGTTTTTGCCTTTTCATAACCCTCAATTAAGGTGGCAGTAATTAAGATCAAATTTTCAGTAGAGTATGTGTGCAGGTTTTCTTTTAGTTCAGAAAGACATACCTTTGCTGAATGAGCAGCTTCTTATCAATCGGTTGCCATGATGGTTGATTCATTCTTCTGATCATCTTCTGTGTACATCTCTTTTAACTTCTCCCAAATTTCTTTGGCAGACTTGTATTCCAACACTTTTGCTAGCACATCAGTCGTCAGCCCTTTTCTCAAGTGTGACACAGCTTTGGCATTTGCTTGCAGCCAATCTAAGTCTTGGGGATCAAGTTCTTCTACCAGCTTTAGAACCAAGGCTCTATTTGCTACTCTCTTCACAGGAACATGAGGTCCTCGTTTTACGATCAACCATAGACTATAATCCATCGCTTGAAGGAAGATCTTCATTTGTTTCTTCCACTTTTTGTAGCTTATCCCATTAAACACAGGTGGCTTGGAGGGATCTCTTCCCCCTCTGAATTCCCGTGGATCCGCCTCGTCTGAACTTTCACATGACACTCCCATCAATGCTAGTGGAGTCTCATCCTCAGATTCTTTTTCTTGGTCAGATTCACTATCAGTAGGTCCCCATGTAGCAAAAAAAGCTTTCTTCCTCTTCCTTCTTTCTGCTTTGAAGTTTGGAGGCCGACTGAACTTCTTTTTATCTTTGTCAGTATCTTTTGATGCCTTCTTCTCCTTCTCCTTTGTAGCTCGATGCTTTATCCACTCAACTTCCCACATTGGATAATCCACAACGGCATGGTCCTTCTTGAAACATTTAAAGCATCCTGAGTAGTCTGGGCTATCAATAATGTTCATTCTACCAGAGCTTTCTTTGTTTCTTTTGAATCCCTTGAACTTTCCCAGATTAAACTTCTGCCTCAAGGCACTGACCATAGCAGCTTTAACTAATTGCAAGTCAACATATTCCTCGGCTTCATCAGTTGCTTCAAGTGCAAGAGTCTTGTCCTTCTTGGGTACTAATTTTCTTTTTGATTCCTTCATCATCTCATGTGTTTTCAAGCTTCCGACCAGTTCCTCAAGTTTGATGGATCTAAGAGGTTTGAATTCAATGATAGCAGTCATTTTGGGTCCCCAAGCATCAGGATGTACATTTAGAACCTTGTCCACCATTTCTACTTCTGGCAGCTCCATATCCAGAGACCTAATCTCGTTTATGATAATAGTCAACCTTGTCATCATGTCTTGTATTGATTCCTTCTCTCCCATGGTGAACAACTTAAATTCTCTCTTCAGCATTCTTCTCTTGGAATCCTTCACTTCAGTGGTTCCTTCATGTGCAACTTTCAGGATATCCCAAATTTCCTTATCCGTCTTATACGATGAAACTCTATTGAAATCTTCAGGACCAAGACCACAAATTACCAAACGTTTGGCTTTGTGGTTCTTTTCAACCATCTTATAGTCAGCCTCATTGAACTCCTATTTTGACTTAGGTTCCTCTCGAGCAGCAGCTCCATCCCCGACTACTTTGGTCAGAATCAAGTTTCCTTCAGATACTATCAACCAAAGTTGATAATCCTCAGCACAAATATAGTTCTCCATTCTGTTATTCCACCAAGCGTAGTACAACCCATTAAACTGTGGGGGTCTCAGAACCGACTGTCCTTCAGTGATGGTAGGTGGTGCACTCATGATTTTGATCCTTCTCAAGGTGTTAACCTAGCACGAGAAGATCTTCTCTGATACCACTTGTTATACTCTAAGCACCTTATATGGACACTAGCAGGGGAGTTGAATAGTGTCCTCCTATTTTCGTCGAAGAACCAGATTCTTAATGCGGAGAACCTTGTTCTTGTCGTAATAGTTTGCCACTGCAAACACTACAATACACACAAATTTCAAACTCAAAGAACACGGTGATTTTACGTGGAAAACTGCTTGCTCAAGGGAGAAAACCCACGACCCATACTCTGGGAATTTTAAACCAATCCACTAACACAAAGAGCAAGTTTTAGATTACAAAAATCTGTAACTAAGAGGCTACACTCTAGACCCTAATCACTCAACAAAGCTAAACTCTAGCTTTACAAAGTAATCTCACAACAGTTCACCTATTACAATTGCTTTTGAATTAACCACGTAGGTAAAAATAATAATAGCACAAACTATGACAATTTCAAAACAAGAACCTAGAAAGAATATCTAAGTTCAACTACGTAGCCTTCAACATTTGTCTTCAACAGTTAAGTCACTTTGAAAGTTATTGGATCGCCTTTATATTGCTCTCAACTCTCTTTGTGAATAACTGAATATCGGCTGCCTCAATTTCTAGCTTTTATAAGGGCTTCAAAACCCTAGTCGTATTACACAAGGAAACCTTATAATTTTGGCAAGACAAGATCTCCTGTGAGCCTTTTCTTGTTTAACTCCAACTCTTATTCATACTTCAAAGACGTAGCCACGACACAACCTCTTTTAGCTGACTAGGATGCATAATAATTCACGTGCCTACTATTCCTAGTTCTCAAAGGATTTACATTCCATAATCTTTTCGATCAGTCGTGCCATTCTTTATAAAGCCAAGTTCTCCTCCCTAACCACTAGGTCCTTCGTTTGTCATTCTTAAAATCATTCAGTTCAACAATCAAGATAACCAAATATGTAAGAATCAGATTATCAAAATTCAGAACATATTTCAAAATATAAACTGTATAATTCTGGAAGAAATCAGAGTATAATTTGATATATGTTGTAGCCTCAGATGTTAGCTTTCCAACAGTGCAAACGGATTGTGGTTTCGACGCTCCAAGCCCGTGATATGGAATTTTTCGTGAAGTCGTGCAGGCCTGTCAAAGTCATTGCGGGAACAACTATATCAAATTCAAAAATTGATTTCGGCTACTTTTGAAGGCATTTGGCTACAGGCTTTTAACAGGATGCAGCCTATTGAGTCTCAATTCGGTTAAGATGTACGAATTATGATTTCAACACCCCTAGCTCAAGATATGAATTTTTTCTCGAGATTATGCACTGCTGTAAAGTCAGCGCAGCAAACATCACATTTAACTTCAAAAAATTTCTTCCGGATGGTTCGAAGGTGTATGGATCTGAATTTTTGATATGATGCAGTCCTTTGAGTCTCTATTTTGTTGCAATAGGTGGATCATGATTTCTATACTTCTATTTTTAGATATGAATTTTGTCGTCAAGGTTGCGCAGACCTGTCAAGTCAGCACGGGAACAGTTTCAAAAGGAACTCGTTTTTGCAAATCCAGGATGCTTATGGCTTTGAATTTTGGATACATTGCAGCACCTTGAGCCTCGGCTCTTCAAAGACAAGCGGCTTGTGAATCGGATACTCCTACTCCGAGCTATGAATTTTCCAACCATAAGTGCCTAAAACTGGCAGGCGTTGTGTAAAAAAAAAAAAAGAGCCTTGTACAACATCAAGGTTGCATGTAATTCCAAAGGCCATAGAATCTCACTGGGGCATCTTCCATTCACCTGAGTTATCTCTCAAGTTGGAAGGAGGGAGTGCCTCATGTTTTGTTTTGCAAAGATGCAAGAGAAAATTACTTCATCCACCCATGCTGTGAGGAAGGTAAATGCTTCAAGTGGCTTTCTACGAGGCCGCAAAGAAGGTTGATGCTCGAAGTAGCTTTCTACGAGACGACAGAAAGGTGAATGCTCAGAATTATTTTCTACAAGGCCACGAGCAAGGTGAATTCTCAATTTGACCTTCCGCCAACATTGCAAGGAAGGTAGTGCTCCAATGCCAAAAGGAAGGAATGCTTCATATATTTTTGCCAATGCTCAGATGGTTCACACCATCATGTATTTCCTCATCCAAGCTTGAAGGAACAACTCCAAATATTGTCTTGTCAAAGCTGCAAAATCAAAAGTACAAAAGAACTCTGAGCGGTCTGGCCAAGCTGTAGGAAAAGTTGTTCTCACCAAGCTGTAGCCAACCAAAGGCATGACTAAAAAGATTAATATGCTAGGTGGTGCCTTGCTAAGTGCAACTGAAGAGTGGGTGCATGAAGTGTTTCTCACCAAAGTCAAGCAGAGCACTGCAAGACATTTGTCCAAAGTTGGATAGGGAGGCTCCAAATAGTTCTTCGCCGATCAACATGGGACGAACTTTCAGAGGCCTTCTTCCGCATGGGGTTTATGCTTATTAATCCAAGCTTGAATGCATGGGTGTGAAATCTCGTGCATACTTGGTCAAGACTATTTAAACCCATGTGCAAACCTGCGCAAAGAGACAAATAAAGAAAAGAGGAAAAGGTGGCTCATGGAACATGCTGGCCAAAAAATACTGTGTAGATTTTAGGTACAAGTTTAAAAAAAAAAATCTGATCGATCCAGGATGAACCAAGCTTTGATATATAGCATAGATATGGTGGTCTGAGTCAGGTCTCCATAGGATCAAACGGCTTTCCATTCGGACACTCCTGTGCTAAGTTACAATTTCTTTTATTCAACTTGAGCGAATCTAAAACAATCAGCATTTTAGAACTCATGGTCTGGCTTCATATAATAAACTGTGTAACTCTAAAAGCTGCCTGATTGTGATTTCTGGATATGTCATAGCTCTGCATCTCTTCTTTCAAACGCCACAAACATCTCGTGATTCAGATATTCCTGTATCAAGATACAATTTTTTTCGTCACGATGCACAAAACTGAAAGAAACAGTGCTTCGGAACCTACAGTCTGATTCAAGTAATTAACTGTGCAAATATAGAAAATCTATGATTGTGATTTTCACACATGTTATAGCTCTACAAGTCTATTTTCTAACACCATGAACATCATGTGATTCAGATATTCCTGCATCAAGATACAATTTTTTCGTCACGATACACAAAACTGAAAGAAACAGTGCTATGGAACCTGCAGTCTCATTCAAGTAATTAATTGTGCAAATATAGAAACTCTATGATCGTGTTCTTCAAACAAGTTATAGCTCTGCAAGTCTATTTTCCAACGCCACAAAGCGTTTGTAATTTGCACCTTCTTGTGTCAAGATATAGGATTTTTCGTGAAAATGACAAGTCTGAAATTAATGGTCCGTTAAAATTCAGAGTTAACTGTACGAAATTGCCCATGTCTTAGCTTGCTTGTACTATCGCTTACCTGCCTGACCTGCTTTTTAGCTAGCTTCTTTATGGCAAGCGCTACCGTAACCTAGCTAGCTCTACATCTTGCTAACGTCGTCTGAATTGCCTTGCAGACGCTACATCTATATGGCAAGCGCTACCTGGGCTAATCAAGGGAGCATTAAGTTGCAATTTTTAGAAAAGGTTCAAGGCATGGAAGCTCAGCATAGATCAAACAAGTCAAAGGACCTTACCTCGAAGGGCTATCTGCACTCAAAGTCCTGTTAATTGTTCTTGTTGAATTTGTGATTAATTTTTTGTGATTATGATGTTTTTATATAGACTCTCCATCAAGACACTCCAATTTGGTTTCAATACGATGGCTATTTAAAGAGTTTTCAGCTTCCTAAAGGACTTGGATTCTAAAATAGAGCAAAAGTCTGAATCCTAAGTTACTTTGAAGTTGGTGATGCCACTATCCTGATTCAAGATTATTTTGCTAAACATTGGATATGACCACTAACGCGTGAAGTACTGAAGTTACTTGATCTTACATGAATACTTTGCTTTGATTAAGCTCAAATGACTTGTGTGCTAGCTTAAGTGAAGCTAGTGTTGTTGGAGCCCTAAGCAAATGACAAATATATTGCTGAAAGCCACTGCATTTCTTTATTTGGTCGAAATGTAGTCTTAATTGGTACCTCAAGTCTCGTCACTATAGTTCGATGTCTCTGCCACGTGTCAAATGATGTGGTGCCAAATCAAATCAAGGGCCAATGAAACTATGACATGTGAATAAATGATGTAGCATGTCTACTCAAATTGATAGCCAATTAAAACCATCCAAGTGTCCAATATGACATGTCTTGGCCAATTAAATTCATTCTTATCACATAGCTTTTGTGATAGGCTTGATGACTCAAGTAGACCAATCAAATCAAAGTAAGTCTATTCCCCTACAAATATAAATAGAGGGGTTACATAACTCTTGAAGACATATTCAAAAGTTGGTGAGAGCATCCATCCACCAGTGGAGAAATCAAGGAGGAGACACATAAAAGTCTTACATCTTGACTGTGGCCAAGAAGCATTCCATAAATCACAAAGCCTGTTCCACCTGGCAGTGATAAAGAAGTCTTTCACGTATTCCGCCGCCACGTTCGTAATCCAAGCCTGCCTCCATGTCCGTGATCAAATCAAATCCATACATTCAAGAACAAGCTCCTTAGCCCTTGAATCAAGTCAAATCTATGTATTTAAGAACAAGCTCTCAAGCCTTTGAATCAAATCAAATCCATTAAGTTTAAGATCAAACTCAAAAGCCCTTGAATCAAATCCATCAAGTTCAAGATCAAGCTTTGACGCCCTCAAATCAAATCAGAGGAAAAAGAATCAGAGGATTACATCTTGGATTTAAGATTTTTAGAGATTGTAACCCGCATTGTTTCTATAAACTAATATACTACTTGTGGATACTTTTTTTGGTCTTAATTATTTTCAGGCAACAAATTTATTGTCTACAAACGCTACTACAATTTCACAAAAGAATAGATGATCTATCAATATATGTAAAAATAGAGCGTACCTTAAGCAAAGCTTCTCCAAAATGAATACAATAAGTTGAAACACTCACCAAACTAATATCAACATATTCAATGTTTATCTGCAAACAATTTAATATCAAATTTTTTATGTTTGTTTTTTAGTTGGATTAGTACGACAACCAAATTTTTTAGTCGGATTAGTACGACCTGATGGACTATGTATTTTCAGAGAAAATTTCACCCAATAAGATCCCAAATAAAGTAAAACATAAAAATATTACTACGTGTATCTCATGTTGTACTATGAAAAAGCCGAAATACTGAGCCAACAAAAGAGACAACAAATAGAATGATGAAACAACTCTTGCTAATTTAATTATAGTCGCTTACCAATATATCATCACCAATGTTGCTATCAAGTCTTTCCTTTAATTGATTGACCTCTTCGGCTGGCTCTCCATCAGTCTACTTGCCCTGTGATCACAACCATAACTCTAACTCAATTTATTTACTTATTCAAAGAGAAAATTATACTAAAATTTAAAGATAGAATTGTCATCTTTTACTCAGAATGTAACAATAGGTAATAGAAGCTTTTCCGCACATATACTATGCATCAGTCTACTTGCCCTGTGATCACAACCGTAACTTTAACTCAATTTATTTACTTATTCAAAGAAAAAATTATACTAAAATCTAAAGATAGAATTGTCATCTTTAACTCAGAATGTAACAATAGGTAATACAAACTTTTCTGCACATATCCTATGCTATCTAATTCATAATCTGTTAAAACTTTGGTATTTATGGATGATTATGGCTTTGTTAAAACACCTGATGGAGACAGCAAAATAGGAGACAATAAAATTGGAATAGCTAGAATTGTAAGTCACACGAATTCCTTGCGCCAGGCTTGACAATTTTATTGTACAAATAGGGTTTATTATACAAGAAGGTTCCTCTTTGAAGACTTCTATAATTACCTACCCTATAAGAATTAGTTTCCTGCTAACTTATTGTTTTCTTACGTTTTTTTTTTTCTTTCCTTTAACCAAAATGATGAACTTACTTAAAATTAATTATTTACATTTTATCCAACATAAAAGATATTTACGGAGGGTAAAAAAAATGAATAACATTTTACTAAGGCATTCGTGCTTTTATAATAGTATAAATATAGATGTTACTAGTTTTTGGGTATGCACGTGGCGCATGTTCTATCAGGTGTTCTACAAATCAATGAGTATGCAGGTTAAAAATCAAATTAGTATTTTAAAGTAATATTTTTCTTAAAAAATGTAAGCTTATGAATATGGGAAAGTGCACGAAAGGCCACTTTTGCTACTGGTCTTTGGGCACAGGCCACTAATACCAAAATATTTAGTTTGTGGCCACTTTTGCTTAAAGAGATAGAACTTCAGTCCAGAGGCCAGATTGAAGTTCAGTCCTTAAAGATTGAACTTCAATCCAGGGCCATATGGACTGAAGTTCAGTCCAGTCCTTAAGATGGAACTTCAGTCCAGGGCCACATGGACTGAAGTTCCATCTTTCAATCCTTAAAGATGGAACTTCAGTCCATGACCATACCATGGACTGAAATACCATGGGCTGAAGTTCAGTCCATGACCAAATGGACTGAAAGTTCAGTCCTTAAGAGATGGAACTTCAGTCCAGGGGCCGTATGGACTGAACTTCAGTCAATTATCAGAACTTAAGTCAATATTTATTTAGTAAAGGCCCAAAAGTGGCCTCTAGTGTAAGACCAAAGAAAATAGTGGCCTCAAACCAAATACCAGTATTAAAAGTGGCTGCTGGGCGAAATTTTTACTATGAAAATGATGAATTATTCTGTTTAACTAATTTAATCAAGGAAGAATAATTAAAGAGGAAAATTTATACTAAGAGACAAAAACTAATTAGCTCAAATTGTGGTCAGATGCTAATTATATCTTGAGTTAATGCTGACCTAATTATTCTCTGTTTTTATAGAATGTAATTTTGTTTTTTCAAAAAGACACTTACAGATATTAGTAATGCAGGTATTAGTTATGCATGTATTAGTCATGAAGGTATTAGTTATGCAAGTATTAGTTATGCAGGTATTATATCTTGGTTAATGAATGATTTCTTGTATTAAAAAATTAGTATACATTTCATAATTTTAATTATATTTTGATATTTTACTATTCAATAGATGTTTGTTTACTATTGAATAATAATGTAAAGAGATGTGAGCGTAAATTTGCCTTCTCTTAAATTAATATCCGCATTATTATTACCCGCATTATTATTCCATCTTCTATGCTGCACAAAATAATACATAGATTTACTCATTAATTTATGCGGGTATTAATTAGTGCAGGTTTGTAAATTCAAACCAAACGTTGTATTATTAGTGCAAATGTTTATACCTTGTTACAAAACAAACCAAATGTTGCATTATATTGCGAGAAATTTAATGCAAGTATTTATTCTTTTGTGCACCTAGGGGTCGTTTGGTTGAACAATAACAGGAGCCAATACACGCACTAACTTTCGCACAAACAATACATTGTTTGAGCAATGGCAGGAGCCAATACACGCACTAACTTTTCGCACAAACAATACATTGTTCTGTTAGATTTTTTGTGCATTATAATACATTGTACTAAAAATAGAATTGCTATTACAATATTTGGTTGGTGTTTTGGGATTTCCTCATAAGTTATACATGCATAAGTTATGCAGGAATCTATGGATATTATTTTATGCGGAATAGAATATGGAATAAGTAATGCGATTATTAGTAATACATGTATTAAAATTATATAATGACAAAATTATTACTCATAATAGTAAGAATATATATTTTTCTTTAATTTTTAAATAATAGATAAATACTTTATTAATTCATATCAATGATTAAATAAGAAATAATTCCTACATTATGATTCGTACATTACTTATCCCTATAATATAATACCTGCGTAGCTGATACTCGCATTATTAATTCCGCATTACTAATACCCGCATTATTTATTTCGCATTACTAGTACCTGTATTACTTATTCTCACATTGCGAATACCCGTATTACTAATTCATGCATTGCTAATACCCACATTACTAATCTCTGTATTGGTAATACTGGCATAAAATTTGTTTCAACTGAACGACCCCTTAGAGTTACATGCGACTATTTGTGCAACTTATTAATATTCAATATTTATTTACTTCTGAAATTATTATTAATGTCGTAAATTGTAAACAAATCTAAAACTACTTATTTGATAAATCAAATAAAAATTAATTTGTACTAATTAAATATCAAGATCATCATATTTTTTAATAAAATTAATGAATTATCAACAAGTCAAGTCATTAAAAAAAACATCGTCAAAACTGAACTCGAATATGTTATGGCCAAACACCTTAACAAATATCAAGAGGACTGTTAAGGTGAAATTAACGACAAACTAAGGAGACTAACAAAATTAGGAAAACAAAAAGGATGTTGAGTAGTGAAGCTAAGGTAAAAAACTTATGTGCACAAGGTATTTACATAACATCATGTAATCTAATTTTAGCAGCTAAAAATCAAAAGTGAAATATATATACTTTAATTATAATTATGTAATAAATGTGTGCTAAAAATTATCCAGTTATGGGTCAATTTTTATGTTGGATCTTACGTACACCAATCACAATGACACTTCTGCCTTAATCATTGAATCTCACGCAGACCTTCGAGCTCAAGGGGAGTATGGATGCTAGAAATGGTAGTGAAGGCACTAGGAGTGTTAATGATTTATAGAAAATTGACTATAACCGACCAAACTGAACCGTACCAAATCGAACTATAGATTCTTTGTAATAAAATTATAAGTTTAATGCAAAGTCATAATCATCCTGATCATTAGATTAGGCTTTTTATTTATAAAAAGAAATCGAGAAAATAATGAACAGAATAAATTTATATGTGTAAAATATACTTTATATATGAAACTTATATCTAATTATTTATAATTTAATTAAGTCTAAAAACAACAAAGTATAAATATTTTCACTCTTAATCCTTGTAGTGAAATCTGTAATAAAACCTACTGTAATAGTGACAAGTGGCACCCCTCCACCTACATTCAAGAGGCTGTGGGTTCGAGTCATCATAGGAACAAAAAGTGGGAGGGCCACTATTTATTCTGAGAGAGGGGAAGGGGTGGGGTTAAAAAAAAACCTGTTGTAGTAGTACTAGTACTGCTATTGAAAATTGAAATTAACAAGCTTCAAGTGTGTAGTGCTTTCGCCAGTCCTAGATTTCAAACTCCCTTAAATCTAGTTCTTACAGAAGTGACATATTTATTGTAGAAGGTCTTCACATACCATTTTCGCTCCTTTGTAAATTTTATTCACTTTAGGCAAAAATTTAATCTCTCTTTAGATTTATCTTATGTCATGTTTATTTTGAACTTTGATTTAGTATCAAACATTATATTATAATCCAAGATCTTTTTGAAAAAGTAAACGAACGTTCGAGTTTAACGTTCAAAATAATGTAAATGATTGTCTAGAATTTTGTTTATTCATTCTAATCCACTCTTTCAAATGTTGTTTCGAGAGATGGTATTTTAAAGTGCTTCACTACTGCACATTGCAATTATTCATTTCAGACACCCACCGCCAAATATTCAATTGATTATGATATCATTGTTGTCTCTACTATCTTTTAGTTAAGTAAGATAAAAATATATATTTTGGTTTAGTCACTAAAACCGTATGAGTTTAGCAATGAAGTGCTACTGACTAGAAATAGCATCCTTCAGAACTAAGCAACTAAAGGCACCCGAAGTCCACTTTGAGCCACCTTGAATGTATAGACATTATTATATTCTTTAGTCTTGGATTGATTCAATTAGCCAAAGTAGATTAGGGAATGGCATGCCAGTCCCTCACGGATTACGAGAGAATACTCTCACTCATCATTGTTCAAATTCTTTCACACTATATGCAATAAAATTGAAACGTTCTTAGCTAGTCATTTCTTGAGTTAATATTTTGATTGACGTGCCGATAATTTTAAAAGCTTTTTAAGATCCATTAGGACTTGTCTGTAAAATTTGAGCTGATTCAGACCCCGTTTGATAGGTTTTTTTGAGAAGGTTTCCGTTTCAATTATTGGTAAAACTTAAAAGAGATTTTTTGAGCTCGATTTGAGTAAATGAGCCCCCAATTAGAAATTCAAAAGTTGTCGCAGGTTTATATGGTCATTTATGACATGTGAGAACTTTTAGAAGTGAATTAAGAAATCAAACTCTTTTTGTGGGACCCATATCTTTAGTTACGGAGATCTGATTCAAGTTCCGTCTTCGCGAGCATGCTAGACAAGTGTTGTATGAGGATACTGTGCTTCAAAGGAGTATAAAAGAGCCTTGTTGGCTTATTTCAATTTCAACCCAATTTCAGTCATTTCCAAGTCAATTTAGGGAGGAATTTTAATACAAATCCATCCAAAATCATCAGGTATCTATCCTAAGCTGATCTATTTCGTTATTTTGAGCTAGAATCTCTTCAAATTGATTCTAAAATATCTTTATTTTTCTAGCCGAGGGTCTATCGGAAACAGCATCTCCACCTTGGTGAAGATAAGGTCTGCGTACATCTCACTCTCCCCAAGCCCACTTGTGGGATAAACTGGGTTTTTTTTTGTTGTTGTTGTTGTTGTTGTTGTTGTTGTTGTTGTTTATGATCTCTTGAAATTGAAAACCGCATCGTGATTGAAGAGCAGGACCCTTTCAAGTTCTCTATGGAGAACCAGCTTGTTCATTGAGGCCAGTGGCTGTAGATATTCTAGTTTTATCTTTTGTTTTTTTGCTCACTTTGGAATATGTATATAGTTTTGACTTTCTTAAATGTCTGATTTGGGAACCTCTAGACCTTGGTACTGGGTAGCTAACTGCATTATTTGGCAGCTTATATGTATATATTTGTGTTATATATATCAAATTTTAAGTCTTCTATGAGTTGTTTTAATTCCTTATATCTCTTTATGCTAAGTTAAAGTTTATAAGGTTCGCTCAACAGGTCCAGGGGCAGTTGTCTAGTGCCCGCACGGCCATATCGAAAATCAGGGTTGTGTAAAAAATACTTGACTTTTGATTAAAGAGAAAGTAAGATATATTTTTTCGATGTTGGTGTCTTGTATGTCAAAAATACAATTTTGATGGATGGTCGTTCAGACAAAATTTCTAAGAAAATACCAAAAATTAATCGAACTGCTCTGAAACTAAAGAGTAATAGGTATGATTGGGACGATTCCAAAAATTTATTTGGTTATATACACTAGAATAACCGAAAAATTGGTGTGACATAAATTTTTTAAAATAACCTGCCGAATCGAACCATTGACACCTCTAAAAGGCACATATATGTTTTCGTAAAGGCACCTTTACTCCTACTAAATGTGATTTGGTCTCTCAGTCCCAAATTTTAGTGCTAAAGTCGTAATTTTCTTAGTAATCAGAGTTCAAATACAACCAAATTTCTTAAAAACTTGATCGTGATGACTAATAATTAAAAACAAGGTCAAATAAATAGAGAGGACTAATCCGTAGAGTAAAATAATGAATTTTTAAAAGTTAATTAAAATATATTACAATGTTGTCCAACGTAGAAAGCGCTTATATATGAAGGGAAAGGGGAACGCTAATCACTATGCTTTTAATATAGATATTCTATCAATCATGTAGATAGGACCTCTATTCTAATTGGTATATCATGAAAAAAGAAAGTCATTTGCACCAGGAGCAGTCAAAAATTTGTATGTAGTCACTTTTTTTTAATGTAAAAATTTAAATTCGTGTCTATGTTGATTTCTCGGATTTTGTTCTTAACTTGATCTTTCCATCTCTAATAGAAATTCTACAAGTCTTTGACTTTCTTCCTGTAAATATTACTTTTCAATGTCAAATGGTATAACAAACTTCAGAGTAAGAAAATTAGTAAAACTGTAATTGAATAAGTTAAAGATGTTACACTTTCAAGTTATTCATAAAGTTTAATTTTGATCATGTCCTATTTTGTTTGGAAAACGATATTAAGACTAATATCCTATTATTTCATTTTGAATAAAATAATTTGGAGTATAAAATGATTATAAATTTTACATAGTGTGGTGCATGGAGAGAATTTGTGCAAGTGGTAAGAGAAAAAAGATGCAACTAAACATAAACTACTCCAACATTGGAGATCACAATGTTTCAGCTCATCATGCATAAAGTAACAAACCTTTGGAGGAACGATATTCGTGTAATGAGATCCGATATAGTAGTCAAAACTAAGGAATCTTGTAACTTTGATTCTTAATTAATTTTTGCGGAGTATGCTGAACTTGAAAATAAGCAATCGTATAAAAGTAATAACTTTGACTATCAATTCAGTTAATATAAACCATAATGAAATAGCAAAAGCAAAAACTTGACTATCAAGTCAATTAATATAAACCATAATGAATTAAAAAAAAAAATCTCTACTTAAATGAAAAACAAATTTGCACATTAATAGAAGACACTTGAGAGATAAAAGGATTTATGAATAGTACCTTGTTCTTTAAATCCGGCAATGGCCTGAGACAAGGCGACCCTTTGTCGCCCAGCTTATTTGTCCTGAACGCAGAATTGCTTTCAATAATGCTTAATGACATCCAAAATAAGCAAGGTTATGTAGGATTCCATATGAGCAGACAGGGACCTCAAATTAACCACTTGGCTTTCGCGGATGATATTATATTATTCACTAGTGGTCGCAAGAAAACATTGAAGATGATAATGAGAACTTTGGCGAAGTATGAGAATGTCTTGGGGCAGAAAGTTAAGAAAAAGAGCTGCGTTTTATTGGCACCTAGGTCTTCCATGAGCTCCATTGAAAGAGTCACGAGACACACTGGAATGCATCTAAAAAATTTTCCAGTCAAGTACCTTGGTTGCCAATTGATAAGTGGAAGACAAAAAATAACTTATTTTGCGGAGCTGATCAACAAGTTAACAAGCAAGACTAAAGGATGGCAAACGAGATTCTTATCTCCGTGTGGAAAAGCGATCTTGATTAAACATGTCCTCCAGGCCATGCCACTCATCTCTTGTCAACTATGCATCCTCCGAAAGGCATATTCTCTAAAATTGAAAAAATATTCACTGGTTCTTTTTAGAGGAGCAGATGGTAATGTGCGACATCATTGGTCTTCTTAGAAGTCCATGTGTTATCCGTACCAGGAGGGAGGTGCCCAATTTAGAAGGGTTGAAGATGTGTGCAAAGCATTCACTATGAAATCTTGGTGGAATCTCAGAACAGGTAATTCCTGTGGCGTGACTTCATGATAGCAAAATATGGAAGGAGGGTACACTTAGTTGCAAGTAAATGGCACTCCAAGCAATCCCAGCACCGGAAAGCTCTCTGTGAGGTCAAAAAAGAGGTAGAAAAGAAGTTGATTTGGATCCCAGGAGAAGGAGCGCTATCATTTTGGTACGCCAATTGGACAAAGCAAGGAGCTCTAGCTAGGCATATTCAGGAGGGCATCAAGCTAGCTGATATTTCATTAGCAAGTGTTTTTGTGAATGGGGAATGGAAACTTGAAGGTTTAGATGTAGAGGTGCCAGATGTGGCCAAGGAGGAAGTGAGGCAAAAAAAAAAAAAAAAAAAAAATCATTCTCAGGCCAGGGGTGCCAGCAAATTTTCAATTTCCTCGGCATGGGATATGATTAGGCAAAGGAAAAATCACTCGTTAATCCTCTCAAAAGTTTGGGATAAACATGTTCCATTCAAGATGGCATTTATAGCATGGCGGGCACTTCATAACAAGATATGTACGGATGAAAGAGTCTCTAAATTTGGATACAATCTTGTAGCTAGGTGTCATTGTTGCAATCCCCTGACAACACAATTGGAGGATGTAGACCATTTGTTTGCTACCAGCAAGTTCGCTAAAAATATTTGGGCGAGGTTTGCAGGCTTATTTGGCATCAGGATTAGCGGGCTGGAATATAGGCATATGTTACTCGTGTGGTGGAGTCACAAAGCAACTAATAAGGTCGCAGCCTTAATGATGAAGGTTCTTCCAACTCTGATTTCTTGGGAGCTATGGCAATCAAGATGCGCATCAAGATATGTTACACGCATACAAGAAGAGGGGGCTTAAGTGCAATTAATGAAAGTTGTGTGCCAGAGTAATTAGTTAATCCAGTTAGTTAGTTAGTAGTTGCATAGTTAGTTACAGAATGAGCTAAGCTGAGCAGTTAGTGATGTCAGCAAGCAGTTATACTTTGATTCTTGATTAGCTGTATAAATGTAGTTGTAATTCATCTTTCCAATCATCAATAAGAATATCATTTACTCTTTACCCTAATTTTCTCAATCCCAATTCTGTTTCTATCTCGAGCTACTTAGCTCCTGAGTTCGTGTCCAATCTCGAGTAAACTCCTGATTTGGTATAATCCGGGTTAATCTGTAACATTGGTATCAGAGCTATTCAGTTCTGGGTATTCATCTACAATGGCTAAGAATGGTAAAGCTAACGGTGAAAGTACAGAAAGCAAGGAAGTTAAAGAAATGTTGGAGAAGATAATGGGGGAACTCACTGGGGTTTCTATGAAGCAAGATCAAATGGAGTTGCGACTGGGGAAATGTGAGCTTAAACAAGGTGAGCAGGATCTGGTGGCTCAATCACAGTACCAGCTATTACTGGAAATCAAGGAGAACATGATGGGGGTTAAGAATGATAAGGGCAAGAATCTGCAGGGAGATGAAGATTGTGTAGAAGTGGGTGGGGGTCCATCTGGAAGTGGCACCAGGAAAAATCAACATACCTATGGAAACCAAATTAGGGAAAATCATTACAATTCATATACAAGACTGTCTAAACTGGAGTTCCCAAGATTCAATGGGACAGATCTGCGCACTTGGTTATACAAAGTGGATCAATTCTTTTCAGTAGAAGATATGCCTACGCACCAGAGGATCAAGGTTGCTGTTGTGTATTTTGACAATGAAGCCATTCAATGGCATCAGTCCTTTATGAAAAGCAGAACAGGTATGAATGACTTATCTTGGGAAGAGTACATAGCTGCATTGATAGAAAGATTTGGTCAGGATTTTGATGATCCCATGGGAGAAATTAAAAAACTTAGGCAGACTGGTAATGTCAAGGATTACATAACTGCTTTTGATAGTATCATGTGTAGATTAACACTATCAGTAGAACATGCTATCAGCTGCTTCACAATAGGTCTCAAACCAGAAATCTCATACTTTGTGAAAATGATGATGCCCCATTCTCTTCCCCTAGCTTATCAGTATGCTAGATTACAAGAAGCTAATTCCTTGGCCCAAGCAAGAATGACAAAAAATTTCATTGGTGTGGGAATAAATTCTGTAAAAAACTATCATGAGAATCCGGGAGTGAAGCAAGGGAATCAGGGAATTGCAAGAACACCTGCTGCTAGACAGATGACAAATGCAGAAATGAGTGACAGAAGAGCCAAGGGCCTATGTTACTTTTGTGATGAAAAATACACCTTGGGGCATAAGTGTAAGGGGCCAAAGCAAGTTTTCATGATTGAAGTGGGAGGAGAAGGTGATAATGAGGTAGAGGTACATGTAGTACAGGATGAGGACATGGAGGATATGCCTCCACAAGATGAATCACTAACCATATCCTTACAAGCTTTAACTGGATCAGTAGGTTATCAGACCTTAAGAGTTACAGGATATCATGCCAAACAACCCTTACAGATTCTGATTGATTCAGGGAGTACACATAATTTCCTAGATACTAAGGTTGCTGAGAGATTACAGTGTAAAGTGTCAACTATAAGTTCACAATCAATTAGTGTAGCAGATGGCAGAACCCTGGCAACTTCTAAAATGTGCAAAGGGTTCACTTGGTTACTACAGGGAACTTCTTTCCAGACTGACCTCATACTCCTACCACTGGGCAGTTATGACATGGTTCTTGGAGTGCAATGGTTATTGACATTGGGTGATATTAAACTGAACTTCAAGCAGCTAACTATGGAGTTTAATTTCCAAGGTAAAAAGCACTTACTAAGGGGTGCTACAAGTGGTTGCAAGCAGACTAAAGCTAAAGGACTTAGCAAGCTGATAGCATCTGGCTCTCAGTTGTATATGCTACAGGTACATGACCTTGAACTTAGTAATAAGGCTGCTTCAATGTCAGTTATTGATAGCAGCCTGCAGCTCCACCATGTTGTGTCTGAAGATAGTGGCCACATACAAACACTACTGTCTCCTTTACTCACTAAGTATGAAGACCTCTTTGTTGAACCTACTACATTGCCTCCCTCTAGAGGTCCCTTTGACCACAAGATTGTGTTGCAGCCTTATAGTTCACCTGTAAACATCAGACCTTATAGATATCCTGCTGTTAAAAAAGACATCATTGAAAAACAAGTTGCTGACATGTTGGAGCAGGGTATTATTCAACCCAGCCACAGCCCATATGCTTCTTCTGTTGTACTGGTTGGTAAGAAGGATGGCACCTGGAGATTGTGTGTGGATTATAGGGGACTGAATCAACAGACTATTAAGGACAAATTCCCCATTCCATTGGTAGAAGAATTACTAGATGAGCTGAGAGGATCTACAATTTTTTCAAAGCTGGACCTTAGAGCTGGTTATCACCAAATCAGGATGGCAAAGGAAGATGTTTTTAAGACTGCTTTCAGAACACATGCAGGACACTATGAATATATGGTCATGCCTTTTGGCCTGACAAATGCTCCTGCAACATTTCAGGGTCTAATGAATTCAGTTTTTCAGCAGCTGTTGAGGAAGTATGTACTGGTTTTCTTTGATGACATACTGGTATATAGCCACTCTATTGAAGAACATGTGGATCATTTGGAATCAGTGTTCAAATTGATGCAGCAACACCACTTATTGGCCAAGAAGTCCAAATGTGCATTTGGGGTCCAACACATAGAGTACCTAGGCCATTTTATCTCACCTGAGGGGGTGTCAACTGACCCAAAGAAGATTCAAGCTGTGAGAGACTGGCCTATTCCACAAACTTTGAAACAGTTGAGAGGATTCTTAGGCCTAGCTGGGTACTACAGGAGGTTCATCAAGGGATATGGTGAGATTAGCAGGCCCTTGACTGAACTAACTAAGAAAGATGGCTTCAAATGGGGTGGTCTAGCTACTGCAGCTTTTGTCAAACTAAAGGAAGCTCTTGTGTCTGCCCCGGTGTTAGCATTACCTAACTTCTCCATCCCTTTTGTGATAGAGACAGATGCAAGTGACTTGGGCATAGGGGCTGTCTTGATGCAGCAAGGGCACCCTATAGCATTCCTGAGTAAGAGTTTGGCCCTTAGACATAGAGCATTGTCAGTTTATGAAAAGGAAATGCTGGCTTTAGTTCTAGCAGTCACCAAGTGGTCACATTACTTAGTGGGTGCTCATTTCACTGTCAGAACAGATCAGAAGGCTTTGAAATATTTGGTGGAACAAGCTCCTCACACTGAGGCACAACTACGATGCTTGGCCAAGCTGATGCCATTTAATTTCACCATTGAATACAAGAAGGGATCAGAAAACAGTGTTGCTGATGCTCTGTCTAGGAAACCTGGAGCTGAGCTGCTAGCCTTGACCACAACTATTACTACTTCAGATTTGATGCTCAAAATTCAGGAGAGTTGGCAACAGGATCCTGATCTTCAGCCTATGACAATACCTAACAGTCAGCAGTTAAAGAAACACTACACTTGGCACCACCAGCAGTTAAGGAGGAAAGGAAAGCTAGTAATTGGAAAGGATGCAGGGCTCAGAAATCACATCATATCTCTGTGGCATTCTACTCCTACAAGAGGGCATTCAGGAGTGGAGGTAACTACCAGGAAGCTGATTAACATGTTTTATTGGAAGGCATGAGGAAGGACATTAACACTTTTGTTCAAAGGTGTCATATATGTCAGAGGAGCAAGTATGATAGAGCTGCAAGCCCAGGACTGTTACAACCTCTACAGTTACCCACAACAGTATGGTCTGATATCTCTATGGACTTCATAGAGGGCCTACCTAAATCTGCTGGTAAGGAAGTCATTTGGGTGGTGGTGGACAGGCTCAGCAAGTATGCCCACTTTGTTGCTTTGTCCCACCCATACTCTGCTGTTACAGTGGCCCAAGCTTTTATGGATAATATTTTTAAACTCCATGGAATGCCTGCTTCGATAGTGTCTGATAGAGACCCTGTTTTCATTAGTAATTTTTGGCAAGAATTCTTCCAGATTCAAGGAGTGGAGTTGTCTTTATCGACTGCATATCACCCCCAAAGTGATGGACAAACTGAGGTTCTTAACAGGAGTTTAGAGACCTATCTCAGGTGTTTTTGCAGTGATCACCCTTCATTTTGGACCAAATACCTGCCACTAGCTGAGTGGTGGTACAACACTTCTTATCACTCTTCCATCAAGACCTCTCCTTATGAAGTGCTTTATGGCCAAACACCACCCTTGCATCTCCCTTATCTGCCTGAAGATTCTTCTAATGACACTGTGGATAGGTCATTAGTAGCTAGAGAACAAGCTATGACATTGCTTAAGTTCCATTTAACAAGGGCGCAACAAAGGATGAAGTCTCAAGCTGATTCCCATAGATCTGACAGGTCATTCCAGAAAGGAGAGTGGGTTTACCTTAAACTCCATCCCTATCGACAACTGTCCTTAACTAAACAGCCCTTCAACAAACTGCATGCGACTTACTATGGACCTTATCAGGTGCTGGATAAGGTGGGCACTGTTGCCTATAGGCTAGCTCTCCCTAACACAGTCCACATACACCCAGTTTTTCATGTCTCTTTACTGAAAGCTTGTCATGATCCCTCTGTTACTCCTCATCACCCCCCTTCCACTAACTCAAATACCCCATCTACACCCACCCCTGAAGCAGTTCTGGACAGGAGAATGGTTAAAAAGGGCAATAAAGCTGTGGTTCAACTGCTTATTAAGTGGAATGGCCTACCTGCTGAATGTGCAACTTGGGAAGTTCATCATGATCTTTGTACCAGGTTCCCTAATTTTCATCCTTGAGGACAAGGATGCTCACATGGAGGGGGTATTGTTACACACATACAAGAAGAGGAGGCTTAAGTGCAATTAATGAAAGTTGTGTGCCAGAGTAATTAGTTAATCCAGTTAGTTAGTTAGTAGTTGCATAGTTAGTTACAGAATGAGCTAAGCTGAGCAGTTAGTGATGTCAGCAAGCAGTTATACTTTGATTCTTGATTAGCTGTATAAATGTAGTTGTAATTCATCTTTCCAATCATCAATAAGAATATCATTTACTCTTTACCCTAATTTTCTCAATCCCAATTCTGTTTCTATCTCGAGCTACTTAGCTCCTGAGTTCGTGTCCAATCTCGAGTAAACTCCTGATTTGGTATAATCCGGGTTAATCTGTAACAAGATATGGGTATGAAGCACCATCAATGAGACGTTCAATGTTGAATATTTGTCAAACCCTCTTTGAACTAGTTGAGCAAAAATTCAGCAGATTACAAATTGATCGATTTTGGGAACAACTCCAGTGCCTGACGGATAGGCCAATTGTGCATAGATCAAGCAGAATTGTGAGATGGGAGAAACCTCCGACGCAACACATTAAACTCAACTCCGATGGAAGTTGTGTGGAAGGGAGCTGTGGGGCAGGAGGAGTACTTCGGGACAGCGTGGGAAATTTTATTTTAGCCAACTCATTCTACCTGGGAAAGGGCACTAGTAATTGGGCAGAGTCCAAATCAATGCAGATTGGGCTTCGGCAATGCGAAGGATATGAAGTTACTAACATCATTGTGGAAGCAGACTCAAAGCTATTGACAAATGCAGTCCAAGGAGAGGTAACACCGCCATGGAGAATCGCTGAAACAGTGAGGGATATCAAGCAGCTGGTAGAGGAAAGAGGACTTCAAGTCCAACACTATTTTCGAGAAGCGAACAAGGTAGCAGATAGGCTAGCAGCCTTAAGTCACGTCCACAAACAACAGTTAGTTGTTACTAACTTTGACAGGTTACCAAGATCAGTGAAAGGATTGCTTCGGATGGATAAGATGGGGATGCCTTCATTAAGAGTCCGACCATTGAAGGAAGCAGAGTTACAATTTGATCCGCCCTAAATATTTTACCAGAGAGCTAGTTAGCTCTAAGTTCGATTTACAAGATTAGGAGTCAAAGGAAGAGATGTGGGTGGTATGCCACTTCACTCAAACAATAGAGGGCCTTGCCTTCATCGATTTGTTACCTTCATCAATCTAATAAAGTGTTGCCTTTTGAAAAAAAAAGTACCTTGTTAGAGGATCGAGCTTTAGACTGCAATAGTTTAGATGGACATTATTTATAGAGCTATTACTAAGGTGATAAATATCACCTTCACCTAGAAATAATCAACTACTATGTTTGATTGGTCTTTAAAAGAATTTAAACTCGTCAGAAAACTCTGGTTCCATTGTAAATTCAAACTAAAAGTTCTCTTTAACACTCTTAGTTAACTTCAAAGTCCTAAATATTAGGCATACGTAAATATTTCTATAATTCTTAATGTAATTAAAATAACCTCACATGGACTTTATGCAACAAAAACGATAAATTCACTGTAGTTGGACATGTAAGCAAAAACATAATTAGTACTTTTATGCAACTAAAGCAAACCTAAACGAATTGTAAAACATATATAGATGGAGGAGATAAGACTTCGACCTGTATGAAAAAATGGACTTACGTAGTTGACATAAACTAAAACTCAAAATTCACAGTTTATCTTATCTGGTATTAAAATCCTAGTTAGGAGAGTTATTTTGATTGAAGGCGTTTAAGAGTGATAATAGAAGAGTAATTGAAGAAGTTCTTCTAATGTAGGATTTGATTAAACAGGAAAGACTCGAACATTAAAGGAATGGGAGAATTGCTTTTGGCGGGACCATCGTACGGAAGATGAGATCTCCGTACAACATAATGTTCATGGATAACTCAGGATTGATAATCACTCAAGTCCAGTTGATCGGTGACAACTATGAAGAATGGTCAAGATCTGTATGCACTGCTTTGTGTGCTCGGAAGATGTTTGAATTTGTTAATGGATCTATCGCAAAACCTGATGTGGGATCGATAGATTTGGAAGATTGGTGGACAATATACTCACTGTTGGTATCATGGATTCAAAATTCTATTGAAACGACCCTCCAAACCATAATATCACATATGGAAGTGGCTAAGAATTTTTGGGATAGTATACGAAAAAGATTCTCGGTCGAAAATTGACTAAGAATCCAAGAGGTGAAAGCTGCACTTGCCATATGCAAGCAAAAAGGCTTGTCCATCACAAAGTTACTATGGAAAATTGACAATGTTGTGGGATGAACTCAGAAACTATGAACAGTTCCCGACGTGTTCGTGTGAAAATTTTACTTGTAACCTTTCGGTTGCATTGGAGAAGACGAAAAGCTACATCTATTTCTTATTGGTCTGGGTGCGAGTCTTTATGGGACTGTTCGATTCAACTTGTTGGCATAGGATCCGCTGCCAACTTTAAACAAAGCATACTAAAAATTGGTACAAGATGAACGTGTGAAAGGAGCGGCACGGGTACATGAAGAACGTGGGGAGGCAATGGCAGTTGCTGCTCAACGAACAATGCCCCTTTGAAAATATTTTGATAACAAAGAGTGTCATCTGTGTAACCATGGTGGACATGCTCTAGATCATTCATATGAGGTTATAGGGTATCCGACATTGTGGAATTTTGTACTGAAAAAGGGAAACAACCAGCTAGGGAACACATATGGTGGTCAAGGTCGAGGAATGAATGAAAATATGATAGGTGGTCGTAGTCGTGGATAACAGCCACAAAAGCAGAACTGGTCAAACACATGTGGAGGTCGTGGAGGTTCTCGAGCAAATGTGGTACTGGCAGACTCTGAAGTTGGTACGGATTCCGGACACTCAAATGTGCATGGACAGTCCAGTGTCCTTGGTCTGAATTTCGAGCAGTGACAAATGTTGATTGGATTGCTGAACAAAGAGAAACCGAATTCGAGTGAACCAATTATTGGTAAGATAATTGGCTCTCCGTGGATAATTGACTTGGGAGCATCTATTCATATGATCGGAATGTTGAATATTTTGGAAGGCCTACAAGCAATTCCACACTGTATGGTAGGTCTACCAGATGGAAGCATCATAATGGAGACTCAAGAAGGGTCC
This sequence comes from Petunia secreta, assembly GCA_029990175.1. Taxonomy (NCBI): domain Eukaryota; kingdom Viridiplantae; phylum Streptophyta; class Magnoliopsida; order Solanales; family Solanaceae; genus Petunia; species Petunia secreta. The sequence continues at coordinate 43,581,543 of JARKIP010000022.1, read as the reverse complement.
ATTAAAATTCATCAGGACATAACTCTTCGAGAGTTTTATATGTGCCCGGGATGACGTGCAACTTTATTTCAATATCGCAATTGATTGATCACTTTGACTGTAACGTAAACTTCACTAATATTTTTGTGTTATGCAGGACCGGGCTACAGGAACATTGATTGGAGCGAGTGAACGAACGGATGGACTCTACCATTTTTGGGTTGTACCTCTAATGAAGGTTGATGTGATGGAGTTGTGGCACCAAAGGTTCGGGCATCCTTCAGTTCAAGTGACCAAATCTCTTTCTGTTATAGGAGTTAGGAATAATAAAGGTAGCTTGTTTGAGAAAGCATGTGATGTATGCTATCAGGCAAAGCAAATAAGAAATGTATTTCTGTTAAGTGATAATGACGCTGCCAAATCTTTTGATTTAATTCATTGTGATTTATGTGGTCTGTATAGAGTAGAGTCTTCTTATGGTGCATCATATTTTGTAACTATTGGCGATGACAGCTCACGAGCAGTATGGGTATTTTCGTTGGTTGATAAAAGAAGTTAGTAGGATATTGAAAAATTTCTTTGCTATGGTGGACCGTCAATTTAATAAACGAGTTACGTGTGTCTGAAGCAATAATGGGACAGAATTTACAAGTATGAAAACATTTTTTCCTGAACAAGGAAATGTCTTTCAAACATCGTGTGCCAAAACACAACAACAAAATGGTAGGGTTGAATGGAGATATATTGAACGTGGCGCGACCACGAAGATTTCAAGCCAACTTATCGATTGTGTTTTAGAGAGAGTGTGTCCTGACGGCATGCTACTTGATTAATTGAACACCAACACCACTTTAAATGGAAAAACTTTGTATGATGTTCTAATGGGCGTTACACCGAATTATGACTATTTGAGAGTGAGTTTATGTTTGCACCAAAGGGTGGTGTAAATGAGAGTCCGTGTCATGATGATGTGGCGACATCCGAAATGGTTGAGGAAGAAGATACCATTGAAGTGAGAGGGGGCGTTGAAAATTTACCAGGACATGTAGAAGGAGAAGCACCAGTCAAAGTTTAACTGAGTCCGAGGAATGAGGGGCGGATTATGAAGATCCAAACCTAGCTACCATTCTCGGACACTTGGAAACGGAAGTGATGGAGGAGGAGTTGGGATGAGGAAAGCGAATGAAGAAGGAAAGTTTTCTTTTGCAAGATTTCGTTAGTAATATGGTCCAGAAACTGAGTCACCGGGTATATCCGAAAATCCGATTGTTCACTCGAGCCTCAACTTTCCTCCAGTAAGCCTTATCCTCTAGCACATTATGTCAATTGTGATAATTTTTCTCCAAAATATGTCAGCCTTCCTGCAGCTATAAATGTGGGCACGAACTGAGTTCCTTTTCGAAGGCTGTCAAAGATGAGAAATGGAGATTGGCTATGCAACAGGAGTTGCAGGCTTTGGGAAATAACAATACTTAGGGTTATTGAACACCTGCCTCTGAGAAAGAAGGCCCTCGGATGCAGATGGGTGTACAAGATAAAATATAACTTAGATGGTACTATATAACGATACAAGGCAAGAGTTGTGATCTTTGGAAATCATCAACTATAAGGAATTGATTACAGAGAGACTTTTGCTCCGGCTGCTAAAATGGTAACCCTTCGAGTCTTCTTAACCGTGGCTGCGACGAAACATTGCATCAGATGGATGTGCACGATGCAATTTGCATGGAGATCTTCGTGAAGAAGTATATATGAAATTGCCCCATGTTATCAGAACCAAGGTACTAGGAATGTATGTCGTCTCCGGAAGTTATTGTATAGATTGAAACACGGTCCCTGATGTTGGTTTGCAAAGTTATCAGCTACTTTGAAGACCTATGGATTTTGTCAATCTTACTCGGATTATTCTCTGTTTACAATGAAGAAGGGATCTGTGCAGCTGAGTGTTCTTGTTTAGGTGGGTGATCTGATTATCACCGGGAACGATCCAAGAGCTATTCGAGTATTCAAAATGTTTCTTTCCAGTTGCCTTCATATGAAGAATCTTGGCATTTTGAAGTATTTTTAGATGTTTGGTACAGTTTGAACAGTCAAATAGCTCTTGGATTATTTATGGAGATAATCAGATAATCCACATAAACAAGAACATTCATAAGGAATTTTTCTTGTGTCAAAGGAAATATACATTGGACATACTCTCGAAAGCAGGTTTGTTGCGAGCGAAACCTGCTGGTACACCAATGGAACATGATCATCATTTTGCCTTGGAGACTTTTTGATTTATTGATGATCTCAAACGCTATAAGAGATTGGTTGGATATCTGATTTATTTGTACTTTTCGTGGCCGGATCTATCTTATAGTGATCTTGTTTTGTCTCACTTTATGGAACGACCACGTGTTAAGCATTTGGAGGCAGCTCTCCGAGCGGCATGTTATTTGAAGGGCTGTCCGGGCCAAGGTATTGTATTTAGTTCTTGATGTGATCTTCGTTTATTCAGATGGTGTAATGCTGATTGTTCAATATGCCCATTGATGAGGCGGTCCTTGATCAGATGATATATTTCTTTGGGGGATTCACCAATTTTGTGAGGAACAAAGAAGCAACAATTGTATCTCAGTCCTCGGCCGAAACAGAATATTGGTCGATGGTCATGACTGTATGCAAGTTGAAATGGCTCAAGGGAATTTTATAGAATCTTGACATTAGTCATTCGTCTCCGATACACTTAGAATTTGACATTCAAACGACTTTGCACATTGCTTGAACCCGGTGTTTAACGAGCGGATGAAATATATTGAAGTTGATTGTCACTTCATTCGTAATGAAATTATCTGAGGCACGATACATCTTAAATACGTGCCTACAGACGCTCAACTTGCAGATATCTTTAAGACGAGCACAGTTCGATTATTTCCTTGCCAAGTTGGGCATAAGGAATTATCATGCTCCAACTTGGGGGGGGGGGGGGGGTAACAGGATACTTGTAAATTGTGGTAGCTATAGAGTTATACTTGTAATTACTTAGCTAAGTTTTACTTTTGCAATTGGGCCAAGTTTATATTAGCTACTTGTTCACCAAGTAACATTAGGCTTATACACTTGTATAAATAAATGCTTATTCAATTAAAATGGTGTGAAGTTTTTACCTCACAAAGTATATTGTTGTCTCTAATTTTACATGATGGATGTTCTTAGAAGAAAAAGAAGGAGTTGCTTCAAAAGAAAAGACGGAATAAAAATAATAGATGGTATAGCATAATAACGAGAACTTTTGAGTGGGAACTGTTAGTAATTAAATCTTAACAGATTTGCATACCTATTAACGTATTCACGCAACAAATTTGCAGAAGAATTCTACAATTAAAGTTTCCCCAAGTCAAATCTTGAATCACAAGGAATCAAGATGTATTCCCACAAACTATATGTCAAAATAGTTTCTCTGTGTGTTGAGATGGAAAGGATTCTCAATCTATGAAGAGCAGAAAAGTACTGATTATGTCTTTTCAGATAAGAGGAAGCAAAAGTGCCATGAAAAGGAAAAATGTAACCTCTATTTATAGCTTTTATGTAGAGGTAGTTTTCCTTTTTATAAATAATTTCTCTGCAAATACTTTCTCTTTTGTGTTTGTCTATTCTAACTTGGTAATGGGTCAGGTCAGTTCACACATGCGACCCATAATCCAAACTCAAATAACCAACATCTCTCACTCCGCACATGATGCACTGAACAAAAAATCAGTACCATGCTAATAAGTAATAACACACGTAATTCATTTTGACATATAATTTGTTCCACATGCGAGCTTTATCAAGAGCTATACCTGTAAAGGTTATATAAAAGTTTTGTGTATAAATCCAATCACATATGGAAAGGATTCACTGCCAACATGAGGATCTTATTACTCGCAATACCCCAGATATCATTCACTACTCTAATAGCTAAATATATGATCCCTTAACCTCGAAAGAGGTGAACTTGAATTCCTATTTAACTTTGTATCACAGTTACACGTGAACCCTAACGGTAAGTCTAATGGTCGACCTGAGAATACAAGTTAGACTAATAATTTTAGTTTTCTTCCCTTTCTACTAGAATATATTAATTCCAAATCAGCTGTTTTTCTAGACATACATTGCATTGTCGAATCACTCATGGCTATTAGTGACATGCTAAAGCAGTAACATAGATTGGTACTTCAAGGGACAGTAAGAGGTCAAAGGGTATTTCAATGAAAGTATTTACGTTTCAGGGTCTCACACAATAAAGAAAGAGAGATCCATTTTTTCATGATCCTATTGGTCGATTAGAACACATGGTATGAAACACGTGTTACAATGTTCTTTCATGATTCGGTGTGTGTGTCTTATGCTTAAATGTATAAACGCCGTACAAATCTTGGTCTAGACAACTTCTAAATGTCTAATTCGAGTTCTTTTATAAACAATCCTCAAATCCAATCTTATGATAAAACTCACATCTTACTTACAAAATAAGTCATATAGGATGTTTGAATCCATAAGTCTGAACTCTGATCAAGACCGACTATTTTAGTTGAAATAAATATGACCTTGTGGCAAAACAAGGTTCCTACTGGCTCATCTCTGCACATTCCTCGACGTCATAGGCGATCGCTCATGTGAGAAAGCTGATCTTGTGACTTGTTCAACACACTTAACATAAATAAATTTCATCACTGCATATAACACAAACAATAATATATTGATGAGCATAACATTCAAATTATTTAACAATACATAAACACTTTCATATTTTACGCAAACCTAGAGCCACCACTGTATGCCCTAAATTCTATTTTTAGTTTATGCAATTAAATTTATGATTTTAGGCCACAAAAAATCATTTATACCAAGATTTTAGGTGTGATTAATGTGATTATGAATATGCTTGAGTTAGTTAAACAAGGACTAAGCAATAATAGGCCGATTATAGATAAGCAATGAAGAAATGACAATGAAAATCAAATAATAATTTGAAAAAGATAAAAGCCAAGAGTAATCTTATTGAGATAGCCAATATTGGCTCCAATGTGGGAAACAATTAAGGTTATGCTAAGAACAATAGCAGCAGAATTGAAAATGATGATGGCAACAATAAGTGTAAAATAATATATATTTTTTATGTTTGAAATAAATAAGAGATACAAATAACACGACCAGGAATCCGGTTAGGCCGTGCGGGCACCCGACATCCTTCTTTAGACCCGTCGGGCGAACCCTTATCAATTAAATTAGGAAACAAAATATAATTCAATTTATAAATAATAACAAGACTTAGAAAAAGTACAAACATAATGATATCTCTAAGCTGTAAAAAGGAATTACAGCTGACTACCCACATACTAGGTTTAGGGCTATCCAGACTAGACATCTAAGAGTATAAAAGAAGACAGATACCTCCTGAAGGGAATAGAATGCAACTGAAATAATAACCAATAAACTGGTGGCCATCTGGAATAAAAGCTGGCTCACCCTGACAGCTGAAGTCGTCTTCGCTCCTGCACAACGTGGCGAACTCAATCCTGGAGCGAACCTGCCGAAACGAAATAGATAGACAAGAAACAAACAACAAACAAGGGTGAGTCAAAAGGACTCAATAAGTGGAGCAAACTAGCCACCTCAAAGAATAGGCTAGCCAGGGAGAAGAAACAGATAAACCAAATCCCTCTTATTTAAATTATAAAAAGGCAGAGCCAGATAACAACCGAAAATACGTATGAAACCATAAACTCAACTAGGGATACGAGTCAAAAACATATCAACAAATAAGCAATACACGTATAGGCAGAACAGTAGTTATGTATCACAAGTCTACACAATAGTATGTAAAGAAATGAAATAAAATGAGATGAAATGAAATGAAATATGATGCAAAGGGTCACATGTGCCACGTGAATGGAGCGGAATCCTCCTGCTCCGACGGCGGATCCTCCTACCCTCAATATGATGCAATGGAGCGAAATCCTCCTGTTCTGAGGGCGGAATCCTCCTACCCTCAATATGATGCAATGGAGCGGAATACTCCTACCCTCAATATGATGTAATGGAGCGGAATCCTCCTGCTCTGAGGGCGGAATCCTCCGACCCTCAATATGATGCAATGGAGCGGAATCCTCCTGCTCCGAGGGCGGAATCCTACCTCAATATGATGTAATGGAGCGGAATCCTCCTGCTTCGAGGGCGGAATCCTCCTACCCTCAATATGATATAAATCAGAGGCGGAATACTCCTGCACTCTCTTGGGGCGGAATACTCCTGCACCCGATATGATATGCAATGTAATGCATATGAATGCAATATAACGTAATAATAACCCTTCACCAGCGCGGGACTCTCATCGACAGCCGGGAAGTAGATGTCAACTCACAGCCAGAGTACAACGCTCAGATCCTCAATGTAGTAACAACAACAGGACATAACATATAATATACAATGTAAATCCAAGGCTAAGGCGTAATGAGTACGCCCATCGGCAGCTACACACGTAAGGAACACGTGGTAGAAAATCCACGAGGCCAGGTGCCTCCAAAGAAATGGATACAAACACTTACCTCTTCCAAAAGTTAGCTTTGCTAATCAACAATCGCTTTATCCTTTGGTTCCATTGCCAAACGATCCCACTCTATTCAATAAGTAGAAAAATATATCAAATAAGGCTAAAGGCTTCATTCCTTACATCTTAGGGCAATCCAGTTAGGAACCTGATATCCTATTTGCACATGCAATACGCAGGCCAGACCTATGTACGGGGTTTAAGGTCACATAACCAAACCCTAAATAAATTACATTTATATGTTGCTCATAACTCACTGAGTACGAATATATAATCAATTCCATTATCGGGGTCCAATTGACCCTTTAAACTATCAGTTGAACTTATTAAAACGATGTCTAATATCCCAATTTTTACCATTAAAACATATTCAAACACACTGTCATACCCGATTTTTGACTCGACTCGAGGCGAGTCGGGTTTCGGATTTGACTGGGTAAACTCGTTTGGAGTTAGAGTTTTGGAGTCGCCACCTAATAAATTTCTAAGGCGTATTAGGTCACCTATTAATTTCTAATTCAATTTAAATAATAACTTCGGGTTGGTCTACGAGTCAAAGATTCGGGTAAGTATTTGAAATAACCTAGAAGGAAGGGGTTAGGCACCTCCTAGGTTCCACTAAACGTGGTTCCCGGCCGATTTCTATATTGGGTTTAACATATTGCTTAACAAAAGACAAAAAACTAAATAAGGTAGATAAAAGAGATATGGGCTGCAAAGTAAGTAAAATAGGCAATTTAATGTATTTACATAAATAATTTTAAAAAAATAGTCATGTTGCACAAATAGCCACAAAACTAAATAATAAATAACCATTTAAAAATTTGAATAAATAACCCTAGATTTTGTTATCTTATTCGGATCAGAACCCGGCTTTCGTAAAGGACGATAGTTTCATAATCCACTATCAAATATAGCTCGAGTAATTTCCATCATCTCCGAGGGGCTTAATTCTCTTTATCCCCCATACCCTCTTTAAGTATTTAACTAAAGCGCTTGCTAATATCTTAAACGTCCTAAAGGTTTCACTTAAAGTCTCGGAGGCTATTGAGACAACTAATTTAAGTATCTAGACTCTTAAGTGTATTAAGTGCCCCAGACTAGACCACTAGGCGCCAAATAACAAGTACAGTCATGTTATACACAAAAACAAATAATGACAATGTAATAAACTTAAAGGAAGAGTGGGCTCCCAAATTAATGAATTGTAATAAAGGTTCAAAAGGGCTCACATGTTCAGCATACTAGAGTTGCACAAATAGCCTGAACTACTTTCAAATTTCAGTTTTAACCACTTTTAAGAAAATCAAACTACCCTGTAACGTTCCAGAATATTAATTTACAGAAATAAGCCAATTTTAATATTGTCTTGCATTTTCAGCCTGTTTTACTAAAACAAGGGGACTGTTATGTTTTCAAAAACTTCAGTTTTACGAAAATAGACCAGTTTTCGGTTTTAACGACTATGAATTGATCTATTACATTTCAGAGGATGGAAACTGCAGAAATAATCCTATTTTCAAATAATCTTGCGATTTTAACCTATTTATCTTATTTCAGCAAAACAGTCCTATAATAATTCGATTAGGAAAGACTGTCATTTTGCATAGTATTCAGATTTCACACACAAACACATAGCATAATCAAGAGTAGAGAAATGGCTCCTGGGTAGTCGGTTAGTTGTTTTCAACAACATACAACTACAACCTGTCCTAACTACTAAATGGCACCTTAGGGTGCTTAGTACTACTAGGGAATCTTAAATAAATACATAAGCACAGGGTCTGGGGGAAATAGACGTATTCAAAAAGGGAAAAGGAAGAGAGTGCCCTGTATGCACACTGTAGGCTGCCTGTCCAGATTCAATTATAGCTTAACTTGTGTTGTTAAACCCTTCAGGCCTTGCAGAACTTACTAATAATATAGTCCTTTCGAGACTATTCACACATATACTAGATCCTGCAAGAAAAGTTAGTGGAGAGGCCAAAGCTGGCCAACAAACAGGCGTGTATATACAGATAGTCATAAATAGATGCAAGGACAAAACTTAATTGCAAGCATAGTTATCTACTAGTGACCAACCATAACAGTTTAGGATCTTTATATTGGTTTCAAAATACTTACTGTGAGGGCAAACTAAAAAAAGATGGTGAATTAGTAGAAGGCGTCCAACAACAACTAAATGTTGATTAAGAACCCCCCAAACTTCATTTCTGCTTACCGCCAACAGAGTGGAGGCCAGGGAGAGAGCAAACCACTCAAGTACTTCCCAGAGAGAGAAGAAGAGAATTACCAGCCCTTTTCAACATAGAAAAGCAGTAGAAAAGGTTTGAAGGTGTAAAATGTGTGTAAATATGTATTCCCAGCAATCACAAAGGAAGGAGTGGTGTTCTGATTCTGTCTAAGTGTAGGAAAGTATCTCCTTCTGTGAGGGGAGGGGGCTGTCTTAATTCTGTGTGTGAGAGGTGTAGTAAGTGGTGTATTCCTGATGTGCAGAGGAGAAGAAGGGAGTCTGAAGGTGTTTTTCAGCTTGTATAGAGGTGTAGAGAGCGGGTATTCAGTGTCCTTCTTCTGTAGGAGGGGCTGGCATTTATAGTTGTAACTAAGATTATTTGAATTTCAAAATCCGCTTGTAAAAGGAAAAGAAAATCAGTAAAAGGTTTTAAAAGAAAAGTTCAGAATCAAGACCACGATAGTAGGGTATTAATAGCATATCAATCTTCCAAGAAATTACTATCAGTTGGAATTTCAAAGTCCAGAAGTGTTTTCCCTTTTTATTTGAAAATCAATAAATCAAGGAAAGAAATGTGTACTAATCAATAAACCTAAAAATAAGGGATCTTATCCTTATTAACAGAAAAAGGGGTTGTGTGAACATGATATTGATGTAAAGAGAGGCCTTAGGCAGTAAGATTTGCAATAACCACACAGACAGGAGATGAGAAAGCAAGTCAAGTAACATACTTCTAATCTTAGGAATCCAATAGAACATAGGTATGCATAGATATGTTCGATTAACAGAGAGCATAACCAATGCATACATCACCAAACCGGAGCAGAATTTCTAAACAAAAACTCAATCAAACGGGAAGACACTTCAGATTCAATTAAACTAATGCAAATTCAGTGAGGCAAATGTCACATTCGACGCTTAATTTCACGCTAAAACAGCCCAAACGATCCAGTGACGATAGATTAATTCTAAGGATATTAAAGTGATAAACTAGTATGTAAATAATCTGCGTGACTGAATCCAAACAAACGAACGCATTAAGCATATGATTAGGCATGTGATTCATAACTTCAGTATAAGGTAAAAAGCGAAATTAAAATAGAAACAGAAAAAGGGAAAGACAGTACCCTATTTCAGCATCAGGTCGGGTCGGGTCAAGACTGACCCGATTCGTTTCTGTTTTTCTCAACATTTTGAGTTCAAATCCTTAATAACTTGCCTTGTGTGGGTAGAATCTGTTCCAATCTTAGTTTGTAGGTGCCGGATTTGAAGGGATTCGTACCCGATCCCTTGTTCCTATTTCGGATTCACGAGGCAAAGGAAAGAGAGATTTGTCCCGTGTAATCAGAGATAGGAAGAGGGAGGAGGTCACGGCGTTGATGGCAGAGGAGACGCGGTGGAGTTATGGTGGAACCTAGATGGATTTTGGGGAAAGGGGGAGAGAGGAGATGAAGGGCGATGGCTGATGTTATGGATAGGAAAAGAGATGAAATGGTTTCAGGGTTTTAGAATTGGGGTGTGTGTGTATAGTTGTAAAAGGGAGAAATAATGTGGGCCGTTGGATTTAAGGGATAGACGGGTGGGATCGTGCCACGTAGGCGCGTGTATATATGTGTGTATATAGTATATGTTGAGGTGTTTGGAAAATGGGGGCATTGAAGGGTTGTATTGCGTGCAGAAGTGAGTTGTACGCGTGCTTTAGGAGAGCAGTACTATGCTTATGATGAGTTGTACGTAGGCTAGGAGTGTATATAAGTGAGATGTTAGGCTTATGTGAAGCTTAGGTGGTGTACACGTGGGTAAAATATGATGACGGGGACTGGATGTTATAGAAATGGAATTGTAAAATAACAAAATGGCTACTATTTTATTAAAATACTTATAAATATGAATAATTAGTATAAAAATAGGAAATTTTGTAAATAATTATAAATAAATGTAAATAATTATAAATAAATATATTTAATTATAAATAAATATAGATGACCACAAATGATATTAATTAGATATAAATAGCCACAAATATTTATTAAATAATGCCATAATGCGTTAAATTGCATAAAATAGCATACGTAGTTTGGAAAGTAGCCTAAATAAATGTAATTACGTAATATAGTCATAATTTAATAAATATTATATAAATACGGGATTAATAATAATTTTACACACGTAAGATGCATGCCATCTAATGCAGTTTTATTTAGAAAATTACTATTATAAGTTTTAATTAAATATAGCCAAATTGTGAAAAACGGAGGGATAAAATTGGGTGTCAACAGCTGCCCCTCTTTGCCCGGGGATGATGAAAGAGTCTTCGGGCAAAGATAGTTGACGGAATAACCAATTTTGTCACGACTTGTAGGCAAAAAGATTGAAAGGGGAAGAATAGGAGTTTCGGGGTGTTTTTGGCCGAACCCCGGTCTTTGAGTTGCCTACATATCTCGGGTTTCACGAGAATCAGGTCGTGTGTAGTTCTAGAATGGCATGTTGCCTGTGTGAGATGTTTATGACGCACGATTTTGGATGTAAAGACTAAACTTTTCCAAATATGTAAAGTTTAGATTCGATGTATGCTTTGCCTTTTGGCAAGATGAATGAAGAATTAAGAAAAGGCATTGTCGAAGATGAGATAACATTGATAGATCGAGCCCGTGAAAAGAGGCTTATAATCATCCTAGTTATGAAGATGTGGTTCACGACATACCCATAAAGAGGAGTTTACACGGACATAGTTTCCACTTCATCTCAATAAATGGGTCATCTCGCCTTCAATATTGCCTTGAATTATTTTGGAAACATTTGGGGAGCGAGTTTTATGAATTTGCATGATTCAAACGGACGGGCACGATTAAGCACGAAAATATGCACGATTGACGCAGATGGGCACGAATTAGGAAGGAATACGAAACCGACATCTAATCGACAAGGATGGATTAGGTAGACCACTGGTGTGAGTATGGAATTTTAGCATGGAACTCGAAAAGATAGGTAGCTTGCGGGTGTAGCAAAAGGCATTGTATGTAGGGTTAGGCTTTGCTTTGTATGTGTTTGAGGTTTTGCGGTTGCATAATTGGTAGTGAGAGTATGGCACAGGGGTTTGTCGAGAAATCGGGGAGTACCCTGTAGCAAGATCATGATAAATGCAATAGATATAAAGATGAAGTAAAGACAACTTCCCTGTTGAGCTGAGCCTTCCTTTGTCATGTAGTTATTTAGTCTGCTTTCAGATGTTCAGCGCTAGGGAATGTGTTCTTCTTCTTTGGGGGATATCCATTTGCTTAGTGCTTCTCGTCAGGAATGATTGCTTGGTCGCGTCGAGCTATTGTTGGACCATTTTTCCAGTACAGCGCCAGATTGTATGTCCTGCCATAAGAGTGAAGTTTGCAAAATAGTATGTAAATGTATAAAGAGACTTCCCTGTTGGCTGGGTAGTTGTCTTATCTTATGCTTGTTTGATTGATGTCTCATCCAAATGTCTTCCAATGCTATGCCCACCTATGCGGACCTTACTCTGTTGCAAATTTGTTGTCATGTTCACCACTGCGAACCTTATTTATCTGCCGACACAGATTCTATGCTTGATCAATAGTTGGTCTGTCCACGAACGTAGACCTTATCGCTCCAAATTGCTGAACTATGTCCACAAATGCAGACTGTACTGCTCCAAATTGCTGAATTTTATCCACAAATGCGGACCTTACTCTGCTTCAAATTGCTGAACCATGCCACAAACACGGACCTTACTCCGCTTCAAATTGCTAAACTATGCCCACAAATGCGGACCCTACACCTTCAATTGTTGCATTGTCCAAAAACGCAGACCTTATATATCTATCAATATGGACTCTATTCTTCTTTCATTGATGTCATGTTAGTCCACAAATACGGACCTTATATATCCACCGACGCGGAATCTATGCTTCTTTCATTGCTGTCATGTCCACAGACACGGACCTTACACTGTTGTCATTGCTGCCATGTTCACCACTGCGAACCCTATATATCTACCAACGCAGATCCTATGCTTGTCAAATGATCTCATATCCACATACACGGACCCTATATATCCGCTTATGCAGATTCTATGCTTTCAAAAGATGTCATGTCCACAGACGCGGACCTTGTATATCCACCGACATGGATTCTATGCTTGTCAAATTGATGTATCTACCGATGCGGATCCTATGCTTGTCAAATTGATGTATCCACCGATGCGGATCCTATGCTTGTCAAATTGATGTCATGTCCACAGACGCGGACCTTATATATCCACCGACATGGATTCTATGCTTGTCGGATTGTTGTCATGTCCACAGATGCGTACCCTATATATCCACCGATGCAGATCCTATGTTTGTCAAATTGATGTTATGTCCCCAGACGTGGACCCTCTATACCCACCGACATGGATTCTATGCTTCTCCTAAAGATGTCTTGTCCACAAACGCGAACCCTATATATCCACCGACGCAGATTCTAATACTTCTGTTGCTTCTCAAATTGATATCATGTCCACAGATGCAGACCCTATATATCCACAGACATGGATTCTATGCTCCTTAAATTGATGTTCTGTCCATAGACGCGGACCCTATATATCCACCGACATGGATTTTATACTCTTCAATGATGTTGTGTCCACAAACGCGGACCCTATATATCCGCCGATGCAGATTCTATGCTCTTAAAATTGATGTCGTGTCCACAGACGCAGCCCTATATATCTGTTGACTCAGAGTATATGTTGGTCAAATTTGTTGTGTCCACAAACGTGGACCCTATATGTCCGCCGACATGAATTCTATGCTGTTCAAATTGATGTCGTGTCCATAGACGCGGACCCTATATATCCGCCGACACATATTTTTTGCTTGATATTCTGATATATTTTGCTTTGCAAGATTTGTTAGGTATACTTGGTACCTGTGTGAACCTGCGATCAAAGAAAATTTATGAGTATTTTGGGGGAGGTTGACTTGCGCATTTGTTGTGTTGTACTCTGTTGTTGCATCTTGCATGACTTCCTTGTAATATCTCTCTTTTTGAGCATCAAACCTTAGTCGAGTTGTGGGCAAAAAGGGAGAACAAAAGGGGATATGCATGTGTTTTGAGAAAGATAATGTTTAAAGAGTAATGTGAATTTATTTCATTAAATCATAGACTGCGAGTGTTGTTTGGACATAATCTCCTCTATATCCATTTGTTGTTCAAAGATCTTTCATCTTGAAATTTTGAGGGAAGCTCAAAATTTCTGCCCCAGTGTGCTGCTTGTATTTTCCTTGAATATTTGAGGTCCCTAAAAAATTCTGCCCCAGTATGTTGTAATGTACTTTTTGAATTTTTTGAGGGAAACTCAAAAAATTCTGCCCCAGTTTCTAATAAAATTTTCTTATGATGTGACCGGGCCTTGAGTAGGCTGCCTACGTATCCCCTTTTAGGAATCAGGTCACCACGTAGTTCAAGTCCAATAAAAATGGATGTTGCTCGATTTGTAGTATCTCTTGATTGTATCTGAGTGAAGGATCTTGTTAATTTTGTCTCGATTTAGAGAATTCTACTTTAGGATCAACTCTTTTGCTCCAACTTTTTTGGTAAATTCCTTTGTCATTCTATTGCTCGTTGTATTCATACTCCGCTATCTATGAGTGTCAATTGCTTGAGTATGCTTTTAGTCCATGTGGGATTGTCTAATTCTGCTCCTTATATGTATTTTGTATTGTTTTGCGTTGAATTGTAAGTCATCTTCCTCAATATGCTCTTGTCTCAGTTGTCTGCTGTAAGATCTTCACGATTAACCATGAAGTTCCTTAAATGTCCTTTGTCGAATCACCATAGCCTGGTATGTACTCGTCATTTTGGACTGCTTCCTCACATTGCAGTCGCAGATTCAATGGAATTAAAATAATTTTGCAGAAAGTGAACGATGCATACTCAAAATGAAGAATAGGAAATGCTTTTATAATTGGAGTTGAGAAATAGTCTTTGAAAGGAAACAACGATGCAACAAAGTTGAAAAGAAAAGAAAATAAAAGCTAACGACTCGGAGTCGTGTTTTATTTAAGACAATAACTAATGCCCCAGCTCCACTAAGGTTCTCAGCATGCTCGGAATGTGCTCCAGATTCAGTTGTTCAGTTTCAGCTTTCTAGATGTTCAGGGCTTCAGAATGCTTTTCAGGAACTGCATCATATTCTTCCATGACTAGCTCTTTTAGACCGATCAGCTCATCTTCTATATCATGAACACCTTTGGCAACTCTTTCTCCCTTGGGAGTTTTCATGTAGCTTGAAAAGATGGATGCTTGTTTCAGAGTTGGAACAAACTGCTCTAGTGAATGATAACCTCTTGTAGTGCCTTTTCCTTTGCAACCCATGATGTACGCCATGTCAAACTTGTATTCATCAAACACTGTTTTTGCTTTTATGATTGTGCCTTCCAGATTGCATTCTTTGCTGAAGTCGATCATATTCACCTTCTCATCCCCATGATTGGGTAGTGGATTTTTGTGCACATTTGGCGCCTTCAAATTAATGACCTTTTCATCTATTAGGTCTTGCATCTTATCTCTTAGTGCAAAACATCTCTCCGTCTCATGCCCCGGTCCACCTGAGTGATATGCACACCTTTTACTGTAATCAAAGTTAGGTGAAGGGTTGTCTGGCATCTTTTGAGGCATCGGGACGGTAAGCTCGGCAGCTTTCAATCTTTCAAACAATTGCGTGCGAGATTCGGCTAGTGGAGTGTAGTTCCTTTTGGGTCTTTGGTTTGCCGCAGGGAGAGGCCTAAGAGGGTATGAAGGTGCATTTCGATAGTTGGGTTGAGTATTTTGCTGGTATGGTGGACGATTTGGTGTTGGGGTGTGGAATATAGGTCGAGTGGGTTGAGTGTTGTAAATGGAATATTCAGGTGGTATGTGATGGTAGGGATAGAATGGTGGCGGTGTTTGATAATAGTGATTGAAATCAGGGTCTTGAACGGTTGCAGCAAAAGAGACTTCATCTTTCTTCTTTTTGGAGAGACTCACATTTCCTGACTGGAGAGCCTTATTAGTAGCCTGTAGTGCAGCTAGGCTAATAATCTTTCCACTTTTCAGCCCTTCTTCTACGTCATCTCCCATCAACACTACATCAGCAAACTTCTCATTTTTCATATGCAGCAGCTTATCGTAATAGACGTCCTCTTGAATACGGATGAATATGTTCACTATTTCCCTTTCATCCATAGCGGGTTGCACCTTGGCAGCTTCTGCTCTCCACCTCGTAGCATATCCTCTAAACGTCTCTGTGGGTTTCTTTTTCAACTTTTCCAAGTAGAAACGATCTGGTACCATTTCAGTGTTGTACCCAAATCGTTCTACGAAATCTGCTGCCATATCTTCCCAACCGAGCCATGTGCCAGGCTTCTGCTTAGAGAACCAACTCAAAGCCTCTCCGGTCAAGCTTCGACTGAACAGCTTCACTCGTACTTTCTCATCTTCCCCTGCTCCAATCAACTTGTCACAATATATTCTCAGATGTGCCATAGGATCTCCAGTTCCATTGAACAGGTCGAACTTTGGTATCTTGTATCCGTCTGGCAATCTCAAAGTAGGATAGATGCACAAGTCTTCATAAGCTAAAACATTAGTAGTTTTGCTAACTCAAACTTCTTAAAGGTTGCCTCTAGCTTACGAACTTTCTCTTTCGTCCCATCATTATTGGTTTCATCCTCCGCCCATTCATAGTTGTCATGGTCTTTGACGGGTGAAGTGAGTTGTTTAGTCTCGGCAGTGAACATAGGATTGTAAGGCTGTGGATATGCAGTGTTGGTGTAAGGTAGGCTTGTGTTTGGGTAAGTAGGGTATACAGGAGGTGGTGCTTGATAAGTAGATGGTGGTGCTGGAAAGGGAGACGGTGCTTGATATGTGGCGGTTGGTGCGCTTTGGTAGGTAGCAGGTGGTGTTGTTTGGTAAGGAGCTGGTTGCGTTGTTTGGTAAACAACAGGGGGATCAGTTGGGTGCATAGGGTCCTTTCCATTAGGGCGAGCTGACCCACTTGGATCGACTGATTCCCTTGAATGGGCGGAGTTACCTACGGGTAAACTGGCCATTGTCAGTTTCTCTTCAAGTTCTTTAATTGTTTGCTCTAAAGTAGCAACATGTTCATCATACCCAACCAAAGCAGGTTTGTGGGGTGTCCCATTATTCCCAAGGTTATCGTCACCAAGAGCAACATTATTCAACTCAGACATGATGTTTCGCTTTCCTCTTCTTCTAGTTTGTGAAGGGGGAGGAGTTGTAACTGGTCCTTTGGTTCTCGTCCGGTACTGATGCTCGGCCAGAATGCATAAATCAACCTCAGGAGTGGGTGTAAAACTTGAACATGAAAGCAATAAATTAGTGTCGAGGTAATAATTACCAAATGCAAAACATATCACTCCTTATAATGCAAGGGACCTCTCTTGTATTGGAGGTAGGCCAAACAAGACCAACATATATAAGATGCATGATAGTCGTCATTTGGACGAAGTTGGCTAATAGACTTTAACATGCCAAGGATGTTAAGTCTTCCTAAGTTTGAGTAAGATATTTAAAATTGAACGTGTATCGTGCGTCATCCCATTTGTTCTCATAACCCAAAGTTAACGGAAAAAATAATTTTATTGTATAAATGTGGATTAATATTTTTAGGTAAATAGGAATGGTAGAAGAAATTAATTTAAAGTCTATGATTTTGTTTTCATAAAAGTAGAAAAAATAATTTTTTCATAACCCAAAAAATAATTTTATAAAATAATTGGTTTTGTATAAATGTAGAAATAAAAAATTTCATATGCAAATAGAAATAAATAATTGATTTCTATAACGATTTCCATTTATAGAAATAAATAATTGATTTTGTTGCACAAAAGTAGAAAAATCAATTTAAAGTCTGTTTTATTTGATCTTTCAGATCTTTGTGACTTGTGACATCCTCCAACAAAATAAATAATTGGATGATCCACACTTTTGAGAATAAATGGTCTACATTAGACACGTTCAACTTTAAATAGATGCACGCGTAACACAATTAAATGTCACTTAGGGTCGAAAACCCATTTGGTTCATTCAAATATGGTGAACTAATAGACTTAGACATGAGCCGAAGTCAAAATGGTCCTAGATATGACATGATGAATGATCCCTAAAAAAAAGTCTTCATTAAGAGTTGGCTAATCTAGACAAGGACATGGTTCTACAAGGCGGACAACCAAGGGGTGGGAACGTTAAAAATTGTTGGTTGTACCACGGACCAACTAGATTCTAACCGTTCCTCCTAAAGAATTTTTTGAGAGTGAAACAACCGTGAGATCCACGTAATCGCTTGTGTGTGTGTAAGTATCAATTTTTCAGGAGTGGAGGAATATGAACGAAATGTAACAAATAATTCAATAACATACTAAATATCATATACGTAGAAATTAAAAAATATAAAAGATTACCCACCTGCAAAGAGAAAAAGTTAGTATTAAATACAAAAAAGTAATAATAAACCCAATATAAAAATCGTGATGGTTAGAACAATTAATCCCCAGCGGAGTCGCCATTCTGTCATACCCGATTTTGACTCGACTCGAGGTGAGTCGGGTTTCGGATTTGACTGGGTAAACTCGTTTGGAGTTAGAGTTTTGGAATCGCCACCTAATAAATTTCTAAGGCATATTAGGTCACCAATTAATTTCTAATTCAATTTAAATAATAACTTCGGGTTGGTCTACGAGTCAGAGATTCAGGTAAGTGTTCGAAATAACCTAGAAGGAAGGGGTTAGGCACCTCCTAGGTTCCATTAAACGTGGTTCCTGGCCGATTTCTATATTGGGTTTAACATATTGCTTAGCAAATGACAAAAAACTAAATAAGGTAGATAAAGGAGATATGGGCTGCAAAGTAAGTAAAATAGTCAATTTAATGTATTTACATAAACAATTTTAAAAAAATAGTCATGTTGCAAAAATAGCAACAAAACTAAATAATAAACAACCATTTAGACATTTAAATAAATAATCCTAGGTTTTGTTATCCTATTCGGATCAGAACCCGGCTTTCGTAAGGGACGATAGTTTCAGAATCCACTATCAAATATAGCTCGAGTAATTTCCATCATTTCCGAGGGGCTTAATTTCCTTTAACCCACATACCCTCTTTAAGTATTTAACTAAAGCGCTTGCTAATATCTTAAACGTCCTAAACGTTTACTAGCGTCTCACTTAAAGACTCGGAGGCTATTGAGACATCTAATTTAAGTATCTAGACCCTTAAGTGTATTAAGTGCCCCAGACTAGACCACTAGGCGCCAAATAACAAGTACAGTCATGTTATGCACAAAAAAAATAATGACAATGTAATAAACTTAAAAGAAGAGTGGGCCCCCAAATTAAAGAATTGTAATAAAGGTTCAAAAGGGCTCACATGTTCAGCATACTAGAGTTTCACAAATAGCCTGAACTACTTTCAAATTTCAGTTTTAACCACTTTTAAGAAAATCAAACTACCCTGTAACATTTCAGAATATTAATTTACAGAAATAAGCCAATTATAATATTGTCTAGCATTTTCAGCCTGTTTTACTAAAACAAGGGGACTGTTATGTTTTCAAAAAACTTTAGTTTTACGAAAATAGACCATTTTTTGGTTTTAACGACTATGAATTGCACTGTTACGTTTCAGAGGATGGAAATTGCAGAAATAATCCTATTTTCAAATAATCTTGCGATTTTAACCTATTTATCTAATTTCAGCAAAACAGTCCTATAATAATTCGATTAGGAAAGCCTGTCATTTTGCATAGTATTCAAATTTCACACACAAACACACAGCATAATCAAGAGTAGAGAAATGGCCCCTGGGTAGCCGGTTAGTTGTTTTCAACAACATGCAACTACAACCTGTCCTAACTACTAATGGCACCTTAGGGTGCTTAGTACAACCAGGGAATCTTAAATAAATACATAAGCACAGGGTCTGGGGAAATATACGTATTCAAAAGGGGAAAAGGAAGAGAGTGCCCTGTATGCACATTGTAGGCTGTCTGTCCAGATTCAATTATAGCTTAACTTGTGTTGTTAAACCCTTCAGGCCCTGCAGAACTTACTAATGATATAGTAACCCTTCAGGCCCTGCAGAACTTACCAATGATATAGTCCTTTCGAGACTATTCACACATGTACTAGATCCTGCAAGAAAAGTCAGTGGAGAGGCTAAAGCTGGCCAAGAAACATGCGTGTATATATAGATAGTCATAAATAGATGCAAGGACAGAACTTAATTGCAAGCATAGTTATCTACTAGTGACCATCCATAACAGTTTAGGATCTTTATATTGGTTTCAAAATACTTACTTAAGGGCAAACTAAAAAAAAGATGGTGAATTAGTGGTAGGCGTCCAGAAACAACTAAATGTTGATTAAGAACCCTCCAAACTTCATTTCTGCTTACAGCCAACAGAGTGGAGCCCAGGGAGAATGCAAACCACTCAAGTATTTCCCAGAGAGAGAAAAAGAGAATTACCAGCCCTTTTCAACATAGAAAAGTAGTAGAAAAGGTTTGAAGGTGTAAACTGTGTGTAAATGTGTATTCCCAGCAATCATAAAGGAAGGAGTGGTGTTCTGATTTTGTCTAAGTGTAGGAAAGTGTCTCCTTCTGTGAGGGGAGGGGGGCTGTCTTAATTCTGTGTGTGAGAGGTGTAGTAAGTGGTGTATTCCTGAGGTGCAGAGGAGAAGAAGGGAGTCTGAAGGTGTATTTCAGCTTGTATAGAGGTGTAGAGAGTGGGTATTCAGTGTCCTTCTTCTGTAGGAGGGGCTGACATTTATAGTTGTAACTAAGATTATTTAAATTTCAAAATCCGCTTGTAAAAGGAAAAGAAAATCAGTAAAAAATTTTAAAAGGAAAGTTCAGAATCAATACCACGATAGTAGGGTATTAATAGCATATCAATCTTCCAAGAAATTACTATCAGTTGGAATTTCAAAGTCCAGAAGTGTTTTCCTTTTTTTTTGAAAATTAGTAAATCAAGGAGAGAAATGTGTACTAGTCAATCAACCTAAAAATAAGGGATCTTATCCTTATTGACAAAGAAAGGGGTTGTGTGAACATGATCTTGATGTAAAGAGAGGCTTAGGCAATAAGATTTGCAATAACCACACAGACAGGAGATGAGAAAGCAAGCCAAGTAACATACTTCTAATCTTAGGAATCTAATAGAACATACGTATGCATAGAGATGTTCGATTAACAGAGAGCATAACCAATGTATACATCACCAAACCAGAGCAGAATTTCTAAACAAAAACTCAATCAAACAGGCAGACACTTCGGATTCAATTAAACTAATGCAAATTTAGTGAGGCATTGTCACATTCGACGCTTAATTTCACGCTAAAACAGCCTAAACGATCCAGTGACGATAGATTAATTCTAAGGATATTAAAGTGATAAACTAGTATGTAAATAATCTGCATGACTGAATCCAAACAAACGAACGCATTAAGCATATGATTAGGCATGTGATTCATAACTTCAGTATAAGGAAAAAAATGATTTCATTATCGGGGTCCATTTGACCCTTTAAACTATCAATTTACGTCATTAAGGCGATGTCTAATATTCCTATTTTTACCGCAAAAATATATTTAAACACACGTAATAAACTCAAATACTACATTAGGATCATTACCTGAATGTTTCAGGGTGAAAATTCTACTTTTCTCCGGCCTCTTTTTTCATTTTCTGGCATTTTTTCCAATTTATCTTCTGCTTCTTATTCTGTATCGTTTTTGCGTCAATTCTCTGTTTCAGCGTGAATTCGTACCACTTAAAGGTCAACCACCACCTACTTTATATATTTTGTCTTTTTGACCTTTTTTCTCTTTTTTTTTTGTTTTCTTTTATTATATTTTCTTTTCTTAACGAAAATTAAAACGGTGCCCTACGATATTCGAAATAATCCCAACTTTTGCATACGAGTTATACAAGATATATGTAACATACTCGCGAAGGCGGATTTCAAATTGGACTCCCGAAACTCAAGATGCGAATTTAAATAGAAAAAGTCAAATTATTTAACGTTCGGCATTTTAGCGGAAACTAGCCGAACAACATCGAAATTCGCTTTCGAAAGTTTACAAAAATCACAAATAATCATACGAACCTAACGGCACTTTCGGATTTCGAATCGGAGCTCATTCGGCAAAAACCGAGCTCGAAAATCTCTTTTTAATATTTATCGCCAATAAAAACTGAAACCTTCTTCCGATGCCTACCAAACGAGGTCTGATTCAGCTCAAATTTTACAGACAGGTCCTAATGGACATTACGAGTATTTTAAAATTACCGGCATACCAATCGGAGTCCTAACTTCCGAAACGACTAACCGAGGTCGTTTCATTCTCCTCCACTTAAACTCTCGTTCGTCCTCGAACGAGCCTAAGTCTAAAGCAAGATTCACGCAGATAGCAAGAGCACTTATACAACTTTCATAAACTATTCCACGGATATTATCTCATGATTACAGAACTAGAATTATGAAACGCACATCAAACCCTTGGATAAAAACATAGCTGGATAATATCATAATGCCATTGCCCAACTTATTCTGACTAAACCGATCCTTCCTCGATCACGAGAGGAGAATTCTACATTTTCGAAGCAAAGATATACAAAACTCTGGATGGACTAACATGATTCAGCCGAGAATCACCTTTTCGATGTACCTTTCGATATAGAACAGGTCGCTAAAATTAAGAATTAGCTCACGCTTGATGCAATAAGGGGAGCTTTTGAAGTACCTTGTCACTACACACTATAGAAGATTTGATGCAAGCTATATTATTTTTACGAACGCACTATACAACATCTCAGTTGATTTAGTATTACCATTCAGTATTTGGAGGAAGACTCCTCCACTTAAAGCACAAACTCATGCAGCCATTTGTATAGGAATAACCATACTCGCACAGTCTGCTGGACTAAAGAAGATTTAGCTAAAAGCTGAACATAGGCAGACCTAAGTTACCAACTACCCTTTCGAGTTGCCAAACAGCTGCAACTCTCAAGTTCACAACTCCATACCTTTGCCGTAAACACCACCGCCTGATGGATGGTACTTCTATATAAAAATTTCGGCAGAGTTTCCCCTGAAACTGGATGATCCGCAGAAACAGAACCAGCACTATACTATACATGGGAATGGATACCCGGATAAACTGATATCCAAAACAATAATATGCTTACCCGGTTACAATAACACGTACTCTGGCTCAACAGAGGGAACATCACAAGCGGCTACCAATCGCCCAAGCTCACTAGTGCCGGACGAAGAAGAAATGGAAATGGACCGATGAAAGAAATAATTAGAGCTTCAGGAAGCTCATCTTCTTATTTCTTGGCTACCAGAGCTAGACTACTTCCGAGTCAGGCTAACCCAAAAATCGCAATTGAAGAAATAGACATTAAATGAGCTTTATGGAAAAACATCCATACCAATTTAACCTCCCAATAAGAAGGAAATTCTGAAAATTTACCATAAACCCTTTTATAACCCAGATAAGCTCATGGGATAACATGACTCTACAAACATCTTGAACCATGGGAGACACATAGATCAAATATTACTTACTAACCACTTTACACCGGAAGAAACGATAACACTTTCTGATGGTGACGAATTGGGATCTCATTATCCTACTAACACGGAATTCCGAGAAGAGAGGTATACTAATTTGATATAATAATAAAATATGGCACAACAAGTTGCCAGGCAGACGATACCGACACTCACTCTCAATTCTCTCACATTTAGACCCAATAAATTAGTAGGGTCATCATAAATGCCAGGAATAAATCATATCAGAAGCTCACTCCTCTACCGCAACTGATTCTTAATAAAAACGACATTCAAGGAAACCATCGAAACATGATAAGACACACCCTTTCCAAATCGATCAAAAGGATCAAATCTTACTCACATTTAAGAGAAGAAGAAATACATGGGTGTACTACATCAGATACCTCAACATCCTGCCAGACTAGCAGTTCATAGAACTGCCTCTGCGGCTGAGTCGAGCCACTACCCTGATAATTACTTCTAGAAGAACCACTACCACCACGCTCTCGACCTCTACTGGATGGTGGAATTTTTTTTGCTGATTGAGATCTATATGAAATCCCCTACGACTGCACAGATGCCTGATAACGAGAGAAAAGACGACTGTCTACCTGTCGGAGTAAGGGAAAACTCCTCAAAGGATAACCAGACTCATGACAGTGATAACAGATTTTCATTGAAAATGGAAGCTGGACATATTGTCGATAGCTATAAAGAGAAAAACTGGGTCTAATCTTGATGAACTACTCGCGCACTCTGAGAATCACGCTCTACAAGCTGAGATAACCTGGAAGGTGACTTCCAAAAATAATCAGAACTTTTACCTCCAAATGAGGTACCGTGGTTACCCACCAGGGCCGTGGGATCTCTTACTTTCCCGCTCTAACTTATGGTATGCCTCGAACCTTCGAGCAATATTAACAACAACATCAAATAAATCCAGACCTCAATTTCTCGAGCCATCTGGGATTTCAAGGAAAAATAAAGGTCATCAGTAAATCTCTGAATCTCTCGAAAGGCTCATGAACTAGTTCTAATGCATATCCAGCCATTCTATTGAATTCAATCTCATATTTTGAAACACCAACAGGCTAGCCGACAGGCTACCCTGTCCAATCCACTCAAACTGGCAACACTCTCCATTTCACTCGCTACTCAAAAGGAATTTTTTTTTCCACGAATCTAGAAGAAAACCGAACCAAGTTAGCTAATAAGAGAGAGAGACCCATCAATTCAAGGCTGGACCTTGAAACTGTAAAGCAGGATAATCAACACTATACCGTTCGATATAATCAAGAGCCTGAAGGATACAAATACCCTGACATTATTTTTTTAAAAAAAATTCACGGGGTTTATCTGATGCATTGCTTAAGAATATCGGAAGGTTTAACCGCGTAAAATAATGCAACCCCTTCGGACACTATGACCGAACTGATACCTCGGCTGGCTAACAAGTCAGAACAATTAGAGGTACAACACATACTACCTCCGGAATATAATTTACTGCAGCAATATTAAGAACCAGAAAAGGAGCTCCCTTAGATCGAACGTCTGCACATGCGGCAACCTGATAGGCTGTCCAACGAATAATAAGTTCTTACGGTATATGCGTCGCCAAGATTCTCGTAAAACATCATAAAGAGCCAAGAGACTACAAGACCCTGCTCCCTTACCCATCGCAAGCTCGTACAACTGGGGCCTCTGAAACTAGGTCGTCAGCACGACAACTCTCGGGGCTTCGTCAGTGCTAACCCCAGGCTAGACTGCTTCGTCTTGAACTCATACCGTTTGCTGATTTGTCACACAAGAATTCACACTTACCATGAATGAATTAACGAAAATACTTTTGCATCCTATACCGACGCACGATTAGAAATGAAGGAAGTGAAACATCCTAAATGCCATCATAGCCCCTCGTAGATAAGTACGGACGTCTACGTACCCATCAGCGAGACTCTACTAGACACTGTCTTAGTTTGGATAGACTCTAAATCGGGCTCTGATAACAACTGACACGACCCGGAATCCGCCTAGGCCGTGCGGGCACCCGACATCTTCCCCTAGACCCGTCGGGCGAACCCTTACCAATTAAATTAGGAAAATAAATATAATCCAATTCATAAATAAAAACAAGACTTAGAAAAAGCACAGACATACTGATACCTCTAAGCTGTACAAAAGAAATTACAGCTGACTACCCAACATACTAGGTTTAGGGTTATCCAGACTAGACATCTAAGAGTACAAAAGAAGACAAATACCTCCTGAAGGGAGCAAAATGCAACTGAAATAATAACCAATAAACTGGTGGCTATCCGGAATAAAAGCTGGCTCACCCTGACAGCTGAAGTCGTCTTCGCTCCTTCACAACGTGGCGAACTCAATCCTGGAGCGAACCTGCCGAAACGAAATAGATAGACAAGAAACAAACAACAAACAAGGGTGTGTCAAAAGGACTCAATAAGTGGGGCAGACTAGCCACCTCAAAGAATAGGATAGCTAGCCAGGGAGAAGAAACAAATAAAAAAAATTCCTCTTATTTAAATTATAAAAACGCAGAGCCAGATAATATCTAGAAACACGTATGGGATGACAAACTCATTAACAACCAGG
The DNA here is from genome assembly GCA_029990175.1 of Petunia secreta. Taxonomy (NCBI): domain Eukaryota; kingdom Viridiplantae; phylum Streptophyta; class Magnoliopsida; order Solanales; family Solanaceae; genus Petunia; species Petunia secreta. The sequence goes on along the minus strand of JARKIP010000022.1, from coordinate 43,555,527 downwards.
AACGTAAGATAACCAAAACATATAGGTATCCCGAACACATCAACAATCAGAAATATATCCTGTTGCGGCGTGCAACCCGATCCATATATTCATCCTGTTGCGGCGTGTAACCCGATCCATAGATTTATACCATTGCGGCTTGCAACCCGATCCATATATTTATACCGTTACGGCGTGCAACTCGATTCCCGCAACCCGGGATACGAGCCAGAAATATATAGGCAAACTGAGATATGTCCACGTCATAGTATACATACCGCATACATAAAACACAACACAGTACACACAATAGTCAGTATGCGGTGTAATGAGATGGTATGAATGCTGTACGATGCAATGCAGTCACATGTGCCAAATAGATGGAGCGGAATCCTCCTGCTCCGGGGGCGGAATCCTCCTACGCTCAATATGATGCAATGGAGCGGAATCCTCCTGCTCCGAGGGCGGAATCCTCCTACCCTCAATATGATGCAATGGAGCGAAATCCTCCTGCTCCGACGGCGGAATCCTCCTACCCTCAATATGATGCAATGTAGCGGAATCCTCCTGCTCCGAGTGCGGAATCCTCCTACCCTCAATATGATGCAATGGAGCGGAATCCTCCTGCTCCGAGGGCGGAATCCTCCTGCTCCGAGGGCGGAATCGTCCTACCCTCAATATGATGCAATGGAGCGGAATCCTCCTGCTCCGAGGGCGGAATCCTCCTACCCTCAATATGATGCAATGTGCATACGAATGCAACATGATGCAATAATAACCCATCACCAGCGCGGGACTCTCATCGACAGCTGGAAAGTATATACCAACTCACAACCAAAGTACAATACTCAGATTCTCAATGCAATACCAATAATAGGACATAATGTATATATATATATATATATATATATATATATATATATATATACAATGTAAATTCAAAGCTAAGGCGTAATGAGTACGCCTATTGGCAGCTACACACGTAAGGAAACACGTGGTAGAAAATCCACGAGGCCAGGTTCCTCCAAAGAAATAGATATAAACACTTACCTCTCTCAAAAGTTAGCATTGCGACCAACAACCGCGTTATTTTTTGAATTCATTGCCAAACGATCCCACTGTGATCAATAAGCAGAAAAATATATCACATTAGGCTAAAGGCTTCATTCCTCACATCTTAGGGCAATCCAGGTAGGAACCTGATACCCTATCCGCATACGCAATACGCAGGTAAGGCCTATATACAGGGTTTAAGGCCACATAACCAAATCCCAAATAAATTATATTTATAAGTTGCTCATAACTCATTGAGCACGAATACATAATCAATTTCATTATCGGGGTCCATTTGACCCTTTAAACTATCAATTTACGTCATTAAGGCGATGTCTAATATTCCTATTTTTACTGCAAAAATATATTTAAACACACGTAATAAACTCAAATACTATATTAGGATCATTACCTGAATGTTTCAGGGTGAAAATTCTACTTTTCTCCTGCCTCTTTTTTCATTTTCTGGCATTTTTTCCAATTTATCTTCTGTTTCTTATTCTGTATCGTTTTTGCGTCAATTCTCTGTTTCTGCATGAATTCGTACTACTTAAAGGTCAACCACCACCTACTTTATATATTTTGTCTTTTTGACCTTTTTCTCTTTTTTTTTTGTTTTCTTTTATTATATTTTCTTTTCTTAACGAAAATTAAAACGGTGCCGTACGATATTCGAAATAATCCCAACTTTTGCATACGAGTTATACAAAATATATGTAACATACTCGCAAAGGCAGATTTCAAATTGGACTCCCGAAACTCAAGATGCGAATTTAAATAGAAAAAGTCAAATTATTTAACGTTCGGCATTTTAGCGGAAACTAGCCGAACAACATCGAAATTCACTTTCGAAAGTTTACAAAAATCACAAATAATCATACGAACCTAACGGCACTTTCGGATTTCGAATCGGAGCTCATTCGGCAAAAACCGAGCTCGAAAATCTTTTTTTAATATTTATCGCCAATAAAAACTGAAACCTTCTTCCGATGCCTACCAAACGAGGTCTGATTCAGCTCAAATTTTACAGACAGGTCCTAATGGACATTACAAGTATTTTAAAATTACCGGCATGCCAATCGAAGTCCTAACTTCTGAAACGACTGACCGAGGTCGTTTCAATATGTTACAAATACATGTATGTAGTATAAATGTGGATGACCACTGACAACGCTCAACACACACCTCGGCTTGAGGTATGAACGGTCATCGCAATACAATTTACCCAACTAGGAGTCGGGGTCGAATCCACAAGGAACAAAGTGATGCGATCAAAGTAGTGGAGGAACTAAACCTATTTGACTAAGCCAAACAAGGATAACAAGGTGATAAAACGATTTTAACAACTAACAACTACACTAGGGAAGCAAGTAATGTGATCAATGGCCTTCTCACAACCAAGGAAGACAAGATTTGAGCCTAGGATGCAAATTTAGCGCGGGGTTTATATATTATGGCCGAGTCGTTCTAATGTAATCCCTAGAATCCTTCCGGCCTAGAAGGGATTTACCTCAACGGCGCTCGTCAAAGCCATGGTTGAGCTTATAAAGCACTACCCATTACCCGAGGAAAGAAGACCTCTTCCGAGCGTAACTTCTTTTAGATGAGTTAGTCTATGAAATAGCCTATCAACCCAAATCCTCGCTAGCTTCACTATTCTACGCTAACTAATCTCTCCTGAGTCTTTAATTAGCAAAGTAGACGGACAACTCAAGTGTCGCGAGCACAAGAGTCAAGCAATCAAAACAATAGAAGCTAGATAATTAAAACCCAACAATATATAAAATCCTAGTCATGAAATATATTTATAAATCATGTTCATTAATAACATCAACTAACCAAGTGTAGCATACAAATCAAAGAAATAAAGAAAGGGATAAAGAATTTCTCATTTGAAGTACACCCAATCTTTAATCTCCAAGGTGTGTTGATATTCTTGCTCCCAAGTTGGAAAAGTAGCGAAAGATATGTACAAATGGAAGCTACAAACTATTTATGTGTTGCCAAAATGAAAATACAATCATTTTCCAAAATTCTCCCTAGGTTAAAATGAAGAAATTCTGATTTTTCACGCCATAGCCACCCTGGTACCAAAGTTTACCCGATAGCCACTTTATCACTGCTCAACTTAGTCACTGTTTCACGTATAGCTACTTTTCTGCTGCATTTTTTTACAGACTAGCCAGTTTTCTTCTTTTTCTTCAACTTGACTTCTTTTTGACTTGTTTCTTCCATAACTCTTCTCCAACATATTCAACCTACAAAATGCAACAAAACCATGATAAGTGCACTTATTTCATCAATTTAACACAACAATAGCTCAAGTACAAGAATGTAATGTGTGGTATTTTAGCCACACATCAACCACTACTCTCCACTACTCTCCATGTATTCACTGGTAACATATGATTTACTACCCCACTTTCTCCTACTTAATTCCTCCCCACTTTCTCCTACTTAATTCCTTATTTAGGGATGACTTGTAACTTCCTATGTATTGGAGTCCTATAGAGGACACTTTGTCTATGGAAGACACACTTGGAACATTTTGAGTATACAAGTTCTTCCTTCTCCTCTCATATACTTTTGTCTTGTTCTTACTTTACTATTAGTTTTACAACACGTTATCAGCACGAAGGCTCTTAATCATTTCCGAGCTATCATTGTTCTCAAAAGTTGAACTGTTTCTTGTGAGGTATGGTTCCTATTCATTTGAATTCTGACTGCACATGCCTTTGTATTCTACCGAGTTAATAAGTCCTTTCCCTTTATTGTTTTATTTATATTAAAGTAAAATAAAACTGCGTTGTCTCGTTTCTATATAAAAATTATGCTATTCTGAAATGTGTTAGTCTATTGTTATCTTCAACTGTATTTGTGATTTGTATAACAAGTATACTTAGCATAATGGTCTTGCTGTGATACATGACAAGGTAATGATTACTAGTAAACTATTTATTTTATGTTTAAATATTGCCTAATATTTGTAAAGTTTTATTGCTAACTGTTTCACATTCGTTTTAAAAAAATTCAGCGGCTACCAATTCATATCATTTCTAATCCTTTTTGTTTTCTTTGATAGTTTTTCACTATGTCAAATTTATCAAAGCTTGAATTTGTGGCACTTGACATATCCGGTAAAAACTATTTGTCATGGGTGCTTGATGCCGAAATACATTTGGATGCCAAAGGTCTTGGTGATACTATCAAAGAAGGAATGAGACATCAAGCCAAGATAAGGCTAAAGCCATGATTTTCCTTCGCCATCATCTTGATGAAGGATTAAAAACAAAATATTTAACCGTGAAAGATCCACTCGAATTGTGGACTAACTTAAAAGAACGGTATGATCACCTTAAAGCCATGGTACTACCACGGGCTCGGGATGAATAGATTCATTTATGGTTACAAGATATTAAAACTGTAACCGAATATAATTCTGCTGTTTTCAGGATCAGTTCTCAACTGAATTATATGGAGAAAATATTGATGATGCTATGATGTTGGAAAAGACACTCTCCATTTTTCATGCATCGAACATGGTATTACAACAGCAATACCGTGAAAAGGGATTTATAAAATATTCTGAGCTGATCTCATGCCTTCTGGTGGCTGAGCAACATAATTCCTTGTTGATTAAAAATCATGAAGCCCGTCCCACTGGATCTGCTCCGTTCCCTAAGGTGAATGTGGGAGAACATGCTCCATTCCCTGAGGCGAATGTTGTAGCAACAAATAATGTGCCTGAAAGAAGGCAAAATAATTACCGTGGTACGGCAAGGGACGAAATAATACTCGTCGTCACGGTGGAAATAAATATGAGAACAATAAGGGCTCTCAAGCTAATCCTTCAAAAGGCAAGAATAATAATATTTGCCATCGATGTAGTGGGAAAAGTCATTGGGTGAAAATTTATCGTACGCCGGATGATCTTGTCAAGCTTTATTAAGCTTCGCTCAAAATAAATGAAAATAATGTGGAGGCACATTTGACCTTTCATAATAATGACAATGGGGCACATCTGGCACATCTTGCTGACAAGCATGATGAGACGGAGGCGTATCTTGCCGTAAAAGATGATCTTTTTGAAGGCCTCCCAAATATTACCCATTTAGAAGCTGGAGAGTTCTTTGAGAATCGTAACTGAAGAACTGACATTGTAACTGGGGAATAAAAAAATAATAAAGAATAATGTTGTCTTTATTTTATGTTTTTAAAGTTATGAAAAAAATGTCATCTTTATTTATGTTTCAATGTTGAAAAGTACTTTTTTTATACTTTATTTTTAGTATTTCTTACTATGTAATTTTTATATTTTCATGAAGAAAATAGAAATTCCCCAGTCTTCAGTTGGATTCAATCTTAATAACAAAGATATATGCCTCTTGGATAGTGCTACAACGCACACAATTTTAAAGGATAAGAAATATTTCTCTTATTTGATTAATAAAGAGTCCAATGTTAATACAATATGTGGTAGTACAAAGTTGGTTGAAGGTTATGGAAAAGCCAATTTATTATTACCTGGAGGAACAAGTTTGGCTATTGATGAAGCCGTGTATTTTAGTAAATCTCAAAGAAACTTGTTAAGTTTCAAGGATATTCGCCAAAATGGCTTTTTTATTGAGACTAAAACTGATGGGAAGATTGAATATCTTTATATTACTACAATAAAGTCGGGCGAGAAATACGTTCTTGAAAAGCTCCCCGCTCTTTCCTCCGGCTTGTACTACACAAACATTGGTACAATTGAATCATATGCCATAGTAAACAAAGGGTTTACTGAATCAAATGATTTAATTATTTGGCATGACCGGTTGGGCCATCCCGGTTATAATATGATGCACAATATAATTGAGAATTCAAATGGGCATACATTAAAGAACCAAAAGATTCTTCAATTTAAAGAATTCTCTTATGCTGCCTGTTCTCAAGGAAAGCTAATTACTAGAGCATCTAAAGTTGGGATCAGGATCCCTGCATTTCTGGAACGTATACAGGGTGATATATGTGGGCCCATACACCCTCCATGTGGACCATTCAGATATTTTATGGTTTTAATAGATGCATCTACAAGATGGTCACATGTGTGCTTACTATAAACCCGCAATATAGCATTTGCGAGGTTGCTTGCTCAAATAATAAGATTGAGAGCACAATTTTCAGATTATGCTATTAAGACAATTCATCTTGATAATGCTGGTGAGTTTACATCTCAAGCATTTAATGATTATTATATGTCAACTGGGATTGCAGTTGAACATCCAGTTGCTCATGTTCATACTCAAAATAGTCTAGCAGAATCATCTATCAAAAGCCTCCAATTAATGGCTAGACCAATGCTTATGAGAACTAAATTACCCAATTCAGCATGGGGTCATGCTATTTTGCATGCGGCAGCTCTTGTTCGGATTAGGCCGACAAGTTATCATAAATTCTCCCCACTACAATTGGCTTTTGGTCAGGAGCCAAATATTTCCCATCTTAGAATTTTTGGATGTGCGGTATATGTGCCAATTGCTCCACCACAACGCACAAAGATGGGACCCCAAAGAAGGTTGGGGATATATGTTGGGTATGAATCTCCGTCTATTATTAAATATCTTGAGCCTATGACGGGAGATTTATTCACCGCAAAGTTTGCTGATTGTCATTTTGACGAACCAGTTTTCCCAACATTAGGGGGAGAGAATAAGCAGCTGGAAAAAGATATTGAATGGAATGCATTAACACTATCTCATTTAGATCCTCGTACAAATCAATTTGAACAAGAAGTTCAAAAGATAGTGTATTTGCAAAATGTTGCAAATCAACTGCCAGATGCATTCACTGACCTACCAAGGGTTACTAAATCACACATTCCAGCTGCGAATGCTCCTGTTCGAGTTGATGTCCCGGTAGGACAATCTATTAGTGCAAGTGAGTCTAAGGCACGCTTGAAGCGTGGTAGACCACCCGGCGCCAAAGATAAAAATCCTCGAAAAAGAAAAGGAGCAATTGATCAAAAAAATAAAAATATGGAGGTAATTGCTCAAGAAGAGCATAGACACATAACAATTGATAAGTCCTCTTCAGGAGAGCCTCGGCTACCTGAAAATACTAAAACCAAAGAGATCTCGATGAATTATGTCTCTATCGAAAAAATATGGAACCGGAATGATATTGTTGTCGACAACACTTTTGCATATAATGTTGCTGTTGATGTGATGCAACATAATGAGGATCTTGAACCAAAATCTGTCAATGAATGTAGACAGAGAAATGACTGGTCAAAATGGGAAGTTGCAATTCAATCAAAATTGACTTTACTTGAAAAACGTGAAGTTTTCGGACCAATTGTCCAAACACCTGGAGGTGTAAAGCTAGTGGGTTATAAGTGGGTATTTGTGCGAAAACGAAATGAGAAAAATGAAGTCGTTTGATATAAAGCACGACTTGTGGCACAAGGATTTTCGCAAAGACCTGGCATTGATTATACGGAAATATATTCTCCCGCAGTGGATGCAATCACCTTCAGGTATCTCGTAAGTCTGGCAGTACGAGAAAAACTTGATAGGTATCTAATGGATCTTGTCACAGCCTATTTATATGGTTCTTTGGACAACGAAATTTTCATGAAAATCCCCGAAGGGTTCAAAATGCCTGAGGCATTTAAAGGCTCCCGAGAAGCTTGTTCGATAAAGCTTCAAAAATCCTTATATGGGTTGAAACAATCGGGACGCATGTGGTATAATCGCCTTAACGAATACCTGTTGAAACAAGGATACAAAAAAAATCCAGTTTGTCCTTGTGTTTTTATAAAAAGGTCTGGGTCTGGCTATGTCATAATAGCTGTGTATGTGGATGATTTGAATATCATTGGGACTCCTGAAGAGCTCCCAAAGGCAATGGAATGCTTAAAGAAAGAATTTGAGATAAAAGACCTTGGAAAGACAAAATTTTGTCTTGGCCTACAAATTGAGCAATTGCCTAAAGGAATATTTGTTCATCAATCTACATATACAGAAAAGGTCTTGAAAAGATTTTACATGGATAAATCACATCTGTTGAGCACTCCAATGATTGTGAGATCACTTGCTGTGAATAAAGATCCGTTTCGACCTTGTGATATTGATGAATAGTTTCTTGGTGCTGAAGTACCATATCTTAGTGCAATTGGTGCACTGATGTACCTTGCCAACAATACTCGGCCAGACATAGCTTTTGCTGTAAGCTTATTGGCAAAGTTTAGTTCTTCCCCAACTCGAAGACATTGGGATGGTATTAAGCATATTCTTAGATACCTCCAAGGCACTATTAATAAGGATTTGTTCTATTCGAATGAACCCAAGTCACAATTGATTGGTTATGCCGATGCTGGTTATTTATCTGATCCACATAAAGGTCGGTCCCAAACGGGCTATTTGTTTACATGTGGAGGTACAGCCATTTCATGGCGTTCAGTGAAACAAACTATTGCTGCTACTTCTTCAAATCATGCAGAGATATTGGCTATTCATGAAGCAAGTCGGGAATGCATTTGGTTGAGATTAATGACTCAACATATTCAGCACATTTGTGGTTTTTCTTTGAAGAAGATTCCAACAATATTATATGAAGACAATAGCGCGTGCATTGAGCAACTGAAAGAAGGATATATTAAAGGAGACAGAATAAAACACATTTCACCAAAATTCTTTTTCACTCATGATATTCAGAATATTGGTGAAATAGATGTTCAACAAATACGGTCGAGTGATAATCTGGCGGATTTTTTTTACCAAGGTATTGCCAACCTCAACATTTGAGAAGCTTGTTTACAAGATTAGAATGCGTCGTCTTCGAGATGTCAAGGAGTATCTTCATCAGGGGGAGTATAATACGCGCTGTACTCTTTTTCCCTTAACAAGGTTTTATCCCACATGGGTTTTACTTGTAAGGTTTTTAATGAGGCAGCTCTAAATGCATATTACAGGATATGTGTTCTCTTTTTTCTTCACTAGGCTTTTTTCACCGGGTTTTTCCTAATAAGGTTTTAACGAGGCACATTATCTTCCAAATGGTCATCCAAGGGGGAGTGTTACAAATATAGGTATGTAGTATAAATATGGATGACCACTACTCTCCACTACTCTCCATTTATTCACTTGTAACATATGATTTACTACCCCACTTTCTCCTACTTAATTCTTCCCCGCTTTCTCCTACTTAATTCCTCATTTTGGGATGACTTGTAACTTCCCATGTATTGGAGTCCTATAAATAGATGACACTTTGTCTATGGAAGACACACTTGAAATATTTTGAGTATACAAGTTCTTCCTTCTCCTCTCATATACTTTTGTCTTGTTCTTACTTTACTATTAGTTTTACAACAACATAAAAATATTTATCATCGACTGACCTCCAAAAAAAATTTCAAAATTTTTTTATCGCAACGTTACTTGCACAATATGTTTGGAAATCTGTTAATTAAGCTTATTTTCAAATATGATATCTCCGACACATTGCAATCTTTTGTAGACATGTCTAAGAGCACCATCATATCAACAAAGGGGAAAATCATTGAATTTTCTTTTTATTAATTTTCCTACACTGAAGCTGCAACATGTCATTGACGTGCAAATACTTCAGGGTTATGAAAATCATAACATGACCCGTGTATAATGTTGTCTTCAAATTCTGTTAATTTTCAATCTCATAAATAATAGGGAATAAATTAAAAAAATTGACCGAGAAGAAAGTAGAATTCTATTTTACAATAATATGTTGGTTACTTATAGGACGACATCCATGGGAAAATAATTCAAGATGCACCTCATCCAGACTATTTGCCTGCAAAAAGTAAAAGACAAACAAAGTGAAATAATGTACACAAGTAGGAAAGTTTGCTGAGGAAATAATGATCATATGCAATGCAGCAAGGTGAAGCAAAAGGTAATCAACAAAACATAGCTGTTGAAGCTCAACTATGGAGGAAGCTTCTAGAGAAAGCTGGAGAAATGAGAGAAAAGCAATAGCTTTCTTATTAAGCAAAATGAGTAAAATGATACAAAGTTAGTTACTACTAACACCTACCTTTTATATATAAACAACACTATAACTAACTAAAATATCTACCAACTAACTACTAACTTAATATAATTATACTTTGACCCCTATACTTTAATACTCCCCCTCAAGCTGAGGATGGAACATATCTTTTAATCCCAACATGTTTATTAAGTAGTCATGTTGAGATCTGCATAATCCTTTAGTTAGTATGTCTGCTAGCTGCTCTTTTGTGCCAATGTGTTGAGTTTGGACAGACCATTGTTTATCTTTTCTCTTATGAATAAGCAATCTATGTCAATATGTTTTGTGGATTCCTGGAAGATAGGATGAGTTGCTATCTGAATAGCACCCTTGCTATCACAGAACAGTGTAATTGGTAACCTCACCTTGGCTCCTAATTCTTGAAACAGACCCTTTAACTAGATTATTTTAGCTACAGTAGACCTCATGCTTCTGAATTCAGCTTTATCTGAACTTCTAGACACAATATTTTATTTCCTTGACCTCCATAGTGCATTTCAAATTTTGACCAAATAACCAGTGATTGATCTCCCGATCTCTACACATGTACCCAGTCTGATTCAAAGTAAGCATAAAGCTCTTGTCTACCTCCTGTAGGCATAAACAGACCTAGGACAGGAGCATTTTTGTTGTACCTTATAACTCTTAATGTTGCATCCATATGTGATATTTTTGGATCATGTGCTATTGGCTAAGTAGTTGCACTACAAAAGAGAGATCGAGCCTTGTCATAGTAAGATAAAGTAGTCTACCAACTAATCTTTGATAATTTCACCTGTCTTTTAACCTGTAATCCAGCTCAGAAGCTTTTGTCTTAACATATTTGCTAAACTCAGTAAAAGTTAACTTATGATTGAATTCCAATGGAGTGGAGGATAGTTTGCTTCATAAAATCCCCATTTCAAATACCAACCCTAGAGCATACTTCTTATAACAAATAAAAATATCACTTTTAGATCAAGAAAATTCAATGCCCGAAAGTGCTTTAACTCTCCCAAGTCCTTCATCTTAAACTTGGTTTGTAATCTTAGCCTCACCTTCTCTATGAGAGAAAGATTACTGCATGTTATCTATAGGTCATCAACATACACAATTATAACAATCAGATCACTCTAAATTCTATGAGTAAATAATGAATAGTCATAGTATGACTGCACAAAGTCCATATCTAGTAAGACTTCAGTTAACTTTAGGTTCCACTTTCTAAGAGCCTGTTTAAGTCCATATAAGGACTTCTGCAGTTTGCATGCTTTCCCATACTTCCCATGGCTTGCAAAGCCATCTGGTATTTTTATATAGACCTCATTTAGTAGATCCCCTTGCAGAAAGACATTATGGACATCCATCTGAAAGATGTACCAGCCAAATAAAGCAGCCAAGGCAACCATTGATCTCACAGTAACCATCATGGCTACTGGAGAGAGAATGTCTCAGTGTACTCGAGGCCCTCTAGCTGACTGTAATCCTTAGGCAGTAGTCTAGCCTTGTACTTTTCTACCTCACTAGTGAACTTATACTTTACTTTAAACACCCACTTGAAACCAATGGAATTTTACCTGCTGGCAAATCAACAATAGTCCAAGTGCGGTTATCTTCTAGAGCCTGAATCTCAGACTTCATGGCTTCAACCCATTTAGGATCCTTGCTTGCTTCACTAAAGGATATAGGTTCGAAAATTGCTGAGTAAGAAATAAGAGAAGCTCTTAAGGTGGGTGAGAGATGATCATAGCATACATGGTTAGAGATAGGATACTGACAAGTGGACTTCTTGGTGTGCACTATGTAATCTTGCATCCATGCTGGCTATTTGGACAATGTAGAAATTTTTCTAGTATCTGAGACTGGTATAGATATGGTAGGAGGAATTTGAGGAGGTGAAGAAGGTGGAGGTGAAGGAGGTGGAGAATCTGCATCAGTATTAGTAGCAGGAGCTGATGTAGGTGTAGTGTCTATAGATTGCTGTGTGAAAACCTGATGATTTTCTGTCTCACTGAGAGTCAGTATTGGAAACATAGGTGATTGCACATTGTTTAAGGTATTTAAATGAAGATCAAACATAGTATAGCCCTTCTGAGTAGTGGAATATCCTAAGTGAATTGCTGGAACAGCTCTAGAAGAGAACTTATCTTGCTTCTTGATCACTACATCATACACTACCAAACACTCTCAAGTGTTGTAGAGAAGGGACACTGTGAAATAGCTTTTCAAAAGGTGATTTCCCTTTCAACAAGACGGTAGGAAGTGTATTGAGTAAATATACAACAGTTGTCACACACTCACCCCAAAATCATAAAGGAATGAATGCCTGAAACCTCAGTGCTCTAGCCATGTCCAGTATATACCTATGCCTTCTTTATATTACACCATTTTGCTGAGGTGTATAGACACAAGATGTTTGGTTAATCACTGAAAATACCTTCATCAGATCTTCAACTTGCACATTCAGGAACTCGATGCCATTGTTTGATCTAAGACACTTACACCACAGCCAAATTGATTTTTAACAAGGATAAAAAAATGTCATAGGACTGCCACTGACTCTGACTTATTATTCAACAAAAAAATCCAAGTATATCTGGAAAAGTCATCCACTGAAGTCATGAAGAATCTCTTCCCATAATGAGTAGGCACCCTGTAAGGACCCCATATATCAGCATGAACAACATTAAAAGCAAACATAGATCTAATTTCACTTAAAGGGAGTGGCAATCTGAATTGTTTAGCAGCAGGACAAACTTAACAGTCATTATCTTTAAACTGTGCAGTATTGAGAACAGAATTCAACACCTTAAGGGGGGCATGCCCCAATTTTATTTGCGACATAGTAGATATTTCACAAGCACTAGACATAGCTACATTTTCATTCTTATTGAGGGAACTATGTACAGAATTATATACACAATTATTGAGAGAATTGCTGATTCATTCATTCTGTGCAGCCAAAATAGTCTTCTGTCAAGAGACCTTGTCCTGCACTCCTCCTTTGAGAAAATAAAGACCATGCTCCTCCTTAACAATCCCAAATACCTTCATATTTGAGAGGTCCTGAAAAACACAGAAGTTAGAATAGAAAACCACCATACATCTTAGCTCCTTAGTGATTTGAGACACTGAGAGAAGGTTGTACTTAAATTTAAGTATGTATAAAAAATTATGAACATGCTAATCTTCAAATATAGCAGATGACCTAGTATGTGTGATATAAACTTGTCTACCATTAGGTAAGTTCGCTTTACTCCTATTACTGCTTTGGACTGCCTGATGTTTTCTTAGCAAGTCTAGGTTATTCACCATATGATTTGAAGCTCCTGTGTCTATTATCCAATTACATCTAACTAGATAAGACATAAATGCACTTACAATACCTGCTGACCTAGTGGTAGCTGCATTAGCTTCATGATCTATATACGCCCTTGTTCAACATTTGAATTATCTAGCTATATTGATCCTGAGTAAAAACTGGTACCCCTGATGATCCTGCTACAGAATTCCGACTATTGTACCCTTGGTTACCAGTATACTGGCTATTGTTGTTGTAGCCTTGGTTACAGTTGTACTGAGAATGAGCCTTGCTACAGTAACTCATTCATCTTGAGAGATAATACTGTGCAGCATTATTCCTGTTGCCCGGTGCATAACCTTGAGTCTGAAAATCAATTGAACTGTCACTATAATTAGCTTCGTTAGCATGATTCTTCTAACCTTGATAATTTTCCCCTTTCTTCTTTAATTTTTAGTCCTTAGGATAACCATTAATTTTGTAATAATCCTTTCTAATGTGCCCTTTACCAGAGCAATAGTCACATTGAACATGTGGTTTACCAGATCTACCTGAGTTGTTCCTGTTATAGTTACTCTTAGGCTTGTTATAGTTAGAATTATTGAAGTTCACTTTGTTCATCTTGTTGCTCAAAAGAGTAGTAGGATCACTAGGTCCAGCTTCAAATGAGGAGTTTGAGGCATGCATCCTCTGACTTTCCACATTAATGATCATCGCATAAGATTGGTTCAAGTTGTGATGAAGAGTTGTCATCAACACATGGCTTTTAGTTTGAGCATAAGATTTATTTAATCCCATTAGGAATTGCCATAACTTCTGTATCTGGAAATGTTGAGCATACTCCTTGGATCAGGATAACCACAGGATTGGGGTGGTATGAGAGCCTCAAGTTCATCATAGAGCTCTCTAAGTCTTGAGAAATAAGTGGACAGAGATGATACTCCCTGTGTCAATGTTGTTATTTCCTTATGCAGATAGAAGGCTCTAGATGCATTGAATTTATCAAACCTTTCCCTAAGGTCTTCTCAAATGCTATGTACATCTGAAGCATAGATTACTGTACTTAAGAAGTCCTTAGTTACAGTATTCATGATCCAAGCTAAGACAATTGCATTGCATCTATCTCAAAGCTCATGTAAAACAGGTTCAAAACTCTTCTTGTTACAAGTGCCTAGCACAAACCCTAGGTTATTCTTTCCAGTTAACACTATCTTCATCGACTTACTCCACAAAAAATAATTCTCAGAACCTTGGAGTTGTATAGAAACAAGTACTATCCCTATGTATCTGAGGGATGATATACAAGGGATAATTGTGGTGAATCCTACCAAAGGGATCAGTTACAAATCCAGAAGCTTACGCACTAGAAGTAGTCGCAATATTTGTTGTATTTGCCATAGTTTCTCAGAAATTCGCATAATTTTACAAAGAACATTGTAGACTTAGCTCAGTTTATTAAACTTTACACTAATGACTCAAATTTTGGCTAATTTCTTGGAGATTGATGAGTATCAGCAATCGTAAGAGGAATATCCTAGCAGAACTAGTTAAAAATAGCTCAAACACCACAATTGAACACAAAATTTGCCGAATTTGACCTATAAATCAATGTACACGTGAGAAGAGGAAGCTTGTTACCGTTTATCTGAGTTAAAGATCATACGACCGAGTTCTGATATCATGTTGGTGCTCAGTTATGGAGGAAGCTTACTATTATAACTTATATTATGAGCAAATAGTTTTGATAAATAATTTTAATTAATATATAATTTTATTTTTCAATCTTGAGAATACTTTGAGTATATTTTGGCTTGATTAATAATTTTTTGATTGAAAATTTGAAGTGTTTGTTATATAAAGAATTGCTATAAAACTTGACAAGTAAGATGAAAAATTTAACACCGGATTATTAAAGCTAAATTAGTTTAGTCAATCATAAAATATTAGTTTAAGCTATTTTGAAGCAAATTTTCTATTTGGAGAGGTTTTTCATGATTTTTTTTTATTTTTTTCAATTATCTTTCATTATATAAAAATAAAAATAAGTGTGAAAAGGGATAACTAAATTAAAGCTAATTTATTTGTCAATTGAGTATAAAAGACAGCGTAATCAACCTGGTCAATGTAACACAAAACTGACCGACCCGTCCCGCCCTTTCTATTATTTGGTCTTAATGGGTAAGGGTAGATTTAGTGAGTGGCACCCACAAACCTTTGAATTCTGGATCCGCCTATGTTAATGAGATCTCTTTATCTCATCTTATCCTTTAGTTTGAAGAAGCCAAACTTGCACAATTAAAAAAAAAAATTCCACATCAGCTACATATATTTTTGTAAATAACAATACTCGCACAAGGGAATAATGAGAACCTGGAGGGAAAACGAAGAAACAATTAGCATTACCTTCAAATATTTGTTTTATGTATGGTCTAATGAATAAATCAAACCACATGCTTCCCGAAACCCTCACAGTACTGACAATATAGAAACTCATAAAACATGCATTAATAATAATAAAGGACCTCTCATGGGAAGGGGAAGAGGTTTGTAACTTAAATAATTATATTCAATGTTTACTGAAATTCTGTTAAAATTAAATGTGTTAAGAGGATTTAAGATTATTTTGGGCTCTATGTTTAGCACATAAATAGAAAAGATATGAAAAGAAGTCAAAAAAATGAGAAAAAGATAAATGGTCTCTTTGGCTTTAGAGAGTGCCGAATCATCCCTCCCAAAGCCTAGCATCATATAATATATAGATATAGATTTGTTGATGATTTCACATGTCGTTATGTCATTTAATTCTCATAAATACAAAGCACTTGAGTGCTCCAAAAACCGAAGCTAAAAAACAATTAGAATGAGAACAAAAACTCTAAGTACTGATAGCGGGGTGAATATCTGACAAGATAATTTAATTAATTGTGTAATGGAAGAGACATCCCCAGACAAATAACTATTTCTTCTACACCTCAGTAAAATGGCGTAGCAGAAAAGAGGAATAAACTCTATTGGATATAACAAGGTCCATGATAGTAGCAGAAAAGGGAGAATAAACTCTATTGGACATGACAAGATCCATGATAACGCAAGCAAATTTATATATCTCATTTGGGGGAGATGCGTTATTGACTATGCCTATATATTGAATAAAGTTTCTTCTAAGTCCGTACCCTTCAACTCCTTATGAACTATGGACTGCTCAGAAATCAAACTTGACGATTTACAAACTTGGAGTTGTGATGCATTTGTAAAAGATCATTTTAATAGGTATTTTAAACTGGATCTAAAAGGCAGGACATGTGTCGTTATAAGATACTCATAACACTACAAAGGATATGTGTTTATTGGTGAATTGGAGGATGGAAGTGTTACTGAGATTGAATAACAATACGTAACATTTATATAAAATGACTTTTTATAAGAAGGGTGAAGTAAGGATGGCAAGACTTTATATGAAATGTTGAACTCAAATGATTAGCTAGTATCTTCTAACAAATTTGATGATCTAATAGATCAAGAATGTGGTGATGATTCAACTCAAAGTTTTCACTTGCAAAATCTTTCTGAAAGAGTACAAGAAAAAATGTAACTGCACATACTAAGAAAGTGTACCAGAAAAAATGTACCTAAACGTACTTATAATATTAAGGATTACGTTCTCCTGATAGCAGCAACTGAAAAGAATGAGCCAAATTATGTTGTTGAAGCCTTATTAAGCCCTAAAAAGAATGAGTGGACGGAAGCAATAAAAGAATAATTAGAGTCCATGAGAACCAATAATGTCTAGAAATTAGCTGATCTTCCACCTGGAGTAAATCAATCAGGAAAAAATGAGTTCTCAAAATTAAATGCAATGCAGATGTGTTAATAGAAAGATACATGGCGCACTTGGCAGAAAAAGCTTTACCCAGCAAGCAGGAATTGATTATGAGGGAACTTTTTCACCAGCTATGAAGTTTACCTCAAATCACTTATTTTTGGCTATTGTTGCAAGTTTGGATCTAGAATTATACCAAATGTAAAGATGACTTTTTGTAGTGGAGAAGTAAACAAGTGTAGGTTTTATCATTAAAGACCAAGAAAAGAAGCTCTGTAAATAGAAAGATCTATTTATGGTTTAAAGTAGTCTTCAAGAAAATGGTATTTGAGATTTCATATAGAACTGATCCCATATGATTTCAGAATTTTTAATGAAGATCATTGCATTTATCCAAAAAGGTCCAATTGAATGTTTGTAATTCTTTCCCTTTACTTGGATGATATTTGGATGGCCGAAAATAAATTGGAGTATCTTAAGACTATCAAGTCATGGCTTTCAAGGTCATTTGACATGAAGGATATGGGTGAAATGAACTACATTCTTTGAGCTAAGATCCAAAGAATCCATTCCGAGAAGTTATTGAGTTTATCTCAAGAAACATATATATAAAGAAATTTTTGGAACGCTTATGAATGAATGATTACAAACCCATGGATACTCCTATAGCGAAAGGTGAAGCTTTATGCCTTGAAATGTATCCACAGACTAGAAAAAAAAGGAAGCATGTCTTAAGTCCCATATTCAAGTGTTGTCGGGAGCTGGATGTACGCTATGTTGTGTACTCGCTTGGAAATTTGTTGTATCGTGGGTCTGGCTAGAAAGTATCAATCTAATCCTAGAATAGATCATTGAAAAACAGTGAAGAGGATATCCAATATTTGAAGGGAACTAAAGATTATTCATTATGCTATGGTGGATCTATTTACTACTGAGAGGATATACATATTTCGATTGGGCTGGTAACCTAGATGAGAGAAAGTCGACATCCAAATAAGTTTTCTTACTTAATGGTGGAGGCATTTCATGAAAAAGAAAGAAACAAACTTGTATTTCTCTCTTAACTATGGAAGTTGAGTTCATAGCTTATACATATATAGTACAATAAGATGTATGGCTGAATATATTCTTTGAGCATTTGGATATTGCAAAAAATCCTCAAGGATTGATGATTTTATAGGTATAGTCAAGCTGCTATTGATTTTATAAATGATACTAAGCATCATGAAAAGATCAAATACATTGACACCAAGTATAAGTACATGAGAAACGTTGTTGCAAGTGGAAAAATATTGATACAATACATACCTACGCTGGAAATGATGACTTATCCTTTTACAAAGGTGATATCTGGAGACCAGTTTAGAGATACAAGTTACTGTATTGATAAAAATTGGGCTGGACATAGTGCTGCCAGGTGTCCGAATCCATAGCACAATCAGAGTTAAATAAAGGGATAGCATGTCTTCAGACGACACGAAGCCAGTTCGAAGGGTCATCGGACAAAGTTGACCCTCCAGAATAAAAGACAGTCACTTAAGACTTCGGATGAAACTAGATGGATGATCAAGCAAATATTGCCCATTCATTAACTGATTCTACTTATCAGGTCAACTTCACCACCTCTCTGCAGCCTTATACGGCCGTTGAGAAATATGGGGAAGGAGGAGACATACTAGTAAATGGCTTTAGGCCCATATATACACTCTCTCACTCTCATTTGTACTCCTTAGCTATTCTACACATAAAAACATTATTGTTTTATGCCTGTTATTGCCATTATCATTTTCACTACTGTTGCTATTGTTCTTAACATCAACCTAATCGTTGCGCACATTGGAGACAATTTTGGTTATCTCAATAAGTTTACTCTTGCCTTTTGTTTTTGTCATATTATTATTTGATTTCCATTGTCAATTATTCATTGCTTATCTATAATTGATCTATTATTGCTTAGTCCTTGTTTAACTAACTAGAGCATATGCATAATCACATTAATCACACCTAAAATCTTGATATGAATGATTGTTTGAGGCCTAAAATTATAAATTTAATTGTGTAACCTAAAAAAAGATTTTAGGAAACCAGTTTGACGCCCATCGTGAGGCCCAAACAATGTATTTATTCTAAAATTTTTGGCTTTTGAATTCATATGTTCTCAATTTGTTACTCTTTGTGTGATACGGCAGATCCATAGTCTCAATTTCAAACCATAGTTGTCGTTGGCAGGCTCAATTCAAAGATTGATGATGCAGCCACCGGTAAAACCCAACATAATGGTGCGCTAGATCACTCTCCGAGCCACACTCTAGTTGGGTCATAGCAGAACTCTCCAAGGGCCCCTAGAAATGGGAAAGGCGAGGGCGACTCAGGATCCAGTGTCTGGGAAGCCACCTTTTTCAGATTTCATTAAAGTAGCAATTGTTGGAGCAAAGTAAGGTTTTCGTTGAGCTGGCGGCCATCAATAGGGAAGTTAGTGCCCAGTTGGCCGTTTGTCTGGTACGATCAACCAAAGAATGCTCGTACCTCAAATGATTCTCCTTGTAGGCACTCCGACCTTAGTTCTTCAGGACGCAGAAGTCGGATCCAGAGGTTAGGGTAGATCCATCGTGGTAGCAGAATGGACACTAGAGTCGAATCCGAAGGGGTACAACTGTCGTCGGAACGGCAGAGATAGCTGTTCGTGGTAGAAAATTCAGGAGAGTTGGGCTCATTTAAAGAGTTAACGGAGAAAAGGTTCCAAGTGTTCACCACATTAATGGAAAAAATTTCGAGGGAACCTAAGGTAACAAAGATTATTGACATCAAGAAGTACAGGAAGCAACAGTATAAGGCATGTACTGCCCCCCATGCTAAACCCGAAGAAGTTAAATATTCCTAATATGGCCAAGTACGATGGGACAACTGACCTTACTGACCACATCGCCTCATATATTACTATAGTCAAGGTAAATTATTTGATGCATAAAGAAATTGAGTTGATGTTGTTGGAAAATTCAGAAAGATGCTTGTCAAAAGAGCATTGACTTGGTATTCTTTGTTATCTGAGGAGTCGGTTGGGTCATTCGCTAAAGCGATCAAGCTGTTCATTAAGGCCCACACCGGAGCTCACAAGCTTGAGAAGAGGGTTGAAGATATCTTTGACACCTGAAAACGCTCAACGCACACCTCGAATTGAGATATGAACGGTTGTCGTAATAATAATAATACCCAACTAGGAGTCAAGGTCGAATCCACATGGAATAATGTGATGCGATTAAGGTAGTGGAGGAACTAAAACAATTGAACTAAGCCAAATAGATGTAATAGATTTATGGGTGATGTTACCAAAACCTATTAACTATACTAGCAAGTAAAGGTGATCAATGACATTCTCACAAACAAGGGAAGACAAGTTCGGAGCCTAGGTTGCAAATATGGCACGAGGTTTATGCGTTATGGTGGAACCACACATTTAACCCTCTAAAATCATTAGGTATAGAGAGGGTCCACCAAATTAAGCCCTTCGGGGGTCAATAACGAGGCGCATAAAGATCTAGTTCAAAGACCCGTGTAGAAATAACTATTTTTAGCTACTTCTTTTAGAAGGGGTAGGCTCGTGAGAAAATATATCCCAAATACTCGCTAGTTCTTATAAACACACGCCTTCAACCACGTTAGTGTGATGAAAGCAAAATTGGGTTTAGTCTAAGTGTGGCCAATGAAATATAATAAGAACTAGATAAACATTAACCCATAAATATGAAAAGTTAGTCATGAGATATATATTCATACAATCATGTCCTCAATACATCAAAAACACCAAATATATTTAATACAAAATATGAAAATGAAGAAATAAGCAAAAAGGATTAAGAATTTCTCATTGGGTTGCTTCAAATCTCCACTCTCTCGGTGTTTTGAGTGAGTTCTTGCCCCCTAAACTTGGAAAATAGCCAAACATAATGGTCCAAAGACCTTAAGGAACTATTTATATTATCGTACAATTGAATAAAATAAGTTGTCAAAAATGTCCTTCGTGCTGATTTCGGCTCGCAGCTGATGAAAACGCAAACAGTCGAATCCATTCTGTTGGGAACCGATTGAAACAGCCAATTTCAAATTGGCTCTGCCTCCATCAGCTGAATAGCGGATGATTCTATTGACCCACTGATTCATTTAGCTGATAGTTCGGCAGGGGCAGATTGAAATAGGCGTTGACCGATCATTTCTGCCTTGCTTTTTCTCCAGTTTCTTAAATCGAGTCCAAAGCTTCGTTTTTTCTATTCCTTGATTCTTTTTAGCTTCCTTTGGCTCCTTAGCTCATAATATCACCAATTTCCTGAAACAAAGAGAATTTACATAAGATTCTTTCACCAATAATAGCTAAAAGACAATAAAAGTCTCATAAAGAGCTCAATATGAAGGTAAAATACCAGCACATCTTACCCCCAAACTTGAACTTTTGCTTTTCCTCAAGCAACACTAAGGCTCTATCTCATGTTCTAATTTCGACCAAGACTTGAATTCAATCAACATTAGAAAAGCACAAGAGTCCATGACTTTGGTTGGTACCAAAATTTAGTTTCACACATGAAAATTCAACCAAAATATCACTATTTACAAGAACTAAAGTCACAAATCACATCAACTAAAGCTTCTAATGGTAGCTAGAGCATATTTAGCACATTTTACTCACATGTCTCACTCTAGGCTCATGATATTGTGTCTTCTATCTTTTCAAGTCCCAAGTGCCCTCACCGCAAGGAACTTGTCCCTATTTCACAATGAAATTTAAACAAGGGGCCCTAAGTTTAACCTCTCACTCTCACAAGGAAATGCAAGTAATGCACATGCAATGTCATAGGCTTGGTCATAGTGTCACTTGTCAATCTTTACATATCACTTGGAATAGGATCATGTAGGACTTTCTAAGGTTGTAATATAGGCTTTTGGGCACAGGTAGGGTATAATTTAGATCAAAGAGTGACTAATCTACCTCCTTGAACACTACACTAACATTTCATTTCATTTCATTTCATTTGAGCTTTTCTTGCACTTTAGCTCTTATTTCCCCAAATTTCACTCTTGTTAATGCTATGTGGTTCTTATTTTTCCTATCCTTTTCTTTTCTATTTTTTTTCTTTGCTATTTTTCTTTTCTCTCTTTTTCTTGATTTTCTTCTTTTCTTTTCTAAACTTGTCTTTTTAAAAATTCCTTTTGTCGAGCCACCTAGCAGACACTCCTTACTCCCCTCCCCAAATTTAGATTTTAGTCTAAGTTGCACATTTTTCCATGCCTCAAGGAGATAGGGCCAAGAGAGGGTTAGTGCTTTGAAGCACTTAGAATTGGTCTGGGCTAGTAACGTGATTAAGAAAAAAAAGGTATTTTGGCTCAATGTTGGCTAACTAGGGTACTACTTCATTTGGTAGGCTTGAAAGGCTCAAATGGGTCAAAGAATGCCTATCATCCTATCCAACACCAATTTGACACTCAATTCATTTCCAAGGACACACAAGTCAAGTTCTAGCAGACAATGCAAATACAAGCAACAACCAACCTCACCACACATGGCACAAGGGATAAGATAGACAAAATCAACTCGCACAAGCACCAAGAGTAAGAATTTAAGCTTTGTTACTTCACATGCATAGAGTCACCACAAGAACCTAAAAGATGTAAAAGGTAACTCTCACCAAACAATCCACATTATTTTCTCACATATGCCTCTAACATGTTGGTATCAAACAAGCCATGAAACAAGAGCAAGATGACACTTCTATGACTAAGTCCTAAAAAGTGCCTGGTTCAAAAGAATTGTATTTTTGGAAAAGAACTGAGCCAAAGAAAAATCAAGAAGGTTATTATCTAAGTCTAAAAGTTATTTATACAGATGGTATTCACAATGGTTGGTTTGGGCCCGAGTGGATTGCCTACGTATCATAAGAAGTTCGAATCAGAGGAAAGAAGTAACATCCCAAGCGTAGTTCATGGAAGTACCTTTTGATCTTTTGAGATTTTCTAATTTTTCAATGTTTTTGGGTCTTCTTTATAACAACAGCTAACAATTGAAAGACAAATACACTATGAATTGAAAGACGACTAAGCTAGGAATGTAAAGACAATCAGCAAGCATGAAGTACAAGATAGCATGGGACAATCAAACATATATACCTCACCCCCAACATGAAACATTGCCTTGTCTCCAAGCAAATAAATTACCATATAAGCACAAAAATAGCTAGAGTGAGGGAGAAGGGGCTCCCTGTCAAGTAGTGGACTGTAATGCGACCTCAGGAGCATATTTCATGGCAAGTGGAGTGGATGGAGTTTCACCCTATTGGACTTCCTAACATGCTTTGGAACTCTAGCCTGTCTCTGGAGAAAGCTGGAGGTAATGCCTCAATTGTAGGAGGTGGCAAGCTCTCGCTCTGTTGGGCTCCCCCCTTTGGTGGTGTTTTCTTATTTTTAGATGTAGCCATTTTAGAAACTGAGCATCAGACGCACCAAGCAACTCATTAGCACACATTAGACGTACAAACTACTCTAGACTACCTCTAAACTACACTAGAACTACCACGCATGAAGTCCAATGAGAGTTAACAAAGTTCATGATTAATAATGGGTGGTCCCACAGAAAATTCGGTGTTCCACCGAATCAAATAGGTAGATCACCTAGATAGATCAGCGGTCGCCAATTAATCGGCTGAATGTCATCCATCTTCCATATAATTTTCTCACTGTGAGCACCGGCAATCCCGCCTATGTTTTTTATCAAGAGACCGAGCCAATCAAGCGACCGAGCCAGTGTTCGAGCCATCAAGACAGGTGACGCAAAGTCAAGACGAGATTCTGCACGATGTGCACATTCATTTATTGTGGCTAGGAAAAAGCAACTGTTCAGAGAAAGAGTCGCCGAGCTCAAGATATGAAAGCTACATTTGCAAGCTCGACCCCGAGGCGGGAAGTACCCAAGTCTTGCTCAACGACACCGTGCAGTAAAGAGTCCGAAGGGCTATAAAGCGCCCAAGGAAGAAATGCATCTAATTTCAAGTGTTCAAGGTTGGAGGATGCTCAAGCATTAGAACACAAAAGCGCCCGAACACATAGTTGTTTCAGCCCGGCGTGGCTTGTTTTTATTGGTCTTCTGTGACCATTTATACTAGTTTACCCTTAGGGTTATCTATATAAACCCTTTAGTAGTTTATTTATAACACACCTTGTTTTTTATGTTGAATGAATAAGAGTAGCCAAAAGTGAAGGTAAGACTGGAGGAGGCGGTAGGTAGAGGACTACCTTAAACTTTTTGTTCCTTGGCCTGTTTGGCCTTTTCGGCCTCAATCTATTTTTGTTGAAGGACTTGGTATGCTATAGCTCTCATCTTCTTGAGACTATGAGCTTCCTCATCATCATCTTCTTCTCCTCCTCCTCCTCCTCCACTATCTACAACAATCCCTACAAAGGGAAATGAGTTATAATCAGACACAACAAAGATCGAATCAAAGACAAGACCTGAATCAAGTTAACCATGGCCTATATCCTTCCACATGCAATCAGAAGAAATGTACTTCCAAGTTATTTGTTCATTTGTGCTATTTGCAAAAATTTGGCACACTCACCCTTCAATATCAGGGATAGGTTCAAACTCTACCTTATTTGCTGCAAGAGAAAAATTAACATTTAGAAATCGCTTATAGTAGCAAAGTAAAAAAAGACGAGCTAAAAAGCACTTTCGCTCGAAATTCTACCTCTTTGAAATCAATGGAGTCCAGAGCCTGTTAGTTGCTGATCAGAATGAGGACAATCGTTGATTCCAAATTTGGAGATCATCTTCATTTTTGGAGATCAATCATTTCTGTTCCTATTTGAACAGATTGAGATGCCCACTTTATAAACTTTAGGATTGTAGATATTTAGCATGTGTCGGAGGGTCAGGGGCTCTTTGACATCTTCTATTAGCCATCGTAGCATTGCCACCATCCTCCAGATTGAAAGTGACATCTACCCAACAGACATTGTATCTGTGGCATATGTCTGCACTCTGAGGGTCAATCGAGATAAAAACGCCAACAGTGGAAGGATATGTCAGCACCAAGGAGTAACCTCGCACATGGTGTATAAGAGTTAAATATGGCTCCGGAAAAAGGACCCTGAGTTCATCACTTTGGCAATGGCAGTTTTCCTTGACCTTGGACGAAGTTCGGTGTGACGGCGCATGTCACCGTCGTCGCCGGTATGTTCCTTTTTTCCCCTTGTGATAGTCTGGCTACGGGATGACTTGAAGTCATCCTTCAGGTAGATTTACGGACACGGTTTTGGAGAATACCTTCTCTTGGGCTTAGACATCCTCGTTGCTTCAGTTGCTCTTTGCTTCACCCTGACCTGCGATGACACAACAGCGGCTGTAGTGGCGGTTGCCTTAAATTCAGTAGTGTTGATTTTCGAAATATTTTGTGTTCTTGAATTTTCTGACGTCATTGAAAAGAATGAAGCGATGGAATTTTGGAAAAGTATTTTGGCAAGATTCTGATGAAAAGCACAGTGGTGATGGTTCAAAATTGCTCTAAAGGCTCTTGCTTTTAAGGAAATTTGGATAGTTAAAATTCTAAAACTGTAAAAGAGAAGCCAAGTGATGCCTTTTAGAGGCGTAGGGGTCAGAATGGCCTCGGTAACTAGTGAGGAATCTCGGCCATTCATGGGCATGCACATGGACATAATGGGAAGTTGAATTAACACGCGATTTTTAAAAATGCATGGTGTAGATGCGGCCACGTCTCTTTCCTACTTAAAAGTTTCCACTTCCCGTGTTCCTCTGGTGACTCACTCGAAAAGTGGGAGGTCAATCTATATTGGTAAAAACTAGATCTTACACGTTGATATCAAGTGTTTAGATACATTGAACGATCGAAGTTAAATAGGGGGCTAACATATCTTCAGATGAAACGAAGGCATTTCGAAGGGTCATCGAACAAAGTTGACCCTCCAGAAAGAAGATAGACACTTAAGACGTAAGATAAACCAAACAGACGTTTGAGCAGATAATCACCATGACCTCAATTGACTGTGCCTCACTCAGGGCCAACTCCCCCACGTCTCTGCAACCTTATCTTATTGTTGAGCGACATAGGTAAGGAAGAGACGTGTTAGTAAAGGGATCAAGGCCTATATATACACCCTTTCCGCCTAATTTGTTGAAACGACCTCGGTTAGTCGTTTCAGAAGTTAGGACTCTGATTGGCATGCCGATAATTTTAAAATATTTGTAATGTCCATTAGGACCTGTCTGTAAAATTTGAGCTAAATCAGACCTCGTTTGGTAGGCATCGGAAGAAGGTTTCAGTTTTTATTATCGATAAATATTAAAAAGAGATTTTCGAGCTTGGTTTTGGCGAATAAGCTCCGATTCGAAATCCGAAAGCGCCGTTAGGTTCGTATGATTATTTGTGACTTTTGTAAACTTTCAAAAGTGAATTTCGATGTTGTTCGGCTAGTTTCCGCTAAAATGCCGAAAGTTAAATAATTTGACTTTTTCCTATTTAAATTCGCATCTTGAGTTTCGGGAACCCGATTCGTGAGTATGCTACATATATTTTGTATAACTTGTATGCAAAAGTTGGAATTATTTCGAATATCGTAAGGACAAAATATTGGAATGAAATGGCGGTGGAGTAGAGCATATATCCTAAAGTTTTCACTTAGGAGCAAAACTGAGCAGTAACAACATAAGAGCAGAAAACAGAGAAAATTATCAGAAAAATGCCAGAAAATAATAAAAGAACTGGGAAAATAGTAGAATTATTACCCCGAAACATTCAGGTAATGATCTCAATGCATTATTTGAGTTCATTACGTGTGTTTGAATATGTTTTAATGGTAAAAATTGGGATATTAGACATCGTTTTAATGAGTTCAACTGATAGTTTAAAGGGTCAATTGGACCCCAATAATGGAATTGTTTATATATTCGTACTCAGTGAGTTATGGGCAACATATAAATGTAATTTATTTAGGGTTTGGTTATGTGACCTTAAACCCTGTGCATAGGCCTGGCCTGCTCATTGCGTGTGCAAATAGGATATCAGGTTCCTAACTGGATTGCCCTAAGATGTAAGGAATGAAGCCTTTAGCCTTATTTGATATATTTTTCTGCTTATTGAATAGAGTGGGATCGTTTGGCAATGAAACCAAAGGATAAAGCGGTTGTTGATTAGCAGAGCTAACTTTTGGAAGAGGTAAGTGTTTGTATCCATTTCTTTGGAGGCACCTGGCCTCGTGGATTTTCTACCACGTGTTCCTTACGTGTGTAGCTGCCGATGGGCGTACTCATTACGCCTTAGCCTTGGATTTACATTGTATATTATATGTTATGTCCTGTTGTTGTTACTGCATTGAGGATCTGAGCGTTGTACTCTGGCTGTGAGTTGACATCTACTTCCCGGCTGTCGATGAGAGTCCCGCGCTGGTGAAGGGTTATTATTACATATATTGCATTCATATGCATTACATTGCATATCATATCGGGTGCAGGAGTATTCCGCCCCAGGAGAGTGCAGGAGTATTCCGCCTCTGGTTTATATCATATTGAGGGTAGGAGGATTCCGCCCTCAGAGCAGGAGGATTCCGCTCCATTACATCATATTGAGGTAGGATTCCGCCCTTGGAGCAGGAGGATTCCGCTCCATTGCATCATATTGAGGGTAGGAGGATTCCGCTCCATTGCATCATATTGAGGGTAGGAGGATTCCGCCCTCGGAGTAGGAGGATTCCGCTCCATTACATCATATTGAGGGTAGGAGGATTCCGCCCTCGAAGTAGGAGGATTCCGCTCCATTGCATCATATTGAGGGTAGGAGGATTCCGCCCTCAGAGCAGGAGGATTCCGCTCCATTGCATCATATTGAGGGTAAGAGGATTCCGCCGTCAGAGCAGGAGGATTCCGTTCTATTCATTTGGGACATGTGACCCTTTGGATCATATTTCATTTCATTTCATCTCATTTTATTTCATTTCTTTACATACCATTGTGTAGACTTGTGATACATAACTACTATTCTGCTTATACGTGTATTGCTTATTTGTTGATATGTTTCTGACTCGTATCCCTAGTTGAGTTTATGGTTTCATACGTATTTTCGGTTGTTATCTGGCTCTGCCTTTTTATAATTTAAATAAAAGGATTTGGTTTATCTGTTTTTTCTCCCTGGCTAGCTATCCTATTCTTTGAGGTGGCTAGTCTGCCCCACTTATTGAGTCCTTTTGACTCACCCTTGTTTGTTGTTTGTTTCTTGTCTATCTATTTCGTTTCGGCAGGTTCGCTCCAGGATTGAGTTCGCCACGTTGTGAAGGAGCGAAGACGACTTCAGCTGTCAGGGTGAGCCAGCTTTTATTCCGGATGGCCACCAGTTTATTGGTTATTATTTCAGTTGCATTCTGCTCCCTTCAGGAGGTATCTGTCTTCTTTTGTACTCTTAGATGTCTAGTCTGGATAGCCCTAAACCTAGTATGTGGGTAGTCAGCTGTAATTTCTTTTTACAGCTTAGAGATATCCTTATGTTTGTACTTTTTCTAAGTCTTGTTATTATTTATAAATTGAATTATATTTATTTTCCTAATTTAATACATAAGGGTTCGCCCGACGGGTCTAGGGAAGGATGTCGGGTGCCCGCACAGCCTAACCGGATTCCGGGTCGTGTCAAATGGTATCAGAGCCCACTTTAGTGTCTATCCAGACTAAGACAGTGTCTAGTAGAGTCTCGCTGATGGGTACATAGACGTCCGTACTTATCTACGAGGGGCTATGATGGCATTTAGGAAGTTTCACTTCCTTCTTTTCTGATCGTGCGTCAGTCTAGGATACAAAAGTATTTTCGTTAATTCCTTCGTGATAATTGTGAAACCCTCGTGCGATAAATCAGCAAACGGTATGAGTTCAAGACGAAGCAGTCTGGCCTGGGGTTAGCACTGACGAAGCCCCGAGAGTTTTTGATCATACTGACGATCTAGTTACGGAGGTCCTAGTTGTACGAGCTTGCGAGGGGGCAAGGGAGCAGGACCTTGTGGTTCCTTTGGCTCTCTACGATGCTTTTACGAGAATCTTGGCGACGCAGATACCGTAAGAACCTATTATTCGCTGGGCAGCCTATCAGGGTGCCGCATGTGCAGACGTTCGATCTCAGGGAGCTTCTTTTCTGGTTCTTAATATTGCTGCAGTAAATTATATTCCGGAGGTAGTATCTGTTGTACCTCTAATTGTTCTAGCTGGTTAGCCAGCCGAGGTACCAGTTCGGTCCGAGTGCCTAAGGAGGTTGCATTTCTTTTGGTACGCGGTTGAACCTTCTGATATTCTTAAGCAATGCACCAGATAAACCTCGTGATTCTTTTTAAAATAAAATGAGGTCAGCGTATCTTTCAGGCTCTTGATTATATCGAGCGGTATGGTGTTGATTATTCTTCTTTCCAGTTTCAGGGGTCCAACCTTGAATTGGTGGACCGCTATGTTATTAACTAACTTGGTTCGATTTTTCTTCTAGATTCGTGGAAAAAGTTCCTTTCGAGTAGCGAGCGAGATGAAAAGTGCTGCCAGTTTGAGTGGATTGGACAGGGTAGCCTGTCGGTTAGCCTGTTGGTGTTTCAGAATATGAGATTGAATTTTATAGAATGGCTGAATATGCATTAGAACTAGTCCATGAGCTTTTCGAGAGATTCAAAGATTTATTGATGACCTTTCTCCTTCCTTGAGATCCCAGATTTCTCGAGAGATGGAGGTCGGGATCTCATTTGATGTCGTTGTTGATATTGCTCAAAGGTATTAGGCATACCATAAGTTAGAGCGGGAGAGCAAGAGATCCCGTGGCCCTGGTGGGCAACCATGGTACCTCATTTGGAGGTAAGAGTTCTGATTATTTTGAGAGGTCACCTTCCAGGTTATCTCAGCTTGTAGAGTGTGATTCTCAAAGTGCGTTAGTAGTTCATCAAGATAGACTCAGTTTTCTCTTTGTAGCTATCTATAATCTATCTAGTTTTCATTTTTAGGGAAAAGGGTGTTATCACTGTCATGAGTCTGGTTATCCCTTGAGGAGTTTTTCCTTACTCCAGCAAGTAGACAATCGTCCTTCTTCTTGTCCTCAGGCACCTACACAGTCGCAGGAATTTCATTTAAATTTTAATCAATCAGAGAAATACCACCATCCAGTAGAGGTCGAGAGCGTGGTGGTAGTGGTTCTTCTAGAAGTAATTATCAGGGTAGTGGCTCGACTCAGCTGCAGAGGCAGTTCTATGAACTGCTGGTCTGGCAGGATGCTGAGGCATCCGATGTAGTAGACCCATGTATTTCTTCTTCCCTTATCTGTAAGTAAGATTTATCTTTCCGATCGATCTGGAAATGGTGTGTCTTATCATGTTTCGACGGTTTCCTTGGATATTGTCGTAATTAAGAATCGGTTGCGGTAGAGGGGTGAGTTTCTGATACAATTTATTCCTGGCATTTATGAGACCCTACTAGTTTATCTGATCTAAATATGAGAGATTTGACGGTGAGTATTGCTATTGCTTGCTTGGCATCCTGTTATGCCACCTTGTGTTATTATGTCAAGTCATTTTACCTCTCTCCTCGGAAATCAGTATTGGTAGGATAATGGGATCCTAATTCGTTACCTTCAGAAAGTGTTATTGTTTCTTCTGATGTAAAGTGGTTAGTAAGTAATACTCGATCTACGTGGCTCCTCTTGGTTTGAGACGCTAGTAGAGTCATGTTATTATATAAGTTTGTCTCGGTATAAAAGAATTTTCTGGTAAATTGTCGGAGTTTCCTTTTTATAGGAAGGTTAAATTGACACAAATTTTGTTCCATAAAGCTCATTTAATATCTATTTCAATTGCAATTCTTCGGTTAGCCTGACTCATAAGTAGTCTAGCTCTGGCAGCCAAGCAAATAAGAAAATGAACTTCCTGAAGCTTTAATTATTTCTATCCTCGATCCATTTCCATTTCTTCTTCGTCCGGCACTAGTGAGCTTGGGCGATTGGTAGCGGCTCGTGAAGTTCCTTGTGTTGAGCCAGAGTACGTGTTATTGTAGCCGGGTAAGCATATTATTGTTTATGATATCAGTTTATCCGGGTATACATTCCCATGTATAGTATAGTGCTGATTCTGTTTTTACGGATCATCCAGTTTCAGGGGAAACTCTGCCGAAATTTTTATATAGAAGTACCATCCATCAGGTGGTGGTGCTTATGGAAAAGGTATGGAGTTGTGAACTCGAGAGTTGCAGCTGTTTGGCAATTCAAAAGGGTAGTTGGTAGCTTAGGTCTGCCTACGTTTAGCTTTTAGCTAAATCTTCTTTAGTCCAGCAGACTGTGCGAGGATGGTTATTCCTATTCAAATAGCTGCATGAGATTGTGCTTTAAGTGGAGGGGTCTTCCTCTAAATATTGAATGGTAATACTAAATCTCTAAGGGTTTGTGAGAGCGAAAGCTAATTCTTAGTTCCATCGACCTATTCTATATCGAAAGGTATATCGAAGTGGTGATTATCTGCTGAATTATGTTATCCATTCAAAGTTTCGTGTATCTTAGTTTCGAAAATGTAGAACTCTCTTCTCGTGATCGAGGAAGGATCAGTGTAGTCAGAATAAGCTGGGCAATGGCGTTATGATATTATCCAGCTATGTTTTTATCCAAGAGTTTGATATGCGTGTTATAATTCTGATCCTGTAATCAGGAAATAATTCTTGTGGAGTAGCTCATGAAGGTCGTGCAAGTTCTCTTGTTATCTGTGTGAATTTTTCTTTAGACTTAGGCTCGTTCGAGGACGAACGAGAATTTAAGTGGAGGAGAATGAAACGACATCGGTTAGTCGTTTCGGAAGTTAGGACTCCGATTGGCATGCCGATAATTTTAAAATATTCGTAATGTCCATTAGGATCTGTCTGTAAAATTTGAGCTAAATCAGACCTCGTTTGGTAGGCATCGCAAGAAGGTTTCAGTTTTTATTATCGATAAATATTAAAAAGAGATTTTCGAGCTTGGTTTTGGCGAATAAGCTCCGATTCGAAATCCAAAAGCGCCGTTGGGTTCGTATGATTATTTGTGACTTTTGCAAACTTTCTAAAGTGAATTTCGATGTTGTTCGGCTAGTTTCCGCTAAAATGCCGAAAGTTAAATAATTTGACTTTTTCCTATTTAAATTCACATCTTGAGTTTTGGGAACCCGATTTGAGATCCGTCTTCGTGAGTATGCTACATATATTCTGTATAACTTGTATGCAAAAGTTAGAATTATTTCGAATATCGTAGGGTACCGTTTTAATTTTCACCGCGAAAAGAAAAATAAAAGAAGAAGATAAAATAAAGGGGGAAAAGGATGAAATATTGGAATGAAATGGCGGTGGAGTAGACCATATATCCTAAAGTTTTCGCTTAGGACCAAAACTGAGCAGTAACAACATAAGAGCAGAAAACATAGAAAATTATCAGAAAAATGCCAGAAAATGAGAAAAGAGTAAAAAAATAGTATAATTTTTACCCTGAAACATTCAGGTAATGATCTCAATGCATTATTTGAGTTTATTACGTGTGTGTTGACACCCAATTTTGTCCCTCCGTTTTTCACAATTTGGCTATATTTAATTAAAATTTATAATAGTATTTTTCCAAATAAAACTGCATTAGATGGCATGCATCTTACGTGTGTAAAATTATTATTAATCTCCTATTTATATAATATTTATTTAATTGTGACTATATTACGTAATTAAATTTATTTAGGCTACTTTCCAAACTACGTATGCTATTTTATGCAATTTAACGCATTATGGCATTATTTAATAATTATTTGTGGCTATTTATATCTAATTAATATCATTTGTGGTCATCTATATTTATTTATAATTAAATATATTTATTTATAAATATTTACATTTATTTATAATTATTTACAAAATTTCCTATTTTTATACTAATTATTCATATTTACAAGTATTTTAATAAAATACTAGCCATTTTGTTATTTTACAATTCCATTTCTATAACATCCCGTCCCCGTCATCATATTTTACCCACATGTACACCACATAAGCTCCACATAAGCCTAACATCTCACTTATATACACTCCTAGCCTACGTACAACTCATCATAAGCATAGTACTGCTCTCCCAAAGCACGCGTACAACTCACTTCTGCACGCAGTACAACTCTTCAATGCCCCCATTTTCCTTACACCTCAACATATACTATATACAAACATATATACACGCGCCTACGTGGCACGATCCCAGCCGTCTACCTGGATTGCCCTAAGATGTGAGGAATGAAGCCTTTAGCCTAATGTGATATATTTTTTTGCTTATTGATCACAGTTGGATCGTTTGGCAATGAATTCAAAAAATAACGTGGTTGTTGGTCGCAATGCTAACTTTTGAGAGAGGTAAGTGTTTATATCTATTTCTTTGGAGACACCTGGCCTCGTGGATTTTCTGCCACGTGTTTCCTTACGTGTGTAGCTGCCAATAGGCGTACTCATTACGCCTTAGCTTTGAATTTACATTGTATATATATATTATGTCCTGTTATTGGTATTGCATTGAGAATCTGAGTATTGTACTTTGGTTGTGAGTTGGTATATACTTTCCAGCTGTCGATGAGAGTCCCGCGCTCGTGATGGGTTATTATTGCATCATGTTGCATTCGTATGCAAATTGCATCATATTGAGGGTAGGAGGATTCCGCCCTCGGAGCAGGAGGATTCCGCTCCATTGCATCATATTGAGGGTAGGAGGATTCCGCCCTCGGAGCAGGAGGAGTCCGCTCCATTGCATCATATTGAGGGTAGGAGGATTCCGCCCTCGGAGCAGGAGGATTCCGCTCCATTGCATCATATTGAGGGTAGGAGGATTCCGCCCTCGGAGCAGGAGGATTCCGCTCCATTGCATCATATTGAGGGTAGGAGGATTCCGCCCTCGGAGCAGGAGGATTCCGCTCCATTGCATCATGTTGATGGTAGGAGGATTCCGCCCTTGGAGCAGGAGGATTCCGCTCCATTGCATCATATTGAGGGTAGGAGGATTCCGCCCCCGGAGCAGGAGGATTCCGCTCCATCTATTTGGCACATGTGACTGCATTGCATCGTACAACATTCATCCCATCTCATTGCACCGCATACTGACTATTGTGTGTGTTGTGTTGTGTTTTATGTATGCGGTATGTATACTATGACGTGGACATATCTCAGTTAGCCTATATATTTCTGGCTCGTATCCTGGGTTGCGGGAATCGAGTTGCACGCCGTAACGGTATAAATATATGGATCGGGTTGCACGACGCAATGGTATAAATCTATGGATCGGGTTGCACGCCGCAACAGGATGAATATATGGATCGGGTTGCACGCCGCAACAGGATATATTTCTGATTGTTGATGTGTTCGGGATACCTATATGTTTTGGTTATCTTACGTTACTGGTTGTTAATGAGTTTGTCATCCCATACGTGTTTCTAGATATTATCTGGCTCTGCGTTTTTATAATTTAAATAAGAGGAATTTTGTTTATTTGTTTCTTCTCCCTGGCTAGCTATCCTATTCTTTGAGGTGGCTAGTCTGCCCCACTTATTGAGTACTTTTGACACACCCTTGTTTGTTGTTTGTTTCTTGTCTATCTATTTCGTTTCGGCAGGTTCGCTCCAGGATTGAGTTCGCCACGTTGTGAAGGAGCGAAGACGACTTCAGCTGTCAGGGTGAGCCAGCTTTTATTCCGGATGGCCACCAGTTTATTAGTTATTATTTTAGTTGCATTTTGCTCCCTTCAGGAGGTATTTGTCTTCTTTTGTACTCTTAGATGTCTAGTCTGGATAACCCTAAACCTAGTATGTTGGGTAGTCAGCTGTAATTTCTTTTGTACAGCTTAGAGGTATCAGTATGTCTGTGCTTTTTCTAAGTCTTGTTTTTATTTATGAATTGGTTTATATTTATTTTCCTAATTTAATTGGTAAGGGTTCGCCCGACGGATCTAGGGGAAGATGTCGGGTGCCCGCACGGCCTAGCCGGATTCCGGGTCGTGTCACATATATCACTTATAAGTCAATAACATTTGTAGAGACTCTAACGGAAGCAAGCAAAGACTACAGCTATGAATTTCCTCTATAATACTACACATCAATACGCTGATGCTTGCGATGCACACCTGGCTATTAACCTCTTATTGTTGGGATAATGAGAGGTCACACAATTTTGGTGGATCCTCTACTTTTTCTTTTTCTATGTGGGTTGAGTTTTTCAGGAGAACTTTTTCAATAAATAAGTATATAATATTCAGATTTTGCTCAAATTTAGTACTTCAATATAATAATTTTGAGGATGAAAATAAATTATTTCATTTGGTTTGATAGGTAACAAGATGATAGTGAAATAGGAAGACAGACAATAATTGTCTCTCTCTTTTATCTCTTTCTTTTACGAGAAAAGAAAGGGAATTAAGGAAGGAGAAAAAGAGAGAAATGTGTAAACAAAAAGAGAAAAAGGAAAGATAAAAATAATACAAAGATACAGTCAAACTTCGTTATAAAAGCCCCTCATGATAACTAGGACTGCCTATTGTATGGTAAATACCGAATTACCATACCGAACCAAAATATTTTTCACTTTGCTATCAGTATTTTGGTATTTGGTACGGTATTTGATATGTATATCTTAAAATTTTGGTATTTGGCACGGTATTCGGTATTTATGTAAAACAAATACCGAACTACCGAAAATATCGAAATACTTAATTACATATACAAATTACACACACACACTATATATATAGTCATGGTAAGTTAATTAATCAAAATAAGAGCTAGTAAAATCCTAAATTAGAGAATATCTAAAATTTTGATATGACTATATATTTAATTAAAACTAATAAATAATAATATACTAAAAAATAAAATAGTATTAATACCATCAATTCTCACTTAACAGAGAGTTGTCTTCCAAGTACCATCAAAACTCAAAATCTTATTATTTTGTCTAAATAGTACATGAGCCCTTGGTGATTTCTGATGGTGAGGGTGAAGTCCCCCTAGTGCCTGAGCCTAAGACAGTTGAGACTCTTCCTTCTGTTGTTGTTGAATCCGGCCCGTCTATGCGAAAGTGTAGACACTTGAAAGAAAAAACTCCTGAGGCCAGGGAGGAAGCTGGTGTAGAGGATGAAGTGGTGTTACCATCCATTTCCCTCGAAGCCCAATCATCAAGTCAGTCCTTTGTTTCACATTTTTCAAGTACAATTTCTTCATGCGCTCCACAAGTAAATATCTTTTCTATACATGTAAAGCCCACTATACCATTAACGGCCCCCGAGATGACCAACTCTTTCCAGTGCTTTCCTGGCAAGGAGGTGGCTGTGGATGCAGATGTTGTAGCTGAACTCGTAGATAGGGCCTGTGAGGTTGTTATTCCCATTTTGGCGGGAGTTAATCTGTTTAAGAGCCCAAGGGTAGTGACAGACCACACTGCTGAGTTGATCGGTCATAATGAGCAAAGACATCTCGATGGTTATATCCGCCAGAAGCTGCTTGAGGTCGCCGCAAGGTGCTCTCTTAGGGTAAATTTTCCTTCAGCATTTTTTAGAATTTTTTAAGTTGAATCCTTGCTCTTTCTCTGCTAAATACTCATTCCAACATTCTTCCAGAGGCTGATAGTTTATCAAGAGATACTCCATCTAGGAGGCTCGGGTAAGAGCCTGAAAGAGGAGAACAAAGCCTTGCGAGGAAAAGTCGCTAGCCTGCAGCCCTTCGTGGAGGAAGTTGAACGGCCGAGAGGGGAGCTCCATACCACGCACAAAGCCTATCACATGGAATATCTGAGAAGCAAGAACCTTGATGAAGCAATGGGCAATGAGATCGGTAAATGCAAACAGGCTGTTGAAACCCTTAAATCTTCCCTTACGGAGGCCAAGCTCTCAGAGCAGCTTCAATGTAATAATATGGCTTGCCTGGAAGCGGCTATGGAGGCTCTGCAACAAAAGCTGTCTGGCATAAATAAAAGAATCAATGTCGCTGAAAAGAGTGTCTCTGATGCAAGGGGCCTTTCCGCCTTCCTTTAAATTGAGAATGACAAGCTGAAAAGTAGAGTGGCGTCCTTGGAGAAGGTTCGCGATAAGCTTTACAATGACGCTCATCTCATGGAGAAGTAGACGAATGCCTTGAATGCTCAATGCATAGCTGAGGTGGATCGTGCTAACATTGTGGCAGCTCTCGCCATCTTTCTCTGGGTCCATGACAACCTTAGTGTTGATCTGGAGGCTGATATTGCTTCGTTGACCGAGCTTGTGGCCCAAGCAGATGCTCGACTAGGATCCGACCTAGAAGAAGGTTCTGAAGAGGTTAGTAGCGAAAGAGAAGATGAAGCACTGGCTGGGGAACCTGCAGCCGGTGAAGCAGGACATTCACGAAGTGTTTCCACCGAAAGGAGTCCCCCGAGAGCGGAATAGAAACCCCCCTTTTTATGCTTAAATTTTTTTTGCATCTAAGTTCTGAATGTTTTCCCGTGCCATGCGGGTGTTATGATGTGTTTTGGCCTATTTTCAGGTTTTTTAACTTGAATTACTTGCTAATTTGTTTGTGACGATTTTAGTGTATGTCGTAAACAATTTATTAAGTAATGACTTTACGAAGTCATGCCTTCATGAGCGTATGCACCTAAAGGTTTAGGCGGCTTTCGGATGTTCTATATGTTCTAATGTTCTAGAACATTTATCAGTGAGCCTGCCCAGGCAATTACGTTCGTTATATGTGCTAGTGTTTGGTGCTTGAATTGCATATGTGATAGACGAATGCTTTGCGCCCACAATGGGACGATTTTAGCCTGTGATATTGAACGGGCCATTTTTGCATTCCAACTAGAACGTCTTTGCTTGTATACTCGAGTATTTTAAGATTTTCCGGCACTATGCTGCCGAGCATCCCCACCGATATATATGTGTATATTTGTTGAATTGACGAGTTCATCTTACGAATAACGCCTGATGGTTGAGCTAGATGATCTAGCTCCAAGCAAGTAATTTACCCTACTTTTGTCAAGAAAAGTGAGTGTATTACTTCAACTTGAGTTTGACCGGGGATATGAATATTTGGATCGTAGATGGATCTGGATTGTAAAACTGACTAAGTAAAATAGTAGTTTTATTGATATATAGGGGCGCAAGGCCTGCATGTTTTGGGTGAAAACTCGTAACACAACTAAAGAGTATGAAAATACTGCGATCAAACTAAAAAAAAAAAAAAAAAAACTAGAGACTTAATTAAAGTAAATAATGAAAAGAATTATACTTCCAAGTTCCCTCTTCCTTCTCTCCCCCCCCCCCTCCCCTCTCGAAAACATATCAATCAACTGAACAATCGAAATCGTAATCTTGGTTGATTGATGTTTCGGGATCTTCATCGACTTTGGGGAGGTCTGTCTTTGGTGCCCTTTCGAGGTCAGATGCTCCTAGCACCGCTGCAGTGTAGCACTCCCTTGTTTCCTGATCTCTATTGATCTCTTTTATTCCCCACTTGGTGGGGGTACTTGAGTGTTTTATACCAAGTAGAAGGCACTGCTTTGACTTGGTAGATCCACGATCGTCCTACGACTGCGTTGTATGGGACCCCTCTTTTGATGATCCCCCCACTTGCTGAGTGATGACGTAAGCAGTCAGGAAGTGAAAGAGGCATGATAAAAGACGTACAGGTGTGCCTGCACCCGATACTCGTCCCCTATCTCTTCGCATGCATTGCATTGAATGCAAATACTCAAGTACTATGACGTGTGCTCCCGTGATTGGAGGGGTTTTTATACGTATCTTCCCAATGCTGACATTGCTCTATCATATCCCGTAGTTATTGGGATACACATACGTAAACTGCAATAATCACGATCACACATAGTAGCGATCTCACGTGACCAAGATTGTTCAGCCTCCCATCGAAGAATCCTACTAGGCATGTATAAATACACCGTAACTATAGAGACTTTTATGGATCTTCAAATTATTCAAGAGATTTCCTTCAAAAGACAACCCATCTTCCAGCCTTTTGCCTTTTTACAGAGGAGATCACGTTTCTACTTTTTTTCATACTCCCTTTTTTTCCTTTTTACATGTGTACTTTTTTGTTTTTTTTTTTTTGGGTTAAATCGGTTAATTTCTTGGTAATTTGTAATTAATCATTCAATTGTTATAATAGTTGACATAAATGTTAACTACCATAGTATGAGTTCTTCTTGGACTTGTTAACTTTAAAATAATATTGTTCAATCACATATTCTTTATTTATATATAATATGGAGTCTAAACATCAAGCTATTTCTCTAGAAACAAAGATAGCAATATGTCAATTCAAAGAAGACAATCCAAAAGTCACACATGAACAACTTAAGCAAATATTTTTTATTGATAGTCGCCAAACTGTCGGAGATGTTATTAGCAAAAAGAATAAGTATATTGACACGGCTAAACAAGCAAAAGCTGCTCAAAAGTATGTTAAAAGCAAGAAATTGCGTGAATCTGGGTATTCAGAGGTATGTATAGAAAAAAATTCTTAATCTATTTTTTATCCAAAAACTAACCACAAAAATTATTCAGACTGACAAAGCAGTAAAGATTTGGTTTAGTAAAGCAAGGGCGAACCATGTCATCTTGACAGACGATATTATCTCCGACAAAGCTCTTAGTTTTGTAAATCTCTAGGTATTAACACGCTAGATGAAAAAAAAAATTTATGCGTCTAATGGGTGACTCGAACGGTTCAAACAATGACATGGCATCAAGTCTTACCGTTTTCATGAAGAGGCTGAGAGTGCTCCCATCTAAGACCTTCCTGCTTTGCGCGTTAAACTGTAAGAAGTAATAAAAGGTTATGCACTTAAGGATGTCTTTAATTGTGATGAGACTGGACTATTTTTTTTGTATGGCTCCAAATAAGACTCTTGCTCAAATGCCAAAGAATGGGCGTAAGAAAGACAAATCTAGAATCACCGTGATATTAATGTGCAATGCTTTAGGTAAGATATCTTTTTTTCTATAACATATTTGATTTGTTGAATTTTCTAAAGATTAAATGCTTTATTTTAGTTGTTCGCTTTTTTGAAAAAACAAAATCCTTTACCAAAGTACAAAAGCTCAAACTAATAAATTGTTTTATGTGCTCTATTCGCAAGTACAGAGAAAATAAAACCTCTGGTTATTGAATTTGTGGCTAAACATCGTTGTTATAAGAACGTCGACATGGCCTCTCTTCCACACATCAATTATTTCTTTAACAAGAAAGCATGGATGACTGGTTATTTTTTTAAACAATATATGCTTGGTCTCAATCCTAAATTTGAAAATAAAAATTGTAAGATTCTGTTGTTGATGGACAATGCAAATCCTCATGACATCGAGGGATACGAAAATCGACTTACAGATATTAAGGTGATTTATGCAGCTTTAGTCAAACCTTTTTTAATGGAAATATTGTGCTAATATTTAGTTATTCAGGTTCATCATCTTCCACCTAATACGACATCACATCTTCAGCCTGCGGATGCTGGAATAATTACAAACGTTAAGGTCAAGTACAAAATTCGTTTTATCAAGCATTTGATTAATGAATATGAGCGTAATGGAAGCCACCCATTATCTAATGACAACAAATTCAACTTACGACAAACAACCAATACTCTTTGGAATGATGTTAAGACCTATACCATTATCCATTGTTGAAAAGATACCGGCATTCTACCTACAAATGACAACCCCAATGTCAATAACGAAAATTTAGAACTTGTTGAGGATGTTGGTAGTGTGTTATCACTCATAGCCCAAATCCGATCTCATAACACCAATCAAGCAATGGATGCTACCACTTTTATAGAGTTTGACGCAACGCTTCCAATCCTTGAAACTTACACTGATGAAGAGATTATTGCACAAGTTAATGCAGTGGAAGAACAAGAGACAGCGGAGGCAGAAGGTGAATACGAAAGTGCTGATTAAGAGCCTCAACCTACTGCTACTTGGGCCAAAATACAAGAGTCAATTGTTAAGCTCTTAGACAGCCTTCAAGGAAAAGATATTGAATATTCTTTTGCTGAAAGTTTGGATAAAAAGCTTTGCCAATTCAAGCGTTATATTGTCACTAAGAGACTTCAATTTACGAAACAACCTACTATTGTAGAATTCTTTCATCAAACTTGATCTATTTAAATTTTCAATTAATTTTAATGCATATGTTCCTTAAATTTTGATAGTTTGTCGGTAATGTATTAATCGTTACATTTTTTAGATAATGAAATATGAAAATCTATTGAGATTTTAAAATTAACATGTATTTTTTGTGTACTTTTCGGTTATAACAGATAAATGAGATGTAAACATCAAACACCATCATACATATATAACAACACCTCATTATAGTGGCCATGAAATTTTCAGACAAATGCTGCCACTATAGCAAGTTTGATATGCAAATACATTTTGTGGATTTGGGCTGAGGAATGTGGTTTATCACTTTTTCATTCATTCTTCTATTCTCTTAAAGTTTTTTTTTTTAAAAAAAAAAAATAAAGATAAGATTCTAATAGCATAAAAATTACTCCCTCTATCCCAATTTATGTGGCTCCATTTTCTTTTTTGTTTGTCTCAAAAAGAATGACACATTTCCTTTTTTGACGATTATTTAATGCAACATCTCTATTTTATCTTTGTTGGGTCCTACATACTTTTAAAGTTACCAACAACTTTTTTATTACTCATATCTTCCCTTTCTTACTTTTTCAAGGATAAAATTAAAACTTTACAAGGTCAACATCTATTTTTTTTAAACTTCATGCCCGGTCAAATGGTGCCACATAAAATGGGACGGATGGAGTAACAACTTAT
This sequence comes from Petunia secreta, assembly GCA_029990175.1. Classification (NCBI taxonomy): domain Eukaryota; kingdom Viridiplantae; phylum Streptophyta; class Magnoliopsida; order Solanales; family Solanaceae; genus Petunia; species Petunia secreta. The sequence goes on along the minus strand of JARKIP010000022.1, from coordinate 43,513,487 downwards.
CTACTAAAAGGGAGAAAAGCTACTAATTGTACACATCAAATGTACAAACTAAAAAATATATTTTAAATTTTATACACTTGTATGTGCAAATATAGTAGTGATCAAAATTTCTTGATTATTTTTCTTAATTTGCACGTTATTTAAGAAAACCAAAAAAATTAGTATGGCCTACATTAACAATGAATGTGAAGAATAAAGTGAATATTTAAATTTTACTCCCTTCGTTGCAAATTAGTTGACACTTTAGCAATAACTATTCGTCCTAAATTAGTTGACACTTCATAATTTCAAGACTTTTTTGCCAACTCTTTCCAACTATACCCTTAGTAATTAAAAGGATTCTCACAAAAAGTTAGTCAAACATTAAATAGGCATAATATAATAAAATATATACCCTATTTAATAATTTTTATAATAGACGTAAAAAAGCTGAATGTGTCAACTAAAATAGGACGGAGAAAGTATATCTTTAAGAAGCACTTTAATATTTGGCTAGATAAAAAGTTCACTTAGCTAACTCAATGACCACATTATTAGCCGGGGAGGTGGTCAAGAAGATGATGGAGATGGAGGGAGAGGATGGAGAGATTCTGAAATATTTATAAGGTTTTTTTTAAAGGTTGAACAAATATTTTGCCCATTATGTTTGTACCGAAATCTCTTTGAAAAACTCGTCTTTCACGAGTGTACTTTTACACACAAATCATAGCAAAAATATGTCTAAAACATACTTCTTCCGTCCCAAAAAGACTGTCTACCTTTTCTTTTTTGTTTGTCCCAAAATGAGTGCCTCTTTCCTTTTATGGCAACTCTTTAAATTTAAGATTCGTTTTGGTCCACAGGATTTAAAGACACTGGCCCACATTACACACATCTTTCATTTACACCACAGTCTTTTTGGGATGAAGGGAGTATATCCTTTGTGCTTGACTATATTTTCAAAACACGTGTGTGTCACACACCAATAAAGGCGTGATACGTGTCAATAAGAAAAAATAAGAAAATACCCAAAAGTCACATGCATCCTCTTCCTCTTTCACCACCTTCACCCCCCCCCCCTCCCCCACATTTTCTGCAATGACCAATGCAACACTGAGCTAGATCTACAGTTTCATTTGCCAAAAACTTCATTTTTTTCTAATTATTCTCGTTGAACTTTTCAACCTGATATTACTTGTTAATAATTTTCTTCTCTATAATTTAATTAATCTTTTTGGATTTCTGTTAATCAACTTTTTTTCTACTCCCTCCGTTTTAAAAAGGATGAACCTATTTCCTTTTTAGTCTGTTTCAAAAAGAATGACCTCTTTCTAAATTTGGAAAGAAATATTCACTTTTACTCATCCCTAGATGATTTGTAGCCACACAAATATCTATAACTTATTTTAGACCACAAGTTTCAAAAGTCTTCTCTCTTTATTAAACTCCGTGCAAAGTCAAATGGGTTCATCTAAAGTGGAACGGAGGGAGTATTATTTTGGGATATCGACGACGACAGTTTCTAACGCTAACCCGCAAGTTCACCAACCACCACCAGAGCTGATTGTGTCAACGCCGAAGCCCTCAGTCTCGTCGCAATTAACCATTATCATGGGCTTAAGTAGTCAGTGGTAGAAAGGCTGAAGCGACCTTAGTGTCCAGTCATTCCTCGTCACCGACCAAAATTGTTTCGCCAGAGCAAATTTTTTCACCAAAAGCTCATCAACAATCATTGATGTGAAAATTGACTATCAATTTGGATTTTGCCATAACCAGACCACAATCTCACTTAATCAATGATATTAAATTGCAAACTTAAAACATCTTATGCTTTTGGCTTTTGTATTGAACTAAACTAACAGAGGGGTTCTGTGGAGAGAGAAAGACTAAAAGGTGGGGGTTGTTTTAAAGTGGGGTCTAGGAAAAATTATACTCCCTCCATTTCAATTTATGTGGCGGTGTTTGACTTAGCACAGAGTTCAAAAAATAGATGTTGACGTTGAAAAGTTTCAAATTTACCCTTGAAAAAGTAAGAAAGAGAAGATTGAAATAATTGAAAAGTAGTTGGTAGCGTAAAAATTTTGCGCGGACGCAAGTTTGGCAGGCGCTAATTGATGTGTAGCCTCCAGAGAAATAGCCATCTCGTGTGTTTTATTAAGTTGTTCAGTGACAACGCCATTTTAGACTATTTTTAAAATTTCTCTTTTACCCTTCAATTATTTTTAACTTATTCGAGGGTTTCTTTTTATCTCTCATTACTGCGACTTTTCAATTATCTCAGTAAATATTCTTCCCCTTCCATTAAAATATGCAGAAACGATTATTTTGAGAGATTCAAGCCTTGGGTTTGCTTGAATAAGTAACTTTTTTTGTTGTTGCATCATTATTAAGGTAACTGTTTTACTTCGCATTGTTATTTTTTCGTCTTTTTTACGGGTCATTGGGTTATTAGGTTATGTTTTTTCGAAAAATAATTGAATTCGCCATTGAAGTAAATATAAGCTTTTGGATTCCATTGTAAATGGTGGGTCTTTTTTTAAGTGCAACGGTTTTTGCGAAGCCTTGTGCCCCAATACTATGTATTGTGACTCATGTGGGGATAGCCTGTTGTCCCAGAAAAAATATCTGGGAGTCAGTCTGGGGCATAAGTTTTGTATCCCGTGATAAAATACTGGGACTCTGTATTAACAAGTACTTGTGTCCCAGTACAAAATAATGGGACTTTTGTATAACAAAGCATTATAGCATACGTTTTATCCCCCAGTATTTGTACTGTGATTTTTACATATTCAGCATTGTGCCATCAGTACCAAAGTCTGGGGCATAAGCTTTTGTGCCCTTTAATAAAATACTGGGACTCTTTATTAACAAGTACTTGTGTCCCATCACAAAAATATGGGACTTTGTATAACAAAGCATTATTATATATGTTTTGTCCCCAGAGTATAAATACTGCAATTTTATATATGAAGCACTTATACTCCAAATACCAAAGTCTGTGGGATTTTAGGTGCAAGCATATAGGTGTTAATTTTGTGGGTTTTATTTTAACACATATGCTGATCTTACAGCTATGAAGATTTTGCCAATCGACGATGGTATGGAGGTTTTGTCAAATGATGAGAGTATGGATAATTTGTCAAACGACGACAATATCTTGGTTTCGTTTTTGCAATGGAGAAATCGTGATTGCCAGTGGAAAGGTGACACAGAGTATCGTGGATTACTTGAAGGGTTATTATCAGCCCATCACCTGGAGAAACTGAAGCAAGGGTCATTCAGCAAGTTTATTCTTTTGGAAGATGCTAAATATTCTAGGAGGCTTGTAAATTATTTTCTGCAGTCTCAAATACCTTCTTCAGACAACACTAAGATTAGTTTTAAAGTTTTTGGTGATATAGTAGATTTTACAGCGGATGATTTTCACGCAGTTAATGGTCTTAATATTTCCAGTAGTGTAGATATAAGTATTTTGATGCTTAGAAAGAATAGATTAAAAGAGAAGTATTTTAGGAATCCTGAAGAGGATTTTAACAAAAAGGACAACAAGTTGAGTTTAATGTTACAGGACTTGCTTGATTTGATTGAACATCATTCCAGTTATGTGAGAGTGACTCCACAGAATAAGGGTAAGGGTAAGGGTAAGGGTAAGGGCAAGGATAAAGGTGAGGATGATGATTGTAGCAACAATAACCTAAATATATTGTCAGCTGAACAATTGGATGTTCCATTTGATAAAGATGATGTTGTTGGAGAGAATTCAAAGAAGAAGCGCAAGCGTAAGTGTAAGGGCAAGGGAAAGGGTGATGTTGTTAACAATGATAATCTGAATAGAGTGTCAGCTGCATGATTGGATGTTCTATTGGATCAAGATGATGCTGTCAAATTAGTTGAGGTTTATTTGCTTACCTCTGTTATATTGGGTCGGCCATTATCTAGAGTAGTGTAGGATCGACATATGATTATTATTGATGATGAAGAGGTAAATAGGTGTTATCAATGGGGCGCTGAGATCGTAAGTGTAAGGGCAAGGGAAAGGGTGATGATGTTAACAATGATAATCTGAATAGAGTGTCAGCTGCATGATTGGATGTTCTATTGGATCAAGATGATGCTGTCAAATTAGTTGAGGTTTATTTGCTTACCTCTGTTATATTGGGTCGGCCATTATCTAGAGTAGTGTAGGATCGACATATGATTATTATTGATGATGAAGAAGCGCAAGCGTAAGTGTAAGGGCAAGGGAAAGGGTGATGATGTTAACAATGATAATCTGAATAGAGTGTCAGCTGCATGATTGGATGTTCTATTGGATCAAGATGATGCTGTCAAATTAGTTGAGGTTTATTTGCTTACCTCTGTTATATTGGGTCGGCCATTATCTAGAGTAGTGTAGGATCGACATATGATTATTATTGATGATGAAGAGGTAAATAGGTGTTATCAATGGGGCGCTGAGATATATCGTCTCTTGATACCACATATGCAGATAGTCATAAAGCCAAATTCTGCTACCGGTAGTTAAATGTTTCTTGGTATGCTCTTCCTATTTTGTTGTTGGGTAGCAGAGGTGTTTCCTGTCTTCAAGTAGTATTATAATGTTTGTCCTAAGATCAAACCTGTGATGCTCCGTTACACATATACTACTATCTCGTACTACAATACCTTGTGTGATGAAAAGGTGAGTTTACTAGTAGTTCCTTTTGTTCCTTTTTTTTTTTTTTTTTTTTTTTTTACCTTTTTGTTGGTTTTTTTATTTTTTAAATGTATTTTTCTATAATAGGTTTGGGAGGATGCCACAGTGAGACCAATAAGGCATAAATCTAAATGTGCTTCAACTTCAAAGCCAACCTCAAAGTCACCTTTAAAGACAAGTTCAACAATAGGATCTATTGATGTTAATGAAGTTGTAAAGGTGAAATTTTTTATTGGTTTTTTCTTTGATTTCTCTTTCTTATGTGGTTTTACCCTTTTTTCTTTTATCAGAGGTTGACAACTAGTCTAAAAGCATATTTACCTAATGAGAAGAAGATTCAACTTGTAATCAATTCCTCAAAAGAAAGTGTGAAGCGTGATCTTGTTGATTTGGAGAAGAAGATTATGGATCATTTTAATGCAAAGCTTGATACATTACTGCTTCTTATTGCAAATTAAAGATAAGCGATGTTGGCGAAGACTGTGGTGTTTCTGTGAGTAAATCAGACACCAGAAGAAGAAATGAGAAAAGTCAGTTTGTTAGTGATTTTGCAGAGGGACAGGATAGTTTTCTTAAACAACTATCATATCCAATAAGACATTAGATTTCTTTGATCATCGGTCCAAGCTTGTTGACGGTGGAGAAAGTGGTCAAGGTATTCCAGTTTCTTTACAAGAGGAAACGAATCAATTATTGTGGATGTTTAAGAGGAATACAAAGCTGATGTTTGTGACACAACTGATGAAGCAAAAGGTACAGATGGTTTACAAAAGGCGCCGTTAAATCCAATCCATCATCAAGAAAGTCATGGTAACCTAATAGAGTATTCTATATAGTGGTTAATGACAGGGGAAAAGTAAAAGTGGAATATTTGTTTAATGTAATGATTTTTTTGTGGTTATTTTTGTATGTTGATGCAGATAAACAGAATCCTTCAGCTGATTGATTGCATAAATGTCAATCTGAAGATAATGATAACTCTTTGAATCCAACAGAAGTTCAGCTTTCTGATAAAAAATTTTATTCCACACCTCATGGTAAGAAAAAAAAATTTGTTGGTAGATACCAACATGTTATGCAAATGTCCCAGTCTATAGTATGTGTTGTCTCAGATGCTAATGTCCCAGTCTATAGGTCTGGAACTGTATTTACTTGTCAAGGTATTTAAAATTGGGACTCTTTTCATCATATGCTTATCTCTCATTCTATAATACTGGGACTCTATTGAATGTAATTTATTGTGGTTATCTATTTTTACAGAAGCTAATAATGGAAAATCTGAGAAAGAAGACGTTGTCAATCAACGCAGTCACAGTGCTGTTATTCAAGAAGAACTTTAGAGTGTCAATCAACTTAGTGAAGCCGGTCTTCTTTGGACACCAGTAGGTATGTAAAAGTAATTTTTATATAACAATTAGCGTTCGTATTTTTGTAGTTTAAAATAAGTAACAAATTATCTTTTTTATAAAGGCTCTGAACAAGGTTCTCAACCAGTTCAGCTTGCTGATAATCAAAATTTTTTGACACCTAAGAGAAAACATCTTGCATATTTGCATTTTTTATTGCTTACACGAGGTTATGGTCGACACCCCAGCATAAAATACTATGGTTTTTCACTCAATAGTACGTCTTGTCCCATTATTAAATATTGTAGGTTATGTCCCAGTTTAAGTACTTGAGTCTATCCAATATTTTATTTTTCGCTTCCTTACATAGAGTAATTGTAATGTATTGTTGTTATCTATTTTTACAGAAGCAACTAATGTCAAATATGGGAATGAAGACGTTGTCAATCAACACAGTCACAGTGCTGAGGTTCGACTTGAAGTTGAGCGTGTTAATGAGCTTGATAGAGTTGGTCTTCTTTTTACACCAGTAGGTATAAAAAAAAGTCTTTTTTATAGTTATTTTGTATTTTATTGTTGGAAAATATGTGATTAATTATCTTATTTATAAAGGTTCTCAAGAAGGTCTAAAAGAAGGTGTTGCGCATTCAGATTTGAAAACGGCCTTGAAAACATTGGATAGCAAGAAAAGGAAGGATCGTGATAACGATGCTTCTCCTAAAATTGCATCACCCTCAAAATTAAAGTTGGTGAAAAGTCAGTCAGGGAAAGTGGTAACATCATGAATATTTCTTGCTCAGATGGACCTTCATTTTCACTTAGCTTCTCCCAGCCATCGCAAGAGACTTGACCAGTGATCGATAGTATCAGGCCAGATTCTATGGATATTGATCGCTCACAAATTAAGAGTGGTATAGAGTTTGCATTAATCGATAAAGATAATTCAAAACTTACGACACTTGCTGATGCATCTGTTGTAGTACTGGAGCAAGAGTCTATTTTGAATTCGGCAATAAAAAATCCGAACAGTTAATTTTTGTGGAGAAATGGAAGGTCGCTGCAGAAGATGTCTCTGCGAGGAATACTGCAGATGTGCGTTTATCTACACAACAGTCGGCTATGCAGTCTTCAGTAAGAAAAGAGGAAGATATGAATTTTCTTGTTGTGCCATACAATCCATCAAATGATCCAGAAGAAGGATAGCTATTATGCAGGGGACATAGGATTCGCAAGGTTCGCCGCCATTTATTATCTCCATTCATGCCATTTAAGCCAAAGCAAAAGGGTGATTTGAAGCCTACTTATAGACGTGTATGCCCTTTTCATAAAGTCAATGTCAAGTCTAATTGTTTGTGAATTTTTTATGAATAGTTGAAGAAGCGCCAGATACAGACTGCTAAAAACAGAGTCCCTCAACAGTAAGTTATTTTATTTTATTTTTTTAGTTTTTGTGTATTTGATTTAAAGGATGTTATAAATTATATTAGTAAATTTGTGTTGCCTATGTTGTTTTTGTGTACATTTTTTAGGAATGAAGATATTTATGATGAGAAACAATCCGACATCAATTCTCATAATCGAATTAAGTTATATATTGTTTCAATGTAAGAATAAAATGTGGTTTAGAGAGATTGCAGATATAACATATTCACTTACCACTGAGTTTTTTACAGCTTATTTTTGTTGTTGGTTCTGTATTATTATTATTTTTTTTTTGGTTATATTTGTTTACTACAATTTTTTGTTTGTGTTTATTATTTTTTCTATCATGCAGCATGTTGATGTTATAAAATACTATTTGTGAAAGAAGCATGTATATCATTTCACTAACTACTCAGCGATGTTCACAATGACAGACTTGAATATTGATTCTTTTATAAAGTTGTTGTTCTTTGCGAAGGTAGAATACTATTTTGATGATATGGCAAAGGAAGAGAAGAACCAGAGATTGAAAGAGAAGAAGGATAGAGTAGAAGAAGAGTGGAAGAAGGAACAAGCATTTGAAGAAATGAAGAGGAAGAAACAAGGAGTTAAAAAGATTCGTGGTCAAGCAAGGAAAAAACAATCTCAACCTTTATTTGCAAAAGTTGTTTTGGGAATAAAGGACTTGAAATTACAAGATTTAGAGAAGAATGAGTTAGATTTTGACGAATCGATTTTTCCTTGAACTACGCACAATAACCTGTATGAGTGTGTGAATGTGTCTTCTAATAAATGCGGTAAATCATGGACACAAGTGAAAAAATTCTTTATGCCAATTAGGAAGCCTTCAGATGATCCTACCAATCTTGATTCTTGCACACATTATTGGTTGGGAGTTTATTCTATAAAAGATCACAGAATAGATGTCTATGATTCGGTTTTTAGTGGGGATGAAGATTTTGTGAAGATGAAGATGGAAATGTATGCAATTGTTATGCCTAAGCTACTAAAAGAGATGAAGTTTCATACTAAGCATCCTAATTTTGGTCTGCGGTACAAGAAACTGTATGTTATGTATAAAAGTGCACCAAAAAAAAAAAAGAGGTACAGATTGTGGTATATTTGTAACAAGATTTACTGACCTACTCATGCTGGGACAGGATTTCTTTAAACTTGAGTTGGGAGTGAAAGCTATTAGTCTTTACAGGGGATGTGTTGCTGCTAACCTACTGATGCATGGAAGATCAAAGAGAGACGAAGGTTATGAAACTCTACCAAAGAATGAGAATGATGATTATGGAGAGAATGATGACAAATTAGCTTGTGGATATGGAAGGCTGCCATTGCTTTGAATCTTTCTTTATCCCTTTTTATAAATAAAGGGATATCCCTTTATCCCTTAGCGTAACAGAAAATGAAACAGAAACAAAAATTAGAGAGAGCCAGCAAAAAAAAATGCAGAAATGAGAGAAAGGAAAGGAAAAGAAGAAGGAAAAAAATAGAATTCTCACCCCGAAACATTCAGGTAATGATGTTAATTTATTATTCCAGTTTATTACGTGTGTATGAATATATTTTAACGGTATAAATCGGGATATTAGACATGTTCTAACAAGTTAAATTGATAGTTTAAAGGGTTAATTGGACCCCGATAATGAAATTGATTATATATTCGAATTCATGGAGTTATGGGAACCCGTAAATATAATTTATTAAAAGTTTGGTTATGTGATTTTAAACCATGTACATAGGTCTGGACTGCGTAATGCCTATGCGAATCGGGTGTCAGGTTCCTTACCGGATTGTTCTAAGATGTAAGGAATGAAGTGTTTAGCTTTATGTGATATATTTTTCTGCTTACTGAACACAGTGGGATCGTTTGGCAATGAATCCAAAGGAAAAAGCGGTTGTTGAGTAGTTGTGCTAACTTTTGAGTGAGGTAAGTGATACTATCCATTTCTTTAGTGGCCTTTCGCCTTGTGGATATTCTACCACGTGTTCTTTACATGTGTAGCTGCTGATAGGCATACTTATTATGCCTTAGCTTTGGATTTACATTGTATATTATATGTTATGCTCTGTTGTTGGTATTGCATTGAGCATAGAAGCAATGTACCCGAGTTGTGAGCTTGACATATACTTCTCGGTAGTCGTTGAGAGTCCCGTGCCGGTGAAGGGTTATTATTGCTTTATATTGAGTGTAGAAGTATTCTGCCCTAGGAGCAGGAGGATTCCGCTCCTTGCATCATATTGAAGGTAGAAGGATTCTGAAACGACTTCGGTCAGTCGTTTCGAAAGTTAAGACTCCAATTGGTGTGCGGATAATTTTAAAATATTCGTAAAGTCCATTAGGACCTATCTGTAAAATTTTAGCTAAATCAGACCTCGTTTGGTAGGCATCGGAAGAAGGTTTCAGTTTTATTATCGATAAATAATAAAAAGAGATTTTCGAGCTCGGTTTTAGCGAATGAGCTCTGATTCGAAATCCAAAAGCGCCGTTAGGTTCGTATGATTATTTGTGACTTTTGTGAACTTTCAAAAGTGAATTTCGATGTTGTTCGGCTAGTTTCCGCTAAAATGCCGAAAGTTAAATAATTTGACTTTTTTTCATTTAAATTCGTACCTCGAGTTTCGGGAGTCCGATTTGAGATCCGCATTCACGAGTATGTTACATATATTTAGTATAACTTGTATGCAAAAATTGAAATTATTTTGAATATCGCAGGGAACCGTTTTAATTTTCGTCGCAAAAATAAAATAAAATAAAAAAAACACAAAAAGACCAAAAAAAAAAAAAAAAGTAAAGGAAAGGGTCATATGCGGTGGTGCTAAGGGATATGTAGCTTTCATTCAAAACCAAGAACAGAAAGCAACACAAAAAGAAACAGAAATTGGAACAGAGAAAAATGCCAGAAAATGAGAGAAGAGCCGGAAAAATAGTAGAATTTTTACCCCGAAATATTCAGGTAATGATCTTAATGCATTATTTGAGTTTATTACGTGTGTTTGAATATGTTTTGACGGTAAAACTTGGAATATTATACATCATTTTAATAAGTCAATTAATAGTTTAAAGGGTCAAATGGACCCCGATAATTGAATTGATTATATATTCGTACGCAGTGAGTTATGGGCAACATATAAATGTAATTTATTTAGGGTTTGGTTGTGTGACCTTAAACCCTGTACATTGGCCTGGCCTGCGTATTGCGTATGCGAATAGGGTATCAGGTTCCTAACCGGATTGCCTTAAAATGTGAGTAATGAAGACTTTAGCCTAATGTGATATATTTTTCTGCTTATTGAACATAGTAGGATCGTTTGGCAATGAATTCAAAGAATAAAATGGTTGTTGGGTAGCAGTGTTAACTTTGGAACGAGGTAAGTGGTTATATCCATTTTTTTGGAGGCACCTGGCCTCGTGGATTTTCTACCACGTGTTCCTTACGTGTGTGGCTGCCGATAGGCGTACTCATTATGCCTTAGCTTTGGATTTACATTATATATTATATGTTATGTCATGTTGTCTGTATTGCATTAAGGATCTGAACATTGTACTCTGGCTGTGAGTTTGCATCTACTCCCCGGTTGACAATAAGAGTCCCGCACCGGTGAAGGGTCATTATTGCATATACTTACCGGTTGGCGATCAGAGTCCCGCATCGGTGAAAGGTAATTATTAAATATACTTACCGGTTGACGATGAGAGTCCCGCACCCGTGAAGGGTCATTATTGCATATACTTCCCGATAATCGATGAGAGTCCCGAGCCGGTAAAGGGTCATCCTTGCATATACTTCCCGGTAATCGATAAGAGTCCCGAGCCGGTGAAGGGGCATTATTGCATATATCTCCTAGTAGACGATGAGAGTCCCGCGCCAGAGAGATAGGTATCAGGCATATGCGACTGCATTGCATCGTACCTCATTCATCACATCTCCTTGCACCGCATACTGACTATTATGTGTATTGTGTTGTATTTTTTTGTATGCGGTATGTATACCATGTCGTGGACATATCTCAGTTTGCCTATATATTTCTGGCTCGTATTATGGGTTGCGGGGATCGGGTTGCACACCGCAACGGTATAAATATATGGATCGGGTTGCACGCCGCAATGGTATAAATATATGGATCGGATTGCACGCCGCGACAGTATGAATATATGAATCGGGTTGCACGCCGCAACAGGATGTATTTCTGAATGTTGATATGTTCGGGATACCTACATGTTTTGGCTATCTTATGTTCCTGGTTGTTAATGAATTTATGATTCCATACGTGTTTCCAATTATTATCTGGCTCTGCCTTTTCATAATTTAAATAAGAAGAATTTGATTTATTTGTTTCTTTTCTCCCTGGTTAGCTATCCTATTCTTTGAGGTGGCTAGTCTGCCCCACTTATTGAGTCCTTTTGACTAACCCTTGTTTGTTGTTTGTTTCTTGTCTATCTATTTCGTTTCGGCAGGTTCGCTCCAGGATTGAGTTCGCCACGTTGTGAAGGAGCGAAGACGACTTCAGCTGTCAGGGTAAGCCAGCTTTTATTTCGGATGGCCACCAGTTTATTGTTAATTATTTTAGTTCCATTTTGCTCCCTTCATGATGTATCTGTCTTCTTTTGTACTCTTAGATGTCTAGTCTGGATAGCCCTAAACCTAGTATGTTAGGTAGTCAGCTGTAATTTCGTTTGTACAGCTTAGAGGTATAAGTATGTCTGTTTTTTTTTTCCTCTAAGTATTGCTCTTATTTATAAATTGAATTCTATATATATTTTCCTAATTTAATTGGTAAGGGTTCGCCCGACGGGTCTAACAGAGGATGTCGGGTGCCCGCACGGCCTAGCCGGATTTCGGGTCGTATAAGTTGGTATCAGAGTTTGGTTTAGAGTCTATCCAGATTAAGACAGTGTCTAGTAGAGTCTCGTTGATGGGTACGTAGACGTCCGTACTTATCTACGAGAGGCTATGATGGAATTTAGGAAGTTTCACTTCCTTCATTTCTGATCGTACGTCGGTCTAGGATTCAAAAGTATTTTCGTTAATTCCTTCGTGGTAATTGTGAACCCTCGTGCGACGGATCACCAAACGGTATGAGTTCAAGACGAAGCAGTCTAGCCTGGGGCTAGCACTGACGAAGCCCCGAGAGTTTTTGATCGTGCTGACGATCTAGTTACAGAGGTCCCAGCTGTACGAGCTTGCGATGGGCAAGGGGGCAGGGCCTTGTGGTTCCCTTGGCTCTCTACGATGCTTTTACGAGAATCTTGGCAACGAATATACCGCAAGAACCTGTTATCCGCTAGGCAGCTTATCAGGTTGCCGCAGATGCAGATGTTCAGTCTCAGGGAGCTTCTATTCCAATTCTTAATATTGCCACAGTAAAGTATGTTCCGGAGGCAGCATGTGTTGTGCCTCTCGTTATTCTGGCTGGTTAGCTAGCCCGACTAATGGCTCGGTCCGAGTATTTGAAAAGGCTGCATTATTTTACCCAATTGAACCTTCCGATATTCTTAAGCCACGCATCAGATAATCCCTGTATAAATTTTTTAAATAAAATGATGTCAGCGTATCCTTCAGGCTCTCGATTATATCGAGCAGTATGTATTGAACCCTCCCGATAAATGCACAAAAGTATGCATCGGGATGTAATTTCAACAAAGTGGGACTTCAAAGGGCTTCTTTGGAGTCGCCACCTAATTTAAGGATTATTAGGAACCTAAGTTAACTAAAGAGTGCAATTTATTCTTTATTTAAAAGAAATTAAATTAAGAGATCCTAGGTAAGTGGTTCTATTAAATTCGAAAGAAGGTCCCTAGCAACAGGAGCACTTTCGAAAATCCGCTAAATGCGGTTAATCCGGCGGTTTTCACGAATTTGTTAAGGATAATAAGTATATAAAGCTAATTTTATATAAGGATAATAGGAACAATATAAATAAGATAAGATTTTAATTATGTCGATACTTAGATAAATAGATGACCTAATTTAAGATTAATTAAGTGGATAATGAAATAATGATCAATTGATTAATTAATAAAATAAGTAAAGGTTAAATGAAGTTAGATAATTAAATAAAAAAATTAGATAATAATAAAGGATTAATTAATTGATTGAATAAATAGATAAATAAATAAGAAAATAAATAACTTAATTAAATAAATGAATACTTATCAATTTTAATTCAATAAAGGAGTAAATGAATAATAATTGATTAATTAAATAAATAAATAAATATTTAATTGATTAAATAAATGATTGATTGAAATTAAATAAATTAGATTAAGTAAAAATAAATAAATAAAGGATTAAAATTTAATTGATTAACTAAATAAATAATTAGATTAGATAAATAAATAATTGAATATTTAATATAATAAATAAAGAAGCAATTCAAATGCGAATTATGACGAGGGTACAATTATTTTAGTCGAATTTTATTTGCACTCATTAATTGACAAATGATTCTAAACATCCATAAATTAATTGGCGATTCGCAAAGAAATGATACAAAGCATTCATATAAAAACAATTTAAGTAATTTACAATAATTATTCACAATTCAAATACCATTTCTATTCTACAGGGCTCCTAAAACATGTTTTTCTAAAGGGGACGGGAAAGAAGGAGTTTAGAAGGTAGAACCCGGATTTAGCAAACTCAATCATTGAGCCTTGAATATAGAAATTTTCATTTTTTCTCTTTTTTATATTTTCGGGAATATCAAGTCCCGAAAATACGGAGCGGATCAAATAACTTCCAAATGCAGGCCTTCCTCCATTTTGAGTTCAATCAACTCGATCCCAATGAGTGCATTATGCAAAGAAAAGGAAATAAAGATTAGAAAATAATTTTGACAAGTGTATAAAACAAAAGTACTATAACCAACATAAATATTATTTGATTGCACGAAACTGATAGCACAGCCAATTAGTATAAAATATTTCGTGCGTTACTGCTAATGGAAACCTCCAGAATTTAAAATTTCACTTTCAAGTATCATTAATGTAAAAGAGCAAACACCAGATAAAGTGCATCTCACAATTTGTATAAACATTATAATGAAATGACTTTTAAAGATGCGACAAACCTCAAGTTATTATTCTGTGCTAATTTCCCAAAGGAAATGCGATTTCAAAATTGACACCTCATTTTCAAAGCTTAAGATAACAGATTATGCCATTGCTAACATGCGTCTAGAATGATTTGTAATTAAAGAATCTATCCTAACTATTCAACTCACACAAATTTAACGGAGATAACAACACCAAACCTTTATGAAACTAGCAAGCAAATAAAAGGTATGAACTTAGGCTAGTACAAACTACAGAACCCAAGGAGACCTAAGGTGTCGAACTAATCATTGAAGCAGCAGACACACAGAAAGATTGATTGGAATTCAACTTAAGACATCAATTAACTGGTGCAAGGGAGCATGCTGCAATCATGCTAGACTAGAGCTAGGTACTAGGAATGGTTGAGCCTAAGGACGGACAACAAATTCCAAGGCATGAGCATACTGCACTTTATCAAAGGAGCTGAACTGCTACCAACTAAACTGCACCTAGATCCTTTCATTCACTTATACAGCAACAAGAAACAATAGGAACCAACACCTCTAAATCCAAGCAACATATAAAAGACCTTGGAGGATATAAACTAACATACACTAAAGCATAATTGAAGGAATGAAGAGGGAAAAAAAAGAACTGAAAAGAGGAACTGAAAATCAAACTAAGACCCCTGAACCCTTCACATCTGCACAAACACACACCTCTGCACCTCACTGATCACTCCTATCACCTTCTAAATTCATATACTATCAGACTACAAACCACTCCAAACCTGAACATTCAGAACAGCCACCAGACCTTCAACATTGACCCACAAACCAGAGAACAACTAACCAACACCTAAACAAACCCCTGCTGCTACTCTGGGCATACACACAACTCCCTGCTTCCACCTGCTACTCCTATACAAACTGAAACCACTGCTTCACTGCCTTGGACAACTACCAGACCACCAGAACTCACACTAAACACCTGCACCAAAACTGCAACCTACAAAATCCCTGGATACCTCTTTAACTCCCTGCTATTACCTGAAGCACCCACACACACCTAAGAACTGCTGACATCCACAAAACACCCCCCTTTGAACTCACAACAAACTACTAGTACAAGAACCAAGGTTCCTGCACAACCTGCAATCAGAAAAACATCCCGACAAAAGCCTGCATCTACCTTGAACTGCCTGCACCTACCTTGAACTGCCTGCATTTAACTCACAGCTGCATATTCTCTCACAAGCTGACTAACTAACTGAGATCTAAGCTTCTCTACACAAAGCAGAAACATGACAAAACTTGCAAATCAACAACAGACCCCTGACCCCTTTATATTGCCTAGACAAGATCCACCTACCTAAACCTGCATGCATACAAACCTGCCCCTTTTACAATCCTTTAAATTCCTGCAAACTAAAACTAACTTCCTTGACACCTGTACATACCTCCCACATACACTTCTACACAAAGCACACACACCCTGCCTTCATACAATCAGACCATTTATCCTGAACAAAAGCTAACCCTGAACACTTCTCCTCTACTTCCTGAATATCCCTCAATTCTCACACCCCTCACTACTCCCACACTGCCCTGAACAGCCACCCAGACCCCCCTCACAACCTAGAAGCTTCACAAACAATCAGAACAGAACAAGCAGAATGCATCCCAGGAGTTTTAAACCATCCAGACATGATACCAAACTATGGAAGCTATGGAAAATCAAACTTTATACCAAAGTTCTAACTTGAAAGATTTAAATCTTTATCTATTAATCTTCAAATATACAACCTGATACACAAGTTCGTAGTTTATTTCAAAGTCTATAGATTGGAAGAAAAAGGAATTGACAATGAAATGAAAGCTGATAGCATGAGGCAAAAGAAAGCGGAAGTTTTCATTTTTATAAGACAATAACTTTGCACACATGAAAATAATACTTTGTAGTTAAAGAAAGACTTGAGAAATTATAATCTTCATGTGTTCAGGTTCTAGTTAAAGAATTCAAATATTCAAGCTTTCCAATCAACAGACTTATATATACCATCAGGCAGTAACACTCAATGAATGACAAGATAGGATTTTAAGATTAGTTTCTTAATATAACAGAAATATAAGACTCAAACTTCAGCCATTCCTTTACAAGAATTTACCTGATAAATAGCTCATCAATCCAAACAAATACATGTTTTCAAACTAGCAGCAAATGAATCAAATAAATGATAAAGTAAATGAAAAGTTTGGATTCTACCTTTTTGCGAGCAGTGAACAAAGGCGTCGATCCGAAGACTACGACTCGAACAAGAAGATGAAGCGACGAATCGAATGATGAAGCGACGACTCGAATAGCGAATACGTTAACACAAACTCAAAAGCGATGTTTTAATCCTAAACAGAAACAATAATGCTATATGTGTATTTTAAGATTAAACCTAAGAAAAATCTCTGCATATGCTCTGCCTATTTTTTTCTCCCCCTCAAAATCAACAGAAAAGGATAAATTTATACCTGGATTTCTAGGGTTTTTACCCTTTGCCCAAATTCCGATCTTCTCCAAAAAACTCCGCTATTTCCTTTACAAAGTAAGGGTAAAATTTGTCCAAAATTCACAGAATTCGTACAAATTTTATCCTTACATGTAAGGATTTGACCATCATTGCGATCGAATGGCTCGGATTGCATCTCGCGTTCAAATACATGACTGGGATTCATTATTCGTACTGAGAGAGAGGGTAAAGCGGGGTGGGGGACCAACTGGTACAAGAGTTTGGCTGTTTGTGGGGTTTGAGATCAATCGCGGGTCAGAGAGAAAGGAAACAGGTTGAAATTTGGGAAGATGAGTTTCTGATTTAGAAGTGTTTATGCGTGTGTAGTTATGTATATATTTGTTTGCAAAGATAGGCCAGTGGAGTGTAGGGAAGGCAATTTTAGCCCTTCTGTAGAGGTTAAATCAACTAATAAAGGGATTGCACGGGTGAGTTGAAATTTGGGGTTATACATTGCAAAATTATCCCCTTTTCTTTAAAATTACTCAACTTGCTTTTGATTTTTAAAATTAGCCTTATTTAAATAATTAGACATTAGTTCGAGAATTTCGGGACAAAATTTGGTGTCAACAGCTGCCCTCTTTACCCGAAAAGGATGAAAGAATTTTCAGGGTAAAGAAAGTTGACGAAAAGCCAATTTTGTCCCGACAAAGCCAAGACTTTGATTTCAAGTACCAAAATGCGAGGCTTATGGACATGGATATGGCCGAACTCCGGTTTTCAAGTTGCCTACAAATCTTGGGCTAAAAGAGGATCAGGCCATATGTAGTTCAACGACACTTAAATACGAAAACCCGCACTATTGATAGAAAAGGACGCACGAATAGGAAAGAATTCAAACTGACATCCTAATCTGAAGCAAAAGATTAGGATAGAATTTGCTTGTTCGAATGCGATTCTTCAGATCCTCGTTGACGAGTGTAGCTCATATCAACGATTGCCTCAGTTCACTGATAAGAAAAAGTTCCACGTTATGCTCCAAATGCTGCTGCGGTGCTGCTAAAGTCCTGTAATAAACTCGAAAAACGGTAAGAGTGCAACTGCTAATAAAGCCTGATAATCAAAAGTAAAGAATGATCAAATATTGATGATACAAATTTGCAAGTGTGGGTTGCGATATTATTGATAAGTTGCCCTCCAATCAACTGGCGAAGCAATAAAGCAAGTGCAAAGGCATAATGCAAAGCATTTTCAACAATCTTGACAAATCAACTGGAAAGCCGGTCGGGCACGCAGCAAGGAGGGTCTTGGAGTTGACTGTCGACAAACTAGCTGGCAATCCGGTCCGGCACAAAGCAAGAAGGGTCTCGGGGCTGACCTGTTAACCTGTTAAGCTAAGAGTAAAGCGATTCACAATATAAAGCAAGTGAAAGGTCATAATTAAAAGCAAGTGCAAGGCAATTTGCACATTCTGACGAATCAACTGGCAAGCCGGTCGGGCACGCAGCAAGGAGAGTCTTGGGGTTGATTGTCGACAAATCAGCTGGCAATCCGGTCCGGCACAAAGCAAGGAGGGTCTCGGGGCTGACCTGTTTACCTGTTAAGCTAAAAGTAAAGCGGTTCATAATATAAAGCAAGTGCAAGGTCATAATTAAAAGCAAGTGCAAGGCAATTTGAACATCTTGGCGAATCAACTAGCAAGCCGGTCGGGCACGCAACAAGGAGGGTCTTGGGGTTGATTGTCGACAAATCAGCTGGAAATTCGGTCCAGCACAAAACAAGGAGGGTCTCGGGGCTGACCTGTTAACCTGTTAAACTAAAAGTAAAGCAAGTCATAATATAAAGCAAGTGCAAAGTCATAATTGAAAGCAAGTGAAAATCAATTTAGCGTGAAATGTAAAGCAACGCAAAAGCGATTTAGCGAATCAACAGGCGTGAAAGTCCAACCAGAGAGAAACCCCGCCTGGTGGTCAACCTGAAAAACGTAAAGCAAGGCATCAATTTTAAATCAAGTGTGATGACATAATTTAAAGCAAGTGCAAAGCAAAGTAGTGCGGGAATGTAAAGCAATGCAAGAGCCATTTGGCGAATCAATAGGCGAGATAATCCAACAAACAGAATTCTCGTAGCTGATGGTCAACCTGAAAAAGTAAAGCAAGGCATTAACTTTTTAAAGCAAGTACAAAGACATAATTCAAAATAAGTGCAAAGAAAAGTAGTGCAGAAATGTAGTCAGTGCGATAGCCATTGATAAATCAATTGGCGAGACAATCCGGCAAGGATGGTCTTGTGCAGATTGTCACCTGAAACAAAGCGATTCCCTATTTGGCTTAGTTTTGAAAACACAAAATAAGCCTCGGCTTTGTCGCCTATTAGGAATGAAAGTCATAGAGGTAGAAATGCCGCCTGTTCGGAAATAACTCATGACAAAGCATAATGCTTTAAGTCATGAAAAGGGAAATGCGACGCAATTTGCAAGGCAACTTTGGATGCATGTTCAAATAATTGTTCATCCGTAGTGAAAATGATCCTCTCATTGCAAGCTTTCATGTTCCTGCTCTCAAAGAAAATTTTGTTAGTTTTGGGGAGGGGTGTTTGATTTGTGCTGATTAATCTTGAACTTGTTGCCGCTGCTCCCTCGTTCTTCTTTAGACTTAGGCTTGCAAATTATACTCAGAGACTAAACTTATGAACTCAATAGTGTATAATATTTACAAACAGAGGCAAAGATAAGTAATTTGATGAAATATTAAACAAATAATCATTGATATGCAACCGAAAGTTATAATGCATTTAAAATTTTCTGCTTCAACTCAAACTCATGACATATCTTGAAACAAACTGAACGTCCTTTATCTTTGAAACTTGTGCTAATCTTGAATACTTTTAGAACTTCGCCACTTCATCCTTTGATAAGCAATACCAATTTTTGCAAAATCTGCCCCAGTTATAATCCTTATGCCTTCGAACTCTTTTTGCAAAATTTGCCCCGGTTTCTATCTTCCATACCTTCAATTCGTCTTGCAAATTTTGCCCCAGTTGCTTGCCTTAGGGGAAACTGAAAATTTTAATATTATAGAGTCGACCCCGTTAAGAGCGCCTACGTATCCCTCCACAGGAATCAGACTGTGCGTAGTTCTGCTTACATAGAGATTTTTGGGGAAAATATGGCAATCTAAATATGAAACTGTATCCGAATGGGAAAAACCTACACATCTGCCCAGATGCGTAGTTCGGAATTACAAAAGATAAAAAAGCCTAAAGTGTTACAATACCTTGACCGAATTCGATGGGGATTGCCTACTTATCATGTTGCCATTCCAGGAATCAGGTCAGAAGTAGTTCAAAATTACATAAAAGAGGAAATAGGGGATTCCTGTGCTAGTGCAACCGAACTCTATATGAGTTGCCTACGTATCCCGCCTCGGGAATCAGGTTACGCGTAGTTTCCATTACAATCAAAATTACATTGAAACAATGCTAACTTGCGGTTGCCTCAGACATAATATCTCTTGACAACATCTGCGTTGATTATCTTTGGCCAAACTTGATCATGAATATCCACCAAGATTAGTGTTCTTCTACATAATGACATTGCCAACTTGGTGCAAATTTTCCATTGCTTCTTCTTAAGTAGGAAAGATTTTCTTCAACACCAATTACCCCGGTTTGAAGTAAACTATTCAAATCTTCTCTTCGCGCATTCAACATCTTTCAACTTATCTTCTTGAATAGTTTCCCAAATGAAGGACTTCCATTTGTATAGATAAACCGCTTCGGCTCCAATTGCCGGCAAATAAAGCTGCCCCAGTTTGAAGTTCTAACGGTAATGTAATATCCAAAGAGTGGAAAAGGTAACTTTCCAGCGCATCATCCTTAAATTGTTCAGTTGTTTCGTAATAGGCCACAAGCCAAGTTTAAGCAGGTTTTGTTAATTTTAACTTGAAACAGTAGTAAGTATATTAATCAGAAGCAAATAATAAAGCACATAAATAATTAAAGTATAGCAAAATAATAAGGTAGGAATGCAGTGCATTGGTTTATTCAAAACCTAATTTAGGGAGGCATACAACATAAAAGTAAACATGCAGGATTTAAAAGAGTTATTTGAAAGACAGAAACATAAACAAAGTGCAAAACACAGTTCTGGGCCTCAAGCTGACTGTGATGCTAAAACAAAAATAGCGAGTTCATTCATCAAGTCTCTTTTGGGCCACAAGTCCAATTAGCCATGGTATCACTTGGTTCAGCATTCTGCACATGTGGCTCTTTCTCAGAATCCTCAATAGTTGCACTGCATTTCAATCCATAATTCAAGAATAGGCTGCCAACACCTTCAATCAAATTCTGCATGGCCATTTCTGGAGCTTGGACAAATGACCGGTTCAATGGTAAAAGAGGCTGTGGTATGACACTAGTCGGCTTCTTCTCAAACTCAGCATTTTCCATCTTTCCTTCACTGGGGTTTCAATCTAGGCCAAAAGTTCCCCCATTCTTTGGCAACAGAGTTAGTGCTTGCGTAGGTACCTTAGAAGCAATATTATCAACCTTTACATCATCAATAGAGACTATGGTGCCTTTCAGATTTGGCTCTTCCTCAAGAGAAATCATATTAACTGCATTGTTACCATGATTGGGAAGAGGATTATCATGCACATTTGGCTCAGTGCCGGTGAGTTGAATGGTGCCTGCTTAGATTAAACCCTCGACCTTGTCTTTGAAAGTATAACATCTCTCAATATCATGGCCTGCTGCCCCTGAGTGATAAGCACAGTGCTTATTTGCATCATACCATTTTGGAGGTGGGTTTGGGGTGTTATCAGGGATAGGCTGCACAACTCCCGCATTTCTTAATCTCTCAAAAAGCTGGCCATATGACTCAGCTAGGGGAGTATAGGTTTTGGTTGCTCTCCTTTCGTAATTTTGATTAAATCCTTGCACATTGGGACGAACAGGAGGACGAGGCTGGTAATTCTAGAGTGCTTGAAAATTTGGCTGACGAGGGAATTGATTAGGTGTATGTGCTCTAGGTTGGTAGTAATTTGCTTGTGCATTGTAAACCGGATAAAGAATAGGCGACATCTGGTAGTGAGTGGGGTAGTTTGGGTAATATGGGCTTTGGTACGTGGGAAAAGCAGACAAATTGTCAAAATTCAACTTTCCAGCCGGTCGACGCTCGATGTCTCCCACAACAGCTCCCACTTCCTCTTTCTTCTTTTTGTTAAAGACATTACCAGACCCCGACTGGAATGCCTTACTTGTAGCTTGCAAAGCGGCCAAATTTGTGATCCCACCAGATTTCAAACCAGCTTCATACATCTCCCCCGTTTTCACTAGATTGGCAAAAGTAGAATTAGTCATGGATGCCATTCGATCATAGTAGAATTCATCCAATGTCTCGATGAAATGTCCCACAAACTCTTCCTCACTCATGGGATGCTTAACTTTAACCGCCTCACTCCTCCAACGTACCGCGTATTCCCTAAAAGTCTCGGTCGGCTTCTTCCTAAACCTTGCAATAGCCAACCGATCTAATGGTATTTCAGCATAAAAACCAAAACGCTCCATGAAGTCGTGAGCCATACTCCTCCAGTTAATCCATTTTGAGGGATCCTGCTCGGAGTACCAGTCTAAAGCTTCGCCATCAAGACTATGAATGAATGATTTCATACGGAGCTCTTCATTCTTCCCCACTCCCAAGCTTTCACAATACCTTCTCAAATGGGCTCGGGGGTTGCCTTTGCCATCAAACTTAACAAACTTTGGTACTTTTTACCCTTCTGGGTATTCAATTCCAGGATGAACACACAAGTCTTCATATTCTAGCCTTTCCTTGTCCTTGCCTATTGATGCTTTGCTAAGAGCACTCATCACCCAACCTTGTACCTTTTTCTCCAAATCTTCACCCCCATCGACTGCTTTTTCGGCTCTTCTAACACCATTTTGAAACTTCACATAAGGAGGGTTGGTGTAATCATCAATTTTCACAATAGGAACATCTTGCCCACCAGATGCCGCCACTTGGACTAATGGTGCGGATGTATTTTCAGTATAAGCTTGCGGGATGGGTTCATTTTGGTAAGTGGAGGTTTGGTATGGATATGGAGCGTGTGTCTGATAATAAGTATTGGCAGGGTGCGGGGTGTATGATGGGTATTGTTGATGTGATGGGTAGATGAGTGGTCGGTTGATTGTTTGGCTAGATTGAGCGTTATTTGGAGGTGGAGCTTGGGCAAGTGGCAAGTTGCTTTGGGGGACTAGTGCTTTTAGATAATTGTGGGTGTTCAAAGGTATGTTCATATTGGCGACCCCATCAATTGAGTTCAGAGATAGCCCCAGAGATTGCCCCATTTGACCCAGAGAGTGGGATACATCGGGCCCACGCAGCGGCGTGTTTTTAGGAGTTTACCCTTTTACCGCAGCCAGCTCATCTTTTAACATCTGTAGTTCCTTAGCAATTTCAAGAATCAGTTTGTCTTGAGGAATAATGACATTTCATCTTGACGATTCATGAGTTGCAGGAGATTTCTCGGTATTGCGAGGTTCATCATTTATTCCAGTCATTGTCAGTTGTGGGAATGTGTACCAGTATGCAGATTGGTCCTTTGCCCTTGTGTAATAGGAGTGATAAGCCAGCTTAAATCAGCACAAATCAAACCTCTGTTTGGGGGATAAACAAAACAAAAGAAAAAGTTCAAAAGAAGCCATGTTAGTTTGCATGTCACTGGCAAAATTGCACACAAATCACGTAGCGCGCATCACGTAGCGCTTTGCATTCAAGTTTGACATGTGGCAATCACAATTAGTTGAGCGTAAATGAAAATGCGAACGCGTCCTACCCTGTAACGTGCCTCTTTGTGCCAGAGGTGGGCCTAAGACGCGTAAAGTGGTAACGAAAAATAGTTCATGCCAGTTTTGAGCAATTCCGATTTAGAGTAAGCAATAAATAATAACAATAATTGATAATAATCAGCTCTCTGCCTCGACACTGTAATCTCGTTATCCCAACTAACTTCCAAAAGTTGGTGTCAAATTGAAATTCTAACACAACTCATGCTCTCCACAACATCTGCACCAAATTTCTAAACCCAAATGCCTAAAACCTGAAACAAACCTCTATACCTTTTGCAAACATCAACGCTCCTCTAAGCACAACTCCCAATTATTTCACAACATCCAGGGGTGAGATTTCCAACTTCCTTCACAATACCAGACTGCAAATCATGAAAGGCACCAATTGGCCTTTCAAAAATAAAACCTCACTGGTCCTTGGCTTTAGTCAAGCCTCTCAGCTTCCTAGGTTTTGCAAGGCTTACAGACCTTGTTCATAGGGCTCCTCACTGGTCCTGAGCTTTAATCAAGCCTCTCAGTTTCTTAGGTAGCCAAGGCCGCACTGGTCTTCAAGGAGGGACCCCATTGGTCGTTTATAGACATAGGGGCTTCACTCTCTTAGTATGCGACAAGCATACTTCATTCCATAAGAATTTGCAGCGGGTTTGTCAACATAGGCCTGCACACACGCAAAGCCATTCACGAGGGGGACCCTACTGATCTTTTTAAAGACACCAGAGGCTTCGCCTCTTAGATCTCACTACACCATACCATCTCCAAAACACAAACCAATCAAATCTGCCTAACTTTCCCTGGACTGCAATGCTGTCTATGATCTCAAATTCTATGTGGACTGCTATGACCACATAGATTCTGCTAAATTCTTCCATTTTCTGACCTAAAAGACAACATAGGGGACAAAATTCCAAATCTGATTTTGCTCAAAACATGGTTAGGACTGAGAATTCGTTATCACATAGCACATAATATGCATTGTCGTTGGGTTTCAAGAACCCGCTGACGTAAGAGCGGTTTTCTAACTATGGAGGCGGTACCAAGGACCGGGTCCAGACTAAGGTGTAAATGCATGCATGCTCCTAAAAGCTCCGTCTAAGAGTGGGTTAACGGTTGAGGCTAACAGATGAGTGGCAAGCGGTCTCGCAGTTGAATTACTCCCACGACAACCGTCGGTATACCAACTCGTCAAAAGGGTTCTTTAGTGGAAGAAAGTGCGGGGCGTACCTCACGGATATTTGGGGTGAAAATGCAAGAGGTTCCCAGGAGTGGAGGAAGTATGAACGGAATGCCAGTTTATATGTGCGCAAATAGGGGTGTAGTGACATGATTTCGTGACACACAGCAATCAATTAGATTATTCTACGCATGCTTGCAAATAAACAGTAGATGTAATCATTCTAATTCAATCAATAATTAAATAAGATAATATCATCATACAATTCAAACAATACAATCAAACAAATTCGTGAAAGCCTTTTGGTTAGAACCATTAAATGCTATCCCCGGCGGAGTCGCCACGCTGTTGAACCCTCCAGAAAAATGCACACAAGTATGCATCGGGATGTAATTTCAACAAAGTGGGACTTCAAAGGGCTTCTTTGGAGTCGCCACCTAATTTAAGGATTATTAGGAACCTAAGTTAACTAAAGAGTGCAATTTCTTCTTTATTTAAAAGAAATTAAATTCAGAGATTCTAGGTAAGTGGTTCTATTAAATTCGAAAGAAGGCCCCTAGCAGCAGGAGGCACCTAGGGTAGCAGTGTTAACTTCGAAAGAGTGATATATTTTTCTGCTTATTGAACACAGTGGGATCGTTTGGCAATTAATTCAAAGAATAAAGCGGTTGTTGGGTAGCAGTGTTAACTTTGGAACGAGGTAAGTGTTTATATCTATTTCTTTGGAGGCACCTGGGCTCCTGGATTTTCTACCACGTGTTTCTTACGTGTATAGCTGTCGATAGACGTACTCATTACGCCTTAGCTTTGGATTTACATTATATATTATATGTTATGTCCTGTTGTTGGTATTGCATTAAGGATCTGAACATTGTACTCTAGCTGTGAGTTTGCATCTACTCCCCGGTTGGCGATGAGAGTCCCGCACCGGTGAAGGGTCATTATTGCATATACTTCACGGTTGGTGATCGAAGTCCCGCACCGGTGAAGGGTCATTATTGCATATACTTCCCGGTTGGCGATGAGAGTCCCGCACTGGTGAAGGGTCATTATTGCATATACTTCCCGGTAATCGATGAGAGTCCCGAGCCGGTGAAGGGTCATCCTTGCATATACTTCCCGGTAATCGATGAGAGTCCCGAGCCGGTGAAGGGGCATTATTCCATATATCTCCTGGTAGACGATGAGAGTCCCGCGCCGGAGATAGGTATCAGGCATATGTGACTACATTGCATTGTACCGCATTCATCACATCTCATTGCACCGCATACTGACTATTATGTGTATTGTGTTGTGTTTTTTTGTATGCAGTATGTATACCATGTCGTGGACATATCTTAGTTTGCCTATATATTTCTGGCTCGTATTATGGGTTGCGGGGATCGGGTTGTACGCCGCAACGGTATAAATTTATGGATCGGGTTGCACGCCGCAATGGTATAAATATATGGATCGGGTTGCACGCCGCGACAGTATGAATATATGGATCGGGTTGCACGCTGCAACAGGATGTATTTCTGATTGTTGATATGTTCGGGATACCTACATGTTCTGGCTATCTTATGTTCCTGGTTGTTAATGAATTTATGATTCCATACGTGTTTCCAGTTATTATCTGGCTCTGCCTTTTCATAATTTATATAAGAAGAATTTGGTTTATTTGTTTCTTTTCTCCCTGGCTAGCTATCCTATTCTTTCAGGTGGCTAGTCTGCTCCACTTATTGAGTCCTTTTGACTCACCCTTGTTTGTTGTTTGTTTCTTGTCTATCTATTTCGTTTCGGCAGTTTCGCTCCAGGATTGAGTTCGTCACATTGTGAAGGAGCGAAGACGACTTCAGCTGTCAGGGTGAGCCAGCTTTTATTCTGGATGGCCACTAGTTTATTGTTCATTATTTCAGTTGCATTTTGCTCCCTTCAGGAGGTATCTGTCTTCTTTTGTACTCTTAGATGTCTAGTCTGGATAGCCCTAAACCTAGCATGTTGGGTAATCAGCTGTAATTTCTTTTGTACAGCTTAGAGGTATCAGTATGTCTGTTTTTTTTTCTCTAAGCATTGCTCTTATTTATAAATTGAATTATATATATATATTCCTAATTTAATTGGTAAGGGTTCGCCCGACAGGTCTAGGGAAGGATGTCGGGTGCCTGCACGGCCTAGCCAGATTCCGGGTCGTGTCAGATTCCGCCCTAGGAGAAGGATGATTCCGCTCGCATCATATTGAGGGTAGAAGTATTCCGCTCCAGGAGCAGGAGTATTCCGCTCCTTGCATCATATTGAGAGTAGCAGGATTCCGCCCTAGGATCAAGAGGATTCCGCTCCTTCCATCATATTGAGGGTAGGAGGATTCCGCCCTAGGAGCAGGAGAATTCCCTTCCATTCATTTGGCACATGTGACTCTATTGCATCATATTGCATTAATTCCATTTCGTTACACCAGTTGCTGTGTAGTGTGTGATTATAGTGCGATAGTTTGTGTATATGTCATGTATTTTCTTATTGTTGATAAGTTCGGGATACCTATATGTTCTGTCTATCTTATGTCCCTGGTTGTTTATGAGTTTATGGTATCATAGGTATTTCCAGTTATTATCTGGCTCTGCCTTTTTATAGTTGAAATAAGGTGAATTTAGTTTATCTGATTTACTTCTCCCTGGCTAGTATATCTTCTTCTTTGAGGTGGCTAACCAACCCTTACTGAGTCCTTTTGACTCACCCTCTATTTTTTTCTTGTCTATTTATTTCGTTTCGGCAGGTTCGCTCCAGGATTGAGTTCTCCACGTTGTTGAGGAGCGAAGACGACTTCAGCTGTCAGGGTGAGCTAGCTTTTGTTCAGGATGGCCACCAATTTTATATTTATTATCGCCGTTGTATTTTGCTCCCTTCAGGAGATGTTTATACTTTGTACTCTTAGATGTCTGTCTGGATAGCTCTAAACTTAGTATGTTGGGTAGTCAGGTGTAATATCTTTTGTACAACTAAGAGGTATCAGTATGTCTGTATTTTTTTCTAAGCCTTGTCTTTTATATTGAGTAAGTTTTGTGCTCAATTTATTATTCTGACTTAAAAGGGTTCGCCCGACAGATTTAGGAGAGGTTGTCGGGTGCCCGCTAGGCCTAGCTAGAATCTGGGTCGTGTCAATAAATAGGGATGCCAATACTTTGATTCTAGGTAAACGATTGAGCTTACCACATTTAAATAGCAGTTTTGCAACTTACTTGTAACAGTCATTTTATTATTTTTATGAAATGGTGTCTGGTTAGTATAGGGTGTGACTGTTATGTAATTGTGTTTGTTCAATACATAACTCTCAATTGTTATAATAGTAATGATATTCTATAAATACCCATCTCAGTAGTAAAGAAACTTATTCAAAGAAAAAAGAACAATTCGTGTTTGTTAAGTCTCAGTAGTGAACGATTCAACCAAGAACAAGAGGAGGAGCATCAAGTTCAAGGTGAAGAACAAGAGAATCATCCAGTTCACATTCGGATGCTGAGCAAATGAATGAAAATTTGGATAAACTAAGGGCTGAAGTCTGGGAATGGAAATTTAAGTTCGAGGAGTTCTTCCATGATTACAAGAAGGACATGAGGAGGGCGAAGAGAATTCTTAAAGTGCTACTGCTTAATAGGCGTATTGATTACAATATCTACTCTACACCACCAGGAACACCACCGAAAGAACCACTACAACCACCAGCAGAAGCACCCTAGGTTTGAATGTTTATTTTGTAATATTTGTTGTTAGAATGTTGAATAATTATTTTAGTTTAAGTTTGTTTTTGCAGTTTTCAATGTGGGTTTTTGTTTTTTTTATCAATTTGTATGTTTAGGAAGTCATGTAAGCAAGTTTTTATTATTTGTAAGTTGAAATAAGTTATGTAAGCAAGTTTTCTTTTTGTTTGTATTTATGTAAAAATTGTTAGTTTTTTTATTGGGACGCCTAGTTAAAGTTAAATAGAGTCCCCAATAAAAATACTGGGTCTGTAAGGTTTAACCAAGATGGAGTTACAGAATTTTAATCTAGGACACCAGCCTTATTTGTATTGGAATCTCAATATTTTTTTATGATTTTAATCCATATACAGAAAAATTACCTAAATAGAGTCTCAGTAAAAATACTGGGTCTCTAAGGTTTAACTAAGATGGAATTACAGAATTTTATTCTGGGACACCAGACTTAATTGTTTTGGAATCCCAATATCTTTTTATGATTTTAATTTGTATACAAAAAATCACCTAAATAGAGTCCCAATAAAAATATTGGGTCTCTAAGACCAAGATGGAGTTACATAATTTTATTCTGGGACACCTGCCTTAATTATGTTGGAATCCCAATGTTGGAATCTGGGATTATATATAACCCCAGGGTTATATATTATATATTGAATTCTGGGAATATAATTTAATATCACTTTTAATATTTTTATAAGAAAGGTTATGGTGTGAATAAAAATAAATGATTTTTATATTTTTTCAATGTGAGTTGGTGTCATTATTTTTTCTTTTCTAAGTCCCTATGTTTAAGAATTTCTAGGTTTTCTTTTTGAAAAATGTATGTGAGTTGGTTACAAGCAATTTTTAGTTTTACGAGGTGGTAGCCCCTATGTTATAGTGGCAGTTATAAGGGCATTTTTGTATATTTTTAGTTAAATTGTATGGATAGTATCAAATGTCTGCCTATAAATACAGTTTTGAAGTATAGGATCATCATACATTTTAAAAAATTATAGTTTCGTCTTAAAAAATAAAAATCTCTCTTCCACAAGACAATGTGCATGCAGTTGAGAATAGCCATGCAGTTCAAAATGGCCACGCTCTACAGAATGGCCACATAAATCAACAAACAGGGCGTGATCTGTATTGGGAGATTGCATGTTTGCAAGGAGACATTGAGGGGCTGAATCATAGTGTAGAGCAGCTTCGAATATTAGTTATTCGACAAAATAAGAGGCTGGAAAGTAATGAATAAAAAATGAGAAGGATTAAGAGGGCATTGAAACAATTTCCAAACTACAATAAAGTGGATCGTCCTCCAGGGTCACTAGTGTGAAGCATTAGCACAAATTTTATTATTTTTAGGCTTTTTATTATTTTTAAGTTGAATTAAGTAATGTAAGCACGTTTTTATATTTGTTTTGTATTTATGTAAGAATTGTTAGTTTTTTACTGGGTCTCTAAGGTTTAACTAAGATGGAGTTACAGTATTTTAATCTTGGACACCATCCTTAATTGAGTTGGAATCCAAGTATTTTTTTGATAATAATTTTTTTCTAAATACAGAAAAATCACCTAAATAGAGTTCCAATAAAAATACTGGATCTCTTAGGTTTTAACCAAGATGAAGTTACAGTATTTTAATTTGGGACAACAGCCTTAATTATTTTGGAATCCCAGTATTTTTTTATTATTCTAATCTGTATATAGAAAAATCACCTAAATAGAGTTCCAGTAAAAATACTGGGTCTCTAAGATTTAACCAAGGAGTTACATTATTTTTATCTGTAACGTCAGCCTTAATTGTGTTGGAATCCCAGTATTTTTTTATTATTCTAATCTGCATATAGAAAAAACACCTAAATAGCGTCCCAGTAAAAATACAGAGTCTCTAAGGTTTAACTAAGGAGTTACATTATTTTTAGATGTGACAACATTCTTAATTGTGTTGGAATCCAGTATTTTTTTATAATTCTAATCTGTTTACAAAAAAATTACCTAGCACTGCAGGCGAGAAAGTCTGGAATTTATAACATTGGAAAACTTAAAGAACATAGAATCACAACTTTTTTGACTACATTTATTATGATATCAATGCATTTTTGACTATATGAATTAAGTTTGACTGTAACAGTTGAAGAGAAGTAGTAACTATTAGCCTATAAATAAGGCTTTGCAGTTGAAGGAAACTACAAGTTATTTTTCAATTTATTTACTCATATAAGATTTTATTTACTCATATGAGGACAATCACGTGGAGAGACTGGGTCATTTCTATAAGAAACTGACAAGTTCTTACTTTAAAAATATGATTTTTTAAGATAAACTGACAACCCAATGTTTATTTTTTTCATCTAATTTTTTAGTGTTTGTATTTTTTTACTAACTGTGATAGTTTATTCCTTTTAGATTTTTCCACAAAGTTGAAATGAGAAGTTGCCCGATGTAAATGGCTATGCGTGTATACTTTGTGAAAATGATGAAGAAGTATATAAGATGAGATTCAAGGTTGGGAGATATAAAAGATTGTGTAAACGATGGAAAGAAATGGTTATTCAGAAAGGTTTCAGAGAAGGTGATTTGCTTCACTTTGAACACTCATCAGATTTTGAAGAATAGGGTTGCATCTGTATGTTTTTATGTTGCTGTCCGAAACCGTCGGGATGGTGATAGCGACGATGATGGCGACGACGATGACGACGACGACGATGATGACGACAGCAGTGATGATGATGATGATGATGATGATGATGATGATGATGATGATGATGATGATGATGATGATGATGATGATGATGATGATGATGATGATGATGATGATGATGATGATGATGATGATGATGATGATGATGATGATGATGATGATGATGATGATGATGATGATGATGATGATGATGATGATGATGATGATGATGATGATGATGATGATGATGATGATGATGATGATGATGATGATGATGATGATGATGATGATGATGATGATGATGATGATGATGATGATGATGATGATGATGATGATGATGATGATGATGATGATGATGATGATGATGATGATGATGATGATGATGATGATGATGATGATGCAGGATCAGCTCAGAAGCCAATTGTAATTGAATA
Organism: Petunia secreta; assembly: GCA_029990175.1. NCBI lineage: Eukaryota > Viridiplantae > Streptophyta > Magnoliopsida > Solanales > Solanaceae > Petunia > Petunia secreta. The sequence continues at coordinate 43,481,640 of JARKIP010000022.1, read as the reverse complement.
AGTCTTAGTAGTATTTGTCTTCTTCTTTTAGTTAATGCAGTTTATATTTTCTGCTTTTTATTATATGTAGTGTGTTTTTTAATTTTCTGTTAGTTAAGGTACTGTGTAATATATTAGTTTTTTTTATAGCAGCCATGTGTTTTCTGTTACTGTGTGTTTCTGTATTAGTAAAGAAACTATAAAGCAGATTAATAGGAACAAGAATTTTCATAGCAACAAATGAAAAATATTTATTTTTTTATAATAATACTTGTCAAAGAGTACAGAGGAATTCAAAATCAAAAAAAAAAAAAAAAACTATGCTCTATAAAAGAATAGTCTTTTTTTCACTTCAGAATTGCTGCCACTTGATGAAAACGGAGAAGTAAGGTCTTCCATCTATCTAGTGACGACGGATCTCTAATTAGAAAAAAAAAAAAGACAAAAGGAAAAAGGAAAAAATTTAATATAGCATCTTTTGTCAAGTTTAAATTTCTATTGAATTGTAGTGAAATACGACTAAAGAGTAAAAGCAGACAGAGACATACCTATATTTTATTAAGAGTTATGTTTCTTTGAATACGGATGAAAACCTGGAGTGTATATGCAGGATTTTTTTATTGTGTCCACGCTTTTTACAGTTCGAGCATCTCTTCGCCTTTTGTCTGACAAATTCTGTAGTTGACATATATCTTTTTGTCTGCCTCCTCCCTGGCTGAACTTTAAACTTTTGGAGGTTTTGTTATCTCTTCTTTTATGCTATCAGGCACAACTCATGATTCTTTATGTCCAGCAGTGTTGATTTCTCCTTCATATTGTTTTAATCATATTTCTCTTTTATACCAAATAGAGCAGAAATCGGACTTGGGTAAGTGCTCCCTATCTATAGCAGTAAGTGGATGTTCACAAGGTATTTCATCCATTTGGAATTTCAGGCATACATATTCCTTCTTCTTTAAACAAACCTTGACTTCTTTCCCTTTATGTGTTACCTTAAAGCATTGATCACCAGTGCGGTCACCTGAAAAAATAAAATCTATAAGAGTGTTATTCGAGTTTTCAATTACTAAAAAGAAAAACAACCACCAGTATAACACATGAAGAATCCATCTACATAAATATTGGGTCTCAGTATTTTAATATTGGGACTCTATCTATGTAAACTAGCGAGTCCCAGTATTTAATTCTGGGACTCCATGAAAATAACTGAAAAGTCCCAGATCTTTTTAATGGGACTTCATGAATAATAATAATAGGGATAAAAGGAATCCCATCATAAAAACAAATGGGAACTCCCCCCAGGAATACAAAAGTGTATTTGTTTCATATACTCACATTCATTCTGTATGATGTTTCTATCTTCTTTTTCAGTTCGTTATTTGCCCATTTTGATGTTGCAAAGAAAACATCATGTGCTTTCTTCCATCTCTCAGAAAATCAGATTTGTAGCTTGTTCATTATGTTGTCCATCATTGACAATGTTGATTTTTCTCTAGCTTGCAATAGAGCATTATTCATTAATTACACAATGTTTGTTGTCATCATGTCATTCATCGATTCTGAAAGCAAGCTCTAGCCCATCTCTCTGGTGGTTCTTCCATGAGGTAATCATAAGTCGCCTTGTCTGTTTGTTTCAAATTTTTCATGTCTTCATCAAACTCTTTACGTGTGTAGACACGAGATTCACTCTGGAATATAGCTATCAATGAAGGACTCACGTTCCTTTTGTTAAGGTTTTTTTCGAGATGATATACACAGCTACCATATGTGTATTCTGGATACACATGTGCAAGCCTATTTGCAATTGCAGAATTACGATCAGAAAGGGATACCAAATTCTCATAGCTTCCAATTGCAATGTGCAACTGTGTAAAGAACCAATTGTATGCCAGATTATTTTCTGAGTCCACAACAACAAAAGCAAGAGAGAAGATTTGATTATTTGCATCTTTTGCCAGTGCAACCAATAGTGTTCCTGAATATCTTCCTTTGAGGAATGTTCCATCGACAGCTATGACGGATCTACAATGTTCCCAGCCTTTGATAGATGCCCCACAAGTGAAAAACATATATTTGAACCTGCACAACACAGGTGCTTTAGTAACATCCCATAAAAAATCCAGATTTTTGAACCGTGACTCCATTTTAAATAAATATTGAGTCTCATTATTTAAATATGCAACTCTATCTATATAAAATAGCTAGTCCCAGTATATAAATATTGTACACCAATAAATAACTGCCAAGTCACATATCTTTTTACTTGGACTTCATCAAAAAATAACCTGGACTGCCCAGTTATTTTCCCATCATTTACCTATTCTCAGTGTCTTTATTCAGGGCAATGTGTGTACCTGGATTGATGTCTCTCAACACATGTAAATATCCAGGTAGCTTTTGAAAGTTCTTCAGGTGACCCTCTGATCAAATTCACACCTTCTTTTATAGCACGCCATGCCTTATTATAAGAGATTTCAACTTTCACTTTCCTTCTTGTCTCTGCTACAACAAAATTAGGTTTGACTGGATATTTATCATCTTGGGTATTCTCAACAATCACATCTCTCACAATCTTTGAAGTAGCATGCTTTTGATCTCTTTTTCTGTTGTCAACTGAGCAACTGTGATCCTTTTGAAACTTCAATATTTTGAACAGTGTGGATTTTTTAATCCCGGAAGAGCGAAGACTCCAGTCACATTTTTCATTTGTGCATACTAGTTCATATCTCGTTGTGCTCAATCTAACAGCTTTGAATTCAAAGTGATGTAAGCAGAATCGCTCTTCATCAAGTGTAAGCACCTGATTAAATCATCAGTGCTCCTAATAGGCACCCCTTTACTTGTACGAAGATTCATATCGAACCATATGACTGCCTCAAACTTTTCTTCATCAAAATCTATAGATTTGAAAAGTTTTTTCTGAAATCTTCTAATGTATTTGTTTCCCTATGTAGAAAAAGGCTTGTCTGATTATCTTCATATCTATAATCTGGCGTCCATTTGCTATTGAAAGCAACAATAATGCAGATTTTACCCATTCCTGCATTTTATTATTTGCAGAAAATAGTTACATCATATTAATTCAGTAAAATGACCGGGACAACTATTATAGTAAGATTCATAAAACTTATTTTTTTAATGATTTGTAAATAAGCCACAGCACAAAATACTACAACTGTCCTTCAATGAACTAATCAAGGTATTTTATTCTGCGGCGCTTATTAAATTCATCTCTATTTTCAAGTGACGACAATAAGTTACAGCATAATATAATGTAGTTATGCGTCAATAATGAACTAAGTTCCAGAATACTACACTGTGACTCTTATGAATTTCAACTCAGCACAACAAAGTCACAACATATAGTACTGTGGGTATGCTTCAGGAATGAGCTAAGTTACAGAATTTTATAATGTGACTCTTTTGGTTAAATATGCATAAGCACATCATAAAATACTGGATTATTGATACAACAAGGAATTAAGTCTCAGATTTTTTATTACAGTGATTTTTTCATCGCCTTCTGCTGATTTTAAAGTTTTCAGTTTCATTTTTAGACTGAAACTACTAAAATTATTTCAATACACGAAAAATTCACAGACACAAAATACTACAACTGCCCTTCAATAATGAACTAATCAAAGTATTTTATTCTGCGGCACTTATTAAATTCATCTCTATTTTCAAGTGACCACAATAAGTCACAGTATAATATAATGTAGTTATGCATAAATAATGAACTAAGTTCCAGTATACTACACTGTGACACTTATGAATTTCAACTCAGCACAACAAAGTCACAGCATATAGTACAGTGGGTATGCTTCAGGAATGAACAATGTTACAGAGTTTTATACGTGACTCTTTTGGTTAAATATGCATAAGCACATCATAAAACACTGGACTACTGATACAATAAGGAATTAAGTCTCAGATTTTTTATTACAGTGATTTTTTCATCTCCTTCTGCAGATTTTAAAGTTTTCAGTTTCATTTTTAGACTAAAACTACTAAAATTATTTCAATACACTAAAAATTCTCAGCACAAAATAGTGCAACTGTCCTTCAATAATGAACTAATCAAGGTATTTTAATCTGCAACGCTTATTAAAGTCATCTCTATTTTCAAGTGACTACAATAAGTCACAGTATAATATAATGTAGTTATGCATCAATAATGAACTAAGTTCCAGAATACTACACTGTGACTCTTATGAATTTCAACTCAGCACAACAAAGTCACAACATATAGTAATATAGGTATGCTTCAGGAATGAACTAAGTTACAGAGTTTTATACTTTGACTCTTTTGGTTAAATATGTAAAAGCACATCATAAAACACTGGACTATTGATACAATAAGGAATTAAGTCTCAGATTTTTTATTATAGTGATTTTTTCATCTCCTTCTGCAGATTTTAAAGTTTTCGGTTTCATTTTTAGACTGAAACTACTAAAATTATTTCAACACACGAAAAATTCACAGCACAAAATACTGCAACTGTCCTTCAATAATGATCTAATCAAGGTATTTTATTCTGTAGCGCTTATTAAATTTATCTCTATTTTCAAGTGACTACAATAAGTCACAGTATAATATAACGTAGTTATGCGTCAATAATGAACTAAGTTCCAGAATACTACAGTGTGACTCCTATGAATTTCAACTCAGCACAACAAAGTCACAACATATAGTATTGTTGGTATGCTTCAGGAATGAACTAAGTTACAAAGTTTTATACTATGACTCTTTTGGTTAAATATGCATAAGCACAACATAAAACACTGGACTATTGATACAATGAGGAATTAAGTCTCAGATTTTTTATTATAGTGATTTTTTCATCTCCTTCTACAGATTTTAAAGTTTTCAGTTTTATTTTTAGACTGAAACTACTAAAATTATCTCAATACACGAAAAATCGCATAGAGGCAAAAAAATTCGTCGAATGAATTGCATATTTTACAGTAAAAATAAGCTCATAATTACGAACTAATAACAGATTTAGAATTTAACGTATAAATTGAAAAAAAAATAGTGCTCAAATATATAAACAAACTGATAGATTTTGAATCAAAATTAATAATAACAGAATCGATACCTTTTTCACACGCGTTTACAGTTTGAATTTGAATCCGAGTTATAAACAAGTTGATAGATTTTGGGAGAGAGAAATGATATGATTTTGCGCTGAGCTCCGTATTTTTACTCTATTTTAGTTTATAACTCTTCGTTCTATTTAAGTTTAGATGTAGATTTTTAAGGGGTAATTTTGTAAAATCACGCGTGTGGGTTGTTGCCACGACAGCAGCGAGTATGCGTGTGGGGAGATTTTTGGCTATTTTCTCAATGAATTGTGAAATGGTGGTTGAAAATCATTGAGTGGGCGTAAATTTGGCTACTGATCAATTTTTCGCATTGGTAGCTTTTAAAGTAAATAGGACCCAATAAGGATAAAATAGAGATAATTTATTAAATAGTTGTCAAATAAGGAAGTGCGATATTTTTTTGGGACACACTAAAAAGAAAATAGTGACACATAATAGAGGGAATAATTTGTAGGATTTAAAAAAATTAAAAAGGTGAAATTTTACACAAATGTCATTAAATAAAGATGGGATTGGGGCAAACGTTTTACATAGTTAACATGCCCATTTGGTGAGTTTGCACGCAAGTGCCACTTGAACAAAAGAAGTGTATAAAAGACAATTTTTGAATATTTGTGTGTAAGAGTACGTTCGTGAAGGAATGTGTCAAATGAATTTCAGCACAAATATGATGAATAAAATATGTATTCAACCTTTTTTAAATAATTGTTTCCACATGAAACACATTTTAATTTGCTTTTTATGCCATATAAGAGGCGCTTGACACGCACTGAAGCTGTACAAAGGTTGAGACAAAAGTTTCTAATAGACACAATTTAACTTGGGTTTGAGTGTTCAATAAAAACATTTCTTAGTTTAGGTGTATAAATAGAATATCGTGATGAGGAGTATTCAGCCTTGGAGAAAACGTTCCAAACGTTATAACTTTAGACGCCGTCCACGTTTAACTTTATCAGTAAATCTTAAATTTCCTCAATTTTTATTTATTGCAACAACTGTCAACTTATCTGAGTGGTTTTTTTTTGTAAAAAACACCGGCCCACTACCACAGTAATTATTGGTTCAAATAGATATAGGTTTATGAAGGCGGGGATATATAGAAAATAGTCATGTCAAATTCCAACTACAAGAAGTTATACTTTTTCCATTAGGACATCATTTCTAATTATACGCATATATATATAAATATAGAATCAAATTGTCACGTTCGTGTATAGCAGCTTAGATCTCGACAAGCATATAACACCAACTTCGAAGACAACTGCTTTAGGGGACTTCCAAAATTACCACTACTACTTACTATATATATGTATCTTTGTACGTATTGAAACTCATCAAGAAATATTCCTTGTTTCACTACTTACTCCATACACTATCAGAAGAAGAAAAACGAACTTAAATAGAAAGATGGAATGCATTGTCACAGGACTGGAGGTTCCCAGTAGAAACATCAACAGCTGCTCCATAAGGAAAAAAGGAATTGAAAAGCAAGACAACATAGCAGAAAGATGGGAGATTTTGAGTGGCAAGAACAACTGGGAAGGCTTACTTGACCCTTTGGACTATGATCTTCGAAAATACCTTATCCACTATGGCCAAATGCCTCAAGCTATTACTGACTCATTCAATAATGAAGAAACTTCAAAGTATAGAGGAGCAAGTCGATACTCAAAAAAAAATCTCTTTACAAGAGTGGGGCTAGAGAAAAACAATCCATACTGTATTCCCCAAAAATAGATCGGGCTTTACAATTAAATTTATATTTAGTTGAGCCTAAGGCGACCGTTTTATATCTCGATTTGATCGTTTAATATGCAACCTTACGCGAACAGATAAAATATCGCCAAGTGTTATAGTTATGAAGCAATTTCGATTTCGATGTCAATAATACGGATTCGACGATAAATAATACAGATTCGATGTCAGTGATAAGTTCAACGAATAGTTAAGTATGCAAATAACAACAAACCAATCCGAAGCAGATCGCAGGCTAGCAGTTTACGATGAAATGATACAGTTAGGTATGCAATTCAAAGTGGACCCGATGATGCTAACAAATCAAACGATGCAGTGAATATGATAACGGTTAAGGTGAAGTCGCTAACGATGACAAATACGATGATAAGCAAACGCAATACGATAATGGTTAATATAATCACGAATTACTAACAAATTATCCGATGTAAAATGATAGATCGTATCTTATCGATGAAGTAATAACGTTAAATCGTTAAAGGCCAGTTCCTAACACAATGCAACAGTTGACAATTTATGTTACGAACGGAACAAATAGTGATTTAAACGAATAAACAACAAATGAAGTAAATAAAGCGATAAAAGGCTTATTGTATTTGATGAATCGATGGATGGTGCTCCAATGGAGGAAACAGATCTCCTTCCACTCTTGAACCAAGCCGTAAATACGGCTCTTTGATACGTAATAAATTTATGACAAGGAAATAGTGGTTGAGAGAGGAATTGTGTTGCCCAGATCAGTGTGTGTACAAAATGAAGATATGGGGTCCTATTTATAGGTTGAAATTGAGCAGAACCCCAAACCCTAACAGACTTCCACTTCCCCACGTTTCCCACTGCTGCACGTCGTCATCCATTCCACTAAACTCGCCAAGTCCGTTCCGATATTTCAGAGATGAGGATCAGCTATAGCTTATCCACTATTGATTTTATCCGATCACAACATCACTCAACCGAACGAAACCAACCCGAAGCAGCTTCTTTCCGATCTCATAACTTTCAAAGTGAAGCTGCATCTTGCATACGATCGAGTTTGCTTCTATCGTGATCGAACAGAAAATCGACCAATACACATACAAATATGAAATCACCAAATATTTCTATGCAGCTTCAGATATATCAAGTAAAAGTGAAATGGTCAAAGAATCAAATTGGATTGGTTTTGTTGCTGTTGCTACGGATGAGGGTAAAGTTGCATTAGGGAGGAGAGATATTTTGATTTCTTGGAGAGGGACCATAAGGGATTCAGAATGAAGTGATGATAATAAGGTGTCCTTAGTTCAACCAACAAAAATCTTTGGAGAAAATTCGAATAGTCTTGTACACAAAGGTTTTTATTCAACTTATACCAGCGCCAGAGATCAGGTAGAACTTCGTCAATTCATATTTCCTGTCTTTTGGAGTTTTTGGCTCCTTTCAAGAAAGACTAGCCTTAATCTTAGTATAATAAATCGATCAAGTTTATTATACTATCATATCACATTTACATGCCATAGCAAACCTCTCTTGTTTTCAACATCACCAATCTCAGTTTTTATAAAGGTTTAAGTGTAGAATATTTTTGGTAATCTGATAGTGTAAGCATCTCTTTACACGGTTATATAAACTCCTATTTAATTTACCTTTAGACATTTCCTTAAATATTTTACTTAATTAACACTTATTAATAGGTAGATTTGAATAAAATAAGTAACAACTGACTTCTTAAAATCTAAAACATGTTTTTTTTTATTTATGAGAACCACTACTGCTTTATTATATTCAATCATTGTTATTATAAGCATCTTCTAAAGAATCTATTAACTCAGTTTCTCAGAAGACAAATACTGGAGACTGGATGTAATAATCCTTAAGCAAGTTGTTGCAAGCTTTATAATGTGACTGCTGGACATGCATTAAAATTTCCTTGTAAATTATACATTGAAACAGGTTCTTGCAGAAGTTAACAGATTGGTGGAGCATTACAAGAGCGACGAAAATAGCATCACTCTAACAGGCCACAGCTCGGGTTCATCAATCGCCACTCTTTGTGCACTTGACATAGTTGTCAATCAAATCAACAAAGAATTTCCCGTGACAGCATTTGTATCTGGCTGCCCGAGAGTTGGAGAAGAGAATTTCAAGAAAGCTTGTGACAAATTGAAAAATCTTAAAATTTTGCGCATTAGCAATGCCCCTGCAGATCCTGTTCACAAGCTACCAGTGTTTGGACTCGTTGATGGTACTGCAAATGACTGGAGATGGTATGCAGAAGTTGGATTTGAACTCTCAATTGATACTGCAACGTCAGAATACCTCAAGAAAGACGTAAATGGTCATAATCTAGAGGTTTATTTGCATGGAATTGCTGGAACACAAGGAACAAAAGGAGAGTTCAAGTTGGAGTTAAACAGAGATATTGCTCTTGTGAATAAGGAAACAAATGCGTTGAAGGATGAATATGGTGTACCAGTGTCATGGTGGATTGAGAAAAATAAAGGAATGGTTCAACAAGAAGATGGATCTTGGATACTCATGGATCATGAGTATGATAGTGATCTTTCACAGTAAACATTTTATTTTTCTAAAATAATTATCCTTTTTATTTGTTGGTACCATTGGCTATGTCCGGTAATAAGCAATCTGTTTTCTCTTGTAGTACTGGCTCTGATCATGCATTACCATCTTTATGATAAGTACATTATATTATTGCTTTAATTTGCTATGCACATTTAAGTTGTTAGCAGTGCATAATGGTTACGCCCAAGCCATTACCTGGTCGAAGAATAGAGGAAGTGACCGAGACTTCCAAATATAATTATGTATACAAAAAGACCAAATCGGGTCAAATTCGAAATATGAGAAATCTAGGCCAGGTACTTTCTTTATCACAAATAGACCAATAGTCAATGTTTTTTCCTGGATTTCTTTCACAATATTATGACAGAATAGGATTAATTTCACCGGTGGTCATCCTACTTTTGGTTCATTATTCCAAAGTCATTTATCTTTGTTTTGTTACCCGAAAGTCATTCAACTTTATTTCGACTATCACCAAAGTCATTTTCGCTGGAAACTATAATAAACTCACAGGAAAATTCACTAATCAACACCTAATAACTAATCAACTCACTAATCTAGTAGGTATTTTGGTAATACAGTACATATGAAATTTAAGTTAATTTTTGAAAGTTTAATGCAACATTAATCTAGTAATTGAAACGCAAAATATCTATAATATTTGATAAATATTTCTTAATATTGTTGTATCAACTTCTTGATTGGATACATAGATTGCTTCCAATGATATGTATTTATTTGGTGAACTCAATATGATAATTAAGCTGATACCTGTAATTTAAGCAGGTAACGTTGTGACATTAAATTTATACATAAAGCAACATACTTGTCCCTTATTAGTACTCTATTTTCTTACGTAATTTTCCTTTAAATTTTTAATAATTTTGGAACAACATGGTTAACTTCGCTTCAACCAAATTATGACGAGGTAGACTTGGAGTCTTTAGGACTAGTTAGTGTAGTTAGTGTGTTTATGTAGATTGATAATTGGTTATTTAGGATTAATTAGTGTGTTTCTAGCGAGAGTTACTTTAGTGATAATAAGAATAAAGTTGAGTAACTTTTGGGTTACAAAATAAAGGTAAGTGCTTTTGCATAATGAACCAAAAGTTGGATGACCATCGGTGAAATTTACTCTGACAAAATAATGTGAATCTTGAATTTCAAAAAAAAAAAAAAAAAATTGCAATTCTTATAGAGCGGCTACAAGACCAATAATGTAATATGGAAATGTTAAACCTCTAAGTTCAAACATTTTCAGATAGAGTTGGACGAACTTAGACAAGATGGAACACTTGCAGTTTTCAGGATCACATTGAAATACTCTACAATCCATCAAACTTGTACACGTAATCTCTAGTGCTTAGAATATATTACCTCTAATGCCAAGCTTTTTAGAAACTTCATGTGACATGGCACATACACCCTTGTATTAATATAGTTTATTTTACATCGCCAAGGAGGCTCTGTTATAAATCAAGGTTTAAACTATCAAACCTGTAATATTTCGTTCAAACATTAAGTATCCTAGTATTTGAAAAGTAGAACTACAAATCGTCATCTTCATGATCCATAAGAATCCAGGATCCATTTTGTTGTTGAACCATTCCATTATTCTTCTCAATCCACCACTTAGCTGGTACACCATATTCATCTTTCAACGAGTCCAAATACTTGTTAACGAGTGAAATATCGTGTTGCAATTCTAGTTTGAATCCTCCTTTGGATCCTTGAGTTCCAGCAACACCATGCAAGTAACAATCCATGTTATGCCAAGTGCTTTGATCTCCAGGACTTTTTAGAAAAGGCGATTTCTTAGTGTCAATTGCTAATTCAGCACCAACATCTGAGTAGCCAAGCAACGGATAATTTGGAACTATATCTGGAATATTTCTAACTCTCAGAACTCGAAGATTTGCGAATTTGGAGAAGGTTTTCTTGAAATTTTCATCTCCTACCCTAGGACTTGCAAATAGAAATGCAGTGACTGGATAGCCTTTGTTAAATTCATTGAAAACCATATCCACTACATTTAATGTCGCGACTGCTGAACCCATGCTATGACCTGTTACTGTTATGCTAATATCCTCATTCTTGTATTCTTCCACTAATCTTTGAACTTCACTAACTACCTGAAAAAGGAATCAAAGATTATAGTAGTTCGTCTATTCTAAAGGAAAATATCTTGCAACCAATTATTCTAATTTTACTATGTTTAATGTTTACAAATTACTAGGAGTACATTTTATTTGGTTGGTCGTCCAAATTATATCAACTTACTATGGTTAAGTGATTTGATTTAATTAACCATGATTAATTAAGTAACAGAAGCTCATATACAAACAGTTATCATGCATCTATTAGGATTTAGGATGGCATAAACATTTGGTACATAAGTTTTTTACTATGAGAGTACAATGTGGTTGATTGCTACTGCTACCATCTAGGAGCTGTTCTTTCTATAATTCCCGTTCAGTGTGTGAAGCCATAGTTAATTAGCATAATCCATTATCGTGGGTACTCTGTTTTTTCTTTTATTGCTGTGGTGTCACGGGTGTTCCTAAAATAACCGCATGCATTGAATTTAGTTACTACTTGATATTTTGGACAGACTTCAATCAGTAATTTGTCTTATAGCAATCAATAATTGATTGCATATATGATCATCTAACCAGAAAGGGACCATACCACAATCGGTTTTTACAGAGTAGAAATATACTATTATACGCACTTACGTAAATTATAAACTAAGAAACTTAATTACTTGCTAGTCCTTTAATTTACTCCAAAAATTCTCATTTTGTACTTAAAGAGGATGAGTAGTACCTGGTCTCTAGCACTGGCCTTATTGAATGGTGATCGTGAATCATCAGAAGTATAGACGGAATACCAACCATGATGAACTTTAGGATCAGATTTTTCACCAAAGATTTTAGGGGCAGAGACTTGAATAAAATCAAAATCATTAAACCATTCCAAAGTTTCAACACTGCCTCTCCAAGCAATCAAAATATCCCTCCTACCTAATGCAACTTTTCCCTCGTCAGTAGCCACAGCAACAAAACCAACCCAATTAGACTCTTTGCTCCAAGCTTCTCTTGACAAAGATTTTATCATGAATGCTTCTGGAACTTGAACAGATGATGTCGCGTAAATATATTTGGTCACATTATACTTGAATGGATTGTTTGAAATCTCAATTCCCACTCTAGAAAAGAGGTTCCTTTTCGCGTATTTGCAACTTCCTGCATACTTTGATATCTTGTTGGTGTTCAAAGCGTCTCGAGTTGCTTGTGCCATTTCTCCGTAGTGAATAATGTATCGACGAAGATCATTGTCTAGTGGATCTAATAAACCTTCCCAATTGTTCTTTCCACTAAGAAGGCTCCATTTTTCTGCTATATTGCTAATATTATTGTCTGCATTTTGCATCATTTCTATAGTAGGAGAAACCATGAAAAATATGCAAAGTGCATACAAGAATATATGCATATTTTCTATGGTTTCCCTTTGGTTTTTTCTTGTTTTGAAACAGTTGAACATCTTCCTCTCGTGTTAAATGTTAGTTGTTCTTGTTATCGGACTCAACTTCCTCATTTATACTATCCTAAAGGTTGGCAAAACTTGTGAACTCACTTCCTAGCTTTTAGATATATATGTCCTCTCATTGGGCCACGTTCCCATATCTTTTTCTCTTTGATCAAACACGTCTTGAATATTAAAGTATGAAAATTCCTAGACATTATTACAAATTTAACGTCTTCATTATTTTGGGTTGACTCTATTTCTAGCTTAATGTGTTCAGTTTTATAGGCAAATCCATCCATATCCTTCATTTATCTTGAGAATTCTGTTGTTTCTTTATGTATCTCCATGCCACTCAGTCTGTCATGTGCTGACATAGCTAACCAATTTTAAACAGAAATTTCTACTCAACATATAACGTCCTAATATTTGTCCTCTTTGTTTTCTATATCGATCATTTGAAGTAGGATTTAAAATTTATTTTGGTAAAGATATCGTTCAATCGGCCTTTTGCTTCCAGTATATAACTGTGTTGGTCGATTTCTGTTCGATCACAGTCATCGGTTATGATTTCATGAAGAGGCATTAATTGACTTCGGAATCGTTGTGGTCGGGAAGAAATGGTTTCGTTTACTTCCGTGATCGGTTATGTGTTCATTGAGATCGGATATTTTCGAAGACAGCATTCCAATGGATAACGCAGTTTGTCCTTATCCCAAATTTATCGGAACGAATTTAGTGGATTCAGGGGAAGTGGGTGAACACGTGCAACTGTTGGATGAGAAGCGTGAGAAAGTGGAATTCTTCTAGGGTTGAAACTCTTCATCATTTCAACCTATAAATAGGTCTTTATACTCTCATTTGAGGGGACATTGTTATTCTCTCATCTGAAGCAGCATTACTCTCAGTCTTCATTCAGCCACTTAAATATTTTTGCTTTGTTCTTTCAACATACATAGAATTACTCTTGTCATTAGAGCAATCCTTGTATCAAATTCAGCCGTGGCTTGGTTCAAACGTGGAAGAAGGATCATCTCTTTCATTTGAAGCACTATCCTTCGGCTCTTCAATACAATAAGCTTTTATCGCTTTAATTATTTATCTGCCGCTTGCTCGTTTTAGTTGATACTTGCTCTATTTATCGTTTGATCCATTCGTTATCTCACTACTTTCAATCTTATCAATTTGTTGTCGTCACACCGATCGTATAAGCTAGTTCGTCAATCTGCTTATTGTTAATTTATCTCGGATACATTGCTATCATTTACCTTATTATATTATTCGATCAAATATATTCATGCTGCATTCATTCACTATCATATTACGTTCGCTCGTCATCGTATTTATCATCATCGTTGAATCTGTTGTTGTCACCGTAGTTAATCAAAACCGTGCATCTAATTAGGACGGAATCATCTCATCGTAAATTATTGGCTTGCTATTCACTTCGAATTAGTCTGTTCATACTTGCCTTCGAACCGTTTATTTGAACTTGACATCGTTAAGTGATATCTGACATCGAATTTGCATCCTTGACATCGATATATTACTCGTTCTCGAATTAAACCGCTAAAGTTCAATTGTTTCACTAACGTAAGCTGCTTATCAATCGGATCGAATTGAGATATAAACGGTCGCCTTAGACTCAACTAAATATAAATTTAATTGTAAAACCTGATACATTTTTGGGAAATACAATTTGGCGCCCACCGTGGGATCTAGGCAATCGATTTATTCCGAAATTTGAATCGTTTTGATACTACTTATGTTTGTTTCCTTGTCTTGAAATGGCAGATGAACGTAACACCACCGCCCCCGCTCTGAACGGTCAACAACAACTCAATCCCAATGATGGGGTTCCAGTTCCGACCAACGTTGAAGCGGTCGATGAGTCTACCAATCGCGAGCAGGATCCAACTCATGACAACATTCCTGCTGGTTCACAGTTGAACGCACCCCGAGGACAGCGACCGGGTAAGGAGCCCGTGGTCGAAACTGAGTCAGGAGATGCAACTGCGTCACTAATGGCGTATTTGTAAAGGCACGACACTCAGTTCGAAATGATACAGGAGCAACTAAGGGTTTTATCTAATTCTATCGGAAACAGAACGCCCACCCCGCCGATCACACCCCCAGCAAGCTGTTGCTCCCAACGCACACGCAAGTATACGCGGTCGACAAGTAATAAAGTGATAAATCGAATATCATTCCCACGAGGACTAAGCAGACTAATACTTCGTAAATAATTCCTACAAACTACTCAGGGGTCTTTTTCTTTGGTTGTAAGAGTTTTTACAACTAAATTGCAGTAATTAAAGTGCTAGAATGTAGTCAAGCAATGAGAAATACTTTGGTTGTTAACAGTATTAAGAGGACGGTCCAGGGTCAGAGTTACGAACAATCCAGTTGATGTATCCAATTGATTTCACTTCTTAAATCCCGGGTTACTAACTGACAGAGTAAATGTAACTGTGAAAACCTTTCAGTTCTTCACAGTCTATGCAAGCTACTTCAATCCCTATATGTCTATGGGTTAAATCACATGCACGCATTAACGATTCATGTAATGAGTTAAACTAGGCAAGCAAGTATATGTTTATCCTACTCGCAAATTGGTTCCCCGATGCCCGGGTTCACAAACTAGTTTTATTCTTTCTTATTACGTATTTAAATTCCCTCTTTCGAGTTCAATCCAAATACCATAGATAATGTATAATTATCGAGCTCTAACAATTACACATGTGAAATCAAGAAAGAATAAGTAACCCGTTATGGGATTCAATCAATGAGAATCAATCTTCAACAATCAACTTTCATGCAATACTCTAACCCTAGAACGTAAAGTTTAGCCACACATATTCATAATCACAAGGCATGAATTTGGTGTAATAATGAAGTAAATGATGTAATAGATGAAATATTAGGAATAAACCCTTGTTCAATGAGTATGTTGCTCTCAATATTGCTCCAAAGTATCAACTCTCCTTCAAAAACTAAGTAAAAGACTATTTATAGTATTTACAAACACCTAGTAATAAGTTAGACCCAATACTAGACGGAATAGGAAGTGAAAAACCGCACAAGGGGCGCTATAACGGGCGCCCCGCGCTTCGGAAAGCGCCAAAACAACCAGTAGCCGTCAGATTTTGAGCGCTTTTGGGGCGCGCCACTTGAGTAACCGCGCTGGGCACTGGGCGCCATAGCTGGCGCGCCACGTGCCCCACAGCGCCCAGCCAAAAAGTGTGTTTTCTTGGTCCGAAATCTTGCTCGTGTCGTGCCCTCGTGTGCTCAATCCAATCCTCAATCATCTTCCAATCAACTCATGCTCAATCAAGCTCCAAAAAGCTCCAAATGCACTGCGTAACAACCTACACACGCACGACATCAAATTAGTGTAAAACCACATTCACAAACTATCAAACGAGTGCAAAACAAGCTCAAACATGCGGAAATATTAAGGAAACCTTGGCATAAAATACCAAACATCACAAGCATTCCGACTTCGGTTCCTCAGGGCGCCGTAACAGGGGGACTTGCAGCGGGGGTCGGATCTGGGGGATCGGGTACGGCCGCGGCAGCTATGGGAGCTCCGGCCTCGGTTCCAGCAGAAGTAAGAATGTTAGCGACGATGCAAACTCTGTTGAATGACACGGTGGACAAAAAATTCGGTGAGATAAAATCATTCATGGAGAAATTGCCAGGTGTCCCAAAGTTAACGGACGAGGTCGCTAAGAAATCGATCTCAAAGCGTCCGTTCCCAGCAAGTGCAGCCCCGATGCCTATTCTTAAAACTTTCAAGTTACCAGAAAGTTTGAGGTACGATGGGACCACAGATCCAAGGGATCACATCGATATGTTTTCGGTTGCAGTTCAGGCGAACGACTTAACTTCGGAAGAAATTAATTCGGTCAGCCTCAAAAAGTTTTGTGAGACATTGAAAGGAGCGGCATTGAAATGGTATCTGCAGTTGCCTGAAAATGAGATATTGAATTTTGATGACATGTCAGCAAAGTTTATTCGATCACATACTGGAGCGAAAATGATAGCACCAAGGGTGGAAGACATATTGAATGTTACGCAGCGACCCGGGGAAACCATAAAACAATTTGTGAAACGATTCAATGACGAGAAGATTCATATCCCGAATCTCGAAGAAAGGTGGGCTTGCTTGACCTTTGCTAACAATCTGCGTACTGATTCGATCGAGGCATGGAAGTTGAAAGATCGTCTCAGGGAGATTGATGCATGGACATTCGAAGTGCTATATCGGGAATGCGAGCCGCGGATTAGAGCTGAGGAGGAGGAGTTACAGCTAGTCCAAAATAGTTACCATTATGATCGACCTCCACCACGGAGAGTTGAAAATGACAGGCGAAACTTCAGGGACCAATGATGGGAGCCCTACAATTTCCCTCGAATGGGGAACAACAACCACGAAGATGGAGGTTCGAAGAATCAATCGAAGAAAGGGCAGTCGAACGTATCGTCGGCTCCGAAAGATCGACAACTCCCCCCAAAAGTGACGGAGTACAATTTTTGCATATCAACACCAAACTTGGTGAATCACTTGAAGGGGATGGGCGAGAAGGTTGTAAAGTTTCCAGGTCGCATAAAAACAAATCCAAATACGAGGGATGAAAATCTATGGTGTGCATTTCACCATGACTTCGGCCATACAACGGAAGATTGTAAGGCGTTGAGATACGAAGTGGCCAGCCTGCTGCAGAAGGGGCATCTGGTCGAACTATTGACTGACAGAGGGCGAAACAACTTCAATAAAAAGAAAGACGATGAGCCGCCAAAACCTCCTGCTCCTAGGAAGACGGTAAATGTTATACCGGAGGAGATGGCATTTGTGGAGTAATCTACACTACCAAGAAATATGCAAAAGTCTCATTTACACGAGACAAACGAACACGAGATGATATGAATGATGAGATCATGTTCGGGGGTTTTGATTTCGATGACAGGATTCATCCCCATCACGACGCACTTGTGGTCACGATGAGGATCGACGACGCTGATGTAAAAAGGGTATTGGTCGATGCGGGTAGTTTGGTTAATATCATACATGCAAGGGTAGTCGAGCAGCTGCAGCTGAGCGACAAGATCGTGCCTCGTTCAACAGTATTGTCGGGTTTCAACAACTCGAGTGAAGTAACTGTTGGAGAAATCACGGTTAAGACTTATGCAGAAGGTGTTGAGAATGAGACATTGTTTCAAGTAATGAAAGGCGAAATGGCGTACAACGTGATTTTTGGCCGACCGTGGATTCACGCTATGGGAGCGGTCCCATCGACCCTACATCAAGTTGTAAAATTCCCTACCCCATGGGGAATTCGTGAGATCAGAGGCGAACAACAGGCTTCGCGAGAATGTTACTCAGTAGCTGTTAAGGATGGCTTTCGATTGTAGCAATCACAGCTAGTGGAACCCGTGGCCAGAAGCTTCACTTCGATTCCGTCGTGCGCCTCAACGCAACTACCGGAATCTAAGGTCGAAGGCGACTTCGCACAGGTTTTACCATGTAAGCTTGTGGAACCCGTGGCCGGAAGCTTCACTTCGGTTCCGTCGTGCGCCTCAACACAGCTACCGGAGTCCGAAGTCGAATGTGACTTCGCACAGGTTCCACCATGTGTGAGAGAACCGTATAAACAAAAAGCTGGAGACTCTACGATAGAAGACTTGGAAGAAGTAACACTATTCGATGATAAACCTAATCGGAAAGTCTATGTGGGAGCGGAATTGGATCCTGAAGTAAAATCAAAAATCATATCCTTCCTCAAGGATAATTCTGATTGTTTTGCTTGGTCCCATGCAGATATGGTTGGGATCTATCCAAAGGTCGCCACACACAAGCTAAACGTCGACCCAAAACATTGGCTGGTGAAATAAAAGAAACGGCCGAATGGGAGATTTCGAAGGAAAGTGATCAACGACGAGGTAGGAAACCTGCTAATGAATGGATTCATTAAGGAGGTCAAATATCCTGAATGGCTTGCAAACACTGTAGTGGTGCCAAAGAAAAACGGCAAGTGGAGAGTATGCGTCGATTATACCGACCTCAATAAAGCCTGTCCAAAAGATTCATTCCCGTTGCCTCACATCGACAGATTGATCGATTCGACGGCAGGGCACGAAATGTTAAGCTTCCTGGATGCCTATTCAAGCTATAATCAAATTTCGATGGACCCATCGGATCGGGAGAAGACATCGTTCATCACAGACATGGGGACTTATTGCTACACAGTCATGCCCTTCGGCCTTAAAAACGCTGGCGCTACTTACCAGCGTTTGGTCACTACTATGTTCAAAGATTTGATCGGAAAAACCATGGAAGTATATATCGATGACATGTTGGTCAAGTCTCTTGAGAAAGGAAATCATTTAAGTCATTTGGAGGAGACTTTTACGATACTAAGGCGGTTCAACATGAGATTGAACCCGGAGAAATGCGCGTTCGGAGTTGGATCCGGCAAGTTTTTGGGATTCATCGTATCGCAAAGAGGAATTGAGGCCAACCCAGACAAAATCAAAGCAATTGAAAGCATTCCCGAAGACTTATCAACAGTGAAGGAAGTTCAACAGCTGACCGGTCGGGTAGCCTATCTCAGCAGGTTCATCTCGAGGTCATCTGAACGATGTCACAAGTTCTTTTCGGTGCTGAAAAAGAACAAAAGCTTTGAATGGACACCAGAATGCAAAAAGGCCCTCAAAGAATTGAAGCTGTACCTGTCAAATGCTCCGCTCCTATCAAAACCGATCGAAGGAGAAATGCTGCTGATTTACTTGGCCGTCTCCGATGTCGCTGTAAGCGCTGTCCTCGTTCGCGAGGACAGAGGTAATCAGTTTCCTATTTATTATGTTAGTAAAACATTGTTAGATGCAGAAACAAGGTATCCGCACCTAGAAAAACTAGCACTTGCACTAGTCACTGCTGCACGACAACTAAGACCTTATTTCCAATGTCATTCAATATCTGTCGTAACTACTTTTCCATTGCGAAATATTTTACATCGGCCAGATCTCTCTTGTCGATTAATGAAATAGGCAGTCGAGCTGAGCGAGTACGATATTACTTATCAGCCTCGCACCGCCATAAAATCTCAAGTGTTAGCTGATTTTGTAGCAGATTTTAGCGCTAATATTTTCCCGGAGGTAAAAAAAGAAGAATTGATGATGAGGGATCCCGACCCCGGAGTTTGGAAAATGTTTATCGATGGAGCCTCAAATGTGAAAGGGACTGGTCTCGGAATCTTGTTAATAGCACCTACCGGTGAAAAACTCAGGTACGCAATCAAATTACATGCAAAAACTAACAACGAGGCCGAATATAAGGCCCTCGCTGCAGGTTTAAAGATTGCAAAAGACTTGAAGGTCGAACGACTAGACATCAAAAGTGACTCTCAACTGGTGGTAAATCAAATCCAAGGCGATTTTTGTGTTCGAGATCCAAGGATGCAGCAGTTGCTCGAAAAGGTGCAAAATCTCCTTACATCTTTCCAAGAATGGAAAATAGCTCAGATACCAAGGGAGGACAACATCGAAGCAGACGCTTTAGCCAACCTCGGTTCTGCAGCGGTCATCGATGGCAAAATCGATGAAACAGTGGTCCACCTGTTCGAATCACCACTCTGTCGGAGCATCAAAAAGGTAAACAATGTTAACCATACTTGGGATTGGAGAAACAAATACTTGTCTTATTTGCAGGCAGGAACCCTTCCCGATGACAAAAAATCTGCCCGATCACTCAAAGCTAA
This sequence comes from Petunia secreta, assembly GCA_029990175.1. NCBI lineage: Eukaryota > Viridiplantae > Streptophyta > Magnoliopsida > Solanales > Solanaceae > Petunia > Petunia secreta. The sequence continues at coordinate 43,460,953 of JARKIP010000022.1, read as the reverse complement.
AGCGGCAAGATATTGTCTCTTAGAAAACCAGCTCTACAGACGAATGTTCAGCGGCCCTTTAGCGAAGTGTGTGGGACCAGATGGGACAAACTATGTGTTGAAAGAAATCCACGAATGCGAGTGCGGCAATCACTCCGGCAGCAAATCGTTGGTTCGAAAGATCCTAAGAGCTGGATACTATTGGCCAACGATCGTAGATGACGCCAAAGAATTCGTCCGCAAATGCGACAAGTGTCAACGATTCGGCAACCTCATACATCAACAGGCAGAGCCACTTCATTCGGTCATGTCACCGTGGCCATTCATGAAGTGGGGAATGAATTTGGTCGGGCCGCTTCAAACAGTGCCCGGCAGGGTAAAATTTATTCTAATTCTTACTGATTATTTTTCTAAATGGGTAGAAGCAATTGCCTTGGCTAAAATTTGTGAGCAAGAAGTCATTAAATTTATTCATCAAAATATTATCTGTTTTTTTGGGATCCCGAAAGAGATCACATGCGATAATAGTAAATAGTTTGTAGGAAGACGGATCACTGCCTTCTTCGAAAAATGGGGGATCAAGCGAATTGCCTCAACACCTTATCACCCTAGTGCAAATGGACAGGCTGAATCTTCCAACAAAACAATAATTGAGTATTTGAAGAAAAGGATGGATGATTCAAAGGGCAACTGGCAAAACGAACTCCCCGGAGCGCTGTGGGCTCATCGAACAACGGTGAAGCACAGCACCGGAGAAACACCGTTCTCACTTGTCTATGGAGCAGAAGCACTGATACCGGTGGAAGTGGGAGAACCCAATCTTTGGTTTGCCCACTCCACCGAAGAAACAAACAGAGAAGCCATGCTGATAGATCTCAACCTGATCGAAGCAAAAAGGGACATGACATTTGTTCGAATACAAGCACAGAAACAAAGGGCAGAAAACTACCTCAACAAAAAAATCAGGTATCGATCTTTTAATGTAGGTGACTATGTGCTGAAAATTAGAAGACCGAAAAAGGATGAGCCCAGCGAAGGTAAGCTAGGAGTACTACTTTTGAGCCCAACTCGAAACAATGGACTCCAAGCCAATCGACTTCAATTGGAACATCACACAATTGAAGAAGTACTACTTTTGAGACCTACGGTATCATCAATTTTCATCTTTTAATCTCGCAAAAATTTCAAATTTTCCTCCATCGGAAAGAATTATTTAATCGATTATTTGACACTAACACTCATAGATGATAGGCATAGTTGGAATCGAATGATGACAAACATCACCCACGAACACATGAGCCCAAAACGCTCCGATCAGGGTCGATAAGTCTGACGAACATTCTAACGTGGTCTTCATCTATAACGGTTCTCGGTTTTCGTTTCTATGACTCCGTTTCAGGACCAGTGTTCGACCACTCATCCTTCATACTCAAACACTGGGGGGGAGATGGAGTTAGCACGATTGTCATCAACTGATACTAGGGACTGCCCAAGAACCGGGGGCTTCCCATCGGAAGAAGGAACGAGACCGATTGAAGACAATACCGGGGACTCGTTCAAAATTCGACCAAAGTTCTTACGTTCACTCGAACTGGGGACTCGTTCAAAATTCGATCGAAGTTCTTACGTTCACTCAAACTGGGGACTCGTTCAAAATTCGACCAAAGTTCCTACGTTCACTCGAACTGGGGACTCGTTCGAATTGGAAATTTGACTATCGGATGTTTCGAACTTTAACAACTTTATTTTAAAGTCAAAGATTGTCCATTTATGTAAACGATCCGTTAGCGATCAAAAGTCTGTGCCTTTAAACGGCCACATCCTGTAATCGATCAAAATACACGATCCAAAATGTATTTAAAGCCCGTTAGCGGCTCATTTCAATAACATGCAACACTGGTTATATTCTCAACTTTTCACATTTGTCCGACTCGAGTGAAATGTTAGCGAATTTTACAATTCCAAGTTTTTCACCAAGTGTTCATTTTTAATTCCGAACTCATGAAAATTTTCGAAGAGTGCATTGCATGGAGATGAGACGTCATTTTTCATTACGCACTAAGACATTGGGCCCCAATCATCTCTTTCGACGACTATCGTTGAACATCAAAATTTTCGAACGAATAAAATCATCTTCGGAAAAAACAGTACAACAATGAAAGGAATATAATTTCATTCATATTCCGATGCAGGTCCTCTCCAGCCGAAGTAAGATGAATAATTTGCTCATTCAAAACTTTAGCTCCATCCTGCAGCTGGCGGATCCGATCGGCGGTCTCGATCGCCATTATGCAGTTCTGAAAACAAATTGCAGTCGAAGTACATAAAAATCTATGCAAAGCAAGGAAGGAAATTTTTTATAAGTATGGAGTTTACCCTGAGGGCACTAAAAGAAATCTGAGAAGGCAAACTCAGATCTGAATGCGTGTTCAATCGAGCTTACTCCATCGGGCCAATGACATCGAATAAATAATCTGCCAACCGCTTCGGGCACCTTAGCAGATCGACGTTGGGTGGCACCTCTATTGTAAGCGATCTACCACCCCTCTTTTCGGATTCACCCAAAGCGGCGAAGACAGCAGCTTCTTCGCCCCGAGGAAGAGGCGCGATAGGATCAGCATGATCCGCACCAAAAAACGACGACCCTGTTTCTTCATCGTATTTAGACTTCGTCGTCGATATCGGCCGATCCAAAGCTGGCATTTTCCCTTTAGCTGGATCCCTCTCCTCGAATTCGCGGTCAAAAGCCTCGATCATTTCTCCTTGATTTTCAGGAGCAACGCCCAAAGAAACGAGAGCACCTTCTCTACTAGGCATGCCCCCTGAGCCCGAATTGACCTCTTCGGCTACAGGGGAAAGATGATAGTCATCCACTAAAAGATCTCCCTGTTCAGCCACCTTGAGTTGGATGGCTGTCTCTTGGAGTCTCTCTTTAACTGGCTTCTTGGGATACCTCACTAATCGGTCAGATCCTGATTCGTCCCCGGTTTCTTCTCCCTCGATGTCAATACCTTCGGCGGCTTTCGCCGCTGCGATCGCTGAACTTGTCCCAGCGATCACATCCCCTATGGTCTGGGGCGCATCCGATGAACTGCCCCCTTGCCCTTTTTCAACCACCACTATCTTGGGCAGATATTTGTTCCTCAATTCTTGGAACGACTTCTTCTTCTTCTTCGGCGGAGGAGCGTCATCGACTTTCTCTCCGCCCTCGGGCTCAGCCTCTTCGTCACTTGGCTCACCTCCAGCACCGGTGATGCCTAAGGAAATATTTTTAAAGTGTCAAAAAGCGTCAACGAAACAAAAATCGTAAATACAAGGATAGTTCAAAGTTACCATGATTTTTAGCTTTGAGTTTCTTCAAAGCTGCGACCGGCTTCCAAGCTCGTTTGTCATTGGTCGTCTTATCAAGTACCCTTATTAGCCATGGTATAATATCGGCAACTTGATCGAAGATGACCACATCAGCTGAAAAATTTGGAAGAACTTTGAGATTTAGATCTTAAATTCATTCAAAAAGAAAGAAAACGAACGAACGAAGTGCTTACGGGTTCGATTCCAAACACTTGGCAGCAGCTCCTTTTCAGGGTCGGTTAGCTGCTTCGTAGGAATAAAGACAAAGTGTTGATCCCATCCTCGGAGATCGTCATCGTTGTCGGATATCAAGGCCCGTTGACCTCGTTTGGCCAAATTTATCACCCTTCCTTTGTAAACTCGTGGAGAGTATATGTTGAGAATATGGCGAAGTGTTAGCTCCACTTCCGCCTCCTCTGCGATGTATCGCATAATTACTATCGTTCTCCGTATCATCGGAGAAAGCTGCCCAAGGCAGACGTTGTACATCTTGCAAAACTCCTCGATCACATTATCGACCGGGAGAGAAAACCTGATCGTAAAGGGGTAAATCAGCACCACTGAGTGATCCTCGACGTGAGTCGCCAACGTCGATTTTCTTGGAGGACACATCACGTCGATGTCGCCCACTTTCCAACCACATTCCTCTCGAACTCGTGGTATCGATTCCGGCGTGATCGCACAGTAGACTGAATCGATCGGAATGTTCTTCTTCTTCCCTTGCTCCGCTTCACTTTGAACACTGATTTTGCAATCGTTCTCATAAGTGAATCTCTTCGGAAGAATTTCCGACCACAACTTCTTGGGACCATAGTCCTTCACCTTCCTTTCCTTCCGCTTGTCTCCCTTCTTATCTACTGAAGGACCAACAATGGTGGGAGTCTGCTCCACCACCGCGCCGGACTGCGGTGGGGCTGTGGCGGTAACTGCCGTAGTGGAAGTAAGTTCAGCATCAACAACGTTTTAAGAAGAGGTAGACATTATCAAGGCGCGAATTTCATTAATTTAAACAAAGTTCTTAGAAAACCTGGAGCAAAAGTGATAAGAATTCACAAGATCAGTAAGGGATTTCTGGGATTTACTTAAGAAAATTGGAGAATTTTTCAAGAACTTGGAGAATTTTCTTTCAGAAGTTGTAAAGTTTATAAAGCGAGTTTTGAAGTGAGTATTTATAAGGCAAGAATCATCATTGCCTTGGGAACCGTCGAGAAACTACTGCCCGCACGATTTCTGACACGTGTAGCGATGGGAAGTTGAGGCGACGTTTGACGTTTCAAAATGGAGGGACACGAGTGTTCCACGCGGTTTCCTGCCAAGAATTCAAGCCACTTGCCAAGTTTTCACGAACACACGACTTGACAAGTGGGGGGACTATCTGTATTGGTCGATTTCTGTTCGATCACAGTCATCAGTTATGATTTCATGAAGAGGCATTAATTGACTTCGGAATCGTTGTGGTCGGGAAGAAATGGTTTCGTTTACTTCCGTGATCGGTTATGTGTTCATTAAGATCGGATATTTTCGAAGACAGCATTCCAATGGATAACGCAGTTTGTCCTTATCCCAAATTTATCGGAACGAATTTAGCGGATTCAGGGGAAGTGGGTGAAAACGTGCAACTGTTGGATGAGAAACGTGAGAAAGTGGAGTTCTTCTAGGGTTGAAACTCTTCATCATTTCAACCTATAAATAGGTCTTTATACTCTCATTTGAGGGGACATTGTTATTCTCTCATCTGAAGCAGCATTACTCTCAGTCTTTATTCAGTCACTTAAATATTTTTGCTTTGTTCTTTCAACATACATAGAATTACTGTTGTCATTAGAGCAATCCTTGTATCAAATTCAGCCGTGGCTTGGTTCAAACGTGGAAGAAGGATCATCTCTTTCATTTGAAGCACTATCCTTCGGCTCTTCAATACAATAAGCTTTTATCGCTTTAATTATTTATCTGCCGCTTGCTCGTTTTAGTTGATACTTGCTCTATTTATCGTTTGATCCATTCGTTATCTCACTACTTTCAATCTTATCAATTTGTTGTCGTCACACCGATCGTATAAGCTAGTTCGTCAATCTGCTTATTGTTAAGTTATCTCGGATACATTGCTATCATTTACCTTATTATATTATTCGTTCAAATATATTCATGCTGCATTCATTCACTATCATATTACGTTCGCTCGTCATCGTATTTATCATCATCGCTGAATCTGTTGTTGTCACCGTAGTTAATCAAAACCGTGCATCTAATTAGGACGGAATCATCTCATCGTAAATTATTGGCTTGCTATTCACTTCGAATTAGTCTGTTCATACTTGCCTTCGAACCGTTTATTTGAACTTGACATCGTTAAGTGATATCTGACATCGAATTTGCATCCTTGACATCGATATATTACTCGTTCTCGAATTAAACCGCTAAAGTTCAATTGTTTCACTAACGTAAGCTGCTTATCAATCGGATCGAATTGAGATATAAACGGTCGCCTTAAACTCAACTAAATATAAATTTAATTGTAAAACCTGATACATTTTTGGGAAATACAATAACCAACACCGTTATAGTGTTACACCAGAATATTTGTATCAATTTTCACCTGATCTAATGGGATTATTCATATGATAATTTGCTTAATGGGGACAAAACACCTAAGAGACCAAAATAACCTTGATATCATCTTTTTACTTTTTTATTTACTTTAAAACCAAGTAAAGTTTTAAAATTTAAGTTTAACTAATATACACCGACGGTGTAAACTTTATTTAACACAGTCGGCTAATTTAAAGCTTATTACAGTCCATTTTTCAAGTTTTCTTGCTTGTTTTACTAATATTTAAACTTGTAATACCCCCAATAATTTGATCAAATTAGTGTCCTTTCTTTATTGCCTAAGATACCAACTATATGCTAGTTTTTGTCTTATAATTCTTGAAGGTCAATTCTTCAATCATGATTCAACCATTGGTTAATTTTTTTAAGTTAGATTAGCTATTTAAAAGAAATATTTTGTTTGAGAATATCAAAACAAGCAAGAAAACTTGAAAATTTGATTGTAATAGGCTTTGAATTAGTCGACGGTGTAAAAAAAGATTTACACCGCCAGTATATATTAGTTAAACTCTTTAAAACTTTATATATAATAGAGTACATGGCATTTCTCATTCTTAATGCTGAGGAACCAAAACTATGCTTAAAGAAAGCATGTGTACCCGATAATTTTATAGGAGGAGTTATTAATCTACGTTAATTCTTGCATTAGATATTGCATAACTTAGTTTGAGAGCCAAAGAACCTTTACATTTCCTCTTTTATACATGCAATTTTCTTATAATTCATAAGAGCGAAAAGATGAGGGAAAGAAAGAATGTTAATCTCAGAAAGGAAACTCAAATGAAAAGTGTTAAAGATGTCTACATTATTAAGTCAAACAGACAACGCGGTGGTCGGATCAAATAATTAAAAGCGACGCATTGAACAAGAATGGGAAAACCTTGCCTCTTTCACATGGCAAGGCAAAAACCATATTTTTTGTCAATCAAAATCTTGTTTCGAATGGCCCATAAAATTTTTCTTTTTCTATTCCCATCCAGTGTCTAACTAAACTGGATCGTCGTAAAATTTCACTATGGGGTACAAATATGATTGCGTTTCCAAGATTTGAATTAGATCAACGTCTTTGATTAAAAATAAAAGATTACCTATCACTCCACCACAATTTTTAATGATTTATGCCTTTAATTTGTGCAATAAGTAAAAAAAGACCTGCACTTTTCGGAAAAGAATTTGTGGCACCTCACTCTATGTAATTTTTTTGTGGAGTATGAAAGCGTCTCACCATTTCACATTCAAAAGTCTTTACTTGATTACGCTTGTCATTAGCACGAAGGTGGTGACAAAAGATACTATACCGGAAATAGACCTGATGGATTGGAATAATATTAATCAGATATTTCGATGGATACATGATATTATGTGGCTAAATCCAACAAGTTTGTCATTGCTTCGAAGCATAGTTGCTTTTGTACTAGGAGTCCAATGATTAAGCTCCTAACTCTTTGTGTTTTTCTTCGCCAATTTCATTTACGTAATTTGAGAGATACTACCCCGTCCCATTATAAATAGCATCTTTTTTATTTTCACATCTATCAAGAGAAACATTAACTATTATATATATTTAACATTATTACCCTTATTTATTTGATTATAAAATATGACAAGTCTAATTGCATCTTCAATAGTAAGGACAATGTTGACAAAACATTGTAATTTTAGATTGATACTCTAAATGGAAGACAAAAAGCATTACACAAAATTAATGAAACACAAAGTGAAAATAACATCAGATTCCTCATGTGGCGGTAATAAAGTTGATAAAGCACCTAAGCGATACGTGTGGCTGATTGGACCGGGCATCATCCAGTAGTGCCATAGTGGTGAGCCGTCCGCCTTCCTCCTGCGAAGGCCTAGTCTATCTTTATAATCAGCATTTCTTTCTTTCTTTTGTATTTTTGGGGCAGTGTCCCTTATGTTAGTAGATGCGGGGTCTATTAAGTATTGTTGAGACAGCTTATACTTTTCCTTATAACTTTGGGATTTAGAACTCATCTATCCATATCAGCTTAATTATTTGGACTATATTATTGTTGTGCATTATCTATTCTGTTTCTGCCAGTTAGTATGTATGCCTAATGATTCACCCAGACTAGGTAGTTGTCCGGTTTCAGCCATGACCGTAGGATTTAGGGTCGTGACAAAATCATTAATCTAATCACGGTATAAATGACGGAGACGTTGAGTGTAATTAAATTCAGGATAGTCAGTTGACAGATTGCGCGATGATACTGAAATCGCCTTAAGGTGTATCTTGCGAAGGCATTGGTACTAAAAAGCTTTAGTGTTTCACTTACTTTGTTATAAGTTGTGTTTCATTTCTTTGTCATGACTTGGTTGGCCATTGTTCTTATTCTTTAACTTCTGTTGTTTCAGGTTAGTTTATTGCAGCCAATAAGTAGTTGAAATTTAAAGCAGCGGAGCAAAACAAGTCTTTGAGAGACTATGCCATGCCCACGTTTGATCATGTGAAGAAATCAAAAAGGATACGACGTAGACCTCCAGTTCAGGCAATCTCTTTCAGTTGAGCAAAATGGTGGAAAACTAACAAAACATACATCACTCTGGACAGAATTCTGGCATGTATATCAGATCGATACTGTATCACATGGACATCTATAAAACGCGACAGTCATGACATTTGTACAAGAAAAAAAACATCTAAGACACAAATTGAGAAATATCCAGATCAAATTAAAGTTTTCCCCTCCTGAACATACTTTGATGGAATATTGCAGGCAAGTCAGATTCCTATGACAGAATCGTAACAAAAAATCCATCTATCCTGTGTCAACCTGTGTGTAAACCGCATTCACCCAATGCATACAAGTAAGCAACAATGACTACATACTTTTAGTGTTTAAGAGTAGTTCAATTACACTGGCTATATCATATAAGACTCAAAAATTGATTTTCTGCCCATTGCATATCAGTAACTACTTTTAACTTGTTTAATCGCAGACACAAACCTATATAGCTGCTTATAAATTTCATGATGCAGTTAACTGAACTGTCTTTATTGATCCATGATTTCATCAGTGGGGTTTGCAAAATTGAAACAAGTATTTACATTGCAGATATGAAGAGTTTCTGTCACAAATAAAATATAATACTGAAGCATTCCCTTCTATAACAAGCTCAGATCTAGCACTAGAAAGGGTAAAGACTTCATTTTGAGCATCCCTCTCTGCATAAATTTAACTAGGGTATTTTGTGAGTATAAAAGTCCAAGAACTGTTCAAACAGAGTCCTGCTTATGACAGAACCATACTGCAGGATCAATCCACCAATTGACCATCTACAACATCTTACAATGTGCCAGACCACACTGCATGTGATGGAGAATTAAGGTCAATAGTTAAGCATAAAATTCCTTGAGGGAAGTCAGCATTCCCCTTCTGTACATTGAGAATAATGATCCACTAAGCACAAAGAACAAACAACCATTTCTGAGAAACAGCCTTATAAGACTGCCAGGCTACTTTTCATCAACAAGAAACAGACCATGAGAGTAATAACAACAGAGTCCACCACCAGGATGTATGGAGAAAACTGTGCAGTAGGATAATACCACCAAAGCTAAAGAATTTTCTATGGAAATATATGCAGGACTTCATACCAAATGGTACATCTCTGTCTCGCATACTTTAATGGGTCTATTGATGCACGATAACTCTAACGTCTTTGAGTATGGAAGATAATTCAGGTTTGCAAGAATGAAAAGGGAAAAAATAAGATTCATGTTCCTACAAAAGATCCATGAGTTAGTTAGTTTTTTTTTTTTTTTTTTTTGCAATAACTGTGAATTACCATTAACAAAACCAATCTTACACCTAAAGAGCACCCTAGCTACGGTTAGTTCTACCATTGGCTAAGGCCTCAAACAAAACAAAACTAGTTACATAAACTTTCTAGCCAGTCCCTACATCTACTTGCTCTCTTAGTATCCTTTTGCATTTCAATCCTAACTATCATTTCCTTCTTTATCTGTGCTATTACAAAACTACTATGTACATTAATTCCCTGGAAAATCTTGCTGTTCCTAGCTCTCCAAGTAGAGTAAATCACAGCACTCCATATTGCAGCAGCTACCTTCTTCTTGATTCTCTTCCAGTGTTTTTTCCTGATCCATTCCAGACACTGCATTGTCTCCAACTGAGGGATGTTCAGGTTTGTCCACGAGTTCATTGCATTCCTTAGTTCATTCACCCATCTGCATTCCCCAAACATATGTTTATGTGATTCTTCAGCTTCTTCACACAAACAGCAAGTCTGACTTCCACTCTGAATGTGCATTCTGGCCATTCTATCTTTGGTAAGTAATCTTCCCTGAACACATAGCCACATGAGACATCTGTGTTTTGGTACTGCCACTGAGCACCATATCAGAGAGGCCACTTCTAATCTGGTAAGTGAGCCAAGCATAGCAATGTAGCTACTCGAAATAGAGTATTCTCCATTGTTACTGAGTAAGTACCTGTCACGTTCATACCAATCCTTCATGCCCTCCTTCACCCTATGCAGCTTCCTCCAGTACCAGCTACTATCTAAAGCTGCCTCATGCTCTCAGATCCCCAAATTATTCCTCATATAAACTTCATGAACCCATTTCACCCAAAGCATCTCCTTTTTGGTGATTAGTTGCCATAACACCTTCCTCACTGCAGCTAAGTTCCATTTACAACATTACTTAGCCCACAATTTCTCTTAGGCATACAGACTTTGTCCCATGCCACCAGTGGAATCTTCTTTTTCTCAACTGTAGTCCCCCAAAGAAAATCCCTACACTTTGTATCTACTGCCTTCACAATACTTAGGCAGGATGAATGTAGAACCCCAGAAGTTATGCATTGAAAACAGAACTGAATTAATCACCTGAAAACAGATCCATGAGTTATTTTCGGTGTAAAACTGTGCTTTTTTATTTTAGGAGGTTGTATAGATACCTCCGTGTCAGTTATCAAAAGTTTTATGTTGGCCTACATCAGCATTCAGTGAAGCTACTGGTTTCATAAATTTTTTGGATCTTTATTTGGTGACCTCACTGAGTCAATGATCAAGTGTGTTGCTGGTGTGGACTCAACATCACTCATTCCTGGACATGATGGATAGCTACATATTTAAGGGTGCATTGGCACATTCCTTAGTGAAATTATTATTACCTTTTTTAGGAATTGAACGATCAGGGTCATTGGCTAGTCTCTCACTAGTCGTTCTCAAAACTTTAAGAACCAAAATGTGCCTAGCTGTAATTCCCATAGCTTGCCAATAGAATCAGAAGCGTTACCATCACTAGACAAGGAGGCAATGAAGAAGTTTAGACAATTAAAAATAAGATGCAGAATGATGGTTCTTGATCATGGTCTCATGGAGGTGTCACATGCTATTAAGAAAAATGCCATATGAGATGCAAAAACATGCTGCTAAAGATGGTGCAAACTAAAGAAGTCAAGAATTCAGTAGTTCCACTAATTATGTCATTTGATCATGAAAGGTTATAGCTGAACAAATATATAAAAATGTTAGATAAAGTTTCATCACAACTAGATTGGCCTCATTGTAGCACACAAGAGATAAAAAACAAAGTGGCACATACTTGTCAAGCTATTATATTAAGCTAAAGGTGGAGGACAAGATAACCTAGACTTGTTACATTCTTCTAAATATTAAAGGTTGAACCCATCAAGTTTAAATTATTAATCCGCCTTTAACCGTGGAAAATCACTCATCCCCATGATCCATGAGAATCCAAGATCCATCTTCTTGTTGAACCATTCCTTTATTTTTAACGATCCACCATACCACTGGTACACCATACTCTTCCTTCAATACGTCTGCTTCCTTATTCACGAGAGCTATATCACGGTTTAACTCCAACATGAACTCTCCTTTTGTACCTTGAGTTCCAGCAACTCCATGCAAATAAACCTCCAAAATATGACCATTTATGTCTTTCTTTAGGTACTGAGACTTTGTAGTATCAATTGAAAGTTCAAAGCCAACATCTGTATACAATCTCCAATCATTTAAGGTACCCTCGACCTCTCCGCGGTCTGGTATCTTGGGAACAGGATCACTGGCATTGCTAATGCGCAAGATATGAAGATTTTTCAATTCGTCATAAGCTTTCTTGAAATTCTCTTCTCCAACGCGAGGGCAACCAAATAGAAATGCTGTCACTGGAAACTTCTTATTGATTTGGTTGACAACTATGTCAACTGCGCATAGTGTGGCCAATGATGAACCCAAACTGTGGCCACTTAGAGTAATGCTGATTTCCTCGTTCTTGTATTGCTCCACTAAGCGTTTAACTTCTTCAAGAACCTGTTGGAATGTACAAATACAAGGAAACTAATGGTTATCCAATTAGAGTCGTATTATCAACATAGGCTCATCCACTATTTATGTTTTATTGATTCAACCTTTTGAATTCTTACCACTTAATCCATTACACATTGCACATTACATGTTGGCGTTAAAAGCGCCGGTATTTTGAACCCAGTAAATGTACTCTCCATTAGCCTCTTTATCACTTGGAAAAATTGGAGTTAGTCAGTGAACTATTGATAAGTATTTTAATTTTCTTTTTTATAAAATATCAAATTATTTACTTATGAAATACCCACATACTAATTGACCCAAAATGAGTATTCTTAAGACTACTTTATTTTAATTCTTTTTATTAAAACCGAATACAATAAATATTTTAATTTTTTTATTAGATATCTGTGTTCTCAAGTCATGATACGGATAAACTACAAGATAAATTCTAAATCCAACTCTATTTTACATACCATTCCATAAAAGGTTAATATTAAAATATTTTAACAAACAAAAGCTTGTCTAAATGTCCCACCAAACCTTGGGAGATCCATTGTCAACAAAAAAGAGTAACATACTATGCTAAAATAAGTTTTTTACATAATCCCAATAAGAGTAAAATACTGCGCATTTTTTCTGCATTTCTTGAGAAGACCTGTTTTGGGTCAAGTAGCATGTGGGTATTTCATAAATAAATAATTTGATATTTTTAAAAAAAATTAAAATATTTATTGGATTCACTTTTAATAAAAAGAACTAAAATAAAGTAGTCTTAAGAAGACCCATTTTGGGTCAAGTACTATGTGGGTATTTCATAAATAAATAATTTAGTATTTTAAGAAAAATAAAATTAAAATATTTATTGGATTAACTTTTGATAAAAAGAACTGAAATATACTGAAAAAAATTAAAATAAAATTTCATGTCAGCATTTTTCGGTGATCTTTAACCCACAATTTAAGAGAATGACTTTTTAAGGTATTTTGGATAAGTTGAATGATATTTTTGTCTCAAACCAAAGGAAAGTGACTTTTTTAGATACTTATCAATAGTTTAGTGACCATTTTAAGAACTCGAAAAATTGCTTAAGAAAAAACGGTACTGCCACATTTGATTTAATATAGTGCCTAGAGTGATTTTTGGAATTAAATAGGTAAAGCTGAGTGACTTCGTAAAAATAAAATACAGCAAATTGATTTTCTTACCCAATTTGTCATAGTTGAGTGACCATTTAAGTTATTTAGTTATAGATTTTTGACACATAGCAACAACGTACCTTTAGAACTTGCGATTTTAAAAATGTCTATCACATCTCTATCACTACATGAGTATATATTTAATGGTAAAATCGAAAAATCTAAAATTAAAGAGCTCTAAATGTACTCTGTTTTTTTTTTTTCCTTATACGGACTATAAAGAAAAAGAGTACAAGGTAGTAAATTTGTTACCTGATCTCTACAGCTGGTGGTCCTATTGAATATGGAAGCCTCATTAAGAGAAGTATAAACTGAATAAAAACCCCTATGAACAAGAATATCCGTATTTTCTCCAAAAATTTTGGTTGGATGAACCAAGCACCAATCATCATCATCATTGTATTCCGCAGGACACATAGTCCCTCTCCAAGAAATCAAAATATCTCTTCTCCCTAATGCAACTTTACCCTCATTAGTAGCGATAGCAACAAACCCCATCCAATTTGATGCTTTAATCTTTTCACTACTTTTACTTGATACGTCTGAAGCTGCATAGAAATATTTAGTAACTTGATATTTGTATGGATTGTTTTTCTCAAGCCCAACTCTTGTAAAAAGATTCTTTTTCGAGTATCGACATGTTCCTATATTCTTTGAAGCAGTTTCACTGTTGAATGAGTCGTAAACAGCTTGAGACATTTGGCCATACTGAATAATGTATCTTCTTAGATCATAATCCAAAGGGTCAAGTAAGCCTTCCCAGTTGTTTTTACCACTTAATATCTCCCATCTTTCTGCTATATTGTCTTTGTTTTCGATTCCTTTATTCCTTTTGAAGCAGCTCTGGATTTTTGTACTCACAAATTCCAAACCATTGTTAATGCATGCCATCTTTGTTAGTTTTGCTTTTTCTTTTTCTGTAAGTGTATCATATCTGTTCAAAGAAAGATAAACATAGAAAACAGAGGAAAAACCAAAGAATAAGAATCCAGGACCAAAACGACTAGGCGCATTAAGCAAAGGGAGGGTAAAGCAGACATCTTAACAATATACTAAAAATTTGAGAAATAGTTTACATAATCAACATTTCTTTTTTACTCATTCCCACAATATACTTGTCGAATATGGACACAACGGTCACTCACAAGCTGGGGCCGGGGGTTGGTAAATCAACTCATAGATTCTTGTGTTTTACTCTTTTTCATTGAAAAAATATCCTTAGTGGTAATATAATAGTACTACAAAGCATGCATTATTGGTGCAGGGTGCAGAGTGCAGACAAAAAATTTTAATTTGAGTGTACCATATTAAAAGCACGTATTATCAAGCTTTCTGGTTTTCTTTTTTCTTTTGTTTTTTACTTCAAATATTAGTAATATACGATTTTATCATATAGGGTTTATTTGTAGGGATACTTCTATTTTTATTAGTACTCTTTCCATTACAAAAGGAGTGACACAAGTTACTTGTATTAACATTAACTTCATATTTTTACCTTTATCGAAAAATGGTTATAGTCGCATAAATATTATGCAATATTAAGACCGTGAATTTTAAAAAAAAAAAAATTATAATCATATTGACATATTTTATGTACAAGTTTCAAAAGAAATTTCTGTTTCTTAAACTTCTTTTTCTTCATAGGGGGAAGTGTACAAACAACCTATTCTGTGCGCACCATTTAGATTTTAGTAAATTATTTAATTTTTAGCAACTAGCGTGAACTTCAATCCTTTAATTCTTAACTTCAGATTTTCAGGGGTGAAGTTAAGTACTGAAGGTTTGAAGTTCGGCATAGTAACTTCCAACTTGGAACCTTCAGGTTTAAGTTGGCCATAGATAACGTACAACATTAAACATTGGCATAACAACTACAAAACTGAAGGTTTGAAGTTAGGCATAGGCAACTTTGAACTTCAAACTTTCGGGTTTGAGGTTTGACATAGCAACTTCCAACTTCAAACCGTAGCAACTTCCAACTTCAAACACTCCTTCAAACCTAGGCATAATGTTGCTCCCAAACGCACACGAATGCGTATACGTGGTCGACAAGTAATAAAGTGATAAGTTGAGTATCGTTCCCACGAGGACTATTGTTCGGACTGAATCCTAGCAAACAATTTCGTAAAAACTATTCATGGATCTTTTTCAAGTGTGATTGAGATTTTTACTAACTAAAATAATAACTAAAAACAAGTAACTGAAGTCAAGTAACAGAGAAAATTCTATGTTGTTATCAATAAAAGAGAGACGGTCCAGGGTCAGAGCTACGAACAATCCAATTGAGTTTTCCAGTTGATTCTACTTCTTGATTTCCTAGATTTCTAACTAACAGGTTAATTATATTTGTGAAAACCTGTCGATTCTTCACGAGTCTATGCAAGCTACTCTAACGCATATATTTCTACGGAATTAAATCACATGCATGCATTAAAGAACTCTGTATTTAGCTAAGCAAGACGAATAGGTATATGTTTATCCTACCCGCAAATCGATTCCCTGATGCCCAGGTTCCCAATCAAGCCCTATTCTTTCTTATTTGCATTCATAAGTTCCCTCTGTCGAGTTCAACTTATAAACCGTAGATAATGTTCAATTATTGGGCCCTGATAACCAAACAATTAGGCTCAAGAAAGAATAAACAATTTGTAATGGTAAATCAATAGGGAGAAATCTCAAACATCAACCTTCATGTATTTGCTCTAACCCTAGAACGATATGTTTAGCTACTCATATTCATAATAACAACACAAGAATTCATGGAAGAAATATGAGAGATTGTAATAGATGAGGTAAAGGAATTAAACCCTTGGTTCAATGTGTAAGAACTCCAAAACTTGCTCCAGAAATTCGACCTCTCCCTAAAAATGACATTAAAATACTATTTATAGTGTTTACAAAGTCTTCCCATAAGTTAATCCTAAGCCTAAACTAAATTGAAAAAGTTGGGGTCGCAGAACTAAAAGCCATGGGAAAGCCTCACGTGTCTCATGGCTTCTAAGAGTCGTGCGCTATAGCTCATGCGTCGCATGGCTTGTAGCGTTTGGAAGTCTGAAGCTGCAGGCCATGCCTCGCATAGCTTATGGCTTTTGGAAGCCTGAAGCTTTGACAAATCCGTAGCTTGCTCCATAGCTTTCCGTCTAATGCCATATCCTGCGATTAGCTAAGTTCATCAATTCTTGCTCGATTTCATCCATCTTCACTCTGTTTGCACTCGTACTCATCCAAATCATTTCTAACATCACAAACACAATAAGTGAGCGCAACAATCACAATTATTTCGTGCAATGGGCGAATAATGTATCAAAATGTGAGGAAATACTAAGGTAAAATAGGCAAATATTGCCGAACATCACCACCCCACACTTAGACCTTTGCTCGCCCTCGAGCAATCACTAAAAACAACTTCCCAACTAAACCAACACTTGATAGAACAAGTCTACCTATGGCTATGGTTGATACCGACCATTAAACAAGAGCATAAATACATACCATGTGACCCACAACATGCCAAAAATTCACCAAATTTTAAAACACTAGAACGACCAATTCAAGACATCTCAATATCAAAAACCGACTCGATGAAACCAAGCTTTCACAAAATCATACCCATTCACTCAACCAAGAAGTCAATAACTTCACCTATCTCGCGCAAACCCTGTGCCCTCACCAAAAATCAAGAGAGCGTCCCAAATGTCACACAAAGAATATATTTCAAGAATAAATGAGGGACATAATATAGAAAGAATTCACTCGCTCTCCAAAAGAAGTTCACGTGCCACACACAGCATACCATAGGCTTGCCCGTAGTACACACAGCATACCATAGGCTTGCCCGTAGTGTAGGACTCTACTAATGTAAGCTTACTCCAATCGGAATTAACTAGGACTTTACGGGTTGTAATGTAGGCTAAAGGACGGGTAGGATAAATATGGATAAATAGTGACTACCTCCCTAAGCACGTTAATACATCACTTTACTTCTTCTTTTTTTATCATTCTTCTCAAAACCAACCAAGCAACTACCCCAAACATACACAAGAAATTCCCTCTCAATTTAAGCACTTTGCAACTTTACTTTAGCACAACACTAGTAAGGATTGAGATTTTTTTCTTTCTTTTGCTTTCTTTGTTTTTCTCTTTTTCATTTTATTTTTTTCTTTTCAATATTTTTTCTCAACCTTGCCAATAATTCTCTTATTTATTTCAAAATGCACCATATTTGTTACACCCCGTATGTCCAAAGTGAGGTATATCTTTCTAATGACATGTTAAAAATGATTTAAGTGAGTTTAAAAGTCATAATATGACCATATATGATGTTTATATTTTGAATACAAAGTTTGGGAAAAATCGGATTTAAGTTGCGGAAAAACCGACTAAGGAATCGCCTTGTAACGAAGCTTTTTCAGTAATTAATTTCATGTGTTATATGAAGTCTTTTGGGGACATATCATATACCAAATTGAAGCTCTTGGAGTGTAGTTTCCAAAACTTTTTATGGTTTATTCATACAACCTATGGA
The DNA here is from genome assembly GCA_029990175.1 of Petunia secreta. Taxonomy (NCBI): domain Eukaryota; kingdom Viridiplantae; phylum Streptophyta; class Magnoliopsida; order Solanales; family Solanaceae; genus Petunia; species Petunia secreta. The sequence continues at coordinate 43,442,971 of JARKIP010000022.1, read as the reverse complement.
TAAAAAGATATTTGCATCAGAAATCAGGCCAGAAAAAGAGACATAAGCGCAAAAGAGGACTAAAACTGAAATGTTTCGAGTATAAAAGGAAAAAATGTCTTCTTTTTCATTATTTCCAGAATATGAACGATAGAAACAGTGCTCCCATGAAGGTTAAAGCCACTTTTATGATTTTGAAGGAAGGACGTCAATCGTAACTCGAAATTGAAGACAGATTGCGTCAAACGCTCTACGCGATTAAGGTAACGTTATGCTACCTTCAATTTCGTCTATAGCTTGAGTTTTAGAATGACTTCATGGCTATGTAAAGTACCTAAATGTTGTATTATAGCTTCTTTAAGCTTTAGAAGGTGTTGAATTCAAGGAAAACAAGGTTTAGAAGCAAGAAACATCAAAAGTATGTAAGACTAAACCTTTCTTTTGGCAAGGCATGTATCTTTTAGCTTTTGAAGCTTTTCTTAGTTCTAAACTTAGTTTTTCTTGTGAAAAAATTGTACAGTATCAAGTAAAACTTGTATATACTTAATTTGGTACTAAAATCCAAGGTGAAAGACGTCCAAATCAACAAGACAAAACGTTTCAAAATCTGGAAAATTGTTTTGATCTTTGGACAGTTGTTAGTATATTGATCATAACTCCTTGTAAAAAATTGATATTTAGATTCTTTAAGAATACCCAGAACCCTATGTCATATATCTAAAACTTTCATGAAGACTATGAAGTCTATAACTTTGATCTACACTCTGAAAATTAGGTTGAAAATCAGGACAGTGGTGCTGTCCAGACATTCTACCTGCGGATTTGTTATGTCATCCAGTTGTCTCATCTTGTCATCCATTTAACATGTTTATGTTATCAGTTTATCCGGGTATCCATTCCCGTGTGTAGTATAGTGATGGTTCTGTTTTGCGGATCATCCAGTTTCAGGGGAAACTCTGCCGAAAATTTTATGAAAATTCAAAGAGTTGGACAAATTCTGAGTTCTAGGTTGTGTCTATAATTCTATCCGGAGTTTTCTTCTCATTCCTTTGAGTCCATATCTATTGTGTCCACATGTGTTATACCTCATACATGCTTATACTTATATTTTGATCACGTTATGTGTGATTTGGAGTCCCCCATAGAGGCTGGACATTGGACACACAGTCTGGTCGCATGGGTATCAGGTTCCTAACTGGATTACCCTAAGATGTGGGGAATGAAGCCTTTAGCCTTATTTGATATCGTTTTCTGCTTATTGAATACAGCAGGATCGTTTGGCAGTGAATCCAAAGGATAAAGCGGTTGTTGAGTAACTGAGCTAACTTTGTAACAAGGTAAGTGTTTATATCTATTTCTTTGGAGGCACCTGGCCTTGTGGATTTTCTAACGCGTGTTCCTTACGTGTGTAGCTGCCGATAGGCGTACTCATTACGCCTTAGCTTTGGATTTATATTTTATATTATATGTTATGTCCTGTTATAGGTATTGCATTGAGAACCTGAGTATTGTACTTTTGCTGTGAGTTAGTATATACTTTCCAGCTGTCGATGAGAGTCCCGCGCTGGTGATGGGTTATTATTGCATCATGTTGCATTCGTATGCACATTGCATCATATTGAGGGTAGGAGAATTCCGCCCTCAGAGCAGGAGGATTCCGCTCCATTGCATCATATTGAGGGTAGGAGGATTCCGCCCTCGGAGCAGGAGGATTCCGCCCTCGGAGCAGGAGGATTCCGCCCCATTGCATCATATTGAGGGTAGGAGGATTCCGCCCTCGGAGCAGGAGGATTCCGCTCCATTGCATCATATTGAGGGTATGAGGATTCCGCCCTCGGAGCAGGAGGATTCCGCTCCATTGCATCATATTGAGGGTAGGAGGATTCCGCCCTCGGAGCAGGAGGATTCCGCCCTCGGAACAGGAGGATTCCGCTCCATCTATTTGGCACATATGACACCATTGCATCATACTGCATTCATCCCATTTCATTGCACCGCGTGTTGACTATTGTGTGACAGTCATGCTGTGTTTTGTGTATGCGGTACGTATACCATATTGTGGACATATTTCAGTTGTCTATATATTTCTGGCTCGTATTCTGAGTTGCAGGGATCGGGTTGCACACCGCAACGGTATAAATATAAGGATCGGTTAGCACGCCGCAACGGCGTAAATATATGGATCGGGTTGCACGCCGCGACAGTATGAATATATGGATCGGGTTGCACACCGCAACATGATGTATTTCTGATTGTTGATATGTTCGGGATACCTATATGTTTTGGTTATCTTACGTTCCTGATTTTAATGAGTTTGTGATTCCATACGTGTTTCTAGTTATTATCTGGCTCTGCTTTTCATAATTTAAATAAGAGGAATTTTGTTTATCTGTTTCTTTTCTCCCTGGCTAGCTATCCTATTCTTTGAGGTGGCTAGTCTGCCCCACTTATTGAGTCCTTTTGACTCACCCTTGTTTGTTGTTTGTTTTTGTCTATCTATTTCGTTTCGGCAGGTTCGCTCCAGGATTGAATTCGCCACGTTGTGATGGAGCGAAGACGACTTCAGCTGTCAGGGTGAGCCAGCTTTTATTCCGGATGGCCACCAGTTTTATATTTATTATTTCAGTTGCATATTGCTCCCTTCAGGAGGTATTTGTCTTCTTCTGTACTCTTAGATTTCTAGTCTGGATAACTCTAAACCTAGTATGTTGGGTAGTCAGCTGTAATTTCTTTGTACAGCTTAGAGGTATCAGTATGTCTGTATTTTTTTTTTCTAAGTCTTGTCTTTATTTATGAATTATTATATTTATTTTCCTAATTTAATTAGTAAGGGTTCGCCCGACGGGTCTAGTGGAGGATGTCGGGTGCCCGCACGGCCTAACCGAAGTCCGGGTCGTGTCAATATTATTTTCTTTCATCGGTTCCACTCAAAAGCCACCCAAGGTTTGAAATGTGGGTGCCAACAAAAAGGTCAATAGACTCAAAAAGTCTTAAGAAGGATAAGATTAAAGGGTAGGCTAAGCAAGGCTAGAAGGGCTTATCAAAGAAACGCCTTTATCATCTCCCGACTAGAGCAAACTTAGGATTTCTCTTTAAACACATACGGGGCAAGTTCTAGACATCAATATGCAGCACGGACATAAGAAAAAATACCTCACATCACACATGGTACACAGTTCACTAAAGACGGTTTCATTCCAACTCTCAGTTCAAGAAAACAAGGTGCAATTTTAGAAATTTAAGCACTAAGGCACAATAGTTCACAAAAGAGTCAAGTAGTTGAACCTAAGCATCTCAAGAAGGTCATTCAATATTTTCTAGGCATGCATCACAATTTTAAAACCAAAAGGGATTCACAAATAGCAGATGCTCAAGTCTCAATTCACAGGTATCAAACAAACCAAAGGCACCTAGCATTCTACCATTTTCCTAAAAATATTCTACTAACTAATACTATACTACTCCTAAAAATAAAAGTTACCCGGTTCAAAGGTCTACCCATGAAAAAGAACCGAGGCCATAAGAAAAATCATGGGGCGGATGACTGTACCACTAACTAAAACTAAAAAGAAAATCTTTTTGGAATTTTTTATTGGTTTTCTAATTTTTTTTCATTTTTTTATATACTAAAAAAAGAAACAAATAAAAATAAAGTCAAGTGACAAAATTAAAAATTGCTAAAATTAAATTTCTAAAGGGTACAACCATCCATAACCTCAAAATTTTGGAAGTTTCCCAACCCCACACTTAAAATCAAGCAGTGTCCTCAGTGCGACAAAAAGAAAGTGCAAGAGTTAAAGGAACTTCCCTGAAGGCCGAAAAGGCCTAATCCTTTGGCGCTAGCAGTGGCACTATCTCCCTCACGAACTAACCAAGCGTCCGTAGAGCAAGGGGTACTCGGACTTCCCCCAACATGTCGTTTTGCTAAGGCATTGGGTGTGCGTGCACCCCACACTTGAGCTCGATATCACCTAAACCTTTCCAGCGATGAGGAGGCGACACCTGCACTTAGCGTCACAGATTTAATGCTCACTGGTTGACGTCGCGCGATGGAAGCAGCGACGCACGCTTATAGAATGTCAAAGTTTTGCACGAACTGTTTTAGGCAAGCTGTGGAGCGTGCGATGCTGAGCTATAGCGTTTCAAATCACTATAGTCACTGTTTGTTCTCGCACGATGGGCCCGGGACGCATGGCTATGGCATTCCAATTTTTGTCACTCACCGTTTGATCGACGCCATGGCGTAGGCGACGCCTGCTTATGGCTTTCGAAATTTTTCTGAAAATTTGATGCGCGCCATAAGCCAAGCGACGTTTGGGCTGTGGCTTTTCAATGATTTCTGAAATTTTTGCTGCATGCTATAGCCCATGCGACGCATTTCTATAGCTTTCAAGTTTCTGTGCAATCTGTTTCATCCAAAGCCATGGAGCAAGCGACGCATGGCATGTAGCGTTTCTGATTCTGTATGAAATTTTTGATGCACGCTATGAGCCAATCAATGCTTCAAACTGAGATCACCATCCGAAACTTCTGAGCCCTGCAAAAACAACGAGAAACTACGTAACTCTAATTAAGTAAAACAACTAGAACAATAAAAATTAGATTGCCTCCCAACAAGCACTTGCTTTATTGTCGCGACACGACTCTTTTTGTATTTTTATTCTTTTTTTATTTTTTTCTTTTATTTTTTGCGTTTACATAAAAAGCTCGGATTGCCTCCCGAGAAGCGCCTTAGTTAACGTCGTGGCACGACAACACTTTTAAGCTCACTTCCAGCATTTACGTCTCCTCTTCTTACGACGAACGTTTGTCTTCTTCTTTTTTTTAGGTGAATTTTCCTTCAACTTCACAAGTAATGTGCCATTGTCACTTTGTTCCACATTCCGCTCATAACACCTCTTTTGGTTTACTTTCATGTTCTCGTCTAACACAATCTATCAAAGAACACTTTTCAAACTTAGCCATATGATCCTTTTTATTACAAACTTTGAAAGTAACCTTTTCTCCATGCGCTCTCACAGTCATCTCCCCAAGTTCCATGTCAATAATTGCCTTCGAGGTGACTAAGAACTGTCTTCCCAAAATTATTGGAGCTTCTTGGTCCTCTTCATAGTCTAGAATAATAAAATCAACAGAGAACGTGAACTTCCCAACTTTAATCAACAGATCCTTCACCTTACCATCGGGGCAAGTGAGTGATTCATCCGCCATCTTAAGAGTAACTGAAGTAGGCTTGATGTTTCCTAAGCCTAACCTTTTATAGACAGACAGAGGCATGAGATTTATGCTGGCCCCTAGATCACACAGTGCGCCAGAAATATTATGACCACCAATAGTGCAGGGAATAGTAAAACTCCCAGGATCTTGAAGTTTTGGAGGTGATTTACTCAGGATTGTACTACACTCCTCTATCAACTCGATTGTATCAATTGTGGCTTTCTCTTCTTAACTAGAATCTCTTTTAGGAACTTCACAAATGACGGCATCAGTTCAAACACATTAGCCAAAGGAATGTTAACCTGAAGCTCTTTCATCATACTCACAAATTTTTGAAATTGAGCCATATCCTTTGATGGTTAAAGTCTGTGGGAATGGTGGGGGCCGTAGAGGTGCCTCCTTTTTCTCTTCTTTCTTCTTCACTTTCTCCACTTTTTCTACTTCCGCTGCTTTAAATTGCTCATTCTCCCCAGTTTTGTCCATCAACTCTTCGCCCTTAACTAGAGTTATAGCAAGACAGTGCTCAACTCCCTTTTGATTTGGATTCGATTCAACATTACCAGGAAGTGCTCCATGTGGTCTGAATTTTGAACTCCAGCTAACTGCCCCATTTGGCGTTTAAGGTCTTTTTGAGCAGTAGTAAGATCTTTTATGGCCTGTGCCTGAGCTGCATTGTCAGCTATAATTCTCTTCTGGCCTGCTAACATCTGCTTTATCAAATCTTCAACTGAACTGCTGGACTGCCGTGGTTGAGCCTGAGGATGTGAATTCTGGTAGTTATTCTGAGATCTCGTATTACCTTGTGCAGCCTGGTTATCACTCCAAGAGAAACCAGGATGATTCCGTGAATTAGGATTGTAGCTATTGCCAAACTGGTTCTGATTCTGTCCCTGAGACCTATTTTGATTCCCCACGTAATAAACTGACTCTGGATTGGAGGGGCAAACATCAGTAGCATGATCTTGTCCACATACCTCACAAAAACTTTGAAACTGCTGCACTTGTTTAACTGGTGCCACTTGTTGATGAGTTGGTGGCAATACTAACTTGCTAATTTGGTTAGCTATCGCATCCATCTTTGCATTCAACGCTGAAACCGTATCCAATTGAAGTACTCTAGCAGCTTTTTGAGTTGGAGCTCTACCATCGCCCTACCAGTCAGGATTGCTCTGAGAAAATTTTTATTCAGCAATTCATAAATCTCATTAAAATTCAAGGCCAATACTTGGCCTCCAGCTGCAGCATCCACCACGATCTTAGCATGAGCATTTAAACCTTTCACAAAAGTGTGGGCCAACACCTCATTAGACTGAATCTCTCCCAAGCTGAATATAAGGAGTCTCCATCTCGTTGTCTGAAAGACATAATCTCACTCCTTATTCTGGCTGTTTTGGCAGATGGATAGAATTTAGCAAAAAATTTCTTAGCTAAAGCATCCCAAGTAGTGATAGACCCAGGCTTTTCAGTCTTTAACCACTTCTTTGCTGCCCTAATCAATGAAAAGGGAAAGAGTATCAATCGAATATAATCAGGTGAGACGCCTGCTGGTGTGTAAGTGTCACTAATCTCCAAGAAATTCTGGATATATTGTTGTGGATCCTCATGTAGTAATCCAGCTTATTGTCCAGTCGCATGGAGCAGTTGTATCATGCCGGACTTAATCTCAAAGTGTCCAGTAATTTCTGGCTTAACTATGCTCGAGGCTACTCCCTCCAGACTGGGAAGAGCAACATCTCGAACAACTAAAGCTCGATCTTCTGCCATTCCTACAGGTAAGGATTAAGAAAAACCAATACCTGAAACAGCACAAGAAACTCAAAACAAAAATTAAATCAAGAAACTCAAAACAAAAATTAAATCGGAATAGAAAATAATAAATCGTCTAAAAAGAAAACAGTCAATTATTTAGTCCCCGGCAACAGCGCCAAAACTCGTTGCTCCCAAACGCACACGCAAGTATACGTGGTCGACAAGTAATAAAGTGATAAGTTGAGTATCGTTCCCACGAGGACTATTGTTCCGACTGAATCCTAGCAGACAATTTCGTAAAAACTATTCATGGATCTTTTTCAAGTGTGATTGAGATTTTTACTAACTAAAATAATAATTAAAAACAAGTAACTGAAGTCGAGTAACAGAGCAAATGCTAGGTTATTATCGATAAAAGAGAGACGGTCCAGGGTCAGAGCTACGAACAATCCAGTTGAGTTTTCCAGTTGATTCTACTTCTTGATTTCCTAGATTGCTAACTAACAGGTTAATTATATTCGTGAAAACCTGTCGATTCTTCACGAGTCTATGCAAGCTACTCTAACGCCTATATTTCTACGGAATTAAATCACATGCATGCATTAAAGAACTCTATATTTAGCTAAGCAAGGCGAATAGGTATATGTCTATCCTACCCGCAAATCGATTCCATGATGCCCAGGTTCACAATTAAGCCCTATTCATTCTTATTTGCATTCACAAGTTCTCTCTGTCGAGTTCAACTTATAAACCGTAGATAGTGTTCAATTATCGGGCCCTGATAACCAAACAATTAGGTTCAAGAAAGAATAAACAATCAGTAATGGTAAATCAATAGGGAGAAATCAACTTTCAAACATCAACCTTCATGTACTTGCTCTAACCCTAGAACGATATGTTTAGCTACTCATATTCATAATAAAAACACAAGAATTCATGGAAGAAATATGAGAGATTGTAATAGATGAGGTAAAGGAATTAAACCCTTGGTTCAATGTGTAAGAACTCCAAAACTTGCTCCAGAAATTCGACCTCTCCCTAAAAACGACATTAAAATACTATTTATAGTGTTTACAAAGTCTTCCCATAAGTTAATCCTAAGCCTAAGCCTAAACTAAGTTGGAAAAGTTGGGGTCGCAGAACTAAAAGCCATGGGAAAAGCCTCGCGTGTCTCATGGCTTCTGAGAGTCGTGCGCCACAGCTCATGCGTCGCATGGCTTGTAGCGTTTGGAAGTCTGAAGCTGCAGGCCATGCCTCGCATGGCTTATGGCTTTTGGAAGCCTGAAGCTTTGACAAATCCGTAGCTTGCTCCATAGCTTTCCGTCTAATGTCATATCCCACGATTAGCTAAGTTCATCAATTCTTGCTCGATTTCATCCATCTTCACTCCGTTTGCACTCGTACTCATCCAAATCATTCCTAACATCACAAACACAATAAGTGAGCGCAACAATCACAATTATTTCATGCAATGGGCGTATAATGTTTCAAAATGTGAGGAAATACTAAGGTAATTTTGCTAGACTACTTCGTCTTGAACTTATACCGTTTGCTGATTTATCGCACGAGGGTTCACAATTACCATGAAGTAATTAACAAAAATAATTTTGCATCCTAGACCAACGCACGATCAGAAATAAAGGAAGTGAAACTTCCTAAATGCCATCATAGCCTCTCGTAGATAAGTACAGACGTCTACGTACCCATCAGCGAGACTCTACTAGACACTGTCTTAGTCTGGACAGACTCTAAATTAGGCTCTGATACCAACTGACATGACCCAAAATTCGGTTAGGTCGAGCGGGCACCCGACATCCTTCCCTAGACTCGTCGGGCGAACCCTTACCAATTAAATTAAGAAAATAAATATAACAATTCATAGATAAGGACAAGACTTAAAACAAAAACACAGACACACTGATACCTCTAAGATGTATAAAAGAAATTACAGCTGACTACCCAACATACTAGGTTTAGGGCTATCCAGACTAGACATCTAAGAGTACAAAAGACGACGAATACCTCTTGAAGGGAGCAAAATGCAACTGAATAGTAAACATAAAGCTGGTGGCCATGCGGAATAAAAGCTGGCTCACCATGACAGTTGAAGTCGTCTTCGCTCCTGCACAACGTGGCAAACTCAATCCTGGAGCGAACCTGCCGAAACGAAGTAGATAGACAAAAACAAACAACAAACAAGGGTGAGTAAAAAGGACTCAATAAGTGGGGCAGACTAGCCACCTCAAAGAATAGGATAGCTAGCCAGGGAGAAAAGAAACAGATAAACCAAATTTCTCTTATTTAAATTATGAAAAGGCAGAGCCAGATAATAACTAGAAACATGTATGGAATCACAAACTCATTAACAACCAGGAACGTAAGATAGCCAGAACATATAGGTATCCCGAACACATCAACAATAAGAAATACATTTGTATATTTATACCACTGCGACGCGCAACCCGATCCATATATTTATATCGTTGCGGCGTGTAACCCGATCCATATATTTATACCGTTGCGGCGTGCAACCCGATCCCCGCAACCCAGAATACGAGCTAGAAATATATAGACAAATAAGCAATGCACGTATAAGCAGAACAGTAGTTATGTATCACAAGTCTACACAATGGTATGAAATGAAATGAGATGAAATGAAATATGATGCAAAGGGTCACATGTGTCAAATGAATGGAGCGGAATCCTCCTACTTCAGAGCGGAGTCCTCCTACCCTCAATATGATGCAATGTAGCGGAATCCTCCAGCTTCTGGGGCGGAATCCTCCTACCCTCAATATGATTCAATGGAGCGGAATCCTCCTGCTCCTGGGGCAGAATCCTCCTACCCCTCAATATGTGCAATTGAGCGGAATCCTCCTACCCCTCAATATGTGCAATGGATCGGAATCCTCCTGCTCCTAGGGCAGAATCCTCCTAAATATGTGCAATGTAATGCATATGAATGCAATATGAGCATTTAAACTATTAATTGAGCTTATTAAAACAATGTATAATATTCCAAGTTTTACCGTTAAAACGTATTCAAACACACGTAATAAACTCAAATAATACATTAAGATTATTACCTGAATGTTTCGGGGTAAAAATTCTACTATTTTCCCGGCTCTTTTCTCATTTTCTAGCATTTTTTTCTTTTTCCCGCGTAGTCTCTTTCCTTTTTCGTTTTGTTCAATTCTAGTTTCTGTTCTAATGTTTCTGTATCTAGTAGTTGACGAGAGGTGTGGCCAAGGGACTTTATCCCTTAAAGCCACCGCCTCTTATCTTTCTTTTTGTCTTTTTGTCTTTTTCATTTTTCATTTTTTTTAATTTCCTTTTCGTGACGAAAATTAAAACGGTACCCTGCGATATTCGAAATAATTCCAACTTCTGCATACAAGTTATACCAAATTTATATAACATACTCGCGTAGGCGGATCTCAAATCGGAATCCCAAAACTCAATATGCAAAAAGATCAAATTATTCAACTTTCGGCATTTTAGCGGAAACTAGCCGAACAACATCGAAATTCACTTTTCAAAAATCACAAAAGTAAAAAATAATCATACGAACCTAACGGCGCTTTTGAATTTCGAATCGGAGCTCATTCGTCAAAACCGAGCTCGAAAATCTCTTTTTAATATTTATCGACAATAAAAATCGAAACCTTCTTCCGATATCTACAAAACGAGGTCTGATTTAACTCAAATTTCACAGACAAGTCTCAATGGACCTTACGAATAATTTAAAATTATCGGCACGGCAATCGGAGTCCTAACTTCTGAAACGACTGACCGAGGTCGTTTCAATAGTCCTTTCATAAGGAGGGTATGATGTGGAGAGTATTTACTTAAAATATTTGTAAGTGGGGGGAAATCAGGTAAGACCGTGTCCTATTAAGGGCACTAGGTGAAATTTTTTGCGTAAATTTCTATGTCGTAAAATTTTCGCCCAGTGGCCAGTTTTGACACTGGTATTAGCTTTGCGACCACTATTTTCTTTGGTATTACGCTTGAGGCCACTTTTGCCTCTTCACTAGATAAGGTCATTAAATACGCCTAACTAAAAAGGCTTAATTACCCCTCAGTCTAATTAACTGGACTGAAGTTTGAAATACTACTTATTGAAGTTCAAACCACATGGACTGAAGTTCTATCCACATGGATTAAACTTCTCTGCCCTTATGGACTGAAGTTATATCCACATGGATTGAACTTCTCTGCCTTGTATACTGAAGTTCTATCCACAGGGATTGAACTTATCTAACTCTTATGGATAGAAGTTCCATCCACAGGGATTGAACTTGTCTATCTTTGTGCACTGAAGTTCCATCCACATGGATTGAACTTCTCTACCCTTGTGGACTGAAGTTTCATCCACATGGATTGAACTTGTCTACTCTTATGGTTTGAAATTTCATCCACAGGGATTGAACTTCCCTACCTTTATGTACTGAAGTTCTATCCACATGGACTTTTATATATATATATATATATATATATATATAGTCTTTTTCGTTTTTCTATTTCTGGTGGGTGTAAAAAGTGGCTATAAACGAAATATTTTGATATTAGTGGCCTGTGCCCAAAGACCAATACCAAAAGTGGTCTTTCCAATTCCCCCTTCTATGTCCGGTCCGACTGTGGATATGTAACTTGAAACGGAGGTCTTCAACTTCAACAAACATTGTCCAAACTCCTGCTTCACCTTGGAATGACTCATTTGGAGAAATATGACACCACAAGTAATGATTTGGCTTTTTGCCCGTACTTAATAGTGGTTTTGTAAAAATATTCCCGTTAAGTTTAATGAATAAATTATGGACGAAAATAGTCATGTGAATCTCTTGGCACGGGACTAACACTTGCCTTTGACCCCTCTTTATTTTTCAATACTTGCCCCTTGAAGCCTTTTGAATACACATTCTTTTAAAGAAAATGTTGTCAGGGCATCACTTGTTGTGTGGGTAAAAATACTACAAGAAATCTGCCTTTTTTGCGACGACTAAAGTCGCCACTAAAGACCTTTAGTGGCGACCATAGGATTGCTGCACTAGAAAATTGAATGTTTTTAGCAGCGACTTCCATTCATCGCAGCTAAAAGTGTACTATTTGTGGCACTTCAAGCGCTACAAAAGACTCATATTGACGCTACAAATAAGGTTTCAAAAAGTTGTTTTCGGACGGGTCGCCACAGTAGTACAGCCTTTAGTGATGACTTTATTCTTTCATGGCAACTCTGTTTTCGCTGCTAAAACCAATATTTTCATTTACTGTATAATTACAAAAATATAATGGTACCCTCTTTTAGCTAAATTAATATATGATACACCAATATTAAAAGTATTCAATATATATATCAATAGAACACCAAAAATATTTTTAGAGCCGATACTAAAAAAACTATACAATCATTCAATGTCATTGTATGCATATACATGACCAGAAAAATAAAACACTAAGTACCTTCGAGTTGTTCTTTGTCACTGTACGCTTATACATGACTAAAAAAGTAAAACATTATGAGCCTTCAAGCTCCTTCATAGTTGAGGCCATCTGGATTAGTCATAGAAATATTGTACCTGTTATTAAGGAAAAGTCACAATATCACTTTGACAAATCACAATATTTTAATGCAAGTAGTAAAAAGGGTGACCGCAATAACATTGGAGTAGAAGATTACAAATTTCAACTAAGAAAGCAAAATAAATCAATGAATGGATCAAATTTTCATGTCTAATCTACAGGATATCATTCTACAATAGTATTAGTTGCATGTTGAAAAACGACCAACTTGAAACAACTAAATAAGCCCCCAAGATATTGGTTCCGAACATGCCCTTTGTGAATCTCGTGTTACTTACAACAATATACATCATTTACTCCTGCAGCAATATGTCCAATGTTTAGGTAGTCTTCTTTAATATTGATGGCATTTAGATTAAGCCTCAACATATAGAATCCATACACAACTGAAGCTAACAAATACTTTACAAATTTGGCACATTTGGGCAATATTGTTTTTGCCAAAATGTTCAGTCAACTTAATTATTAAAAGAAAGAATCAGAACATGTGGCCTAATTTGCAGTGGCGTACGCAGGATTTTTTGCAAACAGTGTCACATTTAAAAAAAAAAATAAATGAGTAAAATATTATACTGCATCATATTATTAAAACATATCGATTCAAGTACAATACTAGAGCTCTTCACGACGATCTTTCATTTTTTGAAATGTATTCATAATAGCCTCATTAGAAATAGTACTAAATACGTCCTTTTCTATATAAGGCACCAAACAACCATTCAAAAATTCATCAGCCATTCGATTTCGCAAGTCGGACTTAATCAACTTCATCGCTGAGAATGCTCTTTCAACTGTAGCAGTAGCAACTGGCAAAAGTAAAGAAAATTTCACTAGTCAGAAGACAAGATGATAAACTCCATGTTTCTTCGTCTCCACTAGCTTCTTGGAAAGGTCACCAAGTCCATTAAGATCAGAAAACCTTTTATCACGGTCTCGAACATCAACAATGTAATTCTCAAGCTGAAAATGAAGGTCAACCATAGAGTATTTATCAAAATCATCAGGATATAACTCAGCCAATCTCAAAATCTTATCAATGTCAAAGCTTGAAAAGGAGTCAACTGGGTTCAAGCAAGCAACTCCGAGAAGCAAATCAGTTGTCACCTCATCAAAGCGATTATTGAGTTCTTGAAGTTGTCAATCAATAATTCTACAGAATACTTTAATATGGTAGTGATGTAAAACAGTATAATCAGCAACTAAACGACGTGATCTTCCAAGAATAACATAGAGCTCGTCAAATTGTGGCATCACAATGTCATATTTGATACAAAATTTAGACACCTCATCAAAAAGTAAATCCCAACCATTATCTCTCATTAGTTGCAACTGGTCCTTTGCCATTTTTACAAGCAACATGGCATTTGCAATATCTTGATCCTTCTTTTGAAAGGCTGCATTAAGCTCATTTGTAATTCCTAAAACGTTGCGCATAAAATGCAACACAAAGACAACCTTAAATGTTAAACATCTTGTAAGATATCCCTGTGCCTTACACTTTTCTTCAGAACGTGCACTAACAGCAAGAGCATCAAGTACATTAATGATGGGGCCAAACATAAGAATAAAGTTATTAAAGGATTTGTAGTGAGAGCCCCACCGAGTATCACCGGCTCTAGCAAGACCTAACTCTTGATTCAAACCCTTACCTGTTTCAAGCTCACCTTTACGTAATGCTTCTTCAATTTCTTCCGCTTGAGCTTCACGAAGTTCATCTCTACGCTTGTAAGAAGCTCCCACCATATTTAATATATCAGAAACTAATAATAAAAGTTGTTGAACTTCATCACATTTTCTAGAAACTCCAACAAGAGTTAATTGGAGTTGATGGGCAAAACAATGAATAGAATGAGCACCTTCACTTTCTTGTTGTATCAACTTTTTAAGCCCATTTAAGTCACCTTGCATATTGCTTGCTCCATCATAACATTGTCCATATTTAGGATTTTTTTCCCTGTTGCTTGTAGATTTATGTGTGGTAATTGTTAGAAATTTAACTGGGCGGAGGTGAAGCAGAGATGGTATTTCGGCTCCTATATGTGCTGATGGTTTTGAGTTCGATTCCTGGTGACTTTTTATTAGATATAAATGTTCGAAAATTTATACAAAAATCCTGCACTTGTAGGGATTCGAACCTAGGCTGTGAAAACTCAGTGTTGAGCACTCTACCACTGGACTACTAAGCCTTATGTGTTCAAGGAGCGTCACATAATGTATTTGTATGCACATTTTTACGATTTTCCATATATATATATATATATATATATATATATACCTAGTAAAAATTTTCGACGAAGCAGTGTCCCGTGACACCCCTTGGAGCAAGGTAATTTCGCCCCTGCTAATTTGCAGAGACAGATAAAATTTCAAATCATATTTCAATTTCAACTAAACTCCAATGATTGAGACATGGTTTTCATTATCTCTTTCTTAAAGCCAAAAAAAGATAACCCAATTGTAAATGATACACCTTTTTTTTATATTTTTTTAAGTATGGATCTGACTTAATCAAAAACCAAACACAATTCAGATGAACAACCCTCTGCTCCTAATATTTCTTATCCATATATATCGTTAATAGCCAATGACCTCTACAAATGCTATAGCCAAGGTTCTTAGTGTCTTAGATCTTTTTTCACCTATACTAAGGATGCAAAAGTATCTTGGAAGAGTATTAATCAATTTTATAGTTACTAATTCATAATGTTTGCTGCAAATACTCTAAATTTTTTAGAGAATCAAGTTTTAACAGTACAATTTAAGGTATCAACGTTGCACTCAACAACTCTTTTCTAGATAAACAAGCACCATTTTGTTTCAGTGATTTTGATTAGTTAAAAATAAAATAAAACAAAATACTAAGCGCACTAATGTATCCATCAAATTACAGTATACAAGAAATACTTTCCAATTGAAACTCCCATGATCACAGTACAATTAAGTTTTGTAATCCATGCCTCAACAAAAGAATACAAAAATATATGTATTCACTCTGTTTCATGGTATAGAATGTAAACAAATAACGAGAACCTTACTGAAACTTAAACTAGCGTTGCAAAAATGGATGGTATGAACTCTATGCATATAACAAGTATATTATGGTTGGCATTTACCTGTAGAGACTTGCATCTATTAGATAAAGCAAGCTCTTTGTAGAGAAGTTGTGTCAGTCAAAGATTAAACAAAGCTCACTTCTTCTTACTCTACAAATTGAAACAAAGACAAGAAACCATAAAGTTTCAGTTCAAATAATTTTCATTTAGATAAATCAAATGTGTGTAACCAAGTGACATATAGTAAGCGTTATTGCTTCCCCTCTCCTCGCATTGTCGATGCAAAAGAACTATAAGCTATCTTTCTTGTTAAGAGACTAAGAGAGTGGGCTTATAAGCAGCTTATTTTAAGTGGTTTATAAGTCAAAAGGTGACTTAAAAGTTATTTTTTGAGAAGTTAGGATTTTCTAACTTCTTAAAAAGGGGATTTTAAGCCACTTATGGCTTATAGGTCCAAAATTTTTTAAGTTACCAAACATATATTAATGGGCTTATAAGCTTATAAGCCACTTTTAAGCTCAACCAAATGGGCTCAAGACAATATGATACTTGTATAGAATGTTAGCAAGTCTTAAGCTTAGTCGGCACAAAATGAATGTCATGGTCTTTGATGTAGATATACTGGTTAACTAATTTTGATGAGTTCACTGGCATTGCTAATACATACAAAATAATAGAGTTTAGTACAAATAATCATTTATTTTTTGTTATAAAATATAACCATACGATGAACATGTGGAGTAGGATCTTAAGAGTCATTCCATGGTGTTGTTATAAAATATAACCATACTATGAACATGTGGAGTAGGATCTTAAGAGTCATTCCATAGTTGCACTATTACTATGAGATCAACATCTTCAGGTCGATGAGACAGTCTTTCGTTATTAGTGTTGTAGTGACAGCTTAACCCAGCTTTCCATGCTCTATAAAGCTTTGCATAGTATTGATTACAAAAGTTTGTAACACATGCTCTCGCAAACAGCTATTATTTTGAAATTTATCCTGAACACACATGTAACATTATGTTTTGATGTCTTAACCACCTAAATTAAATAAACCATGTGATCTAAAGTTAATACAATATGAAAGTAAATTATTACCTTAACTTTCAACCACATTGCTTCACCGTGTTTTAAGACAATTTCTGGTCACATTACTTAAAAGTGAGAAGGTTGGTGTTGGGACATTTGTTCAAACTAATGTTTTGAAGATAATGAAGATATCAGCAATTCCAAAACAGAAAACTAACCTGTCCCACCATTTTCAGCCTCTACACTTTGAATCCTTAATGACTATGACTTGTTAGGTCTTTGATGACTTGATTGTCTTGTTTCTATAGTATGTCCTTGATGAGGACTTGATTTTCCTGACTCTAGAGATAATTCAGAATTGTCACATCCGTAAGAATTTCCAAGTCCTTGAAACTGCTACGGCCACAGTCCACACCCCTCGCCCACTTTTACCTCGTCCAAAACCTACCATTTGCTACAACATCACATAAAAGGGGAACTATCATATCATTGAATATTAAAGATAAACAAAATTTTCATGAAGGGAATTAAACCGTTCAAGGCACGTAAACTGTTTGCAAAGGCTCAAAATATAATCAATTTACGATTATCATAATTATAAGAAAGACATAAGAAACATTAAAGAAATAGAATTATTGTTTAAAGTATCTATAACTACTAATTATCATAAAAATAGTCCCTCAGGGCCATCAAATAAAAAGAATTATAGTATAAATAGAAACAATTTTTGCTTAAGATAAAAATAGAAACATTTACCTATGTCTAGTTGCATATTGAGAAAATAGAAATTTATACATAAAATGAAATATAATTTTTTTTATTATTACACAGACATGAAGAAGAGGATTGCCTTGAATTCAGGTTACTCTCAATATCGAAGTGCTTCTTTCCCAGTCATTGGTTGGATAGCTAATGAGTTCGAAGTGCTTTTCACCAGGTCTGTAATTCTCCTTTCTCCCAAGAACTACAACTATAAGTTAATAGTTTATCAGGGCAAATCAATTACAGCAAAAATGTTAAATGATATGAAATGAAAGAAACTATGTTCTAAAGCTCAAAAAATAGATAATACTGTTCTAGAGGATAAAGGTAAAAGATTTGTGTAATATCCAAGTCCTAAAGAAATAAGCACAAGCTGCATCTCAAGAAAAATATATATACTAGAGAAGTTTTGAATCAAGACTATGAGTTCTTGGAAACATTAACTTCTATCCTTTGTTACAAAATATATCCTCTGAACAATACTCGAACGTATTTTTTCAACATTCACAGAAATTATTTATAGCACAGAACAAACCCAAATAAAAAATAAAATTTTATTGACTTAAAGATTAGCAGAACAAAAGTGGACATCCATTTTAATGTCTATTGGCAGCTAACTGTGTCAAACCAAAGAAAGGCGATGACAAGTCGCAATAATCCCCATAGCCCGCTAGACCAAATATATACATAAAGAAAATGGTAACATCGCCAACAAGACGACATAAATAGTAATACTATGATAAATCTGGCAAGGCAAACATAGGCATTTGCACACTAGCAAAGGAAGGTGTGATTAATCACAGAAAGAAACAAAAACACCGAAAAGAGTGAAATAAGATTGTCCACCGGCCCGGTCCGGTTTCGGTGCGCCTTCGCTGGTACGGTCAGGTGTTAACTAAAAAAAAAAGTCGAAGTCGGTCCGGTCCCGGTCCGGTCAAACAGTGCATCTGTACAAATGCCGGATCGGAACCGGAACCGACAAGGTGTGACCGTTCCGGTCCCGGTTCGTCGCGGTCCGGTTCGGTTTCGTTAATTTTTTTTTATTTTTTAAGTTATATTTTTTATTGTTTGAAATAGATAAAAAAAAATATGGTAGACTAAAATCTAAATAAACAACACAAAACACATATTTTATTCAACAATACGATTATACGACAGTACATTAAGTTGGAAAATGGAAATGCATAATTAGAAAATAAAAACTAGAAATTAGAAAAATACATAAATCTTCAGCTTCAGCGACTCAACACTCAATTATCACGTGGTTGCAGATATATGCCACCACCACGAGCTACCCATTCGGGGGCATGATGGTATTTCAAGTGAGTCTTAAACTTCCCCGTCCCTCCATTATTTGATTCATCATTCCAATTCCAAACTTTCTGACAAAGAGTACATTGAGCTTTGCCGGTATCATTATTTTTTGTGATAAATTCCCAAACTTGGGATCTTTTAGTTCTTGGACTAGACGGGCCTGCTGTAGTAGCACCTTGAACTTGATTAGGATTATTTGCATTTGCAGCTATGTTGATAGAAAATTTATAAAAATAGCCTTTTGTTAGAAATTTTTTAAGAGAAATGAATAGAAAATATTTAATTGTGATTAATTTGATGAAATATGGGAGTATTTATAGGAAAAATAGGTAGGGAAGGGCTGTAGGGGCGTTTATGGGTGTGGGGGTGGGAAAAATAGCCGTTTATGGCCGTTGCCAACGGCTATTTTTCAAAAGGGAGCAGATTTGGAGTTTTGTTGCGTTGGGCCGGTCCGGCCCGGTTCCGATCCGGTCTGGTCCGGCCCGGTTCAAACTTTTTTTTTTTGTTTTTTATTTTTTGGTTATTTTTTTGTTTTTAATAGCCTTTGTAGTTTTTGAATTTTAAATTAAAAATAATAACAAAATATAAATTGATAGCAAGATATCTAATTTTTTATGTAATAACTTATATAATACTAGTAATCTAGTATTAAAGTATTAACTATTAAGTATGTAGTATTTTAGTATTTAATATTTAAGTATTAAATTGTAAAAGTATAATTGAGAATATATAAAACAATGATTGATAACTTAATAGCAAGACATAACACTTGTTATTTTTTCAAACTTAATACTAAGTTAGTAGTATAATAGTATTTAGTAATTAGTAATTAGTATTTAGTATTTTAGTATTTAGTATTTAGTATTTAGTATTTAGTATTTACTCTTTAGTATTTAGTATTGAATTGCAAAGAGGTAACTTAATAGCAAAGGATAATTGAGAATATAACAAAGGATTATAATTTACTTAATAGCAAGGCGTAACGCATTTTATTGAATAATGGTTGATTTTTTTTTTTTTTTTTTTGCAAAATACATAGATATTAAATTGCAAAAACTACATATTAATAAAAAAACTTCTCATTTTCGGAATAATTTCTTCTGGCATCTCTGGAGGAACCGGTGGCAAAGAGTCGTCTTCTTCATAATCATTTTCATTGTCCACACTTCCATCGCCTGATAAAATTTCTGTTGCTGCTTCTGCATCGGCTAGTTCATCTTCTGTAAATCCAAAATTTCTTCGCTCTGATCTAATCTAATCTCTGAATAATACGGCCGTCTCCATTGCTTCTTTAGTAGCATAAAAAAACTTTTCTAAAAAAAGAAGAAGACGCTCAACATTTAGCCAATCAGATTCTTCTAGGTGATACTCTACAGCCACTTTGCGATTAAAATAATTAGTAATAGGCACTCGTAAAGTGTAAGCAACAGTCAAAGAGTCATATACAGTGTTCCACCTAGTTGAAACTTCCTTAGGAACTCTTCTAGGCCGCAAACCTTCATTCACACACTCTACCTGAAAGTCCCTCCATCTATCCGATTTTTTAGATTTAAAAATATAACTAATTGCGAGTCTAACCTTCATAATAGTAGGATCAAATAACTGAAGGTCATCTTTTACAACTAAATTATATATATGACATGCACATCTAACATGAAATAATTCTTCAAAAGGGGGATGCAATGCGGGTCTTAACTTACTAATAGCAAAATCATTGTTTGCAGCATTATCAAGAGTTATACTTAAAATTTTATCACTAAGAAAATATGCCTTACAAATATCATAAACTTCTCTCTTAATAAATGCTCCCGTGTGTGGTTCATCGACAGCGCAATATGCTAAAATTCTTTTTTGCATTACCCAGTTAAGATCTATCCAATGACAAGTAACTGTTAAATACTTATACCCATTAACACCACGACCCAAGTCAGTAGTAAGACAAACTCTACAATCAAAGTGATAAAATATATATCGTAAATATTGTCTATATTCATTTTTAAATTTTATAATATCACTTCTAACCGTAGTTTTTGGAAAATCTTGAAAAGATTGATTATGTACGGTTTGAATATAACGAATAAAACCTTGACAAGAAACAAATGTAAAAGGTAAGCACTCTACCGCAATCATTTTTGCCATTTGTTCCCTATCTTTCTTCTTATCATAATGCATAAGCCCTCCCATCACTGGGTTAATTTCCTGTTGGACTCCACTACCTTGCGATGGAGCCATTCTGTTCCCTGAACGAGTGCCACCCGGCCTCTTTTCCCATTCATCCTTATGATGGTTTTCTAAATGTGTTCTCAACTCCCCCGTCCCACTATTATGCTTGCTGGTTTTAAAATCCCAAACTTTTTTACAAAGCTCACATTTAGCGGTCTAAGCCGGAACATTTTTAGTCATAAATTTCCACACATCCGATCTTTCGGGTCGTACCGCTGGTTCTCTACTAGGAGGCATAGGTGGTAATTCAGTTTCTTCAGGTTTACCATGAAATGACTAGTGGGTGTTTCATCATCTAAATTAACCCCTTCGGTATTTTCTTGATATTGTGTCTCTAACATATCATTATCTAGTGGTTGATTAAAATCTATATCATGATAAAATTGCGTGTCATCTTCCTGAGTAAAATCATCTAGATGAGAAGGAGCGCTAGAAGTACCAATTGGTCTTTTACCTATAGCACGACTACGTCTATCATCCCCCCTCCCCTCGGTTAGAAGTACGTAATCTACGACCACTACCCGTACGCCCAGTAATTGATCTCCACAGTCCAGACATTTTTATAATTTATAAGTAAATCAAGAAAAAAATTACTAAAATATGCTACAAACAATAATATTGCATAAAAATAAAATAGATAATAAAAAGTAAGAACGAGTTTACTTGATATCGTGAACTTAGAATGTAGATTGTAGAACTTAGGAAGTGAAAGTTGAAACTTGACCGGAACCGCACCGAACAATTTTCCACTTCACTCCAAATGTTTTTTTGTAATGCAATTTAGCACTTATACCCTTTTTGCAAGAGCAACTTTGAATTATTTAGCAAATAGCCTTTGTAGAAATAAGAGAGATTGAGAGAGATTTAGAGAGAATATTAGAGAAATTGTGAATAAATTGATGAAAAATGATGGTATTTATAAAAAAATAGGTTGGGGAGGTATGGGGGCGTCTAGGGGCGTGGGGGAGCAAAACTAGCTGTTTTTTGCCGTTGGGCCAACGGTTGTGCGTGAAAGAGCCGTTGCCCAACGGCTATTTTTTGCACAAAGCCCACCAGATATTTTTCTTTATTTTCCCGGTCCGGTCTGGTTCCGGTCCATTTTTTTCCAGTCCGGTTGGTGCATTTTGGGAGTGCCGGGTCGGGGAACGGGCCGACTATTTTGTTTTTCATTTGGCCCGGCTTGCGCCGGTCCGGTCCGGTGCAAACCGAGCCATTGGACAGCCTTAGAGTGAAACTTGAAGTTAAATAGAAAAAGAAAACGCACTTAAACTATGAAAATAAAGAACAAACTTTTGACAAACAAAGAAGGAAGATTCTTTTAACAAAATTAAATTTGATATCACAATAACAACATCAAAAGCTCTACAATTTCAACAAAGGAATTGTTAGGTTTACCAATTTTAAGAAAGAGATAGTAACTCAAAATTTTCTGGTCCGGAAGAGTTGAGCGCCGAACAGATATATCATCGGCGCCGACTCCTCACGACAGATAAGAGCTTATTTCAATTGAGTTGGAGGTGAAATCTACAAAACTGCATATGAAATCGTCATTCTCGCTAATGCATATACCTGAAATCTGCTGTTAGGGCTTTTAGGAGTGAGATTTGAGTAAGGACTAGGGTTTTTTGGTATGAAACTTGCTGTTCGTTGAGGGTATCGATGGAGAGGATTGGTTTAGAACTTAGACCCACAAGACTGATTTTTGTACAATGTTTACTTGTTTACCTTTTCAAAAAGTTTTTTATTCATTTACTTTTTAATTCAGAACTAAAATAAAGAGATGTATACTGGCGACAAGAACGCCTCAAAAGATCTTTAGTGGCGACAGCCTAAAAGTCGCTACTAAAATAATCGAGCCAAAATTTTATTGTTCCCGCGAGCTCAAGATTTTCATATATTAGTTGCGACATTGGAAAAGTCGCCACTGCAAATCTATCTCCGGTGGCGACTCTTCTAGTAGCCACAGTTTACTTGTATTAGGAATAAAAATGGTATGTACTTTGTCTTCAAAATGCATGGTATATTTGTATTTATTTAATTTTTTTAGGTGTACTAATGATATCTACTCCGTCTTAAAATATATGGTATATGTTTCTCTATTAGGTATAATGTATAAAACTGTTATCTACTTTGTCTTCAAAATACATGGTATATTCTGCTTAGCAGATATAAAAGTGGTATATACTTTGTCTTAAAAAAACAAAATGGTATGTACTTTGTCTTCAAAATACATGGTATATTTGTATTTATTTAATTTATTTAGGTATACTAATGATATCTACTCCGTCTTAAAATACATGGTATATGTTTCTCTATTAGGTATAACTGAATAAAAGTGTTATCTACTTTGTCTTCAAAATACATGGTATATTGTATTAATTTAATTGTGTTTATGTATAAAAATGAAATGTACCCAATCTTAAAAATACATGATATATTGTGCTTAGCCGATATAAAAGTGGTATATACTTTGTCTTAAAAAAACATGGTATATTTATGTATATTTTATTGTATTTATGTATAAAAATTCTTATATACTCAGCCTTCAAAATATATGGTATATTTGTATTTATTTATTTGTGTCTAGATATAAAATATACATAGTATATAATTAATAAGAGTACATATTTAAGGACACCAAATGAACATATGATATATCAACTATATAGAATGAAAATACATTATGAAAAATGTAAAATAAACTATTATTATAATAAGAATATAATAAAATATAAATATTTAGTGATAAATACACATATTATATACTATGTATAGTTATAATAGAATTCATATCTAATACCTAACATACAAATACACATTAAATATCTCATATATACTTGGTATCTAAGATTTTTGTAATTAGAGTAATAGATAGATTAGGAGGTTGATTTGGAAAAGAATAAGAAGAAAAACTAGCATGGTTTATAGAGGGAGTGAGGAGTGTAAGGTGGCTTGATTATAGGAGACAAGCTAACGTGATCTACAGAGGGAGTGAAGAGTGTAAAATGGCTTAATTATAGGAGCTACCATCTGCCATATTGGTTATTCTTTTACTGCTATTTTATTGGATACTAGTCTTAGTACCCGCGCGATGCGAGGTCATTATAAATATACTAATCACAATAAATTACGATATCACTTGACCATATTAAAACTAAATTCTTTTGAAAACCCATATACATCTCGATTTTCTGTCTATATACCCAATAACAAAGCTTACTTAAAATCAAAATTAGTGAAACTGCAAATTGTCAAATGACTTTTTGCCTAAACTTAAATAACATAACCATATAGCTAGTGAAAACAACAAATTTTTACATAGAACAGAACAGAAAAGGATAACAAGTGAGAAAATTTTAATAATGTATCCGAATAAATTACGTAAAACTTCTTAAACTATGTTTTTTAGTACTTCATTTCTTGTTGTTCCATCATTGCCAATCACATAACAGCTTTCAAAAATTGCCACCAACCACTTCCTTATTTGACCTACAAATCCCAATCAATTCATGTTTTACTTCAATAACTCTTTAGTTGAGATAAATTATGAAAATACACATAAAAGATATACTATAAGACAGGCTTCGATTTATATGATTAGCTCTATATACACACACACATCCAATTATACTTATTAATGAACTCAGACGTGTCTATGTGTCATGCAAAAAATAAATACATAATTAATTACTTATTACCTGAACAATCTATTTCTCAAAGCATGTTAGCCTCACTTAATTCATTTGTTGATGCATATGAATCCTTGTACGTGAATATTCTATAGGAATTGATATCAATCACTTTATCAATTAACCTACAAAATTTCAATCAATTCATATAACTTTTCATTTGAGATAACTTTTTAAAACACACACAAATAAGTGAATATAAACTAAAAAAAAAAAAAAAAAAAGGTGTTTTGGGTTTACTCTTGAGATTCCTATAAGTTCAAAGTACTTACATGAAAACCAATGGTTATATTGATAGTCGGTTTTCTTTGCGTAGAAACGACCTACAAATTTTACAGTACAGCCTCAAATTCCAAGATTTTCATGCATCTCTCTCTTGCTCATATTATACTTAGATTTTGTAGTACGTCTTCCTTTAAAATATACTCAATAAAAAGTTGTGCTTGTGGTAGATATTTGCTTGGTTTCACAAGGCATCTTCCAACATTCACTTCATTCTCGGCTTCGTTAGAGGAATCTGCTAAAATATTACAATGACAATCTTAATCATCAATCTAAAAACTTGAGAGCACCTTAGCGAAGTGATTTTTTTTTCCTCAATGAACATCCTTTGCTAAGGTTACAATAAGAATGTGCCATTAACAACTATCATCAATAGTCTACTAACTTTTGAAAACCATCAATAAGTTAAATATAAGAGATGACTTCCTTGATAAAATTTTAAATTTTTGATGAAATTTAAATATCGTAATGTTTATAGTTTATAATACAAACACCATGAAATAATACATGATTCAATACAAATATGAATACATAATTGAATGCTTTATTAAATTCTGTATCAAACATATTAGAAAAATTATCTTAACCATATAATGTTCTATACATACGTAGCACATTTTGAAAAAAATGGATTAAACTTAGGATTGTTGCTCATCATGCATGAGAAAGCTAATCACGTACCCATCTTTTCGGTAGATACCAAGTTGATATTCTTCCTTTAGACCGTGGATAACTTTTTTGCACCATCCACCTCCCTTAAAAAATAAATTATTAATATTAATTATATATATATATATATATATATATATATATATATATATATATATATATATATATATATATATATATATATATATATATATAACTTGCTTGCTTAGTTTGGAAGTCGCTTATCATACTGAAATCTAACATAAAATGTCCAATTTTAAGTTTTCTTTTTATTAATGAAATAAATTTCATAGATTATAAACAAAATTTAAGGTTTCTAGTGAAAATAACTAACCTCAGTCAATAAGCACCTCATCTTCTTCTCCGGCTATTGTTTTATCCTCATCAGATTTCAGGCCATACAAACAACATACATTAGATCATTAATAAATTTTCAAAGTGCTTATGGTTTAATACTATCCATACAAAACGTAGTTCCAAGAAAAAAAAATTATGATTTCATAATTAAATATAATAAGGGGGATATGATGACATCCAATACTTGCGATTTTGAAGCGACAACATATTTGATGCATATCGAACAACAATATAAACAATTGTCAATACACATTTTACAACCATATGAACATGTATACTGGAATCAAAAGAAAGAGGCCTAAGTTTTTAATAAAAAGGGAAAAAGAATAATAAGCAGCAGAACTTAAATAGCAGTTACTATTTTAATTATTTTTACCTGGATGAATGGACAATTCTACAGATGATGATCGTGAAGGATTGAAACTAACATAAAAGTATTGCAAAATACTAATCAAGTCAGAATAGCGTCTGCAACAAATTGGTGCAAATAAATTTGCAAGCTAAGGGAGATTGGCCAATATAATATGGAAGAAAAAATTATCTGCAAGAGAGAAAACAAATATCAAGGTATTAAAAAGATCACTAATATACAAAAATGCAATAATACAATGACTATATGTCTTTTTCTAGAGGTAGAGAAATGACTATAAATCAATCAAGCCAACACAATACCAACTAAAATTCAAAACAGAATACCTATAAGATGAATCAAGGGGAAAAAAATGAGAAATTGAAAATTGGAGTACAATGAACTGGAGTTAACGCAAAAGAGAAAAAGATTTGAGACACATCTGTAAATATAAATTGGAAGTAGGCAAAAGAAAAGATTATATACTAAAGTTTGAGGTTGAGCCATATTCTTATTTTGAAATTGGCTTTATCTTGTTAATTCAAATTTAAAAATGAGATAAACCTAACAAGAATACTTATCAGCTTGTTCTTATCAAGATTATTTCGTAAAATTTCAACAATTTTGTTTAACCGCATTCTGGCTTAACAACAATTTGGTCTTATCTTGCCAATGTAAATTTGAATTTGTGATAAGACTTTAAAAATTTGTTTTTCCGGACTTTGTCGCTAATCCATTTTTTAAAAGAATATTGATTTCAAAATTTGTGAAACTTTTGAGTTGATTTGATTTGAAAATTTTAACCACATGGTTTATCTTTTGTTTTACAATTCAATTCAAAATAATATTTATTATTGATTACTTCATCCATTCATACATATTTAAAAAAAAAAGAAATTGGATTGTAGCTTTTATCTTTTATTATTTTATAATACAAAATCTATACAGAAAATTAATTAATTACACAAACAGACTGTCATGGTAAGTAGCGGAATCTATCTTATCTACTCTAGTTTCATATCAAGAACTGCCGAACGAACTATTCAGATATTGCTATCAACATTAATGCTTTCTATTTTAGTAACTACATTCTTTGACATCTCTTATTACGATATTAATAACTAACTTTGTCCTAATTTAATTCCTACAACTAATATAGCTACTATCCTCCTTTTATATATATATATATATATATATATATATATATATATATATATATATATGAAAAGGTTGCTAGGAACTAGTAATTAAGTTTTAAAAAGTAGCTATTAATGTAAAGGCTTACTCTTTCATGTGCCAAGAATTTTCAACAAGCAAAAGGCCAACGTTGTAAATAGATGCCAAAAGAGACGTAACAGTGGAATATGATTTCCATCAAACTACCAAGAAGGGATTGAACCTGGAGAATAATCCTTCGGCTATATAGACGAAAAATAAGTTGATTACATGATAATTATAATCTTTTTTCTTCTCGTCTTTCTTTAGAATATAAATCTTTTTATGTAGATTCATACATTACTTTGTCATTGCTTGATTCTTTTACATGGAAGATTAAGTGAAGAAAATATTTGGATACAAATACGGTTGAATTCGTATGTGATGCAAACGGTCCCTCATCTTTTATACTATGACTTTTTTTATTGTTAGACATTAGACTGAAATTAAGGTGAGATATGTTCATTCATTTTTTTTTTTTAAAAAATAAAATAAAATTGCAACGTCTTAATTATTTTGTTAGACGTTAATTATTTTTAACTATTGTTCCTTTCTTCTTCTTCTCTTTGATATTTGACCACCTTCAGTCATCTTTCTAATGTCTCTCAAGTTTCTTCATGTGAAATAATATTAAAAGACACTTCTAATGAAGTATAAAATTTTATAGTAGAATCTTCCATTATAACTAGCTTTAGAAAACGGATGTCGAGCGAAAGATGTTTTCCTATGACTTATAGTAATAACTATGCTATCATCTGCTTCTTGCTCTTGAAGACGACATCTCTATATATTTGAGAAAGATAAATGCACACATATATTTCCTAACAGCTCTGTGAGTCTCCGTTCGGCTACTTTTAGTTTGTTGCATTGATGCATTTATATTATAGGTATTATTATACTTCTTACAAATTTGGTAACAAATTTTCGCTACGTTGGATCATTTCATGAAGGTGGAGGGACAAAGCAACACTATAGTCTGCCGTCGTACATATTTAACACTAAGAGAGTAATTAAAATGGGTGGGAACTAAGACGCGGGATGTAAACGGGTATAAATTGTAGTACACTGGAACCTCGAGGGACACGAATGGGATAGGTATTTTAGTCGATAGAGATTTGCGTGAGCAAGTGGTGGAAGTCAGGAGGGTGAATGATAGGTTGATGGCTATCAAACTTGTCATAAGAGGGCTCACTTTCAACATTGTTAGTGCTTACGTACCTCAAGCAGGCTTGGATGAAGAAGTCAAGAGGCGCTTTTGGGAGGATCTTGACGAGGTTGCACAGAGCATCCCTGCAAATGAGAAGCTATTCCTTGAAGGAGACTTCAATGGTCACATCGAGGCATCTTCGGGGGACTACGATGGAGTGCATGACGGTTTTGATTTTGGGGATAGAAATGAAGGAGGAGTCGCTCTGCTGGATTTTGCTAGAGCTTTTGATTTGTCAATAGCTAAGTCAAGTTTTCAGAAGAAAGAAGAACACTTGGTCACCTTTTGTAGCTCGAAGGCGAAGACCCAAATTGATTTCCTCCTCTTAAGCAAGAGTGATAGGGGTGCATGTAGGGATTACAAGGTTATCCTGAGCTAAAACCTTGTTACCCAGCATAGACTCTTAGTTTTGGAGCTAGATATTGCAAGGCCCAAGAACAAGAAGGTTGTGCCAGAGCGTCCTCGAGTTAAAGGGGGGGCTCTGACCGTGGAGAAGACCCAGGAGTTGGAAAAGAAGCTGGATACTATGGGTGCCTGAGAGAGTTGCGGGAACGCGAGCAGTATGTGGGCTACGACAACAAAGTACATTAGAGGTGCCGCCAGAGAAGTGTTAGGTATTTCTAAGGCACAAAGGGGACTGATGGTGGGATAAAGCTGTCCAGAGGAAAGTAGAAGCCAAAAAAGCCGCATACTTAAAGTTGATTGAGAGCAGTAATGAGGAAGAGAAGATGAAGAATAGGGAAGGATATAAGGCTGCAAAGAAAGAAGTAATATTAGTAGTCTCGGCGGCTAAAACAGCTGCCTTTGAGCGGCTATATAGAGAATTAGTTAAAAAGGGAGGGGACCAGAAGTTTATAGGCTCACAAAAGCAAGGGAGAGGCGATCGCGAGATCTGGACCAAGTGAGGTGCATTAAGGATGAGCAGGGTGCGGTGTTGGTGGAAGAGGCTCATATTAGGCAGAGATGGCAGTCGTACTTCCATAAACTCTTGAACTCTGATGGCGATAGGCATATCGTGTTGGGTGAGTTGGCTCACTCAGAGAGTCACCGAGACTTCTTCTATTGTAGATTGATAAGAGTCGAGGAGGCCAACGGTGCAATTCGAAAGATGCGAGAGGGAAGAGCAACTGAGCCGGATGAGATTTCAGTAGAGTTTTGGAAGAATACAGACAGAGCAGGTTTGCAGTGGCTGACCAAGTTGTTTAATGTCATCCTTAGGTCGGCGAAATGGACATGGAGTTGCATTGTTCCATTATACAAGAACAAAGGGGATGTTCATAACAGCAATTATAGGAGCATCAAACTTCTCAACCACACTATGAAAGTCTGGGAGAGGGTGGTAGAGATGAGGATGAGGAGGGATGTGTACTTATTTACGAGAACCAGTTTGGATTCATGCCTGGAAGATCGACCACGGAAGCCATTCATCTGTTGAGGAGGCTGGTCGAGCAGTATAGGAATAAAAAAAGAGACCTGCATATGGTGCTCATTGACCTTGAAAAAGCGTACGATAAGGTCCCTAGAGAGGTCATGCGAAGATTTCTGAAATCTAAAGGGGTTCCAGTAGCGTATATCAGGGTGATTAAGGATATGTACGAAGGAGCCAAGACCCGTGTGAGAACAGTGGGAGGAGACTCGGACCACTTCGCAGTCGAGATAGGGCTTCATCAAGGGTCAGCGCTTAGCCCATTTTTATTTGCGCTGGTGATGGATCTATTGACTCGAAGTATCCAGGGAAAGGTGTCGTGGTGTATGATATTTGCATATGATATAGTGTTAGTGGACGAGACTCGTAGGGGTGTCAATGAGAAGCTGGAGGTCTGGAGGCAGACTCTAGAGTCTAAACTCTTTAGACTAAGCAGGACTAAGACAGAACATATGGAATGCAAGTTTAGTGACGCTCCTAATGAGCCAGATGTGGAAGTGAGGCTTGATTCTCAAGTCATTCCTAAGAAAGGAAGCTTCAAATATCTGAGCTCAATCCTCCAAGGCAATGGTGAGATTGATGATGATGTCACACACCATATAGGAGTAGGTTAGATGAAGTGGAAGCTCGCTTCTGGTGTATTATGTGACAAGAGAGTGCCGCTTAAGCTTAAAGGCAAATTCTATAGAGTGGTCGTCAGACCAGCTATGTTATATGGAGCAGAGTGTTGGCCAGTCAAGAATTCTCACACCCAGAATACGTGCGTTGCGGAAATGAGAATGCTTCGATAGATGTGTGGGCACACTAAGAGGAATAAGATTAAGAATGAAGTCATTCGTTACAAGGTTGGTGTAGCCCCAGTGGCCGAGAATATGCGAGAAGTGAGGTTGTGATAGTTCGGCCATGTGAGAAGGAGGAGTGTAGATGCTCCGGTGAGGAGGTGTGAGAGATTAGCAGTATTGGGTCTACGGTAGAGGTAAACCGAAGAAGAACTATGCCGAGGTGATTAGACAGGACATGGCCCGAATCCAGATCACCTAGGATAGAGCCATCAATTTGGGCTTTGGCCCGCGGGTCGGCCCGACTTAGCCCTAGATTTTGTAGGGCAGGGCTTAGTTTTTTCAAGCCCAAAGAGGACCGATGCTTTTTAGCCCGATCCAAATAGGCCTGCTAGCCCGTGAGGCTTGATCGAGGCTGGGGTGGGCCGGCCCGCGGGATTTATGATAAAAATTAAAATAAATTATATAATTCAAAATTATAAATATCTAAAGAAATAACAAGAAATTACATAGTAGGAAAGAAACCAAACGCACTATATTTAAGTTTTTATGCGAAAATATTTCTTAACCTGCATAACTACTTTACAAGACACAACTTTACAACTCAAAAGTTATGGTTATACATCCAAAAATCTTACAAATAGAATCTACTATAGAATATCGCACCTTATCCTGCGATAATATATCAAATAATCTTACAAATGTATGGTTGAATACTTTATTTGTGAACTTGAGACTTGATTACTGTATAAGATTTATATAACTTTATGTTTTTTGCATTGTTAGTTAAAAGTTTGAAGTAAAAAAAACTATAAAAAATATATTTTAAAACACTGGCCAGCCCGACCCAGCCCTTGGCCCTAGTTGGGCTAGGTTGGGCTCATCATTTAGTGGCCCGTCAAAATATCGGGCCGCCCCCCCCCCCCCCCTCTCCCCCAGCCCGTCAAACTTTAAAGCCCGAGAGGATTGGGTTGGGCTGAGTCGGGCCGGCCCAAATTGACAGCTCTAACCGAGGACCTGACCCTAGATAGGGAACGTGGAGGTTGAGGATTAGGGTAGAAGGTTAGGTTATAGTCGAGCATCTTTTCCCTTATTAGATATAGCAGTATGCTTATTAAGCTGATTTCCATGTTACTCTCTGACTTTATATCTACTGTTATTATATGTTTGCTGCATATGCATTAGTTCTACATTTACTTTAACATGATATCATTGGCTTGATTTTTCAAATGTATTTTCTAATATATTTTTTTTCCTAACCGAGGTTCTATCGGAAACTGTCTCTCCACCTTTGTGAGGATAATGTTTGCGTACATCTCACATCTCCAGACCCCACTTATGAGATACGCTGGGTATATTGTTATTCTTGTTACCCTACTAAGTACTACTAACAAACAAAAAAAATAACAAAAACAAAGAACCTAACGCTGCTCGCATCAATAGTTGCGTCCGTTCAAAAGCAGGTGCTTTTGGTCACAAAAGCCAGATAAGGAGATCGTCACTTTACAAAGCCAAAATATATTTCTCATTCTTTTGATAGCTTTGTACAATCATCTACTTTGGTAACACCAACATACCAAAAAGAGCAACACATGCATGCTAAGCTTCTCCTCCGTTGCCTCATTGCTTCAGCGGTGCACGCACAAATACCTTTATTTGACAGGTAAGTTAATTTCCTCCCTCATGTCACTAAATTGCTCTTAAATATAATAATTTCATATATCTAAATGGAGAATAAATTATGCCATCATTCCATCGTAATTTCTTCCGACATTTTTTTTATATATACTGCCTCTGTTGTGTCTTAGTTGATTTTTTTAATTGTTTTTGGTTATGGTTAAAAAAGAATCGAGGGTGCAAAATATTATTTTCCTTTGAATATGTTGGTTTAGTAGTAAATATCCACATGCTGCAGCTACATTAATAAGTTTATGCTTTTAACATCTTTCCTTGGACTAATTTGGAGATTAGAAAGATGAGTATGAACTTAATGTAATTTTCTTGCATGCATTTTTTTCACATGAAGGAAAGAGAGGATAAAATTATCATTTAGCATTAGTTATTTTTAGGAATTAAGATATACAGATTAGAACAATGTAGTGAAAAAGTTACAAACTTTAGAAAGATATGTCAACCTCTTATGATTTTTAAAAGTAATGACAGGGTTATATATAAGTACCTTGATTAATCGTATGCAGTACATCTCTGTCAATTTTTCTTGCAGGATAGTGTTTGTAATATAAAGCTCAAGAAGGTGTCGGCGTGGAGGTAAATCTATAATGGTTTAAATGAGTAATCCTTAATTAGAATAACCACGACCAAATATTAGCAAGCTATTTATATTAATAAAAATTAGTTAGGAAATCCTAGTAATATTAAAGCACGCTTGCTATTTTATACGTGACAACATCACAGTAAAAAAATCGAAGGTTATTATCGAAAGAAACCCATTAATAAATTTGTTTATTGAATAAAAGGATACAAATGAATAAAAAAACTCATAATAAAATATCTTTAGAAAAATAAATGGATTATGCCTGTGAAATTCATTTTAAATTATTGTGTTCATTTGAATGTGAACTCTATTGTTATGATTGTTATATTGAAATAGTTAGACACGTTAGATGAATGGTATTGTTTTGCTGCTTACAAACTTTCATTAGATGGTATTTTAAAGTTCAAGTACCTGAATATGTTTATGTCATTAAGAGTGTCTTTCATTTTGGAATTTATCCAGAATAATCATGGAATTTTAACGTGATTGTTATTGAACTAATTATGTGTTTATGGTGTTTAATTAGTCAATCAAGTTATGTTCTTGACTTATAGTTTTGAAGTGATTTCATGATTTGCTTGCATTTTATGATTATAGTGCATTTTTTTCTTTACAAACTTATATTGTTGATTGATTGAATTTTTGCTTTGTTTGTCAAAGAAGCACCATATATATGAAGGTTGTAATATAGAGAAATTATTGTGGTATACGTTTCTAGAGTTATTTGATCATTGTTTCTTATCTTTATGTTTTTTATTGTGATGATGATTAGTGAAATAGACATTTAATCATTGGAAAACTTAAATATATGGTACATATTGGCATGACATGCACATATCAATCTTTGTCACCCGATGATATATGGTGGTTTTATTCAGTAATGAAATTATTATATGGACATCTGTATGTTTACAAACTTTAAGTTTAGATGTTTGTTCTTAGGAACTTTCATTTGAAAACTATTACTCTATCCGTTCAACAAAGATGTCCTAGTTTCAGTTGGATCAGAATTTAAAAAAAAAAATTATGCTGTATGAATAATGCTAGATCAATTTAATAAAAAATAGCCATTTTTTGCATAATTTATGCATATTTTATACATAATGAGCCATAGATAAATGTGTGGCCATAAAGTATCTCATTAAAAGTAAAAAAAGTAAGTTTCAAGTTAAATTATTTTCGAATAGACTAATAAGGAAATAATGTCATCTTTTTTGGAACAGAGGGGTATTCTTTTCTTAAAATATTTATTGTATTCAATGTAAATTTGGTTTATACTCTTTTAATAGGTTACTTAAATTATTACATGGTTGATATCCAAGTGCTAACGTGTATATATATATATATAAAGTAAACAACATTTTTACCTTTCATCGACCCTTAATGTGAAGAACTACTTTATGTATCTGGAAATGTGTGGAACTTCTTCTATTCCTTACTAAGTTTTAGAGAATTCGCTTTGAGAATATTCTGGATTAAAAATTGGGAATACCAATAGTTTTGTTTGATAGACATCATGTTCTTTATAAATTGACCGAGGCCAATTTTACAAACAAACCAGCCTTTCCGTGGATGATAAAGAAGGCAAAGATTATCCTTGTTCGTATCGGTTATAATGTAGCAAAAGGCCGGAAAGATTGACCTTTCCAGGTTTAATTGGCATGACTGACTTTTCTTAGTAATAATTTGTCTAATATTTTCTTCTTTTACTATGTTTTCCAACATTTGGTTTTCAACGTTGCTAATGCAGTCCATAATCTTGCCATGGCGGTAGCTCATGCCTCATCCAACAACGTCGTTCTTGTTAAGCTCCTCTCCCAAAATCATAGGGCAATTATATCTGGCGCGCATCACCACATTCAACCTTCTCTTTCCACTGCTCAGTAGGTCAACCGATACATGGATGGATTATACAACAGCCAATATTGACACCATTAGGTTGCTATGTAAACTGTTTATAATTATTAAAGTGAACTTTTACTTTAGAACTCAAATACAGTGTTTAGTACTTTATTCAATTTTTAAAACTTGGATACTCATCAATATGAGGTACACGTGCAAAGCGCGTGCCCAAAGACTAGTAGGTATAAATACCTTTCCTTGCATTGTATTGTACACCAAGCAATTGATATAGAATCTGGCTATTCTTAAGGAATATAACTATTTTTTTTTTTTTTTGCTTATTTTCTGTTTATTACTTTTCCTACGTATAAACTGTATTTCTTGTGACCCATCTATAAATTCTATCTGTTTGACTTTTAAGTAAATTTTAGGCATAAACACTTACCCTTTCCAATCTCTTCATGCATTTTTTCCAGATAACTTGAAGTATTGGCAAGACAACACTTGCTTAACCTCGTGCTAGAAAGGCAACACTTGCAAATTGGTAACTTGAAGTCTTGGCCTCTTGCCAATATAGGGGTATTTTGCTACAATATTATTAAACGGGGGCAAACTCTCAAAACGACTCTGGAGGGCATATAGTGGAAATTTTTTCTTTGGAACGAATCCTTACGTGATTGGGTCTACATCATACACCTTGTCTAATTTTATGTTTTTGTGCGAAGTAGACACATCTAGCATCATTGTCATAGTTTGGCCCAGCAAGAAAAATCTTACATCTTTTGTTCTTGTTAGAGAAAGTCCCAGCAAGAAAAATCTTACATCTTTTGTTCTTGTTAGAGAAAGTTCAATAGCGATAGCTAGAAGTCACTGGGAAAAGTTCTTGGTGATTGCCAATTCTTGCTAATAAAAGATATGATGATCTTAGGTATTGAGAGGTGAAACTGAAATGATCTTTGAGTTCCATGTACAGTGTGTGATGAGCTTATTTTCTACTTCTCATTGTTTCATGTTAAGTCTAGAACTTTCCCTGCTTGTTTTTTGAAGCAAAATCCTAGGTAGTCTTGATCTTAAGAATGAAAGTAGGTATTTTTTCGACCCCCAGTGCCTAAATTAGCCTACCTAATGAACAAATGCCTTAGTATCCTAATTTGAGTCTAATGACCTTTTCTTTGGCAACCTACAAGCCCTATCCATTTGCCTATTTATCTCTATGTTACCCATCTTCCCCTTAACTACTTTAGGTTATATGATTGGTAAGATGGTGGGTTATTAATAAGAGTTGTGCACTTGGGAAGAAAGTTGTAAAAGAATAAAGATAGAAAATACTTGATATTCTCCTCGTATAAAAAAGATGTGAAAAGTGGGAAAAAAACAAAAAGCAAAGGAAAAAAAAAAAGAATGAATTGATGAATAAATTAGGAGAAAGAAAGGGATAGAACAAGGGAAGGTGGATATGAACACGAAAATATTTGGAAGTGCTACAATTACATGAATAGGTCAGGAAAAATTAGTAGCGAGTGATATTTAAAGTTTTTAGGGAAAGAATTAGTCATCATATATTCAAAAGTGTCCCATACCTTACCCCAATCCAACATTACAAACTATAAACAATCCTACTTGACTTTTGATTGAGACTCCTAAGTTAATGGATAACAACAAAATGGGCAAGCCTATGACACTTTTCTGTGAGACATGAAAAATTTCTTTGTGAGTGTGAGAGTGTTCGATATTTGATATGCCATAATTTCCCTTGAAATCATATATTGTGTACTTGGTGGCATTGTTTTGTTGTGAGGTACATTGGAACTTGAGTGGTATATAGGTTTATACTTTCAATACTTGATTATGACCAAAGGAAAGGGTGTTTGAATTTCATGGGTGAGTTCGGTTAAGTTGTTTGTCACGAGTCCTTATCTAATCTTGATGTATTACCTGCTTTCTATGTGTTCTTCTTCTTTGCTCGAGGATGAGAAAAAGTCCAAGTGTGGGGTGGTGATTTTTGGTTATTTTACCTATATTTTGAGGGTGTTTTTACCATGTTCTGATAATAAATTTAAGAGTTGATATGCAAAACTATCAAGATTTGATATTAGTTGAGTTGTTTGGAGTTGTAGGAATTGAACTTGATGAACTGAGGCAAAAAGTGCAAGTTTTGGATTTAAGATTGAAGATTTAAATATTTCAAATGATCTGTGCGCCACATGAGTAACACGGGAAGATATAGAGTTTTTGCCTAGAAGTGATGAAAAATTTCAGCAATTTTAGGCTTAATACGTGAGCACCACGCGAGCTGAATTGTATGAAGAAATCGAGTCCGTGTGACACGCGGGTGCCATGTTGTCACGACCCAAAATCCTATAGGTCGTGCGGGCACCCAAATCCAACTCATTGGGCGAACCCCTCTTTAGCAACACTTGACTTGCATATGAAATAACCAAATAAAATAAATTATGAAAAGAATAGCGAAGTATGTTATATAACCCAAATACACAACTAGGATCTTTGCAACCATGTTCTAAGTCCTCCCATGAATCATGAACATCTAAGGAGTCAATAAGGTTATACATCTCCGAATATAAAGAAATATAATCATTAATATAAACATAAAAATAATAAGGGAAAGATGTCACCACAGGACAAAAGTGGTTCACCGTTAGATTAAAGGACGAGCAACTCCGTTTACCACAATGCTTGGTAGAACTCGATATTGAATCTGCCGAATATAAAATAATTTGAAAAAAAATAAAGAAAGTGGGTGAGTCAAAAGGACTCCGTAAGTGGGGACAGGGCTCCAAGTAGAATAACGAGTTGCAAATATATGAAAACTCAACAACTTCAAGGTAACAAAGAGTAATGACAAAATCATTTAATTAACAATCAAGTAATATTCATACTTAGTCATCAAAGTACTAAGACACATCCATTGTGACTTAATGATATGTATGGGACTACGTCATAATACAACAATATGCGCAGAACTACCTCATGCTACAATAATATGTACATAACCACATCGTACCATAATAATCTGCATGGAATTACATCGTGCGATGATAATATGTACGAAATATCGTACTACAATAATATGCACGGAACTACATCGTGCTATCATAATATGTCCGGAACTACATCGTATCATAATAATATGCACGGAACTACATCGTGCGATGATAATATGTACGAAACATCGTACCACAATAATATGCACGGAACTACATCGTGCTATGATAATATGTACGGAACTACATCGTACCACAATAATATGCGCGGAACTACATCGTGCTATGATAATATGTACGGAACTACATCGTACCATAATAATATGCACGGAACTACATCGTGCGATGATAATATGTACGGAACTACATCGTACCATAATTATATGCACGGAACTACATCGTGCTACGATAATAAATCAAGAAACAGTAATGAACTGTAATTACACTTTTCAAAATAGCCTTGGCATAATAAGTATGCCCATTTCAGCAGCCATGCATGTAAGCAACACATACATAGACATCTAATGTGGAGAAAGTCCACCAAAGAAGGGATGTAAACCACTTACCTCAAGCCGACGATTGCTAACTAGCCCACGATCGTCTTTTCACGCTCAAATCCTTCCAAATAAGTCCACTTTATGCAAAATAATAAATA
Source organism: Petunia secreta (assembly GCA_029990175.1). Lineage (NCBI taxonomy): Eukaryota > Viridiplantae > Streptophyta > Magnoliopsida > Solanales > Solanaceae > Petunia > Petunia secreta. Next base: position 43,404,312 of record JARKIP010000022.1, on the reverse strand, counting down.
ATACGATCAATATAAGCTACCCCTACTAATTTTCATAACTGGATGATAAACGAGTCAAAAAGTCAACCCAAAAGTCAACCATGGGCCATATATCCGATTACCGGAACAAAATACATTTTTAGATTACTCATTCGCCCACGAGTCTAAAAGTGTGGTTACTTTCTCAATTAAAGTCCATCTACATCATCAAATAGCCAATTTATCAATTTACGGGTTTATGTTGAATGTCAATTATTTATTAACACCTCAAATCTCAAATCCAATTCTACAATCATGTTACCATTCGAAAACGAGTTTATACATACGAAAATCAAGTCAATCCGATATCGTTAACATTTCCAAATCCCCATATTATTCCACTTTTGAGTTAAAAATTAAGAACTTACTCAACTTCCCCAATTTCTCACAACCACCATTTATGACCAAAATAGAGTTATCAAATTCAACCTTAGATATATCATAATCTAGCATAAACGCAATCAACTTCATCATTTAAAGCAACTTATGAAATCTAATCAATTTTATGAACTTCTCAAAAAAGACCCATTAAACCTTCTTTACAAGAAAACCCCAATTTCATACTTTAGAAATCATGGATTAAAGCTTAAACCAAAGGAATGAATCAAAGGGAAATACTTAGGTTATGGGTTAGACCTTACCCCATAGAAGAACATCCTTGAATTCTCCCAATTTCAAACTTTCAAGATGAGAAAAACTCCAACAACATTAATAGCCAAAAATGGCTACTGTTCTGCCTCGTTTCTTGTACCAAACGATCCCAAAACTCACTTTTGATGCCTCCAATAGATTCCTTGTGAAAATCCAGTCAAGTTAGGCTTTTGAATCACTCCATTTGACCTTATAATGAAGGAGATATGTTGATTTCAATATTTGGAATAGTGCAGATTTTTAACTACGCGGTGAGTGGCAATTTCGTAAATAATCTGAAATTTCTGGCAACCCAATTCTTAGTAAAATTATCATAAATCCCTCATATGATGTCGAAACTTGATGATTTCAGTTTTTATGGTTTTCAAATTACGATACGAATATAATAGTTTAGTCGAAATACGAATCAAAGGCCGTTTGCTCAATATGGTAACTTTTATGCTCAAATTATGTCGAAGTCGACCCAAACTTATCCAAAACTCATCGAAATTTAACCAAACTCTGTGGACATGACCAAAATCATCATACAAACTTATTGGAACTAAAAAAAATATATCGAGATGCTTATCGGAGCTTCGATTTACCAAAATAACTGGGCAGACCATTACACATGCGAAGTAGAAATTCTGTGCGAAAATCTAAGGATTTTGTGGGCTATTTGCTTATTTTCCTATCGGGTTTAAAAGCTTCTCTTACCTCCTTTTATGAACTGTAGGCCTGGAAAGAAGCAAAAAAGAGGCTACAACTTTAGAGACTTCAAGAACACAAGAGTTTTTCTTAAATTCTTCCTTTCTTTTTGTAATTTATTTATTCATGAATTACTTTGACATGATTATTATGAACATGAATGGTTAATTCACTCATTCTAGGATTGATTGAAGCACTCCAATACTTGTGTGCTATCAATATTTTAGCAAATGAAACTTATTAATTTTTCCTATCTAAGTATTTACATTATGCTAGCTAATGATTGGAAGGGCTCCCAATTAATTGTTCTCTTTATTCTTGTGTCTCTAGGAATAGATTAATAAGTTAGGGTTAAATACTTAGCTATATTTCAACATAAAACCAAGGCATTACTTAGGTTGTCAAAAAAGTGATTTGTGACCATTGACCCCGATTGTGAACAATACTTGTACTCCTACGTTTCTTCATTAATTAATTGAGAAATTAGTTAGTGAAAGCTACAATTATTACACGGAAGTGAATAGTTGTGAATTTGGAACAAGTGTTCACTAGGAAGAACCAAGTTGAATTCGTTAAAGCATTATTCTAACACATAGGTAGGAGTTGGGTAGATCAGTCCTAGGTTTTCCACCTCTTGAATTAATCTTTTTCTCTACTACTTGCGCTTGATATACTAGTTAATTTGGTTGTTATCTAGTTGATACTACAATCCCAAACTAAGATAAAACCACCTAGAAGTTAATCGATAGATAAATTAGTTAGAATATTAACTAGATTTTGAATGTTCTCTGTTGGATTCGACCTCAGGACTTTAAATACCGAGCTATATTTGTTGTGACCGCTTAGTCCCTTTTTATAGGGCAAAGTTGGGCTTGATCATGCATTATGGTGTGTGCTCATCCCTTATCTGTTTACTTGATTTCTCTAGTTAGCCACCTGTTGTTCGATGAAGCTAATTAGGCCTCACTTATTCAGTCCTTTCGACTCACTCCCTCTCTGCTTCTTGTCTTGTTTATTTTTCAGCAGATTCCGCTCCAAGAGCGAGTACGACGAGCGATTGAAGAAGCTGTCAGCGGTGAGTCAACAGTTGTTTGTGATGGCGACCAGCCTTAGTTTTCTTTTGACAGACTCGTTTCTATTTGAAAATCTAAGTCGTGTCAGCTGACATAAAAAATAAAGGTAAACAGCGTAAATGAAACAGATAAGAAATAAAAGCAAAGAGTAAGATAAAAATAGTATATAAAAGAAATACTACTAATGCTAATATAACAGAAATTGCTCAACAACCTTCTATCTTTCCACTCTATTTTTCGACCTACACGCTCTCCTATTTAAAGTCGTGTCCTGATAATTTGAAGGTGTGTCATGTTATATCTAATCATCTCATCCAAATTCTTTCTCGATCTACACTACCTCTATGTAGATCTAACACCACCAACCCTTCGGACCACCTTATCAGAGCGTCCGACAAATTTGTCAAAATCAAAACTGATAAATTTGTGCTATGTTTGATTTTGTTTTGTTTGAACAATTGAAATATCGGCTTAATACATTTTATTCTAAACAAAAAAATGAATCAAACCGCGAACTATGAACACCCAAACTAGCTCTATATGTTTGATTCTTTTCCTTTTTCTTTTTCCGTGGGGGCGGTGGATTTTTCTTTAACATCCACATCATACTGGCCCCAATAAACATGAAAATAGTAATAGGGCTGAGAGAAAGGAGCTCAAAGGTTAGCCATGGAGACAAATGTTGGAGGCAGAGAATAAATGCAAGTTTGAGAAGCTCATGCATGCAGGCAAATGTTGGAAGTAATATTAGTTACACTAAGCTCATTCCTGCCTACTTCTGCGCATTCATTGCTTAGTTGGCCATGCATGGCTCCTTGCACATATGTCATTTTCTTAAACCCCTTTTTATATGGCATATGCCATCTTTCATCTATTATTTACTATTTGTTTCTTTCTTGTTCATATTGTGAAGATCTAATTTAATAATTTCACCCTCAAGGATAAAGGAGGGGCCACCCTCTGCATTTATTCTCACACTCACCGCATTTTTGCTTGATGTTTCGACTTAAAGTCACCGCTCCCAGTCCAAATCGTTTATCTGGAATAATATTTCTACAGTTTGGCCAAATTGTAATGACCACTCCTATTGGATATTGGGTAATGGTAAATTTATATTTTTTTAGAATCAAAGCTGGCTCCCTAATAGAATTCCCATCAGGCAATCTATTAGTGGTCTCCTAACCCTGTCTGAAACCAACTTAAAAGTAGCTGATGCTATCAATAATCCAGGCAGATTATCTTTTGAATTACCTGATGACATTACAAATTACCTTGCCCACCTCCCCCTTCACACTAGTCAATCTGATATTGATTACCCAGTATGGACTCTTAATAGTAACGGGTTTTTCTCTCTCAAGTCCACTTATGGTATAATTGAAACTCAGGCACCCATTAGCCAAGACTTTAACTGGATTTGGTCTCTCAATACTCTCAATAAAATTAAGTTTTTTCTATGGCAATGCCTTCATAATAGACTTCCTACCCATTCCTACTTGAATAAAATTGAAATTAATATAGATCCTACCTGTCCCGTTTGTAGAACCAATATTGAGGATCTCTTCCACATTTTTGTGGATTGTCCTATTGCTAGACACTTTTGGGCTAGTTGCTCTGTTGATGTGAACCCTATCGAACATAGAAATTGGATGCCTAAGCTCAAGGATCTTTCCCCTATGCTTAATTCAAAGTACTACAACTAGCATGAATTTTTATCATTTGCCCTTTGAAATCTATGGCTCAACCGTAACATTAATAATAATAACGATTTGGACAAGTCCATAATCCTTGGGCATATTCATTCTAAAATCCTAGAATTCATCCTCCTTACTGATAAGGATATAAGAACTGCACGTCATCTCAATATTAAAGTATCCTGGTTTCCTCCTCCTTTAGGGAAAATCAAGCTCAACATTGACGGAGCTTACTCAAATTTACAGAACAAAGCCAGTGTTGGATGTGTTTTTCGTAATAATAATGAAAATTGGATTCTAGGTTTCCACAAAAAAGTTCATGGGCACAATCACATGCACGTTGAACTATTAGCCTTATTCCCTGGTTTAACCTTGGCAATCCACCAGAATTTCAGTTCGTTAGAAGTAGAAACTGACTCAACTGATTTATTACGCTTACTTGATAAACCCACCCCTATTTATACTTCCATTGTTTTAAATTGCAGGTCAATGATGATCCAGCTGAACATGCCAACCATCCGGCATAATTTTCGGCAAGGAAATAGAGTAGCTCAACTCTTGGCTAAAGGAGCTTCCTACCAGTCCTCCACCTCTTCTACTATCCACTATGCGGTGCCGCCGAATTTTGTCCAGCAATGTTTGTTGGAAGATAGCGTTGGCACTTCTTTTGTTATTAGGACATCGGATAATATTTGTGCTATGTTGTCTACGTTAGGGAATTTAAATGCGCTCAATGCAATTTCTTCCCCTAGTACTGTTGCTTGTAATAATAGTGGTACGACTTCTCGTAACAGTCGTACGAACGCTACCCGTAATATTCCGTGATTTTATCTAATGTTATCTCATGTTTCTACCCAAAAAACAAAAGTCACCGCTCCCTTGCTTCTTTCCTCAGATTGCACTTTTCTTGCCCAAATGACCTCTATACAGATCCATTTCTATTTAACCCGTGTATGAAATTGCGTTTTTACTAGAGATTTAGAGTTTTGTGTCTTTGTGTTTGGTTCGTCAATGATTTTTCTCGTGACAAGAATATTCTTTCTATACACAAACATTTGAATTTTACGATTAAAACTACCCTAAAAGAAGTACTGTTGTTTCTTCCCTAAAAACACTTTTCTTCTTTTTCAAAAGAACGAAGGGGTTATAGAAACTTTGTTTTCCCAAAACATAGGGTTTGAATCCTCCATTTTATTTATGAGAAGCAAAGAGCTCACCAATAGAGTAAGGTGACCTTCAATACCGCCATGTTAACATTTTATTTGCAAGTTATAGAAACTATTTATTTTAGTATCAAAATTAGATCTTGAATTGTAGGGCATAAATAAAATTCTAAGGAAGTCCCCAAAACAAGGTATGTTGATCAAATTTTGAGGAATACACTTGTTGCCCATTAAGTTTTGTTTAGATATTCAAATTGAAAATCTTTACCAGTTACTCTCTCCGTTTCAATTGTTAAGTCATAATTTGATTTCTTAAGTCTGCAAAAGAAATGAAGATTTTATAATTTGTGGTTTAAAATGGATCATATATATTTGTATGACTATAAATTATCTCATTAATATTAAAATGGAGGTTTTGTAATCAAATACTAGTTTTCAAATTTAGTAATATTTCATTTTCTTAGGCCATCTCCAACCATTTTCCCAATTTTCCCCCCTAAAATGGGGAAATCTCTAAAATATGCTAAACTTACTCCAACCATTCCCCCATTTTTCCCCTAAAAAGAATATTCCTTTTTATATTCTTCTCCTTCTTCTATATTATATTAATATTTTTTATTTCAATTTTATTTTCTTATTTCCATTAAACAAATTCTATCTTTTATTTTCTTTTTTACATATTTGTCACACATAATTTATATCCACAAATGTTGATTCAATTTTGGATACGAATCATCGTGAATATGTGCGGCAAGAACAAGAACGAATAATGTATAAAAGAAGTCAACAACCACAACAGTCACAACCACAACAATCATCTGTCACATTCACTCAATACTATAATAATTTTGGTGAACCTGGAAACGATATGCCTCACTACTAAATTATTACGTTATTCAATGTAATTTCAACTTTAATGTATTTTCAATTTTAATGTATTTCTAATTTTAATGTATTTTAATTTAATGTATTCTCAATTTTAATGTATTTTCAGTTTAATGTATCTTAGTTTAATGTATTTTCAATTTTAATGTATTTCCAATTTTTATTTAATGTAATTCCAATTTTAATGTGTTTTTATTTAACTTTTTTTTTTTGTGAATTTTAGCAACATTAAATATTTTATATTTGCACCTTTCATTGTTTGTGATGGTTATATATTTTTTATACAATTATAACTCATAGTAAAATTAATTACCACTTTTACATTAAAAAATAGATACACGATAATTAAATTTTCAAAATAATATGACAACGCTAAGACGATAAATTAATTATATAAAGATATTATATAAACATAATTACATTTATATAAAGAGATAAATTAAAAGGTTAAATAATAAAAATAATATTATTTTAATGGTGAATAGTAAATAGGGAGATGAATAGTGTGTTCCCAAATTTGGAGAAACACTATTCACTCCCTAATTTAAGGACACAAATAGGGAGCCATTGGAGTGAAATTTTCTTAAATGTGTCCCAAAAATAGAAAAAAATGGATATAGGGGCAAGTCTTTTGGAGATGGCCTTAATGAAATTAATAAGAAAATTGTGTCATTAATTTTAAAATGGAGGGAGTAGAATCACAGCAGATTCTGTAGGATCTGATATGATGTTAATATTGACGTTTTTGTGTACTGATTTGATTTATTATGCTTACAGATCAGTAAGACGTGGGCTCAATATGATCTCTCAATGACTATATATACCTACTAGGCAATTCAGTAACAAGTGAGATATTTACAGATAAAAACTAGCTAAGGATTTCAGAAAATTAAAAAATTGTAAGCACGTCCCATTTACATAAACGATTGTAACCCCACGCTGTATGTTCCTTTTGGATTTCCAACTTCTACACCTGATTCTTGTCATTTACGGAAAAAATGTATCTTCGTTTTCATCACTACACATCAGACTAGCTAAATAACAAAGTTACTGTTTAACCTAGATTCGATTTTAGACCAATTAATAATTAAATTTGTATTTGTGGAGTCACGATCAATAGTTGCGATTAAGAGTTTGAACGGCGAGCTAAGATGGTGATAATACGAGAACGAGATATTAGTATGAAATAGTAAAAGTAAAGCATAAACAGAAACAAGGAGAAGTAACTGTATCGTATCCTTGTCTTTGGGGAGAGCTCTTCGATGCCAATCGCACTTAGAGGATCCAAGAATTAAAGTAATAAGTAAAATATGAGCAAGTGAGAGAGTATTCTTATTGATATTATAGGCAGGAAGTAAAGTTGTGTACAATCGATTAAGGCAAATACTATTTATAAGCCTGGTAGGCACCCGTTGGGATTCGTAACCGCTGGGCGTGGATCCGTCTGGAAAAGTAACTGCTGGGCACATATATCCGTTGGAGTCATAATCGCTGAGTTGTAATGATTGCCTTAATGACCATTAATTGAATGATCATGGATGATCATGTTAATAACTGCTCACTTAGACCGTGTTGACTGTTGAAGTGTTTCATAACTTCTTTAGGTTTGCTCGTGATAAATGTCTGTTCGTTGGATGTCTGTCCGTTGAAATGTCTGCTTGTGCCACGTGGTAGACACGTGTCACCTTTTCAAGTCCAGTCAGCTTTTATCCAATACAGATAGTCCCCGCACTTTTCGAGCAGAGTATCTGTTCGAGGAGAGGATATGAATTTTGGCGGAAATTTCTTGTAAACTTTTGTCTTCGTGTGATGTAGCTTGATGACGTACGAACCTTATCAGCTAAGTGACAAGCCCTTATGACGTGCGCATTTAATGCGCCGTATAAAAAAGTAACTGCAGCTGGCACGCCTGCAGAACTGCAGTCCATTCTGAAGTGACTATTGAGTGCCCCAAGGGTAAAAGTAATAATTTTAACCGCTTCAGTCACGTGCACACGTCGTCTGTTGATCGCGAGGTGACCGCTACTCTTCAGAATAATGATGATACTATAAAGTTTTGATGAACCCCATTCTTTCTTTCGACGGCCAGATCTGATCGTAGTTTCTCTGATGACCTCCACGTGTCTCGAAGGAAGTTGTGGGGCTGATCCTTCACTCCTATAAATAGGGGTTTGCTTGATGAGAAACCCTTTACTTGCCTTTATTTCTTCTCTGCAGTTTATTGAAAACCTTTGAACTAGCTTTTGAATTCTTCTTGACAACTTCATATTTTTCTTGAAACCATGACTTCAAGATCTAGGAAAAATCAAAGCACTGATATTGCTGGTAGTTCCTCGGCGGCCACTCCCAGGCCCTGGGCTACCTAAGCTACTGCTGCAGAAATTATCCCCAAGAAATGGGGTGAACTGGAGGCGGACTGTAACATTAAGTCCTTTAATAATAGAAAGGGAGATACGCGCAACTGGTCGGCGTATAGGTTTAGGTCTGGGATCACGAAGGAGGTGATCCCACGAGTGAGGACGGACTGCCACTGGGGGATGAGGTTCCCCTCGTGCCGGTCTCCGAGGAGGAGAATATTACTTCCCATAGGGCTGGGTGGACAGCCATGTGCACCTACCCTTTCACAGTGGGTTGTAGGTTACCCCTGCACCCTGTGCTGGAGAGGCTCTGCAGGGAGTACCTTCTATGTCCGGGACAACTGAGCCCCAGTATATATAGAATAGTTACTCTTTTAGATTGGTTCGCGACAGGAACCGATCAATCTTTTGGCTACGAGCATTTTATTTCTTTGTACAATATACAAATTTTTAAAGATGGCTATGTAAATGCCAGGATGCGCGGAAGCAAGGGCTTGGTGCGCAGTTCTGAGGATACTGGTGACCGAGGCTGGGTGCACCGGTATCTGTTCGTGCGCTCCTCGGTCTTGACTTTTGACGACAAGGCTCACCTTCCAGAAGTCTGGAATAAGAAGCGTAAGTCCCCAAGTATTTTTGAAATTCTTTGTGCTCTTTCTTCTTCTCATCTGCTAACTCCGTTCAATTTCTTTGAGTAGCGGCCAAGCAACCCTACGACGGGCTCATTTCTGTTGAAGATCTAACGACGTTGGTTGAGCCAATTTTGAAGGAGTTTTCTCCTGAGAGAAGAGAGTGGGCGTATTTTGCCGCTCACAAAATTTTTTATTGTACAAAATCATGGTGAGAATATTTCTGCTTTCATGATCATTCTTCATGTCTGACGGTTTCACCTTTTTGTAGGTTTGGGCACTTCAGGAGATTTCTTTCCTGCTCCCCCCCCAAAGGCGGGCCTTCCGAGCCTGTTGCTGACCCAGATGCTGAGGCTGAGGCTATACTAGCTTCAGTGGATGCAATGCACAGCAGGGAGGGGGGTGAGGAACTCTTGTCCGGTGGACTGGGCTCCCTGAAGAGGAAGAAGATGAGCCAGGGCGAGGGTGGAGCACGGAAGAAGTCTGCTCGTAAGACTTCCGTTGCTGCCGGGCAAACCTCGCTGGCTGGTGATGAGCCTTCTTCTAGGGCCAGTGTACAGGAGCCCGTAGAAGAGAATGCCAATGCTGCTGCTGAAGTCCCCGAATCTGCACGGGGAGAGGGTTTAGCCAAGGAGGTTATCTATCTTTCGGACACTGAGGCCGAAGTTGATGTTCCTCTCAGGCGAAGGCCTCATCTTCGTAGTGACAGAAGAAGGGCCGAGGAGGAGGCTGTCCGTACTCCGCAGAGGAGTCCCCGAGTTGATGACGGGGTGGAGGCAGGTCCTTCTCGTGTAGACAAGGGGAAGAGAAAGGTGGGTGAAGAAGAAGAAGAAAAAGAAGAGGCGAAGGAAGAGGTTAGGGAAGAAGTTCCCCAAGAGGGTAGCCGGGGTCCTCGTGTTTTTCGTTTCGAGGACCTAGAGAATGTGGCTACTGAAGGGGCGACGCCTGTCGGTCTTCGCGAGTGCGAGACGATAAATCCTGGAGTGGAAGGTGATTCTAACCTTTCATCGTCAAGATTTGTTTGGCGGTCAGTCATTGGTGGCCGGACAGAGTTGAAGGACATCAGGGGTGTCCGTTACAAGTTTGGGCCAAATTATTCCTCTGAGCAGGCTTGGGAACCCAAGTTCTGTGAGAGGAAGCATACTTTGAAACTTGCCCCCGATGTTAACTTCATAACTAGGCCAGGCAGCTTGGCTAAGGCGGTCTCTTCGCTCATCGGTCCCCGTGAAGAATGGGTGCTGAGGGAGCTAAGCGATGAGGAGTTGGCCTTTCAAATTGCTGCTGACTCTGCCCGGGTAAGTGTTTTCCGCTTTTGTGTTGGGAATAACTTTAGCCTCGGACTTCTAATTTTGACTTATTTTGCTTTTTCAGTCAAGTATGTTGGCTGCCGAGCTCATGTTTCGCTCCAGGCTTAACAACGTCGATCAAGTACTCGAGGTAAAGAAAGAGTTGCTGGAAGCTCTGAAGGAGAACAAGACTCTGATAGAGCAGTATGGTCTCCCTGGTGGTGAGGTTAACCGGTTGACTAATGTCAACAATGAACGTGTTGAGCAAATCAATGCACTCGCTAGGGAGAAGGACCTTCTTCTCGAGGAGAAGGAAGGGTTCGCACGCTCTACTCAGGGTTTGGAGAGATTGCTCGAAGAATGTTCAGCTTCTTTGAACAGTGCTATTGAAGATCGTGCATCCCTTGAGATGGATCTGCAGAGAGCCAATGAAGGGTCTGTTAAAGCCAGGGCTGATCTCCAGGCTGCCAAGGATCAGGTCGCTCAATTAATGAGTGCTCAGACCGCATTAACCAAGGACTTGGCAAACCTGCGCGATCAGTCTGAGATCAAAGCCAAGCTTGCTGCTCTTGAGGCCAAGCGTACATTGCTCGTGCAGATTCAGGCTAGAGAAGTCAATGTCGAGGAGATGCTGCAGACAACAAAGAGCGCTGTTCGTAGAATAAGACAAGCATTGAATCTCTCTCCTGAGGAGTCTGAAGGCGAAGATGATGATGAAGACGAAGATGACGGCGAGAATTCAGGGGACGACGGCAGGATTGATGGAGCTGGTGCGTCGAGTTCTGTTCGTAGCCCTAAATATTGATGCCCTTTCTTAATCTGTGATTGATGTATTTTTTATTGTCTGGCGAGAGCCGGACTTGTTTGTTGGTGGACAGAAGTCTGGCAAAGACTTTCTGGTCCTTTGTATGGCCGGTTTCGTTTGGCCTTTGAACACTCTGTAAACTTCTGTCAGCCGTTTTCGGCGTTTTATCAATTTACAGGATAATGTATATATGCTATTTAGATCTGCTCAATGACTATATTTAGCCTGAAATTTTGATCTTTTGTTTGCATGTGTTGTGGCTTTCATGCCTTATGATTGGGAATTTCCTGAAGTTTGAACTTTATTAAGTTCGTATCTCCAAAAGTCTGTCCAAATATTTTTAACTTAGCCTTTCGTTAGGAAGAGGTCGTAAGTTGTGAGTAGTCTGACCGAGTCGTGGTCGTTAGAGTTTTGGCCGAATCATTGCTCTGTGCGTATAACTTTGCTTATCGTTTTGATAGTCAAAAGTTGTTGCACGACTTTGTAGATCGGCTCTGGCCAAGTCGCTGGCCTTGTGAACGACTCCTCTTATTTTCGTGGAAGCTTTGTCACATAAAGATTTTTGTTTTGTGAGTGACTCCTCTTATTTTCGTGGAAGTCTTATCACGTAAGAGTTTGATTTTGTGAACGACTCCTCTTATTTTCGTGGAAGTCTTGTCACGTAAGAGTTTGATTTTGTGAACGACTCCTCTTATTTTTCGTGGAAGCCTTGTCACGTAAGAGTTTTATTTTGTGAACGACTCCTCTTATTTTTCGTGGAAGCCTTGTCACGTAAGAGTTTTATTTTGTGAACGACTCCTCTTATTTTTCGTGGAAGCCTTGTCACGTAAAAGTTTGGTTTTGAAAAACTTTAAAAATTTTGCCTTTTGGTAAGGTCTTTTGCCTTTATGAAGGTCTTACCTGGCCTACAGGGACCTCTCACCACCCCCTTGTTTTTATGTTGGAGCACGTATAGTGATAACATGAAAAGAGTTTTCGGTGAGTTGCATATATAACACATATAACCAAACGAGGAGTGTGTCCGTTGTGGGATTCAACCCACAGCCGCGAAGTTGAAGAACTTCGAGCTCTACCTGTTGAGCTAAACGGATCTGACCTTGTTTAGGTCGTTAGTACCATTTAGAGAGAAAATACAATAAAAGTAAGAACTTTCGTAAAGATAAAAGGTAAGTGTAAGATAACTAACCGTTTTGCCACTTAAAAGTGGTACCTTTGAGGTGAACCACATTCCAACTGTTCGGGACAGTGGAGCCGTCTGGTCGTGCCAAACGATAAGATCCCTTACCGACTGAAGCAATTACTTTGTAGGGGCCTTCCCAATTAGGGCCAAGCTTCCCTGAATTTGTCTCTTGTGTGCTCTGGGAGACTTTTCTGAGTACAAAGTCTCCAACCTGGAAGCTTCGTACGCGCAGTCCCCGATTGTAATATTGTTCGATTCGTTCTTTTTGAGCGACTACTTGTACAAGAGCTAGTTCTCTGCGTTCTTCGAGAAGGTCCAGCTCTTCGGAGAGGTTGACCGAGTTTGATTCCTCAGTGGCATGTGCATATCGCAGACTGGGTTCTCCGATCTCAACTGGGATTAGAGCATCTGCACCATATACCAATGAGTAAGGAGTCTCTCCGGTACTCATTTTTATTGTTGTGCGATAGGCCCATAGTACTCCAGGTAACTCTTCTACCCAACATCCCTTTGCCTGCTCGAGGCACTTTTTAAGGGATTCAACGATGATTTTGTTGGTAGACTCTGCCTGTCCATTAGCAACAGGATGATACGGAGATGAAGTGATCCTCTTGATGTGCAGATCGTCGAGGAACCTAGTCACTTTCTGGCCGATAAATTGCGGGCCGTTGTCCATAACTATTTCCTTAGGTGCTCCAAAGCGACATACGACAAAACGCCAGAGGAAGTCGACAACTTCCGTTTGTCGTATCCTTGAATATGCTGCCGCTTCGACCCACTTTGTGGAATAGTCGGTGATCATCAATAAGAAGTGCATCCCCCTTGGTGCTGTGGAAAGAGGACCAACAATGTCCATCCCCCATTTCATGAAGGGCTACGGAGAGATTATTGAATGAAGTGGTTCTGCTGGCTGATGGAGAAGATGGGCGAACCTCTGGCATTTGTCACATTTCTTGACAAATTCGTTCGTATCTTTCTCCATTTTGTCCCAATAGCAACCTGCACGAATCAGCTTCCGGGTTAATGCCTTGCCCCCGAAATGATTTCCGCAACAGCATTCGTGGACTTCTCTCATCACATAATTGATTTGATTTGGTCCAAGACATTTTGCGAGAGGTCCTGCAAATATCCTGCGGTAGAGCTCGCAGTTGAGAATTGTATATCGAGCAGCTTTTGTATCGGCGGGTAGAGTTCCATGGATAAGATAATTTGTTATCTCATTCCGCCAGTCCCAAGTAGCGTTGATGGCGTTGACTTCGAACTTTTCTCTATCCATGGTCGTGTAGAGAAGTTGAACAACAGCTGAAGAGCTAGTTGCTCTTATCTCTGCCACTGATCCCATGTTTGCAAGAGCATCAGCTTCATGGTTCTCTTCCCGTGGTATCTGAACTGCTTCCCATTCATCAAACTGTGCAAGGAGCTCTTTTACTCAGGCGAGGTATAGTTGCATCCTGGATTCTCGTGCAATGAAACCTCCATTTATTTTATTGAACACCAGCTGAGAGTCCCTTTTTAGTTTGACGATGGTTGCTCCATAACTTCGGGCTAGTTCTAATCCTGCAATAACGGCCTCACATTCGGCCTCATTGTTAGTAATAAATGGGCACTTGATAGCCTGCCTTATAGTTTCACCGGATGGAGCGACGAGAACCAGTCCAAGCCCTAACTCTTTGACACTCGAGGAGCCGTCTGTATGAAGGGTCCAGGTGCCAGGAGCCTGCCCTGCATAAAGAATAGTTTCCCTTTCTGCTTCAGGGTATATATTAGTGCTGAAGTCTGCCACGAAGTCTGCTAGAACTTGTGACTTTATTGCTACCCTAGGCTGATAGGTGATATCAAATTCAGATAATTCTATAGCCCATTTTACTAACCTTCCTGAAAATTCAGGTTTGTGCAGAACATTTCGTAAAGGAAAGGTTGTAACCACAGCTATCGAATGACTTTGAAAATAAGGGCGTAACTTACGAGCAGCAGTTACTAATGCCAATGCCAATTTTTCCAAAGGTTGATAGCGTGTTTCTGCATCAATTAGAGCTTTGCTAATGTAATAGATAGGAAGTTGTTTACCTTTTTCTTCCCGAACTAATACAGCGCTTACCGACGATTCTGAGACTGCCAAATAAATTAGCAGCTGCTCACCCTCCTGCGGGGTGGAGAGCAGTGGCGGATTGGATAGATACTTTTTCAAATCCTTCAATGCCTGCTGGCATTCAGGGGTCCATTCGAACTCCTTATTTTTCTTTAAGACATTGAAGAAACTCTTACAACGGTCACATGATCGGGAAATGAATCTGCGTAGAGCTGCCACTCTCCCCGTCAGTTTCATGACATCTTTCTTGTTGTGAAGTACATCTGGGATTGATTCAATGGCTTTAATCTGAGCGGGATTGACTTCAATTCCACGCTGAGAAACAATGAATCCCAGAAACTTCCCCGATCCGACTCCGAAAGCACACTTCTCCGGATTCAGTTTCATGTTATACTGATCCAAGATTCGGAAAGCTTCTTTCAGATGTGCCAGATGGTCTTCTGCTCGTTTGGATTTGATCAGCATGTCATCGATGTACACTTCCATGGTCTTTCCGATATGGTCATGGAACATTCGATTGACTAGACGCTGATAAGTTGCACCTGCATTTTTCAATCCAAATGGCATAACTTTATAACAATACGTATGTCGACAGGTTATGAACGCCGTTTTCTCCTGGTCTTCAGGGTCCATCAATATTTGGTTATATCCGGAGTACGCGTCGAGCAAGGTGAGCACCTCGTGTCCGGCTGTTGCGTCGATCAGTTGATCTATCCTGGGAAGAGGATATGAATCCTTCGGGCAGGCTTTATTTAGATCTGTGAAGTCAATACAGACTCGCCACTTGCCGTTCTTTTTAGGTACGACAACCACGTTGGCTAGCCAGTCTGGATATTTGACTACACGTACTGAACCAATTTTTAACAGCCGATCGACCTCGTCGTTGATGACCTGGTTCCGAAAGGCTCCTTGCTGGCGCGTCTTTTGTTTCACCGGGCGGTGATATGGATCAACGTTCAACCTGTGAGTAATGATGTCAGGAGAAATACCTGTCATATCTGCGTGGGACCAGGCGAATGTTTTATGCCGCTCCTTCAGGAACTAGAGGATATCTCCCCGTAGGCGTTCGCTCAGTTCAGTCCCTAAGTACACCTTCCGCTCTGGCTTGTCGGCGAACAATTCTTCGGCTTCCAAAGCTTCTACGGTTGGCATGTCGTTTTCTCTTTCGTCCATCTTCGTGATGAATTTCGGGACCTCGTACTTAGCCTCTTCAGGTGGTATGGCTGGCCCCGGTCGTTGTAATTTCTATTTGTTCTCTTCGGGCAGTTTGAGAGCCACAGAATAGCAGTCTCGGGCAGAGCATTGCTCTCCTCGGACCTCACGTACTCCCCATTCGGATGGGAACTTCAATACTTGATGATAAGTTGAAGGAACAATTTGCATGTCGTGGATCCAAGGTCTACCCAAAATGATGTTGTAGGCTAGATCCGCATCAACAACATGAAAAGTTATTTCCTTCGCTACCCCTTCGGCAAGAGTCGTCAAGGTAATCTCCCCAAGAGTCTTCTCGCTTGAATTGTTGAAGCCGGAGAGAACTCAAGATATGGGCACGATCTTGTCTGACAGCTGCGTCTCTCTGACAACCCGTGATTGGATAATGTTCGCAGAACTGCCCGCATCAATGAGTACCCTCTTGACGTCGAACTCCACCACGCGTAACGTTATGACTAACGCATCAGCATGTGGAAATTGCGAGTCGTTTGCATCAGAGTCCTCAAATGTGATTACTTCTTCTGATCGTGGGCGCTTGTTGTTTGTGATGGAGACCTTTGCATACTTCTTTGCTGTGAAAGTAACGGAGTCCACCTCGATTCCACCCGAAATAACATTA
The DNA here is from genome assembly GCA_029990175.1 of Petunia secreta. Lineage (NCBI taxonomy): Eukaryota > Viridiplantae > Streptophyta > Magnoliopsida > Solanales > Solanaceae > Petunia > Petunia secreta. The sequence continues at coordinate 43,387,970 of JARKIP010000022.1, read as the reverse complement.
ACTGTCCTCCTTGGAGAGGATGCTCGTGGAGGGCCAGGTTTGTGTTGCTGTGCCTTTACGTGAGTGTGAGGGCTTTGCAGTCTTCGGTGGTATAGCCATGGTCACGATGGAAATCGCACCACAGATCCTGGTTTCGTTTGCTTGGGTTGGTCTTCATGTCTTTCGGCCACTTGACCTTCTCTCCCATGTCTTTGAGTGCTGCCACCACTTTAGACGTCTCCACGTTGAAACTCGACAGGCTTGGGGCTCTACGGAGGCTTGATTCTGAATCATCTCTCCGGAACAACCCTTTGTTGTTGCGGTTGCGTCCTTTGGAATGGATGCGTGACTGATCAGGGTACGGTTCATAACGTACGTCTGCTCTTTCGGTTTCTGCCTTTCCGCCGGATCCACTACTGCGTGTCTGAGCCCTTCCTCGAGTACCTGTTCCAATCAGTTTATCTTCATCGATACGTACCTTGGAATTATAACGGTTGTAGACATCTGACCAACTGGCTGTTGGGAACTCGCGAAAAGACTCATAAAGTCTTCTCGTAGCCTCTGAGCTCCTGATATCCAAGCTGTTGGTAAATGCGATCGCTGCCCATCTGTCTGGTACTTTGGGAAGCATCATACGTTCTCTGTGGAAACGATCCACGTACTTGCGGAGAGACTCATCGGGTCTTTGCTTGATCTCAAAGATGTCCTCTACGCGGGTCACCGTCTTCTGAGCGCCTGTATGTGCCTTCACGAACAATTCAGTCATTTATGCGAAAGACCCAATGGAGTTGGGTGGCAACATTGAGTACCATCGCAAAGCTCCATCTGCTAGGGTTTCCACGAACTTCTTCAATTGAACGGATTCGATCTCCTCGTCGGTGAGATCGCTAGCCTTGATAAAGTTGCTAAACATCATGAGATGATCGTTGGGATCAGATGTTCCGCAATACCTCGGGATGTTTTGAAACGACCTCGGTCAGTCGTTTCGGAAGTTAGGACTCCGATTGGCATGCCGGTAATTTTAAAGTACTCGTAATATCCATTAGAACCTGTCTGTAAAATCTGAGCTAAATCAGACCTCGTTTGGTAGGCATCGGAAGAAGGTTTCGGTTTTTATTGGCGATAAATATAAAAAAAGAGATTTTCGAGCTCGGTTTTTGCCGAATGAGCTCCGATTCGAAATCCGAAAGTGCCGTTAGGTTCGTATGATTATTTGTGATTTTTGTAAACTTTCAAAAGTGAATTTCGATGTTGTTCGGCTAGTTCCGCTAAAATGCCGAAAGTTAAATAATTTGATCTTTTTCCATTTAATTTGCATATTGAGTTTCGGGAGTCCGATTTGAGATCCACCTTCGCGAGTATGTTACATATATTTTGTATAACTTGTACGCAAAAGCTGGAATTAATTCGATTATCATAGGATGCCGTTTTAATTTTTATCGTATCAGCGAATTTTAAAACAAAAAAAAAAAAAAGGAAAAGGAAGAAACAAACAAAATGTAGGCGGTGATTTCCTTAGCTTAAAAGCTAAGGATAAGGAAATTGAGTAGCATATAGAACAGAGGTAGAAATGAGCAATATGAACAGAGTGAAACAGAAAATGCAAAAATTAATGCAGAGAAATGAAAAAAATGCCAGAAAATGGGAAAAGGGGTCGGAGAAAAGTAGAATTTTTACCCCAAATCTTCAGGTAATGATGTTAACTCATTATCTTAGCTTATTACGTGTGTTTGAATATATTTTTACGGTAAAAATAGGGATCTTAGACATCGTTTTAACAAGTTCAATTAATAGTTTGAAGGGTCAAATGGACCCTGATAATGAAATTGATTATATATTCGTACTCAGTGAGCTTTGGGCAACATATAAATGTAATTTATTTGGGGTTTGGTTGTGTGACCTTAAACCCTGTATATAGGCCTGGCCTGCGTATTGCGTACGCGAATAGGGTATCAGGTTCCTACCTGGATTGCCCTAAGATGTGAGGAATGAAGCCTTTAGCCTAATGTGATATATTTTTCTGCTTATTGATCACAGTGGGATCGTTTGGCAATGAATTCAAAGAATAACGCGGTTGTTGGTCGCAATGCTAACTTTTGAGAGAGGTAAGTGTTTGTATCCATTTCTTTGGAGGCCCTTGGCCTCGTGGATTTTCTACCACGTGTTTCCTTATGTGTGTAGCTGTCGATAGGCGTACTCAATACGCCTTAGCTTTGAATTTATATTTTATATTATATGTTATGGCCTGTTGTTGGTATTACATTGAACATATGAGTATTGCACTCTGGTTTTGAGCATTGCATATACTTCCCGGTTGGCGATGAGAGTCCCGCACCGGCGAAGGGTCATTATTGCATATACTTCCCGGTTGGCGATGAGAGTCCCGCACCGGCGAAGGGTCATTATTGCATATACTTCCCGGTTGACGATGAGAGTCCCGCACCGGCGAAGGGTCATTATTGCATATACTTCCCGATTGGCGATGAGAGTCCCGCACCGGCGAAGGGTCATTATTGCATATACTTCCCGGTTGGCGATGAGAGTCCCGCACCGGCGAAGGGTCATCATTACATATGCTTCCCGGTAATCGATGAGAGTCCCGAGCCGGTGAAGGGTCATTATTGCATATATCTCCTGGTAGACGATGAGAGTCCCGCGCCGGAGATAGGTATCAAGAGTATGTGACTGCATTGCATCATGCCGCATTCATCCCATCTCATTGCACCGCATACTGACTATTATGTGTATTATATTGTGTTTTATGTATGCGGTATGTACACCATGTTGTGGACATATTACAGTTTGCCTATATATTTCTGGCTCGTATTCTAAGTTGCGGGGATCGGGTTGCACGCCGAAACAGTATAAATATATGGATCGGGTTGCACGTCGCAGCGGTATGAATATATGGATCGGGTTGCACGCCGCAACAGGATGAATATATGGATCGGGTTGCATGCCGCAACAGGATGTATTTCTGATTGTTGATGTGTTCGGGATACCTATATGTTCTGGCTGTATTACGTTCCTGGTTATTGAATAGTTTGCGATTCCATACGTGTTTCTAATTATATTTCATAATTTAAATAAGAGAAATCTGGTTTATTTGTTTCTTTTCTCCCTGGCTAGCTATCCTATTCTTTGAGGTGGCTAGTCTGCCCCACTTATTGAGTCCTTTTGACTTTATAAAATGACTTAATATAATCTGACTTGATCCATTTATTTCTATAATTTCTATTTAAAAAAATATATAATCCAGCTACTAATTTATTTTTCTAAATAAAAATTACTCGCATTTAATAGAAGAAGAAATACATGGGTGTACTACATCAGATACCTCAGCATCCTGCCAGACTCGCAGTTCATAGAACTGCCTCTGCAGCTGAGCTGAGCCACTACCCTGATAATCACCTTCTGAAGAACCACTGCCACAACGCTCTCGATCTCTACTGGATTGTGACATTTCTCTGGATGGTTGAGATCTAAATGGAATCCCCGATGACTGGGCAGGTGCCTGAGGGCGAGAAAAAATACGACTGCCTACTTGCCGAAGTAAGGGAAAACTTCCCAAAGAATAACCAGACTCATGACAATGATAACATCTTTAGGCTAAAAATGGATGTTTGGATAAACTGCTAATAGCTATGAAGAGAAGACTGGGTCTGATCTTGACGGGCTACCGGTGCACTCTAAGAATCATGTGACACAAGCTGAGATAACCTGGAAGGTGACATCCCAGAATAACCAGAACTCTTACCTCCAAATGAGGTACCATGGTTGCCCACTAGGGCCGTGGGATCTCTTACTTTCCCGCTCTAACTCTTCCCGCTCTAACTTATGGTATGCCTCAAACCTTCGGGCAATTTTAACAACATCAAATAAAATCCAGACCTCAATTTCTCGAGCCATCTGGGATTTCAGGGAAAAATAAAGGTCATCAATAAATCTCTGAATCTCTTGAAAGGCTCATGGACTAGTTCTAATGCATATTCAGCCATTCTATAGAATTCAATCTCATATTTTGAAACACCAACAGGCTAACCGACAGGCTACCCTGTCCAATCCACTCAAACTGGAAACACTTTCATCTGGCTCGCTACTCGAAAGGAACTTTTCCACGAATCTAAAAGAAACACCGAACCAAGTTAGCTAATAAAAGAGCGGCCCACCAATTCAAGGCTGGACCCCTGAAACTGAAAAAAAGAATAATCAACACCATACCGCTTGATATAATCAAAAGCCTGAAGGATACGCTGGCATTATTTTATTTTAAAAAAATCATGAGGTTTATTTGATGCATTGCTTAAGAATATCGGAAGGTTCAACCGCGTAAAATAATGCAACCTCTTTAGGCACTCGGACCGAACTGATACCTCGGCTAGCTAACCAGCCAGAACAATTAGAGGTACAACACATACTACCTCCGGAATATAATTTACTGCAGCAATATTAAGAACCGAAAAAGGAGCTCACTGAGATCGAACGTCTGCACATGAGGCAACCTCATAAGCTACCTAGCGAATAATAGGTTTTTTTTTTTGCAATATCTGCATCACCAAGATTCTCGTAAAAGCATCGTAGAGAGCCAAGGGAACCACAAGGTCCTGCTCCCTTGCCTATCGCAAGCTCGTACAGTTGGGACCTCCGTAACTAGATCGTCAGCACGATAAAAAAAAAACTCTCGGGGCTTCGTCAGTGCTAACCCCAGGCCAGACTGCTTCGTCTTGAACTCATACCGTTTGCTGATTTATTGCACGAGGGTTCACAATTACCACGAAGGAATTAACAAATTAACAAAAATACTTTTGCGTCCTAGACCGACACACGATCAGAAATGAAGGTAGTGAAACTTCCTAAATGCCATCATAGCCTCTCGTAGATAAGTACGGACGTCTACGTACCCATCAGCGAGACTCTACTAGACACTGTCTTAGTCTGGATAGATTCTAAACCGGGAGGTCGGAGAAAAGTAGAATTTTTACCCCAAATCTTCAGGTAATGATGTTAACTCATTATCTTAGCTTATTACGTGTGTTTGAATATATTTTTACGGTAAAAATAGGGATCTTAGACATCGTTTTAACAAGTTCAATTAATAGTTTGAAGGGTCAAATGGACCCTGATAATGAAATTGATTATATATTCGTACTCAGTGAGCTATGGGCAACATATAAATGTAATTTATTTGGGGTTTGGTTGTGTGACCTTAAACCCTGTATATAGGCCTGGCCTGCGTATTGCGTATGCGAATAGGGTATCAGGTTCCTACCTGGATTGCCCTAAGATGTGAGGAATGAAGCCTTTAGCCTAATGTGATATATTTTTCTGCTTATTGATCACAGTGGGATCGTTTGGCAATGAATTCAAAGAATAACGCGGTTGTTGGTCGCAATGCTAACTTTTGAGAGAGGTAAGTGTTTGTATCCATTTCTTTGGAGGCCCTTGGCCTCGTGAATTTTCTACCATGTGTTTCCTTATGTGTGTAGCTGCCGATAGGCGTACTCAATACGCCTTAGCTTTGAATTTACATTTTATATTATATGTTATGGCATGTTGTTGGTATTACATTGAACATATGAGTATTGCACTCTGGTTTTGAGCATTGCATATACTTCCCGGTTGGCGATGAGAGTCCCGCACCGGCGAAGGGTCATTATTGCATATACTTCCCGGTTGGCGATGAGAGTCCCGCACCGGCGAAGGGTCATTATTGCATATACTTCCCGGTTGACGATGAGAGTCCCGCACCGGCGAAGGGTCATTATTGCATATACTTCCCGGTTGGCGATGAGAGTCCCGCACCGGCGAAGGGTCATTATTGCATATACTTCCCGGTTGGCGATGAGAGTCCCGCACCGGTGAAGGGTCATCATTACATATAGTTCCCGGTAATCGATGAGAGTCCCGAGCCGGTGAAGGGTCATTATTGCATATATCTCCTGGTAGACGATGAGAGTCCCGCGCCGGAGATAGGTATCAAGAGTATGTGACTGCATTGCATCATGCCGCATTCATCCCATCTCATTGCACCGCATACTGACTATTATGTGTATTATATTGTGTTTTATGTATGCGGTATGTACACCATGTTGTGGACATATTACAGTTTGCCTATATATTTCTGGCTCGTATTCTAAGTTGCGGGGATCGGGTTTCACGCCGAAACAGTATAAATACATGGATCGGGTTGTACGTCGTAGCGGTATGAATATATGGATCGGGTTGCACGCCCCAACAGGATGAATATATGGATCGGGTTGCACGCCGCAACAGGATGTATTTCTGATTGTTGATGTGTTCGGGATACCTATATGTTCTGGCTGTATTACGTTCCTGGTTATTGAATAGTTTGCGATTCCATACGTGTTTCTAATTATTATCTGGCTCTGCCTTTTCATAATTTAAATAAGAGAAATCTGGTTTATTTGTTTCTTTTCTCCCTGGCTAGCTATCCTATTCTTTGAGGTGGCTAGTCTGCCCCACTTATTGAGTCCTTTTGACTCACCCTTGTTTGTTGTTTGTTTCTTGTCTATCTATTTCGTTTCGGCAGGTTCGCTCCAGGATTGAGTTCGCCACGTTGTGAAGGAGCGTAGACGACTTCAGCTGTCAGGGTGAGCCAGCTTTTATTCCGGATGGCCACCAGTTTATTGGTTATTATTTCAGTTGCATTCTGCTCCCTTCAGGAGGTATCTGTCTTCTTTTGTACTCTTAGATGTCTAGTCTGGATAACCCTAAACATAGTATGTGGGTAGTCAGCTGTAATTTTTTTTTTACAGCTTAGAGATATCATTATGTTTTTACTTTTTCTAAGTCTTGTTATTATTTATAAATTGAATTATATTTATTTTCCTAATTTAATTGATAAGGGTTCGCCCGACGGGTCTAGGGAAGGTTGTCGGGTGCCCGCACGACCTAACCGGATTTCGGGTCGTGTCATGTTTGGCATTTTAAACGTCTTAGGTATCGCTTTTGGGGCTGCCTCCTTCTTCCAGGGTCGCTGTGAATAACGCTGGACATCGACTTTCTTCAGTGTGGGTGGAGCGCCCGGTATCTGATCAATTCTCTCATGGAGAGACTTTTGAAGTGCTTCCTGGCTTTCTTTGAATTGTTTGGTGAGAGCTTCCACAACAAGGCTCACATCCGTAGGCGCCATAGACCCTCCGTTTTGATTCTAATTGATTTGGGTCGTTGGATCTGCAGTACCACCGTTGTTCCGGTCTCCACCTTGCCTCGAAGTATGTGAAGAAGGTGCGTCACGACCAGGTGCCGCAGCGTCAGCCCTTGTAGTTGAAGGGTTACTCCTTCGGAGAGAGGTGAGTGCCTCGTTTATTCCTCGGTTTACTTCTGCATGTTCCTGCATGAAAGCAAAGAGTGTTTCTTGGAGGTTCCCTCGGCCAAGGGAGAGACTCCTATGGCGTCGTCTCCTGGGTGGGGTAGTGCTCTAAGAGCGCATACGCCTATATCGCTGCCTGACCGGTCTTTGGGAAGATTGTTGTTGCCCATCGGACGAGTAATCGGGAGAATAATCAGGAGAGTAATTAGGACTGAGTGAAGGAGTATTTACCTGTTCTCTGCCTACGATAGTTCGTTGAGAGTTGCTTTCTGCCATGTTAGTTATAGAGCAAAAAGACTGACGAAAATAGGTATAATATCAAAAATAAACTATTAACCTACGAAGGCTATTGACCGGCTCCCACTGTGGTCACTAAATTGTTTAACCTAGATCCGATTTTAGGCCAATTAACAATTAAATTTGTATTTGTGGAGTCACGATCAATAGTTGAGATTAAGAGTTTGAACGGCGAGCAAAGATGGTGATAATACGAGAACGAGATATTAGTATGAACTAGTAAAAGTAAAGCATAAACAGAAACAAGGAGAAGTTACCGTATCGTATCGTATCGCTTGTCTTCGGGGAGAGCTCTTCGATGCCAATCGCACTTAGAGGATCAAAGAACTAAAGTAATAAGTAAAATATGAGCAAGAGTGAGAGAGTATTCTTATTGATATTGTAGGCAGGAAGTAAAGTTGTGTTACAATCGATTAAGGCAAATGCTATTTATAAGCCTGGTAGGCACCCGTTGGGATTCGTAACCGCTGGGCGTGGATCCGTCTGGATAATTAACTGCTGGGCACATATATCCGTTGGAGTCATAACCGCTCGGTTGTAATGATTGCCTTAATGACCATTAATTGAATGATCGTGGATGATCATGTTAATAACTGCTCACTTAGACCGTATTGACTGTTGAAGTGTTTCATAACTCCTTTAAGTCTGCTCGTGATAAATGTCTGTCCGTTGGATATCTGTCCGTTGAAATATCTGCTCGTGCCACGTGGTAGACACGTGTGACCTTTTCAAGTCCAGTCAGCTTTTATCCAATACAATTACTAGTGTTTGTTGTTACATTGTACTAAAATAAATTTACATGATAGACCAAAATGAAAGATCTCCTCTCCCAATGGAAATCATTCAACCAGCACAACTGAGGATCCCGAAATTTTGTAAAAAATTTATATAATAGGATCCTCATTATTTACAATCACATAATTCTCAAAAGATTAAATGAAAAAGAAAAGTTTTAAAATGAGATAAAAGGTGAAAATTTGTACCGCCTGACCACCTTTGAAAATGTGGTAGGGGCTGCAATTAACCCTAAAATGAGTATAAAAGGTGAAAATTTGTACCACCTGAACACTTTTGAAAATGTGGTAGGGGCTGCAATTAACTCTTTATAGATCACGGATGTTGTAAATTTTTCTAATTTTCTAAAAATTCTATAGTATCTGAAATCCACTTATTCGATTAATTCACGTCCACTTATTGTGATTAGCATAAGTACATAGTTTTTGATAATCTGAAGAAGAGCAATAAATCTGTGAAACAATAATCAGATAGGCCTATATTGGCACATGGAGTGTATGTTAAGTTTTCTCAAAGTGGCATTAGACAAAGAGTCCTTTAGAAAAGAGATATTGTCTTCTCTTTCAGTTTGTGTTACTCTATCTTCACCAAGACGCAAATGTTCCTAAGTTTTTCTCTTTTTCCACCACAATATCTTCTTAGGAGTAGCATTACTTCACTATCATTGCAAGCTACCAGCTAATCGATATCAATGATGGGCTAACGTTCCTGAATGAAACAAAGTTTTTCTCAAGTCTTTGCTTTTATATTATGAATTATGAATTATGATTTGTGTTACAAATAAATAAATAATCTCACTCCCAATGCTATATAAATGGATCACTGTAGAAGTTTACAATTCCTTCCCCTCCTTACAATAGGTATGGAGGGTTCAACTTATACATACTCATTGTGTAAATTTTTTTGCACCATTAAATCATCTTAAAAGTAATTAAGGTAGTTATCCACACTCATTGAAGCTGGTAATGTAGAAATTAATATCATAATTAATCTTCTACAACATGTTAAATTATTCCGCAGATAAGTATTGAAATTCGCCTGCCTAGGCTATTTGGATATACATAAGATGAATCCTTCTATCAGACATTTTTTATATAAAGATTCTTTCCTAAAAGCTGATAATCTGAATGAGTTTTCCGTTTAAAAGTGAAATCTTATTGTGGCATAAACCCCCTTCGTCACAGCAAGGTAGTAAGGTTGCCATTTCGAAATTGGACATAATTTGAACTGTACTTAACATCCTTTTCAATCTACTTCAAGTCCTATCTTTTGCAGCTTGCACCATTCCCTGTAAAAAGAAAAATAATACGAGAAATAATTATGCACTGCAGAGTATCATACTGTAATAATAGAACAGAGAGCAGCTGCATCAAATGATAAATGTAAAAAGGTGAATAGTGAAATCTTAGGGGTCAGAAGTGTGCGTTCATATATCAACTTCAAGAACTTTGAGTATTGAGTGTGGAGCTTTTTCTTTTTGTTCATGTTATCCATTTCCATATGTCAAGTAAATTAGTCGAATGAGACAAACTAATATGTGAAAAAGAGAGGGAGAGAGAAGAAAGCAATGTTTGTTAATGGTCACCATTTGCCAGGCTCACCAATCTTCATCTGAAAGTGATGTATCACTTCATGAAAACCAAACTCCTTATGCAATTCCTTTAATTCCTCCATCTCCATCCATAAGTGCTTTGCATGTTCTTTCAACCAACCTTACCTAAAAATAGTTGAAAAATCTACCTGATTAACTGCTCTTCTTTTACATAGTATAAAAGTTAATCCAACTATATACAGTACTACTTTTCACTATTTCTCTCGCGAACATGATGAAAACGCTCAAGATATGTTGAGTTTTAGTTAAAGGCGACTTAAATAAAATTGTAGCTAGAAGTACTTCATATCTGTTTTAGTTAAAGGTGACTTACATAAAATTGTCGCTAGAAGCACTTCTTATCTTCTCTAAGCGAATGTAATTATAGCTAGAAGCACTTCTTATCTTCTCTAAGCGAATGTAATTATTTAACCTAAAAATTGGCTTAATAGATTAACCAATTGAATTTGTTATATGGGCCACGAGCAATATAACTCTATCAACTTATAACGAAAAAATAGCAAAGTTATAATAAAAGATGGAGACAGAGCTAGACGAACGAATAAACTTATATGTGGTAGAAAACTTTGCAGGACAGTAGCTAATTAATGGACAAAAATTTACGAGAAAGAGAAAGAGAGATAATTCTTATTTCTTTGAGTGCTTGTGATAGATTTTTTAGATGATCCCCCGAGAAGAAAAATGAGGGTTTATATAGTAATTACAAAACTTAATAACTCGTATTTAATGAGAATATGCTATTATTCTTCCAATATCGTAGCTGTCGGAGCCATGATCATAAGAGCAAATGTTGGCCAAGGCCGACTCCTGATATCCTGCCTTTATATAATTATAGTGCATTTAGCCGAGATTATTATCAGTATCCGGGGAGACAATCGTAGTCGGAATGATTCGACTATAAGTTTGTTGTAGTTGGACGTGGTCTCCGAACCCTCTCTTCATAAGGATTCTTTGTATCATCGATACCTATGTCAATGAAATTCTTTGGATCCTTGAACCACGTGTCGCATTTTGACGTGATGTGAGATTTTTATCCAATATAGATAGTCTGTGCACTTTCCAGGTGGATTTCGGGAACAGGTCGGGAAATGGAAAAGTTTCTCTGGCGGGAAAGCTAATGTGAATGTCGCCACCCTCTGCTTTGAATTTGAAAAGACTCATCGTGTTTTGCTTTAGCGGATGTAGACGATCTCTATCTATCGGTTTATGGGATCTTGAATGAGGTATTCATGACTTCGTTACCTATAAGCTAAGTATCCATGATAGACTCAATTTGCCAAATCTTTTTTTTTACAAAATTTCCTTAAAACCTTTTCAAATTTTTTGAATATCCCTAAGTTTCCTTCATCTTTTTCATCCCATTATTATATTGTTTCAATGGCTTCTCAAATTAAAGATTCTTAAAACATCTCGCACTCTTCTTCAACGGATTTGAGGTCCTTTTCTTCCCAAGACCCATTAGTCGAATCCGAAGAGATGAAGGTTGACAGCCTTTCCCTCTCTACTGTTTGATCAAGAAGGGAAAAGGTAGAGCCCCAATCGGACCAATGAAGAAGTCATAGAAGAAGGCAGTACACCCTAATGATTTAAAGAAAGGATGAGTGGCCTCTAAGTTTATTCCTGAGAATTGGTCTAGGAATAACGACTTTGATCCTCAATCAGTACGTGCCGAAGATAGTATTCACATCCCTTTAACTATTGATGCATATCGCATTCCCATGGTCAAGGCGATTGTCGATGGGAAGAAAATATCTGTTTATTCGATGTCCTACTGCCACAGCTTATATCACTAACCATAATTTCAAATGCTCTTTTGTTTATACTTATCTTTTTTACAATCAGATTCTGTTTACCAGTAGAGCTAGTTGTAGAAGAGCTGTGTCGTATCTACCAGATTTTATTGGAGCATCTGGGGATACAAGCATGGAGGGTCATTTTGCTTGAAACACCTTGACCAAAAGGCAGGTATCCCTTTCACTTTCCAACACCTCATCCACCTTTATTCTCCTAGATTCATTCGAGGAGGATTTTCCACTCTCTGTAGTCGTGCCAACAATGCAATAGTCAATGACGCCGAGGATGGCCATGATCGAATGTGGTATGAGCGGTACGTGATTGTACCAATTCTCACCGTCAATCCTAATCACAAAATTGCATTCCTGAACTGAAACGACCTCGATTAGTCATTTCGGAAGTTAGGACTCCGATTGGCGTGCCGATAATTTTTTTAAAAAAAAACTTCGTAATGTCCATTAGGACCTGTCTGTAAATTTGAGCTAAATCAGACCTCATTTGGTAGGCATCAGAAGAAGGTTTCAGTTTTTATTGACGATAAATATTAAAAAGAGATTTTCGATCTCGGTTTTGGCGAATGAGCTCCGATTCAAATTCTGAAAGCGCCGTTAGGTTCGTATGATTATTTGTGACTTTTGTGCTTTTTCGAAAGTGAATTTCGAGGTTGTTCGGCTAGCTTCCGCTAAAATGCCGAAAGTTAAATATTTGACCTTTCACATCTCTTCACTACTACAAGTATGTAACAGATCAGTGCTTAATGCTTCTACGTACTTCATTTAACATTCGAGGATGAATGTTCCTAACGGGGGAAGATTGTTACACCCCGTATGTCTAAAGTGACGTATATCATTTTAATGACATGTTAATGATTTAATTGAGTTTAAAGACATAATATTACCATAGAAGATGTTTATATATTGAATATAAAGTTTGGGAAAAGTCGGATTTAAGTTGCGGAAAAACCGACTAAGGAATTGCCTTGTAACAGAGTTTTTTCGGCAGTTAATTTTGTGTGTTATATGAGGTCTTTTGGAGACATATCATATACCAAATTGAAGGTCTTGGAGTGTAGTTTCTAAAACTTTTGACAGTTTGTTCATACAAGATTTGGATAAAAAGATATGAGCGTCAGAAATCAGGCCAGAAAAAAGGACATAAGCGCAAAAGAGGACTAAAACTGAAATATTTCAAGTATAAAAGGAAAAATTTTCCTCCATCTCGTCATTTCCAGAAATCTAAAGGGAGTAACAGTGGTCTCATCAAGTTGTAAGCAAATTTTATGGTTTTGAAGGATGGGCATCAATCTTAACTCGAAATTGAAGACAGATTGCGTCAAAACGCTCTACGCGATTAAAGTAACGTTATGCTACCTTCAATTTCGTCTATAGCTTCAGTTTTAGAATTACTTCATGACTCAGTAAAGTGCCAAAATGTTGTATTATAGCTTTTTTAAGATTTAGAAGGTGTGGAATTCAAAGGAAACAAGGTTTAGAAGCAAGAAACATCAAAGGTATGTAAGACTAGACCTTTCTTTTTGGCAAGGCACGTATCTTATAGCTTTTGAAGTTTTTCTTAGTTCCAAACATGGTTTTTATTGTTGGTTACTTTTATATACTCAAGGGAACCTTGTATATGCTTAATTTGGTACTAAAATCCAAGGTGAAGGACATTCAAATCAGCAAGACAAAACGTTTCAAAATCTGAAAAATTGTTTTGATCTTTGGACAGTTGTTAGTATATTGATCATAACTCCTTGTACAAAATAAATATTTAGATTATTTAAGAATCCACAGAACCCTAAGACATATATCTAAAATGTTCATGAAGACCATGAATTCTATATATTTGATCTACACTCTGAAAATTAGGTCGAAAAGCAGGACAGTGGTGTTGTCAAGACATTCTATCTATGGATTTGTTATGACATCCAGTCGTCTCATCTTGTTATCTATTTAACATGTTTGTGTTATCAGTTTATCCGGGTATCCATTCCCGTGTATAGTATAGTGTTGGTTCTGCTTTTGCGGATCATCCAGTTTCAGGGGAAACTCTGCCAAAAAATTTATGGAAATTCAAAGAGTTGGACAAATTCTGAGTTCTAGGTTGTGTCTATAATTCTATCCAGAGTTTTCTTCTCATTCCTTTGAGTCCATATCTATTGTTGCTACATGTATTATGCCTCATACATGCTTATACTTATATTGTGATCATGTTATGTGTGATTTGGAGTCCCCCATAGAGGCTGGATATTGGACACACAGTCCGGTCGCATGGGTATCAGGTTCCTAACCGGATTACCCTAATATGTGGGGAGTGAAGCCTTTAGCCTTATGTGATATATTTTTCTGCTTATTGAACACAGCGAAATCGTTTGTCAATGGATCCAAAGGAAAAATCGGTTGTTGATTAGCCGTACTAACTTTTGGAAAAGGTAAGTGTTTATATCCATTTCTTAGGAGGCACCTGGCCTCATGGATTTTCTACCACGTGTTTCTTACATGTGTAGCTGCCGATAGGCGTACTCATTACGCCTTAGCTTTGGATTTACATTGTATATTATATGTTATGTCTTGTTGTTGGTATTGTATTGAGGATCTGAGCATTGTACTCTGGCTGTGAGTTGACATATATTTCCCGGCAGTCGATGAGAGTCCCGCGTCGGTGAAGGGTTACCTTTGCATTATATTGAGGGTAGGAGGATTCCGCCCTCGAAGCAAGAGGATTCCGCTCCATTGCATCATATTGAGGGTAGGAGGATTCCGCCCTCGGAGCAGGAGGATTCCACTCCATTGCATCATATTGAGGGTAGGAGGATTCCGCCCTCGGAGCTGGAGGATTCCGCTCTATTGCATCATATTGAGGGTAGGAGGATTCCGCCCTCGGAGTAGGAGGATTCCGCTCCATTGTATCATAATTGAGGGTAGGAGGATTCCGCCCTCTGAGCAGAAGGATTCCGCTCCATTGCATCATATTGAGGGTAGGAGGATTCCGCCCTCGGAGCAGGAGGATTCCGCTCCATTACATCATATTGAGGGTAGGAAGATGCCGCCCTCGGAGCAGGACGATTCCGCTCCATTGTATCATATTGAGGGTAGGAGGATTCCACCCTCGAAGCAGGAGGATTCCGCTCCATTGCATCATATTGAGGGTAGGAGGATTCCGCCCTCGGAGTAGGAGGATTCGGCTCCATTCATTTGGCACATGTGATCCTTTGCATCAGATTTCATTTCATCTCATTTCATTTCATACCATTGTATAAACTTGTGGTACATAACTATTGTCCTGATTATATGTGCATTGCTTATTTGTTGATATGTTTCTTGCTTGTATCCCTAGTTGAGTTTACTGTTTCATACGTGTTTCCGGTTGTTATCTGGCTCTGCCTTTTTATAATTTCAATAAGAGGAATTTGATTTATCTGTTTCTTCTCCCTGGCTAGCTATCCTATTCTTTGAGGTGGCTTGTCTACCCCACTTATTGAGTCCTTTTGACTTACCCTTGTTTGTTGTTTGTTTCTTGTCTATATATTTCGTTTCGGCAGGTTCGCTCCAGGATTGAGTTCGCCACATTGTAAAGGAGCGAAGACGACTTCAGCTGTCAGGGTGATCCAACTTTTATTCCGGATGGCCACCAGTTTATTGGTTGTTATTTCAGTAGCATTTTGCTCCCTTCAGGAGGTATTTGTCTTCTTTTGTACTCTTAGATGTCTAGTCTGGATAGCCCTAAACCTAGTATGTTGGGTAGTCAGCTGTAATTTTTTTTGTACAGCTTAGAGGTATCAGTATGTCTGTATTTTTTTTAAGTCCTGTCCTTATTTGTGAATTGTTATATTTATTTTCCTGATTTAATTGGTAAGGGTTCGCCCGACGGGTCTAGGGGAGGATGTCGGGTGCCCGCACGGCCTAACCGGATTCCGAGTCGTGTCATGAACAATGGAACTTCATTACTAAGAATTCTTTCCTTTTTTGGTGCTTACCCGACTATCTACTTACAAGACTTAATTACAACCCCTTTCTTTCCCCTAGTGCCAATATTTCCACAGCTGCCTATGGTTCTCATCTTGACGTTTCTCATCCGAAGATCAAGGATAGCAATCATGGTAATGATAAAGTGGTCCTTTTTTCTTTTTTCTTATTTTTCTATTATCATTATTTTTGCTTCATGTCTTTTCGTCTCTAGGTTTTTCGATAACAAATGGAAAATAAACCTGCAGGTCATGGTTCTACTACTCCTCGTACTTGCATAATCAAGGAACCCCCGAAACCTAATATGGCTCAGGCCAATCTTGAGAAACTCAAATGAAAGAGACAATAAAAAACTTACCCTACCCCCTTTCTAACATTTGTGTTTTGTTCTCGTATATAAAAAACTCATTAGAGCTTTGGTCCCAATTAAAGTTTAAATTATGTAAAGAAATGGAGAATCCATCGCATCTAAAGTCATTGATCGTATGTCAATAGTTTGCCGATCTATTAAAAAATCTCTTGATTTTTACCAAAATGTTATGGGACTCTTTCAAAGTCTACTTTCAAAGTAGAGTTGAGCAGAGTTTTCTCTTTTACTTTAATTAATTATTTCATATTAAATAGTTATATTCTAATATCTAATCATTTTATAGTAAATTTAATTCAGTAATAGATATTTGTAAAAACCAAAACGTCACAGATGGTTCACCTTTTCAAATTCCATCCACTGAAATTCCACCCAAACCTCCTGATCTTCCTACTATAGATTACAATGACTCTTTAACCCCCACTTTCAAAGAAGAACTAATCGGATACGGATCACTTATTTCTCACTCTCATAAGATATTACTCCCGCTAATCACACATCTTATTTTATTCCTTCTACATCCATGGAAACTAACACAAATCAATCATAGACGTTTATCGAACTTTCGGAGAAACAAAAACAACCTATTTATCTTCCTTGGAAATATTCTGTTATTATTAAGCTTTTTGGAAATAGTCAAAAATGAAAGATCTTTGGAAACCATCTGAATTCTTTCCTTTAATTGATCTTGGATCTGATTATTATGTTATCAAGTTCGGTAAAAAAGAAAATATGATCAAAGCTCTTGCCCATGAACCTTAATTCATTAATGATTGTTTTATCAGTTACTCGTTGGAGACCTAATTTTGTCGCTAGTACTAAGAAATTAACTTATTCTGCAATGTGGGTGAGGCTACCCTAGCTACCCACAGAATTTTACGATGGTTGTGTTCTAAGAAAAGTTGGTAACTTTATTGGGAATTTTTTTAAGATCGATGCTTGTACTAGTGCTACTTTAAGAGGACGGTATACCAGGCTATGTGTAGAAGTGCCATTAGAGGAGCCGGCTAAAACATATGTTCAGATTGGAACCTATAAGCAGCATATTATTTATGGAGTAGGAGGTCTGCTATGCATATCCTATGGATGCTTAGGTCACAATCTTAGACAATGTCAGCTCAAGTTGGTGTCAGCTTCTCATAGTTCTTAAATTCCTTTACCAGAAGACTCTATCCAAAATCTAATTTAACGTTCAGAAGATTGATAAGTGTCGGGAAATAGTTTATTTCCCTAAAAGGAAACCTTAAATTTAGCGAAGGAAGGAGAAGCAGTTGCACCCTCCCTCAGATTCTCAAATAGGTATAAACGTTAAGATTTTTTATGTCTCAACAGGTAAGTATATCAATACTAAAAAATTGGCTTATCTTCATAAAACTGATATTTATTTGCAGGCTACTAATTCTTTTACTAATCCTAAGTACTCAAAATCTTATAATGATATTAAAACTACTTCTCCTGCATCCAATCAAATAAAAACTAAAAATCAGTTTTCTACTTTAACTGAAAGTGACAAACTAGAAAACAGTATCCAGCTAAATGACCCTTCACACTCCTCTCTTTCACATCCTATTTTGTCCCATTTTGAGCAAGTGACAAGTGGAATACACGTGTTCACCTGCTATTAAATTACCATGTACTCAATCCTTAGCTGACAATGATATCTCTACAATAAATATTACATTACATAATTAACACATCATCTCATGCACCCAATAACTCAAATGTATTACCAACTCCACAAGTAACAGTGTGAGACACTAGATATATGGCAAATAATTTTCACCAAGTGTCTGTGAAAATCGACTCCATTGCTCCTCTTAAATTCATTGAATCTGCCTCGACCAACAGCATACAAATCACATCTTCTCCAATCTCTCACTCTATTGATCTCTTTAATACAAGCGACACTCCCACTAATCATGTCAGCAAGCTTTTCTCCAAACTCCCGCATGAAAACAAAGCTTGTGAAAATTTTTTCAACTTCAGTGACTCAATATCCTTCGTTCTTTCCAACTATCCCAGCACACTTGGAGAATCCTCCACTTTTATCGACACAACCACTACCTCAAAACCATCAACCATAATTCTGGGTGAAAATGGGTCTGATGGGACAAGCAATCCTCTTCACCAAGGAATTGCATAGACGTGAAGCAACAGTGGTGATTCAGGACCCAAACTTCCTAGCCCAAACTCATCACATAAGGGATGAAGTTGGCTATGGACAATTACACGAATCATGTGTTGATATGGAATATACTCAGTCCATTGGCACCAAAAATGGCCCCATCTCTCTTCCACGATATTAGAACCTTTAACCCACAGATTCAACCGGAGAAGCTCAATGCTACCCCCTTTTTTTCACCCCCAGGATTAGATCCAGAGTCCCCTCTTTTACTCTTGGATGCCAATATATCAGCCTGCTCCACAAGACATGCAATAAACTTTTATGACTCCTCTAATGTTTCAAACAGAAAATCCCCCAGAGATGATCTCCAATCTCAATGTTCCCATACCAGACATAGGAAATCCAGTAGAGGAAGAAAATTTGATGCCTCAGGATAAGGGATCATTCACAAAACTTTTAAAATTTTGAGAGGCCAAAAGTACGTTATTCTTGGAGATGGAGGACAAGAGATATGTGTTGATCTACCTCCTAGCACTTTACAAGTGCTCAATAGACATAAGGCCAACTAAAACCCAACAGTAGGAAATGTGGCGATAGTGTTATACCCACCGATTTATCGAAACGGGCATAATTCTCTGGAGAGGCATATACTCTTTCTCGAATGATGATGGACAAACCCAACAATTTTCCGATTTGGAACATTAGGGGTAATAATGAGGATTTCCGTAGGAATCTTAAGGAAATGGTTGAATTTTCATGCCCCTTTCCTTGTCACCTTGGTAGATACTAAGATGCCTGACCATGAGTCTCTTCTCCATGGTTTGCTTAATGAGTATTTGGAACAGCCTGCTCAGGGTCGGTCTGGAGTTCATGTGGAATAGTTCTAATGTTGCTGTTTATGATCCTAATATCACCCCCAGGAGATGCATGTTGTTGTTAGGGTAAGTCCTTACCATTACCTTGACTTTTAAGTTCAATTTATGCTAGCACTTCTTTCACAAGTAGATTAATATTATGGAATTATCTGATGCATATCCATGATAGTTATTTTGGCTCTTGGTTTATTGGAGGTGATTTTAACTAAATTTTATGATCTGATGATAAATGGGGAGGTCGTAGTGTAAATTGTAGTCGTGCTAATAGGTCTGCTTCCTGCTTGAATTGTTGTAACCCAATTGACTTAGGGTTTAAAGGGAGTAAATATACTTGGACTAATCGTAGGAAATCTCTTAATGGCCTTATTTTAGAACGTTTGGATCGTGAATTTTCCAATAATGAGTGGCTGCACCTTTATCAGGATTCTCAAATCACCTATCTCCTTAAAACCCACTCACACCATGATCCTCTTCTTATAACTATTAATAAACCAATTCTTTTGATTAAAAATAAGCCTTTTAGATTAGAAAGTTTTTGGTGCTCTCACCTTGACTTTCATAATACTGTCTGTTAATGTTGGTTAACAAATGGCCTTCTTCATAATATTTTTGAATTTCAGAATAATATTTAATCTTAGAGTAGACAAACTTTTGGTGACATTCATAGATGTAAAAGGCATCTGCTAGTAATTTGAATGAGATACAAAATTCTATAAGCTATGTCACTAGTAAATTTCTTCATGATCTTAAAAATTCCCTTGTTTTGGATTAATATTATATTCTTAAACAAGAGGAAGAATACTGAAAAATTTGCTCTCGTATTCAGTGGATTAATGATGCCAATGCAAATATAATTTTTTTTTCATTTATCTATTATTAATATGCATCGTCAAAACAAAATTTCTTTCTTTAAAGATGAAAGTGGGAACTGGATAAATAACCACAACGAGTTTTTTGGTTACACCCTTGCTTATATTAAAGATATTTTCACCACATCTCATACTTATACGGATTGGAGGGATATTATCAATAGTTGTGTCAGTTTTCTGATCTATCCCTTTTGGAAAGACCTTTACTGGGTCAAGAAGTTATTTCAGCCTTATTTGCTTTTAAACCATTTAAGGTCACAGGTCCTGATAGGCTCCACCCTCATGTTTTCCAAAAGCAGTGACAATTGGTTGGCCCTTCTATTCTGCAATACTGTCATAAAGTGTTTCGTACTTGGCATATTGATGATTTTATCAACAAAACATATCTATATCTAATTCCAAAATTTCAAAATGCTAACAACTTGAAAACTTTTCGTCCTACTAGTTTATGCAATACAATTTACAAACTTATCACTAACATAATAGTTAATAGACTAAAGCCCTTTTAAAACAATCTTATAGGCCCTTCTCAAAGGGCATTTTTTTACTAGCCATCGTACTTGTGTGGGCAAAAATATGCCACCTATGATTACAGGGATACAAGTCCTGCAGGCCAGACTAGACTTAACTTACAAGTCACCGGGCGCAGAGGATATACGCCTGATCCTCATGTCACAGCTCTCGATCGGCACAGACATAGGACACAAGGTATACATTCCACCGCCTTAGGGTTTACAGTCTCCTAGTTAGGTTTCGTATATATCACCGCCTTGAGTTTATAGGCCCATGGCCTTATTAGTCTTTGTATTTTACA
Organism: Petunia secreta; assembly: GCA_029990175.1. Classification (NCBI taxonomy): domain Eukaryota; kingdom Viridiplantae; phylum Streptophyta; class Magnoliopsida; order Solanales; family Solanaceae; genus Petunia; species Petunia secreta. Next base: position 43,367,145 of record JARKIP010000022.1, on the reverse strand, counting down.
TAATTAGCACTGGGTAAATATCTACTATAACTACCTCTCCTCACATTGTATTGTACATTAAACAACTCACACAGAATCTGTCTATTCTCAAGGAATAAAAAGCCACATATGTTTACGGAGATACAAGTCCAGCTGGCGAGACTAGACTTAGATTACAAGTCACCGGGCGTAGATGATACACGCCTGCTCCTCATTCCATGGCCGCTCAGTCGGCGCATGCATAGGATGCAAGGTATACATCCCCATGCCTTAGGGTTTACAGTCTCCTAGTTAGGGTTTCGCAAATATCACCGCCTTGAGTTTATAGGAACATGGCCTTATAAGTCTTTGTATTTTATCATAATTAGAACTGGTAAATTTCTACTATAAATACCCCTACTCACATTGTATTCTACATCAAAGGATTCACATAGAATGTGACTATTCTCAAGGAATAAAACTCTTTTACTTTATTGTCTATTACTTTTCTCTAAGTTCTACTTACTTTTCCTGCGTATTTACTATATTGTTTGTGACCCTCTAAAAAATTTAATTGTTTTACCTAAACGACTAAATTTAGGCCTAAACAGTTTGGCACCCACCGTGGGGCCTATGAAATTGTAGGTTTCTACGAAGTAAAAGGCGCAGTCATGTCAGACGACAACGACAACGTTCCTAAGAATACTATCGATGCAGTAGACAATTCCGTATAGGATCCCAGCGATCTTAGCAGACATACGAAGGGTCCTCGCAAGGATCCAATCCCTATAGCCAGTGATGGGGAAGACGACCCGCCACGCGGAAATAACTCTGGGCTTAAGGAATTCCTCATTGGTCTCTTCAAAAACCAAGAAGAACGGGCAGAGCAAAACTCCGTCGAAATGGCCGAAGCCATGGCCCAGAAGTTAGGAGCAATATTTACTGGATCGTCTAAGAGGTCGACGTCCCCGCGAGGAATAGAACCCACGAACGAGTTACAAGCATCCATTCCCAATCGGAGACTCAACATGGATGCCGCCTCGGCAATTCAACATCAGTCAACAATCAAGATCTAAAAGGAATATCTGTCATTCAGGACATCCTGAAGGATATGAAGGCCATCCACGATCGGATCGGTGACGTGTCTGGTTCTCCACCTCAAGTTACCGCCATAGATGAGCAGAATTTTTATAAGCATGCATATAAAGCAAGTGATGCACTGGTCCGCATGCCAAAGTACTTCCTCCTGCTGGATAACCTTAAGTACGACGGAACTACTGATTTGGACTAGCAGATTGCAGCTTATTATACAGCCATCAAAAGCAACGAGATAAGCGAAGAAGAAACTCGATTCGCTCTGGTTAAGAGGTTCGGCTCGACCTTAACTAAAGGTGCCCTCGCTTGGTACACTCAGCTACCAATTGGTTGAACCGAGTCCTTCACCCAGTTGTAGGATCTGTTCAAGAAGGCGCACACTGGAGCCCGTAAACGGGAGAAACGTATGGAAGACATCTTTGTGATCCGTCAATGCGACGACGAGCTATTAAAAGATTACCTGAAGCGATTCCAGAAGGAATGCATGGAGCTCCCTCCAGTTCCGATAACATCATTGTGGTAGCCTTTACCAAAAGTCTGAACTCTAAGGGTTCATCGGCCACTCGGGAGATATAGTGGAGTCGTACTCAACACTCAGTGACCACATGGAGTGCCCTATATTAGAGGTACACTGAGAAACTCTGCCTTGAGCCTGAGCAGTCTCAAGCCCTCAGCTAAGGCACACGAAGTAAGCGACCAGGTAGTCCACTCCCAGAGGGGAAAGGAGACAGAAGGATAACAAAAGGAAGGACAGAGTCAAGCAGCGACAGAGAGCTCTAGAGGCAGCGGATCCCACGAGAAGAGCGCATCTCGCAGCTTCAAAGACTTTAGGATGAGGGTGAATGCTGTGTAGTTGGTTGCCCAGTAGTTCAGGAAACTGGGCTCTAGGGTACATTGGTCGCCCACTATCAAGCACGAGTCTGGAAGAGCTCAACGCCTTACTTGAATTTTCATCAGAGCAACGGCCATGCCACAATCGACTGTAAGTCCCTAATGTTGGAAATTGAACATCTGTTGAAGGAAAGACATCTCAAGGATTTTATGGAAGAAAGAGCATGATGATCACGAGCGCCCGACACCAAAGATAAGCAAAGTATCAACGCGATCTTTGCAACATCCGGACCGATCGAAGTTTTGAGGACTGAAGCACCCGAACTACCTGTTAGTCTGATTGCGTTCAGCCTTATAGCAGAGGAATTGGAGAATCAGGACGCTCTCATAGTCCCGATCAAGGTGCTCGATTTTCAAATTGAGCGAGCTCTGATTGACCTAGGGAGTGATGTCAACATCATTCGGTGGGAGATACTACAAAAGAAAAGCCAGCATCGGTAGGTGATTCCAAGCCCCTTTAGGATAACCAGCTTCAACAACATCTGCGAAAAGCCCGTCGAAGAATTAGCTCTGCCGGTCAGTATTCCAAGTGTGACGAGCATAACACCCTTCTAGGTACTGGTTTTCATATCTCTCATACGATGTTATCATGGGACGGTCGTGGATACACAGCGTAAAATAGAGTACCCTCAACATTTCACCAAGTCTTCAGATACCCGACACCGCACGGGGTTAGTGACTTACGGAGTGAGCGGTCCTCGTCCAGAGAGTTTCGAGCGCCTGAAAGGAACCCCAATGTGAGGCTGAAAGCAAAACTGTATATGATCAACACATATTCGTTATGGGATGCATCCCTTGAGCGGAAAGCAAGAATAGCAGTAGGAGAACTAAGAGAGTGGGTGTCAGAGATGAGCCATCTGATTTCTAAGGGTATAAGCTCTCCGAGGTGTTGGTAACATATGAAGAATTCGGATGGCCGATACTTTGATGTCATGTATTAACACAAGCAACGCTATATCTCCTGCAGCTTCCGATGATAACTGAACCAGTTCAGGGAGAGCACATACTGCTATACATCACAATCACGGAAGCGGCGTGGAATCTGGTCCTTTTGTGGGAAGAAGACGGGAAATATTTTCCCATAAAATATGCTAGTAAGGGACTTGTGTGGGTAGACCGGTGCCACCTGTTACCAGTCCAGTTCGTGGCGGCCGTACTCTTGGCGAGACAGGAGTTGCGTCCGTGTTTTCTTAATCATACGGTCAGTATGGTTTTTTCGGTGCCATTGTGGGCCATTGTGCGTAAACCCGGGCTCTCGAAGAAGTTAGCGAAATGGGTCGAGGAGCTGAGAGAGTACTATATCATTTATCAACCACAAGCGACCATCAGATCACAAACCTTAAAGGGCTTCGTTGCAGATTTTATTGAAAAATTAGCATCAGAGACATAGGAGTCAATAAAAAGTGCAGAGACAATTGAGCCCGGACACTGGGTAATCCATACGGGCTTGGGTCTCGAAGGAGAGAAGGACAAACTTGATTTTGGATGAAAACATCCACCGGGAAGATCTTTTGCAAGGCTGTAAAATGCTCAAGTGTCGAAGCAGAATATGAACCCATAATCCAACCTTTTGAAATAACCTACATATTGGGGGCCAGGGAGGTCAGTCTCCATAGTGGCTCTCGGTAGGCCTATATCCCTATTAGTATTTATATTTTACCTTATTTAGGACTGGGTATCATCACTATAAATACCCCCTCCTTATATTGTATTGTACTATCTCTAAATTCGCCATCAAACTCGGCTATTCTCAAGGAATAAGATTTACTTTGCTTTCTCAATTATTTCTTGTTTATTTACTTGTCTTTATTTTCATCGCATTTACTTACTTTTCCGTCATAATTTACCGTATTTCTTGTGACCACATTTATAATTAATTGTTTAACCTAGAAGTAAAAATTTAGGCATAAACAATATCCTTTTGCCAGCCATTGGAGCATCAACCCAACACCATGAAGAAGTAAACGCCAACGGTGTCCTGGAAGAGAAGCCTCACGACAGCTGAAAGGGCCAAATGTCCTGACCCCACATGACAAGAGGACTATCATATCAACCGCTGTGTTAGAATATGAGTACACAGTAATTCGTGCACATGCCACGTTAAAGGCATCTCGAAGAACGACAGTAGAATCCCTATAAAAAAGATAGTACGAGTTCCAAGGAGTCAGTAAAATATCTTTTCACATCCTTTTCGTACACTTCTTTCACTTCCTGACTGCTTACGTCAGCACTCAATAAGTGGAGGACTTACTGTATGGACAAAAATACACCACCTATAATTACGGGAATACAAGTCCAGCTGGAAAGACTATACTTAGCTTATAAGTCACCGGGCGCAGAGGATACACACCTTCTCTTCATGCCACGACCGCTCGGTCGGCGCAGACATAGGATGCAAAATATATATCCCGCCGCCTTAGGGTTTACAATCTCTTAGTTAGGGTTTCGTATATACCACCGCCTTGACTTTACAGGCCCATGGCCTTATTAGTCTTTATATTTTACCATAATTAAGACTGGGTAAATCTCTACTATAATACCCCTCCTCACATTGTATTGTACATCAAACGATTCAGACGAAATCCGGCTATTCTCAAGGAATAAAACTCTTTACTTTCTTGTCTATTACTTTTCTCTCAGTTTTACTTACTTTTCCGGCGTATTTACTGTATTGCTTCTGACCTTCTAATAAATGTAATTATTTTACCTAAATGACCAAATTTAGGCCTAAACGATACTTGTGATAACGCTATTATTATCCAAGAATTAATTAGTCTTTTACTAAAAATTAAAGGTCATAAAAGTAAGATGCTCCTAAAAATTGATTTGAAAAAAAGCGTTTGAACGTTTAGAATGGTCCTTTATTAATCGTACTCTCTTATATTTTAAATTTCCTAGTAATATTATTAAATTGAGTATGACTTGTGTTACTTCTAGTATGATTTCAGTATTAACAAATGGCACACGTACTGGTTGCTTCTCATCTTCAGGGTATTAGACAAGGAGATCAAATATCTCCCTATCTATTTATTCTTTGCATGGAGATGCTTTTCAATTATATCACACACCATGTTGACTTAGCTCTTTGGGATCCAATTAAAATTTGTCCTAGAGGTCACGAAATGTATTATTTATTTTTTGTTGACGTCTTAACCTTGATGGTTAATGTAAATGATAAATCGGCTAAGTCAATTAACTATTGCCTGGATTTGTTTTGTCACCTCTCTGGATAGAAAATTAATCAAACCAAGTCTAAATTTATGTTTTCTAAAATTGTTCCCCTAGGATTCAAAATGATATTCTTCACATCTTAAGTTTTACTCCTATTACAACTTTTGAAAAATATTTAGGTTATCCAATTTTAAATCATAAACCACGCCCTGATGACTTCAATTATATCATTGACAATATGACTTCTCGCTTAGCATCTTGGAAGACTAATTTCTTATTAATGGCTGGTCGGACCACCCTAATTAAGACGACCTTAAATTCCATCACGACCCATACAATGCAATATTTCTTCCTACCTAAGAAAATTTTGAATCAAATTGACAAAATACAGAGGGATTTCCTTCGGGGGACCACTGTCCATCATAGAAAAATTCATTACCTTAGTTAGGAGACTATCACTTTACCTAAATCTCAGGGTGCACTAGGTTTAGGCAAAACCGTTAGCTCATCTCACTAGTCTATCATGACACCTACCCAATAACCCTAATAGTTTATGGGCCTCCTTGCTTATTAATAAGTACCGGAATAATGTCAAACCTTCATCCCATTCTGTTATTTGGGCTAACATTTTAAAATGTCATGACATATGTAAACAAGATTTTTCTTGGTTAATAGGTAATGGTTCATCCATCTCTGTATGGAATGATATGTGGATTCGCAACACTCCTCCTCTTCTAAGTCTTCTAATGGGTCCTATCTGTTTAATAGATCATAATTTAACGGTTAATAATATTAGAATTGACTACTCATGGAATTTATAAAAAATTTCTTACCTTCTCCCAGACGCAGTTCGTTCGAATATCCATTCTATTCAATGGTCAATTACCTCAAAAATGTGTGATACCCCCTACTAGTCCCTCACTTCTAATGGATTATTCTCTATTGCACCCTCATATGAATTAATTTTCCCTACTCCTACGACTTCCCACTTAGACTTTGCATGGATTTGGAAACTGAAAACAATTAATCAAATCAAATTCTTTATCTGGAAATGCTTTAATATAGGAGTTATTAATAATACTTCTTACTACCATTGTCATGAGCATGAAGAAACTGCCTCCCATATTTTTTTATCTTGTCCAATAGCTACAACTTTCTAGGCTTCCATTAGTTTGGAATCTCCAACTTTATAAACTAATTTCCATTGGCTACTCAAACTAAGAGGAGCTAATCATGTTACTAATCACCTCAATATTTTTTGGGAAGAATTCTGGCTTTTTACTCTTTGGCATTTATGGCTGACTAGGAATAACAATATCCATCGCCCTAATCGTATTTATCCATCACTTTCTAAAATTCATATGCGCTATTTAGAATTCAAAATTTTAACTTCTTCGCTTGTTAGCACATATGAATCTATCCTTATACCTATTAAGTGGTACCTCCTCCTTCGGATTTTTATAAGTTAAACACCGATGGTTCATTTAAAAGCACCATTTCTAGAGGTGGTATAGGAGGAGTCCTCGGATAATGCATGTAATTGGGATTATTGATTTTTACCAATACTTATCAGGTTTGAACCGTGCTCATCTTGAATTTCTTGCCTTATATCAAGGCCTCCAGTTGGCTCGTGCTAACAATCTCATGCCTTTGAAAGTTGAGACTGATTCTACAAAAATCTTCTTCTTTTGGATAACTCTAAATCTCTCTATGATATCTTAAATCTTGATTGCAGGTCATTGTTGAAGTAAGTGGAGAATCCAGTAGTACAACACAGCTTCAAAGATGGAAACAAGATAACCAATGCAGTGGCTAAGGAAGGAGCTCCATTCTCTAACTACTTTTATTACTCCTCCTATATCTATGCGAGCCATGGTTAGCAGAACAGAAAGGGACTAGTATTATTTAGTAAAAATGTTTCAACTATGATATGTAATAAGCCGGCAAAGTTAGAAACCTCTCTATTATCCATTTTGAACAATGTAATGCTACTTTAACTACTTCATGCAGTATTATCCTTAAAATATATATATTGTCATCCTTCATTCACTTTCTTGAAATAAAATATAGCTCTTAAAAATGTAAATAAAAATTAAAAACACATAACAATAATAGTAAAGATTGTACTACTATATAAATTGAAAAAGGAAAGAAGCTTAAGAAGGACTAGAGAACTATGATTTATTTTTTTTTTTTTCAGTTTTCTTTGTCTTTCTTTTTTTGGTCAATTTTTGTAGGGACACTGGTTTTACCACTTACAAACTTCATCTTAAAGGAAATTTGCATGGAATCAGGGGCTGATATGGCTTGCAAATGGAAAATACTTCGTGGGGCAATCAATTTGCACATGACCATTTAAGGAGCAGACACTCTGGTTGAAAGAATTTTGCAATCATAATCACTTAATATTAGACAAAAGTTTGGCGTAAGGCTCAATTTCAGAGTTCTGGTATAAAATTGAACTTGAAATTCTGACTTTAACTTTAATCCTGAGGGTTAAACAAAGTCCAAGTTCAACCCAAGGAATGAATTTGATAACGTGATCGAAAGTTAAAAAGTTTTTAAAATGGCTACGTCGTGAATGGTTTTGTGCAAATAGGGTCTTTGCGTTGTTCGCCCTTGTATACGTGGGTTCGGGGTTCGGCAAAATCCGATGATTTTGACCTAGATACCTTTATTTGTGTAAAGAAAACCATAGACTATGATAATTTATATGGTAATTATTAGCTCTTGAAATTATTGTCTTAAATATTAGACACTCCACATAAAGTTTAAACTTTGAATTCACCTCTATACCTAAATAAAATGGAATTTTTTAATAACAATGCTACATTGCTTGCGAAAACAATCTAATTCACAAACCCATAGGATCTTTTAGTTCTTGGCCTTACCGCACAAGCAATTTGGTGTTAATGACAACAATTCTTATAGCATGTTTGACCAAGCTTTTGGGAAGCTAAAAGTATTTTTTTCTAGAACAAAAAAACTTTTGAGAAAATTTGAGGTGTTTGGTCAAAATAAAAAAAAATGTGTTTGACAACAAGCAGAAGTAACTATTCTGTTGTTGGGGAGAATTACAAATTTAGCAGTTTATAAATTTTTCAAGACAAAAATATTCTCACCAAATATATTTATTTACCATACTATTTCCAGTTAATTTTCAGTATATCTCTCAAATATAAATAAAATTTTATTCTCTGCTTTCTTCTTTTACTTAACTTCATTTATATTGATTAAAACCCTCAATATATATATTTTTATTTTATATCTTAGTTTAAACTAAATGAAAATAAATATTAAATTAAATCTTTTATAATAAAATATTTAAATCTTCTTTACATTTCAAATAATATTAGTACCAAATAAATTTTAATGCAGTTATTTTTAGTAATTTGACACTCAAAAGCACTTTTTGCAAAGATTATACAAACACAATTTATTTAAAAAAATACTTCTTAAATGAGTTTGTTAAACACTAACTATCAATTTTTACGAAATAGAAGTATTTTTTTTTTTACTTCTTAAAAACACAAGTTAACTTAGCACAATTTTTACGTTTTCAAGGGGAACACACTTATATTGCTCATCTTATAAGCAAACTTTCATTTTTCCTCTAATTTGGGTCAACATTTGATCTCATGATGGACTATAGTCTAGCTAGAGATAATTCTATCCAACAAAAAAAAAAGTTATCCAGCTAAAAAGAAAACTAATGAAACTTCTTTTGTCACTGAAACCCTTAAAAATCATTGGACCTTCAGTTATAAAACAATCTAGATGCCTTTAAATTGAAACAAGGTTGTCCAAAGTAATTGATCAAAGATTATTGCCTTAAATCCAAGTGAAGTCAAATTGATTCAATGCTTAGCCAAACAGTCAAAAATAATAAAGAGACGTCTTAATGAAAAGTGAGACCTAACTCAAAATTCAAACCTACCCTCGTCACAATAAATCCAACAAAAGTGTTCCAAAATCTCGCGATAAAAGAGTCTGAATTCTCACGTACTGATAAGCTGACCGTTAGAAACACCTTTCACTTTTCTTTAATTTTCTAATAATGTTTTCTGAATCAAGTCACTCTTACAAGTTTGTTTTTCTTACAAAAATAAAGCACCCCAAAATAGATAACTTAACATATCCTACGCTCCAACCCGGCGAGTGCTGCTAACTGCTTTACTAGAATGTTTCTTCTTTCTTTAATATACTTACATTTTAATGTGTGTTGAGGTCATTCAAGTTGCTGCTTATTTCATGAGGTTTAAAAAATTGTGAAATCATATTTAAAGCATTTTCTACTTATGTTGTAAAATATATCTAATACTCCCTCCGTCCCACTTTGTTTGTCGTAGTTCGGATTTCGAGAGTCAAACGAGTTTATCTTTGACCGTAATTTTTATATATATCTTTTACATATTTTGAGTTGTAATTTATTGTGACTTATAGTACTTTTCATGTAGTTTTCAAATATGTAAATTTTATTTAAAAAAAGTTAAAGATATTATATCATAATCTACGGTCAAATTTAAGAAGTTTGACTCTCGAAATCCGAACTACGACAAACAAAATGGGACAGAGGGAGTAGTATAACTTAACTAAGTAGATGAAGTTAATTAAGCTAAATTATTACAGGTTCCATGTTGATTATGTGAAAAATTGATTTAAAAGCATCTACTATGACATTTCCGAGATCTTGCCATAGGAGAAGATACTTCTGCTATAAATTGTGATCACAATATCAGTAGATCTTATAAGTACATTTGTTTGCCTGTCATTAGCAAGCATTAGGTAGGCCAAGCCTTATGAGGTCCCACTGAATTTATGTTTTGAAAGATTTTTATTAAAGTCTGGATTGCTCTACCTTCGACTGAACCCAAAGAGATTACAAATTCTTTATTTGCGCTTCTTATTTAGTTGTATTTCTGATTTGTAATGGCGATAATAGTTAACAATATTCCAAGCTAAGTTTCACATCGTTTTCATTATCTCCTGAACTATAAAAATCGTTGGCTTGATAGAAAACAAAGTGTTGTTACCATTTTCTAAGAGGTGCATATGAGGTGAAATAAGCCCTACATGTGGCTATTCTAATGGCTTACATAATAATTAAGTTTACATTAAGACTTTTTTTATGTTATATTTTATTTATCATGACTCGTTATTTGTTCTCTTTACTTTTTCTTTTTCTCTCTTACTTCTCGATTCATTTTTTTTCATAAAAGCCTTAATTTTGGGAACGCCAATTTCCAACATCCTCTTCTTGGTGTCCTCTAATCTTCTTTGACATCAAGATATTTTTTAGGATGAATCGAGCAAAACCCCCTATTGAATAGAAAGATTGAGAGAAATTTAACTCAAATTTTGTTCAAATTTATAGAGCAAGGGCAGATAGCAGATACGAACCGAGACCAAAATGACTGTCCTTTCCATTTTATCTAAATCTTAGTTTTTTATGCTTTTGACCATTTAATTAGATTTTTTATTAAAATTAGTACCAAGTTTTATTTTTATAATAGGTAAAAAAAAAAGACACATTGTAGTGCCATTTGGCACTTTATGTAAGTGTATTTGGAGACAGGGGCGGCCCGACAAATTTTGTGGCCTAAAGTCGAATTTTAGTGAGGGGCCTTAGTTTTTTTTTTTTTTAAGAAAAATAATGTATATAAATTGAAACCTTATTATTTATTTTTTTAACTTTTTGAGATGCAAAGTTATTAATAAATTTTGTATAATCAATTTCTTCTAATTAGTCTTTCTGGATCGATAATATAGACAGTCCATTTAATCTCGCGTGATACATTGTTGATGTTAGATTCTTAGTTAAGATTTGTTTAATTTTATATAACTTCCCATGTATCTTAACTTTTCACTTTAAATGATGTCTTTTTTTTTTAACTTAAATACTACCTCAGTTCCATTATAAGTATCTGTTTTACGTCGTTTTTCACGTCCATTAAGAAAAGTGTCCTAATTTTTTTTAATCCGTTCCAAAAAAAAAATTATATTTCTAAACTTGAAAACAACTTAACCCCAAATTTACCGTTGTTCCCTTAACGAAATGATTCATATCCACAAAAATACGAATGACTTAGTTTAGACCACAAGTTTTAAAAGTCTTCATTTTTTTATTAAACATTTGTCATATCAAATAAGTTCATATAAATTGAAACAGATGAAGTATATATTTTACCACATTGTCATGATTTAGTAATATCGAATACCAAATTTAAGTAGAATAATTCATTTCTTACTTCTTTAATTGCACGAGTAAGATTAGAAAAGAATAATTAAATATGCATTGAATTTTTAAAGTGAGACTTATTTTGACAAAACTAAAAAGAAAAACATATACACTTATTAAAAAACGGAAATAATTTAACCTATTATCAGTACCAAAAAATGAGGCCCTTACAAATACGGGGCCTAAAGCGGTGGCTTTACTTGCCTCAGGCAAGCGCCGACCCTGTTTGGAGAGTGAACTACACTCACAATACGCGTATTGAGTGGGAACAGGGTTTTAATCATAAAAAATTGGTAAAAATATTAAAGTCCCTCCTAATGTTTAACCAAAAATTCAGTTATACATTCTACCTTTACGGGGGACATCGTACCCCAGTAATGTTGTTCGAAGTGAATTTTTTACACCTTTTCAATGCCTGACCGCAGCGCGTTGAGTGTAGTTCTTTGAGGACGCGTTTTATCTTATTTTGTAAGGGATAAACGTAAGAAAAAGAAAAAAAAAACATAAATAATCCACTAATTTAATCCCCAATGGTAAAAAAAAAAAAAAAAAAAAAAAAAGACACCCCCCTCTTTATATTAACGGAAAAACTCCAAAATTTTCCAACAATAGCTATGAACCCTAATTTTCTCCTCTTTAGTTTCGACTGATTCCACCACAATTCTTGTTCAAGATTGGATTTTTAAAGGCAAAGGTAGATACTTCTAGCCATATTTTGCTTAATTTTGAACTCATTTGTACAATGCCTCCGAAAGGCTTGGGTAAGCTTTGTAAGGACGATGAAGATCCCGAGTTTATTGAAGAAGTGTGTTGTAACCATGGATATGTGCTGCATATGATGACATCTTGGACTGCTAGGAATCCTGGTAGACGATATTGGATGTGTCCATATTATGGGGTAAGTGAAATAATTTATTTTCAAGAATTATTTTCTATGTAAATCACTCATATTTTTTCTATTTATTCAAGATAGAGTGCAAGATCATGTGATTATTGGTAGTGAAAAGATGGAGAAATTGATCCGAGATCAAAATATGTCATTCCTAAATTGTTGGAGAAAATTTGAGAACTAGAGAGCAGATTGGAATACAAATTTAAAAAACCAAGACCAAGTAAAGAAGATGAACAAGAGGCTGACAAGATGAAAAAATTAATGTTCAATTTGATTATACGAAAACTGAGGTTAAGAAGGTGAAAGAGAAGGAGAAGAAATGGAAGAACAAGTTTGGTAAGTCCAGGCTAAGGGAAAAAACACTTTGGTTATATTTGATTTGTATTTCTCTTGTAGTGTTCAGTTTTAGGTTTCCTCTGTTGTTCTTTGATGGAAATGCAAAGAAATTGTCATAAGAATCTTATTGTAATGAATCTCATTTTGTGTAATGAATCTTATTGTGTTATGATGCAAAATTATCTAATGATGTTATTGTGTAAAATGGATAATATGTTACTGCATATCCAAAACAGGTCAAAATTGTGTTCTATTAACCACACTAGGAACCTCACATATTAGCAATGTCAAAACACAACAAAACTGAAGGCATTTATGCATAAAACAAGACAGTCACAGCTGCATAACATAGCATAATAAGTGTTTTCAACAACCAAAAACATAAGGCAGTCGCAGCCGCATATTAGTGTGCAAACAGATCCTAAAATGCAGCCATAGCTGCATATTCAAGTGCCAAAATACATAATAATTCACAGCAGCATATGCTGCATATTTAAGTGCCAAATTACAGATCCTAGAACAAGCAGTCACAGCTGCCAAAATAGACCAGTCACAATAATAAGTAGTCACAACTTCCATGGATTTTGGGGTGGTGCATTTGCAGCTGCCTTGGCTCAATTGTGCAGCTTTTTGTCCTGGCCTCAATGATTTTTTTCCCTCTCAACTCTTGTAGTTGTCTTCCTGTCATAGCTTGTTTTCGTTGCCACTTCACATCAATTAGTGGTTTACGGCCAAGCTCTGTAGTTACGTGTGAAGAGAACTTAACATTCTTGGTCCTATTAGAAGGCATTCCAGGCGGCACATGAAGATATAGCATAGTTAGGATTTTGCAAAGAGGATATGGACATAATCACATAACAAGCTATACAACTTACATAGTAGATGGAGAAACCACTTTCTGTATGTAACATTCTCATTCCCACCACCCTTGGTCTTTTGTAGGATGGATTATCACTTATAGAACCCTTAGATCTGCCCCTTCATCTTCCAATTTTGAATATAGATTGGATCTGATTTGAAGCATTGCAATTTACACTAGTCTGTAAAAAAGTAGTTGCAGCTGCAACTGAAGAAGGAGTTGTTGTTCTGGCTAATGAAGGAGCTGCAGTAGTAGCTGAAGAGGGAGTTGTATTTCTGTTCTTTGAAGGACCTGCAGTACTAGATTTTGAAGGGTATGCAATTGCAGCTGATGAAGGACCTGCAGTTACAGCTGATGAAGTACCTGCAGTACTGGCTGATGGACCAGTTGGAACAGCTCTATGACAACACCTCCTGTTGTGGCCCTTGGCATGACAGAGGGTACATGTCATATCCATTCCCCTTCTAGAAAACTTACCTGTATGCAAAATACTAGGCAGTCACAGTTTCATAACAATTGAATGGATAGATAAATGCATTAAAAAAAAAAAAAAAAGCAATCACACCTGTCTTGTTCTCAGTAGGCTCGTTTCTTTTAACTTTCTTGGGCCTTCCTGACATCTTTTTTACTTTGGGTGGAATCACAACTGGATTATTTGATGGTGGTCACATATTCATATTCACACAAGGCTGGATGAAGTGACTGTAGGCTTTCATATATGTTTCTTTTATGTACGAGTGTGCAATGTAGTTCATTGGGTCAAGATTCCTTTGATTAAGAGCACAAATAGCGTGAGGGCATGGTATGCCTTTGAGGCTCCATACCATACAGCTACATGTCATATTGTTCATATCTATCCTGTGCTTGTAATCCTCACCTTTAAGCACTTCATAGCCTGTGTCACCATTCCAATCAATGGTACACTTCATAGACCTTTCAATATTTTCATCATCTACCTTCTTTGCCATAGGGGATATGTCATGCTTCTATTTAAGGCCAAACTCTCTCAATTTTCTTATTATATCCATAATTTTCACCCTTATCTCCTCAAGTATTGTGATAATTGTCTTCTGCCTAGCCTCCAATATCCATGCAATAAAACTCTCAACCATGTTATTATCTACACTATTACACTTACTAAATGGGTGAAAATAAACCTTTGACCAAGTCTTAATGTTGTAGTACAACAAGATATCTACACATTTTTTCCACCCACCTTTTTCATGTAGTCGAAGTTCTCTTTCAACTCAGCCTGGAATGTGCTTCTACTACACCTCTAAAAATAGTTCTTTTTCTCTATGCCACTCCATTTTTGGACCAGTTAGCAAGGATGTGCCTGACACACATCCTATGCTCACAGTTGGGTAGAACATCCCTTATTGCTGATATAATCCCTGCAAAATAATAAAAAATATAATAAGACAAACAAATAAATTTAGTCAAAATAAGTTGAGAATTGAAATGAATACTTACCTTCTGCATGTCTGTCAAAATTGTAATATCTGTTCCATCTTCCAGCTCAAGATCATGCTACAGCAGCTTACCAAACCATGTCCAAGTATGCTTGTTTTCAACTTCCACTACTACCCAAGCTATTGGCAGCATCTGAATGTTACCATCTTACACATAGCAGCGAGCAATTGTCCTTTACATATCTTTCAAAAAGCAGCCATCAAATCCAATACATGGCATAATACCAGCCTTCAATGCCTTCTTTAAGGCATCAAAACATATGTAAAAACCTAGAAATTGTTTTCTCCCTTCTTCAAATGTTTCTTCACTTAACTTCATCACACAAGTACTACTTGAATTTGACTTTATAATCTCATCTCTATGATCTAAGATTCTGCTAAACTCCTTGACATGGTCACCCATAATCTCCTTCAACACTATGTTTCTTGCTCTCCTACAAGCCTACCAACATGTAAATCAAGCTCTTTTCTGATTACAGCTTGGAACTCAAGCACCCTTATGTATGGTTGTTCCCTAACAAAACTTATTTTTGTTAGTTGAGTCACAACTGTGAACTAGTTGATAATTCTTCACAACAAAGTCATTTGTTCTTTTGTCAATGCTAGCAAATAAGAGCCAAGAACAACCCTCCTTGCATATGAATCTTACTCTAGTTTTTTCATTCACATGTTTGTTAATATTAACCCTCTCTTGAACTGCATATCTGGTCACAGCTTTCCTAAATTGGTACACTTTCAAAGACAAGTCATGTCTCCCACACAACTATCTCACAATATAGATCATATTTGACTATTTTTTTGTTCTTTCTTCTTCTAGCTTTAGCTTTTTTCTGCTCAACTACTCACTCACTTCCAGAATCATCATCTGTTTTAGTCTCAAAACTAGCAGCCTCATCACCACCTAACTTACCCTTCAGACTTTTCTCATTATTATTATTATTCTTCTTCTTCTTCTTCTTCTTCTTCTTCTTCTTCTTCTTCTTCTTCTTCTTCTTTGCTTCATATTCATCATTACCCCGCATCAGGCCCCTTGTTCTTGCCACCTACTTTAGCATTTTTAGGTTCATGTGCTCTATCTCTCATCTTTCTTCTCTATACCGTCCTCCTCACCTCCCTAAAAACCCTATACTCCTCCTCATTTACATTACTACCATAATCTGCTTCCACTTCATCAAACAACTCTAGATGTTCAGAATCTGAGCTATTCTTAGTTTCATAATCAGATTCCACATCTACATCCTCACATATAGTATCTACAGATTGTTGAGGCACACTGTTTTGAGGTGGTGGAGGTACTGCCTCACTATGAACATGATCTGAAGAAGGAGCTGTCTCACTTTGAAAAGGTGTTGTAGATGCTGCCTCTTCAAAGATAAAGCCGTCACTACCCTCTTGGTCTTGACTAATACCTTTATCAACAGTCCTACCCCCTTCGCCTACATATTCAATAGCAGGGTGGGCCAGTACAGGTTCTTCAATCAAGTGCCCCAGATAACACACCAAAGTATCCCCAGTATTTAAATACTCTATAATACCTATAATATCCCTATCACTTTTAGTTTCTACCAACATACCAAATACATGGTGTTTCACATAAATGAAAGAGGCATCACTATTATACCCTAGGTCTTTGGCATAGTCCTTAAGCTCAAAGTAAGAAAACAAGTCTATGTCAACATTAAGTGTCATTCTTATATTACCACCAATGTAAGGGTTATCCACTGAATCCAATTGGAGAGCCCCACCATGATGAATTTTCAAATTAACTAACACAAACGACATCTTACAACCTGAATATAGTAGCAGAAAAACTATTCAGATAAAGATAACAATACACGACCAAATTAATTTAAGGCATGCCTTAATTTAACAAATATAATATTTACAAAATCCTAGGTTCGATATAAAATTAGGGACAAAGAAATCTAACCTTTATGCCTTTAGAAATAAGATTCTCCACCAAAGATAAGAACAGATTCGATAAAAATTTTGAGGGAGACAAACGGGTTCAATTTCCAACTAAAGCTTCCAAATTTTTCAAAAATACTAAAAGCTATGGAAAACATCAAACGGATCATGTATTGTCTATCATTTTTAGACAATTGCACAATTTTTACTTGGATTGAGGCAGGTGTTTTTTAGGATTTCTGATCGTGAAAGGAGAGGGTAAGTGAAAAGGTGTAAAATGGAAAGGTGAGAAGGGAAAGGGGGTAAAAGTTAAAAGTTTAAAGATTTAATTAGGTTTAATATTTAATTAGTGTTTTAATTGGATTTTAATTTAAATTAGAAGTAAAATATATTTTAAT
This sequence comes from Petunia secreta, assembly GCA_029990175.1. Taxonomy (NCBI): domain Eukaryota; kingdom Viridiplantae; phylum Streptophyta; class Magnoliopsida; order Solanales; family Solanaceae; genus Petunia; species Petunia secreta. The sequence goes on along the minus strand of JARKIP010000022.1, from coordinate 43,349,927 downwards.
TAAGTAAATCGTCTGTTTAACTTAAATATACACGTGTCAACACCATAAAGCGCGTGTTATACAACCACATATTTAAAAATGGGCTAGGCCTTGAAAAGGTGTAAAAAAATTTACTCCAAACAACATTAAGGGGTACGAGATTGCCGGTAAATATTGAGTGTGTAACTGACCTTTTTGGTACAACTTCAGGGATTTTAGTATTTTTGCCTAAAAGGTTAGTATACATTTAGGGAGTAACAGAAACTGGGTACTGTAATTTAGGTATAAACTTGCAAAAAAAGTAGTAATTATTTAGGGGTTTTAAACGTTATGATCCCTGGCAAATATTGACTGGTGACACATATTCAATTCTAACTCATTTTGTTTCTTTCTTTATTTCCAACAAGTAGTATAGTAGTTCCTTATGACAGAGTTCTTCAAAATTTAATAAGGTGGGTTCAAATGACCGTTGGAACTATTATGTTTTTCCTTCTAACGTTAGGATAAAAGTAAATACTTACTAGTACTAGTAGCGTATCGATGAAGCGCGTGAACTAGTCAAAATAATTTCAACTTCAACTACTCCTATATAAAATCCTTTTGTCTTATTTTTTTTTCCCTTACATTAGTAAAAAAATCAAACCGGATCCAAGAAAAGTAGACCGTTCATCGATATCTCTGCTTCATTACACATTCAAAGTTCCAACACACACACACAGAGTAAGTGAGTTCAGTTTACCCAAGAACTCTTCCAAGAACCCCCCCCCCCCCCCAGATAGGGGCCATATTTTAGTCTAATCTTTTAGCATTCTTTGTTGATGCAACAACAAGAATGGTTGCAGGTAAAGTAAAAGTAGCAATGGGTTTACAAGCAAATCCAAAGTCATCAACAAAACATCAAGATTCATCTCCTAGTGCACCTACTTCAACAACAAAGCAACAACAAACACCTAAAAGTGCTGTGTTTTCACGCTCTTTTGGTGTTTACTTCCCTCGTTCTTCTGCTCAAGTTCAGCCACGTCCCCCGGATGTGGCAGAACTGTTACGCGTAGTTGAAGAACTACGGGAACGTGAGTCCCGGTTAAAAACCGAACTCCTCGAGCATAAACTGCTTAAAGAATCTGTTGCTATACTGCCAGTGTTGGAAAACGAGATTGGGTTAAAAGATGCTGAAATTGAACGGAAAATTCGTATGATTGATTGTTTGGAAGAGGAAAATGAAAGGCTTAGACAAGAAGTAGAGATGTTACATGTTGAATTATCGAGACAAAATCGGACGTACGATGAGAAGATTAAGACTATGGAGGCTGAAATTTGTGAACTGAAGAAAGTTAATGAAGAGTTAACTGTAACAGCACAAAGAGTTGAGAAAACTAGTAATGTAACAACAAAGTATCTGAGAAAATGTATGACTCAACCTAGCAACATTAGTATGTTTTCTTCAAAAACAGAAGACAGTAGTGACATTCATTATAGCGGTACACCATTGGCTCGTAGTGATGGGCCACGACATTCTCGTAGTAATTCAGAAGAACTATTGGGTGATATTTCTGTTGGGATAATGAATTTGAGATCACGTATTCCTCGTGTGCCAAAACCACCACCAAAGCCAACGTCGTCTACCTTGTTGCATTCATCTTCCTCATCGTCGTCGTCGTCGTTATCGGATTCAGCTGAACGTGCATTGGCTGAAATTTCCAACATTCCAGTACCACCACCACCTCCTCCGCCTCCGCACAAAAAAGCATCTGCTGTTCCTCCTCCGCCTCCTCCGCCGCCGCTGTCAGCGACACCGGCGGTGGTGGCGAAAGCTGGACCACCGCCGCCACCACCACCACCACCTAATGGATTGAAGCCATTACCTGCTAAAGTAAGGCGAATACCGGAGGTGGTGGAATTTTACCACTCTTTAATGCGGAGAGATTGTCGGAGAGATTCCGGTGCTGGAGTTGGTGGTGGTGCTGCTGATGCTCCACCGTCCGCGACGGCGAAAGATATGATTGGAGAAATAGAAAACCGGTCAGCACATTTATTAGCGGTAAGTTTCTTTTACTGTTTTTGTTTGACTATGGTTATTCGGTAATACTTACCCGCATCTACCTAATCATGTTAGCTTAGCGTGGTTAAGTAAGTTAAATGATGAAATTTTATTTTAATACACAACATGAGTTTATTAATTTGATGTAAATTAAGTTTTTGCAATGGTTATTTTGCATAATTACTGTATTGCCAATTTACCCATTTGCTTTACTGTCAATGAAAATGACTAGTCTTTGATGTCTTTTTCTTGGAATTATGCTAAGTTTCGTGTAAGATAAGACAGTATCTAGATTCGAATCAATATAGGAATAGGTAAAGTGCAATTATGAATTTTGAATAGGCGTAGTTTCATTAACTTACTATGGGTGATTCAGTCATTTGAGGGTGAATTGACTAATCACTATCCCAATCTTTGTGAATGTCATAGAATTTTGATTTTCCAATATTCGGAATAAAGTTGGGATTTTGTCATATTTTTATTTTAATTACTTTAAAAAGATAAAGTATAAAACTTTGCATCAGATCTGATAATTTTTTGAACAACAGTTAGAGAACTATGACTCTTTATTATTAAACCAAAAAAGGCCAGTCGGGTTGCACAAAATATCCCGCCTTCACGCAGAATTCAGGAAAGGGTCACACCCAAGCTTGGGCAGTTAAATTAAACTTTAATTTGCTAAAGATGGTTGATATTAACGGGTCGTTTGGTTGAGATAGAGTTTACGCGGGTATTAGTAATGTATGTATTAGCAATGTGGGTATTAGCAATGTGGGTAGTAATAATGTGGGTATTAATAATGCGGGTATTAGTAATGTGGGTATTAGTAATGTAGATATTAGCTATAGGAATTATTTCTTGAATCACTAATATATTACAAATTAATGTACAATGTTATAATTTAAAATATTTAGTTACTCCTTAAATATAATTTAAAATTATCTTTATTATTATGAGGGTTAATATTGTCATTTTAAATTTTAATACCTACATTGTTAATACCCACATTATTAATTCCACCTTCTACCCCGCATAAAATAATACATAAATTTCCTCATTAAGTTATGCGGGTATTATATCTTAAAGTTTAACAAAATATTGTAGTACTATTTTTATGCAAGTATTAAAATTCCACCCAAAGCAACCAAACATGGTAATAATTTAGTGTGGATTTTAGTACATGTATTAAGCCTTTATACACCCAACCAAACGAACCCTAAGTGCTTAAAGTTGTGATGTAATAAGTTTTCTACAAAATGTAGCATTTGTGAGAGTAACTGTAATTCCATTAACTTTAATGTATGTTACTTTGTTTGATTCTGAATGCAAGTCTTTTGTTTCCTGGATAACAGATTAAGACAGATGTTGAGACACAAGGAGATTTTATTAGGTTTTTGATCAAAGAAGTTGAGAATGCTGCGTTCACAGACATTGAGGATGTAGTGCCTTTCGTAAAATGGCTCGACGACGAGCTCAGTTACCTGGTAAGCCTTTTTTAGTGATTTAAAGTTGTTTTCATTATCTAAAGTTCTAAACTTGTAAATTCTCGATCGATCAATCTGATGACATGAAGGTTTTCTTTTTCAGGTTGATGAAAGGGCTGTTCTGAAACATTTTGAATGGCCTGAACAAAAGGCTGATGCATTGAGAGAAGCTGCATTTGGATATTGTGATCTAAAGAAACTTGAGTCTGAGGTATCATCTTTTCGCGATAATCCCAGACAACCCTGTGGCACAGCTCTTAAGAAAATGCAGGGGTTATTTGAGAAGTACGTAATTTGCTCTACGTACTATTATTGTTTTAAGTCAGAATTAACTACTTAAAACTCACATTGTAAAAGGAAATATGGTATTGATTTTAATGTTATAATTGCTGTCGACTGAACAGATTAGAGCATGGAATTTACAATTTGTCGAGAATGAGAGAATCAGCTACAAAGAGATATAAAGTCTTCCAAATTCCAATTAACTGGATGCTGGATACTGGTTTTGTTACTCAGGTAATTAATATATTGTTTCCTCTTGTGATCTCTACTCTATTATTAGCTGCGTGATGTATGTTTTTTTTAATTGATGTTCCATATGGAAATGTCTTCACAATATGTTAAGTTTGACTCTGGACCTTTATTCATGCCATCTATTCTGGTGGTAGCACTTCTTTTGGTGTCTTTAAAATTTTTTACTGATTAAAGAAAAAAAGACTAGTGAGAGTTCCCAAATCGATCTAGGAAATGATGCATAATGAACTGAAGTTAGTTTCATCGCAAGTTCGTTCTTGTAATTTCTACGTACTGTCTGCAATAGTTTAATTTGGTGTGTTTTAAAAGAACCAAAAATCGAATCTCCCTGTCTTATTTGTTTCTGCAATAGTTATTTCTTGAAATCCCTAGACTATTGTCCTCTCCTCTGCAAAAGTTGAGCATTATTAAACACCAATTAGTCAAAAGTGTAGTATTTAAGTGAAGAAGGATAAAGGGGTTCGAACTGTGCTCCACTGATCATTAGGGTTTTCTCGGTCATCAGAAATGTTATACTTGTCGGTTATCAAAAATGTTAAATGACTTGTTTCTTGTGGTATAAAAAGAAGAATAAAAAAGCAGAAATCAGGTAATTAAATGAAGATTGTTCCTGGCCTTTCCTGGTGTGGTCAATGGAGAGCTAGTCCTGTAGTTGAATAATGGGGATACGCAAAGGAAACAGCATGGGATAAAATATGTTATTCTGCGTTTAGAGGTTACTAGATGACAGAAATTATAGGAAGGTTTTGCATTATTAACTATGTCCATGCCTGCATGCCCACATGTAAAGACTCAGTTCTCCAAACCTACTTGCTTGTCTGCATCCCTTTTTATGCTAGTATTGGTAGTAGTAAGTAGAAAAAAAAAGGAATCAGCTTCTTCATGTTGACCTTTTATAGATCCCTATGATTTTATAATTTCACACTAAGATAGCTCTGCATATTTTAATGGCACATTAACCTGTAACCTCTTTATTGTGCTGGTCTTTAGTAGTCAGCAGTGAATAAAGAGCCTCTAGCAGGGAGAAGAAGTTTCCTTTTTGGCAAAATCTTGTTTCTTTACTTATTCTTTCATGGTTTTCAAGATCTATCAAGAGTTAAAAATGTTTATAGGATTTGTCAAAAATATAAATTAACTTCACTAGGGTTACCCGCCGTGAGCTGACTCGGGGACGCGTGGCAGAGGCCAATGAAATAATTATTTTCTTTCTTTGCTCTTTTACTTTTTGACATGAAAATATGCAAAGTGCAAATACCTAAAGATGGATTGTATTTTTGAGCTTTTTGTTCAATTATTGATATTAGCAATTTGAGGTTTTTGCACAATAATTTGGGTTTCTATGAATCTATCTAGTCTGTTGGTGTTCGTCCATGCAAAATGACATAAGTAAGAGCAGGCAAAGTTCACAGACATTCTAGTTGCCTGCAAATTTACTGCTTCCTTCCATTTTTTTCACTGTTATGTGGGGCAAATCATGTATTAATCATCCTCTCATTTCTTGCAACCACGTGATCTCAAATTTTGTACCATGCTGCTTCTTTGATTGAGAAATAACACAAAGAGGGAACTGTTAGTAATGTAAGGTTGTTGTTGTGTTTTGCATTATTGCAGATCAAGCTGGCATCAGTAAAATTAGCCATGAAGTACATGAAGAGGGTATCTGCGGAGCTAGAAATGGTTGATGGTGGTCCCGAAGAAGAAGAGCTTATAATTCAAGGTGTTAGGTTCGCCTTTCGTGTACATCAGGTATTAAATCTTTTCAAAAAGAACATGCAAATTTGATCTTTCACATGCTTCTTGTACTAAATTTGTGTTTTTGTTTTCGTTTTGTTTTAAGTTTGCGGGTGGTTTTGACGTTGAGACGATGAGAGCATTCCAAGAGCTGAGAGACAAAGCGAGATCGTGCCATGTACAATGTCAAAATCAGCAGCAGCAACACAAAAATGTTTGCAGATCTACAGCTTGCTAATTAAAATCTGTAGCAAACTCAGCTTCAGATTGCTGTTATTTTTGTTGTAAAGAGTGACATAACCCCCATGTGTATGTGAATATACAATGGCTTGTAGCCGTTTTTCTGCATAAACATTTATTAAATTAATTATATTTTGTGCAAAAAGGAACTCTCCAACAGAACATTACTTGTCTAGTATGTCTTAGAAAGTATATAGATAGCTTCGTTACTTCTGTTAAGGTTATGAATTTTACTTTTTAAACGTATCGATCTGTTTACCCTGAGAAAATTGCAAAACTTGGACACCATAAGGGGTGGTCTTGAACTTTTGTTGCCGAACAAAACTTTTTAAAAATGATATGTTGCCCATTGAGCACAGGTTCTAATTGCAATACGTGGTTTTGCCTATTGGAAATGATTCTGTTGTATTGACTTGTGAACTATTGCGCAACACATATAATATTTAAAATATTCCAGTACCATATTTGATGAATTAACCCCTGAACAATTGAAAACAAAACAAGTTTGAGGAAGATTAAGTATGAAAACTGATATGCTTAGAGCAAGAGTATGGAATATAAAGCCTGATACGAGCCTTGGATTCGTTTAGGTGCATTTCATATTTTAATTAATTAGAGCTGGTTAAATATTATTTCGACAGCTCAACATATGCTAAACAGCTCAACTGTGGAATATAACTTTTACCATTTCAAATTCAATACTTGAACTTCTACCTTTTTTCCTCGCCAATTTTTCCTACCTTTCCTTGACACTAAACAAAAGCTGGAAGGTACGTTTTCTTTGTGCTTTTAACTTGAAAGTGGAGAAAAGAGAGCAAGGAAAATCAAGTGTTACAAGTATCTTTTTCTTAAGCTTGGTATATAAAGTGCAAAAGGAAATGGAAAATGTCATAATATCTTTACCCTTGCGCCAACTTTGTCCAAATCCATCACGTCCTATTATTTTCCTACATATTCTCTCTTTCAACCAAGAAAGTTTCAAATTTCATCCTGCTTTCTTTGGAAAAGCTTCTCACCTTGTTTAATTGCGAACTTGAAACAATAAGCACAATTATTTCTTTTTTGGGAAATTTACAGAAATAGGACCTTCTGGCGCCCCTTTCATATTTTTGCCCACCATAGAAAAATATCACATGTTTTAAGTCTTCATCGCCAAACTTCATTGTAAAAATCCCTACGCGGGCCATGGCGATCAACAGAAACTTTGAACTAAAATCTGGCGTGTGTCAGCATATCCTCTGATGATTGAGGCTAAAAATAAAAACAAAATGTTTCTTATGAAGGTCAAAAATATAACGGCGACCCCAAAAGTATTTACGGGGGCACACAACTTGTTCGTTTTTATTTTGGGCTAATCACAAATATATACAACCCTAACACCAAAATTACAAAAGATAACAACATTATTCCAATTTACAAAAAATACAAACATTTCTTTACACATTATATACAAAACCAACAAAATTAACAAATTAGTGTTCCTCCTTCTTCCTACTGCCTCCCCCGCCCCCCCCCCCCCCCCCACTGCCACCACCCCAGGCAGGCGGCGGCGCCGGATTTTTTTTTTTTTTTTTTTTTTTTTTTTTTTTATCTAAAATATGAAATACACATATAAACATTGATTTCTCTTTGAAAATACACTTGCAACATACATATAAACAAAAAATACATGTAAATACACAAAAAAATATATTTTATATACACTAGACACACACATACATACAAGGATCTACGTATCTACAAATTAAACATACAAATTTACGTATGTCACACATACACTTGAAATACACACAAAAACACACACATAACATATAATAGATACTCAGATATACATGTTCATACAGTAACATACACGTTCATACACTTGTGTGCTGAAAAACATTACATGTATATACACGAACATACAGATACATACACCTGCATCTGAAATCTGAATATGTATATTCAAAAAAAAAAAAAAAAAAGGAGGAGAAGCAGATATGAATAATATATAAAAAATACATATATATACATAAAATACACACATATACACATACAAAATGAAAAAAAAAAAGAGAGGAGAAGATCGAGAAACAGCAGTGCTTTAGTCTTGCCGGAGGAATAGTAGCAGCGGCGACGGGCAAGGGAGGGCGGGGAACGACGGGACGTAGGTGGGTGGGAGGGTGGGTGGGTGGAGGAGAGGAGAGAGGGAGAAGTTAGGGCTTTGGATTAGAGAGAGAAAGGAAAATGATAAAATGGTATGTTTTGTAAAATTCATACAAATGTCGTTATGTTGTGTAATTTCTTAATAATGTCGGTATTTTTTGTAATTTCACTGTTTAATACGTCAATTAGCGTAAAAATATCTTTTATTTTTGTGTGAGAATCAAAATAGTATGGCTAAAATGACAAATACTTTTTGAGTTTTATGTAATAGAAGGATAGATAAGTTCTATAGAACAACTTAAGACATAAAATGATTACATTTCATAGAAGGTGCTAGTAACACACATTGAGAATAAATTAAAAAAAGGTTGATTGAGATGGTTCGATCATATTATATGTCGCATTCTATATTCACCAATTGATAAATGTGAATATATAATGAGTGCTGGAAAGGAGACAATGTAAATTCACAATTAGTGAAAAATTTTGGCTTGAAAAACCTACAATCTTTTTGAATTTTATGAAGGCATAACGGAAGAAAAAACTAATTGGTAATACGAATTAGTAGGGGGTGGCAGGCAAAAATAACTATTTTTTTAACTTCAGACCATGGGGGCTGAACTTCAAACCTTAAGGTATAAAGTTCAATTTAAGACATTCTATGCCTAGAGTCTGTAGTTGAACTTCATACATGAAGGTTTAAAGTTCAATCCCAAGGTCTGAAGTTCTAAAAAGTGGCTGAAAATAAATAGTTTTTAAAAAAATGGAAAAACTAAATGGGCTAAGTGCACTAAAAGCCACTTTTGGCAGTGATCTTTAGTTTGAGGCCACTTTTTTTATTGGTTTTACATGAGAGGCCACTTTTTGGAACTTCAATTCTTTTGGATTGAACTACACACAAGTTCCGCCCACAAGGATTGAAGTTCAACTTCAGCCCACCACAAGGTTGAAGTTCAAGTTCAGCCACAAAGGGTTGACGTTTACGCATCTATACCTAAAAGTTCAGCCCTTATGAAACTTCATAATTTAGTCATGAAGTTCAACCCACAAGGTTTGAACTTCAGCCCACAAAGATTGAAGTTCCAAAAAGTGGCCTCTCATGTAAGACCAATAAAAAAAGTGGCTTCAAATTAAATACGAGTGATAAAAGTGGCATGCGGGTAAAAATTTTACAAACTAAATAGCAGGGGAAAAGTGGCTCCTTGGCCAAATTTTGAACAAATGGGAGGTGCAAAAAAAACCACTTTTTTGGCTCATCTTTACAGTATTTTAAAAAATTATTTAATTTTTAACCATTTTTTGAACTTCAGGCCTTGTGGACTGAACTTTAAACCTTCAAGAATGAAGTTCAACTTCAGACCTTCAGGTTGAACTTTAGACCTTAAGGTCTAAACTTCAGACCTTCTATGCCTAAATTTCAGACCCCTGAATGTCTGAAGTTCGAAAAAGTAGCTAAAAATTAAATAATTGGTAAAAAGTAGCTAAACACTAAATGGCAGGAAAAAATTGGCTCCCTGGAGAAATTGAAGTGCATAAATAGCTACTTTTTGGCTCACCCTTACAATTGAAGCTATTTTTTTTTAAAAAAATTATTTAGTTTTTAGCTATTTTTTGAACTTTAGATCTTGGGGGCGGAGGGCTGAACTTTAAGCCTTCACGTATGAAGTTCAACTTCAGACCTAAGTTTAGGCACATAAGGTCAGAAGTTCAGCCTTCAAGATTTGAAGTTAGAAAAGTGACTAACAATTAAATAATTTTTAAAAAGTGACTAAATTTAAATGGCAGGGGAACAAGTGGCTCGCTGGCGAACTTTTTACATTAGTGGGACATCTTTTCGTATTTTTGTTTGAGAGTTTGCGCTTTCCCACATCAGTTTTGTAAGTATTTTCGAATGATTTTATAATGTCATGGGCTTGTACTCCACCCATTTCGTTAAAGTTTTAGTTCGGAAGTCCTAATTCTTCGTAAAAATTTCGTGCAGGCGCTTGTTTGGCGCGCGTTAATTGATTTGTAGCCGTCGAAAACAAATTCGCTGAGAAATAGCCTCCTGCGGATAAATCCCAGTATAAATACTGGGACCTTGAACAAAACTTGTTCAAAGCCCCAGTATTTATACTGGGAAGCTTCAGTAAACTAATCCCAGTATAAAATACTGGGGCTTTGAACAAGTTTTGTTCAAGGCCCCTGCATTTTGTTATGGGACTTTGTATAAAGCTTCAGTCCCATAACAAAATGATGGGGGCTGTGAACAAAACTTGTTCAAAGCCCCAGCATTTTGTTATGTGACTGAAGCTTTATATATAAAGTCCCATAACCCATGGGGCTGTGAACAAAACTTGTTCAAAGCCCCAGCATTTTGTTATGTGACTGAAGCTTTATATATAAAGTCCCATAACCCATAACAAAATGCTGGGACTGTGAACAAAACTTGTTCAAAGCCCCAGCATTTCACTATGGAACTGAAGCTTTATATATAAAGTCCCATAACAAAATACTTGGGTTCAAAGCCCCAGTATTTTGTTACTTGTTCAAAGCCCAAGTATTTTGTTATGAGACTAGTCTGGGGTGTTTTTCCAACGCTAGTGGAGCTTAAGTGTGCGCGCGAATTTTTGGCTATTTTTCAATGAATTTAGAAACGGTGGATAGTCCTCAATGAGCGCGTCAAAAATGGCCAGTGATCAAAATTTCCCCTTTCCGCATGCTATTATAACTAAAACTTTGATCAGCTCATTTGCACAATCGTTTTCTCGGCTCATTTGCAAAAATATGACACGGGAAGCAATGGTTTGCCTTTTTGCCCGTGCTAAGAAATGGTTTGCAAAAATTCCCCCGTTAAGATTTAATGAAAAAAATCCGGGGCCAAGACTTCCCGTTATATTTTTTTGCTTTTCAACACTTATCCCTTCAAGTATTGGCAATAGGCAAAACTTGCCGCACTAGGCCGTAAGTCTTGGCAATTTTCATTGACATATGCTCGATTTTCCAACATTTGCACGACAAGTATTGGCAATAGGCAATACTTGCTGCACTGCGTCGTAAGTCTTGGCAATTGTCTGGTGATGTTTGACAATATTTGCCTATTTTACCTTAATATCTTCTCACATTTTTGGTACTTTATGCGCTCGTTATATGTGATAATTGTGTTTCTTGTGTTCACTTATCGTATTTGTGATTTTAGGAATGGTGCGGATGAATTCGAGATAAGAACAATCAAATTAGAGTTAATGGACACATTGGAAGCTATGGTGGAAGAAAGGCATCCAAGAAAGCCCTGAAAATTTGGAAGCTATACTGGGAGCAAGGCTTCAGCGAAAGCTCTGAAGAGTTGGAAGCTATAGTGGAAGCGTGGCTTCCACGAAAGCTTTGAGGCTGACGGAACTAAGTTTTCCCAACTAGATTAGGCTTGGTTTAGCTTATCCTAGCACTTTGTAAACACTATAAAACCTCATTAATTTCATTTTGAGTAGGAGGTCGAGATTTTGAGGTCAGTTTTAGGAGAAGGGGGGAGGAGCCCTAGATGTCTTCTAAACAAGTTCTTTCTCTCTTTCTCGTATTCTTCTACTTAATTCTACAGTTTGTTCGTTCTAGAGTTAGGGCAATTACATGAAGGTTGATGTTTGAAAGTTGATTTACCTATTGATTTACCATTACAGATTGTTTATTCTTTTTTGAGCATAATTGTTTGGTTATTGAGGCCTGATAATTGAACACTATCTATGGTTTACAAGTTGAACTCGACAGAGGGAACTTGTAGACGCAAATAAGAAAGAATAAAGGCTTGATTGTGAACCTGGGCATCAGGGAATCGATTTGCGGGTAGGATAGACATATACCTATTCGCCTTGCTTAGCTAAATACAGAGTTCTTTAATGCATGCATGTGATTTAATTCCATAGAAATATAGGCGTTAGAGTAGCTTGCATAGAGTCGTGAAGAATCGACAAGTTTTCACGAATATAATTAACCTGTTAGTTAGCAATCTAGAAAATCAAGAAGTAGAATCAATTGGAAAACTCAACTAGATTGTAGCTCTGACCCTGGACCGTTCTCTTTTATTGATAACAACCCATAATTTGCTCTATTACTTGACTTCAGTTACTTGTTTTTAATTATCGTTTGCTTAGTTAGTAAATTACAAACCATCATCGAAAAAGATCCCTGAATAGTTTACAGGAATTGTTTGCTAAAATAAAGTTATTAATAATAGTCCTTGTGGGAACGATACTCATCTTATCACTTTATTACTTGTCGACCACGTATACTTGTGTGTGCGTTTGGGAACAACAAGTTTTTGTCGCCGTTGCCGGGGACTAAATAGTTGACTGTTTTCTTTTTGAACGATTTATTATTTTCTATTCAGGTTTAATTTTTTTGTCAAGTTTATTATTGTGTTACTTGTTAACATGACATCTTTTAATGAAAACTGGTCGAATGATGGTTGCTCAGATTTTGATGATCTCTGTCTACTTTGTGGAGGAACTCACTCGTGGGAAAATTGTCCAAGTCTTTCAACCCTGCTGGACTGGTTATGAGAATTTTCTACAACCTTTGATTGAAATTGTTGCAAATTGTGTGGTGGTCTATGGAATTCTGGTCCCAAGTGTCATACTCCTTCCTCTATCAATGTGTGTGATGCTTTTAACAATGTTTATGAGTCTGATAGGAATGAAGAAATGCAGGTTGTGAGCCAAAATTTTCTAACGGAGCAAGCCAATCTTTTAGAGGCATATGGGAATTTTAGAAGTGAACTTACAAATATGATGAGGCAATTTAAGGAAGAAAGGGTTGTGCTCAGGCAAGAGATCGACGAATTTGGCTTGACTATTCACGACTTGGAGGCGAATTTGAGTGATATGGTTGAGGTGTCTAATGCCCAATTATCAGTTGTCGTGGATAGTATATTTGAGATAGAAGAGCTTCGAAGCCAATTTGAGGAGCAACAAGTTTTGGCGCCAAGGTTGAAAAAATTATATTAGAGTCAAGTGAGGAAATAGAAAACATCATATTTGAGGACTCTAGTGTTTGTGCAAGTGAAGGTGTCAAAAGTAATGAAATTTCAAAATGGAGGCGCATTGGACCTCAGTCCAGTCATTTTTCAACATTGTGCTTGGATGGTGACATAAAAATTGAGCCACCCGAGCCTATGAAGAAACCACAGGAGGAGGAACAACGTGCCTATATTTTAAAGTTTGCGATGTCAAGGAGACAAAAAGACATCCCTCATTTAAAGGCTAAGAAGTGTAAAATGCGACAATGGTTACTTGGTCCTTTTGTATTTTTTCCACCACCCCAATACCATAGTCGTAAGCTTGGGGCGAAGTTGGGGAGACAATTCATTAGTTGAAGGTGGAGACAAAAGTGATGAAGTTGTCTTCGTTGTCCCGGGACGTTAAATCAAGTGCTTATTGGGAGGCAACCTAATTTTTATTGTTTCCGTCATTTTTCTTTAGTGTTACGTAGTTTTCATTGTTTTTGCAGGGCTCGGGATATTCGGAAGGTGGAACATTTTCGAGGAGTGCGGAAGGATTGTAAGGCAATGAGCTCCAGTTATCTCAAGCTATCGCAAGGCGTCGTTTTACCTAACTCCTTCAGCACACGCGAGAATTTTTTATTTTTGGAGAAACTGGACTGAGCCACGCCCAAGGCGTCGCCTCCAGCATCGCCCTAAGTCCACCAGTGAGCTCCAGAACTGCCCATGCGATGTGGAGGCGTCGCCCCCCTCAAAGCCGCAAACTGCACGACAAATCCACAGAGCGACGCCCCCGCTATCGCCTCCGGTTAATCAGTGAGCTCCCTCAGCTCCAAGTGATCGCAAAGCGTCGCACTTCTCAGAGCCTCAACTGCAAGAAAACAAATACAGGGCGTCGCTCTCACAGTCGCAACTAGCTAGGCAGTGAACTCTATACGTTTAAGGCGATTGCAAGGCATCACCTCGTCTATCGCATCCAGCTACTTGTCTTGCAGGTTTAGGTAATGTTAGGCTCAAGTGTGGTGTGCGCACACATCCAATGCATTAAAATGACGACATGTTAGGGGAAGTCTGAATACCCCTTGCTCTACGGACGCTCGGTGGGTTCGCAATGGAGATGGTGCCACTGCTAGCACCAAAGGCTAAGTCGTTTAGCCTTCAGGGAAGTCTCTTTTACTCTAGCACTTTATTTTTCTCGCATTGAGGACATTGCTTAGTTTTAAGTGTGGGGTGGGGGAACTTCTATTCTTTTTGAGGTTATGGATGATTGTACCCTTAGGAATTTAATTTTAGCAATTTTTATTTTTGTCACTTGACTTTATTTTTATTTGTCTCTTGCTTTAATATATAAAAAAATAATAAAAAAATATTAGAAAACTAATGAAAAATTTCAAAAAGATTTTATTTTTAGTTAGTGGTACAGTCATCCACCCCATGGTTTTTCTTATAGCCTCGGTTCTTTTCCACGGGTAGACTTTTGAACCCGATAATTTTTATTTTTAGGAGTAGTTTAGTAGTAGTAGTTAGTAGAGTACTTTACGAAAAATGATAGAATGCTAGGTGCCTTTGGTTTGTTTGATACCGGTGGATTTAGACTTGAGCATTTGCTATTTGTGAATCCCTTTTGGTTTTAAAATTTTGATGCATGCCTAGAAAAATTTGAATGACCTTTTTGAGACGCTTAGATTCAACTACTTGACTCTTTTGTGAACTATTGTGCCTTATTGCTTAAATTTCTAAAGTTGCATCTTGTTTGCTTGAACCGAGAGTTGGAATGAAACCGTCTTGAGTGAACTATGTGCCATGTGTGATGTGAGGTATCTTTTCTTATGTTCCGTGCCGCATATTGATGTCTAGAACTTGCCCCTCTGTGTTCAAAGCGAAATCCTAGGTTCGTTCTAGTCGGGAGATCCCATTATCTCACTTAAAATATACCTTTCAATTAATAAATTAATACTAACTAAAATTCTTATCATCTTCCTCATTTCATCTTCCTCCACTAAACACAACCACTGAATCACCAACACAAAAAAACTCCATCGTCCACAGTCCATATTTATTAGAAATTAAATCAAATGTTTCGTCTTCAAAAATTAAGCAATAACACTAAATCCTACAAACTAAAATACAAATCTCCAAAGAACAAAAATATATAGCACAACTCAAATTGGAAAATAAATCAACACTTTATAACAATTAAGTTGTTCTTAGTTCGAAAATTAAGAATAACAGTACACTCACAATTCAATACCCATCTCATTAAAGTCAAGTATATGTTTGCACAATTTTTAGCATAATTCAAAAATAAATAAATAAATTAAAAGTTAATTAGACATCAACAAGTTCAATTAATCCAATTAGATAATTGAAAAACAATAATACAATCCGAATAATTCATCTCCAAAAATAAAAACTACTATTTGCACAATTTCTAGCACAATTCAAGAATAAAATTAAAACTTTATTAGAAATCAAGTGTTCACAATTCTTCCCTGGAACATTTTTTCTCCACAAAACTTAACCATTACAACCTATACCAGCAAGCAATTGTCCCTCAACTTGTAGTAACCCAAAATTTTAAATTTTTCATTATTTTTGGTATTTTTATGATTTCAATCAATTCACTAAATAATGAAAGGTTGTACCTCAGACTTTCAATTTCAGTCAATCCACCCTTCAATCTCTCAAAATTTTGGCTGTCCCACCTCCTTAATCCCAACCCAGTTACTCCAACATTTTCCTCCTCTCACCCCCAATCACCTCATCGACTCATTCGGTTTAATCGGTCCTTGCTTTTTATTTTTTTAATTTTTTTATTGAAGTGTATATTTCTAAGATGAGCAATTACTCTTTGACATTTTATCCCCATTGACTATGGTAGATCCCTAATTTTTAATTGGGACCTCAGCTTTTGCTCTCCCTTTCTCTTATTCATAATGGTGGGGTTTAATTAAAAGAGGGGTTGGAACTTGGAGCGGGTACGGGTATGGGTCAGAGATTTTTATTTGGTGTGGGTTTGCTTTAAAAAGTTGCCACATGTCCCTCTGTCAAATATAAGGGCGTATTTGACAGAGTTGGATGGTAGGGGGCCTCAGTGACCAAATTGTATAACGGAGGGTAACTTGGAACTATAAAAAATAGTAGAGAGGGTAAATCTGACCCTTTTCCGATTTATATATCTAGTATTTCTTGAGCCGAGGGTCTTTCGAAAACAGTCTCTCTACCTCACTCAAGGTAGGAGCAATGTCTGTGTACATTCTACCCTCTGCAGACTCCATTTGTGGAATCATACTTGGTATATTTTGTATATCGAGCCTGAGAGAGTTTGAACATGTGGAAGTTATATTTGAAGATAGGGATATGTACTAAAAAATCCACCATATAAATATAGAGATTTCGAACCCAATAAATCAATGCAGTGATAAATTCGCTAACTCAAACTCATAAGGTTCAAATACTGGATCCGACAATAAATGTAACGTTAGATTTCTCATAGATTTCCTTTGGAAGCTAAACCTTATGTTAGTGTTCTTTCAGTTTTCTCTTTCAAGGATTTGTTAAGCAGGAAGGCCTATATGTAACTAGTTTTGATGGCTTTGAGGTGGGAGGGGTTTGGGCATTTGGGGAAGGGGGGTTGATGATGGTGAACTCAGTGTGTCAATCGTTGGGGGTTAAGCACTTTACATTGCATACATCATTTGGAGAAAGCATGTGTGGTTGTTTGTTTTAGGTGTGATATCATGCATTTTAGTAAAGTGAAATAAGAAAGTAACTTGTTCTCAAATTTATTATGTATGATGGTTTGCTAGTCGCCTTTATTCTTCTTTCTACTTAGTTTTTATTTATAGTACTTGGAGTTGTTGAAGTTGCTTGTTATAACAGCTAGCATGATGTATGCTGGTGCATGTTCGTGGGAGTTATTTTTTTAATCCTCCAAATCTACTTAAATCTGTCACTGAAATTTGTGGCAGCATAATAAAAAAAGTTCCCTTCTCGAGTACTTCATAAATCAGAGCAACTGATGCAATAATGCAGATAATGAATTACTCATATTTAACTGCCTTTTATTGATATGTTAAGACATTATCTGAAAATTTCCTCAGTTATGCTTGCTAGATGATGTTCGGACTGGAAAATATTCTGGTTTTGAGTTACTTTTTGAATCGGAGGATAATATGTATGCATTTGGTTTTTAGAGAATATTTTGTGAAAAGATTCAGTTACAGTCAATCCTCATACGATATGTCGTCTAAAGCTTGTACCCTTAGCATCCTTCAATATTTGAATATAAAGTTTAGGCCCCCTAGGCATGATATTGAAAAATAATTTCGAATTTCCATGATAAGGTTTTTGCAGCAAAATTGCTGCCTTGAATCTAATGTAATCATAATGAACTGGAAACAACTGTTCTAAATGTTGCATTCATGCGCATCATGCAGGGTAACTCAATAGGCTACCACATTTTAGTTTTTCTTCTATGTTAAGCATATATAACTCACTAATACTAGACCCTGAATATTTTTATGTTTCCATTTACAGTGATTTTACATGCTCCACTAAATTAATATTATTCAATGCTATATTTCATCATACCAACTCATGAAAGTGTTATTTCGTTCAATGTTAATGTAGAATATATTTGGGAACTCTTTAATTCCTTCAAAATGTGCTATTTACATTCCGGACAAATGTTCCAGCGGTAAACAAATTAAGTGACTCTGTTACATTTCTGCTAGGTTATTGATACCTTTAGGTGCTTAAAACTTATGAAATGGATCTTTTCAAAGGAATCAAGGGTCAACTGTTTAGTCTTAGATGGTTTATGTGGATCATGCAGGCATCTATGCCTGATTTGGCATTCTAGTAAATGAAAGCAGATTAAACTGGGTGTCCATCCTAGTATCTCAAACAATCATTAGATATTGAGAAAGTGATATCAGTTTTTCCATAGTAATTACATGGTAAACTATGCTTTGTCCTTACAATTGTATTTGTAGCTTCCCCACATAAATTGCTTAATGGAACATAGATCTCATTTTAAAAATTTTACAAAAAGAACGAGATGTGACCTTTTTCATTTCAAAGAAACTGAGAACTTTTCGCTGGAGTTAGTGAACATGGCATGGAGTACTTTACAAATATATGGCTCTATTGCTAGTCCACAATCTAATCTTTGGTAACTTGAAGATGTCAGTGATCCACGCTCAATCCACTCACCTCTAAGGGTGATGGGGCGGTCGTCAAAAGTAATAGTACCCAACGAGAGTCGGGGTCGATTCCACATGGAGCTTAGCGAAGTATTCTATTAGACTTAGGTTAAATAATAACGGGTCCTAAGCATTGTCCGTAATGTTCCTAATAATTAAGGGTAAAAGTGTATTAACTACAACTAAAATTAGCAAATAAAGTAAAGCAAACTAAATAATGATGATAGAGTAAACGATGGGAATGAGCTAGGGGTTTATCCATTCCAACAAAGTTCTCTTAACTAAATATTTGCATTAATCTTACAAATCTCATAGGTAACACTAATGGTCAGACCTCTAATGTATTCCTCAAAACCCTCTTGGGATAGGGAGGATTTTACTTCATCAAGCCCTCTCAGGTCAATAATGAAGCGCGAGAAACTCTAGTCCAAAGACCCGAGCGGGGTTGACCTTTTTAGGTCGAACCCTTTAGATGGGGTAGGTCGCAACCAACATAATCCAAATTTGCACTAGTCTCTATTAACCTATACCTTCAACCCCTTTCGGGTGATAAAAGCAAAGTAGGGTTAGGTTCAAGTACGACTGTGCCTTAAACCCTAGTTAAGAAAGTGCAATGAAGAGCTAGATTTATGTTAACCCATTAATTTTATAAGATTAAGTATAAGATTTAAGCTGATAATCACGTTTTCATGAATAAACCCATAGTAGGAGTTTAGCTACTTATACTAGGGTCTAACACACACATATTGTAAGATGAAATAGCAAGAATCATATAAGAAATTAGATTGAAGATTGAATTCCTTAAAAAGATTCAAGTAGAAACCCTCTTTGAACTCCAAGAATATTCAAAAAGCTTTAAAGTAATATTCTAAGCTGAAAAAGGTATGTTTTTTTGGAGGCATAAAAACTTATTTATAGGCATGGGTTTCAAAACTATGCTATTATTTACAAAATTTCCATTTTTCTTGCTTTTACGCCAGGCCGCCTCTTGTTAGGCGAGTAGCCCAATTGTTTGCTAGCTCGACTCTTTCATATTTTGCTAAGCGTGCCTTTCCTTCTGCGGTGTAGGTTCTGCGGGGTGCCCTTTCAAGTGCTGTCAACTCCTCAATTTCGCAAGTTTTAACATCTTTCTGTGAGCATCGGCGGCATCGCCTCTCATTCTGCGGGCCGTCGGCTGTGTTTAGCATTATGATCGGCGAGCAGCCTTTTTGAGTTGCTGACTGCTGTGAACTATCCCTTCATTTGGTGGATGATTGGTCTTTTGAGCCTCAGATTAGGCGAGGCGTCATTTCCATTGCTGCATTGTCTCATGTTCTTCACTTTTGTAGCCGAATTGCACTTGCATTTGCCCTTTTTGCATGTTTTCTTCGGCTTTGTATATCAATTCTTTTAAAGATTAGAAACGCGAAGATTAACATAAGATTCATTCAAATAACATCACTAAAAAGGCTAAAAGCTAGTCGGAATGTGTTACAATTAAGCACAAAATACCAATATATCAACTCCCCCAAACTTAAGTTTTTGCTTGCCCTCAAGCAACATTAAGAACTTAACTCATGTTTCATTTTCTTTGCACCGGGTTTGAGTTAAACAATGGAATGAAGTAAAAGAAGAGTTCATGACTTTGGTTAATACTCACACTTTATTTCACACATGAGAATCCAACCAATCAATCCACAAGAACCATAGTCGCAATTATCTCTAGTAAAGCTTCTAGTAGGGACTAGAGCATGCATAAAACAATTGTTTTCTCAACTCACCCTAGGATTTTCTTGGTTGCACCTTCAAGTTTCAAATCCCTTAATTCTCTCACCATAAAGAATGGGTATCTATCTCTCAATATAATGCAAATAAAAGGGACCCTCAAAATTTAAACTCTAACTCTAAAAAATGAATGCAAGTTAAGCACATACGATGTCATAGGCTTCGCCTTTGTGTCACTTGTCATTTCCTTTCATGTCAATCAATGGAGAATCAAATAGGACTTCTAAGGTTGTAATGTAGGCTTTTGGATAAAGGTAGGGTATACTTTGGATAAAAAAGTGACTAAATTCCCTCCTTGGGCACCACATCATCTTAGCAAACTTTTCACATTGAGCTTTGTTTTCACATTTTAGCTCTTATTCCCATTTTTTATTCTTGATCTCTGCTTTGTAGCTCTTATTATTTTACTTGCTTCTCTTTCTATTTTTGTCTTTTTTCTATTTTTTTGTACTTTTCTTGATTTTCTTCTTTTCTCCTTTGCAACTTTTCTTTATACAATCATCTTCCTTTTCGAAGAGCCACATAGCTTTCATTTCTTTGTTCCACTTCCCCAAAATTAGACTTTAGTCTAAGTTACACGTCTTTCAATGCCTCAAAGAGGTAGGGCCAAGAGAAGGGTTAGTGCTATTAAGCACTAAGAACTGGCTCGGGCCAAATACATGGCTACTAAAAATAAAGGATATTAAGGCTCAGAGTTGGCTAACGGAGGATTAATTTTATTTGGTGGTTTGAAAGGCTCAAACGGGTTAAAGAAATGCCTATTATCATATCCAACTACTAAATTGACACTTCATTCATTTTTAAGGACATAAAAGTCAAGTTCTAACATGCATATGCAATTAACAAGCTTTTGAGTAAGAACTCACCTCACTAGCATATGGGACAAGAGACAAGAACATAAACTTTCCAACACGTAAGGTGAGGATCTAACCTATACTACAGATGCATAAAGTCATCACAAGAACCTAAAGGTTATAGGTGGACTCTCAACAAACAATCCACAAACTTTCTTGTGTGGGCTTCTAATGTGTTGGTATCAAACAAGTCACGAAATAAAGATGACACTTCTATGATTAGAGTCCTAAAAAGTGCTCGGTTCAAAAGAATTGCATTCTTGAGAAAAAAACCGAGTCAAAGAAAACCATGAAGGTTATTTACTAAGTTAAAACTATTTACAGAATTGGTATTTACAATGGGGTGGTTGTTGTTTTGGGCACAAGTAAAAAAGAGTTTCACAAGAGTTGCCTACGTATCGCAACAAGTGCAAATCGGAGGAAAGAAGGCAACATCCCAAGCGTAGTTCACGGGAGTACCTTTGGGATCTTTTTCTTTTTGGAATTTTTCAAAATTTTTCAATTTGTTTGGGTTTTTGGATTTTTTTTATGATATCAACAACTACATTCTAATAACTAAAGACGAAAATATAAAGAACACGCGAATATAAACATCACAAACACAACCTACATTAAACATCCATGTCAACATAAAAACAAACTTAACATAAAGATAGTTTGGACATATTCAAACAAAAGATAGTTACTCCACCCCCAACATGAGAAGTTGCTATGTCCCCAAGCAGCTAAACACAGTAGAATAAAAGTTAAATAGGTAGGGGTAAGAGTGCTCCCTAAAATGATCATGAAGTTGCTCCCTAAAATGATCATGAAGTTGGTGGAGCTTTGTCCTCCTCAAGTTGAGTTGTTGGTGGTTCGTTCTCACTTGGTGGACTTTAGATTTTCCCTGTGGGAGCTGATGATGATGATGATGTTGCAGCAGGTTTAGTAGCCAATTTCTTTGTGTGTGCTTCCTCTAGCTTGGCTAACTGCTTTTTCCTAGCTCTCTTTGAATCTACTACTTGTTCATTCATTTTCTTTCCTACTTCTGGCATTCTTCTTTATCTTCTTCCACTTTGGCTCTCTCCTTCTCTTTCCTTGCAGTTTTTTATTTTTCTGTCTCTTCCTCATTGGTACCAGCTTCCTTGTCTTCTTTCTTTGCAATGTCATATGCTTTCCTCTTCCTCACATAGGCTTTAGGATCTTCTTTGTGAACACTTGCCTTTTCAATTACCTTTGGTTTTGTACCCACTATTTCTTTCACCTCTTATTCCTTCTTCTGCTTCTTTACTTCAGGGCCTTCCTTTCTTGCTTGTTCTGCTTCACCTTCCTTTTGTATTTTTAGCTCTTGTTGCCTTTGGAACTTCTCTTTTCTATGAGCTTCAAGCTTTGCCATCACCTGTTCAGGAGTTTCTTTCACCTCTGTTCCAGTGCTTTTTTTTTTCTTGTTCATCTTGCCCTCTAGCTTCTTTTTCTTCACTTTCATATTCTTCCTCTTCACTATCCAATTCTTCTTCATCACTATTAATCTCCACCTGTACTCCCTTGTCTGTCTTACTTGGCACAACTCTTTGGGTTATTCCTTTATCAATCTTCATCTGCTTCAGTGTTGTTCTGGTTCTCAAGTCTGATTGCTCCAGGTCTGCCACTCTGTCAGCTAACTCAGTCACTTTGATGGTGTTGTTTGTCACAGCCTTGGTGAGTTTTTCAACAGTAGCAACAAAGGGTCTTAGAGCTTTTTCCAGCTCCACAGATGGTCCTCTCAAGAGCCCAACTTTGGTATACAATCCCACAATGTTGTCATTAATCTCATTCACTGCTTTGGGGATCTGGAAGAGTTCAAACTGCTTAGCTGAGACTTCCTCTGTTGTGCCCCTAAGCTCAATCACACATTCTGGTTCTTGTTGTTCACTTAGTGCAATGTAGAATTCCAGAACTAGCTCTACCACTACTGCTCCCAGTCTTATTGTGAAAATGTTACTCCAGCCTGTTTCATGGAAAGCTTTGTAAAATGCTGGGTAAGCTCCCCCACTCTGTCAAGTACTACTCTACTCTCACAGATGAGCACCTCATGCTCTTCATTTATACTGAAAGTTGCTTCACATGGTTCATCGTCAGATAGGTCATTGATAGAAGGGTCACTCTCTGAGGAACTGTGTGGTGGGGGAGTGTCCATCCTTGCTCGTTTGTATGGTGCTTGGTGTGCCATTTTTCTAACTTGGGGCCTTATATAGTTGGGTAAAACCGGGAAATTTTGATCAGTAGCCATTTTTGGACGCGCTTATTGAGAACTATCCAGCGTTTCAAAATTCTTTGAAGAATAGTCAAAAATTCGCGCGCACACTTAAGCTCCATTAGCATTGGAAAACACTCCAGACTAGTCCCATAACAAAATACTGGGGCTTTGAACAAAATTTGTTCAAAGCCCAAGTATTTTGTTATGGGACTGAAGAAGTCCCATAACAAAATAATCCCATAACAAAATAATGGGACCTTGAACTAACATGTTCAAAGGCCCCATTATTTTGTTATGGGATAACAAAATAATGGAATTTATTCCCATAACAAAGGTCCCACAAAGGGATAAATTCCATTATTTTGTTATGGGACTTTATATATAAAGCTTCAGTCCCCATAACAAAATGCTGTGGCTTTGAACAAGTTTTGTTCACAGCCCCAGCATTTTGTTATGGGACTGAAGCTTTATACAAAGTCCCATAACAAAATGATGGGGCTTTGAACAAGTTTTGTTCAAAGCCCCAGTATTATACTGGGGCTACTTTACTGAAGTTTCCCCCAGTATAAATACTGGGGCTTTGAACAAAACTTGTTCAAAGCCCCAGTATTTATACTGGGATTTGTCCGGAGGTGGCTATTTCTCAGCGAATTTATTTTTGACGGCTACAAATCAATGAGCGCGCGCCAAACAGGCCCCTACACTAAATTTTTACGGTAAAACCCCGTCAGGCCCATGAATAGGCGGCTCGCACTTCCTTCGGCGGGTCGCCGAAGTGAATGCGTGTAGGACTTAAGTCCTCCAAATATGCACAAGTGTGTTGACCCGCCGACTATTCTGCGGAGTTGAATGGGCAACTCACCTAATTAAAGGCTGAGTATTCTTTCACTCCGCAGAAATTATTTGCTCACTGCATGCACCGACGGTCCGCATTTCCTTTGGTTGGGCCGGCCTTTTGCTTCCGCACTTTAACCGACGGTCCTTTCCCCCTCTTCAACTTTTCTCACTTTTCATTCCTCGCACTTTCCTGCATTAGCAACACTCCAACTAATATTAAGTGCATTCATCACAGAACTTCACATGAAAATTTTAAACTAACTACATGGTTAAAACTAAAATTGCTAAAAGTAAAACTTGGGTTGCCTCTCAAGAAGCGCTTGATTTAACGTCGTGGCAAAACGGTGTTACCTCAACCTTCAAGGATCCATGAAATAGATGCAAGCGACCTTCCTAAGCTCGGCTTCACATCCCAAATAATGCTTCACTCTTTGGCCATTCACTCGGAAAGTTGTAGAACTTCCTTTTTCTTGCAACTCGACCCATCCATAAGGTGATGTTCCCACCACTTTGAAAGGTCCACTCCACTTGAATTTCAACTTTTCGGGAAATAAGTGCAATCTTGAATTGAACAATAGCACCATGTACCACGCCTTAAATTCTCGATTCCATATCTTCTTGTCATGGATGATCTTCATCTTTTCCTTGTAGAGCTTTGCATATTCATAGACAAGGAACCTCATCTCCTCAAGTTCGTGTAGCTTCTTTACCCGGGACTTGGAAGCTTCTTCCCAATTCATGTTGAGCTTTTTCAACGCCCAAAGAGCTTTATATTAAAACTCCACGGGGAGATGATAAGCTTTGCCAAAGACTAACCAGAACGGTGACATCCCAATAGGAGTATTGTATGCCGTGCGATATGCCCATAAGACATCATCCAACTTTTTCGTCCAATGCGTCCGATTCACATTAACCGACTTGGCTAAAATTTGCTTGATCTCTCGATTTGACACTTCCACTTGGCCACTTATTTGGGGATGATAAGGTGTAGCAACCTTGTGTCTCACCCCATATTTTTATAATAATGAGCTAAAGGCCCAATTGCAAAAGTGGGTACCCCATCACTTATGATGGTGCGAGGGGTGCCAAATCTTTTAAAAATGCTTTTCTTGATGAAGGCGTTGACGCTTCTAGCTATATTGTTTGGTAAAGTTATTGCCTCAACCCATTTAGATACATTATCAATCGCCACAAGGATGTACTTCATACCATAAGAACTTGGAAAAGGACCCATGAAGTCAATTTTCCATACATCAAGGAGATCAACTTCCACAATGGGGTTTTGGGGCATTTCATACCTTATTGAGATTCCCCCTGTTCTTTGACATTGATCACAACTCTTTGTATATTCATAAGCATCCTTGTACAACGTAGGCCAAAATGAAATGCATTCAAGTACCTTTTTTGCCATTCTAAAACCTCCATGATGTCCTCCATAAGGAGCAGAGTGACATCCTTCAAGAATAGCTCCATGATCGGCTTCGGCAACACACATTTTTATCATTCCATCGAAACATACTTTGAAAAGAAAGGGATCATCCCAAAAGTATTGTCGTGCATCTTTGATCAACTTCTTCTTTTGATTGAATAAGAAATCTTTCGGGATCTCTCTACATGCAATATAATTTTCTAAGTCCGCATACCAAGGAGTTTCCTCCCAAGATACTGCCAATAGCCTTTCATCCGGGAAATAATCATTGATTTGAATGGTTTCTTTTGGGCGACCCTCCTCCTCCAAATGGGATAAGTGGTCCGCCACTTCATTTTCGATTACCTTTCTATCAAGTACCTCAAGATTAAATTCTTGTAATCAATCTTGCTTTTGAATCCTTCTTGGCCATCAAGTATCGGATTGTGGAATGATCGGTATGCACAATGACCTTAGATTCAATCAAGTAAGATCGAAATTTTTCAAAGCCAAAGACAATGGCTAGCAACTCCTTTTCCGTCATCGTATAATTTTGTTGAGCTCCATTCATGGTCTTGCTAGCATAATAGATAGGGTGAAACATCTTCTCAACCCTTTGGCCAAGCACGGCCCCAATGCAACATCGCTAGCATCGCATATGAGCTCAAATAGGAGATCCCATTTTGGACTCACTATTACTGGTGCGGTTGTCAATCTCAATTTGACTTCTTCAAAGGCCTTAAGACATGCTTCATTGGATTCAAACTTAGCATCTTTTTCCAACAACTTGCACAATGGGTTCACAATCTTGGAGAAATCTTTGATCAAGTGGCGATAAAATCCCGCATGTCCCAAGAAGCTTCTCACTCCTTTGACGGTTGTATGAGGTGGATGTTTGGAGATAACTTCAATCTTTACATGATCTACTTCAATCCCCTTTTTAGACACCTTGTGCCCTAGAACAATTCTTTCTTGAACAAGAAAATGACATTTCTCCCAATTAAGCACAAGTTTGGTTTCTTCGCACCTCTCTAAGACTTTATCCAAATTAGACAAACAGTCTTCAAAAGAATCACCCACTACGGAGAAATCATCCATGAACACTTCTAAGAAACTTTCCACCATGTCATAGAAGAGTGCAAGCATACACCTTTGAAAAGTAGTCAGGGCATTTTACGGAGTGCAAAGTACCATAAGGGCATGTGAAGGTTGTCTTGTGTTGATTATTTGCTTCAATTGAGATTTGATTGTACCCCAAATATACATCAAGAAAACAATAGTAAGCTCGGCCCGCCAAACGATCAAGCATTTGGTCAATGAAGGGTTGGGGAAAATGATCTTTTCTTGTTGCATTGTTGAGCTTACGGTAGTCCATGCACACTCGCCAACCGGTCACGATTCGAGTTGATATAGCTTCACCTTTTTCATTGTGAACTATCATCATCCCTCCCTTTTTGGGCACACATTGAATGGGTGAAACCCATTCACTATCGGAGAGTGGAACAATCACCCCCGCATCAAACCATTTTATGATCTCCTTTTTGACAACTTCTTGCATTGGAGGATTCAACCTTATTTGATGTTCCACCGTTGGTTTACATCCCTCTTCAAAGAGAATCTTTTGAGTGCATACTCTTGGGTCAATCTCTCTTATGTCCGCAAGAGTCCACGCAATTGCTTTAATTCTTCTTTTCATTACTCCAACTTATTGATCTTCTTGTTCTTTGGTTAAGTGGGAAGAGATGATTATGGAAAGAGTGGAGTTTTAGCCTAGGAAAGTGTATCATAAGTGGCTTGGGAGTACTCTGAGTTCAAGTTTCGGAGGTTCTTCAATTGAGGGCTTTGTAGGAGGAATGTTTTTTTTTTTTTTTTTTTTTTTTTGGTGGAATGGTTTGGTTTTCAAGATCAAGGTAAAGCTTTTTGGGAACGTAGGTTTAGTGCCAAGTCCTTCCAATGGTTCCACACATTCAGCAATACTCTCTTCACTATCAATATCCATGTTCCAAATTACCGCGATCAATTCACAACCATATCCACATAAGAACAAGTGCCTTCCTCCTCCATAGGTTGTCTCAATGTTTTGCATATATGAAACACAACCTTCTCACCATTGAAACGAAACATAAGTTCCCCCTTCTCCACATCATAAAGTGCTCTCCTGGTAGCTAAAAATGAACGCCCAAGAATAATAGGGACATCAAAGTCCACCGGGCAATTTAAGATCACAAAATCCGCCGAGAATATAAATTTCTCCACCTTCACTAGAACATTGGTGACCACTCTGATTGGTTGCTTCATGGAATGGTCGGCCATTTACAAGTTCATATGTGTAGCTTTGGGGACTTACTTGGTAGTCAAAGTCTTGTAGACCGCATACGACATCAAATTGATGCTAGCTCCAAGATCACATAGAGCTTTAGGGAAATGTGTCCCTTCAATTGTTCATGGAACCGTGAAGGCTACAGGGTCCTCCATCTTCCTTGCCATATGCTTTGAGACAATTGAACTACATTGATAAGTCACCTTGCTTGGCTCATAGTCCTCATAATTCTTCTTGGTCACTAGATCTTTCACAAGCTTTGCAGCATTTGGAATTTGGCTCAATGTACCAAAGAGAGGGTGATGGATGTTAATGCTATATTATCCCAAATTTTCTTAGCTTGAGATGCTTGTTTTCTTTTCATACTCTTTTGTGGGAAAAAAGTGGAATTTTGGGAATGGAGCTTGGGCTAGGAAGGCTATGTTTGGGCGGTGGAGTTTTCTTTGGTTTGGCCTTTTGAGAGGTAATGACTTCGGAGGTTGGTTCTTGAGGGATTGCCTCATTATCAAATTCATTTCTTGAAATCTCTACTTCCACATCATTTTCCTTTTCTTGGTGTAACTCATCCTCCTTGTTTTGCTCTCCCTTTTGCATTTCCACTTCATCCACATCTTCTTTTGATTTAGGATCTTCCCATGTTTTTCCACTCCTTGTCATAATTTTCATCACATGATCTTTCATATTCCTCTCAGGATTCACCACAGTGTCACTTGGTAGTGCTCCTTGAGGTCTTTGGTTCACTTTGTGAGAAAGGGTGCTCATTTGAGATTCAAGAGCCTTGATGAAAGTACTATGAGCATTGACCGTTTGCTTAATCTCTTTGACATCACCAGTATAACTTTCTTGATTCTTGAGAACTTCTCCCATTATTCTTCCAATTTTGATTGACTTCTCTCTTCATTCTCACCTTGCTTGTAAGGAGCTCTTGGTGCGTAACTTTGAGAAGCAACAAATCCCCTTCCACCTTGACTGTTGTTCCAATTTTGTCTTCCTTGATCTTGCCTCCATTGGCCTTGTTGATAAGGCCTTTGATAACCACCTTGTTGGTCAGCCACAAAGTTGGCTTCTTCTTCATTTGGGCATTGAAATATTACTCCAGAAAATACTCCTCTTGCCCTCTTTGAAGAAGGGTTAAAAGTGGACCTCCGGGATTGACATGCCTAATTGGGCCCACTTGATGACCCGCATTTGTAACTTGAAGATTTCCTACCTTGCTCACCTTTTTCTCTTTTTCTTCCTTGGTACCTCTAAGAAGCTCAATGTTGGTGATGATTTGAGCCATTTCTTTCGCTTGATCTGCAAATCTTTTCATCATCATTTGGTTCATGCCTCCTTCACCATTTGGATTTTGAGCTCTTGACTGCCAATCTTGAGATTGTTTTGCCACTTTGATGAGAATTTCTTTGACCTCTTGAAAAGTATGGTATATGATAGCACCTCCACGTAAGTTGTTCAAGGCCGCTTTGTTGTTCTTGTTGAGCCCTTGGTAGAAATATTATAAGAGCATATCATCTTCAAAACCATGAGTTGGGAAATGTAGCAAAACCTCTTAAAAAGCTTCCCAAGCCTCATATAATGAATCGGTAGGATCTTGCTTGAACATATGCACTTTTATCTTTGATCAATGTTTGCTTGCCTTTGAGCAAGAATTTTGCCAAGAATTGCTTTACAAGTTCCTCCCAAGTATAAATTGAATTCTTTGGTAGCTTGATCAACCATGCCTTGGCCTTCCCCGATAAAAAATGGGGAAAGACTCTTAGGCGCAATGACTCTTCCGTTCAATGTGCCAACTTGTAGAGATGACATTTTTGCACAAAATTCCTCAAATATTCCGTTGGGTCATCATGCTTTCCTCCACAAAAAAGTCCATTTTGATCAAGTCCATAAAAAATCACTTGTGGGGTATTGAAAGTCACATTCCCACAAATTGGTGGTGGCACAATGGCACTTGCAAAAGTATCCAAATTTACTTCCTCCTCTGAAGCTTCCAATTCTTGAACATGTTGATTATCATTTCGACCACCCCTTGCATTCCTTTGGTTTCAATTGTCATTGCGAATATTCACCCGATTGGCATTGGCTCTCCTATTAGCTTGAGCACCACGGCCTCTTCGTTTTGCACCTCAGCCTCCTCTATTAGCATTGTTACCTCTTCGGTTTGCATTGCCTGCAACACCATCATTGTTACCAACACGAACTCCCTTATTGGCTTGAGCATTGCCATGAGGAATTCCATCATTTGGGGCTGCATTTTCCACTTAAGGGTCTTTATTTTCTTCAAAGACACCATAAATTCCATAACTCTCCTCACTAAGAGAAGTATCATCATAATCATCCTCGGACTCTTCATAGTAATCATTCGGAGAAATTGGAGCATTTGGAAATGGAACTCCCTCATTAGCACAATTGTAAAGGGGATTCCTCATAACTCTATCCGAATTTCTTCTCATACTTGAATTCACCTACACACGGTAAAATAAAACACGAGGTAAAATTTAGGAACAAATAAGATTAAAACATGAAATATTCAACCAAATAGATGTACCGTAGCTCCTCGGCAAGGCCACCAAAATTTGATCCACACTCAATCCACTCACCTCTAAAGGTGTTGGGGCGGTCGTCAAAAGTAATAGTACCCAACGAGAGTCGGGGTCGATTCCACAGGGAGCTTAGCGAAGTATTCTATTAGACTTAGGTTAAATAATAATGGGTACTAAGCATTGTCAGTAATATTCCTAATAATTAAGGGTAAAAGTGTTTTAACTACAACTAAAATTAGCAAATAAAGTAAAGCAAACTAAATAATTATGATAGGGTAAATGATAGGAATCAACTAGGGGTTTATCCATTCCAACATGGTTCTCTTAACTAAATACTTGCATTAATCTTACAAATCTCATGGGTAACACTAATGGTCGGACCTCTAATGGATTCCTCAAAACCCTCTCGGGATAGGAAATATTTTACTTCATCAAGCCCTCTCAGGTCAATAATGAAGCGCGAGAAACCCTAGTCCAAAGACCCG
The DNA here is from genome assembly GCA_029990175.1 of Petunia secreta. Taxonomy (NCBI): domain Eukaryota; kingdom Viridiplantae; phylum Streptophyta; class Magnoliopsida; order Solanales; family Solanaceae; genus Petunia; species Petunia secreta. The sequence goes on along the minus strand of JARKIP010000022.1, from coordinate 43,319,177 downwards.
AGCAGGGTTGACCTTTTTAGGTCGACCCCTTTAGATGGGGTAGGTCGCAACCAATGTAACCAAATTCTCGCTAGTCTCCATTAACCTACGCCTTCAACCCCTTTCGGGTGATAAAAGCAAAGTAGGGTTAGGTTCAAGTACGGTCATGCCTTAAATCCTAGTTAAGAAAGTGTGATGGAGAGCTAGATTTATGTTAACCCATTAATTTTATAAGATTGAGTACAAGATTTAAGCTAAGATAATCATATTTTCATGAATAAACCCCTAGTATAAGTTTAGCTACTCATACTAGGGTCTAACACACACATGTTGTAAGATGAGATGGCAAGAATCTTATAAGAAATTAGATTGAAGATTGAATTCCTTACAAAAATTCAAGTAGGAACCTTCTTTGCACTCCAAGAATATTTAAAAAACATTAAAGTAATATTATAAGCTGAAAAATGTCTGTTTTCTCGGAGGCATAACAACCTATTTATAGGCATGGGTTTCAAAACTATGCTATTATTTACAAAATTGCCATTTTTCTTGCTTTTGCGCCAGACCACCTATTGTTAGGTAAGCAGCCAAATTGTTTTCTGGCTCGCCTCTTTCATATTTTGCTAAGCGTGCTTTTCCTTCTGCGGTGCAGGTTCGGCGGGGCGCCCTTTCAAGTGCTGTCAACTCCTCAACTTCGCAAGTTTCAACATCTTTCTGTGAGCATCGGCGGCATCGCCTCTCATTATGCGGGCCTCCTGATGTGTTTAACATTATGATCGGAGGGCAGCCTTTTGAGTTGCTGACTGCCGTGAACTATCCCTCCCTTTGGTGGATGGTTGGTCTTTTGAGCCTCAGATTAGGTGAGGCGCCATTTCCACTGCTGCCTTGACTTCATGTTCTTCACTTTTGTAGCCGAATTGCACTTGTATTTGCCCTTTTTGCATGTTTTCTTCGGTTTTGTATATCAATTCTTTTAAAAATCTGAAACACGAAGATTAACATAAGATTCATTCAAATAACATCACTAAAAAGGCTAAAAGCTAGTCGGAATGAGTTATAATTAAGCACAAATTACCAACATATCAGTCAGCAGTGCTTGAACCCTACTACTTACAGATCCTATTTTGGGGTTGGATATGGTTTGTTGTGTGCTTGATAGTGGAAGAATCATGAGTATTAAGGTCATAAATGGTGGAGTAATATGATCCTATGCCGTAGAAGTTGAAGATCTGGCATATAAACTGATCATCATCATACTATAATTGCTGCTATATATGTTGGTTACTGATCTTTCTTCTCCTATTTTCCCCAGGTCAGTTCCTTGTGGCTCTTTTTTTTAAACATAATCTACAACCCTGTTGAAAGTCAATGAAATTCATTGCTTCTGATTTTCATAATATTTCAATCTTGATTCGTGCTTAGCAGACTGAAATATGCTACTAATACTTTTTGAATTATCCCGTGGTATGTGATGATAAAGTTGACATACTTCAGTGGTTTACTATAATGTGCCAGTGCTAGTAAAACTTGTGAACTCGAGCTAGGTACTTGTAATCCTTCATATGATTTATACTGATGAAAATCGACCAATGCAAGGTGAAGGTGGGAATGGCCCTACTGCGAGCAAGCTTTTATACGTCTAGGGGGAAATCATGGGAGGTAAGAGCCTCATCACACAGAGTTTATGTGTTGAGCTGTCAGTTTCTTACACCTCATAAATACTTTTAAACAAAATTTGTATTAGTATTTGACTATTAACATATAAAATATGTTTTGGTTCTACAATTTTAAATGTCTAGTATATTCTGGTTTGCATGTATCTAATAGTGGTCCTTGCTGATAAATCTGTTAGCCTTGCTTTTTTTTTTTTTTTGGTAATTAACTAATTTTCATTAATCACCAAAGTGAACCAATTACATCCAGAGCAGCTTTTCTCTCATCAATCTCTCTATATTATTGCTCCTATTTACCTCTACCTCTATTTGGTATTTTACTTACATCATTACAAGATAAACTAAAATCTACAGATAAGCTAAAAGATTAAAATTTGCTTTGCTGTAACATTGTCTTGAGGTGGTCATCAGCTCTCACACTGCATACATATACTATCTCCTTGCCCACTGCTCCTCATCTCTTCTCCTTATTTTCAAATATCCGGTTGTTCCTTTCTCTCCAGATGACATGTACAAATTCTGTATAGATTAGTTTTAGTACCTGTGCCTTGGTTTGTTTTCCCTTTAGTTTCCTTTAGGATCTCCATTTGATGTTGCTTCCAGTTGCCTACCAAGATATGTCCTATGTTAACCCATTGTATCAGTTTCTTCCAGGTTGCTGTTGCATAAGGGCATTGTGTGATCAGGTGCTCATCAATTTCTGGATCACGCATAAACTGCATATGAGATTAAAGTTGAGGCCCCATTTAATAAGTTTTTCCACAGTTAGTAACTTCCTGAAGTGTTGCATCCACATTGTAAAGATGGCCTTACGCCTTGCTTAATTTTGGAACATTAAGGCTTTTCAGCTTACTACATAAGTGGTACCTTGCATTTGTGTATAGATGTGTCTTATCAGGCTTCCTTTCTTCTTTGCCACAGTCTGTATAGTAGGTAAATTGTCTCTGGCACTCCATATCTTCTTCATCATCCAGCTCATCTCCTCAAACTTCATCCCTTTGGTATAGTAGTTGTGTACCCATTTTATCCATAATCGCTCAGCCTTGCTAGCTAAATCCCAGCAGGTCTTGGTTATGGCTGCTTTATTCCATAATTTCAGCTTAATGAGCCCCATACCTCCTGCTGATTTTGGCAACCACATCTTGGGTCTTTTTGTTATTTCATTTCCTCCTGTCTTACAAGCTGCACTCCTCCAGCGTATAATAGCTTCTTTGCAGTCCATGAAGAGATTCTTGCTATAATTTTCTCCTCTAGTGGTTGCCATTGCACTGTCGTTACTTTCTTAGTATGTAAGGGGATACCAAGGTATTTAAAGGGAAGTTCCCCTTGAGTATATCCTAGCAGGCTTAAAATCTGGGTCCTTTCACTTTCTTTTGTTCCTCCAAAGTACACAGAGCTCTTGGTGAGGTTTGCCTAAGTTCAGATGCCTTGACGAATTTGACAAAGGGCTTTAACTGATTGGCATTCACCTCTTGCAGATAGAAGCAAGTCATCAACAAAACTAAGGAGAGTAATTGCAAGTATGGCACATTTGGGGTGGAATTTATACTCAGAATCCTCTCTTAACTCATTTAGGTTTCTACTCAGCTATTCCGTGGCAATGGCAAAGAGAAAAGGTGACATGGGTCCCCTTTTTTGAGGCCCTTTGCTGCATTAAAAGGCTTTGTGAACTCCCCCATTAATAATGATGGTGTAATTAACTGTGGTAACATTGGTGTGGGAACTCCCGTTAACACTGATAGTATAGTTAACTATGGTAACAATGATGTGGGAACTCCCCATTAATACTGATAATGTAGCTAAATACCCACTGAAAAACTATGTGGGAACCCCAAGCCTTCCATAACCTGCCTCAGCTAACCCCATTCCGCAGAATCATAGGCCTTTTGAAGGTCCACTTTGATCATAACTCTAGATGAAACATGTCTCCTAGACAGACGGATCCAGGATTCGAACCTTGCGAGTGCCATTCACGATATCAACCCTTCGCCATAAATAAAAAGGGAAGGTGGGTTGAGTCGGGTCGGGTCGGGTCGGGTCGATCAGTTTTTGGTTACTTCAAATAGATTAACTAAACCACTTTTAATTAATAATATATAATGAAAGACATCTCAGATTACCATAAGAGAGTATTGAACGACTGTCCTAATTAGAAAATTTTCTTAAAAGTAGCTTAGTTACTATTTATTTTTTGATTGACTAAATTAATTTACCTTCAATAATTTGGTATTAGTTATTTCATCTTAAATTGTCAAATTTATAGAAATATTTTTTCCTAACAAAAACTTTAATTTTTCAATTTATGAAAATTGTTCAAAAGATCTATTAATCAAGCTACTTAATTATTTCAAAAGCCAAAAAGAATCTTGCTCAAATTATTCTCTTTATTGAAAAAGAAAAACTATATATTAATTAAAATCAATTCAAGTTATTTACCAAAAAAATATGATAAAAAAATATTAGAAATAAATTTTTTAAAACAAAACAAGAAGAAGAAAATAAGAAAAGAGAAAGAGATTAAGCTATAAAAGGGAAAAATGGAAAAGGGCAAAATAGTGAAAATTATTAAGGGGGAGCAAGACTCGAACCCAAGACTATTGGGAGAAAGCAAGACTACTTTACCACTGGCACCGGGCCAATGTTTTGTTCTGTAGGTGCCAATTGCTTTATTTGTACCGATTCCTATATAAATATACATATATATACAAAGCCTCGACCGAAGCTAGCTGGTGCCGTGGCACCCTATACCTGGGCTATAGATCCGCCCCTAGTAGGCTTTTGCCTTTGCTTTCTCTTTTGCCAATAACTATCTCTGTGACACTTTTGGGCATCGGAGTGATATTTTGTCCGCACTGCTGTGTATGCTATTTGGAGTTACTTCTTGTCAGTCTACTATGAATATTTTTAATGATTGGCTCAAAATAAGAAAATCATCAGCCTGGGACAAAGTTAACAAACTCCTTACCAAATGAAGGAAACGAAAAAAAAAAATGAAGGGATCAACTGTCTCAGGTCTATGTTATGAATTTTATCAGAAGACAAACTTATGGTTATTTGTTTCTTCTTTATACTCAACTTAGGTGAATATGGAAAGTGTGTCAAAATTTGGTGGCCTTAGGTCATATTTTACACCACGAACAATGCAAAGAAAAGTCTTCTATAATTGACCATAAGTAGTTACAGATTAGGGGGGAATATCTTGAACAGCTCTTTAGGCTCTGTCGTTATTGGACTTAAGGCTCTATTGGATTTGCTTATCATAGGCCGATAATCGTGCATCAGTTTGAATGTTGAAGCTATATGACTTCAAGTAGTTGTATGAACATTTACTGCTTCCTTTCCATAGAGTTGATAACTTGTACAAATATAAAATATTTCAAAGCATAGAGTTGATAAATCCTTTCCGTAGCAACCACTTGCTCTAGAATTCATTGATGACCGAACTTTATCTATTTGCAAATCAATCTCCTAGCAGTAGATTATAAAACTGACATATACATGAAGTTTCATATCTTGATAACAAACTTTTACAAGTACTAGGACTCTAGCCGTCTTAAATCCAGAAATAAGCAGGGAATGTCTGCCTTTATTCATAATTGCTTTATAAAAATCCTATGCAACCCCAATACCCAATCGTAGTGGCTTATTACATCTAGAAGACAGTTGATTGTCCCTAAATCAATGATTTCACTGTAGAGCCTATGCTCCGAAAATACACAGACCAATACCTATATTAGACAAACCAAACTATGAGTAAGAAAAAAAATATGGAGGTCTTCATCCTCTAAAGAAGGATTGCTGCATAAAGAAGCTGGCTCCAATTATTCAGAAGTCCAGGAACGCGCCAATGATTGCAATGTGCACTTGAGTGCTCGACTTTTTGAGCAGATGGCCTTCAAAATACCTCCACAAATGTACAATTAATTCACTTGTATGTGGAAAGGAAGATTTAAAAGTATATAATCATATGAGGTTCTTCAACATCCTCACATAATCAGTGCTGCGTATAGAAGCTGGTTCCATGTATCAGGTAGTCCAGGAAGACACCAATGGCTGCAATCAACACCAGGATGATCGCCACTGTAAACTGATGGATGAGCATCTTTCCTTAACTGGGATAGGAATGTGATATCGAGAAGGTAAACTGGTGTCCTCATCCTATTTAGTACTTTGTTAACTACTATAGCAGATGCTGGTGTCCCTGCTGGATATGTTGACCCTGCTAATGGTATTTGCTCTGAGTTGCAATTCTTTGTTGATGCTCCCCATTCCTTACCCCTGATCAAAATTGAACACAATGTGAAATTTGAGCTTTTAAAGAGTGGAAAACATTCCTGATTAGTGAAAATTGATGGTTTGTGAGAAGTATCTAAGTTATAAACACTAACATTATAAAACTTTTTTTACACTATCATTGCACGTTAACCGGCGTAACGGGTTGCTTACTAAGTTACCAAGTAGTAATATTAATTTGTAGAGATTTACATGTAGTTGCTTTTTCAGTGATTTGATTTTGTAAGAAAATCTTTTACACGATCACTGCATAGAACTCTTGTGAGAATATTGAAGGAAAAGATTGTTGAGCAAATGAAGAGGTTTAGCACTTACACATAATGAGTTGGAGAAATTCCCTGGAAGAAGACTTTGGTCTTGGAAGAGTCAACATTTTGGTCAACCCATCTTGACCAAGTAGTTAGACCCTTGTAAAATGCCATCAAACGATCCATATCTTTTAATACCTTTGAACCATCTTGCACATAATCCCATCTACAAAAATAGAATTAGGTTATTATAATTATTTCATATTTCTTCACCATTTCATGATGGTTTTGTTGTTACAATGAGAATGTAACCAAACTGTGTATGAATTTATGACCCTGACTATAAATAAATACGTGATGGTAGAATAGACATTCTTGCTGGTTTAACTCATGCATCGATAGTGCGTATACTTTAATATGTTGAATAGACAATATGCTTCAATTTCCAAGTTACAAATTCTACTTTTAATGGATCGTTGCCTATAGTTACCTTTTAAGTGAGCAATTGTGTAAAAGTTCTTTTCGAATGTCAATGTATTAAAATAAAACTCTTTTTATATTGATTGAAGAAAAAGGAAATGAAGAATGGAAGATCGTACGGTTGAGAGTTGCCCTTGTGAGTCCACCAATGCCAAGAATTGAAAATCAGCATATCCATTCCTTTCCAAGCATCACCTTGTTGAATGGAGTCCAATTTCAACACCCTTCCAATATTCTCTCTTACTATGTCAACCAGATAAGTGGTTCGATAAAGGAATAAAGTAACTCCATAGTCCTGAGGGTAAAAAGTAGAAGTATAAACGAATAAGCAAAAGTGACAAAGTCTATCATTCTTGAAAGTGATAAATAGTGAAGCAATAGTGGAACACCTAAAGTTTCCATAATATTGCATAGCAGTAACAAGTTGGCAACAAGTTGTCAGAAGCCTTTATAGCAAAGCAGTTCTTTTTGAGTTAGGTTTGAGCTCTTTTGGTAGAATTCGCTTAATGCCCTGACAACCAAAAATTGGACCTACAAATGATTATGGTAATGTTCTATCCAGGTAACATACTAAGGGATCGTTTTGTTGGAGAAATTGTCAAAAATGAGATATACCATGATTTTGGAATAAATTTGTCTTGAGATTAAAATTGGAATTAAAACTTGGGATAATTTATCCCACCCTCTATATGGGATAAGATAATCTCATAAATTGGGATAACTTTTATCCCATTTTATATAATAATTTCAAATTTAATCTCCGGATTATAATCTTTTATACCTCCTACCAAATGCCCCTAACAGTACAGCTTGAAAATTTATTTTTCTCTCGTAGTTGCCACAAATTCTATTATTGGGTAATAAAGATGGAGTGGCCTGCCCGGAATGAATACGAATTAATCGTGCACTGAAGTTTTGATACAGAAAACTAAAAAGGTAAAGACAATACTGTTAAGGACCGATTTGGTTCTGTTTTCACATGAATTTTACTTTAAAAGAAAAGTTAAAGTTGCATGAGTGAGAATCATTATTCCATTTGAAATGGCTTTTAATATTTAACTATAGTGTTTCAATAATTACAAATAGTGAACTTAATTATAGGCAAATAATGAAATTAAGTAATGACCTAGCGGTTAGTATTCCCATAGAAAATAACTTTAGGCATTTGGTGTCATCAATTTTTCTTGGTAGAAGAGGAAAGAAGGCTCTTTGGTTTGGTAGAAAACAAGCAAGGATGGGAAAGAGAGCAGTTTGGAGAATATGTAGTAAGTGTTAAGCACGCCTTTGACAAGTTCACGGGTTTACTGATATTGAAGACACAGACAAAACTCAATAACAATTCCCTTTGTCTGTTTTCGAAGTATTTTCTGGGAATGCGAAAAAGTCAATACTCATATCTTTCAACTTGGTTGGACGCTAACAAAACAACTTTGGTCTGTGGCTTCCGTAATTTTGTAGTACTATTTTATTAATGATTGCTGTCACCAGAAAAAGATAACATTTTCTATTCCTTGTTATATATGGAGTAGTTGAAACTTGTATCTTGGTTGTTACCTTGTTCAAGATTTGCCAAAGAAAAAATTGGAAAACGAAACAAACTTTTCTGTATCTATCCGGTATTGATTGCAGTTTCAATTGTAAAAGAAAATGAGAGTGAATACAAGACAGAACAGATGAACAAACGGACAACACCCATGCGTGTGTTTTTTTTATCATAATGGTATTGGAGAGCTTGCACTGATCCTAATACTCTATTCATTTTAATTTATGTATATAATAGAAGTCTAGAACAGTTAACATTTGTGTTGTTATAAATTTTTTGATAATTATGAACTTAACCATATTATAAAATCTAAGTGATAACAAAATTTGCCACTAACATACATAAAATGAGTATTTCAGGGTTTCACCTACCTCGCTACCCAGTACCCACTACGTCATATCATAGTGTGCAATATATATATGTGCATGAGAATATGTGATTTTGCTTTAAGTTTATAGATTGTTTTGATATCTAAAAGAAGATAATTTTCACAAGCTGAGATGTCAAGTCATTTTCCGCTGAACTCTTTGTCTTCCCACTTCCTATTCCATATTCTTGAGACTTTTCTCACCACCTTATCGCTATAACAACAACAACAACGACGTCATGATCCACTACATTTAGAATAACGTAAAGTCGATGTTCGTAATTATTTGAACTCAACCATCGTCGTGAAATGATTAGAAAAATGATACTATTATTTGTCCTAAAAAATAGAGTCCTTTCGATTAAGATGTTTTACACCCAATCGAAAACAGTGAACTTTAACTTATATATTCCTTTCCCTTTTCCTTTTCTTCTCTCTCTTGAGTTTCTGCCAAGACAATGATGATTCATCAGAAACTTACCATTCTTTTTCAGTTCCCCGCTAAGAAATTATACTAAAAATCTACTCCTTATAATTGATGCGGATCTGGGATATGAGTATGTCAAAGGCACCATTAAATTTAACATATATATGCTAATTATTCAGGGTGTCCAGTAATATATTTCTAATTTTTGAGGTATTTATACCGATATACTCCCTCCGTTCCTATTTGTTTGTCATAGTTTGACTTGGCACAAAGTTTAATAAAGTAAGGAAGACTTTTGAAACTTGTGGTCTAAAATAAGTCATGAATATTTGTGTGGCTATAAATGAGACAAAAAGTAAGTTTAGAGTTGAATTATTACCAAATTTAAAAGTATGACAATCTTTTTGGGACAGACTAATAAGGAAAGTATGACAAACAAAATGGGACAGAGGAAGTATATAGAATGCTACCGACGTCACTGGATGCCCGTTCACTCACACAAACCAAATAAGTCTGCCTCTGCCTTGATAATTAGTAGCCGAACTAGAAATTTATATAAAAAAACGAAAAGAATAACTAAATAATACTAATAAAATGTCAAACGTGAATTTAAACTTATGATCTAAAATAATTTAAAATTCACTTATTGCTTCAATGGAATTTCTCTTATATATTAAAATAATTCAACCGTCAATATATGAAAATACATTTTTTAACCCTATTTGCACAATAAATTTTTTCTACTACTTGAATTTCCTGCATCTCCCTCGAGAGGGAATAGCAGAAAATAAAACAAGAAAACACAAAAAGGAAACAGAGGAAAACAGAGAGCAAACCTGAAAGGTTACAGAAGAAAGTGTCTCCTTCCTAGAAAAGGCAGTCTTGGCATTGGGCACCGACGCATGAAGCATACAAGCCAGAGAATTCCACATGTTCAAACTCAATGAGTCACCGATAAACATAATCTTCTTTCCTGACCATCTCTTCAAGAAATCTTTTCCATTGAACCTAAAACACCAAATATGTACAAACACTACAATCAAATAAAATTTTCCAAACAGAATTTACTGAACCGTATCAGGGTAATTATGTCTTAATCCCAAACAAGTTAGAATAGACTCCGAGAATTTATCATAAATTGACAAGTCTTAAGGTGGCTGTTAGCCTACTGAATTTATTGACTTACTAAACAGTATTAACAAACATTTCTTTGTTTTTTAATTAAAGATGATTGACACGCCCGGGCCTTTGGCATACCGATAAGACTGTAGTACGCGATGTGTTGATTAGGCGCACGTCACGAGTTCGAGTTATGCCCGTAGATAAAAGTCTGGCTTTTTAGTTTATATAGCTAGAAGGCGGACCTATTATCTACGGACTGCCGAACCTTGCACCACCGACCCTTTTCGATGACACAATGTTTTATGACTCAATTTGCATCTTTAGCTCAAAATTTGGAAGAAAGAACAATAAAAGGTACCTGGGTAGGTTACAAGAATCTGGTTTCCAAGCATATCTGAGGTATTGCTTATCAGGGCGACCATATTTTTGACAATCAAATTCAGGGTCAATGAAAGGGCAACTTGAAGAATCATAGAGAGGATAAGAAGGGTCAATGACCCATCTACCTTGAAACAATTTGCAACTGCTACTACTTACAATCCTTTTATCTTTCCAACTAAGATGATTACTAGTAACATTTTGTACTACGAGTTCTGCTCTTGCAGTGTGTAAGAAGAACAGAGAAATAATGGTAACTAATTGGAGAAGCAGACTTGAGATGACTACTTGGCTCCACAGTACCATCTTTTTCTTATTGTTTTTGGTATGGAAATAAGGGAGGGAAAGAAAGTTGAAGTTGTCTTCAAGTTGAGTACACTGTCTATATACTTATAATACAGCCAGAACATAAACACAAGTCCCTTTTATTTTTATTTTTTGGTGTCTCAGTTTTGGTTTGGGGGGAGGGGGGGGGGGGGGGTCGTGGGTAGGGGAAAGGAAGGTTCAAGCCTTCAAGCAGCAGTGGTTGCAGCTAGGAGTGTGCAAAATCGAACCGGTACCGATAGCCGAACCGTTACCACTACCGATAAGCATAACGGTATCAGTATAACAATTATTGGTTCAGTAATGATATTAATTTTCAATACCGATAAGATATTGGTACGGTAACGGTTTCTATATCTCTTTACCATTACCGTATCGATAACCGATAAGGTTTTTTTTTTATAATTTTTATATATTTTATTTTATTTATTATAAGTATATTGAGTCATTTAATCTCTTAATTTGCAACATTAACTTATAGGTTAAATTTCAATTATTATATTATTATTTTTGGTGGTTATATGTCAATACTCATACACTTTAATTAATAAGTCCGGCCTATTTTATAATTAATTTTGCTTTCTCGGATCATTGATCAGACTTTCTTATCTTTTCTTTTTCTATTTCATTATTTTGTGTTATGTTAGCATATTGTTAAGTCTTGTTGATTGCACTTGTTTACTTAGTTTGTGTAGATGGTTTGTCTATTACTTTAGTGGTTATTCATATTAATTACTCCCTCTGTCCCAATTTATGTGTCACACTTTCCTTTTTGGTCTGTCCCAAAATGAATGTCACATTTTCTTATTTGTCAATTATTTAATGCACTATCTCTATTTTACCCCTATTGGGCCCTACTTACTTTAAAAGTCACCAACAACTTTTTTAATACTCCAATCTTCTCTCTCTTACTTTTTCAAGGGTAAATTTGACCATTTCTAAAGTCAACTTCTATTTCTTAAACTCCGTGCCAAGTTAAACACCGCCACATAAATTGGGACGGAGGGAGTAAAAAATATTACCTATGGACAACCATCCACCAAGAATTCACGCATTACTTCGGTGTACCGGTTACCGAACCGTTAACTACCAAACCGTTAAGAACCAATAACCGATAACCGATAACCGATATCTTATACATAATTACATACCGATAACCGATATAGCGTTATTGATAAGCTCAACCCCCGAACCGTACCGCCCCGTGAACACCTTTAGTTGTAGCACAGAATGTGTGAACTCGGCACAACCAATAACTTTGGACAAGACTCCGAATTAGTGTTAAAAAATTATTAAATATATATAAAATCAATGTTTGGAGTGTAATTACTAGCATTAAGGTCGCCATCAGAGGTGGACCTAGCCTCTTTTATTTGGGGCACTGGCACTCGTTAACATCAAAAAATTATTACTATAAATATATGAGTATATACCTTTAAAACTTATGTACTATATTTTAGTTTGTATATCTATATTAAAGACAACTGTGTTCTCATGGCGCTCAAATTATAGGTTCGTCTCTAATCGCCATCTTGAAGTTATAACTCGGAAAGGTTCAAATTAAGAATCTTCAAGAGGTAAGTGGTATCTGGATATTCCTGGCTAAAAAATCACATGATGAGAGCTAAAAAGAGATGTTGATTTCTGACATTGAGTTGGAAAATCTTGGATGGGTTTGATCATTTGATTAAGTCCCCTCGTGTTTAACCAGTGGGGGCTTTATGTTTTGGCTCTTTCTATCTTGTTCTTAGGGGAAATAATTCCGTCGGCACTAAATTAAAATTTTACTTTTTCCTGTTAAAATAGAGAAGATAATATTAAATGCTCATGTTCACATGACTATGGTGAAATGAATGAAATTAAAATAAATCCAATCTTATTGATATTTGACTATGTTATCTATATTTGGATGATATTTTTATCATGTTCTATTAAGAAATTATATGCAAAAATATCAAGATTTGATACTAATTGAGTTGTTTGGTGTTTTAGGAATTGAACATGGTGAATTGGGAAAAAAGTGCAAGTTTTGGGATTTAAAAGTGAAGATATTAAAGATTTTAAGTGATCCGTGTGCCACGTGAATAACATGGGAATAAATAGAGTCATCGCTTAGAAGTGAAGAAAAAATTTCAGCTCAGTTAGGCTGAATACGCGAGCACCACGCGAGCTGAATTGTATATAGAAAGCAGAAATTCTGGGAAAAAAATTAAGGGCTTTTTGGACTATTTGCTTAAATTCCTACAGGGTATAAAAGCTTCTCTTGCCTTCTTTATAAACTTTAGACTGGAAAAGAAGCAAAAAGGAGGCTACAGCTTTGGAGACCTCAAGAACACAAAGTTTTTCCTAAATTCTTTCTTCTTTTTTGTAATTTATTCATTCATGAATTACATTGACATGATTATCATAAATATGAGTGGCTAATTCACTCATTCTAGAGTTGATTAAACCACTCCAAAGTATGTGTTATGAATATTTATTTTAATGAATGAAACTTATGAATTCTTCCTATCTAAGTGTTTATATTTTGTTTGCTATTGATTGGAAGGGCCCCCAATTGATTGTCCCCTTTATTCTTGTATGGCTAGGGATATATTCATGAGTTAGGGTTTAACACTTAGCAATATTTCAACCTAAAACCAAGGTATTGCTTAGGTTGTCAATAAGGTGATTTGTAACTATTGATCCTGATTATGAACTATACTTGTAGTCCTATATATCTTCATTAACTAATTAGAAAATTGGTTAGTGAAAGTTATAATTATTACATGGGAGTAAATAGTTGTGAATTTGGAGCAAGTGTTCAATAGGAAGAACCAAGTTGAATTTGTTAAATCATTATTCTAATATATGTGTAGGAGTTGAGTAGATCAATCCTAAGCTTTACATCTTTTGAATCAATCTTAATCTCTATTAATTGTCATTACTTTATTTTAATTTTTATTACTTAGTTGTTACTATAAATCAACCTTAAGATAAAACCACCTTAGAAGTTAGTTAATAGGTAAATTAGTTAAAATAACAATTAGATTTCGAGTATTCTTTGTGGGATTCGACCTTGGGGCTTCAAATACCGAGTTTTATTTACCACGACCGCTTAATCCCTTTTATAGAGCGTAGTTGGGCGTGATCACCTGCTCACAAAATATTCTATCATGAACATTTTAATGTGTTACCCTCCTTTGTAAGCGTATTCACCGGAAATAACATACTCTAAGTATTTTAATCAGAGAACACTTTATTTTGTTTACTCAATTGATCGTAATAGAATGCAAGGAGTAATATCTATTGTGATGCACCCAGTGGCGTACGCAGAAATTTTCATGAGTGGTGTCAGGATATAAAGAAGCGAACAAATTAATAAAAACATTGAAAAGTCAGTGCTGTTAGTGGGATTCGATCCCTGAATGCCAAGGTAGAAAGCTGACGCTGCAACCATCTCTGCTGTATTACCTTTGTTTTAAGTGGTGTCAAGTTATGCTTTTATACAAAACTTTCTGTTTTTTTACAGCAATATAACATATATATTTAGCAAAATTTTTCGATCCAGTGGGGTCGGATGACACCGGTAGGGTGTGTGGGGGTCCGCCCCTGGATGCACCAGTTGGATTATTCCTCGCACCCAAAAAGCTTATGTTCTTCATCAACAACTTAAAAAGGAGAAAATAGAAAACCAAAAAAATTACTTTTATTTTTTATGCTATAATGATTTTACTTTATTTATGGTCAGTTATTCAGTGTTAGCAGGTCCATTTTAGTTCCAGCTAAGTTCCATTTATTCTTGTTGTTTTTGGGTGTATTAATTGTACTTTAAGGAATTATTATTTTCCTTGCATAAGGGAACTAGTTTTAACTTACAGCCTATCATAGGCTTCGTATGATATCAGTCAATATATGGGTGGTGTTAGTTATAGTTAATAGGAAACTACTTCAATTGATTTCTGGAATAAATGCATAGTACTACTTTATTTTTAAGACAACAGTCGAAAAATAAGTTAGAATACAGAATACCATAAATGCGTGTTTTTCACTCAATCAAAGAGTGGATATCAGGTCCATTTACTTGCATAAAGTATATTTGAAAACAACTTGTCAAAACCATATATTCCAACACTCACATAAAACAAAATATAAAACAATAAACAACCAAAACAAAAATGTATCCGGTTTAGGTTGGACCAGATCGGCATCGAACCTGAAACTGGTTTGGACTGGACCGAACCGGCAAGAATAAGACCATTTTGGCCCTTAATGAAACGGCTCCTGTCCCGACCCGTCATTCATCGTTTGGATTGAACAGACCTGTATGTTTTTTATCGGAACCGGTCCGGACCGGACTGGAAAAAAAAAGTCAAGCAACTAGCCGTTGCCAACGGCTATTTAGACACTACAGACTTTGGCCAATACCCAAAAAATACTAGTTTGGCCTCCACCACCCCCTAGCGCCCCCATACCCCCTAACCTATTTTAATCTATAAATACACCATTATTTCAACAATTTTTTCACAATTCCTTATTTTCTTTCTAATTCACTCTCATTCTCTCTAATATTACTATCAAAGGTTATTTGCTAAATTTTTATAAATCAAGGATTTTATATTGACACATATTGTTTGGAGTGAAATGGAAACTAGTCAATTAGCGACATCAAATTTCAACTTTCACCTCTTACGCGGCATTAAGTAAACTCGTTTTTACCATCTTTTTTAATTTTTGCAATTATATTTGTAGCATATATTATTATTTTGCTTAATGTTTTAAATTTATAATGTCTGTAATTTATAGAGTATTGACTGGCCGCAACAGGAGATCACGTGGTAACTGAGTGGGGGACGATAGACGTGGTCGTGGGAATAAGGATAAAAGACCAATTGGTAGTTCTAGTGCTCCTGCTAATATAAATAATTTTACTTAGGTGGAAGAATCGTAATATTATCATGATATTGATGACTTTAATGAACCACTAGATAATAAAATATTAGAGGCACAATATCAAGTATTTGGTAGCACCCAAGGGGTTAATTGAGACAAAATACCTACTAGTCAATTTCAAAGTCCACTTGAAGAAATTAAATCTGAATCGCTACCATGTCTCCTAATAGAGAACCAGTAAGACGAGCGGAAAGATTTGAAGAGCGGCAATTGATGATGAAAAATATTGACTCTCATATCGCTAAATGTAATCTTTGTAAAAGAGATTGGATTTTAAAACTGGGTCCCATCATGGTGGGATAGGAAAGTTGAGGACTCGCTTAGAAGGTCACCATAAGGAAGAATGTGCTAGTAGATTGGGTGGCATACATTTAGGGAATAAAATGGCTCCATTTCAAGGTAGTGGAATTCAACAAGAAATTAACCCGTGACCGGGGGGCTTCTTCGATATGATAAGAAAAAAGACAGGGAAAGCATAGGAAAAATGGTTGCAGTAGAGGCTTTACTGTTTACATTTCCTTCTTGTACTAGTTTTGTTCGTTATATTCAAACCATATATAATCCATCTTTTAAAGGTTTTTCAAAAACTACGGTTAAGGTGATATTATTAAATCTAAAAATGAATATTGTCAGTATACGATATATGTTTTATCACTTTGATATTAGAGTTTGTATTAAGATATGGGTTGTGGTGTTAATAGATATGAGTATTTAACACTTACCTGTCATTGGATAGATTCTAACTGGATAATGCAAATAGGAATTTAGAATATAATTGTGTTGATGAACCACATAACGGAACACTTATTCATAGAGAAGTAAATGATATTTTTAAGGCGCATTTTATTAATGACAATATTTTAAGTATATTTGTTGATAATGCTTCGAACAATGATTATGCCATTAAACATTAAAACCAAAGATGCACTCCCCTTTTGATTAATTTTTTCATGTTAGATGTGCATGTCATATATATAATTTAGTTATACAAGCTGGTCTTTACTTGTTTTATAATATTATTGAAAAAGTGAAATGCGTTGTTAGTTATATTTTCAAATCTGAAAAATTGGAAAGATATAGGGAATTTAAGGAAGAGTGTAGAAAAGAAGGCATTCCTGCTAGAACAGTTTCAAGGGTGTGTGGGCAAACATATGCCACCTATTGTTATGGGAATACGAGTCCAGCTAGCGAGACTAGACTTATTCTATAAGTCACTAGGCATTGAGGATATACGCCCGCTCCTAGAGCGAAAAACCGTTTAGGCGGTTTGGTCATAGGGCGCGGGGCACACATCCCGCCGCTTTGGGTTTGCAGTCTCCTAGTTAGGGTTTAGTATACCACCGCTTTGAGTTGTAGGCCCATGGCCTTATTAGTATCTGTATTTTAACTTATTCAGGACTGGGTATCAGTACTATAAATATCCCTCCTTACATTGTATTGTACATAAGACACAATTTTCCGCCGAAGTCGGCTACTCTCAAGGAATAAGAATTACTTTGCTTTCTCTATTATTTCTTGTTTAATTACTTGTATTTACTTTCATTATATTTACTTACTTTTTCCATTGTAATTTACCCTATTTCTTGTGACTCATTCATAATTTATTGTTTAACCTAGACGTACAAATTTAGGCAAAACAGTTTGGCACCCACCGTGGGGCCCAAGCAATTGTAGGTATCCTACGAAGGAAAAGACGCAATCATGTCAGACGGTGATAGCAGCATTCTACAGATGCAGTAGACGAGTCTGCGAAGGATCTCAGCAATACTAGCATACAACAAAAGGATCATATCGAGTAGCCAAATGATTCTTCTCATGAACCATTCCCTATTGCCAGCGATGGTGAAGGCGATCAACTGCCATGAGGTAATTCAGAGTTCAAAGGCTTCCTCTTGGACATCCTCAAAACTGCATCCGAGCGGAACTCGAACAACATAGCTGAAGGGATATCCCAGATTTTGGGAGCAATGTTTGCTGGTTCGTCTCAGAGGTCATTATCCCCGCGAGGACCGATGCCCACGAACAATTCGCCAACATCAGTTCCCAATCGTAGGCTCAACCTGGATGATGCCCTTGGAGGCACATCATCAATCAAAAACCAGGATCTTAAGGGAGCCCATGTCATATAGGATCTTATAAAGGAGATAAAGGCCATCCATGACCGGATTGGTAATGTGTCGGAAGCTCCACCCCAAGTTACCACGGTAGATGAGCAGAAGTTTTACAAGCACGCTTACAAAGCAAGTGCTGCATCGCTCCGCATACCAAAGCACATCCGCTTGCCGGATAACTTGAAGCATGACGGAACTACCGAATCGAACGAGCACATCACTGCTTATTATACGGCTGTGAATAGTAACGAGATTACTGAAAAAGAAATCCAGTCTGCTCTGCTGAAGAGATTTAGCTCTACTCTGACCAAAGGAGCCCTTGCTTGGTACACTCAGCTACCAATGGGATCCATCAAATCATTCACTCAGATGCAATACCTGTTCAAAAAAGCGCATTCTGGTGCCCGCAAGCGGATCGGGAGAAACACATGGAAGACATCTTCAAGATACGACAACGTGATAACGAGTTGCTGAAGGATTACCTCGGTAGATTTCAGAAGGAACACATGGAGCTCCCTCCAGTTCCTGATAACATCGTTGTGGTAGCCTTCGAAAAAAGTTTGAATTCAAAGGAATCTTTAGCTACCCGAGAATTGTAGTGGAGTTTTAAATCAACACGCAATGTCCACATGGAGTGCGTTACATCAGATGTATACTGAGAAACTTTGTCTGGAACCGGATCATTCTCATAACTCCGAGGACGAGCGAAGGAAGAGATCGGAAAGCCCATTCCTAGAAGGTGAGGAGGATGGTAGAAGAGTGAAGCCAAAAGTTCAGAATCAAGCGGGCGCCGGGCTGCAAAATAATTCTCGAGCATCCGTATCTCAAAAAAAGCAGACTGAACCCCGGTATTTCAAGGACTTTGGTCTTTGTGACAATGCTGTGGACCTAGTCGCCAATCACTTTGGTAAACTGGGCCCCAGGTTTCGATGGCCACCTAATGCAAAAAGATCTATAGGAAAAAACAAAACACCTTATTGCGATTTTCATCCCAGTAGGGGCCACGCAACGGTCGATTGCCAAGGATTGATGATCGAGAATGAGCACTTACTAAGGGAAGGACATCTCAAAGAGGTTTTGGAAGAAGGGTCGCATTGTTTCAAAGGTTCAGAGTCTGCGCAATCTTCGTAGACGAACATGCAGACACGACCCAGGAGACTGTAATGACCAAGATAACATTCGGGTCCATCCAATTTGACCTGGAAAAGCAAGCAGACCAACAAGGTGACCTCGTTGAACCTGTGGAAGTATCCGGCGTACATGTCCAACGGGCTCTTATCAATTTGCGGAGTAGTGCTAATATTATCCGGGGGGAGGTGTGGCACCAATTCAGCCATTGTCCTCAAATATCCTCATGTACTCGAAACATAATGGGTTTCAACGGATTTTGGGAAGCATCCATTGGAGAACTAGCTCTACCGGTTCACATACTGGGTGTGACGAGCACAACCACTTTCCAGGTGATGAATTGCAATCTCCCATACGATGTAATCTTTGAACGACCATGGATACACGACGTCAGGGGAGTGCCCTCAAGACTTCATCAGGTCTTTAAGTACCCGACCCTCGTGGGATCGCCGACCTACGAGGTGAGCGGCCTCTCTTTGAGAAATGTCGCTTTACGTCAGACATGATTACATTTGCCGAGTTGGAAGTTATTGAGGCGATAGAGTGAGAAGTTAGAGAAGAACTCAGCGAACTGCTGGGTCAAACGGAGGCGATGGAACAACTAGTCCCGAGCGCGACTGAGTTGATATGTCGTCTTTCTGAGGTGCTGCAGAAGCAAGGAGGACCCCTGTGGCTGATATAAAGTTATTTAACAATAGCTCGGACAAACATTCAACTCCTACAGATTCCAGTGATAACCGAATCAGAGACAAGTGAGCACCCACTGTTATACGTTTCAAAATCTGAGATAGCTTGGAATGTGGTCCTTCTACGAGGAAAGAACGGGGAGCAATTCCCCGTAAAATGCACCAGCACGATGCAGCAACATATAGACAAGTTCTTTCCCTTGCCACTCCAGTTCATAGCAACTGTGGTAATTGCCACAGGAGAGTTGTGCTCATACTTTCAGGAACACTTGGTCAGTTTAGTCTCTTCGACACCAGTACAAGCCATTTTGTCTAAACTCGGTCTGTCGAGAGATATGAAAAAGTGGACTGAAGAGTTGGGAGAGTATGATTTCATCTATCAACCCCGTATAGATGTCAAGTCGCAGGAGTTGGAAGGTTTTAACTCAAATTTTGCAGAAGAACTGGAACGGAAGGCTGAAGAGTCACTCAGAAATGAAGCAGTGATCGAGTATGGCTGTTGGGAGATTCGCACGGGAATGAATCCTAATGGGGAGGAGGTTGATCTGTGGATCAGAACGCCATCTGGAATGGTCTACCATCAGGCCATAAAAACTGATGACAATGAAGCAGAGTGTGAAGCCATAATTCTAGCTCTTGACTTAGCCTACACACTGGGGGCAAGGGAGATCAGCTTGTACAATAAATTCAGCTGATGGTTAATCAACTAAAGGAAATCTGTGCAGCTGAGGACATCTGCGAGCTAGATCGAAAAAACAAAATAAGGGCAATCCTGAAAAATTTTCATGCATGGGAATTCATCCACTAAGAAGAGATCTCAGGAGACGCCGAAGCATCCGAGGATTCGTACGATTGGCAGACTATAGTTGAGCTAACCCCCACAAGCCTGATGAACCTTGAAGTTCCATATTCAGGATCTTTCGCAGGGCCGTGTGATGCACTGGTCAACTATCATAGCAAATGAGATCTTCCTAAAGACAAGTCAGAAAGCATATACTTGCGGAAACATGCATTTCACTATTTCTTGATCGGCGAGGGGTTATACCACAGGGTCGTCAATGACCCGATGGATGACTTTCAAGTCTCAACACCCTTAAACAGGAAAGCCCAACCAAATGCCCCCGAATCTTTCAAGGATCAAACATGAAGTACTTTTGCTTGAGAAAGAATTTACTTTGCTTATGTTATTTCCTTTTGATTACAGTATTTATCAGACATGTTACGAGTTTGCATCCACAACATCTCAGGCTCCGCGCCCCCATTACCAATAAAACTACTATCTTACTTAGTCAGTTTTACTTATTTATTTAGATCCATCTACGATCCAACTATTCATAGCCCCGGCTAGACCTAAGTTGAAGTAATACACTCACTTTTCGCTACAAAAAGTAGAGTACACTACTAGCTTAGAACTAGACCATGTCTTGCTTAGCCACCAGGCATTAATCGAGTATTGATCTCATTAAATCAATAATTGCACGTACACGCCGATGGGGACGCCTTTCCGCGTAGTGCCAGAAAGTCTTAAATACTCGAGTAACTAAGCGAAGACATTCTGTCTCAGAATGCAAAAGGACCGTTACCACACGGGCAAAAGTGGTCCCATTGTGGGCGCAAACGGCCATCTGCTATGGATGCAACCTAGCTGCCGTGTATCGGTGTACCACAGATGTAATTGCTCAAGGCAGGCACACTAACACACATTATTAAATTGCTAGAACAGTCAGGACGACCGGAAGGCATCTAATTCTTAGGTGCAAACACCCACATAGGCATAACTTAGCATTATTTATTATATACGACAAAAATTTAAAAACTTCACAAATAAAGGCACAGGTAATTTAAGTCAATACGCCACAAAATGGGCCCAAAATATACATTTAGTTCTTCCTGAATACAACATTTATCTATAACAATTGTAGAAAAAAAGGAAAGGGAAGACTAAAAACAAAGAGCTCATCAGGATTAACATGGCTGAAGATCCTTCATCTGGATTCTAGTTACAAGCCGTAAACAGTCCGGATTTTTTTTCTGCTTAAGATATGTCGGCCCGAGCATTCCTTTGAAGCATATGACCGCTAAAACATCCAATGACCGTCTACTTGATCAAAGCAAGGGATCCTGGAAGCATGTGAGTACATGCCTGACCTTTCCCATCTCGTCCGTTCAACTTGAAGAGAAACTAGAAGAGTAGCAGCGAAGCTTGATCATCCGCTTCAACCTCAAATGGTTAAACCGGAGTGCACAACCCCGCATATCTTCAAGTGCAAACAGAAGTTAGCCGAGAGCGGAAAGGCTTGAGCTGGGAACCTCCCACAGGGGAGCCTCTTTCCTCGGGTGTCCTACAGCTAACGGCCGATGAAGCGTTACAATAGCAGTTCAGCTGAAGCAGATAACCAAGGTGAAAGCCATGAACCACAGAGGACTCTGAAGCTCAATGACACTTTAGTCACCCGCTGATGTGAAGCTTAATACTTTTGTTTGCCATGAAATAGAGCCAGGAAATAGATCACTAGCCCGGTGCCATTTAAGGAGCGACGTAGACACACAAGGTATCCAGACAGAGACACCACACAGAAGTTGAAAGGGCTAAGCATCCTGACCCCGCATGACAAGAAGAATATCACAGCAACCACTGTGTTAGAAGATGAGCGCACCGTAATAAGTGCACGTGAAATAATAAAGACATCCCGAAGGACATCGTTAGAATCCTTATCAAACTTAATGATTCGGTGGACTTCATCCATTTTCTCATGAACAAAGAAAGAAAATGAGGTAATTACAAGTGAGTTCCCTCCTTCATGCAACATCCATTCGGAACGAAGAAGGTTTTCTGGGAGTATCAAACCAGAATCAAAAGTGAACATTTTTAAGGGAAGAAAAGCTTCTCGCTATCATGAGAAATTGCTGAAGAAGTAAATTATTTTCTGAAGAGGAATTTATGATTTTCCCACTGTCATGAAGTTAATATTTATAGGCAGAAAGGGGGTCAGGATGGAGCACGAAATGGTCAAGCGTCATTATTACTAGAGATATGAAGCAATTCGCAGCAGCTAATGGCAGTTCCTGAAAAGGTGCATGAGATCAGCATCGACCAATCAGAAGGAAGCACACGAAGTTCTCGAAGAAATCAACATTTCTTGGTCAGAGAGACTGCGAGTCTCAAGGAGTCAGTGAGATATCTTTTCACATCCACGCTGCTTTCACTTGCTGACTGCTTGTGTCAGCACTCAGCAAGTGGGGGAACTGACGGTGTGGGCAAAAATATGCCACCTATTTTTATGAGGATACGAGTTCAGCCGGCTAGACTAGACTTATCCTACAAGTCACCGGGCACTGAGGATATACGCTCGCTCCTAGAGCCAACGACTGTTAGGTGGTTTGGTTATAGGACACATGGCACACATCCCACCACCTAGGATTTGTTGTCTCCTAGTTAGGGTTTAGTATACCACCACCTTGAGGTGTAGGCCCATGGCCTTAGTAGTATTTATATTTTACCTTATTTAAGACTGAGTATCACTACTATAAATACCTATATTTACATTGTATGGTACACAAGACACAATTTGCCACTGAAGTCGGCTACTCTAAAGGAATAAGAATTACTTTATTTTCTCTATTATTTCTTGTTTAATTACTTGTCTTTACTTTCATCGTATTTACTTACTTTTTCCATCGTAATTTACCGTATTTCTTGTGACCTCATTCATAATTAATTGTTTAACCTATACGTACAAATTTAGACATAAACAAAGGGAAGTTGCAATTAGGTGAAATATTGTATATGAGTCTTTGTATGTTGCTTATAAGTTACGAAAACCTATATCTAATATCTTTAATTATTATGTGAATAAAGAGTATCACCTTAATGAAGCGGATTGGTATCTTGTTCTTCATCTTATATTTTTAGAAAAACTTTTGCTTGCTACTAAAGAACTTTGTAGTGCCTGGTTATGAAGCTGTTGTTGCTCAAATTATTGAAAATTTTTAAAAATATTTCTTCCCTATTCTACCTTTTTTTTTTGTATTGAAGGATCAACAAGCACAATTTTCAGTTCTATAAAAATGGTGCGAGATATTTTAACAATTCAAGCATCGTCAGTTGCCCTAGAAAATATGTTTATGCAAGGATGATTAAAAATCAGAGATCATAGACACTCATTGAAGGAAGAAGCTTCAGAGACAACTGTATTATTCAGAGATTAAATTAGAGCGGAGCGAAGAAATTTTGAAATACCAAGAGAAAATGGAGAAGTAGATGCAACATATGCAACTGAAATCCTATCAAGTGGGAGTGGAAAAATGACGTTTATAAAGAAGATCAAGATTTACCACCAATTACTTCTGAATTACCAGAAGAAATACTTGAAAAAATGAGAACCTTTTTTATAAGTATATAGTTTGCCAATTTAATTTGACTATGTATTTTGAAATCATAAAAAATATTCAATAAAATGCTTTACACTTGCTATTTTATCCATAAACTTTTGTTATATTTTTTGAAATATTTTACCTTTACTCTAAATTTCCAAAGATTTAAAACACACACACAAAAAAAAAAAAAAAAACAAAGGAAGTTACTAATAAACAAAGAACCGAACCGACCGAAAAAAAAATAAAAAATAAAAATTATCATTGCAACTAGCCATTGGCAACGACTACTGTCACACAAACAGTCGTTGGCCAACGACCAAAAACATCTATTTTGGCCTCCCACCTCCAGCGCCCCCATACTCCCCAACCTATTTTTTTTTCTATAAATACTCTATTATTTCATCAATCTTCTTACAATTCTACGTTTATCTCTGTTTACCTCTAATATTGATATCAAAGCTATTTGTTATTTCCCTCTTACAATTCAACATACTCCAGGTGAAGAAATTGAATCTGAAAGAGCTAGAGTCCGCGCACAACGACAAGATAGAGCTGAAGCGTGGGATTTATAACAAAAAATCGTGAAACTTGTTTGTGCCTTAAAATTTCTTAATATTATAAAAAGATAAAATTTATAAAAGGTAACAAGAATTACAGTAAATACTAAGAAAAAGTAAATAAAGCAGAAAAGTAAGAGATTGTATTCCTTAAGAACAGTTGGATTCTTGGAGAATCGCTTGATGATTAATATAATAGGGATAAGGGTATTTATAGTTATAGGTTTACCCTAGTCCTGATTATGGTAAAATACAAAGACTATAGTTCATGGGCCCGTTCACTCAAGGCGGTGATACTAATTAATCCTAACTAGGAGACTTAAAAACCTAAGGCGGGCGGGATGTGTGTGTTATGTCCTAAGGCCCGTGCCTGCTGAGTAGCCATGGCTTGTGGAGCAAGCGTGTATCCTCAATGCCCGATGAATTATAGAGTAAGTCTAGTCTTCTTCAGTTGGAATCGTATCCCCGTTATCATAGGTGACATATTTTTACCTACACAGTCAGTACTCCCACTTGTTGAGTGCTGATGCAAGTGGTTAGGAAGTGAAAGAGGCGTGACAAGAAACGTAAAGGCCTGCCTAAGCTTGATACTCATCCCATGTATTTTCGCATGCCTTGCATTGATGATAATACTCAAGTACGGTAACGTGCAACTTTGTGATTGGAGGACTATACGTCTGCGTTTTCCCAACGCTGCAACTGCTCTGCCATATCCCGTAATTAAAAGAGATTTATCACGTAAGCCATAATTATCACGATCACACGTCTATAAATGATTCACTAGTCTTTTGGGACTCATTTTTCATGTATAAATACATCGTAGTTCCGAAGAGTCTTCATTAGTCTTCATTCTCCTTTGCAATTTAGTTTTTTCAAAAACTTCGGCCAATTTCAAATCTATTTCTCTTAGTGGCTCGAGAAAAAAACTTTTTACCTAGAGGTTTCAGAGTTCAAGAGTACCTTCCCATGACCCTACATCATGAAAGTTATGGCAAGATGCAAGTGTAAATGGCTAAACAAGAGGATTTAACGACATCGTTTCCATCGAGTGTAACCCTACTGCCGTCCAACTCAGCGATATTACTTGCATCAGGACTGAATGAAATTGGCTATCTACAGTTGACATAATTATTCCTACCACCGAAGAAAGGATCTCCACCCATTGGGCTGGTTATTCGATGGTTCATACTTACCTTTTCACCCTTCGCTTCAACAGTCGCATATACTCGGTCATTGACAAAGTATGTCGTTAGTACAATATCTGCTTAGGCCAGGTTGGACCTTCTGTCTGGCGTCTTGTCGCCGTCCTCGATCATTTGGCTACTCATGCGAAGCTAGACTTCACTTTTATGCACCTTCATGCCTTGTTTTCCCCTTGCCTTCATAGGGCAGGCATGCTGAACTACAAGAGGCGAGGGAGGAAGGGTATTTTCTCCAACAACAAAGATTCTAAGTGTTGACACCTAATTTTGTCCCGGAAGTTTCAATTAAAAGTCTAATTATTTTAAATTAATATCAATTTTTAAAATTAAAGGTAATTGATAAATTTCAGTTAAAAGTGGCTAAAATTTCAATGCGTAGCCTTAATTTCAACTTATCCCTGCAATTCATCCACTTACCAATTAAAATCTCAAAAAAGGGGCTAATTGTGCAAGACCAGCCTCAATTTCAACCCATTCATGTAAACACATATACATACATTACCCAGTTCCGTTATCCCTTTCCCCAAAACCCGATTTCAAAGTTCCCCAGCCCATCTCCTAACCCGAAGACCCGATACCCATTTTCCCCTCGCCCAAAATCTACCCCACATCTTAAAATCCAGCTTGCAAATGGTACAACAATCTTATCTATTTTTTATACCCGTTAGAGGGTTATTTCGGAATTTTCCCCACTGGGTAAAAACCCTAAGTGTTGATATAAAGAGGAAGTTCTGAGGGTGATGGGAGGAGCCGTTAATGGAGTGGAAAGAGTAGCGGCGGTGAATATAGAGAGGGATCGCAAAAAGGAAAAATGGAAAGAATGGAGAAAACATTTACAAGTTCCTATTGTTATCTGTTTTTAACCTTTTTTTAGAAGTTTTAAGCTGAAAATTTGCATAAAGCCTATTGAAGTTGAACTTTAGTTCGAGTTGTCGACGTCGCTCGAGTCGCTTCTTCGGATCCGCGCCCCGGATCGCTGCATCGCAAAAGGTAATACTCCTTTTATTTATAACTGTTCTTGCTTTATAAAGTCCATTTGGTAAAAATGCTGATTTATTAAGCTCATGTGTGTATCCCATTGTGTCGCATCCTTTTTTCTGTTAATATGTTTAGCATGGTGATGTTTAGTTAAATTTTTTATCTTTAAAGCCTAAGTATTTGCTTTTACAAATCTTAAAATAATGTCGGCTTGTTTCAAGATCAATGGAAGAATTGAACCTTTTAATAGAATAAGAAACTGAATAGTTTGAGTTGATAAATCTTCTTCTGTTGCCCAATGCATAAGTTTGAAGTCCTGTTCTAGTTTGTAGTTCTTGAATTCTGATGTAGCCTGTTTCTATGTTTTTGTGTGAGCTAAAGAAGAATTTAAGTTGTTAAATAAAAAGAGATAAATCTCCTGTTTCTTTCCAGTTCCTTTCCATTTTCTCTTATGGTCTGTTTTTTTTCTTCTTTGCTGCTTGAGGAGTGTCTGCAGTAGTTTAATGGTGTTTGAAGGTGGTCTTTGAGTGGTTAGCAAGTATTTTAGAAGTAGTTTGTTATTGCAGGTAGTCTTAGGGTGGTCTTTGGGTTGCAGATGTTTTGCAGTTGTTTGATGGAGTTCAGAGAATTTGTTCTGATGCTGTTGAGTGCAGGGTGTTTGTGATAGCAGGTAGATGGGATTGGTCTGATGATTTGTAAGAGTGTAGGTGGAATTGAGTTTTTTTTAGAGGTTGCAAGTCTGGTGTATGCATGTGTAGGTGTCTATAGTATGAAAGCTTGTCTTTTAAAGGCACTGTGATGTCCAAGTTGGCTTAGAGAGGTCTGTAGTTGTCTTGTAAGTTAGAGAGAGCATGTAGCTTAGTTGTTTCCAGTGTTGTAGTGGGAATAGATCAGTTTCTGGTTGCTGCAGTTTAGTGTGAGGAGTAGCAAGATTGTTCCAGGTTGTAAGGGGTTTGTAAGCAGCAGGTAGGTTGGCAAATGTGTGGGATAGTGTTTGCAGGCCTGGGTTCTTTGCTTTGGGTGATTGTAGATGTATTGAGGCTGCTTCTGGAGTCATTTTTGTGAATCTGTAGCTGGAGGATATGTCAGGGAGTTTGGAGATGATTTTGTGAAGTTTTAAGTAGGTGGTAGCAGGGGTGCAGTGGTCTGTGAGATAAAGAAGAGGATCAGGAGTTCTCCAGGTCTGGTTGTTGTGTGAGGTAATGAGAGGTCAGTGAGAGTGATAGTAGTTTCAGGTGCAGAGAAGAAGTTTAAGAATGTCAGGGAGTTTGAAATTTGAGTTTGAGAAAGTTCTGTAGGTCTGCAAGTTGTAGATGAAGAGGCTGTCCTTGGTTTTTCCCTGTTCCAGTCTTCCCATATTTTGGCTTGTTTTCTCCCATATAAAGTTCCAAGTTTTAAATAAGTTGAGAGGTTGAGTGTATTTTGTTTCCCGGAGGTGAGTATTCAGCCATGAAGCAGGTGTTAAAATGCTCCATTTCTAGTCCAGTAAAGTTGCAGCAATGCTAATATGTGATGGTTTCTGAATTGCCTTGATCTCTTTGCATATGAAGTATTTTTTGAAAGAGCAACTAGGAATAAAATTGTCTTCTTTTACAGTTTAAGTTCAAGGTTCATCCTCTGTTGTCTGACAAACTAAAGTTCTATATAATAGCTTAGCATCATAGTGTTATTTAAGGGATGAGATTTGTTCCCTTAAGGGTCATACCCGTGTAAAGAATTTGATTGGTTGAAATTTCTTTCTTGGTTTAAGATTAGTTCGTAATCTCTTATCTATTCATTATTTTGATCGTATGAAATAAAGTCTATACCAGTATTTTTGTTTTTTTTTTTATTTTAGAAAAAAAAAAAGAAGAAGAAAGAAGCAGATTGTTTGAGTTATGTAAAGTTTCTTTATAAAATTTAAGTTCGAACCTTAATGCAATGGGAAATGCTCCGTAATTAGCTTTGGTCATGGTTGTTAGTAGTTACCCACTTGTTATTAAAGTTTCATTCTTTAAAGCATGACCAATTAGTTGTTATAACAGTAATTTTCTTTGGTTGAAATGGTAACCTGAGGTCATTTTAAAACTATATAGGTTAGATTTACTTGACTTGATGCAAAACATTACTTCTCAAACTCGGAGCTGTGTTTCATATATGCTGTGTGATAATGCTATTAGGATAGTGAGTTTAGTCATTTTCATGAAGGAAGAACCAATTGAATTTTGAATTAAATAAAGCTTTTATGCATATGTGAGGTGTCTGTTGGAGTTTTCAGGGAGTAGTAGCAAGCAGTAGGATGGTAAATGGTAGTCGAGCATGATCTGAAGTTGAAGTGTTGTTTCCGGGGTGATTTTTGATTTCTGTAACTTCTGTGACTCTATTTTTTTGGCAAAATTCTTAATTGCGTTTGTGAAATATTAGTATAATTTAATCTCTGTCTGTTAACATTTTCTTAAGTGCGATTCTAATCCTTTTCTATCTCTTTACCCTTTGCATGAAATACCTCTTGGTACGAGCTTGGTTAAAACTCAATTGGGATTGGCTCATTGGCTTGGAGTTCGCATTGGGGTCGAGATTCGGGCTCAAGTTTCAAGTTTTTAGAAATTTTAGACAATTCAAGGCTCCCGAGAGTTTGTCCAATTCCCGGTTCTATTTTTTTTTAACACTTATCTTCCATTTCCTCTTTAGGATATTTATGTAGACTTTGTAGAATAATTTATTATCAATTTATTTATGAATAAATATTTCATTGATTGAGTGAGTTGTCTACTTTATGTTCAATACTTTTATTTTGAAGTCTTTATCTAATTTATTGCAAATCGGGCCATTTAAGTAAATGCGTGCAAAATTTCATAAATTTTCAAAACCACGGATAATAATGACAATAAGAAAGGACTTCTATCTTATTGATACGAAGTAGTTTCTTTAAAAAGTCAAAATTTATAAAGAAGTTTTAATTAACTTCTAAATGTCCCGAAACAACTTTGCAAAAAGCGACTTGAAATCTAAGTTCCATCTTATGATGAGACACTCGGGTTTTAAAGTTAAAATTAAGCAAGTACCATTTACGCGCTATTACATACAAGTTGGCAAAGAAATTTGGACGATCAAATCGTTCCTTTTCAAAAGAAAATGTGCTTTATTTATTTATTTTATTTTGAAAATAATTAAAGCTTTTAAATAAAATTGTAAAATCTTTTGAAAACTTACTAAATTTTATTAGTTGAATTAATTAATAGTTCATTTAATTATTTTTAGAAAAAGCGCATTAATAGCACTTGCAAATATTTTGGAAACCTGTCGGATTAACCGTTTTTTTAACGGAATTTCGAAAATGCCATAAAAACCTTTTTTCGGAATTAACAAAACCTCTTACCTTTAGAATCTCTGAAAGAAAGACCGCTTTTTTTTTTTTAAAAAACGGAGTTCTGCACGCATTTGTTTATCTGGTTCCCTGTTTTTCCTTAAATTGGGTGGCGACTCCAAAAAACTCCAAAAGAGTTAGTCCATCCTGTCGATATTCCTGAAATTTAGTCCTTCGGGGTTAATATTTTTGGGGGTTCAACAGCATGGCGACTCTGCTGGGGAGCAATAAAGGTTTTGACCATAAAGGTTTCCAATTGTTTGCAACTAGCATGCCTAATTTATTTGCTTTATTATATCTGTTTGTTTGGTTTGCCTTATAAAACATGTATTATATTTATTTGTGCATAGTTTGCATTCCGTTCAAATTTCCTCCCTTATGGAGCCTATCAATTCTTTTTCATCTCCTCGATTTCATCACGGGGGGCCCACATGACGGGCAATAATACAGGAAGGGCATTGTCCATCCTAAGTCTTTGAATTTCTTTTGTGTCACCAAAGTTAGTTGGGATATGGTTTGCCTGGTTTTGTCATGGCCGGTTTTACTAGTTTATGGGGCCAGATTTATCCCGCATAGGTCGAATCAGCCTCAACCGTTAGCCCACTCTTAGAAGGAGATTAGGTCATGCATGCATATACACTTTAGTTTGGACCCGGTCCTTGATACCGTTTTCAAGAATTAAGAAACCGCCCTTTTGTCAATGGGTTCTTGAAACCCAACGACAATGCATATTATGTGCTGTGTGATAACGAATCCTCAGTCCTAACCATGTTTTGAGCAAAATCAGATTTGGAATTTTATGATGTCTTTAGGTCAAAAAATGGAAGAATTTAGCAGAATTGAGATATAGATAAAATTGCAGTCTGGGGGAAAGTTCGGCAGATTTGGTTGGTTTGTATTTTGGAGATGGCCTGGTGTAGTGAGATCTAAGAGGCGAAGCTCCTGGTGTCTTTGAAAGGATCAGTGGAGTCCCTCTCGTGAATGGCTTTGCGTGTGTGCAGGCCTGTGTTGACTGTCCAGCTGCATTCATGATAATTGAAGTATGCTTGTCGCATACTAGGGGAGTGAAGCCCCTATGTCTATAAACGACCAATGGGGTCTTGACGATCAGTGCGGTCTTGGCTACCTAGGAAACTGAGAGGCTTGATCAAAGCCGAAGACCAGTGAGGAGCCCTATGAACAAGGTCTGTGAGCCTTGCAAAACCTAGAAAGCTGAGAGGCTTGTCCAAAGCCGAGGACCAGTGAGGTTTTATTTTGAAATGTCAATTGGCGCCTTTCATGATTTGCAGTCTGGTATTGTGAAAGGCGGTTGGAAATTTCACCCCTGGATGTTATAAAATAATTGGGAGTTGTGCTTGGAGGAGCGAGGATGTGTGAAAAAGATGTGGAGGATTGTTTAAGGTTAGGCATTTGGGTTTAGAATTCTGTGCAGATGTTGTGGAGGGCTTGAGCTGTGTTAGAATTTTGAGTTGACACTAACTCTTGGAAGATAGTTGGGATATCAGAATTGCAGTGCCAAGGCGAAGAGGTGATTGTTAATCAATTAATGTTATTATTTATTGCTTACTCTAAATCTGAATTGCTCAGAACTGGCATGAACTATTTTTCGTTACCACTTATTTGCGCGATTAGGCTTACCTCTAGCACAAAGAGGTACCTTACAGGGTAGGACACGCCCGCATTTTTATTTACGCTCAACTAATTGTGATTGCCACATGTCAAACTTATTTAAAATGCAAAGCGCTACGTGATTGTGTGCAATTATGCCAATGATCTGGAAACTAAATGAGTTACCTTTTGATTTTTTTCCTTTTGTTTTCATTATCCTCTAAAACAGAGAGTTTGATTCGTGTTGACTCCCGAGTTGGTTAAGCGTCTAATCCAAAGTGAAGCAAAAAATGACTGATTTGACTAATGATCAGACTGGTATCTCTGAATCATCTAACGAGCAAGCAGTTGTTATTCCTCACGAACAAATTGTTAGAATGGCTAAGCAGATTGAATGAATGCAAGCTGAACTAGAAAGAATAAAAGGGTCGAGCCACAGAAACGTGCCAGCCGTGCTATCAACTCTGAATCCCAATGTTGAAACTGCCAATTCGAACACGCCTTTAAATTCCAGTGTCATTCATATGCTTGCACCAGTTAACAACATCCCAAATGCATTCATTAACCAGAACAACTTGCCTCACTATCAATATTTACCTGCCAAAGATACTCCTTGTCCTCCACAATCCAAAGCACCCATCACTGTGGCTGATGCTCCTCAAAATGCCAATGATCCATGACAAGGATATCCCAAAGCCCAGTACTATGAGCATTAACTCAATGGTAAAAATGTGGATTTCACTGACTATGTGTCACAAAGTGAAGTGCCCGTAATTGTGGAAAAGCAGGGAAAGACAGTTGAGCAAAGGGAGATAATCCAAATGATGAAAATCATGCAGCAATCCATCAAGGATTTGCAAGTGTCTAGAGGACGTCAAAGCATCTCCTACCGCAATCTTTATCTATATCCTGACGTTACTCTTCCTCCCGGGTTTAAAGTGCCAAAATTTGATATGTATGATGGTCGTACTGACCCATTTGCTCATTTGACCAAGTATCTCAACCGAATGAGGATTGCGGGGGGTAAAGAAGAACTTCTGATGGCCTTCTTCAGTCATAGTCTGGAAGGTATCGCTGCTGAATGGTTTGTAAGACAGGATATAAGCAAGTGCCGTGAGTTTGATGACATAGCCAATGATTTTACAAAGCAGTTTGAGTACACTGTCGAGGTGGCTCCTGACCTTATAACCTTGTCCAATCTGAAGAAGAAACCAACAGAAACCATTAGGGAATACGCACTGAGATGGCGAGAACAGGCTGGAAGGGTGCAACCACCAATGACTGAGAAAGACATGGTGAAGTACTTCATCCGAGCCCAAAATGATTCTTATTACATGCACTTGCTCCCTATGATGGGTAAACCCTATTCTGAACTTCTTATGATGGGAGAAATGGTTGAAGAAGGGATTAAGACGGGGAGAATTGTAAGTTTTGCTACAGTGAAAGCAACTGCGCAAGCCATCCAGCATGGTTTGGGAAATCTAGAGGGAAAGGAGAAGGAAGTTGGCATTATTACTACGAAGAACTCATTATCCCAGCCTACTCACCAAAGCAATCCACATCCAGGCTACAATGCTCAACCCGTTTACTACCAGCAATCATTTGGCCACTAATCAGAAATTACCAATTCCCAAGTCCGCACTTTCAAAATCGCCTAGCCGTACCAAAGCCACGCACTAATCCTGTCAAGAAGACATATAAAACCTACACACCTTTAGCGGAACCTTACAGTCAGCTTTATGAAAGGCTAAGGGCAGCTGGAGTGATACACCCTATTGCTGATGCAACTCCTAATCCTCTTCCAAAATGGTTCGATGGAACCAAACGTTGTACCTATCATTCAGGGGCTCCAGGGCATGACACTGAAAATTGCCACAGTCTAAAAAATGCAGTTGAAACTCTAATCCAAGAAGGTTCGATTCAACTCATTGGGAATACACCTGCTGATAATAACCCTTTGTTAGACGATGAGTATGGCATACACTTGATATCAGTTGATGAGGCTGAAAAAGGGACCATTGTGATCCCAAAGAGCCAAACAACAATGAAGATCTCTCGAACTTACAAAGTCGGGAGGACCAAAATCTTTCAACAAAGAGGACAAATCAAGACAAACCCAAACTGGGGCAGATTTTATTGAAGAAATTTTGTTGCCAAAGAAGGTAAAGTAAATCCCTAGTCAATATCAAATCAAGAACAATCAAGAGATACTACATTTGACAAGCGGCAAAATCAGTCTTTTCATTTCAATGTAATTTTCTATGTAATGCGAACTACGCGTAACCTGATTCCCAAGGTGAGATAAGTAAGCAACTCACATAGAGCTCGGTTACACTAGCGTAGGATTCCCCTGTTTCCTCTTTTATGTAATTCTGAACTACTTTTGGTCTGATTTCTGGAATGGCAACAGGATAAGTAAGAAATCCACATCGGACTCGATCAAATTATTGTAATGCTTCGGGCCTGTTTATCTTTGATGATGTAATTCCGAACTACGCATCTGGGCAGATGTGAAGGCATTCCAATTCGGATTCGGCTTCGTACTTAGATTGCCATATTCCCTAAAGCTTTATGTAAGCAGAACTACGCACGGTCTGATTCCCAAAGAGGGATATGTAGGCTCTCTCAACGGGCTCGACTCTATAATATTAAAATTTTTAGTTTCCCCCTAAAAGTCAACTGGGGCAAATTTTGCAAAATAAGTTGAAAATTTGAAAGATAGCAACTGCGGCAGATTTTGCAAAGCGAGTTGAAGGCGTAAAGATCATAACTGGGGCAGATTTTGCAAAAAGCTGTATTTCTTGACAAAGATAAGTTGGTGAAGTTTCGAGAGTTATTTTGGGAGATAATGCGGAGTTTCAAAGATAAAGCATGCTCAAATTGTTCAATATATGTCACCATCTGAAATACGATAGAGTTCGTTGGCCAAGTCTCAAAGGACGGATCACGAATCTAGGCAGAGTGAGAAAAAGGAAGCAGTTGCAGGATGAAGGCTCGAGTCAGCATGAATCAAACGCTTCACCCTCCCTCCCAAAACTAACAATGTTTCTTTGAGTGCAGGAACTCTCAAAAGCAGTAAAATGAGGAAAATTAGCAACTATTTTGTCATTCAACCGAGATTGGAAGCGTTATTTGATTCATCGCATACGCGAAACGATTTTATTTTTCCCTCTATTTTGCCCTTGCTTAATCAAAACCTTATTGCTTTATTAACAACTTTACTTTACTCTTTGCAGGAATTAAGCATTAACTCAGTTTTGCTCAAGGACAACACTCAACTCTTTATGGCTTCACCAAATATAAGCCGGACGGCTTAAAGTCTCACTTTATATCTCCTTTATCTTTGACATTTTCTTGTCCATATGAATTTAATGAAAACTTTATTTTGCAGGCTATTCTACCATTTATTTTACAAGTACCAACATCAAGTCTATTGGTGACAACCGAAGATGTCACTTTATTGTCATTATTTATCGTTGACAACCGGTGATATTATTTTGGCAAAATTGTTGCCAAACTTTACCATAGACTATTGATCGAAGTACTATTGGTACCACAAACCATCAAGGATGCTATTATCGAAGACCATGACTTTCAATATTGGATCCATTGTACACAATCGGTGGTATTATTCTAATGGCTTTTTATGTTGGATCCATCGTACACAATTGATGGTATTATTTCAATGTCCTTCTATTTTGGATCTACCGTACACAATCTGTGGTATTATTCTAATAGCCTTCTTATATTGGAATCATCGTACATAAATCGATGGTATTATTCCAATTTCTTTCTTATATTGGATCAATCATATACAATCGGTGGTATTTTTTCAATGGCTTTCAATATTGGAATCATCGTACACAATCAGTGGTATTATTCCAATGACTTTATTATATTATTATTCCAATGGCTTTCTTATATTGGATCAATCATATACAATTGGTGGTTTTATTCTAATGACCTTTTATATCGGATTTATCAGATACAATCCGTTGCATTATCTGAACGGTTTTATTATGTTGGTTCTTTATCAAGTCTATCGTATACAATCGAAGACATTATCATTGAAGCCTACCATAAACAATTGGAGGTCTTTTATGAAGCCTATCGTAGACAATCGAAGGCGTTATTGTTATGGAGCCTACCGTAAACAATCGGGGGGCCTCATTATGAAGTCTATCGTAAACAATCGAAGACGTCATTGTCATTTAAAGCCTTCCATAAACAATTGGAAGCCATTCTATTGTTATGGAGCCTACCGTAAACAATCGGGGGCCTCATTATGAAGTCTATCGTAAACAATTGAAGATGTCACTATCATTTGAAGCATACCATAAACAATTGGAAGCCTTTTTATGAAGCCTATCGTAGACAATCGAATGCGCTATTGTTATGAATCCTACCATAGACAACTGGAGACTTGATCATGAGTCATTGCCGAAAGGCGACATTTTTTATCCTTATATTTTATTTAAGTCTACTTTACGTTTCTATGGATTGAAGTCCTTTATTATTTTATTTTCAGTCTACCAACGGCCCTGAAGTCATCTTGCCTCACAAAGCCAGATTTCTTCTAGTTGATTGGAGACGAGCTTGTCATTGACATTGAAACCAACATCTACAAATTTTATTCATTATCTATTTCTTACTCCATTTATTAAGCCTTATTTGCAGTTACGCGCTTACCGTTTGTCGAGTTTATTACAGGATATTAGCAGCACCGCAGCAGCATTTGGAGCATAACGTGGAACTCTTTCTTAGCAATGAATTGGGGCAATTGTTGACATGTGCTAGACTCGTCAACGAGGATCTGAAGAATCGCACTCGAACAAGAAGGTCGATCCTAATCTTTCATTTCGGATTAGGGTGTCAGTTTAGTTTCTTTCCTATTCGTGCGTCTTTTCTGTCAATCGTGCGAGTCTTCGTGTCTAAGTGTCGTCGAACTACATATGGCCCGATTCTCTTTCAACCCGAGATATGTAGGCAGCTCAGAAACCAGAGTTTGGCCATGCCTATAAGCCTCGACTTTTGGTCCATAGAATCAAAAGTCTTTGGCTTTGTTGTGACAAAATTGGCTTTCGTCAACTTTCTTTACCCTAAAAACTCTTTCATCCTTTTCGGGTAAAGAGGGGCAGCTGTTGACACCCAATTTTGTCCCGGATGTTTCAATTAAAAGTCTAATTATTTTAAATTAATATCAATTTTTAAAATTAAAGGTAATTGATAAATTTCAGTTAAAAGTGGCTAAAATTACAATGCGTAGCCTTAATTTCAACTTATCCCTGCAATTCATCCACTTACCAATTAAAATCTCAAAAAAGGGGCTAATTGTGCAAGACCAGCCTCAATTTCAACCCATCCATGTAAACACATATACATACATTACCCAATTCCGTTATCCCTTACCCCAAAAACCCAATTTCAAAGTTCCCCAGCCCATCTCCTAACCCGAAGACCCGATACCCATTTTCCCCTCACCCAAAATCGACCCCACATCTTGGAATCCAGCTTGCAAATGGTACAACAATCTTATCTATTTTTTATACCCGTTAGAGGGTTATTTCGGGATTTTCCCCACTGGGTAAAAACCCTAAGTGTTGATATAAAGAGGAAGTTTTGAGGGTGATGGGAGGAGCCGTTAATGGAGTGGAAAGAGTAGCGGCGGTGGAGATAGAGAGGGATCGCAAAAAGGGAAAATGGAAAGAATGGAGAAAACATTTACAAGTTCCTATTGTTCTCTGTTTTAAACCTTTTTTTTAGAAGTTTTAAGCTGAAAATTTGCATAAAGCCTATTGAAGTTGAACTTTAGTTCGAGTTGTCGACGTCGCTTCTTCGGATCCGCGCCCCGGATCGCTGCATCGCAAAAGGTAATACTCCTTTTATTTATAACTGTTCTTGCTTTATTAAGTCCATTTGGTAAAAATACTGATTTATTAAGCTCATGTGTGTATCCCATTGTGTCGCATCCTTTTTTCTGTTAATATGTTTAGCATGGTGATGTTTAGTTAAATTTTTTATCTTTAAAGCCTAAGTATTTGCTTTTACAAATCTTAAAATAATGTCGGCTTGTTTCAAGATCGATGGAAGAATTGAACCTTTTAATAGAATAAGAAACTGAATAGTTTGAGATGATAAATCTTCTTCTGTTGCCCAATGCATAAGTTTGAAGTCCTGTTCTAGTTTGTAGTTCTTGAATTCTGATGTAGCCTGTTTCTATGTTTTTTGTGTGAGCTAAAGAAGAATTTAAGTTGTTAAATAAAAAGAGATAAATCTCCTGTTTCTTTCCAGTTCCTTTCCATTTTCTCTTCTGGTATGTTTTTTTTCTTCTTTGCTGCTTGAGGAGTGTCTGAAGTAGTTTAATGGTGTTTGAAGGTGGTCTTTGAGTGGTTAGCAAGTATTTTAGAAGGAGTTTGTTATTGCAGGTAGTCTTAGGGTGGTCTTTGGGTTGCAGATGTTTTGCAGTTGTTTGATGGAGTTCAGAGAATTTGTTCTGATGCTGTTGAGTGCAGGGTGTTTGTGATAGCAGGTAGATGGGATTGGTCTGATGATTTGTAAGAGTGTAGGTGGAATGAGTTTTTTTTTAGAGGTTGCAAGTCTGGTGTATGCATGTGTAGGTGCCTGTAGTATGAAAGCTTGTCTTTTAGAGGCACTGTGATGTCCAAGTTGACTTAGAGAGGGTCTGTAGTTGTCTTGTAAGTTAGAGGGAGCATGTAGTTTAGTTGTTTCCAGTGTTGTAGTGGGAATAGATCAGTTTCTGGTTGCTGCAGTTTAGTGTGAGGAGTAGCAAGATTGTTCCAGGTTGTAAGGGGTTTGTAAGCAGCAGGTAGGTTGGCATATGTGTGGGATAGTGTTTGCAGGGCTGAGTTCTTTGCTTTGGGTGATTGTAGATGTATAGAGGCTGTTTTTGGAGTCATTTTTGTGAATCTGTAGCTGGAGGATATGTCAGGGAGTTTGGAGATGATTTTGTGAAGTTTTAAGTAGGTGGTAGCAGGGGTGCAGTGGTCTGTGAGATAGAAAGAAGAGGATCAAAAGTTCTCCAGGTCTGGTTGTTGTGTGAGGTATGAGAGGTCAGTGAGAGTTATAGTTGTTTCAGGTGCAGAGAAGAAGTTTAAGATTGTCAGGGAGTTTGAAATTTGAGTTTGAGAAAGTTCTTTAGGTCTGCAAGTTGTAGATGAAGAGGCTGTCCCTGGTTTTTCCCTGTTCCAGTCTTCCCATATTTTGGCCTGTTTTCTCCCATATAAAGTTCCCAGTTTTAAATAAGTTGAGAGGTTGAGTGTATTTGGTTTCCTGGAGGTGAGTATTCAGCCATGATGCATGTGTTAAAATGCTCCATTTCTAGTCCAGTAAAGTTGCAGCAATGCTAATATATGATGGTTTTTGAATTGCCTTGATCTCTTTGCATATGAAGTATTTTTTGAAAGAGCAACTAGGAATAAAATTGTCTTTTTTTACAGTTTAAGTTCAAGGTTGATTCTCTGTTGTCTGACAAACTAAAGTTCTATATAATAGCTTAACATCAGAGTGTTATTTAAGGGATGAGATTTGTTCCCTTAAGGGTTATGCCCTTGTAAAGAATTTGATTGGTTGAAATTCCTTTCTTGGTTTAAGATTAGTTCGTAATATCTTATCTATTCATTATTTTGATAGTATGAAATAAAGTCTATACCAGTATTTTTGTTTTTTTTTTTATTTTAGAAAAAAGAAGAAGAAAGAAGCAGATTGTTTGAGTTATACAAAGTTTCTTTATAAAATTTATGTTCGAACCTTAAAATTTAAAACTATATAGGTTAGATTTACTTGACTTGATGCAAAACATTACTTCTCAAATTCGGAGCTGTGTTTCATATATGCTGTGTGATAATGCTATTAGGATAGTGAGTTTAGTAATTTTCATGAAGGAAGAACCAATTGAATTTTGAATTAAATAAAGATTTTATGCATATGTGAGGTGTCTGTTGGAGTTTTCAGGGAGTAGTAGCAAGCAGTAGGATGGTAAATGGTAGTCGAGCATGATCTGAAGTTGAAGTGTTGTTTCCGGGGTGATTTTTTATTTCTGTAACTTCTGTGACTCTGTTTTTTTTGGCAAAATTCTTAATTGCGTTTGTGAAATGTTAGTGTAATTTAATCTCTGTCTGTTAACATTTTCTTAAGTGCGATTCTAATCCTTTTCTATCTCTTTACCCTTTGCATGAAATACCTCTTGGGACGAGCTTGGTTAAAACTCAATTGGCATTGGCTTGGAGTTCGCATTGGGGACGAGATTCGGGCTCAAGTTTTCAAGTTTTTAGAAATTTTAGACAATTCAAGGCTCCCGAGAGTTTGTCCAATTCCCGGGTTCTATTTTTTTTAACTCTTATCTTCCATTTCATCTTTAGGATATTTATGTAGACTTTGTAGAATAATTTATTATCAATTTATTTATGAATAAATATTTCATTGATTGAGTGAGTTGTCTACTTTATGTTCAATACTTTTATTTTGAAGTCTTTATTAATTTATTGCAAATCAGGCCATTTAAGTAAATGCATGCAAAATTTCATAAATTTTCAAAACCACGGATAATAATGATAGTAAGAAAGGACTTCTATCTTATTGATACGAAGTAGTTTCTTTAAAAAGTCAAAATTTATAAAGAAGTTTTAACTAACTTCTAAATGTCCCGAAACAACTTTACAAAAAGCGACTTGAAATCTAAGTTCCATCTTATGATGAGACACTCGGGTTTTAAAGTTGAAATTAAGCAAGTGCCATTTACGCGCTATTACATACAAGTTGGCAAAGAAATTTGGACGATCAAATCGTTCCTTTTCAAAAGAAAATGGGCTTTATTTATTTATTTATTTATTTATTTATTTTGTTTTGAAAATAATTAAAGCTTTTAAATAAAATTATAAAATCTTTTGAAAACTTACTAAATTTTATTAGTTGAATTAATTAATAGTTCAATTAATTATTTTTAGAAAAAGCGTATAAATAGCACTTGCAAATATTTTGGAAACATGTCGGATTAACAGTTTTCTTAACGGAATTTCGAAAGTGCCTTAAAAACCTTCTTTCGAAATTAACAAAACCTCTTACCTTTAGAATCTCTGAAAGAAAGACCGTTTTTTTTTAAAAAAAATGGAGTTTTGCACGCATTTGTTTATCTGGTTCCCTGTTTTTCCTTAAATTGGGTGGCGACTCCAAAAAACTCCAAAAGAGTTAGTCCATCCTTTCGATATTCTTGAAATTTAGTTCTTCGGGGTTAATATTTTTGGGGGTTCAACACTAAGGACCGTGGCTGGTTCCACCAGTACGTAGCGGTGCGTACTCCAAGAATTGTCTCATCCGTCCCCTTTCAAGAAGTCTTCAATAGGAAACATAAGCCTCCGTACTCTAATTCTGTTCACTCTGATTACTATCTTTTGTGCTAACCTCTTTTCTTTCTGCAAAACTTGTGACTGATTTCCCGATATTCCATGATGCCTTGGCCACAAAGGTTACCACGATCTTCACCATGAATCCTACTCGGATGATGAATTTTGCGGCGCTAACCAGTATGAATAGTTGGCGGGCGAGATCATGGTATGTTGTCTCTTCCTTTTTGTTTAATGGTCGCAAATCTTGTTTCTTATCTGCATTTGATCTCCGTTAGGGTTCTACCGCTGTCCACTGCATGAACTCAAGGAAATTCCAATTACTGCCTCGTATATTTCGCCCATTCCTATGTGTTAGCCTCTGTTGATAGAGTCACAAAGAGGGTCGGTAGCTCATATTCCTCGAAGAGGAAAAGGTCCAGTAAGCCGGAGAAAGTTGTTGTTGTTGTTGTTGATGCACCCCTGATAATTTCTAACATTGAAGAAGTCTCTCGAGTATCTGAACCTGAGACCATTAATCCTCTTACTGTTGTTGTCACCCTAATGTCTGGCCCTTCGACACGCAAGTGCAGGCACCTTATCGACGGGGTCCTGAGGCTGAGGAGGAGGCCAATGTGGAGGATGAGATTTTCATCCAAGTAGCAAACTTTGAGGATCCGATTCCCGGTTGGTTTAACTTCTCCACCCTTCTTTTTCCTCCGTTGCTTCACACATTCTACTGACTGCTTTTTCGCTTAATACACAGAACCTGCTTTTGTGGCCTAGGCCCCAGAACCGACTGAATCTCCTTTTTAGCATTGTCCTGACAAGGAGGTTATTGGAGTCGGTGCTGCCGTTGAGGAGCCCATTGACAGATCTCATGAGATAGTTATAACCATCACAGAGGGAATGAATCTGTCCCAGAATATAGATTCTACCACTGATCATACTGTTGAGTTGATTGGCCTATCCGAACAACGTTACCTTTCCAGCTGCAATTTTCATGACTTGTTAAAGGCCGCTGCTAGATATTCCCTTATGGTATGCTCTCTTTCTCGCTGGCTTCTTTGTTTTAAGTTAGATTATGGCTTTCCTCTCAATATCTTCACGACATTTTTCAAGGAATAATGATCTGCCATGAGATTATTCATCGTGGGAATGCCGATGAAAGATTGAAGGAGGAGAATGATGACCTTTAGGGTCAAGTTCCCGGTCTACAGCCTCTTGTTGATAGGGTAGAAAGGTTGGACGAGGAGGTCCAAGCTATACAAAATGCACATCAATTCCAGCAGATTTGGGCTGATCAATTTAGTGTTGCGATGGATGCTGAGATCCGTAAGCACAAGGAGGAAGTGTCGGCGCTGTCAACGTCTGTCCATGAAGCTAAAGTCATTGGACAAATACATCGTGCTCAAGTGGTTCATCTGGAAGAAAATGAGATTGCTTTGAGGCAGCAGATATCTGCGATAGAAGAAAGAGCTAAGGCCGCCGAGAAGAAAGCCTATAAAGCTAGGAACCTTTCCACCTTTCATCAGGATGAGAGTGACAAGCTGCGGTACAAATTCAAATCCTTGGAGAAG
Source organism: Petunia secreta (assembly GCA_029990175.1). NCBI lineage: Eukaryota > Viridiplantae > Streptophyta > Magnoliopsida > Solanales > Solanaceae > Petunia > Petunia secreta. The sequence continues at coordinate 43,276,500 of JARKIP010000022.1, read as the reverse complement.
GTTCGCGACAAGCTTTGTGATGATTCCCACTTGCTGTCTAAATAGATAAGTGCCATGTATGCCAGGTATGTGGTTGAGGTAGACCATACAAACCTGGCTGCCGTGCTTTTCACCCTCCGCAAGATCCATGAGAACCCTAGTCTGGACCTGCCTGCTGAGATCGAGAAAATGACCAGGCTGGTGGCAGAGGCTGATGCTCAGTTGGGATCTGACCTAAAGATGGTTCTGAAGTAGTAAGTAGTGCTGCAGATGATGATCTTCCAACTGGGGAGCCTGCAGCTCCCAACGCACACGCAAGTATACGCGGTCGACAAGTAATAAAATGATTAGTAGAGTATCGTTCCCACGAGGACTATTCAGACTGACGCTTAACAAACAATTCTAACTACTATGCAGGGATCTTTTTCCAACAGTGAGAGTTTTTATTAACTAAGAGCAATAACGAAAATGATGGAAATTCAGTCAAACAATAGAGCAAACGTTGGTTGTAAACAATATTAAGGAGGCGGTCCAGGGTCAGAGTTACGAACAATCCAGTTGAGTTTTCCAATTGATTACACTTCTTAAATCCCGGATTACTAACTAACAGATTAAATGTACTCGTGAAAACCCCTTGATTCTTCACTGTCTATGCAGGCTACTCCAATCCCTATATGTCTATGGGTTGAATCACGTGCACGCATTAATGAATTCTGTAATTAGTTAAGCTAGGCGAGGAAGTATATGTCTATCCTACTCACAAATTGGTTCCCCGATGCCTGGGTTCACAAACTAGCCCTACTCTTTCTTATTGCGTTCATAAATTCCCTCTTTCGAATTCAATTTACAAACCATAGATAATGCATAATTATCGAGCTCTAATAATTAAGCAGGTGAAATCAAGAAAGAATAAGTAACTCGTTATGGGATTCAATCAATGGAAATCAGTCTTCAAACATTAACTTTCATGAAATACTCTAACCCTAGAACGTAAGATTTAGCCACGCATACTCATAATCACAAGGCAATGAATTGATGAAATAATGATGTAATAGATTAATAGATGAAAGAATAGGAATTAAACCCTTGTTCAATGAAGTATCGTGCTCTCAAGTTGCTCCAAAGTCTGAACTCCTATAAAAAACTAAGTAATAAGTTATAGCGTTTATAGTGTTTACAAAGGCCTAGTAATAAGTTACACCTAAGCCTAGACGAAATAGGAAGTCCAAAAACGCTCTAGGGGCGCTGTAGCTGGCGCCCCGCGCCCCCGAACGCACGTATGAAGGCAGTTTCCGTCGAAATCCAAGCGCCATAGCAACGCCCCGCGCTGAGAAACGCGCCAGAAGGCTGGGCGCCTTAGGGGTGCGGCGCGCTGAGCAATGCGCCTGGCATTTTTCTGCTTTTCCTTGCTCCGCAGCTCGCTTCGTGTCATACCTTCGTGTGCTCGATCCAATCCTCAATCAAAATTCAATCTTTTCTTGCTCGATCATGCTCTTTAAAGCTCCATAACGACCTACACACATACAACACAATATCAGTGCAAAATCACATTCATAAACTAGAAAACGGGCGATTAAAGTACTCAAACGTGAGGAAATATTAAGGAATTATAGGCATAAAATGCCAACCATTACCACCCCACACTTGAACCTTTGCTCGCCCTCAAGAAAGTCACAACTAACTTCCCAACCTAGGTAGAACAGGTCTGCCTATGACTATGGTTGATACTGATCATTGAACAACTGCGCACACGACTACTATGGGTCCAACAAACATGCCAACAATTTATCAAACATCAAAAACACAAGAACAACCACCCCAAGATAGCTCAAATACACAAACTCAACTCATTGCAACCATGCTCCCACAAAATCACACCTATCTACTCAATCAAGAAGCCACGACTTCACCTATTTCATGCAAACCATGTGCCCTCACCAAAATGAAGCAAGTGAGTGTCCCCCAAATATCACACACAACAATGAATATCAAGAATAGAACGGGGACAATAGCATAGAAATTATTCATTCACTCTCATGAAAAGCTCACATGTCACACACGATGTACCATAGGCTTGCCCGTAGTATAGGACTCCACTAATGTAGGCTCACTCCAATCGGGATTAACTAGGACTTTAAAAAGGTTGTAATGTAAGCTAAGGGGCTGGTAGGATACATATGGGTAATAGTGACTACCTCCCAAAGCACTTTAATACATTACAATTAATTTTAAGCACAAATCTCATCAAAGCCACCCAATCAACAACTTTCACACACACCTTCTCAACAAGTAGCAATTTTTTTTTCTTTTAAGCACACACTAGCAAGGATGGATACTCTTCTCTCTTTATTTCTTTTTCCAATTTTTTTTTCAGCTTTTTTTTTCTTTTCATTTGTTTTTTTTCTATTCACTTCTTTTCAAACCTTGCCAATGCTCATAATCAACTACTACACAATTTATTACATATTCCCCTCATTGGTTCCACTAAAAAACCTCCCAATATTTCAACCACAATTCTACAATAATATCACATTATCAATTAAAGTGCTTAAGGAGTAAAGGGCCAAAAGAAAGCATTTTAGAACAAATGGGTAGGCTCGCGGTGTGGGTGCCAACAAAAAGGTCAAAGAGATCGCAACAATCAAGTCCAAGGTGTATATATAAGGGTAGGCAAATCAAAAGAAAGCCTGTATCATTTCCCGACTAGAGCAAACCTAGTATTTCGCTTTGCACATACACGGGGCAAGTTCTAGACACCAATATGCAAACATGGAGCAAAATAAGAATATGCCTCACAACACATTGCACCCGATCCATACAAAAAGGCTCCATCACAACTCTCAATCAAGCAAATAGAGTGCAACTTGTGGAAAATTAAGCACTAATGCACAAAGGTTCACAACAAAGCCAAGCAAGTAGACTCAAGCATCTCAAGGGGGTTGTTCCATTTTTTTTTCTCTAGGCGTGCATCACAATTTAAAACCAAAGGACACCACAAATAGCACATGCAACAAGTTCAAGTCCACCGGTATCAAACAAATCAAAGGCACCTAGCATTTTACCTATTTCCTTCGTCTAGGGTCACCTATACTAACTACTCTAATCCTAAAAATAAAAACTACCCGGTTCAAAGGCCTCCCCGTGGAAAAGAACCGAGGCCATAAGAAAAACCACGGGGTGGATGACATGTACCACCAATAAAGACTAAAAAGAAAATCTTTTTGCAATTTTTTTCATTGGTTTTCTAATTTTTTCATTTTTTTCATATATTAAAGCAAGAAAAAAATAAAAATAAAGTCAAGTGACAAAAGAAAATCATAACGGTGCATTCATCCCTAACCTCAAAAATAAAGGGGAGTTCCCCACCCCACACTTAAAACAAGCAGTGTCCTCAGTACGACAAAGAAAAAAGTGCAAGAGTAAAGGAAACTTCCCTGAAGGCCAGTCGGCCTACAATGGGTGGTGCGCTGGAGTGCGGTCCTAATCCTCCTTCTCCCCATCTGTGGCACATCCCTCAGCATCTTTCTCCACAGCCTCACTGTCCGGATCACGGTCAACGATGTTCGAATCAGTGTTCTCATCCTCCCCCGGGGGCAACACCACTGCCTGAGTCATACCCAGTAGGCGTCTCGAAGACTCTAATAAAGACACTGTGCGATCAAGTGCAGCCATATCCATGCCAGCCTGCCGGGCCATGTGCTCCATCATCAAGTACTGACGTCCAGACAAGTTGGCGTCTGTGTCCCGCCACTCGTCTGCCGTCAGTCGCACTGGTGCAGTAGTGGTCACACTCTTCACCGCGGCGATATCAAAAGGCTTCTCAATGTCGGGGACAATGCGATCCCTGACCTCATCAACTGGGACTCTAGCCTGCTCCAGATACCGGGTAAGAATGTTCCCAAAATACAATCAGCTACATGTCTTCGACTGCCTTTGCTCTCTCATCACCCTCATCATGTAGTAGCCAATGTTAACCGGCCTCCCGGTTATAAAAAAGTAAATCATGCACGCCCGGGTCTTGGTGACCTCAGAATAATGAGACGAAGGCAGGATGCGTGCATTGATCAACCTCATCCACACTCGAGCTGTCCTAAAAAATTGCGAAAAGAACATGTGTTTGTGTCTTCCTGTCTCAGTTCGCTCCCACCTATGAGTGGAGCTCTCACCACACAATATCTCGCGCATGGCCTTATAATCAGGCTTCTTAATAAAGTCCTTCAGCTCGTCATAGTCGGGGTCCTCTACCCCCAAGAAAGTGTTCAATGCAGTGTTGTCCAATCTCACCTTCTCACCCCGAATAGCGACCATATCATCATCTCTCCATGCTTCATCCGGGTCCCAATTGGCATAGAGCTCCTGTACTAGGTCGAGGTTGGCATGGCCCGGACTCTAAAAAACCGAGACCCGATGCAAGGCGTGAATAGCATCACCCACACCTCGACACTTTTGCATCAATCTCCTCATATCAATGGCTTGCTCGGGAATATATCCCGCAAGCCTCACACTCTTTGTCACGACCCAACCTAGAGTCGCGTCGGATGACCAACACTAAGTGTCGATCATCACTAATCCTGCTGATAATCTGCTAACCACGAATATAACTGATAAACAGAATAAGCATAAACCTAACTGATAAGGATTATGCAATGCAAAAAGCTGACAAGGCTAAAATAAGCTGACATACATAACATACTGACAAAACCACACAGGAACATATATACAGGCCTCTAAGAGTGCTGAACTGAATATAAAAAGGACGGGACAAGGCCCCGCCATACCCAAACTGGCCGACTGTACACATACCAAAAGATAAGAAACTCCGGGAGGAAGCGGAGTGACTGCAATAGCTGATAGATGGCCTACTAACGTGGTCCAAACATTGATCTATCTGCACCTGCGCGACATGAAATGCAGCGCCCTAGAAAAGTGCGTGAGTACGATATGTACCAAGTATGTAAGGCATGAGCATATAATATATAATAGCTGAATGAAACTGTAAGGCTGGAATATAAATATGTAAATATGAGCTGGAGCATAGCAATATAGTTGGAAATCTGAAGAACGTACTAAACATGATCTGAATATAAACTGAAGTCTAGCTGAATCTGAAACTGAAGCCTGAGCTGAACTATACTGATAAGTAACTGTAATAAAACTGATAACTGGTAACTAGAAACTGGAACTGATAACTAACAACTGATCCTGACGCTAAGAACTGGTGGCTGATAACTGAGAACTGATAACTGGTACTGGGCTAAAACTGAACTGTTATCTGAACTAGTACCTGCCTGGTGTTATGGGCTATATCCCCCCAAATTAGGTAAATGAACATTTGAACTGGTACCTGTCTGGTGTTATGGGCTGTATCCCCCCAAATCAGGTAACTGAAAACCTGGACTAGTGAAACGACCTCGGTCAGTCGTTTCGAAAGTTAGGACTCCGATTGGCGTGCTGATAATTTTAAAATATTCGTAATATCCATTAGGACTTGTCTGTAAAATTTGAGCTAAATCAGACCTCGTTTGGTAGGCATCAGAAGAATGTTTCAGTCTTTATTGTCAATAAATATTAAAAAGAGATTTTCGAGCTCGATTTTGGCGAACGAGCTCCGATTTGAAATCCGAAAGCGCCGTTAGGTTTGTATGATTATTTATGAATTTTCTTAACTTTCGAAAGAAAATTTCGATGTTGTTCGGCTAGTTTTCGCTAAAATGCCAAAAGTTAAATAATTTGACTTTTTCCATTTAAATTCGCACCTTGAGTTTCGGGAGTCCGATTTGAGATCCGTATTCGCGAGTATGTTACATATATTTTGTATAACTTGTATGCAAAATTTGGAATTATTTCGAAAATCGTAGGGTACCGTTTTAATTTTTACCGTAACAGCGAATCTTAAAGGAAAAAAGGAAAAAAAAAAGGAAAAGGACAAAAAAGAATTGAGAGGTGGTGGGTCTATCAGTAAGCAGCATATGAAAATCGAACAAAAACAGAAAATGCAAAAGTTAACGCAGAGAAATGAAAAAATGCCAGAAAATGAGAAAAGAGGCCGGAAAAAACTAGAATTTTCACCCTGAAACATTCAGGTAATGATCATAATATATTATTTGAGTTTATTACGTGTGTTTGAATATATTTTAACGGTAAAACTTGAAATATTAGACATCGTTTTAATAAGTTTAATTGATAGTTTAAGGGCCAATTGGACCCCGATAACGAAATTGATTATATATTCGTACTCAGTGAGTTATGGGCAACATATAAATGTAATTTATTTAGGGTTTGGTTATGTGACCTTAAACCCTGTACATAGGCCTGGCATGCGTATTGCGTATGCGAATAGGGTATCAGGTTCCTAACCGGATTGCCCTAAGATGTGAGGAATGAAGCCTTTAGCCTAAATTGATATATTTTTCTGCTTATTGAATAGAGTGAGATCGTTTGGCAAGAAAATCAAAGGATAAAGCGGTTATTGATTAGCCGTACTAACTTTTGGAAGAGGTAAGTGATTATATCCATTTCTTTGGAGGCACCTGGCCTCGTGGATTTTCTACCATGTGTTCCTTACGTGTGTAGCTGCCGATAGGCGTACTCATTATGCCTTAGCTTTGGATTTACATTCTATATTATATGTTATGTCCTGTTATTGGTATTGCATTGCGAATCTGAGTATTGTACTTTGGCTTTGAGTTGGCATCTACTTCCCGGCTGTCGATGAGAGTCTCGCGCCGGTGAAGGGTTATTATTGCATCACATTGGATTCATATGCATTATATGTCATTCATATGCATTACATTGCATATCATATTGGGTGCAGGAGGATTCCACCCTAGGAGCAGGAGGATTCCGCTCCATTGTATCATATTGAGGGTAGGAGGATTCCGCTCCAAGAGCAGGAGTATTCCGCCCTTATGTCAGATATTGAGTGCAGGAGTATTCCGCCTCTGGTTTACATTATATCGGGTGCAGGAGTATTCCGCCCCAGGAGACTGCAGGAGTATTCCGCCTCTGGTTTATATTATATCGGGTCCAGGAGTATTCTGCCCCAGGAGCAGGAGTATTCCGCTCCAGTTGGTTATCAGATTGGATTCTCCTCGAATGCAGGAGTATTCCACTTCGGGATGGGATTACGGGCACATGTGACCCTTTGCATCATTTCATTTCATCTCATTTCATTCCATTGTGTAGACTTGTGGTACATAACTACTGTTCTGCTTATACGTGCATTGCTTATTAGTCTATATATTTCTGGCTCGTATATTGGGTTGCGGGGATCGGGTTGCACACCGCAACGGTATAAATATATGGACCGGGTTGCACATCGTAGCGGTATGAATATATGGATCGGGTTGCACGCCGCAACAGGATGTATTTCTGATTGTTGATGTGTTCGGGATACCTATATGTTCTGGCTGTCTTACGTTCCTGGTTGTTGAATAGCTTGCGATTCCATACGTGTTTCTAGTTATTATCTGGCTCTGCCTTTTCATAATTTAAATAAGAGGAATCTGGTTTATTTGTTTCTATTCTCCCTGGCTAGCTATCCTATTCTTTGAGGTGGCTAGTCTGCCCCACTTATTGAGTCCTTTTGACTCACCCTTGTTTGTTGTTTGTTTCTTGTCTATCTTTTTCGTTTCGGCAGGTTCACTCCAGGATTGAGTTCGCCACGTTGTGAAGGAGTGAAGACGACTTCAACTGTCCGGGTGAGCCAGCTTTCATTCCGGATGGCCACCAGTTTATTGGTTATTATTTCAGTTGCATTTTGCTCCCTTCTGGAGGTATATGTCTTCTTTTGTACTCTTAGATGTCTAGTCTGGATAGCCCTAAACCTAGTATGTTGGGTAGTCAGCTGTAATTTGTTTTGTACAGCTTAGAGGTATCAGTATGTCTGTGTTTTTGTTTTAAGTCTTGTCCTTATTTATGAATTGTTATATTTATTTTCCGAATAAAATTAGTAAGGGTTCGCCCGACAGGTCTAGGGAGGATGTCGGGTGCCCGCACGACCTAACCGGATTCTGAGTCGTGTCAACTAGCCTCATGTATAATCATGCAGTGCATACTGTGGCTATATACGCGTATATAACAAACCTGGTGGGTGTTATGGGCTATATCCCCTCCAGCCAGTAATATCTAGTCTCTCTGGTCAGAGTGTGTGAATGACACCCGGTCACACTAGGTGTTTCAACTCCCATCTGAACCGGAGGGGCTGTATCCCCCAGACGGGTAGTATCACACGCGACCGGACTGTGTGTCCAATGTCCAGTCTGTGGCAACAATAGATATGGATTCAAGGAATAATAAGAAAACTCTTGATAGAATTATACACACAACCTAGAACTCAGAATTTGTCAACTCTTTGAATTTCTATAAAAATTTCGGCAGAGTTTTCCCTAAAACTGGATGATCCGCAAAAATAGAACCACCACTATACTATACATGGGAATGGATACCCGGATAAAATGATAACATAAACATGTTAAACGGATAACAAGATGAGACAACCGGATGACATAACAAATCCGCAGATAGAATGTCTGGACAGCACCACTGTCCTGACTTTCAACCTAATTTTCAGAGTGTGGATCAAAGTTATAGACTTCATAGTCTCATGAAAGTTTTAGATATATGTCTTAGGGTTCTGGGGATTCTTAAAGAATCTAAATATCAATTTCTTACAAGGAGTTATGATCAATATACTAACAACTGTCCAAAGATCAAAACAATTTTTCAGATTTAGAAACGTCTTGTCTTGCTGATTTGGACGTCTTTTACCTTGGATTTTAGTACCAAATTAAATATATACAAGGTTTACTTGATATCATACAAGTTTCTCACAATAAAAACTAAGTTTAGAACTAAGAAAAGCTTCAAAAGGTAAAATATACATGCCTTGCCAAAAGAAAGGTTTAGTCTTACATACCTTTGATGTTTCTTGCTTCTAAACCTTGTTTCCCTTGAATTCCATACCTTCTAAAGCTTAAACAAGATATAACATAGAATTGGGGTACTTTACTTAGCCATAAAGTAATTCTAAAACTCAATCTATAGACGAAATTGAAGGTAGCATAACGTTACCTTAATCGCGTAGAGCGTTTTGACGCAATCTGTCTTCAATTTCGAGTTACGATTGACGTCCTTCCTTTAAAATCATAAAAGGGGCTTAAACCTTCAACAACACACTGTTTCTATCGTTTATATTCTGGAAATGACGAAAAGAAGACATGGTTTTCCTTTTATACTCGAAACATTTCAGTTCTAGCCTTTTTTTGCGCTTATGTCCCTTTTTCTGGCTTGATTTCTGATGCTCATATCTTTTTATCTATACATTGTATAAACGAACCGTAAAAAGTGTTGGAAACTAAACTCCAAGACCGTCAATTTGGGATATGATATGTCCCCAAAAGACTTCATATAACGCACAAAATTAATTGCTGAAAAAGCTTCGTTACAACGCAATTCCTTAGTCGGTTTTTCCGCAACATAAATCTGATTTTTTCCAAACTTTATATTCAATATATAAACATTATATATGGTTATATTATGACTTTAAACTCACTTAAATCATTCTTAACATGTCTTTAGAGAGATATACGTCACTTTAGATATACGGGGTGTAACAATCTTCCCCCGTTAGGAACATTCGTCCTCGAGTGTTATATGAAGTATGTAGAAACATTGAGCAATGATCTATTACATACCTAAAGTAGTGAAGAGATGAGGATATTTGGCTCTCATGTCATTTTCAGCTTTCCAAGTTATTTCTTCTACATTATTGCTATGCTATAGCATCTTAACTAAAAGAGTCTCTTTCATCCTTAGTCGACGAATCTGGCTATCTAAAATTGCAACTGGCACCTCTTCATAAGTCAATTGCTCTGTGATCTATATACGATCTACTGGTACAACTATAGAAGGATCTTCGACACATTTTCTGAGCATAGAAACATGGAATACTGGATGTACCTCCTGAAGGTCTGCTGGAAGGTCTAACTCGTAGGCTACACGGCCAACTAGCCTGATAACCTGATATGGACCAATGAATATAGGGCTAAGCTTTCCCTTCTTTCTAAATCTCATAACGCCTTTCATAGGTGATACTTTCAGGAATATCCAATTGCCAATCTGAAATTCTAAATCTCGACGTCGATTATCTGCATAGGACTTTCGTCTGCTCTGCGCTGCTAATAATCTTTCCCTGATCAACTTGACTTTATCAACTGCTTGTTGGATTAAATCTAGACCTATCAATTGAGACTCGCTAACCTCGAACCATCCTATAGGAGACCTGCATTTCCGCCCATACAAAGCTTCATATGGCGCCATCTGTATGCTTGAATGATAGCTATTGTTGTATGCAAAGTCTATCAACGGTAGATGTTCACTCCAGCTGCCTCCAAAATCTAACACACAAGCTCTAAGTATATCTTCTAACGTCTGAATGGTCCACTCAGCCTGTCCATCTGTCTGGGGATGAAATGGTATACGCAGATTCACCTGTGTCCCTAAACTTGTCTGGAACGATCGCCAGAGATTTGCTGTAAACTGTGTGCCCCTGTCTGAAATGATAGATACTGGAATACCATGTAGGCGCACTATCTCTCTGATATAAGGTCTGGCATAATCATCCGCTGTATATGTAGTTCTAACAGGCAAGAAATGAGCTAATTAGTAAACCTGTTAACTATAACCAAAGTAAAGTCATACCTACTTCGCGTACGCGGCAAGCCGGTAATGAAGTCCATATTCACTGCTTCCCATTTCCATGATGGAATCTCTATTTCCTGCAACAAGCCACTAGGTTTTTTATGCTCGACTTTAATCTGCTGGTAGTTAGGACATTGAGCCATAAATTTTGCTATGTCACGCTTCATTCCGTCCCACCAATAAATCTGCTTAAGATTATGGTACATCTTAGTCAAACCTAGATAAACAGTGTACCTAGAATAATGTGTCTCTGCTATAATCTTTCCATGTAAATCTGCCACATTAAGAACACAAAGTCTATCTTTATACATGAGAACCCCGTACCTAGTAACCCTGTATGGTGATTTCAGTATTCTCCTAGCTATCTGTCTTTATTCAACTAGAACTGGATACTCACGCTGTTTTACTTCTATCACTAGGCAAGTAGTAGTTGCATTCTGAACTGTAACTCCTGCATCCTCTGAATCTATTAATCTGACTCCCATGCTGGCCAACTGGTGGAGTGCATGAGCTAACTCTCTTTTTTGTGACTGTAAATAAGACATACTACCCATAGACTTACGACTAAGGGCATCAACAACAACATTCGCTTTACCCGGATTACAAAGAATGTCCACGTCGTAGACCTTCAGCAACTCTAGCCACTGCCTCTGTCGTAGGTTTAGCTCATTTTGCTTAAATATGTACTGGAGGCTCTTGTGGTCTGTATAAATATCAACATGAACTCCGTATAAATAATGTCTCCAAATCTTTAATGCATGAATGACTGCTGCAAGCTCGAAGGGTAGTTCTGCTTATACTTTTTCAGCTTCCTGGAAGCATAGGCAATAACTCTTCCATGTTGCATCAAAACACAACCAAGACCAATTCGAGAAGCGTCACAGTAAATGACATAGCCCTCAGATCCCTCTGGATGTGTAAGTACTGGAGCTGTTATCAACCTGTTCTTTAGTTCTTGAAACTGTGCTCGCAAGAATCAGACCACTGAAATTTAGCAGTTTTCTGTGTCAATTTGGTGGAGCTGCAATGGAGGAAAAACATTCTATGAACCTTCTGTACTAACCTGCCAAACCCAGAAAACTATGTACCTCAGTTGTCGTCGTAGGTCTGGGCCAATTCTTCACAGCCTCGATCTTCTGGCCATCTACTTTAATTCCTTCTGCTGAAACTATATGGCCAAGAAATGCCACTGAATCTAACCAGAATTCACACTTTGAGAACTTAACATATAATTGTTGGTCCCAAAGAGTATTCAATACTGTGCGTAGGTGCTCTGCATTCTCTGATTCAGACTTGGAATAGATGAGAATATCATCAATAGATATAGTCCCAAATAAATCTAGATAAGGCCTGAATACGCTGTTCATCAGATTCATAAATACTCTAGGGGCATTAGTTAGTCCAAACAACATCACTAAAACTCATAATAGCCATACCTGATCCTGAATGCAGTCTTAGGTATATCAGATTCTCTGACTCTAACCTGATGGTAGCCTGATCGCAAATCTATCTTCGAGAAGCACTTGGCACCCTAAAGATGGTCGAATAATTCATCAATCTTGGGCAGAGGGCATTTATTCCATATTATGACTTTATTTAGCTATCTATAATCTATGCACATGCATAGAGAGCCATCTTTCTTTTTCACAAATAATATCGAGGCTCTCCACGAGGAAATGTCGGGTCTGATGAGGCCTTTATCTAACAAATCCTTCAGTTGCTCCTTAAGTTCTTTCTGTTATGTAGGTGCCATCCTGAAGAACATGCCCCTGATGGCGTGCTAGTGCTAAGGAGGCAACTGCTGATCTAGCTAGCTGGGCTGCACCACTACCACCCCCAGTCGGGCAACCTCTCCTGAAATGGCCTGCCTTTTGACAAATACAACGAGTATCAACTCCTAACTTACATGGTCCCAAGTGGCGTCTACAACAATCTGGAAATCTGGGATATGTCTGACTGGCTGGTATAGAAGTACCACGATGCTTAAATCCTGAAGTCTGTAATGCATGACTAGATCTAGACTAAGGAGATCTATCAGATCTCATGCCACGAGACTTTGGAGGTATACTAGCTGGTGGCTGTCTAAGACTCTACTGTTTACTCGCTCCAGATGTCTCTCCGAACGAACCAGAAAATCTGCCCCTCTTGTGTAACACTCTATCCCCATTGGCTCTCTGTTTTTACTTCATCTCCTCAAGTGATAAAGCAAATACCTAAATGCGTGATATAATACCTGGCTGCATAACAACTTTCATACACTCGTTCACCAGGCGTGGACCCAGTCATACTACATACCTGTGAATTCTATCCTCAATACTGGCTACCACAGTAGGGTCAACCCTTACTAAGAAATTAAAGCAATACCTATACTCTTCTACGCTCAAACTTCAATGTCTCAAGGTCAGGAACTGATCGGCACGTTCTCTCTATGTGTCTATAGGCATATACGAATGAAAAAAGGTATCCAAGAATTCCTACCAAGTTGCCGGAGTAGAATCTGGCCCTTTGGTAGCTCCCACGTCTGATATCACCCTGCTGCTAGGTCATGCAATCTAAATGCAGATAACTCTACTGACTCTTTGTCTGACACATGCATGACCCTCAATACCTGTACGAGATCCAGTAAATACTTGAGGCTCTAGTCGGATAAAATCCCTAATCTTGGATGCAGTATCTCCCTGGGCATCTAAACTATGCTGTCTAGTCTGAGAAACTACAACACTGGTCAATAATCTGATTGCATCCCTCACTTCATGTCCCTGACTATCAGGCTGAGGAGCTGGAGGTATGGCAGCTGCAGTCCCTCTAATATTGTCCTGAACTGAGGGGATCTGTGAGGCCTCAGATGGAGCCTCAGGTCTGGACTCCTCACTCTCATCCACCCCAGGTGGCACTCTACTAGTACCCTGGCCGGCAATTGCCTTGCCCTTCTTGGCAGTTGTTAGTTTCGTTCTTCGGCATCGCTTAGCTGAAAACACTATTGTTAGAGGGCTGAATTCTATAATCATGGCTCTATCGCACGATCTAGAGAAGAAAGAAAGACAACTGTCCTGAAATGCTCTGTAGCCTCCTGTTCATAAGTATGGCGCGCAACATACTCCTGAACAAAACTCTACTAGACACGGCCTGAAGACACCCTAGGACGGAACTGCTCTGATACCACTTTTGTCACGACCCAATCTAGGTTCGCGATGGATGACCAACACTGAGTGTCGATCATCACTAATCCTGCTGATAATCTGCTAACCATGAATATAACTGATAAACAGAATAAGCATAAACCTAACTGATAAGGATTATGCAATGCAAAAAGCTGACAAGGCTAACATAAGCTGACATACATAATATACTGGCAGAACCACACAGGAACATATATACAGGCCTCTAAGAGTGCTGAACTAAATATACAAAGGACGGGACAAGGCCCCGCCATACCCAAACTGGTCGACTGTACACATACCAAAAGATAAGAAACTCCGGGAGGAAGCGGAGTGACTGCAATAGCTGATAGATGGCCTACTAACGTGGTCCAAGCATTGATCTATCTGCAAGCCCCAGAAAAGTGGGTGAGTACGATATGTACCAAGTATGTAAGGCATGAGCATATAATATATCATAGCTGAGTGAAACTGTAAGGCTGGAATATAAATATGTAAATATGAGCTGGAGCATAGCAAATATAGCTGGAAATCTGAAGAACTTACTAAACATGATCTGAATATAAACTGAAGTCTAGGTGAATCTGAAACTGAAGACTGAGCTGAACTATACTGATAAATAACTGTAATATGACTGATAACCAGTAACTAGAAACTGGAACTGATAACTGTCAACTGATCCTGACGCTAAGAACTGGTGGCTGATAACTGAGAACTGATAACTGGTACTGAGCTAAAACTGAACTGTTATCTAAACTGGCACCTGCCAGGTGTTATGGGCTATATCCCCCCAAATCAGGTAACTGAACATCTGAACTAGTACCTGTCTGGTGTTATGGGCTGTATCCCCCAAAATCAGGTAACTGAAAACCTGGACTAGCCTAATGTATAATCATGCAGTGCATACTCTGGCTATATACGCGTATATAACAAACCTGGTGGGTGTTATGGGCTATATCCCCTCCAGCCAGTAATATCTAGTCTCTCTGGTCAGAGTGTGTGAATGACACCCGGTCACACTAGGTGTTTCAACTCCCGTCTGAACCCGAGGGGCTGTATCCCCAAGACGGGTAGTATCACACGCGACCGGACTGTATGTCCAATGTCCAGCCTCTATGGGGGACTCCAAATCACACATAACATGATCACAATATAAGCATAAGCATGTATGAGGCATAACACATGTGGCAACAATAGATATGGACTCAAGGAATAATATGAAAACTCTTGATAGAATTATAGACACAACCTAGAACTCAGAATTTGTCAACTCTTTGAATTTCTATAAAAATTTCGGCAGAGTTTCCCCGGAAACTGGATGATCCGCAAAAACAGAACCAGTACTATACTATATACGGGAATGGATACCCGGATAAATTGATAACATAAACATGTTAAACGGATAACAAGATGAGACAACTGGATGACATAACAAATCCGCAGATAGAATGTCTGGACAGCACCATTGTCCTGACTTTCAACCTAATTTTCAGAGTGTGGATCAAAGTTATAGACTTCATAGTCTTCATGAAAGTTTTAGATATATGTCTTACGGTTCTGGGGATTCTTAAACATTCTAAATATCAATTTTTTACAATGAGTTATGATCAATATACTAACAACTGTCCAAAGATCAAAATAATTTTCCAGATTTAGAAACGTATTGTCTTGCTGATTTGGACGTCTTTTACCTTGGATTTTAGTACCAAATTAAGTATATACAAGGTTTACTTGATACCATACAAGTTTCTCACAATAAACACTATGCTTAGAACTAAGAAAAGCTTCAAAAGATAAAATATACATTCCTTGCCAAAAGAAAGGTTTAATCTTACATACCTTTGATGTTTCTTGCTTCTAAACCTTGTTTTCCTTGAATTCCACACCTTCTAAAGCTTAAACAAGCTATAACATAGAATTTGGGTACTGTACTTAGCCATGAAGTAATTCTAAAACTCAAACTATAGATGAAATTGAAGGTAGCATAACGTTACCTTAATCGCGTAGAGCGTTTTGACGCAATCTGTCTTCAATTTCGAGTTACGATTGACGTCCTTCCTTCAAAATCATAAAAGGGGCTTAAACCTTCAACAAAAAAACTGTTTCTATCGTTTATATTCTGTAACTGACGAAAAGAAGACATGTTTTTCCTTTTATACTCGAAACATTTCAGTTCTAGCCCTCTTTTGCGCGTATGTCCCTTTTTCTGGCTTGATTTCTGATGCTCTTATCTTTTTATCTATACGTTGTATAAATAAACCGTCAAAAGTGTTGGAAACTACACTCCAAGACCTTCAATTTGATATATGATATGTCCCCAAAAGACTTCATATAACACACAAAATTAATTGCTGAAAAAGCTTCGTTACAAGGCAATTCCTTAGTCGGTTTTTCCGCAACTTAAATCTGATTTTTCCCAAACTTTATATTCAACATATAAACATCATATATGGTCATATTATGACTTTAAACTCACTTAAATTATTCTTAACATGTCTTTAGAGTGATATACGTCACTTTAGATATATGGGGTGTAACACTGTTGTACCAAGCTTGGCATTCACCCTTCTTCCCAAAAGAGAGACCGAATCGCGTCTTACCCCCGGGCCTTGGGATAGGCACCGCATCTTTAGGAACTGTAGCCTTGGACTTTGGCTTGGCCGGTGCCTTGCCCTTTGCCTTGCTAGATGAAGGCCCGGCTTGGAGTGATCTTTTAGGAGCCGAGGCGGAGGAAGAGCTCGGTTTGTGGGGTGTTACAACCATGGTGCCTACAACAAACAAAAAATACCAATGTGAGATTTCAATGCAAGCACAAGATTTCAATTCAAGCACAATTGGTAGGACACCACCCCACACTTATCGCTCATTCTATGTATCAACAATTCAACTCATAAACACGAGTGACCCCACACTTAGCGAAAACTAGCATTGCACAAAATTGCCACGGTTGTGGACTTCATGATCAAGCTAGTGGGGGTTACAAAATAGCCAATTTTTATGCATGTGCGACACTTAATTTTTATCTTGAGCCTAAGGATATCATTGCTACTCAAGAATTCACAATGTTAGGCAATTTTCATAGTTGAGGCTTTTTAACAAACACTTGGTGTGCACAATATTCAACTTGCAATTTCAATGGCTAAGGTAATGTGATAACCCTCCCAAATTGTTGGGAGATCCCTTTTTACAAGTACACAAGCTAAACATGAAGCACAATTATGAATCTAAGCAATTTAAGATCAAATTCTAATCACAAGCTTGCATACTAGTTAAGGAATTAAACATAGAAAGAGAGTGTTAACTTACATGTAATGGAGAGAGAAGGGAGAGAATTCCTTACTTGAAGATGTTAGATTGAGTGGAGAAGAACTGGTGATTAATTCCAAGAATTAGGAATGAGTTGGGGGAGTTTTTGGGAGTGTTTTGAGAGAAAATAATGAAGAAAAGGGGAGGGGATCGGGCAAAGAGGGGAAAGGGAATCCAGGTCGCGGGTTAAAACCTGTTTGGACCTGGATTTTAAAAAAACTTTGCCTAGCGCGGTTAGCCCCGCGGCGCGCCACAAAAGCGTGCAGAAAACTGAAGGTTCTGCCCACCCTCGCGCGATGGGAGACGCGGAGAGGGCCAAAAGCGCTCAGTTTCTTTGCTTCAGCAATCCTCCAGGCGCATTGGGAGGCGCGGGGCGCTCCCAAACGCGCCTGAGCATTATTTTCGTACCAATTTTCGATTCCAAGTGCGAACCTAAGCGCGGGACATGCCTCAAAGCATCCCATACCCCTTAATACATCAACTGCATCTCGTTTAGCACTCCCGACACCTACAAAAACGACACAACAAAACAAAAACTACGTGACACTATAAAATGCAAAACAACTAAACTATTGCAAGTACAAACTCGGGTTGCCTCCCGAGAAGCGCCTTATTTAACGTCGTGGCACGACGAGTAGCAATCATGGGTCCCTCAAAGTAATGGAGGTACGATGATTCACCGAACCTCCCCAATAATGCTTTACCCTTTGGTCATTCACCAAGAACGTCTTCTCCGAATCGGGGGCTCTCAACTCAACCGCTCCATGTGCGGTAACACGAACTACTTCAAACGGCCCCGACCATCTAGACTTCAACTTGCCCGAAAATAGCTTCAACCTCGAGTTAAACAACAACACCAGCTGCCCGGGCTCAAACTGACGACGCTCAATGTGCTTGTCATGCCACTTCTTTGTCCGTTCCTTATACAATTTTGCATTTTCATAAGCATGGAAACGGAACTCTTCAAGCTCATGCAATTGAAGCATTCTCTTCTCACCCGCCAAGGTCATATCAAGTTGAGCTTTTGAATCGCCCAATATGCTTTATGCTCTAGCTCAACGGGCAAGTGACAAGCCTTACCATAAACAAGCCTATATGGAGAAGTTCCAATAGGCATTTTAAATGCAGTCCGATAGGCCTTGAGAGCATCATCTAACTTCATAGCCCAATCCTTCCTCGAGGCATTCACAGTCTTCTCAAGGATTTGCTTGTTCTCTCTATTAGACACTTCCATTTGGCCACTAGTTTGGGGGTGATAAGCAGTTGCAACCTTGTGGCGACCCCATACTTGGCCAACAATTTATTGAACAACCAGTTGCAAAAATGAGTACCTTCATCACTGATTATAGCCCGCGGTGCCCCAAAACGAGTGAAAATATTTTTCTTCAAGAATTTCACCACCACACTCGCATGATTTGTTAGAAGTGCCGCAGCCTCCACCCATTTAGATACATAATCAACCGCCACAAGAATGTATTTGTGGCCCATGAAAGGTGGGAACGGACCCATAAAGTCAATCCCCCAATAATCAAACAGCTCAATGTCCAGAATATTGTTCAAAGGCATCTCATGATGCCTAGAAATAGTACCCGTTCTTTGGCAACGATCGCACTGCTTAACAAAAGCATGAGCATCTTTAAACAAAGTAGGCCAAAAGAAACCAGACTGAAGTACCTTTGCAGCTATTCGATCTCCACCAAGATGGCCACCATAAGGAGAGGAATGGCCGCTCTATAGAATTGGCTCAACTTCTTCCCTTGGAATGCATCTCCTAGCTAATTGGTCAGGGCCTATCTTATACAAATAAGGCTCATCCCACACAAAATATGCTTTCATGAAGGAGTTTGCGCCATTGCTCAGCTGTAGCCCCAGAAGGATACACATTACTCACAGTTAAGTTCACCATATCAGCATACCATGGCACCTCGGCTGCAGCTAAAGCAAAGAGCTGCTCATCAGGGAATACCTCTTTAATCTCAGGCCCTTCATCTACATGATCTCTATTCTCCAGCCTTGACAAATGATCAGCTACTTGATTCTCGTTCCCCTTGCGATCTCGAATTTCAACATCAAACTCTTGTAATAGGAGAACCCATCGAATTAGCCTAGGCTTGGAATCCTTCTTCTCAAACAAATACCGGATTGCGGCTGTAATCACCTAATTTTGGCACGAATACAGAAAAAACTGCTCAAAATAGCCGTGTTAGATTCTTAAGATTTTTGCCAAAATTTTCCTAAAATTTAGTCTTTAATTTTAAAAATTGTCATTTAATTGAAAAAAAATGAAAATTACCAAAAATCCCTTGCTATGTGTTTGATTGTGATTCTATGTTTTAATTGTGATAGTATTGTAAATTTATGTGGTTTTAATTGTAGTAAGTTATGTATGTTTTAAAAAGTTTAGAGTATGTAATGGCCATTGGTAGAAATATATGTAGCCCAATCCTAAACCAGGTCCAATAAACCAAAGCCCACCCAAAGCCCTAGGTGTATAAGCTCTCTTTCCTCATATTTCATCACTCACACTACCTAAGCTTTTGGCTTGGCCAAACCCTAGCCATTTTTCTCCTCACCATCAGAAAATCCCGCCACCCCTCTCTGCCACCACCTTTCCGCTACCGGATCACCGCCTTCCGGTGGTCGGAAAATTACAAACTATACCATTCCGGAAAGCTATCGAGCCCCTCTATCCATTTCTGGTATTATTTTATCCAAATTCATAGCCGTTTTTCGCAGATCTAGCCTCAAAGTTTCGGTTAAACTTGAACTCCGGCGTTTTTCCTTTTCCCCGGTAAGTGTTTGGTGTTTCCTCTTTCTCTCACCCTCTTCTATCACTTTTCATATCCCATTTGCTCAAGATTCTTATTTTTTTCCTCTCTTTTCTTGCTCGTGTTTTCTTGTTGTTATGTTACTTACTTTCTTGCTTTTTCCTTTTTTCCTTTATTTTTGTGATGATTGTTCGTTGATAACCGTGCTATGGTGAGTTTTTGCGGGCTGCTATGGTGAGTTTTTTGCGGGCTGCTATGGTGATTTTCAAATGATGTGACGAAGCTTGCAGGGCTGATTTACTTTTTTTCAGTTATTAGAACTATTAAAATTTTGATTTTGGACCCTATTAGCTTAATTTAGAATCTGGTTGTATCTTTGGTTAATTACAAGTTTAGTTTGGTTTGTTTAGTTAAGTTAGGAAGCATAATTTAGTTTAAAAGTCAGATTGACATTTAGTTTGGGTGCTATTTTGTTTAGTTTAGTTTGGTTTGTTGATGTGATGGGATGTCCTTTGAAAATACAACCAGTTTTTTCAGCTTTTTGGGACAGCATAGGGTGGCTGAAAGGATGCCATAGGGCTGCTGTACTATCTCTAAAATACTCAAGTATAGGGGTGTGGGCTTGTACTTTTGTATAAGTCTACACTCCACCTTTTGGCCCCAATTTTCTGCTATATAAGAGTGCATTTACTCTTCATTTAAAGAGGGAGTTAATTGAAAAACACGAGAAAAAAACTACCAGCTGAAGAACACAATTAATTGAGAGCAAATACTTGAGGAAAAAAAAATAGCAAGTTTAAGAGATAGATTTAGAACCAAAAGCCTTCATACCAAGGGACTTTTGGGGTATAAATCTCAAGTTTTAAGGGTTGAAAAGGGCTATCTAGTTGCTAAATTTTGGTGACCTTGCTGTGTTCGTTTGCTTTGGTTTAGCTTTAAGGGATCTTCATTGCATTGCTCTAAGGTCTCGTTACATAGATAAACACAACGTTTAACTTTTGCATTTATTTTGAGTTTGTTATGCATGAGTAAAAGATGGAATGAAGCTAGTATGTTTTAAGTCTTGAACTTTGCTTATTCTGTTAGAACTCTTTAAAATTTGTTCTTGTGCTACGATAGAAAGGCTACTAGTACTCGTGAGCATGTTTACAATGTTTATAAAGTGTTGCTTTTGGTGCGTTTGAATAAAAGGGAAGGAAAGTGAACGACAATCTGAAATTAACAAAGGCGGATTTTATTTTGCAAGGAAAAAATGTAACACATTTTTAAGCTGGACTATTTTTTGCAAATATAGCCACGAGGTGCAGTATCTTTTAAAATCTGGACGAATAGGTAATGAGTAGGATGTCTAATTTGAAATTTGGCCACACCTTCACTTCGCAAGAAAACAACTCATTTAAAATATAGGATTGAAGGTGATTATTTTTGCAAACAGATTCCAAAACGGCCCATATTTTCGCAATTATTTCAGCCCACATCTTTGTTAAATGATTGGCAGTCTTGTTATGTTTTTTTTTTTTTTTTTTTTTTTTTTTTTTTTTTTTAAATGATAGAAGCAAGTTTGCGCTAAGGTATACCCAGCGGGTTACCTAATACAATTTTGGTTAAACAAATAAAAGCGTAATTTTAAATGAACGGCAATGATATAACAATCATATTTCAATGAATTTAGAATGCGACAATAAAGCAACTGTGCTCAGCACAGGACTCAAGGGTGCCTAATACCTTCCCGACAGTCAACTGAGAACCTTACCCGAATCTCTGACGCAGACCATTAGACGAGTCAAGGGTGTTTCCACGTTCACCACTTTGGTGACTTGGCACACCTTTAACTTGTCAAGTGGCTACTCTGAATTTTCTCTTAAATAATTGTGTACCTTTAACACCCCTCATAACCTTTTAAATACGCAATTCTATTTGTTTTAGTTTTTGTGTGTTAAAAAAAGGGGGTCGTAACAGCTTGGCGACTCCGCTGGGGAAACCCCATGAAAACTAGAATCTCCGGCTTTGATAAATTGTCGCATGTTTAAATTTATTAAATATCTGGTTGTTATATTTTATTGCCGTTATCACATGAAAAGTTGAATGTTACTGCTTTGATATTGTTGAACTGTATATAAACTGTCTTCCTCCGCAACCCTCTGAGTCTCTGAAACACACGCACACGTGCACTTACCAGATTGGTTGTGGCATCTGGGACTTTCTTACTAAATTGCCCATGATTTAGGATGAAGGCATGACGGGATTTTAGGCCGGACACACTCTCTCCGGATGGCCCTGATGCGCTTTCCGCCTGGTTTGTCCACCGGGTTTTCAGCCAGTCTAGACACTGAGGCAGTTGAGTCACCTAGAGTTAAACCTTTAGGCCCAATTATCTGCATCATATTTGACTTAATGAGGTGCGATACACCGGTATTGCACTTGTCTAGGCTGACTACCTTTTTGTCCAAATGGAACTCACTTCCCAGGAAAGATTTGTATAAAAAGCATTTTATGTGTTGCATGCGCCTAGAAAAAGTTGTTATGCTGACCAAATTGGAGAGAGACGGATTTCAAAAGAAAAAAAATGATGAATGAAAGGAAAAGTGAGGAAGCAGGGTGAATTTTATGTTTTAAATGTAAATGTCTTGTATTTTTATAAAATCGAGTCATACTGCTGTAAAAGCGCCAGTGTTGGCCGTCTTTTGTAGATGTCGGTTTTGTGTCGTTATAATGACAAAAATTTTACCAAAATATATTTATATATATATATATACACACACGCGCGCACACACACACACACACACACACACACACACTTAGTAGTTAGAAAGTCGGAAAAATTATTGGTGTCAGTTTTCACATCGTTATAATGGCAAATTTTAGGAAAAGGCTCGTATATCGATGTTGGTAGTTTTTGGGATCCAGTTTTTCACGTCGTTATGCTGGCGAATTTTTGCAAGAAATACTGTAGTGTCATTACTGGAATGGATTTTTTTGATGTCAATGTGGCGTCGTTGTAATGTCAAATTTTTTCTTTTATAAATTACATCTAAATACCAATGTTGGTAATTTTCTGGAGTCAGTCCTGATGCCGTTATGATGGCAAAATTTTTCGATTCTCTTAGGGTCATTTTTACGTCATTACAATGACAAAAGTTTTGTTGAAAATTTGAGTTTCGAATTTGCAGTTTAGGCATCTGTTTTGCTCTGTCGGTCAGTTGTTTTAAGTTGTTTTCAGGCTTTCAAATGTTTGACACATTTTTTCATTAAGAACAATGGCTACATCATCTTCTAGGTCGGTCAAGAGAAAATACCCTATTGATGCCGTTCCACCCTCTATCATGATGACTGATGGCCCACCCAAATCGGATAAATCTCTGAAGTCTTGGTGGGACACAATGAATAATATGCAGAAAGATTTGGTGCAGGATAAGATTGGTTTTCTGACTGACCTCGTGACTAAACCTATTGTCCTACGTCGAGAGTTGATCAGTGCATTAGTTGGGTTTTGGAACCCGAACCAAAATACTTTCTGTTTTAAGGGGTTTGAGATGACGCCGACCCTCGAGGAGATAGCTGGGCTTCATAAGCTAGATTTTGAGAAAAAGAACATGATTGCTCCGAAGAAGGTTAATGAGTATGATTTTTTTAGTAATATCAAGGTACGAACAGAGCTCTCAATCGCTAGTGTTCGTCAAGGCTGGATTTTATTTGATTACCTTTATGATTGTTTTGGGGCCGATAATGGTTTTAAAAAGCATGGATTTGAGTTCCATGACAAGCTGAAATATGAAGATTGGGTGCAACTTTGTCCTAAGGTCTTTGTGTTCGCTTTGCTAGGGTTGTTGGTTTTCCCACTACCGGATAGAGCGATGTCTATTAAGGTCAGTTGGATCATGGCAGCTTTATATGGTGGAGCACCGGACGCCACTATTATCCCGACGATTCTGGGTAGTATATTTCATGCTTTGACTTGATGCCACAAGGGAGAAAGCGGTTTCTTTGAGGGGTGTAACCTCCTATTACAGGTCTGGTTCTTGGAGTATGTACGCCCTTGCCCACCTCGTGATATTCTTAGGTGCTGTGACATCGAGTATCTTGGATACCATTTCGAACACATCGAGAAGTATAAATTCCCAGAAAATGAGCCAACTTGGAGGTCTTACTTGAACTCTCTCACGTCGGACAAGATTCTGTGGCAGTGTAGCTGGTTTCCTAAGAGGGAGGTTGTACACAGATGTGTTGACCGTCCATTTCTCGTTCTGATGGGTCTGATAGCATCCCAGCCTTATGTTTCTATGCGTGTACTTAGGCAGTTGGGTCGAAAGCAGGAGATCCCAATAGTTGAGGACATGAGTGCATATGTCTCGGACTATCCTCTCAACCCAGCTACTCTTATAGGTTCTATCTTGCGCTTATGGGATACTAGGAGGCGCCTCATAGAAAATACAAAGGTTCGGGATGGACTTAAGGGGGAGGTCGTTCGGGAGTACAAGTTGTGGTATTACCACCAGCCCATACCCAGAGAGATGTCCGTGAGGTCGAGAGCAGGCATGGTTGACACTGAGGCCAGGTTGGATATGCAGGTTCAGCTTGCTAGGCAGAGAGTGAGGGTTTCGCGCATCAGCACCTAGACACAGTCAGACGACTCCGTGTTATGCACTCAGAGGCATTGACAGAGCGGGATGCCGACAGGGCAGCTTTGGTAGAAAGCAGGAGTAGGGAGGATTATCATCGCCAGGATGCCATAGATGCTCGAGCTCTACTTGACAGGGCATTAGAGCAGGGTGAGCAGCTCAGAGGGCTAGCGCAGGACCGACTTCGGGATATACAGGCTGCTGGACAGACCATTATTGTAGCTTATCGACAGGTTTATGACTCTGCTATGTATGTTGCACGGTCCATCGGTGACTATAGGAGGCTGCCCGCGGAGGACCTACTCCCACATGTGCTTCCCTTCGTCACTAGAGTTGCAACAGATTTGGATGGATTGTGTCGCACCTTAGTAGAAGGCCCGTCAGTAGATCCCGAGGAGCCATTCGAGTTCGGCCAAGAGGAGCCAACTGACTTCGTGCCCCGGTCACCTTAGTAGATACATCAGGCCAAGATGATGCAGAATATTGCTTTTTGTCATTTATTTTACATCTTGGCATGTTGTACTTTATGTCACTTTTGAATTTAGCATGTTGTAATTTATTTTACTTTTTTCAGTCATTTGTATGTTTCTTTTGGTCATGCTCCGGAAGCACTGTATGTACTCTTTTTTTTAGTAATGAAAATCTTTTGCTTATTTTTATGTGTCAATTCATTTCACCCTCTAGTCTCACTTGAAAAAAAATGCAAAAAGAAAAAAAAAAAAAAAGAGAAAGAAAGAAAGAGAAGAAGAAAAAGAAATCAAACAATACACTTGAGGATCTAATCTAAACCAATTCGGGATGACGCATAACGACCTTAGGCATTGGTTAGGCCGACGAGCAAATTCGTGTTCCATGCTATCTTGTTGCACTAACATGTTTTGATTTGAATAGAACTTGAGCAACTGCCGTGCTGGCCCCACATTCCTATTCCACCAGAATCAAGGGACCACTGTCTGTTTCAAAAGTGGTTGAAGCACCTCTTCAGGAAAACACTCCAACAACGATGGCCGAGGAAACTGAGAACACTGAGCTGGTTCGTTTGGCTAAGCAACATGCTAAGATGGCCGAGGACTTCACGGCTATGAAAGAAATGATGATGCAGTTGGTTCGTAACTTGGCAGCGGTTCAGGCACCTCCTGTTCTGGCAGCTGGTTTCATGGCAAATACTCAGCCACCAGGGCAAGGGCAATCCACAGTGGTAGGAGACCCCCGTTACCCTCCGGGATTTGGTCCACATCTGGCAACTGAGAATGCAGCCGGACCTTCTACTGTACAACCTGGGGCACAATTCCCGCATCATGGACAACATGGCCAACCCCAGGTTCCTGCCGCATCATTCACCGTTCCTGCAGGACATACTTTGCAAAGATCGAACAGTGACCCACAGTTAAGGGCCCATGATCAACAATTTGACCAAGCTCAGGGTAATATCTTCCGCCAAAATGAGTCATATGATCAGGGACACCACCCAGAATCAAATGCTGATATCGAGAGGCTGGGAAAAACAGAAGAGAATGATTTTGCTCGAAAATTGAAAAGCTTGGAGCAAACTGTGAAACACATACAAGGGCAAGGGGCCAAAACCAATATTTCATATAAAGACCTGTGTTTGTTCCCTCATGTGCCATTGCCTAAAGGTTTTGTTGTGCAAAAAATTGATCCGTACACTGGACAAAGTGATTCAAGGATCCATGTGAAGATATACCTTAACAAAATGAGGGGAATTGAGAAGGATGAATTGCTGATGGCATACTTTGCTGACAGTTTGGGAGGACCGGCAACAGAATGGTTTGTATAACAAGATGTTTCGAAGTGGGTCACCTTTGATGACATGGCCAGTGCTTTCCTAAACCATTATGGTTACAAAATGGAGGCTGCTCCTGATCGTTCTTCTTTGAAGACGATCACAAAGAAACCAAGCGAAAGTTTCAGAGAGTATGCCTACAGGTGGCGCGAACAGGCGGAGTGTGTGAGCCCTTTGATCCCAGATGATAAGATGGTTGAAGAGTTCGTCGAAGTGCTCGATGAAACATACTACCAAGCAATGACCTCTACCATTGGGAAGCAGTTTAGTGAAGCAGTGAGAATTGGGGAGATGATTGAGAGAGGAATCAAAGCAGGCAAGATTGTTAGCCAAACAGCTTTGAGAGCCACTACCCAAGCGTTGCAATCAGGGTTAGGTGCTTTTGGGAAGAAGAAAGAAAAGAAAGATGAAGTGGCAATGGTTGGTCCTGGACCGAGAAGAAATGATGGAAGACACAATGACCGTCAGGGCTACATTCAGACACCCCCCCCCACAACAATTCTATCCACCTCATGGCCAACAATTTGCCATGCCGCAGTTCTCATTCCCTGTAAATGCAGCATCTTATGCTCAGCCGCTATCTGGTCCACAATGGCGTGCACCCCATGCTCCAGTCCAATATAACAATCAACAGGCACATGCTCAATTCCCGGCTCAGCAGGAGATGCCTTATCGACCACGAGATCCGTCGGGTTTTCGTCCAAACTTGCAACAGAGAAACATGCAACAAGAGAAAAGGCAGTTCACCCCATTGCGGGAAACTTACACTAATTTGTTTGAAAAGTTGCAACAAGCCAATCTGTTGAAGCCAATCCCAGGAAAAGTGAACCCCAATGGAAGACTTGATCATTCACGCTATTGTGCGTTTCATTCTGGAGCACCTGGACATGACACAGAATCCTGCTGAGAACTCAAAAGGGCAATCCAGGCAATGATAGACAACAATCAGATAAAAGTCACGGGGGATGAAACACAAAATGTGAATCAAAATCCTTTACCAGCTCATGATGTTCAAAACAACGTACACATGGTAGGGATGGTATGCATATAAGAGGACATGAAAAGGAAAGCTGCCAAGCAGATTGTGGCAGTTGGTCCCTCCCCAGACATCAAAGGCCCTGAGCCATTTATTGTTGTAATCGGGGGAAAGTCAAGTGCGTCTGTTGTCAACAAAGCAAAGCAAGATGCCGCTGTTGGGCCAAGTTTCACAATTCTGGCTGCAAAGCAGGAAAAGTTCATGACAGTGCACCAACATTTATTGTGCAAGGGGCATCATGCCAGAAAACTCCAGTCTTCCAGGTTAAGGCAAAGAAGTGTGAACCGGTTATCATCACTCAAGCAGCGCAACTCCCTGTCAAAAGTACAAAGGCTGTTCGTTGGAACTACAACAAGACAATTGTGTCTTACAACGGGAAAGAAATCATGGAGGTTGCTGCAGGCGTAAATAGTCTACCTCGGTCCGGGAGATGTTTTACCCCGGAAGAATTGAGAAAGGCAAAGCCAGGTCGAGAAGACCAAGGACCCATCAAAGAGCCGGTGTCCAAGAAAGAAGCTGAAGAATTTTTGAAGAAAATGAGATCGACAGATTATTCTATCGTCGAGCATTTGAGAAAGACTCCAGCTCAAATATCACTCTTGTCTCTACTTATGAACTCTGAGGCACATCGCAATGCACTGTTGAAAATACTGAATGAGGCCTACATTCCTGAACAAACTACTGTGGCTAATCTGGAAGCACTTGCTGGTAGAGTATTTGAGACTAATCGTGTAATGTTCACCAATGAGGAGCTGCCAGCAGAAGGAACCGGTCATAATCAAGCGCTTCATGTCTCAGTCAAGTGTGAAGACTCCTATGTCACACGTGTTCTAATAGATGGCGGTGCAGGATTGAACATTTGCCCTCTGTCTACATTGAAGAGTCTAAAGGTGGATATGAGCAAAATCAGGGCAAGTTCTTCTGTTGTTCGTGCTTTTGAAGGTGGAGTTCGAGAATCTTTGGGCATCATTAATCTTGAATTAACCATTGGTTCCGCTACCTTCAGCATTGAGTTTCAAGTCATGGAGACGGATGCATCGTATAATCTGTTACTGGGGCGACCATGGATTCACATGGCTTGTGTTGTACCCTCCACAGTTCTCAGGTGGTCAAGTTTACTTGGGATAATCAAGCTGTCGTAGTTTATGGAGAGGATGACTTACAGTTTAATAATAGCCTGGGCGTACCAGCCCTTGAAGTCGTCACCAGACGCCCGACCATCATGTATCAAACCTCCGATGTGGTGTATGTGGAAAAGGTAACAGAAGGGAAACCTATACCCATCCCAAGAGTGTCAGAGACGTCTATTATGATGGCATCTGAAATGTTAAAGCATGGTTTCCTATATGGAAAGGGTTTGGGAGCATCACTATAAGGCAGGGTAAATCCACTTTGTCCAAATAGCGTGCAAGGCACGTGGGGACTAGGGTTCAAGCCAAAAGCAGCTGATCGCAAGCAAGCAAAGAAAAAGAAGTCGGAAGTTTGGTCTCTCCCAAAGCCAATTCCGTGTCTCGCTCAGTCTTTTGTGGGTTATGTCATGAACCAAAGGTCATTGCATCAGATGTCAACACAGTGAAAGACAATCAGGATGCACCATTTGATTTGGGTGGCATCTTTGAAATTTGCATTGTACAGCCGGGTGAAGGCTCCAGTAATGCTTCAATACAGTACATTGGCCCGAACGTGCACCTGACTAACTGGAATGCAACTCCCTTCCCCATCAGGAAGGGGTCTTGGTAGATTGTTGTTTTAGAGTTTTCTTTTGAATACACTTGGATATTCTAAGGGTTGTATGCCAAGTGTATTATTTTGCTCATCTTTCCTTTTGTAATTCAAACCCTTTTTCATTAATGAAAGGCCTAAGAGCCAAGCTTTCCTTCAATCTCTGTTCATATACCTAATTTTATTCTACTTTTGTTTATCTGTAGTGATATATCTGCCGGCTTGGGTTGCAAATGTTGTTCCGGTTCCTAAGAATGATGGAAAAACAAGGATATGTGTCGACTATCGAGATTTGAACAAGGCAAGTCCCAAAGATAATTTCCCATTGCCTAATATTCACACTCTCGTAGAAAATTATGCCAAACATGAGATACAATCCTTTGTTGACTGCTATGCTGGATATCATCAAATCCAAATGGATGAAGATGATGTACAAAACGGCATTCACTACTCCTTGGGGAACCTATTGCTATAGACTGATGCCGTTTGGTTTGAAAAATGCGGGGGCAACCTACGTGAGGGCTATGACTGCCATTTTCCATGATATGATGCATAAAGAAATAGAAGTGTACGTGGATGATGTGATTATCAAGTCTAGAACGGCTGAAGAACACGTTAGAGATCTCAGAAAGTTCTTTGAAAGGCTCCGTAGATACAATCTGAAGCTGAATCCAGCCAAGTGTGCATTTGGTGTGCCTGCTGGAAAATTGTTAGGTTTCATTGTTAGTAGGCGAGGTATTGAATTGGATCCCGCAAAGATCAAAGCAATACAAGAATTACCTCCGCCTCGAACCAAGAAGGATGTTAAAAGCTTTCTAGGCAGGCTGAATTACATCAGTAGGTTTGTTGATCAACTTACCACAATATGTGAGCCGATCCTCAAGTTGTTGAAAAAGAATGCATCAATTGCATGGACCGAGAAGTGCCAAGAAGCCTTTGACAAGGTCAAGCAATACTTGTCAAATCCTCCTGTTTTGGTTCCGCCTGAGCTTGGCCGACCATTGTTTTTGTACTTGTCAGTCAATGAAAACTCCTTTGGTTGTGTACTGGGGCAACATGATGCCTCGGGAAAGAAAGAACATGTCATTTATTATCTGAGCAAGAAGTTCACAGATTGTGAGGCCAGATACACTTTGTTGGAAAGGACGTGTTGTGCCCTAACTTGGGTTGCACAAAAATTGAAACATTATCTTTTGTCCTATGCCACTTATCTGATTTCCCGGATGGATCCACTGAAGTACATAAAAGCCAATGCCAACTGGCAAACTTGCAAAATGAGAGATCTTGCTCACAGAATTTGACATAGTTTATGTCACCAGAACTGTAATGAAAGCTCAAGCCTTAGCTGATCATTTGGCGAAAAATCCGAAGGATGATGATTATGAGCCATTGAAGACTTACTTCCCTGATGAAGAGGTAGATGTACTTGAAGAACTGATTAATGAAGAAGTGCACGTGTGGAAAATGTACTTTGATGGTGCTTCCAACTCGAAAGGCCATGGTATTGGAGCAGTCCTCATTTCTCCCACGGGACATTACTATCCGGCAGCTGCCCAACTCCGCTTCAGTTGCACTAATAACACATCTGAGTATGAAGCATGCATAGTGGGTTTGCGTATGGCTCTAGACATGGACATCAAAGAATTGCTGGTGATCGGAGATTCAGATCTTTTGATACGCCAAATGAAGGGTGGGTGGGAAACTCGAGACCTTAAGCTGATCATGTACAAGCAGTGTATAGACGATCTTCGCCAAAAGTTCGATGTTCTAAAGTTTAGATATGTTCTTAGAATACATAATGAGCTGGCTGACGCATTGGCTACATTAGCCTCAATGCTTGTCCATCCTGATAAAGCCCATATTGATCCGTTAGAGATTCAGGTCCAAAGTCAACATGCGTACTGCAATGTGGTTGAAGAAGAAATTGACGGTCAACTGTGGTATTTTGTTGTCAAGAATTTCCTTCAAAACGGGACGTATCCGCCAATGGAAGAAAACAATCAAAAGAGAACCCTTCGACGACTGGCAAGTGGTTTCTTTTTGAGTGGAGGGGTGGTGTACAAAAGGACACCTGATTTGGGACTGTTAAGATGCGTGGATGCAACTGAAGCCACAAAAATTCTCAATGACGTGCATTCGGGGATCTGTGGACCCCACATGAGTGGGCACGTGCTAGCTAAGAAAGTACTCAGAGCAGGATACTTCTGGCTTACCATGGAACATGATTGCATTACTTTTATGCGAAAGTGTCATCAATGCCAAGTACACGGTGATTTGATACACTCACACCCTTTAGAGTTGCACACAATGTCAGCCCCTTGGCCTTTTACAGCATGGGGGATGGATGTTATCATGCCTATTGAACCAAAAGCATCAAATGGCACAGATTCATTTTGGTTGCAATAGATTACTTTACCAAATGGGTTGAGGCCATCACTGTCAAGCCCGTGACCAAGAAAGCCGTGGTGGATTTTGTTCATGCTAACATTATTTGTCGCTTTGGTATCCCAAGTACCATCATCACCGATAACGCGACAAATCTGTATAGTCATTTAATGAATGACGTGTGTGAAAGATTCAAGATCATGCATCGAAATTCCACACCTTACCGACCAAAGGCGAATGGCGCGGTCGAAGCAACCAATAAGAATATCAAGAAGATCCTTAGGAAAATGATACAAGGATCTCGTGATTGGAATGAGAAGTTGTCCTTCGCTTTGCTTGGTTACTGCACAACTGTGCGCACTTCCATAGGTGCAACCTCGTATTCATTGGTATACAGAACTGAAGCAGTCATACCCGCTGAAGTTGAAATACCGTCTCTCAGGATCATTGTGGAAGCAGAGATTGAGGACACGAAGTGAGTCAAGACCCGATTGGAACAATTGTCATTCATTAATGAAAAAAGGCTCAATGCAGTTTGTCACGGTCAATTGTATCAGCAAAAAATGGCCCGATCCTACGACAAGAAAGTGCGCCCCTGCGACTTGAAAGAAGGACAATTAGTCTTGAAAAGAATCTTTCCTCATCAGGAAGAAGCTAAAGGGAAATTTGCCCCAAATTGGCAAGGGCCATACTTGGCAAAGAAAATATTTCCTTGTACCTTACGGATTCGAAAGGCAGGACAACTGAAATACCCGTCAATGCAGACGCGGTCAAGAGGTACTACATTTGACTATACGATGGCTTTCAAATCGGGATGAATGCAAGGCTTTTGTTCTTTTTTTTGCTATCCCAAATTGTATCCCTTATTAGCACTTTGAACATTGTATTTTCGAGACATGTTCTCTGTTGGAATCAATGTAATTGTACCAAAATGAAATGAAACTGAAAAGCATCAAAAGAAACCAGGGCATTTTCCTTGAGCTACGTCTGACCTGATTCCTCTCAAAAGGATACGTAGGCAACCCTTTCGGTGCGGTCGCAACAAGAGAAAATTCCTCTTTCCTTGTCTACTTTTATCCGCGCAAAGCTTGCCTCAAGGCTTGCGGGATATGTCAAGAAAATTAAAGACCCCAGTTTATCCTAAACTGGGGCAGAAGTTGTCAAGAAAATTAAAGACCCCAGTTTATCCTAAACTGGGGCAGAAGTTGTTTTTGTTTTTTAATAAAATGGAGAGAATTCCACTTTCTTTGTGTTCGTAACGGTGAAAAGTTCATTCTTTCCTGTTTCATATTGACGCAAAACTTGCCTCCAAGTTTGCGGCCAACATCAAAAGAAATTTAGATCCCCCGTTTATGCTAAACTGGGGCAGAAGTTTGTTTTTATTTTACTTCATAAATAAAATAAATAAAAAATAAACTTCTATTATTTTTGTATCATCTATTCACATGTTTCATGAGATGTTTGGCATGGCAGTCTCGAAGTCAAGGGAAGCGGACTGTACGCAGTCACCTCATGATGCATTTTGGAGAGCTTATGTCCAATTTTCCTTCATGACAAGTGGATGATACCATCAAAAGAGATGTTTGTGTTGTAAATTGAATTGAAATAGAAGAAGAGAAAAAGAAAAGAAAAAAAAAAAGAAAAAAAAAGAGAAGTCTTGCCGGTGAAAACCTGAGAGGGCGCCGCAAGAAAAATAGTGAGGAAAAAGATTAAAGAGAGAGGCTAGTTAGCGAAAACCCGAAAGGGCGCTACTAGTCGACCTGAGAGTCACCTCAACTTGGTTACGGTTTGATATCTTCCATGGAGCAACTCTCAACAAACAAGTGGCACTGGTCGGATGAGGTCACCCAAGATACCTGTCATGATCATCAAGGCCGCCAGTATATTGCCAGATAAGTTTTCCTTTCCAGAAAGACGTTCCCTGTCCAAACGACTTTCGCCCTTAAACATTTTATTCCATTTTGTACATCTTGCCTCACTATTAATTCCTCGCCCTTTGGCGCTAACCTCACATGAGCAACAAAAGAAAATTGCAAAACTCTGTCTTTTAGGATTCCGGTTTAATTCCAGCAAGAAGGGCACACCTTCAAAGACAGCGTCATTTCTTTTCCGCATCAAGATCTGCTAAAAGACAGCGATCATTTCCTTTCCGAGTCAATTTATGCGAAAAGATAGCAACCATTTCTCTTTTGAGTCAGTTTCGCTAAAAGATAGCGCCCATTTCCTTTTCGAGTCAGCCCCGCTAAAAGATAGCACCCATTTTCCTTTTCGAGTCAGTTCCGCTCAAAGATAGCGTCAGTTTCCTTTTAAAGTCAGTTTCCGCTAAAAGATAGCGATCATTTCCTTTACGAGTCAGTTTCGCTCAAAGATAGCGATCGTTTCCTTTCCGAGTCAATTTCTGCTAAAAGATAGCAACCATTTCCCTTTTGAGTCAGTTTCGCTAAAAGATAGCGCTCATTTCCTTTTCGAGTCAGTTCTGCTCAAAGATAGCGTCAGTTTCCTTTTAAAGTCAGTTTCCGCTAAAAGATAGCGATCATTTCCTTTTCGAGTCAGTTTCGCTCAAAGATAGCGTCATTTCCTTTCCATGTCAAGATCTGCTAAAAATAGCGATCTTTTCCTTTACGAGTCAATTTCTGCTAAAAGATAGCAACCATTTCCCTTTTGAGTCAGTTTCGCTAAAAGATAGCGCCCATTTCCTTTTCGAGTCAATTTCTGCTAAAAGATAGCAACCATTTTCCTTTTGAGTCAGTTTCGCCAAAAGATAGCGCTCATTTCCTTTTCGAGTCAGTTCCGCTAGAAGATAGCAACCACTTCCTTTTCAAGTTAGTCCCGCTCAAAGATAGCAACTATCCCCAGCTTTAAGTTAAAGCCCGCCCGAGCGGCAATTTCAAGTTTCAGCAATCTTAACATTCAAGGTAAAGCCCGTCAAAACGGCATTTCAACTTTCAAGTCAAGCCCGTCAAAGCGGCAATTTCAACATTCAAGTTAAAGCCCGCCCGAGTGGCAATTTTAAGTTTTAAGTTAAAGCCCGCCCGAGCGGCAATTTCAAGTTTTCAAAACCCACTTGATTAGTGGGAGCTTTAGACCACTTCATCAGCTTGGGAAGCATGAAGAGTAGTCTAGGAATTATAACTTTTACATTGTTCAATGTTGTAATTCTATTTTTCTTTGTAAAAGCCATGACCACCAGCAAGCGACCAGTAATCAGCAACGACAGCCTTTCTGTGCCTAAGAGTGTCTAGTATCAGCCCCAAGTGCGTCTAGAAAAATCTCTAGTTTGTCTTAGAAGTCTAAAGTGTCTAGCTTTGTTTTATTGTTAGTCTAGAGTGTCTAGTTTGTCTTAGTGTATCTAGAGGAGTCTAGTGTCAGTTTGAAAGCGGTAGTCCCAGCTACCACACGTAAGGAACTACACTGACCTGATTCCTTAGTCCAGGGATATGTAGGTAACCTTATTATCGGTTAGAACCGAAGTTCAAGGTACGGTCATCATTTTGAAAAGCATGCTCTCGGCTAGAACTGAAAAGCCAAAATTAGTTGTCGATTACTTCTTTGTCCGAAAACTCTTCGTGTTCCCGAACAAAGAGGGGCAGCTGTAATCACCTAATTTTGGCACGAATACAGAAAAAATTTCTCAAAATAGCCATGTTAGATTCTTAGGATTTTTGCCAAAATTTTCCTAAAATTTAGTCTTTATTTTAAACTAAAATTGTCATTTAATTGAAAAAAAATGAAAATTACCAAAACTCCCTTGCTATGTGTTTGATTGTGATTCTATGTTTTAATTGTGATAGTATTGTAAATTTATGTGGTTTTAATTGTAGTAAGTTCTGTATGTTTTAAAAAGTTTAGGTGTATAAGCTCTCTTTCCTCATTTTTCATCACTCACACCACCTAAGCTTTTGTCTTGGCCATACCCTAGCCATTTTTCTCCTCACCATCAGAAAATCCCGCCACCCCTCTCTGCCACCACCTTTCCACCACCGGACCACCGCCTTCCGGTGGTCGGAAAATTACAAACTATACCATTCCGGAAAGTTATCGAGCCCCTCTATCCATTTCTGGTATTATTTTATCCAAATTCATAGCCTTTTTTCGCAGATATGGCCTCAAAGTTTTGGTTAAACTTGAACTCCGGCGTTTTTCCTTTTTCCCGGTAAGTGTTTGGTGTTTCCTCTTTCTCTCACCCTCTTCTATCACTTTCCATACCCCATTTGCTCAAGATTCTTATTTTTTTCCCCTCTTTTCTTGCTCGTGTTTTCTTTTTGTTATGTTACTTACTTTCTGCTTTTTCCTTTTTTCCTTTATTTTTGTGATGTTGATTGTTCGTTGATGACCGTGTTATGGTGAGTTTTTGCGGGCTGCTATGGTGAGTATTTTGCGGGCTGCTATGATGATTTTCAAATGATGTGACGAAGCATGCGGGGCTGATTTGCTTTTTTCCAGTTATTAGAACTCTTCGAAATTTGATTTTGGACCCTATTAGCTTAATTTAGAATCTAGTTGTATCTTTGGTTAATTACAAGTTTAGTTTGGTTTGTTTAGTTAAGTTAGGAAGCATAATTTAGTTTAAAAGTCAGATTGACATTTAGTTTGGGTGCTATTTTGTTTAGTTTAGTTTGGTTTGTTGATGTGATGGGATGTCCTTTGAAAATACAACCTACTTTTTCAGCTTTTTGGGACAGCATAGGGTGGCTGAAAGGATGCCATAGGGCTGCTGTACTATCTCTAAAATACTCAAGTATAGGGGTGTGGGCTTGTACTTTTGTATAAGTCTACACTCCACCTTTTGGCCCCAATTTTCTGCTATATAAGAGTGCATTTACTCTTCATTTAAAGAGGGAGTTAATTGAAAAACACAAGAAAAAAACTACCAGCTGAAGAACACAATTAATTGAGAGCAAATACTTGAGGAAAAAAAAATAGCAAGTTTAAGAGATAGATTTAGAACCAAAAGCCTTCATACCAAGGGACTTTTGGGGTATAAATCTCAAGTTTTAAGGGTTTAAAAGGGCTGTCTAGTTGCTAAATTTTGGTGACCTTGCTGTGTTCGTTTGCTTTGGTTTAGCTTTAAGGGATCTTCATTGCATTGCTCTAAGGTCTCGTTACATAGATAAACACAACGTTTAACTTTTGCATTTATTTTGAGTTTGTTATGCATGAGTAAAAGATGGAATGAAGCTAGTATGTTTTAAGTCTTGAACTTTGCTTATTCTGTTAGAACTCTTTAAAATTTGTTCTTGTGCTAAGATAGAAAGGCTACTAGTACTCGTGAGCATGTTTACAATGTTTATAAAGTGTTTCTTTTGGTGCGTTTGAATAAAAGGGAAGGAAAGTGAACGACAATCTGAAATTAACAAAGGGGAATTTTATTTTGCAAGGAAAAAATGTACTCCCTCTGTCCCAATTTATGTGGCACTGTTCGCTTTTCGAGATTCAAACTGCATGAACTTTGACCAACATTTCAAGACGCATTTTTTTTCCAAAATAATATGAGAAAAGTTGTAACTTAAAGTACGTTACAAGTAGTTTTCAAAAATATAAATTTTAATATTAAAATATTGAGTTAATCTAATCCAATTTAGCTTCAAAGTTTAGTCAAATTGATTCTCGAAAAGCGAAAAGTGCCACATAAATTGGGACGGAGGGAGTAACACATTTTTAAGCTGGACTATTTTCTGCAAATATAGCCACGAGATGCAATATCTTTTAAAATCTGGACGAATAGGCAATGAGTAGGACGTCTGATTTGAAATTTGGCTACACCTTCACTTCGCAAGAAAACAACTCATTTAGAATATAGGATTGAAGGTGATTATTTTTGCAAACAGATTCCAAAACGGCCCATGTTTTCGCAAATATTTCAGCCCACATCTTTGTTAAATGATTGGCAGTCTTGTTAAGTTTTTTTTTTTTTAAAAAAAAAAATGATAGTCGCAAGTTTGCGGTAAGGTATACCCAGCGGGTTACCTAATACAATTTTGGTTAAACAAATAAAAGCGTAATTTTAAATGAACGGCAATGATATAACAACCATATTTCAATGAATTTAAAATGTGACAATAAAGCAACTGTGCTTGGCACAAGACTCGAGGGTGCCTAATACCTTCCCGAGAGTCAACTGAGAATCTGACACGAATCTCTGATGCAGAGCATTAGACGAGTCAAGGGTGTTTCCAGGTACACCACTTAGGTGACTTGGCACACCTTTAACTTGTCAAGTGGCGACTCTGAATTTTATGTTAAATAATTGTGTACCTTTAATACCCGTCATAACCTTTTAAATACGCAATTCTATTTATTTTAGTTTTTGTGTGTTAAAAAAAGGGTCGTGACAGCGGCATGATCAGTGTAGACAACAACACGAGTGCCAACCAAATAAGATCTTAATTTATCAAAAGCATACACTACGGCTAGCAACTCCTTCTCAGTGGTGGTATACTTTGACTGGGCTGCATCAAGAGTCTTGCTTGCATAATAGATGGAGTGAAGATTCTTCCAATACTTTGGCCGAGAACAGCCCCAATCGCATTATCACTCGCATCACACATCAATTCAGATGCCAAAGACCAGTCAGTAGCAATGATAATTGGTGCAGTCACCAACCGTTTCTTCAACTCTTCAAATGCCTTGAGACACGCATCATTAAACTCAAATTTCACATCTTTCTCCAACAACTTGCACATGAGATTCGAAATTTTGTAGAAGTCCTTTATGAAACGCCTATAAAAACCTGCATGTCCCGAGAAACTACGCACCCCCTTAACAGAGGTAGGTGGTGGTAATTTCTCAATAGGCTCAATCTTCGCTTTATCTACCTCGATCCCTTGCTTTGGCACCTTGTGCCCAAGTACTATGCCTTCTTGAACCATAAATTGACATTTTTTCCAATTCAGCACCAAATTTGTTTCTTCACAACGGCTCAGCACATCTAAATTTTTCAAGCAATCATCAAAGGAATCACCAACTACTGAGAAATTATCCATGAACACCTCAACAAATTTTTCCACCATGTCGGTGAAAATAGCCATCATGCACCGCTGAAAAGTCCCCGGGGCATTACATAACCCAAACGGCATCCTCCTAAATGCATAGGTGCCATATGGACAAGTAAATGTAGTCTTTTCTTGATCTTCAGGAGCTATCACAATCTGATTGTAGCCCGAATACCCATCCAAGAAACAATAATACTCGTGCCCAGCAAGTCTATCCAGTATTTGATCAATAAAGGAAAGTGGGAAGTGGACTTTCATGGTGGCCTTGTTCAGCTTTCTATAATCAATGCAAATTCGCCACCCTGTGACTGTTCTTGTAGGAATCAATTCATTATGCTCATTCTTCACCACTGTCATGTCCCTCTTCTTTGGAACACATTGCACTGGATTCACCCACTTGCTGTCAGAGATAGGAAAAATAATACCAGCATCGAGCCACTTGATAATTTCTTTCTTCACCACCTCCTTCATGATTGGATTTAATCTCCTCTGCTGCTCTATAGATAGCTTATGGCCTTCTTCCAAAAGAATTTTGTGCATGCAGAAAGAAGGACTAATCCCTCTAATATCAGCAATGGTCCAACCAATAGCTCTCTTACGCTCTCGCAGCACTCTCAACACCTTTTCAACCTGCACATCAGACAACAAATAAGAAAGGATCACGGGCAAGGTATTACCCTCACCCAAATAAGCATAACGCAAATGCGCAGGTAAAGGTTTGAGTTCAAGAGTAGGAGCCTTCTCAATAGACGGTTTAGCAGGAGTTAAGGTCAACGGTTTATCAATCTCCTAAAATTTCTTCCACCCTGGGATGAATTTACTCTGCATATTAAGAATCTCCACATATTCTTCAATTACATCATCCTTCAGGATATCATCATCATCTTACAAGAGTGCCCTCTCCAGAGAATCAACATTGGAGGCCAAGAATGACCTCTCATCAGCAGTCAACTCATCATCTACCACTTTCACCATGGACAACTCTTCATAATGGGAAGGAAGCTGGGTAGCTCTGAACACATTGTATACAGCTTCTTCACCATTCACCTTCATAATCATCTTTCCAGCTCTAACTCTAATGACAACATCAGCAGTAGCCAAAAATCCTCTTCCCAATATGAGAGGAACCTCTGGATCAGCTTCATAGTCAAGTATAATGAAGTCAACAGGTAATATAAACTGACCCACTTGTACAAGCACATCCTCAATAATCCCATCGGGGCATGTGAAAGATCTATCAGCCAGTTGTAGAGTCATAGTAGTTGGTAGTGGTTCACCCAGGCCTAGCTTTCTGAAAACTGATGAAGGCATTAAATTCACACTAGCACCCAAATCACACAAAGCTCGTCCAATCTCATGCTCCCTAATTTTCAAGGGAATAGTAAAACAGCCAGGATCCTTCAATTTCTGAGGAAGCTTGCTTCTAACTCTAGAACTGCACTCCTCAGTGAGTACAACTGTCTCGAACTCAGTCAGACTTCTCTTGTTAGCAACAATATCCTTGATGTATTTAGCATATTTGGGAACATCCCGCAAAAGCTCCACCAAAGGAATATTTACCTGAATCTGACTCGAGATCTCCAAGAATTTCTTGCATGCTGCATCAACTTTCTGCTTTTGAAGTCTTTGAGGGAAGGTGGTGGTGGTCTCACAATAGCAGGCTCGGGCTGCTTTTCTGTCACTTTTTTAGCTTCTTTCTCCACCTCTCTATCAGCGTTAGGCTCTAACTCAACAACAGGCTTCCTTGGCTTTGGGGGAACTTCTTCTAGAGCTCTTCCATTCCTCAAAGTAACTGCTTGCACAAATTACTTAGGATTTTTCTCTGTATCACTTGGCAAAGCACCCCCGAGGTTTATTATTCTGTGCTCCAGCTAGCTGCCCCATTTGTCTCTCAAGATCCTTCTGAGCATTGCTCAAATCTTTTATTGTTTGTGCCTGAGATGATGAATCATCCATGAGTTTTTGCTGCCCTGCAAGAATTTTTCTAAGCATATCCTCAACTGAATTAGGCTGTTGTGGCTGAGCCTGCGACTGTGACCCCTGTTATGGTGCATTTTGAAGAGTATTTTGGGGTCTCTCATTGCCTTGTAGCTGCTCACAGTTATCTCTCCAAGAAAAATTTGGGTGACTACGCCAATTGGTGTTGTAGCTATTACCATATTGATTGCGATTCTGACCCTGTGACCTGTTCTGATTACCCACATAATACACTGACTCTGGATTAGATGGACAGACGTCAGTGGCATGATCCTCTCCACAAACCTCATAAAAGACTTGAAGTTGTTGCACAGGAGCTGCTTGTTGTTGAGTCTGCGGCAGAGCTAGCTTGCTGATTTGATTTGAAATAGCATCCATTTTCGCCCTCAGCTCTGAAACTGCATCTAATTGAAGTACCCCAGCAGATTTCTGTGCAGTAGCTCTACCAACTCCATCCCAATCAGGATTACTCTGTGAAAACTTGTCTAGTAAATCATAGATCTAGTCAAAATTTAAGGCCAGTACTTGGCCTCCAGCAGCAGCATCAAGCACGATCTTAGTATGTGCATTCAACCCCTCAACAAAAGTATGTGCAATAACCTCATTGGATTGGTTGTGGTGTGGACAATCTCTCAATAAAGCTTTAAATCGCTCCCAGGCTGAATACAAAGACTCTCCTTCTATCTGTCTGAAGGACATAATTTCACTCATCAGCCGGGCTGTCTTGGCAGATGGACAAAATTTAGCCAAGAACTTCTTAGCCAAATCCTCTCAAGTAGTGATAGACCCAGGCTTTTCAGCCTTTAACCACTTCCTTGCTGCCCCAATCAGTGAAAACGGGAACAATGTCAAGCGAACATAATCAGTAGGAACTCCCGTTGGTGTATAAGTATCACTGATCTCCAGGAAATTCTGAATGTGTTGCTGCGGATCTTCATGAAGTAATCCAGCATATTGCCCAGTCACATGCAGCAACTGAATCATGTCGGGCTTAATCTCAAAGTGCCCGGTGATAGTGGGCTTCACAATACTAGACGCCACTCCCCCCGGGCTGGGAAAAGCAACATCTCGCACCGCTACTACTCGTTCTTCTGCATTTCAATGGGTAAGGAAGCAAGTACAATTGCTAGTGCTTTTCGGTCTCTCGCTTCTCTTCTTACCCTTCTCAAGGTCCTTTCAGGCTCGGGATCAAAAGGTGTGAGTGGTTCATTCCTTCTATTCCTTTGCATGCAAAACCTGTTGCCTGAAACAGCACAAGAAACTCAACAACAAATTAAACCTGAATAGATAATAAGTAAGCGTTTAAAAAGAAATCAGTCAATTATTAGTCCCCGGCAATGGCGCCAAAAACTTGTTGCTCCCAACGCACACGCAAGTATATGCGGTCGACAAGTAATAAAATGATAAGTAGAGTATCGTTCCCACGAGGACTATTCAGACTGACGCTTAACAAACAATTCTAACTACTATGCAGGGATCTTTTTCCAACAGTGAGAGTTTTTATTAACTAAGAGTAATAACTTAAAATGATGGAAATTCAGTCAAACAATGGAGGAAACGTTGGTTGTAAACAATATTAAGCAGGCGGTCCAGGGTCAGAGTTACGAACAATCCAGTTGAGTTTTCCAATTGATTCCACTTCTTAAATCCCGGATTACTAACTAATAGATGAAAGAATAGGAATTAAACCCTTGTTCAATGAAGTATGGTGCTCTCAAGTTGCTCCAAAGTCTGAACTCCTATCAAAAACTAAGTAAAAGAGTATTTATAGTGCTTACAAAGGCCTAGTAATAAGTTACAACTAAGCCTCGATGAAATAGGAAGTCCAAAAACGCTCCAGGGGCGCTGTAGCTGGCACCCCACGCCCGCAAACGCGCGCATGAAGGCAGTTTCCGTCGAAATCCAAGCGCCATAGCCACGCACCGTGCTGAGAAACGCGCCAGAAGGCTGGGCACCTTAGGGGCGCGGCGCGCCTAGCAACGCGCCAGGCATTTTTCTGCTTTTCCTTGCTCTGCAGCTCGCTTCGTGTCATGCCTTCGTGTGCTCGATCCAATCCTCAATCAAAATCCAATCTTTTCTTGCTCGATCATGCTCTTTAAAGTTCCAATTGCACTTCATAACGACCTACACACATACAACACAAAATAAGTGCAAAATCACATTCATAAACTAGAAAACGGGCGAATAAAGTACTCAAACGTGAGGAAATATTAAGGAATTATAGGCATAAAATGCCAACCATCACCTGCAGTAGGTGAAGCAAGAGCTTTGCTGATTGTTGTTGCAGAGGGAAGTTTCCCTAGAAAGAACTAATTTCCCCTTTTTATGCAATGTTTTGAACTCTTGTCAGTGTTTTCAGGCGTTTTAATGAATTTGAATGAAGAATACCCATTTTGAGGCGACTTTTAACTTCTATTCATGTCTTTTTCCTTTATTCGTGACAAGCTTAAGTCTCCGCAGTGTATGATCGTGCGTATGCAGGCATATGTGCGCCGAGTGTCACTGGGTTTTGCTAAGTTGGTAGCAAACGTCCATCTTTATCCTATTTTTTTAGAATGTTAGCGTATTATTAGAAGCATGAACGGGTGTGTATATCTGCTGATAACCGCGCCAGCTGGCGGCGTCTTGATTGCGTCTATGGTAGACATCTTTTTGATAAGGCAAGGCCCGCGTCCACAAAGGGACGTCTTTAGCTCGTTATGTGTTATGAGGTATTTTTGCATGCAATCTAGAATGGCTGTGCTTGTCCACTCGAGTGCTGAACTCTTTAATGGAACTATGCGGGCATATGTCTCTACCGACATATTGGTGCTAATGTTGAATTGACGATTTCAATGTATGATGATGCTTGGTGGCTTAACTAGAAGTGATCTAGCTTGAGCGAGTAGTTTACTCTAACTTGCAGTGAGGAGTGAGTATTTTACTTCAACTCAATATGGCTGAGGGCTCTGAATAATTGGATCTTAGAATGATCATTAACTTAAAACTGACTAAAATGGAATAGTAGTCTTATTAAGTAATAAAGAGGAGAGCGTTGGGCTCATACTATTGTGGGTGCAGAACCCGTAACATAAAAGAGAGGAAAAAAGTACTAAGACTAAGTAGTAATTCGAAAAATAATACTGGAAAACTAAAGGAACTAACTAAAGTGAACAACCAAAAGGAGTTATGCTTCCACATGTCCCACTCCTACTCCACCCCAAACTTCCAATCAACCAAGTGATTGGAATAATTGTCTTAGTTGATTGAGTTTTTGGAGTCTTCTCCATCATCATGGGGGCTTGATTCTTCCCTGGTGCTAAGTTCGTCCGCTCCAAGGACGACTGCTATATAATATTCCATTCCATCTTTTTCTCTCCATGTATCTCTTTTATTCCCAATTCAGTAGGGTATTTGAGCTTTTGGTGCAAGGTGGAAGGTACTGTCTTTCTGGTGAATCCATGGCCATCCTACGGTAGCATTATAAGGGATGCGTCATTTGATTACCTGGAAGGATGTAGTGTGTTCAGCTCCAGGTGTATGAACCGTGAGATTCACTTCCCCAACGGACTTCTCACAGGAGTTGTTGAAGCCTGCCAAAGTGTAGGCGCTTGGAATCACTTGGTCTTCAATTCCTAAAGGCCTGTACGGTCTCCTACTTGATTAGGTTTAGAACACTGCCAGTGTTGGCTATGACACATTTAACATCGATGTCTTCTATCCTTAGTGACTAGGGCCTTATGATAGAGAATATCGCAAGTGGCAAAGTCCTCGTCTCCAAACAAGATTATTTCATCATAGGGGTGGCCTCCTTCGAGCTGTACCTCTTTCTGTTGAAACCATCAGGTAGCATGGGACCACCTATTATGACATTAATTGACCTTTTCGGCTCCGTTAGATCTAGAGGCCCTTCGAGCTCCTTTTTTTCAGCAATTCCTTCAGATATCCCTTGTTGAGGAAGTTCATTACTTCTAGTATCAGGGCCCTACAACCAGCAGTCTCATGGCCATGATCTCTATGGAACTCG
This sequence comes from Petunia secreta, assembly GCA_029990175.1. Lineage (NCBI taxonomy): Eukaryota > Viridiplantae > Streptophyta > Magnoliopsida > Solanales > Solanaceae > Petunia > Petunia secreta. Next base: position 43,232,047 of record JARKIP010000022.1, on the reverse strand, counting down.
CAGAAAAGGTCTGAATTTCTCTAACCTGGATTCACTCTCATGTTGTTGGGCCGGCCTACAATGGTGTTTCTCATATGATCGTATGAATTCCACCGCATTGACGTGCAGTCCCAGCCTTTCGAATCTGTCAGGGGCTCTCTCTATGCTGAACGATCCTCTATGACTATGGGAGGTTGCCTCACGGGTATCTTCACATTTTTCGGCAAGCTTTGGGGGATCGATCCTTTATTCTCTTTCTGCTCCGCTTACCTCTATTCCCTGCTCGAGGCTCCTCTACTTCCTCTCGCTTTTGGCTTCATTGGCTGACGTTTTCAAGAACTCTACAAGCATTGTCATCAAGTATCTGGGATGGTTCTGACTCAAAATAGAGCTTTTCATTATACCACTGATGGAGAGCATCCCATATTGTCACCGGGTGCCATGTTAGACTCCATTGCAGCTCTCAGAAAACCAGTGAACCTCGGGAGTTCAGGCTCTTGCGGAAAGCTGCCACAGCGATGCTGTCGGGCACCGGAGAAAGTTCCATGCACTCTCTCTAGAATATCTCCAAATAGTCCTTCAGCAGTTCCCCATTATGCTGGCGGATCTCGAAGATATCCTCCATACGTTTTTCTCATTTGCGGGCATCGAAGTGTGCCTTTTTGAAGAAATCTTGCATCTGGGTGAATGAATCGGTTGACTTCAAAGGCAACTGAGTGTACCATATGAGGGCCCCCTTGGTCAGGGTTGAATCGATCCTCTTTACCAGAGGGTATTAGGTTTCTTGTTTTTTGATATAATTGCTTTTGACAGTCATGTAGTAGGCAGCGATGTGCTCATCCGGATCAATGGTTCCATCATACTTAAGGTTATCTAGCAGACGTATGTGCTTAGGTACGTAGACCGGTGCAACGCGCACCTTGTACGCATGCTTAAAGAACTTCTGCTCATCAACAGTCATGACTTGGGTTGGAGCACCTAGCTGATCACGCCCTATAAAAAGGACTAAGTGGTTGCGATAAATATAGTTTGGTACTTAAAGTTCCGAGGTCGAATCCCACAGCGAACACGACTCCTAGCGGTTAATCTAGCAATATTATCTACCCAATCAACTTAGAGTGTAATCTTTGGTTTGATTTGTTTCTACTAGCTACTTAACGATAAACTAATTAACAAGTATATAAAGATAGATTGGATTCAAGATATGGAAAAGCTAGGATTGATTTTCACAACTTTTAACTTGTGCCAAAGTATTGTGTTATTAATTCTCCTTGAATCTTTCTATTGAACAAGTGCTCCAAGTTTACAACTACCCACTTCCGTTAAGTAATCATAAATTTCACTAATCAACTGTTCCAATAATCTAATGAAGATAGGGAGGATTACACTTTCGATTCACAATAAGGATCAATATTCCTAATTCACCGACAACCTAAGCAATGCCTTTGTTTTAGGTTGAAACAATTCTATGTGTTTAACCCTATCTCATGAATCTATTCCTAGCAATCACAAGAATAAAGGGGACAATGAATTGGGGATCCTACCAATTAATTAGCATGAAATTCATAAACAATATAGATAGGAAGAATTAACAAGGTTTATTCATAACACAATAATTAGTACTCCCTCCATCCCAAAATGAGTGTCTAGGTTTTACTTGGTACGGAAATTAAGAAAATAGGGAAGACTTTTGAATCTTGTGGTGTAAAATTAAAGTTGTGTGCAATGTGGGCCAGTGACTTTAAATCTTGTGGTAAAAAATGACTCTTGGAATTAAAGAGATACCAAATATGAAAAGATGCACTCTTTTTGGGACAAACTAAAAAGGAAAGGTAGAGACTCATTTTGGGACGGAGGGAGTACCAGACAAGCATGCGGAGTGGTTCAAAACCCTAGAACGAGTGATTTAGCCACTCATTATTATGTTCTAAGACAAGAAATAACTATAATCATACAAAACCCCAATAAGATGGATAGATGGATGAAGTAGAGCCTTCAATCTTGATCTCCACTCTTTCTTGTCTCCTTTGGATGTGGAATAGGTCAAAAGTTCTATTTATGGGCGTCTTTAGAGTTTTTATATCGCCCCTGTAGACCATATAACTCGAGAGTAAAAAATAAATTCAAAATCAAAACGTCAGGAATTTTGGCCTGCCGAGGCGCGCCATGCGTCGTGCAGCACACCGCGGCAAGGCAATTTTCCTGCGCCTGAGTAAATTACATATCCTGTGAATCTCTGGCTTGCCGCGTCGTGCAACGTTACGCGTGGCCGCCGCAGCAAGCCAATTTTGTTGCTTCTCAATTTCTTCTCTAAGTATTGTTCTTGCCTTCATTTCTAGTCAAATCTTGGGCTTATACTCAGACTTTTAAACCATTGATATCTATAAATTTTTCTCCACAAATGACTCATATCATCAATACAATTCCTATAGCATAAAACACCACCAAATGAGAGTAATTCAATTCAATGTACTAATAAATATCAAAAGTAGAAAATATAGGAAATAAGTAATATCTATCATCGTAGCAACACTCCACACTTAAAGCTTTGCTCGTCCACGAGCAACTTATACCTTGAACTCAATACGCACCAAAACAACTCACCCAATGACTTGGGTTTATACAGACACTTAACAAGTTTCATATGCACTAATCATGCTTTATTCACACAAACTCACCCAACATGCACGTACTCACTCGATTCAAGAGACTTATAAAGAAGTCTGCTTCTCGTTAATCATGTGCCCTCACAATCAATTAAAAATTTAGAGAAGGTATTTACACAAGAGAATAAACATGAACAAAAAGTTCAAATATCGATGAAACACACACTCTCACAAAAGAACTCATAGGAAACACAAGACGTACCATAATCTTGCCCTTAGTGTAACTAATGTCCATCTACTCGGCTAAGCTCAATTAAAACTTCTTTTGGTTATAATGTTGGCAATGGGACGGGTATGATATATTTAGATAATAGTGACTAACCACCACAAGAAATTTAATACACCATAATTGATTCAGATATATTTCCTCCCAACTAATCTTTCTTTTACCATTTCAGAGTCAACGTTTACCACCCTTCTTCTTTAAGCAAATGTAGGAGCTAATGATAGCGACTACTTATTTTTTTCTTCCGTATTTCAAACACAAGTACTTTCAATCCATATTTCATATTGCACAATATTCTAAACTTTCACATTTTTTAGTAAATCCATCCAAGTGGCACCCCTTTAAAGCACCTTTTGTCTTCCTCCAACAGCGACAATTTTTTCATTTCATTAACTAGCCTATTAGGCTCATAACATCACAAGTAAAATTTACTGATACTTAGCACAAGAAATTGTAACCCCAATGGCTATCAAAGAAAAGGGTACAGGCTCAAAAGGGGTAGCTAACGTCAAATTTCAATGATAAACATCTAATTCTGAAGCTTCAAATAATTTGGCTATGAAAGGAATGCCTATATCACTTCTTAACCGAGCAAACTTCTCATTTTGCTTTGCACGTACACCAGAAAATATCTAGACATCAAGTATTAAACATGGAGAAAATAAAATTCTCACTCACACATGACACATAACCTAACGTCACAATTCACACTCTTAAACAAAGCAAACACAAGCAAACTCTCTAGAAAATCTAGACTCTACATCATGGTCATAGGCTTCAAACATGTCATTTGAATCTTGTGGTATGAGACAAGTTGTGGAGTGTCCATTTTATGTGTATGTGGTCTTGGTCGATGACTCTAGGTTCATGTGTTGCTTTGGAGTCATTGACATGGTTCCTAGTAGACCATTAAGACTTACAAGTTTGCGAGCCTTGTTGAGAGTTGAGTTTTTATCTTTATTGATCCACTTGCGTATGTGTGAGGATTGATGGTGGGTTCACATATTTTAGTTGAGGTCTAGAACTTGCCCGGCTTGTGCTCAAGGCAAAATCCAAGTTGTGCCAAACTTGGAAATGATCTTAGGATTTCTTTGGAATCCTTTTTGAGCCTCTTCATATACCCTAGCTCTAAAATATATCACTAGTTGTCCTTTAAGAGCTTATTAGCCTTTCATTTAGTAACCCAGTGTGTGAGTAATCCATTGATGGTTGAGTGATTGTAAATTCTATTTTCAAGTGAATATTCTAAAGTGAGGCAAAAGCCTAAGTTTTGGGGAATCCATAAGATACATCATCTACTAGGAAACTTAGGGAGTTTATAAGTTAAAAAAAAGGAGAAGAAAAGCTTGTGAAACATCCAAAAAGAGAGACAAATTGGAAGGATAGAACTAGTACACCTAGCTTTTGTAAATATTGAGAGTGGACTAGGGGAATAAAGAGCATTAAGCTTCCTAGACTTTGAAAAGCACAAAAAGAAGTAGGTAAAATAAAGAAAAAGGAATAGATAAAGTGGGTGAAAGGAGGTGAGAGAAGGATTGAATGAAATGTGTATGTGTCAGTAAGGTGGTTGGTAGTCACTACAACAATATACCCAGTTAATCCCACAAGTGGGGTCTGGGGAGGGTGAGATGTACCAGACCGTACCCCAACCGAGATGGAAAGACTCTTTTTGATAGACCCTCGGCAAGGAAAAATAACGAAATTTTAGACAATTTTGAAAATCAAGACAACAATACCACAATAGACAACAATACAGTGCTAGGGAGGAAGGTAAAATTAATGTTTATCCAAAATAAACATACACATCAGTATATAAAATGGTTCAGACTAAGATGGAAATCGAATATATACATATAATACTACCTCCAAGAACAGAACAGAACAAACACTCGACTAATACCTAACCCTCTACCCTAATCTTCGACCTCCATGCTCCCCTATTAAGGTTCGGAGCTAGGTGTGATAATTTAGGAACATAGTGGTTGGCAGTCACTATGTTCCTAAATTATCACACCTAGCTCCGAACCTTCATTACAAGCCTAATCAAGTCCTAGTTGATCAAATGTTTGGTACTTCTCCATTAGTGGAGAGTCACAATATGGGCAAGCCTATGGTACAACTCGTGAACATTCTTTGGAGAGTGATCGTTTAAATCTTTGATTGTCCTTGATTTGAAATTTATTGTGGGATAAGGACTTCTCTTCTTGTGGAAAGGATTGCAAGTGGTGATAAAAGATGTGAGAGCGTAGCTTGATATGGGGTTTGAAACCAAGTGAAGTTGGTTGATGAACCAAATCCACACTTGAGGCTCTATTTCATTCTTTGACCATTGTGAAACTTGTGAAGTGGTTCACAAAGTGACTTGTTGAGTACTACCGAATGAGGTTAAAAAGTTTTTGAAAGATTGAACATGGAACTTAGCTTCATTGTATGCTAGTCTTGAAGGTGCTTCACTACTCTTGGGTAGAGATTGATTTGGAAAGCAAAGACTCAAGTTTGGGGGAGTTGATACGTGAACATTTTGCTTACTTTAACTTGCTTAAACTTTTATCTTTGAATCCAAAAGTGACCAAGCCATAGGGAAAATTGATGAATTCTGCTTGGTTTCAGGTGTTAGATGCTACGAGAATTGGAAGAGACCAAAAGAGAAAGAATACCTAAGAAAAGTGATTAAGTTAAAGATAGTTGCAGAAACAATGAGGTGGCAGCTGCCCATGCTAGGGCCGACTGCCCCTTCCTTGGATGTGAAAACATGCTGAGTATCCAACTGGGCAACTGAATAGGCCCCAGAACTTTGCGAGGAAGCTGAAGAATTGGAAGACTTGTGGAGAGGTGATCACAACATGCATGGGGTGGTTGCCTATTACTCTTTGCAAGGAGCATATGTTGTGAAGAAGAGGCGACCACATGATGCGAAGATGTGCCACCCTCTCTTGGAAAAGAAGAAAAGGTGGTCGACCAATTAGGAGCGGCTTCCCTCTCATACAAACCCAGAAAAGGGCGCTAGCCCACGTCCAAGAGGCGCCAGCCCTTTCGCTTGATTCAGCACTAGAACTCAGCCATTTTGGCAAAAAGGTTCTAGCCCAACCTGCGAATGGATATTTTTTAACTAATTTTATCAAGCACTATATATAGCTAGAATTAGACTTTTGAGAGTATCTTACACTTTACATTGCTTGAGGGGCAAGATAGAGAGAAAATACCACTACCTCTTTATCAAGCCTTTTTATATTGTGAAGAACAACATCATTGTTTGTAAGAATCATTTCTATCTTACTATTTTAATACACATGTCATTACTTTCAACACTTTAGTCAGTATTTAGTATAAGTAGCTAAATCTACTAGGGTGCTAATTAAATCCTAGTCCAATAATCGAATGGGTATAGTATAATAAGCTTCTAAGCACTTAGGAATGCCCCATTTCACCACTTTTGATTCCATTACAACAACTTGAGGTGTACAACTCAAGTTGAGCCTAATAGTACTAGATTTACCCCGAAAGGGTAAACCTAGGAATGGGAAGTATAGTGACGGGAACGGGGTTAGGTGTTTCATTTATCCCGGGTTAATGGGTTGAAACCGAGAGGGGGATACCTTACTTAGGACTAGCTGCTAGCGCTCTAAGTATCAACTCTCATCACCAAGAGGGAAAGACTTGGTAGTCTCGACTCATCATCGAGAAGGGTGAGTTGGGTATATGCGAGCAAGGCCCATTGGGTGACATTGGTGTGAAGAAGCTTAGAACTAAATCCATTCGGTTAGAGGTCTAGGGGGAGGTTAGTATCCTAGTTCTTATTTAATTGTCAACGTAGCATTAATTTACTTTCACTTTAGTAATAGCTACATTTCCACTTAATTTTAGGATTAACCTACTAAAATAATTGAACTTAAGAAACTCCAACTACATAGAGTCTCATGCAAGTCCCTGTGTTCGATCCCTACTAAGACTAGGGTATTTGTGATCCCTACCCTTAATCAGGACGTGTCACACCCCACACTTAGACTTCAAAACAGTCCAAACTTGCAAAACAAAGAAACTCACCGAGTAATAACCTTCAAAAGATAATTTTTTTTTTTTTGTATTTTTTCCTTTTTTTTTCTTTTTACATACTTGTATTCAATCATAATCACCAGTTGCCTCCCAAGAAACGCCTTAGTTATAGTCGTGGCATGACTTTACTTAGCGTCAGCATTTTATTCTCAAACTCGATCTTATGTATTGCCTCCCTAATTGTAATTCAACTCTCTGGTTATGCTCTCGAGGTGGCACAAGGTCTTACCTGCAAAAAACTAAGCATCTCTTTCTGTGCGTAGCTGCTAACTCAGGAATATCTTTAAATTGTCGGCTATATTCTTGACCAAGTGACATGTCCTGATTAAGGGTAAGGGCTCACCATTACCCTAGTTAATTGCCGAGATTGAACATATGGACTAGTGTGAGACTTAAAGTAGTTGAATATACTTAGGTTCAATGAATTAGTGAGTTACTCCTAAAAGTTGGGTGTAATTGAACTATTGCTAAAGAACGATTAATTAAAGCTAAAATTAACAAATTAGAGAAATACTAGGATACTAACTCCCCTCTAGCCCTTTAACCCAATGAATATAGTACTAAGCTTCTTAACACCAAGGTCACCCAATAGACCTTGCTCGCATATACCCAACTCACCCCTCTTGGTGATTAGTTGAGAGTACCAACTCTTGCCCTCCCAGTGCTAAGAGTTGATGCTTTGAGTGCTAGCAACTAGTCAGTAAGGTATCGTCCTCTCGGTGTTCAACCCGTTAACCCAGGGTAAATGCAAGACACTAACCCCTGGTACCCGTCACTACACTTTCCATTCCTAGATTTACCCTATCGGTTTAAATCTAGTACTATTTAAGTTGAACATCTCAAGTTGTTATAATGGAATCAAAAGTAGTAAATGGGGTATTCCTAGGTGTTTAGAAGCTTGTTATACTAAACACATTCGATTATTGGATTAGGGTTTCGTTAGCACCATAGTTGATGATTTATCTACTCATACAAAGTAATCATTTAAGACTCGATAGTAATAAAATATGCATTTAAATAGTAAGAGTAATGATTCTTATAAATAATAAAATATGCATTTAAATAGTAAGAGTAATGATTCTTACAAACAATGATATTTCTCTTCACAATACAAGGAAGCTTGACCAAAGGGTAATGGTATTTTGTCCTTTTCTTGCCTCTCAAGTAATGTAAAGTGTAAGATCTGCTAAGAAACCTAATTCGAGCTATACATAGAGTTTTCTAAAATTATTTACAATTTTGCTATTCACAGGTTGGGCTGGAGCCCTTTTGCCAAAAGGGCTGAGTTCTGGTGCTGAATCGACTAAAGGGCTGACACCTCTTGTGTATGGGCTGGCGCCTTTTTCTAGATTTGCAAGAGAGGACGGCCGTCCTTGGTTGGGCGACCACCTTTTCTTTCTTTCCAAGTTAAGGCGACACTGCCTCGCATCATGTGGTCACCTCTTTTTCACAGCAGTTTGTCCTTCTGAAGACTAAGCGGCGCCTGCCTCTTGAATGGGCGGTCGCATGTTCAAATATCTCAATGGGTGCCCGCTTCTTGCATAGGTTGTCACATCTTCACAAGTCTTCCAGTCCTTCAGCTTCCTTGCAAAGGGTTGAAGCCTTTTCATCTGGATACTTAACAGGTATTCTCCTCCAAAAAAAGCGCGGTCGCCCCTAGCATGGGCGGCCGCCACTTAACTTATTTTTGCAGCTTCCTTGAACTTGATGACTTTGTTTGGGTAATCTTGCTATTTTGGTTTATTCCTTTCCTTATAGGATGAAACACCTGAAACCAAACAGAATTTATCATTCTTCCCTATAGATTGGTCACTTTTGGATTCAAAGACAAAAGTTTAAGCGAGTTAAAGTAAGAAAAATGCTCACGCATCACCAAGCACCAAATATACCATTTTGTCGTCCTTGGTGTTCAAAAGAGGATTATCATCTTGCCTAGATGGTATGAAAATATATTGAGTGTAAGCATTATACACCTCATCCTTCAACTCTTCAATGCTCAGAAGGATAAATTTCCATGTACCATTCTAAAATCAATGTAGAAAAGTGTCTAGAATGCGGTGCAACCTGCTTAAACTTCGATTCGATACTGACATCCTCTTTCTGGCACGACTCAGAGTCAAGTATAATTTCAGTTTCAATGTTATTCTCTAACTCTAGTACCACATCTTCATCATCGGTATCTTCCCACACTATATGGCTAGATGGTTGATTTTCAAACCTTGTCTCATCTGATGGAAATTCACATTTTATCTCTACAACTATAGCCCTGATTTCTTCTTTTAATTCCATGTTTTCTTGGCTAGGTTATTGAATTCCCAATAATGTAGCTAATTGATTCACTTGAGCTTCCAAGCGGATATGGTTGTGTTCTATGCCTATCCCAAATCTTCATCAGGTCAACATTATATTATCTCTCAACATCCTTCACTTCATTGCACCTACTATTATCAAAAGAGAAAGATGAATCATCATAATAGGGGGCTCGAGGAAGAATACGATGTATTATCACAACCATAATAATGATCACCTCGGCTACCACACATACTACACATTGTCATATGATATTGACAATGTTGCCACAAGTATTTTCCTCCGCAATTAGAATACAAGGGTGGACAATAAGATGAATCATCACCTAGGCACATATTATTTCCTAATGTCATATATTTTTTTCAATTATATAAACTAAATTAATATGTACAAAAGCGAAGTTAATTGGACTAACAACTCAGCTATCTTAACAAGCTAGAAATACATTGTGTTTAACGGCAACAGTGCTAAAATTTGATCACGCCCAACTACGCATTATAAAAGGAACTAAGCGGTCGTAGTAAATATAGCTCCATACTTAAAGTTCTGAGGTCGAATCCCACAGAGAACACGTAATCCTAAAAGTTAATCTAGCAAAATTATCTACCCACTCAATTTCGAATGTATATCTTTGGTTTGGTTTGGTTTGTTTATTCAAATTACTTAAGAATTATGTAAATAACAAGTATAGAAAGATATATTGGATTCAAGATATATAACCCTAGGATTGATTTTCCCAACTCCTAACTTGTGCTAAAGCATTGTGCTATTATTTCTCCTCGAGTCTTCCTATTGAACAAATGCTCCAAGTTTACAACTACCCACTTCCGTTAAGTAATCATAACTTTCACTAATCAACTATTCCAATTAACTAGGAAGAATTATCAAGGTTTATTCATAACACAATATTGATCATTACACAAGCATTTGGAGTGGTTCAATCAACCCTAGAATGGGTGATTTAGCCACTCATAGTCATGTTCAAAGACAAGAAATAACTATAATCATAATAAACTATAATAAGATGGATAGATGGATGAAGTAGAGCCTTCAATCTTGATCTCCTCTCTTTCTTGCCTCCTTTGGATGTGGACTAGATCAAAAGTTCCATTTTGGGGCTTTTTAGGGTTTTTATATCGCCCGTGTAGACCCACATAATTCAGGAATCTAAAATAAATTCGAAATCAAAACTTCAGGAATTTTAGCCCACCTTGTCGCGCCATGCGTCGCGCAGCGCACCGCGAAAAGGTAATTTGCATGCGCCTGAGTAAATTACATATCTTCTGAATCTCTAGCTTGCCGCGTCGCGATGCCAAGCAAGCTAATGTCGCTACTTCTCAATTTCTTCTCTAAGCATCGTTCTCGCCTTGATTTCTAGTCAAATCTTTGGCTTCTACTCAAACTTCAAAACCCTTGATATCTATAAAGTTTGGTCCACGAACATCTCAGATCATCAATATAATTCCTATGACATGAAACACACCAATGGGAGTAATTTCATTCAAAGTACTAATAAATATCAAAAGTAGATGCACAAATTCGAGTTGAAAGTATAGGAAATATAGTAATATCTAGCCTCGTATCACCGAAACGTTACCGATTCGATCGTGGGTTTCCTTTAACTCCTTGAGAATTTCCTGGATGACAGGAGCTCTTTTGATACCTTGATTGCTAGTTGTTGTTGAGATTCCTATGGCGGTTTCCATGTTGATCCTCCGTCTCTGGACGAAACTTAGTGAATTATTCACGGGGTCGGATCTATGTGGGGATGCTGGCCTCCAGAACAAACCAACGAAGATTGCCTCTAGCTTCTTGGCCATACTTTTAACATGTTGTCTGAGTTACGTTCCGCCCGCTCCTCCTGTTTGAGAAAGCTGGTGAGAACATCTTCGAGCTTAGTGTTGCCTCCGCGTGGTTGATTGTCGTCACAGTCACTATCTTCCGATATCAAACTCTTAGGAATGTCCTTCGGCTGCCCGTCGAGATCACTAGGATCCTTTGATGAGTCGTCAACCACGTCACTAGGATTCTTTGGGACATCATCAATGCTATTCGACATGGTCGTGCTTCTCTTTCGTGAAATCGTACAATTGCTTGGGCCCTACAATGGGTACCAAATTGTTTGTGCCTAAAAATTGCTTAATAGGTTAAACAGATTAATTTTATAAAGGATCACAGGCAATATAGTAAATACTAAGGAAAAGTAAATCAAGTAGGAAAGTAAGAGATTGTATTCCTTGAGAACAGTCAGATTCTTAAAGAATCGCTTGATGATTAATACAATAGGGGAGAGGGTTATTTATAGTTATAGATTTACTTTAGTCCTAATTATGGTAAGATACAAAGTCTATAGGCCATGGGCATTTTTACTCAAGGCGGTGATACTAATTAACCCTAACTAGGAGACTTTAAACTTCTAAGGTGGCGGGATGTATGCCTTACGTCCCAAGGCCTGTGCCTGCTGAGCGGCCATGGCTTGCAAGCGTGTATCCTCAACGCCCCGTGTCTTATTGAGTAAGTCTAGTCTTTGCCAGTTGGAGTCGTATCCTTGTAATCATAGGTGGCGTAATTTTACCACACAAAACTCAGACTGCTAAATGTAATCTTTGTGAAAAAGTTTGGGATTTTAAAACGGAGCCCTATCATGGAGGGACATGGAAGTTAAGGATACACTTAGAAAAACAACATAAGGAAGAATGAGCTGCCAGAGCGGGGAGCATATACTACCGTTGATGATGAACATCACGTAGTTTCTACTTTCTACTTTGTCAAATTGACTATATATTTTATAAATTATAAAAATTGTTCAATAAAATGCTTACTCCTTTCTATTTCATCCATAACTTTTTTAATACATTTTCTTAAATTGTTTACACTGAAGTCCCATTCCAAAAAGAAAAAAAATTAAAATTATTCAAAAAATTGAAAAGAACCAGAACTGATTGGTTTATACCTGATCGAACTATTAGAACCAGTGTCGATCCCGACTCGAAAAATCCAAACAGCACCGGTGGACTGGACATGAAAGCACCGGAAAAATGGTGGTTCAATTTTTTTAAGGGCGGACTGGACCAGAACTGGTAAGGAGAACTGGATTCACACCGGACCGGGCTGGTAGACAACCTTAGTGTATAGCTTATATTCAGTTAATTAACTGAGGTGCATAGCTGGCCAATTATCACAGTTATAAAATATCTATGTGTTAGATAAATTTGATTAGTGGATACAAAAGTTGTTCTCGCTTGCTTCTGGAACTATTTAATCCTGCAAGACTTTTTTTAACAAATAGTAGTTCTCCTATTCTTTATAATAAGCTTTAGTCATCAAATATGTAGTATATTATGTTGAATCCTTGATGATAATAATAAGTTAAATTCCTATAACTGATGTCTAAGCAAGTTTTACTATCTGTCCCAGGAACTCAAGCTTTCAAGTCGAATGAAATGAAGAAGACAAGAAGTGAAGATCTCGTTTAGAGCTATTCAAGGAAAGAACTTTATATTGAAGTATCATTCAGACTCTAGACCGTTGGAAAATTTAGCTGCTGACAAGGAAAGAAGATTTGAAGAGTATGGACATTAAAGGTCAATCAATTATTATGGAGAAAAATCAGGAATCATTAAGGGCTCTTACTTTATTATTAAAAGGGAAATCTAAATCTTTTTTGAGGATCAATACTCTTGGGTCACTATTGTGTGGGTAAAAATACACCACCTATTGTTACGGGAATATGAGTCCACCTGGTGAGACTAGACTTATCCTGCAAGTCACCGGGCACACTGGATGCACGCATGTTCTACGAGTTATGAACGTACAGGAAGTACGTGCATAAAACGCAAGGCATACATCCTGCTACCTTAGGGCTACAGTCTCCTAGATAAGGTTTCGTATATACCATCGCCTTGAGTTTATAGGCCCATGAGCCTTATTAATCTTTGTATTTTACCATAATTAGGTTTGGTATCCACTATTATAAATACCCCTCCTTACGTTGTATTGCACATCAAGCGATTCACCATTAAATCTGACTATTTTCTGGGAATAAAAGCTCTTTACTTTCTTGTCTATTATTGTTCTCTTTATTTACTTTTTTTTCGTCGTATTTTACTGTATTGCTTGTGACCCCATCGTATTTTTAAGTGTCTAACCTAGACGTACAAATTTAGGCATAAACAGTTTGGTGCCCACCGTGGGACCGAGGAAATTGAAGGTATTCTACGAAGAAAAGGTGCAGTTATGTCAGACAACAACACCCAAAAGAAAAATGTCGATGCTATAGATGATTCTGTATAGGAATTTGGCAAACTTAGCATGCAGCCAAATGATCCTGCCAAGAAGCCAGTCCATGTGCCAAGTGACGATGAAGGTGATCCGTCACGCGAAGGTAATTCTGATCTCAGAGGTTTTCTTGCTAGTCCCTTCACAACCCTATCAGAGCGTGCAGAGCAAAACTCGGTCAACATTGTCGAGGGTATATCTCAGAAGTTAAGAACTATGTTTATTGGATCACCTCAGAGGCCAGCATCTCTGCGAGGACCAGTGCCCATGAATGATACTCCAACCTCCGCTCCTAATTGCAGGCTCAACATGGATGCCGCTTCTGGAGGTTCAACGACAATCAACAATCAAGACCTCAAAAGGGGAACCTGACATTCAGGACATCCTAAAAGATATGAAGGTTATCCACGATCGGATCGATAATGTACCAAGTACATTACCTCAGGTTACCACCGAAGATGAGCAAAAATTTTATAAGCATGCATAGAAAGCAAGTGCTGGAGTGATCTGCATACCAAAGCACTTCTGCCTGCTTGATAACTTGAAGTACGACAGAACAATCGGATGAGCATATCGCTGCGTATTACACAGCCGTCAAGAGCAACAAAATCTTAAAAGAAGAAATCCAGTCTACTCTGATGAAAAGGTTTCGGCTCAACCCTGACCAAGGGTTCCATCACTTGGTACACTTAGCTACCGATGGGCTCCATCGAGTCATTTACTCAGATGCAATATTTGTTCAAGAAATCGCACTCTGGTGCTCGTAAACAGGAGAAGCGTATGGAGATATCTTTGAGATTCGCAGCTCGACGACGAGCTGTTGAAAGACTATCTTGAAAGGTTTCAGAGGGAATGCATGGAGCTCCCCTCTAGTCTCCAATAATATCACCGGGTAGCTTTTGGCAAGAGCCTGAATTCCAAAAGGTTGCTGGCTACCAAAGAATTGTAGTGGAGTTTAACTCAACATCCTGTGTCGACATGGAGTGCCTTACACCGAGGGGCCCAGATCCCAGGAATAATGAACCAAGCCCCGCAGCTTCTGAGATTTTGCAAGTCAACACCGTCTAAGTGGTTGCCAATCACTTCGGCAAGCTAGAACCAAAAGTACGGTGGCCGTCTACTGTAAAAGGAGCTACCGGGAGGAATACAACGATCTATAGTGACTTCCATCGTAGCAACGGTCATGCTACGCTCGACTGCAAGGCCTTGATGTTGGAAATCGAGGATATACTAAAGAAGGGTCACCTCAAAGATTTGATTGAAGAAGGACCTAGACGTTCGAGAGTTCGGGACTCTGTGGACAAGAGGCATGTCAATGCGATCTTTGCAATACCGGGACCTGTCATGGCCCGGGGACATAAAAGGTAGCGTCAACCTTTAGGATTATCACTTTCGTCGAAAGGCAAAGCAGAACATCAAGGTGCTCTCACCATCCCCATAAGGGTGTCAAATCTTCATATCGGCCAAGCTCTAGTGGATCCAAGGAGCAATGTGAACATTATTTGGAGAAAGTTACTACAAAACTTAGGTCAAGACCATCAGGCGGCGCTAGGCCAACGTAGGATAATTGGCTTTAACAGCCTCCGAGAATAACCTTATGGAGAACTAGCTCTACTGGTTCATATCCAGGGCATGACGAGCATCACCTCCTTCTAGGTACTCACTTGTAATGTGTCATATGATGTCATCCTTGGACGGCCTTGGATACATAGTTTTAAGGGAGTGCCCTCAAGGCTCCGCCACGTTTTTAGATATCCTACCTCGTATGGGATTAATGACTTACGAAGTGAGCGGCCCTCGATCCAAGACTGTCGAACAACTAGAAAAGGGCTGGCTAAAGAGCTAATAGACAGGGTAAACATGATCGAGGAGGAGTCAACTTGGTATAAAATGATGGAGCGAAAGGCTAAGATGGAGACATGAGTCCTGAGGGAGCTGTTATCAGGAATGAGCCAATTAGTCCCAAGGCAGCAGTGTTGTGGTATCAGCTAACTAAAGTATTGGTGAAGCACAATGAGCCATTATGGGTGATACACTGCTATTTGGTTGTGGCTCAGGTCAAGGTGCAACTTTTGCGGCTTCCAACAATCACCGAGCCGGCCAGGGAGATCACCTATTGCTCTATGTTTCGATTTCAGAAATAGCATGGAACGCAGTCCTCGTACGGGAAGAAGGCGGAAGGCAGCTTCCGGTAAAATATGCTAGCAAGGGGCTTTCGTATCCAGATAGGCTTCTACCCCTACCTGTCCAATTTATTGCGGTCGTGGTCATGGAAACCCAAGGGTTGCGCCCGTATTTTCTCAACAATAAAGTATGTGTGGCAGAATGAGCCTAAGAGTTGGGAGAATATGATATCATTTATCAACCGTGATCGGCCATCCAGTCGCGAGCTTTAGAAGGCTTCAGTCCAGATTTTCTGGAAGAATTAGCAGCAAAGGCAGAGGAATCAATCCAACATGCAAGAACAATTGAGCCTGGGGCACTGGGGAATCTATGCAGACGTGGATCTCGAAGGAAAGGATGCCATCCTTGATTTATGGATCAAGACGCCTATCGGGAAGGTTTTCTGTAGGATCTTTAAAGTTCCACGCGTCAAAACAGAATGTGAGGCCGTAACTCAAGTTCTTGACTTAGCCCATATATTGGGGGGCAGGGAGGTTAGCCTCTTCAGTAGTTCCCAGTTGGTGGTTACTCGAGCGAATGAGGCTTTTACCATGGAGAACATCTGTGCCCCAGGTCAGCAAGAGGAAATAAAAGCACTTTAGAAAAATTTCCACAAGTGGGAGTTTGTATACAAGGAGGAAAGCTCAAATGAAGGTAAGCTCCCAGGGGATTCGTACATTGACTCAAACGACCAGTAGATTGTAGTCTAACCCCCACGGACCTGATGAACCTTGAAGTTCCTAACACAGATTCTGCCTCGAAGCAGCGTCATACGTTGATCAGTTACTTGGACAAGGGAATACTCCGAAAAGCCAAGTCAGAAAACAGACAACTAAGGAGGCAGGTAGTTCACTACTGCTTAATCAACGAGGATTTATAACATCAGATTGTCAGCGATCCATAGGTTACATCGAGGTTCAGCACATTCCGACGAAGGAGTTCTGGCGGACATCTCCGACCAATGATGTAAGTATAATCCTTTTCAGTATCTATTTTAAATCAAGCCTTTAGTTTCTTTTTAAGGTATTTACATACTTGTCTCTCATGTTACGGGTTTTCACCCACAACAACTTAGGCTCCGCGGCCCCATTCATCAGTAAAACTACTATTTTACTTAGTTAGTCTTGCAATTGCAATTCATATCCATCTACGATCAAACTATTCATAGCTCTGGCCAGACGTAAGTTTAAGTAATACACCAACTTTTCACTTTAAAAAGTAGGGTAAACTACTCGTAACTCAGCCACCATGCATTATTTGTAAGTTGAGCTCGCCAATTCAAGAAAATTTTCACCTACATGCCGGTTGGGATGCTCGCCTGCATAGCGCCAGAAAGTATTAAAATACTCGAGTAAACAAGCAACAACGTTATGAATCGGAACGCAAAAGTGCCCATTTCCAGACAGACTAAAGTCGTCCTTTTGTGGGCGCAAAACAACCGTCTATCGCAGACACAATATAAGCTGTCAAATACTGACGCAAATAAAGCGCCCTTAAGTGTGCACACCCGTCTTTTACAGACATTAGCCTAGAAAGGCACACAAACACGATGCTTAAATTATACAAATACACATAAGAACATTATGGACATCCGTTTAATTATTAACAAACAGCCCATAGTCTCATAAGATACAATTAGTTCTTTCCAAAAAACAACATTGTTCACAACAATTAGAAAAAAAAAAGAAAGGGAAGGCTAAAAACTTCAAACTTCTCGAAATCTGCACGACTGAAGATATTTCATCTGGATTATAGCTACAAGCCGCTAAGGAGTTTGAAGTTCTCCCAGCATCAAAGAATATGTCAGCCCGAGCAACCTACAACGCACGACATCTGAAGTGACCAAGACCTGGATACCTTTATCAAAGCAAGGATCCTCAGAAGCGTCTGAGCATGGATACAATCTTCCACCATCTAGTCCGCCGAACTCGAAGAGGAACTAGAAGATCTGCTTTGACCCCTACTGGTCAAATGGGAGTGCACTACCCTGCTGATCTTCAAGCATAATTGGGAGCTCATCGTGGAAGGGAAGGCTTGAATTAGGAACCTACCAAAAGGGAGCCTTTTTCCTTGGGTATCCCACAACAAGTGGATGATGAGGCATTGCAGCAGCAATACGACCAAACCTTTCGAACAAAGAGACAACCCCGAAGCATGATCAGAGTCAGAGATTGGTGACACATTAATCTACCTATGGCTTGAAACTGTGTGCTTTTTCCTGCCATGGAATAGAGTCAGACAAGTAGGCTTCAACCCTACTTCATCAAAGAGGCTACCTGAGCACTAGAAAAATCCTAGCGGAGAAGCCTCATGGCAGCTGAAAGGGCCAAGCGTCCTGACCCTGCATGACAAGAGGAATATCACAGCAACTGCTGTGTTAGAAAAAGGGCACAGTGCACATACCATGATGAAGACACTCTGAAGAACATTATTAAGATCCCGATCAAAATTCATGACTCGGGGGGCTCCATTCATTCGATCACAGATAGAGAAAAAGAAGAAGAAAATCACAGATGGTCTCTTCCCTACGATTTTATCATGCGCCATCCATTCAGAATGAAGGAGTTTTTCTGGGAATATCTAACCAGATCAAAGGCAAATATTTTTTAAGATAGAACAACCATTCTTTCATGAAGGACTTTGCAGAAGATGAAGTATTTTTCTGAAAGAGGGTTGTGATTCCACTACTATCACGAAGCCCTTATTTATAGGCTGAAAGAGATAAGAATGAATCACGAATGGTCAAGCATAATTATGGCAAGAGATATGAAATGATTCGGCGCAACAAAAAGTATTGTTGAAAAAGTGCATGGAATCGACATCAACCAACCAGATGAAGACGCGTGGAATTCTCAAATAAATTAGTATCAGTCTTGGTCCAAGAGACTGCGAGTTTCAAGGAGTCAGTGAGATATCTTTCACAATGCTTTCACTTCCTAACTGCTTGCATCAGTACTCAGCAAGTGGGGGGCTTGACTGTGTGGGAAAAAAGGCACCACCTATTCTTACGGGGATATTAGTCTAACTAGCAAGACTAGACTTATCTTGCAACTCACCGGGCTCACTGGATACACACCTGTTCTACGAGTTACGACCGTCTAGGCAGTACAGACGTAGAACGCAAAGGCGTACATCCTGTCGCCTTAGGGTTACAGTCTCCTAGTTAGGATTTCGTATATACCACCGCCTTGAATTTATAGGTCCATGAGCCTTATTAGTCTTAATATTTTACCATAATTAAGACTGGCTATCCACTATTATAAATACCCCTCCTTATATTATATTATACTTCCAGTGATTCACCACTGAATCTAACTATTCTTAGGGAATAAAAGCTCTTTACTTTGTTGTCTATTATTGTTCTTTTTATTTACTTACTTTTCATCATATTTTACTGTATTGCTTGTGACCCCATCATAACTTAAGTGTTTAACCTAGACGTACAAATTTCGGCATAACACAACTATCTCTTCATTTAAGGAAAACCTGATCGCATGAATCAAGGATCAATCGAGCCAGCTGTGCAAAGGCATTCTCACTGAAGATTTGATGCTATATATACACGGGCAATATTTCATAGAAGAGACACGGAACCTTATTACTTCTAAGTAATTTCTTTCTAAATTTTTGAAAACACTGTAATCTTGATAGTTTACTACTGTAAAAAAAAAAAAAAAAAAAAAAAAAGGGAAAAGAGAGACAAAGTTAGAGTTAAGGATAGTATCAATTATTGTTGGTTATAACATTGTAAAATAAACTAGAGAATCGTTAGTTGTGAGCGATAGTTCAAAACTACCAGTGACTATCGTTAGCGGTGAGCGAAAAAAAAACCACACAAGTTGTACTTTGAAGAACTCAAGAGCCGAAGAGATAAAATTTTTGTGACCCTATGGGACTGGACTAAAACACATTGGTTCCGAACCAGTATAAAAATTTCCTTGTGTCCTTTACTTTACTGCACTTTTATTTTTTCTGCTTACTGCTTTATAAGTAGTCGACTGAAATTATTTAAAATATAAAAAGTTATAATAAACCCCTCTCTTATATCTTAAATTGGTATCAGAGCAGGTCTTACATATTTTCTTTTTGCCTAACATCAAGTGAGAAAGATCATGTCTGGACACCCTGTTAGCGGTGCTTTACTTCAAGAGGGAACCTTCATTGCTCGACCTCCCTATTTTAATGGACTTCACTTAAGCCATTGGAAAGTACAAATGGTAACATTTGTCCAATCCAATGACTACAAAGTCTGGCGTGTGATCACTAAAGGACCATATGAAATACCTATGGACAAAGGAAAGAAACCAGAAGGGAAGGTATCAAAATTTTCTTTTGATATTGATGATTATAATGATGAACAAAGATAAATTATGCAGCTTAATGCTAAAGAAAAAAAATCTACTTTATAATGATATTAGCGAGGAAGAGCATGAGAAAATTTTTAGTTGTGAAACAGCTAAAGAAATGTGGGATAAGCTAGTAATCACCTATGAGGACACAAGCAACGCAAAGAAAACTAGAATTAATCTTCTTGTTCATGAATATGAATTATTTTAAATGAAAGAAGGAGAATCCATTGAGGAAATGTTTGCTCGGTTCAGTAAAGTGATTAGTGAACTCAAGTCACTTAGAAAAACATACTCAAGTGGAGGAAAAGTCAGGAAGATTATAAAGAGCCTACCTGTTGTGTAGCAACCTAAAGTTATCAATATTGAAGGAGGGGATCTAAACTCCCTCTTTTATGATGAACTTCGTGAAGACCTTATTGCTTTTGGAAAGACTCATCTTCATAGAAACTCACAAATTATTGAAAAGAAAAAAGAAGTTGCTTTCAGTGTAGCTAGTATGGATCCTCCTAGTGACAATGATGAAATCATGGAAGAATAGGTTTTAATGTCAAAGAATTTTAGCAATCTTCTGAGGAGGAACATACAAAGAGGAAAGCCTAGTTCTAGCTCACGCAGAAATACTCCAAGCAACAACTAAGAAAAAAAAGATGGTCGCTGATATGAATACGGGAAGTATGGTCACATCGCAGCAAATGCAATAAGACCAAGAAGAATCAGTCACGAAACAACTTTAAGAAAAAGGCCCTCTCTGCCTGGAGTGATGAACATGAATCTGAAAATGAAAGGAAGTCAATCTATGCTTCATGACTGAAGGAGAATCAAGCAAGGTAAGTATCTATAACTCTGGTAACTATAACACAATGCAAGAGGATTTAGATACTGCATTAGAAGAAATGAAAATAATTTTAAAGGAAATATCAAAGCTAAAGAAACAAAAAGAAGACTAGAATCTCAAACTTGAAGTCTGTGAAATCGAGCGAGATTTACTTCAAAAAGAAGTCCAGGATTTACAATATAAGTTGAATGGACTTCGAAAATCAAGGAAGTCAATCTATGCTTCATGATTGAAGGAGAATCAAGCAAGGTAAGTATCTATGACTCTGGTAACTATAACACAATACAAGAGGATTTGGATACTACATTAGAAGAAATGAAAATAATTTTAAAGGAAATGTCAAAGCTAAAGAAAGAAAAAGAAGACTAGAATCTCAAACTTGAAGTCTGTGAAATTGAGCGAGATTTACTTCAAAAAGAAGTCCAGGATTTACAATATAAGTTGAATGGACTTCGAAAATCTACAAGTCACAGTTCAGTTAGATCCAATATAACTCCTCGCTCCTTCACCTCTATAGAGGCAATTCCCAGCAGTGCGCAACTCACCAGTGGTTAGTCGACTAAAACTGCTCTCAGTGAAATTAAATATCCTGTTAAATGTCATTAGTGTGGAAACTATGATCATACCAACTTTAAATGCAAACTAAAAAGGGCTCACAAAAGTAAATGGAGATGGATTCCTAAAATATCATTAAACACTTATGTTGCTAACTAAAAAGGACGAAAGACCTCTTGGGTACCTAGACATGAGTAGCATTCTTTGTTGTAGGAACACCGCGATAAAATAACTTGCAAAGGGAAATGGACCCTTGACAGCGGGTGTTCTAGACACATTACAGGTGACAAATTTTGGTTCAAATCTTTCACTTAAATAGATGGTGGATTAGTAAAATTTGGAGACAATGGAAAAGGGCTTGGTGTTGGGAAAATCTCCCTAAGCCAAACTTGTGAAATAAATGAAGTTCTACTAGTGAGTGGCTTAAGACACAATTTACTAAGCATAAGCCAATTATGTGACTCCGGATATCAGGTAAAATTAGAATCTTTAAAATGCATTATTTATGATAAATCAGGTAATGAAATTCTTTCATGCTCTAAGTATAATAACATTTACTAACTAGATGATGTTCATCTCATGACTAATCATATCATTTTAGCCTCTGTTGCATCTGATCCATAGTTATGGCATAAAAAGCTAGGTCATGCAAGCATGCATTTCCTTCAAAAACTTTCTAAAAAGGATTGGAGGAAAAAGGTACGCTTTTGTTATTGTTGATGACTATTCTCGTTTCACTTGGAATATTTTTCTATCACATAAGAATGAAGCTCAAAAGAATTTTGAGTTCTTTAGTAAGAAAGTTCAAAGGGAAAAAAGATACTTTATTACAGCTATCTGAAGTGATCATGGCGGAGAATTTGAAAGCAAAACCTTTGAATCTTTCTGCAATGAGCAATTGTATTCCTCACAATTTCTCTTCTCCTAGAACTCCCCAACAAAATAGTGAGGTGGAATGTAAAAACCGGACCTTACGAGACATGGCTAGAACCATGTTACTTGATCACTCTCTCCCAAACAAGTTTTGGGCAGAAGCGGTAAGTACTGCGTGCCACATTTTTTGAACAGGTGTCTCATTAGACCTATTTTGAAGAAAACACCACATGTATTATGGAAAGGTAAAAACCCTAACATTAATTATTTCCATCTATTTGAATGTAAATATTTCATTCACAATAATGGGAAGGATAGCCTTGGTAAATACGATCCCAGAAGTGATGAAGGGATTATCCTTGGTTATTCTAACTCTAGCCGCTCTTATAGAGTATCCAATAAGCGCACTTTATCAATTGAAAAATTAAAGCCTGTTGTGTTTATTGATACGAACCAAATCTCTGAGAAAGATGAGACTGCAGATTATGAATTATTGAACTCAGGGACATCATCTATAAACAAAGGCAGTCACATCCAGTCGACTACTGAAACCACTGAAACCAGTACTGAAGATCAAATTGAGTCGACTGATGATCCTTCTACAACAATTCCAGATAAATGGGAAAGTGAATCTGGCTACCCACAAAAATTCATCATAGGTAATCCTCAAGAAGGAATGAAGACTAGAGGCTCTCAAAAATAAAAATCAAATATAGCACTCATTTCTCAAATTGAACCCAAGAAGATTGAGGATGCTCTCAAGGACATATATTGGATAAAGTCCATGGAGGAATATCTAGCTCAATTCGACAAGAATCAGGTGTGGACTCTTGATCCTAAGCCATCAAATGCTTCTATCATAGGTACAAAATGGGTCTTTCGAAAAAAACTAAATGAAGCTGAAGAAGTGGTGAGAAACAAGGCATGACTTATTGCTCAAAATTACTCACAACAAGAAGGTATAGACTATGATGAAACGTTTGCTCCAGTTGCAAGGTTAGAATCCATTCATATGCTTCTTGCTTATGCATCATTTAAAGGATTTAAACTATTTCAAATGGATGTTAAAAGTGACTTTTTAAATGGTTTCATAAAAGAGGAAGTTTACGTTAAGCAACCTCCGGGCTTTGAAAATGAAAAATTTCTATCCTAAGTTATAATGGTGACTAAAGCTCTATATGGTTTAACAAGCTCCCAGATTTTAGTGCGAGAGGCTAAGCACTTCTCTTATATTTTATGGTTTTAGCCGAGGTAAGATTGGTACCACACTATTTATTAAGTAATCATCATCAGGTAATATTCTTATCCAAATCTATGTTGATGGTATTATATTTGGAAGTACTAACTCTGTTATGTGTTAGGAATTTGCTGAACTTATGCAAAATGAGATTGAAATGAGCTTGATGGGTGAACTTATTCTCTTTTTTGGTCTTCAAACCAAGTAATATGACAAAGGTATTTTTATTAGTCAATCCAAGTATGCAAGAGAACTACTTGTTAAATATGGTATGCAGAATGCAAAAGCTATTGGAACTCCCTTGAGTCCCTCAACAAATTTGGATAAGGACAGCAAATGTAAGGAGGTTGATTAAACCAAATATCATGGGATGATTGGATCCTTACAATATCTCACTGCAAGTAGGCCTGATATAATGTTTTGCATGTGCAAATGTGCCAGGTTTCAATCTGACCTTAAAAAATCGCATCTAACTGCAGTTAAACGAATTATGCTTTATCTTTCTAGCACTTCTTCATATGGATTATGGTATCCACATACGTTTAACTTTCATCTTCAAGAATTTTCAGACACAGATTTTGCAGAAGACAAGGATGATCATAAAGTTACAAGTTGTACTTATTAATTTTTGGTAAAATCCTTGATCTCGTGGCATAGTAAGAAACAAGGATTAGTATATCTTTCCACTACTGAAGCTGAATACATTGCCATTGGTCATTACTTCACTCAACTTCTTCGGATATCATATCAGTAAAATGACTATGATATTAACTCTAAGCCTATGTATATATTTTGTGATAATTCTAGTATTATTTGCTTGTCCAAAAATTTTCTGTATCATTCTAGAGCTAAATATATAAAAATTAAATATTATTTCATTAGAGACCATGTCCTATGTAGGAATATAAATATTTTTTTGTCACCACTAAAAATAAATTTGCTAATATATTTACCAAACGCTTACCTATTGAGAGATTATGTGATCTATGTGACAAATTAGGTGTAATTGAAGATTCGAATACTTCCTAATTATGTTGATTATTTTGGAAAATATTTCCTTTCATGTGAACCAAATTCTTTTTCATTATTTGTATTATTGTGAACATGTTCATCTTTATTTTCCAAGCGGCGCCTTTTTACTTTTTCCCTTGTCAGTCACGTCTCCTTAGTTTCCCGCCATTCAATTAAAACTCATCATTCTCGTCCTCTCCTTCTCACAACCCCTATCTTCTCTGTACTTACCGTAAAACTCCTCTTCAATAGCTAAAACTGAAAAACCCCAAATCACTCCCACCAGGAAAAGCTCGCGAAATTGTTCAAAATATTGTGCACCCTCTGCACCTGTTGTCGTTGATTCTGACTCTTCTGATACCTCTCCCATATCTCTCCAAGATGAGTCCTCCACCTTTATCTCTTCTAGTTCTACTAAGAAAGAAAGTAAGCAACCCATGCATGAGGCCCCTTCTAGTCCTAGTCCCAAGAAAGTTAAGGAAATTCCAAGTGATTGTGCCTTTTAATGATGGCCAAAATTTCAGGGATAATGGTCGAGAGAAAATTGAAGAATTGAAAGGCAGGTGTCT
This sequence comes from Petunia secreta, assembly GCA_029990175.1. Taxonomy (NCBI): domain Eukaryota; kingdom Viridiplantae; phylum Streptophyta; class Magnoliopsida; order Solanales; family Solanaceae; genus Petunia; species Petunia secreta. The sequence goes on along the minus strand of JARKIP010000022.1, from coordinate 43,206,943 downwards.
CGCTCCTGGTCGTATTGTGGATCTTGATGCCATGAAGAAAATTGATTGTGGTACCGATGGTGTTGAAACTCTTAGACTTGATAAAAGAATCCTTCTCAACTGTCATGCCATGGAGAAAATACTGTTGCTCCCAAACGCACACGCAAGTATACGTGGTCGACAAGTAATACAGTGATAAGATGAGTATCGTTCCCACGAGGACTATGCAGACTGAGTTCTAGCAAACAATTTATTTAAACTATTCAGGGATCTTTTTCCAATAACGAGGATTTTGTTAACTAAAGAACAGTAATTAAATGGTAAAAGTGAATTCAAGCAATGGGGCAAAACTTGGTTGTTATCAGTAATAAGGAGACGGTCCAGGGTCAGATTTACGAACAATCCAGTTGAGTTATCCAATTGATTCCACTTCTTAAATCCCGGGTTACTAACTAACAGATTAAATGTACCCGTGAAAACCTTTCAGTTCTTCACGGTCTATGCAGGCTACTCCAATCCCTATATGTCTATGGGTTGAATCACGTGCACGCATTAACGAATTCTGTAATGAGTTAAACTAGGCGAGCAAGTATATGTCTATCCTACTCACAAATTGGTTCCCCGATGCCCGGGTTCACAAACTAGTCCTATTCTTTCTTATTACGTAATTAAATTCCCTCTTTCGAGTTCAATCTAAAAACCATAGATAATGCGTAATAATCGGGCCCTGACAATTACACAAGTGAAATCAATAAAGAATAAGTAACCCGCACTGAGATTCAATTAATGGAAATCAATCTTCAAACAATCAACCTTCATGTAATACTCTAACCCTAGAACGATATATTTAGCTACGCATACTCATAATAGCAACACAAGAAATTGATGTAATAATGAAATAATGATGAAATAAATTAATGGAAGGAAGAAAAACCCTTGTTCTTGATGTTATGAGCTCTCCAATTTGCTCCAAAGTCTGAACTCCTCTGAAAAACTAAGTAAAAGAGTATTTATAATGTTTACAAAAGCCTAGTAATAAGTTAGACCCAATCCTAGACGAAATAGGAAGTTCCAAAACGCTCCAGGGGCGCTATAACGGGCGCCCCGCGCCCCCAAACGCGCGACCCAAGGCAGACCCCGTCAAACTTTGCACGCTATGGCTCCGCGCCGCGCAGCCAAACGCGCCAGAAGCTGGGCGCGGTGGCTGGCGCGGCGCGCCACCTGTGGCGCCCAGCCAATCTGCTCCGTTCCTTGCTCCTTTGCTCGCTCGTGTCGTGCCTTCGTGTGCTCGATCCAATCCTCAATCAAAATCCAATCTTTTCTTGCTCAAGCACGCTCTATAAAGCTCCAATTGCACTGCACAACACCCTACATACACACGACATAAAATTAGTGCAAAACCACATTCATAAACCATCAAACGAGCGAATAAAGTATTAAAACGTGAGGAAATATTAAGGAAATATAGGCATAAAATGCCAAACATCACCACCCCACACTTGAACCTTTGCTCGCCCTCGAGCAAGTCACATCTAACTTCCCAACCCAGGTAAAACAGGTCTGCCTCTGACTATGGTTGATACCGACCATTGAACCAATGCACACATGACTACTATGGATCCACAACATGCCAACAAACTAACAACATCAAAAATATAAGAACAACCACCCCAAAATAACTCAAGTGCACAAACTCAACTTAATGCAACCATGCTCCCACAAAATCACACCTATCTACTCAACCAAGAAGCCACCAACTTCACCTATTTCATGCAAACCACGTGCCCTCACCAATATGAAAGAGAATGGCCCCCCAAATATCACACACAACAACAATTATCATGAATAGAACGGGGGCAATAACAAATGAATTCGCTCACTCTCATGAAAGTCTCACATGTTACACACAACGTACCATAGGCTTGCCCGTAGTGTAGGACTCCACTAATGTAAGCTCACTCCAATCGGGATTAACTAGGACTTTAGAAAGGTCGTAATGTAGGCTAAGGGGCGGGTAGGATACATACGGTAATAGTGACTACCTCCCTAAGCACTTTAATACATCACACTTATTTCAAACACAATTCTCATCAAAGCCACCCAATCAATACTTCCACACACACACCTTCTCAACAAGTAGAATTTTTCTTTTAAGTACACACTAGCAAGGAATGGATATTCTTTTCTCTTTATATTTCTTTTTCCACAAATTTTTCTCTTTTCTTTTCAACTTTGCTATTTTTTCAATCTTCAATTTCATCCAACCTTGCCAATGCCTTTCACTACTTCAGAAATTTTCAATTATTCCCCTTCATTAGCTCCACTCAAAAACCTCCCAATTCCAACCACAACTCCAATCAACAACAAAATATCAATAAAGTGCTTAAGGAGTAAGGGCCAAAAGAGTCAATTTAGAACAAATGGGTAGGCTCGGGGTGTGGGTACCAACAAAAAGGGTCAAAGAAATCACAACAACAATTTTTCCAAGGTATATATGTAAGGGTAGGCTAACAAAAGAAGGCCTTGTATCATTTCCTGACTAGAGCAAACCTAGGATTTCGCTTTGCACATACACGGGGCAAGTTCTAGACATTAATATGCAACATGGAGTAATCAAGAACATGCCTCACACACACATCGCACATGGTCCACACAAAAAGGTTCCATCAACAACTCTCACTCAAGCATCTAGAATGAAACTTGTGGAAATTTAAGCACTCATGCACAAAGGTTCACAACAAAATCAAGCAAGTGGACTCAAGCATCTCAAGGGGGTCGTTCCAATTTTTCCTAGGCATGCATCACAATTAAAACCCAAGGACACCACAAATAGCACATGCAATCAATTCAAGTCCACCGGTATCAAACAATTCAAAGGCACCTAGCATTCTACCTTTTTCCTACGTCTAGGGTCATCTACAACTAACTATCCTAATCCTAATAAAAATAAAAACTACCCGGTTCAAAGGCCTCCCCGTGGAAAAGAACCGAGGCCATAAGAAAAACCACGAGGTGGATGACATGTACCACTAATAAAGACTAAAAGGAAAATCTTTTTGGACTTTTTCATTGGTTTTATAAATTTTTTTTTATATATTAAAGCAAGAAACAAATAAAAATAAAGTCAAGTGACAAAAGAAAAGTCCTACGGTACATGCATCCCTAACCTCAAAAATAAATAAAAGGGTAGTTCCCCACCCCACACTTAAACTAGCACTGTCCTCAGTGCTAAAAATAAGAAAGTGCAAGGTAAAGAAAATTTCCCTGAAGACTCTAGTCCTTGGTGCTAGCATCCTCCAAGCTTCCATATAGTATAAGGTACTTAGACTTCCCTCATCAGGTCATCAATATTAGGCAAGGGTGAGGACACCCCACACTTAAACTTGACATTACATGAACCTGCAATCCAAAAAATCACCCAAAGTAATATACAACTATAAAAAATAAAAAAAAAAAAAAAAAAAAGTAAAGCAAGAAAATTGGGTTGCCTCCCAAGAAGCGCTTGATTTAACGTCGCGGCACGACGAAGAAAACTTCATCACTTTTGTCTCCACCTTGAACTAATGAATTGAATCCCCAACTTTGCCTTAAGTTTACAACTATGGTATTGGGGTGGTGGCAAAAATACAACAGGACCAAGTAAACAATGCCGCATTTTGCACTTCTTAGCCTTTAAATGAGGGATGTCGTTTTGTCTCCTAGGCATCACAAACTCTAAAATATAGGCACCTTGTTCCTCCTCCTTTTGTTTCTTCATAGGCTCGGGTGGCTCAATTTTCATGTCACCATCCAAACACAATGTTGAAAAATGATTGGAATGAGGTCCAATGCGCTTCAATTCTAAAGTTGCATTACTTTTGACACCCTCACTTGCACAAACACTAGAGTCCTCACCTATGATGTTTTCTATTTCCTCACTTGACTCTAATGTGATTTTTTCAACCTTAGCATCATCAACTAATATTGGGTCGAATAGTAGGAATTTCACTTTTTGCTCCTCAAATTGGCTTCTAAGCTCTTCCATCTCAAATCTACTATTCACGACAACTGATAATTGGGCTTCAGACACCTCAACCATATCACTCAAATTCTCCTCCAAGTCGTGAATAGTCAAGCCAAATTCGTCGATCTCTTGCCCGAGCACAACCCTTTCTTCCATAAATTGCCTCGTCATATTTGCAAGTTCACTCCTGAAATCCCCATAAGCTTCTAAGAGTTTGGCTTGCTCCATTAGCCAAGTTTCGCTAACAACCTGCACTTTATCGCTCCTGTCAAACTCACAAACATCATTAGAATCATCACCAAAATTATTGGGGGAAGGAGCATGACACTTAGGACAATCATTCCACCGACCACCACACAATTTACAAAAATTCCAATCAAAGGTGGTAGAAAATTCACATAACCAGTCTCGCAGGGTTGGAAGACTCGGGCAACTTTCCCAAAAATGATGTCCTCCACAAAGTAGACAAGAATCAACAAAATTTGAGCAACCATCATTCAACCCACTTTCATTAAAAGATGCCATGTAAACTAGTAATAAAATAATAAACTAAAAATAAAATACAAAAATTAAACCTGAATAGTAAGTAATAAACTGTTCAAAAAGAAATCAGTCAATAATTAGTCCCCGGCAACGGCGCCAAAAACTTGTTGCTCCCAAACGCACACGCAAGTATACGTGGTCGACAAGTAATACAGTGATAAGATGAGTATCGTTCCCACGAGGACTATGCAGACTGAGTTCTAGCAAACAATTTATTTAAACTATTCAGGGATCTTTTTCCAATAACGAGGATTTTGTTAACTAAAGAACAGTAATTAAATGGTAAAAGTGAATTCAAGCAATGGGGCAAAACTTGGTTGTTATCAGTAATAAGGAGACGGTCCAGGGTCAGATTTACGAACAATCCAGTTGAGTTATCCAATTGATTCCACTTCTTAAATCCCGAGTTACTAACTAACAGATTAAATGTACCCGTGAAAACCTTTCAGTTCTTCACGGTCTATGCAGGCTACTCCAATCCCTATATGTCTATGGGTTGAATCACGTGCACGCATTAACGAATTCTGTAATGAGTTAAACTAGGCGAGCAAGTATATGTCTATCCTACTCACAAATTGGTTCCCCGATGCCTGGGTTCACAAACTAGTCCTATTCTTTCTTATTACGTAATTAAATTCCCTCTTTCGAGTTCAATCTAAAAACCATAGATAATGCGTAATAATCGGGCCCTGACAATTACACAAGTGAAATCAATAAAGAATAAGTAACCCGCACTGAGATTCAATTAATGGAAATCAATCTTCAAACAATCAACCTTCATGTAATACTCTAACCCTAGAACGATATATTTAGCTACGCATACTCATAATAGCAACACAAGAAATTGATGTAATAATGAAATAATGATGAAATAAATTAATGGAAGGAAGAAAAACCCTTGTTCTTGATGTTATGAGCTCTCCAATTTGCTCCAAAGTCTGAACTCCTCTGAAAAACTAAGTAAAAGAGTATTTATAATGTTTACAAAAGCCTAGTAATAAGTTAGACCCAATCCTAGACGAAATAGGAAGTTCCAAAACGCTCCAGGGGCGCTATAACGGGCGCCCCGCGCCCCCAAACGCGCGACCCAAGGCAGACCCCGTCAAACTTTGCACGCTATGGCTCCACGCCGCGCAGCCAAACGCGCCAGAAGCTGGGCGCGGTGGCTGGCGCGGCGCGCCACCTGTGGCGCCCAGCCAATCTGCTCCGTTCCTTGCTCCTTTGCTCGCTCGTGTCGTGCCTTCGTGTGCTCGATCCAATCCTCAATCAAAATCCAATCTTTTCTTGCTCAAGCACGCTCTATAAAGCTCCAATTGCACTGCACAACACCCTACATACACACGACATAAAATTAGTGCAAAACCACATTCATAAACCATCAAACGAGCGAATAAAGTATTAAAACGTGAGGAAATATTAAGGAAATATAGGCATAAAATGCCAAACATCAAATACTGTCTGCTAAATTCTACGGATACTCCGTTTGCTTCAAAAATTCATGGCCTGCTAATTTTGAAGTGTCTTTTGATCAAGCTAAGTTGTGCATAACGAGTCTTGCCCCTAGCTCTCTTCCTGATGGACAATTGAGTCCTCATTCTCTTTCTTTTGAGACTTGTGTGTTGGCTCATATCACTGCGACTGCTCTTTTTCCTCGTAGTGGGTCTCTCATAGAACTATGTCTCAAAGAGACACTTTACTTCTGAACAGAAACTAAATCTGTCCTGGTGGTCCTAAACTACATGCTAGAATGTGCAATGGAAAGTAGTAGTTTAGGTTGTCTCCCTTATAGTATACTTATCACTCATATCCGGGTCTACTATAAAGTTCCTTTAGGTGGACTAAATAAGGTTTCAATCACTCAGTGTTACATTGCTTATCACTCTTTCAAGCCTTGTCACTGCCCACACTCACATTGATACCATAGCTCAGAACATCATCAACACTCTTCGTTACTACCTAGCTCGCCGGCGCGGAAGATCTAGATATCACTTTCCTGTTTTGTTATATTAGTATTATTCTGATTATGCTGTTAAATTTGGACAAATGCTTCTCTTTACCCCTCCCCCCCCCCTCCCCATTTTTATGACAAAGGGGGAGAATGTATTGTATGGTCAAGACTGCATGTGAATGGTTAAACTGCTTGCTTATTATGTTAGATTGCTTATGCTAAGAAACTATGCAATCTTGCTTGGTTTTGTAACTTTGTCTCCTATCCTGCTCAGTCGACTAAAACTCCTCATTATTTGTCAACTAAATGCCTCTCCAAGGTATAGTACATGTGTTGTCTCAATTACAGGAAAGCACTAAGACAGGGGGAGCATACAATAAGGGGGAGTCAACTATCAGACATCAAAAATACATGGAAGTATCATAAAATTCTAAGTATTGTCATAAAAAAAAATGGAAGATTGTTGAATCCTGTTTTGATGATAACAATAAGTTAAATTTTCGTAATTCATGTCTAAGCAAGTTTTATCTGTCTCAGGAACTCAAGCTTTCAAGTCAAATTGAATAAGGAAGATAAGAAATGGAGATCTATTTCAGAGCTATTAAAGGAAAGAACTTGATATTGAATTATCAATCAAGGATTTTAGACCGTTGGAAAATTTAGATGCTGACAAGGAAAGATGATTTGACGAATATGGAAATTAAAAGCCAATCAATTTTATGAAAAAAATCAGGAATCATTAAGGGCTCTTACCTTATTCTTAAAAGGGAAATCTAAACCTTTTTTGAGGACTGATAGTCTTGGGTCACTATCTCTTTAATTATGGAAAACATGATCGCATGAATATGGGTTCAATCAAGGATCAATCAAGCCAGTTGTGCTAAGGCATTCTCACTGAAAACCTAATACTTCACAGAAGAGATATGCAACCTTATTACTCCTAAGCAATCTCTTTCTAAGTTTTTGAAAACATTGTAATCTTGAGATTTTACTATTGTAAAAGAAAAAGTTATAATTTACCATCCTCTTATATCTTCATGTTACCCTACCGTTGGCTATGATTGACACAATTTCTCATGTCTTTGGACCAATCTTCTAATATAGTAGTACTAGTAGTTACTAGAAATTTGATTATGCAAGAAATCACGTGAAGTTAACCGATACCCCAAAAAACTATTTATAGAGGTTACATAAAAATGTAATAATCGACGAATGTGGAAGTTGCATCCATCTAAAGGTGTGGATTCTTAAGAGCCTAGTTCCCTCCTCCACCCCACCCACGGCCCAGTCCAAACCTCCCCAACCAACCCTTATATTTCCAGCAAAGAAAACATTTGAAAAAGAAAAAAAGAGATGAAACAAAGAAAGTAGTAAACAAGCACTCCATCTGTTCTATAAATGGTGACATAGTGTTATTAGTTCAGTGTTTAAGACAGAAATAATAACTTTTTGAATCAAATATTTGTATGGCTGATAAATCATCTCATTAAGAGAAAAGTGAGAGTTAAAAGTTGTTTGCAAATTTAAAATTGTGTCATTCTTTGTAACTGACAATTAAAGGAAATATATCATCCTCTTTGATACGGATGAGGTACTATTCGGGTGTGTATTGGTCAAAAATCAGATGCATGCTTTTTATATGTCACTGGCGACGTGGCAAATGCAATGTGAATGTCGGAGTCAAGGCAATCAGTGTTAAGAGTCGAATGACAGTTGAGTTAGAAGAGTTGATCGGTCGCTTGATCGGTCACATATCCCAAAGAGTCAAGCGAACAGATCAGTTTAGAAGATGAGTCTTATCTTCAACCACTTCTGCTATTTTCGAAGGTCCTTGGAGTGGATAATGACATTATCAGAAAGTGGAAATATGTGCAGAGAGTGGAGTCATGTTAGGGTTCGGATTTTTCAATTATAAATACAACCCTTTCACTATTGTATCAATTTTCGTTCCACTGAATACTGTATTCTCATTTAGCAATCCAAATTCTTATTCTTAGTCATCATCATTGTTTCATATTACCATTATTTTACCATTATTGCTCTTATATTGCAACGATACTGCAATCTTGCTTTGCTTTGGAGGAGACGAAGTGTATCTCACTCATCGAAGCACCAATGCTTGATTCACTCAGTAAGCTCTATTATTCCATTTCTTCATTTCTTTATTTACCATTATTGTTATTGTTCTCGCCATTGTTGTTGTCTTCTTCTTTTCCATTAATCATTGTCATAGTCCAGTTGGTTGACTTTAGCTTAAATCTTAGTTTATCGTACTGGTTGCTCTATAACATATTGACATTCACTAATCGTCTGTGCTGATTGTGGGCTTGATAATAAATAAATGAATGCTTATTTCATTTGCCATTTATTTGCTAAATCATTCCCTTCAATTCATCAACTGTTTATTCACTAGACACATATTGCTACATTCGATAGTACAAGTTTAGCATAATCAGTTAATTTGTTTATCTATCCATCGATCACGTATTAAAACCAGATAATTAGCATATTGCCTATTTATTTTATTGCTCATCGGCTCACTTGATTTACTTCATCCGCTTTCTAACTGTTCATTTTTTGCTTAAAGATATTAGCTAATTCACTTTTTGAACGTAAATCTAGTAATCAACCGCTGAATTTTGATATAAACCAGTCACCTGTAGCTCAATTATAAAACCTAAAAGAATATTTTAGAAAATACAATTTGGCGCCCACCATGGGGCCTGGGCAATCGATTTATTCTAAAATTCATTGTTGATTCTACTTAAGTTTTCGATTTTTGTGTGCAATGGCAGATGACCAGAGCAACAATGCTAATAATTCCAACACCACCGTCTGTGATGGCGTGATACAGCGTAACCCCGCCGAAGGGGTCCAGCTTCCAGCCGCCGAAAAGGTGGCAGGTAAAGCATCCCACCATGAACAGGATCCGACCCTAAACGCCACTGCGACCGGTTCACCATTGAATGTGTCTCATGGACACCGACCCGACAAGGAACCCGCGGTCGAGGTAAGATCAGTTGATATGAATGCGTTGTTGATCGAACTCCTTAATTGACAAGACAAGCATATGCAGACGATAAGTGACCAAATGTTACTTCTGTATAGCTCTACAAGTCACAGAGTGCCTACCCTCCTGATGACACCCTCCCCCCTCCCTCCCGCAGACACTCCGATCTATGCTCCTCAGGGCAAAATAATAGGGGGAGCTGAAGTGGGAGTGGGATATAGAGGGTCGGGGACGGCCGCCAGTAATGAGATGAAGTCATTCTTGGAAAAGCTACCAGGAGTTCCAAAGTTAACAGAGGACGCCGCTATGAAGTCAATTTCAAAGCGGCCGTTTCAAGCAAGTGCGGCCCCGCTACCAATTCCCAAAAATTTCAAGCTACCGGAGAGTCTGAGATATGGTAGGACCACCAATCCAAGGGATCACGTGGACCTATTAGCAATTTCAGTACAATCAAATGATTTGACTGCTGATGAAATCAACTCGGTGAGCCTACAGAAATTTTGTGAACCACTTAGAGGTGGAGCGTTAAAGTGGTACATGCAATTGCTTGAGAACGGGATTTCAGACTTCGATGATATGGCGACCAAATTCATCAGAGCACACAGGGGCTAAAAAGAATGAGAGAAGGGTGGAAGACATATTGAACATTAAGCAACAATCGAATGAGACAATTAAGGAGTTTGTGGAGCAGTATAATGCAGAAAAGATGAACATGCCACAGGTCAAAGAGAGATCGACTTGCTTATCTTTAATAAATAATTTGTGTATGGACGCATCAGAGGCATGAAGGAAATTGATAGACCGGTTGCGGGAGATCACTCCAACCACTTTTGACAACCTCCATCATTAATGCGAGCCCAATATCAGGGCGGAAGAAGAAGAGTTGAAGTTGGCTTTTTATAAAGAATGTTATGAGCGACCGGCTCCAAGGAGGATCGAAAATGACGGGCGAAATTCCAGGGTTCAAAGATTTGAACCCTACAGTTTCCCTCGTCAAAGTAGAAATGGACACAAAGCTAGTAGTTCGAGGAGTCAGTAAAAAAAGGAGCAGTCGGGTTCGTCCTTGGTTTTGAAGAATCCACTTCCTCCCAAGATTTCAAAATATAATTTTTGCATTTCGACAGCTGGATTGGTGAATGAATTGAGGGGAATGGGTGACAAAGTAGTGAAATTCTCGGTCGAATGAAAACTAACAAACAGTAGAGACGACAATTTATGGTGTGCTTTCCATCACGATCATGGACATATGACTGAGGAGTGTAAGGCACTATGTTATGAGGTGGCGAAATTGCTTTAAAAGAGACACTTAGCAAAGTTCTTGACAGAAAGAGCAGGGGATAATTTTGACTAGAAAAAAGATGACCACCAGCTGCCAAAGCCTTTGGCTCCAAGGAAATTGGTGAATATCATCACCGGAGGGGCTGAGGTCTACGGTGACGTATATAATAAAGAAATATGAAAAGGTCTTATTTACACAGGATAAACGGATGCGAGAAACTATGAACGATGACATTGTGTTTGGGGATTTCGACTTCGACGGGAGGATACATCCCCATCACGATGCCTTGGTAGTCACAGTAAGGGTAGATGATGCCGATGTGAAAGAGAGTTCTGGTCGATAATGGCAGTTCGGCCAATATTATACAGTCAAGAGTAGTGGAACAGTTGCAACTGACCAATAAAGTGATACCCGGTGCTATCAGGGTTCAATAATTCAAGTGAAATGACGTTAGGAGAAATCATGATAGACATATGGGAGGAGATATGGCTTTGAGAACAAGACTTTTTTCCAGGTAATGGGAGGAGATATGGCTTATAATGTGATTTTGGGTAGGCCGTGGATCCATGCTATCGGAACGGTCCCGTTGACTCTACATCAAGTTGTTAAATTTTCCACTCTGTGGGGAATACAAGAAGTCAGAGGTGAACAGCAGAGTTCCCTAGAATATTATTTAGTGGTCATGAAGGGCGGCGCTAGTTCAAGCACCCCGCAATTGCAATTACAGCCACATAAATCCTTGGTCGAAGATGATGAAACGGAGCCAAGCCCTATGGACAAAGACTTTGCAAAGATTCCGTCATGTGTTAGGGAACTAAATAAACAAAAAGAAGGGGACCCGACGATAGATGAATTAGAAGAAGTAGTTTTGTTCGAAGATAAACCGGAGAAGAAAGTATACATTGAGGTAGAGTTGGACCCCGATATGAAAACGAAGATAATTTTTTTTCTCAAAAATAATTCGCTTTGGTCCTATGCGGACATGGTGAGGATAGATCCAAAAGTCGCTACTCAAAATTTGAACGTTAACCCAAAGCATTGACTGGTGAAGCGGAAGAAGTGACCTAACGGGGGGTTCAGTTGGAAAGTTATCGACGATGAAGTGGACAAATTGTTGAAAAATGGGTTTATCAGAGAAGCGAAGTATCCAGAGTAGATAGCTAACATAGTGGAAGTCCCAAAGAAGAACGGAAAGTGGAGAGTATGCATGGACTACACCGATTTGAACAAGGTTTGTCTGAAAGATTTATTCCTGTTGCCTCATATCGGTCAGATGATCGATTCGACGGCGGCAGATGAAATGTTAAGCTTTTTGGACGCGTATTCAGGATATAATCATATATTGATGGAGCCAGAGGACCAAGAGAAAACATCATTCATAATAGACAAAGGGACCTACTGTTATACGGTCATGCCCTTCGGTCTAAAAAACATCGGGGCTACCTATCAATGGTTGGTCACGACACTGTTCAAAGATTTGATCGGAAAGACAATGGAGGTTTATATAGATGATATGTTGGTAAAGTCATTGAAAGCGAAGAGTCACTTGGATCATTTTAAGGAAATGACATGAGGTTGAACCTGGAGAAGTGCGCGTTTGGGGTTACATCCGGCAAGTTCTTGGAATTCATCGTATCACAGAGGGGGATCGAATCAAATCCGGACAAAATCAAAGGAATCGAAGATATACTAGACGTGCTGACTACTGTGAAGGAGGCTCAACATTTGACTGGTCGAGTAGCCTATATCAGCAGTTCTCGTCCGTGAGGACAGAGATAAACAATTATCTATTTATTATGTTGGTAAACCCTACTTGATGCCGAAACAAGATACTCACACTTAGAAAAACTAGCATTAGCACTTGTTATAGATGCACGAAAATTAAGGCCATACTTTAAATGCCATGCTATATTGTCGTGACTACTTTCCCTTTACGAAGTATTTTGCACCGGTCGAATTTATTCGGACGGTTAATGAAGTGGGCGGTTGAGCTGAGTGAGTACGATATTGTCACGCCCTAAAATTTACTAAAATAAATAAAAGGTAGGTTGTGACTTAGGTGTTTAAAGGTACAAAATTATTTAGAGATTTTTTTTCAGAGTCGCCACTTGACATAGTTCAAAGGTGTGCCAAGTCACCAAAGAGGTACCTTGGAACACCTATGACTCGTAAGTGGTCTGCGTCAGAGTTCCGGGTAAGGATCTCGATTGACTCGCGGGAAGGTGTTAGGCACCCTCGAATCCTGTGTCGAGCACAGTTGCTTTATTGTCGCAATTTTAATTTATTAAGTATGGTTGTATTATTTTGCCGTTTGATTTGAATTTTATCTTTAATTCGGAAAAATCCAAAGTGTTATTCCTATCCAACCTCACAGAGGATCGGATGGATTTACACTTTAATTCATGATAAATATAATATATTACGCATTTCCAACCTCACAGAGGATTGGTCTATTTAAAAGAATTTAATCGACTTCATCGAAACTAATAATAAAAGGTGAGTTGTATATTGCCTTTATTTGTTTCCGTTGCTACGCTTTGATTTTTAATCAATCCTTAAATGGCTTGCATGTACTCGATAGTCTTTAAAGAGCAACTTTTTATTAAACCTTTGTACATTAATTAAATAAAGGCTTGAACTTCAAACTAGCTTTTACGTTGCCATGTTTTACGACTCGACACAAATGCTCAAAGGGTGTTCGTTTTAGATTTTTTTGAGACCCGTCGACATTAATTCTCCATCCGCAACTCTATTTAACTCTATCAACTTATAGTCCCAATTTGGTCTGCATTTCTTTCACCTTTTGACCAGTACAATCTTATTGGATAAATAACATTTATCTTGCGTGCAGTAAATAACCCTACATAAATACATAAAGAAATGCAGTACTAATTACCACTTGCAATGCTTTTTATACATACTAACATTTGTACATTTGCATTCAGTGCACAATGTAAGTATAGTACGATCAAATCTCAAAATACTTGTATATTTGTTTTAACCTTTCAGTAGGTCAGGACACAAATGCCCAAAGGGTGTTCGTTTTATGAGTTTGAACTGCCTCCATTTTCCTTATATTTTTACCAGCTTTTGAAACATCTAAGCAATTTGCATTTTGAACCCCCTTTTTTTTTTTTTGCCTACCTATTTCGATTTTATCCATGTTGGGTGTATTTTGCAGATCCATGTCTTATAACAAACTAAATAGAAGACTCTAAACCTGCTGGACAATACTCATTCACGTGTTCCATTTATTTTTTTAGCAATTAACATAATAGAGACACTTGCTAACTTTTAGCTTTCTTGCTTATAACACAAACCAACAGGAAACATGAAATACTTTCATTTTTCCTTAATGGGAACAAACAGAGCAGATTTACAAAAAAATAAATAGACAATTTTAATGAACTAGGTTTTTGCATTTTTAGACTTTAAACAGGCTGATTTTTACATAGTAAACATAGAAAGGAAACAAAAAAAAAATGCAAGGATGATTCGTGTTTACCTATGAGCCAAATTTGTATGCAAAAAAAAAAAAAAAGCAGTGAAGGGACCCAAAAGATAGCACCAGCAGCAAACTCCCAACCAAGACCTCAGAACTTGACTGACCAAGACAAACTCTCTCTTCCTCTCTATTTTTTTTACCTTCTTTTCTGTTTTTCTCAATTTTTCCAGAAAACCTAGTGACTGTGAAATAAATGCTGTGTCTTAAATTTTTCTGCCCCTTTAATGAGCCTTGTATAACTCTTTATATAGCTGAAAAAATCAGCCATCCCTTTCTCTTTCAATATCCCAAAAAATTAAATACCCTACTAGAAGCCAAGACAAGCATGCTAACACATTTAATGAAAAGCAAAAGGGGTGGAGTGAAAGAGAAGTAAAAAGTACAATAGTCACATGTTTTTTACTACTACTTTTCAGAAAAATTAGCTCTCAAGCTAGACGACAAAAATAGCAGGGGACTCTTTACACTTTAGACTGCCACTTCTACTTTTCATTTGACTTTCGACCACAGTTTTCATATATTTTCAGATTTTGTCTAAGAAAAGAAAGAACAAAAGATTAGAAGAGTTCTGATTGCATACACAGATCAAACAAGCACACATACACACACATACACTAGCTAACTTTCTACAACTCACACAAGTATTTCAAATCTGACTCACAACAATTTCAATGCTTAAATATGTGCACGGAAATGAAACTCATTTTGATAACGAATCATGGCATGTCTACAAAACAGATATACAAGTGCTAATTTCAAGCCGAATCACATCTTCCCATCACTAATCCATTTTGAATAATGAAAGTAAATTGCTTAAACTTATGAGTCAAGGCTATGGCTAAACAATGACGCTCAAACAAACTGATTCTTGAAGATAGACTTCACCACTAAACAATATTATCTAATGCTTAATTAAATCAGATGAATACATACACAAGGAAACAAAAGAAACAAGAAAATCTAGAGCTTAATCTAACCAGTCGAGCCACTGCCTCGCTGCCGCCAACGAGCATCCACGACACCACTGCCTCCGTTCCAATTCGATCGCCATCAACATCCCCCTCCGGACCTCACTGTTTTGCTCCCCAAAATAACATCATCACAATCCCCACAATCTCGGCATCATAAAAACAGTAGTAAGTAGCAGCGACACCATGACGGAAAAAGGAAGAAACGAAAAAAAAATAAAAAAATAAGAAGAAGAACGGAAACGGGAAAAGGGAAAAAAAAAAAAGGGAAACGGGCAAAGGGAATGGGGTTTTTTGGGAGATGGGGTACAAGGGAGGTAGGGAGGAGCAAAAGAAGAGAAAAGAATAAGAAACTCACCGGAAAAATTACAAAGTGGCCGGATTTTGTGTTTGACCGCACCTTTGACTGTCGATCTACGAAAATCCGCTATGATTTTGAAGAAACGGAGTCGAGAAATTGGATGGGGGGGTCGAGATCTTTGGATTGATATACATTTTGTATTTTCCGGCCACCGGAGGTGGTGGCCGGCGGCGGCAGCGCGGTGGCTCCGCCGTCGCAGGCGATTTCCGGCGTGAGGTAGGAGAAATGGCAAGGTTTTGCATGTTTTCTGATTTTGTGTGAAAATTTGCCAAATATGGCAAAGAGATGGCATTTATACCAAGGGTGAGATGGGCCGGGTCAGAGGAAATGGGTTGGGCTGGAGGAATGGGCCGATGGATTGCACGACTAGGCTAGTTGCTTATTTTTCATTCAGAAATGGCCACTAAAAAGGCCCAAACAAATTAAAGCATAAAACATTAAACTGGAATTAAAACTACACAAATTGCAATATTACATCAATTAAATTATATAATCACAATTAAACACATAATAAGTATTTTTATTAATTAATTTTTTTTTATTTATTATTTTTTTCATTTAATTTTAGCTAAAATAAAAGACCGAAATTCTAGAAAAGGTTCGGCGAAAAATCCTAAAATATTAGCTCGCCTATTTTAAACTATTTCAAGCTATTTTTGAATTGTCGTGCAAAAATTAGGTGATTACAGCTGCCCCTCTTTGTTCGAGAACATCGAAGAGTTTTCGGACAAAGATATAATCACAACTAATTTTGGCTTTTTGGTTCTAGCCAAGAGCATGCAAAATGGTGACCGTACCTTGAACTTCGGTTCTAACCGAGAACAAAGTTACCTACATATCCCCGGACTAAGGAATCAGGTCAGTGTAGTTCCTTACGTGCGGTAGCTGGGACTACCGCATTCAAACAGACACCAGACTCTTCTAGACTCACTAAGACAACACTAGACACTCTAGACTATTAAGACAAAACTAGAGACTCTTCTAGAGTAACTGAGACTGACTCGATGCTCCTAGACTTACCCGGACTGACACAAGACACTTTTGACATACTAGAGTTGTTGCTGCTGGTCACTTGTTGCTGGTTGCTGGCTGGTGATCATTGCTTTTACAGAGAAAAATGGGACTACAAAATTGAAAAGTGTAAAAGTTACAATTCCTAGACTACTCTTCATGCTTCCCAAGCTGATAGACTGGTCTGAAGCTCCCACTAGTCAAAGTGGGTTTTGAAAACTTGAAGTTGCCGCTCGGGCGGGCTTTAACTTGAAACTTGAAATTGCCGCTTTGACGGGCTTGACTTGAATGTTGAAATTTCTGAAGCTTGAAATTGCCGCTCGGGCGGGCTTTAACTTGAAGCTGGGGATGGTTGCTATCTTTGAGCGGGACCAACTTGAAAAGCGAGTGGTTGCTATCTTTGAGCACAAATGACTTGAACTGAATGTGAGTGCTATCTTCTAGCCAAACTGACTTGAAAAGAAAATGATCGCTATCTTTTAGCAGATCTTGACATGAAAGTAAATGACGCTATCTTTTAGCGGGATTGACTCGGAAAGGAAATGATTGCTATCTTTGAGCGAAACTGACTCGAAAAAGAAATGATCGCTATCTTTTAGCAGATCTTGACACGGAAAGGAAATGACGCTATCTTTTAGCGGGATTGACTCGAAAGGAGATGATCGCTATCTTTGAGCGAAATTGACTCGAAAAAGAAATGATCGCTATCTTTTAGCAGATCTTGACATGGAAAGGAAATGACGCTATCTTTGAGCGAGATTAACTCTAAAGGGAAATGATCGCTATCTTTTAGCAGATCTTGACAATGGAATAGAAATGACGCTATCTTTGAGCGAAACTAACTCGAAAAGGAAATGATCGCTATCTTTGAGCAGATCTTGACACGGAAAGGAAATGACGCTATCTTTGAGCGAACTGACTCGAAAAGGAAATGATCGCTATCTTTTAGCAGATCCTGACATGAAAAGGAAATGACGCTATCTTTGAGCGAACTGACTCGAAAAAGAAGTGATCGCTATCTTTTAGCAGATCTTGACGTGGGAAGGAAATGACGCTATCTTTTAGCGGGAATTAACTCGAAGAGAGAATGGAGTTCCGTCTGATATGTGGTGCAACTACCCCGATTCAAGTGGTCCTAGCTCTTTCTTGGCAACATAGCAAATGTCATACTTACTTTCTGCGTCGTGGATACACCCTGTTTTGGATCTTGCAAATAAGCTTAATGACTATTGTTCTATTCTTCACAGTACATGTGGGGTGAACAATGCCTAAAGCTTCTCCTAAACATATCCACTCTTCATGACAAAATTTTGGTACTTCGCCCTTCCGGCCTGATGTGCGGTGCTGGGCTCCAATTATCAATGTTGATCATGACTTGCTGAGAACTTTTCCATTGTCGAGGGTGTGCCCTGCTCG
The DNA here is from genome assembly GCA_029990175.1 of Petunia secreta. Taxonomy (NCBI): domain Eukaryota; kingdom Viridiplantae; phylum Streptophyta; class Magnoliopsida; order Solanales; family Solanaceae; genus Petunia; species Petunia secreta. Next base: position 43,188,920 of record JARKIP010000022.1, on the reverse strand, counting down.
CTGGAATTAAACCTGAATCCTGAAAGACAGAGTTTTGCAATTTTATTTTGCTGCTCATGGGAGGTTAGCGCCGAAAGGGCGAGGAATTAAATGGTGAGGCAAAATGTACAAAATGGAATAATAAAAAGAGTTTAAGGACGAAAGTCGTTTGGACAGGGAACGTCTTTCTGAAAAGGGAAACTTATCTGGCAATATACTGGCGGCCTTGATGATCATGACATGTATCTTGGATGACCTCGTCCGACCAGTGCCACTTGTTTGTTCAGAGTTGATCCACAGAAAATGTCAAACCATAACCAAGTTGAGGTGACTCTCAAGTCGACTAGTAGCGCCCTTTCGGGTTTTCGCCAACTAGCCTCTCTCTTTAATCTTTTTCCTCACTGTTCGTCTAGCGGCGCCTTCTCAGGTTTTCACCGGCGAGACTTCTTTCTTTTCTTTTTTTTTTTTTTTTTTTTTTTTGAAACATGTGAATGATGATACCACAATGATAGAAGTTTGTTTTTATTTTATTTTATTTATGAAATAAAATAAAAACAAACTTCTGCCCCAGTTAAGCATAAAATGGGGATCTAAATCTCTTTTGACGTTGGCCGCAAACTTGGAGGCAAGTGTTGCATCAGTAAAAGAAAACAGGAAAAGAGGAATTTTCTCTTGTTGTGACCGCACCGAAATGGTTGCCTACGTATCCTTTTAAGAGGAATCAGGTCAGATGTAGCTCTAGGCAAATGCCTAAGTTTCTTTTTGATGCTTTTTCAGTTTCATTTCATCTTGGTACAATTACATTGATTTCAACTGAGAACATGCCTCAAAAGTACAACGTTCAAAATGCTAACAAGGGATACAATTTGGGATAGCAAAAGAGAAATAAGGCCTTGCATTCATCCTGGTTTGAAAGCCATCTTGAAATCAAATGTAGTACCTCTTGACCGCGTCTGCATTGACGGGTATTTCAGCTGTCCTGCCTTCCGGATCCGTAAGGTACAAGGCGCCATTCGGCAATACCTTCTTTACCAGGTACGGCCCTTGCCAATTTGGAGAAAATTTTCCTTTAGCTTCTTCCTGATGAGGAAAGATTCTTTTCAAGACTAATTGCCCTTCTTTCAAGTCGCAGAGGCGCACTTTCTTGTTGTAGGCTCGGGCCATTCTTTGCTGATACAATTGACCGTGACAAACTGCATTGAGCCTTTTTTCATCAATAAATGACAATTGTTCCAATCGGGTCTTGACCCACTCTGTGTCCTCAATCTCTGCTTCCATGATGATTCTGAGAGACGGTATTTCCACTTCAGCGGGTATGACTGCTTCAGTTCCGTATAGCAATGAATACGGGGTTGCACCTATGAAAGTGCGCACAGTTGTGCGGTAACCAAGGAGAGCGAAAGACAACTTCTCATGCCAATCACGAGATCCTTGTATCATTTTCCTAAGGATCTTCTTGATATTCTTATTGGCTGCTTCAACCGCGCGATTTGCCTTTGGTCGGTAAGGTGTGGAATTTCGGTGCATGATCTTGAATCTTTCACACACGTCATTCATTAAATGACTGTTCAAATTTGCCGCATTATCAGTGATGATGGTACTTGGGATACCAAAGCGACAAATAATATTAGAATTAACGAAATCCACCACAGCTTTCTTGGTCACGGACTTGAGAGTCACAGCCTCAACCCATTTGGTGAAGTAATCTATTGCAACCAGAATGAATCTGTGCCCATTTGATGCTTTTGGTTCAATAGGCCCGATAACATCCATCCCCCATGCCGTAAAAGGCCAAGGGGCTGACATTGTGTGCAACTCTAAAGGAGGTGAATGTATCAAATCACCGTGTACTTGGCATTGATGACACTTTCGCACAAAAGTAATGCAATCATGCTCCATGGTGAGCCAGAAGTATCCTGCTCTGAGTACTTTCTTAGCTAGCACGTGCCCGCTCATGTGGGGTCCACAGATCCCCGAATGCATGTCATTGAGAATTTTCATGGCTTCAGCTGCATCCACGCATCTCAACAGTCCCAGATCAGGTGTCCTTTTGTACACCACTCCGCCACTCAAAAAGAAACCACTTGCCAATCGTCGAAGGGTTCTCTTTTGATTGTTTTCCGCCAATGGAGGATACGACCCATCTTGAAGGAAATTCTTGACATCAAAGTACCACGGTTGGCCATCAATTTCTTCTTCAATCACATTGCAGTATGCATGTTGGCTTTGGACTTGAATCTCCAATGGATCAATATGGGCTTTATCAGGATAGACAAGCATCGAGGCTAATGTAGCCAATGCGTCAGCCAGCTCATTATGTATTCTGAGAACATGTCTAAACTTTAGAACATCGAACTTTTGCCGAAGATCGTCCATACACTGCTTGTACATGATCAACTTAAGGTCTCGAGTTTCCCATTCACCCTTCATTTGGCGTATCAAAAGATCTGAATCTCCAATCACCAGCAATTCTTTGATGTCCATGTCTAGAGCCATACGCAAACCCATTATGCATGCTTCATACTCAGATGTGTTATTAGTGCAACTGAAGCGGAGTTGGGCAGCTGCCGGATAGTAATGTCCCGTGGGGGAGATGAGGACTGCTCCGATGCCATGGCCCTTTGAGTTAGAAGCACCGTCAAAGTACATTTTCCACACATGTTCTTCTTCGTTAATCAGTTATTCAAGCACATCTACCTCCTCATCAGGGAAGTAAGTCTTCAGTGGCTCATAATCGTCATCCACCGGATTTTCAGCCAAATGATCAGCTAAGGCTTGAGCTTTCATTGCAGTTCTGGTGACATAATTATGTCAAATTCTGTGAGCAAGATCTGCCATTTTGCAAGTTTGCCAGTGGGCATCGGCTTTTGAAATATGTACTTCAATGGGTCCATCCGGGAAATCAGGTAAGTGGTATAGGACAAAAGATAATGTTTCAGCTTTTGTGCAACCCAAGTTAGGGCACAACACGTCCTTTCCAGCAAAGTGTATCTGGCCTCACAATCTGTGAACTTCTTGCTTAGATAATAAATGGCCTGTTCTTTCTTTCCCGAAGCATCATGTTGCCCCAGTACACAACCAAAGGAGTTTTCATTGACTGACAAGTACAAAAATAATGGTCGACCAGGCTCAGGCGGAACCAAAACAGGAGGATTTGACAAGTATTGCTTGATCTTGTCGAAGGCTTCTTGGCACTCCTCGGTCCATGCAATTGATGCATTCTTTTTCAACAACTTGAGGATCGGCTCACATATTGTGGTAAGTTGAGCAACGAACCTACTGATGTAATTCAACCTGCCTAGAAAGCTTTTAACATCCTTCTTGGTTCGAGGCGGAGGTAGTTCTTGTATTGCTTTGATCTTTGCGGGATCCCGTTCAATACCTCGCTTCAGCTTCACACCAAACAATGAAACCTAGCAATTTTCCAGCAGGCACACCAAATGCACACTTGGCTGGATTCAGCTTCAGATTGTACCTACGGAGCCTCTCAAAGAACTTTCTGAGATCTCTCACGTGGTCTTCAGCAGTTCTAGACTTGATGATCACGTCATCCACGTACACTTCTATTTCTTTATGCATCATATCATGGAAAATGGCAGTCATGGCCCTCACGTAGGTTGCCCCAGCATTTTTCAAACCAAACGGCATCACTCTATAGCAATATGTTCCCCAAGGAGTAGTGAATGCCGTTTTGTATGCATCATCTTCATCCATCTGGATTTGATGATATCCAGCATAGCAGTCAACAAAGGATTGTATCTCATGTTTGGCACAGTTGTCTACGAGAGTGTGAATGTTAGGCAATGGGAAATTATCTTTGGGACTTGCCTTGTTCAAATCTCGATAGTCGACACATATCCTTGTTTTTCCATCTTTCTTAGGAACCGGAACAACATTTGCAACCCAAGTAGTGTACTGAACCGATTGAATTACTTTCGCATCCAACTGTTTCATTATTTCATCATGGATTTTCTTGATCATATCAGTTTTGAACTTCCGTTGCATTTGTCTCACTGGAGGGAAACCTGGTTGAATTGGCAATTCGTGGACTATCAATTCAGAACTCAAACCCGGCATCTCATCATATGACCACGCAAAAACATCTCGATATTCAAAGAGCACTTTCCGAATATCGTTCTTCACTTCAGGTAGAGCATACATGCTTATCTTGGTTTCCCTCACATCATCAGGGCTCCCAAGATTAACATCCTCTGTATCAGCCAAATTGGGTTTAGGCTTGCCCTCATGGCGTTCAACTTCCAGGCCTATTTCAAAATCAGCCCGTTCTCCATCATATTCAACCTCATTAACAAATTCCTCAATGTTTTCTTCATCACTTTCAACCTCAACTATGGTTATGGAGTCAAAATCAGATTGTGGTCCCTGGATGGACGATAAGTTTCTTGAACATGTCATGACATCAGGACCAGCAGATATATCACTACAGATAAACAAAACAGAATAAAATTAGGAATATGAACAGAGATTGAAGTAAAGCTTGGCTCTTGGCCTTTCATTAATGAAAAAGGGTTTGAATTACAAAGAAAAGATGAGCAAAATAATACACTTGGCATACAACCCTTAGAATATCTAAGTGTATTCAAAAGAAAACTGTAAAACAACAGTCTACCAAGACCCCTTCCTGATGGGGAAGGGAGTTGCATTCCAGTTAGTCAGGTGCACGTCCGGGCCAATGTACTGAATTGAAGCATTACTGGAGCCTTCACCCGGCTGTACCATGCAGACTTCAAAGATGCCACCCAGATCAAATGGCGCATCCTGATTGTCTTCCAATGTGTTGACATTTGCAGCGACAACCTTTGGTTTCATGACATATCCCACAAAAGACTGAGCGAGACACGGAATTGGCTTTGGGTGAGACCAAACTTCTGACTTCTTCTTCTTTGCTTGCCTGCGATCAGCTGCTTTCGGCTTGAACCCTAGTCCCCACGTGCCTTGCACGCCATTTGGATAAACTGGATTTACCCTGCCTTGTAGTGATGCTCCCAAGCCCTTTCCAAATTGGAAACCATGCTTTAACATTTCAGATGCCATCATTATAGACGTCTCTGACACTCTTGGGATGGGTATAGGCTTCCCTTCTGTTACCTTTTCCACATACACAACATCGGAGGTTTGATACATGATGGTCGGGCGTGTAGTGACGGCTTCAAGGGCTGGTACGTCCAGGCTGTTGTTGAACTGCGAGTCATCCTCTCCATAAACCACGACGGCTTTATTATCCCAAGTAAACTTGACCACCTGATGAACTGTGGAGGGTACAGCACAAGCCATGTGTATCCGTCTCCATGACTTGAAACTCAATGCTGAAGGTAGCGGGCCCAATGGTTAACTCAAGATTGATGATGCCCAAAGATTCTCGAACTCCACCATCAAAAGCACGAACAGCAGAGGAACTTGCCCTGATTTTGCTCATATCCACCCTTAAACTCTTCAATGTAGACAGAGGGCAAATGTTCAATCCCGCGCCACCATCTATTAGAACACGTGTGACATAGGAGTCTTCAAACTTAACTGAGACATGAAGCGCTCGATTATGACCGGTTCCTTCTGCGGGCAGCTCCTCATCGGTGAACATCACACGATTAGTCTCAAATACTCTGCCAGCAAGTGCTTCCAGATTAGCCACAGTAGTTTGTTCAGGAATGTAGGCCTCATTCAATATCTTCAACAGTGCATTGCGATGTGCTTCAGAGTTCATAAGTAGAGACAAAAGTGATATCTGAGCTGGAGTCTTTCTCAGTTGCTCGACGATAGAATAATCCGTCGATCTCATTTTCTTCAAAAATTCTTCAGCTTCTTTCTCAGACACCGGCTCTTTGATGGGTCCTTGGTCTTCTCGACCTGGCTTTGCCTTTCTCAATTCTTCCGGGGTAAAACACCTCCCGGACCGAGTTAGACCATTTACATCTGCAGCAACCTCCATGATTTCTTTCCCGTTGTAAGACACAATTGTTTTGTTGTAGTTCCAAGGAACAGCCTTTGTACTTTTGACAGGGAGTTGCGCTGCTTGAGTGATGATAACCGGTTCACACTTCTTTGCCTTAACCTCGAAGACCGGAGCTTTCTGGCATGATGCCCCTTGCACAATAAATACTGGTGCACTGTCATGAACCTTTTCCTGCTTTGCAGCCGGAATTGTGAAACTTGGCTCAACAGCAGTATCTTGCTTTGCTTTGTTGACAACAGACGCACTTGACTTTCCCCTGATTACAACAATAAACGGTTCAGGGCCTTTGATGTCTGGGGAGGGACCAACTGCCACAATCTGCTTGGCGGCTTTCCCTTTCATGTCCTCTTCTATGCATACCATCCCTACCATGTGTACGTTGTTTTGAACATCATGAGCTGGTAAAGGATTTTGATTTACATTTTGTGTTTCATCCCCCACGACTTTTATCTGGTTGTTGTCTATCATTGCCTGGATTGCCCTTTTGAGTTCCCAGCAGGATTCTGTGTCATGTCCAGGTGCTCCAGAATGAAACGCACAATGGCGTGAATGATCAACTCTTCCATTGGGGTTCACCTTCCCCGGGATTGGCTTCAACAGATTGGCTTGTTGCAACTTTTCAAACAAATTAGTGTAAGTTTCCCCCAGTGGGGTGAACTGCCTCTTCTCTTGTTGCATGTTTCTTTGTTGCATGTTTGGACGAAAACCCTGCGGACCTCGTGGTCGATAAGGCATCTCCTGGTGAGCCGGGAATTGAGCATGTGCCTGTTGATTGTTGTATTGGACTGGAGCAGGGGGTGGACGCCATTGTGGGCCAGATAGCGGCTGAGCATAAGATGCTGCATTTACAGGGAATGAGAACTGCGGCATGGCGAATTGTTGGCCGTGAGTTGGATAGAATTGTTGTGGCGAGGGTGCCTGAATATACCCTTGACGGTCGTTGTATCTCCCATCATTTCTTCTCGGTCCAGGACCAACCATTGCCACCTCATCTTTTTTCTCTTTCTTCTTCCCAAAAGTACTCGACCCTGATTGCAACGCTTGGGTCGTGGCTCTCAAAGCTGTTTGGCTAACAATCTTACCCGCTTTGATTCCTCTCTCGATCATCTCCCCAATTTTTACTGCTTCACTGAATTGCTTCCCAAGGGCAGAGGCCATTGCCTGGTAGTATGTTTCGTCAAGCACTTCGATGAATTCTTCAACCATTTTATCGTCTGGGATCAAAGGGCTCACACGCGCCGCCTGTTCGCGCCACCTATAGGCATACTCTCTGAAGCTTTCGCCTGGTTTCTTTGTGATCGTCTTCAAAGAAGAACGATCAGGAGTAGCCTCCATTTTGTAGCCATAATGATTCAGGAAAGCGTTGGCCATGTCGTCAAAGGTGACCCACTTGGAAACATCTTGTTGCACAAACCATTCTGTGGCCGGTCCTCCCAAACTATCCGCAAAGTACGCCATCAATAATTCGTCCTTCTCGATACCCCTCATTTTGTTAAGGTATATCTTCACATGGATCCTTGGATCACTTTGTCCAGTGTACGGATCGAATTTGGGCACAACAAAACCTTCAGGCAATGGCACATGAGGGAATAAGCACAGGTCTTTGTATGAAATACTGGTTTTACCCCCTTGCCCTTGTATGTTTTTCACAGTTTGCTCCAAGCATTTCAATTTCCGAGCAAAGTCAGCCTCTTCTGCTTTCCCCAATCTTTCGACATCAGCATGTGATTCTGGGTGGTGTCCATGATCATACGACTCAGTGGGGCGGAGTACATTACCCCGAGTTTAGTCGAATTGTTGATCACGAGCCCTCAACTGTGGGTCACTGTTTGACCTTTGCAAAGTGTGTCCTGCAGGAACAGTGAATACCGTGGCAGGAACTTGGGCTTGGCCATGTTGTCCATGCTGCGGGAATTGTGCCCCAGGTTGTACAGTAGAAGGTCCAGCTACGTTGTCAGTTTCTGGATGTGGACCGAACCCTGGAGGATAACGGGGGTCTTCTATCATTGTAGATTGCCCTTGCCCTGGTGGCTGAGCATTCGCCGTGAAACCAGCAGCACCTGGCGGAGCAGGAGGTGCCTGAACTGCTGACAAGTTACGGACCAGTTGCATCATCATTTCTTTCATGGCCGTGAAATCCTCGGCCATCTTAGCCTGTTGTTCAGCCAAGCGAACCAGCTCAGTGTTCTCAGTTTCTTCGGCCATCGTTGCTGGAGTGTCTTCTTGAAGAGGTGCTTCAACCACTTCTGGAACAGGCAGTGGTCCCTTGATTCTGGTGGAATAGGAATGTGGGGCCAGCACGGCAGTTGCTCAAGCTCTAAACAAATCAAAACACGTTAGTGCAACAAGATAGCATGGAATATGAATTTGCTCGCCGGCCTAAACAATGCCTAAGGTCGTTATGCGTCATCCCAAATTGGTTTAGATTAGATCCCCAAGTGTATTGTTTGACTTCTTTTTCTTTTCTTTTTTTTTTTTTTTTTTTATATTTTTTCAAGCGAGGCTAGAGGGTGAAATGAATTGACACATAAAAATAAACAAAATACTTTCATTACTAAAAAAGAGTACATACAATGCTTCCGGAGCACGACCAAAAGAAACGTACAAATGACTAAAAAAGTGAAAATAAATTACAATATGCCAAATTCAGAAGCGACATAAAATACAACAATGCCAAGATGTAAACTAAATGACAAAAAACAACAATAATCTGCATCATCTTGGCCTGATGTATCTACTAAGGTGACTGGGGCACAAAGTCAGCTGGCTCCTCTGGGTCGAACTCGAACGGCTCCTCAGGATCTACTGGCGGGCCTTCTGCAAAGGTACGACGCAATCCGTTCAAATCTGCTGCAACTCTAGTGACGAAGGGAAGCACATGTGGGAGTATGTCCTCCGCGGGAAGCCTCCTATACTCATTGATGGACTGTACAACATATGTAGCAGAGTCGTAAACCTGCCGATAAGCTACACTGATGGTCTGTCCTGCAGCCTGTATATCTCGAAGTCGGTCCTGTGCTAGCCTTCTGAGCTGCTCACCCTGCTCTAGTGCCCTGTCAAGTTGAGCTCGAGAATCTATGGCATCCTGTCGATGATAATCCTCCCTTCTCCTGCTTTCCAACAAAGCTGCCCTGTCGGCATCCCGCTCTGTCAATGCCTGTGAGTGCATGACACGGAGTCGTCTAACTGTGTCTAGGTGCTGATGCGCGAAACCCTCACTCTCTGACTGAGCAGCTCTGGCGGCATCCCTCTCTGCCATTAAGCTTTGTATGGTAGCGCGGTATTCTTCCCTAATCTCACGCCTAGCAAGTTGAACCTGCATATCCAGCCTAGCCTCAGTGTCGACCATGCCTGCTCTCGACCTCGCGGGTATCTCTCTAGGTATGGGCTGGTGGTAATACCACACCTTGTACTCCAGAACGACCTCCCCCTTAAGTCCATCCTGAACCTGTGTGCTTTCTGCGAGGCGCCTCCTAGTATCCCACAGGCGCAAGATCTCACCTCTAAGAGTAGCTGGGTTGAGAGGATAGTCTGAGACATATGCACTCATGTCCTCAACTATTGGGATCTCCTGCTTTCGACCCAACTGCCTAAGTACACGCAGAGGAACATAAGGCTGGGATGCTGTCAAACCCATCAGAACGAGAAAAGGACGATCCACGCATCTGTATACAACCTCCCTATTAGGAAACCAGCTACACTGCCACAAAATCTTGTCCGGCGTGAGAGAGTTCAAGAAAGACCTCCAGTCTGGCTCATTTTCTGGGAATTTATACTTCTCGATGTGTTCGAGATGGTATTCAAGATAATCGATGTCACAGTACCTAAGAATGTCACGAGGTGGGCAAGGGCGTACATGCTCCAAGAACCAGACCTGCAATAGAAGGTTACACCCTTCAAAGAAACCGCTTTCTCCCTTGTGGCATCGAGTCAAAGCATGAAATATGCTACCTAGAATCGTCGGGATGATAGTGGCGTCTGGTGCTCCACCATATAAAGCTGCCATTATCCAACTGACCTTAATAGATATCGCTCTATCAGGTAGTGGAAAAACCAACAACCCTAGCAAAGCGAACACGAAGACCTTAGGGCAAAGTAGCACCCAATCTCCATATTTCAGCTTATCGTGAAACTCAAATCCATACTTCTTAAAACCATTATCGGCCCCAAAACGATCATACAGGTAATCAAACGAAATCCAGCCTTGGCGAACACTAGCGATCGAGAGGTCTGTTCGTACCTTGATATTATTGAAAAATTCCCGCTCATTAACCTTTCTTGGAGCAATCATATTCTTTTTCTCAAAATCCAGCTTAAGAAGCCCAGCTATCTCTTCGAGGGTCAGCGTCATCTCAAACCCCTTGAAACAGAAGGTATTTTGGCTTGGATTCCAAAACCCAACCAATGCACTGACCAAGTCTCGACGCGGGACAATAGGTTTAGTCACAAGGTCAGTCAGAAAACCAATCTTTTCCTGGACTATATCTTTCTGCATTTGACTCATTGCGTCCCACCAAGACTTCAGAGATTTATCCGATTTGGGTGGGCCATCAGTCATCATAATAGAGGGTGGAGTGGCATCAGCAGGGTACTTTCTCTTGACTGTCCTAGAAGATGATGCAGCCATTGTTTCTAATAAAAAAAATGTGTCAAATGTTTGAAAACCTGAGAACAACTTAAGACAACTGACCGACAAAACAAAACAGATGCCTAAACTGCTAATTCGAAACTCCAATTTTCAACAAAACTTTTGTCATTGTAATGACGTAAAGTTGACCCTAAGAGAATCGAAAAATTTTGCCATCATAACGGCATCAGGACTGACTCCGGGAAATTACCAACATTGGTATTTAGATGTAATTTATAAAAGAAAAATTCGACGTTACAACGACGCCACATTGACATCAAAACAAAATTTCATTTCCAGTGATGAACACTACAGTACTTTTGCAAAAATTCGCCGGCATAACGACGTGAAAAACTGGATCTCAAAAACTCCCAATATCGGTATACGAGCCTTTTTTCTAAAAATTCGCCATTATAACGGCGTGAAAACTGACACGAAATTTTTTGACTTTCTAACTACTAAGTATGTACATATTTTTTTTTTTTTTTTTTTTTTTTTTGTAAAATTTTCGTCATTATAACGACACAAACTGACATATACAAAAGACGGCAAACACCGGCGTTTTTACAAAAATTTGCCATTACAGCAGTATGACTCAATTTTATAAAAATGGCAAAACATTTACATTTAAAACATAAATTTCAACCTCTTCCTCACTTTTCCTTTCATTTTTCTCTTCTTTTTTTATATATTTTTTTTTCTTTTGAAATCCGTCTCTCCCCAACTTGGTCAGCATAACAACCTTTCCTAATCACATGCAACACATAGAATGCTTTTTTAGACAAGTCTTTCCCGGGAAGTGGGTCCCGTTCAGACAAAAGGTAGTCAACCTAGACAAGTGCAATACCGGTGTATCGCACCTCATTAAGTCGGATATGATGCAGATAATTGGGCCTAAAGGTTTAACTCTAGGTGACACAACTGACTCAGTGTCTAGACTGGCTGAAAACCCGGTGGACAAACCGGGCGGAAAGCGTATCAGGGCCATCCGGAGACAGTGTGTCCGGCCTAAAACCCCGTCACGCCTTCCTCCTAAATCATGGGCAATTTAGTAAGAAAGTCCCAGATGCCACAAGCAATCTGGTAAGTGTACGTGTGTGTGTGTTTCAGAGACTCAGAGGGTTGCGGAGGAAGACAGTTTATATACAGTTCAAAAAATATCAAAGCGGTAACATTCAACTTTTCATGTAATAACGACAAATAATACAACAACCAAATATTTAATAAATTAAAACATGCGACAATTTAATCAAAGCCGGAGATTCTAGTTTTCACTAATTTCCCCAGCGGAGTCGCCAAGCTGTCACGCCCTAAAATTTACTAAAATAAATAAAAGGTAGGTTGTGACTTAGGTGTTTAAAGGTACAAAATTATTTAGAGATTTTTTTTCAGAGTCGCCACTTGACATAGTTCAAAGGTGTGCCAAGTCACCAAAGAGGTACCTTGGAACACCTATGACTCGTAAGTGGTCTGCGTCAGAGTTCCGGGTAAGGATCTCGATTGACTCACGGGAAGGTGTTAGGCACCCTCGAATCCTGTGTCGAGCACAGTTGCTTTATTGTCGCAATTTTAATTTATTAAGTATGGTTGTATTATTTTGCCGTTTGATTTGAATTTTATCTTTAATTCGGAAAAATCCAAAGTGTTATTCCTATCCAACCTCACAGAGGATCGGATGGATTTACACTTTAATTCATGATAAATATAATATATTACGCATTTCCAACCTCACAGAGGATTGGTCTATTTAAAAGAATTTAATCGACTTCATCGAAACTAATAATAAAAGGTGAGTTGTATATTGCCTTTATTTGTTTCCGTTGCTACGCTTTGATTTTTAATCAATCCTTAAATGGCTTGCATGTACTCGATAGTCTTTAAAGAGCAACTTTTTATTAAACCTTTGTACATTAATTAAATAAAGGCTTGAACTTCAAACTAGCTTTTACGTTGCCATGTTTTACGACTCGACACAAATGCTCAAAGGGTGTTCGTTTTAGATTTTTTTGAGACCCGTCGACATTAATTCTCCATCCGCAACTCTATTTAACTCTATCAACTTATAGTCCCAATTTGGTCTGCATTTCTTTCACCTTTTGACCAGTACAATCTTATTGGATAAATAACATTTATCTTGCGTGCAGTAAATAACCCTACATAAATACATAAAGAAATGCAGTACTAATTACCACTTGCAATGCTTTTTATACATACTAACATTTGTACATTTGCATTCAGTGCACAATGTAAGTATAGTACGATCAAATCTCAAAATGCTTGTATATTTGTTTTAACCTTTCAGTAGGTCAGGACACAAATGCTCAAAGGGTGTTCGTTTTATGAGTTTGAACTGCCTCCATTTTCCTTATATTTTTACCAGCTTTTGAAACATCTAAGCAATTTGCATTTTGAACCCCTTTTTTTTTTTTTTTGCCTACCTATTTCGATTTTATCCATGTTGGGTGTATTTTGCAGATCCATGTCTTATAACAAACTAAATAGAAGACTCTAAACCTGCTGGACAATTCTCATTCACGTGTTCCATTTATTTTTTTAGCAATTAACATAATAGAGACACTTACTAACTTTTAGCTTTCTTGCTTATAACACAAACCAACAGGAAACATGAAATACTTTCATTTTTCCTTAATGGGAACAAACAGAGCAGATTTACAAAAAAATAAATAGACAATTTTAATGAACTAGGTTTTTGCATTTTTAGACTTTAAACAGGCTGATTTTTACATAGTAAACATAGAAAGGAAACAAAAAGAATGCAAGGATGATTCGTGTTTACCTATGAGCCAAATTTGTATGCAAAAAAAAAAAGCAGTGAAGGGACCCAAAAGATAGCACCAGCAGCAAACTCCCAACCAAGACCTCAGAACTTGACTGACCAAGACAAACTCTCTCTTCCTCTCTATTTTTTTTACCTTCTTTTCTGTTTTTCTCAATTTTTCCAGAAAACCTAGTGAATGTGAAATAAATGCTGTGTCTTAAATTTTTCTGCCCCTTTAATGAGCCTTGTATAACTCTTTATATAGCTGAAAAAATCAGCCATCCCTTTCTCTTCCAATATCCCAAAAAATTAAATACCCTACTAGAAGCCAAGACAAGCATGCTAACACATTTAATGAAAAGCAAAAGGGGTGGAGTGAAAGAGAAGTAAAAAGTACAATAGTCACATGTTTTTTACTACTACTTTTCAGAAAAATTAGCTCTCAAGCTAGACGACAAAAAATAGCAGGGGACTCTTTACACTTTAGACTGCCACTTCTACTTTTCATTTGACTTTCGACCACAGTTTTCATATATTTTCAGATTTTGTCTAAGAAAAGAAAGAACAAAAGATTAGAAGAGTTCTGATTGCATACACAGATCAAACAAGCACACATACACACACATACACTAGCTAACTTTCTACAACTCACACAAGTATTTCAAATCTGACTCACAACAATTTCAATGCTTAAATAAGTGCACGGAAATGAAACTCATTTTGATAACGAATCATGGCATGTCTACAAAACAGATATACAAGTGCTAATTTCAAGCCGAATCACATCTTCCCATCACTAATCCATTTTGAACAATGAAAGTAAATTGCTTAAACTTATGAGTCAAGGCTATGGCTAAACAATGATGCTCAAACAAACTGATTCTTGAAGATAGACTTCACCACTAAACAATATTATCTAATGCTTAATTAAATCAGATGAATACATACACAAGGAAACAAAAGAAACAAGAAAATCTAGAGCTTAATCTAACCAGTCGAGCCACTGCCTCGCTGCCGCCAACGAGCATCCACGACACCACTGCCTCCGTTCCAATTCGATCGCCATCAACATCCCCCTCCGGACCTCACTGTTTTGCTCCCCAAAATAACATCATCACAATCCCCACAACCTCGGCATCATAAAAACAGTAGTAAGCAGCAGCGACACCATGACGGAAAAAGGAAGAAACGAAAAAAAAATAAAAAAATAAGAAGAAGAACGGAAACGGGAAAAGGGGAAAAAAAAAAAAGGGAAACGGGCAAAGGGAATGGGGTTTTTTGGGAGATGGGGTACAAGGGAGGTAGGGAGGAGCAAAAGAAGAGAAAAGAATAAGAAACTCACCGGAAAAATTACAAAGTGGCCGGATTTTGTGTTTGACCGCACCTTTGACTGTCGATCTACGAAAATCCGCTATGATTTTGAAGAAACGGAGTCGAGAAATAGGATGGGGGGGTCGAGATCTTTGGATTGATATACATTTTGTATTTTCCGGCCACCGGAGGTGGTGGCCGGCGGCGGCAGCGCGGTGGCTCCGCCGTCGCAGGCGATTTCCGGCGTGAGGTAGGAGAAATGGCAAGGTTTTGCATGTTTTCTGATTTTGTGTGAAAATTTGCCAAATATGGCAAAGAGATGGCATTTATACCAAGGGTGAGATGGGCCGGGTCAGAGGAAATGGGTTGGGCTGGAGGAATGGGCCGATGGGTTGCACGACTAGGCTAGTTGCTTATTTTTCATTCAGAAATGGCCACTAAAAAGGCCCAAATAAATTAAAGCATAAAACATTAAACTGGAATTAAAACTACACAAATTGCAATATTACATCAATTAAATTATATAATCACAATTAAACACATAATAAGTATTTTTATTAATAATTTTTTTTTTATTTATTATTTTTTTTAATTTAATTTTAGCTAAAATAAAAGACCGAAATTCTAGAAAAGGTTCGGCGAAAAATCTTAAAATATTAGCTCGCCTATTTTAAACTATTTCAAGCCATTTTTGAATTGTCGTGCCAAAATTAGGTGATTACAGATATCACTTACCAGCCTTGCACTGCCATCAAATCACAAGTAATGGCTGATTTTGTAGCAGATTTTAGCGCAAGTATTCTTCCAGAGGCAAAGAAAGAAGAATTGACGATGAAAGATCCAGACCTGGGGTATGGACGCTTTTAACAGACGATGCCTCAAATATAAAAGGGACCGGCCTCAAAGTTTTGCTTATAGCCCCAACGAGTGAAAAACTGAGGTATGCGATTAAATTACATGCCAAAAATAACAACGAGGCCGAATATAAGGCGCTCGCTGCAGGTCTTGAAATAGCCAAAGATTTGAAAATCGAGCGGCTGGAGATCAAAAGTGATTCGCAACTGGTGGTGAACCAAGTTCAGGGAGATTTCAATGCTCGAGATGGAAGAATGCAACATCTGTTGGCCAAGGTACAAAATCTTCTGATTTCTTTGCAGGGATGGAAAATAATGAAAATCCCAAAGCCGATGCCTTGGCTAATCTTGGTTCTGCGGCCGACACCGAAGGCAATCCCAGTGAATCGGTCATACACTTGTACGAGTCGTCGCTCAACTGATTTCGGAATGAGGTAAACAATGTTAACAACACTTGGGATTGGAGAAACAAATATTATCTTATTTACGACAGTTACTCTTCTCGAAGACAAAAAAGTTGCCCGGGCACTCAAAGCTAAAGCGGCTCGATATTGCCTTATAGACGACAAACTCTATAGGTGAATATACAGCGGCCCATTCGCAAAGTGTATGGGACCGGGGAAGTAACCTATGTAATGAGAGAAGTTCACGAAGGCAAGTGTGGCAACCACTCCAGGAGCAAATCTCTGGTGCAAAAGTTGATTAGACCCGACTACTATTGGCCGACAATGGGAGAAGATTCCAAGGGCTTCATCAAAAATTGGGCCAATGCAAACGGAAAAGCTGAGTCTTCCAATAAGACAATAATTGAGTATCTAAAAAATAAGGTGGATAAGTAAAAGGGAAACTGGCCGGACGAACTCCCAGGCGCGCTGTGGGCTCATCTAACAACAGTGAAAAACAACATTGGCAAGACTCCATTTTCACTTGTCTATGGAGGGGAAGCATTAGTTCCGATGGAAGTTGGTGAACCAAGCCTTCGGTTCGCCCATTCTACCGATGAATAAAAAAAAAATCCATGTTGATAGACTAAGATTTGCTCGAGAGAAAGAGAGACATGACTTTGATATGGATACATGCACAAAAGCAAAAGGAAGAAAACTATCTCAACAAAAAAATCATGTATCAAACTTTTAATGCAGGTGATTATGTACTGAGGAAGAAACAAACAAAGAAAGATGAACCCAACAAAGGCAAGTTGGAGGAAAACTGTCTGGGAAGAACCTTACCAAGTCAGAGGAATAGTCGGTAAAGGATCTTATCAGCTTGAAACACTAGACTCAAAACCATTCGAATTCAATTGGAACATCACCCAATTGAAGAAGTACTACTTCTAAAAATGCTCGGTATTGTATAATTCTTCTAATTTTGCATTTATCTTCACTTCTTATTCCAACTCGGACACATTCTATTATTATTTTTGGTACTAACACTTTTAGATGATAGGCATAGTTGGAATCGACTGATGACAAACATCACCCATGGACACTAGAGCCTAAGACGCTCTGAAATGGGGTCGATAAGTCTGACAAAAATCTAACGTGGTCTTCATCTTTAAGTCAACTCTATATCTCTTATTTGCATCCTCATTTCAGGAAGGCAATCTAAATATCGTAAAACGGAGACGTTAGACCAGTGTCCGACTTTTCATGCTTAACACCCAAATATACGGGGGGATGGAAAATGAGGAAGAATAATCGATCACTTACAGACTGGGGACTGACCAAGCACTGGGGACTGCCCCGAATCCAAGTTGGTGACTGTTTGAAAAAACACTGGGGACTGCCTCAAGTGTTTTAAAAGGATCATTAAATGTAAAATTTCCATGCCAATGAAAATGAATACTCACACTGGGGACTGTTTGTAGTTTACACTAACTGATATGTAAACGGTCCATTAGCGGCCAAGTGTTAGTTTGTATACTCAAAAGTGCCTCAAACGTCCATGCTTAGAAACCGATCGTTATCAAAGGTCGGAAAACTTCTTATACTATGCGCCCGATAGTGGCCAAAATTATTATCAATATAACACACTTCATGTCAAACACTCGGTATCATTCTTCATACTAATTAAATGACTTAACTGTTCAAATTTATTTTCCGAACGTAGTATTCGAGGAGTGCATTTGCATGAAAGTGAGACGTCATTCTTCATTACGCACCATTACATTGGGCCCAATTACTTCAACTCTCTCCAGTAGTAAAATAGGGTCGTCGACACTTCGAACAATGAAAGCATAACTTGTCTTTTGAATAAACAATACTGGGGCAGAGTAATAGAAACTTTAAAATGATAAAATAGAAACTCTATCTTCTAAACCAACACTCATAATGAAAAACAGAAAGAAAAAGATTCATTAATTAAAAAACGGCCAAAGGCCTCATTGTATTTACAAGGCAACCACAACCCTTGGTCACACTTCAATAAAAAATGAAACAAAAGATAATGGGCGATGAAAACCTACTCATCCCCTTTATTTCCCCCTTCAATATTATCATTTTCCCTGGTTTCATACTCAACCTTATCAGGAGAAAGACAAAGATCTTCACAGTAGATCCTTACCGTTTCTTCTACCTTGATCAGCTCCGTCTCAAGATCATACACTTTATACCACAAATCTACGAGGGCATTTCTTCTCGCCTCCGCGATTCTAAGATTTTTATGACTATCCATCTCGATCTTCAGATCGGTTAGTTGCTTGCGTAGGTCGCGATTTTCCAAGACAAGGGCCCGGTTTTTGGTTTGCAGGTTGTTGGCGTTAACAGTTTCATCGCTCCTTCCTTTCTGTGCGGCCTCAAGGTCCCTTCTCATAAGCTCAACGTCTTTGCCGAAGGACCGAATCTTAGCTTCATTAGCCTCTATCTCGGTCGTAGCAGCCGTCAGATTTGCCTTGTCCTCGATCTCTATTTAGTGCAAAGTGGTGATTTGAGCTTTCAAGTCTAATTCGAGCATCACCTTTGCTTCGATGATCACTTTGAGCTTGTCAAACTGCTCCATTATCAGAGTATCCTTAACTCTGTCCTTGCTAATTTAGCGATGGAGGAAGCAACCGACTTCCACAATAATAGTGAAATAGCCTTGCCACATTCGGACGGTCGCCTCCAGCTACCGAATCCGCTCAGTATTTTCAATTGCCAAGATAGTGGTCTGAGATCAAACGGGAGCTTCAGTTCACGAATACTTAGAAATAATTGAAAGGAAAATATGCAAAGTTTAGTTTACCCGAAAGGCGTTGTAAGCGGTGAGAGAACCGAGCTGCAAATCATTGCGGGTGTTCATCCGAGCTCGCTCCATTAGTCCAGTCACTTCATAGAGGTAATCAACCTTGGATGCTTGAGCAGATTAGTATAGAGAGTCGAAAGGAAGTTGAGCTGGAAAGAGTTGATCGGTCGCTAGATCGGTTGCATATCCCACGGAGTCAAGCAAACAGATCAGTTCAGAAGATAAGTCTTATTTTCAACCACTTTTGCTATTTTCAGAGGCCGTTAGACGTAGATAATAACATTATCAGAAAGTGGGAAGACGTACAGAAAGTGGAAAAACGTGCAGAGAGTGGAGTCATGCTAGGGTTTGGATTCTCTAATTATAAATACAACAGTTTCCCTATTGTGTCGGTTTATGTTCCACTGAATACTATACTCTCTTTTAGCAATACAAATTCTTGTTCTTAGCCATCGTTATTGTTTCATAATCACCATTATTTTAACATTTTTGCTCTTATATTGAAACGTACTGCAATCTTGCTTTGTTTTTGAAGAGACGAAGTCTATCTCACTTATCGGAGCACAAGCGCCTGATTCACTCAATAAGCTCTTTTATTCCATTTATTCATTGCTTTATTTATTAGTTGTTTACCGTTACTATTATTGTTCTCGCCATTGTTGTTGTCTCCTGCTTTTCCATTAATCATTATCATAGTCCAATTGGTTGACTTTAGCTTAAATCTTAGTTTATCGTACCTGTTGCTCTACAATATATTAACGTTTACTAATCGTTTGTGCTCATTGTTGGCTTGATAATAAATAAACCGATACTTAATTCATTTGTCATTTATTTGCAGAATCATTCCCTTCAATTCATCGACCATTTATTCACTGGACACATATTGCTACGTCTGATAGTACAAGTTTAGCGTAATCGGTTGATTTGTTTATCTATCTATCGATCACGTATTAAAACCGGATAATTAGCATATTGCCCGTTTATTTCATTGTTCATTGGCTTACTTGATTTACTTTGTCCGGTTTCGCACTGTTCATTGTTTGTTTAACAGTATTAGCTAATTCACTTTGTGAACGTAAATCTAGCAATCAACTGTCGAATTTTGATATAAAACAGTCGTCTGTGGCGCAACGAAATATAAATTTAATTGTAAAACTTGAAAGCATATTTTAGAAAATATAAGGTGTATAGATTAAGTTAACCATTGAAAAATAAATGAAGGTTAGGATTCATATTTTTCATAATAAAAAGAATTAAAAAAACTTAAAATTACAAACTGACATAGGGTTGCCGTAATAAGCTCATCTCTCTCTCTGTTTTTTCTTGTTGCTCATCTTTTACCTTATAAGAAGTTTTGCTATCATTCTTTCATTTTATTTTCTTCAATCTTTACTTTTGTTTCCTTTAAATCCAGAGGCGTAATTTCGTAATTACAATATTGTTGGAAGTTCAGATTAAGAAAGGTAGGTTCATTAGAAAAGTTCTAACGCCGAAATTCTTTGTTACTGGAACATGGCATACAATTTTATATGGCCAAGAAAGTATGAAAAACATTTAAAAGACAAAATATTATTAAGTTAAAGCATAAGCTCATAATAGGGAGTGGAAGGGACTTCTTTTTTTTTTTTTTTTTTTGGGTCAAAATACGATATTTTATATATATTACGTGAGGCTATCAACAGGCAAAGCTACCTGTTGAGCACCATAGTTGCCAAGAGAGGCCAAAATATTACAAGCTTCAAAAGAGAGATGTCTAGGGTACAAGCACCGTTCAGAATCCTTTAAATACAGAGATATAAGATTACCAGTTGTCACGACCCAATTTTCGGGGCCGTGATGGCACCTAAGTGTTACATCCTTAGGCGAACCACGAATAATTAAACTGACTCATAATGATAATTTAGATAGAAATATTTCAATAAAATGTAGGTATAAACATCCACCCGAAATACAGTGTCAATAGAGCATCTACGAAATCTGACAACTGATATATATATATATATATATATATATATATATATATATATATATAATACAAGATGTAGGAAGCATCTAAGCACTAAGGTAGATCAGGCGGTATGCCACCGCGAACCATGCGGTTGGCTCACCTCAAGCAAAAATAGTCACAGCCTCGAACGGATCAGATAAGTCCAGCTGTCTGACTAGTAGAAAGATCTGCACATTTAAAACAGTAAGTTATGAGCCAAAACCCAGTAAGATCATCGACAGGCCCGCTAAATTACCCTTTCGGGACAAGTCTTTGATAATGCATAAGCAGATAACGGAAGTACAATCCACACCTTTACAGTAACCCATAAACATTACATACGATAATATAATTATACAACAACACAAGCAATAATACGCGAATACATAACATAGTCAATAATATAAAGATACATAATATAGACAGCATATACAATATTATATTGATACTATGGCATAAGCAGTAATAAATTAACACACAGCATGGCGATGATATATCTCGTACACCACATAGGTAATGATATACCTAGCACATAGCATAAGCACACACCCTGTGCGGCTTTATTTATAGGTCATAACGCGCCACAGGCCTCTGTCCCTATAAACAAATTTACTTATAGGTCATAACGGACCACAAGCCTCTGTCCCTATAAGTCTCCACATCTAGGTCATAACGCACCACCGGCCTCTGTCCCTAGATGGAATTTCGCTTCTAGGTCATAACGCACCACCGGCCTCTGTCCCTAGAGCATATCAATAACACACCGGCACACAACATCGACTATACACGAGTCACGTTTGTGCTTCACCTTTTTGTATAAATATAACGAGTAGGACATAATACTATCTACTAGACAATGCTAGTCAATTAAGTACTCGACATCTTACTTAGAAAGATCAAATCTTATCCGCAAGCAAAATAGAGGTCAAGTCTCACTTACCTCAAAATCGGCTCAAGTGGCTAAGGAACGACCTCCTTTCCCAAATGATGTGCCTCCGAAAGACTCCTCTCTGAGCCAAAGAAATAGTGTCGCACTCGTAAGCATGTGAGGAAAGGATTCTAAGCCCTTACGCAATTTAAGAGGCAATTTACCAAAATACCCTCGGGTCGGACGTACCCAAAACCCGTAAAATTTATGTTTCCGGACTCCCCATACTCCCACGAGTCCAAAAGTACCATTATTGTACATACCCGAGTCCAACTCGGTCATTTTCCCATTTCACAAATCTAGGGTTCAAACCCTCTTTCCAAGGATCGTCACTTTGATCCTCGGATTAAAGCGTTAAAAATGGGTAAGAATAGTTACCTTGTGTTTAGGAATGATGTTGGTACTTCAAATTCCCCTTGGAATCACTTTTAGAAGCTCAAAACATGAAAATAAAAATGAATGCCCGCCCTAGAATATATAGCAGCCCGCAGCTTTAAAGAGTTGTACCACATGCTGTCCAAATTGTACCACACTGGACAGCTTTCGGTAAAATACACATAACTTTTCGTACAAATATCCAAATGATACGAAATTGGTGGTATTAGAACCACAACTCAAAGACCTAAAACTTTCATGTTTTGACTTTTTTTCTAATTCCTTATGGATTGATCTGAAAAATTGATTTCTTTCCGGCTGAACAGTAAAAAAACAGATTTCAGCAGCTTTTTGGCTTCGCACCAGGTCAGCCACTGTTTTTGGGTCCAAACGGGACCCTACGAAGATCGGAATGACCCCAAATTTTGTACACAAGTCATACAAGACTTGTGTGACATGCTCATCAAGATGGAACTCAATTCGGATCTCTAGAACTCAAAAAGTGGGTCCCACGGAAAAGGGTCAAATTTCGACTTTCGCCAAAATAGAGAATTTTAATCAAACGACCCCGGAATCCAAATTCGAAAGTTGCTACAAGTCACAAATGACGATACGAACCTAAAGGAACCCTCAGATCTCTCAACGGAGTTCATTTACTCAAATCGAGCTCGAAAACCTCTTTTAACCTTTTTAAACTTCCGCAACGGAGACTTTATCAAAAGTCCTATCAAATGAGGTCCGTTTTCACTTCTGAAGGTTGCTACAGGTCATAAATTACCGTACGAATCTAACGCCACTTTCAGATTTCACATCAGAGCTCATTTGCTCAAATCGAGCTCCGGAACCTCTTTTAGCCTTAACGAATATCTGAAACGGATGTCTTTCTCCGATACCTATCTAACAAAGTTCGTTTTAGCTAAAAAATTTCAGGCATGTCATAATGGACCTTACGGAGCTTTTGGGATTGTTGATACGTAAATCGAGGTCCCGATTCCCGAAACGACTATTTGAGGTCGTTACAATCTCCCTCACTTAGACTCTCGTTCGTCCTCGGACGAGCCCGAGTCTAAGGTAAGATTCACATTTTCACCATAATAATTACACGGATTTCGAGGACTCTCGCTACTATCCGAAATCATAAACAACAACATAACTTTCAGTCTTTAGAGATTGAAATCAAACCTGAATTATCGAAAAGGCGGGGATACTTCTCCCGCATGTCGGAGTCGAGTTCCCAAGTGGCCTCTTCGCTAGGACGATTCTTCCATAGCACTTTAACCAACGGGATCTCTTTCGACCTTAGCTTACGGATCTCTCTAGCTGCAATAGCAATCGGCTCCTCTAAATAAGCCAAGTCCTCGTCGATCTCGACAGAAGCCATATCAATCACATGGGATGGATCATGAACATACTTTCGGAGCATAGATACATGGAATACCGGATGAACTGACAGAGATGGAGGCAAAGCAAGCCTATATGCAACAGCGCCAATGCGCTCCAAGACCTCAAAAGGACCAATGAATCTTGGACTAAGCTTGCCCTTTTTTCCTAATCTCATAACACCCTTCATCAGCGATACTTTAAGAAACACCCAGTCACCTACCATAAACACCAAATCTCTCCTCCTCCGATCCGCATAAGATATCTGTCGACTCTGAGCTGTGCGGAGCCGATCCTGAATGATTCGGACCTTATCTAAGGTCTGTTGAACTAGATCCGGACCCAACACCTTCACCTCTCCAGGTTCAAACCAACCAACTGGAGAACGACATCAGCGGCCATATAATGCCTCAAACGGAGCCATCTGGATAGAAGACTGATAACTGTTATTATAGGCAAATTCCGCCAAAGGCAAATAACTGTCCCAATGGCCTCCAAAGTCAATAGCAGAAGCCCTCAGCATATCCTCAAGAATCTGGATGGTCCTCTCGGACTGACCATCAGTCTGAGGATGAAATGCGGTGCTAAGATCCACTCGGGTACCCAGCTCCTTCTGAAATGATCTCCAGAACTGAGCTGTGAACTGAGTACCGCGATTTGATATAATAGAGACTGGAGCACCATGCAATCTCACAATCTGCTCGATAAATATACGAGCTAAGCGCTCCGATGAATAAGTAGTCCTCACGGGGATGAAATGAGCTGACTTGGTGAGACGATCCACCACTACCCATACTGACCATGCATGCCCAAGGTCAAAGGCAATCCAACCACAAAGTCCATAGTAATATGCTCCCATTTCCATTCCGGAATCGTCATGGACTGAGTCACCCCGGCTGGTCTTCTATGCTCATACTTTACTTGTTGACAATTTAAGCACCGAGACACATGATCAGCAACATCTCTCTTCATTCCCTTCCACCAATATAACTCCCGAAGATCTTGATACATCTTCGTAATACCAGGATGAATAGAATACCGAGAACTGTGTGCCTCTGCCAATATCAGCTGCCTCCACTCCCCAACATTCGGAACACACAACCGGCCGTTGAGCCGTAGTACACCATCATCTCCGATCATAAATGAGGTCACTGCCCCACTTAAAACTCTATCTCGAATATCACGCAAATATGAATCATCAAATTGCTTTTCCTTGATCTGGGAAGCTAGGGATGACTGAGTCCCTATATAAGCAAAAACTCGGTCTGGCACAGAATCATCAAATCGCACTCCACTAATGGACAAGGCCTGCAACTCTCAAGCTAGTGGTCTCATATCAACATCAAGATAGGCAAGGCTACCCATAGACTTCCTGCTCAGAGCATCAGCCATAACATTAGCTTTCCCGGGATGATACCGAATAGCGATGTCATAATCCTTAAGCAACTCCAACCATCGGCGCTGTCTCCCGTTCAAGTCCTTCTGGGTGAACAGATACTGGAGACTCTTATGATCAGTGAAAATCTCACAAGGCTCACCATATAAAAAATGCCTCCACAACTTCAATGCAAATACCACCGCCAATAACTCTAGATCATGGACAGGGTAGTTCTTCTCATGCACTTTCAGTTGTCTCGAGGCATAAGCTATCACCTTGCCATTCTGCATCAAAACACCACCTAAGCCAATACCAGAAGCATCACAATAGACTGTGAATCCCCCGGATCCACTAGGCAAGGCCAATACAGGTGTTGTAGTCAAGACAGTCTTGAGCCTCTGAAAGCTAGACTCACAAGCAGCAGACCATAGAAAAGGAACATTCTTCTGCGTCAATTTAGTCAGTGGTGCCGATATAGAAGAAAATACCTCCACGAAACGTCGATAATAACCTGCCAAGCCTAAGAAACTCCGAATCTCTGTAGGAGAAGTAGGCCTAGGCCAATTCTGAACGGCCTCCACCTTCTTGGGATCAACACTAATACCGTCCTTGGTCACCACGTGCCCCAGGAATGACACGGTATCCAGCCAGAACTCACATTTAGAGAATTTAGCATACAATTCATGGTCTCTCAAGGTTTGAAGGATAGTCTTCAAGTGATGCTCATGCTCCCCTCGGCTCCTTGAATATATAAGGATGTCATCAATGAACACAATAACAAAAGAATCAAGATATGGCTTGAACACACGGTTCATAAGATCCATAAAGGCGGCCGGAGCATTTGTAAGCCCAAATGACATGACAAGAAACTCATAGTGCCCATATCTCATACGGAAAGCAGTCTTAGAAATATCCTCAGACCGAATCCGCAACTGATGATACCCCGATCTCAAGTAAATCTTGGAAAAATGAGTAGCACCCCGAAGCTGATCAAATAAATCATCTATACGCGGTAAAGGATACCTGTTTTTGATAGTCACTTTGTTCAATTGCCGATAATCAATACACATGCGCATAGAACCATCCTTCTTCTTTACAAAAAGAACCGGAGCACCCCAAGGAGATACACTAGGTCTAATAAAATCCTTATCAAGCAAATCTTGAATTAGCTCCTTCAATTCCCTCAACTCAGCAGGAGCCATACGATATGGAGGAATAGATATAGGCTGAGTACCTGGCAATATATCAATACAGAACTCAATCTCCCGCATAGGAGGCAAACCCGGCAAGTCATCCGGAAAGACCTCCGGATACTCGCATACTACCGGTACTCGATCAATAGATACCTCCTCCACTCGAACATCTCGAATAGAAGCAATATACCCTCCGCACCCGCGAGCTATCATCTTCTGAGCCTTCATGAATGATATGATCTTCTTCCTCGGAGAAGACCTGGAACCCTTCCAAATAGCCTTAGGCTCACCTTCGGCACCTATAGCCACGGACTTGGCATGGCAATCCAACGTCGCGTGACAGGATGCCAACCAATCCATGCCCATGATCACATCAAATTCCACCATATCTAGCAACATCAAGTCTACTAGAGACTCAACACCACAAATAGAAATCACACACTCCCGATACCCTTTATCTACACATATAGGATCTCCGACAGGCATTGCCACCATAAATGGAGCATCAATAAAAACCAGATCCTTGCTCAAGCAAGGTGAAAATCCAGGAGACACATAAGAGAAAGTAGATCCCGGATCTATAAGGGCAAAGGCACTGCGGCCACAAACAGAAAGAGTACCTGTGATCACATCATTGGATGCCTCGGCATCCTGGCGTGTCATAGCAAAAACCTGAGCTGAACCTCCAGGACCAGGAGCTCTCTGAACCGGCTGCCTAGGAGGAACCTGAGTGACAGGCCTAGCTGCCTGAGGAGACGACCGAACCATAGCAGCAGAACTCTGATGTCTCGCGGAGGTAGGTCCAGATGAAGTAACATAGGGGCAATCCCTAACAAAGTGCCTGGGATCCCCACACTGGTAACAAGCCTTACTACCGCCTCCTCCACGTCCACCTCCGGGCCTGCACCTCCCATAGTGCCTCTGACGGCATCTCCCACAAACAGGTGGAACAGATTGAGATGAATCCCCACGCCTCTGAGACGGCTGAGGCCTCTGAACACCCGACAAAGTACCCTGAGATGGTAAAGCAGCGGCCTGGGGAAGCCTAGGCTGAGTATGACCACGAAAACTCTGACCACCATGTGAGGGGCCACCAGAAGTACCAGAATATCGCACCCTCTTGCTCGCCCTCTCTGCATCTGCTCTAGCATGAATGTTCTCCATACGCCTCGCAATATCAACCACATCATAATAAGACTTGTTGCCAATATGTGAGGCAACAGCCACCTGAAGACGAGGGTGAAGACCCTCAACAAATCTAAGAACCTTGTCTCTCTCCAGCATAACCATAGCAGGCGCATACTGAGATAACTCTAAAAATCTGGTATCATAAGCAGTCACGGACATGCCTCCCTGTCTCAACAACTCAAACTCGCGTCTCTGGGCATCAAGATGACTCTGAGGCACAAATCTACTCATAAACATAGCAACGAACCCGGTCCAAGTCAAGGGAGGAAGATCACTCGACCTCTGTCTCATCATAGAAGACCACCAAGTCTCGGCATCACCGGACAAACGGAAAGAAGCACATCTCACCCCAAGGGTGTCCCTAGTACCCAATACAGAAAATATCTTCTCACATTTCTGAATATACCTCTGGGCAGTGCAAGTAGCTGGGGTACCATCGAACTCGGGAGGCTTGAGCTTCATGAAGGACTCAATCCTCCGAGCTACCTCCTCGTCACTCATAGAAAGAGCAGGAATAGAATGACCCGACTGAATACCCGACTGAGGAGCCAAAGTGGAAGGCTGAGCAATAGGACTAATAACTGGAGTAGACTGAGGAATCACCGGAGTAGCCTCAGGAGTCGGCATACTCATAGCGGGAGTAACTGGCTGGGGTACCGCAGAAGGTACAGGCATATCGCCCATAGGCGAGGCCTGAGATCCAAGCATGCCCATCATCCGCAATAGAACATCTGCAGAAATAGATACCGTTGTACCCGGCACAAGAGAAGGCATAGTCGATGGGACATGTGTGACGGGTATCTCAGAAGACACCGGTGGCGCTGTACTAGTCTGTCTGGCAGCAGGAGGTCTGCCCACAGAAGCTCTGGTAGTAGCCGCTCTCGGCTGAGTAGGTGCCCGCGCACCGGTCCGTGTGCTATGCACAGCTCTCCCACGGACCGACTCAGTCAGTGCGTCACTAGCTCCCGAAGCAAAGGACGATCGCGTTCTCACCATCTGTCATAATCACATTAAAGGATTAGCACCTATGTAAGCATCATAGCACGAGAAGAGATGAAATGAACGGAAAGAACTCTTCCTAAAATGCCTTTGCAGCCTCTCGCTTATAAGTATGGTCGACAACATACCCATAAACAAGACTCTGCTCGGACACTGCTCCATTGACTCCCTAAGACTCGACTTATAACCTAGGGCTCTGATACCAATTTGTCACGACCCAATTTTCGGGGCCGTGATGGCACCTAAGTGTTACATCCTTAGGCGAACCACGAATAATTAAACTGACTCATAATGATAATTTAGATAGACATATTTCAATAAAATGTAGGTGTAATCATCCACCCGAAATACAGTGTCAATAGAGCATCTACGAAATCTGACAACCGATATATACATATATATAATACAAGATGTAGGAAGCGTCTAAGCACTAAGGTGGATCAGGCGGTATACCACCGCGAACCATGCGGTTGGCTCACCTCAAGCAAAAATAGTCACAGCCTCGAACGGATCAGATAAGTCCAGCTGTCTGACTAGTAGAAAGATCTGCACATTTAAAACAGTAAGTTATGAGCCAAAGCCCAGTAAGATCATCGACAGGCCCGCTAAATTACCCTTTCGGGAAAAGTCTTTGATAATGCATAAGCAGATAACGGAAGTACAATCCACACCTTTACAGTAACCCATAAACATTACATACGATAATATAATTATACAATAACACAAGCAATAATACGCGAATACATAACATAGTCAATAATATAAAGATACATAATATAGGCAGCATATACAATATTATATTGATACTATGGCATAAGCAGTAATAAATTAACACACAGCATGGCGATGATATATCTCGTACACCACATAGGTAATGATATACCTAGCACATAGCATAAGCACACACCCTGTGCGGCTTTATTTGTAGGTCATAACGCGCCACAGGCCTCTGTCCCTATAAACAACTTTACTTATAGGTCATAACGCACCACAAGCCTCTATCCCTATAAGTCTCCACATCTAGGTCATAACGCACCACCGGCCTCTGTCCCTAGATGGAATTTCGCTTCTAGGTCACAACGCACCACCGGCCTCTGTCCCTAGAGCATATCAATAACACACCGGCACACAACATCGACTATACACGAGTCATGTTTGTGCTTCACCTTTTTGTATAAATATAACGAGTAGTACATAATACTATCTCCTAGACAATGCTAGTCAATTAAGTACTCGACATCTTACTTAGCAAGATCAAATCTTATCCGCAAGCAAAATAGAGGTCAAGTCTCACTTACCTCAAAATCGGCTCAAGTGGCTAAGGAACGACCTCCTTTCCCAAGCGATGTGCCTCCGAAAGACTCCTCTCTGAGCCAAAGAAATAGTGTCGCACTCGTAAGCATGTGAGGAAAGGATTCTAAGTCCTTACGCAATTTAAGAGGCAATTTACCAAAATACCCCCGGGTCGGACGTACCCAAAACCCGTAAAATTTATGTTTCCGGACTCCCCATACTCCCACGAGTCCAAAAGTACCATTATTGTACATACCCGAGTCCAACTCGGTCATTTTTCCCATTTCACAAATCTAGGGTTCAAACCCTCTTTCCAAGGATCGTCACTTTGATCCTCGGATTAAAGCGTTAAAAATGGGTAAGAATAGTTACCTTGTGTTTAGGAATGATTTTGGTACTTCAAATTCCCCTTGGAATCACTTTTAGAAGCTCAAAACATGAAAATAAAAATGAATGCCCGCCCTAGAATATATAGCAGCCCGCAGCTTTAAAGAGTTGTACCACATGCTTTCCAAATTGTACCACACTGGATAGCTTTCGGTAAAATACACATAACTTTTCGTACAAATATCCAAATGATACGAAATTGGTGGCATTAGAACCACAACTCAAAGACCTACAACTTTCATCTTTTGACTTTTTTCTAATTCCTTATGGATTGATCTGAAAAATTGATTTCTTTCCGGCTGAACAGTAAAAAAACAGATTTCAGCAGCTTTTTGGCTTCGCACCAGGTCAGCCACAGTTTTTGGGTCCAAACGGGACCCTACGAAGCTCGGAATGACCCCAAATTTTGTACACAAGTCATACAAGACTTGTGTGACATGCTCGTCAAGATGGAACTCAATTCAGATCTCTAGAACTCAAAAAGTAGGTCCCACGGGAAAGGGTCAAATTTTGACTTTCGCCAAAATAGAGAATTTTAATCAAACGACCC
The DNA here is from genome assembly GCA_029990175.1 of Petunia secreta. Taxonomy (NCBI): domain Eukaryota; kingdom Viridiplantae; phylum Streptophyta; class Magnoliopsida; order Solanales; family Solanaceae; genus Petunia; species Petunia secreta. Next base: position 43,158,519 of record JARKIP010000022.1, on the reverse strand, counting down.
CGGAATCCAAATTCGAAAGTTGCTACAAGTCACAAATGACGATACGAACCTAACAGAAACCTCAGATCTCTCATCGGAGTTCATTTACTCAAATCGAGCTCGAAAACCTCTTTTAACCTTTTTAAACTTCCGCAACGGAGACTTTATCAAAAGTCCTATCAAATAAGGTCCGTTTTCACTTCTGAAGGTTGCTACAGGTCATAAATTACCATAAGAACCTAACGCAACTTTCAGATTTCACATCAGAGCTCATTTGCTCAAATCGAGCTCCGGAACCTCTTTTAGCCTTAACGAATATCTGAAACGGATGTCTTTCTCCGATACCTATCTAACAAAGTTCGTTTTAGCTAAAAATTTTCAGGCATGTCATAATGGACCTTACGGAGCTTTTGGGATTTTCGATACGCAAATCGAGGTCTCGATTCCCGAAACGACTATTTGAGGTTGTTACAGCAGTAGAGGGTTGAACAAAAACTATTTGTGAAGCAGCCTGGCTATGATCAAGTCCCATTTTTGCTAGTTGGTCTGCCACCTTGTTTCCCTCTCTAAAGCAGTGTCTAAGCTCCACCAGTACCATTGTTTCCATCAACTTTCTGCAGTCACAGAGTAAAGCACAATTGTTAGTATTAGACTCCTTTATAGTAGCAACAATTTCAGAGGAATCAGTTTCTATTATGATGGGATAAAATTGATGTTCCTTAATAATATTAAGACCATGCCAAAGAGCTAAAAGTTCCACATGGACAGATCGGGTTGAGTAAATATGGTTGTAAAAACCCAATACCCAATCACCTTTATAGTTGCGAATAACACCACCAGTACCACCTTTATTTTTTTTACTAGCTCCGTCAATATTTAACTTAAAAAAACCTCTCGGAGGAGGATGCCATTTTATACTTAGGGTGATGGGAAGGGATTGGGCAGGAGACTTTTGAGTTATGAGGCTGTATTCCATGGTGCGTTTATGGATTAGGGTAAAGGAGACCTCGTTGGAAAGGTTGTTATGGTGATTATTGTTACGATTGGTCCAAATATTCCAAAGGAGAAAAGGAAAGAAAGTGGGCCAAGAATATTGATGGTGTGGAAAAACAACATGGCAATTTGAGATCCAGTCTAACCAGTGGGATGATTGGTTAAGGAAGTGATGAGGATTGATGTGGAGATTAGACCAAATGTCTTTAACTTGCTTGCAGAGGAGGAAGATATGAGAGAGACTTTCATCTTCGTTGGGGCAGGAGGGACATTTAGGATTTATATTGATACCTGTATGAGAAAGATGGGTTCTAGAAGGGAGTCTGTCATGGTAGCATAGCCATAGAAAACATTTGATCTTATTTAAGGTTTTGAGGGTCCAGATCCAAGTGAAATCTTTGTATGGACCTGTATGGATTCCGTCAATAATATTTCTAACTGATTTTGTAGAGAACAAGCCATTACTCGAGAGTTTCCAGTAAGGTTGGTCTTTGGTAGTAGAAAGGGTGGGGAGGTGCGAACTTAAGATAGTTCTCTTTATGTCCTCAGGAAAGCTAAAAGATATATGAGTGAGATTCCAGTTTCCCCTAAGATTTAGGTCGCTAATAGAGAACTTTTCTTCCTCCTTAGTAAGGGGGCCATGGATCAGGGATCGAATAGGGGCATCTTTGATCCATTCAGAATGCCAAAAGTTTATGGATTTACCATTGCCTATCTGCCAGGAGATTGCAGGCTGACAAAGGTTAAGGCCCGTCATGATGTTTTTCCAAGTGCCTTTATAGGAGGATTTAGTAGTCAAGGAGTTTGTTTGAGCGTTAAAAGTAGTGTACTTTGCAATGAGCAGCTTGGCCCACAGGGAGTCAGGATTAGATAGGAGACGCCAAGCTAGGCTTGAAAGAAAAGCTAAATTTTTTGATTCTGCCTTGATTATACCCAGACCCCCTTTGGCTTTTGGGAGAGTTATGGTAGTCCAGTTCAGGAGGTGGAGTCTAGATTTCTCATTGGTGGAACCCCATATAAAATTTCTTTGAATACGGTCAATCGAGTGACAAACTTTCTTAGGTAGTTTGTAAAGTTGCATAATGTGATTTGGGAGAGAGTTTAGAGTTGCTTTAGCAAGAGTAGTTCTCCCGGCCATATTGAGAAGCTTTGTTTTCCAATTTGTTAAGCGGTTATTCATAGAGTCCACAATAAATTGGAAATCTTTCGCTTTGAGGAGTTTTATCAAGGATAGGAAAGCCCAAGTATTTGCCAAAAGATAGAGAGGGTTTGATGTTGAGCTTTGAGGAAATGATTTCTCTAACCGTAAGGTCACAATTATTAGAGAAAATAATTCTGGATTTGGCGTAATTTATCTTTTGACCAGATTGATTACAGAAAGAGATCAGAGTATGGTAGACAGAGTCACAATTCTTGCTATCCGCTATGCAGAAAAAAGTGAGATCATCAGCAAAGAAAAGGTGGGAAAGAGTTGGCCCACTTCTGGAAATCTTAATCGCATCCCAATTTCCTTCCATCACTTCACTATTAATCTTACGAGAGAGCATTTCAAGGCAGAGAATAAAAATTTAAGGGGATATGGGGTCACCTTGACGAATACCTCTAGAGGGATAGAAGAAGTTAGTTTTTCTACCATTTATAAGGATGGAGATGGAAGAGGATGTAACACAGGACATAATAAGCTTAATGATGTTTCTAGGGAATTGAAAATATTCCAAAGTTTTAAGGATGAAGCTCCATTCAAGACGATCAAACGCTTTATCAAGATCTATCTTAAGAATCATGTTGGCTACTTTACCTTTTTTGCTTTTAAAAGCTTTAACAACTTCCTGGATGATAAGGGCACTATCAGAGGTTCTCCTGTTCTTAAGGAAACTACTTTGACAAGGACTAATAATGGAATATAGAAAAGGCTTAATTCGGTTAGCAACAATTTTAGTGATGGTTTTATAAATAGTGTTGCATAAGCCGATGGGTCTGAAATTTTTAATGCTACTAGCATTGGCAAATTTTGGAATGAGGCAAAGAAAAGTTTCATTTAGATAGGGAGGCATATTGCCTGAATTAAAGATATCATGGCATTGTCTCAGGAAAGAGGGGCCTACAATGTGCCAATATTTTTGTAAAAAAGAAGGGTTGGAGACCATCCGGACCTGGGGCTTTGAAAGGATTGAAAGATTTGAGTGTAGAAAATATTTCCATGTTAGTGATGGGGGTATCTAGCCTATCGAGGTCTTTGGGAGAGAAGGAACCAGTATTAGGATTTCCATGAATACGATAGGAAAAGGTTTCATCAGTTTTAAAGAGATTTCTAAAGTAATCCAGAATATGCATTTCAATGTCATTTTGATTAAAAAGGATAGTATCATTATCATCCTTGATGAAAGCAATTCTATTGGTTCTACGACGGTTGAGGGTAGAGATATGAAAAAATTTTGTATTAGCATCACCCTCGTCTAGCCAATTTATTCTAGATTTCATTCTCCAGAAGTCCTCTTCATCTCTCAGAATATTGTCAAATTGAAGCTGGAGATGGGATTCTAAATTTTGGAGGAAACAACTAGTAGGATAATTAGCGGATTGTTGTATCCCATTAAGACGGGCTAGAATGTTTTTCTTTTTCTGAAAGATATTGCTAAAGTATTCAAGATTCCAAGAAGTAACCTTCTCTTGGAAAATTTTAGTGCAATTATGGAAGTCATTATTATGATCCCATGAATTTGCAACTACATTAATGAGATCCGGATAATTGCACCACATTTTCTCAAAACGAAAAGGTTTTTGGCTAGAGCTTATGTTGTGATTGTGTAATTGAATTAAGAGAGGAGAATGATCAGAGTGGGTACGAGGTAGTTGGATCAATGCATCATTAGCAAAGCATCTGTCCAATCTTTCCAGAATAATCTTACCAGGTTGTTGCTTGTTAGTCCAAGTATATTTACTACCTTTAAAACCTAGGTCTTGAAGATGGCAAGAGTTCATACAATTCCTAAATGCATTAGCTCGACTAGGTTTAAGGCTTCTACCCCCCCCCCCCCCCATTTGTCTTCAGAACTCATAATCTCATTGAAATCACCACCCATTAGCCAAGGAATTTTATAAGAATTATAGAGGCTCATAATATTATTCCATAGAACTAAACGATCAGTAAATAAATTACTTGCATAAATGGCAGAAAATAAAAAGGGTTGGGATAAAGAAAATACCTTCACCATGGCATGGATTTCCTGCTCACTAATACGAACATCCTCAACAGAAATTAAGTTAGTATGCCATAAGATAACAAAGATAACAATGCCTCCAGACCTAGTACCAGTAGGACTTTGAATCATCCCAGAAAAGTTAAAAGTATCCCTAAGACCAGTGTGATCGGTTATGTGAGTTTCCAAGAGAACAACCAAACAAGGACGATGACGATCCAGAAAAGACCTAAAATTTCTCCTAAAGTTAGCATTATTTGCTCCTCTAACGTTCCAGATTATAAAGTAGTTAGCCCTATTCATAGGTAAATTAGGGTTTGGTGGGGGAATCTCTTGGTTCATCCCCTGCAGGTTCACATTGGCCCTTAGAGTAGGGTTCCAAATTATCGAATATTTGGCCACTCTTTGGTTCGTAGGAAACCTCAAGTCCATCGAGCATTTTGAGAGGGACAGTGGACAATAAAGAAGGCAAGTTTTTTCGATTATTTCTTTGAAAAACATGATTGTTATCTCTCGCAGGCTTGAAAATATGACCTGATGGTCCATTAGCATTTCGTTTTGATTTTGTTCTTGTAGTAGGACCTCCTCTGCTGGTTCTGGATTGTTGAGATCTTGCATGTTCATTGGAGGTTGTTCCTGAGGTGGGATATCCATTTCCTCTTGCTTTGGGTGAAAATTTTGGGGGGGCATCTGCTCCATGTTGATTTGAGGTGGCCACTGATAGAATATTTGAGGTTGAGGGTTTTCCTCCATTGGATGATAGTAAGGGATATTCATCAGATGCTGCGCATAAGGGTCTAGGGGATTCTGAGGCCCTAGAGGATTCAATACATTGTTGGCCATGTGGAAGTTCATGTAACTTTGAGCAGCCATTGTCATTGCCTCCGTAAACGCACGAGCTAAGAACTGAGAGTTTTGAATCGCTACTACCACTAGCTGATTGTTGAAGTTGAAGTGGAACATGAGGGCTCTCCCTCTCATTGAGTGTTCGAGCCAAGAAGTTGGAAAAACATTCTCCTATTGAGGCATGGAGAAGAGGAGAGGAGGAAGATGTGGATTGTTTTGGTGAGGAGGATTGTTTTGTGGTAGAGGTGGTGGATGAGGATCCATGCGCAAAGCTTGAGGAGTTCGAAGAAGAAGTCGTTATTGAGTTCCTTGAAGCCGAATTGTTCTCCTTTGGTGATTTAAAGGAAATCTCGGCATCATTAAGGAGGGTAAGTGAAGAGGTTTTCGTGTCTTGTGGAGTGGAGTTAGAATTTAGTTTATAGGTGGATTTATCTATGTCCATAGTCGTAGGGTGGCTGGGCGTGGGAGAGGGAGTGAATGCATGCAGATTGATAGGTAGGGTTTTAGGTAGTGGACATTTGGAATGATCATCATTAGGAAGAGAAGGAGGATTGGTTGAGAGAGCCGGTGGAGCAGTGAGGGGAGTAAGGGATTGGTCAGTGTGTTGCATGCAATTAGGAGAATGATTAATTTCCTTATTTTCAGTGGCGTAGTGTAATGATTGAGAATCGTTTGGGAGGGAAGATGGGCAAGTGACACATGGCGCAGATGAAATCTCATTGGCTGCATGGGCCGATTTTGCTTCTTCTATTATCAGCTCCCCATTTTCTAAATCATTATCATTAGCTAAAATATTAAAATAGTTATAATTATCCTTAGTTTGTAACGATTTAGTTTTATCCTGTTTAGTAATCAAACTTTTAGACTTGTAAATGAAATTTTGAGTAGTGAGATATTTGCCACTTTTGGCATAAAAAATCTTAGCATTAAATGGAGCCGGCGCAATTAATCTTGCCTGATCCATAGGGAGTTCAGACATACCTGGATTGGAGCGATTTTTCCTTCTAGGAAATTTAACTGTTTTCCATGCTTCCTTAATGACTGGATCCGAGGTTAAAGTGGAGCTAGGAGTAATGAAGTTGACCTCCTTAATTGATGGAGAAGAGACAACCACTTTTTCCTTCTCATAACTGCAAATAGAGTTCCTATGTCCCAATCTCCCACATAGTTGACATAGGATATTGTCTCCTTCATAAAGGATTGCTTGCTTGTGATTCCCAATCTGAATGAAAGTCTTCACCGGAGTGTCTAAAGGAACTTCGACACATAGACGTGCATATCTTCCTCTAAGAGTAGAAGATGTGCAAGTATCCACCTTTAAAAGCTTTCCTATCTTTGAACCAATTTTTGTGAGGATTTGCATGTCATAGAATTCAGTAGGTAGCTCAGGTAATCGAAGCCAAATGGCAGAGTACGTGATCTTTGCCATTGATGCAACAAAATTTGGTTCCCATCTCTTGACGGATAAGAAAAAACCATTGATAAACCAAGGCCCAAATTGTAATGCCTTAATTAGGTTTTCATCCTTTAGAAACTTAACAATGTAGTAATCAGCCCCCAAATCAATTAATGATAAGACTTCAGTTGGTTTCCATAGTTGGATCAACTTGGTTTTTAAGTATTGATGAGTAATACGTTTACCAAATATTTTAATAATAACTGAAAATTTCCACGGTTGATAGAGTCGTTCCATTTCTAAAGTTGATAGAGGAATGATATTTTCATGGTTTAGATTATGTGATTGAGGTGCATTACTAATAGAGGTGTTGTCTAACATAGATATGGAATTTTTTGAAGATAGAGGAACCATTGAAATTAGTTTTTCTTGAAAAGTTGCTTTTGTAGTTTGTTGTGGGTTAATATCTGGAGGTTTTGGTGGAGGAGGGTCCATATCAATTTTGGGTTCTTGATCTATCTCCATGCAAGATAAAGAAGTTGAGTTTTTAGAGAGAAGGTAGAGCTTCTCTCACTAAGTTTTCCAGTGAGGCATTGACTTGAGAGAGAGAGTATTTAGAGCGACTGGAAGGGACTTCAACTGGACGGTTAATGTTAATTAATGAAATAAGGGAGAGTAGCAAATTTAGATTATTAAGAAAATTTAGATTATTAAGAATTTTATATTATTTTCTAAGTTATGTGCAAAATACATGATATTTACTATGGTTAATTACTAATAATTACCACCAAGTGATGTGGTGCAGTGGATGAGACTGCTCCTCCCTTAACCAGAGGTCTCGAGTTCGAGTCCTGGGTATGGAAAAATCTTTGGTAGGGACCGCTGCCCCCCGAATAGAGCCCTACGCTGCGCGAATTCAGATTAGTCCGGGCTGTAATGACGATATCGGAAACCGAGTAGAAAATTAAAAAAAAAATTACTAATACTTGTACGTAGTTCAATAAATGGATATATGGCATTAATTTATTGGCCGGATATATGCAACTAGTGTGTGTAATTTTTTTCCGTACTGTTGTCCAGTTGAAAGACAAATTTAAAGCAAGTTATATGGCTTCACCTAAATTAAAATATATTCAACTCCAACAATGTACACAAAATATTACTAATATATATATATATATAATAAATCACACCCATTTTAATGCCATTGATTCTAATAAAATTCAACTTGCCATAGCTTACTAATAAATTACAATCAAATCTTCCTAGTTTTTCCCAAGAGGTTCAACACATAACTATTCAAGCACATCTGAAGCACTTTAGACTTTTTCTTTCATCAAGTTGCCAATTGTAACGGCATTAATGAAATCCAGATATTTGCTATACTAGATCTATCATAATTCATGTGGAAATACTTTTTGTTTGTGATACATCAAAACATTAACATAATAATCTATATAAATATAAAAACAAAGAACGCTTATGACAAAATGTAGAATATAATATTAGGACAACAATTGCAATGATAGTTAATTCAAATTTAAATTAAAAGATAAGTTTTTCTTTTATTTGAATTATACATTTTGAATATCAAATCTTGCAGCAGTACTTATCTATTCTTAACCGTATAGAGCTACTTTCTAATTCTGTTTTTGCAATATTTATCTATTATATTGAACAAATCATGTTTTGTAGCTTATTTTCTATTATTTGAACGAAGTTCAATACCTTAATATATATTATCAGTACCTATTGATAATATATATCTGAAGAAAGGATGATGCATTTGTTTTAAATCATATACCTCTAAATAAGTAATTAGTATTTGTATTTCACAACATGATCTTCACAATCTTTTTAAAATTATTTTTCTTTAACGTATGAGTAGAGTAAATGAAGTGATAAAAGTATTACAAAGTGGAATTGACCCAGATAATATTTCAAACACAATCTTCATAAGATAATTATAAATATGTTGAGTCAGAACTTCTTATAACCAATTTTTGACTTTTGAAACAGATTTATTAAGATAAATATGGTGTCTTTCTTTTGAAAATGTTAAACATATCTATATTTATGTAAGATGTGGAGCATATCTTTATATAAATTAATAGGTTCAGATGCAACCTATCCTATCTTTTCAAAATTTGAAATACCAATCCTATATGGATAAGAATATTCTAGGAAAATTCAATTTTACTACCTCTATATATATGAAGAGTTCATTTGTCAAAGAGTTCATTTTTAAGTTTCGAGAGGTTGTTAACTTTTAAGTTTTTATGTGTGTGTCACTAATGCTAATGATTATAGGAATTCCATTTCAGGTTCTTATTATGTTCAAAAGTATTTTATTAAACAGATATGTTTTTTTGGTGCAGGTTGGAGCTTGAAATCAACGAAAACGTTCTACTTCACAACAGTAAGTTTCTTTTTTGTTTTTTATTTTATTTTGGGTGTGTACTAGTAGATTTGTTTCACCGTGGCATTCATCAATCAATGAAGAGATGATTTCATTCGAATCCAGGTATATATCGTTTTACCTTGAAAACAAGCTCCAAGGTTATGTACTATATTTGTCCCCTAAAAACATTAATTTATGGTTTCATGCGATTCAAAACCAAGCAGAACTGGACGAATTCCACATAAAACGTTACTTTTGCCTTGAAGAGATGGAAAATGTGGAAAGGTACTCATTGTAATATTTTTTTGAGTTGTATGATCAGTTTCTTATCTTCCTCGATATCTCCTTAATCTTCAATATCATTTCACTGTTAACACAGGCAACTAAACAATGTGGAAATAAAGCTAGAATTTTTGAGATGATTTAAAGTAGTTATGGCAGAAAGATGAATTCAAGGAAGGTTAAATTGATTTGTCGCAAATGGATATTATGCACTATGTTGCCAGTGATCATGAGAAGGGGCTAAAACCTATTGTACAGTGTCTGTTTTTCTGTTCAATGGTTATCAATAACGACATTTTTAAATCATCCTGCATATTCATAATTCTTTGAAAAGGCATGAATTGTCATTTTGTCAAACATGAGAAACAACTCTGCATGTATGGGAAATAATTGTACGTTAATAGAAGATTTAGTCCATAATCTACACCTTGAAGTATATATATTCTAGATAACCTAGCATATCTTGCAGTTTCTCCATGCCCGGAGAAGGTAAAAATTTCGTGCAGAGGCCTGTTTGGCGTGCGTTAATTGATTTGTAGCCATAAAAAATAAATTCGCTGAGAAATAGCCACCTCCGGACAAATCCCAGTATAAATACTGGGACTTTGAACAAAACTACTAGGAAGCTTCAGTAAACTAATCCCAGTATAAAATACTGGGGCCTTGAATAAAACGGCTTTGAACAAGTTTTATTCAAGGCCCCAGCATTTTTGTTATGGGACTTTGTATAAAGCTTCAGTCCCATAACAAAATGTGGGGCTGTGAACAAAACTAGTTCAAAGCCCCATCATTTTGTTATGGGACTGAAACTTTATATATAAAGTCCCATAACCCATAACAAAATGCTGGGATTGTGAACAAAACTTGTTCAAAGCCCCAGCATTTTGTTATGGGACTGAAGCTTTATATATAAAGTCCCATAACAAAATACTTGGGCTTTGAACAAGTTTTGTTCAAAGCCCCAGTATTTTGTTATGGGACTAGTCTGGGGTGTTTTTCAACCGCTAATGGAGCTTAAGTGTGCCCACGAATTTTTGGCTATTCTTCAATGAATTTTAGTGGATAATCCCCAATGAGCGCGTCCAAAAATGGCTAGTGATCAAAATTTTCCTCGGAGAAGTGCATGTGCGTCACTTTTTTCTTTTTCTTTTAGCCATTGTACATGTATATGTTGACACCTAATTTTGTCCCTCCTTTTTGTATAATTGGCCGTAATTTAACTTAAATGAGCAGTTTAACAGTTTGAGTAAAATTTGCATTAGAAGGGTGCATTTACGTGTATTACTCCCTATTTATATATTGTATATTTTAATTGTGATTATATTATGATATTTACATCATTTAGGCTATTTGTGAAACCGTGGCTATTTGTATAATTTATCGCATAAATAGAGTTTTAAAATTATGTGTGACTATTTATACATATTTAACTTGAGTTGGCCCCAATTGTGTTATGTGTGCATAATTTACGTATATTTTAGTATAATCTTTTATCTTGCGCCTTTGAATTACATAACGACCTAATTAAAAATGTCCGGTCTAAATTTCATACCGCCCATTTTCATTTCATAATTTTGACATGTTAATTTGAATTCAATTTTCGAATTTTCTTTGCATCTGGACAAAAGTTCGAACAGATACATCTACTTGGTGCCATAAGCTTTTTTCTTTCTTCCTGTACATTTTAAATAATTTGATTTTCCAATCCTTACCAAAATTTGCTATATCATTTATTCATTTTATTTATTCACTCTCTTTTTATCAAATTGATTTTACTTTGAACCTAGACAAACTTCATCACCGAATACACTCTTTATATTTTTGCCACACATTTTTTCCATTATTCCTTATTAAATTAACCCAAAAAATCTCCCTAAATATTCCCAGAGATCTCTCCAATTACAGATCTTCCCCAATTCCCTCCCTACACTCTCTCTAACCCCAATTCTCTCCCATATCCCCTCAATCCCATAAAATCAGACACCCACCCTTCAATTTCTCCAATCCTCCAACGGTCTAATCCAAATTGCTCTTCTTAAATAGACACACATACACACAGATCGAGACCATCACCCATATACCATACACGCACAAAGCGAGATCGAATGAGAGGGTAGTGCCACCAACAGTGGCGGAGACACAGTGGAAACGGGGAGGAGTACGGTGACACATCACCACCAGTAGCAGCGGTGGTAGAGACACACTACCCGAAAAGAGACCAGAGAGGGGAACCATCGGGTGGAGTATCGGGAAATGCCAGAAGCAGTGGTTGAAGTGCCAATAGCAGCGACGGAGATATCCATCATCGATGGGTCTCTTCTTCTGTTCCGATTACATAGTTGCTGAATCATAAAATAAAAGGGGGTGGGTTGGCAGCGACGCTGCCGATCGGCAGTCGCTCCTCTTCCCCTATCCGGAGATTTACTCCGTTGTCATTCCCCATCCCTGCACTGGTGGCATTACTGTGTCGTTACCACTGTGGCATTACATGAGGAGGTTTGTGTTGATGTACCGGCTATTGTTTCGCCGGAATGTTCAGATCTTTGGTCGGTGGTGGTCTCGTTTCTGTTAGTCGTTCACTGTGTGAAATCTTTGCTACAATGGGACTTTGTTTTGTGACTTGTTTTAGCCCACTGTTAGTTTAGTTGTTGTGTGGGTTTTGACTTGATAAGGCTGAGCTTTTGGCCTGAATTTGACCTGTTTATATCAAGTCCTTTGGACATGGTTTTCTGCTCGTAGACGAATGCCATGCTATTTATACAGGTCTGTGAAAATATTTTAACTTGAGGCCTATACAACGAATTGACGGGTATACATTGAATTGACGGATGTTGAACCTCTTAAGGCCAATGACGTTTGGAGGCCAATATAAGTCTTGTCCCTTCCGTGTCCTGAAAACAAACAAAAAGGCGATGACGATAACATTTATATATCCAATGTTGAAAAACGAATGGGATAAGCAACAGGACTCGCACTTGGCATGGCAACACGACCGACCGGCGTGTTTGCAGCCGTGACGTTATCCTTAGCCTCCCTTCACCCGAATCTGAACCTAAACTTTCAAAAATTCCCTTTTTCCTTTTGTATTTTTCCTTTTTACTATTATTATTATAATTACTATTTTCATTACTACTAATATTTTAATTATTAGCTTTATTATTATTATTATTATTATTATTATTATTATTATTATTATTATTATTATTATTATTATTATTATTATTATTATTATTATTACTTTCTTATTATTATTATTATTACTACTTTAATCTACTTTTATTTTTGCTTTATTTTATTTAGTTATAATACTAACTTCATTCTTATGCTTTTTGCGAGGTACATTCCTACAAAGAACGAACTCCACGGCGAATATTGAATATTTACTTATTTATGCAATTATTTGTATTTAAATTATATATTTACATCAAGGTTCAAACCATAACAGACTTTAAATTGAAATTTTTTAATTGCTTTATTTTCTTGCAAATTATTTTAATACTAATTTTTTTCTTCCTTTCCTTTTTTGCAGGTTTAAGGTTATTTTTAAATTCTAGAATTTTGGCGCCATATCATTGCTTAGTTGTATCCTTTTTTGTAATTGTTTATGTTGCTAACACTTCCTCCACTCCTGGAAAGTTTTTACAATTGCACACACCATAAACGATTACGTGGATCCCACGGTCGTTTCACTCTCAAAAAACCCTTTAGGAGGGACGTTTGGAGTATAGTTGGTCCGTGGTACAACCCACCCCTTCAAATGATCCCACCCTTTGGTTGTCCGCCGGAGGAACTATATCCTTGTCTAGACTAACCCACTTTTAGAAGGTTCTTTTAGGATAACACAACATATTCTAAACTTCAGTTATTTTCGGATCTTCTAAATCTTTTTCTTTAAAACAGTTTCACTTCATAATTCTTTTGCCCTTTCTCGAAAATTTCGACCTATTTTCCGGAATTAACTTGTTTCTGTCCCCCTTTTAAAATTTATTTTTAAAGATATTTCGATATGTGCACAATTTCCATAAATTTGCCAAATCTTTTTCTTAAAACAGGTTTCACTTCATAATTCTTTTCACATTTTTGAAAATATATCGCCTCACTCTATTAACTACTTTTCGAAATTAACTTATTTGATTTTTCTTTCCCTCTTTTAAAAGTTGGTAGTATATTTTAATATGTGCATCTTTTCATTTTCGTGATTTTTAATATTGTCTAGTTTATATTAATCCTATCTTTCAAAACTAACGCGTTTTTTTTGTTCTTATCCTTCTCAAATCATTTTACGAAATACTTCAATATGTGTGCATCATTTTACAAAACATATGCATTTTTCAAAAACTTGTGCATTTTTTTTAAAACTTGTGCATATCATGCATACCTTCCGCCGCTCCTGGCAAGTTTCTAAATCGTGCGGTGGTTACGACCACCTCTTCCCTCACAAAAATCTCCTTTTAGGGGTAACAACTTGGAACCTATTTGGCCCGAGACATTCTCGCTCCTGAGTTGTCCGCTTGGAAGGATAATAAAACTCGGTCTAGCCAACTTCATTCTTTAGTAGCAATGCTAGGAAGCATGCATCATGACATATCATTAGTCGACTTGTTCTCAAGTCCAATAGGCCAACTTGTTCAAACAATCTGAACGGGTTTTTGGCCTTAAAAAGTGTTAAACATGATTTATTGGCATATACTTAAAGGATTGAGCGTGCAAATGTAGACCGTTTATGAGTTATTCTGCATTCAATGCCATTAAAAGGCACAAATGGTAACCGAAGAGGCATCAAAGCCCAAAACGAATCAGAAACGACTGTTTATTCTTAAGCGGTTGGAATCATTCTGTATTCAATGCTATTCAAATGCGCAAAAGGTAACCGAAAAGGCATTAAAGGCCCAATCTGAAGCAGAAATGACCGTTTGATAGACGGGATGACACATAATGCGCATTTATCCTTTAGGCATTATATAAAGACTTGCCATCTGTGGTTTGTTAAAAGTCCATTAGCAGTTTCCTTCTAAAGTGTCTAAAGGGTTCTCAACTCATAACGACACATCTCCTCATATCCTCTGTTGCATTGTTTTCAAAAGCTTGTGTCACACGCTGATCATTTTGCTCACACTAAAGCAAATCTTAGACATCCTTTCTTTTCCCTTTTTCCTATAACCCTCCACCTTTTCCAAAAGATCATGGCCACTAGAACATTTGACATGGTTGTTGAATTCCTAAGTTGCTCAGAGATTGGTGGGGAAACCTAAGCATAGACCAACAAGACTGAGTTAAAGTGGTGTTGGGGAACCTAGTTTCACTAATGGAGCACACTGCAGTAAAAGGGATAGTAGAAGCAGCAGTACACTATTGGGATGCAGATCGAGCTGTTTTCCATTTCGGGAGTGTAGAGTTGACACCACTACTGGAGGAAATAGGCGGGTTAACTCAATTGCCATTTGAAAGTGAAGAAGTCTTGATGCCTGAGAACACTACAGCCGAGGGGTTCTTCGAAATGGTAGGGTTTAAGCCCGAATTATGCACAGACAGCATACAACAATCGGAAATTTCTCTAACTTCCCTATACATCAAATTTGGGTATGGAGAAGCATTTCAAGAATCTGAAGGCTATTTCAACATTGACCATGTAGATTGGCAAGAGCGAAATGTACTTGCTTTTGTCACCAGCTTTTTAGGGACTGTCGTGTTTCTACAACACAAGGGACGAGTTGATGTTTGCATGGTATCAATTGCTGATGTCCTAATCAAAGATTTTGACAAGAAATATACTTTGGTACCTATGATCGTTGCAGAACTTTACCGAGCTTTAGAAAGATGCAAGAAGGAAGCTGTTCGAAGGTTGCAATTTTCTTTTGCAAACGTGGTTGGTGGAACATTTGCAAAAGGTGAACAACACAGACCAAGGTTTCCACTCCATACCAAGAGAAAACTACATCTTAACACATACCGCCCGCATAGACAGTGCTCTTGAAAAGTGGGACCGACCAACAACCACCGAAGGCTGGCGCCACAGGCTTTCTCAGTTGACATCCAAAAATATATAATGGATGTTTGACTACTTTCCCAACATCACAGTGATCACACGATCGGAAGGAGCTTCATTTCTTATCTTGGTTGGGTTTAGAGGAGTTTACCTATACACTCCTTTAAGGGCACTTATTGTACCCCAAATTGCAGACATCAGAAGTTTCAAAGCTGATATTTTTCTGAGGGATGATACTATTCAGAGACAAGATATTAGAACTTTGGAAGGCAAGGCATCGAATAGGGTTCGCACAACTAGTGTCCAGCCCCCCTTTGCTATTCTCACTACTGGTACCTGACCCCGCACTACTCATCATAAGAAAGCAGTCATGCAGATAGAAAGAGTAAAACAATGACCAGCTCAATCCAGGAAGTTCAGAGGGTAGGAGGTATGGAGAAAGGAAAGCATTTTTGCTCATTATAGTGCGCATCGGCTAGTCTACGAAGGGTTCGGGTTATCAGTCCGGATCAGTCCCACGCAGGCCGCAGAGAAAGAGACAAGGAGGAAGAAGGGGCACTACGGGAAGAGCATCCCTGCGCAACGACATAAATCGCGCCACTTGAAGAACAGATGGTCCAACTACATAACTTTTTCTTTTTCATTACTTCCATGGTCGTGCCATATTGGACGAGACAAATTTGATGTAGGTTATGATGAAGATTACCCAGACTGGCTCAACAAAGACATAGCAAAGGTAGTTCAACCAAAAGCAACAAGAAAAAGGAAAAGAAATGCTAATGAATTAGAATCTAAGTGCAAGAGGCTACACAAACAACTAACAAAGGCACGAGAGAAATAGTGAAAAAGAAAAGTTTGGTCGAAGTAAAGAATAAGAAAAAGACAAATGGCGCAATAAGGCAGAACTCCTAGCCAAGCGAATAGAGTCTATAGGTGTATGGGCTAGCGAAGGAATGAATTCTGTGGCTGACAAATGAATAGAGGAGAAAGGAAGGAAGGCTTGGGAAATATTGAAAAAATTCACCTTCGACATATCCCGACTCTTAACTGACGAGACAACATCATCTTCCAAGGGGATTCATCAGGGGCAAGTTCGCCGAGGAAGACTCACCTTAAGAAGAAGAATCTTCTGAGGAGGGATCAGCATGAAAGATATTTACTTGGCCATGATCTAATTTCCTAGAAATGTTTAGTCTTTTCTTTCTCTTACGTTGTTTCAATATCAACCATTGTAATAAAGATCAATGTTAAATAAGTGCAATATTCTCTTTTAGGCTCCGCACTTTGTAGCAAATGAAATGATACATGTGGCACAAAGCGCTTTCCAAATCATCATGCATAAAGCGGTCATAGGATACATTTTATTTGCTAGGTGTGCATTGCGTGAACTTGCTTGATTGCTCTGGGTCTCTTTCTACCTGATTCAACCCCTTCCCAAATCCAATCTCCTACCAAGGCACCTCATCTCCCTACTCTATGCCCAAATCCTGATATCAGAAATCTTTTGCATGTCGTGATAATTTCCTATCCCTTACGAACTCAAAAACCTATTATCCAAAACGTTGGATTAAGTTGAATACCAAGGCAGAAGATTTGGTTAAGCAAAGTGCACTTATCAAGGATTTTTCAAAGCAAGAAGAGTTTGTAATAGTAGGCACTACACAAACAAAGCGGAAAATTGACAGGGGAAGAGATTTGTTGGTCAAACTCAAGGGCACACATGACTTACCGAAATACTTCGTTTTGACACAATGTCTGAGGATCATTTTTGTCAATCTAGTCTTTAATGTAATACATTTAAGATAATCCAAAATATTATTTCCAAACTTGCAACTACTCATAGCCAAAAAGACGTTCAAATAGTTATTACAAGGCAATAGGGAAATGAGAAATGATCGGAACCTGCTTGATGATACAAAGGTTTATGCATAGCAACCAAATTAGCAGGCTGGTTCAATTTGGAAAAAAATGCAAAGGCGCAGTAACAAAAATTCCATTAATATGACGGAGCTAGAAACTCTTGCTGAGTATTGGAAGTATATCCGTACCAACTAGCAAGTAAGACCATGAATTGATTTGATACAAAAACAGAGGCAGACAGATTTCTTGGAGCGATTTTGGTCGAAAGCTTTATTTTAATACATTGAGAAAGGAATACAATATGACCTACCTCTAAAAGGGTCTTGACGATCGGTCTCTTGGCAACAAAACCTACCTGACAAGGAAATTGGTGCAAAATTTGACTTACAGCAGTTGGTTGACAAGTACGAAAGATATTGAGTATCTCTCTCAAAGACACGCGGGCATCATGACACGCATATTTGCAAGAAAGGATGACAAATGCATTAAGGTCTTGGAGTTTGACAAAAGCCAACCTCCTTTCTATCAACACAACCTATTCTTTACACAAGATCTTTACCACTTTTCATTGACATTCAACTTCTCATCCCCTGCTTAAACGAGCATCGGTCATTCGACCAAAATTTTTGTCTTAATTGCTACATAAAAGCACTTGAGCAATCTTTTAACCTCTACACAATTTGTCATAATCTTCAAATTCAAGTGCTAATCTATCATCCGCGGTCTAGGCATTCTCGTAAGCAGTATGTATTGTTTTTGCATCAAATATTTGCCAAATTTTCTAACATAGTTCTGCGTATTTTATCACTCTATTACAGTTGCTTTGCATCTGAACACTAAAATAGGTCAAGAATCTGCACTTAGAAAAGCCGAAACGGCAAGCCAAACTGAAAACGATTACCTCGATGCAAAGTCTTTTAAACCACCAGCATAGGACACCGAGAGAACCCAGACAATCCAAATTTCACTACCGTACAACTTGTGAGATGGACGACCAAAATCAGCCACGGTATACCCACACAAGTATCACAAGAAAGAAATTCTATCACCACACAACCAGAACCCGCAAAACCCACAACCTCACACTGCACCCAACTTACATAATAAATAACCTCTCCTCTGTCAAAACTTTCAACAACAACCTTATCAAACACAATCAAGGACAGACAAAAAGACAACACCTCACGCCTTTACTCTTTTAGCTCAATCAAGAGATAAGGCATCCAACAAACGAACTACTCCTTAGGTACTCATTCTGAAATTCAACACAACAAAGATCTACACCCATCACTCAAAAATTCAATACAATGACACCGCAAGATACCCAGCACAACCCAAGACAAATACGGTTTTGAACAACCTCCAAACCCGACAAAATTCAAATACGAAACCTTAGTCCAAGTATGCAAGTACCCACATAATCAGAATCATCAAGATACCCAATGTCACACTGAAGGACAAATGCAGATTCATGCCAATACATTGGTGTTCAGTGCAATGCAACCACTTTGTTTCGACTAACGAATCTTTTTTTGACAGCAGATCTTTCAACACAAACACAAGATTCGCAGGCAGTCACAATGGACATGATAACGCTTCAGCCACGTCAGGCTTAGAATATGACGACTAGCCCCGTCAGGCTTAGAATATGACGACTAGCCTCGTCAAGCTTAAAATATGACGATCAGCAACGCAGGCTTAGAATATGACGACTAGCCCCCGTCAGGATTAGAATATGACAACTAGCCACGTCAGGCTTAGAATATGATGATTAGCTGCGTCAGGCTTAAAATATGATGACCAGTCTCGTCAGGCTTAGAATATGACCGCTAGCCATGTCAGGCTTAAAATATGACGATCAGCTCTGTCCGGCATAAAATAGGACAAACTCATATATTTTGTTTTGCAGGAACCACTACAATAGGCTCGTCCACCTTAGAATTGGACATGCACACGTATTTTTTATTTATTTTGCAGGCACTACCATGATAAGATAATCTATCAAAGGCAATAAACTGGGACAGAATTTTTTAGGATCCCCTCAAAAATTCCCAAAAGACGCAAGCTGACATTGGGCAGAAATTTTTGAGATCCCCTCAAAAATTTCAAGAGAGACGAAGGACAGAAACTGGGAGTTCATTGAAGAAAGCTTTACCAAGGCCCAACATTCATGAAAGCATTATAAAAGCATAAGAAACGACGATTTTCCTAAAGGCGTTGCAGACATGATAATGACATTTTATTTATTAGCACTTCACTTTACTTTTGTTCGCAGGGTACACAGCCCGGCGACAGGCACTTTACTTTTGTTCGGAGGGTACACAGCCCAACGCAACAGACAAATATCTCCTGACGAGAGACACTTAGCAGTTCCTGACGAGCAGGCAAATAGCTCCCGACGAGCAGGCAAATATCTTATGACGAGAGGCAGTTAGCAGCTCCTGACGAGCAGGCAAATAGCTCCCAACGAGCAGGCAAATAGCTCTTGACGAGCAGGCATATAGCTCCCGACGAGCAGGCAAATAGCTCCTGATGAGCAGGCAAATAGCTCTTGATGAGCAGGCATATAGCTCCCGACGAGCAGGCAAATACCTCCCAACGAGCAGGCAAATACCTCCTGACGAGCAGGAAAATAGCTCTTGACGAGCAGGCAAATAGCTCCCGATGAGCAGGCAAATAGCTCCCGACGAGCAGACAAATATCCCCTGACGAGCAGACAAATATCCCCTGACGAGAGGCAATTATAATATGCAAATCTCTCATAACGAGAGACCACAACACATTGACGGTTGACACTCAAAATGACAGGAAAGTCCATTTTACATTTACAAATATTATCTGCAAAAGCTCACTCTTTATTGCAGGAAACAGCGTGACAGTGTTCCAAGGCATACAGCCAGGTGCGACAAGCAATTATCTCCTGACAAGACGCACCTAAATGGATATACCCAAAGGAGAAGCAAAGCACCTGGGAACATACTAGACAACTACTAAGCTCTACAGGGGAGTTTACTTTATCATTATCTTTGGTTGTACTTATCCTACTTTTGTTGCAAGACACTCTCAAACACCTTGACAAACCCTTGCTCCATTTCACATACCCTTACACTTGCTCCCCAGAAAATAACCACCCCACAAGAAAATGGTGCGACCCCAAAATCACAAAACCATACTGTGCACCATTTTGAAACTCTTTTCGAGAAGCTTAATCTCACAGACAATGTTTTTTCTATACCCGCAAACTATCTATTCATGCCGAGTTCCAAATCACTCAAATCTATATTTCCATACTCGCACAAGTGATCCACCTAATCTTTTATTCCTGATCGGATTTCAGTTCGTATTCTTTCCTATTCATTGCTTATCTATGCCAATCGTGCATGTTCTCATGCTTAATCGTGCCCATTCTCATGCTTAATTGTGCCCATCTATTTGAATCGTGCTTCACTTCTCAATATTAACCAATTTGGCCGAGACAATATCAAAGGCAAGATGACTCGATTATTGAGATGAAGTGGAAACTATGTACGTGTAAACTCCTCTTTATGGGTGTGTCACGCGCCATACTTTCATAACTAGGATGATTATAAGCCTCTTTTCCCACACTCGATCTTTTGATATTATCTCATCTTTGATTGTGACTCTGCTTTATTCTTCAAAAGGCAAAACACACTCAAATACGAACTTTGCATACTTGAACAAGTTCGCTCTTGACATTTAAAATCGTGCGTCATAAACATCTCGCACAAGCATTATGCCATTCTAGAACTACACACGGCCTGATTCTCGTGAAATCCGAGATATGTAGGCAACTCAGAGACCGGGGTTCGGCCAAAATACCTCCAAAAACTCTCATTTTCCTTTTACTTTGTCCGTCCGTGGTGACAAAATTGGCTACTCCGTCAACTATATTTGCCCGAAGACTCTTCATCATCCCCGGGTAAAGAGGGGCAGTTGACACCCCATTTTTTCCCTCCTTTTTGTATAATTGACCGTAATTTAACTTAAAGGAGCATTTTAACCGTTTGAGTAAAATTTGCATTAGAAGGGGTGCATTTACGTGTATTACTCCATATTTATATATTATATATTTTAATTGTGATTATATTATGACATATATATCATTTAGGCTATTTGTGAAACCGTGGCTATTTGTATAATTTATCGCATAAATAGAGTTTTATAATTATGTGTGACTATTTATACATATTTAACTTGAGTCGGCCCCAATTGTGTTATGGGTGCATAATTTACGTATATTTTATTATAATCTTTTATCTTGCGCCTTTAAATTAAATAGCGGCCTAATAAAAAATCTCCGGTCGAAATTTCATACCGCCCATTTTCATTTCATAATTTTGACATGTTAATTTGAATTCAATTTTCGAATTTTCTTTGCATCTGGACAAAAGTTCGAACGGATACATCTACTTGGTACCATAAGCTTTTTTCTTTCTTCCTATACATTTTAAATAATTTGATTTTCCAATCCTTACCAATATTTGTTCTATCATTTATTCATTTTATTTATTCATTCTCTTTTTATCAAATTGGTTTTACTTTGAACCTAGACAAACTTTATCACCGAATACACTCTTTATATTTTTTCCACACATTCTTTCTATTATTCCTTATTAAATTAACCCAAAAAATCTCCCTAAATATTCTCCAAAGATCTCTCCAATAACATATCTTCCCCAATTCCCTCCCTAGACTCTCTCTAACCCCAATTCTCTCCCATATCCCCTCAATAACATAAAATCAGACAACCACCCTTCAATTTCTCCAATCTTCCAACGGTCTAATCCAAATTGCTCTTCTTAAAGAGACACACAAACACACAGATCGCGACCATTACCCATATACCATACACGCACAAAGCGATATCGAATGAGAGGGTAGTGCCACTAACAGTGGCGGAGACACAGTGGAAACAGGGAGGAGTACGGTAACACATCACCACCAGTAGCAGCGATGGTAGAGAAACACTACCCGAAAAGAGACTAGAGAGGGGAACCATCGGGTGTAGTGGTTGAAGCGCCAATAGCAGCGACGCCAGAAGTATCGGGAAACGCCAGAAGTAGTGGTTGAAGCGCCAATAGCAGCGACGGAGATATCCATTGTCGATGGGTCTCTTCTTCTGTTTCGATTACATAGTTGCTGAATCAGAAAATAAAAGGGGTGGGGTGGCAGCGACGCCGCCGATCAGCAGTCGCTCCTCTTCCCCTATCCAGAGATTTACTTCGTTGTCGTTCCCCATCCCTGCACTGGTGGCATTACTCTGTCGTTACCACTGTGGCATTACCAGAGGAGGTTTGTGTTGATGTACTGGCTATTGTTTCGCTGGAATGTTCAGATCTTTTGTCGGTGGTGGTCTCGTTTCTGTTGTCGTTCACTGTGTGAAATCGTTGTTACAATGGGACTTTGTTTTATGACTTGTTTTAGCCCACTATTAGTTTTGTTTCTGTGTGGGTTTTGACTTGATAAGGCTGAGCTTTTGACCAGAATTTGACCTGTTTATATCAAGTCCTTTGGACATGATTTTCTGCTTGTAGACGAATGCGACGCTGTTTATACAGGCCTGCGAAAATATTTTAACTTGAGGCCTATACAACGAATTGATGGGTATACATTGAATTGACGGATGTTGCACCTCTTAAGGCCAATGACGTTTGAAGGCCAATACAAGTCCTGTCCCTTACGTGTCCCGAAAACAAACAAAAAGGCGATGACGATAACATTTATATATACAATGTTGAAAAACGAATGGGATAAGCAACAGGACTCGCATATGGCATGGCAACACGACCGGCCGGCGTGTTTGCAGCCGTGACGTTATCCTTAGCCTCCCATCACCCGAATGTGAGCCTAAACTTTCAAAAATTCCCTTTTTCTTTTTGTTTTTTTTCCTTTTTACTATTATTATTATAATTACTATTTTTATTACTACTAACATTTTAATTATTATCTTTACTATTATTATTATTATTATTACTACTACTTTATTCTACTTTTATTTTTGATTTATTTTATTTAGTTATAATACTAACTTCATTCTTATGCTTTTTGCGAGGTACATTCTTACAAAGAACGAAGTCCACGGCGAATATTGAATATTTACTTATTTATGCAATTGTTTGTATTTAAATTATATATATTATAGTAGAAATTATTTTATTTAGTCTTATTTTATTATTGAATCCCAATTATTAGTCCGGTCGATAATCACACTTGGTAGAACCCGAAAGGTGCGTAACACCTTCCTTTCGGGTTAATTTGAACCCTTACTTAGAATTTTGGTTTGCATAATCATCTTTTTAAAGCTAATATTAAAATTGGCTAGAAACAAAATAGGTGCCCTAATACGCCTAGTTAAAAAATATGTTAGGTGGCGACTCCGACTCTTTACCCGTGAGTTCCAATAAGTCGAGCCCTATTTCGAACCTTAACGGAGTTCGGAGAAAAATGGGTGTCGACAATATACACTGAGCATATAGATGAGCAAACGTTGGATTAAATCTTCTACATAAGAGATCTTGACATGTTTAAAGAAAATGTTCAATGTTACGTTATAAGTAGTACCATAATAGAGATTAGACTATTAACTACTTTGTTACTTATTATGTAAAGCAAATTCATCTTTATGTTGCTCTAGGTTAATACCAACCAACTTTAGTTGTAAACTACTTTCATCATTTACTACATATACACATTATTTTTCCCCTATGTAATTGAGATTAAATTAGGTAATAATAACATATTTTCCAAATGATAAAAATTTCTACAGGGTACTATCAAATCATGTCATAGCAATAGTTCAATTCATATGTTTAGCAAGTTGTGAGTTTTTTATAATGGATTTTAAAAATGTTTAAGGGCTTAAGAATTAAGTATACAGGTAAGTGGTAAACTGGATTTTTGAATTTGAGTTCAAATAAATGTAAGATGTTGTAGCAACAAATTAAACATTAACAAATTACACCAATTTATGGTTTTATTTGTATTCAGTAGTGTTTGTTATGAAACATCGATGTTCTTTTGATGCGGTGCTTGAAACGGGTTTTTAGTGAGATCATTCTTCTATTTCTAACAGTCATTAATGTGAGAAATTGACGCAGTTGTAGAATCTAAAATTCGTAATATTTTTGTTCTGGGATTGAAGGCTGATGGATAGTTTAATGTAACATATAGATTAATTTTCTTTAGCATATGTGGCTTGGTTATTATTGGTTAAAACATCACTATAAAACTAACTTTACCGTTATATTTAGATATTTTTAGTATAGATTGACATGCTTTAATTTGTTCTATCATTAAAAAAGTAACACGACCCGAATTTTCGGTTAGGCCGTGCGGGCACCCGACCACCTTCCCTAAACCTGTCGGGCGAACCCTATTGACTCAATCGATATAAATTGTGAAGAATTACCTTGAAATGAAAATGAACCAAACTTTAACAACATAAGATAACTCCCAAGGATAGACAAACATACAAGCTGTCTGAATAATACAACTAACTACCCAGAATACACAGTTTTAAAGATTTCCAGATCAGACATCTAAGAAGGCCAAAAGATATACACACCTCCCGAAGGAAACAAAAGTAAGGAAACTGTAATATCTGAAGTTGGTGGCCGCAATGAACAAGATGGCTCACCATAGACAGCTGAGAACATACTACTCCTCAATCAGTGCGCGACTGGCTGGGTCCTGGAGCAGAATCTGCCAAATGAAAAGAAAACACAAGGACAAATAGGGGGTGAGTCATAAGGACTCAATACGTGCGAACAAACTAGCCACCTCAAAAAATAGATACGCTAGTCAGGGAAACGGAACCAGACAATAATCAACAAATAAGCAATGCACATATAAGCAGAACAGTAGTCATGTACAGAAAATCTACACAATAGTATGAAATAAAATGGAATGAGATGAAATTAAAATGAGATGAAATGAAATGAGATGCAAAGGGTCACATGTGCCAAATGAATGGAGCGGTATCCTCCTGCTCCGAGGGCGGAATCCTCCTACCCTCAATATGATGCAATGGAGCGGAATCCTCGTGCTCCGAGGGCGGAATCCTCTTACCCTCAGTATGACACAATGAACCATTCACCGGCGCGTGACTCTCATCGACTGCCGGGAAGTATATGTCAACTCACAGCAAGAGTACAATGCTCAGATCCTCAATGCAATACCAACAACAGGACATAACATATAATATAGAATGTAAATCCAAAGCTAAGGCGTAATGGGTACGCCTATCGGTAGCTACACACGTAAGGAACACGTGGTAGAAAACCCACGAGGCCAAGTGCCTCCAAAGAAATGGATATAAACACTTACCGTATTCCAAAGCTAGCCCTGCTACTCAACAACTGCTTTTTTCCTTTGGATTAACTGCCAAACGATCCCGCTCTATTCAATAAGCAGAAAAATTATATCAAATAAAGCTAAAGGCTTCATTCCTTATGTCTTAGGACAATCCAGTTAGGAACCTGATACCCTATTCGCATATGCAATACGCAGGCCATGCCTATGTACAGGGTTCAAAGTCTCATAACCAAACCCTAAATAAATTACATTTATATGTTGCCCATAACTCACTGAGTACGAATATATAATTATTTCCATCATCGGCGTCCAATTGACCCTTTAAACTATCAATTTAAGTCATTAGGGCGATGTCTAATATCCCTATTTTTACCGTAAAAATATATCCAAACCCACATAATAAGCTAAGATAATGAGTTAACATCATTACCTGGAGATTTGGGGTAGAAATTTCACTATTTTCCACCTCTTTTTCTCTTTTTTCCTCTTTCTTTTCTAATTTTTCCTTTCTCTATTTTGTTTGAATGTTTGTATATCGTATGTAACTGATGCTAAGGGATTTAATCCTTTAGCTAACCGACTTTCTATAAATTTTTTTAATAAATTCGCTACGACGATTAAAATTAAAATGGAACTCTAGAGAAGTCGAAATGATCCCAAATTTTTCAACTAAGTTATACAAAATATATGTAACATACTCGCAAAGACGGATCTCAAATCGGACTCCCGAAACTCAAGATGTGAATTTAAAGGAAAAAGGTCAAATTATTTAACTTTCGGCATTTTAGCGGAAACTAGCCGAACAACATCGAAATTCACTTTCAAAAAATCACAAAAGTCACAAATAATCATACGAACTTAACGGTGCTTTCGAATTTCGAATCGGAACTCATTCGCCAAAACCGAGTTCAAAAATCTCTTTTTAATATTTATCGACAATAAAAACTGAAACCTTCTTCCGATGCCTACCAAACGAGGTCTGATTTAGCTCAAATTTTATAGACAGGTCCTAATGGACCTTACGAATATTATAAAATTATCGGCACGCCAATAGGAGTCCTAACTTCCGAAACGACTGACCGAGGTCGTTTCATTCTCCTGCACTTAGACTCTCGTTCGTCCTCGAATGAGAAAGAGTGTAAAATAGATTTCATACCTCTAATGAGAATGGTTACACCAATTTTTTTAATGACATTTACTACGAAACCAAAATCATATACAATGATAAGAACCTTTTGGGCTTTAAAGACCAAGTTCGAACCTGAATCATCGAAGAGGCAAGGATACCTCTCACGCATACTGGACTCAAGCTCCCAAGTGTCCTCCTCACGAGGACGATTATTCCATCGCACTCGAACCATCGGAATCTGCTTCGAATGAAGCTTCCAGGCATCACGCGCAACTATAGCAACTGGGAACTCCTCGTAGGCCAGATTCACATCTAGCTGAGCAGGGTCTAATTCGATCACTTCGGAAGGATCTCAGATACACTTCCAGAGCATCGATACATGGAAAACTGGGTGAACTGGCATAGAAGCTGGCAAGTCGAGCCAATAAGCTACCTTACCAATACGCTTCTCGATACGGAAAGGGCCAATGAACCTGGGACTAAGCTTTCCTTTCCTACAGAATCTCTTTACACCTCGCATCGGTGACACTTTCAGAAATACCATGTCCCCGACCTCGAACTCTAACTCTCGGTTCCTCCGGTTCGAATATGAAATCTGCCTACTCTGGGCGGTCCGTAAATGATCCTGAATAACACGAACAACATCAAGAGTCTGACGAACCATATCTGAACTCATCACCTCGACATCTCGAGACTCAAACCAGCCAATAGGAGAACGACATCGACGACCATATAAGGCCTCAAATGGAGCCATCTGAATAGAAGACTGGTAGCTATTATTATAAGAGAACTTTGCTAACGCCAAATGATCATCCCAGTAACCCCCAAAGTCTAGTGCACAAGCTCTCAACATGTCCTCTAGAATATGAATAACCCGCTCGGACTGACCATCAGTCTGAGGGTGGAATGCCGTGCTAAGCTGCACCTGGGTCCCCAACTCTCTCTGAAAAGACTGCCAGAACTGAGAGGTAAACTGGGAACCACGATCTGAGATAATAGATACAGGATTACCATGCAGCCTAACCACGTGCTCAATAAAAATCTGGGCCAATCTCTGAGCTAAATCAGTAGTCTTTACAGGGATAAAGTGAGCTGATTTAGTCAGTCTGTCGACAATGACCCAGACTGAATCATGGCGCCGTAGGGTCTTTGGTAGACCAACTATAAAATCCATCGTGATATGCTCCCACATCCACTCGGGAATGGGCAGTGCCTGAGCTAACCCTGCTAGTCTCCGGTGCTTGAACTTAACCTGCTGACAGTTCAAGCAACGAGATACAAAATCAAATACATCTTTCTTCATCCCCTTCCACCAGTATAGCTCTCGGAGGTCCTGATACATTTTTGTAATACCAGGATGAATGGAATAACGCGAGCTATGAGCCTCATGGAGCACTGACTGCCTCAAATTCCCAACATCGGGAACACAAGATCGACCATTAAACCGAAGAATTCCATCTGAATCAAACTCGAAGGAGGGAACTCCTCCACTTAGGACACGACCACGCAACTCCTGCAGATGAGGATCCTTGAACTGTCTTCCCTTAATCTGATTGACTAAGGAAGACTGAGCTGCAATACATGCTAAGACTCGACTGCAGTCTGGGAGAAGGAATCTCACGCCAGAGTTGCCAAGGGACTGCAATTCTCGAGCCAATGGTCTCATGTCAGCTTAAAGAAAAGCCATGCTGCCCATGGACTTCCTGCTCAAAGCATCTGCTACCACGTTCGCCTTCCCAGTATGATAGCGGATAGTGAGATCATAATCTTTAATTAATTCAAGCCACCTCCGCTGCCGGCCATTAAGACCCTTCTGAGAGAGAAGATACTGCAGACTCTTATGATCTGCATACACCTCACAAGGCTCGCCATAAAGATAATGCCTCCATATCTTCAAAGCAAAGACCACAACTGCTAATTCTAAATCGAGAGTCGGATAATTCTTCTCATTCGGCTTCAACTGTCTGGAAGCATAAGCAATTACTTTCCCGTGCTGCATAAGAACACAACCCAAGCCCAGACGAGATGCATCACAATAGACTACAAATCCATCGGTGCCCGAAGGAAGGGATAGCACTGGAGCTGAAGTCAATAAGGCCTTAAGCTTCTGGAAGCTTGCCTCACACTCATTAGACCATCGAAACTAAACGGCCTTCTGCATCAGGCGAGTCAGGGGAGGTGCAATAGTAGAGAACTTTTCCACAAACCTCCGATAATAACCTACCAATCCAAGGAAGCTGCGAATCTCCGTCGGAGTGGTAAGACGAGGCCATTTCTGCACTGCTTCAATCTTCTTCGAATCAACCTTGATACCCTCACTAGATACCACGTGACCCAAAAATGCCGCAGAATCATGCCAAAACACACATTTCGAGAACTTGGCATACAGCTTACGATCACGGAGGGTCTGAAGAACCACCCTCAGATGATAATCATGCTCCTCGCGGCTACGAGAATAAATAAGAATATCATCAATGAAGACAATGACAAAGGAATCAAGGAATGGCTTAAACACCCGGTTCATGAGATCCATAAAGGTTGCAGGGGCATTAATCAGCCCAAAAGACATAACTAGGAACTCATAATAGCCGTAACGAGTCTTAAAAGCAGACTTCGAGATATCTGACTCGCGAATCATTAGCTGATGATAACCAGATCGCAGATCGATCTTAGAAAAGAATTTGGCACCCTGCAACTGATCAAAATAATCATCAATGCGAGGCAACGGGTACTTGTTCTTGATGGTGACCTTATTTAGCTGATGATAATCAATACACATCCGCATGGTCCCATCTTTCTTTTTCACGAATAGAGCAGGAGCACCCCACGGAGAAATACTCGGCCTGATGAACCCCTTATCGAGCAAATATTGCAACTGCTCCTTCAGCTCCTTCAACTCTGATGGGGCCATGCGATAAGGAGGGATAGAAATAGGCCGAGTCCCTGGCACAATATCAATGCCAAGCTCGATCTCTCGATCAGGAGAAAGTCCTGGCAAATCATCTGGAAACACGTCAGGGAACTCCCTAACGACAGGAATAGAATCAAGAGATGGAATCTCCACAGTGGTATCTCGAACGATGGCTAGATACGCTGAACACCCTTTATCCATCATCCGCTTTGCCTTCAGGAAAGAAATAACATGCCCTATGGGTGGCAAATAAGAGCCCTGCCACACCACCGGTGCTGCACAAGGAAGAGACAACTGAAGAGACTTGGCATGACAATCTAATGTGGCATGACACGACGCCAGCCAATCCATGCCAATAATTACATCAAAATCAACGATATCTAGAATTAGAAGATCTACTAGTGTCTCACGACCCCCAAAAGATATGATACAAGCTGGATAAACTCGATCCACAATGATAATGTCTCCAATAGGAGTAGAAACACAGAATGGATCACGAAGACTCATATAATCAACATGAAAGCCCAAAGAAAAATAAAGAGATACATATGAATATGTAGACCCCGGATCCACCAAAGAATATGCATCTCGACCACAAACAGATAAAATACCTGTAACAACAGTTGGGGATGCCTCGGCATCCTGCTTGGCCGGCAGTACATATAATTGTCTCTGCGGCTGAGCTGAGCCGCTACCCTGACGACCACCTCTAGAGGGACCACTACGACCACGCCCACGACCTCTACCGGGTGGTGGTGCACCTCTAATTGGCTGAGACCCTGGAGGGGCACCCTGAGGCTGCTGCTGCATAGGCGCTGGAAGGCGAGGGAAAGGGCGGGTACTACCCTGCTGATGGAGATAAGGGCAATCCTTCTTATGATGCCCTAGATCCTGACAGATAAAGCAGCCTGGAGAGAAAATCTACGCTGATCAAACTGAGACTGATCTCGCGGGCGAAACCCAAATTGACACTGAGAAGAAGTAGGCGCATTCTGAGAACCACGCGTTGGAAACTGAGCTGGTCTGACAGGAGGCCTACTCTGCTGCTGATAACTCCTACCTCCATACGAGGTACTAGAATGCCCTGGACCACGAGATCTCTTACTCTCCCGCTCTAACTCCTCCATCTCCAATATATGATAGGCCTTATACCTCCTGGCAATATCAACAGCGACATCAAATAAAGTACCAGTCTCAATCTCACGAGCCATAAGGGACTGCAAATAAGGAGAAAGCCCATCAATAAAACGTCTGACCCTCTCAGAGGGCTCCAGAACGAGATCTGGAGTATAGCTGGACATCTCTAAAAACAAAAGCTCGTACTCAGTGACTGACAGGTCACCCTGTCCAATCCTCTCAAACTGTCTCCTCTTCTCATCCCGCTGACTGCGAGGGAAAAACTTCTACATGAATCGATGGGAAAATTCACTCCAAGTCAGCTTAGGTAAGCCCTGCCTAGCTAATCGGAGTGCGGTCCACCAAGCAAAAGCCGGACCCTCAAGCTGGAAGGCAGTATAATCAGCTCCATACTGCTCAAGATATCCAAGGGCCTCTAAGATACGGTGACATTGATCAAGAAACTCACGAGGCTTAAGCTTATCTGATTTCTGACCAGAGAACTTCGGAGGACTAAGTCGGCTAAAATAATGCAACCTTGCCGGATCATCAACCTGACCTGCTACCTGGACTGGCTGACCAGCCTGAGTAACCGGAGGTACAACACCCGCTACCTCTGGAACATAACCACCTGGAACATTAACTGTTGGGGCTACATGTGGAGCTAGAATGGGGGCTCCCTGAACCTGAGAACCAATATCTACCGCAGCCTACGGAGCTGCCTGAGGGATAGGAGCATCTACGACAGCCTGAGGGATAGGAGCATCTACAGCAGCCTGAGGAATAAGAGGTCCCTGGGGCATCAGCGTCGCTAAGAGTCTCATAAAAGCGTCATGAAGTACGGGGGGAACGAATAAGCCCTGCTCCCCCTGACCAGCAAAAGCTGGCACTACCGGAACCTTTGCAGCAAGATCAACATGATCCACCATCCTCGCGGCCTGGGCAACTCTACCTCTGCCTCGACCACGACCTCTACCACGGCCAACACCACCACCTCGCGGAACAGCAGGCATAGGGGCGACCGCTGGCTCCTCCACCTCTCGCTGAACATTCGCGCGCGTTCTCACCATTTACTGCGGAAAATTAAAAAATATTTAACTTCAGATAAGAAGACTCACGCACGATAGGGAAAGAAAGAAAGGAAACTGCCTAAATGCCACCATAGCCTCTCATAGATAAGTACGGACGTCTCCGCCCAATCAGCGAAACTCTATTAGACACTGTCATGATCTGGAAAGACTCTAAATCTCGCTCTGATACAAACTGACACGACCCCAATTCTCGGTTAGACCATACGGGCACCCGACCACCTCCCCTAAACCTGTCGGGCGAACCCTATTGACTGAATCGATATAAATTGTGAAGAATTACCTTGAAATGAAAATAAACCAAACTTTAACAATATAAGATAACTCCCGAGGATAAACAACATACAAGTTGTCTGAATAATACAACTAACTACCCAGAATACACAGTTTTAAAGGTTTCCAGAACAGACATCTATGAAGGCCAAAAGATATACACACCTCCTGAAGGGAGCAAAAGTAAGAAAAACTGTAATATCTGAAGTTGGTGGCCGCAATGAACAGGATGGCTCATCGTAGACTGCTGAGAACGTACTACTCCTCAATCACGGTGCGACTTGCTAGGTCCTAGAGCAGAATCTGCCGAGCGAAAAGAAAACACAAGGAAAAATAGGGAGTGAGTCATAAGGACTCAATAAGTGCGAACAAACTAGCAACCTCGAAAAATAGATACGCTAGTCAGGGAAACAGAACCAGACAACAATCAACAAATATGCAATGCACATATAAGCAGAACAATAGTCATGTACAGAAAATCTACACGATAGTATGAAATGAAATGGAATGAGATGAAATGAAATGAAATGCAAAGGGTCACATGTGCCAAATGAATGGAGCGGAATCCTCCTGCTCCGAGGGCGGAATCCTCCTACCCTCAATATGATGCAATGGAGCGGAATCCTTCTGCTCCGAGGACGGAATCCTCCTACCCTCAGTATGATGCAATGATAACCCTTCACCGGCGTGGGACTCTCATCGACTGCCGGGAAGTATATGTCAACTCACAGCAAGAGTACAATGCTCAGATCCTCAATGCAATACCAACAACAGGACATAATATATAATATAGAATGTAAATCCAAAGCTAAGGCGTAATGAGTACGCCTATCGGCAGCTACACATGTAAGGAACATGTGGTAGAAAATCCACGAGGCCAAGTGCCTTCAAAGAAATGGATATAAACACTTACCGTATTCCAAAGCTAGCCCTGCTACTCAACAACTGCTTTTTTCCTTTGGATTAACTGCCAAACGATCCCGCTCTATTCAATAAGCAGAAAAATTATATCAAATAAAGCTAAAGGCTTCATTTTTTATGCCTTAGGGCAATCCAGTTAGGAACCTGATACCCTATTCGAATACGTGGGGTCCAATTGACCCTTTAAACTATCAATTTAAGCCATTAGGGCGATATCTAATATCCCTATTTTTACAGTAAAAATATATTCAAACACACGTAATAAGCTACGATAATGAGTTAATATTATTACCTGGAGATTTGGGGTAGAAATTCCACTATCTTTCCACCTCTTTTTCCTTTTTTTTTCCTCTTTCTTTTCTAACTTTTCCTTTCTCTATTTTGTTTAAATGTTTCTGTTTGTATATCGTATGTTTAGAAAAGTCGAAATGATCCCAAAATTTTCAAGTAAGTTATACAAAATATATGTAACATACTCGCGAAGATGGATCTCAAATCCGACTCCCGAAACTCAAGATGCGAATTTAAAGGAAAAAGGTCAAATTATATAACTTTCGGCATTTTAGCGGAAACTAGCCGAACAACATCGAAATTCACTTTCGAAATATCACAAAAGTCACAAATAATCATACGAACCTAACGGCGCTTTCGGATTTTGAATCGGAGCTCATTCGCCAAAAATCGAGCTCAAAAATCTTTTTTTAATATTTATCGAGAATAAAAATTGAAACCTTCTTCCGATGCCTACCAAACGAGGTCTGATTTAGCTCAAATTTTACAAACAGGTCCTAATGGACCTTACGAATATTTTAAAATTATCGGCACGCCAATCGAAGTCCTAACTTCCGAAACGACTGACCAAGGTCGTTTCAAAAAATCATAAGAAGAAAAAATAATAGAATAGTATAAAATAAAATATACAAAATTATGGATAAAAACAAAAGGAAAAAAAGTGTCTGTATTGATATAGTTACAATGTTTCATTTTTATAATTCATTTGCATCACAAAGTGGTAGAGACGCAAAAGGAGACAACTATTTTTTGGACAAAAATGAAGAACGCAAAGAAGTGCAAAAGAGATCATAACAAGTTCATTAATTTTCTATTGAAATTTTAAATTGACACTTATTTTGGGGCAAATAAAAGGAAAAAAAATGACACTTATTAAGGGACAAATTAAGATAGTATTTCATAAATTTATTATCTCTAAATAGCTTTTTAATATGCATAAATGAAACGAAAATACTGTAACCGTGCATCGCCCGCTGATGCTATACTTGTTATAAGAAAAAGAACATTTCTTTTCCTTTACAAGTTTAGAAAGAACCGGATGGTGGATATATTATGTCGTCACTAGGTTGTAGGTTCTTAATAATGTCTTGAATTCTTTCTAGAATTTATCCTTGTCTAAGACTATTCATCTAAATTTGGTATAACTCAAAAAATTGTTAAATCGAATCTCGAAAAGTAAAATAAAGCAAGCAAGTTGAGATGGCAATACATAAATATACCAACTTTATAAAAAAAAATTGAGAGCAAAAGATGGAGTTTTTCTTATTAACAACCTTTTCACTGATTATTAATCATTTCTTACATGAAAACTTTTTTTTTTCTTCATCTTTTGACAGATCATATTCCATAGTTTAACAATGCCAGTTGAGCTATCTTTTTCTTTTTTTTTTCTTTTTTTTAGATTTTTGCATTCTTTTTCTAGGTTTAACGTCATATATTAATGACAGGAAGGGAATCGAATGCGTTTGGTATACGATTACATTTGCACCAAGCATCCCAATTACTCGTACCATTTACTTATGGAAAGGAGAAAAAATTGGAAAACCCTTAACCTAAACAGTATAACAGCATAAATAAAACCCAAAAAAAAAAAAAAAAAAAAAACTCATTCGATAAATGTAATATTTCCAGTGTTTCACTATCTTCTTGGTTTGGCCAATCAAGTAGGTTAACAATGGAAGACTTTTCTTGATTGTAGTGGTCTAATACTATAACACTAGCCATGTGTTTATTTGTGTGGTCCTACCTATTTTGTCAATTGTCACTCTAAATTAAGTCTTTGACCGGCCAACTTGTTGATCATCATTTGATATCATTAAAGTAATTTATTGAAGCTCTCTTTGAAACAGCATGTGGTTCATCCGTAAGTTTAAAAGGGGTGTGATTTGTTATATATAGATTGTTAGATTAAGGAGCTGTTTTCCATGGAAATATCATTCTTCTTTTCCGTTGGGAACGAACAATTATGCTGGTATTCTTTCTCAATATAGTCATAATTATGCTGATATATGTATGTATATATACTCCAGGCAATTATCGGATAAGTGTTAAGTTACCTTTATTTGATGAGTTACTTAACCCAAAAAAGGAGCTTTTTATTCGATTACTGACCCATCAAACCTCAGAAAAGGACTTATATGCTTCATTGATTCCTAAAAAAATAACGATACATAAGGATAGTTCACAAAGCATCTTTGTTGGCAGTTGTATAAAGTATCCAACAAATTTTGTCTTATTCTATGAAATTTAGCCTTAAATTAAATATTAAAACGAAGATGCCAAGTTAAGATATCGTAACACATTACGCTACTGTGACACTTGAGTTGGGGGAAGAAAATTGATTATTGGAATAAGATGGTGATTGATAAGTCTAACGTGTGTTTGATACTTACCTTTTTTGATGAATACACATTATCCTAGTTGTCTTCTAGCTAATACGTGCAACCATTTATTAATGTTTTGCG
Organism: Petunia secreta; assembly: GCA_029990175.1. Classification (NCBI taxonomy): domain Eukaryota; kingdom Viridiplantae; phylum Streptophyta; class Magnoliopsida; order Solanales; family Solanaceae; genus Petunia; species Petunia secreta. Next base: position 43,123,048 of record JARKIP010000022.1, on the reverse strand, counting down.
TAACCATTTCACCAACTGTTTGATAATGCACTTCTAATAGGAGAATTTGATACCTTTTAGCAAAAAGTTGGTATATGTTATATTTTTTAAAGCAAGAGAATTTAATACTATCAAACCAAACGTTCTTTCATCAGTATCTGATGTTTGGCATTTTATGCCAAGGTTTCCTTAATGTTTCCGCATATTTGAGCTTGTTTTGCACTCGTTTTATAGTTTGTGAATGTGGTTTTACACTGATTTTATGTTGTGCGTGTGTAGGTTGTTACGCGATGCATTTGGAGCTTTTTGGAGCTTGATTGAGCATGAATTGGTTGAAGGATGATTGAGGATTGGATTGAGCACGCGAAGGCACGACACGGACACGATTTCGGACCAAGGAAGAAGGCGAGTGGCTGGGCGCTGCAGGGCACGTGGCGCGCCCTCCACCGCGAACCACTGCCCAGCGCGTTACCCCACATGGCGCGCCCCTAAGGCGCCCAAAATGTGGCGTTACTGGTTATCTTGGCGCTTTCCGAGGCGCGGGGCGCCCGTTATAGCGCCTCGTGTGCGGTTTTTTACTTCCTATTCCGTCTAGTATTGGGTCTAAGTTATTACTAGGTGTTTGTAAACACTATAAATAGTCTTTTACTTAGTTTTTGAAAGGGAGTTGATACTTTGGAGCAATATTGAGAGCTACATACTCATTGAACAAGGGTTTATTCCTAATCTTTCATCTATTACATCATTTACTTCATGATTACACCAAATTATTGCCTTGTGATTATGAATATGTGTGGCTAAACTTTACGTTCTAGGGTTAGAGTATTACATGAAAGTTGATTGTTGAAGGTTGATTCCCATTGATTGAATCCCATAACGGGTTACTTATTCTTTCTTGATTTCACATGTGTAATTGTTAGAGCTCGATAATTATACATCATCTATGGTTTTTGGATTGAACTCGAAAGAGGGAATTTAATTACGTAATAAGAAAGAATAGAACTAGTTTGTGAACCCGGGCATCGGGGAATCAATTCGTGGGTAGGATAGACATATACTTGCTTGCCTAGTTTAACTCATTACATGAATCTTAATGCGTGCATGTGATTTAACCCATAGACATATAGGGATTGAAGTAGCTTGCATAGACTGCGAAGAACTGAAAGATTTTCACAGTTACATTTACTCTGTCAGTTAGTAACCCGGGATTTAAGAAGTGGAATCAATTGGATACATCAACTGGATTGTTCGTAACTCTGACCCTGGACCGCTCTCTTGATATTGTTAACAACCAAAGTATTGCTCATAGCTTGACTACACCTCTAGCACTTTACTTACTGCACTTTAGTTATAAAAACTCTTACAACCAAAGAAAAAGATCAATGAGTAGTTTGTAGGAATTGTTTGTGGAGTATTAGTCTGCTTAGTCCTCGTGGGAACGATATTCGATTTATCACTTTGTTACTTATCGACTGCGTATACTTGCGTGTGCGTTGGGAGCAACAAGTTTTTGGCGCCGTTGCCGGGGACTAATTACGGACTATTTTCTTTTGAACAATTACTTAATTTCTATTCAGGTTTAATTTTTTTGTTGAGTTTCTTGTGCTGTTTCAGGCAATAGGTTTTAATGCAAAGGAATAAAAAGGACGAATCACTCGCACCTTTTGATCCCGAGCCTGAAAGAATCTTGAGAAAGGCAAAAAGGGAAGCACGAGATCGAGAAGCATTAGCAATCGTACTTGCCTCTCTACCTGTTGAAATGGCTGAAGAACAAGCAGTAGCAGTGCGAGATGTGGCTCTTCCTTGTCTGAAAGGAGTAGAGTCAAGTATTGTGAAGCCTGCTATTACTGGGAACTTTGAGATCAAGCCCGGCATGATTCAGTTGCTGCATGTGACGGGGCAATATGGTGGATTCCTGCATGAAGATCCGCAGCAACACCTGCAGAACTTTCTGGAGATTAGTGATACTTATACACCGGCGGGTGTGCCTACTGATTATGTGCGAATGACTTTGTTCCCATTTTCATTGATTGGGACAGCAACGAAGTGGTTAAAGGTTGAAAAGCCTGGGTCTATCACTACTTGGGAGGATTTGGCTAAGAAATTCTTGGCTAAGTTTTATCCGTCTGCCAAGACGACCAGGTTGAGGAGCGCAATTTTGTCCTTTAGACAGTTAGAAGGAGAATCATTATATGCAGCCTGGGAGAGATTTAAAGCTTTATTGAGAGATTTTCCACACCACAACCAATCTAATGAGGTTATTGCACACACTTTTGTTGAGGGGTTAAACCAACATACTAAGATTGTGGTTGATGCTGCTGCTGGAGGCCAAGTGCTGGCCTTAAATTTTGAGCAGATCTATGACTTACTTGATAAGTTTTCACAGAGCAATCCTGATTGGCAGGGTGATGGCAGAGCTACGACACAAGTTGAGGATGCTAGCAGGGCTAATACGCAGAAAGCATCTGGGATACTTCAACTAGATGGAATTTCAGAGCTGCGAGCGAAGATGGATGCTATTTCTAATCAAATCAGCAAGCTGACTCTCCAAGCAAAGCCACCATTAGCTCCAGTGCAACAAGTTCAGACTTTTTGTGAAGTATGTGGTGAGGATCATAGCACTGAGGTTTGTCCCTCTAACCCAGAGTCAGTATATTATGTGGTTAATCAGAACAGATCACAGGGTCAAAATCGCAATCAGTATGGTAACAGTTATAACACGGGTTGGCGTAATCACCCAAATTTTTGTTGGAGGGATACCCGTGAGCAGTTTCAGGGTAATGAGAGACCCCAACTTACTCAAAGCAATGCACCACAGCAGGGGTCGCAGTCACAGGCTCAGCCACAGCAGTCTAATGCAATGGAGGATATGCTTAGGAAACTTCTTGCAGGGCAGCAAAAGCTCAAGGATGACTCAGCATCTCAGGCACAAATAATTAAAGATTTGAGCAGTTCATAGAAAGATCTTGAAAGACAGTTGGGGCAGCTTGCTGGAGCACAAAATAATAGACCTCGGGGTGCTTTACCGAGTGATACAGAGAAGAATCCTAAAGAATTTGTGCAAGCAGTTACTTTGAGGAATGGAAAAGCTTTAGAAGAACTTCCCCCAAAACCAAAGAAGCCTGTTGATGAGCTAGAGCCAAATGTTGATAGGGAAGTAGAGAAAGAAGCAGAGACAGTAATAGCAAAGCAGGCCGAGTCTGCTATTGTGAGACCACCACCACCTTTCCCTCAGAGGCTACAGAAGCAGAAAGTTGATGCAACATGCAAGAAATTCTTGGAGATATTGAGTCAGATTCAGGTAAATATTCCTTTGGTGAAGCTTTTGCGGGATGTTCCCAAATATGCTAAATACATCAAGGATATTGTTGCTAACAAGAGAAGACTGACTGAGTTTGAGACAGTTGCACTTACTGAGGAGTGCAGTTCCAGAGTTAGAAGCAAGCTTCCTAAGAAATTGAAGGACCCTGGCAGTTTTACCATCCCTTTGAAAATTGGGGAACATGAGGTTGGCCAAGCTTTATGTGATTTGGGTGCTAGTGTGAATTTGATGCCTTCTTCAGTTTTTAGGAAGCTAGGCCTGGGTGAGCCACGACCCACTACTGTGACCCTGCAGCTTGCTGATAGATCTCTGACATGCCCCGAGGGGATTATTGAGGATGTGCTTGTACAAGTGGGACAGTTCATATTACCCGTTGATTTTATTATTCTTGATTATGAAGCTGATCCTGAGGTTCCTCTCATCTTGGGAAGAGGATTTTTGGCTACTGCTGATGCTGTTATTCGAGTCAGAGCTGGAAAGATGATTATGAAGGTAAATGGGGAAGAAGCTGTGTTTAATGTGTTCAGAGCTACCCAGCTTCCTTCTCATTATGAAGAGTTGTCCATGGTAAAAGAGGTAGATGATGAGTTGACTGCTGATGAGAGGTCATTCTTGGCTTCTAATGTTGATTCGTTAGAACGGGCACTCTTATGTGATGATGATGATATCCTGAAGGATGATGATATTGAGGAGTATTTGGAGGTTCTTAATATGAAGAGTAGATTCATCCCAGGGTGGAAGAAATTTGAGGAGCTTGATAGACCGTTGACCTTAACTCCTGCTAAACCGTCTATTGAGAAAGCTCCTAATCTTGAGCTCAAACCTTTACCCGAGCATTTACGTTATGCTTATTTGGGTGAAGGTAATACTTTACCTGTGATCCTTTCTTCTTTGTTGTCTGATGTACAGGTTGAGAAGGTGTTGCGGGTATTACGAGAGCGCAAAAGAGCTATTGGCTGGACTAATGCTGATATTAGAGGGATTAGTCCTTCTTTCTACATGCACAAAATTCTCTTGGAGGAAGATCATAAACCATCCATAGAGCAGCAGAGGAGGCTAAACCCAATTATGAAGGAGGTGGTGAAGAAAGAAGTTATCAAGTGGCTGGATGCTGGTATTATTTTTTCTATCTCTGACAGCAAATGGGTGAGTCCAGTGCAATGTGTTCCTAAGAACGGGGGCATGACAGTGGTGAAGAATGAGCACAATGAGTTGATTCCTACAAGAACTGTTACAAGGTGGCGAATTTGCATTAACTATAGGAAGCTGAACAAGGCCACCAAGAAAGATCACTTCCCACTTCCCTTTATTGATCAGATGCTGGATAGACTTGCAGGGCATGAATATTACTGCTTCTTGGATGGGTATTCGGGCTACAATCAAATTGTAATAGCCCCCGAAGACCAAGAGAAGACCACTTTTACTTGTCCATATGGCACCTATGCATTTAGGAGGATGCCATTTGGGTTGTGTAATGCCCCGGGGACTTTTCAGCGATGCATGATGGCCATTTTAACTGACATGGTGGAAAAATTTGTGGAGGTATTTATGGATGATTTCAGTGGTTGGTGACTTTTTTGATGAATGTTTGAGAAATCTTGATGCTGTGCTGAGCCGCTGTGAAGAAACAAATCTTGTGCTGAATTGGGAAAAATGTCACTTTATGGTTCAAGAAGGCATAGTACTTGGGCACAAGGTGTCAAATCAAGGAATTGAGGTTGACAAAGCAAAAATTGAGGCTATTGAGAAATTACCACCACCTATCTCTGTTAAGGGGGTGCGTAGTTTCTTGGGACATGCAGGGTTCTATAGACGATTCATAAAGGACTTCTCCAAAATTTCCACTCCCTTGTGCAAATTGTTGGAGAAGGATGTGAAATTTGTGTTTGATGATGCTTGTCTCAGAGTTGAAGAAAAGGTTGGTGACCGCACCAATCACCATTGCTCCTGACTGGTCTTTGCCGTTTGAATTGATGTGTGATGCGAGTGATAATACTATTGGGGCTGTTCTAGACCAAAGAATTGGAAGAATCTTTCACTCCATCTATTATGCAAGCAAGACGCTTGATGCAGCCCAGTCCAATTACACCACCACTGAAAAGGAGTTGCTAGCCGTAGTTTATGCTTTTGATAAGTTCAGATCTTATTTGGTGGGCACTCATGTTGTTGTCTACACTGATCATGCCGCAATCCGGTATTTGTTTGAAAAGAAGGACACCAAGCCTAGACTCATTAGATGGGTTCTCCTATTGCAAGAGTTTGATGTTGAAATTCGAGATCGCAAGGGGACTGAGAATCAAGTTGCTGATCATTTGTCAAGGTTGGAGAATAGAGATCATGTAGATGAAGGGCCCGAGATTAAAGAGGTATTTCCTGATGAGCAACTTTTTGCTCTTGATGCAGCAGAGGTGCCATGGTATGCTGACATGGTGAATTTACTTGTGAGTAATGTGTACCCCCCCTGGGGCAACTGCTGAGCAAAAGCGTAAACTCCTTCATGAGAGTAGATTTTATGTGTGGGATGAGCCCTATTTGTACAAGATAGGGGTTGATCAACTAGCTAGGAGATGCATTCCAAGGGAAGAAGTAGAGCCGATTCTACAGAGCTGCCATTTCTCTCCTTATGGTGGCCACCTTGGTGGAGATCGAACAGCTGCAAAGGTACTCCAATCTGGTTTCTTTTGGCCTACTCTATTTAAAGATGCTCACGCCTTAGTGAAGCAATGTGATCGTTGCCAAAGAACTGGGACTATTACTAGGCATCACGAGATGCCTTTGAACAATATCTTGGAGATTGAGCTGTTTGACTGTTGGGGTATTGATTCTATGGGTCCATTCCCACCTTCTATGGGCCAAAAGTACATCCTAGTAGCAGTTGACTATGTGTCTAAATGGGTGGAAGCTGTTGCACTTCCAACAAATGATGCGAGTGTGGTGGTGAAATTTGTGAAGAAGAATATTTTCACTCGTTTTGGGACACCGCGGGCTATAATCAGTGATGAAGGTACGCACTTTTGTAACCGCTTGTTCAATAAATTGTTGGCTAAGTATGGGGTACGCCACAAAGTGGCTACTGCTTACCATCCCCAAACTAGTGGCCAAGTTGAAGTGTCTAATAGAGAGATCAAGCAAATCCTTGAGAAGACTGTGAATGCCTCGAGGAAGGATTGGGCTATGAAGTTAGATGATGCTCTCTGGGCCTATCGAACCGCATTTAAAACACCTATTGGAACCTCTCCATATAGGCTTGTTTATGGTAAGGCCTGTCACTTGCCGGTTGAATTAGAGCATAAGGCGTATTGGGCAATTCAAAAGCTCAACCTTGATATGGCTTTAGCGGGTGAGAAGAGGATGCTCCAATTGCATGAACTTGAAGAGTTCCGTTTCCATGCGTATGAAAATGCGAAATTATATAAGGAACGGACAAAGAAATGGCATGATAAGCACATTGAGCGTCGTTCTTTTGAGCCCGGGCAGCTTGTATTGTTATTCAACTCGAGGTTGAAATTATTCCCGGGCAAGTTGAAGTCGAGATGGTCGGGGCCTTTTGAAGTTGTTCGTGTTAGCGCACATGGAGCGGTTGAATTGAGAGCCCCGGATTCTTAGAACACATTTTTGGTTAATGGTCAACGGGTGAAACATTATTGGGGAGTTGCGGTGAATCACCGCACTTCAATTACTTTGAGGGACCCTTGATTTATACCCGTCGTGCCAGGACGTTAAATAAGGCGCTTCTCGGGAGGCAACCCGAGTTTGTATTTGTAATAGTTTAGTTTTTTTTTTTTTTTTTTTTTTATAGTGTCACGTAGTTGTTGTTTTTGTGTGTCGTTTTTGTAGGAATTGGGTGAGCTAAACAAGGTGAAATTAATGCACTGAGGGGTGCGGGACGTCTCGAGTCATGTCTCGCGCTTGGGGTTGCACTTGGAATCAAAAATCGGTGCGAAAAAAGTGCTCGGGAGCGTTCGGGAGTGCCCCACGCCTCCCAAAGCGCAAAAAGTGAGCTGAAGCAAAGGAGCCTGGCGCGTTGGGAAGCGTGGCGCGCCCCCCACCGCGCCAGGTTGATTAGTAGCACGACTTTTCCACCGTGGCGCGCCAAGCATCGCGCAAGGCCATAATACCGGGTCAAACGGGTTTTGACCCGCGACCCGGTCTTCCCCATCCCCTAATACCCGGTTCTAACACCCTATTTTTCACTACTTTCACTCCCAATCACTCTCTAATCACTCCCAACTTCATCTCTATCACTTGGAATCATTCCAAATCTTGTGCAATCCATTCTAAATCATTCAAGTAAGTAAATTCTTCACTTCTTCTCTTCATTAACATGTAAGTTGCACTTATTCTTGTTATGAATGATTCTTAGCTAGTTACAAGTTGACTCATTAAAATTCATGCTTGTTGTGCCTAAATGGTTAAATGTGCTAGATGGATGACTTGTGACTTGTAAAAAGAGATCTCCCAACATTTTGGGAGGGTTGGCACATTCCAAAACTCATTCAAATTGCTAATTTTAAAGTGTGCACACCAAGTGTTTGTGAAAAAGCCTCAATGATAAAATTCAATAACATTGTGAATTCTTGAGTAGCAATGCATTCCTTAGGCTTATTATGGACATTAGGTGTTGCACACACATAAGAATTGATCATGATGCACCCACACTAGCTTGATTTTCAAAATTCAAAAACGTGGCATACTTTGCCCAAAGCTAGTTTTGCTTAAGTGTGGGGTTGCTCGTGCCATTGAGTTGAGTGATTGACACATCGAGTGTGTGATAAGTGTGGGGTGGTACCCCACCAATTGAGCTTGAATTGTATAGTCTTGGTACCTATCTTTCTATCTCACATTGATCTTTTATTGTTGTATAGGTACCATGGTGACTACCCCTTTGCCAAGCAAGAGCTCTTCCTCTGCTTCGGGCTCGAGAAAAACACTTCAAGCCGGGCCATCCACTACCAAGCAAAAGGGTAAGGCACCGGCCAAACCCAAGGCCAAAACAAAGGCTAAAGGCAAGGCTAAGATTCCTAAGGACGCGGTGCCGATACCACGTCCCGGAGGCAAGCCCCGTTTTGGCATCCCTTTTGTCAAGAAGGGTGAATGCCAAACACGGTATAAGAGTGTGCGGCTTGCGGGTTACATACCCGAGCAAGCCATTGATAAAAGACGGGTGATGCAAAAGTTCCGAAGTGTAGCCGAAGCGATCATTGCTCTAAAATGGGACTCGGTGTTTGAGAGTCCGGGGCACGCCAACTTGGACATGGTACAAGAATTGTATGCCAATTGGGAGCCCGAGGAAGCTTGGAAGGAGGATGATGTGGTGACAGTTCGGGGAGTGAAAGTGAAGTTGGATCCTACGGCATTGAATGCCTTTTTGGGGGTCGAGGACCCTGATTATGATGATTTGAGAGAGTACATCAAGAAGCCTGATTATAAGGCTTTGCGGGATACACTATGTGGCGAGAGCTCCACTCACAAGTGGGAGCGCACGTCCACCGGAAGACACAAGTTCATGTATTTCTCGCAGTTTCTTAAACCGGCCCGTGTGTGGATGCGGTTCATAAATGCACGTATACTACCATTTTCCCATTACTCCGAGGTCACCAAGACTCGAGCGTGCATGGTGTACTTCTTCATGATTGGGAGGCCGGTGAACATTGGCTACTACATGTTGCGCGTTATGAAAGAGCAACAAAAATCTGATTCATGTAGTAGATTGTACTTTGGGAACCTCTTGACCCGTTACTTAGAGAAGGCGGGCATCCCCGTAGATGAGATTGGGGATCGCATTGTCCCTGACATAGGGAAGCCTTTTGACATTGCTTCGGTTAAGGGGGTGACCACCACCGCGCCGGTGAAACTGACGGTAGACGAGTGGCGGGAGGCAGACGCCAACTTGACTGCGCGTCAGTACTTGATGATGAAGGCGATGGCCCGTCGGTCGGGCGTTGATTTGACTGCTATTGATCGCACTGTCCCTCTCCTGGAGACCTCGAAGGGTCTGCTTGGCATGACTCGAGCTAGAGTGGTGGATCCGGAGGAGGATGAGAACACGGATTCAGATGTTGTTGCTAACGATCCGGACAGTGAGGTTGAGGCAGCTGATGCTGAGGGCAGTGGCTCTGATGAGGAGGAGGAGGATTAGGTCCATACTCCTGCGCACCACCCGGATTTCAGGGCAGTTTTCTTGTACTTTTACTTTTGCACTTACTTCTTTGTCGCACTGGGACATTGCTTAGTTTAAGTGTGGGGTGGGGTACTGCCCTTTATCTATTTTTGAGGTTAGGATGCATGTACCATAGGATCTTTTCTTTTGTCACTTGACTTTATTTTGATTTATTTCTTGCTTTTATATATGAAAAAAAAAAATTAGAAAACTAATGAAAAATTCCAAAAAGATTTTCCTTTTAGTTTTATTAGTGGTACATGTCATCCACCACGTGGTTTTTCTTATGGCCTCGGTTCTTTTCCACGGGGAGACCTTTGAACCGGGTAGTTTTTTATTTTTAGGATTAGAATAGTTAGTATAGGTGACCCTAGACGAAAGGAATAGGTAGAATGCTAGGTGCCTTTGATTTGTTTGATACCGATGGACTTGGACTTGATTGCATGTGCTATTTGTGGTGTCCTTGAGTTTTAATTTTGATGCATGCTTAGGAAAAACATGGAACGACCCCCTTGAGATGCTTGAGTCCGCTTGCTTGACTTGATTGTTAACCTTTGTGCATTAGTGCTTAAATTTCCACAAGTTGCATTCTAGATGCTTAGTTGAGAGTTGTTGATGGAACCTTTTTGTGTGGACCATGTGCAATGTGTGTTGTGAGGCATATTTTTATTATACTCCATGTTGCATATTAATGTCTAGAACTTGCCCCGTGTGTGTGCAAAGCAAAATCCTAGGTTTGCTCTAGTCGGGAAATGATACAAGGCCTTCTTTTGTTGCCTACCCTTACATATATACCTTGAAAAAAAAATTGTTGTTGTGATGTCTTTGATCCTTTTTGTTGGCACCCACACCCCGAGCTTACCCATTTGTTCTAAATTGACTCTTTTGGCCCTTACTCCTTAAGCACTTTATTGATATTGTGTTGTTATTTTGGAGTTGTGGTTAGATTTTGGGAGGTTTTTGAGTGGAGCTAATGAAGAGGGATAATTGTAAATTTGTGAAGTAGTGAAAAGCATTGGCAAGGTTGGATGAAATTGAAAAAGAAAAGAAAAAAATAGCAAAGTTGAAAAGAAAGAAAAAATTGTGAAAAGAAAAAAAAAAAGAGAAAAAAAAAGATATCCATTCCTTGCTAGTGTGTGCTTAAATGAAAAATGCTACTTGTGAGAAGGTGTATGTGTAGAAGTTGTTAATTTGGGTGGCTTGATGAGATTGATGCTTAATTTGAATGTGATGTATTAAAGTCTTAAGGAGGTAGTCACTATTACCCATATGTATCCTACCAGCCCCTTAGCCTACATTACGACCTTTCTAAAGTCCTAGTTAATCCCGATTGGAGTGAGCTTACATTAGTAGAGTCCTACACTACGGGCAAGCCTATGGTACATTGTGTGTGACATGTGAGCTTTTCATGAGAGTGAGTGAATTCATTTGTTATTGCCCCCATTCGATTCATGATATTTGTTGTTGTGTGTGATATTGGGGGGGAGGGGGGGTCACTCTCTTGCTTCATATTGGTGAGGGCACGTAGTTTGCATGAAATAGGTGACGTTGATGGCTTCTTGGTTGAGTAGATAGGTGTGATTTTTTGGGAGCATGGTTGCATCAAGTTGAGTTTGTGCATTTGAGCTATTTTGGGGTGGTTGTTCTCATATTTTTTATTTTTGATAAATTGTTGGCATGTGTGGATCCATGGTAGTCATGTGTGTATTGGTTCAATAGTCGGTATCAACCATAGTCATAGGCAGACCTGTTTTACCTAGGTGGGAGAAGTGAGATGTGACTTACTCGAGGGCGAGCAAGGGTTCAAGTGTGGCGTGGTGATGTTTGGCATTTTATGCCAAGGTTTCCTTAATGTTACGAATATTTGAGCTTGTTTTGCACTCGTTTTATAGTTTGTGAATGTGGTTTTACACTGATTTTATGTTGTGCGTGTGTAGGCTGTTACGCGATTCATTTGGAGCTTTTTGGAGCTTGATTGAGCATGAATTGGTTGAAGGATGATTGAGGATTGGATTGAGCACGCGAAGGCACGACACGGACACGATTTCGGACCAAGGAAGAAGGCGAGTGGCTGGGCGCTGCAGGGTACGTGGCGTGCCCTCCACTGCGCCCCACTGCCCAGCGCGTTACCCCACGTGGCGCGCCCCTAAGGCGCCCAAAATGTGGCGTTACTGGTTATCTTGGCGCTTTCCGAGGCGCGGGGCACCCGTTATAGCGCCCCGTGTGCGGTTTTTCACTTCCTATTCCGTCTAGTATTGGGTCTAAGTTATTACAAGGTGTTTGTAAACACTATAAATAGTCTTTTACTTAGTTTTTGAAAGGGAGTTGATACTTTGGAGCAATATTGAGAGCTACATACTCATTGAACAAGGGTTTATTCCTAATTTTTCATCTATTACATCATTTACTTCATGATTACACCAAATTATTGCCTTGTGATTATGAATATGTGTGGATAAACTTTACGTTCTAGGGTTAGAGTATTGCATGAAAGTTGATTGTTGAAGGTTGATTCCCATTGATTGAATCTCATAACGGGTTACTTATTCTTTCTTGATTTCATATGTGTAATTGTTAGAGCTCGATAATTATACATCATCTATGGTTTTTGGATTGAACTCGAGAGAGGGAATTTAATTACGTAATAAGAAAGAATAGAACTAGTTTGTGAACCCGGGCATCGGGGAATCAATTCGCGGGTAGGATAGACATATACTTGCTTGCCTAGTTTAACTCATTACATGAATCTTAATGCGTGCATGTGATTTAACCCATAGACATATAGGGATTGAAGTAGCTTGCATAGACTGCGAAGAACTGAAAGGTTTTCATAGTTACATTTACTCTGTCAGTTAGTAACCCGGGATTTCAGAAGTAAAATCAATTGGATACATCAACTGGATTGTTCGTAACTCTGACCCTGGACCGCTCTCTTGATATTGTTAACAACCAAAGTATCTCTCATAGCTTGACTACACCTCTAGCACTTTACTTACTGCACTTTAGTTATAAAAACTCTTACAACCAAAGAAAAAGATCCCTGAGTAGTTTGTAGGAATTGTTTGTGGAGTATTAGTCTGCTTAGTCCTCGTGGGAACGATATTCGATTTATCACTTTATTACGTGTCGACCGCGTATACTTGCGTGTGCGTTGGGAGCAACAATATCCTAGTAGTAGAAATTAGTTCATAGTTACCACCAAGGGATGTAGTGCAGTAGATGAGACTGCTCCTCCCTTAACTAGAGATTTCGGGTTCGAGCCCTGGTATGGAAAATCTTCGGTAGGAAGCGCTTCCCCCTGAATGGGATTCTATGCGGTGCGAATCCGAATTAGTTGGGCTCCAATGAGGATACCAGACACCAGACACCGGACACCAAGTGGGAAATAGAAAAAAAAATAGTTCATGGCTACGTCCAAGCAAACATTGAGAATTATGTGGTTGAGTAAAGAGGCGCGAAAATGATTTGTTTTCTTGAATTTGAATTTCTTAATGTCCAAGTGTTCTTCTCCTTGCCGTTATTGGCACTTTAAAACATGATTAGTTCGTCGTCCAGCCTGCAAATATTCTGCATTGTTCTATAGCCTTCTATTGAGTTACCAAGCAATGCCCATGCTAAACAATATTAGGGTGGAACAAATATTTCAAATATAAAAATCTTGTGATTTTCGTGTGTGTTTGCCTTGGCCATAGCTAATGAGATTTCTTTTTGATGTTCGGCATTTTATGCCTACTTTTCCTTAATATTTCCGCACATTTGAGCTTGTTTTGCACTTGTTTGGTAGCTTGTGAATGTGGTTTTACGCTGATGTTGTGTTGTTCGTGTGTAGGTCGTTACGTGATACATTTGAAGCGTTTCGGAGCGTAATTGAGCATGAATTGGTTGAAGGATGTTTGAGGATTGGATTGAGCACACAAAGGCACGACACAAGCCGAGTTTTGGAGCGAAAGAAGAGCATTTTGGCTTGGCGCTACAGCCCATGCACCGCGCAGTCTATCGCGCAAGGTGGCTAGGCGCGGTTCATGGCGCGCCGCATGGCCATAGCGTGCAAGAAATGGCGGATTCTGGTTGTTCTCACGCTTTCCGAGGCGCGGGGCGCCCGTTATAGCGCCCCTTGTGCGCGTTTTTACGTCCTATTCCTTCTAGCATCGGGTCTAACTTATTACCAAGGGTTTAGAAACATTATAAATAGTTTATTACTTAGTTTTTGTAAGTTGTTCTTGACTTTGGAGCAATATTGAGAGCTACACACTTCATTGAACAAGGGTTATTCCCAATCTTTCATCTATTACATCAAGCATTTCATTATTACACCAAATCTTTGTCTTGTGATATGAATATGTGTGGCTAATTTCCTAACATTCTGGGGTTAGAGTTTACATGAAAGTTGATTGTTGAAGATTGATTTCCATTGATTGAATCCCATAACGGGTTACTTATTCTTTCTTGATTTAACTTGTATAATTGTTAGAGCTCGATAATTATACATCATCTATGGTCTTTGGGTTGAACTCGAAAGAGAGAATCTAATTACGTAATAAGAAAGAATAGAACTAGTTTGTGAATCCGGGCATCGGGGAATCAATTCGCGGGTAGGATAGACATATACTTGCTTGCCTAGTTTAACTCATTACAGAGATCGTTAATGCGTGCATGTGATTTAACCCGTAGACATATAGGGATTGAAGTAGCTTGCATAGATTGTGAAGAACTGAAAGGTTTTCATTATTACAATTACTCTGTCAGTTAGTAACCTGGGATTTAAGAAGTGGAATCATTCGAATACATCAACTGGATTGTTCGTAACTCTGACCCTGGATCGCTCCCTTGATATTGTTAACAACCAAAGTCTGCCCCACTGCTCGATTTCATCTTTAGCACTTTACTTACTGCATTTTAGTTATAAAAACTCTTACAACCATTGGAAAAAGACCCCTGGATAGTTTGTTCAGGAATTGTTTATTAAGCACTAGTCTGCATAGTCCTCGTGGGAACGATACTCGACTTTGTCACTTTATTACTTGGCGACCGCGTATACTTGCGTGTGCGTTTGGGAGCAACAAGTTTTGGCGCCGTTGCCGGGGACTAATTACGGACTAATTACTTTTGAACAATTACTTAATTGCTATTCAGGTTTAATTTTTTTGTTGAGTTTCTTGTGCTGTTTCAGGCAATAGGTTTTGAATGCAAAGGAACAAAAAGGACGAATCACTCGCACCTTTTGATCCCGAGCCTGAAAGAACCTTGAGGAAGACAAAGAAGGAAGCGAGAGATCGAGAAGCATTAGCAATCGTACTTGCCTCCCTTCCTGTTGAAATGGCTGAAGAACAAGCAGTAGCAGTGCGAGATGTGGCTCTTCCTAGTCTGAAAGGAGTAGAGTCAAGTATTGTGAAGCCTGCTATTACTGGAAATTTTGAGATCAAGCCCGGCATGATTCAGTTGCTGCATGTGACAGGGCAATATGGTGGATTCCTACATGAAGATCCGCAGCAACACTTGCAGAACTTTCTGGAGATCAGCGATACTTATACACCGGCAGGTGTGCCTACTGATTATGTGCGAATGACTTTGTTCCCATTTTCATTGATTGGGACAGCAAGGAAGTGGTTAAAGGCTGAAAAGCCTGGGTCTATCACTACTTGGGAGGATTTAGCTAAGAAATTCCTTGCTAAGTTTTATCCGTCTGCTAAGACGGCCAGGTTGAGGAGTGCAATTTTGTCCTTCAGGCAGTTTGAAGGCGAATCATTATATGCAGCCTGGGAGAGATTTAAAGCGTTATTGAGAGATTGTCCTCACCACAATCAAACTAATGAGGTTATTGCACATACTTTTGTTGAGGGGTTGAACCAACATACTAAGATTGTGGTTGATGCTGCTGCTGGAGGCCAAGTGCTGGCCTTAAATTTTGAACAGATCTATGACTTACTTGATAAGTTTTCACAGAGCAATCCTAATTGGCAAGGTGATGGCAGAGCTAATATACATAGTGAGGGGGCTAGGAGAGCTGCTACGCAGAAAGCTGCTGGGGTACTTCAACTAGATGGAATTACAGAGTTGCGAGCGAAGATGGATGCGATTTCCAATCAAATCAGCAAGCTGGCTCTCCAAGCAAAGCCACAACCAGCTCCAGTGCAGCAAGTTCAGACCTTTTGTGAGGTATGTGGTGAAGATCATAGCACTGAGGTTTGTCCCTCTAACCCAGAGTCAGTATATTATGTGGGTAATCAGAACAGATCACAGGGCCAAAACCGGAATCAGTATGGTAATAATTATAACACGGGTTGGCGTAATCACCCAAATTTTTCTTGGAGGGATACCCGTGAGCAGTTTCAGGGTAATGAGAGAGCCCAATTTACTCAAAACAATGCACCACAGCAGGGATCGCAGTCTCAGGCGCAACCACAGCAGTCTAATACTATGGAGGATATGCTCAAGAAAATTCTTGCAGGGCAGCAAAAGCTCATTGATGAGTCAGCATCTCAGGCACAAACAATTAAAGATTTGAGCAATGCACAGAAAGATCTTGAAAGACAATTGGGGCAGCTTGCTGGAGCACAAAATAATAGACCTCGGGGTGCTTTACCGAGTGATACAGAGAAGAATCCTAGAGAATTTGTGCAAGCAGTTACTTTGAGGAATGGAAGAGCACTGGAGGAAGTTCCCCCAAAACCAAAGAAGCCTGTTGGTGAGTTAAAGCCAAATGTTGATAGGGAAGTGGAAAAAGAAGCAGAAAAGGTAACTGAAAAGCAGCCCGAGTCTGCTATTGTGAGACCACCACCACTTTTCCCGTAGAGACTTCAGAAGCAGAAAGTTGATGCAGCATGCAAGAAATTCTTGGAGATATTGAGTCAAATTCAGGTAAATATTCCTTTGGTGGAGCTTTTACGGGATGTTCCCAAATATGCTAAATACATCAAGGATATTGTTGCTAACAAGAGAAGATTGACTGAGTTTGAGACAGTTGCACTTACTGAGGAGTGCAGTTCCAGAGTTAGAAGCAAGCTTCCGCAGAAATTGAAGGACCCGAGCAGTTTTACCATCCCTTTGAAAATTGGGGAACATGAGGTTGGTCGTGCTTTATGTGATTTGGGTGCTAGTGTGAATTTGATGCCTTCTTCAGTTTTTAGGAAGCTAGGCCTGGGTGAGCCACGACCCACTACTGTGACCCTGCAGCTTGCTGATAGATCTTTGACATGCCCCGAGGGGATTATTGAGGATGTGCTTGTACAAGTAGGTCAGTTCATATTACCCGTTGATTTTATTATTCTTGATTATGAAGCTGATCCTGAGGTTCCTCTCATCTTGGGAAGAGGATTTTTTGCTACTGCTGATGCTGTTATTCGAGTCAGGGCTGGTAAGATGATTATGAAAGTAAATGGGGAAGAAGCTGTGTTTAATGTGTTCAGAGCTACCCAGCTTCCTTCTCACTATGAAGAGTTGTCCATGGTAAAAGTGATAGATGATGAATTGACTGCTGAAGAGAGGTCCTTCTTGGCTTCTAGTGTTGATTCTTTAAAAAGGGCACTCTTATGTGATGATGATGACATCCTGAAGGATGAAGATACTGAAGAATATGTGGAGGTTCTTAATATGCAGAGTAGATTCATCCCAGGGTGGAAGAAATTTGAGGAGCTTGATAGACCGTTGACCTTAGCTCCTGTTAAACCGTCTATTGAGAGAGCTCCTAATCTTGAGCTCAAACCTTTACCCGCACATTTACGATATGCTTATTTGGGTGAAGGTAATACTTTGCCCGTGATCCTTTCTTCTTTGTTGTCTGATGTGCAGGTTGAGAAGGTGTTGCGGGTATTGCGAGAGCGCAAGAGAGCTATTGGCTGGACTATTGCTGATATTAGAGGGATTAGTCCTTCTTTCTGCATGCATAAAATTCTCTTGGAGGAAGAGCATAAGCCGTCCATAGAGCAGCAGAGGAGGCTAAATCCAATCATGAAGGAGGTGGTGAAGAAAGAAGTTATCAAGTGGCTGGATGCTGGTATAATTTTTCCTATCTCTTACAGCAAGTGGGTGAGTCCAGTGCAATGTGTTCCTAAGAAAGGGGGCATGACAGTGGTGAAGAATGAGAACAATGAGTTGATTCCTACAAGAACTGTTACAGGGTGGCGAATTTGCATTGATTATAGGAAGCTCAACAAGGCCACCAGGAAAGATCACTTCCCACTCCCCTTTATTGATCATATGTTGGATAGACTTGCAGGCCATGAGTATTACTGTTTCTTGGATGGGTATTCGGGCTACAATCAAATTGTGATAGCCCCTGAAGACCAAGAGAAGACCACTTTCACTTGTCCATATGGCACCTATGCATTTAGGAGGATGCCATTTGGGTTGTGTAATGCCCCGGGGACTTTTCAGCGATGCATGATGGCTATTTTCACTGATATGGTGGAAAAATTTGTGGAGGTATTTATGGATGATTTCTCAGTGGTTGGTGATTCATTTGATGAATGTTTGAAAAATCTTGATGCTGTGCTGAGCCGTTGTGAAGAAACAAATCTGGTGCTGAATTGGGAAAAATGTCACTTTATGGTTCAAGAAGGCATAGTACTTGGGCACAAGGTGTCAAAGCAAGGGATTGAGGTTGACAAGGCGAAGATAGAGGCTATTGAGAAATTACCACCACCTATCTCTGTTAAGGGGGTGCGTAGTTTCTTGGGACATGCAGGGTTCTATAGACGTTTCATAAAGGACTTCTCTAAAATCTCCACTCCCTTGTGCAAATTGTTAAAGAAGGATGTGAAATATGTGTTTGATAGCGTTTGAAGAGTTGAAGAAAAGGTTGGTGACCGCACCAATCATCATTGCTCCTGACTGGTCTTTGCCATTTGAGTTGATGTGTGATGCGAGTGATAATGCTATTGGGGCTGTTCTAGGCCAAAGAATTGGAAGAATATTTCACTCCATCTATTATGCAAGCAAGACGCTTGATGCAGCCCAGTCTAATTATACTACCACTGAAAAGGAGTTGCTAGCCGTGGTTTATGCTTTTGACAAATTCAGATCTTATTTGGTTGGCACTCGAGTTGTTGTCTACACTGATCATGCCGCAATCCGGTATTTGTTTGAAAAGAAGGACTCCAAGCCTAGACTCATTAGATGGGTTCTCTTATTGCAAGAGTTTGATGTTGAAATTCGAGATCGCAAGGGGACTGAGAGTCAAGTAGCTGATCACTTGTCAAGGCTGGAGAATAGAGATCATGTAGATGAAGGGCCCGAGATTAAAGAGGTGTTTTCTGATGAGCAACTTTTTGCTCTTGATGCAGCTGAGGTGCCATGGTATGCCGACATGGTAAATTTACTTGTGAGTAATGTGTATCCCCCTGTGGCAACTGCTGCGCAAAAGCGTAAACTTCTTCATGAGAGCAGATTTTATGTGTGGGATGAGCCCTATTTGTACAAGATAGGAGTTGATCAACTAGCTAGGAGATGTATTCCAAGGGAAGAAGTAGAGCCGATTCTACAGAGCTGCCATTCCTCTCCTTATGGTGGCCACCTTGGTGGAGATCGAACAGCTGCAAAGGTACTTCAATCTGGTTTCTTTTGGCCTACTTTATTTAAAGATGCTCATGCACTAGTGAAGCAATGTGATCGTTGCCAAAGAACGGGTACCATTACTAGGCGTCACGAGATGCCTTTGAACAATATCTTGGAGATTGAGCTGTTTGATTGTTGGGGTATTGATTTCATGGGTCCATTCCCACCTTCTATGGGCAATAAATACATCCTAGTAGCAGTTGATTATGTGTCGAAATGGGTGGAGGCTATTGCACTTCCAACGAATGACGCGAGTGTGGTGGTGAAGTTCGTGAAGAAGAATATTTTCACTCGTTTTGGGACACCGCGAGCTATCATTAGTGATGAAGGTACGCATTTTTGTAACCGGTTGTTCAATAAGTTATTGGCTAAGTATGGGGTTCGCCACAAGGTGGCTACTGCTTATCATCCCCAAACTAGTGGCCAAGTGGAAGTGTCTAACAGAGAGATCAAGCAAATCCTTGAGAAGACTGTGAATGCCTCGAGGAAGGATTGGGCTTTGAAGTTAGATGATGCTCTCTGGGCCTATCGAACTGCATTCAAAACGCCTATTGGAACCTCTCCATATAGGCTTGTTTATGGTAAGGCCTGTCACTTGCCGGTTGAATTAGAGCATAAGGCGTATTGGGCTATTCAAAAGCTCAACTTTGATATGGCCTTAGCGGGTGAGAAGAGGATGCTCCAACTGCATGAACTTGAAGAGTTCCGTTTCCATGCGTATGAAAATGCGAAATTATATAAGGAACGGACAAAGAAGTGGCATGATAAGCACATTGAGCATCGCTCTTTTGAGCCCGGGCAGCGTGTGTTGTTGTTCAACTCGAGGTTGAAATTGTTTCCGGGCAAGTTGAAGTCAAGATGGTCGGGGCCTTTTGAAGTTGTTCGTGTTACCGCACAGGGTGCGGTTGCATTGAGAGCCCCGGGTTCTGAAAGCACATTTTTGGTTAATGGTCAACGGGTGAAACATTATTGGGGAGGTGCGGTGAATCATCGCACTTCAATTACATTGAGAGACCCTTGATTTATACCCGTCGTGCCACGACGTTAAATAAGGCGCTTCTCGGGAGGCAACCCGAGTTTGTACTTGTAATAGTTTAGTTTTCTTTTGTTTTATAGTGTCACGTTTTTGTTGTTTTTGTGTGTCGTTTTTGCAGGAAGCGGGTGAGCTAAATAAGGTGAAATGAATGCATTGAGGGGTATGGGACGTCCCGAGACACGTCCCACGCTTGGGTTTGTACTTAGAATTAAAAATCGGTGCGAAAAAACGTGCTCGGGTGCGTTCGGGAGTGCCCCGCGCCTCCCAAAGCGCGAGAAAAAAGCTGAAGCAAAGTAGCCAGGCGCGGTTGGGAGCGCCCCGCGCCTCCCACCGCGCGAGGCTTGGCAGAACACCCAGGATTTTTCCTGCGTTTGGCCTGCGCCGCGGGACTTATCGCGCAAGGCATTTGTTGTGTAAGTTTGCCGGGTCAAACGGGTTTTGACCCGCGACCCGGTCTTCCCAACCCCTATAACCCCGATTCCTAACATCTTTTCTCCCTTATTTTCACTTCAAACACTCTCTAATCACACACTAATTCACTAGCAACAATTGAACTCATCCCCATTCTTGTGCAATCACCTCTACCACCTTCAAGTAAGTACATCACTACTCTCCATTCTCAATTACATGTAAGTTGTCTTCATTATTGCTCATGGGTGATTCTCTTAGCTAGTTACAAGCTTTTTCATAAAAATTCAATCTTGATGTGCTTAATTGTTTATGATGCTTAGTATAGAACTTGTGACTTGTAAAAAGAGATCTCCCAACAATTTGGGAGGGTTGGCACATTACAAAATCCATTGAAATTGCTAGTTCAAAGTTGTGCACACTAGGTGTTTGTGAAAAAGCATCAAAGATGAAATATCAATGACATTGTGAATTCTTGAGTAGCAATGCATGCCTTAGGCTTACTATGAACATTAGGTGTTGCATACACACTAGATTTGATCATGAGGCACCCACACTAGCTTGATTTTAAAAATTCAAAACGTGGCATATTTTGCCAAGGCTAGTTTTGTTCAAGTGTGGGGTTGCTCGTGCCATTGAAACAAGTGGTTGACACATAGAGTGTGTGATAAGTGTGGGGTGGTACCCTTGAGCTTGAATTGTTTTTGGTGCTTAGCTATACATCTCACATTGATGTTTGTGGTTGTGTAGGTACCATGGTAGCCACATCTCAAAAGGCGAGTTCTTCATCCACCGCGGGCCCGAGGAGAGAACCTCAAACCGGGCCTTCCTCCTCAAAGAAAAAGGGTAAGGCACCGGCCAAGCCCAAGGCAAAAGCAAAAGCAAAGGCCAAGATCCCAAAGGACGCGGTGCCGATACCACGTCCCGGAGGCAAGACTCAGTATGGCCTCCCTTTTGTGAAGAAGGGAGATTGCCAAACATGGTATAAAAATGTGCGGCTTGCGGGGTACATCCCCGAGCAAGCCATTGATAAACGGGCGGTGCTACAAAAGTTTAGAGATATGGCCGAGCAGATTATTGCCCTCAAGTGGGACTCAGTGTTTGAGAGTCCGGGGCACGCCAACTTGGACATGGTCCAAGAACTTTTGCCAACTGGGAGCCCGATGAGGTGTGGAGAGATGATGACTTGGTGACGGTTAGGGGAGTGAAGGTGAAGTTAGATCCATCGGCATTGAATGCCTTCTTGGGGGTAGCTGACCCCGATTATGATGTGTTGAGAGAGTACATCAAGAAACCAGATTACACGGCCTTGGGGGAGACCCTATGTGGTGAGGGCTCCACGCATAAGTGGGGGCGAGGAGCGGCTGGGAGACACAAGTTTATGCATTTCTCCCAGTTTCTCAAGCCGGCGCGTGTTTGGATGAGGTTCATAAATGCACGGATACTACCTTGTTCTCATTACTCCGAGGTCACTAAGACTCGGGCGTGCATGGTGTACTTTTTCATGACTGGGAGGCCCGTGAACATAGGATACTACATGCTGAGAGTGATGAAAGAGCAAAGAAAAGAAAAATCATGTAGTAGGTTGTATTTTGGGAACCTCTTGACCCGTTACTTGGAGAAGGCGGGCGTCCCCGTAGATGAGGTTGGGGATCGCATTGTCCCTGATATAGGGGGGCCGTTTGACATTGCTTCGGTCAAGGGGGTGATCACCACGGCACCGGTGAAGCTGACGGCGGACGAGTGGCGGGAGACAAGTGCCAACTTAGCCGCGCGTCAGTACTTGATGATGGAGGCTATGGCCCGTCAGTCGGGCGTTGATATGACTGCTATTGACCGTAAGGTCCCGCTGACGGAGACCTCGAAGGGTTTGTTGGGCGAGGTTCAAGCTAAAACGGTGGATCCGCAGGAGGATGAGAACACTGATTCAAATATTGTGGCCAATGATCCAGACAGTGAGTATGAGACTGATCATGAGGCGGAGGCCTAGGTCCACACTCCCGCGCACCATCCAGATTTCAGGGCAGTTTTCTTGTACTCTTACTTTTGCACTTACTTCTTTGTCGTACTGGGACACTGCTTAGTTTAAGTGTGGGGTGGGGTACTGCCCTTTATCTATTTTTGAGGTTAGGATGCATGTACCTTAGGACTTTTTCTTCTGTCACTTGACGTTATTTTGATTTGTTTCTTGCTTTAATATATGAAAAAAAAAAATTAGAAAACCAATGAAAAATTCCAAAAAGATTTTCCTTTTAGTTGTTTTAGTGGTACATGTCATCCGCCCCGTGGTTTTTCTTATGGCCTCGGTTCTTTTCCACGGGTGGGCCTTTGAACCGGGTAGTTTTTATTTCTAGGATTAGGATAGTTAGTTGTAGATGACCCTAGGCTAAGGAAAAAGGTAGAATGCTAGGTGCCTTTGATTTGTTTGATACCGATGGACTTGAATTGATTGCATGTGCTAATTGTGGTGTCCTTGGTTTTAATTTGATGCATGCCTAGAAAGAGGAAAAAAATGGAACAACCCCCTTGAGATGCTTGAGTCCGCTTGCTTGACTTGAGTGCTAAGTTTGTGCATGAGTGCTTAAATTTCCACAAGTTGCATTCTAGGAGCTTAGTTGAGAGTTGTTGATGGAACCTCTTTGTGTGAACCATGTGCAATGTGTGTGTGAGGCATGTTCTTATTTGCTCCATGTTGCGTACTAATGTCTAGAACTTGCCCCGTGTGTGTGCAAAGCGAAATCCTAGGTTCGCTCTAGTCGGGAAATGATACAAGGCCTTCTCTTGTTAGCCTACCCTTACATATATACCTTGGAAAATTGTTGTTGTGATTTCTTTGACCCTTTTTGTTGTCACCCACACCCCGAGCCTACCCATTTATTCTTAATTGACTCTTTTGGCCCTTACTCCTTAAGCACTTTATTGATATTGTGTAGATGATCGGAGTTGTGGTTGGATGTTGGGAGGTTTTTGAGTGGAACTAATAAAGGGAAATACTTGTGAAAATTGTGAAGTAGTGGAAAACATTGGCAAGGATGGAAGTTAATGAAATTGAGAAAAATGAAATGATAAGGAAAAAAAAAATAGCAAAGTTGAAAAAAAAAATTGTGAAAAGGAAAAAAAAAAGAGAAAGATGTCCATTCCTTGCTAGTGTGTGCTTGAAAATAAAAATGCTACTTGGTGAAAAGGTGTATGTGTGACACTTGTGATTGGGTGGTTTGATGAGAATTGTGCTTGAAATTAAGTGTGATGTATTAAAGTGCTTAGGGAGGTAGTCACTATTACCACATGTATCCTACCTGCCCCTTAGCTTACATTACGACCTTTCTAAAGTCCTAGTTAATCCCGATTGGAGTGAGCTTACATTAGTGGAGTTCTACACTACGGGCAAGCCTATGGTACGTTGTGTGTGACATGTGAGCCTTTCATGAGAGTGAGTGAATTTATTTGTTGTTGCCCCCGTTCTATTCATGGTACTTGCTTTTGTGTGTGATCTTTGGGGGGCACTCTCTTTCATATTGGTGAGGGTATGTGGTTTGCATGAAGTAGGTGAAGTTGATGGCTTTTGATTGAGTAGATAGGTGTGATTTTGTGGGAGCATGGTTACATTAAGTTGAGTTTTGTGCATTTGAGCTATTTTGGGGTGGTTGTTCTCATATTTTTGGTTTTGGAAAATTATTGGCATGTTGTGGATCCATAGTAGTCATGTGTGTATTGGTTCAATGGTCGGTATCAACCATAGTCATAGGCAGACCTGTTTTACCTAGGATGGGAAGTGAGATGTGATTTGCTCGAGGGCGAGCAAAGGTTCAAGTGTGGGGTGGTGATGTTCGGCATTTTATGCCTACTTTTCCTTAATATTTCCGCACATTTGAGCTTGTTTTGCACTTGTTTGGTAGCTTGTGAATGTGGTTTTACGCTGATGTTGTGTTGTTCGTGTGTAGGTCGTTACGCGATACATTTGGAGCGTTTCGGAGCTTAATTGAGCATGAATTGGTTGAAGGATGTTTGAGGATTGGATTGAGCACACAAAGGCACGACACAAGCCGAGTTTTGGAGCGAAAGAAGAGCATTTTGGCTTGGCGCTACAGCCCATGCGCCGCGCAGCCTGGCTAGGCGCGGTTCATGGCGCGCCGCATGGCCATAGCGTGCAAGAAATGGCGGATTCTGGTTGTTCTCACGCTTTCCGAGGCGCGGGGCGCCCGTTATAGCGCCCCTTGTGCGCGTTTTTACGTCCTATTCCTTCTAGCATCGGGTCTAACTTATTACCAAGGGTTTAGAAACATTATAAATAGTTTATTACTTAGTTTTTGTAAGTTGTTCTTGACTTTGGAGCAATATTGAGAGCTACACACTTCATTGAACAAGGGTTATTCCCAATCTTTCATCTATTACATCAAGCATTTCATTGTTACACCAAATCTTTGTCTTGTGATATGAATATGTGTGGCTAATTTCCTAACGTTCTGGGGTTAGAGTTTACATGAAAGTTGATTGTTGAAGATTGATTTCCATTGATTGAATCCCATAACGGGTTACTTATTCTTTCTTGATTTAACTTGTATAATTGTTAGAGCTCGATAATTATACATCATCTATGGTCTTTGGGTTGAACTCGAAAGAGAGAATCTAATTACGTAATAAGAAAGAATAGAACTAGTTTGTGAATCCGGGCATCGGGGAATCAATTCGCGGGTAGGATAGACATATACTTGCTTGCCTAGTTTAACTCATTACAGAGATCGTTAATGCGTGCATGTGATTTAACCCGTAGACATATAGGGATTGAAGTAGCTTGCATAGATTGTGAAGAACTGAAAGGTTTTCATTACAATTACTCTGTCAGTTAGTAACCTGGGATTTAAGAAGTGGAATCATTCGAATACATCAACTGGATTGTTCGTAACTCTGACCCTGGATCGCTCCCTTGATATTGTTAACAACCAAAGTCTGCCCCACTGCTCGATTTCATCTTTAGCACTTTACTTACTGCATTTTAGTTATAAAAACTCTTACAACCATTGGAAAAAGACCCCTGGATAGTTTGTTCAGGAATTGTTTATTAAGCACTAGTCTGCATAGTCCTCGTGGGAACGATACTCGACTTTGTCACTTTATTACTTGGCGACCGCGTATACTTGCGTGTGCGTTTGGGAGCAACACTTTTCCACCAAGAAACTCTCTTCTAAGCCTAATTAAATTGTTGACAAGTACCATAAAATTAATTAATGACGTTTTTAATTATGGAACTAATTTTATTTCTCCAAAATTAACCATTTCATAATAAGTCATAAATTATTACCACTAGAAATTCAGAATTGCACTCCTCAGTTGAATTTTGAATTCTTCCATCAAATTTTATTTAACTCCCCATATTGAAATTGCAGACACCAATTAATAATGTTAAAGTACTGATATTTTAATTTATTGACAGAATGAATATCCTTCAGACGTATGTTTAACTTATTCCATGTGCAAGATACAAATTTAGTGACCAGATTTTACACATAAAAACTTATAAGCTTTCATATAGGAGTGTCATAAATCTCTATATGGAGACAATGATTCTATCAACTAATTATTACTTTGCAATACACATTGTTATTATCCAACTTATTAGAAATTATTTGACCCATCACCTTTTATTAAATCAAGACAATGAACAATATACTAATAATAGTTAAAGCAAGATAAAGAGTATAAGTACATTTGATGAGCTAAAGAGTTATTCTTTTATATATATAGTCAGTATTAAGACACTCATCTCTATTACTTGGGCGGTGCAATGCACGCAGAGTGCACTAGCACACAAAGTTTGAGGAATTTCACTTGCATAGACAACTTGCCGGCCAAAGACTGAGTTTTATCGTTTCTCTTTATTTACAATTGTTCTATTGGTTTGTCTTTCATCCATCACAATTAACAGAAAATTAAGCCTCTTATAATTGCATTTTTCTAGCTCTATAATATAATTAGTGTACGATGAAATTCGAAGTATTTTTAATCGTTGTGTATTTATTTGAGTTGTTCTATGCTTTAAATCTTACTTTCTTATCTTTGTGAAAATTATTTTCATGATTAATTATATCTATCTTTGATTCGTTCATTTATAGGATGGTTCAAGATCTGGAACTACTATTCTTGTTTTTCTAACGTAATAGTAAGTTTGTGAACTTTGGTTTTTGTCCCTTCATCCATCCCATATTTAGTCAACTAGCGGATGAAGCCCGTGTATTACAGATTGATTTCTGAGTAACTTTTAATCCGTCACAAGGTTTTGATAGATATATATATATTGAAGCAACTCTATAACTGCCAATAACAAAAAGGAAAAGGTAAGTACAGTTGAGGAATAATTTCAAAACACGGAAATTGAAATGAAGTAAATTTGAATATATTTAGAAAACTAAAGTCATGTAGACTTATTAGGATATCACAGTTTGTTCAATAATATTAGTGATATCTCTAAAAAGGGATGTATGCATGAGATGAGTAAAAGATTATGACTTTATTTATCTTTAACAATAGCAGTAAAAAGCAGATATATTGGCACCCAGCTACTATCAAGTTTTTGTCTAGCAAGGAATTTTGATAATTCATTTACGAACAACTTAGAAGATGCAATTGACACCAGAAGATCTTCCTCAGTTAATATGAGCAGTTATTGTGCTTCTCTTTGTGTCTACAAATGAAACAGCCAATTACTAGATTCAAATCGGTAAAATAAAACTGAATTGGAAGTATATTTAGGTAGTTTGCATATTAAAAATGAATCACTGATACTCACATAACTCCATGAGAAAGAACGAGCAAACAGCATATTGAGCTAAAAATTTAAAATGTAAATACTCCTTAAAATATACTCAATTATGCAGGCATCAATTTAAGGCTGAAGCTGCAAAGTTCAGTAAGATACCCAACAACTTTTATCTCGTAGGGCTGCCTATAATTCTAGTTGGACTCATTATCACCTTGGATAAATACCTATCACAAGTTTGGTTCTTGTTGTTTATCTTTTCATTGATCTCTTCTCTGAATTTGTATCTACACTGAAGTGTTACTGATCTACCAACTCTGTGTTTTCACAATGACACGGGAACATGCTTCTATCTTCTTTAGTTTAATATATTTAAATCTCTCTAAGTCTGTAACAAGATCATTATGCATTAGCATAGAAAGTTTTGTTGCTCATTAGCATCACTTTCTTTATTGGTTGACTAATGGTATGGTAATAAAGGTTTTACAAAAACAGTAGACACACCTTCAAGGTACCATATTAGTAGTCAAAAAATGCAAAGACATGTTAGTTTTATGAAGAAAATGAGCTTTCAAGGATATGATTATGATTAAGGGGAAAAACAGTAAAACTGAATGCGAAAGTAAGATGCAAATAGTTACTAACACACATTATTTATGTTCCATGTTCGATTGTTTAACAAGTGGCTTCATCACCAGTGCAAGCTTAAATAATCGACTTCAACATTAGTGTAAGCCGTCCACAGCTGAAATAAGTCAAAAAATAGTTTCTCCTTGTCTCCAAAAGTTATCTTTGCAAAATGCAGGAAAGTTTCTTTAGTTGTTTAGTCAAGGTGGATCAACGTTCAATGCTTATATTCACATCAGTAAAGTAATGAAAAAGATACTATACAAGATCACATTCGGCACTTTCTGCAAGGGCAATTGCAGACAGCACACGGGAAAATTTTTCTAGACATAGTATCAAATGATAATTTTCATCTGAAAAATAAAATCCTCAATCACAGAAGGACATGCTGCATGCACTAATTTTTGGTATATAATCCCCCAGTAAAAGAGTGAAGAAGAAAGGGAATGGAACTAACTCACCAAAGAGATACTTTCAAGAATTGAAGCACAAAGAGTCGCAGATGATTCTAGAAAGGAGAGAAAATTAGAACCACAAAGGGGTTTCTAAAGTTTACTTGGAGAGCTACACGTGTATCATACGTGTTAATTCTTAATGAGAGATATCTACCATTACATAGTACAAATATCTGTGCTTTTAGTACAAATTTTTAATGGAGTGTTCGTACTCTCCCTTAGTCGCTTATAAATAATACTAGTAAAGGAAGCCCGTGCCGTGCACGGGCCCAACATGAACACAAGTCATAAGGTCTTTATTTTGAGTATTCAAATTTAGCAAGGTACAATGGAATCACTGCAATTCATTCGATAGAAAGGAAAGAGTCCTTTAAATATTTTTGTCTCGATCTAACTATTCTAATCTTTAGCTTTCCAGAATCACATTTCAGCAAGAGCTTTCACTTATACAATGAAGAAGTGAGAAAACTATGAACTTCTTGAAGAAATAACTTATAGTCCTCAGGATTTGATTACTGCTCAGTACATCATGTCTCATAAAGTTACTTTAGCTTCTCAGCCTCAACAGAGCTCAGTTCCATAAGAGTGTGCTTTTCACAGACAGCGTAGCCTCCAAATGTAGACTTGATGCACGCTGAGCGAATCTGTATGAAACTCTGTGATATTAAAGGCAAAATTTTAAGGAAAGATTGATCAGAAAGAACACAAACTTGTTCCTCACAAACATAGAAAATAAGAATTAAGAATCTTGCTATGGTTGCTAATCTTTTTCAAGAAATAAAAGTTCCAACCAAATCTTAAAAGAATTAAAGAAACAGAATATTTAACCACTATCATTTGTCTAATTTGCATAAACAAAGAGGTGCATGACTTCTAGCCTTTCCTTCTGCAAAATATTTTTTCCCTTTTTCAATGTCAACCCACAAATTTTCAGCCCATTTACAACTCATTCTTCGAGTTCTTCTTATCTCTTGAACAAATTTAAAAACCTAAAGTGCTTGGTATGAATTCATTTTGTTTAAATTTCATGATATTGTGTGATTTAAATATTCAGAAAGCAAGAATACTAATGAGAGAGCACAAATTTATGACAACCGCAGTTATATCTCGGATGCCAGCTATAGTAATATACGCTTGAAATTTGAGTGAAAGATCCCTGCCACAACAACAAAAATTGTTCATCCGAAAACTTTCTCTAATTTATTCTTTTCACACAATTAACAGGAAAATAATGAGTATATTTTTTTGAATTATAAAACTGGGGATGCAAAATTACTAAGTACAAAGAAAACTGAATTTCATAAACATGGCAAAGACAACATATTTACCTAGATTGACATAATAACTATCTTGATAATTGATATAGGCTGGTCGAATTATAAGACGGCCAACAAATATTGAAGATGAAGGGTGATGAGTAGATGGAATAAGGAAGTCTTGCAGTAGAATGGACATCAACATAGCGAATTTCGTTATGAATTACAAGTTCCGGAAGGCAAAGAGATGGTAGGGGTACAATTGGAGAAGAAACTCTGTTGTCATTACTCTTAAAATAAAATACAGTCTGATTTGAGATAATCTTTTAAATGACCACTTAACTCGATGACATTACTTAGTAAAGTCGTGCATCTTTAATTGCTACAAAGGCAAACAATTTTATTAAGAGTAATCTCATACCTGTATTTGTGGAACGTAAGCGGAAAAAAAATATCTATTTTTATTCACAAAGTTTACCTACAGTGATGTCACAGCCAGCAAAGAATTCCCCATCAATATAGAGTTGTGGAAAGGTTGGCCAACTGGAATACTCCTTCAGTCCTTGACGGAGTGCCTCATTTTCAAGGATATTTACTGTCTCGAAGGGTGCATTTAGCGATGTCAATATCTGAACAACTGTATTTGAGAATCCACATTGTGGAAATTCCTTGGTTCCCTTCATGAACAGGACGATTTTATGTGATGTGACAACCTTGTCAACTGTAGCCTTCAAGCTAGGATTCAGAGCTGCATGAGCGTGAAGGTGAACATGTTTGCAATTCTTAATTCTTTGAAGCTAACAAATTAGAGAATATAGAGAACAAATTGCTACATTCCAAGTGTAATAATAGAGAGAAATACATAGACATACAATTACAGATAAAGCCGAAATGAGCAAAAGGACTCCCTTGTGTATCAGAAGTTTACAAGAACGTAGACGCAACCTGTAGCAGCCAAAAGCTTGGAGGATAACAGGTTTATCTATGACAATTACTAAGGAATAAGTCGGAAGATTGTCATGTTTAACTGTGCTTTAATAAAAACCCATAAAATAAGGATCTATTCACCCAAACCCTGATGGAGAAGATGTCATTCACCAAAGCTTTCTGTTTCAATAAGACCATCCTTGCTATCACAACTTTTCTAAATAACCTATCACTGATGACAACGCGGAGGAGGTACAATATCCTCAAATATGATCATCTTTTTCTCATAATTTTATCTTACGAAATGCCGTTGCTTGTAATTAAAGATGTTCAGTCCAAAATGAGCTTCTACAAACAACTTGTTGGAGGAACTTAATAAAAATCTTAATCTTCCTCTGCACCTCTGAGACTAAGTTCCTCATCATTAACTCTATTTTGGGCGAGTATTTGTACTTAGGGGGATTAGTTTAAGATAATAGATGCTGAAACTATTTACAATGTTTGCATCAATGATAGGCACAGCTAATTTCAATTTATTCTTAATCAGTCATTTGAAAACAAATTTACTACTCTTCGTCTGCTACTAAGATAAGATAGATAGGATAGGATGAAAGTCAGGAAAAAGAAAGGTATACCAGGTAGACAGCGAATGGGTGTAATCCGTGGAGGCAGGTTAGTGGTAGCAATTGAAAATCGAAGAGCCGCAGCAGCGAAAGGAAATGCTACAGAAACATCGCCTGCTGAACTCCTCAAAAAAAACGACTGATGGAAGTTGGCATTGAACCCCAAGCGACATTCTGTCTTTCACAGGATCGGATATCTCTCTCAATATATACCATTACATCAGTGGCCACATAAAAAAAAACGTGTGAAAACTGTAGTGCACCTAAGCTAGCAAAGAACTATGGTAAAAGAATTTGTTCATTTGACTCTTTGTCATTGTAGGTCGTCAATATAATTTGGTTGACCTGTTTCCCTTATAGTTTTCTCGTCAATATTGCAATTAAAATGATTCCAACTATTCCATCTGTATGTTCACCCTAATGGTTGCTGTGATCAGATTCTTATTAAACCGTCTCATAGCAGAGCTATTGCAACATCAGTCAGCACTGTCAACAACTTGTGCTTCTGTACAAATATAAGAATCACGTTCTGTACATGAACTATTCCTATATTTGTACAAAAA
Source organism: Petunia secreta (assembly GCA_029990175.1). Classification (NCBI taxonomy): domain Eukaryota; kingdom Viridiplantae; phylum Streptophyta; class Magnoliopsida; order Solanales; family Solanaceae; genus Petunia; species Petunia secreta. Next base: position 43,091,386 of record JARKIP010000022.1, on the reverse strand, counting down.
ATTGACACACCATCAGTTGGATGGGATTCATGCTATTTTAAAACTGATCAACATATGTCCACTGCGAGCAATCGTTCTGCATCATCTTACATTGCCAAGTTGGGACTTAAGATGGTATTTATGAAAGGATGTACATGAATTATTAGAGATAAAACTTTTTTCGCTAACATATAGGTATAAAGAAGATTTATAATATAGAAGTGAAATATGTTGGGTGACTTTTTGTCATTATAATGAATCCTGGAAAGAGGCCCAAAAAAAAAAAAGAAGGTGCATTAATTTGGAACTACTTTACTTTCTAAAATTGAAAAAAAGTTAAGAACTTTCTCCAGGATTTCCTTCTTAGAAGATCTAGTTTTACCAAGAAATAGAAGCGTATTTTTGTTCTGTTTGCATGGATCGCTAAACATCAAACTACAAATATTTCTCTACAAGCAGTGGATTGTTTTGCACCTACCTTGATGGATGGACAACTGGAGTAAACTCCTTGAAAAGTTCTGACCACTTTAGTTCTTTACCTCCACTACTGGTGCTACAACAAAGTAAATCAAATAAACAAATGCTATCTTAAAGTTAATCAGCTTGCAATAAAAGTGATGTGGATAGGTCAATTACCTAAATGTGTAATATATTAATGCAAATAAAATTTACACTGGTCTCATTATTTGCATAATTTAGCCGGAACCATGGTAAATAAACCAAGTTCTTGTTAAGGCTAAGTATGCTTTGTTACAGGCAGATCCAACTAAATACAAAATGGACAAAATTCTGAAGGGGGTGAACAACGAAAGCAGTTGCAAATAACCAACAAAACATAATTCACCTACAGCAACCACCAGAATGTGCAAGAAGCCAAGAGTAGTGCAAGTACAAGCAGGAGGGCAAAACTTTTACGACTATAGATGCCTGCTCTAACACCGAGACAGATGAACTTGGTTGCAGGGCAGATAATCATTTTTCAGAACTCTATTGGAACAATCCATTTCTCCATTTTGCTTTGGAAATTAACAAGTTTTCGTGACCATTATTTTAGCCCATATAGCCATTAATTAATCGTATATGATGTGCTAAAGTTAGAGGTACAAATAAAAGTAAGCCTAGCAACCTAATTTCTACTCTAGATAACAAGTAAATTTTTAAACACTTCCACAAATATACATATTGAGCAGAACGACTGATTGAGGTTCCAATATCCACCCAAAATAGAAGAGAAAAAGAAAATCACACAAACAAATATACTCAATTTAAGCAATTAAGTAGTATTCGCAAATACATAAAACTGACCAACGGTTATAACTTGAACGACGACAGAGAAAATCGTTTCACGAGATTGGGCTGTGGGAGGAAAATTTGGCGAGGTTTGCATCAATGCTCCCTCTATTCTATATTGTAAGGCATATTCAGTTGACGTAAAAATATTTGGTTGACATACTGATGCCATAGGTCGTATTCACCTCAGGTATGTAGAAGATAAGGTGCTTTCTTGTGATGCCTGTGCAATTTCTACTACTTCATTTTCACTATGTTGAGATTCCTATCTGATAAAAATGACCAAAATATATATATGAGTCTAAAACTTTCAGTACAATTACCTCTCACTTGCAAGACAAACAAAATTGTGTAAGGAAAAAATTGAACAGCAAAGCAAATATAGGGCAAACAGGAGAGAAAATGAACACTTGTGAAGTAACCATTCATAGCCAAACAAGATGTAGAGAACAATGAAACCAACAAAATTATTAAGAGCATGACTCCTGAAGTTATGTGTAGAGAAATACTGAGAAGTAAAAATTGCATAGAACAAAAAAAAAAAAAAAAAATCAACAGGATGAGCAAATTTGTACCTCAGAGTTGAACTGATGTCATGAATAAAAAGAGTTACCATCTCGTGGAGGAATTAAATATCATCTAAGCCAAGGAATGTCCCCTAAAGTGCCGTTGATTATGGAATGCAACAACTGAGCATTTGAAGAAACAACAGAGGTAACAGTAGGTAAATAAGGGCATCTACTCGACAACTCTTACACGATCATCATGATCGTGAAGTACAGCTTTATGTACCTGGATAATACAACTAAGTCAGCTAAAGAAAGATCTGTAGATTCAAATTAGCACAAAATTAGAGTAATTTGTAAAATCTAGCTGCAACAGGAACACTGCAGTGAGTGAACAAAATGCTTTCAGCTGGGAAACATCAGTTGGTAACATATGAGACCATATTGTTTACTCTGCAGAAATAGAAAAATTCCAATGATTTTAGGTAGCAGTACAGTGAAAAACACACTAACGAAACCAATAGATATAAAGCAAGTTTAACATGTCGAAAAGAAATACAGCTATTGTAGGAGGACAAACCTTGGTACCCTGTTGTGTAGTGAAAGTAAGGATATAGAAAAACACAGATGAAAAAAAGGGCAGGAAGTAACATAGCTTCGTTAGTTATTTAGCATCTCAAATTAGAAACATCACATGGTTGCCTTCTGAATTATTTCATCGTAAACTATGTTACAAGTTGAATGGTCATCGTTGCTAGTTGGCGTAGTCGGACGAATCAACAATTTCACACAACTTGAACTCTTTGCTCTTGATAAGGCAACATAAAGTTGACCATGTGAAAATACAGGTTCTCGCAAATAAATTCCCACAAAATCTAATGTCTGACCTTGTGCTTTATTTATAGTCATAGCAAAGCACAATTTTACTGGAAATTGCGTCCTTCTAAATTGAACCGGTAATTTTTCATCCTGTGAAGATAATAATGGAATTCTCGGGATAAATACATGCATATCCTTGAAATCACCTGTAGTAATTTTAGCACTTATTACATGGGTTTTAAATTCACAACAGGTTAATCGTGTCCCATTGCATAAACCTTCATACGGATTTAAGTTTCGTAGTAATATAATTGGACAATTTTCTTTCAATGACAATATATAAGGAGGCAAGCCAGCAGGACTTAAAGTATGTAACAGATCTTCAAATTGTGTCTGATTTTCAAATTCAATAGTTTCATCATTACCAACAAATGTGTTTGCTTTTCCTGGAAATCGATCAATAAGCATGTCATTGATTTCATTGACGAAATTATTTTTTGTTGTCAAAATTACACGGGAGTTTGCACAGGAAGGATTGGAATCAAATGATTTCATACCTGGATATGTAGCCATGAATAATTTTTCTAAGGAATCTTTTTCTGTCGTGAAAGGAATAATTAAAGAGTTCGGAATTTCAATCTTGTTTGCTGAGTTGATACGTTCTTGTCCATTTCCAATTCTTAGCAAATAATCACAAAAGGCAGGATCTGTTTTGGCTCTCATATTTTCGGACAGTTTTACCTTTTCAAGTTCAGTCCAAATGGTAGAATACAACAGACTTTCGTTAATGAAATCTTCTTTTTTTCCATTTCGCACAACAGGGAGAGTTTGTCTAAAATCACCTCCAAAAACAACAACCTTCCCACCAAATAGTAGATTGTTACCCATAAGATCTTTTAATAACAAATCAAAAACTTCCAACATTCTTTTTTTCGCCATAGATACCTCATCCCACACAATCAATTTTGCATCTCGGATTAAACTCGCAAGTGCGCTTTGTTTGCTGATATTGCAACTGACATTATCATCAACATCAATAGGAATTTTAAAACGTGAATGTGCAGTACGTCCACCTGGGAGAATAGAAGCAGCAACACCTGACGTAGCAGTCGCCAAAGCAATATATCCCATGGATCTCACAGTAGCTAATAAAGCACGATACAAAAAAGTTTTCCCAGTTCCTCCTGGACCATCAACAAAAAATGCGCCTGCTTTGTTTGAAAATACTCGTTCTATAATTAAATTATATGCGATAAGCTGATTCTTATTTAGTCTCCTGTATAAATGAAAATCTTCCTCGCTGACAGTAATAGTTCTTTCAAAGTGAATCTCTTTTGCTTCTTTGGCAATTGTAGAAGGCCTAATTACTTCTGGAATGAGTTCATATTCATTTATATCGTGACCCATAGAATGCAAAATATCATTGATATGATTCAAAGCTTGATATCGAATTTCTTTTCTCTCAATATTTTGTAGCACTTTATAGTCTTCAGACATTGACTCTTCAAATTGTTCCCACAATTCTCTTGGATTGGTTGGGTTACAGTACACCAATAATGTAGCAAATAAACGCCTTAAACTATATGGCATCTGATAATTTGCTGCTTCGGACATACATTCCATCAAACTATTATCACAATGTAACAATCCTCTTTTCTCCACTGATTCTCTAAAAGAACTACAACATTCTCCATTTACAGTAAGCAGATCATCATACGATGTTGGTCCTCGCACATGCATAAGTAATAATCTAAGATAATATCGTTCTCCTTCTGTTGGATGACATGTTACAATGCGACCAACGACGTGACGACGTTGTCGACGTGCCCAATATTTACCACTATAAGACCACACAAAGTACTTAGGGAACTCTTTGTATAATAAGTTTAGCTCCATAGCATATTTATTAGTTCCGTTCATATTGAAGAATTCTGTTAGCATCGTTCTTTTAATCATTGGATTGTTCACAATCTCATTTACATCCGCATTGTTCTTAAAAGAGACATATTGTTGTCCTTTAAGATGTAGTTGTAAACGATAAACGCTCGGAGACATTTCACTAATTGGAAAGCCAAAGAGACGCCATATAGCTTCCGGAGGTGAAACCCATCTAGCAGACTGATATTCCTTTACTTCATCAATCTCTACATTTGTATCAGAATTTTGTACAGAAAATGCAATTTTATCATGTCCTTTACATATGTACTTGTATAAGTACTTCACAACTTTAATGTCAGAGCAAACATCAACATTCATATGGCATTTGAATTTACCAAGTAGATAAGGATTGTACGGAACAACCCATGAGTTATCCAGATATTGTTCTCTTACTTTTACCAGTTCTCCTGTATTCCGTCTTCTATAAATTGGGTAAGAATCGGTGCCTCTCGATGTCTGATCAGCAAACATTTTTGGATATTTGAACTTGCAGTGGCCTTTTTTCCTCATACAACAGTTAGTCGGATTTAAACTACCACATGGACCGTGCATCATATGCTTAAGAACAAGCTTACGCAAGTATGGCTCTGTTTTAGCATCCGGTAGTTCTGCACTTACAATATCGTCATATGCCTCTGATGTCAATAGCTTATACTCAGGACTTAGTATAATGAGAAAATGAGCATGTGGCAAACCTCTTTTTTGAAATTCTACAGTATACATATAAGCAGCAACTTTTCCAAAAATACTCCGTTTCAATATATCCGTCTTTAGTTCTTCTATTTTGGCCCGAAATATTCGACTTATCAAATCTGGTCTATTTTGTGCTTCATCACTTGTTGCTAAATGTTCCTTTATTTCTATCCAAGTCGGGTTACACGTCATAGTTATGAACAAATCAGGTTTTCCAAAAGATTGTACTAATGTAATAGCATCCATATATCGTTGGCGCATATCTCTAGGTCCCCCTATAAAAGAAGTCGGTAAAAATGACTTTTTTCCAACATTAGAAGCATCTCGTTCCCCGAGTCTTAAAATGTCAAGAAGTCCTTCCAATACTTCCATTCTGAATAAATCTGGATTGAACGTTACAAAATCTAACCTCTGAGTTTCCATTTTTATATATTCATCAACTGAATACTGCTGAAACAATCTTCCAGTATGTAAAATTTCATCTTCATCATCATTTCTCATCTGTAGTTTGTAACAGTAGTATTCACGAACAGAAACTGTATCTCTTTTTCGTTTTCCTTTTTCTAGAGCTTCAGCCTCCATATCAAGGTAGCCATCAACAAAGCAAAAATTGTTTACATTTGGTAACTGTTCAGATTCAAACAAAGTATGACCTCTATGAATATTTGTTGGTGGCTGACGCTTTTTAATACCACAGTGCCACCCACTTTGACCATAAGGAAACAACAAAGGATACTGTAAAGGATCATAACAACCAAAATAATAGTTCACTCTATGTATTTTTTCAGTGTGAGTGTAAATCTGAACATGCGGCGCATGAACAGCAGCATTGTCATTTTCGTCAACCCATATTGCTGCAATCTCATTAGTGGTAGGTAAATTAAAGACTCGTTGATCCAATCCAGAGTCACATCTGAGTGCTATATGAAGGTTTTGTAAGTTGGGAATATCTACTAAAGATCGAAGAAATATTGAATAAGGATTACCTTTTAGTATATCCATAAGTTCCCCTACTATCAACTCATCTATTCTATCAGAACAAGCCATTCTATTAGCCAGCTCATTGTCATTGTCATAAAAATACAACTGCAAGTTTCGAGGCTTTTTCTCTTTAGGATACAAATCATCTATTAAGTGATACATCTGACCTTGGACTCTGAATGTGTAGATTCCATGATCTCTTCTCGCTAAATTTTTGTCATAATTGACACCAAGAGATGTAAAGGCGAATAGATTGTTGTATGTTCTAATATATGTCTGGAAGTGCTTGGATTTTTCAGATTTTCCTGTATATAAATTTCTCAGTCTAGGTGGCATTTGGTGAGAGGTTAACTTAACTTTACCTCCGCTACAACAGAATCCAGGTGGTTCGTATTCAAATTTTCTGGCAAGACAGAATTTACAATCTGGAATCTTTTTTAATGGAACATATTCAGAACGTAATTGATTAATATTCGTCACAACTCTTCTATTATTAGTCACAGTTCGTCTATTATTTGTAGCACCTGCATATTTCAAACAACATAAAAAAAAGATGGACGACACATTGGACAACATGAAGTAAGGACTATGACTATACTAACCATCAGTTATAGTAGTTTCAATGGCTGGAATATATGAGTCATTTGAAGTTCCTGATGTTGAACCTGGTAGAACACAATTATCTGTTAGATGGTTGAACATAAAATATAAATGGCAGTGTAAACAACAATTATAAGTTTGCAGGTTTACCTTTTTCAAAAATGCAGAAAGGATGAACAATATTTTTTCCCTTGTCAAGAACATTTAAACAGGGAAAAGCTTCGCACTCAGTTATTACTACAGAAAAAATTTGATTAAGATGAACGTCGTAGGAGCATAAACAGTACGCACTTATAGCTATATATATCCATAATAAACCTAATGAAATAAAGACAGAGTTTGAATTTTGACCTGTTTCTGAAACAGAAGAGGGTGCTCCAATCGCAAGATTACCCTGAACCAAGAATGTTGGTTCAATGGAGTTTTCATTATTTATACTTTCAAGAAGGCGTTTACTTGTTGCCTCCTTTTTGTTAAGGCTTCGCTGCAGCAACAACGCATTTTTTTTAGCCATGCTCATATTATCATACATCTCACGTCGTTTAGCATTCTTATCAGCTTGGGTGATAGGGGAACGGCGTTTTCTTGTTAGTCGACGATCCATTTGTAAAGAAATTTGATTGTTGCAAGTGTCAATACTACAGTAACGTTACAAACCTACAACATAAATATTACTGTTTTTCGTTAGACAGAAACAAAGACTAAAATCAAGTACAAATATGTAAAGCGAAACCAAAAAATAGCAACTGTATAAGTGCTGGATAAGTAGATTACAACATCTCTGATGGTGGATAAGTGGCTATATAAGATATTCAAATAACTTTCTCCAACTAATCACTTTGATATAAAAAGAAAAGAATAAGGAAACTTTAAAGTGATGTATTATCCATATCTTTCACCTTTTGTGGAAGGCTCGATAATCCATGTACTTGTGAAATGAACAACAGAGAATAATTAAAAGTTAGGTCACTTGTGTAGTGGATGATGACAATGTATGTAAAGAAGCAAGCAAGTTGATGATTACAACTCCTTAGGAACAAACAAAACCAGCAACTTCAACTGGGAAAAAGCTCTGTAGTACTTATCTCTTTGAAGTTTCTCCACTATCTTCATTTTGATAGAAATCAATTTTCTTTTTGTAGGTGTTATCTTGCAACATTTTATCTCTCCAACTTTAGCTTACATACTTGTTTTAGTCTATTCCAAATCACAGTAAATATGCAACAAAATCTTTTGATTTATCCAACTGCTCTTCTTAATAACCTAGTGTTCATGATTAATTCGCCACAGATCATTCCAAGGAAATCGTTTGTCACTCATTATTGAAGTAATTTTTTAAAGGCATACAAACAAACACCTAAAGACACAGAAAGTAGAAGAAAACAAGTCCGAGTAAACAGCGGAAAACAAATCAAAGAGAGGCACTTGTGGAGTATAAAAAAACGGGAGAACTTACCAAAAGCAGTTGCAGGTCCAATTCGCAGAAGTCAAAAGAAATCAAAAGGTAATGGGAGGAGTTCAAATTTTCAGCAGGAGAGAGAAAGAAAACAAGTTTGACAGATACAATAGAAAGAGAAAACAGAAAAGATAAATACAGAGATTAAAAAAACGGTGGTAATAAGAGATAAATTTTGAGGACCATTGAAATGTCTAAACTAACCCTCTTACCTGCACAATACCATATGCAGCACGACCCGAAGCTGGTCCCCTTCACCTTTCTATATAAGTAGTAATATATATATATATATATATATATATATATATATATATATATTTCTGGTACGCCTGTGCCAGCACGGGCCCAATAGCACCTTAAGTAATAATATTTTTTTTTTTTTAAATTGTTATGTTGTCCGAATAACGTCTAGACCAGTTAAACAAATAATAATTATTTTCTTATTATATTTATCATGTATATTTCATGTATATTATGTAAATTTCTATACATATTGACTATGACAGATATTTCATGTAAAGTTTCATTTTCTTTTCTTCAAACTAATTAGCCGCTCTAATGACTTTGTTATACATTTTTAGTTGCACTATAAAATTTAGTTTCGCTCAAAATTTCAGGACACTATATTCTAATGTAAAATTTTTAGGATAAATAATCATTGGTTAAAGTCTAGATACGTACATTAAAGGATTGGCTAATCAAGAACTTCACCGTTTTTTCTATGTACTCGATTGTCCAGTTTATGTCTCTCCACCTTGGTAGGGGGTAAGGTATGCTCTCACCCTCCACAAACTCCACTTGTGGAATAACACTGAGTATGTTATTGTTGATCGTCCAGTTTAGAAAAATTATTTTCTAATATTTATCCAATTTTTTTTTAATTTTAGGTCGGGGTCAAGCAAAGAATAACTGGCTACTTTTAAGAAGTACCTGCATTTTTAACGTGGGTAATGGGTATTATCAAATATGTGGCAAACATAAGCTATTTATTAATTGAAATCTATATAAGTGGCTATGGGTCAAACTTAAACAGGCTTTACATTAATTAAACTCCAAAAGAATGGCTACGGGTCAAATTCTCAATAGGCTATTTATTAATTAAAATCTATATAAGTGGCTATGGGTTCAAACTTAAACAGGCTATACATTAATTAGACTCTAAAAGAATGACTACGGTTCAAATTCTCAATCGGATCCGGAGGCACCACACTTACCACGCTTATATATAAGTACAAATATATATAGAAAAGAAATATAATCATAGATCATGCATTGCACAATTTACTAGCTGCATGGGTTACGATCATTCATTTATATCCCGTACAAATGCAATATAGAATTGTATTGTTTATTTATTTTTGTGTCATTTGCTCAAGCATTCCAGTTGTTGTAGTACAATAAGATTATGTTAGAACTTATTAAGTCTTCATTTTAGTAATAAATATCAAAATTTGGTTCTTTCTAACTTTTGTTTTAGTTTATTGTTTCGTGCATATGTCTATGTTTTCAAATGAACTTATTAGTATGTTTTCTATAATTAGTCTATGATAAATCTCAAGTGTACCTTTATTGGTTGTGGATTTATTTGAGTTGTTCTATGCTTTAGATCCAGCACCCTTCTCTAATTCTAAAGCCATTTTTGTGATATTTGCGATTCATTATATCTATCTTTAATTTGTTCATTTAGAGTGAGATTTGATTATCCGTTACTAGCTCAATCGCAAAAGAAGCTCAGCTGCTATTCGTGTTTTCAACATAATCTGGTAACTTTCTGAACTTGGCTTTTGTCCCCTCGCCCATGCCATTTTCATTCAATATACTAGTATCATTTATGAATATTGATCTATACAAATATAGCTTTATACCAACTATCAACTTAAAGAAGTATTCCGAATAGAGAGTTGAAGGTTTATCCATGTAAAGGAGCATTGATATGCATGTAAGCTTTTGTTATTTTTCAGGCCAATATAATTATTGAGGATCTTTTTATCGCAGACAAATAGAAACTCAAATTCATGAAAGTCATAAGTTATGATGGTACAATCATATATTTTTAAGTCCAAATTTAATATCAACAAAACTTAATACATTCTAATTTCTTTCAACGGAGAAGTTATGTTGCAGGATTGGCATAAAAATATAAAAAATTATGAACAGCTACTTGAGCTCATTTAGTGTGAAAAAGTAGGAAAACTTATGAACAGCTACTTGAGCTCATTTAAAATGACCCAAAAGTTAATTTTAATCTTCGAAAAAAGTGGCTTATTCTAGATAGCAGAGAAGCAGGACAAGACAATATATTTTTACTTGAATTGTTTCAATATGATTAAAAGGGTATTGTATAAACCTTCTACAAGTTGTTCTAAGCTTATGTATACATTTATTATATTAATCAGTTTATTAAAATTTGGGGTTAATATAACTTTGTGTATGGGAGGGATCAAGTGTTATTCACACATATTCTATATGCATAAACTCTGTAGAAGGTTTCTTTATTTAGCTAGTTGTTCATTTTATTTCTTTCTTGAACTTACTTCAGAACAATGTCATATGCCAATTTGATTTGTTTTACATTTCTTGATTAACTTTGTTGTACCATTGGCAATGAACTCTTATCTGGACAAGCTTACTACAATGGCTCGGTACAAAGAGGCAAGTAATGTGGTGGGAAGATGAATTAATGTGGGCACTAAGAAATCCTGGGCACTAAAAAATTTCAAAGGGAGAACACTTAAGGCAGAAGTGTACAAGATGACTCTTGCAGGTTGCATATATCAAGTGTAGCACTAAGGAATCAGCGCCTATTTCATCAAAAGCAAAGAATCACTGAGGCTATTACCAAGGTGATTATTCAAGAAGTATTTTGTCGAGGCTCAATAAAAGCCAGGATAGCTCATAGAATGCAAACTTTAAACTTTTATCCTTAGATAATGTTGTTGACTTAGCTAGATAGTTACATTGTCTAGATGATATGATGATAAGATGTGAGACATGTTGCATACTGAGATTGGGACTATTTTAAACTAATATAATGCCTATTTTTCATGCAAGGTTTTATCAATAAAAAATTGAAATAGTAACACATCATTTACCACTTTCGTTTATTTTTGTAACTTCTATATTTTTGTCTTAATTAAAAGCAGTTTGTGTCTTTATCGGTAACGCCTTAGGAGTGGATTCATAAGTTGATCATGTCATGTTACCGTCGAAGCAATAATATCCATCGCCTAAAATCACATAGTGAGTATTATATGAACGAAATTAAAAATCATAGATGAACAAGTTAATACTTTCAAGCATGTAAAGTATATTGCATACGTAACCTAAATTTTTCGTGTGAATATTCTAAGCTACTGAATGAGAGCATGTTAAAGAGAGAATATGCCTAAAGGGAATCATTCTCTCATTATTATGTGTATGCATAAAAATAAGGAGATGGAGTAAATGGCTGACTTTTTTGTTCAGTTATTGAGAATAAAGTACGCAAATCACTTGATATTGTTGTAAAAGAATACATCGTCAATAATTAATATATAAAAAAGAAGAAGCAATAGAGTAAATATTTTAAAACATAATTAAATTTGTCATATAAAAAATTTTAACAAAAAATCTTGATAGATTGATAAGTCAATATCGTCTAAAATGTAATATTTTTCGTGTTCATGATGTTCAAATGATATATTGATAAATTAATTTTTTTTAACTATAGACAATTAATTTTATATTTGAGCAACTGATTGGACCTAGATGTAGGAATAATGAGTTCTCGAAAAAAAATGATTTGCTATGGAGACAACTCAAAGTCTTTCCAAATTAAAATTTCACAAAGCTTTGGTTTTACAAGAAGAAATTTCTTCTATGTTGTGTTTTTTAAACATTTGACCAATATGCGACGCAATATGTTGAGCATTTATGGAAATATAAGAAATACCAACAGCCGGTGAATGGTCAGAATCAGTAATGAAAATATAGATATAAGAAATACCAACAGCCGGACGTAAATAATTTTTTCAATAATGATATATATTCAACAGATTGTGAATTATGGGAGTTCCGTTTGCGAATTCAAGAGTTTCTAGTATTTCTATGGCGTATTAACCGTATGATTTTTATAAGTTATACTAATCATATAACTTGCAATCCACATAGGTAAGAAATGATGATTAACAAATCTATAGTGAAATGTGTGAGTATAGTTGAGGGTTTTAGTGATGTAACTAGCATAGCACCTGCGTGATGCGCGATCGATATCAATAGAAATTGATCTTAGCAAATTTTATAATCAAAGTAGATAATATAAATTTTTGATGTGATTTTGGTAGTTGTCATTGTGTTTTTCTGAAATATTTTTCTATTGGTTGAAATCCACTCCCTATAAGATGCAACAATAAGAAAAATTTGGAATTGTTGTAAAAGAAAAGAAATACTAAAAGGTATAAACAATAAATATATGAGAGGAGATTGAAGAACTTTTCTTATTATCTTCCAAGTATTCAAGTGTGTCTTCCATAGACAAAGTTTCCTCTATTTATAGGACACCAATACATAGGAGGTTACAAGTAATCCTAAGAGTTACAAGAATTAACAGGTGCCTAAATGAGGAATTAAGTAGGAGAAAGTAGGGAGGATTTAAATAGAAGAAAGTGGGTAGTAAACCATTGGTTACAATTGAATAATGGTGAGTAGTGGTCATTCACAAATAAATGAATTTACAACACTCCCCCTTAGATGACCATTTGGAAGGTAATGTGTGTCCTTAAAACCTTACTAGAAAAAACCCGGTGGGAAAAAGCCCAATTAGAAAAAAAGAGTACACACTTCCTATAATACACCTTTAGAGCTGCCTCATTAAAAACCTTACAAGTAAAACCCGAGTGGGACAAAACCTTGTTAAGGAAAAAAGAGTACAGCGCGTATTTTACTCCCCCTGATGAAAACATCATTCAATATCTTGAAGACGACATATTCCAATCTTGTAAATCAGTTTCTCAAATGTTGAGATTGGCAATGACTTAATGGATAAATCCGCCAAACTATCACTAGAATGAATTCTTCAGTATTAACTTCATCATCCTTTTGAAGATCATGATTGAAAAGGAATCTTCCTGAATATTTGTCTCCTTTAGTTGTATCCTCCTTTTAGCTGAATTATCCATGAAATATTTTATATAATATTGCTGAATCTCCGTCTTCACAGAAAGGGCACATTGTTGCTAAATAAGTTGAGTCCTTGGTCTCAATCATTTGTATTGTCAGCTAGCTTGATGAAGGACCATTATCTCTTCATAATTTAAAGAAGCAGCAGCAACAATTTATTTTGTAATATGCGATAATATAGGTGTTTACCCGCAAGACATAAATAGCCAGTTGATATCGGGCTTTGTGGATCAAGTAGATATCATGGATTCTTCTGATGCCTTCGCACTGAGGAAGAACTAAATCTTACCAATAAGCTTATAACAAAAGCTATAACCAGTGGAGTATATTTTGTAAGATGCTTCAACGCACCAATTGCATTAAAATATGAAATTTCAATACAAAGAAGCTCGCTAACGCGATTTCACCACATGTGGTCGGATTGTTTTAATCTGTATAAATATTTATGAAACTTCATTGAATAGGTTTCCACGAACCTTTATATGCTTCAAGCATTTTGAATCCTTCAGGGATTTTAATAAATATATTGATGTTCAATGAGCCATATAAAAGGCCGTTGCAACATTCATACGCATATCAAGTCTTTCATGCACTGCCAGACATACAACATACCTGAAGGTGATTGCATCCACCAAATGAGAATATAGCTGAAACGACCTCGGTCAGTCGTTTTGGGAGATAAGACTCCGATTTACGTGCCAATAATTTTAAAATCTTCGTTAGGTCCATTGGGACTTATATGTAAAATTTGAGCTAAATCAAACCTTGTTTAGTAGGCATCGAAAGAAGGTTTCAGTTTTTAGTATCGATAAATATCAAAAAGAGATTTTCGAGCTCGGTTTTTGCGAACGAGCTCCGATTCAAAATCTGAAAGCGCCGTTAGGTTCGTATGATTATTTGTGACTTTTGTGATTTTTCAAAAGTAAATTTCGAGGTTGTTCGGCTAGTTTCCGCTAAAACACCGAAAAGTTAAATAATTTGACCTTTTTCCATTTAAATTCGCATCTAGAGTTTCGGAAATCCAATTTAAGATCCGCCTTAGCGAGTATGCTGCATATATTTTGTATAACTTGTATGCAAAAGTTGGAATTATTTCAAATATCGTTAGGTACCGTTTTAATTTTTTTCACGAAAAGAAAATAAAAGAAAAGAAAAAGAGAAAACGACAAAAAAAGGAAAAAGGAAAAAGAACAAAGAATGGCCGGAGGTGGCAAGCCAAGGGATTGGGATAAAATCCCTTTCCCTTCGCTTTGACATGAGAAACAGAAACAAATATGAACGAAGAAAACCAGAAACGCAGCGAGAAAGAAAATGCTAGAAAAAGAAAAAAGAGCTGGAGAAAAGTAGAATTTTTACCCTGAAACATTTAGGTAATGATCTTAATGCATTATTTTAGTTTATTACGTGTGTTTAAATATATTTTGATGGTAAAAATTGGGATATTAGCCATCGTTTTAATAAGTTCAATTAATAGTTTAAAGGGTCAATTGGACCCCGATAATGGAACTAATTATATATTCGTACTCAGTGAGTTATGGGCAACATATAAATGTAATTTATTTAGTTGGTTGTGTGACCTTAAACCCTGTATATAGGCCTGACCTGCGTATTGCATATGCGAATAGGGTATCAGGTTCCTAACCGGATTACCCCAAGATGTGTGGAATGAAGCATTTAGCCTTATTTGACATCGTTTTCTGCTTATTGAATACAGCAGGATCGTTTGGCAGTGAATCCAAAGGATAAAGTGGTTGTTGAGTAACTGTGCTAACTTTGTAATAAGGTAAATGATTATATCCATTTCTTTAGAGGCGCTTGGCCTTGTGGATTTTCTACCACGTGTTCCTTGCGTGTGTAGCTGCCGATGGGCGTACTCAGTACGACTTAGCTTTGAATTTACATTGTATATTATATGTTATGCCCTGTTGTTGGTATTGCATTGGGCATATGAGCATTGCACTCTAGTTTTGAGCATTGCATATACTTCCCGGTTGGCGATGAAAGTCCCGCACCGGTGAAGGGTCATTATTGCATATACTTCCCGGTAATCGATGAGAGTCTCGAGCCGGTGAAGGATTATTATTGCATATACTTCCCGCTTGGCGATGAGAGTCACGCACCGGTGAAGGGTCATTATTGCTCCCTTCAGGAGCTATCTGTCTTTTTTCGTACTCTTAGATGTCTAGTTTGGATAGCCTTAAACCTAGTATGTTGGGTAGTCAGCTGTAATTTCTTTTGTACAACTTAGAGGTATCAGTATGTCTGTGTTTTTTTTTTTTAAAGTCTTGTCCTTATTTATGAATTGTTATATTTATTTTCCTAATTTAATTGGTAAGGGTTCGCCCGACGGGTCTAGAGGAGGATGTCGGGTGCCCGCATGGCCTAATCAGATTTCGGGTCGTATCAGTTGGTATCAAAGCCTGGTTTAGAGTCTATCCAGACTAAGACAGTGTCTAGTTGCGTCTCGCTGATGGGTACGTAGATGTCCGTACTTATCTACGAGAGGCTATGATGGAATCTAGGAAGTTTCACTTCCTTCTTTTCTGATCGTGGGTCGGTCTAGGATGCTAAAGTATTTTCGTTAATTCCTTCGTGGTAATCGTGAATCCTCGTGTGACAAATCAGCAAACAGTAGGAGTTCAGGATGAAGTAGTCTAGCTTGGGGCTAGAGCTACTCAAGCCCTGAGAGTTGTGGATCGTGTTGATAATCCAGTTGCGCAGGCCCTAGCTGTACGAGCTCGCGATGGGCAAGGGAGCAGGACCTTCTTCCCCTTGGCTCTCTACGATGCTTTTATGAGAATCTTGGCGACGCAGATACCGCAAGAACCTATTATTCGCTAGGCAGCTTATCAGGTTGCCGCAGATGGAGAAGTTCGGTCTCAGGGAGCCCCTGTTCCAGTCCCTGATGTTGCCCCAGTAAATTATATTCTAGAAGCAGCATGTGTTGCGCTACCAATTGTTCTGGCTGGTTAGCCAGCCGAGGTAACAGTTCGGTTCGAGTGCCCAAAGAGGTTACATTATTTTACGCGGTTGAACCTTCTGATATTCCCAAGCAATGCATTAGATAATCTCTGTGTAAGTTTTTTAAAATAAAATGATGTCAGCGTATCCTTCATGCTCTTGATTATATCGAGCGGTATGGTGTTGATTATTCTTCTCTCCAGTTTCAAGGTCCAGCCTTGAATTGGTGGGTCGCTCTCTTATTAGCTAACTTGGTTCGGTTTTTCTACTAGATTCGTGGAAAAGTTCCTTTCGAGTAGGGAGTGAGATGAAAAGTGTTGCCAGTTTGAGTTGATTGGACAGGGTAGCATGTTGGTTAGCCTATTGGTGTTTCAGATTATGAGATTGAATTCTATAGAATGGCTGAATATGCATTAGAAGTAGTCCATGAGCCTTTCGAAAGATTGAGGTCGGGATTTCATTTGATGTTGTTGTTGATATTGCTCGGAGGTACGAGGCATACTATAAGTTAGAGAGGGAAGAGTTAGAGGTGGAGAGTGGCCCTAATGGGCAACCATGGTACCTCATTTGGAGGTAAGAGTTCTGATTATTTTGTGAGGTCATCTGCCAGGTTATCTCAGCTTGTGTCACGTAATTATTAGAGTGCGCCAGTAACTCGTCAAGATCAGATTCAGTCTTTTCTTTACAGCTATCAAAATTCTTTCCAGCTTCTATTTTTCAGCGAAAAGGTGGTATCATTGTCGTAAATCTGGCTATCTTTTGAGGAGTTTTCCCTTACACCGACAAGTAGGCAGTCGTCTTTTCTCTCGTCATCAGGCATCTGTGCAGTCGCAGGGGATTTCATTTAGATCTCAATCAGCAAAAGAAATGCCACCATCCAGTAGAGGTTGAGAGTGTGGTAGCAGTGGTTCTTCAGAAAGTGATTGTCAGGGTAGTGGCTCAGCTCAGCTGCAGAGGCAGTTCTATGAACTACTTGTCTGGCGGGATGCTGAGGTATTTGATATAGTAGACCCTGAGATTTCTTCTTCTCTTAAATATGAGTAAGATTTGATTCTTTCGATCGATCTGGAAATGGTGTGTCTTATCATGTTTCGATTGTTTCCTTGGATGTCGTTTCTATTAAGAATCTGTTGCAGTGGAGGGGTGAGCTTCTGATATGATTTATTCCTAGCATTTATGATGACCCTACTAGTTTATCTGGTTTAAATATGAGAGATTTGTGAGTGAGTATCGGTATTGTTTACTTGGCATATATTTGTGCCTCGTTCTATTATAATGTCAAGTCAGTCTACCTCTCTTTGGAACTCAGTGTCGGTAGGATGATGGGATTCTTATTCATCACCATCAGAAAGTGTCATTGTTTCTTCCGGTGTAAAGTGGTTAGTAGGTAATACTCGATCTATGTGTCTCCTCTTGGTTCGAGACACTAGTAGAGTCATGTTATTCTACAAGTTTGTCTCGGTATAAAAGGGTTTTCTGCTAAATTGTCGGAGTTTCTTTTTATAGGAAGGTTAAATTGACATAGATTTTGTTCCATAAAGCTCATTTAATATCTATTTCTTCAATTACGATTCTTCGATTAGCCTGACTCATAAGTAGTCTAGCTCTGGTAGCCAAATAAATAAGAAGAAGAACTTCCTGAAGTTCTAATTATTTCTATCCTCAGTCTGTTGCCATCTTCTTCTTTGTTCGGCACTGGTGAGCTTAGGTGGTCAGTAGCCTCTTGTGATGTTCCATGTGTTGAGCCAGAGTTCGTGTCAAGGTGGCCGGATGAGCACATTTGACATTTGATTTGATCCATCAGGCGGTGGTGCTTATAGAAAATGTATGGAGATGTGAACTCGAGAGTTGCAGCTGTTTGGCAACTCGAGAGAGTAATTTGGTAGCTCAAGTCTGAGCCACGTTCTCTATTTAGCTAAGTCTTCCTTAATCCAGCAGGGTGTGCGAGGATGACTATTTCTATGCAAATTAGTTATATGAGTTTATGCTCTAAGTCGAGGAGTCTTCCTCCAATTGATATCGAATCCTAATATTAAATCCCTAAGGCATTGTTCAAGCGTGAGCTAATTCTTAGTTCCATCGACTTGTTCTATATCGTAAAGAATATCGACGAGGTGATTTGTCGGCGGAATCATGATTATCCATCCAGAGTTTCGTGTATCTTTATTTCGAAAATGTAGAACTCTCCCCTCGTGATCAAGGAAGGATCAACTTAGTCAGAATAAGCTGGGAAATGGCGTTATGATATTATCCAGCTATATTTTTATCTAAGAGTTTGATGTGCGTGTTATAATTCTGATTCTGTAATCATAAGATAATGCTTGTAGCGTAGTTTATGAAGGTTGTGCAAGTTCTCTTGTTATCTGCGTGAATCTCGCTTTAGACTTAGGCTCGTTCGAGGACGAACGAGAGTCTAAGTGGAGAATGAAACGACCTCGGTCAGTCGCTTCGGGAGATATGACTCCAATTTGCGTGCCAATAATTTTAAAATCTTCGTTAGGTCCATTGGGACTTATATATAAAATTTGAGCTAAATCAGACCTCCTTTGATAGGCATCGGAAGAAGGTTTCAGTTTTTATTATCGATAAATGTTAAAAAGAAATTTTCGAGCTCGGTTTTGCCGAACGAGCTCTGATTCGAAATTCGAAAGCGCCGTTAGGTTCGTATAATTATTTGTAACTTTTGTGATTTTTCGAAAGTGAATTTCGAGGTTGTTCGGCTAGTTTCCGCTAAAATACCGAAAAGTTAAATAATTTGACCTTTTTCTATTTAAATTCGCATCATGAGTTTCGGGAACCCAATTTGAGATCCGCCTTAGCAAGTATGCTACATATATTTTGCATAACTTGTATGCAAAAGTTGAAATTATTTCAAATATCGTAGGGTACCGTTTTAATTTTTATCACGAAAAGAAAAGAAAATAAAAGAAAAGAAAAAGAGAAAACGACAAAAAAAGGAAAAAGGAAAAAGAACAAAGAATGGCAGGCGGTGGCAAGCCGAGGGATTGGGATAAAATCCCTTTCCCTTAGCTTTGATGTGAGAAACAGAAACAAATAGGAACGAAGAAAACGAGAAACGCAACGTGAAAGAAAATGCCAGAAAATGAGAAAAGAGCCGGAGAAAAGTAGAATTTTTACTCTGAAATATTTAGGTAATGATCTTAATGCATTATTTTAGTTTATTACGTGTGTTTAAATATATTTTGATGGTAAAAATTGGGATATTAGCCATCGTTTTAATAAGTTCAATTAATAGTTTAAAGGGTCAATTGGACCCCGATAATGGAACTAATTATATATTCGTACTCAGTGAGTTATGAGCAGCTGTTGACGCCCAATTTTGTCTCCCCTATTTTCAAAATCAACCGTTCTTGAATTTACACACACCTGTGTATCCCATTCCCACCTCATCTATTATCTTCAAAATTACCTTCTCATAATATCCTGGTAATTAAGGCCATTTTCAAAGCATCGTCCCAAATCATAGCTATTTTTACAATTTTTCAACAATTGCTTCTATTTTTAACAAAATTATTCAAAATTGTTTCAAGCCTCAAAATTACAATTTATGTGCATCTTAGCCTTCCTAAAATTTAAAAATTGACTTCCTAATTTTTCCATAATTTTTACACCATTAAAATCCATTTTATACCCTTGTATACCCATTTTATACCTACTTATACATATATATATATACATACATTTACACGCATATATACACAAAGCATACACCTCAGCTAATATTTTACACGTCATGCCTACGTGGATCGATCCTGATCGTCCACATAGACAATCCAACGGTTCAGATTAATTCCCTTTATTTCCACCCCCACAAAACCCTTTACCCTTTCCTATTTTTCCTCTGACCCCTGTCCCCGACACCCTCTCTCTCTCCCTTGGCGATCCCAATCGCCCTCCTTGTCGATGACTTTTCCGGCCATTGTGACCGGAGAAAATTTGGGAAAATAGCACTGTTGAGTTCCCCTCACTGTCCGCTACAAAACCTTGGCACTATCGGGATGTTTCGACGGAGGTCAAATTCGACCTCTCGTCGACGCGAGCGTTTGTTACTGGGAAAGGTACGCCGGTGATGGTTTTTTGCTAAATTTCTTGAGAAAAAGGGGAAAGAACCTATGCATGACCAGAATCGGGTCAATTTGAACCCGATTCCAAAACCTAGGTGGGTAATCTCTCTCTTCAACATTTAGATTTGTGTGAATTCATGCCTATACTTTCTGTGCATCAACGTAGGTGTGTGGTTACTTGCAGTTAAAATTCATAGGTTACTATTCTTGATTATCTCACTGATTGAAGTTGAATGTTTCTTCGGAACCTCACACGACTGTGTAAATATGCTCATCATTTAGGCCTTAGACCATCTCTGTTAATTTAAATAAAAATTAGGGACAATGCTTAAATTGTCTATGTTCCTTCTTGTTGAAATTCAATGTCCTACTCTGTCAAAAGGTGTGATTCGTGGTATTGTTTGAAATCTGATTGGATGACTTATTTTACTTGTTTGGGAGAATCTAAATTTGTTGTGAATGAATCTCTGATTGATACTTGGATGGGATTTGAATCTGACAATTTATGTAGTATCAATTAGGGTATTTTCAGAATTGGTTTGAATTATTGTCGAACCTAGACTCGATTAAGTTCAGTGGGGGAAAACCAAATCTGTTTTGAAGTTATAATCTGCCTTACACTTAGGAATTTGACAGAACTATATTTGGTAAATTTGTGTGATTGATTCCTTTAACTTTGGAAGAAATATTTCTTTGCCTTTTCTGCTCTCTCTCACCCGTTAGAATCAGGAGTCTCTCACACCAATATAAACTGGTTATTCTTTATGCTTATGGACACACACAGAATCCTACATTGTACTCTCCACACACAGGGTTCTCTGATCCTAGCATACTCACTGCACTCACACAAAAGCTTAGCAATTCTCTCTACTCACAGTAGCATCTAGCACCCAATGGGAGAGTCCTGCTTTGTTCACTTCTCTGGTCTAACTGTCTTCAAGTATTAAGCTATACTCACAGCTTTGTTTGCTTGTTTTTCACATCAATGAAGGTATTCCTCACCTTTTCCCTCTTTTCTTTTGACTGCATATTGCCTCTTGATTAAAAACTGGTCTTCTATTCTTGATTGTCCTGATTTGAGATTGCTTGTGTGATTCCCTTTTGTGCTCTGTATACACTTGGTTGAAAGGCTTGCACTCTTGTTCTTTGTTAGTGGATGTTCAAAGTGTCATGGTTGCCTCTTGTGCTAATACTTTCATGCAGGAACTGTGAGGGCATTCCTGAGGGTATGCCAAGGTTTGTTACAGGTTTTTAGCCTTTACTTAGGCCCCAGTAAGGGTACTCTGGCTGTCTGCAAGTTCTGGACCTTGATAAATTGGTTCCTGACTCTTAAACTTAGACCCCTAATCCAGATATTGGCTAACATTATACTTAGAGGACAAAATTGGGAACCTTGGCTATGCTCAGCATGATTTATCACTTACCTGATGAACCATATCCCTTAGAAACTGCCCTCTATTATGTATATTCATTAGGTCTCCCTATTGTATTTGCTTAAAACAGGGTACACAGCCATTAGACTGTGTAGAAGGCTACACAGGAGCCTCCTTCTTTCCTTTACCTCTTTATGTGCTGCATCATCCATTCCTATAGCCCTTCCTTTGAAAACTGAATGTTACGATAAGTCGTACCTTTTGCTAAAATCTGCATGTTTCCTGAACGATCATGATACTGCCTACAATAAGTTTCGCAGGTTTTTGTTACTTGAAAGCATGTTTTAAGATGACCAATTTAAAATGATATGTTAAATCGAGGCTATTAGTGAAAAGTATCGAAATCTGGACTTACTACACTAAAACAAAGCTGTTTCTGTTTGCACATATGGTCCAGGCCCATAATATTTTTAGAAAACAGTCCCTTTTGATGTGTTTTAGCTGTTTCTGTTTTGCACAGTTTGTCCAGGCCCATTAAACAGTTTTAAATCATGGCCTGCCTATGTTGAAAACGTTTTTTAACTCCTCTAAACGCTCCTATACACTATTCCTATACACTATTAGATTAGTGTATAGGGGTGTATAAAGTTTTGGGGTCACTTGTACACTTTAAAATAGTTTTCTAAAGCTATAACTATCATTTAGGACATATAATTGCATGTCTATATCTATATATAGTACTATTATGTGCGACAGCCCTTATTTGCTCTTGTGTTCATCCGTAAACTTATCCATATATATATATTTCTAAAATCTGACCCCAACACCAAAAAGGCCATTAAGGTTAGGGCTCGACAATTAATGACGAGTCACACTGACCCTAAATGAGCCAATATTTTATTTTTGAAATAAATCTCTTACGGTTTTCCTAATCTAAGCTTGTTTGTCAATTAGGCTACTTACGCAAATACCCTTTTGTATTTATTACGCAAGTTGAGCACTTGTAATCATTTGTTCACGATTAGGCATCAATGCTAGAGGCCGTAGACACGACTAGGCTCAAAACTTAGGCCGAATGACAAATTGTTCGAATGTGTGCATAAGTATGTTATTTTAAATGTTAGATCCCAAGTTAGCATGATAATAGAAATTGTTTACATCCCAAAATTAAGACTCAGACGCTAACCACCTTTTGGTGTGACTCGGGGAAGTGCCTAACACCTTCTTCCCTGAGTCACTTGGACTTCTTACCCTATAGAATCTCTGAAATAGACTAGTAGACCTTTTGAACTTAACTTTAGACACTTAGGTGACCTAATATGCCTTATAAATTATATTAGGTGGCGACTCCAAAACCTTAACTCAAACGAGTTTACCCAGTCAAATACGAGACCCGACTCGCCTCATGTTGAGTCCAAAATCGGGTATGACAGCAACATATAAATGTAATTTATTTAGGGTTTGGTTATGTGACCTTAAACCCTATATATAGTCCTGGCCTACATATTGCATATGTGAATAGGGTATCATGTTCCTAACCGAATTACCCCAAGATATGAGGAATGAAGCCTTTAGCCTTATCGTTTTCTGCTTATGGAATACATCAGGATCGTTTGGCAGTGAATCTAAAAGATAAAGCAGTTGTTGAGTAACTGTGCTAATTTTGTAACAAGGTAAGTGTTTATATCCATTTCTTTGGAGGCACTTGGCCTCGTGGATTTTTTTACCACCTGTTCCTTGCGTGTGTAGTTGCCGATGGGCGTACTCATTATGCCTTAGCTTTGAATATACATTGTATATTATATGTTATGCCCTGTTGTTGGTATTGCATTGAGCATATGAGCATTGCACTCTGGTTTTGAGCATTGCATATACTTCCCGGTTGGTGATGAAAGTCCCGCACCGGTGAAGGGTCATTATTGCATATACTTCCCTGTAATCGATGAGAGTCCCGAGCCGGTGAAGGGTCATTATTGCATATACATCCCGGATGGCGATGAGAGTCCCGCACTGGTGAAGGGTCATTATTTTATATACTTATCGGTAATCGATGAGAGTCCCGAGCCAGTGAAGGGTCGTCATTGCATATACTTCCTGGTAATCGATGAGAGTCCCGAGCCTGTGAAGGATCATTATTGCATATACTTTCCGATTGGCGATGAGAGTCCCGCACCGGTGAAGGGTCATCATTGCATATACTTCCCGGTAATCGATGAGAGTCCCGAGCTGGTGAAGGGTCATCATTGCATATACTTCCCGGTAATCGATGAGAGTCCCGAGCCGGTGAAGGATCATTATTGCATATATCTCCTGGTAGACGATTAGAGTCCCGCGCCGGAGATAGGTATTAGGCATATGTGACTGCATTGCATCGTACCGCATTTATCCCATCTCATTCATATGTCACTGCATTGCATTGTATTGCATTCATCCCATCTCATTGCACCACATACTGACTATTGTGTGTATTGTGTTGTGTTTTATGTGTGCGGTATGTATACTATTTCGTGGACATATCTCAGTTTGCCTATATATTTCTGGCTAGTATTCTAGGTTGCGGGGATCGGGTTGCACGTCGAAACGGTATAAATATATGGATCGGGTTGCACGTCTGCACGTCGCAACGGTACAAATATATGGATTGGGTTGCACGCTGCGACAGTATGAATATATGGATCGGGTTGCACGCCGCAACAGGATGAATATATGGATCGGGTTGCATGGCACAACAGGATGTATTTCTGATTGTTGATATGTTCGGGATACCTTTATGTTGCTGCTATGGTTGTTAATGAGTTTGTGAGTCCATATGTGTTTCTAGTTATTCTCTCCCTCTGCCTTTTCATAATTTAAATAAGAGGTATTTGGTTTATCTGTTTTTCTTCTCCCTAGCTAGCTATCATATTCTTTGAGGTGGCTAGTCTGTGCCACTTATTGAGTCCTTTTGACTCACCCTTATTTGTTATTTGTTTTTGTCAATCTATTTCGTTTCGACAGGTTCGCTCCAGGATTGAGTTCGCCACGTTGCGAAGGAACGAAGACGACTTCAGCTGTCAGGATGAGTCAGCTTTTATTCAGGATAGCCATCAATTTTATGTTTATTATTCAGTTGCATTTTGCTCCCTTCAGGAGCTATCTGTCTTCTTTCGTACTCTTAGATGTCTAGTTTGGATAGCCCTAAACCTAGTATGTTGGGTAGTCAGCTGTAATTTCTTTTGTCAGCTTAGAGGTATCAGTATGTCTGTGTTTTTTTAAAGTCTTGTCCTTATTTATGAATTGTTATATTTATTTTCCTAATTTAACTGGTAAGGATTCGCCCGACAGGTCTAGGAGAGGATGTTGGGTGCCCACAAGGCCTAACCGGATTCCCGATCGTGTCAATAGCTCCATATAATCAATGTCAGATCGTTGTGCCTTAAGTCGTACTTTATATGTAACGACTTATTTATCAGTATTTTTGCATAAAAATATCTCTGTACACCACTAGCTTTGCACCTTCAGGTGTTCGGACTATAGGTCCAAAAACTTCATGTCACCCGAGTGAAGCCAATTTTTGCTTGAATGCATTTTTCTATTTTGGCCAATAACTTCATGTCTCTAATCCCATTAGACTAAGCTCAAGATCCTCATTATCATTTATAATATTGAGCTTTAAAATATATGCAAGATCTCGTCGACGATAATTCATATCTCGGTTCCCAATGCGACATAACATATTGAGATCTCTTCATATTCAGTATTCAGGTACCTGAACCTCTCCTAATGAGGTTTTATGAAGTGTTATGTCGTGGGCTATTTTAGAGCCCTGCCTCCTTATTTGGCCATCGTAATCTTTTGCTCCTTTCCTTTCAAGGATTTATCTTTGGAACCGAATGGTCTACCATGCTTCAAGCGTGCCTTAGACTCATTTGCACAAAATGATTGTCCTATCAGGACATCAGGAGCATTAGTAACTGGAACATAATATTTAATTTTTGGTCGGTAATGCGTCATGGCAGTGACTTGCATTATCTTTAAATGAGGATCATTATCAAATGATAATTTAATTTATTTATTCCTCAGCTGCTTTAATTTCTCCCCCTAATGTTAGCGAAACTAACATTCGTTCCCAACCTTATCTGGGATCCATCTTTGTGCATTGTGGTGGAGAAATTGATAACAAATTGCACATTACAATTATTAGATGGAAAATATTTGGTTCTTGACCATGAACCAATTATGAGGGGAATTCATTTGGTGGCATGTCGCGCACAAGTACTGCTTTATGGATATACCATATCTCATACCTGATTTAGGTAGCATTGTTCTCATATGCATGGTTTAGCAATTTGAGGCTTTCAATATATGAATCTGCTAAACCGGCTTGCAAACATTATCAAGATAACTTGTCTTGATTGCATAATCTGGAAATTTGCTCATAATAAAATTTATTTGAACAAATACTTAACCTCGCAAGTATCATTGCGGGTTTGCAATAATGTACATGTGACCTTCTCATAGATGCATCAATCATATAACAATTATATGGTCCACATGGCAGGTGAACAGGCCCACATTCACCTTTTATACATTCCAGAAGTGCGAGGATCCTGATCCCAAATTTAGTTGGTTGAATAATTTATTTATCTTGAGAACAAGTAGCACAAAGAGAATTCTTGAAGAATCCTGATTCTTCGATATATGCCCATGCGAATTTTCTCATTTATATATTTTGTACATCATATTTGGACCGGGATGATCAAACCGCTCATGCCAAACTCATAAAGTTATTCATCAAGTAAACTTCTGGTTTACTATAGCATGGGCTTTGTAATAATACTAAAATGCACATACGATTCAAACACACTTACATTTTGTGTAGTACAAACTCGAGCAAGAGGCGGGGAGCTTTTCAAGCACATATATCTTACCCGACATTCTTGTAGTAATATAAAGATATCCATATCTTTACATCAATTTTAGTCTCATAGTCATTTTGGCAAAAATATTTGAAACTTTACAAGTTTCTTTTTGAGACGTACTGCAACAAAATATTTTATAAATCTCATTCCTCTAGGTAGTAATAATTTGGCTCTTCCGGAGCACTCTATTAGTTTTGTACTACCATATATATCATGACACCATCCATATGGTGATATAATTATTCTCATGATCAAATCATTATAGGCATGATCGATTTCTTGCTTTACTTGCTCTTGTATAATTCATAATAATACATAATTTTGACGTACGTTTCATACGTGAGAAATGACCATTCATGCCATAATAATAGATTCATTCTACTCAAACCTCTTCTGGAGGTGAGTTGTGGTACTGTATCAACCATACATGGGCACGTCCATATTTATACCTTTTATCATATATTGCCACATTCACTATCCAGGAATTGATCTACATTCATAATATATTATAAATTGTCTCATTCACTTCAGGAACAGACCATCATTATTTTTGGACGTGCCTCATATTCCTATAACACATTGGTGACATTATTATATTTACCGTTTGAACGGTTACTTTTGAGAACCCTCATTGTTCTCTTCTTTAATGTACAATGATGACTATTATTTTGTCATTTGCCACGTCCACGACCATAGTCTCCACCATGGTAATTATTTTATCATATTTCCGACATAAAATTACTTGCTTCTATCAGACATGAAATATTGTGTCTTCTCTCAGACGTAATTTCAGGCATTAAGATATTTTGCCTTCTTTCAGGCATTATTTTGTACTACTACATTCTCGTTCATGAATGAAGCATGTGCTGCTCCCACATTCACATTATGGAATGGAGCTTGTCCTGCTCCCACAGTTATCTTAGGGAATGAAGCATATTTTGCTCCCATATTCACCTAATAGAATGGAGCATATCTAGTGGGACGGGCTTATTAAACACATAGTTTCGCCTCATCCGTCATTATTATGTCATTAATGTGGCGCATTGGAACTTAAACCCAATTGCTTAGCCAATATAAAGCCATGTTAGAATATAATGCGTTGGGACCTGAAACCAAATATTTTATCATGTGCACCAGGACATGAACCTGACGTTTTGTCCATAACAAATGGCATTATATGCAAAAGTGCGCTGGTATAATATTACCATAATGCCTTAATCAAAATCATATATTTGATAACATCAAATAATGTCTAAATTTGTTAACATGACCAGTTATCATAGATAATGTTTTACGAAGTAGATTGAGTTAAGTGATATCACAAGCTAAATAGCTAATATGGTAAAAGATATCACCTAATAAAATTCATCATTGTTTACATAATAAATGGGTAAGTTCATACTGATGTAAATTAGACATGTACAATATTAAAACATGTACTCTTCAAGGAAAAAATATTAATAATCTGTTGAGATACCATTTAAGCAAGTATTGCACATTTCCTTCAAATACTAAAAATATTGAGGTGGTCTAGTGTTGTAATAATCGTGCATGATTGGTACGTGGTCCAATCATCATGCAATACTGCAGATTATATATTTAATTCTTACCATAATATGTCAAATAATTCTTTAGTGGCTATCCTAAATCAAGAATTTTACAGTATCAATAGGAAGGGTGAATAAATTTGTCAACTTATTCGTTTGACAGTGTGGTATTGAACCTTTGGCACTTGGCATAACAAGGATTTGCAAGCAAGTTCATGTTTTAGAATCTAAAATGGCATGACTAAAACTGGCATATAATGCCACAACATTGTAATGATAGTACTAGCTAAATTAAAGTGAAATAAATATGAAATATACCTTATTCTCTGTTCATAATGCAACTATAAAATGAGCTCCACACCAAACCATCGGGTTTCAACTTTCAAGTACCGCAAGACTGGAACTTAACAGAATACTAATGGTGTGCTATTAGCAACAGCTACTAGAGTTTTGTTGTTCGGACAGCTTTGGGAAAGGTGACATAGAGACTCGTGCTAATAAATAATACAATCAATTAAAAGACAAAAATTTAATATAAAATAATCATATAGAGTAATTTGTAATGCAAATAATTTAACAGTATAACTTGTATTGATGCAAGTAATAACACGTAATATATAGATGAAAGTTAAATTCAATGGCGTATCAAATTAGATTAGGAATTTTTTTTATAAACTATATTTCTAACTTTATTTGTTATTTGTTAATCATATCTTAAAATGAAATAGCCGGTCCATAGAATATTTTATTAAATGGTGTGGAAAAAGAGGATATTCCGTCCATTAGTGCATGCTCCAGTATAATTCAATTTCTTAGGATAAAGGCAGTAGTTTGCTCACAACACTAACTACAGTAGTCACATCCTAGAAAAGAAACGCCAACCACATCATTATTCCTAAAAGCTTTTATAAGTGTTAGTGTTCTACCTTGATATTCTACTTTCTGCTATTGAATCGATAAGATCTCAAATAACCAACAATAAACTCATTATCTAGTGAACAACCACGAGAATTATTATTTGCTTTATCCCATTATAGTTGTTGCTATAAAAAAAAGAAATTGTCCCAAAAATACCTATTGTATTAGAACTTCAAAATTAAATTTGTTATTTGTTTCCACCTTACCCTTGATGTAAAGAAGTAATTCTTTTTAATATTGCACAACTAAAAGTGGTAACTTACTAAACTATACTATCTTATATTATTCAATAAAGCGTGAAAAGAGCTAAAACAACCACTAAATGGGATAGATGTAATAAGGATAAATACTAAGTAATGGAGGGGACGTAGTTTGTACATAAGCTATTGGTTCGAGACATTTATGGGTAAAACTAAATGTAACTATTGACTCATAAATGGTACTAACTGTTTGTGATATTACTTACTTTATACTTCCATTAAATGTGTAGTATCTGTTCAAATAAAAACCATTAAGGAGGTATTATTTATATTGACTGATACGCATGACTTATATACAGACTTGTAATCTTTTTTGTGATCTAAATTTCTAATGATTTTGACGTTTATAACTGAGAATATCATTGGCATATTGCATCTTCTCATTCTTGCAATTGTGAATGTTTTCCATTCTCTCTTTAGCTACCCCATCTCTTCGAATCTTTCTCCCTTCCTTCCTTGCATTCAAACTCCATCTCATGATTCCCTGAAAAAACAGACATCAAAAGTCAATTTAATGTCAACAGATCAAGTGATGGAAAATATAAAAAAAGTAGATCAAAGATTGAATCACTCACCAAGTTCTTTCGCATACCTATGAATATTCATTGAATCTCTTGTGACATATCATAGTATTCAATAATCCAAACAATTATCAAAACCCCATCAAAAAAAGTGAAGGAAATATAAGGAGGCCGACGATCAGTTTAGTTTGTATTTCAATTTAGTTTCTTTTATATCCATTGACGTGCTACCTCTTCATAATGAAATAAAAAATATAAAACATGGAGAAGGAGATAGTTTTGATGATTATTCAATCATGATAAACAAATAAGAAAGAATAGAAGAAAGCTAATACGAAAACACACAAAAGGGAACCAAATCATTAGAAGTTGAAGTAGGATGGACTCGTGCAAATTCGTCTTTGGGTAATTATAGTTCTATTTCAAGGGAGGATTTCTAATTTTATTTTGGGTGTAAAAAAGGGATTGTAAAGAAATAACAAAGCTATCCATTTTAATTCTTTCACGGACCAATGAGAAGTTAAAAGTAAATAAAATACATTATAAAGTTATAAATAAGAAATAATTTTCCTAATGTGATAGAGTCCGTTTGGCCAAGCTGTCAAAATCAGTTCATTTTAAGTAGTGCTTTTCAAATAAGCGCTTTGCGAGATAAACAATTTATGTTTGGCCAAATTTTAGAGAAGTGCTTTTGTTATTAATTTGTGTTTGACCAATATTTGAAATAATTACCAAATTACGAAAATGGACATATAACAATATTAACTTGATTAAATATGGAAGTTTGAAATGGGTATTCTTATCCCAAATAATCAAAAGCACTTATTTTTTTTAAAAAAAAACTACTTTTTTCAGCTTCTTCCCCACAACAGAAAACAGCTTCTGCTGCTACTGAAAAACACTTATTTTTCCTTAGAAGCTTGGCCAAACACTCCAAATTTTCAAAATAAGCACTTTTTGAATAAAATAATTACTTTTAGCTCCAAAAAAACTCAGCCAAAAAGGCTCATATTTTAAGACTTTATATACTCATATGATTCTTCTCATACAAATTTAAAGAAAATTGAATCTCTCTAAATGGATATGCGCACGCACGCGCAGGATTATCAGCCAATTATGGTAAGATATCTATGGTTGAATGCAATAGAAGATGAGTTTATGGAGACGTGAGAAGTGAGAAAATGCAACTACTACGATAATAACTAAACATATACATTTCATAATGATATTTGATTAAACTTATAGAAACATATTTACAATAAAGACAACAAAATTTTATTAAATCATATAAATTGTTAACCTGAAATGATATGTCAAGCTCCACTAATGGTACACTTTCTTTACACCAAAATAATAAACGAAAAAAAAAACATTCTCATATTTCTAATAGTATCTCTTTTTCGATACATATAATATCGTCATTATGCTATTATATATAGCTTTCTTCACAGGACTGATATTATTCCTTCACTTAGGTACTTCTATGACTCCATATCATTTCACTTTATTCATGTCTTGCCTCTTCAAGTTAATCACTAATTGATCATCTCCTGTAGTGAATAACATCTTTCATCAATTGTTAATAAAAATCTAACATCTTTCACCAACTGTTAGTAAAAATCTAACATTAATGCATGACTCTTAATTATTAGTAGAAAGACACATTTGATTTCGAAAATCCGTAAATGCAAAAAAATTATTTTTTCTTTTTTAGTAAGATAAAGCCCATGTTACTACACCTTATAATTTTCTGATGGAATTTCTTATTTAAGTGCCAAACTGAAAAATAATTAAAATTATCAAGTCAAATGAAAAACAACATGATATAGTAAAAGCAATGAGCAAAGAGTTTTGAAGAAAAGGATAAGACTAACAGCAATGAGCAAAGCGTCCACATCCAAGAATATTGACATAATTAGCTGACACGACCCGAATTCTCGGCTAGGCCGTGCGGGTATCCGACTACCTCCTCTAAACCTGTCGGGCGAACTCTATTGACTGAATCGATATAAATTGTGAAGAATTACCTTGAAATGAAAATGAACCAAACTTTAACAACAAAAGATAACTCTCAAGGATAGACAAACATACAAGTTGTCTGAATAATACAAATAACTACCCAGAATACACAGTTTTAAAGGTTTCCAGACCAGGCATCTAAGAAGGCCAAAAGATATACACACCTCCCGAAGGAGAAAAAGTAAGGAGAACTGTAATATCTAAAGTTGGTGGCCGCAATGAACAAGATGGCTCACCGTAGACAGCTGAGAACGTACTAATCCTCAATCACGACGCGGCTGGCTGGGTCCTGGAGCAGAATATGCCGAACGAAAAGAAAATACAAGGACAAATAGGGGGTGAGTCATAAGGATTAAATAAGTGAGAACAAATTAGCAACCTCGAAAAAAATAGATATACCAGTCAGGGAAACAGAACCAGACAACAACCAACAAATAAGCAATGCACATATAACCATAACAGTAGTCATGTACAGAAAGTCTACACAATGGTATGAAATGAAATGGAATGAGATGAAATGAAATGAAATATGATGCAAAGGGTCACATGTGCCCGTCATCCCATCTCGAAGCAGAATACTCCTGCATTCGAGGGGAATCCAACCTGATAACTAACTAGAGCGGAATACTCCTGCTTCTGGGGCGGAATACTCCTACACCCGATATAATATAAACCAGCGGCGGAATACTCATGTACTCTCTTGGGGCGGAATACTCCTGCACCCGATATAATGTAAATCTGAGGCGGAATACTTCTGCACTCAATAGATGACATAACAGCCCATAGCTAGAATGCAATGCTCATATGCTCAATGCAATGCCAACAACCGGGCATAACACATAATATACAATATAAATCCAAAGCTAAGGCGGAATGAGTACGCCTATCGGAAGCTACTCACGCAAGGAATACGTGGTAGAATATCCACAAGGCCAAGTGCCTCCAAAGAAATGGATACAAACACTTACCTTATTCCAAAGCTAGCCATGCTACTCAACAACTGCTTTTTCCTTTGGATTAACTGCCAAACGGTCCCGCTCTATTCAATAAAAATTATATCAAATAAAGCTAAAGGCTTATTCCTTATGTCTTAGGGCAATCCTGTTAGGAACCTGATACCCTATTCGCATACGCAAGCCAGGCCTATGTACAGGGTTCAAAATCACATAACCAAACCCTAAATAAATTATATTTATGGGTTGCCCATAACTCCCTGAGTACGAATATATAATCATTTCCACCATCACTGTCCAATTGACCCTTTAAACTATCAATTTAAGTCATTAGAGTGATGTCTAATATCCCTATTTTTACCGTAAAAATATATTCAAACAGACATAATAAGCTAAGATAATGAGTTAACTTCATTACCTTGGGATTTCAAGGTAGAAATTCTACTATTTTTCCTCCTTCTTTTCATTTCCTTTCTTTCTTTTCTAGCTTTTTTTTCCTTCTGCGTTATCTTTTTTTTTTTTTTTTTTTTTTTTTTTTTTTTTTTTTTTTGCTTTTTACGTTCTGTTCAAAGTTTAGCAGCTAAAAGGGATTTAATCAAAATCCCTTGGATGCCCACCACCCTTTTCTTTTCATTCTTTTTTCTTTTTCTCTTCTTTTTTTTTTTTTTGAAAATTCGCTACGACGATTAAAATTAAAATGGAACCCTACGAAATTCGAAATGATCCCAAATTTTGGACACAAGTTATACAAAATATATGTAACATACTCGCAAAGACGGATCTCAAATCTAACTCCCGAAACTCAAGATGCGAATTAAAAAGAAAATGACCAAATTATTAATTTTTTTGGAACATTAGCTGAAATCAACCGAACAACCTCGAAACTCACTTCAAAAAATCGTATATATCATAATA
Organism: Petunia secreta; assembly: GCA_029990175.1. Lineage (NCBI taxonomy): Eukaryota > Viridiplantae > Streptophyta > Magnoliopsida > Solanales > Solanaceae > Petunia > Petunia secreta. The sequence continues at coordinate 43,057,514 of JARKIP010000022.1, read as the reverse complement.
GACCATACGAACCTAGGACTCTTTCAGATTTTGAATCGGAGCTTACTCGCAAAAATTGTGCTCAAAAACCTCTTTTTTACGATTTATCGCTAACGAAAACAAAAACCTTCTTCCGATGCCTATCAATCGAGGTCTAATTTGGCTCAAATTTTTACAGACAAGTCGGGATGGTCTTTACGAATCTTTTAAAATGGATGGCACGTCACACGGAGTCCTAATTCCCGAAACGACTACTTAAGGTCGTTTCATTCTCCTCCACTTGCACTCTCGTTCGTCCTCGAACGAGCAAGAGTCTAAAATAGATTTGACACCTCTAATGAGAATAATTAAAACAATTTTCAATAACATTTTCTACAAAACCAAAATCATAAACAATGATAAGAACTTTTAGGCTTTAAAGACCACGATCGAACTTGAATCATCGAAGAGGTGAGGATACCTCCCCCGCATACTGGACTCAAGCTCCCAAGTGTCTTCCTCACGGGGACAATTATTCCATCGCACTCAAATCATCGGAATCTGCTTCGAACGAAGCTTCCGGACATCACGCGCAACTATAGCAACTGGGAACTCCTCGTAAGCCAGATTCACATCTAGCTGAGCAGGATCTAATTCGATCACTTCAGAAGGATCTCGGATACACTTCCAGAGTATCGATAATACATGGAAAATCGGGTGAACTGGTATAAATGCTGGCAAGTCGAGTCGATAAGCTACTTACCAATATGTTTCTCGATACGGAAAGGGCCAATGAACCTGGGACTAAGCTTTCCTTTCCTACCAAATCTCTTTACACCTCACATCAGTAACACTTTCAGAAATACCATGTCCCCCACCCCGAACTCTGACTCTCGGCTCTTCTGGTTCGAGTATGAAATCTGCCTACTCTGGGCGGCCCGTAAACGATCCTGAATAACACGAACAACATCAAGAGTCTGACGAACCATATATGAACTCATCACCTCGACATCTCGAGACTCAAACCAGCCTATAGGAGAACGATATGGATGACCATATAAGGCCTCAAATGGAGCCATCTGAATGGAAGACTGGTAGCTATTATTATAAGAGAACTCTGCTAACATAAAATGATCATCCCAGTAACCCCCGAAGTCCAGTGCACAAGCTCTCAACATGTCCTCCAGAATTTGAATAGCCCGCTCGGACTTACCATCAGTCTGAGGATGGAATGTCGTGCTAAGATGCACCTGGGTCCCCAACTCTCTCTGAAAAGACTGCCAGAACTGAGAAGTAAACTAGGAACCACGATCTGAGATAATAGATACAGGAGTACCATGCAATCTAACCACCTGCTCAATGAAAATTCGAGCCAGTCTCTGAGCTGAATCAGTAGTCTTTACAGGGATAAAATGAGGTGATTTAGTCAGTCCGTCGACAATGACACATACTGAATCATGGCGCCGCAGGGTCTTTGGCAGACAAACTATAAAATCTATCGTGATGTGCTCCCACATCCACTTTGGAATGGGCAATGCCTGAGCTAACCCTGCTGGTCTCCGGTGCTCGAACTTAACCTGGTGACAGTTCAAGCAACAAGATACATAATCAAATACATGTCTCTTCATCCCTTTCCACCAGTATAGCTCTCGGAGTTCCTGATACATTTTAGTAATATCAGGATGAATGGAATACCGCGAGCTAATGAGCCTCACAGAGCAGTGTCTGCCTCAAATCCCCAATATCAGTAACACATAATCGACCATTAAACCGAAGAATTCCATCTTAATCAACCTCGAAGGAGGGAACTCCTCCACTTAGGACACGACCATGCAACTCCTGCAGATGAGAATCCTCGAACTGTCTTCCCTTAATCCGACTGACTACGGAAGACTGAGCTGCAATACATGTTAAGACTCGGCTGGAGTTTAGGAGATGAAATCTCATACCGGAGTCACTAAGGGACTGCAACTCTCGGGCCAAAGGTCTCATGTCAGCATAAAGAAAAGACATACTGCCCATGGACTTCCTGCTGAAAGCATCCGCTACCACGTTCGCCTTCCCAGGATAATAGTGGATAGTGATATCATAATCTTTAATTAATTCAAGCCACCTCTGGTGCCGGCCATTAAGATCCTTCTGAGAGAGAAGATACGTCAGACTCTTATGATCCATATACACCTCACAAGGCTCACCATAAAGATAATGCCTTTATATCTTCAAAGCAAAGACCACAGCTGCCAATTCAAAATCGTGAGTCGGATAATTCTTCTCATTCGGCTTCAACTGTCTGGAAGCATAAGCAATTACCTCCCGTGCTGCATAAGAACGCAACCAAGGCCCACACGAGATGTATCACAATAGACTACAAATCCACCGGTGTGTTGACACCCAATTTTGTCCCAGAATTTTCAATTAGCGTCTAATTATTTTTAAAATAAGGTCAATTTTTAGGATAAATTAAGTTCATAATTTTAACGAAAAAAGGGGTCATAATTGTTTTTCGCTTTAAGTCCCGGCCTATTTTACGCAATGTGCATTTATAATTTTCGTAGCCCAATCCTAAAAAGCCCTAACCCTCTCTCTATAAATTCTAAAACCCTAGCCTCCTAACACAGACTATTTTACTATTCATCATCTCCCACAACACAAAAAATCAGATCTAACCTAATTATTCTCGATACACACCCTTACACCTCTCTTTCCATACACCATACATAAACACCTCTCACATACAAAACCCAAGAGCCTCCTTCTTCTTGACAACACCCACACGCTCACAATACCAAAACCACACACATCAACACACAAAAAGCAGATCTGAAACACAGGGGTGACGAGGAGTTGGGGAAAAGGGGTTTGCAGTCCAAAACAGTAGCGAAGCGCCACCACTACCACCGGAGCTTTGACCGGAGAAACCTATTTCCGGCGACGCCCCTTTATTTTGTTTGGAATCCTCTTGTTATTTCTTTGATACATTTTACTTATGGGTTTGTTGTATACACTGCGTTTATTTGTGAGGATGTAGAAGTTTCTCGAATGGGGTTTCGATTGGTTTATGTCGTTGGTTGTTACCACCATTGCCTCGCCGGAAGTTCCATCACCGGCCATTGTACTTTGTGCTCTCCGTCTCGTTGACTTCTGGACTTGTTCCTTTGATTAATGAGGGTGTATTGGTGTCGTAGCGACGCCGCTACTTGGCTGGTGTCGCTCCTCCGCCGCTCCGTTAGGGTCACTGATCGGCTGATGTTCACGTTTGCTTCACCGAAAAATCTCAACGGCAACCGCTGTTTTTTTTTTTTTTTGGGATTCACTGACATCTCTTTGATCTGTTACAAATATTGAAATTGCTCTGGGTTTGAACTCGAGTTCCTCAGTGACCTTGGCGTTTTGATTATATTATTGCTTTACTTGATTATTCTTGGTTCCATGTTTCTGATAATGTTGGTTGATGATGCTGTGTATTGGATTTGTTTGGCCGATGGTGAGCCTTTGGATATTGCTCGACTTTTCTTTGGATTAGACAACTGTTTCAATCTCACCGGAGAAAATGAGTCTCTGATCACTTTGCAGATTCGTTTGACTGTTATGAAAGCTTTCGTTGATTTTCTCCAGGCTCATTCTATCATTGCTTTCAAATTGGTTACTATATGCTTCTGACCGCGTTTGGGCATTTGTTATTGGAAAATTGGAGTTTTGTTGCTAATGTTATTTTCTGCAGATTTCTTGGCAATTAAAAGTTGACCCGTTACTTGTTACGAATAATTTGTGGACTAGTTTGGCTAACTTACAAATGGGAATATGCATTGACTTGGAGTCATTTGGGATCGAGCTCGGGCTCGAGCATTCAAGAAATAAGACTTAGGAATTTTAGAAAATTCAAGGCTCCCGCGAGTTGATCAATTTTTCGGGTTTTATCTTTAACTTTGCCTTTCTTTCCTTAGAAATATTTATGTAAATAAAATGCATAAAATATTTATTTATCAATAATATCTAATTGTTTGTATATTGCTTTACTTTATGTTCATTGCCTTTTATTTTGAGGTCGTTATTTAATTTATTGCAAACTGGGTCCGTTTAGCCAAATGCGTGCAAATTAAATATTTTTCATAAATAAGTTTTATTTCAATTAATTATTTTTAGATAAATTTTCTAGAAAAGCATATTTTGCAAATGTTTTGGAAACCTGTCGGATTAACCGTATTTTACGAAATTTTGGAAGTGCCTTAAAATCCTTCTTCCGAAATTAATAAAACCTCTTACTTAGAATCTCTGAAAGACCATGGTTTTCCTAAAACGGAGTTTTTGCACGCATTTGCTTATTTGGTTCCCTGTTTTCCTTAAATTGGGTGGCGACTCCAAAAACTCCAAAAGAGTTAGTCCATCCTGTTGATATTCCGGAATTTATCCTTTTCGGGGTAATTTTTGGGGTTCAACAGCATGGCGACTCTGCTGGGGAGCAATAATAGTTTTGACCATAAAGGTTTCCAATTATTTGCAACTAACATGATTAATTATTTTGCTTTATTATATCTGTTTGTTTGTGTGCCACGGAAAGCATGTCACTACACCCTTGTTTGTGCACATATATAAACTGGCATTCCGTTCATATTTTCCCCTCTCCTGGGAACCTCTTGCATTCTCATTCAAATCCCGCACCTTCTTCCACTAAAGAACCCTGTGCCGAGTTGGTACACCGGCGGCCATCGTAGGAGTAATTAGACTGCGAGACCGCTTGCTACTCACCTGTTAGCCTCAACCGTTAACCCACTCTTAGATGGAGTTTTAGGAGCATGCATGCGTTTACACCTTAGTCTGGACCCGGTCCTTGGTACTGCCTCCATAGTTAGGAAACCGCCCTTACGTCAGCGGGTTCTTGAAACCCAACGAAAATGCATATTATGTGCTGTGTGATAACGAATACTCAGTCCTAACCATGTTTTGAGCAAAATCAGATTTGGAATTTTGTCTCCTATGTTGTCTTTTAGGTCAAAAAATGGAAGAATTTAGCAGAATTGAGATCATAGACAGAATTGCAGTCCGGGAAAAGTTAGGCAGATTTGGTTGGTTTGTGTTTTGGAGATGGCCCGGTATAGTGAGATCTAAGAGGTGAAGCCCCTGGTGTCTTTAAAAGGATCAGTGGGGTCCCTCTGGTGAATGGCTTTGCGTGTGTGCAGTGCAGGCCTATGTTGATTATCCAGCTGCAACTTTATAAAAATTGAAGTATGCTTGTCGCATACTAGGAGAGCGAAGCCCCTGTGTCTTTGAATGACCAGTGGGGTCCCTCCTTGAAGACCAGTGCGGTCTTGGCTACCTAGGAAACTGAGAGGCTTGATCAAAGCCGAGGACCAGTGAGGAGCCCTATGAACAAGGTCTGTGAGCCTTGCAAAACCTTGGAAGCTGAGAGGCTTGTCAAAAGCCGAGGACTAGTGAGGTTTTATTTTGAAAGGCCAATTTGTGCCTTTCATGATTTGCAGTCTGGTATTGTGAAAGGCGGTTGGAAATTTCACCCCTGGATGTTATAAAATAATTGAGAGTTGTGATTGGAGGAGTGTGGATATTTACAAAAGGTATGGAGGATTGTTTCAGGCTTTAGGCATTTGGGTTTTAGAATTTTGTGTAGATGTTGTGAAGAACATGAGCTGTGTTAGATTTTCGAGTTGATACCAACTTTTAGAAGATAGTTGGGATAACGGAATTGCAGTGTCAAGGCAAAGAGATGATTGTTATCAATTAATGTTATTATTTGTTGCTTACTCTAAGTCTGAATTGCTCAGAACTGGCATGAACTATTTTTTGTTACCACTTGTTTGCGCGTTTAGGCTTACCTCTAGCACAAAGAGGTACCTTACAGGATAGGACGCGTTTGCATATTTTTTTACGCTCAACTACTTGTGTTTGTCACATGTTAATTGCTTGCCTTGCTTTATTTGCTAAAAATACGTTAAATACTAGGTGTTGCTTGCTTGTGTGCAATCCTATGAATGACATGCAAACTAACTTAGTTACCCTTTGAGGTTTCTTTGTTTTGTTTATTTCCCAGAAGTTTGATTTGTATGGCGGCTGACCATGCAAATTGCGCAAGATTCAAGATCTGATTGATGGTAGACGCTCTAGCTCGTGAACGATGCAGTACCAGAAGCTAATGGCATCGTTTAAAAGAACTTGGCGATTGAACTTAGTAGCATTATTTTTCAGTTTTAATTCAGATTGAGGCCCTGGATTGCATTGTACCTTAAAAGCTTATGTTAATCTGAATCAACTCATTTCGATTTATAAAAGTTGAAATAAAATACATCGCATTCTTATTATACTATTTAATCTTGCATTTGTTTATGTTTCAAAACTAAAATTGATAAACCTGCCAAAGCTTTGCTTGTGACGTAATGCAAAGCAACTGAACAAATTGAAAGCGATGCACTGAAAAGTTATAGTCTGCGCTCTTTGGATATCGCAATACTGTTAGAACTTCAACTGGAGCAGCTTTTATTTATTGGTATATGGCGTTGAAGTAGTGATGCAGAACTACACACGGTCTGATTCCCAAGGAGGGATACGTAGGCTCCCCCATCGGGCTCGACCCTTTAGCATTTAAATTTTCATTTTTTTCCCAAGAAGGACAACTGGGGCAATTTTTGCAAAATGAGTTGGAGATGCGAAAGATAATAATGCAAGAAGCGGCGTTGGTTATTAAAGATGAGTTGGCAAGAACTCTGTGATTGGTTAGGCGAACAGTGCAAAGTCTAAGCCAAAGGACGTTCAGTTTGTTTTAAAATATATTACAAGTTAAAGTCAAGGCAAAATTTTCAAAATGCATCTTTCACTTCATTTGCATGCGCATTAAAATATTTTATCTTGCCTCTATTTTTCGAAAATCTATGCTACTTGAGTTCATGAGCCAAGTTTCTGAAAGCAGTTCGCAAATCCAAGTCCAATGAAGACGAGGAAGCAGCAGAAGCAGCAAGATCAGGATGAAGTCTGCACAAATCAAATGCTTCCTCCTCCCTCTCCAAAGCTAACAAATTTTTCTTTGAGAACAGGAACATGAAAGCTTGCAATGAAAAGATCATTCACACTATGGATGAACAATTATTGAACACGCATCCAAAGTTGCCTTGCAAATTGCGTCGCATTTCTCTTTTCACGACTTAAAGCATTATGCTTTGTCATGAGTTATTGCCGAACAGGCGGCATTTCTACCTCTATGACTTTCATTTCTAATGGGCGACAAAGCCGAGGCTTGTTTTGTATTTTCAAAACTAAGCCAAATAGGGCATCATTTTGTTTCAGGATTGACCATCGGCTACGAGGATTCCTTTTGTTGGACTATCTCGCCTACTGATTCGCCAAATGGCTCTTGCATTGCTCTACATTCCCGCATTGTTTTTCTTTGCACTTGCTTTAAATTATGTCATTTCACTATACCTTCGCACTTGCTTTATTGCTTCGCCAGTGGATGGGAAGACAATTTATCAAAGATATTGCAGCTTGCACTTACAAGTTATGTCATGCCTACTGTAAGCAATCGGGGGCCTTATTATGAGTCTATCGTGAGCAAGCGAAGACTTCATTAGCATTGAAGCCTACCATAAGCAATTGGAGGCCTTATTCTGAAGCCTATCATAGACAATTGAAGGCTCTTTTGTTATTGGTCCTACCTTAAGCAATCGGGGGGTCTTATTATCAAGTCTATCGTGAGCAAGGGAAGACATCATTATCATTTGAAGCCTACCATAAGCAATTGGAGGCATTATTCTGAAGCCTATCATAGACAATTGAAGGCTCTTTTGTTATTGATCCTACCGTAAGCAATCGGCGGGGGGGGGGGGGGGGGGGGGGTCTTATTATCAAGTCTATCGTGAGCAAGCGAAGACATCATTATTATTTGAAGCCTACCCTAAGCAATTGGAGGCATTATTCTGAAGCCTATTGTAGACAATTGAAGGCTCTTTTGTTATTGTTCTTACCGTCAACAATCAGTTTCTCAAAGATTATTCGCCTTGTCGCATATGCAGCACAAATCTATTTCTTACTTTTTTCATTATAGCTTTTGCTTTATTATTCACTCGTTTTCTAACGCATTTACTTTAAATTTGCAGAAATTGAACATCAGATTCAATAAGAACTGAAGGCATTCAACGCTTTGCAGCACTATTAATACAAGCAACACGACCCAGCTTTGCTTATTTGTTTTGCATTATCTTGCCTTAATTAATCCAATTTGCAACTTTATTTCGCAGGCTGCATTAAATTTAGGCTCGTTCACCTTATAATTGAACGTTTTAGGCTCATTCACCTTATAATCGAACGTTTTGGGCTCGTTCGCCTTATAATTGAACTTTTTAGGCTCATTCGCCTTATAGTTGAATGTTTTGGGCTCGTTCGCCTTATAAATGATCGTTATGTTACCTTCATAAACTATTGATTAGCCAAGTCGACTTGAGATATTATGTCTCGTTAGTCAACTTATCTTATGAAAGCTTTGCATTTTACAATTCGTTCTCGCTTTACTTATTGTCTTGCTTTACTGTTTCAGAATAATGATCAGCCTAAAGGTTCTACGGGCGGAGCGCCTCGTCAGTTGATTGAAAGAAGAACTTATTGATGATATCACAACCCGCATTTACATTTTTATGTTATCACTCTTTTATTTCTTATTCCAATTATTACAGTTTATTAGCAGTTGCACGCTTACCGTTTGTTGAGATTATTACAGGATTTTTAGCAGCACCGCAGCAGCATTTGGAGCATAACATGGAAACTTTTCTTAGCGATGAACTGGGGCAATCGTTGAGATGAGCTAGACTCGTCAACGAAGACTTGAAGAATTGCACCCGCATAAGTCATCCACCCTAGAGGTAACTTTCTTGTTAACTTGAGTCTGAGGTTTGAGATTGAAGACAAGATGGCTCGGTTATCGAGGTGCAGTGGAAGCTATGTCTGTGTAAACCCCTCTTTATAGGTGTGTCGTCGACCACATTTTCATAACTTGGGTGATTACAAGCCGTTTTTCCCGCGCTTGAGTAGTCGTTACTATCTCGTCTTTGATTTTCAAAGCGCGTCGAACTACATATGGCCTGATTCTCTTTTAGCCCGAGATATGTAGGAAACTCGGAAATCGGAGCTCGACCATGTCTATAAGCCTCAGATTTTGATCCTAGGAATCAGAGTCTTGGCTTTACCGTGACAAAATTGGCTTTCACGTCAACTTTACCTACCCTGAAAACTCTTTCATCTTTTTCGGGTAAAGAGCGGCAGCTCTTGACACCCAATTTTGTCCCGAAATTTTCAATTAGCGTCTAATTATTTTTAAAATAAGGTCAATTTTTAGGATAAATTAAGTTCATAATTTTAACGGAAAAAGGGGTCATAATTGTTTTTCGCTTTAAGTCCCGGCCTATTTTACGCAATGCGCATTTACAATTTTCGTAGCCCAATCCTAAAAAGCCCTAACCCTCTCTGTATAAATTCGAAAACCCTAGCCTCCTAACACCGACCATTTTACTATTCATCATCTCCCACAAACAAAAAAAATCAGATCTAACCCAATTATTCTCGATACACACCCTTACACCTCTCTTTCCATACACCATACATAAACACCTCTCACACACAAAAAAAACCCCAACACCCAAGAGCCTCTTTCTTTTTGACAACACCCACACGCTCACAATACCAAAACCACACACATCAACACACAAAAAGCAGATCTGAAACACAGGGGTGACGAGGAGTTGGGGAAAAGGGGTTTGCAGTCCAAAACAGTGGCGAAGCGCCACCACTACCACCGGAGCTTTGACCGGAGAAACCCATTTCCGGCGACGCCCCTTTATTTTGTTAGGAATCCTCTTGTTATTTATTTTATACAGTTTACTTATGGGTTTCTTATATACACTGCGTTTATTTGTGAGGATGTAGAAGTTTCTCGAATGAGGTTTCGATTTGTTTATGTCGTTGGTTGTTACCACCACTGCCTCGCCGGAAAATTCCATCACCGGCCATTGTACTATGTTCTCTCCGTCTCGTTGACTTCTGGACTTGTTCCTTTGATTAATAAGGGTGTATTGGAGTCGTAGCGACGCCGCTACTTGGCTGGTGTCTCTCCTCCGCCGCTCCGTTAGGGTCACTGATCGGCTGCTGTTCACGTTTGCTTCACCGGAAAATCTCAACGGCAACCGCTGTTTTTTTTGGGACTCACTGACATCTCTTTGATTTGTTACAAATCTTGAAATTGCTCTGGGTTTGAACTCGAGTTCCTCAGTGACCTTGGCGTTTTGATTATATTATTGCTTTACTTGATTATTCTTGGTTCCAAGTTTCTGACAATGTTGGTTGATGATGCTGTGTATTGGATTTGTTTGGCCGATGGGGACCCTTTGGATATTGCTCGACTTTTCTTTGGATTAGACCACTGTTTCAATCTCACCGGAGAAATTGAGTCTCTGATCACTTTGCAGATTCGTTTGACCGTTATGAAGCTTTCGTAGATTTTCTCCAGGCTCATTCTATCATTGCTTTCAAATTGGTTACTATATGCTTCTGACCGTTTTTGGGCATTTGTTATTGAAAAATTGGAGTTTTGTTGCTAATGTTATTTTCTACAGATTTCTTGGCAATAAAAAGTTGACCCGTTACTTATTTTTGCATTTGACCCGTTGCTTGATTCCTGTGGTTTGACCCGGTTGAATCATTGGTTTGACCCGTTTACATGATTGGACTACTGTGTGTATTGACTGGATTTTCTGAGTGCAGAGATCCATTTTGGATAAATTTTATCCATTATGGAGTATTGAACTGATTTGAACAAATACTACGCTAATGGCCAATGAAAAAATACACAAACGTACTGAGGCGATGATGAATGAATGCACTTTAATGCAAAGCAAGTTGAATAGAGTAACGGAATTGGTACTTGGCATGGCAACACGACCGGCCGGCGTGTTTGCAACCATACCAACATCCCGAGCCTCTACATGATGCACCATACAAACCTGAGCCTAAATTTTGCAAAAAAAAAATCCCATTACTTTATTATTATTATTATTATTATTATTATTATTATTATTATTATTATTATTATTATTATTATTATTATTATTATTATTATTATTATATATTTTATCTTTATTATTACTTTATTATTATTACTATTATTGTTATTATTACTATTATTACTATTTATCACACTTTATTATTGTACTAATCCAATTTCATTTTCATATTTTTTTTGCGAGGTACATTTTGGTACGAATAATTTGTGGACTAGTTTGGCTAACTTACAAATGGGAATATGCATTTACTTGGAGTCATTTGGGATCAAGCTCGGGCTCGAGTATTGAAGAAATAAGACTTAGGAATTTTAGAAAATTCAAGGCTCCCGCGAGTTGATCAATTTTCCGAGTTTTATCTTTAACTTTGCCTATCTTTTCTTAGAAATATTTATGTAAATAAAATGCGTAAAATATTTATTTATCAATAATATTTGATTGTTTGTATATTGCTTTACTTTATGTTCATTGCCTTTATTTTGAGATCGTTATTTAATTTATTGCAAACTAGGGCCGTTTAGCCAAATGCGTGCAAATTAAATATTTTTCATAAACAAGTTTTATTTCAATTAATTATTTTTAGATAAATTTTCTAGAAAAGCATATTTTGCAAATCTTTTGGAAACCTGTCGGATTAACCGTATTTTACGGAATTTCGGAAGTGCCTTAAAAACCTTCTTCCGAAATTAATAAAACCTCTTACTTAGAATCTCTGAAAGACCGTCTTTTTTCTAAAACGGAGTTTTATCACGCATTTGCTTATTTGGTTTCCTGTTTTCTTTAAATTTGGTGGCGACTCCAAAAACTCCAAAAGAGTTAGTCCATCCTGTTGATATTCCAGAATTTATCCTTTTCGGGGTAATTTTTGGGGTTCAACACGGTGCCCGAAGGAAGGGATATCACGGGAGCTGAAGTCAATAAGGCCTTAAGCTTCTGGAAGCTTGCCTCACACTCATCGGACCATCAAAACTGAACCGCCTTCTGCGTCGGGCGAGTCAGGGGAACTGCAATAGTAGGGAACTTCTCCACAAACCTCCGATAATAACCTGCCAATCTAAGAAAGCTGCAAATCTTCGTCAAAGTGGTAGGACGAGGCCATTTCTGCACTGCTTCAATCTTCTTCAGATCAACCTTGATACCTTCACTAGATACCACGTGACCCAAAAATGCCACAGAATCAAGCCAGAACTCACATTTCGAGAACTTGGCATACAACTTACGATCACGGAGGGTTTGAAGAACCACCCTCAAATGATAATCATGCTCCTCGTAGCTACGAGAATAAATAAGAATATCATCAATGAAGACAATGACAAAGAAATCAAGGAATGGCTTAAACACCCGGTTCATGAGATCCATAAAGGCTGCAGAGGCATTAGTCAGCCTAAAAGACATAACTAGGAACTAATAATGGCCGTAACGAGTCCTAAAAGCCGTCAACAAGATATCTGACTCCCGAATCTTTAGCTGATGATAACTAGATCGCAGATCGATCTTAGAAAAGAATTTGGCACCTTGCAACTGATCAAAAAAATTATCAATGCGAGGCAACGAGCACTTATTCTTGAAGGTGACCTTATTTAGCTGACAATAATCAATACACATCCGCATAGTTCCATCTTTCTTTTTCACGAATAGAACATGAGCACCCCACGGAGAAATACTCGGCCTAATGAACCCCTTATCAAGCAAATCTTCCAACTGCTCCTTCAGCTCCTTCAACTCTGATGGGGCTATGCGATAAGGAGGGATATAAATAGGCTGAGTCCCTGGCACTATATCAATGCCAAACTCGATCTCTCGATCAGGAGGAAGTCCTTGCAAATTATCTGGAAACACATCAGGGAACCTCCTAACAATAGGAACGAAATCGAGAGATGGAACCTCCATAGTGGTATCTCGAACCATGGCAAGATACGTTGAACACCCTTTATTCATCATCAACTTTGCCTTAAGGAAAGAAATAACATGCCCCATGGGTGGCAAATAAGAGCCCTGCCACACCACCGGTGCTGAACAAGGAAGAGACAACTGAAGAGACTTGGCATGACAATCTAACATGGCATGACACGACGCCAACCAATCCATGCCAATTATAACATCAAAATAAACCACATCTAGGATTAGAAGATCTACCAGTGTTTCACGACCCCCAAAAGATATGGTACAAGCTGGATAAACTCGATTCACAATGATAATGTCTCCAATAAGAGTAGAAACACAGAATGGATCACGAAGGCACATATAATCAACATGAAAACCCGAAGCAAAATAAAGAGATACATATGAATATGTAGATCCTGGATCCACCAAAGAATATGCATCTCGACCACAAACAGATAGAATACCTGTAACAACAGCTGGGGATTCCTTAGCATCCTGCCTGGCTGGCAATGCATATAACTGTCTCTGCAGCTGAGCTGAGCCGCTACCCTGACGACCACCTCTAGAGGGACCACTAGGACCACGCCCACGACCTCTACCGGGTGGTGGTGCACCTCTAACTGGCTGAGACCCCGGAGGGGCACCCTGAGGCTGCTACTGCATAGGCGCTGGAAGGCGAGGGAAAGGGCGGCTACTACCCTGCTGATAGAGATAAGGGCAATCCTTCTTATGATGCCCTGGATCCTGACAGATGAAGAACCCTGGAGCAAATCTATGCTGATCAAATTGAGACTGATCTCGCGGGCGAAACCCAAACTGACCTTGAGAAGAAGTAGGCGTGTTCTGAGAACCATGCGTTGGAAACTGAGCTGGTCTGACAGGAAGCCTACTCTGCTGCTGATAACTCCTACCTCCATACGAGGTCCTAGAATGCCTTGGACCACGATATCTCTTACTCTCCCGCTCTAACTCCTCCATATCCAATCTATGATAGGCCTCATACCTCCTGGCAATATCAACAGCGACATCAAATAGAGTACCAGCCTCAATCTTACGAGCCATCTGGGACCGCAAATGAGGAGAAAGCCTATCAATAAAACGTCAAACCCTCTCAGAGGGCTCCTGCACGAGATCTGGACCATAGCTGGACATCTCTGAAAATAAAAGCTCGTACTCTGTGACTGACAGGATACCCTATCCAATCCTCTCAAACCGTCTCCTCTTCTCATCCTGCTGACTGCAACGGAAAAACTTCTCCATGAATCGATGGGAGAACTCACTCCAGATCAGCTTAGGTAAACCCTGCCTAGCTGATCGGAGTGCGATCCACCAAGCTAAAGCCAGACCCTCAAACTGGAAGGCAGTATAATCAGCTCCATAATGCTCAAGATATCCAAGGGCCTCTAAGATACGCTGACATTGATCAAGAAACTCACGAGGCTTAAGCTTATCTGATTTCTGACCACAGAACTTCGTAGGACTAAGTCGGATAAAATAATGTAGCCTTGCCGGATCATCAACTAGGCCTGCTACCTGGACTAGCTGACCAGCCTGAACAACCAGAGGTAACACAGCCGCTACCTCTGGAACATGACCACATGGAACATGAACTGCTGGGGCTACATGTGGAGCTGGAATGGGGGCTTCCTGAACTAGGGCGCCAATATCTACCGCAGCCCGAGGAGCTGCCTGAGGAATGGGAGCATCTACGACAGCTTGAGGAATATGAGCATCTATAGCAGCCTGAGGAATATGAGCATCTAAGGCAGCCTGAGGAATAGGAGCATGTACAGCAGCCTGAGGAATATGAGCATCTACGGCAGCCTGAGGTATAGGAGGTCCCTGGGGCATCTGCGTCGCTAAGAATCTCATAAAAGTGTCATGAAGTGCGGGAGGAACGAATAAGCCCTGCTCCCCTGCCTAGCAAAAGCTGCCACACCGGAACCGCTGCAACAGGATCAACATGATTCATCATCGTCGTGGCCCGGGAAACTCTACCTCTGCCTCGACCATGACCTCTACTGTAGCCCACACCACCACCTTGCGGAGCAGATGGCATAGGGGCGACCGCTGGCTCCTCCGCCTCTCGCAGAACATTCGCGCGCGTTCTCACCATTTACTGCGGAAAATTAAAAATATTTAACTTCAGATAGAAAGACTAACGCACGACAGGGAAGGGAAGAAAGGAAACTGCCTAAATGCCACCATAGCCTCTCGTAGATAGGTACGGACGTCTCCGCCCGATCAGTGAGACTCTATTAGACACTGTCATGATCTGGAAAGACTCTAAACCGGGCTCTGATACCAACTGACACGACCCGAATTCTCGGCTAGGCCGTGCGGATACCCGACCATCTCCCCTAAACCTGTCGGGCGAACCCTATTGACTGAATCGACATAAATTGTGAAGAATTACCTTGAAATGAAAATGAACCAAACTTTAACAACACAAGATAACTCTCAAGGATAGACAAACATACAAGCTGTCTGAATAATACAACTAACTACTCAGAATACACAATTTTAAAGGTTTCTAGATCAGACATCTAAGAAGGCCAAAAGATATACACACCTCCCGAAGGGAGCAAAAGTAAGGAGAACTGAAAATATCTAAAGTTGGTGGCCACAATGAACAAGATGACTCACCGTAGACCGCTGAGAACGTACTAATCTTCAATCACGACGCCGCTGGCTGGGTCCTGGCGTAGAATCTGCCGAACGAAAAGAAAACACAAGGACAAATAGGGGGTGAGTCATACAAATTAAATAAGTGAGAACAAACTAGAAACCTAAAAAAAATAGATACGCCAGTCAGGGAAACAGAACCAGACAACAACCAACAAATAAGCAATGAACATATAAGCATAACAGTAGTCATGTACAGAAAGTCTACACAATGGTATGAAATGAAATGGAATGAGATGAAATGAAATATGATGCAAAGGGTCACATGTGCCCGTCATCCCATCCCGAAGCAGAATACTCCTGCATTCCAGGGGAATCCAACCTGATAACCAACTGGAGCGGAATACTCCTGCTCCTAGGGCGAAATACTCCTGCACCTGATATAATATAAACCAGAGGCGGAATACTGCACCCCATATAAGGTAAAGCTGAGGCGGAATACTCCTGCACTCAGTAGATGACATAGCAGCCCATAGCTAGAATGCAATGCTTATATGCTCAATGCAATGCAATGCCAACAACCGGGGTTAACACACAATATACAATATAAATTCAAAGCTAAGGAGTAATGAGTACATCTATCAGCAGCTACACATGTAAGGAACACGTGGAAGAATATCCACAAGACCAAGTGCCTCCAAAGAAATGGATACAAATACTTACCTTATTCCAAAGCTAGCCCTACTACTCAACAACAGCTTTTTTTTTTTTTTTTGGATTAACTGCCAAACGATCCCGCTCTATTCAATAAGCAGAAAAATTATATCAAATAAAGCTAAGGGCTTCATTCCTTATGTCTTAGGGTAATCCAGTTAGGAATCTGATACCCTATTCGCATACGCAATACGCATGCCAGGCTATGTACAGGGTTCAAAATTACATAACCAAACCCTAAATAAATTATATTTATGGGTTGCCCATAACTCCTGAGTACGAATATATAATTATTTCCATCATCGGGATCCAATTGACCCTTTAAACTATCAATTTAAGTCATTAGGGCGATGTCTAATATCCCTACTTTTACCGTAAAAATATATTCAAACACATGTAATAAGCTAAGATAATGAGTTAACTTCATTACCTGGGGATTTCAGGGTAGAAATTCTACTATTTTTCCTCCTTCTTTTCCTTTCCTTTCTTTCTTTTCTAGCTTTTCTTTCCTTCTGCGTTTTTTTTTTTTTTTTTTTTTTTTTTTTTTTTTTTTTTTTGCTTTTTATGTTTTGTTCAAAGTTTAGCAGCTAAAAGGGAATTAATCAAAATCCCTTTATGTCCACCGCCCTTTTCTTTTCTTTCTTTTTTCTTTTTCTCTTTCTTTTTTTTTTTTTTGAAAATTTGCTACGACGATTAAAATTAAAATGGAACCCTACAAAATTCAAAATGATTCCAAATTTTGCATACAAGTTATACAAAATATATGTAACATACTCGCTAAGGCGGATCTCAAATCGGACTCCCGAAACTCAAGATGCGAATTAAAAGGAAAAAGACCAAATTATTAATTTTTTGAGAACTTTAGCCGAAATCAACCGAACAACATCGAAACTCACTTCAAAAATTCACATATGTCATAAATGACTATACGAACTTAGCGAATCTTTCAGATTTCGAATCGAAGCTCATTCGCCAAAATTGTGCTCGAAAACCTGTTTTTTACGATTTATCGCTAACGAAAACTGAAACATTCTTCCGATGCCTACCAACCGAGGTCTAATTTAGCTCAAATTTTACAGATAAGTCGGGATGGTCCTTACGAAGCTTTTAAAATTGACGGTACGTCAATTGGAATCCTAATTTCTGAAACGACTACTTAAGGTCGTTTCACTACCTTCTCCCATCTTCATTCAAATTGGAAATGGTTTGTTTCAAAGCTGATTGAATTACTTACCGCTTTCAAAACGGTATCCAACAATTGTACTTCAAGTGGTATAGAATATATCTGCACAATCATATAATAATGTAAACATATATATGAGCAGAAATGTTACAAATATAAGAACATGTACATGACAATCAAAAGAAAGGTCTCTAACCTCTAAGATAAAATAAATACTATTTTGCAACTTCAAACTTTAAATATATATTTGTCAAGTAACAACCAAATTACTTCCCAACACCGCAAATACTTCTGTTTAGATAACTATATATATGACAATCAATAAGATAATACGAATAATTAGCAAATTAACAATTTCAAATTTGTTATACAAAAATGAATTTGCAGCTAACAAACCTTAACGTTTCTGATAATACATGCACGCTAAGCAAAGGGGCACTGATAATTGATATATAACCTTAAAAAAATAAATATCAAATATATACTTTAAAAGAGATGGAGAAAGAATCTCTTGTACATTTCTGTAACAACCAAAAACAGTACCCACCAAAGGAGTATTATTAAAATGAAGGTAAAAGTTAAAGATTACAACATAAACATACATGATACTATTAGCATAAGTACTATGTCAACAATTATGTCTAAATAAGAGAAACCTATAAGAGAATAATATAGGGTGCTTGACTATTTGGGATGAAATTTGATGATCAATGCGAATGGAAAGATGAGCTTTCATAGCAAGTTCTCCCTTAGAAGACTCCATAATGATCGAAACATTAAATGTTGTTATGGTTTAAAATTTAAATAGATACTATCAAGCTTTGAAATTCAAAATGTAATGATTTATCTTTCAATTTTAAATTTACATCCTTAGTATAATTCAAATAAAAAATACTTATTTTTTAATTTGAATCAAATGTCATTACGAAAATTATCCTAATGTCCTATTCTAAATTTTGTCCTACGCATTCTTTGTTTTTAATACTCCCTCCGTCTCAAATTATATGTCATTCTTTCTAAATATAGTCGTCTCAAAATATTTGTCCAGTTAAGATTTCAAGATAAATTTTTTTATTTTTTTCCATTTTACCCATAGTAGTAAATGTCTTGAAGAACACAAAGATCTCACTTATTGGTTAATATTATAATTAATCAAATACCAATGAAAACTAAATAAGGGTAAAATAGATAATAATTTCTCCTTATTAGAGATTTCTTAAAAGGCGTCTAAAAATGAAGAGGACAAATAATTTGTGATGGATGGAGTAATATATAGATAGATGTGGACTCAGGCACGCAATGAAGTCAGGGTTTGTGTTTGATTGGGAATGTATATTATGGTAAAGAGTGAAAACAATCTTAAGTAGAAAATATTCTGTTGGATACATATTAAGTTACCATCTCATCGCAGATTAATATTTATGGAAAAATATTTTACACAAGGAAGCTATGGAAAGTGTATTTTGGATAGATGTCCTTGTTGGAGATGGTTTTGATCTCCACTTACTTGTTACCTTAATTATTTGAAACTCTTTGGGGCAAATACTATGCTATATATAGTTCACATATTAGTGCTTACGCATCTCAAGCGGACTTGGACGATGAGGTCAAGAAGCACTTTTGGGAGGATTTGGGAGGTATTTCGGGGTATCCCTATCATCGAGAAGCTTGTCATAGGAAGAAATTTTAATGGTCACATTGGGATTTCTACGGGGGCTATGATGATGTGCATGGCGGCTACAGTTTTGGGAATAGGAACGATGGAGGAGTCGCTCTTTTGGAGTTTGCTGAAGCTTTTGAGCTGGTGATAGCCAATTCGAGGTTCCAGAAGAAGAAGGAGCACCTTGTATCCCGAGCCCCCATCACCTTTTATAGTTCGGGGGCGAAGACTCGAATCGACTTCCTACATTTTAGGAAGAGCGATAGAGAAATTTGTGTGGATTGTAAGGTTTTTCCGAGCGAGAATCTTGTATCCCGATATAGACTCTTGGTTATAGATCTAGTGATCCAAGAGAAGAAGAAGAAAACGGCCTTTGATATTTATCCTAGAATTAAGTTGGAGGCCTTAACCAATGGTAAGATTCAGGAGATAGGAGAAAAGCTAGTTGCTATGGGGGCTTGAGAGAGTACAGAAGATGCAGATAGTATGTTGTCCAAGACATTAGATTGTATTAGGAGGGCAACTAAAGAGGTCGTAGGGGTCTCGAAGGGCAACCCTAATTGGAGGTGGAATGACGAAGTCCATGGTAAAGTGGAGGCTAAGAAGACGGCTTACCTAATTGTTAGTGGAGAGAAAAGATGAGGAGGATAAGAGGGCGAATAGGGAAAGGTATAAAAATTCAAGGAAGGAAGCAAAGTTAGTGGTCACGGACACTAAAACGTCAGCTTTTGAGCGCTTGTATCAAGAGTTAGCGGACAAATGTGGAGAAAAGAAGCTGCATAGGCTTGCCAAGGCAAGGGAGAGGCAGGCACGTGACCTAGACCAAGTAAAATGTATTAAAGATGAGGAAGAAACGGTCTTAGTAGAAAAGACTCACATTAAATAGAGATGGCAAGAGTACTTTCATAGACTTTTAAATGTTGGGGGAGACATGAGTATCGTGCTTGGTCATCTCGAGCACTTAGAGAGCCGTCGTGATCCTGGGCACTGCAGGTGTATTGGAGCTGAAGAGGTACATGAAAAAATTCGGTAGATGAGAGGGGGAAGAGCGACCGAGTATGACGAGATCCCAGTGGAGTTTTAGAAGAGTGCATGTGGAACAGGTTTAACCTGACTGACTGGGTTTTTAGATGTCATCCTGAGGACGGCAAAGATGCCCGAATAATGGAGGTGTAGTACTATGATTCTGTTGTATAAGAACAAGGGTAATGTTAAAAATTGCAATAGTTATAGGGACGTCAAACTATTAAGCCACACCATGAATGTCTGGGATAGGGTGCCTGAGAGGAGGATGAGGAGAGATGTTACAATTTCCTGAGAAACAATTCGGTTTTATGCCTGGGCGATCGACTATGGAAGTCATCCACCTTCTGAGGAGACTGAGCAGTATAGAGATAAGAAAATGGAGTTACATATGGTGTTCATTGACCTAGAGAAGGCTTATGACAAAGTCCTAAGAGAGGTTTTTGTGGAAATGCTTGGAATCTTAAGGCGTACCAGTGGCATACATTAACGCGATTAAAGACATGTATGATAGAGCCAAGACCTGCGTGAGAACAGTTAGAGGTAACTCCGATTATTTCTTAGTCGCGATAGGGTTGCATCAGGTGTCACCGCTTAGTCCATTTTTATTTGCTCTGGTGATCGACAAATTAACCCAGAGCATCTAAGGGGAGGTACCTGTTAAAATCATATTGATTATGATAAAAACCACACTAAGTAATGTATATGTGGCAGGAAACTAAAGAAAGAGATCTCGAAGATAAAAGAAAAGCTTGAGCTATCAAGACTAGAGGACTAGCAAAGATCAGCATTAGAGATTCGCGTGTTCTACTAATCAAGGGAGCCAACTAAGGAAAGAGGTCAACTAAAGATGTGGGAAATAAGTCCTACCAAAACTAGCGGGATATAACGTTAACACGATCAGTGTGAACATGCGTACCTAGCTCATCCTTATTCTCAAAGGATTCTTCCGAGAATCTTTGAGGATACAATATCTTGGGTCGCAGTATCTCTTTTGCTCGAAGAATTTTTATAAGCACTCACAAGGAAAGAACTTCTCAATCAAATCTCACAATCAAGGCAGAAATCAAATCTCCTCAACGACTCTTGAACTCAACTATAAAAGGACTGCTTAAGACTCAACACAACTCACGCTTTCTATTCACTGTCTACACATTCTCTAGCTTTTACTTCTAGCCATCACTATACTCTTGAGAGATTACCAGTTTTCAAAAAGAAAAGAAAGAGAAGATCAAGGTAGAGGCAATAGTGGTGTTAAGGTGAAGTTTGTCTGATTAGCTATAAATCAGACCTGGTCGTTTGTTGGTGAGCGCAGTATCAAAACTAACGAGGGAATGTTAGTGGTGAATGATAAAGCTCTCGGTGTAACTTACTTTAACAAAGAGCTAGAAGAGATACTCTCCCTGGTGACTCAAGGGGACTGAATTAGGAACCACATTAGTTCTGAACCAGTATAAAAATCATTTGTGTCAGGTTTAATTTTTGCATTTACTTTATTGCTTAATTTCTGTTATCGCCTAGTCAACTGCTAACTAACCTAAGTCGACTAATAAAGACTAAAAATAACAATTCACCCCCTTCTTGTACTTTCAATTGGTATCAGAGCCTTGTCTCATAATTTTATTTTGTTTTTCCAAACAGCAAGTGAGTAAAGATCATGTCTTCACACGTTGTAAACGGAGCTCTACTACAAGAGGGTACTTCTGCCACCAGACCACCTGACTTTAATGGTAAGAATTAAATCCATTTGAAGATTTTTATGGAAACATACATTAAATCAGTTGATTATAAGGTCTGGCGGGTAAGCAAGAAGGGTCCCTATGATTTGCCATCCTCCAATCCCTCTAAAAAGGTTGAAGGTGACACTGTTGTCACTCCTATTGCTCTGGACATGGATGACTACACTGAAGAGCAATGGGTAACTATTCAACTGAATTAAAAAGCAGCCAATATTCTCTACAATGCCATTAGTGGTAAAGACTACGAGAAAATATCCAGCTTCGAGACTACCAATGAAATATGGGATAAGTTGGAAGTTACTTATGAAGGAACAAGCAATGTGAAGTGGACTAGAATAAATCTCCTTGTCTATGAGTATGAATTGTTCCAAATGAAAGAGGGAGAATCTGTTGAAGAAATGTTGACTAGATTCAGCAATATCATTGGATAACTAAAGGCTTTTGGGAAAATCTATACAACTAGAGAACAAATTAGGAAGATTTTTAGAAGTCTTCCGACCATATGGCAGCCTAAAGTGATCAATATCAAAAGTGGCGACCTGAATAAAATATCATATGATGAATTATGTGGTGATCTGATTGCTTTTGAGAAAACCCATCACAAAAGGAATGTTCAAGAAGACAAGAAGAAAACTGTGGCATTTAACACTACCATAGAGGAAGTTAACTGTAAAAACCCTGAGGAGGACGAGTTTAAAGAAGAACTTGCTATGATGTCTAAGAACATTAACAACGTCATAAACAGAAGAAGACAATTCAAGAAAGGAAGATCTCAATTCAGAAAAGATAGCCAACACAATAAAAATAAAAGAAGATGCTATGAATATGGAAAGCTTGGATACAATGCAGCCAACTGTCATGAAGCCAAAAAAAAGCCATTCAAGGGCAAGAATAGATCTTATGCAGCCTGGAGTGATGAAGAAGAATTAGAGAAGGATAAAGAAGAAAAAAAAACAAATATATGTTTCATGGCCTCCTGTGATTTAAGTGAACGAGGCATGACTTCAAATGACTTCAACGAGGTACGTTATGAATTATATATTGAAAACTCTAGAAACCTTGATGAAGTTCTGGATGAATGGAAAAGCTTTTTTAAAAAGGTTATAATGATGGAAAAAAGAATCGGGAGATAATAAATGATAGATAGATATCTAAAGGGATTTTAAAGATTTAACTAAAGAAAACGAAGACCTATCCAAAGAAAAAGAAAAACTAGTTAAGGAAAAAAGAAGACCGGGAGCTTAAACTTGAAGTAGTAGAAATCGAAAAAGACTTCCTTCAGGAGGAAGTCCATCAACTAAAGCTTTAGATAAATGGCTTAAGAAAGTCGACTAGTCATAGCTCAGTTAGATCTAAAAGATCATTTTCTCAAAATAAAGGAAAGAAATCCATTCACAAATCTTCATCATGTTCTTCTAGCATTGATAATAAGAATTCCTTAACTTGCTATTATTGTGTTAAGCCTGGACATACCAAAAGAAAATGCAGAATCAAGAGAGACAATCCAGGAAAGTGGGTATGGAGGCCCAAAGTAGACTCTGAGGCTAGCACCTCAAAAACTAATCCTCAAGGACCCAAGCAAGTTTGGGTACCTAAAAATTTGTAAATACTCTTCTTACAGGAACACCACAAACGTGCACACAGAAAACAGAAATAGTTTCTAGATAGTTGATGTTCCAAACACATGACGGGTGACAAGCAGCTGTTCAAATCAATCACCAAAATTGATGGAGGATCTGTTAAATTCGGAGGAGATGCAAAAGGAAAAATTATTAGAATAGGGATATATCCCTTAGTCCATCATGTGAAACTAAAGAATCTTTCCTGGTGGATTCTCTAAAGCATAACCTACTGAACATCATTCAACTCTATGACGGTGGATACAAAGTCAAATTTGAATCCTCCAGATGCATAATCCATGACACAAAAGGTAAGGTTATTCTCTCAGTATAAGGGAGAACAACATTTACGTTCTTAACAATGGAGATGTCTCTAACGGCAAGTACTTATGTTTAGCATCCATTTCAAATGATCCATAGACTTGGCATGGAAAATTTGGTCATGCTAGCATGTATCTAATTGAGAAATTTTCAAAACATGATTTAGTTATAGGTATTTCAAAATTAAAATTTTCAAAGTATTATGTCGGTGACTCATGTCAACTTGGAAAGCAAACTAGATCCTCATTTAAATCTAACAATATTGTCACCACCTCTAAACCTCTTGAAATATTGCACATGGAGTTATTTTGTCCCAAAGACAACTAGCATTGGTGGTAAAAGATATGCTTTTATTATTGTTGATGATTCCTCACATTTTACATGAGTAATTTTCGTATCTCATAAAGATGAAGCACTTAAGAACTTTGAAGTATTTTGCAAGAGAGTACAGAGAGGGAAAGTCTACTACATATCAACCATCTGAAGTAACCATGGTGGAGAATTTGAGAGCAAGATGTTTGAAGAGTTCTGCAATGATCAAGGATATACACATAATTTCTCCTCTCCAAGAACTCCTCAGCGAAATAGGGTTGTCGAGAGAAAGAATAGGACTCTTCATGACATGGCTAGAACTATGTTGATTGAGCACTCTCTCACAAATCACTTCTGGGCTAAAGCGATAAGTATTGCATGTCATTTCTTGAATAGATGTCTTATACAACCCATTCTAAAGAAAACCCCCTATGAGTTGTGGAAAGGAAAAAGGCCTAATATTAACTACTTTCACCCATTTGGTTGCAAATGCTTCATAGATAACAATGGAAAAGATAATTTAGGTAACTTTGATCCTCGAAGTGACGAAGAAATTTTTCTTGGATACTCTAACACTATAAGATCATATCGAGTCTTCAATAAAAGAACTTTATGTGTTGAAGAGTCTATGTATGTAGTTTTTGATTATTCTTAGCAAAATATCGAGAAAGGTGTTGTAACAGGTGACGAAGAAGAAGCACAACCTCAACAACCTGAAGGCCAACGTAAAAATCAACCAGCTGAAGAAACCCTCACTGTTTCACAACCCATTGTCGAAGACAAGACAACTGAGTCAGCTGAAGAACAGGAAATTGTGGTTCCAAATAAATTGAAGAGAGAACCAGAATATCCTCAGAAATTCATCATTGGATATCCATGCGATGGTGTGAAGGCTCGAAGGTCCTTCAAATTTAATCTTGCTTTTATCTCGCAGATTGGACCTAAAAGGATTGATGAGGCTCTTCAAGATGAATTTTGGGTTCTTGCCATGAAAGAGGAACAGGAACAATTTGAAAGAACCAAGTTTGGAAACTTGCTCTAAGGCCCAAAGGGACCTCTATCATTGGTACAAAGTGGGTCTTTCGCAACAAGCTCAACGAAGAAGGTAAGGTGGTAAGGAATAAAGCTCGTCTAGTCGCTCAAGATTACTCTCAAACCGAAGGTGTTGACTATGATGAGACCTTTACTCCGGTGGCCAGGTTAGAAACCATTCGCATATTAGCTTATGCAACCTATAAAAATTTCAAGCTCTATTAAATGGATGTAAAGAGTGCTTTTCTAAATGGTTTTTTTAAAGAGGAAGTTTATGTCAAGCAGTCGCAATGTTTAGAAAATAAAAAATTTCATCACCATGTATTTAAATTATCTAAAGCACTTTATGATCTCAAGCAAGCTCCTAGAGCTTGGTGTAAAAGACTAACTCTTTTCTTATTAAGCATGGTTTTTCTCGAGGTGTAACTGATACAACGTTGTTTATTAAACGAACACCTACAGGTAACCTAATCCTTAAATCTATGTGTAAAGAATTTGAAGCCTTGATGCAGAGAGAATTTGAAATGAGCATGATGGGAGAGCTAACTTTCTTCCTTGGACTTCAAATCAAGCAAAATGAGAAAGGAATATTCATTTTTCAATCCAAATACACCAAGGAGCTGATTGCCAAGTTTAGTATGAGTGGAGTAAACCTTGCAAGGCTGCAAAGAATCCCATGAGTCCAGCAATTAGTCTCGTCACTGATGAGAAAGGAACAGATATAGATGCCTCCCTATATAGAGGCATAATATGGTCTCTTATTTACCTATCAGCTAGTCGACCGGCTATAATATTTTCTGTATGCAGGTGTGCCAGGTTCCAGTCGGCTCCCAAAGTGTCTCAATTGGTGACAGTCAAAAGGATCATTCGCTACCTTGTTGGAACTATTTCATATGGGTTGTGGTATCATCGGACTGACCATTTTGATCTTATAGGCTTCTCTGATGCATATTACGCAGGTGATAGAGTTGATCGCAAAAGCACTAGTGGGGCAAGTTTCTCTTATGGAAAGTTGCTTGTCTCCTTGCATAGCAAGAAACAAGATTGTACTGCACTCTCTATAGTTGAATCGTACTGCACTCTCTATAGTTGAATCTTAGTACATTTCCCTATGGCACTGTTAAACGCAACTCTTGTGGATGTCCTCTCAACTTTCTGACTATTACTTGCATTTTAAGCCTATTCCATTATTATGTGACAACACTAGTGCTATAAATCTTGCATATAATTCTGTTGATCACCCTAGAACTACACATATTGCTGTTCGATATTACTTTATTAGGGATCATGTTCAGTTAGAAGATATTGACACTGCATTTGTGAACACTGATTTTCAATTAGCTAACATCTTCACAAAGCCATTACTTGAAGAACGTTTTTGCAACCTAAGAGAATTACTTGGCATCATCCCTAATCAAAATTGTTAAATGTCTATTCATATATGTAGCATATTATGCATCTAGTTTTACTTACAACATTGTTAAAATTCTTAAGTTGCATTGCATATTTTTTTTGTCAATTTTTTAATAACCTTTCCTTCTACGTGTCATGCATTACTTGTGACAGTAATATAGTACCACTTTTTAAGTTGGTGCACATGGTAAGTATTGCATGTTTTATTTTAATATTTCCTTTATATGTGGCTTAAAAGTGTTTTGCCTTTTTTGTCTTTTAAATCAGCCGTCAAATCTTGCTTGTCATTAGAAAGACAAAAAGTTCCTTTTTTTTCTTTCTTCTTAGTGCCATTATTACCCCCTGTGCAGACACAACCTTTGATATGACCAAACGCCTCGTTTCACTTTTCTAGAAAACCCCTTCAACTCCTTCATGCATTCATCCTCTTTCGCCTCTACACTATAATTTCCACAATCACTATCTTTGAATACCACCATGGGAAAGGCAAAGAAACCATCTGGAACCACAAGAAAAAGACCTAGAGTTTCATCCAAATTTCTCTATCCTTCATCCCTTGTACACGTCGACTCTGATCATTCTGAGAATACCCTTACCCTTCTGGAGAAATCAATGGAAAACCAAATCTTATGAAAAGCAAAGGAAAACGCCCTGTGGAACAGGAGGAAATTGAGTCTGTTAAGCGCAGTAAACCGACTCTCCTGAATTTGATGAATTTATTGATTGTTGCGATCCCTCTTCTGTAGAAAAATTTCATTTTCTCAAAGACAAACCAATGGCTCATGGTCGTGTTGTTGATTTGGATGATATGGAAGATTTGAACTGAAAGATTAAAGCTTTCTTTACTTTTCAAGGCTGGATTGATGTTTTCTCTGTGACTCCTGAAGAAGTCTGTGAGGACCTGGTATGTTTTTTCTATGCAAATCTCCGTCCATCTGGTGACGATGGTATGGAAACTGTGGTTCGTGGTACCCACATTGTGGTGAACCTAACTACTCTAGGACGCATCCTTGGCTCTAAGTTCTCTAGTGTCTCTAAGTTTTTCAAAGTTGGCTGGCCCTCTAAGTGTGAGGTAAATTAGAACAAGCTAAAATGTTTTTAAGTGAAAATTATGCTAATATCCCTGAAGGTCATCAATTAGGCCCTAATGATTTGTCCTTTGAATGTCATGTCATTTCCCACATTGTTGGAACGACCCTATTTCCTCGCACCGGCTCTCAATACCCTGTCTCGTAGAGACGCTTTGCTTTTTATTGCCTAGTCACTAAAAGGAAGTTAAACCTTTGTACTTGGATTGTGAACTACATGCTTGAAAACTCGTATGATATGGCCTCTCTTTCATATGGTAAGCTTATTATGCAAATCCTGAAGTTCTATTAGGTTAATTTGTCTGGTTGCAAATTTGTTACTATTGGTAGATGTTTGACACGACCCGGAATCTGGCTAGGCCGTGCGGGAACCCGACATCCTCTCCTAGACCCGTCGGGCGAACCCTTACCAATTAAATTAGGAAAATAAATATAATTCAATTCATAATTAAGAACAAGACTTAGAAAAAGCACATACATACTGATACCTCTAAGCTGTACAAAAGAAATCACAGCTGACTACCGAATATACTAGGTTTAGGGCTATCCAGACTAGAGATCTAAGAGTAGGAAAGAAGACAGATACCTCCTGAAGGGTGCAAAAAGCAACTGAAATAAAAAAACAATAAACTGGTGGCCATCCGGAATAAAAGCTGCCTCACCCTGACAGCTGAAGTCATATTCGTTCCTTCACAACGTGGCGAACTCAATCCTGGAGCGAACCTGCCAAAACGAAATAGATAGACAAGAAACAAACAACGAACAAGGGTGAGTCAAAAGGACTAACTGGGGCAGACTAGCCACCTCAAAGAATAGGATAGCTAGCCATGGATAAGAAACAGATAAACCAAATTTCTCTTATTTAAATTATAAAAAAGCAGAGCCAGATAATAACCGGAAACACGTATGAAACCATAAACTCAACCAGGAATACGAGCCAGAAACATATCAAAAAATAAGAAATGCACGTATAGCAGAACAGTAGTTATGTACCAAGAGTCTACACAATGGTATGAAATGAAATGTGATACAAAAAGTCACATGTGACAAATGAATGGAGGGGAATCCTCCTGCTCCTAGCGCGGAATCCTCCTGCCCTTAGTATGATGCAATGGAGCTGAAACCTCCTGCTCCTTGGGCGGAATCCTCTTGCCCTCAGTATGATGCAATGGAGCGGAATCCTCCTGGTCCTAGGGCGGAATCCTCCTACCCTCAGTATAATGCAATGGAGCGGAATCCTCCTGCTCCTAGGGTGGAATCCTCCTACCCTCAGTATAATGAAATGGAGCGGAATCCTCCTGCTCCTAGGGTGGAATCCTCCTACCCTCAGTATAATGAAATGGAGCGGAATCCTCCAGCTCCTAGGGCGGAATCCTCCTACCCTCAATATAATGCAATGGAGTGGAATCTTCCTGCTCCTAATATGATATGAAATGTAATGCATATGAATGACATATAATGCATATGAATGTAATGTGATGCAATAACAACCCTTCACCAGCGTGGGACTCTCATCGACAGCCGGGAAGCAGATGCTAACTAACAGCCAGAGTACCATGCTTACATGCTAAATGCAATACCAACAACAGGACATAACATATAGTATACAATGTAAATCCAAAGCTAAGGCGTAATGAGTACGCCTATCGGCAGTTACATACGTAAGGAACACGTGGTAGAAAATCCAAGAGGCCAGGTGCCTCCAAGGAAATGGATATAAACACTTACCTTGTTACAAAGTTAGTACAACCACTCAATAATCGCTTTGTCCTTTGGATTCATTGCCAAACGATCCCACTATGTTCAATAAGCAGAAAAATATATCACATAAAGCTAAAGGCTTCATTCCTTACATCTTAGAACAATCCAGGTAGGAACCTGATACCCTATTCGCATACGCAATACGTAGGCCAGGCCTATGTATAGGGTATAAGGTCACATAACCAAACTCTAAATAAATTACATTTATATGTTGCCCATAACTCAATGAGTACGAATATATAATCTATTCCATTATCGGGGTCCAATTGACCCTTTAAACTATTTATTGAACTTATTAAAACGATGTCTAATATCCCAATTTTTACAGTTAAAATATATTGAAACACACGTAATAAACTCAAATACTGCATTAAGATCATTACCTGAATGTTTCGGGGTGAAAATTCTATCTTTTCTCTTTTCTCATTTTCTGGCATTTTTTATTTGCTGCATTCTCTAGTCATTTTATTTTCTGTATTTTGCTGTTGCTGGAAAAGTTACGCAAAGGGGTTAAAATCCCCATGTCATCGCCTATCATTTGTTTCTTTTCTTTATCCTTTTCTCTTTTCTTTTACTTTTATATTTTCTTTTCTTAACGAAAATTAAAACGGCACCCTACGATTTTCAAAATAATTTTCACTTTTGCGTACAAGTTATACCACATTTATGTGACGTATTCGCTAAGGCGGATCTCAAATCGGATTCCAGAAACTCAAGATGTGAATTAAAAAGGAAAAGATCAAATTCTTTTAACTTTCGCCATTTTAACAGAAACTAGCCGAACGACCTCGAAATTCACTTTTGAAAGATTACAAAAGTCACAAATAATCATACGAACCTAACGACGCTTTTGGATTTCGAATCGGAGCTCATTCGCTAAAACCGAGCTCGAAAATCTTTTTTTAATATTTATTGATGATAAAAACTGAAACTTTCTTCCGATGCCTACAAAACGAGGTCTGATTTAGCTCAAATTTTACAAATAAGTCCCAATAGACCTTACGAAGCTTTAAAAATTATTGGCACGCAAATCGGAGTCCTATCTCCAGAAATGACTGACCGAGGTCGTTTCGTTCTCCTCCACTTAGACTCTCGCTCGTCGTCGAACGAGCCTAAATCTGAAGAAAAATTTACACAGATTGTAAAAGAACTTGAACGACCTTCATAAAATATTCTACGGACGTTATCTCATGATTGCAGAATCAGAATTATAACACGAACACCGAACTCTTGGGATAAAATATATCTGGATAATATGAAAACACTATTGCCCAGCTTATTTTGATTAAACTGACCCTTCCTTGATCACGAGAGGAGAGTTTTACTTTTGTGAAACAAAGATATACCGAACTCTGGATGGATTAACAAGATTCAGCCGATAATTACATCTTCGATGTACCTTTCGATATAAAACAGGTCGATAGAACTAAGAATTAGTTTACGCTTGATGTAGTAGGGGAGCTTTTGAAGTACCTTCTCACTACACACTATAGAAGATTTGATGCAAGCTATATTATTTTTACGAACGCACTATGCAACATCTCAATTGATGTTAATGTTGTTCCGCAAGCTCCTTGTGGGAATGTAGTTACTCATATCCTAATGTATGTCCAAGGTTCATCTGAACAAGGTCTATCATATAAGGATAAGGATCATGCATATACTATTGGATAGTATGATGAAGACAAGGAATGATGTTCAGACTGAACATCTACTTCAGGGTATTGTCTTTGAATTGTGACACGACCCGTAATTCGGCTAGGCCGTGCGGGCACCCGACATCCTCCCCTAGACCCATCGGGCGAACCCTTCCTAATTAAATTAGGAAAATAAATATAATTCAATTCATAAATAAGAACAAGACTTAGAAAAAGCACAGACATACTGATACCTCTAAGCTGTACAAACGAAATTACAGGTGACTACCCAACATACTAGGTTTAGGGCTATCCAGACTAGAAATCTAAGAGTACAAAAGAAGACAGATACATTCTGAAGGGAGAAAAATGAAGCTGAAATAATAAACAATAAACTGGTGGCAATCCGGAATACAAGCTGGCTCACCCTGACAGCTGAAGTCGTCTTCGCTCCTTCACAACGTGGCGAACGCAATCCTGGAGCGAACCTGCCGAAACAAAACCGACAGACAAGAAACAAACAATAAACAAGGGTGAGTCAAAAGGACTCAATAAGTGGGGCAGACTAGGCACCTCAAAGAATAGGACAGCTAGCCAGGGAGAAGAAACAGATAAACCAAATTTCTCTTATTTAAATTTAAAAAAGGCAGAGCCAGATAATAACCGAAAACACGTATGAAACCATAAACTCAACCAGGAATACGAGCCAGAAACATATCAATAAAATAAGCAATACACATATAAGCAGAACAGTAGTTCTGTACCGCAACTCTGCACAATGGTATGAAATGAAATAAAATGAAATGAGATGAAATGAAATATGATGCAAAGGGTCACATGTGCCAAATGAATGGAGCGGAATCCTCTTGCTCCTCGGGCGGAATCCTCCTACCCTCAGTATGATTAAATGGAGCGGAATCCTCCTGCTCCTAGGGCAGAATCCTCCTACCCTCAATATGATGCAATGCAGCGGAATCCTCCTGCTCATAGGGCGGAATCCTCTTACCCTCAATATGATGCAATGGAGCGGAATCCTCCTGCTCCTCGGGCGGAATCCTCCTACCCTCAATATAATGTAATGGAGCGGAATCCTTATGCTCCTAGGTCGGAATCCTCCTGCCCTCAGTATGATGCAATGGAGCGGAATCCTCCTGCTCCTAGGGTGAAATCCTCATGCCCTTAGTAAATGATATAGCCTTGTAATGCATATGAATGACATATAATGCATATGAATGTGATATGATGCAATAATAACCCTTCACCGGCGCGGGATTCTCATCGACAGTCGGGAAGTAGATTCCAACTCACAGCCAGAGTACAATGCTCAGATCCTCATTGCAATACCAACAAAAGGAAATAACATATAATATACAATGTAATCCAAAGCTAAGGCGTAATGAGTACGCCTATCGGCACCTACACACGTAAGTAACATGTGGTAGAAAATCCACGAGGCCAGGTGCCTCCAAAGAAATGGATATAAACACTTACCTTGTTACAAAGTTAGTACAACCACTCAACAATCGCTTTGTTCTTTGGATTCATTGCCAAACGATCTCACTGTGTTCAATAAGCAGAAAAATATATCACATAAGGCTAAAGGCTTCATTCCTTACATCTTAGAACAATCCAGGTAGGAACCTTATACCCTATTCGCATACGCAATACGTAGGCCAGACCTATGTACAGGGTTTAAGGTTATATAAGCAAATCCTAAATAAATTATATTTATATGTTGCCCATAACTTACTGAGTAGGAATATAAATCAATTCCATTATCGGGGTCCAATTGACCCTTTAAATTATCTGTTGGACTTATTAAAATGATGTCTAATATTCCAATTTTTTACCGTCAAAATATATTTAAACACACGTAATAAACTAAATAATGGATTAAGATCATTATCTGATTATTTCAGGGTAAAAATTCTATCTTTCTCCGGCTCTTTTCTCATTTTTTGGTATTTTTCTCTTCTGCGTGTTTTCTGTTTCGTTTCTTTGTTTCTCGTTGTTTCTCTTTCTGTTGTAGTAAGAAAGCTAAGGGATACACCCACCGCCCATGGTCACCTTCCTTTTCTTTCTTTTCCTTTTCCTTTTTATTTTATTTTTATTTTTATATTTTCTTTTCTTAATCAAAAATTAAAACGGTACCCTAAGATACTCGAAATAATTCCAACCTTTGCATACCGGTTATACAAAATATATGTACCATATTTTCTACGGAGGATCTCAAATCAGACTCCCGGAACTCAATATGCAAATTAAATGGAAAAATGTCAAATTATTTAACTTTCGGCATTTTAGCGGAAACTAGCCGAACAATCTCGAAATCCACTTTTGAAAGTTCACAAAAGTCACAAATAATCATACAAACCTAACGCTGCTTTCGGATTTTGAATCAGAGCTCATTCGCCAAAACGAGCTCGAAAATCTCTTTTTAATATTTATCGACAATAAAAACTGAAACCTTCTTTCGATGCCTACCAAACGAGGTTTGATTTAGCTCAAATTTTACAGACAGGTCCTAATGGATATTACAAAATTTTCTAAATTATTGGCATGTAAATCGGAGTCCTATCTTTTGAAACGACTGACCGAGGTCGTTTCAAATTGGAAATATTATGACTTGAAAAAGTGAAAATAAAAGAGACATGTAGTTGGACCATGAGCTGAGGCAGAATATCAGCAACAAAGTTGATTACATGTGCACTTATAACGCTAAAGTAACTTCTCAAAGAGATGAGGTGTGAAAGAGATATGCCAATGATGGATGGACGACAAGCTTCACTAGACCTTTAACTCTAAATTTTCATGAAGTAAAACAACGTCAATATGAGGATCCAGTTCTAGTTGAATACAGACAGATAGCCAGAAGAAAATTGGAGTCACCATACAGGGTTACTACTAACGGTGTTCTCATGTATAAAGATAGATTTTGTGTTCCTGATGTTGCAGATTTACGTGGACAGATTATGATAGAGGCACATTATTCCAAATACACTGTTCATCCAGGTTCGACTATGATGTACCATATTCTTAAGCAGATTTATTGGTGGGACGGAATGAAGTGCGACATAGCAGAATTGTGGCTCAGTGTTCTAATTGCCAGCAAGTTAAAGTCGTGTCATTTTTCCAGACTTTATGCTTTCAGCAGATAGGTACGTATATATGATCAGGTTGCCAACTTATCTCTAGCATTAATAGATTATCAGTGGGTTTAGCAATGATCGACACTCATTGTAGGTTTCTGTCGTGGCCCTAGGTTGTGTCGTGACAAAAGCTGTATCAACGCCTTAGAAATTTAGTATTACCATTCAGTATTTTGAGGAAGACTCCTCAACTTAAAGCACAAACTCATGCAGCTATTTGAATAGGAATAACCATCCTCGCACGGTCTTCTGGACTAAATGAGATTTAGCTAAAAGCTGAACGTAGGCAGATCTAAGCTACCAACTACCCTTTTGAGTTGCCAAACAGCTGCAACTCTCGAGTTAACAACTCCATACCTTTGCCGTAAACACCACCGCCTGATGGATGGTACTTATATTACCCTTAGAAGCCTTGAAAACCAATACTATGCTTACCCGACTACAATAATACGTACTCTAGCTCAACACAGGGAACATCACAAGCGGCTACCAACCGCCCAAGCTCACTAGTGCCGGACGAAGAAGAAATGGAAATGGACTGAGGATAGAAATAATTAGAGCTTCAGGAAGCTCATCTTCTTATTTGCTTGGCTTCCAAAGCTAGACTACTTACGAGTCAAAGTAGCCCAAGAATCGCAATTGAAGAAACAGATATTAATGAGCTTTATGGAACAACATCCATGCCAATTTGACCTCCTAATAAGAAGGAAATTCTGAATATTTACCAAAAATCCTTTTATAACCCAGACAGACTCATAGGATAACATGAAAAGCGTTTTGAACCAAGAGAAGATACGAAGATCAAATATTACTTGCTAATCACTTTGCACCGGAAGAAATGATAACACTTTCTGATGGTGACGAATTAGGATCCAATTATCCTACCAGCATTGAATTTTGAGGAGAGAGGTAAACTGAATTGACATAATAACAGAAGGTGGCGTAACAAGATGCCAAGCAGACAATACCGACACTCACTCCCAAATCTCTCACATTCAAATCAGATAAAATAGTAGGGTCACACAAATTCCCTGAATAAATCATAATAGAAGCTTACCCCTCTACCGCAATCGATTCTTAATAGAAACAATATCTAAGGAAGCCATGGAAACATGGTAAGATAAACATAGTTAAGACCGATCGGAAGAATCAAATCTTACTCACATATAATGGAAGAAGAATTACATGGGTGTACTACATCCTACCAGACTGGTAGTTCATAGAACTGCCTCTACAGCTGAGCTGAGCTGAGCTACTACCCTGATAATCACCTTCTGAAGAACCACTGCCACCACGCTCTCGACCTCTACTTGATGGTGGCATGTTGCCGGCTGATTGAGATCTAAAGGAAATCCCCTGCGATTGTGCAGGTGCATGATGACGAGAGAAAAGATGACTGCCTATTTTTCGGAGTTAGGGAAAACTCCTCAAAAGGTAGCCAGACTCAGGACAATGATACCACCTTTTCGCTGAAAACTGGAAGCTGGAAAGATTGTTGATAGCTGTAAAGAAAAGACTGGATCTGATCTTAACGAGCTACTGGCGCACTCTAAGAATCACGTTACACAAGCTGAGATAACCTGGAAGGTGCCTTCCCAAAATAATCAGAACTGTTACCTCCAAATGAGGTACCATGGTTACCCACTAGGGCCAAGGGATCTCTTCCTCTCCCGCTCTAACTCTTGCCTCTCTAACTTATGGAATGCCTAATACCTTTGAGAAATATCAACAACGACATTAAATGAAATTCCGACCTCAATCTCTCGAGCCATCTGGGATCTGAAGGAAAAAGAAAGATCATCAATAAATCTTTGAATCTCTCGAAAGGCTCATGGACTAGTTCTAATACATATCCAGCCATTTTATAGAATTCAATCTCATATTCTGAAACCAACGGGCTAACCGACAGGCTACCTTGTTTAATCCACTCAAACTGGCGACACTCTTCATTTTGCTCGCTACACGAAAGGAACTTTTTTATGAATCTAGAAGAAAAATCAAACCAAGTTAACTAATAAGATAGCGGTCCACCAATCCAGAGCTGGACCTTGAAACTGGAAAGCAGAATAATCAACACCATACCGCTCGATATAATCAAGAGCCTGAAGGATATGCAGACATCATTGTATTTTAAAATTTTACATAGAGATTATCTGATGCATGGCTTAAGAATATCGAAAGGTTCAATTGGGTAAAGTAATGCAGCCTTTTCGGGCACTCGGACCGAACTGTTACATCGGCTAGCTAAACATCTAGAACAACTTAAGGCACAAAACATGCTGCCTCCGGAACATAATGTTACTGAGGCAATATCAGGAACTAGAACAGGATCTCTCTGAGACCGAATGTCTGCATCTGCGGCAACCTGATAAGTTGCCTAGCGAATAATAGGTTCTTGCGGTATCTGCATCGCCAAGATTTTCACAAAAGCATCGTAGAGAGCCAAGGGAACCACAAGGCCCTGCTCCCTTGCCCATCACGAGCTCGTACGGATGGAACCTCAATAACTAGATCGTCAGCACAATCAAAACTCTTGGGGCTTCGTCATTGATAGCCCCAAGCTAGACTGCTTCATCTTGAACTCATACCGTTTGCTGATTTGTCGCACGAGGGTTCACAATTACCACGAAAGAATTAACGGATTAACAAAAATACTTTTGAATCCTAGACCAACGCACGATCAGAAATGAAGGAAGTGAAACTTCCTAAATGTCATCATAGCCTCACGTAGATAAGTACGGACGTCTATGTACCCATCAGCGAGATTCTACTAGACACTATCTTAGTCTGGATAGACTCTAAACCGGGCTCTGATACAACCTGACACGACCCGAAATCCGGCTAGGCCGTGCAGACACCCGACATCCTCTCCTAGACCCGTCGGGCGAACCCTTACAAATTAAATTAGGAAAATAAATATAATTCAATTCATAAATAAGAACAAGACTTAGAAAAAGCACAGACATACTGATACCTCTAAGCTGTACAAAAGAAATCACAGCTGATTACCCAACATACTAGGTTTAGGGCTACCCAGACTAGACATCTAAGAGTAAGAAAGAAGACAGATACCTCCTGAAGGGAGGAAAATGCAACTGTAATAATAAACAATAAACCAGTGGCCATCCAGAATAAAAGCTGGCTCACCCTGACAGCTGAAGTCGTCTTCGCTCTTTCACAACATGGCGAACTCAATCCTGGAGCAACCCTGCCGAAACGAAATGGATAGACAAGAAACACACAACAAACAAGGGTGAGTTAAAAGGACTCAATAAGTGGGGCAGACTAGCCACCTCAAACAACAGGATAGATAGTCAGGGAGAAGAAACAGATAAACCAAATTCCTCTTATTTAAATTATAAAAAGACAGAGCCAGTTAATAACCGAAAACACGTATGAAACCATAAACTCAACCGGAATACGAGCCAGATAAATATAAATAAATAAGCAATGCACGTATAAGTAGAACAGTAGTTATGTACCACAAGTCTACACAATGGTATGAAATGAAATAAAATGTGATGCAAAGGGTCACATGTGCCAAATGAATGGAGCAGAATCCTCCTACTCCTAGGGCGGAAT
The DNA here is from genome assembly GCA_029990175.1 of Petunia secreta. Taxonomy (NCBI): domain Eukaryota; kingdom Viridiplantae; phylum Streptophyta; class Magnoliopsida; order Solanales; family Solanaceae; genus Petunia; species Petunia secreta. Next base: position 43,019,766 of record JARKIP010000022.1, on the reverse strand, counting down.
CCTCCTACCCTCATTATGATGCAATGGAGCGGAATCCTCCTACTCCTAGGGCGGAATCCTCCTACCCTCAATATATGCAATGGAGCAGAATCACCCTGCTCCTAGGGCGGAATCCTCCTACCCTCAATATAATGCAATGGAGCGGAATCCTCCTGCTCCTAATATGATATGCAATGTAATGCATATGAATGCAATGTGATGCAATAACAACCCTTCACCGGCGCGGGACTCTCATCGACAGCTGGGAAGTATATGCCAACTCACTGCCAGAGTACCATGCTTAGATCCTCAATGCAATACCAACAAAAGGACATAACATATAATATACAATGTCTAAAGCTAAGGCGTAATGAGTACGCCTATTGGCAGCTACACATGTAAGGAAAACATGGTAGAAAATCCACGAGGCCAGGTGCCTCCAAAGAAATGGATATAAACGTTTACCTTGTTCCAAAGCTACCACTGCTACTCAACAACCGCATTATCTTTTTGATTCATTGCCAAACGATCCTGCTTATTCAATAAGCAGAAAATATATCAAATTAGGCTAAAGGTTTCATTCCTCACATCTTAGGGCAATTCGGTTAGGAACCTGATACCCTATTCGCATATGCAATACGTAGGCCAGGCCTATGTACAGTGTTTAAGGTCACATACCAAACCCTAAATAAATTACATTTATATGTTGCCCATAACTCACTGAGTACGAATATATAATCCATTCTATTATCGGGGTCCAATTGACCATTTAAACTATTAATTGAACTTACTAAAATGATGTCTAATATCCCAATTTTAACTGTTAAAATATATTCAAACACACGTAATAAACTTAAATAATGCATTAAGATCATTACCTGAATGTTTCGGGTGAAGATTCTATCTTTTCTCCGGCTCTTTTCTCATTTTCTTGCATTTTTTATTTGCTGCATTCGTCGTTTTCTTTTCTGTATTTTGTTGTTGCTGGAAGTAACACAAAAGGGGTTAAAATCCCCATGTCACCTCCTATCATTCGTTTCTTTTCTTTATCCTTTTTTCTTTTTTTTTTTTTACTTTATATTTTCTTTTCTTAACGAAAATTAAAACGGTACCCTACGATATTAAAAATAATTCCAACTTTTGCATACATGTTATACCAAATTTATGTGACGTACTCGCTAAGGCGGATCTCAAATCGGATTTCAGAAACTCAAGATGCGAATTAAAACAGAAAAGATCAAATTCTTTTAACTTTCGCTATTTTAGCGAAAACTAGCCGGACGACCTCGAAATTCACTTTCGAAAGATCAGAAAAGTCACAAATAATCATACGAACCTAACAGCCCTTTCGAATTTTGAATCGGAGTTCATTCGCCAAAATCGAGCTCGAAAATCTCTTTTTAATATTTATCGATAATAAAAATTGAAACTTTCTTCCGATGCCTACAAAACGAGGTCTGATTTAGCTCAAATTTACAGATAAGTCCCAATGGACCTTACGAAGATTTTAAAATTATTGGCACGTAAATCGAAGTCCTATCTCTCGAAACGACTGACCGAGGTCGTTTCAATGTTACAAGTCTCGTGCCTTTGTTTCCATGGGCTACATTCGTGTGGATGGTCAATGGGTTAAAAGGGGAACCCAAATCATTCCTTAGGGGGCACTGGGAACAACTCTGTTCCAAATAATGTGGCTGGTCCCTCAAACCCATCTGACCTTGGTAACTTTGCTATTGTTGCACAATTTCTTTAAGAGGTTGAAAATCTTAAAGATCTTCTATTGAGTGTTCAGTACAAACAGGAACAGATGTCTGCTGCTTTTGCTGAAGTCGAACTTGACACTGGACAAAACTCGTCAAAAATTGACAATGCAGTTAGAGACCCAGCAGCAACCATTCATCTGGTGCATGAACGTATAGATGCAGCTTTAGAAGATATTCAGGGAAAGATCAACACTCTCTCTACAGATGTGCAAGGGAAGTTGGATCGCATGGCTGAAAATGTGGTAAATACCTTGGCCTATTTTCTTGCTCCCCGCTGACGTTGCTCTTTATTCAGTTACAATTTAGTATTTTCTCTTTTGGTTGTAATATTAAGACTGCTAGGCAGGATTGTTCCTTTTTTTGCTGATGCAAACTTAGGTTTGGATTGGATTAATCTTTTCATTGGCTTTGAGATATTATACCCGTTTGTTATCAGTTTTGGGATCCTAATATTTGAGATGGCTTAAGGAAGTGACTAATTGAAGTTAGTGTAGAGCTAAAATTGGAAAATTAACAAGCTGCTTCATCTGGATAAGAGTGACTTGACTTAAATATTTGGTTATATAAATTTAGCCTGACCTTATTTTCTGGCTTCTTTACGCTTAATTGGTATTTGGTCGGACACTAATATTTATTTCCTTCTTGTTGTGGCATGCACCCTTGGGATTGAGTTTGGCTAAAACATCAATTGGGATGGCTTAAGTTGCATTGAAGTCACTTGGGATCAAGCTCGGGCTCTAATTTCAAGACTTAGAAATTTTAGAAAATTCAAGGCTCTCGCAAGTTTGTCAAATTTTCAGGTTTTATTTTTTAACTCTTATCCTCCCTTTTTCCTTTAAAATATTTATGTAAACTTTGTAGAAGTCGTTATTTAATATTTATGTTCATTATCTTTTATTTTGGAGTCGTTATTTAATTTATTGCAAATCAGGCCATTTAAGCAAAGGCACGCAAAATTTCATAAATTTTCAAACACCATGCTTAATATGACTATAAGAAAAGACTTCTATCTTATTGATACGAAGTAGTTTCTTAAATAGGTCAAAATTCACAAAGAATTTTTAACTAACTTCAAAATGTCCCGAAATGACTTTGCAAAAAAGCGACTTGAAATCTAATGTTCCATCTTAGGATAAGACACTCGGATTTTAAAGTTAAAATTAAGCAAGTACCATTTATGCGCTACACATATGACTTGGCAAAGAAATTAGGACGATCAAATCGTTCCTTTTTAAAAGAAAATGCACTTTTATTTATTTTATTTTGAAAATAATTAAAGCTTTTAAGTAAATTGTAAATCTTTTGAAAATCTACTAAATTTAATTAGTTGAATTAATTAATGGTTCAATTAATTATTTTTAGAAAAGCGCATAAATAGCACTTGCAAATTAATTTGGAAACGTGTCGGATTAACCGTTGTTAACGGAATTTCAAAAGTGCCTTAAAACCTTCTTTCTAAATTAACAAAACCTCTTACTTAGAATCTCTGAAAGACTGTCTTATCTAAAAATGGAGTTTTTGCACGCATTTGCTTATTTGGTTTCCTGTTTTCCTTAAATTGGGTGGCGACTCCAATAAATTCCAAAAGAGTTAGTCCATTCAGTTGATATTCCTAAATTTAGCCCTCTCGGGGTTAATTTTTTGGAAAGTTCATCACTTGGTATTTGGTTGATCTTCCATTTTCGATTATTTTTCAGACGAATCTCCACCCTTGCTAAGTACTCCAGCATGCGAGTGTCTTTGGCGACGTATGCTCCAGTTACTTGATTGACGACTAGTTGGGAGTCGCTGTTGAGACTGATCTCCCTGACCCCCAATATGTAAACTAATTCCAAAGCTTGAATTACTGCTTCATATTCTGCTTCACTATTAGTCATCGCCAGGAAGCAGACAACCTTCCAAAATTTGTTCTCAGTTGGGGATTTGATCACTAAACTAAGCCCGACCCCTTTTACATTTGAGGCCCTGTCGGTGTGGTCACCCATTCTCCAAGAGTAATGTTCTCTATCGTTGTGCGCTCCATTTCATCCTTAGGCATTAAGTTAGTACTGAAGTCGGCAACAAAGTATGCGAGCACTGGGACTTAATGGTCATACATGGCTGGTAGATGATGTCATATTCTGTCCGAGAGTTTAGGTTTGTGCAAAATAGTCAGCAAAGGGAAAGAAGAAACCACAATAATTTTATGACTCTAAAAATATGGCTGTAACTTCCTTGCGGCCGTTACTAAAGCGAGTGCTAATTTCTCCAGGTGCTGGTACCGGGTTTCTGCATCCAAGAGTGATTTAATGACGTGATATATCGGCGACTACACCCTTTTTTATTCTCGTACTAAGACAGCACTGACGGCAACATAAGACACTGCGAGGGCTCTCCCTCGCACGGCGTTGTTAGCAATGAGGGATTGGCCAGATACTGTTTTAGTTCTCGGAGCACCTTGATCCACTGCTCTGTCCACTCGAAGCTTTTGTTTTTCTTCAAGATGATGAAGAACTGATGGCACTTTTCGGAAGACCATGAGATAAAACGACTAATTGCGGCGATGATGCCGTTGAGCCTTTTTACCTCCACTTCATTCTTCAAAATTTATGGAATGGCCTCGATCGCTGCAATTTTCACGGGATTCGCTTCTATGCCCCTGTTGGAGACAACGAACCCAAGGAACATCCTGGAGGATACACCAAAGGCACACTTCTCTGGGTCGAGCTTCATACCGAACTTGTCCAAAATGTCGAATGCTATCTACAAGTAGCTGATGTGATCCTTGGCATACTCCGATTCACCAACATGTTGTCGATGTAGACCTCTATAGTTTTGTCAATATGCTCCTTAAACATCAGGTTCACTAGCCTCTGATAAGTTGCTTCTGCGTTCTTCCAACCAAAAGGTATTACCATATAGCAATAATTCCCCCTATCTATGATAATGAAAGTCTTCTCGTGGTCATCCGGGTTCATGAAGATCTGGTTATACCCTGAATACCCATCCAGAAAACTCAGAGCTTCATGACATGTTGTTGAATCGATGAGTTGATCTGTGTTAGGTAATGGGAAAGAGTCTCTTGGACATGCTTTATTCAAGTCCATGAAGTTAATGCACATACTCCACTTCCCATTCTTCTTTGAGACCACCACAACATTGACAACCAGTCGGGGTAGTGAACCTCGCGAATGGAATCGTTGTTCAAAAGCTTCTAAACCTCCTCATGCCCTGCTAACCCCTTCTCGCAGCTGATCGGTCATTCTTCTACTTGACCAGCTTGAAGTTGGGGTCAACATTTAAGTTATGTGTAATGATGCTAGTTGATATTCCAGGCATATCGGTGCGTGTCCAAGAGAATGTACCGACCGAGCTCACAGGAAGTTAGCATATTCTTGTTTGGCTTCGGCCAAAAGCTTGACCCCTCGTAAAATTTCATGTCGGGGGCACTTTCGTTGAAAATCACTGGATCTAGGTCGTCGACTGTTACCTTGATCGTCTTTTCTTCTTCCTAGAGGTCCGAGGGCTTGACAGCCGATTCTCCAGATCCAGCTACTTTGTGAGCTCTGAACCCAAAGGGTATGCTAGTTACCAGGCAAGGCCCGAGTAGTTTAATTTGTCCAGCTTCCTTTTTTGGTTATTTGTTTTCTTCTTGACTGCGCATGTTACGGCAGTCACATAACAGCTTCGGGATAGTTTCTACTCGCCCCGAATCTTCCTCACTCCCCAAGGAGTCGGATACTTCAGGATCTGATGAAGTGTAGACGGAACTGTGCGTACTTCCTGAATCCAAGGTCTTCCCAAGATAATGTTATATGAGAGATCGCATGTCATCACTTGGAAGGACGCTACCCTCACTGCCCCTAGTAGGTGTACCGAAAGAAGAATCTCCCCTACTAACACCCAATTTTGTCCCGTACGTGTTAATTAAAGTCTAAATATTTTAAATTAAAATAATATTGAAAATTCAAAAGTAATTGAGTTAAATTTAAAGAAAAAAGGCCAAAATTACAAGAACATACCCTAAATCATGTCCTACCCGCGCAACACCCCTACTGTATTCAATTATTCTAGAAGGCTAAATTCATTTAAGCGCTTTAAAATCAGCCTACCCATGCAAAACCTATACGTACTTACACTCTCTCACCCATTCTAATTCAAAACCCCACCCATTATTTCCCCAAATCTCTAAACCCTAATCCCTTTTCCCCCTAATTTAATTAGCCCAACACTGGTCCACATTATTTTCTCGTACCAGTACGAAGGCCAGCTATTTCATCAATCTTATCCATTCATTTGAACTCAAAATCGATCCAAGTCGTGGATTTTTAGATCCCAATGGGCATTTTTTTGGATAAGGGTTAAAATTGTGCCACCTTTATGAGGTGAGACAATTTTAACCCTTATCTAACAAGAAATTGCAAATTTGGGGCTGATTTTTAAAAGTTGGAGCCAACAATCCTAAAACCCTAACTGCAGGTATTTATACTCTTATTCATTCTCATTTTGAGGGTGGGAGAGAAGAGAGGAGAGCAGCAGCAGCAATTTAGAAAAATATTAGCACTTTTTTTTTTAAAAAAAAAAATCTCAGTTAATATTAGGTAGTTTCCTGATTCTTGTTAAAGTATTTGTGGCGTCGCTTCGCCTTTCAAGTCGTCAACTTTGCTCGTCGCTTGTTCGAGTTCGAGACTTTAGATTCAAAAGTCTCGACGCTTCAGTTCCTGCTCCTAAAAAGGTAATATCCCCTTTCCCTTTAATTTTTAGCTTTAGTTTTGAATGTATAACATCAGTCCATGACATGTTTAATCTAGAAATTATGTTCTTGAATAATTAAAATAAGTTCTGCAATTGTTGCTGTAGCTTGTTAATGTCTGTTGGTGAATCAGGTTATGTTAACATCCTCTATATGTTCCATCCTTGATTAAAAAATTGATCTTTAGAGTCAATCTATGGCATTCAATTGAAGTTTCTTAAATTGATAAAGCTTAAGTCTTTTCCTTCTAGTTATTTTAATAATGGATTCTTTTATTTCCTGTGTTTCTTCTTAGGTCATTCTTTGCCCTGTTTTATTTTATTCTAGCTTTCTTGAAATTGTCTCTTCATGTTTTAGAGGTTCCTCTTTCTGATACTAATTCCTTGATGTCAAATATCATTTGTGAAGTCTGTTAAATATATTTTTTGATTTCCCTCCATTGTTTTGCTATAAAAATGTTAACTTCCAGCCCGGTATTGTTATATTATCAGTTTTAATGTGTATGTGAAGTTAGTAGTTTATGATTGGGGAGAGGTAGTTTAGAGTGGTTCAGGGTAGTGAGGAAGCTGCAGTTAGTGTAGGAGTTTTGCAGGTGAATTTGCAAGTGGTGTGCAGTTTTTTAGGAAGTAAATTTTATTTTGTAGGAGCTTGGATTGGTTTCTGGGATCTGAATTATCTGAAGCTTGTGGTAGTAGTCTGATCCTATCTTTTAAAGTGTGTGGTTGTTTGAGGTTTCAACATATATGTATTAAGGGGTCTGTTTCCCACTCTTGAAGTTTGAATTATAGGCAAAGGGTTGTTTTTTTAGAGGTTCAGGAAGGATCTGTGAGGCCATGAAGCTAATGGTGTAGCAGATAGTGTGCGTGTGATGTCCAGTTTGTTGCCAGAGTTGTGTGTGTGTGTCTGCTGCTTGTGTGTGTGTGTCTGCTTTTGTGTGTGTGTGTGTGTCTGCTTTTGTGTGTGTATGCCTGATTTTGTGTGTGTGCAGCTATGTATGTATAGGTGCATGTCTCCAAGAGGTAGTATTGGCTTGTAGAAATATGTAGGTTATTTGGTGGATCAGGGAGTTAGCTTGTTTAGTGAGTCAGGGTAGATTATAGGTCTGTGAATGTGAAGAGTTTTGAGAGGGGGTGAGTTTGTTCCTAGAATCTGTAGTTGGTGTGAAGGAGAGTTGTTGTTTGCTGCAGTTATTTGAGGGTGTTCCGGTGTTTTCAGTTAGCTTTTGCGTGTGGAGTTGGCTTTAGTCAGGCAGGTTGTGGAGAGGGTGATCAAGATTGGAGTCAAAAAGCCTGGTTTAGGTGCAGGGGAAGCAGCGAGAGATGTCTTGAGATGGTGGAGTCTTGTTCAAGAAGTTTGATACGGCCTGAGTTGGTGTGTTTGTAGCATTAGTGAGGATGTAGAGAGGTTTTTCCTGATGTTGGTTGAGATGCAGGAGTTTGTTTCTATTTTAGGGAAGGTTTGAGGTTCTGGGGAAGTTGGTGCAGTGTGTGCAGGTGTTAGTATAGTTCAGGTGAGAGTAGCAAGTGTGTATGTGTTTATTTGGTGATGTTGAGGGAATATGTTGGTAGAAGATGGCCAGTGTGACAATGGTTATATAGTTTCTTAGTCTAGTAGTTTCAATGTCTGTCTATCCTACTCAAGATTTCCAGTGATGTTCTTGTTGATGAATAAACAGGCATAGAAAGTGTGAACTCTAAAATAAAAACTAGTTAAGTTGATGACATTTACCAAACTCTCTGCATTTGTTCTTGAATAAATTTTTCCTTTCCCTTTGGAGTGTAAATTTACACGTATGTGGCATGATGATGTTCTCCTTAGCATTATTTGCATATACTAATCTTTATCTCCCTATTTTTCTTGGCATGAACCTTGGGAGCGAGTCGGTAAAACTCAAAATTGGGATGGCTATTTGCATTGGAGTTATTTGGAGCCGCATTGCATTTTCGGGCTTAGGTTTCCCGAAAGAAATGAGGACTTTAGAAAATTCAAGGCTCATTTATGAGTTTGCTATATTCGGGTTCTACCTTCTAAACTCCCTCTTTTCTTGCTCCTTTATAATCCATGTCTAAGATCCTCTGTAGACCAGACTAGGAGCCTTGTAGGATAGACGCTTTGTATTTTGAAGTTATTATTCATTGTCGCATGCTTAGAATTCCTTATGTAATTGCTTATCCCGTTCCTTTGAAAATTCGCCAATTAATTTAGGACATTAAGAATCGTTTGTCAATTAATGAGTGCAATTAAAAATTTAATTAAATTTTTACCCTTTTATCATTATTTATATTTAATTATTTATTTATCTATTCACTTATTTAATTACTCATTCATTTATTTACTTATTTATTTAAATCCCTTTATTTATTTATCTTATATTTTTAGATAATTTTTTAAAATTCTAAATTATTTTATCTTTATTAAAATTCATGAAAACCGCCGGATTAACCGATTTTAGCGGATTTTCGAAACTGCTCTTTTAATAAACAAAGACCTTCTTTCGAAAATAAATGAACCACTTACTCAGAATCTCTTAAACTTATGTCCTTTTAAAATAAGGAAGAAATGTACTCATTAATTAATAATTAGTTCTTAATTATCCTAAATTAGGTGGCGACTCCAAAAAAACCCTTTAGAGTCCCGTTTTGTTGAAATATACCCGAAACCTATCTTTTCTTTAAAGAAAGATTATTTTTTGGGATTCAACATCCCCTACGGATCTCTCGCTGGAACGGTTAAAGCTTGTTATAGCGTATGGACTGAGGATTACGTGATTTTGTTTCTCCATCTGGCTGACGACATTCCAGTGGATGATGCTCACCGCACTACCGGGGTCTACCAACACGTGTTTGAACTGGGCATCATGCACCTGCAAAGTAATTATCAGGGTGTCGTAGTGGGGGTATAGAACTTGTGGTGAGTCTTTGTTATCGAACTCAATTGCTGTGATTCGAGGCTTCTTGGTTACCTCCTGATGCGCCTCACAAACTATGACAGTTCTGGTTCTGGTGCTGGTACTGCTAACTGCGGGTCCTCCGAAAATCGTGTTGATAGGCTCCTGGGCCCCCTGGACCGCCATTATAGCTTTGTCTACATCATTATAAGGTGCGGTATCCTGGCTGAACTCTGGCCATGACAGTGAATAAAAGGACGTCGGCATTGGAGATCCATTCATAGTTTCAGCCGTATTAGCCAAGTTATATATGAACCGTCTGTCGGATCTTGATACCAGAATCCTGTGTGGTGTTGCTGTTGTTATTTGACATGATTACACCTTTTCTTCATAGAATAGCTACAATTTTCTGGGCCCCACGGTGGACACCAAACTATTTATGCCTAAATTTTTACGTCTAAATTTGATACTTAAATTTATGTAGGGGTCACAAACAATACAGTAAATATACGACGAAAAGTAAGTAAATGGAGAGAAAAATAATAGACAAGAAAGTAAAGAGCTTTTATTCCTTGAGAATAATCAGATTCAGTGGTGAATCGCTTGATGTAAAATACAATGTAAGGAGGGATATTTATAGTATTGGATACCCAGCCTTAATAATGGTAAAATACAAAGACTAATGAGGCTCATGTCCCTATAAACTCAAGGTGGTGGTATATACGAAATCCTAACTAGGAGACTGTAACCCTAAGACAACAGGATGTATGCCTTGTGTTCTATGCTCATATCGCATGAACGATCGTAACTCGTAGAACAGGCATGTATCCAGTGTGCCCAGTGACTAGTAGGATAAGTCTAGTCTCGCCAGCTGGGCTCGCATATTTCGTAACAATAGGTACTTCATTGCCAAGACAATTGAAAAACTATCCACAGTTATTTTAAAAAATAAAGTTCCTAGTTTGTCCGACTGATAAAACTCTAAGGCATACAAAGAAGGAACAATAAAATACACAATACGATAGCTAATTTTTCTCACTATAGTCCTTTTAAATATGTGGCTTTTGCTAAAGAAAATAGGTCCAAGATAGTTATCGATTTAAAAATAAAATGCATAAACGATTAATTTCACATATAATCACTGTATTATATTATGTAACATTAAATTAAAAAATACTATTATTTGTAGCAACAAGTCCCTAAACTTTACTTTATACAGTGGTGAAGTTACAAAACTATCTTTTGTAACAAAAAAAGTCACTAAAATTTAATATATATAATACTAAATCACAAAATAATGTATCTGCAAAGTCAACTACACTGTGCGTTAGTTTCACAAAAAATATAAGTCGCCAAATAGTCAAATCTCCAATGTCGAGAAATGAGATCTCATTGTCATACTATCATTTTGCCGTTGCAAACAATACCACATAATTTTTGTAAAATTCGCATTATCACCATATATTTTAAAATCATAAAACTTAGACAGATAAACTGAAAATTTTCTTATATAAACTCTAGCATTAAAACGTCTGTGATAGACATTTTGAATAGATATTTAAATATATTCTTTTATACAAAGATTCTTATCAATATAAATTTCTTTTCAAAATGTTATGATTTAAAAATATATGACTGATAAGGTGATTTTAAAAAAATTAAGTGGCATGTACTCGATGAAAAATGATATCACGGAGGTGAGGCATCATTTTCCCGCAGTAGAGGTGTGATTTTTCAGGTGACTTATAATTTATGTGCAACTAACACACAATTTAGTGATTTTTTTGTTACAAAAATAGTTTTGTAATATTACCATTAAATATGGTAAAGTTTAATGGTTTTCTTGTTATAAAAACTATGGTAAAGTTTAAATATTTTGTTGTTATAAAAAAAAATTGTAACTTTAGCATTGCATAGAGTAAAATTAGTGGCTTTCTTGTAATAGAAAATAACTTTGTAACTTTAATTTTTAGAGAAAGTAAAATTTGGTGACCATACGTGAATTTAAGTCAACACGTTAATTAAATTGTTTAGTTTATGTCTTATTGTTCGAAGAAGGCATATAATCATATTTACTCATTTAGAGGGTAGATAAAGTATGATTTTGGTAAGCTTATAATAACTATTTATTTAAATAACTTTTTAGGATAGCTGCATAACATAAAATTTATACAAGCAGGTCGGGAGGTAGTATATTGATCCGATTACAAAATATAAGCATGACCGGTATATTGATGCGATTTCACTTAAAAAAACGTGCCCAGTTGACATTTTTGACATCTAAATTACAAAATATATCGATTTTATTAAAAAAATTACAAAATATAACGGTATTTGTATAGATTATTACAAAACATACCGTTTACACATTTTTCTCTCTCTCAAACACCTAAACCTAATTTTGTTTCTCTCTCTTTCTCTCCCACTCTTCCACCAACTCACCATCGCCGGAACAATACCGCCCTGCCGCCGATCTACTGTTGCCCCGCCATTATTTTGCTGCTCCACTTCACTGCTGCTACTGTTGTTCAGATCTAATGCAGCAGTTGCTCTGATCTGCTGCTACTTTGATCTATTGTTGTATCTACTTGGATCTGCTCTGCCCCTGCTTCGATTTTGCTATTGTTGCGTGGATGCTATGGTGGCGCTGCTGGAGCTCCCATTTGCTTCTTCTCCATCGTTGTTTTTACTTTTCTTTTAAATTTTTGTTTTTGTATATATGTGTCTACCCTTGTATTCCATTGTATGTATATGACTTTGTGGTTTCGGTGGTTGTTTGAAAGTTCAAGTAAGTATATGACTAGTTTTATACAGGTGTAAGTATCTGTATATTGGTGTATGCACATGAATATCTTTACAAGATCACATGTGTACATATGTGTATATCATTGTATGAATGTGTATGTCTAAGTATATATTGTATATTTTTGTGTTTGTGTGTATGTCAAGTATAAGTGTGGCATGCATAAATTTATATGTTTACTTTAAATATCTGTATATCCTTATATTTATATATGTGTCTAGTGTATTATTTGTGCATATATACATGTACTTTTTGTTTATATATATTTTGCAACTGTAATATTAAAAGAAGCTCAATATGTATATGTGTATTTTTATGCATTTCATATTTTAGAACGGAAAAAAAATCAGTGGTTGTCCAGTGGCACCCGGCGGCAGCCAACGGAGACTAGGGTGGCAATTGTGGGAGGAGGCAGCAGAAAGAAAGAGGAAAAAATCATAATTTGCTAGATTTGTTGGTATTTGTATATAATATGTAATAAGATGTTGGTATATTGTGTAAAGTGTATAATATCGTTATTTTGAGGTTAAGGTAGTATATTTATGCAAAAAGTCCAATCAGAGTTTATGTCACTTTTGAAGGAATATAAATGCAGGGAAATCAATTTCAGGATCATGAACTCACATTTAATCTAGACAACTAGCATACTATTCAATTTTACATAAACATAAAATGAAATACATCTTAAAGCGCTATTGCACCGTGAAAAGAATCTTCAATCACGAGCAAAGATCATCAATGAGATTGTTTTCAAATTCCATCATCTTCTGTCGCGTGCCCGAACAATACTCAGACCAACAATATTTAGGTGGAACAAATATTCTAGAGAGAGAAAACGAATAGGTTTTTCGTGTATTCTTCCATTGGATGAAATCCCCTATTTATAGCTAATATGATTTCTTTTCCACCAAGAAACCTCTCTTCTAGTCCTAATTGAATGTTGTTACAATAGGAACCACATATAATTAATGATGCTTTCAATTATGGAATTAATTCTATTTCTCCAGAAATTCACCCTTCTATAATAAATTACAAATTATTTTCACTAAAATTTTGTAATTGAACTCCTTAGTTGAATTTTGAATTCTTCCATAAAATATTATTTAACTCCCCACATTAAGATCACAGAGACCAATCAATATTATTAAATTACTGAAAAAATTTAATATATTGACTAAATAAATATCCTTTAAACTTCTGCCTAACTTATTCCATGTGTAGGATACCAAATCTACTAGTCAGATTTACACATAAAAACTTATAAGTTTTCAAAAAGGGGTATCATCAATCTCTATATTGACTTTGTAAATGCATATTATCATTATCCAACTTACCATTATTATTTGACTTAAATATTATGGACCTCACCTTTTAATAAATCAAGGCAATGAACAATCTACATCACTAATAGTAACTATATCTAGATTAAGAGTATAAGCATATTTGATGAGCTAGAGAATTTGTTTTATATAGTCAGTGTTAAAATACTTATTTCTACTTGGTCCGTTAAAAAAGCACAAAGCGCACTAGAACAAGAAGTTGGAACTATACCATTCCCATAATCAAGATAAATTATATGTAATCTTGTACTGCAATCATATTGATGATTTTTCTAATTTTTATCTTAGATTTTGAACATTACTTTATTATTTATAAGAACCGATGATTTAATCTTCAGTGTATAAGCTGTGTAGAAAAAATATGCCTCCTATAATTACGGGGATTCGAGTCCAGCTGGTGAGACTAGACTTAGCTTACAAGTCACCGGGCGTAGAGGATAAACGCCTGCTCCTCAAGCTACGGCCGCTAAATCGATACGGGCCATAGGATGTAAGGTATACATCTCTCCGCCTTAGTGTTTACAGTCTCATAGTTCGGGTTTAGTATATACCACCAGCTTGAGTAAACAGGCCCATGACCTTATTAGTTTTTGTATTTTAAAATAATTAGGACTGGATAAATCACAGCTATAAATACCCCCTCCTTACATTGTATTGTACAATCAACTGATTTACACAAAATCTGGCTATTCTCAAGGAATAAGATTATTTACTTTCTTGGTTATTACTTTTCTCTAAGTTTTTTACTTACTTTCTTGCGTATTAACTATGTTTTTTGTGACCCTTTCATAAATTTAATTATTCAGCCTATACAACCAATTTTAGGTATAAACAATTTGGCACCTACCGTGGGGCCCAGGCAATTGAAGGTATCTGTTAAGGAAAAGTGCAGTCATGTCAGACAATGACAATGCTGTACCACAAAATACCGCCCTCATGATCCAGCAGCCGGCTCATAACTCGGCCAGCATGGCTGAAACTACGACCGGATCCCAGGAAGTGACGTTTTACGGTTCACTATTGAGGCCAGCATCTCGCCGAGCATCCGTGCCTTATAGTAACCTCCTCAAAATAGAGAACACAGGCCAGGGGATCCCACAGCTCGTAAACACGATCTTCAAGGGAGCCGGGGTCGATGCTGACAGTGCCAAAACTATGATGGTCTGCAAAGCCCATCAGGAGGTGACCAAAAAGTCCTTGATCAATGCGATTGAATTCGATGATGATAATAGACAGCAGGCCTTTTACGCACACCACGACACCTTGATCATTACCCTCAAGGTATCTCAGGTCAAACATGTGCTGGTAGATCCAGACAGTGCAGTAAATATAATCCACTAGGAGGCCATCTGTCCGATAGATGTACAACACCAGATAATTCCCTGCATGTATATGATAACCAGCTTCAACAGCTTCAGCGAGAGATTTGTGGGTGAGTTGCTCCTGCAAGTCCACATTCCCGGGATAACAAAGGTTACATCTTTCCAGATGATGACATGCGACCTCTCGTATACACTACCCCGTAGGGGTGAGAGAAATCTAGGGGGGAGCAAAAGCTATCCAGGAGTTGTTATATGACCGCCATCATGTGCGCATTGAAGAAGGAGGCCAAGAATCAGCAAAGGTGTTGGAAAAACTATTCGGGCCATGCCTAGTCGCCAACATATAGTTCGAGTCTGAAGTATGTGAGGGAACTGGACCCCGAGAGCCAACTGTCACCCCAAGACTCAGACAAGAGGAGAAGATCGCTAAGGCTACCGTTGACAACCTTGAACCAGCAATCTTCAACGAGTGGTCCCTAGATAAGAAATTCTACGTGGGGGCCAAACTCTCGGCTGAAGTAAAGCAAGAGTTCACTAACTTCCTGCATGCTCGGTCAGGAACTTTCGCCTGGACACATACCAACATGCCCGTAATTTCAACTTGTGTTATGAAGCGGCCGACCAACAGTGAAAGGGGGATGGCAGTCCATGAAGAAGTGGATAAATTTTTTAACAACGGATCCACTCCTGAGGTCAATTACCCCGACTGGTTGTCAAACGTTGTAGTAGTTCTGAAAAAGAATGGTAAGTGAAGGATGTGCATCGATTTCACGGACCTTAATAAAGCATGCCATAAGGACTCTTATCTAGTGCAAAACATCGATCAACTCATTGATTTAATTGCAGGCCATGAAGCTCTCAGTTTCCTGGATACATATTCGGGGTACAATTAGATCGTCATGAACCTAGATGATCAAGAGAAAAGTCCTTTCATCATGCACAGAAGGACTTACTCTTACTGAGTGATGCTATTTGGTCGAAAGAATGCTGGAAAAACATACCAAAGATTGATAAACCTGATGTTCAAACATTAGATTGGAAAAACTATGGATGTTTACATTGATGACATGCTAGTCAAATCAGAGTTCGCCAAAGATCACATCAGACATTGGAAACAACATTCGACATCCTGGACAAATATGGTATGAAGCTCAAACCCAAAAACTGCGCTTTTGGCATATCCTCAAGGATGTTTCTTGGGTTTATTATCTCTAACAGAAGGATAGAAGCGAACCCTGCCAAAGATCGAAGCAATCGAGGCCATACTAGAGGTGCTGACGAGTGAGGTAGAAGTGAAAATACCTAATGGTTCATTTTGAAGGGCGGCCGATTCATCTCCTGATCTTCAGAAAAGTGTTGTCAGTTCTTCAACGTCTTGAAAAAGAACAAAAGTTTTGAATGGACGGAACAGTGCAACCAAGCGCTATGAGATCTGATGCAGCATCTTTCAATTCCCCCGTTGTTGACCAAGTCATGCGAGGGAGAACCATTGTTTCTATATCTGGCAGTGTCGTATAAGAAGAAAATGGAGAACAATCTCCATATACTACATCAGCAAATCCCTCCTAGATGCCGAAAAACGTTACCAGCACTTGGAAAAGCTTACACTCGTGCTAGTTACGCCAGCAAGGAAGTTACGATTGTACTTTCAAAGTCACATAGTAATCGTGGTTTCTTTCTTCCCACTACAGATTATTTTGCACAAACCCGAATTCTCGGGCAGGCTAGAAAATTGGCTGTTGAGCTAGGAAAATATGATATCATCTATCAGCAACGTACGACCATCAAATCACAAGTCTTCGCAGACTTTGTTACCGACTTTAGTGCCGATATGATGCCAAAAGTTGAGGTCAAGTACAAGATGATGGAAGGCATTACCCCCGGAGAATAGGTGATCCACACCGATGGAGCTTCAAATGTCATCAAGGGAGTCGGTATCTGCTTCGTGATAAAATCCCTTGCCAAAAGGATCTTCAAGAAGGCCGTAAGCTGTCCGTCGATCACCAATAATGCTGTAGAATATGAAGCAGTAATTAAGCACTTGAATTAGCTTACATATTATGGGCCAGGGAGATCAGCCTCTTCAGTGACTCTCAGTTGTTGGTAAACCAGATAAATGGGGCTTTCGCTGCAAAAAATGCTTGCATGCAAGAATACCTGGCTAAAGCATTTGAAAAAATTTCAAACATAGAAGGTCGATCAAGTACCAAGAGAAGAAAACACAGAGGCTGATGCCCTAGCCAGTCTAGCAGCCATTGCAAATATGAATACAGACAGCCCGAGTACCATAATTGAATTAACTTATGCGGACGTCAAGAGCCTTGAAGTTAACGTCATAGGACTTGTTTGGGATTGGCAACACCCGATCAGCGAATATATGGATAAAGGGACACTCCCTGAAGACATAAAAAGAATGTAGAAGGTTGAGGGTACAAGCAGCTCGATACTACATAATCGACGCAGAATTGTACCAATAGAGATTCAGCGGCCCTTTGGGTAAATATTTAGAGCCATCGTAATCGATTACGTGTTAAGAGAAATTCATAAAGTGCAGTGCAGAAACCACTCTGGCGGGAGATCCTTAGCTCGGAAGATAATCAGAGCGAGCTATATTTGGCCCCAAATAGAAGATGATGTGAATAAATTTGTCAAAGCATACGACACCTATCAGAGATTCTCCCATGTACTTCATCAACCAGCAGAGCTTTTACATTCTGTAATCGCCCCATGACTTTTTATGAAATGGGGGATGGATATTGTAGGACCCCTGCCCAAATCGCCTGGAGGCGTCAAATTTTTGCTCATCATGATGGACTACATTACTAATAGGTTGAAGCAGCAACCTACTCTCGAGTCTGAGAGTATAAGGTGATACAGTTCATCTGGAAGAACATCATGTGCTGTTTCGGCATTCCGGCAAAAATCACCTGCGACAACGGGCCTCAATTCATAGGGGCCGAAATTTCTTAGAAAAATGGGAGATAAAAAGGATAACCTCAATGCCTTATCACCCTGCAGCCAATGGTCAAGCTGACTCTTCTAATAAGACCATAGTTGAAAGCCTGAAGAAGCGGCTCAAGGAAGCTAAAGGCAAGTGGCTAGAAGAGCTACCAAGAGTTCTATGGGCTTATCGCACCACAGAAAAAGTCAGCACGGGAGAGACTCCATTCTCGCCTACGTATGGAGCAGATGCCATGATCACCGTAGAAATAGGAGAATCCAGTCTTCGGTGGTCTTTCGCGGAGGAAGATTCAAATAACGAGGCTTTAGCAGCTTTTTGGATGTCGTCGATGAGCGCCGGGAGATAGCAGATGTATGCTTGGCGGCTCAGAAGTAGCGGATGGAACAGTACTATAATGCGTAAGCCAACTTGTGTTCCTTCAATATAGGGGACTTGGTTCTCCGAAGGTATCTCAGAGCACTAAGGAGGAAAGCTAGCCCCAAACTGGGAAGGGCCATACAAGGTCTGAAGCATAGCTGGAAAAGGTGCGTACGTTCTCAAGGACATGGGAGGAACAGTCATTCATAACAACTGAAAAATCTCTTTGGCTTAAGAAGTAGTACTCTTGAAAGGTCAACCAGACCAACATACTCGAGACATGTATTTTTTCCTTTCTTGCTCTTTGTTTTCATCTTTACTTCTAACGAGCACTCAGCCCCGTTGTCGTTATTTCGTTAAACTTATTTATGCAACCTCTTTATCAATACAACTACTATTCTACTCAATCAGTTTTACTAGCAGGTCCATTTAAGATCGAACTATTCATAGCTCCAGCACAACTTAAGTTGAAGTAATACACTCACTTTTTGCTATAAAAAGTAGAGTAAACTACTCGCTGAAATCTAGATAGCTTCTAGTTAAGCCACCAGCATTATTCGTAAGTTGAAATAGTCAATTCAATAAATTTCAATAACATGTCTTTGGGGACGCTTGCCCGCATAGTGCCAGTAAAGACTTAAGCACTCGAGTGGACAAGCACAGACGCTCTAGCTTGAACACAAAAATGCCCCCGTTACATACAACAGGCGAAAGATCTCCCCTTGCAGGCACGGGCCTTACCTAAAAGCCGTCTATCGCAGACGCAACATAAGCCATCACTTGTTGATGCATAAACAGCGCCCAAATCTGGTCGAACTCGTCTTTAAAAAACAAACGCCCAGAAAGGCACCCAAACAATGCTGCTTCAGTACACTACATGTAATTACAAGATATGTATAAGCATTCATTTTCATTAATGTCAAAGGCCTGTAGGCTTACCATATATAATTACGTTTTTTCAAATACAACAGTATTCATTATAAGTATTCCTAAGGAGCTAAAAGGTTTAAAAGGCTAAAACCTTAAGTTCTTTCGAATTTGCATGGCCGGAGATTCTTCATCTGGATTGTATCTCTTCCATCGAAGTTTCTCGGTGAAATGAAGGCAAAATTAGCAACTTAATACCCCAAGCAGCGACATCTTTGTGACGCTGCACCACGGGCGTTGGAAAATCAGTTCAACTGAGGAATCCCTCAGTAGAACGACAGAAGAAGCAGCGTGTAAGCCGGAAGCTTCATCTGGAATCACATGGAGTGACACCAACATGGAACCACCGGTGGCTGCGAGAGCAACATGTTCCCCCTATTCTCTAGACGATTGGAAGTTGATGCAACCTCCTATCAGCAAATCAGGGGAAAGCTATACAACCATCCTGAATGCAAAGATTTTGGAGAAATCGACTGCGTATCAACCGCCTAGGGAAGGAGAGAGTAACATCATGAAGACCCTGCCTCGTCAAGTGTCACTATATCTTGACTATTTATTCCACGCAGCCAAAAGATGAGCAGATGCAGAAGCCCTACTTGGTTGGCATTCCTCTGCTGAGGAGCTCCACATGACAAGAGGATAGCAATGGCTATGTAGGAAAATGAGCACACTGTAATCAGTGCACTTGTTATTAAGAACACATTTCGGAGAACATCATTACGATCCCGATCAAAATCTATAACTCGGGGGACTTCGCTCATCCTGTAACGGATGGAAGAGCAAAGGAGGATAACTATGGAGGAATCTTCGCATGTAGTTTTCTCAAGTACATACATTTTGAATAAAGAAGTTGTTCTAGGAATATCAAACCAAGATCAAAGGCGAATATTTTTAAAGGAAAGGAAGCTATTCTTTCATAAGGAAGTTTTTGAGAGAGACAATGTATTTTCTGGAGAAGATTTTGACTTTCATCTATCATGAAGTCCTTATTTATAGGCAGAATTGACAAGAATGGAGCATGAAACGTTAATGTAATTATGGTCGGGAGATAAGAAACGATTCGGTGCAGTAAAAGACGTTTATGAGAAAGATGCATGAAACGGACAGCAGCCAATCAGATGAAGACGCATGGGATTCCAGAAGAAATCAAGCGTCAGTCTCGGTCAAAGAGACAACGAGTTTCAAGGAGTCAGTGAGATATCTTTTCACAACCATTTTTCATACCTCTTTCACTTCTTGAGTTCTTACGTTAGGACTCAGCAAGTGGTGGGAGGGGGGAGACTGATGGTATGGACAAAAATATGTCACGTATGATTACGGGAATACAAGTGCAGTTGGCGAGACTAGACTTAGCTTACAAGTCACCGGGCGCAGAGGATTACATGCCGGCTCCTTAATATGGGCATAAGATGCAAGATATACATCCCACCGCCTTAGGATTTACAATCTTCTAGTTAGGATTTAGTATATACCACCGCCTTGAGTAAACAGGCCCACTGCCTTATTAGTCTTTGTATTTTACCATAATTAGGGCTGGGTAACTCATAGCTATAAAGACTCCTCCTTACATTGTATTTTACAATCAAGTGATTCACACAGAATCTGGCTATTCTAAAGGAATAAGATTATTTAGTTTCTTGTTTATTACTTTTCTCTCAGTTTTTACTTACTTTCCTGCGTATTTACCGTATTGCTTGTGACCCTTTCATAAATTTAATTGATTAACTTATACGATCAATTTTAGGCATAAACATATGTCAGACTATACACACTAAATCAACTACTATATAAATAATAGAACACACATGACACAATTGATCTATATTAAATAATCAATTAAACAATAGGAAATAATCTAACTAAAACCGCATCGTTATTAGTAGTATCAGTGATTCAGAATGGAACTGTCAAATGCTATTAAAGGAGTAAGTAATACTTTCCCTGTTCTAATTTATGTGATAAAATTTAAGTAAATACGAAAGTTAAAAAAATAAAAAGAGGATTTTTGAAGATAAGTAATATAAAATATTCTATATTTTTATGTGGCTAGTAAAGCTTCTCATTAAAGAAGAAATGAGAAGTTCAACTTATTTTTTTTATTTTAGAAAATCGTTGTTCATTTTTAAACGGACTTAAAAATGTTATGCCATATAAATCAAAACATGGCAAGTTCAAAGAACTAAAAATGGGCAATGGATCTTGCTTATGTATTTTATTTGTTTAAGGTAGTAAATGATGATGTAACATGTTCATCACAATTTCCTTCTACAATATCCTCAAATGTCAAGAAAAAAGTTGCGGAGACAAGCAATGAGAGCACTTCCATGAAACTCGCGTCCAATGCTATTTTTGAAGTGACATTATGATTGGTGAAATAAGCCAAGTCTAATGTGGGTTGTGTAGGGCAGAGTTGGAGCACACTGCACCATTTAGACAAGAAGGGTTGCTTCTATTCTATGCGAGTGGATTTTGCCTTTACTTTATAAAATAAAATTGTATATTATGAAATTAAATTAAATTTCGTGTTTGAATACGTAATTTGAGTTAAATAGTTATGTCATGAGACTCGATTCAATGGTCATAACACTTTTTACGTGGAGCTAACCTTCAAGATTTTGACTATTCATTCTTTCAGTTTCATAAATGATAATATAGTTTGATTTCGAAGAAGTTTAAAAAAAATAACGACTTTTGAAATTTTAGTTTAAAATAAATGGTATGTATTTATGTAGATATAAATCATCTAATATAGATAAAGTGAAAGATTTAAAATTTTGATTATTTGCAATCGAATCCTTCATTTTGCATATTTTCATCAACTTATATTTTGACCATGTAGATATGTTGTTTAAGCTCTTTGTAACTCATTGGATGATCTGGGTTAAGATCTGAGGGGTTCACATGAGTTTTGGAACAAATTGAAGCTTAGATAAGCTGTTGAAAAATTCTGGTGCAAGCGGGATAACATGGTAGCTGTCACAGGGGTGATTTAGATCAATCAAACCCGTCGAGATTTGCCCCGTGCGGCAGCCAAGCAGCCCGTCCGCAAGGCTCAGCCGATTTCCGCACTTAGAATATTTTTAGGGTCGTTTGTCTTAGGTTTGGAAATAGGAAGCGATGTTTGAGTTGTTTAGGCAGATGATTGAAGTATATTGAAGTAAAGATCACACACAACAATGAAACGTAAAGGCACAAAAGAAAACGAGTCAGCCAAGTACGGGAAAATCCCAATCTTTATATTATTCACACCAAATACAAAGGATAGCCACCAAGGCCAATGTTTTCTTTCCTAAGAAAACGAGTTAAAATCTGTCTAAGTAACAAAATAGCCGAAATAGACTTTAAATGCAATGGGGAAAACAGCCAAAGGCTTTACAAGTGGATAGTGGAGTTATTCCAACTAGGCAGGCCATGTAGGCCATATTTCAGTCCTTTCAGCGCCTATTTAGGCCAGCTCAGCCCACGTTTTTGCCCACTTCTGCCCATGTCTAGGCGCCCAACTGACCGGTCATGTGCCCTGCAGATAACACTTGCCCTCTTGTCCAGCCGATTTAGCTCACCACACAGCCGACTTTGCCTAGCTTCAACACACTTTGCCCCAACCTTAGCCAAACGTCATGCACTACGTTCGGCTTCCTTACTTGCCTTGGCATCAAGACACCAAATCTTGACACCCCGTTGGCCACATAATCGTCTATCTCGCCTTGGCTCGCTTGCTACCCAACAAGCTGTCCGGTTGCCATCTTATCACCCACAAAGGCACAAGGCCCCCTAGCCATTGCACCAACGTTGCTTGTCAATCAGCTCATCAATGCCTTGATCCCACCAAGTCAATTTAAGCCCGCTCTTGACAAATCAACCAACGTTCATGTTGCTTTTAATCCGCATTTAGCTACAACTAGGAGCAACACCCCAAATCCCGTCATAGCCATGCCGTGCCATAATCCGCCAAGTCTAAGGGGCTAACAAACCACCCCCACTTGATGAATTCGACGCCCTCGTCAAACCAATTTCAGCTTTACTCGCCATCAATGGACTACAAAACGCAGTAGACACATACTCTTCTTCATTGCCTTCCTAAGTCTCATCCTTATCATTAGCAAGAAGAGCATTCAGTTTGGCACGTTTTGGACAGTCCGCTGATGGTGCGGTCCATCACAAATAAAGCAGCCACGTGGTTTATTCCCTTGTTTCTTAGACTTATCACCTGCTGCCTTCCCTTTGCCACTAGCCTCACCCGTTGCATTGCACTTTTCAGCATTTTTCCACTCCTTTCCCTTGTCAGCATTCCCGTTTTTAGCCTTAGAAGTAGAAAATTCAGCATCCTCACGCCTAAAGTCGTCCAACGCATCGGCAGCCGCAATGACACTAGGGAGGTCTTTCACGTTCTGCTTCCTTAGTTCTATTTGAGCCTACCCTTTCAGCCAAACATGCAGTTATGCAGCTTGTCCTCCTCGGACATATTTGTTATACTCAAAATCAAAGAACTAAATTCCTTGACATAATCCCTCAATGAACCGGTTTTCTTTAACCGTTTCAGTTTGTCCCTAGCAACCCAAGCATAGTTACTAGGCATCCTTCAACTCTTTCTTAAGCCGCTCCCACGACTCAATCTCAGGTCTTCCCGCACTCACATCATCAGCCACGCGAGTACGCCAGCACAATTTAGCATCACCAGTCAAGTAACGTGTTGTCAAAGACACTTTCTCCTCGCTATGGACATGGGCTGCCTCGAAATATTGCTCCATGTCCCACAGAAAATTCTCAAGCACAACAGCGTTACGAGAGCCCTAAAATACCTTAGGTTCAGGATCTTTACCTTAGGATGTTCATCAACCCGTTGAACACCCGTTCCAACTACCCGCCTAAGCACAACGACTTCCAAGTTCTAATTTTCGTTGTCCTTAGTGAGTTTATCAATTTCAGCCGCAGCAACACACTTGAAGGCTTGACTTTCTGCCTCAAGACGTTCACAATGGGTCTTAAGACGAGCCAATTGTGTCAGCACATCAACCAGATCGACACCATCATCAGTTACACCCACCAACGCCTCAAGTTTAGCCAATCGTTCCCTCATTTCAGCGCTACTATTCCCACCAGCCATGGTTTTACTCTAAGCAACGAACCAGATCCTTCAAGCTCTGATACCAAGTTGTCATAGGGGTGATTTAGATCAATCAAACCCGCCGAGGTTTGCCCCGTGCGGCAGCCAAGCAGCCCATCCGCAAGGCTCAGCCGATTTCCACACTTAGAATATTTTTAGGGTCGTTTGTCTTAGGTTTGAAAATAGGCAACGATGTTTGAGTTGTTTAGGCAGATGATTGAAGTATATTGAAGTAAAGATCACACACAACAACGAAACATAAAGGCACAAAAGAAAACGAGACAGCCAAGTACGGGAAAATCCCAATCTTTATATTATTCACACCAAATACAAAGGATAGCCACCAAGGCCAATGTTTTCTCTCCTAAGAAAACGAGTTAAAATCTATCTAAGTAACAAAATAGCCGAAATAGACTTTACATACAATGGGGAAAACAGCCAAAGGCTTTACAAGTGGATAGGGGCGTTATTCCAACTATGTAGGCCATGTTTCAGCCTTTTCAGCGCTTATTTAGGCCAGCTCAGCCCACGTTTTTGCCCACTTCTGCCCATGTCTAGGCGCCCAACTGAACGGTCATGTACCCTACACATAACACTTGCCCTCTTGTCCAGCCGGTTTAGCTCACCACACAGCCGACTTTGCCTAGCTTCAGCACACTTTGCCCCAACCTTAGCCAAACGTCATGCACTACGTTTGGCTTCCTTGCTTGCCTTAGCATCAAGACACCAAGTCTTGACACCCCGTTGCCCACATAATCGTCTATCTTGCCTTGGCTCGCTTGCCACCCAAAAAATTGCCCGGTTGCCATCTTATCACCCACAAAGGCACAAGGCTGCCTAGCCATTGCACAAACGTTGCTTGTCAATCAGCTCATCAATGCCTTGATCCCACCAAGTCAATTTAAGCACGCCCTTGACAAATCAACCAACGTTCATGTTGCTTTCAATCCGCATTTAGCTACAACTAGGAGCAACACCCCAAATCCCGTCATAGCCATGCCATGCCATAATCCGCCGAGTCTAAGGGGCTAACAGTAGCCAGGCCCGCAATCGCAATGGTGACATCATCATATGATGGGAGCTAAACCTCCACAAAAACGAGTTCTTTAGGGGGAAAAACTTATCCACACCGGGTGTATGCACAAATCTAATACATACATGACATGTGTTGGCATAAATGCTTATCTCTCTTAACCATAGTTTATTAACACAATTTTTTTACCTTATTAAATCACTTACCCATGGTTAATTAGTATAGTTTGATGCATACACCCGGTATAGGTAAGTTTTTACTTCTTTAGGTGCTTTATTTTTTTTTTCTGGAGTTAAAAATTTGAATAATTATCCAAGTATCATAGTTTAACAATCAAAATTACTTAGGTTTGTTTTGTATCAATATGGTCACTCAACTTGTACCAATTGACTCAAAAAGTCACTAATATTGCCACATCAAAATATGAATGTGCACTTGGAAAACATTTATCAACTTGACAACCTATAGTGTTTAAATAACAAAACCGACACATTTATTAAAAATTCGGACCCATGGATCGGATCAAAATTCAAATGGTATTTTTTATAAAATAAAGAACGTTCTTTTTTCTTTCTTCAACATAAGTTATTTTTCCTAGACCTTTCAATATTGATTCCTCCGAAGAAACCATGGATTCAAGGTTAAACAAAGTAGAAAGACAAGTATATTGGTCCCACATTATTGCGTAATGGTTTTCTGGTGTTGCAAACTTGATGTTACCACTTTAGTGAAATGTAGACACTTTTTTGCTATCATCGTTTTGAATTTTGTTTAAAAAATATTATTAATATCTTAGAAAAAAATTAATATTGCAATTAAGTACTATTTTTTTCCTATAGTATAATCATAGGGCGAAAAAAGTTTTGTTTGTTATAATAATTTTTAGTAGTATTATTGACGTTATATATTTGCTAGAAGATTGTTACACTAATTGAAACTTAATTAGTATTGAGAAGTTACAATATTACTAATATGTTTGGTATTCTATTTTGTTTGGAGCGGGTTAAGTTCAAATGGGTCAGATTTTTCTATTTAATTAATATCATGGGTCTCCAAGTTGGTAAATATTGTCCAAGTGTACATTTATATGCTGATGTGGCAATACTAATGACTTTTTAAGTTAATTGATGTAAGTTGACAAACATAAGTGACTTTAGTTGTTAAATTGGGATTCTTGGATGACCTTCTAAATTTTTAACTCTTTTTTTCTGGGGTGAATACATAATCTATCTATACTCTATCATCTTGTATACCGTTATGTATCCACTATGTTTAAATATCTAAATTAATTGCATTTTCTTTTTTCTTCCTGAATATATGTTATTTTACAAATATTTTCAAAATAATGGAACATCAGCCCCGTACGTGGAGGTTTATACCTCACAGATCTCATGCAAAACATAGTTCCAACAAGTTAGGCATATTTTGTAATACGTTCCAACAAGTTACTTGTAATCTATTAGATACTTCGCGTTGGTTTCCTATAGTGGAGAGCTACTTTTTAAAGGTCAACATGAAAGCGAAACTCATAAACTCAAACTGGGCTTAGGTATAAGCTGGACTACATCAAGATAGTGGGGCTTGACACGGAAGTGGAGGTGAAGGCCCACTTTACTGGTTGGTTTGCCCAAATTGAAAGTGGCTTCTGCAATTTGCATGCTGCCCCATACTACCTCCAAGCTGAATTTGATTGAACAATTATCCATATTGTATTAATAAAAATATGAGGTTGAATTGAAATGTTGATCAAATCTTTTATCTACCCAAGTACATTTTATGTTAGATTAAAACTATAATTACAATGAAGAATTTGATTTTTATTTTGGTAGAACTTAAATAGATATATTAATGTGTTACTAAGGAATTATACATACTTTATGTAAAACCGAGCACACTCACACGAGAGAAATAATATTTGGGTGAAAACTCTTGCTTTCATTGATGAGGAGAGTCCCCTATTTATACAAAAGAAACCTAGAGATAACCTAAACCTAAACCTAACTTAGGCTTGGCCCAATATACAATTTACATAACTAACCTAATATACAGAACTAATCTATTTACAATACCCCCCCTCAAGTTGGAGCGTGAGGGTTCCTTATGCCCCCAACTTGTTAAGGAAGAATTCGAACTGGGCACGTCCCAGCGCCTTCGTAAAAATATCAGCAAGTTGCGTGGTCGTAGGCACATAGCTGGGACGAATAACTCCTCCGATGATTTCATTCCGAACAAAGTGACAGTCGACTTCGATATGTTTAGTGCGTTCGTGAAAGACAGTATTCCGAGCAATATGTAACGCAGCTTGACTGTCACACTTCAAATTCATCGGAGAATCGTGATCAATTCCAAAGTTCCACAAAATCCCTTTCAACAACTTCAATTCACATACAGTCATTGCCATCGATCGATATTCTGCCTCAGCGGAGGACCTCAACACGATCTGTTGCTTTTTCGTTCTCCAAGATATCGGTGAGTCCCCTAACGACACATACCAACCTGTTAACGTTCGACGTGTCAACGGACAGCCTGCCCAATCAGAGTCACACCACCCTTGCAATCTCAGATCACACTGAGAATTAAATACAATGCCTTGTCCCGGACAGCCTTTCAAATATCGAACAACCCTGAGTGCTGCTTCCATATGCTCAATACGGGGGACTCTGCATGAATTGCGACAACACATGCACACTATCGGACAAATCCGGCCGTGTAAAACACAAGTAAATCAATCTTCCAACCAGACGCCGATAGCGTTCAGGATCTTTGATAAAACGACCAGTCGCAAGTGCCAAGCGATGGTTTTGTTCTATCGGTGTACCAACCAGTTTTGCCCCCAACAAGCCTGCTTCCGATATGATATCCAATGCATACTTCCTCTGACACAAGAAGATTCCTTTCGGAGCACTTGCCACTTCAACTCCCAAGAAGTATTTCAAGGCACCTAAATCCTTCATATGAAAACATTTCGAGAGATATAACTTATAAATTCGAATTGCCTTCGAATCATTACCAGATATAATTAGATCATCCACATAAACAAGCACATTTAAATGCACATTTCCCTTCATCGTAAATAATGAGTAATCCGAATATGATTGTCGAAACCCATATTGCTTAAGTGCAGCAGACAACTTTGCAAACCAACATCAGGGAGCTTGTTTTAATCCATACAATGATTTTCGAAGGCAACACACAGCTCCTCTCCCGGTCATGCGATGTCCCGGAGGCAATTTCATATATACTTCCTCGTGAAGATCACCATGCAAAATTGCATTGTGCACATCCATCTGATGCAATTCCCAATTTTTTGCAGCTGCTACGGCCAGAAAAACTCGGACAGTCACCATCTTTGCAACCGGTGCAAATGTCTCTGTATAATCAACCCCTTCGATTTGATGATTTCTAAAAATCACCAGTCTTGCTTTGTACCTTTCAATAGTTCCATCCGAGTTGTACTTTATCTTGTATACCCATCGACATCCGAGGGCCTTCTTCCCGGTAGGAAAGCGAACTATCTCCCAGGTTCTGTTCGCTTCCAATGCCTTCAATTCTTCCCCCATGGCTGTTCTCCATTTGTCACTTCTTACCGCCTCCGAATAGGAGGTAGGCTCATGTCCTTGCGTTATAGCTGCAAGAAAACTCACATGTTTCGAAGAGAAATTATCACAATTGACATAGTGTGCTAGAGGATAGGGCTTACTAGAGGGTTGTTGAGAAACGGATGAACAAGCAGACTTTCGAACACATGACGATACCCGGTGACTCATCTTTTGGACCGTATTAGTAACAAAGTCTCTCAGCAAGATATTCTCTTTCTTAGTTCGTTTTCCCCGACCTAACTCTTCGGGTTCAACTTCGGGAACAACCTGAGGTTCAGCTTTCGGAGTCACCACTTCGGGTTCAATTACCGGAGTCGTGACTTCGGGTTCAACACCCCCCCCCCCCTTCCTTGCACACTCTCCTCTTCCTTCTCCAATGCAACGGTGACAGGAACCGTATCTTGTGTCCGGTTTTCGTCATCAGCCTCCTTGGATGCGAATGGAAATTCCTTTTCGTAAAACACCACATCCCTTGAGAACACAAACTCCTTTGCCTCCAAATCATACAATTTCCACTCTTTCTTCCCATTTGGATAACCCAAAAACACACATCGACAACTCCTACTTTCAAACTTGTCACTTGTTCGTCCTTGATTGCGAGCATAGCATAAGCAACCGAACACCCTCAAATGATCATAATTCGGTGTCACACCCATCAAGATATCGTAAGGTGTCTTCCCATTCAACAACTTAGTGGGTGTCCGGTTAATCAAATAACATGTCGTCATCACACATTCTCCCCAGAAGTCAATCGATAAGTTGGCTTGAAAACGTAGCGCCCGTGCCACGTTTAAAATATGTCTATGTTTCCGTTCAACTCTACCGTTTTGCTGGGGTGTCCCCACACACGAAGTTTGGAACAAGATCCCTTGTTCGAGAAAATACCCTCTCAGACTTACAAATTCAGTTCCATTATCACTCCGAACGCACTTAACCCGTTTATTGAATTGTCTGTCTACCATTGCAAAGAAACCTTTCAATTTTTGTCCGACCTCTTTCTTATCAACTAACAGGAAAACCCATACTCCTCGTGAACAATCATCAACAACAGTCAAAAAATATGATGCACCACACGAAGACTCAGTTCTATAAGGACCCCACAAGTCACAGTGAACTAAATCAAAAGGTTCAGCAGCTTTATTATTACTCGAAGGAAATACAATTTTAGTTTGTTTTGCCCTAAGGCATACATCACATGCTTTTTCTTCTAAGCTACCTTTCCCATTATCTTCTAAGACTGAAAGAGATTTTGTTACTTGCATCGAAGGATGTCCCAACCTTTGATGCCATAAATCTACCACATCGACCTTCACAGCTTTCACCACGGGTATCGTCCGAAAGTAGTAGAGTCCGTTCTTTTGTTCACCCGCTCCAATCAACTTCCCCGTAGCCCGGTCCTGCATAACACACAAATCATTAGTGAAATTTACATTGCAACCAACTTGATTAATTAATTGAGAGACAGAAATCAAGTTGCAAGTCATTTCGGGCACATATAACACTCCGTGAAGAACCATGTCTTCGTTAAGTCTGATGGATCCTTCCTGAGTCGCCATCGTACTGCTTCCGTTCGGTAAACCTACCGGACACTTTGGTATTGTTCATAAATTCTCCAAAGCACTTATCTGACCGGTCATGTGATTTGACGCCCCCGTGTCAATAATCCATGAAGGATGAGTTTTCTTACCGATCGATGGTTCACTTGTGCTTGCCTTCTCCTTTTCCAGAAAATTAAACAGCATCTGCAACTGATCACCTGTTATTCCGGACAGGTTAGTCTGTCCGGGCACACTCATGTGTCCGTTTTCTCCATTCTCAAGCTCAGCTTGAGCAGCATTTGCTCGATTATTGCCACGTCCTCGACCAGTATTTGAACCAAACTGTTCATGTCCACAACCTCTTCCACCTCTGTTACCTTCAGCTCTTCCTCTACCACGTCCTCCATTCGAACGTCCTCCATTCGAAGTGTCTTGCTTCGGATAATGCACCCACCCCTCCGGATAACCAATAACTTCATAGCAGCGTTCCGGAGGATGTCCTCCTCGATCACACAAGTAACACTCCTTATAGCCTGTCTTCGGCGGCTTGCAGATGCTGTTCCGGAGGATGTCCACGACCTCTTCCACCTCTGTTACCTTCAGCTCTTCCTCTACCACGTCCTCCATTCGAACATCCTCCATTCGAAGTGTCTTGCTTCGGATAATGCACCCACCCCTCCGGATAGCCAATAACTTCATAGCAGCGTTCCGGAGGATGTCCTCCTCGATCACACAAGTGACACTCCTTATAGCCTGTCTTCGGCGGCTGTGATCATTGTGCAGCAAACGCCGTCACCTCCCCTCGTTCTTCCTGAGTTCGTGCCATCCCTTTGACCCGTTCATCTTGGATTACCTTTTGGTAGACTTGATTCATCGATGGCAACGGATCCTGAGCCAAGAGATTGGAACGGACAGTTCCATAAAGACTTTCATCCAGGCCCATAAGGAATAAGTGAACCCTATCATCTTCCCTTTTCTTTTCCAATGCAACCGTTAGATTGCAAGTGCAGTTTCCACACGAGCAAGTTGGAAACTTATCACAATTTCCTAGTTCTTCCCACAACATAGCCAGTTTTCCATGGTAAGCAGTAATAGTTAATCCCTTTTGCTTACAACCGGCCAAGGCCACTTTTAATTCCTGAATCCGAGGTCCGTTTCCCACGGAGAAACGTTCTTGAATACTCTCCCACGGATCTTTTGCCACTTCCATATGCGATATAGTGGTCCGAAGAGTAGGCTCGATCGAATTCCTAATCCACGACACCAGAAGAGAATTGATAGTCCACCAGTCCTCATAATTGATCGACTTTTCATCAGGCATCTTGATCGATCCGTCAACAAAACCAAACTTCTTCCTTGCACGCAGCGCCGTTCTAACCGACCGCGCCCATTCCTCATAGTTTTCACTAGTCAACTGGACCTGTGTGATAATCAAATCAGGATTATCATTCGAGGTGATATCGTACGGAGAGATTGTCTTCCGTACGACTGCAACATCACCTTTTGGAGCCTCCATTACTTTTCTACTTGAAGAGTTTCACGATGGCTCTGATACCATGTAAAACCGAGCACACTCACACGAGAGAAATACTATTTGGGTGAAAACTCTTGCTTTCATTGATGAGGAGAGTCCCCTATTTATACAAAAGAAACCTAGAGATAACCTAAACCTAAACCTAACTTAGGGACCAAGTAAACCTAACGGGCTTGGCCCAATATACAATTTACATAACTAACCTAATATATATAACTAATCTATTTACAATACTTTATTAGGTGGTAGAGTTGTATATTAAGGGATTTGTCCTAGAAACATGAATTAAAGTTGACAGTAATTTGACGTATCTAAAATATCAAAGAGCATTTAGCTAGCATTCATCAGTTCTCCTACTCCT
The DNA here is from genome assembly GCA_029990175.1 of Petunia secreta. Classification (NCBI taxonomy): domain Eukaryota; kingdom Viridiplantae; phylum Streptophyta; class Magnoliopsida; order Solanales; family Solanaceae; genus Petunia; species Petunia secreta. Next base: position 42,987,525 of record JARKIP010000022.1, on the reverse strand, counting down.
TAGCAACTAAGTACCACCAAGGGTTTTTGTGGCTTTTTTCCTTGCCTTCTTGGCTAAAAAGTATTTGTTGGACGTGTTAAGGGGATACTTATTTGGTGTAAGCATTTCTAAAGCACTTCTTTTCAAATATTTATATCAAACTGAGTCTTACACCTAGCCCATATGGAAGCGCAATAATAATAATAATAATAATAATAATAATAATAATAATAATTAACGCAAGCAAATTATGGAGACTATTTGATAAATCTTTTACTATACTATGTGTTTGATTGTATGACCATTATTTTATCTTTAACTTTGAACTAAGAGAGAACACATATTTGATTGCTATCTATGTCTTCAATATTCACCTAATAACATACTGGCCTAAATTTTTTTACTTTTTGTGTTTGGCAAAATAATCGAACATTTTTTTTGATAATGAGTCATGACCAATCAAACTTGAAACTTAAAACCTTGAACCATCTCATTTAAACAGTAAACAGTTAAAAAGAACATAATTTTGATTACTTTCGCAGCTTGAAAATTGAACATAAAAGCATGTCGAAATATATAACTCATATATAGATGAACGAATTTTTTCACCTCATGTCGAATTATAGATGAACGAATTTTTTGACTATATTATCAAAATAGTTTTTGCTAAATGTAGAGTAGAGACGAAGTGTTTCCAAATTTAGGCTTCGTTATGAGAAATAAGGATAAGGATAAAACTATGTAGTACGAGTGAGTTGATTGAAAGATTCATTTTTCAATCATCTTTCATCCTGTCCAATTTGCGTGGAAAAGCTTCCACTTAGAATAATGTCCCTGCAATCCTTCTTATCTGGATTTGAAGTCACTTTAATTTGACTAATCTTATGGGATGACTAATTTGTTTTTTTTTTTCCTTCCTGTTTTTGTCAAAATTGGATGCTGTGTGCATGAATGCAATGTGTCATTAGTTATGGCTCTTCTCATTATCTTTTGTCTGGAATGTAGCTCAATTCTAAAATGGCTACTGGCGGCTTCTGTACCAATGAATATCAGTACTTCATTAGTTTCAATTTATTTATTATAATTTTATTTGTATAGAGTTCAAGAAAAAAAATAATAAATATTGCATGTGCTATAATATTTGATTTTTTTTATAAGCACAAATCTTCACAAATTTACCATTAAGGTAAAAGAATTACAATTTGACTAATATGCCTTATTATTACCTTATTAACCACAACCCTATTATTGGCCTAACCTTCAGGTTCTGATGGCTATTCTAACACAACTTGGATTTTTTGTTAGGTCGTGCGGGCACCCGACATCCTCCTCTAGACCCGTCGGGCGAACCCTTACCAACTAAATTAGAAAAATGAATAACAAACTCACAAATAAGATCAAGACTTAGAAAAAAAAACATAAACATACTGATACATCTTAGCTGTAGAGAAGAAATTATAGCTGACTATCCAACGTACTAGGTTTCGGGCTATCCAGACTAGATATCTAAAAGTATTAAAGAATACATACCCCCCGAAGGAGGCAAAGCTAGACTACTGAAATAAAACTAGCACTGGTGGCTATCCTGGATAAAAGTTGGCTCACCCTGACAGCTGAAACGTCTCCACTCCTCACTCGAACGACGAACTTGGTGCTGGGGCAAAACCTGCCAAAACGAATAGATACAACAAGCAACAAAGAAGGTGAGTCAAAAGGACTCAATAAGTGAGGGCTGACTAGCCACCTCCAATCATAGGATAACTAGTCATGGAGAAGAGCTAAGAAATTACAAACCAGAAATATATATGCATTTAAAGCCTATAAACAACTAGGGACACAAGATAGCCAGAAACATATAGACAATCTAAAACATATCCACAACCAAGTATATATATCGCACACACAAAACACAACACAACAGTCACATAATAATCAGGAACCAGTGCAATGAAATGGGATGCATGCAGTATGATGCAATGGAGTCGCACGTGCACAAACTATATCTCCGGCGTGGGACCCTCATCGTCTATCATGAGATATATGCAATAGAACTATTTACCGATGCGGGACCCTTATCGACTATCGGGAAGTATATGCAATAATAACCCTTCACTGGCGCAGGACCCTCATCGACTGTCGGGAAGTATATGTCAAACCCATAACTTGAGTACAAAACTCCTATGCTCAATGCTCAGCCATAAACATGTAATATGCAACGCAACACAATTCCAACTATCACACAATGAGTAAGCTATGCGACCCTATAAAGATTTCAAAGCTACCAAGATACTTCTATGTTCTACTTTATATTCATAATCATACCCGAACTTACCTTTTCAATTAAATACCAGGCTTACAGTTCAACAATAGGTATTCCAAACTATAATGGAGCTTCTATCTTCAATATAACTTTCACACGTCGAGCCCAATATGATGCACCTATCATAAGGCTGCATATCACAAAAAAATAGACCCTTATTCAATCAACATCCATAGTCTAATGTAAACCTTTGTGTTCTATTTATAAAGCTCCCCAATTAGCACTCATAGCAAACATAAGTCTCTTATCCTTGACTCGTCAATAAATACAGTACATGTCAATACACAAACCAGGCAAACAGAACATATCATGCTCACAGCTGGAGTACAATACTCCCAGTTACATATTAAACACTGAATAATTCTTCACAACATAATAAACAACTAAGACACGAAGCTCCAGCATAGTAAGTACGCCTGTTCGGCAGCTACGCACGTGAAAAATACATGCTTAGAACATCTATAAGTCGTGAAAGAGTAGGATAAAACCACTTACCTCAAGTCCTGAGTAAAATCAATTATTGAACGACCTTCATTCCCTTCTTACACCTCTCAAGCAGCCCATTATAGCAATTCAATCTACAATAGCACAATTAGGCTTATGATTAATACCAAATGGAGATTATATTTGTAACTTAAGTTAGTAGCTCGTTCAAGAAAATTTGGGCAATATCTCCTTTTATCATTGACTTTCTCCTAGTACATATATCATAACAACAACTGGAACAACATCAATAATAATATATATAAGTCATCACAATCACATCAGACCAAAACTAGTTCATAAATCCTTTTAAACAGCCCATATGTACCGCATCTGAGCCTTTATTTTCAGCTTCAAGTTAATACATATTTTATCAATCAATGCCACTCATAAATACCTAGACATACATCACAAAATCAAACATACCATATTCAAGATGATCTCTTCATTTTCCACCCTAAACAATTCATAAATATAGCTTTCAACACAGTTCAACAAGAACAATATTCCATACAATTTTTAAGTTTTATGTTACAATTCTTTACTCAAACAACATAACCAACACCAAAATAACCTTAAGAACAACCAAGAAGATAATAGCTAACCTTAGACACCAATTACAACTCGAATCTTAAGCATTTTTAGCTCCCTATCACCTTGATGCCATTATGATACCATAGAAGAATATATCCTTCTTGTACTTTAATTTTGATGTGGAATTATGGTGAAATCTTCTTGGCAACCCTTGAAATCCTTAAGAGACCTTACGAGAGTGATTTAGAAGTATAAGAACTGATTTGAGGTAAAATTACTTAAAATTAACGTTGCTATCCTTTTTAAAAACTTTAAAGATTGGCCACCGCCATAGTGGGTTTCAAAAAGGGCTGCCTGCGTAGTCTCGTAAAAAATACGAATATCTCTCTACTCCCACATTACATTGGCAGACGGTTTAATGAGTTGGAGATTAGACTTGTAGACCTTCAATTTGGTGGGTGGAACGCCCAGTAACTCCAAGTACATTGGGAGAATAGATTAGTGACATTAGAAAAAAATATAAGAAAAATTTCTGAACATGACTTGTGATGCTTTTCGACAACATTTATTTTACAACTTTGTTGACTTTCGAGACTTATCCGAACGACCTCAGATTTAACTTCCAAAAGTTTACATAGTCACAAATGACCATACGAACTTAACAACGCTTTCAGATTTCTAATCGGAGCTCATTTGCTCAACTCGAGCTCAAAAACCTCTTTTAGTCTTTACCTACAACCGAAATTGTAACCTTCTTCTGATACATACCAAAGGAGGTTCCATTAAGTTCAAACTTTGGAAACGGGTCCCATGGACCTTACAGAGCTTTTAAGATCGTCGTCATGCTAATCCAGGTCCTACCTCTCAAAATGACTAGCCAATGTAGTTTCATTTTCCTCCACTTAGACTCTCGTTCATCCTCGAACGAGCCAAAGTCTTTTCTTGCTAGAGTACTTTACACCTAGCACGGAGAACACTTAAAAAAACCCCCCCAACTTGAGTCGAACAATATGATAACACTGACACCAAGCTCATAAGGCAATATTCAATAATGCACGACTTCTAGCTTAAGTGTCGAGATTACACTTAATTTACATATAGTCAATCCAAGTCATCCTCGATTTCTTGGCAGTAAAATTTTTCATTCTTGGAACAAAGATATACAGCTGAGCTGAGCTGACATTGATCCCTATCGATCAAACCAACTAATCACTTTACCCCCAGAATACCTGGCGATATTGAAAGATCGACAAACTTGGAACCTAACTTACGCATTGGGGTTGCTTTCAACAATATCATCTGTGTCTTAGGCTGGAGGAATACTCCCCCCCACTTTGCATATACCCATACACCTTCTCGAAATAGAAATTATTGGAATTTCTTTTTAGAATCAAAACTCCCTTAATATCTTTGCTAATAACAACGGCCGAGAACTTCCACGAGCTAGATTCACACCTAGCTGATTTGGATATGTTACAATCAGATACACTTCTAATGCATCAATATAGGAAAGACAATATGAATTGGCACAGAGGCTGACAAATTAAGCCGATAAGCCATCCTACTAATACGCTTTTCGATACGGAAAAAGACTAATAAACTTGAAACAAAGCTTACACTTCAATGACGCATGAAAGATTTACCCTTTGCATCTAGAGTTGGATGAAAACTTCTCCATTTAGAATATGACCACCGCATCAATCAGGGTAAGGATTTTCAGGCTGTCTTTCCTTGATCCACTCGACCAAGGAAGACTTAGCCATAACATAAGCAAAACGTAGCTCGGACTTGAGCTACCAGATTACACTCTCGGGTTGCTATGGAACTACAACTCTCGAATTCACAACTTCTGCACCTTAACCACAAGCACCACTGCTTGATGATTTCGATTCATGAGCAGACGATGCTCCCCAATAACCTTAGCGGCCTTAGGACACCAACAACCCGCTACCTAGCTACATTGACATACATCCCAAGTCAAAATAAGAAACATCACAAGCGGCTACAAATTCGCTTAAGCTTACTAGTGCCAGAAGAAGAATAGATGACACTGATTTAAGGATAGGAATAATTAGAGCTACAGGAAGCTCATATTTTATTTACCTGACCAATAGAGCTAGACTACCTTCTGAGTCAAGATAGCCAGAGAATTGGAATTGACAAAATAGACACTAAATGAGCTTATGGTACAACATTCATGCCAATTCATTCTTCCAATGAAAAGGAAGCTCCGACAATCTAACAGAAAGCTCTTTTATAACCGAGACAAGCTCACAAAATATCATGACTCTACTAGTGTCTCGAACCAAAGTGAGCCACATAGATCAAATTTAAGTACTAATCATTTTACCGGAAGAAATAATGACACTTTTATATGATAACAAATAACAATCCCATCTTTCTACCAATATTAAATCCCGAAAGAGAGAAACATACTGAGTTGACATAACGAATAGAGGTGGCACATTATGATGCCAAGTGGACAACATCAATACTTACTTTGGAAACCCTTACACTCAAATCAAATAGACAACTAGGGACTTCAAAGCCCAAAATATAAAACATACCAGAAACTTATCCCTCAACAGAAACCGATCCTTAATAGGAGAAATATTCCAGAGAAACCACCAAGACATATAAATGAATGGTAAATCAACTGAAGGAATAAATGTATACTCATCAATAAAGAAAAGAAGAAGTACATGTGTCTACTACTTCGGATGCCTCGACATCCTACCTGGCTGGCAGTGCACAAAACTGCCTCTGTGGCTGAACTGAACCACTGCCATGATAATCATTTCTGGAAGAACCATCTCTCTGCGGAAGTAAGTGATACTTTTTCTTGTGATGAACCACACTAAGGTAACGGAATCTCTTGCTCTCCTGCTTTGACTCTTCCTGCTCTAAGTTATGGTATGCCTCATACCTTCGAGAAATATAAACAACGACACCAAATGGAATCCCGGCCTCAATCTCACGAGCCATATGAGACCACAAATGAGGAGAAAGCTCATCAATAAATCTCTGGACCTTCCTGAAGGCTGACGAACCAACTCTGGAGCATATCCTTCCATCTTAGAGAATTCAATCTCATATTCTGAAACCGATAGGCTACCATGTTCAATCCGATCAGACTGGCGACACATTTCATCATGTTCGCTGCGCGAAACGAATTTTTCCATGAATATGCGAGAAAACTCGCACCAAGTCAGCTTAGGCAAGCCCTGCCTAGCTGATAAACGAGCGGCCCACCAATCCAAGGCTAGACGTTGAAGCTGAAAGCAGTGTAATCAACACCATACTGCTCGACATAACCATGAGCCTGAAGAATGCATTTACCTTGATCTAGAAATTCATGGGGATTATCCAATGCATGATCTGAGAATATCGGAGGGTTCAACTGGGTAAATAATACAACCTCTTCGCACACTCGGACCGGACTGCTACCGGGGTTGGCTGACCAGTTGGAGTTACTGAAGGCATAACACCTGCTGCCTTTGGAGTTTGAACACCTAGAGCATGAACTGCTAGGGCTACATCTAGAACTAGAATGGGGGCTCCCTGAGCTTGAGCACCAACATCTACAACAGCCTGAGGAGTTGCCTAAGGAATAGGAGGTTCCTAAGGCATCCCTGCGGCTAAGAATCTCATAAAAGCATCATGGAGTGCCGATGGAACTAATAAGCGCTCCTCCTGCCCACTAGGTGCTCGCACTGCTGGGGCCTCTACAACAGGAGCAGCAAAAAACACAACTTTCGAGGCCTGGGCAGCTCTAGCCCCAGGTTGGGCTCTTACCTCATATGCTCCTACCCTATGATGATTTGCCGCATGAGGGTTCACCATTAATGTGAAGGAATTAATGATAAAGATTTAACTTCCAACAAGAAGATCGATGCACGATTAGGAAAGAAAGAAGGGAAACTTCCTAAATGCCATAATAGCCTCTCGTAGATAAGTACAGATGTCTTCGTACCCATCAATGAAGCTCTACTAGACACTCTCTTACTCTGGATAAACTCTAAACCGGGCTCAGATACCAATAGAGACGACCGTGATTTCTGGCTAGGCCGTGCAGGAACCCAAAATCTTCCCCAGATCTGTAGGGCGAACCGTTACCAACTGAATTAGGAAAATGAATATAAAAAAAACTTACAACAAAGATCAAGACTTAGATAAAAAACATAAACATACTGATACATCGAAGGTGTAGAGAAGAAATTACAGTTGACTACCCAACGTACTAGGTTTAAGGATGTCCAGACTAAATATCTAAGAATATTAAAGAATACATACACCTCCGAAGGAGGCAAAGCTAGACTACAAAAATAAAATTAGCACTGGTTTCCGTCCTTGACAAAAGTTGGCTCACCCTAGCAGCTGAAATTGTCTCCACTCCTTAATCGAATGACAAACTCGGTCCTGGGGCTAAACCTGCCAAAACGATAGATACAACAAGCAACAAAAAATAGTGACTTAAAAGGACTCAATAAGTGAGGGCTGACTTGCGACCACCAATTATAGGATAGCTAATCATAGAGAAGAGCTAAGAAAATACAAAGCAGAAATGTATATGCATCTAAAGCATATAAACAACTAGGGACACAGGATAGCCAGAAACATATAGAAAATCCAAAACACACCCACAACCAAGTATATATATCGCATACACAAAACACATCACAATAGTCACATAATAATCAGCAACCAGTGCAATTAAATGGGATGCATGCAGTTTGATGCAATAGAGTCACATGTGTCCGAACTATATCTCTAGCGTGGGACCCTCATCATCTACCATGAGATATATGCAATAATAACCTTTTACCAGTGCGGGACCCTCATTGACTAACGTGAAGTATATGTCAAACTCATAACTTGAGTACAAAACTCCAATGCTCAATGCTCGGCCATAAAGATGTAATATGCAATGACACACAATTTCAATTATCACACAATAAGTAAGCTTTACGACCCTATAAGGATTCCAAAGCTAGTAAGATGCTTCTATGTTCAACAATAGGTATTTCATATTATAATGAAGCTTCTATCCTCAATACAATATTCACTTGTCGAGGAGGCCTAATAGTTCAAGTTCATATTTCTAAATGATATTCCTATTATTAGCTCAATACCGAGCCCAATATGCTGCACCTATCATAAGGCTACATATCACAAAACAATAGTCCCTTATTCAATCGAAATCCATAGTCTAATCTAAACCTTTGCATTCTATCATTATCTTAGGCTTAAAGCTCCCTAGTTAGCACACATAGCAGCATAACTCTCTTATATTTAACTCGGTAATAAATACAGTACATTTCAATATACATACTAGGCAAACAGAACATGTCACGCTCATAGGTGGAGTACAATACTACCAAATACAGAGTAAACACCGAAAAACACTTAACAACATAATAAAAAACTAGACACGAAGCTCTGGCGTAGTTAGTACGCCTCTTCGACAGCTATGCACGTGAAAAATACATGCGTAGATCATCCATAAATGCCAAAGGCCGTAAAAGAGCATGATGAAACTACTTACCTCACGTCCTAGGTCGAATGAATTACTGAGTGACCTGCATTCCCTTCTTAAAACTCTCAAGCAGCCCACATAACAATTCAATCTACAATACACAATTAGGCTTATGATTAATATCAAATAGAGATTACGTCTGTAAATTTAGTTAGCAAATCGTCTAAGAAAATTTGGGCAATATCTCCCTTATATCATTGACTTCCTGCAACTACATATATCAAAACAAGAACTAGAACAACATTAATAATAATATATATAAGTCACTGCAATCACATCAGACCAAAGCTAGTTCATAAATCCTTTTAAAACAACCCATATCTACCACACCTTTTCTTTTACTTTCAACTTCAAGTTTATACATATTTCTTCAATAAATTCCATTTATAAATACCTAGACATACATAACAAAATCAAGTATTCCATATCCAAGTTGTTCTCTGCATTTTTCATCCACAACAATTCATAAATAAAGCTTCCAACACAGTCCAACAAGAACAACAACATTCCATATAATTTCCAAGTGTTAAGTTACAATTTTTTACTCAAACAACATAACCAACAAAAAAAGAACCTTAAGAAAAATCAAGAAGATATAACTCACCTTAGAAAGCAACTACAACTTGAATCCTAAGCTTGTTTTAGCTCCCAATCACCCTTGATGCCATTACAATACCATAGAAGAACATATTCTTCTTTTACTTCAATTTAGATGTGAAATATGGTGAAATCTTCATGGAAACCCTTGAAACCCTTAAGAGATCTTTAGGAGAGTGTTTCGGAAGTATAAGAACTGATTTGTGGTAAAAATGACTTAAAATTAATGTTGCTATCCTTTTTAAAAGCCTTAAGGTTCCACAACCGCCATACTGGATCCCAAAAGGGCTTGCCTGCATAGTCTCGAGAAAATGCGAATATCTCTTTACTCCTACGTTGCATTGGCAGACAGTTTAATATGTTGCAAACTAAACTTGTAGAACTTCAATTTGGTGGGTGTAACGCCCAGTAACTCCAAGTATATTGGGAGAATAGAACAGTGATATAAGACACAAGTTTCAGGAAAATTTCTAAACATCATTTGTGATGCTTTTCACCTACATTTATTTTACAACTTTGTTGACTTTCACAATTTATAGGAATGACCACGAATTTAACTTCCAAAAGTTTACATAGGTCACAAATGACCATACAAACCCAACATCGCTTTTTGATTTTAAATCGGAGTTCATTTGCTCAACTCGATCTCGAAAATCTCTTTTAATCTTTACCTTCAACCAAAAGAGAAACCTTCTTCTGATACCTACCAAAAGAGGTTCCATTAAGTTTAAACTTTGCAAACGGGTCCTAGTGGATCTTACAGAGCTTTTAAGACTGTCGACATGCTATTCTGAGTCCTAACTCCCAAAACGACTGGCCAAGGTCGTTTCATATGCTGTATATTGTGATGCTTCTCGATAGGGGTGCTTATCGGTCAGTTTGATTTGTTTTTGTACCTTATTAGCTTGGACTATTAGTTTCAGTTTGTAGAAGTACTAAACCAATAACAGAACCAATAAAGTATCAATTATTGGTTATCAGTTTAACTCCCTATCGGTTCGGTTTTCGGCTTAACTATTAAAAAAACTTAGGCCTAACAGTTTTAAAGCAATTTACTTTAAAAAGCTACATCAAACTCAAAATCTGATTTATTTTCATAGCAGATTCAAATGCCTCTTAAAGAGCAACAGATTTAGAAAGTAATATTCACAAAAACTTTCTATCAAGTAAGGAAGTTTGAAAGCTTCTACATATGTATAAGCAGACCTCCCTTTTTCTAAAATTATCTTAAATCAAATACATTGAATCGAGAAGGAAACGTAAGAAGAAGGGAAATCGAGAGAAAAAGAAGAGAAATAAGAACTTACGGTGAGAAGCCCGAAGGGAAAGTTCAAAGCAGAATGAAAACTAGGGTTAACTAAGTTACTTTATATACAATAAGGTAAATATGTAAAATACATATGCCTTATCGGGTTATCGATTAAACCATTAAGAAAATGGACAAAACTAAGCACCGAATCGATAACTCAATATCCAAAAAATCCAAACCGTTATCGAATCATTAACCCTATAATCCGATACCAATAACCCAATAAGATTTTATCGGCTCACGTTAATAGGTTAACCCAAAAAATGAATAGCCTTACTTCTCGAGTAGGTCTTGGTAATTTTTTCTACAACATACGAATGTGATTGTGTATGCATCTAGATAGTTGAAGGATAATGAGAAGAACTATCTTACTTATGATTTGATGTTGGCTGCAGTTGTATTTGCGCTTAAGATTTGGTAGCATTATCTTTATTGTATTTTTTATGAGATCTATACTCATCACAAAAGTCTCCAGTATTTATTCAAGTAGTGGAATCTCAATTCTAGATAGAGAAGATAGATACAATTGCTGAAAGAGTATGGCATTACTATCTTATAGCATATTGGGAAGGCAAATGTTATAGCTAGATGCCTTCAATTGAAGGTCTTTGGGTAGTTTGGCATATCTTCATATAGGGAGGCAATCTTTAACTAGTGAGGTTCAGTCCTTGCCTGATTAGTATATCCGTATTGATAATTCCAATTATGACAGAGTTTTTGCATGTGTTGTATCTCAATCATCCTTGATTGACCAAATCAAGGTATGCTAGTGTGAGGGTTGGAACTTAGTTGATGTTGGGGATCATTTTTAGGAGGGTGAGAGTACTCCTTTTGTTGTAGGTAGTGACATGTCCCAATTAAGGGTAGGGGTCACAACTACCCTAGTAAATTGTGGGGATCAAACACAGGGACTTGTACGAGACTCAGTATAACTTGCTTGAGTTCAATTGTTTTAGTAAGTTAATCCTAAATTTGAGTGTGATTATAGCTATTTCTAAGTAAAGGTAAATTAGTGCTAATTTGAATATTAGAGAAGATCTAGGATACTAACCTCCACCTAGCCCTCTAACCAAATGGATGTAGTTCTATGCTTCTTCACACCAAGGTCACCCAATGGACCTTGCTCGCATATACCCAACTCACCCCTCTCGGTAGTGAGTTGAGACTACCAATTCTTATCCTCTAGGTGCTAAGATTTGATGCTTTGAGCGCTAGCAAGTAGTCCTAAACAAGGTATCCCCTTCTCGGTGTTCAACCCGTTAACCCGGGGTAAATGCAACACACCTACCCCCGGTACACCGTCACTACACTTCCCATTCCTATATTTACCCTCTCGGTGTAAATCTAGTACTATTAGGCTCAACTTGAGTTGTACACCTCAAGTTGTTATAATGGAATCAAAAGTAGTGAAATAGGGGTATTCCTAAGTGCTTAGAAGCTTACTATGCTATACCCATTCAATTATTGGACTAGGGTTTACTTAGCACCCTAGTGGATGACTTAGCTACTCATACTAAGTAATGATTCAAGACTTGAAAATAATGAAATATGCATTAAAATAGTAAGGTAGGAATGATTCTTACAAACAATGATGTTGTTTTTCAAAATACAAGAAGGCTTGACCAAGAGGTAATGGTACTTTGTCTCTATCTTGCCTCTAAAGTAAAGTAAAGTGTAACATGTTCTCAAAAACCTACTTCTAGCTATATATAGTATTTTCTAAAATTAATTATAAAATTGCTATTTGCAGGTTGGGTTGGAGCCCTTTTTCTAAAAAGGCTGAGTTCCGGTGCTGAATCAAGCGAAAGAGGTGGCGCGTCTTGGACATGGGCTAGCGCCCTTTTCTGGGTTTGTATGAGAGGGAGGCCACCCTTAAATGGGCGACCGCATTTTCTTCTTTTCCAAGAGAGGGCGGTGCAACCTTGCATCATGTGGTCGCCTCTTCTTCTCAGCAGCTTTTCCTTGCAAGTTGTAATGGGCGCCCGCCTCATGCATGGGCGCTCGCATCTTCACAAGTCTTCCAGTTCTTTAGCTTCCTTGCAAAGGGTTGGGTCCTCTTTAGTCTCCCATTTGGACACTCAACATGTTTTCACATCCAAGGTACTGTTTCTGCAACTTTCTTGAACTTGATCACTTTTCTTGGGTATTCTTGCTCTTTCGGTTTCTTCCTTTTTTTGTAGGATCTAACACCTGAAACCAAGCAGAATTCATCAATATTCTCTATGGATTGGTCACTTTTGGATTCAAAGACAAAAGTTTAAGCGAGTTAAAGTAAGCAAAATGCTCATGCATCAACTCCCCCAAACTTGAGTCTTTGCTTGTCCTCAAGTAAACCAATCTCTACTCAAGAGTAGTGAAGCAATTTCAAGACTAGCATACAATGAAGCCAAGTTCCACTTTTCAAAAGCTTTTGACCTCATTTGGTACCAGCACACATTCATACTCATGAATACTCGACAAGTCACTTTGTGAACCGCTTTGCAAGTTTTACAATGGCCAAAGGATGATATAAAGCCTCAAATGTAGATTTGGTTCATCAATCAACTTCACTTGGTTTCGAACCCCATCTCAAGCTAAGCTCTCACCTCTGATATCGCCACTTGCAATGCTCACCTTAACAAAGTAGTCCTTATCTCACAATCAAATTCAAACTAAGGACTTCAAACAATTAAGCACTCACTCTCCAAATAATGTTCACGAGTTGAGTCAAAGTACCATAGGCTTGCCCATATTGTGAAATCCACTAATGGATAAGCACCAAACATTGGATCAACTAGGACTTGATTAGGGTTGTAATGAAGACTTGGGGCTAGGTGTGATAATTAAGGAACATAGTGACTACCAACCACCTTACCAACACACTAACATTGTAATCCATCCTTCTTTCACCTCCTCTCACCCTCTTTCTGTTTTCCTTTTTCTTTATTTTTCTTACTTCTTTTTGTAATTTTCAAAGTCTAGGAAGCCTAATGCTCTTTATTCACCTAGTCCACCTTTAATATTTACACAATCTAGGTAGACTAGTTCTTTTCACCTTGTTTCTCTTTTTGTATTTTTCACTCTCTCTCTCTCTTCTTTTATTCTTTTTTCTTTTTTATCTTTTTATACTTAGAAACTCACTAGGTTTCCTAGCACATGACATATCCAATGAATTCCCCTAAACTTAAGCTTTTGCCTCACTTTAGAATATTCACTTGAATCATTCAACCACAATGGATTACTCACATACTGGGTTACCAAATGAAAGGCTAATAGGCTCAAAAGAGACAACTAGTGATATTTTTAGAGAATGGTATATGAAGAGGCTCAAAAATGGTTCCAAAGAAAGCCTAAGATCATTTCCAAGTTTGGCACAACTCAAATTTCACCTTGTGCACAAGCTGGTCAAGTTCTAGATCTCAACTCAAATATGTGAACCCAGTGTCTATCCTCACACATACGCAAGTGGATATATCAAGATAAAAACTCAACTCTCAACAAGGCTCACAACTTGTAAAGTCTTAATGATCCACTAGGAACCATGTCAATGGCTCCAAAGCAACACATGAACCTAGAGTCATCGACCAAGACCACCTACTCACCAAGTGGACACTCCAAAACTTGTCTCATACCATAAGATTCAAATGAAATGTTGGTACTAAATGAGATTTCAAAACCAAAACCACAAGGCAATTTCATAAAAACTAATATGTGCACTAGTTGGTTCAACCAACTACTTCGGAAAGAACCAAGCAAAGAAAACCGAAAGCTTATTAAAAATGAAAAAAATTATAGGAACTTGACTAAATAAGCTAAAAATGAAAATAACACGCACTACATGCAATTAGAAAGAGAGGTTCAAATTCAATTATGCAACCAAGTCAAAAGAAAAGTACCAAAGTAGCAATAGTATCAAGGTAATCACAAATGAATTTTAACCCCTCCCCCAACCAAAACTCTAGCATCGTCCTCGAATGCTAAGTAATTTAAAAATAAGCATAAGAGGGGGGTAAAAGGAGACTCCCTGCTCAACATCAAGCTAGTTTATTTCCCTTGCCCTCCACACAGATAAGTAAAGACTTTTCCTTGGATTTCTTTTTGTCATTTCTTGCTCGTGCAATCTCTTCAATAGATGCTTGTCTAGCCATTTGGATTTGAACTTCTTTAGGGAGCGACTGTGGATCATCATCTTTTCCTTCATCAAAATGAATTGTCAACATGGTTTCCAAAACTCTTCTCATTTCATTGATCTCATCATAGCTTTGTGAAGCCTTCTTCTTTCCAATCTCCTTCCCTTGCACAATCTCATTCAACTTCTTGGCTTTATCAAGTTGTGTCTTTTCCGACAATTTGATGGCTTTGTTCATTTTTCCCAATGCTTGCTTATTGCTTGCAACCTCCTTCTTGTTCAACTCCACAGCTTTTACTAGCTTGTCAAACTACTTCTTGGTGATGCCTTTATGAGTGATTTGCGTTGACTGCATTATTGGAATGCTAGGTAGGAGGACATTGAACTTTTCCATCTTTGCCTCTAACCCCATCAGCTCCCTTGCCAAATCAGTCCATACCACATTTATGTTCCTGGGCAATTGGGATGGGGGAGCTCTTGAAGTGGAGGGTCTCTTAGAAGGGGCATTACCTGGAGTAGTATAAGCAGATGCCGCTTATGCTGAGGCAGGTGCATGATGGACTGGATTGTCCACATTTACTATGGCATACAAGTCAAACTTCTCCATTAGAAATGCATAATTATCATCCGCTAGGGTCTCACATCCTTTATCCATCAAGTATTTTGTTATGGTGTTTGGGTAGGGAAAGTCCTAGCCATCAGATCTGGCCACCTCTACCATTGTTCTCAGCATTTCAGCTCCCATATTTACCTTGGTCCCTTTCATAAGGCATCCAATCATAAATGCTCTTTTTAAACTGATCATATTCTCCTACTTGGTTGGCAAGATCCTGGAACAGATAATTGAATACCACCCTTTTGCCTCAAAAGTTTTAAGTCTGGCCAAGTGATATGCAGTCCTACTCTTCTCCCCTATGGATCTTTTTCTCTTCCAATGATTGGAACTAGCCATTCTCTCTATGCTTCCTCGCTTAGTACTTTCTTTGCCATGTGTTCTGTAGGGATGAAGTTGGGTACTCCCAGAAGTTCATTTAAGGCTCTTACAGTGATTTCAACCCCAATGTCCCGACAAATCACTCTTTCTTCTTGCTCTATTCTCTTTCGCAGCTTAGCATATAACTCCAGGATCATATCAGTGGAAACATCACTTAGGTTTCTTATGAAAATTTTGGCCCATCTAGTATTTAGAAATGCCTAATAAAACCTAGTGCTGAACCTATTTAGCTTGTCTGTTCCTATCACCCTCTCACAATGAGTAGGTTTGTAGATTCATCTTCATCCTTCTCCATGGAATCATCTTTGGAAGAGATATAGAGATAGAAGGTGGAGACTCTTCTATTTGCCTTTTCTTTGATCCCTTTCTTTCTTTGGGAGTCATTGTTGCTGCAAAACAACTCAAGATTATGATTAGTTAGGACTGGAGGTTCATAGCTGAAGTAAGCCTTGCAATCCTCATTGTGATGTTTCAGAAAACAGGTAAAAGGGTAGTGGCATGACCAAAGGGCCGCCACCTCTTGGTCCAACACCTAGAAAAATTTTCCGTATTGTGACAAAGGGCGGCCATAACTGTAAGGGCAGTGACAAAGGGCGCCCAAACTTCAGAGAAAAGGCATTTCAACACTTAGAATATTTTTCGGTGTTCCAAAAAGGGCAGCCGCCTAGACAAGGGGAGACCTCTTTTTGCAAAAGGGCGACGAATTCTGTAAGAGACCGCCCAAAGTCCAGAGAGGTTGCATTTTCATATTTAGCCAAACTTTTGGCAAGTTTAGATGGGCGGCCACCCAAGCAAGTGGCGGCCTCCTTATGGAACACACTTCAATTCATGAACAATAGAGGCAACCAACTCTGTAAGGGTTCTCACAAAGGGCGCCCAAACTTCATAGAGTTTCCAATTCAACACTTAGATAAATTTTAAGATTTTAGAAAAAGGGCGGTCGCCTATAGAAGGGGCGGTTGCTTGTTCTAAGGAAAGCTCTCTCTTGAGAAGTGGTTAGGTGAGATGATTTAGACAACCGCACAAACAAGGTGCGACCTCTGTCTCATCACCATCATGAGTTGTGAACCCTTATGATTGGACGATCACCTAACAAAGTTGCAACCACACTTTCTTGAACCTTACGAAGTTCAAGTAACTAAAAAAAAAAAGAGAGGGTGTTTGCCCAATAAAGGGCGATCACTCGTTCTTCGTTAGCAACAGATGCAAAGGGTGCGATTCCCTAGATTTTAAACACTAAACCACAAACAAGGCTCACAACTACCCACTTTGTTTCTCTCTCATGGCCAAAACACTCTCAATCTTTCAAGCACATTGGTCGCCATAAGGTTCGTACACCCTTCCCCCAACCATTCTAAGTCATGTTTTTGCATATTTTTCAAGTTTTAACATCTATTCTAAATCCTACTCCTAAAATTGTAAATCTATTCTAAGAATTTAAATAACAAGAAAGAATTGAAATTGCTCACCAGATGAACTAAGTAGTGGGTGATGAAGTGATGCTTTGTTGAGCGAGTGGGGGTGGATGTTTCTGATGATCGGAATTAATGGGGGTAGCTGGCAGTTAGGGTTTTCAAAAGTCTGAATTGTGAAAGAGGTGAAGAGACACCCTTGGGTTTCTTTTATACCCCGATGGGTCGTTACTTTTTAATAAGGGCGCCCCCCTTTTACAAGGGCGGTAGCCTATGCACTGATTAGTAGTCATGCTTTCTTTGAGAAAGGACGGTCGCTTAACAGAGGGGCGACCACCTATTGGTTTTTTTGCCTATCCTCTTTAGGAAATTGGGCAGCCAACACTGCAAGGGCGTCTAAAATAAGCGCTCAAACTTCAGCGAGGTCCAATTTCGACACTTAGCCAAATTTTTTAGGCTGAAGCAGAAGGGGCGACCGTCTCATCAAGGGGCGACCGTCTCATCAAGGGGCGACTGCCTCATCAAGGAGCGACCGTCTCATCAAGGGGCGGCTGCCTCATCAAGGGGTAGCCTCCGTGTCGGAAAGGTCTCCAACACTCCAGGGGCATCCAAAAAGGGCGAAGAAAGTATAGAGAGTCACATTTGACAGTTAGAAAATTTTTCGATCCTTAAAAGTAGGTGGTCGCCCTTTTAAAGAGGCGACTGCATGTTCTTGGCTCTCTCCACACTTCCTTTTCCTAAGTTATCCTCACTTACCAGCAAGGGGCGGACTCCTTGTTACCTTTAAGACCAGATTCTGTATTATTCATATCCTGCTTCAATTCATCTTTGACACTTACAAAACAACAACTAGTTAGCTAAAAACCTTGGGTTTCCTCCCAATAAGCGCTTTATTTAATGTCGTGGCAAGACGTTGATCCATAAGCTTAAGGATAAATCAACAATATCAAGGCCACCATCTTGGTGCCTTCCACAACTCCCAAGTAATGTTTCGTGCGGTGCCCATTCAGTCTTAAACTCTTACTATCATCACCTTCCAAATCAAGGGCACCATAGGGAGAAACACCAATAACTCTAAACGGGCCACTCCACTTTGACTTCAATTTACCTGGAAACAATTGGAGGCGGGAATTAAACAGCAACACAAGATCTCCAACCTTGAATTCCCGATTCAATATCTTTTTGTCATGCAAAATATTTATCCTCTTCTTGTAAAACAAGGCATTTTTCATATGCGTTGAACCTCATTTCATCAAGCTCATTCAATGCATCCATTCTAGACTTCGAGGCTAGCTCCCAATCCAAATTCAACTTTTTCAATGCCCATAACACCTTATATTCAAGCTCGATCGGGGGATGACAAGTCTTACCAAACACCAATTGATAGGGAGACATACCTATTGGAGTCTTGTAAGCCATCCTATAAGCCCAAAGTGCATCATCTAATTTCATGGCCCAATCTTTCCGGTTTGCCTTCACGGTCTTTGCAAATATTTGCTTGATTTCTCGGTTAGACACTTTAACTTGTCCACTAGTTTGTGGATGATAAGGAGGTTCGACTTTATGCTTGACTCCATACTTCTCAAGAAGTGAGTCAAATGCCTTGTTTCAAAAATGAGAGCCACCATCACTAATTATGGCTCTAGGAGTGCCAAACTGAGTGAAGATACTCTTTTTCAAGAACGCCATGACACTTCTTGCTTCATTATTTGGTAGAGCCACCACTTCCACTAATTTTGATACATAGTCAACGACCACCACCCGAGCTTACAAATGGACCCATGATATCAATACCCCACACATTAAACAATTCTACTTCAATGATAGGATTTTGAGGCATTTCATATTTCCTTGATGCACCCCCGACTCTGGAATCTATCACACCCTTTCACAAATACATGAGCATCCTTATAGATGATAGGCCAATAAAATCCACACTCTAAGATCTTTGAGGCGGTTATAATGCCATCATGATGCCCACTGTATAATGAAGAATGACATCCATTTATAATCTCCAATTGCTCAACATCTGGAACACATCTTTAAATCATCCCATCTACACAAATTCTAAGCAAGGTTCATCCCAATAGTAATGACGAGCATTATTCATGAGCTTCTTCCTTTGATAGTACGAATAGCCATCGGCCAAATCTCCATAAACTACAAAATTGGCAATCTCTGCATACCATTGTATTTTCTCCAAAGCTACCGTAAGTACCCTTTCATCCGGGACACAATCATTAACTTCTCCATCTTCACGAGGTCTCCTCCCTTCTTCCAATCTTGATAAGTGGTCCGCCACTTGATTCTCGATACATTTTCTCTCCTTCACCTCAACATCAAAATCTTGAAGCAAATGTATCCACCGGATCAAGTGGGGTTTGGAGTCCTTCTTTCTCATTAAGTAGCTGAAACGACCTCGGTCAGTCGTTTCGGAAGTTAAGACTCCGATTGGCGTGCCGATAATTTTAAAATATTCATAATGTTCATTAGGACCTGTCTGTAAAATTTGAGCTAAATCAGACCTCATTTGGTAGGTATCAGAAGAAGGTTTCGGTTTTATTATCGATAAATATTAAAAAGAGATTTTCGAGCTCGGCTTTGGCGAACGAGCTCCGATTCGAAATCCAAAAGTGCCGTTAGGTTCGTATGATTATTTGTGATTTTTGTGAACTTTCGAAAGTAAATTTCGATGTTGTTCGGCTAGTTTCCGCTAAAATGCCGAAAGTTAAATAATTTGACTTTTTTTCATTTAAATTCGCATCTTGAGTTTCGGGAGTCCGATTTGAGATCCGCCTTCGCGACTATGTTACATATATTTTGTATAACTTGTATGCAAAAGTTGGAATTATTTTGAATATCGTAGAATTCCGTTTTAATTTTCGTCGCGAAAAGAAAAAAAAAGGGAAAATGACAAAAAGCAAAATTAATAGGAGTGGTCAAAAGGGATCTTAATCCCTTGACCTTTACGTCTTAAGGGAAAGTGAGCAGAAGCATAATGAAAATGAGCAGAATCAAGAAAAATGAGAAATAGAGAAAATTATCAGAAAAAATGCTAGAAAATGAGAAAAGAGGCCGGAGAAAAGTAGAATTTTCACCCTGAAACATTCAGATAATGATCCTAATATATTATTCGAGTTTATTACGTGTGTTTGAATATAATTTTACGGTAAAATTTGAGATATTAGACATCATCCTAATAAGTTCAATTAATAGTTTAAAGGGTCAAATGGACCCCGATAATGGAATTGAATATATATTCGTACTCAGTGAGTTATGGGCAACATATAAATATAATTTATTTGGGGTTTGGTTATGTGACCTTAAACCCTTTATATAGGTCTGGCCTGCGTATTGCGTATGCGAATAGGGTATCAGGTTCCTAACCGAATTGCCCTAAGATGTGAGGAATGAAGCCTTTAACCTTATGTGATATATTTTTCTAGTTATTGAACACAGTGGGATCATTTGGCAATGAATCCAAAGGACAAAGCGGTTATTGAGTGGCTGTACTAACTTTGTAACAAGGTAAGTGTTTATATCCATTTCTTTGGAGGCACCTGGCCTCGTGGATTTTCTACCACGTGTTTCCTTACGTGTGTAGCTGCCGATAGGCGTACTCATTACGCCTTAGCTTTGAATTTACATTGTATATTATATGTTATGCCCTGTTGTTGGTATTGCATTGAACATATGAGCATTGCAATCTAGTTTTGAGCATTGCAAATACTTCCCGGTTGGCGATGAGAGTCCCGCACCGGCGAAGGGTCATTATTACATATACTTCCCGGTTGGCGATGAGAGTCCCGCACCGGTGAAGGGTCATTATTGCATATTCTTCCCGGTTGGCGATGAGAGTCCCGCACCGGTGAAGGGTCATTATTGCATATATCTCCTGGTAGGCGATGAGAGTCCCGCGCCGGAGATAGGTATCAGGCATATGTGACTGCATTGCATCATACCGTATTCATCCCATCTCATTGCACCGCATACTGACTATTGTGTGTATTGTCTTGTGTTTTATTTATGCGGTATGTACACCATGTTGTGGACATATCTCAGTTTGCCTATATATTTCTTGCTCTTATTCTGGGTTGCGGGGATCGGGTTGCACGCCGCAACGGTATAAATATATGGATTGGGTTGCACGCCGCAACGGTAAAAATATATGGATCGGGTTGCACGCCGCAACAGGATGAATATATGGATCGGGTTGCACGCCGCAACAGGATGAATATATGGATCGGGTTGCACGCCGCAAGAGGATGTATTTCTGATTGTTGATGTGTTCGGGATACCTATATGTTTTGGTTATCTTACGTTCCTGGTTGTTGATAAGTTTGTCATTCCATACGTGTTTCTAGTTATTATCTGGCTCTGTCTTTTTATAATTTAAATAAGAGGAATTTTATTTATCTGTTTCTCCTCCCTGGCTAGCTATCCTATTCTTTGAGGTGGCTAGTCTGCCCCACTTATTGAGTCCTTTTGACTCACCCTTTTTGTTGTTTGTTTCTTGTCTATCTATTTCGTTTCGGCGGGTTCGCTCCAGGATTTAGTTTGCCACGTTGTGAAGGAGCGAAGACGACTTCAGCTGTCAGGGTGAGCCAGCTTTTATTCTGGATGACCACCATTTATTGGTTATTATTTCAGTTGCATTTTGCTCCCTTCAGGAGGTATCTGTCTTCTTTTGTACTCTTAGATGTCTAGTCTGGATAGCCCTAAACCTAGCATGTTGGGTAGTCAGCTGTAATTTCTTTTGTACAGCTTAGAGGTATCAGTATGTCTGTGTTTTTATTTTAAGTCTTGTCCTTATTTGTAAATTGTTATATTTATTTTCCTTATTTAATTGGTAAGGGTTCGCCCGACGGGTCTAGGGGAGGATGTCGGGTGCCCGCACGGCCTAACCGAATTTTGGGTCGTGTCAATAGCGAATGCCCAAGTGGCCGGTATGAACAACCACCTTGGACCTCATCAAATAAGCTCGAAAATTTTCAAATGCAAACACCACCACTAAAAATTCTTTCTCGGTGACCATGTAGATCAATTAGGCGCCATTCATGGTTTTACTAGCATAGTAAAAAGGAAGAAATTTTTTTCAATCCTTTGACCCAACATGGCACCACGACCCATATCATTTGCATGACACATCAATTCAAAGAGAAATTTCCAATTAGGATTCACAATGATGGGCGCAGTAGTAAGCCTTCTTCTCAATTCTTCAAATTCTTTGAGGCAATCATCGTTAAACAAAAATTTAGTCTCTCTTTTAAGAAACTTGCATAGGGGATGGGAAATCTTCGAGAAGTCCTTGATGAATCTTCTATAAAAACCTGCATGACCAAGGAAACTTCTCACTCCCTTCACGGTAGTGGGAGGTGGAAGCTTGGAAATCACATCTATTTTGGCTAGATCCACCTCTATCCCTCATTCGGACACCTTGTATCCTAAAATAATTCCTTCTTCCACCAAGAAATAGCATTTTTCCCAATTAAGCACTAACTTCATTTCTTCACATCTTTTAAGTACCAAGTCTAGGTTGTGTAAACAACCATCAAATGAGTCACCAATCACGGAAAAGTCATCCATGAATACTTCCAAAAAAATTTCCACCATATCATGAAATAAAGCAAGCATGCAACGTTGGAAGGTGGT
Organism: Petunia secreta; assembly: GCA_029990175.1. Taxonomy (NCBI): domain Eukaryota; kingdom Viridiplantae; phylum Streptophyta; class Magnoliopsida; order Solanales; family Solanaceae; genus Petunia; species Petunia secreta. The sequence goes on along the minus strand of JARKIP010000022.1, from coordinate 42,964,601 downwards.
GGGTACACTACAAAGACCAAAGGGCATCTCCTTGAAAGCAAATGTCCCATAAGGACAAGTGAAGGTTATTTTCTCTTGATCCTCCGCTTCAATAGATTTGGTTGTACCCGGAATACTCATCAAGGAAACAATAATAAGCTTTCCCGGACAACCTACCCAACATTTGATCAATGAACGGAAGGGGAAAATGATCTTTCTTGTAGATTTGTTGAGCTTGCATTAGTCCTTGCAAACTCTCCACCCGGACACGGTCCTAGAGGAAATGGCTTCACCCTTCTCATTATACATAACCATCATACCTCCCTTCTTGGGCACACATTAGACAGGTGATACCCATTCACTATCGGATAAAGGTTCTACAACACCCGCATATAACCACTTTATGATCTCCTTCTTGACAAATTCTTGCATGGCCCGGTTCAACCGCCTTTGATGCTCAACCAAAGGTTTGCAACCTTCTTCAAGAATAATTTTATGTGTCCATACTCCCAGATCAATGACTCTAATATTGGTTAAAGTCCAACCAATAGCCGAATTCTCTTTCTCACAACTTGGAGTTTTCCTTCTGGAGATCAGTTCAAATGGGATGAAATGATTATGGGGAGAGTGGAGTTAGGACCAAGGTAGGCATATCTCAAGTGACTTGTTAAAAATTGAGTTCAAGAGTGAGGGGTTCTTCAATGAAAGGTTTAATTGGTGGAGCCTTTCGATTCTCAAGATCAAGACTAAGTTTCTTTGGAGAATATGGCTTAGTACCAAATTCTTCCAATGCTAGGACACATTGCTTTACACTTTCTTCCTCATCAAAATCCATATTCCATAACACGGATGCCAATGCATCAAATTCCCTTATTAAGCTCTTTTTTCTACCAATGCATCCACGACAACATCAACATAATAACATGATGCATCTTGAACTGGTTGCCTCATTGACTTGCAAATATGAAACACCAGCTTCTCTCCATTGAATCTAAATTTCAACTCCCTCTTCACTACATCACACAATCTCTTCCCGTGGCCAAGAATGATCTCTCAAGAATAATTGACATATCATAATCAACGGCACAATCCAAGATAAGAAAAACTGCCGGGAAGATAAAACAATCTACCTTCACAAATACATTATCAACCACCCCAATCTTCCTTTTCATAGAACAGTCGGTCATTTGAAGATTAACTGAGGTCGATTTTGGTTCTTTCCTCCCAATGTCTTGTAACGGCATAAGGCATAAGATTAATGCTTGTCTTTTTCAAAGTGTGTTCCCCAATAGTACATGGTATAGTGAATGCACCGGGTTTTCCATCTTAATGGGTATCACATGAGACATAATTGCACTACATTGGTGAGTGACCTTGACAGTTTTGAACTCCGAAAACCTCTTCTTTATCACCAAATCTTTCACAAACTTTGCCACATCCGGCATTTGCCCTAAAGCATCAATCAAAGAAAGGTTGATAGAGGTAAAAGCTATCTTCTCCCAAACGTTCTTGGCATGATCTGCTCTTCTCAATCTTTCATTTCTTTGAGGGAATGGTGGAGTGGGCTTTGGAATAGTGGTTTTGGTAGGAATGGCTTCTTTGGGCAGTGGAGTTTGTTTGGTGGCTTTTTGGGTAGTAAAGGGTTTTGGAAGTGGAGTTTCCTCTTCAAGAGGAATTTCTTGTTTTTGGATATTATGGGTCTCCACCTTAACTTGATTTCCATTCACATCATCTACTTCATTGCCCAATATCTCTGCTTCTTCCTCTACCGCTTCAAGCCCAATTTCTATATCATCACCTACCATCTTGAGATCATCCCATATTTTTCCACTTCTAGTCATGATAGCCATTACTTGATCCTTACCATGCCTTTTAGGATTCACCACCATATTACTCGAAAATACTCTTTGATGTTTTTGATTCACTTGATGAGATAATTGGCTCCAATGCTCCTTGATGTCTTTGATTCACTTTGATCAAATAATTGGCTATATTGGGATTCGATCGACTTGATAGAAGTCTAATGTGATTGCACGGTTTTCTTGATATCCTTTATGTCACCCGGATAATCTTCTTGGAGCTTCAACATCTTCTCCATGTTGCCTCTAGCATGGGCGGCCGCCACTTCACTATTTCTGCAGCTTTCTTGAACTTGATCACTTTTCTTGGGTGTTCTTTCTCTTTTCGATTCTTCCTTCTCTTGTAGGATCTAAAACATAAAACCAAGCAAAATTCATAAATATTTCCTATAGATTGGTCATTTTTTGGATTCTAAGATAAAAGTTTAAGCGAATTAAAGTAAGAAAAATGCTCACACATCAGATAGCGAGGGGGTATTATGGCTCAATGGCTGGATTTGTGTACCGTGTGTGGGAGAGTTGAGGAGGCTTATTCTTGAGAAAGCCCGTGACTTTTGATATTCTATTTATTCGGGTGTTACCAAGATTTATGACTGGAAGGATTTTTACTGATGGTGTAGTATGAAACATTATGTGGTGGATCATGTTTTCATGTGTTTGAATTGCCAACAAGTTATATGTGAATATAAAAAATGAGGTGTTTGGCTCAAGCTATGCCCTTTCTTGAGTGGAAGTGGGATAGGATCACTATGGACTTTGTGGGATGGTTGCCAGCTACTTTAAAGTCAGATTCTATTTGGTTGATAGTTGATAGGCTCATGAAGTCTGCACACTTCATACTGGTCCGTTCTACTTATTCTACGGATCAACTTGCACAAATTTATATCTGGGAGGTGGTTAGTTTGTATGGTATATCTCTTTCTATTATTTCTGATAGAGGACCCCAGTTCACATCTATATTCTAAAGATCTGTCCAAGAGAGTTTGAGTACTCAACTTGATTGTAGTACTGCTTTCCTTCTCAGATCGATGGTCAGTTTGAGCGCACTATTCAAATATTTAAGGATATTCTTAGAGCTAGTATTACTATTTTTGGAGGTTAAAATGAATGATCAATTGCCTATTGAAGCATTATATGCGCGGAGGTGTATTGGGTGGTTTGAGCTTGGTGATTCAAGATTTTAACTCCGGACTTTGTTAAGTTTATTAGAAAGGGACTTCACACATGTCAGAGTCAATAAAATCTTTATGTGGGCAAGAGGAGTTAGGATTTAGAGTTCATGGTGAGAGACCGTGTTTTATTGAAAGTCTTTCCCAAGAATGGTGTGATGCATTTGGAAAAGGAAGGCTAGTTAAGCCCACCTCTCATTGGACCTTATCATATTTCAGAGAGAGCTGGAGAGGTCGAATACCAGCTAGCTTTACCAATTGAGATAGAGATAGTTCACCCCTTATTTTGTATTTCCATGCTACGAAATATATTCATGAGGCGACACATGTTATTAGAGCAGAGACATTAGATGTTATGACTTTTGCTAATGAATAGATTCCAGTAGCTATTGTGGATAGACATGTTCATCGATTGGGGACTACAGACAGTTCTTTTGTTAAAAGTGCACTGATGTAATCATTCAATTGAAGAAGCCACGTGGGAAGTCGAGGCTGACATGCGTGACATATATCCTACTTATTTGAGGTACCAGGTATGCAACTTTTTACATGATTTATTGAGATTTTCTTATTTCTCATTGTTATCGCTTCTTGTGCGGCAATGTGCGCCCTAGGTTAGTTTTGCATCCCTTTACTGGTACTCTTGTTGTTAGCTTTAGCTGGGTATTTATCCCTATGACTGTCATTGTACATGTTTGAATTTTTGGTAGTCTAGTTTAGATGAGAAACTCTAGCAATATTTTTGTGTGGGATAAAATACGCCACCTACTATTACGGGGATACGAATCCAGCTAGAGAGACTAGACTTATCTTGCAAGTCACCGAACACAGAGGATACATGCCTGCTCTACGAATTATGACCGTTCAGGCGGTACGGGCATAGGACGCAAGGTATACATCTCGCAGCCGTAAGATTTACAGTTTAGAGTTTTGTATATATCACCACCTTGAGTTTATAGGCCCATAGCCTTTATTAGTCTTTGTATTTTATAATAAATAGGAATGGTTAAATCTCTACTATAAATATCCCTACTTACGTTGTATTGTACATCAACTGATTTGCACCGAATCCAGCTATTCTCAAGGAATAATATTACTTACTTTCTTGTTCATTACTTTTCTCTCTATTTACTTACCATTTTAGTCGTGTTTACTTTATTGCTTGTTACCCTATTATAAATTCAGTTGTTTAACCTAGACGTTTAATTTTAGACTTAAATAGTTTGGCACCCACCGTGGGGCCTGGACAATTGTAGGTATTTTACAAAGGAAAACATGCAGTCATGTCGGACGACAATAATAACACCCCAAAAACACTACCAATGCAGTAGACGAGTCTGCACAGGATCCAAGCAAGCCTAGTGTGCAGCCAAAGGATCCTGCCAAGGAGCCCGTCCATGTAGCCAACGACGGCGAAGGAGATCAACCACGCGAAGGTAATTCTTAGTTTAGAAGTTTCTTTATTAATCTCATCAAAACCTTGTCAGAAAGGGTAGAGTAGAACTCGGTCAACATAGTCGAGGGCATGACCCAAAAGTTAGGAGCAATTTTCACTGGATCGTCTCAGAGGCCAACATCCCTGCGAGGACTAGTGCCCGTGAACGATTCACCAGCATCTGTTCCTAACCACATGCTCAACATGGATGCCGCCCCTGGAAGCTCTACAACAGTCAATAATCAAGACCTCAAAGGAACACCTGTCATTCAGGATATGATAAAGGAGATGAAGGCCATCCACGATTGGATTGGCAATGTGTCGGGTGCTCCACCCCAAATTACCACCGCAGATAAGCAGAAGTTCTACAAACATGCATACAAAGCAAGCGCTGCACCGATCCACATACCAAAGAACTTTCGCCTACCGGATAACCCTAAGTATGACAGGACAACAGATCTAGACGAGCATATTGTTGCGTATTATACAGCCGTCAAAAGTAATGAAATATCTGAGGATAAAATTCAATATGCTCTGGTGAAGAGGTTCAGCTCGACTTTGACTAGAGGTGCCCTTGCTTCGTACACTCAGCTACTGATAGGTTCCATCGAGTCATTTACCCAGCTACAGGATTTGTTCAAGAAAGCGCATTCTTGCCCCCATAAGTGGGAGAATCGCATAGAGGATATCTTCGAAATTCGGAAACACGACGATGACTTACTGAAAGAATACCTAGAAAGATTTCAAAAGGAATGCATGGAGCTCCCTCCAGTTCCCGAAAATATTGCGGTGGTAGCCTGTGGCAAGAGTCTGAACTCTAGAGGATCATTGGCGACTCGAGAGTTACAATGGAGTCTAACTCAACACCCCGTGTCAACATGGAGTGCCCTGCATCAGAGGTAAACTGAAAAAGCTCCGCCTGGAGCTGGAGCACTCCAGAACCCCAAAGATGAGCGAAGGAAACAAGCAAGAAGTCCATACCTGGAGGGAGAAAGGGATAGAAGAAGAGTAAAAGGAAAGACTCATACCCGAGCAGGAACGAGAAAGCAGCGTAGTACTCGGGAATCCGGATCCCAGTAGAAACATATAGAGCCTCACAGTTTCAGAGATTTTGGTTTGCGAGTAAACGTCGTGGAGCTCTTTGCCAATCACTTTAGAAAACTAGGTCCAAAAGTACGGTGGTTGCCCACCATAGAAGGAGCAACCGAGTGGAATTCAACGGCCTACTATGACTTCTATCAAAGCAACGGCCATGCTACAGTCGACTGTAAGGCCCTGATGTTAGAAATTGAGCATCTATTGAAGGAGGACACCTTAAGAATGTGATCGAAGAAGGAGAAAGGCGGTCAAGAGCACCGGACTCTGGGGATAGGCAGAGCATCAACACAATCTTCGCAAGCCCGGGACCAATCACAACCTGAGGGGGCTGTAATTTTAGAGACATTCGTTAGTCTTATTATGTTCGGCCCAAAAGAGGAAGAAAAGTATCAAGGCACTCTCATTGTCCCCATAAGAGTGTCCAACATTTAGATCCAGCAAGCTCTGGTTTACCCGGGAAGTGATACGAATATTATCCGGGGGGAGGTATTGTACAAGATAGACCAGCACCATCAGGTGATTCCGAGCCTTCACAGGATCATCGACTTCAATGGCCTTCGCGAAGAGCCTGTTGGAGAACTAGCTCTACTAGTTCATATCACTGGCGCGACGAGCATAAAAACTTTCCAGGTACTAACATGTAATCTTTCATATGCTGTCATCTTGGGATGGTCACGAATACATTGTGTAAAGGGAGTACCCTGAACACTCGACTAAGCCTTCAGATACCCTACATTGCATGGGGTTAACGACTTACAGAGTGAGCGGCCCTCGCCTGGGAATTGTCCTTTATACGACAGGAACCTCGACCCAGGCCGTTAGCCGATGTGAATATGGTCGATGAGGAATCTTTTCAGTACGAATCTATGGAGCGTAAGGCCTGAATAGAGACCGGCGAGTTGAGGGAACAGTTGTTGGAGATGAGCCATCTAATTCCCAAGGCAGCAGAATTATGGTACCTGCTCTCCGAAGTAATGGTGAAACAGGAAGGACCTAGTGGCTGATACATTGTAGCTTGGTATTAGCCCAAGTAAAGGTGCAACTCTTGTAGCTTTCGACAATAACCGAGCCAATCCAGGGGGAGCACCTGTTGCTGTATATCTCAATCTTAGAAGAATCATGGAATGCAGTGCTCGCACGTAAAGAAGATGGGAGATAGTTCCCAAAAAGTATGCCAGAAAAGGACTTTTGTGCCTAGATAGTCTTTTTCCTCTACTTGTTCAGTTTGCTGCGGCCGTGGTCATGGCAACTTAAATGTTGCGTCGTATTTTCTTAGCCATACGCTCAGTGTGGTTTTATCTGTGCTGTTACAGACCATTTTGTCTAGACCTGGGGTCTCAAAAGAGTTGGCAGAATGGGCTGAAGAACTAGAAGAATATGATATCATTTATCAACCACGAACAACCATCAACTCACAGGCTTTAGAAGGTTTCACCTCATATTTTGTGGAGGAATTAGGCAGAGGAATCAATCAAGAGTGCAGAGACGACCGAGTCTGGGCACTGGGAAATCCATAGGGACGTGGATCTCGAAAGAGAAGAAGCCAACTTTTATTTATGGTTCGAGACGCCCACCTGGAAGGTCTTCTGCAAGACCGCGAAAGGTCCAAGCATCGAAGCAGAATATGAAGCCATAATTCAAGCTCTTGACTTAGCCTACATATTGGGGGCCAGGGAGGTCAGCCTCTACAGTGTTTATGCTTAAAATTGTATGTCTAAGTTAAACAATTAATTATGGTTGGGGTCACAAACAATTCAGTAACTACAACAGAAAAGTATGTAAATATAATGAAAGCTGTAATGAATAAATAAGACGAAATATTTAAGAGAAAGGCAGAGCAATCTTATTCCTTGAGAATAGCCAGATTCCATGGTGAATCGCATGATGTACAATATAATGTAAGGAGGGGTATTATTAGTAGTGATACCCAGCCTTAAACAAGGTAAAATACAAAGACTCATAAGGCTATGGGCCTATAACTCAAGGCGGCAATTTACACTAAACCCTAACTAGGAGACTGTAAACCCTAGGCGGTAGGATGTGTACCCTACATTCTATGGTCGTGCCATAAAATTGGTCGTTGGCTACAAGAGCAGGCGTGTATCCTTTGCGCTTGGTGACTTGCAAGATAACTCTAGTCTCGTCAGTTGGACTCATATCCCTGTAATAGTAGGTGGCGTATTTTTGCCCATAGAGTCAGTCCCTCCACTTGCTGAGTGCTGACGCAAGCATTCAGGAATTGAAAGAAGCGTGATAGCAGAGTAAAGGTGCGATGGTACTGATGCCTACCTCCTTCCTTTTTGTGTGCATTTCATCTAATGTTAATTCATCACTACAGCAATGTGTCCACCTATGATTGGATGGATTTTCTGCGTGTCTTCCCAATACTGCTACACTCTCTGTTTATATCCTGTAATTATGGGGATGCATATCACTTGAACTATAGTAATCATAATTATGATCCCACGTGATTGAGATCATTCATCTTCCCCCTTCAAGTTATCTGCATAGACGTGTATACATGTCGCAAGTGTGAAAGTTTATTCATAAACCTCCAAAGAATCCCAAGAACTTCTCCAAAGATAATATCTTCTCAATCTAAACAATATTTTCACCATGGCTCAAGGACCAAGTTTTCTTCCAGCAAATTTTAGAGCGCAAGATTATCTTACAAATTCCTTCAATTTCGAGAACGACGACCGTATGTTGGGCCAGACCCCTAAACAAGAGGGTGAAACAACAATCTTTCCATAGAATTTTACCCTTCCGCGGTTAGGGATGACTTGATGTGTATCAGGCATGAATGTCAATGGCCTGAGTTCCCCTGATACTTAGGAAAGGATTTTTTCTCATCAGGCAGGTTTCTCGATGGTTCATACATACCTTTTCACGGTTCATCTTAATAAGCGTGTCCTCTTGATCATCGAGGATATATGCCATGGCTATTATATCTGCCTAGGCTAGATCAGCCCCTCCATCTGGCGTCTAGTGGCTGTACTGGATCATTTGGCAAACTATGCCCAAGTTGCCTTCTCTTTTGATCATCTACTGGCCTTTTACACTCCTCATCTTCATAAAGCGGGCATGCTGATGTTTATAAAGTAGGGAAAGAAAGGTATAGTCCCCAAATAATGAGGATTCAAGAGATCGTAGCTAGATGTACGGGTATGTCGATGTTCGGATGGCCGATATAGTATCATCTCTTCCCTTTCCAGAGTTTTTCAACAGAAAGAGTAAGCCTTCACGAACTTATCTTTATACTTCGCCTCCAGTTTCTGCAGACTAATCTTTTTTTTTTTTTTATCTTTAGTGAACACTATGTCTGACATCTTCTTGAGTCACAATGTGTTGATGACGTCGATCACCGCCATTTTTATGAGAAACCCTCCTGATTGTTGGCATTCACAGCCTGGCTAATGCACACGGCTGGCAGGCAAAAGATCATGGTAAGTCATTACTGTCAGATCCCCTGTTTTGCCCAAACTATTTATTTCGGCACATAATTTGTTGTCGCCTTAGGGTTTTCTCGTCGCGAAATGCCCCTGTCAAGGGAGATCAAGATTGATGCCCTGTTTATTGCTTTGTTTCCTGATGTGTAGGCATTTGGTGGGAGGATACTTGAGAGGGCAAGTAGTTCTCGTTCCTCGAAGAGGAGAAGATCTTCCAGATCTACTAGTATGGTAACTGCCAGTGAGACCTTGATAATTTATGATTGCGATGGTAAAGTCCCTCGCATGCCCGCGCCTGAAAACCATTGAGACGACAACAACTTTTGCTGCTGAATCTAGTCTATCCACGCGAAAGCGTAGGCATCTGATTGAAGAGACCCCCGTAGTTGAGGAAGAAGCTAATGTGGAGGATAATGTAGTGCTTCCAGCTGTTGCTTTTGAGCCTCATTTTTCATGTTAGACCTTCGCCTTTTATGGACATTACATGCTATCCTAGTGCATTCTTAGAAATTGATGTCTCCTTCTTATACTTAGAACCCGTTGGTGCAACTTCGGCCCCTGAAACTTCTGATTCCTTTTAATGTCAGCCTGGCAAAGAAGTGGCTGTAGATGTTGTGCATAAACTCGTGAGTGGAGCTTGAGAGGTCCTGATCCCTATTGCTGTGGGGGTTAGCCTGATGAAAACTCCGAGGGTTGTGACAGATCATACGGCCAAATTCGTTGGCCCTGCTAAACAAGAACACTTTTCCAATTATAACTGTCATCAGCTGCTTGAGGTCGCCGCTGGATGTTCTCTTAGAGTAAGCTTTCGTTCCCCGTTATACAAATCATAACATCGTTTCTCTCCACTGACTACTCGTTCTGCCCTTTTCCCAGGGATTAATGGTGTACCATGAGATAATCCTCCGAGGTAATCAAAAGGAAAAATCGATCTGAGGGGGTCGATGCCTTGTGCAGTCAAGTCGCTAGCTTTCAACCCTTTGTGGAAAAGGTTTAGGAGTTAACGGGGAACTCCAAATTACTCATGATGCTTACCGAGCAGAAGCCTTGAAGAGCAAAAACTTGGAGAATGCGATAGCCAACAAGACTCGTAAACGCGGGCAGACTGTGGGGACCCTTAAGTCTTCCTTTACATATGCCAAGGTTTCAGAGCTGCTTTATCTCAGCAATGTGAATCGCCTGGAAGGAGTCGTGGAAGACCTACAGCGACAACTGTCTAGTATAGGGGAAAAGACGAATGCTGTCGAGAAACATGCCATGGATTCCCAGGGTCTCTCCGTCTTCCTCCAAGATGAGAATGACATATTGAAGGGCAAAGTGGCGTCTCTTGAGCAAATTCGTGATAAACTCTGTGATGATGGTCATTTGAAGGACCAACAGATGAACGCTTTGAATGCTCGTCGCATAGCAGAGGTGGATCGTGCCAACATCACAGCTGCTCTTGCCACTCTCCTCCGGGTTCGTGACGGCTATAACTAAGACCTGGCTGCTGATATTGCCTCATATACCGAGTTTTTCGCGTAGGCAGGTGCTCAGCTTGGGCCTAACCTTGAAGAAGGTTCTGAAAAGGGGAGTGGAGAAGGAGATGAGAAGCTGAATGGGAACCTTGTTTATGCCTAAATTTGTACGTCTAGGTTAAAAATTAAATTATGAATAAGGTCACAAGCAATATGGTAAATAGTAATGGAAAAGTAAGTAAATACGATGAAAATAAAGACAAGTAAATAAACAAGAAATAATTGAGAAAACAAAGAAAATCTTATTCCTTGAGAGTAGCCGAAGTTGATGGCGAAACGTGTTATGTATACAATACAATGTAAGGAGGGGTATTTATTGTAGTGTTACCCAATCCTAAATCAGGTAAAATACAAGTACTAATAGAGCCATAGGCCTACAACTCAAGGCGGCGCTATACTAAACCCTAGCTAGAAGAGTATAAACCCTAGGTGATGGGATGTGTGCCCTGCGCATGTGACCAAACCGCCTAAACAGTTGTTGGCTCTAAGAGCAGGCGTATATCCTCAGTGCGCGGTGACCTGTAAGATAAGTCTACTCTTGCTAGTTGGACTCGTATCCCCGTAACAAGAGGGTGCGTATTTTTTCCCACACAGTCAGTACCCCCCACTTGCTGAGTGCTGACGCAAGCAGTCAGGAAGTGAAAGCGGCATGATGTGAAGAGATGTCTCACTGACTCCTTAAGACTCGCAATCTCTTTGACCAAGAATAATATTGAACTCTTCGAGAACTTTCCGTGCTTCCTTCTGATTGGTTGATATCGATTCCTTGCCCCTTTCCAAAGAATGCTAATGACCGCTCCGAATCGTTTCATGCCTTATCATTTGCCTTTGATCCTGGTTTGATATTCCCAAAAAACCTTCTTCGCTTTGTGAATACGAGGAATGAGGAGGTTACGAGGAGAGACTCGCGCGCAGTTTTCTTCTTTTCTTTTTTTTAATATGTGAGAGTAGGATAGAAGTCCCCCGAGCCATGATGTGCAGCCAAAAATTTAATGGAGGTATTCTTCGGAAAGACTTCATCATGGCACATATCAATTCTGGTGTGCGCTATCATCATGTGTGGCGATTTGCTGTGACATTCTTCTTGGTAAGGATCAAAATCACGAAAGCGATAAAATGAGATACGGAAGCAATAATCACAAGATAACAAGAAAATAAGGATGGGGAAGAACAGAAATAGAAGAAAGAACGAATCAAACTAAACAAAGTAGATTGATTCAAAGGGAGAAAGAGACTTGAACCACTCACGGTGTCACACTAGGGCGATCTACCATGGATCTCAAGTAAGAGATACATGAAGCTCAAGCTTCAACAAGATTGGCTAAGCCTATTCTATCTTCTATTCTCTCTATTCCAAGTTAGCTAATGAAATAAAATGACTAAGTGCGGTATTTATAGGTGTTCCACACTTCTAAATAAAGTCTAAAATAACCCCAAAAGTTGTGTAAAATAATAAAGACCACGTAGGGTCAAACTAATAATTAATACTAGGCTAAACTAGAAGTCCCGTATTGGTTGTGCTGGGAAAGAGGCGGAGCACCTAGTGTTAGGCGGAGCGCCTGCCAAGTTGGGCAGTGGCCAACTTAGGCGGAGCGCCTTTCTTTCAGGCGGAGCGCCTGGGCTGCTCCTTGCTTGGGCGGAGTGCCTGCTTTGCCTAGGCAGAGCGCCTGGCCTAGGATGCTCTTGATACTTCTTCGATTCGCTCCCGAATTCTCTCCCGATGCTCTTGACCTCTCGTACTTTGCATCCTCCAAACCCGGCTCTTGATGGTTAGTGCTTTAAGCTTGATTTTACCCATATTATCCTCCCCTTCTTGAAAGGATTTCGTCCTCGAAATCAAACCATCAAGAGCTACATCCAATGACAAGCACAACCAAAAGCTCCTACTACAAGAGTAGGTTAGTGCAAGTAGTGTTGAAAACTCACTCTTATGGTATAACCAAGTATTAATGACAATGATAAAGCGCATGTTTCCAAAGAAAACAACAAGTATTTGGCTTCCCCAATGGGTGCACTCAACACAAGATTCATCAAAGAGATCAATAGGATATGGAATATGCAAGATTAAGCCATCAAAATTTCTATGATCCCTAAGTTCAACATTAAAACACCAAGACTTCCCACTGCAGGAGTAGGCAAGTCCAACAAGAGTGAGTGCAGGTGTTGTGGTAAACACACTTTTGTAATAGAGCCAAGTATCACACAAGGAACACGCAATATTAAGCTCAGAACCTATCATCTCTAAGCTCAGAACCAACACACCAAGCGTTCAATGTATTACTATCACAATGTGACTCATTGGCCTTGGCATGCTCAACACCCAAGGTCTGATCAACATGTGGGGCGGAGTAAACAAAATAGTTCAATTGTCAACTCACATCAAATACTCCACTCCCTTTCTTGGAAGCACTCTTACACACACCAAGAATGACTTCCTCCCCTCCAAATCCACCTCTAAGACAATCTTCCTCACTAGACAAACTCCCAAGGAATGTCCCCAAAATAGGTTCTTCATCATTATTGTCCACAAAATGAAGGTTAGGACTACTAGAAGATGGTCCAACACAATAAATACCAAGACCACTCATCTCACTTGGGGTTCAAAACAATGGATTGTCTATAGAATCAAACTTTCCAAACTATGGAGGTTTAAATCCAAACTCTTCTTTAGTTTGATACACATCACCACCTCTTTTAAAATCTTTTTCAAACAAAGGGTTGGTGAAAACAAGTCTACTACCCATCAAAGGTGAGGCTTCAAAACTAGAGTCATCATCCACACTTGAGGAATCATCAAAGACAATCCTATCCATCTCATTCATTAGAGATTCCTCAAGGCTATGATCATCCTCACTATGACACTCGAGACTACCATTATCAAATAAACAATCAAAGGGAAGAATAGGATATTCATTCAACTCATCTTCTCATTTATCAAATATAGGTGGGGTGTCATAACAAGGGTCACAAGCAAGGTCAACTTCAAGATCTTCACTAAAGAGAAGTTCAATAAAAACCGAGCTCACATCATGATGTGGCTTATCATCCCTCTCAACTAGTGGTTCACATTCACACAAGTTGACAAAAAGGCTCTACACTAGTTGCAAATACATCAAAGTCATATAGATCATCAACTAGCATAGAGTTTTCACAAACACTATCACATGACAAGGAAGTAGCATGCTCAAGGGAAGAACTATCACATACCTTTGAGTGGTCATCTTGCTCACTCAATGCACTTGAAGTGTCATGATTTCTCCCTCCACATTGAAGTTCACATTGAAGATCTCCTTCGCCTTGCCCATCTACCTTGGAACATGATTGAGGCTCCATTGGTTTGCCTCCAAGAATACCTACACAAGAGCTATCACAAGTAGAAAAAAAAAAGATAAAGAGTAAGTGTTAGAATAAGGGGTGTCCTTACTCTCAACAATTCTTTTTCCCTCATTTTCCTTTCAAGGTCGGGTGTAGATTCGGGTGGTGATAACTCACTCATATCACTCAACACAACCTCTCCTTTTTCCACTCAAGAGCTGTCACCGGTCACTCCCTTACTCCTCTCAATCTTTTGTCTCTCAAATTCGGGTGAGTTGGGACGAGGCCCAAGGATACCCATAGCAGGAGTAGGTGGACACTTAACATCAACCCAGAATCTAGGACTTGGAGACTCCTCACTTAAGGTCTCCTTCTTCTTCGTTGGTGAACTACTTAGCTTTGGAACTTGTGGCTTCAAGTTCACCTTGTTGACACTTGTCAACTCTTTTCTTGCACTAGTCCCACCATTTCTTGTGTTTGTAGGACTTCTTGATTGCACAATTTCAACCATGGAATGAAGTTCTCGCTCCTCTGTTCTTTGCATTGCCAAGGAAGGTGCACTAGTAAGCAACTTGTCTCTTGCCCGACAAGGTTCAAAATCATAAGTCCTTTGACACTTGCTCACATGATACTTATCCCTCAACATACTATATTTCACCCTATTGTCTTGAAACCATGGCTCACCTAACCACACATCAAAATGTTGCATGATATACACATCACACCACACGTAATTCTTGTAATTCCTATGAGATATGTACACCCAAGCTTTCTTGGAAACCCGCACTCCATTGTACTCATAAGGATGCTCTATACCATAGCATGGTAGCCTTAGCTCATCAACCAACGAGGTGCTAGTGCAATTGGCATCGGTGTCGCCAATCTTGAGCAAGTATCCTCCATGACCATCCACCTCAACAACGAACCTTCTTAGACCCAAGTTTCGTATAGGATCATCCAAGAAAGAACTTGGAAGTCAAAGAATAGTATCACCATCAACTCGAGTCTCCCTTATCCCTCCTCTTCTAGCACCACCACTCGGATAACTTTCACTTTCCGTCACTCTTCCAACATTAGAAGTGTTGTTAAAAGTCGAGGAAGGAGTTTCACCATGGAACCCATAAGAACTTCTCTCATTGGTTCCATAGCCCATAGCACCACTCCTACTACTACTACCAATACCCCTCACAGCGTTGATAGCACAACTCACACCTTTTGTAGCAAGAGCAACACCACTTTTCAAGTCACCCTTCATATGGGAATAAGGAGCATTAAGTCGTTTAGTACAACTAGAAGATGCAAGTCTCCCTTTTCCTATGGAACAACCACCACCTCCTCCCAAACTAATGGAAAGCCCTCTACTACTCCCTTGCATACCATTAGCAACACCAAGAGAAGATGAAAATGAAAAATTCGTATAATCAACCTCATCATCAATTCTTCCTATATCACTATTAACATTCTCAAGTTCATCACAGAAGAGTAAGTAGGAACAATATACCTTGAAGCATCACTATCTTCAATTTCTTGACTAGAAGCATAAGAATCTTCACATTCATCTCCACAAGCCTCATAGTCTTTATAAGCCTCATGAGCATCATTGTAACCCGCTTCATCACCATACAAGCCTTGGTTCCCCGAATCATCATAGCAATACCCATCATCATCAACGTAGGAACCATAGTCTCTATCATCTCTACATGAGTCATACCCTCCACAATCATCATCTGAAGCCATAGTTGTAACAATAAAGAGTGAAGGACCTCACAAATTCACTTCCTCACGTGTATCACTCAAGATATGTGCACTCAATTTTGTTTCCACTCGTGTATACACTCAAGGTTGTTGGCTTTTGTGATCACACTCTATTGTCCTCACCACTCAAGCCTTTTTCCACTCAAGACCTTCTTGTTCTCTTAGTAACCGCAATGGCAAGATCAACAACTAGTACACCCAAGTAAAGGTTCGGAATGGAGTTTATGTGACTCTATGTACGAACGCTATTTAAAATGCACACTTGAGGCCAAAGAAAGTTCGATGACTTTAAGTAAAGCTCCAAGACACACAACACCCTAAAAGCTCAAGAGTTAGTGTCAATAAAGTATGACAAATACCATAGAAACACTAACCAAGAAGTTCGGAAACAAATGGAACACAAAAAGACACGAAACAAAACAAACCGGACCCTTAAGAGGGCTCGGCGGTCCGCCTGGGTGGGTGGGCGGTCCGCCTAGGGGCTGGTCCAGTAAGCAATCTGGGTGGAGCGCCTGGTTTTTGGGTGGTCCACCTGCATCTCTTCCCAGCTCTTCCGAAAATGTGTTTTTGATGGTTTTTCACCCAAAATCTCAATGATATCAACACGTTTCTCAAATCCCTTGGTACCCAAAGTTTTGTTTAGTATTTCCCAACAATCCTCGATGAATTTGAAGTCCAAACAACCAAAAACAGGAAAATAATCGAAATTCAAAGCGATTCAAGCAAGGGTTTCAAGTTGGGTTTCAATTTTTCAAACTTTCGATCCACAATTCCAAAATGTGATATAAGGGTACCAAATCAATGGGTAAATTATATAGAACATTCCCCCAATAATTTTCATTGATAGGGGAATCAAATCCAACAAGTTTCAACCATTTTTTTGTATTTTTCAATTTTTTCAATTTTTTTTTCTTCTTTTACAAGAACATGAATCTAAAGATACGATGAACAAGGAATGGGGGTTTGTAAGACATAACTCGAGCCTTGCTCTGATACCAAACTGATAAGGGTCAAGATCATGGAAGCGATAAAATGAGACGCAGAAGCAATAATCACAAGATAACAAGAAAATATGGGATGGGGAAAAATAGAAATAGAAGAAAGAACGAATCAAACTAACCAAAGTAGATCGATTCAAAGGGAGAAAGAGACTTGAACTACTCACAGGGTCACACTAGGGCGATCCACCATGGATTCCAAGTAAGAGATACATGAAGCTCAATCTTCAACAAGAATGGCTAAGCCTATTCTATCTTCTATTCTCTCGATTCCAAGTTACTTAATGAAATAAAATTAGTAAGTGTGGTATTTATAGGTGTTCTACACATCTAAATAAAGTCTAAAATAACCCCACAAGTTGGGTAAAATAATAAAGACCATGTAGGGTCAAACTAGTAATTAATACTAGGCTAAACTAGAAGTCTTGTCTTGGTTGTGCTGGGAAAGAGGCGAAGCGCCTAGTGTTAGGCGGAGCGCCTGCCAAGTTGGGCAGTGGCCAAATTAGGCGGAGCGCCTGGGCTGCTCCTTGCTTGTGCCGAGCGCCTGGGCTGCTCCTTGCTTGTGCCGAGCGCCTGCTTTGCTTGGGCGGAGCGCCTAGCCTTGGATGCTCTTTATAATTCTTCAATTCGCTCCCGAACTCTCATCCGATGCTCTTGACCTCTCGTCCTTTGCATCCTCAAAACCCAGCTCTTGATAGTAAGTGCTTTAAGCTCGATTTGACCCGTATCACTTCTTGTCATGTTGCACAGTTCAGCAGATCCAAGCCCTTTCGGGCTTCTTGTAGTTGGTTCATCTCTTAGTTGCTAGAGAACATATCCCGAAAGCAACTCATTTTGCACAAGGAGCGCGCTGATAGATATCCTCTCCTTCTTTGAGCGGTTGACGCTTGAAAGCATTCTCCAAACAACTAGAGTTCAGGGTGGTTGTATAGCTCTTGCCTGTTTCTTGACTTTGGAGCTTGCATAAGCTTCCAATCGTTCGAGAAGAGAGAATATAAGGCATTTCTGAGATTCAGTGTGATTCCTCATTGGAGTCTCTCCGAGTGAATCCAAGTAAAGTCTTCGGTACCTGTTCTGTTGCCTCTGCCGTTCTACTAAGGGATGCCTCAGTTGGGCTGACTTTCCTCCCCACGTGGCGCAGTATTACAAAGTTGTTACTGCTTGGGGTACCGAGTTTGAAATTTTGCGTTCGAATCCCGGGAGAAACTTCGATGCAAGAGCTACAATCCAGATGAAGAATCTCCATGGGTGCAAATTAAGAGGAACTTGCAGTTTTAGTCTACGCTTTCCTTTTTTTTCTACAATTGTTATAAACAAATGTTGTATTTGGAAGAACTAAATGTATATTTTTAGGCCGTTTTGTGGCATATTGACTTAAATTACTTGTCTTTGTTTGTGAAGTTTTTTAATTTTTAGAGTAAACAATAAGTAATGCTTAGTTATGCCTCTGTGAGTGTTTGCACCTAAGAATTAGATGGCTTCTGGTCATCCTGAATGTTCAAGTTATTTAAGAACGTATGTCAGTGTTCCTGCCTTGAGCAATTACGTCCGTTGTGCACCGGTAGACGGCGGCTAGGTTGCATCCGTAGTTGATGGATGATTGCGCCCACAATGGGACTACTTTAACCCGTGTGGAAACAGTCTTTTTTGCATTTTGAGACAAAATATCTTCGCTTAGTACTCGAGTAATTAAGACTTTCTGGCACTACGCGGATAGGCGTCCCCATCGGCATATAGGTGCAAATGTTAATTTAACGAGATCAACGCTCGATTAATGCCTGGTGGCTGAGTTAGACCTAGTCTAACTCTAGCGAGTAGTCTATTCTACTTTCTTATACCGGACAGTGAGTGTATTACTTCAACTTAGGTCTGGCGGGGGCTATGAATAGTTGGATCATAGATGGATCTAAATAAATGAGTAAAATTGACTAAGTAAGATAGTAGTTTTATTGATACGGCGCTGGCCATGTAAAATTAAGGAATGGGGCTAAGTTCATGTTGTGAAACAAAGAACGGGGCTGAGGGCCTGTTGCAAATAATTTCGAGTAGACCAGGAAAAAGAAAAATACATATCTCGAGTATTCGGGCTTAGTCGGCCTTTAAAGAGTAGTACTTCTTTAGCTATGTGATATTCTAGTTATTTGGAATGGCTATCCTTTTCATGTCTTCGAGAACGTACGCACATTTTCCAATGATACCCCGCACTTTGTACGGTCCTTCCCAATTCGGAGCGAGCTTTCCTGCTCCAAACTTCTTGGTGTTCTGAGTAACTTTGCGAAGGACCAGGTCCCCGATGTTGAAGGACCGTGGATTCGACCTTGCATTGTAATATTGCTCTACTCGCTATTTCTAGGCTGTGAGGCAGCTGCTATCTCCCGTCATTCGTCCAAAAGATCCACGGAAGCCTTCAGGGCTTTGTTTTGAGGTTCCTCCTCGGCGAACGTCCCTCGTAAACGGGATTCTCCAACTTCCAAAGGAATCATTACTTCTGTTTCGTACATCAGTGAAAACGGCGTTTCTCCAGTGCTTGCTTTGGATGTAGTTCAGTAGGCCCACAGGACTTCGGGCAGTTTTTCAGGCCATCTTCCCTTGGCCTTCTTGAGTCGCTTTTTCAGATTCTTTACTATCGTCCTATTTGAGGATTCAGCTTGGCCTTTGGCTGAAGGGTGGTAAAGAGTGGAGGTAATCCTCATGATCTCCCATTCCTTCAGAAAACCAGTGATCTTATCGCCTCTGAACAGGGGACCATTATCCCAGGTGATTTCTGCCTGTATCACAAATCGGCACATGATATTTTTCCAAATAAACTCAATGACTTCCTGCTCTCGGATCTGGGCATATGCGGCTGCCTCAACCCAATTGGTAAAATAGTTCGTCATAATAAGAACGAACTTGACACAACCGTGCGTTTTAGAAATGGGCCATACGATGTCCATATCCCATTTCATGAAAGGCCACAAGGCTGTTGCTGAATGTAATAACTCTGTCGGCTGATGAAGTATGTGGGAGAACTTCTGGCAGCTATCACATGCCTCGGCGATCTTGCTCGCATCGTCTTCCATTAGGGGCCAGAAATAGCCCGCCCTGATTAACTTACGAGCTAAGGACCACCCCAGAGTAATTTCTGCATTGTTCTTCATGGATTTCTCTAAGTGCGTAATTCACCTGAGAGAGACCCAAACATTTAGCCAAAGGTCTGCAAAGCATTCGCCTTTACAACTCTCCACTATTAAGACGTAGCGAGCCCCTTGAGCTCTTAACCTTCTTCTCTCATTTCGGTCCGCTGGGAGCATTCCGTTGTTGAGATATTCAATGATCAGGCGCCGCTAGTCCCATGATGATCCTACTGCATTAACTTTATGGTGCTTGACATCTGCGTAAGTTAACTCAATAATAGAAATCGGGCTATCTGCATTTAATTCTACAATGGCCGCTAGGCTGGCTAGGGCATTAGCCTCCGCATTTTTTTCTCTTGGTATCTGATTTATCCTCCATTTCTGAAAATTCTTCAGACATTTCTCCACTCTTGCCAGGTACTCTTGCATGCGGGCATCCATGGCAGTGTATGCTCCGGTCACCTGGTTCACCACGAGCTGAGAATCACAGTCGATACTGACCTCTCTGGCCTTCAATATGTAAGCTAATTCTAAGGCTTGAATTACAGCTTCATATTCTCCTTCGTTGTTTGTCATCTGAAGCGGCTGACAGCTTTTCTGAACACCTTCTTCGTTGGGGATTCGATCACTACACCAAGCCTGGCCTCTTTTATATTAGAGGCATCATCGATGTGGATGACCTATTTCCCGAGGGTAATGCCTACTATCATCTTGCATTCCTCCTCGGCCTTCGGAATGAAATCAGCGCTGAAGTCAACGACAAAGTCGTGAGAACTTGCAATTTGATGGCTGTTCTTGGATGATAAATTATGTCATACTCACCGAGCTCGACAGCCCACTTCGCCAACCTACCTGACAGCTCGGGCTTGTGCAATACGGTCAGTAATGGAAAAGAGGAAACCACGACAATGGTGGGACTCTGAAAATACGGCCGTAGCTTCCTTGCTGCCATGACTAGGGCAAGTGCGAGCTTCTCTAGATGTTGGTACCTTGTTTCTGCATCTAGGAGAGACTTGCTGACATAGTACACTGGTGGTTGCACCCTCTTCTCTTCTCGTATCAGGACAGTGCTAACGGCGACTTCAGACACCGCTATATACAGTAATAACAGTTCTCCCTCGCGTTGCTTGGTAAGCAATGGGGGATTTTCCAGATAATGCTTTAGCTCTTTTAATGCCTTGCTGCATTGTTCTGTCCACTCAAAGCTTTTATTCTTCTTCAGGACATTGAAGAATTGTTGACACTTCTCTGATAACCGCGAGATGAACCAGCTGAGTGCTGTGATCCGGCCATTGAGCCTTTTAACTTCCACTTCATTCTTCAAGACCTCCAGTATTGCCTCGATTGCCTCGATCTTTACTGGGTTCGCTTCAATGCCCCTATTTGAAACAATAAACCCGAGGAACATCACGGAGGATACGCCAAAGGCACATTTCTTGGGGTTGAGCTTCATCCCAAACTTGTCCAGGATATCGAATGCTATATCCAGATGGCTAATATGATGTTTGGCAAATTCTGACTTGACCAACATGTCGTCGATGTAAATTTCTATGGTCTTGCCAATCTGCTCCTTGAACATCAGGTTAACTAATCTTTGATAAGTCGCTCTTGCATTCTTCAGTCCAAAATGCATCACTCTATAACAGTAAGTCCCCCTATTCGTGATGAAAGAAGTCTTCTCTCAATCATCCCCCTATCTCTTAATCATCTGAATGAAGTATCCCGAATATGCATCTAAAAAAACTCAAAGCCTCATGCCCTTCTGTTGAATCGATGAGTTGATCAATGTTAGGAAATGGGAAGGAATCCTTTGGGCATGCTTTGTTTAGATCCACGAAGTCGATGCACATCCTCCACTTGTCGTTCTTCTCGGGGATCACTACGACGCTTGATCGCTAGTCGGGGTATTGAAACTCGCAAATGGAACCATTGTTGAGTAGTCTGTCGATTTCTTCATGGACCGCATGCCCCTTCTCGCGGCTTATCGGTTGTTTCTTCTACTTGATTGTTTTGAAGTTCGAATCGACATTTTGGTTATGCGTGATAATGCTAGTCGATATTCCTAGCATGTCAGTGTGTCTAAGCGAAGGTGCCGGACCGAGCACGCAGGAAGTTAGCATATTCTTATTTTGCTTTAGTACAGAGCTTGGCTCCTACGTATAATCTCTTGTCCGGAACTTTCTCGTCAAAGATTACTGGATCTAGGTCATCAACCGCAGCTTTAGTCGGCTGATCTTCTTCCTCCGGGCCAGAGGGTGCGATAGTTGGTTCGCAGGATCTAGTCACCTCATGGACTCCATATCCTAAGGGTACACTAGTGACCAGGCTGGGCCCAAGCAACTTTTCCAACTTTTTCTTCTGATATTTGGTCTCTTTCTTGGTGGCATCGATCACTGCAGTCATATAACAGCTCCGAGATAGCTTATGTTCTCCCTGAATTTTTTTTGCCCCCCAAGGAGTCGAGTATTTGAGGACCTGGTGAAGTGTGGATGGCACAGCATATACTTTGTCAATCCAGGGTCTCCTAAGGATAATGTTATACGAGAGGTCCCATGTCATTACTTGGAAAGACGTGAATCGCGCTGCTCCTGGTATGTGTACCTTGAGAAGGATTTCTCCCATAGATTTCTCGCTGGAACTGTTAAAGCTGGTTATGGTGTACGGGCTAGGGATTATGCGACCCTGCACCTCCATCTGACAGATAACCTTCCAATGAATAATATTGACTGCACTGTCGAGGTCCATCAACACATGTTTGAGTCGGGAATTATGTACCTGCATAGTATTTATTAAGGAGTCATCATGAGGGTGGCGGACTCGCTATAAATCTTCGTCATCAAAATTGATGGTGTTGAGGCATGGCTTTTTGGCTATTTGTTGGTGAGCCTCACAGGCCATGATGGCCTTGGTTTCGTTATTTCCGACTCCGGGCCCCCTAAAGATCATGCTGATAGATCTATTATCTGCCGACTGCACTCCTTGATAAGGGTCAATATGCTGGTACAAACCTGACCTTGACGATGGATAATTGGATTTCGATCATAGATAGTAGTTCACAATTTCGGTGACTAAGTCGTGGATTATTTGTTGGATCTCATTATTGGTGTGTCGAATGGCAGTACTGCGGTTTGATATGGCTGCGCTTTTTCCTTCGTAGAATACCTACAATTGTCTGGCCCCCACTGTGGGCGCCAAACTGGTTATGCCTAAATTTGTACATCAAGTTTAAACAATTAATTATTGTTGACACCAAATTTTGTCCTCTATTTTTAGTAATTGGCTATATTTAACTTAAACATGCAACAGTAATTTTTCAAACAAAAACTTGCATTAGATTTCAAGCATTTATATGCGTAACCATTATCCTTAATCCTCTATTTATGTAATCTTTACTTAATTGTGAATATATTACATAATTACATCATTTAAGTCATTTTCTAAAAACTTGCAGTTTTTACATACTTTTAGCACAAATAATACACTTAAATATCCATTTGCAATTATTTATACCTAATTAATATTATTCAAAGTCATTCACAAATATTTTTTTGCATTAGAATATATTTTACAAAGTTATTTTATATTATCTCCTATATTTTTCTAACTATTTCTATATTTATTAGCAGTTTTGTCTAAGTTAAATAAGCCAATTAATTCCTAAATTCCTTCACATATATACACTTAAAATATACACAGCACACACACCATATATACACTAACCCCACCGCACACCTACATGGCGAGATCTAAGCCGTTCGCATATTTGATCGGACAAAGTTTCCTTTCAAGATCCAAACAGACTCCTAACTCTAAAACCCTATAACATTTTCCTTCTTCCTCTCCAACATAACCCGCTGCCTCCCTCCCCCTCCCCCCCCCCCCCCCCCTCCCTCTAGTTCTCTCTCCCCTTTTTCCGTGTTTCAGTCTAAATACACCCCTGCGCTACCCTTCCGCCACTATTCACGCTGCCATCTCCTCTATCTCTCGTACTTGTTCACATGAGAAAATTGAGACAAATCACATTCCTATCGCTAATTGCTTGGAGACAAAGGATTCTCATCAAATTCCTTTGAAATCAAGACATACAAGACGAAATTGAACAAATCTGGTTCACACATGGCGAGAATCACGGTTTTCAAACTAATCCTTTGCAAATCGAGTCAAGCAAAGCAAGAAATGGAGCAAAGCTGACCCGACATTCCTTGAACCGGGTTAGATCCACTCTTCTTTATTTATCCTTAGCATTAAACTGATGGAATTGTTGCCTAAATGTCTATGTTATTACCTTTCTTGTTTAGAAGTAGTCTGTATATCTTTCATTTTTAGTAAAGTCGCATTTAAGATTCATTGTTTGTTATGGGAATAATTGAAGCATTCATACTAAAGGCCTAGTATAACTTTATTGCGTATCGTCCGAGTTGCTAGTCTTGAAGTGTCTGGCCGTTTGGGATAACTTTCTTGAATTCAACGATTTGCAAATGGAATTTGATTACTTAGAAATTGGTAATATGTTGCCAGTTAAATGGTAAAGTTCTAGATCTTTTCTGAAGACCGCTTAACAAACTAATACCCCTCTTTGCTACATATATTCGTATGTGTGTGAACACATATCATTGACTGGTAAAATTTCACACTAGACAATTAGCTTGAAATCTGATTTCCTCTTTGGAATGCTTGACTACCAAGATCTTAGTGTGTATACAATATCTTGATTTCCTGAGAGATAGCATAGTGTTTGAAATTCAAAGTAATTGATTTATTTTTGGTAGAATTTCCTCTCTTTCATAACAAATTGATTACATGATTTCTTGATTTTAAAAATTCAAATTACTAGTTTATTTTAGGAAGATTACAAGCTGTGAAATCCCCTTAATTTTTTCTGAATTAACCACACAATTTCTTCTTTCCTTCTAATGAAAATTACTGATTTTTTATTTTCCTATTCTAGTGATGATTTGAAATTCAAACTAGCCCACTTTTACATTATATAAACCAGCACCCTCTACATTATTTAAACACTCTTCAGCACCTTTTCTCTACATCCGATACACTCACAAACAGTAAGAAAAAACATTACAGGCTCTCTTCTTCTTCTCCACACTTACACACTCTGTTCCTCGAGTGCACAGACGCTTACACTACACTACTCCCTCTCTTGCTCTTAAATATTATTCACAGAAACACCCCTGTGTCTCACGAGATAATTTCTAGTTTCCTTTTTTTTCTGCTTTATTAGTTGAAAGTGAGAAAGTACGCATTTCTGATTCAAGTATTTTGCCTTGTGGTCCCAGTTCTTTGTTATCATCTCAGCGTGCTCCACCCTTAAACCGTTGGTATTTGTTCATATCTTGGCATTATTCCCCAGTTATTTGAAAAACATGAATATGTATATGCTCTCTAGTTGCTTTGCATAGTAATATCCATGAAACTGTGGTTGTCGTTTACGCTGTCTATGTTGCAATCCCTCTTACCTTTTTATGCAGGTATGGTTGGGTGTTGTATAGCCAAAAGGGCTATACTATTATTAAGTTTTTCATTGCAGGGGAATGGCATCCATTTATGGCATGAGAGAAGGTGTGAATGGTTAGATTTTGGCAAAGCAAAACTAGATCCTAGATTTGGAACGCTGGTGAACTTGTACAGTTCATTCGAGTACACAAAGGGTGCTACTCTTTCCCTTTTCCTCCTCTTCTATTAATCCAATAGACCCCTATATGTATTTGCTAGGCTCTCCCCATGTTTGTACATAATTGTGTACTACAAGGTATTGGTTTGTTTGAAAATAGGCAGTAGCAGCAAAGTACGTGTGCAGGGGTTGTTTAGACGGCCACCACTTCGCAATGTTCCTCTTTATTTTTTGCATGTGTTTAGGGTAACAGTAAAAGTAGTATCCGAAACAGATGTATTTGTGTGACATACAGAATCTGAAATTTATGTAAACAGGGCAGCTTAAAAGCAGATTATAAGGGGGTCATTTTCTGTAAAAATAGAAAAGGAGCTAAAAGTGCAACACGACTTAAAAATAGGATTATTTATGCAAAATCTGCAACCTATGTTGAACGTTGGAGGGGTTGCGGTCGGTTTTACCTACTATAGGATTTGAACCAATGACTCTAGCCGTATGAAAGCGATACTCTAACCGCTGAGTCAAGTAGGTCTTGCTGAGTCAAGTCACCCTATAAGAGAAAGCCGCGTAACCAAAGTAGCCCTTCCTATAAAGGGGGGCGGAGCGCTAAGAAAGAGAAAGCCTTATCACAATACGAAATGAAGCAGCGGCTAGCACGCTAAGCTAAGATCAACCAATGTTCGAACGTGGAGCCTTTCTTCTCGGTTTAATAAGTGGATTCCGATTCATGCAGTCGTTCTCTGCTGCATTGGTTTTTTCACTCCCCACGATAACAAAATGTTTCTGCTATATCTCAGGAGTAGTCAAAGGAAGTACGGCGGGTCCAAGCAGGAATAAATTGACTAAGAAGTAGGGCATACAACAATGGATCAATTCATTCAACAAGATCGGTTCGGATAAGACCAAGATGAATGGGATTGGTCTGACCTCTCGCTCGAATGTAAGACTCCCGCCGCTGACAGATGTCCCATGCCACCTTTCGTGAACAGCTATGCCCGAGAATGAA
The DNA here is from genome assembly GCA_029990175.1 of Petunia secreta. NCBI lineage: Eukaryota > Viridiplantae > Streptophyta > Magnoliopsida > Solanales > Solanaceae > Petunia > Petunia secreta. The sequence continues at coordinate 42,938,279 of JARKIP010000022.1, read as the reverse complement.
TGAATTGTGATATAGCGTCGAATAAGCCACAGCTCTATTCCCAACTCGAAATCCATAAAGGACTTTAAGGGAGATAAAATAGGGGGCCCTATACCATACATCCTGCTACCTTGGGATGACTGCATCTTACATCATAGCAGCACGACCAAATAGAGGTGGAAAGCCTTGTAACAAATCTTATTTTGCAAGTTATAGCAGGGCTGACTGTACAAAATTTGAATCCGAAATTTTTAAGTGAAAAAGGGATGTTTCTGCAAAAAGGCTAAATATGTAAAGGAGACTTTTTTTTTTTTTTTTTTTTTTGCAATGTATAAAACGGCCAGATTTAAAAAAACTCATAGCCAGTTGTGTTGTTTTAAAAACTAATTTACAAACTCTTTTTCTTCTCTTTCAAACTAATTAATAGTTTGTAAAGCGATTAGGGACTTTGGAGGTTAAGTCCTACAAACATTATACACATATACTTATTTTTTAAAAGTGTCAAAATGAATTACTTGCATTTATTTTTACAAAATTTTCGTAAATGCTAGCTATTATACTTATTCACTCTTTTATGCATTATTATTAGAATGCTTCTTTCTTTCAAAAATATTTTCTCTACATATACAAATATTTATGGCTTTTATTTTCGAGACTATTATTTTTTTTAAATGTGATCTCATAAAAAACAGCCACACGAGCAATGATACTTGATAATCAATGTCACACTATCGCTCAAAGTGGCTAATATTCCTTAAATCGCAAAATTCTCCTTGTCCCTACGATCTGAGAATTTTAGTGTATTTTTGGATATCACAACTCTCTCCATTTGATTTTCAAAATCTGTCCTACTTTGTCATTTTTGTAAAAATATCTTTGATTGAGACAGTCCTTAGAAACTAGCCGCTTTTGAGGATTAAACTTATCTTAATAAATTCGCTCTTTTTACTTTCATTCTTGCCTTTGCTTTATATTTTGGCTTTTAGTTTAAATTGCTTATTTGCACTAACATACTTGAATTGCATGCATGCTTTTTAGGTTTAGTCTCTTAAATCCCAAATTTCAAACCGGTCGGGAACCACCTTTTGTGGGTTTTGGGGAGTGCCTAACACCTTCCCGAGACATTAGAATTTCTTACCTTGCAATCTCATGCTTAGCAAGATCTACCCGGAGTTATTAAGCGAGTAGAAACAAGTAGGTGCCCTAAAACGTCTAGATAAAAAATATGTTAGGTGGTGACTCCAAACTCGTTCCGAACGAGTCATTTTAGTCAAACCCGACCTTTGAACTGGACCGAGCTCAAAAAATGGGGTACGATAGAATGGTAACTCCACTGGGAAAACTTGAAAAGTCCTAACCATAACGTATTAATTTTTGGGGATCATCTATTGTTTTATTTAATATTGCTACTTCTTCATTTTATGTTGTTATTATTATTATTATTATTATTATTATTATTATTATTATTATTATATCTTACTAACTTGTTTCCTTGTTTTGACTTTTTTATGGCCTTTTTATCATTGTATTATTTATTTGAAACATTATTTTTTTATTTGGCATCTCCGCTTATTTCGTCCACCACCTCTGGCACCTTCCAACTTCTTAAAGCACATAGGAAGGGACGGTTGTTGTGTGGAACCCACAGCCGTCCCTTTTCCCTCAAAATAAATATTTAGGAGAAGACTTGCAAAATTAGCCAACTAGCGAAGCTGTTGGCAGTTTATAAGCTTTCAACTTCCGAGTTGTCCGCTTGGAAGACCCCGTCTAGATGTACCCAAGATCTTAGTGGAGACTTCGCTTAAGACATTATGCATCACATGTTTTTAAGTCCTCCGCGAGGTCTTTTAAATCCTTTATCAACAGTTTCAGGATTCTTTTGCATTATTGTTATCTCGCTTGATTATTCCCAAGACTAACTTCTTCTTTTGTTTTTTTTTTTTTTTCGTTATTATTTTTGTGTGGGTGATGCCTTATTAATTTTGTTTAACTCTCTTTTACTTATATGCAATTTAATTGACATTCTCCTCATTCAAGCTCACTCGTGCAACATATTATAAAAAGTGATTGCATCGGTTTGACGGCCGTTCTCACTCCGCAAGGCACTTTTTGGAAAAGTTTTGGGATAAGTCGAGCCCGTGGTACAACCGACGGTCCCAAAAATTTTTCCGCTTCCAAATTATCCGTTTGGGAGAACTTGTCTAAATCCACTCTTAAAAAGCTTCATAAGGCTCCCAAATCTGCAAGTTCTTTAAATCCTTATGAACTTTGTCATTTTTATGATTCTTTTTTACATTATTCTTGTTATTTTATATTATATTTATTCTTCTTGCTTGATTGTGCCATTTCTCGAGCCTAAATTTTTTATTTTTTTTTTCCTTTCCCTTTATAAACTTTAATTTTGAAATATTTTTTATTTCAACTTTCCCTTTATTCCAGTCATTTTGTCGCCACTCCTGGAAATTTACACTCTATTAGAGTCCTTAGGAAGTGATGGTTAAGTGAACCCACAACCGCCCCTTTTCTCTCAAATATAATCACTTAGGAGAAAGTCTTGCAAAATTTAGCCAAACTAGTGGGGCTGTTGACAGTTTGCAAGTCTTCTACTTTCAAGTTGTCTGCTTGAAAGATTTGGTATAGACGCACCCAAAATCATAGAGGAGACGTTACTAAGTTCATGCATCATGCCATTATTAGGAAAATACGGCTTCGGCCTATTCCTAAGTCTTTAGTTCACCATGTCCGAACGAACCAAACGGGTTACTAACCCCAACGAATGCTTGGACATGACTATATGTGCATTATTCTAAAGGTTAAACATACCGAATGTGGACCATCTATTTTCACATGGTTAAAACTAGTCTGCATTCAATGCCATTCAAAAGGCACAAGAGGCATTTAAGGCCCAAATTGAAGTAGAAACAACTGTCTAATAAATGGAATGACACAAAATACACGTTTATCCTTTAAGCATCATACAAACATAGAATAAACTTAAAATCCTTGCATGTTAAACGTCCATTAGAATCCTTTTCCAGACATCAAAAGTGTTACTAACCCGAGATGACACACTTTTCACATTATGTGTTATATCGATTTGAAAGAAGTTTATGCCAAGTGTCAATCGCTTACTCAATTCAAAAGAGGCTTTAAAAGGACACACTTAGCACCAAATGACTTTCAGATCAACGTTAGGGCCACCTTAGGCACGAAGAGGTCCTATGCATTATAAGGCGCACTTTTATTTTTCTTGCATGTGGTCAATGTTAAATATTGCTTTAATCACTCCATTTCCTTAGTATGACTCGTGCAAAACAGTTAAAATATGCTTCCAATCCTCGTCCTACTTAAGCAAATTCTTTGAAAATCCAATCTCTCTCCAATGCACTTAACCTTACGTTCCTTTCAAAGCTGGTACTCAAATCTCGTTATTTGAAATCTTTTGCATGATTCTAACTCAAAAACTTCCTTTCTGAAAGGTCGGCTCAAGTTGAACACCAAAATAGAAGACATGGCTAAGCAGAGTGCACTTGTTGGTGATTTTTCAAAGCAAGATGGGTTGTTGCAGCAAGTATTATGCGTATGGAGCAGAAAATTGACAGGGTAAGAGGTATGATAGTCAACCTCAAGGGCACCTCTAATATGCCACAAGAATTTCGAAAACCAATGTCCGAGGATCACTTCAGTACTCCGGTCTGCACTATTGCACCACCCGCAATACATGAGTGTGTTCCAAAGTATTTTCCAAACTTGCACTCGTTCATGGTTGAAAGCACATTCAAAGGGTTAGCAGGAGGCAATAAGGAAGTAGTAAGTGAGAAGAATCCATCAAATATTGCAAAAGTTTATGCACAACAATCAGATATCAACATAGCGACAAAACTTCTGTTATATGATGGAACTAAAAATTTCTATGCACATTTCGGAGCATATCTGTGCCACTAGAGAGCATGAAACATGACGATAAACTCCGGATGAAACTGTTTGTTAAGACACTTAGAGGGTCAGCATTGATTTGGTACATCAGGCAAGACACAAGTAAATGGACATCTTGGAGAGATTTTGGCCGAAGACTTCATCAAACAATATGAATCCTATGGTGACTACCGTACATGCAATAGCCTATTGAAAAGGAAAATATAACTAATCTCTCAAAAGGTCCTAGGCAATAATTTGACTGACGTATAACCTAAGGATATGAACGTTGCAAAGAAAGGGAAAGCTACCGTTTCCGAAACCCCAAGCCCTATCCCACTATCTCTCAACTACCAAACCATCATTCCTTTACATGAATCACCAGCTGTTCTATTTGAGAAACTGAAGTCTATCGGAATGCTGCAACCACAACATGGAGAAGTCTTCACCCTATTACCGCCTCACTTTGATTCAACCAAACATTGTGCATTTCACTCCAACATACCAGGTCATTGTCATACCCGATTTTGGACTCAACTCGAGGCGAGTCGGGTTTTGGATTTGACTGGGTGAACTCGTTTGAGTTTAAGTATTGGAGTCGCCACCTAATAAATTTTCTAGGCGTATTAGGTCACCTATTAATTTCTATATCCATTTAAAGAATTAACTCCGGGTTAGTCTACGAGTCAGAGATTCGGGTAAGAGGTTCAAGTTAACTCGAGAGGAAGGGGTTAGGCACCTCTCGAGCTCCACCAAATGTGGTTACCGGCTGGACTTATAATTAGGATTTTAAGAATGATGAAATAATAAATAACTAACTAAAAATAGGCGAATAATTAAATAATCATCTATATGCATATAAAAATGATTAAATTCAGTAATTGGCTTTTTTCAAATGTACCTCGCAAAAAATGAAAAGGAGTTAGTGAATAATAATATTAATAATAATGAAAGTAATAAAATGATAATGATGATAATAATAAGATTAGTAGATAATAATAATAATATTAATGAAGGTGATATTAAAAGAATTTCTTCTCGTTGTTCTCTTCAAAAAAGAACTCGTCTTTCATCCAGTTTTACCTCGCAAGAAAATAAGATTAATAAATAAGTAATGGAAAATAATAATAATAGTAATGATAATTTAAAATAATAATAATAATAATGATAATAATAAATAATAATAATAATAATAATGATAATAATAATAATAATAATAATAATAGTTTTAAAATAAAGGGAAGGGGACATCGATACGGCTGCGAACACGCCGGCCGGTCATGTTGCCATACCAAGTACCGGTCTCGTCACTCCATCACCGGCTCGTTTGCAATAACGGCTTACACACGTCATCATGGCCTTTTGTGTGTTTTAGGGGTGCGGGAATGAGTCGTTCAAGTGTAGTATCATGTTCAAGTCAATCAAATAAACCTCAAATAAATAATTTATTTTCCTTGGCCATATTTGAGATTGAGTCCGTCAATTCATTGTGTAGGCCTCAATATATGTAAAATATATTTTTTCATTGGACAAACGCATGTTGTAGTATCAGTCTCAGACCCCTATATTCAAACAAAATAAAGTATCCATAATATGTGAATAGTCCCCTGTACTCAAATTAATTAGTCCGTGCATTTTAATAAAGTCAGACATTAAGGCATAAGCAAGTAGAACATTGACATAGTCAATGAAACCAAAGGAATCAATATTCCCAGTCAACACAAACAAGGAAGAACCAAATTTAACACCACCAGAAACAACAGTTATAGAACAGTGACAAGGCCCCATAATAGCTTCAGACGAATTCCTGCGACAAAATATCCACAGCAGTAATAAATCCAACAACAAAGGAACTTCAACGAACAAATTCAGATCGGAGCGACGTTCTAGACAAAGGGCGGAGGAGCGACTGCCGAGTAGCTGTGCCGTTGCCACCCCGCCCTACGCCTTCGATCCCCATCCCAAATCAGAGAGAGAGCCCCTAATCAAAGTATGCACAAACGAATTAGAAAAAGAGAGCAATCAATAAAACATGTGGATTAAAGGAGTGACAGTGGTCCAAAAGAGTGGAGGAGCGACCGCCGATCGGCGGCGCCGCTGCGACTCCACCATAAAACCTCCTTCTCTTCGCATTTCCTGATCAGAAGCAGATTAACAAGGGCTATCAAAAAATGGTGCTTTTTCCACTGGCGTCACCACCTGACTCGGTTACCTGATGTCCCTTTTTGTTTTGATTTGTACCCCCGTTCCCGATCTCCCTACTCCTCTGTGCGGGTGTGTGTGTTTGTATTGGATACGATTTGTGTTTCTGATGAAAAGAGGAGGAGAAAGAGGCGCGCTGAGGTCGGAGTGAACTGTATGGGTGTGTGGGAGATGATGGGGGTGTTTGATGTATGTATCTGTGTGTATTATGTGTGGTCCGGTGTTGGAGTTGTTGAGAGGGAGATGAAGTGGGGAGAGTAGAGCAGTGAGTGTGTGTATATGTTCTTGTTTTTTAGAAGTGAGGGGAAGTACTGATGCTGTTGTGGAAAACCAAAACGATGGTGGGGAGATCTGTTGAAGATGACAAAGAGAAAGATGGTGTGTGGGTCTGCCGTGATTTTTGTAGTGTGTATGTATGTATTAATTTGTATGATTGTTTTGTGGGGAAGAAGAATAATCCAAAGAAAGTGGGGTCTGCCCGTGTGGGGGTTGTCTGTATTGTTTAATGTCTGATTTTGTTTAAGTGGGGAGAGGGATTATATTAAGGAGTTTGAAAAAATAGTTGTTAGGATAATTAGAGAGATTAGGGGGATTTGGGGATTGATTTTAGGGATAGGGAATTATGAAAGAAGAAGATTAGGGAATTAGGAATTAGGGATTGGATTATAGGGAAATTAGGAAAACGATTAAGAGAAGATTTGGGGGGAAGATAAGATAGGGGGATGAACTTGGACGGATGTGTCTAGACTATATTTAGTTTTGATTCAAAATAGAATTGGAAAAAAGATTTGGGAATGTTTTCTTCCTAAATTCAAATAAAGAGAACGTATTTGGTTAAGAAACTTGTGTAGGTTCAATACGAAAATAATTATAGGGATTTAGAAATGATTTAATTTAAAATAAAGTAGGGAGAAAATGAGATTTTAAATGCAACTATGAATGTATCTAGACAAACATTTGTCTAGGTTCAAAACAAAGGAGAATTTCAAAAATAAAAAAAATATTTTGAAATGTAAATAATAATTATATGAATAGGAGAATAAGTAGAAAGAAAAATGGACATTTTTTTTAAATTGGCCAATATGCAACTTAAAAGTGCAAAAATAATTGTTGAGTAGCCTAAATCACGTAATTATATAATATAGCCACCGATAATATAAGTGTACTAATTTCACAAATAGTCACAATTTTGATAAATAGCCTAGATGATGCAGAAGTTACGTAATATAGCCACACTTAGGTATATAATATATAAATAGAGGATAACGCACGTAAATGCATGATTTCTAATGCACATTTTGCACAAATAGTCACATTGCACCCTTAAGTTGAATTATGGCTAATTTTTAGAAAAAAGGAGGGACAAAATTGGGTGTCAACAATCATGACACCAATGAATGCACCGCTCTAAGAAAGGAGATTCAGAGTTTAGTGGAAAGTGGCAAGATAGTCGAAGTGCCAAAAGAAAAACTCAACTTATGTGGTGCCAACCTCTGAACTTCATGCCAACAGTTGAAGTTTGCTCACAATCAGTTAACCCAATTTCTTCCCAAAAGCCAACAAATAGCACTATGAGTTCCTCTCAATGTGCTCCTGCAAGTTCGCTGCCATTGGAGGATTATATGCAAGTTTTTACAAAAGGTTCAAAGATGCAGCGATAATGAACCCTATTGAAAGGAAAATTTACAAGGAACCTTGGAAAGAAGATATGAAAGAATCATGTGTTTACCATTCAGGCATGCTGGGCATAATAATGAGAAGTGTTTTGCTTTTAAAGAGAAGATTGAAAGGTTGATTGAGTCTGGTCAAATTAAAATTAAAAATGCTAATGATGAAGCGATTGCAGATGACCAGGTAAAAGAGGCAGCAGCTTAATGACAGACACCCAAGTACAATGAGAGATCTATAAAGTTGCATCATCTTTGGAGACATTTTTCTTACTTTCTAGCAAGCCTTACGACACATGTTTTTAAGATTTTCTCTTTATGTATTTTGAACTACGCTTGACTTGATTCTTGTTAGTAGCAGGATACGTAGGTAGCCCACACCGGGTTTGGTCCCTTTATAATAAAAATTTTATTTTGCCCAATAAGAAAAGTTGATAAGTAGAAGCATCACAAACTAAATTTGCAAAGGGAACAGTGACTGCACTCAAGTCCTTGGTGTTCGACAAGAACCAACATCTCTTTTGGTTACACAACATCCAACCTTTTCCTTCACCTTGCACAGTTAATCATGACATCCTTACAAATGTTTCATCAACAAAATCTTGTCCTTGACTGCTACATAAAGCACTCAAGCAATCCTTTATAATCTCTATAACATTTATCATAGTGTCTAATTCAAGCATTAATCTATCATCTGCCTTCTAAGCATCTTCTTGGCTGCATATTTGACCTTAATGTGCTATTTTACCTCAAACTTTACAATGTACTAACTCTGGTTTATATATTTTTTCATATTGTTAAAGGTTTCTTAGCATTTGAACACATAAATTGGCAAATAATCTGCATTATGAAGAAGCTGAGATGACAAGCCAAGATGAAACATTCACTTTTGGAACAACATCTTCAAACCTCCAGACATGACATCGAGAGATATAAGACTCAACATAATATTTCAGACAATACTGATTCTACCACTATGCAAGTTATGGTGATAGATAAGCAAAATCAGCTGGCAGTATACCCACATAAGAGACACAAAAAATAAATCCAACTAAATGAACATGAGGGTCTAAATGAAAAACTCCATAATTTGGAAATGGCCGTAAAAGAAGAGATGAGTTAAGGAACATTCAAAGTTTGAGATATAAGGATTTGTGTCTACATCCATTTGTTGAGTTACCTCCGGGGTACAAAATTCCAAAATTCAACGCTTTTGATGGAAAAGGGAACCCATTCTCTCACTTGAACGACTACTGTAGCAGGCTAATTGGAATTGGACACAACGAGGCTATCAGAGTGCAATTATTCATCCAAAGTTTATCTGGGTTGGCACTTACTTGATACACCAAGCAAGATTTTAGCAAATGGCACACTTGGGAAGATATAGCCCGAGATTTTGTTGAGCAGTACAAGTTCAACATCCGAAAGTGTCCACACATATATGAGATGTATAAAGTCAAAATAATGCAACACAAGTCTTTTGAAGAATATGCTACCCGATGGAGAATTAAAGCTTCAAAGATACACCCTCCTTTACCTGAAGAAGAATTAGTTTCAACCTTCATCCAGATCCAAGAAGGGATTTACTATGAGAAATTGCTCAATGTTCAGGCACGCGACTTTGCTAGTTTGATTCGAGCAATAAAGGAACTAGAAATTGGCATCCAAGAAGGGAAGATCATTGGAGGTTCAATAGCGCACTATGTTAATCAACATTTTCAACCCGAGGCAATTGAGAATTTGCGAATAAATGAATAGGACAACACTTTAGTCTCCATGACTGGGCACCAACCACCATACTACCAGAATCCACAATTTCATGTTATTTCTGACTTACACAGTAGGCAACCTCTCCACTATCAAGGTTTTCAACAACAACCTTATCAGGCTCAACGTAATCGACACTAGATAAAAAGGATGAAGCCTCGCACCTTTACTCCTCTAGCTGAACCTTTGACTAGTATATTCGAAAGACTAAGGGAACAAGGGATATTCCAGCCGAGAAATGGATGGGTCCCTTGTTCAGATTTTGATTTGTCAAAGACTTGTGCATATCATTCGAACATTCAAGGTCATGACACTGAAGAATGTCTAGCACTGAAGCACAAAAGCCAGAATTTGATCGAAAAAGGCAAGATAATGGTACAACAAAAATCACCAAATGACAATAACGACTCTCAAGCTGCAAATACAGTCTATGCTCAAGGCAATCCATCGAAGATAGCTCCAAGGCATTTGAAGAGAAATCACAACATATGAAGACTACCTATGCAAACTCTACCATCTCTATATTTGACTACTCTTTTGCCCTTTATCCCCGCTTTGTACCTGAACTACGTATGACTTGATTATTGTATTGACAAGATATGTAAGCAACCTACTTGGGCATTGTTTCATTATAATAATGTTTTCATTTTTCCCTAGAAAAGATAAGCATAATTTTTGGGACATCCTCCTAATCCAATATACTCACACAAGTTTCAAGCTAAAGGGGAAGAAGTATCCGCACGATTGAACAGAGTCACTAAGATAGCCAATTACTACATAAAAGGACGAATGCAGATTCTAACCAAGTTTGGATGTTCAATGCAAGGCAACTACTTTGTTTTCAACAAACAAATCTTTCTTTGAGAGCAGATTTCTTCTTACAAATACAAGACTCGTAGGCAATACAATATCTGAGAATGAATAGCCCCAGCACTAACACCTGACAGGCACTCGAAGAATGTAGTGACAAGTTTCTGGACATGGCACCTCCAATACGAAGCTTAGCCTCGTCAGGCTTAAAATATGACGACTAGCCATGTCAGACTTAAAATATGACGACAGCCCCGTTAGGCTTAAAATATGACGACTAGCCTCGTCAGGCTTAAAATACGACGCTTAGCCTCGTCAGTCTTAAAATATGACGACTAGCCACGTCATGCTTAAAATATGACGACTAGCCACGTCAAGCTTAAAATATGACGACTAGCCACGTCAAGCTTAAAATATGAAGACTAGCCACATCAGGATTAAAATATGATGACTAGCCCTGTCAGGTTTAAAATATGATGACTAGCCTCGTCAGGCTTAAAATATGACGACTAGCTACGTCAGGATTAAAATATGATGACTAGCCACGTTAGGCTTAAAATATGACGGCCAGCCACGCCAGGCTTAAAATATGACGGTTAACCTCGTCAGGCTTAAAATATGTAGATTATCCTCGTCAGGCTTAAATATGACAACTAGCTACGTCAGGTTTATAATATGACGATTAGCCTCTTCAAGCTTAGAATATGACGATTAGCTTCGTCAGACATATAATATTACGATTAGCCTTATCAGGCTTAGAATATGGCTATTAGTCCCATCAGGCTTAGAATATGACTATTAGGCCGGTCCGCCTTAGAATAGGAGACACATACATTTTATTCTGCAGGCACTACTATAATGAGCCCGTCCGCCTTAGAATTGGACATACACATATGTTTTGTTTTGCAGGCACTACTACAGTAAGGTGATCTATCAAAGGGAATAAACTGGGGCAGAATTTTTGAAGATTCCCTCAAAAGTTTTAAAAAGATGCAAGTTGACACTAGCAATTCATTAAAAATCGATACTCACAAGCCCGAGAAGCAGCAACGAGAAGATTGCATTGTAGCGAAGAACGAGGCACCAGTTTCAAGGAGGATGCACAAATCAACCCTTCCCCTCTCTCCACAACTTACTAATCTTTCTTTGAGTGCAGGCACAAAATACTAATTACAGTAAAAAACACAAAAAAATCTGAGGCAACACTACAAGACGTTCCTCAATTTCCCGACAATCCCTTGCGCCACTCCTCGCTTTCTCATACTCGCTTTCAGAATCATTTCCTTATACTGAAATCGTGCAATCAAAAAATCTCTAATCGTATTATACACCATTTTAAAATTCTTTTTAAAATGCTTAGTATCTTCGATTATGCTTTTGCTATTTCATCAAATCATTTGTTCCCGCTCAAATCTAAACTTCCATATTCACATAAGTAATCTACCTAATCTTTCATTCCTGATTAGATGTCAGTTTGTACTCCTTCCTATTTGAGCAAATCTGTGTCAATTGTGCGTGTTTTTGTGTTTAATCGTGCCCATATATTTGAATCATGCTTACTTATTGTGCTTTACTCCTCAGTATTCCCCATCTTAGTAAAGACAATATTGAAGGTAAGATGACTCATTTATCGAGATGTAGTGGAAACTATGTCTGTGTAAACTCTTCTTTATGGGTGTGTAGCGCGCCACATTTTCATCGCTAGGATGATTACAAGCCTCTTTTTCCATGCTCGATCTTTTGACGTTATCCTATATTTGATAGTGTCTTTGCTATATGTACCAATTTTATCTTGCCAACTGGCGAAGACACAACAATCTAAACTTTGCATACATAGACAAGTTTACTCTTAACACCTAAATCGTGCGTAATATACATCTCACATAGGCAACATGCAATTCTAGAACTATACATGGTCTGATTCTCGTGAAACTCGAGATATGTAGGTAACTCAGAGACTGAGGTTCGGCCGAAACACCCCAAAACTATCAATTTCCTTTCCATCATTTTGCTGGCATATCGTGACAAAATTGGCGGCTCGTCAACATCTTTGCCCGAAGACTCTTTCATCATCCCCGGACAAAGAGGGACAGATGTTGCCACCCAATTTTTTTCTCTATTTTTTCATAATTGTCTATATTTAACTTAAACATGCATTAGTAATTTTTTAAATCATTAGATTTCAAGCCTCTTTTACTTTTAGCACAAATAATACACTTAAATATCCATTTTCAATTATTTATACCTAATTAATATTATTCAAAGTCATTCATAAATATTTTTTTGCATTAGAATATATTTTACAAAGTTATTTTATATTATTTCCTATATTTTTCTAACTACTTCTATATTTATTAGTAGTTTTGTCTAAGTTAAATAAGCCAATTAATTCCTAACTTCCTTTACATATATACACTTAAAATATACACAGCACACACACCATATAAACACTACCCCCACCGCACACCTACATGGCGAGATCTGAGCCGTTCGCGTGTTTGATCGGACGTCTAAGATTTTATGTTTGCTTTTAAGATTCAAACAGACTCCCTAAAATATTTCCCTCTTCCTCTCCAACATAACCCGCCCCCCCCCCCCTTTCTAGTTCTCTCTCCCGTTTTTCAGTATAAATACACCCCTGCGCCACGCTTCCGCCACTATTCACGCTGCCATCTCCTCTCTCTCTCGTACTTGTCTCTGTCCTACTTCAGTTCGCACGAGAAAATTGAGGCAAATCACATCCCTATCGCTAATTGCTTGAAATTGAAATGGAAACAAAAGATTCTCATCAAATTCCTTTGAAATCAAGACATACAAGACGGAATTGAACAAATCTAGTTCACACATGGCGAGAATCACGGTTTTCAAACTAAGCCTTTGCAAATCGGGTCAAGCAAAGCAAGAAATGGAGCAAAGCTGACCCGACGTGCCTTGAACCGGGTTAGATCCGCCCTTCTTTATTTATCCTTGGCATTAAACTGATGGAATTGTTGCCTAAATGCCTATGTTATTTCCTTTCTTGTTCAGAAGTAGTATGTATATCTTTTGTTTTTAGTAAAGTCACACTTAAGAGTCACTGTTTGTTTTGGGAATAATTAAGCATTCATACTAAAGGCCTTGTATATCTTTATTGGCGTATCGTCCGAATTGCTAGTTTTGAAGTTTCTGGCCGTTTGGGATCGTTTGTGTTTACTTTCACCAATTCGACCATTTGCAAATGGAATTTGATTACTTGAAAATTGATGACATATTGACCGTTAAATGGTAAAGTTGTAGATCTTTTCTGAAGACCGCTTAACAAACTAATACCCCTCTTTGCTACATATATTTGTTATGTGTGAACACATATCATTGACTGGTACAATTTCATGCTAGACAATTATCTTGAAATCTGATTTCCTCATTGGAATGCGTGATTGCCAAGATCTTATTATGTATACAATATCCTGATTTCATGAGAGATAGCGCGGTGTTTGAAATTCAAAGTAATTGATTTATTTTTGGTAGAGTTACCTCTCTTTCATAACAAATTGATGACATGATTTCCTTATTTTAAAAATTCAATTGACTAGTTTATTTTATGAAGATTACAAGTTGTGAAATCCCCTTAATTTTTCTAAATTGACCACACAACTTCTTCTTTCCTTCTAATGAAAATTACTGACTTTTTATTTTCCTATTCTAGTGATGATTTGAAATTCAAACTAGCCCACTCTTACATTATATAAACCAGCACCCTCTATATTATTTAAACACTATTCAGTACCTTTTCTCTACAGCTGATACACTCACAAACAGTAAGAAAAAGCGCTACAGGCTCTCTTCTTCTTCTCCACACACTTATACACTCTCTTCATCCAGTGCACAGACGCTTACACTACACTACTCCCTCTCTTGCTCTTAAATATTACTCATAGAAACACCCTTGCATCTCACGAGATACTTTCTAGTTTCCTGTTTTGTTTTGCTTTACTAGTTGAAAATGAGAAAGTTCGCATTTTGGATTCAAGTGTTCTGCCTTGTGGTCCCAGTTCTTTGTTATCATCTTAGCGTGCTCCACCCTTAAACAGTTGGTATTTGTTCATATCTTTGCTTTATTCCTTAGTTATATGCAAAACATGAATATGTATATGTGTCATTTAGGTTGTCTATATTACAGTCCCTCTTACCTTTTTATGCAGGTTGAGTGTTGAATAGCCAAAAGGGCCATACCATTATTAAGTTTTTCATTGCAGGGGAATGACATCCATTTATGGCATGAGATAAGGTGTGAATGGTTAGATTTTGGCAAATCAAAACTAGATCTTAGATTTGGAATGTTGGTGAACTTGTACAGTTCAATCGAGTGCACAAAGGGCGCTACTCTTTCCCTTTTTCTCCTCTCAATTAATCTAGCAGACCCCTATATGTATTTGCTAGGCTTCTCCCTTGGTTTGTACATAATTGTGTCTACAAGGTGTTGGTTTGTTTGAAAATAGGTAGTAGCAGCAAAGCACATATGCAGGGGCTGTTAAGACAGCCACCACTTCGCAATATTTGGTTATATAGGGGCCACTTCTCATCCTCTTTATTTTTTGCATGTTTTTAGGGTAACAACGAAAGTAGTATCCGAAACAACTGTATTTGTGTGACATATAGAATCTGGAATTTATGTAAACAGGGCAGCTTAAAAGAAGATTATAAGGGGGTCATTTTCTATAAAAATCAGAAAAGGGGCTAAAAGTACAACACGACTTAAAATTGGATTATTTATGCAAAATCTCTAATCTGAAATTTATGTTGAAAGCTGGATTGTTTATGTAAACTAATAAATCTGGTTTTACAAGTTATAACTAGGCTGACTGTACGAAATTTGAGATTCAACTTTTCCATAATTGTGTAGGAAAACAAATGGAAGTCCATTGTAAAACCTGCTTTTAGGAAGATTGACGGACATGAAAGACTCATGCGGGCTGAAGAAACATATAACCTAATAGTATCGATATAATTGTGCGGAGAAAATATACTACAAAGCAGGGAAAATTGCAGCGAGTGTTTATTTGAGGACATTATGGTAAAATATTCGCACCGTTTAAACTTAATAAGCAGGAGTATGTATTCAGTTGTAGACACACAATGTAGTTTCGAAGTAAAACGTGTCATTGCCCATTTATTTCAAATCTTCCTGCTGTGTAGCTTCAGTAGTATTCTGGTGAGTTCTTATACTTCTTTGTAATTTCATTTCTACTTTTACGCTTGCTTTATGGATTTATTACATAAGTTTTCACCCTATGCTTCCAGAAAAATTCTGCTAAATTTGAGGTCTTTTTGCTTCTACTTTAGCCCTGAAAGAATTCCCTATGTTGCCTGTAATATATTCCCCTCATCTCCTGTGATTCTCTTTCCATCTTCCCTTTTTTATTTTCATGTTTTTTAGTACTTTCATTCCTTACTTTTGGAACCTTCATGTAACCAAAACTTGGTTGTCTTAGTAGCATAAAAAATGTGGCAGCATATGTTATTATGTTTATACTTCTAACACTTTAAAATTCTCTATGGTGCTGATTATGTAATTAGTTATTGTATGTCCACAAGCTTATACTGTTTCTCCTTTTTACTTTACTGTACACTACACCAAATTCTAGCGCACTATTGTTGTTGATGTTTTGTTGCTGGATATTTGGGATTGATTTAATTGGAATATGATGGTCACGACATTTTGCTTTCTAATGATTTTTTAACTTGAAAGTTGCTTAAGGTTGGGAAAAGGGAAACTGCTTCAGCGATAGAGGTAACTTATTCACTTATATTTTCTAATACAGTTAGATGCTTAGGTACAATGCTAAATGATTGTGCTTTATTTTATTTTATACCCTGTATACTTGTGTGTACTATAGGAATAAATTAAATGTTCAAATTTCAAAATTTAGACTTTAATAAAGATATCGAAAAACAATAGTATGCATTACACAATTTTGGTCTTGCTATTTGAGTTAATAATGTCTAATCAACTTACTAATTGATAAATTGTAGAGGAAAAATGACGTAAGTGAACTAATTGGGTTTATTCGAATTAGAGGTCACATGATGGTGCCGTAGAAGTAGCTACCGTAGAAGTAGCTAGAAGAAAGATTGTTTGGATAAATTGGAAAGTTGAGAGTGTAACACATCTTATGTTAAAGACTGGTTCAGGAACAAATGGATAATAATCTAATATACTGTGTTCATGTCCACATCCTTGCTGCTTGAGTTTTAAAATTTCTATGTGAAATATTATAATGTTACTGTAGGCTAATGATACTAATTGTCGAGTTGGATGGACAACTTCATTATGCTCTGCCTGAATCCGTTTTCACTAATTAAAAAGTTCGCAATATCAAGCGAGTATATGGAGCACTAAGGTTCATTTTTTTACCTCCTAATTGCTATTCATTTTTACTGGTCCTAACTCCTAAATGTATAATTATAGAACCAAAAGTTATACTAAGTCACAAAATCCCAAGACATGCATATCACACTTAGATTGTTTAGAATTATTCAGTCGTATTGGCTAAAACACTGCTTGTGTCTTCTTCTATTTGCTGAATTTTATTAGTCAATAACAACAATCTACCATTTTACCTTCACTATTTTGTATGTAACTATATTTGCAGGTAAAGCAAGTCTCGGTGCGGACAATGGTGTCTTTTTGGCTTTAACATATGGTTCTAACTTTTGATGGCCAATTGCCTATTCTCAAGATTAGTTCAGTAACTAAGGATGATATCAGAAAATGATCTTTCTCATATCTGATTATGGTTCAGAGACTCTAGATTTAGGGATACTGTAATCAGTAATTTTGGGAGTGCAATTTTAACATAGGTCGATTGTTAAAACATCCTTCAAGATGTTATATTCATACTTTCGTCCTGCTATATTTTGTTTTGATTATAATTTGACAGCATTTGATAAAATTTCAAGTCTATTAAATGAAGCCATGGCGGTTCCGGTATTTTAGCAAGAACTTTGTGCTTTGTTGTATGAGTTCAAGTTTCTGTATGTTCTCCTCCCAACCAATTTCCTTTTGTTAACTCATAATAGTGTTAAGCTTGATCCGTGCGAGGCACGGGCAGGTGATCTAGTATTTTTTAAAAGTGTCAAAATGAATTACTTGCATTTATTTTTATAATATTCGTAAGTGCTAGCTATTATACTTATTCACTCTTTTATGCATTATTATTAGAATGCTTCTTAGTTTCAAAAATGTTTTCTCTACATATACAAGTATTTATAAATTTTATTTTCTAAACTATTATTTTCTTTAATGTGACCTCATAAAAAATAGTCACACGAGCAAGGATACTTGATAATCAATGTCATACTATCGCTCAAAGTGGTTAATATTCCTTAAATCGCAAAATTCTCCTTCTCCCTACGATCAGCGAATTTTAGTGTATTTTTTGATATCAAAACTCTCTCCATTTGATTTTCAAAATATGTCCTACTTTATCGTTTTTGTAAAAAGACAGTCCTTAGAAACTAGCCGCTTTCGAGGAATAAACTTATCTTAATAAATTCGCTTCTTTACTTTCATTCTTGCCTTTGCTTTATATTTTGACTTTTAGTTTAAACTGCTTATTTGCGCTAGTGTACTTGAATTGCATGCATGCTTTTTAGTTTTAATCTCTTAAATTCCAAATTTCAAATCGGTCAGGAACCACCTTTCGTGGGTCTTGGGGAGTGCCTAACACCTTCTTCTCGAGATATTAGGACTTCTTACCTTACAATCTCATGCTTAGCAAGATCTACCCGGAGTTATTAAGCGAATAGAAACAAGTAGGTGCCCTAATACGCCTAGATAAAAACTATGTTAGGTGGCGATTCCAAACTCGTTCCCAATGAGTCACTTTAGTCAAACCCGACCTTTGAACTTGACCGAGCTCAAAAAATAAAGATGCGACAATTATGAATGAGGTCACAAGAATTACGGTAAATTACGATGGAAAAGTAAGTAAATACGATGAAAATAAAGGCAAGTAAATAAACAAGCAATAATTGAAAAAGCAAAGTAAATATATTCCTTGAGAGTAGCCAAAGTTGATGGGGAAATATTCAATGTGTACAGTATAATGTAAGGAGGGGTATTTATAGTAGTGATACCCAGTCCAAAATAAGGTAAAATATAAGTACTAATAGGGCCATAAGCCTACAACTCAAGGCGGCGGTATGCTAAATCCTAGCTAGGAGACTGTAAATCCTAGGCAATGGGATGTACGCCCTACGCGTTTGACCAAATCACCTAAACAGTTGTTGGCTCTAGGAGCGGGCGTATATCCTCAGTGCCAGGTGACTTGTAAGATACGCCTAGTCTCGCCAGCTGGACTCGTATCCCCGTAAATATATGTAGCATATTTTTGCCCACACAAACCTGCAGCTTGTGAAGCAGGACCTTCGCGGAGTGTTGCCGATGAAGGGAGTCCCCCGAGAGAGGAATGATGAGAGCCCATCCCCCTTTTGATGCTTATATTATTTTTTCTTGCATCTTTGTTGTAAACAATTGCCCATGTTTAGCGGACGTAATGATATAGTTTTGGGCCCATTTTGAGGCGGTTTAAATTGAATTACTTGCTTACTTATTTATTTGTGACGCTTATTAATTTCCGCCGTAAACAATAACTAACGTTGAGTTGTGCCTCTGTGGGCGTGTGGACCTAAAGTTTAGATGTCTTCCGGTTGTCCTGAATGTTGTAATGAACATTTATCAGTGTGGCTTCTTTGAGTAATTATGTCTGTTGTGCACTAATGTTTGACGGCTAGGTTGCCTCTGTAGGAGATGGCTGCTTGCACCCATAAAGGGATGACTTTAGCATGTGTGATAATAGGTACTTTTGCATCTGACTTCGAACGTCTCTGCTTAGTTACTCGAGTATTTAAGACTTTCTGCATTACGCGAACAAGCGTCTCCGTCGGCGTGTAGGTGCAATTTTTGAATTAACGAGTTCAACTTACGAATAATGTCTGGTGGCTGAGTTAGACGCGGTCTAGGTCTAAGCGAGTAGTGTACCCTACTTTTGTCAAGAAAAGTAGATGTATTACATCAACTTGTATTTGGTCTGGGCTATTAATATTTGGATCGTAGATGGATCTTAATTTGTAAAGCAACTAACTATATGAATAGTAGTTTATTAATGAAGGCGTGAAGCCTGGAATGTTGTGGGTGAAAACTCATAACATATCATAGAAGCATGAAAATGTTGTAATATAAGAACTAAAGAGCTAACAAAGTATATTCTGAAAAAGAAAAGTACTTCCAACTTTTCCCTACTCCCTCTCCCTCATCCAAAAAATGTCAATCAACCATACCATGTGAATCATGGTCCTGGTTGATTGCAGTTTCAGGGTCTTCGGGGATTTCTGAGGTGTTCGCCATGGGAACTTCCTGAAGGACTGCTGCTCCCAAAATTACGGCGATGTAATGCTCTCTTGCTGCTTCATGGTCTCCGTTAACTTCTTTTAACCCCCATTGAGTAGGGTATTTCAGCTTTTGGTGCCATGTGGATGGTTCTGCTTTGACTTGATGGATCCATGGTCGTTCAGCGATTACGTTGTAAGGAACTCCCCATTTGATCACCTGAAAAGATGAAACATAATTTTCACCTGGAAGGTGAACAGTAAGGTTAACATCGCAAACAGATCTTTCACAAGAGTTACTGAAGTGAGCGAGCGAGTAGACACTCGGTACAATTCTGCCCTCGATGCACATCGCCTATAGTGTATCCCATCTGATGATGTTTACGGTGCTACCAGCATCGACTAAGACACGTTTGACATCTGTATCTTTAATTTTGAGCGTTATAACCAAGGCATCATGGTGCAGAGAATTTCAACCGATCCTATCCTCATCGCTAAACATAATCATCTCGGGCACGATCCTTACGGGGTGCTACCATACTACCGTTTAACTCTTCGAGTATTTTTGGACCTTCAATTATGACGTTGATTGATCTCTTGGGGTCAGGTGGGTCTAGGGGTCCATCTTGGCTCTCTCTTTTGGTGAAGGTCTGCTTTCCTCTGTCAGTGAGCAGGTCCTTGAGATAACCCTTATTCAACAAACCTATAACTTCCAAGATTAATGCTCTGCATCCGACCGTATCGCGCCCACGGTCCCTATGAAAACTGCAATAAAGATTCTTATTTCTTTTACCCAGCTCGGCCGTCAAATTGCTTGGTCAACATATTTGGGCGTCCTTTATATGATCCCTTATGAATTCTATAGCATTGATTTGCAATCCCAACTCTTCGAACCGATTAAGAACCCACTCCATACTGAGTGGCTCCTTAGTTGATGGAGCTGGGGCCTTACCACTATCTTCCCGATTCAGGAAATCACCCTTGTAATCTCTCCTATTCCGCTTCCCTTTGTCTCTCGCTCGAGGCTCCTCCATCTATCCCCATTTCTGTCCTTGGCGGATGAAGTCTTTGATGGATGGTTGAATTTCCTCGAGCGGATGACTTTTCGGGCTCAAGGCAAAGCTTCTCGGTGTATCTTTGGTGCAACGCGCTCTCTATGGTCACCAGGTGCTGGGTTAAACTCCACTACTACTCCCTGGTAGCCAACGATCCCTTTGAATTCAAACTCTTTCCAAAGGCTACCACAGCGATGTTTTCAGGAACTAGAGGAAGCTCCATGCATTCCTTCTAAAATCTGTCAAGGTAATCTTTTAGCAGCTCGCTGTCCCGTTGACGTATCTCAAAGATATCTTCCATGCGCATCTCCCGCTTGCGGGCATTAGAATGCGCTTTCTTGAACAAGTTTTTCATCTGAGTGAATGATTCGATATATCCTATTGGTAGCTGAGTGCACCAAGTGAGGGCCTCTTTAGTCAGGGTCGAGCCAAACCTCTTCACTAGAGCAGGCTGAATTTCTTCCTCAGTAATCTCGTTACTCTTCACGGTGGAGTAATATGCAGCAATATGCTCGTCCGGGTCAATCTTTCTATCATATTTCAAGTTATCCGGCAAACAGAAGTGCTTTGGTATGCAGACCGGTGTGGCACTTACCTTGTATGCATGTTTATAAAACTTCTGCTCATCTACCGTGGTAACTTGAGGTGGAGCACCCAGCACATCACCAATTTTGTCGTGGATAGCCTTCATCTCTTTTATGAGGTCCTGAATAACAGGAGCTCCTTTGTGTTCTTGGTTGTTGATTGTTGACGAGCCTCCTGGGGTAGCATCCACGTTGAGCCTTTGTTTAGGAGCTGATGCTGGTGAATTGTTCGTGGGTGCTGGTCCACGCGGGGATGCTGGCCTCTAAGATGATTCGACAAACATTTTTGCTAACTTTTGGGATATCCCATCAACTATGTTGTTCGAGTTCTGTTCGAACATAGTTTTGAGGAGATTTACAAGGAAACCTCTGAATTAAGAATTACCTCCCATAGGTTGATCGCATTCCCCGTTGCTGGTAACAAGGATCGTTTCTTGAGAGGTGTCTTTTGGCTGCTCAACAGGATTCTTAGCATGTATGCTGGGATCATCGGTATCCTCTACGGACTCGTCTACTGCGTCTGGAGTGTTTTTTGGAATGCTATTGTTGTCAGAAATGATTACACTTTTTCCTTCGTGGAATACCTACAATTGCCTGGGCCCCACAGTGGGTGCCAAACTGTTTATGCCTAAAATTGTACGTCCAGATTAAACAATTAATTATGGTTGGGGTCACAAGCAATACAGTAACTACAACGAAAACGTATGTTTATATAATGAAGCAACAATGAATAAACAGGATGAAAGAATTAAGAGAAAGGCAGAGTAATATTATTCCTTTTAAATAGCCGGATTCTATGGTGAATCGCATGATGCACAACACAATGTAAGGAGTGATATTTACAGTAGTGATAGCCAGTCTAAAATAGGGTAAAATACAAAGACTAATAAGGTTATGGGCCTATAACTCAAGGCGGTGGTATCACTAAACCCTAACTAGGAGACTATAAACCCTAGGCAGCGGGATGTATATCCTGCGTTCTATGGCCGTGCCACCTAAACGGTTGTTGGCTCCATTAACGGGTGTGTATCCTCTGAACCCAGTGTCTTGTAAGATAAGTCTTGTCTTTACAACTAGACTCGTATCCCCATATATATAGGTGGCGTATTTTTCCCACATATACAATAGTTCCCAGTTAGTGGTTAGTCGAGCGAATGAGGTTTTTGCCATGGAGGACATCTGTGCGCCAGATAGGCAAGAAAAATCAAAGCACTTTTGAAAAAAACTTTCAAAATGGGAGTTTGTCTATCGGTAGGAAAGTTCAAATGAGGACGAGGCACCCGTGGATTCACGCGATGATTCAGATGAACAGCAGATAGTAATTAACTTGATACTCGTGCACCTGATGAACCTTGAGGTTCCAAGTATAGGATCCGCTTCACAGTAGCGTCATTGTTGACAACTAATTTTGTCCCTCCTGTTTCAATAGCCACCATTCAGACAAAATTGCACTGATAGACACACGATTACCCCACACTCACTCCTATTCAAAGTCACTACTTCACACACGCACATTAATTAGACTATTTTTTCAAAAAAACACCGGCACAAACTACGACTTGCACGCTTAATTACAATCTTTGTAATTACTCCTATTTTAGAGAATTTCATAAATTACTTTAAAATTCAAAATAATAGTCTTCCCTAGCTATTTAGCCCTAAAAACAATTTTTCTCAATTTTTATAATTTTTTCTAAGGACTTTATATTGTTTTTGTACGCACTTATACACATTTATACGTTTATATACGCCTGATATACAATCTAGTATTTACACCTCACACCCTCCTCACTTATCTACGTCATTTCCACCTCAGCTCCACGTCAAGCCCACATGGTTTGATCTTAGCCTTCCATTTGTCTAATCCAACGGCTGAAATGTCAATTTTAATTTTTTTAATTGCATAGCACCCCCCAAAACCCTAAAATGATCTCATTTCTCCTCTCACCCTCGTCCCTATTCTCTCTCTCGGCAAAAACCTAATCGCCACTATCTATGGCGATTTCCGATCGATTCAGCCGGCGAAATCGAAAACAAATTTACATCATGATGATCCTCTCACTCTCCTCTACAAAACCCCTATGGGTTTATCACCGTTTGATGAGAGTCAAAATTGACCCCTCGTCGGATAAAGTTGCAATCACCGAAAAATGTCTCCGGTTTTGCCTCAACGAATCCTAAAACGCTGCTACCCCTAAAAGAGGCGAGGAATCTCTCATGCAAATACATTCGAGAAGGGTTGAGATCAACCCGACTCCGGTATACGGGTAACCCTAACTCCTTTGCCTTTTATTCTCTTTCCATCATATCTTAGCCTATGTGATAATTAAACCTAAGTTTGCCTAGTTTCTCTGTGAATTAGCATGTTTTGTTGTTTGATTTTAGTAAAAGACTGTATACTTGTCAATTTCTCATCTTGATCCACCGGTTAAACGAAATATTGCTCTTGCACTGTTAGTATGCCTAAACTTAATACCCTAGTGACCTGAGTTTCATGTTATCACTGTAAGGTTATGATTTAACTCCCCTGACAACGTGTTTATTCCTATTTGACAGTGTACACAACCTTTTATTTTATTAAAACACAAGATCATGTAGCTGGTTAAAATTAGAATTTGAGAGGGTAATTTATCATGATTAGAAGGATCATAAAATGTCAATTTGAAATCTTTGATTGGTAATTAGAATGGAAAACTATTTTTGATATTTGGAATGTTTATCAATTAAGAATTCTGATTAAAAGCCGATTTGACAGTCCATGATTTCAGGCTTAAAATGGTTTGATACATGTTTGTGTGCTAATTCTTGAACCTGGCTGGGTTATAGTCCAAAGGAGAAGGTTCCCACTTGTCTTGGGATTTTGTTTACCTTAAAACTTGGAACACTAATTGAGCTATACATGGAAAGTATTCAAGTGAACCCTTCCTAAGTTTGGAAGACAATATTCCATTGCTTTTTATACCTTTACCCATTTAATTCAAACCCTGCACTCCTATACCTATAAAAACCTGCATTATCAGACATTAGAAAAAAAAACACAGAACACTTCTGAGGCTTTAGACTCTCTCACTCTCTGATTTTCTTTTCAAAATCTGTGGAAGACACTTTCACTGTTTTCTTCTTGGTTCTGTTTGTGCAAGCATTGATCAACATATACACTTTGCTTAGTTGTTCCTTTACTGTTAGAAGATATTTTTTCTTCTTGACCATCTACTATATTTCTCCCTTTACTTGTCTATGGCTGGACATCTTGTTTGCTTCACCTTCATGAGGGTTGCCTCACTTAAACTGCTTATGCTTGTTTGACATTGCATACCTGGATCCAGGTTTTCTGCTAGTTCCTGTTAACTTTTGTGCAGTGGTTAGGATGATCCAACAAGATAATACCAGTTTTGCTAAATGTAGGGCACTGATTACACCCTATTGACAAGAGTTTCTGCAGCTTATCATGGCAGTTTTTCTTAGTTTAATAAGGCTTCAATGCATGCTTCCCCTACTTAGAAACTGTCCCCCATTTGTGTATATTTTTTAGGATATTCCTGCTTGTATTCATTTTAAACAGGGATATAGTCATAAGACTGTATAATTGGCTATCCAGGGGCCTCTTCTCAACCTCTTCTTTATGTTATAGCATCATGCTTAGGAAGATAGAAGTCTTTGCATTCAGGCTCGACTTTAATCTATAATTGGAAATTGTAATATGGCCTACGATGAGCAGAACTGAATTTGGTAGTATTCTGAATAAGACATTTACACTCTAAACTTGGAAACTCTAACAGCAGCATTATTTCATACTTAGTCGATTGAAATTTGACATGCTATGCTCTCGAACTTGATTTTGAAGACATTTTCTCATGCTTAAACTGTTATAACGCGTCAAGGGGTTGTTTGTGCACTAACTGCCTAAAATTGAACTGATCCTGTAAATTAAAACTGCCTCTCTCTTTGCATAAATGATACAGGCCCAAAACAGTTTTCAAATGTGGCCTTTTTATGTGCTAAACATATTTTTGACCTACTTGGACCTCTTATACACTAATCTAATAGTGTATAGGGGGTATAAGTATTGGTGTCGCTTATACGCTCTACTATACATATTTTTCTAAAGAGAATACTATAACTTATTCATGTGAGGCATACGTAGAATGATGATGAGCGCACCTCCTTTGTTGACTAACTGGTGGAATAACTTGTCACTGAGCGAGCAAACCGAAGTACGCCATAATTTGGGTCATTTAGTTTCTCTATTAGAAATGGAGCTGTGTAGAGAAATGATTGAAGCGTCGGTATCATTTTGGGATGAAAAACTAAATGTGTTTAGATTTGGGGATGTTGAATTAACACTTTTGCTGGAAGAAATAGGAGGATTCGTATCACACTCGGGGTTAGACAAACATCATTGGCAAGGGAGTCGCATTCTTGCACCTAGTATCCCCATAGCTGAGGAGTTTCGTAATAAATTGGGGATGGTGGCAAGTGTTAATGTAGAATTTTTACAATAAAAGAAAATACCATTTTCCGAATTTTACAACTTGTTTGGGTATTTGGGTGCATTCGACGACCGTAAGAAAGAGTTTAAGTCCTACAATGACTGGAGGGAGGGTAGACCACTTGCATTTACTATTGGTGTTCCCTGAAAGTTTGAGTCACGACATATGTTCGAGGCTTGTCATGGTTGCTGATGCGGTATATAATGGAATTGACGGTTACCATTATACTATAGTTTCTATGATTGTGACGGAAATTTATCGGGCTTTAGGTTGTTGCAAGAGAGGAGCAAAATATTTCCAAGGTTGATATCTTCTGCTACAAGCTGTATTGGATAAAAGCTGACAACACTTGAAAGATGACACGTGTCCACCACGTGGCACGGGCAGAAGTTCCAACGGACAGACATCTAACGGACAGACAATCATCACGAGTAGACCCAAAGGAGTTATGGAACACTTCATCAGCCAACCCGATCTGAGTGAGCAGTTATTAACCTGATCATTCACGAAAATCATTCAATTAATGGTCATAAAGGCAATCATTACAACCCAGCGGTTATACATCCAACGGATACGTGCCCAGCAGTTATATATCCAGACGGATCCATGCCCAGCGGTTACGAATCCCAATGGATGCCTATCGGACATATAAATAGCACTTGTTCTAAGCCATTGTAAAAGACAACTTTACTGCCTGTTTACAATATCAATAAGAATACTCTCTCGCTCTTGCTCAGATATTACTTTTTGCTCATATTTGCCTAGTATCTTAGTTCTTTGATCTTCTAAGTACGACTGGTATGGAAGAACTCTCTCCGGGGATAAGTGATACGACACGGTTACTTCTTCTTATTTCTGTCTATGCTTTATCTTTATTAATTCATACTTATATCTCGTTCTCGTATTGTTTGCAAATCTATCATTGTTTTGGTTCGTTGTTTAAACTCTTAATCTGAACTATTGATCGTGACTCCGCAAATATAAATTTAATTGCTAATTGGCCTAAAATCTGATCTAGGTTAAACAATTTGGCGACCACAGTGGGAGCCGGTCAATAGCATTCGTAGGTTAAAAGTTTATCTTCTCTGATATTACACCTCTTTTCGTCAGTCTTTTTGTTCTGTAACTAACATGGCAGAAAGCAGTTCACAACGAACTATCGTAGGCGGAAGTCAGGTAAATACTCCCCCACTCAGTCCTAATTATTCTCCTGATTATTCTCCCGACTATTCGTCCGATGGGCAGCAACAATCTTCCCAAGGACCGGTCAAGCAGCGAAATAGGCGTATGCGCTCTCAGAGCACTACCCCACCCAGGAGACGACGCCATAGGAGTCTCTCCCCTAGCCAAGGGAACCTCCAGGAAACACTCTTTGCTTTCATGCAGGAACAGGCAGAGGTAAACCGAGGGATAAACGAGGCGCTCACCTCTCTCCGAAGGAGTACCCCTTCAACTGCAAGAGCTGACACTGCAACACCTGGTCGTGACGCTCCTTCCTCACAAGGTGGAGAACGGAATAACAGAGGGACTGCAGAGCCAACGGCCCAAGTCAATCAGAATCGGAATGGAGGGTCTATGGCGCCTACGGAGATGAGCCTTGTCGTGGAAGCTCTCACCAAACAATTCAAGGAAAACCAGAAAGCCCTTCAAAAGTCTCTTCACGAGAGAATTGATCAGATACCAGGCGCTCCACCCACGCTGAAGAAAGTCGATGTCCAACGATATTCCCAGCGGCCCTGGAAGAAGGAGGCAGCCCCAAAGGCGATACCTAAGATTTTCAAGATGCCAAACATTCCGAGGTACCGCGGAACATCTGATCCCAACGACCACCTCATGATGTTCAGCAACTTTATAAAGGCTAGCGACCTCACCGACGAGGAGATCGAATCTGTTCAATTGAAAAAGTTCGTGAAAACCCTAGCATATGGAGCTCTATGATGGTACTCAATGTTGCCACCCAACTCCATTGGGTCTTTCGCAGAGATGGTTGAATTGTTCGTGAAGGCGCACACAGGCACTCAGAAGACAAAAACCCGCATAGAGGATATCTTTGAAATCAAGCAAAGACCCGACGAGTCTCTCCGCAAATCCATGGATCGCTTCCAAAGAGAGCGTATGATGCTTCCCAAAGTATCGGACAGATGGGCAGAAATCGCGTTCACCAACAGCCTGGATATTAGGAGCTCGGAGGCCACGCGCAGACTTTACGTATCTCTTCGCGAGTTCCCAGCAGCCAGCTGGTCAGACGTCTATAACCATTATAATTCAAAGGTACGTATCGATGAAGATAAATTGATTGGAACAGGTACTCGAGGAAGGGCTCAGGCATGCAATAGTGGATCCGGCGGGAAAGCAGAGACGGAGAGATCAGACGTACGTTATGAGCCGTACCCTGATCAGTCACGTAGCCATTCCAAAGGACGCAATCGCAACAACAAAGGATTGTCCCGGAGAGATGATTCGGAATCAAGCCTCCGTGGAGCCCCAAGCCTGCCAAGCTTCAACGTGGAAATGACTGAAGTAGTGGCAGCACTCAAAGACATAGGAGAGAAGGTCAAGTGGCTGAAATACATGAAGCCCGACCCAAGCAAGCGAAACTAGGACCTGTGGTGTGATTTCCATCGTGACCATGGTCATACCACCGAGGACTGCAAGGCCCTAAGGTATGAAATTGCTCATTTGTTAAAACAGGGATTCTTGAAGGAGTTCCTGACCGAGAAGGGGAAGCAGAGTCACGCGAAGGTGCAGCAGAACAAACCTGGCCCTCCACGAGCATCCTCTCCAGGGAGGACAGTTAATGTTATTTCACGTGGAATCGAGGTGGACTCCGTTACCTTCACAGTGAAGAAGTATGCAAAGGTCTCCATCACAAACAGCAAACGCCCACGATCAGAAGAAACAATTACATTTGAGGATTCTGATGCAGACGGTTCGCAATTCCTACATGCTGATGTGTTAGTAATAATGTTACGCGTGGCGGAGTTCGACGTCAAGAGAGTACTCATTGATGCGGGCAGATCTGCGAACATTATCCAATCATGGGTTGTAAGGGAGATGCAGTTGTCGGATAAGATCGTACCACTATCTCGAGTTCTCTCCGGTTTCACCAACTCAAGCGAGAAGACTCTTGGTGAGATTACCCTGACAACTCTCGCCGAAGGGGTAGCGAAGGAGACAACTTTTCATGTTGTTGATGCGGATTTAGCCTACAACATCATTCTAGGGAGACCTTGGATCCACGATATGCAAGCCGTTCCTTCGACTTATCATCAAGTATTGAAGCTCCCATCCGAATGGGGAGTACGTGAGGTGTGAGGAGAGCAACGCTCTGCCCGAGATTGCTATTCGGTGGCTCTCAAACTGCCCGAAGAGAAAAAATAGCAATTACAGCGACCGGGACCGGATATACCATATGAAGAAACAAAGTACGAAGTCCCGGAATTCATCACGAAGATGGACGAAAGAGAAAACCACATGCCGACCGTGGAAACTTTGAAACCCGAAGAATTGTTCGCCGATAAGCCGGAACGGAAGGTATACTTAGGGACCGAAATGAGCGAGCGCCTACGGGGAGATATCCTCCAGTTCCTCAAGGAGCGGCATACAACATTCGCCTGGTCCCACGCAGATATGACAGGTATTTCTCCCGACATCATTACTCACAGGTTGAACGTCGACCCATATCACCGCCCGGTGAAACAGAAGACGCGCCAGCAAGGGGTTTTTCGAAACCAGGTCATCAACGACGAGGTTGAGCGGCTGTTGAAGATTGGATCAGTGCGTGAGGTCAAATATCCAGACTGGCTAGCCAATGTCGTCGTTGTACCTAAGAAGAATGGTAAATGGCGAGTCTGCATTGACTTCACGGATCTAAACAAAGCCTGCCCGAAGGATTCATATCCCCTTCCCAGGATAGATCAACTGATCGACGCAACAGCCAGACACGAGGTGCTCACCTTCCTCAACGCGTATTCCGGATATAACCAGATATTGATGGACCCTGAAGATCAGGAGAAAACAGCGTTCATAACCTGTCGAGGTACGTATTGTTATAAAGTTATGCCATTTGGACTAAAAAATGCAGGTGCAACATATCAGCATCTAGTCAATCGAATATTCCATGACCATATCGGAAAGACTATGGAAGTGTACATCGATGATATGTTGATCAAATCCAAACGAGCAGAGGACCATCTGGCGCATCTGAAAGAAGCTTTTCGAATCCTGGATCAGTATAACATGAAGCTGAACCCGGAGAAGTGTGCATTCGGAGTCGGATCGGGAAAGTTCCTGGGCTTCATCGTTTCTCAGCGTGGAATTGAAGTCAATCCCGCTCAAATTAAAGCCATTGAATCAATTCCAGATGTACTCTACAATAGGAAAGACGTCATGAAACTGACGGGAAGAGTGGCGGCACTACGAAGGTTCATCTCCCGATCATCCGACCGATGCAAGAGTTTCTTCGACGTCTAAAAACAAAACAAGGAGTTTGAATGGACCCCTGAATGCCAACAAGCATTGAAGGATCTGAAAAAGTACCTATCCAATCCACCACTGCTCTCTACACCTCAGGAGGGTGAGCAGCTGCTGATTTATTTGCCAGTCTCAGAATCGTTGGTAAGCACCGTTCTAGTTCGGGAAGAAAAAGGTAAACAACTTCCTATCTATTACATTAGCAAAGCTCCAATTGACGCAGAAACACGCTATCAACCCTTAGAAAAATTGGCGTTGGCACTGGTAACTGCTGCTCGTAAATTACGCCCTTACTTTCAAAGTCATTCAATAACTTTGGTTACAACCTTTCCTTTACGAAATGTTTTGCACAAACCTGAATTTTTAGGAAGGTTAGTAAAATGGGCTATAGAATTATCTGAATTTGATATCACCTACCAGCCTAGGGTAGCAATAAAATCACAAGTTTTAGCAGACTTCGTGGCGGATTTCAGCACTAATATATACCTTGAGGCAGCAAAAGAAGCTATTTATTATGCTGGGCAGGCTACTGGCACGTGGACCCTTCATACAGACGGCTCCTCGAGCGTCAAAGGGTCCGGGCTTGGATTGGTTCTCATTGCTCCATCCGGTGAGACGGTAAGGCTGGCTATCAAGTTCCCATTTATTACTAACAATGAGGCCGAATATGAGGCCGTTATTGCAGGATTAGAACTAGCCCGAAATTATGGAGCAGCCATCGTCAAACTCAAGAGTGACTCTCAGCTGGTGGTCAATCAGATAAATGGAGGCTTCATTGCACGAGAATCCAGGATGCAAGTGTATCTTGCCCGAGTGAAAGAGCTCCTAGCAAAGTTTGACGAACGGAAGGCATTTCAGATTCCACGGGAAGAAAACCATGAAGCTGATGCTCTCGCAAATTTGGGATCGGTGGCAGAGATAGGGGCAGCCAGCTCCTTAGCTGTTATTCAACTTCTCTACACGACCATAGACAGAGAAAAGTTCGAAGTCAACACCATCAACGCTACTTGGGACTGGCAGAATGAGATAACAAACTATCTTCTCCATGAGACTCTACCCGTAGACACAAAAGCCGCTCGCAAACTCCGAATAAAAGCTGCTCGGTATACAATTCTCAACGGCGAACTCTACCACAAAATATTTGCAGGACCTCTCGCAAAATGTCTCGGACCGAGTCAAATCAACTATGTGATGAGAGAAGTCCATGAAGGCTGTTGTGGAAATCATTCCGGGGGCAAGGCGTTAACCCGAAAGCTGATTCGCACAGGTTATTATTGGGACAAAATGGAAAAAGATACGAACGAATTTGTCAAAAAATGTGACAAGTGTCAGAGGTTCGCCCATCTTCTCCATCAGCCAGCAGAACCACTCCATTCAATAATCTCTCCGTGGCCCTTCATGAAATGGGGGATGGATATAGTCGGTCCTCTTCCCACCGTGCCGAGAGGGATGCGTTTCTTATTGATCATCACTGATTACTTCACCAAGTGGGTCGAAGCGGAAGCATACACGAGGATACGACAAACGGAGGTTGTCGACTTCCTCTGGCGTTTTGTCGTATGCCGCTTTGGAGCACCTAAGGAAATAGTCATGGACAACGGCCCGCAATTTATCGGCCAGAAAGTGACTAGGTTCCTCGACGATCTGCACATCAAGAGGATCACTTCCTCTCCATACCATCTTGTTGCCAATGGACAGGCAGAATCTACCAATAAAATCATCGTTGAATCCCTTAAAAAGCTCCTCGAGCAGGCAAAGAGATGTTGGGTAGAAGAGTTGCCTGGAGTACTATGGGCTTACCGCACAACGATAAAAATAAGTGCTGGAGAGACTCCTTACACATTGGTATATGGTGCAGATGCTTTAATCCCAGTTGAAATAGGAGAGCCCAGCCTGCGATACGCACATGCCACTGAAGAATCAAACTCAGCCAACCTCTCCGAAGAGCTGGACCTCCTCGAAGAACGAAAAGGGCTAGCCCTTGTACGAGTAGTCGCTCAGAAAGAACGGATTGAAAAATATTACAATCGGGGACTTCGCGTACGAAGCTTCCAGGTTGGAGATTTTGTGCTAAGAAAAAGTCTCCCAGAGCACGCAAAAAACAAATTCAGGGAAGCTTGGCCCTAACTAGGAAGGACCTTACAAAGTAATTGCTTCAATCGGCAAGGGATCTTATCGCTTGGCACGACCAGACGGTTCCACTGTCCCGAAAAGTTGGAATGTGGTTCACCTCAAAAGGTATCACTTTTAAGTGGTAAAACGGTTAGTTATCTTATACTCGCCTTTTTATTTTTACGAAAGTTCTTACCTTTACTATATTTTCTCTCTAAATGGTACTAATGACCTAAACAAGGTCAGATCCGTTTAGCTCAACTGGTAAAGCTCGAAGTTCTTCAACTTCGCGGCTGTGGGTTCGAATCCCACAACGAACACACTCCTCGTTTGGTTATATGTGTTCTATATGCAGCTTGCCTCAGCTCTTTTTATGTTATCACTTCCTGTGCTCCAACATAAAAACAAGGGGGGTGGTGAGGGGCCCCCGTAGGCCAGGTAAGACCTTCATAAAGTCAAAAGACCTTGCCAAAAGGCGAATTTTTAATGTTTTTTAAAAAACTTTTACATGACAAGACTTCCACGAAAATAAGAGAAGTCGCTCACAAGGCCAGCGACTCGGCCAGAGCCAATCTACAAAGTCGTGCAATAACTTTCAATTATCAAAACGATAAGCAAAGTTATGCGCAAAGAGCAACGATTCGGCCAAAAATCTAATGACCACGATTCGGTCAGATTATTCACAACTTACGACCTCTTCCTAACGAAAGACTAACTTAAAAACATTCGGGCATACTTTTGGAGACCAGAACTTAATAAAGTTCAAACTTCAGAAAATTCCGAAACATAAGGCACGAAAGCCACAATCCATACAAACAAAAGATCAAAAGTTCAGGCTAAATATAGTCATTGAATAGATCTAAAAGGATATATATATTATCCTGTAAAACGATAAGATGCCGAAAACGACTGACAGAAGTTTATAGAGTGATCAAAGGCCAAATGAAACCAGCCATACAAGAGACCAGAGAGTCTTTACCAGACCTCTGTCCACAAACAACTAAATCTGGCTCTCGCCGGATGAAAAAAAACTCAAAGATTGGGGAAGGGCATCAGCATTTGGGGCTACGATCAGAACCCGACGCACCAGCTCCGTCGGTTCTGCCATCGTCCCCCGAAATCTCGCCATCGTCTTCATCTTCATCTTCGTCCTCACCTTCAGACTCCTTAGGAGAGAGATTCAGTGCTTGCTTTGTTCTGCGAACATCACTTTTTGTCATCTGCAGCATCTCTTCAACATTAACTTGTTTAGCTTGGATCTGCACAAGCAATGAACGTTTAGCCTCGAGCGCAGCAAGCTTGGCCTTAATCTCAGACTGATCGCACAGGTTTGCCAAGTCTTTGGATAGTGCGGCCTGAGCACTCATCGATTGAGCAACCTGATCCTTGGCAGCCTGAAGCTCAGCTCTGGCCTTAACAGATTCTTCGTTGGCCCTTTGCAGATTCATTTCAAGGGATGCACGATCATCAATAGCACTGTTCAAAGATGCTGTACATTCTTTAAGTAATCTCTCTAGACCCTGGGTAGAAAGTGCGAACCCTTCTTTTTCTTCAAGAAGAAGGTCCTTCTCCTTGGTGAGTACGTTAATCTGCTCAAGACGTTCATTGCTAACATCAGTTAGCCGATTAACTTCACTCCCTAAGAGACCACACTGCTCTGTCAAGATCTTGTTTTCCTTCAGAGCATCCAGCAACTCTTTCTTTACCTCGAGCACTTGATCGACGTTGTTGATCCTGGAAAGGAACATGAGCTCGGCAGCCAGCATAATTGACTGAAAAAGTAAAGTAAGGAAAGGTTAGAAATCTTGGGCTAGAGTTATTTCTAACACAAAGCGGTAAACACTTACTCGGGCAGAATCAACAACAATCTGAAAGGCCAACTCCTCATCCCTCAGCTCCTTCATCACCCACTCTTTGCGAGGACCGATGAGCGAAGAGACAGCCTTGGCTAAACCACCCGGTCAAGTTATGAAGTTAACATCAGGGGAAAGTTTCATAGTATGCTTCCTCTCACAGTACTTGGGTTCCCAAGCCTGTTCAGAAGGATAGTTTGGCCCGAACTTGTAACACACACCCCTGATATCATTCAATCCGATTTGGCCGTCGATGACTGACCGCCAGATGAACCTTGTTGATGATAAGTTAGAATCACCTTCCACTCCAGGATCTATCGTCTCACACTCGTGGAGACCCACAGGCGTCGCTCCCTCAGTGGCCACATTCTCCAGGTCCTCAAAACGAAAAACACGAGGACCTCGGCCACCCTCTTGGGGAACTTCTTCCCTTGCTTCTTCTTCCTCTTCTTCTTCTTCGTCTTCACCTATTTTTCTTTTCCCTTTGTCTACACGGAAAGGAGCCGCCTTTACCCCGTCATCAACTCAGGGACTCCTCTCCGGAGTACAGACGGCCTCCTCCTCAACTTTCCTTTTTTCACTTCGAAGATAAGGCTTTCGCCTAAGGGGTTCATCAGCTTCGATCTCAATATCTGAAAGGTAGATAACCTCCTTGGCTAAACCTTCTCCCCGTGCAGACTCGGGGACTTCAGCAGTAGTCTTGACACTCTCTCCTGCGGACTCTGGTGCCTTGGCTCTAGGCGAAGGCTCACCCCCAGCAAATGAGGCTTGCTCGGCAGCCACAGAAGTCTTACAAACAGACCTTTTCCGTGCTCCGCTCTCATCCTGGTTCTTCTTCTTTCTTTTCAAAGAGCCCAGGCCACCGGACAAGAGTTCCTCGCCACCCTCCCTGCTGCGCAGTGCCTCCACCGAAGCTAGTATAGCTATGGCCTCAGCGTCTGGGTCAGCAACAGGTTCGGAAGGCACATCATAGCGAGGAGCAGGAAAGAAATCTCCTTGAGTACCTAGACCTGCAAAAGGTAAAACGGTCAGACACAGAGAAGTTTCAAAGGGGAAGAATAATCATGAAAGCAGAAATATTCTTACCATGATTTTTCACGGTCAGAACCTTATGCGCAGCAAAGTGCGCCCATTCTCTCCTCTCAGGAGCAAACTCCTTCAAAATGGCCTCAACCCACGCCGTCAGCTCATCAACAGATATGAGCCCGTTGTAGGGTTGCTTGGCCGCTACCAGAAGAAGTTGAACAAAGTAAACAGATGAGAAGAAAAGGGAGAACACGAAAAATCTCAAAAATATTCGGGGACTTACGCTTCTTTTTCCAAACTTCAGGAAGGTAAGTCTTGTCGCTGAAAGTCAAGGCCGAGGAGTGCACGAACAGATACCGGTGTAACCAACCCCGGTCACCTGTATCCTCAGAACTGCGCACCAAGCCCTTGCTCCCGTGCATCCTGGCGTTCACATAACCATCTTTAAAAATTTGTATGCTGTACAAAGAAATAAAATGTTCGTATCCAAAAGATTGATCGGTTTCCGTCGCAAACCAATCCAAAAGTGTAACTATTCTATATATACTAGGGCACAGTTGCCCCGGGCAGAGCAAATATTCCCTGCAGAGCCTTTCCAGCACAGAGTGCAGGGGTAATCTACATCCCACCGTGAAAGGGTAGGTGCACATAGCTGTCCACCCAGCCCTGTGGGAAGTAATATTCTCCTCCTCAGAGACCGGCAGGAGGGGAACCCTATCATCCCAATGACAGTCCATCCTCACT
This sequence comes from Petunia secreta, assembly GCA_029990175.1. NCBI lineage: Eukaryota > Viridiplantae > Streptophyta > Magnoliopsida > Solanales > Solanaceae > Petunia > Petunia secreta. The sequence goes on along the minus strand of JARKIP010000022.1, from coordinate 42,902,233 downwards.
CGTGGGATCAACTCCTTCATGATCTCAGACTTAAATCTATACGCCGGCCACTTGCGCGTATCCCCGTTATGATTATTAAAGGACTTGATGTTACAGTCCGCCTCTATTTCACCCCACTTCTTGGGGATAATTTCTGCAGCAGTAGCCTGAGTAGCCCTGGGCCGAGGAGTGGCCGTTGAGGAACTACCAGCCATGTCTGCACTTTGATTTTTTCAAGCTCTTGAAGTCATGATTTCAAAAGAGTTATGAAGTTAGCAAGAAGAATTCAAAGCTGATCCAAAGGTTTTCAAGGAGCAGCAGAGAAGAAATAAAAGCAAGTAAAAAGGTTTCTCATCCAGCAAACTCCTATTTATTAGAGTGAAAATTCAGCCCCTCAAGCTCCTTCGAAACACGTGGAGGTCATCCAAGAAACCACAATCAGATCTGACCATCAAAAGAAGGAGTAGGTTTCGCCAAAATTTATAGCGTCATCATTACCCTGAAGTGCAGCAGTCACCTCGCGATCAACAGGCGACGTGTGCACGTGATTGAGGCGGTTAAAATCATTATTTTTACCCTTGGGACGCGCAGTAGTCACTTCAGATTGGACTGCAACCGCGCAGGCGTGCCAACTGCAGTTACTTTTTTACACGGCGTGTTTAACGCGCACGTCATGAGGATTTGTCACGTAGCTGATAAGGTACATGCGTCACCAAGCTTCTTCACACAAAGATAGGATTTTACGAAGTAGAAATTCCCGCCAAAATTCCTATCTACTCCTCGAACTGATACTCTGCTCGAGAAGTGCGGGGACTATCTGTATTGGATAAAAGCTGACAACACTTGCACGGGAAGAAGTTCCAACGGACAGACATCTAACGAACAGACAATCATCACGAGCAGACCCAAAGGAGTTATGGAACACTTCATCAGCCAACCCGATCTGAGTGAGCAGTTATTAACCTGATCATTCACGATCATTCAATTAATGGTCATAAAGGCAATCACTACAACCCAGCGGTTATACATCCAACGGATACGTGCCCAGCAGTTACATATCCAGACGGATCCATGCCCAGCGGTTACGAATCCCAACGGATGCCTATCGGATTTAAAATATCACTTGTTCTAAGCCATTGTAAAAGACAACTTTACTGCCTGTTTACAATATCAATAAGAATACTCTCTCGCTCTTGCTCAGGTATTACTTTTTGCTCATATTTGCCTAGTATCTTAGTTCTTTGATATTCTAAGTACGATTGGTATCGAAGAACTCTCTCCGGGGATAAGCGATACGACACGGTTACTTCTTCTTATTTCCGTCTACGCTTTATCTTTGTTAATTCATACTTATATCGCGTTCTCGTATTGTTTGTAAATATATCACCGTTTTGGTTTGTCGTTTAAACTCTTAATCTCGACTATTGATCGTGACTCCGTAAATATAAATTTAATTGTTAATTGGCCTAAAATCGGATCTAGGTTAAACACAAGCGTGGTTCAAGGAACATTTGAGGAAAGCGAGATGTGTGCAAGCATTGTCTAAGCCAACTGGTTACAACTATTTTGTTGAATAACGATACGGGGTTCCAAAATTCAAGCAGCCAAGCAGCACGGAGAAATGAGTAAAGTTGTTTGAAAACATAATAGAGGGTTCAACTCAGTGGATGTTCACTTGGTTTTCTTCATCAGACTTCATCATTAGCTCTGAGAAGGCGCCCTTTGTGATACTTATGGGATTAAGAGGTCTCCAACCGTATCAACCACTGCAGGTGATGGGGCAAGTAGGGAGGAAGCAAATCATACCATTAATACAAGACACAAAGGCCTATCAGTTTGATCACACTGAAGACATTGTTCCAAGAGATAAGCGTATCAGAAAATCCTGGGTAGGAAGACAAGTCATGGAAGAAGAATCACTAGCATCAGATAGATAAAACGCCGGATGCGAACCAAACTACAAAAGTTGGTTACACTATAGCATAAAAGGAAATGTGGTAGTAGGGCCAAGTCGAGGGAATGACGTAAGAGAACGTGAGGCGGAAGCTCAAATCCGATACCGAGAATTCATGTTGAAATTTGTTAAAATGGACAAAGAAAACAAAGAAGAGATTGAAGTGTGGAGAAAACGTACATTAGAGTTAGAGGAAAAGATAGAGGTGTTGGAGACGAAGCTTGAACAATGGAATTCGGAGTGTGCAGAGGTAGACATTTTACACTTAGTGGCGGCTAAGGGATACTTAACTAAAGCTATGGAAGAAGTCAAAGTGATTACCCGATAAGCAAAGAGAGCTAGGCTGCAGGAGGAGCGTGTTTCCTAGTCAAGCGTCATTTTCATTCCATTTGTAACTTTTATTTCCAAAAGTCATCATGTACTGATTTTCAAAATTGATTTTGGAATTTATGGGAATAATTGGCAACAAAATGCGTATTTATTTTCTTTGCATCATGACAAGCTGAGGAAGGCTGTACGTCCTTGGCACGTTATAGTCCATTAGTAAGCATACGTCCAAATGTCGAAAGGGTTCTTAACCCGAAAAATAACAAAATTGCATCTTTGCATGGATTCGAAGAAATTTTTGCGCAAAATATTGATCGTTTCTCTAAGTATGATCAAGACTATAAAAATATTTTAATCTTTACCTTTTTTGTTTGTTTTCAGACTATGGCTGCAAAAGGTACACTTCAATTCGAGATTGTTTCCCGAGCTCCTCACTTGATCAGACTCTGGTAGGAAAATTTGGTTGTTGTTAGTAAGGTTCATGTTCAAAAGGTGTTGGGAGAGCTGGTGGCGCTCAAGGCTTACACTGCCATGCCTGGTTTAATCGAGGCTGCTACACATTTCTGGGACTATAAAAGGGCGGTGTTTCATATCAATGGCTTGGAGTTGGCACCGATGTTGGAGTAATTTGGAGGACTAGCAGGGTTAGAGCCTGGACCCGAGACTATGATTTATCCCCAAGACGTGGACCCTAAGGAGTTTATCGAACTGTTGGGGGCGATCTATATGTTGAGGGAGTGCATGATGGGAAAGTCGCTTTGGAGTATTTGCATTCTAGATTTGGAGATCCAACTCTTAGGCATGATTGGACGGCGGCGTGGGAAATTCAAGATTGGAAGTGGCCTGAGTCAAATGCTTTCATCGTTGCTTTTCAGGGGAGCATGGTGTTTCCCGAGAAAGAAGGAAAGATCGACATAAGGTTGGGAAGAGTGGTAGAGGGATTACGCAAAGCGCTCACAAGCATCAAGTCAGTTTGGTTCCAATTATTTTGAGAGAAGTTTATAGGGCTCTAACAAATTGTAGACAAGGAGGAGACTTCTTTGAGGGGTGAAATCTTTCGCTACAAATATGGTTGATAGAACATTTGCACAACGTCCCTATCAGCCCAATAGCACCAAGACCTTCAAGGGAAGGAGGCATTCGTTCACATAGCACTCGCATGGCTGGAACAGCTTGGGAGGACCCTGCAAACATGCAAGGAAGGTACACCAAGCTTGAAGAGTTGCAAGAAGTGCAATGGGTAATTGAAAACTGTGCAGGTTTCATCGCTTCCATAGAAGGTCAAGACATCACTTTCTTGACATTGATTGGATTCCGAGGAACTCACCACTATATTTCTCTAAGAATCCTCCGACAAGTAGGAATGACACAATAAACTCCGCAGTTGACGGAAGGGAGAAGCTTCAATGTTGACATAAAGGACATTGAGCATCCAATGGTTGGTACTATATTGATAATGTGGGAAAGAAGGCTTACTGTGTAGTTTTGTCGTGGCCAAGACAGTAGGGTGAACCCCGCGCCTACTCTAGCTTATCCTCAGTGGCTCAGTAAAGATAGGGAGAGGTTCGATCAAAGACTACATTGAAAAGAAAAACCAAAAATCCGAGTGTCATTGAAAAATACAAGAAGCTGCGACACGAGTTCGACCAAAGTAAGAAAGAATTAAGGGTAACACAAGAAAGGGAGATGAGGAGGCAATACAAGGACAAGACCAAAGGAGATGAACTCAAGTATTGGACTGGCAAATTCATAGCGGCAAGGCAAGCTGCTGGGAATCTGCAAGATTTTCTCAAAGGATGGGGAGATTATTTTAAGACAGTACCGTTAGAAGAAAAGGAAACAATGGGAATAGAAATATGTGAATTCTTCACTAAGGCTCTAGGAAACATACAACTTGGGAAGGATCTGATGGAGATGTTTGCCGCTCCTCCACTAATAAGCCTAGTTCACAAACCTAAGGAAGCAGCCGAAGAAAAGAAGGAGAAAGAAGATGCTGGAGCTGATGCTTGATTCAAAACATCTGTTCCTTCGCAAATAAAATTGGGTCTCTTTTCTTTTGTCTCTTTTTGTTTAGTCGAGTCGTTGTCTCAAATTAGTGATAGTAATAAAACCAAGAAAATCAAACAAAATTACTTTATTTTGGGTTCTAAGGCTTGTGTTGATTATGTTTATGCAAACAAAATGACGTGTTTGGTGCAAATATTACTTCGAATCTTCGATAGGCCTACCTCTAGCAAAAAAGAGGACCCTTGCATAGTAGGACGCGATTTTTATTAAAACTAACGTATACTCACATTCTTTTCTTTATTTTTGATGTGTCAGTCCCTAAGTCCCTGAAAGTTTTGTTTGTCCATTCTGGTCGCGCTGCAATACCGGTTGAGATCCAGAGGATCAATCCTGACACCTCCATTGCCTACAAGGACAAGGACGAGACACAATATCATGGCTGTGTTTGACAAAGTTGGAAATGGAACTCCTGAAAAGCAAGGTGTGGTCGCCTATGAAGACTATGCAAAGTTAGAGCAGAGGTTGTTTGAGTTCCAAAATAGGGTTCCTCTTACCCGTGCTGATGAGATCATTGAATCAAGCAAAACCGCCCGCCCTCACGGCAAAGATCCGCTATTCCCTGAGAAAGATATCCCTTACCCTACCTACATTGCACCACCAAAAGCATCACAAAATAACCCACCTTCCTTCACTGTTGAGACGAAAATCATTGCATCACCCACCAAAGATCATGACATGTATGCATGGACAAAGGAAGATTCAGACAGCACCAAAGAGCAAGTCCATTGGTTGGTGGAGAAATTCAAGCAATTTCAAGGCACCAAAAGAACCAGAGGGTTAGCTTATGAGGACCTCTGCATGTATCCTGACTTGAAGCTACCCGAGGGTTATAAGACACCCAAGTTCAATATGTTCGACGACAGTGGTGACCCAATGGCTCATTTGAGATCTTATTGTGACAAGTTTGTAGGTGTTGGACATGATGAGAAGATCCGCATGCAATTGTTCAACCGTAGTCTGACTGGAAACGCGCTGGTATGGTATTCCAAGCAGCAAAAAAATAATGAACGAGCTGGTAGGCGATGGCTGGAGAAGCTGAAAAAGAAGCCCACCGAGACCTTTAGAGAATTTGCAACTAGGTGGAGAGATGAAGCCACTAAAGTCCAACCTCCCATGGAGGACGCAGAGATAGTAGCAACCTTCATCCGCATACAAGAGGACATATACTTTGATAAGATGTTGGATATGCAAGACAAGAAGTTTGGGGATTTGATCAAGATTGGAGATATGGTTAAAGATCGCTTGAAGACTGGTAGAATCGTTGGCTTGGCTGCACTTCAAGCCACTAATAAAGCCCTACAAACTGGTAACAACACTGCACCAAGAAAGAAGAAGGACGATGTCTCCTTCGTAGCTGCATCACTCGATCATTCTCCTACCCACAACCACTACTACCAAACACCTCCTCCATCATACCCGTATATTCCACCCACATCCACCTACCCGGTCTACAATACTCAACCTTACTTTGACCAAACAAAAACCTGTGCCTATCATTCTGGAGGACCTGGTCATGATACTGAGAAGTGTTATGCCCTGAGAGATAAGATACAAGAGTTGATCGATCAAAAGGTGATCAACTTGAAAATTCTAAATGTGCACAACAACCCTCTGCCTAACCATGGAGACAATACGGTGAATTTGATCAAATAAGATGAAGAATGCAACTTGGAGGGAACCATTGCCACAACAAAGGGAGACATGCCAGCGCTTGCTTCTGTTGCTCAAGCCGCTACAGCACCAGAGCCCATTGAGGTAGAAATATCTCAAAAATTCTACGTTGACGTAGTTTCCCCGTACAGTAATAAGGCGGTACCACGGGACTACGAAATGCAGAAGAAGGGAAAATCAACAGTTGAGACTGTTGCTGCACAAGGGATGACTATGAGTGGGAGGATTTATACTCCCGAGCATCTTGTTCAAGGTAGACAAGGCATCAGTGAGGAGGAGTCCGAAGAATTGTGGAAGAAAGTGCAAGCAAAAGAATACTCTGTGGTCGAACATTTGGGCAAGACTCCCGCAGAAATCTCCGTCTTACCTTTATCCTCAAGTCAGTGAGCCACAAAAATGCTTTGATGAAAGTGTTAGATGAAGCACATGTTCTGGTGGATACCTCAGTTGAGAATCTAGCCAGCATGGTCGGGCAAGTCATGGAATCCAACCAAATCGCTTTTCACGAAGACAAGCTGCCACCTGAACGATTGAGTCACAACAAAGCTTTGCACGTCACTATCAAATGCAAAGACTGGTTCGTAGGAAGAGTTTTGATCGATAGAGGTTCCGGTTTGAACATATGCCCATTCATCACTCTGAAGAGAATGGGAATTGATCAAAGCAAGATAAGAGAAAAAGAGATGAAGGTAAAGGCGTTTGATGGATCGGAGAGAAGCACCATTGGAGGAATCGACTTAACCATCATAGTCGGTCCCGTGGAGTTCAATGCTGAGTTTCATGTCATGGACATCTCCGCTTCTTACAACCTGTTACTAAGGAGACCTTGGATTCACATGGCCGAAGTGGTGCCTTCTACACTACACCAGACAGTGAAATTCGAGTAGGACCACAAAGAGGTGGGTATTTGGTGAAGGGAACAACTCCATTTACCATGAACAAACCATACCGGCAATTGAAGGGAGTGTTTCTTGATGGGCAAACTTTTTGTACTGTCGAGCTTGTGGGAGCAGTGCAAGGTACTCAAGGATGACGTCGCAAAAACTACAACAAGAGTTGGAATTCTACAGACGCAGTCCAAGGAGGTTATACTGCACACTTCGCTCTTAAATTGATTAACACACCACCTGGGATTGAAGAAAGGAGGAGAAAATTTTATAGCGCTTATTGGGATGGCCGAGGCAAAGGCTATGAAGGAAGAATTTTTGTCAAGGAACCAGTCATGTCTGACTGGGGTGTGCCCTCACATGAATTTCATGAAACCTTACCTGCTAAGACAGAGAATCGACCAATGTACTCACCTAATGCTCATCCCGACTGGAAGCGCATCTCTGAAGAAACAAAGGGGAAGCAAGTGTGGCTACCTAAACAACTCGAACCTATGGAGGTGGTGATTAAAGAGCCATATGTACTCCCACAACCTGCAAAATGGCCTGGGGACTAGGTTGTACGAATCATGATAAAGCAAGGCTATGAACCTGGTAAAAGTTTGGGGAAGAACCCGGATGGCATGATCGAACCAATTCAAATTGTGATGAGGCCCGACAATGAGAAAGTTGGCATAGGATACATTGTGACTTATGTGAAGAGCATGGAAGAAGCATCACTGGACTTCAAATTCTACAAGAAAAACACCAAGACTCTCCTACATATTTTCGTCTCGTCTTGATACTTAGATGGCCGGAAGGGGGAGGTATCTGTAGCGCAAGCAGTTGAACCAAAGATAGGTTATGCTGAAAAGGACCTGCTGGCAGGGGTGCAAGAGCTGTTCATATCTGAGGACGACTGTTGTGTGATCCTGGAAGAGCATGTCGAACCTCTTGGGCTAATGAAAGTTGAATCTTGAGCTACATTGAATAACTGGATCAGCAACCGGGCCCGAGCTTACTGTGGACCTTGATAGAGCTGGGGAATAGTGTTTATTTTATGTTTTCTACCCGACTTTGAGTCGTGGAACTTGCATTTCTTTTCGGTTTCACATGTTTCCCTGCAAACTTTGTTTTGCACGGATTCATAAATAAAATATCGCACTATTTTCTTTAACTTTTTTTTTAATCTTTTAATTTTGCAATATTTTATTTTTTTCAACATTCAATTTAATAATCCCATTGAGTCCACAACCACAATGTGTAATGAAACAATGGAGCTTGAGGAAACTGAGTTTGATTATGATGATTTTGATGAGACCACGCAAGAGGAAATTGAAGGATTTGAAAATAAGCCTAAGCCAAACCTAGAAGAAACTGAGGTGATAAATCTGGGAGATGAAGAAATTGTGACAGAGATAAGGATTAGTGTGCACCTCACCGCCGAAGATAAAAAGCGGTATACCGAGTTTCTTAGGGAATATGAGAATGTATTCATCTGGTCGTATGATGACATGACTGGCATAAGCACGGATGTGGTAGCTCATAAATTGCCTATCAATCCGGGCTTTCCGCAAGTCAAACAAAAAGCCGAACTTTCAAGTCATCATTTTTGTTGAAAATTGGGGAGGAGGTAACTAAACTGCTCAATGCAAGAACCTTGAAAACAGTCAAATACCCAACTTAGTTAGCTAACAATGTCCTAGTACCGAAGAAAGATGGGAAACTCAGAGTTCGTGTGGACTACAGAGATCTGAATAGAGGAAGCCCAAAAGATGATTTTCCTTTGCCAAACATACACATCCTAATCGATGCTGGCTATCATCAAGTGCTCATGGATGAGGAGGCTGCCGAGAAGACAATTTTCACTACATCTTGGGGAACTTATTGCTACAAGGTCATGCCATTTGGGTTGAAGAACGCTGGGGCAACCTACATGAGGGCAATGAAAACTATGTTCCATGACTTGATGCCCAAATAAACTAAAGTCTACATAGATGATGTGATCATCAGATCAAAGAAGAGCTCAAAGCACCTTGACAATTTGCACAAGTTTTTCAATCGCTTACGTAAATATAACTTGAAGCTAAATCCAGCAAAGTGTGCTTTTGGTGTTCCAGCAGGGAAGCTTCTGGGTTTCATCGTCAGTAGGAGAGGCATCGAGCTGGATCCATCCAAGATCAAAGCCATCAAAGAGTTGCCACCGCCAAAGAGCAAGAAAGAGTTCATGAGTTTCCTGGGAAGGCTCAATTACATCGGTCGATTCATAGCCTAGTCCACGGTCATCTGCGAACCAATCATCAAGCTACTGAAGAAAGATGCAGCAATCGAGTGGATGTAGGATTGTCAAAAAGCATTTGATTGGATAAAAGAGTACCTGTACTGGTTCCACCCGAGCCTGGGCGACCTTTGATCTTGTACCTGTCTGAGGTAGATTCAGCATTTGGTTGCATGCTGGGGCAACATGACTCAACTGGAAGAAATGAGCAAGCGATATACTATCTGAGTAAGAAATTCACTCCCTATGAAACCAAGTACACATTGCTGGAACGCACGTGTTGTGCGCTGACTTGGATAGCACAAAAGCTAAGGCACTACTTGACATCCTACTCAACATTGCTAATAACAAGGATGGACCCTCTCAAGTATATCTTCCAAAAACCAATGCCTACTGGAAAATTGGCTAAATGGAAAATGCTGCTCAGTGAATTCGACATTACTTTTGTCACTCAAAAAGCGGTAAAAGCTCATGCCCTAGCTGATCATATGGTCGAAAATCCAGTGAGAGATTATTATGAACCTCTTCACACCTATTTTCCCGACGAAGAAGTCATGTTCATAGGAGAGGATATCGCAGAGGAGTATGATGGTTGGAGACTATTCTTTGATGGAGCAGTGAATTTCAAAGGAGTCGGTATTAGAGCAGTGTTAGTTTCGGAGACTGGCCAACACTATCCTCTCACTGCCAAACTAAGGTTCCCTTGCACCAACAACATGGCGGAGTATGAAGCTTGCATCCTGGGTCTTAGAATGCCGGTAGACATGAACATACAAGAGCTGTTGGCGATTGGAGACTCAGACTTGTTGATCCATCAAGTTCGAGGAGAGTGGACAGCAAATAACTCCAAGATATTGCCATACCTCGAATGCATAAAAGATTTGAAGAAAAGATTCACCAAGATAGAGTTCCGGCACAAAACGAGTTCGTGGATGCCTTAGCAACCATATCCTCCATGATCAATCATCTAGACAAGAACTAGATTGACTCAATACCCATGGCGGTGAGAAAGCAGCCATCATATTGTTATCATGTGGAAGAAGAATCAGACGGACAACCTTGGTTCTACGACATCAAAAGTTTCCTCATAGACGTCATTTACCCAGAGGATGCAACAAGTCTCCAAAAGAAGACGTTGAGAAGGTTAGAAAATGGTTTCTTTTTGAATGGAGAAGTCCTATACAAAAGGACACCTGATCTAGGATTGCTGAGATGTGTGGACGCCGAAGAAGCTACTAGGCTGTTGGAAGAAATACACTCTGGGACGTGCGGCCCACATATGAACGATTTCGTGCTTGCAAAGAAGATTTTAAGGGCCAGTTATTTCTAGATGACAATAGAGCGTGATAGCATAAGGCACGCAAAGAAACGTCATCAATGCAAAGTCCATGGAGATATGATTTGAGTGCCTCCTAACGAATTAAATGTCATGGGATCACCCTGGCCTTTCACTGCCTGGGGAATGGATGTCATAGGACCCATCGAACCAGCTGCTTCCAATGGACATCGTTTCATATTGGTAGCTATTGACTATTTTACCAAATGGGTAGAAGCTGCATCATACAAGTCAGTGACAAAGAAAGTGGTGACAAACTTTGTCCGTAATAAAATGATCTATCGATTCGGCATTCCCGAATCATCATCACTGACGATGGGTCCAATCTCAACAGTGACCTAATGAAAGCAACTTGTGAAGTTTTCAAGATCAAGCAACACAATTCCACCACATATAGACCACAAATGAATGGTGCGGTCGAGGCAGCCAACAAGAACATCAAGAAGATATTGTGCAAGATGACAGACAATTCAAAGCAATGGCACGAGAACTTACCCTATGCTCTCTTAGGGTATGGCACCACAGTGAGAACATTAACAGGGGCTACTCCTTACTTACCAGTGTATGGCACTGAGGCAGTAATACCAGCGGAGGTGGAGATACCATCTTTGAGGATCATTCAAGAAACGCAGGTGAAAGACGATGAGTGGGTCAAAGGAAGAACGGAGCAACTGGCCCTCATCGATGGCAAAAGACATAATGCAGTATGTGGTGCAAGCAAACCCGAGGGAAAGCTAGACACGATGAAAACGCGGAAGAACAACAGAAAAGTAAAGATAGAAGCAAGAAAATCTTGCTTCTATTCAAAGAACGACTAGTAACTAGTCTCGGGCTCGATGAATTCGGAGGCAAAGAATCACCTATACTATGCAACAATCCTCAAGAAAGACAACGCTCCTTGCAAATTGAATGACCAAGAAGAAAATGTTCAAACGACTCGCACCGATTGACACAAGTTCTTGAAAAGCCCACGTTGGGGTTCGGCTCCATCGGAGACACTTTAATAGCAACTTCTATGTTCAATATTTAACAACTTAATATCTTACAAATGAAATGTAATCGAGTATTTATAGGCTACGCTAAGGATAAAACAGTAAATAGTCACAGGCGACCAATAGGAGTAAGTCACGCAGGGCTGTCTATTGAGTGTTCGGTTACTCCTTCAACCAAACACTTGATTTCGAACACTTGAGCTCGAGTTCCTTCACTTTGGTGCTCGGTTGCTCAGTTCTGCTCATACTTGACATCGATTGCTCTTCCTTTGGTTATTTTCTTTTACTTCGGCGTCGATGTTGAGTGTTCGGGTGGGGTTCGGTCACTCCCTCCTTCGAGCTCAAGCTTGTAGATGACGCCTTCAGTTCTTGAGCTCGGGTACTCAGCTTTGGAGCAGTTGCTTTCCTTCGACCAAGCCAAGTGAATATGGACATCGTATAGCAGCTTGGCTTGGCTTCGTGTCATTGGCCTTGCTTGATCGAACACATGATCAGCACGTATTCGGACTGCATCAATATGTCATGGGCAACTATATCATAGGAGAATGGCTAAATCATTTAACAAGAAAGTTCGAGAAAGATCCTTCGAACTTGGACAACAAGTACTGAAGAAGATATTCCCCAATCAAGAGGACGCAAAAGGTAAATTTGCACCAAATTGCCAAGAGCCGTACATGGTTCACCGAGTTCTAAGCGGAGGAGCACTGATACTAGCAGAAATGGATGGAGAAGTTTGGCCGAAATCGATCAACTCAGACGCTGTTAAAAGATACTATGTATAAGAGCCTACATTAGTTAGTGGTTTCATTATTCTGCAATATATCATATAATCTGAACTACGTTACGACCTGATCCCCCAAGTGGGGTACGCAGGCAACCTACCCAAGGTTCGGTCGGATCAATACAAAAATTTATTTTCCCATATAGCAAACACTGGGGCATAAGTTTTGAGGAACTCTCAAAAATTCCGAAAGGACACACATAACTGACACTAGGGTAGAAATTTTTGAGACCCTCTCAAAAATTTCAAACACAAACCTGGGCAGAATTTTGAGGTCGCCCTCAAAATTCATCTAATGGAGTTTAGAGTAGCATGAAGAGCAACAACCATGACTTTACACAACGCGACTAGTGACTCAATGGGATAAAAAATTTCGTCTCATAAAAGTTTTTTAAAAATACTTGCGCTATTTACCATTTTATACATAACCCTATCAGCTTGGCCAAGGTCCCGGTACTCATTGGAAGCAAGTGCAAAGCAAGCCAAGAAAGCACAAACCAAACTACCCCGCACAAATCACCAATCTTTCTTTGGATACAGGCACGAAAGTATGCAACCCGACAACACATGACAAACATGTTCTGACGAAAGGTATCCAATCTCTCTTACTACTTTTTAAATTAGCTGAGGGTACACAGCCCCAAGCAAACACTGGGGCAGCCCGATGTCGATTTTATATCTTAAATTGGCTGAGGGTACACAGCCCAAAGCTTCTACTGACGGTACACAACCCGATGTCGATTTGTCATTTTAATGTAACTGAGGGTACACAGCCCAAAGCATCGACTGAGGGTACATAGCCCGATGTAGATTTGTCATTTTAAGTTAGCTGAGGGTACACAGCCCAAAGCGTCGACTGAGGGTACACAGCCCAATGTCGATTTGTCATTTTGAACTAGCTGAGGGTACACAACCTAAAGCATCGACTGAGGGTACACAATCCGATGTCGAATATGTCATTTTAAATTAGCTGAGGGTACACAACCCGAAGTCGATTTGTCATTTTACATTAGCTGAGGGTACACAGCCGAAAGCGTCGACTGAGGGTACACAACCCGATGTTGATTTGTCATTTTATTTTACTTGAGGGTACACACCCCGAAGCGTCGACTGAGGGTACACAGCCCAATATTGATTTGTCATTTTAATTTAGATGAGATACACAGCCCGAAGCATCGACTGGACAAGTGAGGGTTGCTCAGTTGGTAAAGCACCTCCACCCACGACCGGTAGGTCCCGGGTTCGAGTCACGCTGGAGGGAAAGTGTGGAAACACTATAGATTCTCCAAAAATGGGTGGGGAAAAAAAGAGTCGACTGAGGGTACACAGCCCGATGTCGATTATGTCATTTTAAATTAGCTGAGGGTACACAGCCCGAAGCGTCGACTGAGGGTACACAGCCCGATGTAGATTTGTCATAATAAATTAGCTGAGGGTACATAGCCCGAAGCATCGTCTGAGGGTACACAGCCCGATGTCGATTTGTCATTTTGAATTAGCTGAGGGTACACAGCCCAAAGCATCGACTGAGGGTACAGAGCCCGATGCTGATTATGTCATTTTTAATTAGCTGAGGGTACACAGCCCGATGCGTCGACTTAGGGTACACAACCTGATGCGTCGACTGAAGGTACACAACCCGATGTCGATTTTGTCAATTTAAATTAGCTGAGGGTACAGAGCCCGATGCGTCGACTGAGGGTACACAACCCGATGTCAATTTCGTCATTTTAATTTAGCTGAGGGTACACAGCCCGATGCGTCGACTGAGGGTACACAGACCGATGTCGATTATGTCATTTTATTTCTTGCGGAGGGTACACAAGCCAATGCATCGACTGAGGGTACACAACCCGATGTCAAATTTAACACTTGGCACAGCAAAGGACACACAGTCAGGCATAACAGAGACACCTGCATATGGTAAAGAATTCTAGAAAGACAGTCCAGCCCAACAAGAAAGTATGTATTACATTTGCTTATACACACACTATTTTGCAGACTCACCTTTATTGTAGGAAATACAATCTGGCAACGCGAACATTACGATCCAACGTCATGTCAACTATCGGAAACCGTGAGCATTTACCTAGAGTCTCGACAAAATTAGTCGTTCTGTCAACGTCTTTGCCCGAAGACTCTTTCATCATCCCCGGGCAAAGAGGGGCAGCTGTTGACACTTAATTTTGTCCCTCCTGTTTCAATAGCCACCATTCAGACAAAATTGTACTGATAGCCACACGATTACCCCACACTCACTCCTGTTCAAAGTCATTACTTCACACACGCACATTAATTAGACTATTTTTCAATAAAACACCGGCACAAACTACGACTTGCACGCTTAATTACAATCTTTTGTAATTACTCATATTTTAGAAAATTTCACAAATTACTTTAAAATTCAAAATAACAGTCTTTCCTAGCCATTTGGCCCTCAAAACCAATTTTTATAATTTTTTCTAAGCATTTTATACATTTTTTGTACGCACTTATACACATTTATATGCTTATATATGCCTGATATACACTCTAGTATTTACACCTCACACCCTCCTCACTTATCCACGTCATTTCCACCTCCGCTCCACGTCAAGCCCACGTGGTTTGATCCAAGCCTTCTATTTGTCTAATCCAACGACTGAAATGTCAATTTCCATTTTTAATTGTACAGCACCCCCAAAACCCTAAAATGATCTCATTTCTCCTCTCACCCTCGTCCCTATTCTCTCACTCGGCGAAAACCTAATTGCCACTGTCCAGGCGATTTTCGGTCGATTCAGCCGGCGAAGTCGAAAACAAATTACATCATGATGATTCTCTCACTCTCCTCTACAAAATCCCTATGGGTTTGTCACTGTTTGATGAGAGTCAAAATCGACCCCTCATCGGAGAAAGTTGCAATCACCGAAAAATGTATCCGGCTTTGCCTAAACGAATCCTAAAATGCTGCTACCCCTAAAAGAGGTGAGGAATCTCTCATGCAAATACATTCGAGACAGGTTGAGATCAACCCAACTCCGGTATATGGGTAACCCTAACTCCTTTGCCTTTTTTTCTTTTTCCATCATACCTGAACCTATGTGATAACTGAACCTAAGTTTGCCTAGTTTCTCTGTGATTTAGCATGCTTTGTTGTATACTTGAGGAGTCATCGAAAATAATTCGATCCATCTCATTCACTAGAGACTCCTCAAGGTCACAACCATCCTCACTACGACACAAGAAACCACCACTATCAAGTAAGAAATCAAAGGGAAGAATGGGATAATCATGCAATTCATCTTCTCCATTTTAGTAAAAAACTGTATACTTGTTAATTTCTCATCTTGATCCACTGGTTAAATGAAATATTGCTCTTGCACTGTTAGAAGCCGATATGACAGTCCATGATTTCAGGCTTAAAATGGTTTGCTACATGTTTTTGTGCTAATTGTTGAATCTGGATGGGTTATAGTCCAAAGGAGAAGGTTCCTACTTGTCTTCGGAATTTGTTTACCATAAAACTTAAAACACTGATTGAACTATACATGGAAAGTATCCAAGCGAGCCCTTCCTTTATTTGGAAGACAATATTCCATTGCCTTTTATACCTTTACCTGTTTAGTTCAAACCCTGCACTCACCTATAAAAACCTGCATTATCAGACATTAAAAATAACATACAGAACACTTATGAGGCTTTAGACTCTCTCCCTCTCTGATTTTCTTTTCAAAATCCTTAGAAGACACTTGCTCTGTTTGTTTCTTGGTTCTGTTTGTGAAAGCATTGATCAACATATACACTTTTCTTACTTAATCCTTTACTGTTAGAAGGTATTTCTTCTTCCTGACCATCTACTGTATTTGTCGCTTTACTTGTCTATGCCTGGACATCTTGTTTGCTTCACCTTCATCTGTGTTTGCCTCACTTAAATTGCTTATGCTTGTTTGACATTGCATACTTGGATCCTGGTTTTCTGCTAGTTCCTGTTAACTTTTGTGCAGTGGCTAGGATAATCCAACAAGATAATACCAGTTTTGCTAATGCAGGGCACTGATTACACCCTATTGACATGAGTTTCTGCAGCTTATCATGGCAGTTTTTCTTAGTTTAATAATGCTTCAATACATGCTTCCCCTACTTAGAAACTGTCCCCCATTTGTGTATATTTGTTAGGATATTCCTGCTTGTATTCATTTTAAACAGGGATACAGTCATAAAACTGTATAGTTGGCTATCTAGGGGCCTCTTCTCACCCTCCTCTTTATGTGATAGCAACATGCTTAGGAAGATAGAAGTCTTTGCATTTAGGATCGAGTTTAATCTATAATTGGAAATTGTAATATGGCCTACGATGAGCAGAATTGAATCTGGTAGTATTTTGACTAAGACATTTACACGCTAAACTTGGAAACTCTAACAGCAGGATTATTTCATACTTAGTTGACTGAAATTTGACATGCAATGCTCTCGAACTTGATTTTACAGACATTTTGTCATGCGTAAACTGTTATAACGCGTCAAGGGATTGTATGTGTATTAACTGCCTAAAATTGGACTGTTTCTGTAAATTAAAACTGCCCCTCTCTTTGCATAAATGATACAGGCCCAAAACAGTTTTCAAATGTGGCCTTTTTATGTGCTAAACTAATTTTTGACCAACTTGGACCTCTTATACACTAATCTAATAGTGTATAGGGGTATAAGTATTGGGGTCGCTTAAACGCTCTACTTTACGTATTTTTCTAAGGAGAATACTATCACTTATTCATGTATTTGTATGCCTATATATATATTTACGTGTGACAACCCCCTTATTTGCATTTACGTGCTTCGTGAAACCCAATTTTTTCAAAACAGCCTTCTTACCTTTATATATATTTCAAAAACTGACCCCTATATCAAAAAGTCATTGAGGTTAGGGCTCGAAAATTAATTATGAGTCACACCGACCCTAAATGGCTAATATTTAATTTCAAAAACAACCTTTATTTGATTTTTTGACAAAATCTGAAATTGTTTTACTAAAACTGCCTATTTATGCTAATGTAAATTAGACGCTGAAATAGCATAAATCAGCCGTCTTTTGAAACTCTTTGAAGATTTGACCACCTTTTCGATTAGGCATGTGTACTAGAGGCCGTAAATGCGATTAGGTGAGGAATATAGGCCGTATATGCAAAATATTGAAGCACAACTATGTATATGCTACCTAGACTTACATAGATAGACTTAGCCTTATAAATCGGTTGTGAATTTGGCCTTTTAAGTTAGTAATACATGTGATAAGGCTTATAATTTTGTAGAAATCCCAAAATATAGACTCGGGTGGGAACCACTTTTTGTGAGACTCGGGGAAGTGCGTAACACCTTCTTCCCCGAGCCACTTGGACTTCTTACCCATAGAAATCTCAGAAACTAGACCGGTTCGATAAAGACTTGACCTTAGACGCTTAGGTGACCTAATACACCTTAGAAATTTATATTAGGTGGTGACTCCAACTCTTAACTCAAACGAGTTACCCAGTCAAACCTGAAATCTGACTTGCTCCGAGTTGAGTTTAAAACCCGGTATGACAGTCACGTGTTGATTAACTACTTGGACAAAGGTACACTCCCAGAGACAAGTCGGAAAACAGACAGTTGCGGAGATAGGCATTTTATTATTGTTTGATTAATGAAGATTTATACCATCGGGTGGTCAGCAGCCCACAGGTCACATCTCAAGGCTCAGCACCCTTCGACGAGGGTGCCCTAGCAGATGCCTCCATTCAACGTTGCAAGTACAATCCTTCTCACTATTGACTTTAATTAAGTCTTTAGTTTTCTTTTCGTCACAGTATTTTCATATTTTTAAGTTACGTTACGGGTTCTCACCCACAACAGTTCAGGCTTCGCGCCACTACTCATCAATTTACTTAGTCAATTTTTCAATTCAGATAGATACTACGATCGAAACATTCATAGCCCCGGGCAGACCTAAGTTGAAGTAATACACCCATTTTTTACTACAAAAAATAGGGTAAACTACTTGCTTAGAGCTAGATCACGTTGAGATCAGCCACCAGGCATTATTCGTAAGTTAAACTCGTCAATTCAACAAATTTCACCAACATGCCGGTGGCGACGCCCGCTCGTATAGTGCCAGAAAGTCTTAAAATACTCGTGTATACAAGTGCAGACGTTCTAGCTGGAATGCAAAAACTTCCCGTTACATACACGCGCTAAAGACGTCCCAATGTGGGTGAAATACAAGCCGTCTCTCACTTACGCAAATGAAACGTCCCTTAGTGTGCGAGCGCGTCTTTTAAAGATACTAGCTTAGAAAGGCACACAAAACATGATGCTTAACTACATAAGTACGCATAAAAACGTTAATGAGCATCTATTTCATTAATAACAAACAGCCCGTAGGCTCATAATATATGATTAAGTCCTTACAACACTCTTCAGTACACTTATTCTAAAAAAACTTAAAAAAGGCAAAACTATGAACTTCTCAAAATCTGCACAGCTGAAGATCCTTCAATTGGATTGTAGCTACAAGCCACTGAGCAGTTCGAAGTTCTTCCTGGCATCAGGGGATATGTCAGCCCGAGCGTCTTCGGCGCACAGCCACTGATGTAACCAAGGCCCAAATACCTTGATCAAAGAAAAGGGTCCTCGGAAGCGTCTCAGCATGGACACAACCCTCCTCCATCTTGTCCGCTAAACTTGAAGATAAACTAGAAGGTCTGCTCCGACCCCCACTGGTCAAACGGGACTGCACTGTGTAATCACCTAATTTTGGCACAAAAAATTTAAAATTTTGCTCAAAGTAGCCATGGTAATTTTCTAGGATTTTGCCCAAGCTTTTACGGATTTTTCTCATTATAATCTAACTAATTAGTAGAAAAATACCAAAAACCGATACTTTTTTTTATGTCATCAATTTTTTTTCTATGTTTCTGGTGGTAATATAACTTTATTTTATTTGTTAATTAGGATTTCATGTTAATTTTTTTATGATATAAAGTTAGTTTTGGACCAAATTAGATAACCCTTTGGGCTAAGAAATGCAGAAACAAAGGAATCAAGCTGATCCAGTTGTTTCTTGGCCCATTAGCCCAATTCACATAACACCCGGCCCATATCCCGTGTCTCCATCGGCGGTGCGCCACAACACCACCGCCGGAAAAATTCCAAAATACATCATCAAACGCGCATAGACCACCTCTTTCCGCTTCTCCAATTATTTTCCCCAAATTCGTAGCCATTTCTTGTATATTGGAGCTAAAAAATTCGGTTTGACCCTTTTCTGGTGAAACTCTATATTTTCCGGTAAAACTTTATATTCTCGGCTTCATCTCACTCTCCTCATTCCGTTTGGAACTCATTTGCACTGAATATTTTTCCTCCGGTCAAAAGGGACGGCAGCTTTCTAGGGTTTCCTTTCCTCAATTTTTCTCCGCCTCTTTCTCTCCATTCTCTTCTTTTTCTAATTGATATGACCCCGATTGGGATCATTTCGGTTAGAACAAGAAAAGATGGATTTTAATGGCTACAATATTGTGGGGATGACACTCGGGTGATAATAATGACGACTCGACAGTAGTGGCATCGTTTAGGTGATGCAGCAGCAGTGTAAAGGTGGCGAGGCTATTTTGGTTTTTTAATTTTAGAAGCAATGAGGGGTGTTTAAATGATGGTGCAGCAGACATGAGGGGCATGATGACGGCAGAGGTGATGCTACGGTTAAGCCGTGGCGACGCTGTTTGAAGCTGATCCGAAGCAGCATCCATGGTGAAGCAGAAGCGACATTGTGACAGGTGCTATACCACCCCCAGCATTACTATGATGATGGTTCCGTGATTGGTCTTGGCTATGTGATGGAATATAGCAGTTTGACGGGTTAGTTTGCCTGAGTATGAATGTTGTCTTGATCATGTCATTATTGTCCTTGTTTAAGCATTAACTTATCTAGTCTTTTCCCTTAGACCTTGTTCGAGCATGATCTCGACCTGTTAGTTGTGCACAGATAAGCATAAATTTGTTCTTGGTAAGTTTAGCTTGAGTAATGTTGGAGCTTTGTTAATTTACTAAAGTTTATGCTTGTTTACTTACTGGAATGTTTGAGGGATCAAAATTTCCATTTTTGGACTTGAAAAAGGGGTCAAAGGGACAGTGGTCTTAAGAATCTGATAGGCTGGAGGGTTTAGAGTAATTGAATCAAGTGTTAAGTGGTCTCATATGTTGAAATTTGAGCTCTGTCCTAAACCCTACTTGTTGAGTCTTTGGTTTTAGCATAGGAGTTTGTCTTAGCATATCATTGTTTTCCATGTTCAAATGTGAAAGTATGTAGGATATTGCTTTGTTTCCAATGTAAAATTGTTAATGTTTGCTTAGCTCCATTTTGTGTGTGAGGGAGTACATGAACCTAGAGTCTTGGTGTAAAAGAATTGGTTTGATTTATATTCTAATTAGTGTCCACAAACCTTGAGAAGGTAACTAGGAGTTTTCTCAGCTTGAGGATGAAGTTGTCAAAGTGACTTTCACTTAGATTTGTCGGGATAGTTTAGATTTTAGTTATAAATAAGTTAGCATATGACTGATCTCTTTAGAAGTGAGTCAAAGGTTCAAAAAAGGGGGGGGGGGGGGGGGTGGGGGGTTTCAGAAAGTACAAGGGGTGGCAGCAAAACTTCTGCCCTCTTTTTGTGTCTAGTACAAGCCTTATATGCCAAGAAATAATGGGCTGAAAATTCTAAGGTTTGGGCACATGACCTTGTCCTTTTTAGTCAAGCACACACTCTACTTTCTCTTCTTTTAGGAAGGCTTTTAACATTAGATATAGAGCACTTCTCTACTGTAAAAAGGGGCAGAAGAGTTGAAAAAAAGGAAATATTTTGAGTAAAATAATAGTGTGAAAGAGTTAGAACAAAAAGAAAAAAGAAAAGAAAAGAAAAGCAATTAGCATAGAAAAGAAATGTTTAGTCTGGGTATTTTGAGTCTAGAGTTGGAGCAGAGATTGACTATTGTTTTACTGTGTTTGGATTGATTTATTGTTGCTGGTGGCTTGGTTGGTGGACTTTGGTAATCACTTGTTTTGCTTTGAAGATCTATTTGCTATTAGGTATATTTTTTTCCTTTACCCTTCTTACATGTATTAAATTTTGACTATGTCTTTAACATCAAGTATGTATGAAATGATTTAGTCAAGGCCACTTCATGTTTCATGTTGTTTATTTCTATGGATACGATTTGATTTACTATAAAAAATTGTTTGTATGTTCTATGAATTAAAAGTAACTCCTGATCTTATCAAAAGAAAAAGGGCGAGATCTGAAACCAACAATGTAAAGTGGAATGTCAATGCAAAAATTAAAAGAAAAAACGTTACTTGTTTCAAGGCTAACAAACTGATCCTTTAAACCTCGAGAAAAAATTTAAGTAAATGTATAATTTTTAGATCTAATTTAGTTTAGGGACACCTATTTAAACCAAGTTCTCAAGGGTTAAAGGAAGAAACTTTATTTTAAATGAAATATAAAATTCCTGGTTAATCTTGAAACAAATGCATATAGAAGGGCAGTTATGCCAACTAAAGGAGGTAAGGAAATAGAAGGGACAAAATCAGAATAAATATGCTCAACAGACCTATAAATGCAAAACTCTTTAAAGGAAAACTATATTTATTAAAAACAGGGTCGATGTGAGATGAAAATGCAAAAGGGGGTTGCTATGCAAACATTGTCAACGGGCAAGAATTGGGCTAGATTGCAGTCCAGTTTAAGGTTTTGGCCTTTAGATTAAGATCAAAAGAATTTAACAAGGAAAGTTAGTCATCCCATGAAAGGAAATTGAAAAGGTGGTTGTTTGTTCCATTTTGTAAATAGTAGTGCTTTTCTTTTGACGTTAGTCTATTTTTTTAAATTTAGAATAAATATTAATCTTGTTTATATCAAACCTCTTTAAATAAAAATCAAACAGTAACAAAATAAGGCAAAAAAATACAACAAAATATTTTTAAAAAGTCCAAAATGTGATAAATAAAGCAACTGTGCTTGGTACAGGATTCGAGGGTGCCTAACACCTTCTCGAGAGTCAACCTAAGTCCTTACCCTAATCTCAAAACGCATGTCTTTGACGAGTCAAAATATGTTCCGATGTACCTTTTGGTGACTTGGAATACCCTTTGAACTTGTCAAGTGACGACTCCGAAAAAATAATAACTTGGTACCTTTTAAACACCGTCACTTCCTTAAATGAAAACACCCTTAACAAATAGGGCAGAAATCAAATCAAATTCCATGAGCGCTATTAAGTGAGAATCAAGTGGTTGAAAAAAGGGGTGTGACACACTACCACGCAGATCTTCAAGAGCAATTTGGAGCTTATCGAGTACATTGAAGCTTGAACTGGGAACCTACCACAAGAGAGCCTCTTCCTTCGTGTATTCCACAGCTAGCTGCCAAAGAGGCGTTGCATTAGCAGTCCAGCCAAACCAGATGGACAAGGTGAAAGCCATGAATCGTGAATAGATTCAGAACTTGGTAACTCCCTGACAGAATGATGGCTTGAAGTTATATCCTCTTGGCCACCATGAAACGAAGCCAGGAATTAGAGCCTCAACCCATTGCTATTGAAGAAGCTACGTGAACGTCTACGACGTCCCGGAAGAGAAGCCTCATGACATCTGAGAGGGTTTAACCTCCTGACCCCGCATGACAAGAGGAATATCACAGCAACCGCCATGTTAGAAGAAGAGCACACGGTAATCTGTGCACATGCCAGAATGAAGATATTTCGAAGAACATCATTACAATCCTGATCAAACTTTGTGACACCGAGGACTCCATTCATCTATTCATGGATGGAGAAAAAGAAATAGAAACTACAGATGGCCTTTTGCCTACAATTTTCTCGTGCAACATCCATTCTAAACAAAGGAGTATTTTTGGGAATATCAGTTCAAGATCAAAGGCAAATATTTTTAAAGATAGAAGAGTTATGCTTTAATTAGTAATCTTTAAAGAGATGGAGTATTTCTCTGAAGAAGATTTGTGATTCCACCACTATCATGAAGCCCCTATTTATAGGCTAGAGAAGATAATGATGGAGCATGAAATGGTCAGGCGTAATTATAGCTTGAGATATGCAATGATTCGGCGCAGTAAAAAGCATTCTTGGAAAGGTACATGGAATCAACTTCAACTAATTGGATGAAGGCATGTGAGTTCTCGAAGAAATCAACATCATTCTTGGTCATAGAGACTGCGAGTTTTAAGGAGTTAGTGAGATACCCTTTCACACCCGTCTTGTACATCGTTTTCACTTCCTGACTGCTTACGTCGGTATTCATCAAGTGGGGGGACTGAATGTGTGGGCAAAAATACGCCACCTACTATTATGGGGATAGAAGTCTAGCTAGCAAGACTGGACTTATCTTACAAGTCACCAGGCACAAATGATACACGCCTGCTCTAAGAGTTACGACTATTCAGGCAGAACGAGCATAGGACGCAAGTCATACTTCCTGCTGCCTTAGGATTTACAGTCTCCTAGTTAGCGTTTCGTATATACCACCGCCTTGAGTTTATATGCCCATAGCCTTTATTAGTCTTTGTATTTTATCATAATTAGGACGGGATAAATCTATACTATAAATATCTCTTCTTACAATGTATTGTACATCAAGAGATTCACACAAAATCCAAGAATCTTACTTTAAATTTTAGTCATAAATTTTTTTTGTAAATTTAAGGAGAAGCTAAATTTTGCATCCATATAAAGTTTAGTTGTGAGTGGTAGAGTGTTTTGAGGAGTTGTCATATATGATGGATCAATTGTTGGCATAAGATCGAACCTCCAGCCTTGTTCGTGGACGAACATGAGTTTAAGTGTGGTAGAATGTAACAACCCAACACTTAGTAATGATAATCTAGTTATCTTAACTAGTTATTAATTGTAATTGCTTCTTATTTATGAGTTGAAAAGCCTAGGGAATACGCAGATGACTATTGGGTCAGGTAAACTTTCCATATTCTACTTGGGCTTTCAAGATCTTGGCAATATTTCATAAAGGTGGAGATAATAGACTAGGCCCATAATTTATTTGCTAGCTCTCATATTTTTAGGACAAAAATATTACCTTAAATTTTAGGGTAGGAATTGAGCAAAGGAAAGAAAAACTTGTGATTTGTTATGGTTAGGTGTATATACCTGGTGTGGATAAGTTTTTTCATGCAAAGGTAAATACTTATCCACACTGGATGTATACACCTAACCAATAAATGCATGTCATTTGTCTACAAATACACTATTATAACTCAACCATAGTTAATTAATAAACTCTCTCTTCATTAAATCACTTTACCATAGTTAATTATTATGGTTAGGTGTACACACCCTGTGTGGGTAAGTTTTTTCCTGCCAAGGTAAATATTTACCCACACTGAGTGTATACACTCAACCAATAAATAGATGTCATTTGTCTACAAATACACTATTATCACTCAACCATAGTTAATTAATAGACTTTCTCTCTTCATTAAATCACTTTACCATAGTTAATTGTTATAGTTAGGTTTATACACCCGATATGGGTAAGTTTTTTCCTAACAAGAATATGGGAGCGGCTGAACCTGGGCCTGACACAAGTTCTTCCTTTTGAAATTTCAAAACTTGGAAATGATACAGAGTTTTTTATGAACACAAAGGGGGGGTGTTCAGACTTATAAATTCAGTCGACTTATCAAGTTATTAGTTGACATAGGTGATAATTGAAAATACTTTGCAGAAATAAAAGCAATAATAAAAAGTAAGTGACACAGTGATTTTATACTGGTTCAGAACCAAATGGTTCCTAATCCAGTCCCCCTGGGTCTCAAGGGAGTTATCTCTCTTCAAGCTCTTTGAGAACACAAGTACACTTATGGTTTATCGTTAACAAAACGTCCTTTCACTGATAGTTTTATCCATTAGCTCACCACCAACGATCTTGTTTGATTTACAGATAATCAGATCAACTTCTGTGACACAACTATAACCTCACTACAAGAACTCTCTTTCTTTTCTATTTATCACTCATAGACTTTTAGGAATACAGTCTAGTAAGTAAAAGATCTAGAGAGAAAGTAGATTGTAAGTAGAAGCATGAGTAAATCTCCATAGACTTCAAGTATAAATACTGAACATTCAGAGTTGCCCGTGGAAGACGAGATACGGCAGATCTGCTAGCAGGATCAACGGAGGAGACGGTGATATGATTGACTGAGATTTGAGGAGTAGAGAGATTGACCCAAGAGATTTGATTCTCTAGGAAGATATAAATATCTTCATGAAGAATAGGGCAAGAGCTGATTGGGACAAGTCCCACATAATTAGCGCGCCTAGAGATCCGACTTTCCATAGCTGACTCCTCTAACATCAATCGACAATCTTCCTTTCCATTTAGATCTTCCAAGGGAGTCTTCCTTGATAGTCCTGCACTGTACATTATACATAAGTGATGTGTCCTTTTTGTCATATTCAGAACATAGTATTCATTTAAACTCAACAATCTCCCCCTTTTTGATAATGACAAAAAGTAAAGGAGGATATGACAGGGTACTTCCCTTTTCAGCATAGTCGACTATTGAATCTTGATTGTCGACTCCCCCTGAGTATATGCCACCTGCATCAATAGAGAAAAAAATAGAAGTCTCTAGAGACTAGAAGGTTAGTTGACTCCCCCTGAGTATGAGCAACCATATTTACCATAACCACATAGATACTTGATTTACATTGATGCTTTAGGGCATAAGTCTGTTCTCCCCCTTTGGCATCAACAAAAAGGAGCCAAAAAAAGTTTAAATCATTCAGAATATTACAGACCCAGAGAAATAGTTAGCGAGGAGCAAGGAAATATGTAATAGTGTTCACAACATTGTCAGTCAACTTGTCCAACTTTGTTTGAACATCTCTAGACATAGCATCAATCCGAGCCTGAACATCTGTAGAGACGGCATCAATCCTGGCATGTACCTGTCTAATAGCAGCAGCAGAGTCATTCACAGTAGTGTCTAACTTAAGAGTGAACCTACCAACATCTAGTTTGAGTTCATTTATGTCTTCAGAGGCTGTTTCACTCTTGAAGTGCAGACTAAGCAGCAGGTCATTTGGATCAGCCAATGCATCTTTAAGTTTATCAAGAGGTTCATTCACAGCACAAGGAATAGAGGATTTTGAGGGACCAACATGGTCACTGACAGGTTTAGAAGACCTAGTTTCCTTGCGAACCCAAAAACCATAAATGCGAACATAACTATTAGATGCAAAAGTGCGAGAATTGTAGCAGGCAGTCAAAGAACATGTTTTCCAGGCAGATATGCCAACACGATAAAAATGCAGAATTTGAGTGATGATTAACCCATATGGTGGAGATGCACATTCAACAATACTTTCAAGCATGTACTCAATAATCTAGGCAGCCAAGTCTAGTTTCTTCTTAGCAACCAAACAATAGACAATCAAAGTATCACGTTGAGAAAGAGAACTAAGTGAACCTGTCCTGGGTAACAAGGTAGTATCAACAATGTGTGCAAGAACACGAATTTCAAAGGACAAGTCTAGTTCCCCAAGTTGGCCTTCAGTAATATCAGACTTTTTACATAAAAACGTTTTGGCTTGTTCAAATGATACTTCAAAATCAGATGGCCATGAATTTTTAAAGAATTCAGAGTAACCAGAAAACTTACAGCCCAAGATGCGACACAGAATATACTTAGTGACAACAATTCTAGTGTTAAGAACCATTGTCTCAAAACCTTCAGAAGAAAAGGGTCGAAGGTTTGCATAGAAAAGTCTTACCAGATCCTTAGGAATGTCAGCTGAGTCCTTGGAGAAGAAATTTGACCAGTCCTGAGCATGAAACCAAGGTTTAAGGTCACAATTTAGGGATTCCATGGCGTCCAAATCAACAAGTCTCCCATGGGCCAGAGGTTTGTCTTTGATAGCATCAAGTTTCTCATGAGCAGAGGCATCCCAGAAATCCAAGGTTTCATCTAAATCAGCAAGAGAAAACTCCTTCTTGGGTCTTTTCACACAATGGCCATCATCACTTTGCATGGGTCGTTTACCATATTTCTTTGAAAGATTAGGGTTTTCATTAGGGGTTCCATAGTTTGACATTGTGTTTTCTGAGTGGTCTGAATCCACTTGAACCGGAGTGGTGGAGTTTGTTGGTAGTTTGGATTTTGTGCGCTGATTGCGACGAGCTGAGAAGGAAGTTTTTCTGGCCATTTTAATGGTGTTGATGAAAGGGGAAAGGTTGGAATATGAAGGGGCGTAAGATTTGTGAGTGATTTAAAGGGGGTAGAGGAAGAGGGAAAGTTTCGTGTGAGGTGAAAGGGTGCAGAGGTGAAGAGACGTGATGTGAAGTGAAGGGGTCCAGAGCATTGGAAACCGATGCCACGCTGCATGACACCTTTTCAAACTCAAGACAACATGTAAAAGTAATAATGACAAAAAAGTAAGAGTAATAATGACAAGTAGATTATCACGGGTGAGAGAACTTATGTATGTATATATATATATATATATATATATATATATATATATATATATATATATATATATATATATATATATAATTACCATTACACAACAGAAATAATTAAAGCTAAGTGATATATTAGGACACAATCTGCTAATAGGGGTCAGGAATTATTCCTAGCAAGCCACGTAAGGCACAAAATGTTTCTTCTAAAAGAGGTTTAGTAAAGATATCAGCTAATTTAAATCTGTACTTACGAATGCAATATCAACATCACCATCTTGAACATGATCCCTAATGAAGTGATAACGAACATCTATATGTTTTGTCCTAGGGTGATCAACAGGATTATAAGACAATTCGATAACACTAGTATTATAATATAACATAGGAATAGGCTTAAAAAATAACTCATAATCAGATAATTGCTTGCCCATCCAAAGAAGTTGTGTACAACAATGTCCTAATGCAACATATTCTGATTCAGCTGTGGAATGGGCTGTACTATCTTGTTTCTTGCTGTGCCACGAAACAAGAGATTTTCCAAGAAAGAAACTTGCACCGCTGGTGCTTTTACGATCTACTCTATCACCTGCATAATCAGCATCTGAGAATCCAATTAGATCAAAATAATTCGTACATGGATACCATAAGCCATAATTCATTATTCCAACGAGATATTTAGGAATTCTTTTGACAGCAGTTAGGTGAGATACTTTAGGAGCTGACTGAAAGCGAGCACACTTACATACTGAGAGCATAATATGTGGCCGACTAGTAATTAAGTAGAGTAATAATCCAATCATACCTCGATAAAGAGACGCATTGATACTCATACCTTTGGTGTCACTTACCATATGAGTGGCAGGACTCATGGGAGTTTTAGCAGAGTTTGCTTCATTCATGCCATACTTAAGGATAAGCTCCTTAGTGTACTTAGATTGAAAAACAAAGATGTCATCTTCGTACTGTTTGATTTGCAGTCCTAGGAAGAACGTGAGTTCGCCCATCATGCTCATCTCAAATTCTCCCTGCATTAGTGCTTCAAAATTCTTGCATAGAGCAGGATTAATGCTGCCAAAAATGATATCATCCACATATATTTGTATAATGAGGATGTTAACATAGGATTTTCGAATAAATAGAGTTTTGTCACTTCTTCCTCTTGAAAAACCATGTGATAGTAAAACAGAGCTAAGTCTTTAATACCAAGCTGTAGGAGCTTGCTTGAGACCGTAAAGAGCTTTTGACAGTTTGAAAACATGATAAGGTGTCTCAGAATTTTCAAAACCTGGAGGTTGTCTTACATAGACTTCCTCTTTTATAAAACCATTTAAAAAGGCGCTTTTTACGTCCATTTGAAACAGTTTAAACCTTTTGAAAGAGGCATAAGCTAAAAGCATTCGAATAGATTCAAGTCTGGTAACAGGGGCAAATGTCTCGTCATAGTCGACTCCCTCTGTCTGAGAGTAACCTTGAGCAACTAGACGAGCCTTATTTCTTACCACTTTACCTTCTTCATTCAGTTTGTTTCGAAACACCCAGTTTGTGCCAATAATGGATTTCCGTTTAGGCTTGTGAACCAGCTTCCATACTTGATTTTTCTCAAACTGATCAAGCTCTTCTTTCATGGCATGAACCCATAATTCATCTTGAAGAGCTTCATTTATTTTCTTGGGCTCAATCTGTGAAATGAAATCCAGATTAGATTTATGAGAGTTTCTTGTCTTCATACATTCCTGTGGATCTCCGATGATGTATATCTGAGGATAGTCGGGATCACTTCTCCATTCATTTGGTACTACGACATCCAATTCTTTGAGATTTGCAAGTGTAGTCGATTCAGAATGATCTGATACAGGAGATGACTCTTCAATTCCTTGAGATTTCGAATTTGAAGGCTCAGTGTTAGTTGCTGAGTTTTCCTGAGCAGTCAACTGAGTCCTGGGAACTTCTTCTTCATCTGCATCACTACCCTTCTCGACACTTGTCAAAGAATCATCAAAGACTACATGCATCGACTCTTCAACAAACAGTGTCCTTTTATTAAAAACTCTGTAGGACCTGCTAGAGGTAGAATATCCTTGAAATATACCTTCATCACTACGTGGATCGAATTTACCAAGATTATCTTTTCCATTATTATGAATAAAGCATTTACACCCAAATGGATGAAAATAACTTATGTTGGGGTGTTTACCTTTCCAAAGTTTATAGGGGGTCTTATGAAGTATAGGATGAATAAGGCACCTGTTTAAGATATGACAAGCAGTATTTACAGCTTCAGTCCAAAACTGATTTAGAAGAGAGTGTTCGACCAACATAGTTCTTGCCATGTCTTGGAGGGTTCGATTCTTTCTTTCTACAACTCCATTTTGTTGAGGAGTTCGAGGTGAGGATAAGTTGTGAGTGAACCCTTGTGAATTGCAGTATTCTTCAAACACCTTACTTTCGAATTCTCCTCCATGATCACTTCTGATGGTAGAGATGAAGTATCCCTTTTCTCGTTGAACTTTCTTGCAAAACACTTCAAAAATTTTAAATGCATCATCTTTATGAGACAAGATATAACCTAAGTAAAACAAAAGTAATCATCAACTATTACAAATGCATATCTCTTACCTTCTATGCTAGTGGTTCTGGTTGGACCAAATAGATCCATATGTAGCAATTCAAGTGGGTTTGAAGTAGAAACAATATCTTTTCCTTTAAAAGATGTTCTAGTTTATTTTCCTAATTGACATGCATCGCAAATATGATCTTTAGAAAAATTTAGTTTGGGTAAACCAATGACTAAATTATGCTTTGACAATTTCTCTGTTAAAGATATACTAGCATGCCCTAAGTTTCTATGCCATGTCCAGGGATCATCTGTAATGGATGCAAGACATAAATTATTACCTGACGATGCTTTACCATTGTTCAGAACATAAATATTGTTTTCTCTAGAGCCAGAAAGAACAACTTTACCTTTGTTATCATGAATGATGCATCTGCTAGATTCAAACATTACCTTATACCCAACATCGCATAGTTGACTAATGCTCAGAAGATATGCTTGAGTCCATCAACCAGAAAGGCTTCTTTGATATCACAGGAGGGGCTTAACGAGATAATACCTATACCAATGATCTTTCCTTTGGCATCTCCTCCAAATTTTACAGAACCTCCATCGATCCTTGTTATTGATTTGAACAACTGTTTGTCACCAGTCATATATCGGGAGCATCCATTATCAAGAAACAATTTTTCCATTTTCATTGTCTTTTTGTGGTGTCCCTGCAAAACAAAGATTTTAAGTATTTTTAGGTACCCAAGCTTGCTTGGGTCCTTGCAGGTTAGCTTTAAAGGTGCTAGCCTCACTTTTGACCTTTGGTCTCCAAATCCATTTTCTAGGATTTCTCTTTTGACATCTTCTAAACACATGTCCTGATTCTCCACAATGATAACAAATAGGCGTATTTTGAGCTTTAGTGATAGATGAGGTGGATGTGGAAGATTTAGCGGATTTGTAGAAACTATTTGATCTTACTGAGCTATGACTAGTGGATTTCGATGACTGTTAAGTTTGAACTTAAGTTGGTCAACTTCTTCCTTTAAGAATTCATTTTCAGTCTCAACTGCTTCCAGCTTTATTTCCCATTCCTCTTTCTCTTTACTTAATCTCTAAATATTCTTAAGTGCCTTTTCAAGTTAATCTAGAACTTCATCTAGATTTCTAGAGTTTTCAATGCAAAATTCACAGCGTATCACTCGAGTCATTTGACGGAATTCCACTGTTGGTGGAGTTGTCTGAGGCCATGAAACAGATGTTTGCTGCTTCTTCCTGCTCAGTGTCAGCTGCGTCCTCATCACTCCACGTTGCGTAGGATATGTTCCTTCCTTTTCTTTTAGCATCGGGGCAGTTGTTTGTAATGTAACCTTGTTTGCCGCATTCATAGCAACGTTCTTCATTCTTGTAATTTGATTGATATTTCTTGAAAGGAACCTTCCCCTTCCTGAACTGTCTCCTTTTGTTAACTAGACAATTCAAGTTTCTTGACATCATAGCAAGCCGTTCTTGAATATCATCTTCTTCAACTTCCTGGTCATAGTCGACTTCTTCCACTGTAGTACTGAAAGCCACAGTTTTCTTTTTCTCTTCCAATGCATTGCGCTTCAGATGAGTTTTCTTAAAGGCAATCAGATCACCTCTGAGTTCATCATATGAAATCTTGTTCAGATCTCCACTTTCTATATTTATGACCTTTGGTTGCCAAGTGGTGGGAAGACTTCTCAAAATTTTTCTTATTTGCTCACCACTTGTATAAATCTTTCCAGAAGCTTTGAGTTCTCCAATGATTTTGCTAAATCTAGCAAACATTTCTTCTACAGACTCTCCATCCTTCATTTGAAATAATTCATACTCATATACCAAAAGATTGATTCTAGTTTCTTTGACTTTGTTGGTTCCTTCATAGGTTACTTCCAGTTTATCCCATATTTCTTTAGCAGTCTCACAACTGGATATCTTTTCATATTCTTCACCACTAATAGCATTGTAAAGAATATTCACAGCCTTGTAGTTGAGTTGGATAACCTCTCTCTGTTCGTCAGTATAATCATCCATGTCAAGATCAACCGGAACATTTTGAGGATCTCCTTCTTTCTTTGTGGGCTTGGTAGTAGGAATATCATAGGGTCTCTTCTTACACGCCAGACCTTATAGTCAACTGATTTTTACGTATGTTTCCATACAAATCTTCCAATAACCATAATGCTTACCAGTGAAGTAAGGAGGTTGGGTGACAGAAGTTCCCTCTTGTAGAAGTGCTCCCATTAACGACGTATGAAGACATGATCTTTTCTCACTTGCTGTAAGGCAAAACAAAATATTGTGAGTCCAAGCTCTGATACCAATTGATGAATATGAGAGGGGAGTGAATTGTTCAGACTTATAAATTCAGTCGACTTATCAAGTTATTAGTTGACTTAGGTGAGAATTGAAAATACTTTGCACAAATAAAAGCAATAATAAAGAGTAAGTGACACAGTGATTTTATACTAGTTCGGAACCAAATGGTTCCTAATCGAGTCCCCTTGGGTCTCAAGGGAGTTATCTCTCTTCAAGCTCTTTGAGAACACAAGTACACTTATGGTTTATCTTTAACCAAAAACGTCCTTTCACTGATGGTTTTATCCCTTCTCTCACCACCAACGATCTTGTATAATTTATAAATAACAGGACCAGCTTCTGTGACACAACTATTACCTCATTGCAAGAACTCTCTTTCTTTTCTATTTATCACTCGTAGACTCCTAGGAATATGGTGTAGTAAGTAAAAGATTTAGAGAGAAAGTAGATTGTAAGTAGAAGCGTGAGTAAATCTCCAGTAGACTTTAAGTATAAATAGTGAACATTCAGAGTTGCTCGTTGAAGACAAGATACGGCAGATCTGCTAGCAGGATCAACAGAGGAGACGGAGATATGATTGACCGAGATTTGAGGAGTACAGAGATTGACCCTAGAGATTTGATTCTCTAGAAGATATAAATATCTTCGTGAAGAATAGGGCAAGAGCTGATTGGGACAAGTCCCACATAATTAGCGCGCATAGAGATCCGACTTTCCATAGCTGACTCCTCTAACATCAATCGACAATCTTCCTTTCTATTTAGATCTTCCAAGGGAATCTTCCTTGATAGTCCTGCAATGTACATTATACATAAGTGATGGGTCCTTTTTGTCATAATCAAAACTTAGTATTCATTTAAACTCAATTGTTTCTTTTGTAGATTAGGAAATATATGGTATTTTTCTTAGCTTAAAGTCTCACGTTTTTGGTTAAATATTATACTTTCAGTTCTCTTTTATTTGCTAGGTTTATCCTTACATTTTAATGACTAGAGAGACATCAATGTGATTTAATTATTGACAATATTAAGATGAAGATCAAATATCTTAGCTGAAGTTTGTTGCTGCTTGGAATTTTACTACTGTGTTAGCAATGTCACAGTTCGATTTTCATTGATAATTCATTAGAAATTAAACATATTATCTATTTATGATTATAATAATTTGTAAGATTAGAATATTAGTATACTGAGTGTATACAGATGAGTTTGTATCAAATTTAGCCTAAAAACATTAGTTTTCCTTGAGGAATTTGAAAAGTTCAGGCTTAAACTCTATAACACAAAGTTAATTGGCTGATTTGCAAAAATATGACACGGAAAGCAATGGTTTGCCTTTTTTCCCACGCTAACAGATGGTTTACGAAAATTCCCTCGTTAATGTTCAATGAAAAAAATCCGGGGCCAAGACTTGACTTTATATTTCTCCGCTTTTCAACAATTATCCCTTCAAGTATTGGTAAAAGGCAATACTTGCCGCACTTGGCCGTAAGTCTTGGCAAAAAGGCAAGACTTGCCTTTGACCCTTGCGCGATTTGGCAATACTTGAAATGCAAGTGTTGGCAAAAGGCAACACTTGCCGCACTTCGTAAGTATTAGCAATTGCCAAGAATTGCCCCTTCCAGTCTTCACTACATTCTCTCCATATCACTTGAACTATTGGCAAAACATCACTTGCCCTTGAAGTATAGCCAATTGCCAAGATTTATAAAATTTTTGCCTTGTAGTCTTAGCACCGGACTAAATAAGGGCATTTTGCTAAAACATTCCTTAGCGCGGGTAATTTCTCAAAACCACTCCTTATGGAGGGCATGTAGTGAAACTTTTTGAAGTTAATTGGAGTTCTAAATGACACCAATATAGGATTTTGAACATGTTTTAGGACTCGTTAGGCAAAGTGCACGAACAACCACTTTAGTCAGTGGTATTTGGTTTGAGGTCACTTTTTTATTGGTTTTGCATGAGAGGCCACTTTTTGGAACTTCAATCCTTGTGGGTTGAACATCACACAAGTTCAGCCACAAGGGTTGAAGTTCAACTTCGGCCCACCATAAGGGTTGAAGTTCAACTTCGCATCTGTGCCTAAAAGTTCATCCCTTACGGATTGAAGTTGAACTTCATATCTTAGGCATGAAGTTCCACATACAAGGTTTGAACTTCAGCTCAGAAAGATTGAAGTTCCAAAAAGTGGTTTCTCATGTAAAACCAATAAAAAAAGTGGCTTCAAACCAAATACCAATGGTAAAAGTGGCATGTGGGCGAAATTTTTACGGACTCGTTAAACTATGGGTAATCCAGTGGAGGGTTAAACTTTCGGGTTTAACCATGTGAGCATGGGGTTGAATTTAAAATTGACTGACAATTGGCATTTGACCAATAGGTGCGATAATTATAAAAATTGATCCGGTAACTTATATTAATTATTTTACGCACTACTACTAGAGAATTTTTGTTTACATGCGGATCTACCTGAGAATTTCATCATAAAATCCGCAGGTAACTAATTTACCCGCTGTGTTCTCTGCGAAAGCATTTTCGCAGTTAATAAGCTCGTGGGTAATCCTTACCTGCGAACCTTAGATATCCCCAGGAAAATTACCTACAGATATTCTAAGTAATATTACATGGGGATTTTAGTTCTGTATGTAAGTTACCTGCCAATTTTTTTCCAATAAACAGCACAAATTCGCAAGAAAAGTTCGATGAAAAATATGTAAAAATGAATTTTCCTAGGAAATACATGCAGAGAATCCACAGGTAATACCTTACCTAAAACCCCATCTAAGTCCCCAGAAAACTTATGGCGAATTCTGCGTGAAAACCCCTAGAAAGTATTTGCAAGAAAATTCTCAAGTAGTATTCGCAGGTACTTCCACAGGTTAAATTTACCAGTTAACTAAAAACGTTTATTCTAAGTCCCCAAGAAAATCCCTAGGTAATAAAATCCGCAGGAAAAATCCAACTTGATATTTGCAAGAAATTCCCTGTCTAAAATTAATTTCTGCAGCTAAATCCCATATAAAATATGCGAGTAACCTGTCTCAATTGCTAACTCTAATAATACTTATTTTCAAGAAATCATTTGCACAAATTTAAAATAATTAACCATAATCTTAAAAGACAGTCAGAACATTAAGATGTAATAATACATAGTTTCAAATGCAATAAAAAATACAAGTCCGAATGGTAAATCGTAAATATTAGTATCAACTATTTCAATCCAGATCATGTCGTCACCTCCATTCACATTTTCATACTCGCCATCACTTTCGCCATAATTTTCGTCATCACTTTCACTCTCAGAGAATACTTGTGCACTTGAAGAAGATGCCTTGTAACCCAACTCCTTCCTCAACTCTTTGTTTTCTTCTCGCTCTTTTTGCAACTGGGCATATAATTCAGCATTTAGAGCATGAACTTGAGATCTAATTACTTCACTAACTTCAGGCGTAGTAGACATTGACTAGGAACTTTTACAGATCGACCCAACGAGCCAAGGCCTGCAACCCTTCCTTTCTTCTTTCCACCAACAGATTGCACACAAATATTCATTTCATATAATTGAGAAGATTGACCAGCTGAACTGTCTACTTCATCAGGTGATGGACTTTGAGAAGCTAATATTTCTTGTTTCTTCTTTTCAAAATTATTCTGCACCGTCATCACCCATTTTTCTCCGAACCGGTTAATGTTTGAAATAGGGCTCGACTTATTGGAACTCACGGGTAAAGACTTGGAGACGCCACCTAACATATTTTTTAACTAGGCGTAATAGGACACCTACTTTGTTTCTAGTCATTTTTATAATTAACTCCAAAACTACATCTACGAATTAGAAATTCTAAGTAAGGGTTCAAGTTAACCCGAGAGGAAGGGGTTAGGCAGCTCTTAGGTTCCACCAAATGTGGTTACCGACGGACTAAATAATTGGAATTCTAAACAAGTAACTAAGCAAATAGGCTAACAAAATAAAAATAGATAAATAATTAAATGACTCATATAATAATTAAGATCAAATGAAAAGGTTCAAATTCACTAATTGGCTTCTTCCTAAGTAAATCTCAACCAAAGATACCTTGCAAAATGAAAATAAATTTATATATATATATATATATATATATATATATATATATATATATATATATATATATATATATATATATATATATATACACACACACACACACACACACACACACACACACACATACAAACTAATTTATTTCCTGTAAAAAAAGGTATAGAAAATGTTAAAAATGTTAAATCATTCGTCATTTCCAATAGTATCCTTTTTTAACAATTTCGCCGAGATGTACCTCGCAACAAATATAAAAAGGAGTTAGTACGATAATTAATATTAATAGTAATAATAATAATAATAGAAATAATAATATTAGTAATAATAATGATAATAATAAAAATAATGATAATAATGAAAATAAAATGTTAGTAATAATAATAATAGGAATAATAAAAGTAATAAAAATAATAGTAATACTAAGAATAATGAAAATATTAGTGATAATAATAATAATAATAATAATATTAATAAAAGGGAAAATATATTTTGTAAAAAAAATTTAGGCTCAGAATGGTGTATTGCATCAAGCATAGGTTAGGGATGTTGATACATCTGCAAACACGGAGCCCGGGCCGGTTTGCCATGCCAAGTACCTCCAATCCCACCACTCTACTATCACTTACTTTGCAAAGTGATATGCATCGTCATCGCCTATTTGTTTTTCGGAGGGACAAAATCGTAAGGGAGTATTTTGGCCTCCAAACGTCATTGGCCTTGTAGTATCTGTATAAATCAGTCTATAGGCCTCAATATATGTATATATTTTTCATTGGCCTTTTCAGGGTAGCAATTGTTCAACTGCAGTAAATAATCCCTTGTAAGGCTTTTCAGAGTAGTGTCTAGATTAGTAGCTTAACCAACACCAAAAGGGGAAGTGTAGGAAACTTCTCAAAGGGAAACGTCGGTATCAGCCTTATCACTGTCAACAACATAAAGCAAATAATAATAATAAATTAAAAAAAAACATGTCCAAGACAGCGAAAATAGAGTTTAAGAGATATTGTATAAGCAGACAACAAACGCGATAACCAATTCCAGTAATGGCAAAGATAAACACTCCAAACGGGTCAATCGAGTGAGAATAAACCATATTATAGATCAGCGATGGCAGCGATAACAGCAACAAGGAAGAGGAACGACTGCCTGGAGGCATCGCTACAACCCCAACCCCTTCTGATTCTTATTTTGTGATTCAGTATCAATAGAAAAACAGAGTATCAGCCATGGCTTTTTCGGTCAGGTTTCGACAACGGTGATGGTGTTTCAACGGTATCTCGTACTACTCTCGATATGAATTGATGACGATGGTATGAGTGTGTCTCTGTTCTGACCCCCCATTTTGTACTGGGTTCCCACTGGTTTCGATCTCACCCCCCATTCCTGTTTGATTTTTATGGGTGCGTGGATATGTTTCCTGATCTGCCCTTGCTCCTCTGTTTCTGTTTGATCGGCGTATGTGTATGGGTCCTCTGATTTTGTTTGTGTGTGGGTGTGTGCCGTTGGGAGAGGAGAGGAGTTGGGGTGTATGTGTTTACTGCTGATATTGTTGGATTGGAGAGGGAGAGGTATTGTATTTGTGTAGGTGTGGAGAAATAAGGCAAAGGTGAGGAGTCATGTGTTAATGGTGTTCACTATTGATGCTGTTGCAATGGAAATGGAGCAGTGTTGTATGTGTGTGTAGTCTGTGTGTATTGTGGGTGTGTGGGTGAGGAAGAAGACGAGGGATTGGAGGTGTGTGTTTTGTACTGTTGGTGTCGATTGCATATATAACAGTGCATTTTGAATGAAGACCGTTTGAATGGGCTTGAATCAAGGGGTGAGGGAATCTGCTATTTTTGGGAGTGGGATTGAAGAGAGGGAATCAAGGAATAAGTTAGACTGGTTTGGATTTTGAGATTAAGGGAGAGATTTAGGGAGATTGAGGAAATTGGGGAAATTGGAATCTTGGCTAAAATAGGAAAATGGCGTGATTTTGGGGATTTTTATTAAATAGAATAAAAATGTGAAAACACATATAAGAAATGTATTTGATTAGAATTGTGACAAGGTTCAAATAAAATAAAGAGACCAAAGAGAAGAAAATATTTTAGAATCGTAGGGATTTTCAAATACAAGAAAGGCATCTGGTCGAACCTTGTCTATGTTCAAGTAGGAAGAGATTTCAATAAAACGAAGAGGAAAAGACATTCTTTTAAAATATAGATAATGAATAAAACTAAAATGGACATCTTTAACTGGACTGGTATTTTAACTTTAAATGTGCGAAATAAATAAAGATATAAATATATGTAATGTATTAAATAAAACGAATGATCAACAAATAGTACACACGTAAAATGAAATCAGAATGCAAATTAACTTAATTAAGTATATATAACCATAAATATTTACTAAAATGCTATAAATGCACAAAATTGCACAAAACAATCATATTTTGATAAATAGCCTATATGATGTAAAAAAATAGCCACAATTAATTATATAATGTATAAGTAGGGGATAACACACGTAAATGCATGTCCTCTAATAAAAAAAGAGGGACAAAATTAGGTGTTAACAGCTACCCCTCTTTGCCCCAGGATGATTAAAAAATCTTCGGGCAAAGATAGTTGACGGAGTAGCCAATTTTCTCACGACAGACAGACAAAGTGAAAAAGGAAAATGAGAGTTTTGGGGTATTTTCGGCCGAACCCGGTCTCTGAGTTGCCTACATATCTCGGGTTTCACGAGAATCAGGCCGTGTATACTTCTAGAATGGCATGCTGCCTGTGTGAGATGTTTATGGCACACGATTTTGAATTTAAAGACTAAACTTATCCAAGTATGTAAAGTTTAGCTCTGCGTACGCTTTGCCTTTTGGCGAGATAAATGAAGAATGAGGCAAAGGCACTAGCGAAGATGAGATAACATCAACAGATCGAGCGTGGAAAAAGAGGCTTATAATCATCCTAGTTATGAAAATGTGGCGCACTACACACCCATAAAGAGGATTTTATATATACATAGTTTCCACTTGATCTCGATAAATGAGTAATCACGCCTTCAATATTGCTTTGACCGAGCTGGAAAATATTTGAGGAGCGAGTTTCATAAATGCGCACGATTCCAAATAATGGGCATGATTAAACACGGAAACACGCACGATTGACGCAGATAGGCTTGAATAGACAAAGTAGGTATTAATTGTGTCACGACCCAACTTAGGGTCGCGACGGATGACCAACACTAAGTGTCTATCATCCCTAATCCTGCTGATAATTTGCTAACCATGAGTATAACTGATAAACAGAATAAGCATAAACCTAGCTGATAAGAATTATGCAATGCAAAAAGCTGACAAGGCTAACATAAGCTGACATAAATAACATACTGACAGAACCACACATGCATATATCTACAGGCCTCTAAGAGTGCTGAACTAAACATACAAAGGACGGGACAAGGCCCCGCCATACCTACACGATGTCTATAAATAGTAAACTCCGGGAGGAGTCGGAGTGACTGCAAAAGCTGGTAGATAGCCTACTAACATGGCTTAAGGTCTGATCTCTTTGTACCTGCGCGGCATGAAACACAGCGCCCCAGAAAGGGCGTGAGTACGATATGTACCAAGTATTTAAGGCATGAACATATAATATATAGCATGGCTGAATGAAACTGTAAGGCTGGAATATAAATATGAAAATATGTGCTGAAGTATAGCAATGAAGCTAGAAATCTGAAATATGGACTAAATATGGTCTGAATATAAACTGAAGTCTAAATGAATCTAAAACTGAAAACTGAGCTGAACTATACTGATAAATGACTATAATCTGACTGATAACTGGTAACTAGAAACTGAA
Organism: Petunia secreta; assembly: GCA_029990175.1. Taxonomy (NCBI): domain Eukaryota; kingdom Viridiplantae; phylum Streptophyta; class Magnoliopsida; order Solanales; family Solanaceae; genus Petunia; species Petunia secreta. The sequence continues at coordinate 42,861,670 of JARKIP010000022.1, read as the reverse complement.
ACTGATAACTATCAACTGATACTAGCTGACAACTAATACTGACATTAAGAACTGGTGGCTGATAACTGAGAACTGATAACTGGTACTGAGCTAAAACTGAACTGTTATCTGAACTGGTACCTGTGTTGTGTTATGGGTTGTATTCCCCCCAAATCAGGTAATTGAAAACTTGAACTAGCCTCATGTATAATCATGTTGTGCATACTGTGGCTATATACGCGTATATAACAAACCTGGCGGGTGTTATAGCCTATGTCCCCCCAGCCAGTAATATCTAGTCTCTCTGGTAAGAGTGTGTGAATGACACCCAGTCACACTAGGTCTTTCAACTACCGCCTGAACCAGAGCGACTGTATCCCCAACACGGGTAGTATCACACGCGACTGGACTGTGTGTCCAATGTCCATCCTCTATGGGAGACTCCAAATCACACATAACATGATTACAATATAAGCATAAGCATGTATAAGGTATAACACATCTGGCAACAATAGATATGGACTCAATGGAATGATAAGTAAACTATGGATGGAATTATAGACACAACCTAGAACACAGAATTTGTCCAACTCTTTGAATTTCTATAAAAATTTCGGTAGAGTTTTCCCTAAAACTGGAGAGTCTGCAAAAGAAGAACCAGAGCTAAAATATTCACGGGAATAGATACCCGGATAAACTGATAACATAAACAACTTAAATGGATAACAAAATGAGACGACCGGACGACATAACAAATCCGAAGATAGAATGTCTGGACAGCACCACTGTCATACCTTGCGACCTAATTTTTGGTGTGTAGTTAAAATTTATAGACTTCATAGTCTGCATAAAAGTTGTAGATATATGCCTTAGGGTTCCAAGGAATCTTAAAGCATCTAAATATCAATTTTGTACAAGGAGTTATGATCAATATACTAACAACTGTCCAAAGATCAAAACGATTTTGATGATTTGGAGGTCTTTCACCTTGGATTTTAGTACCAAATTAAATATATACAAGGTTCCCTTGATGATATACAAGTAACCAATAAGAAATATCATGTTTGGAACTAAGAAAAGCTTCAAAATCTGTAAAATAAATGCCTTGTCGAAAGATAGGTTTAGCCTTACATACCTTTGATGTTTCTTGCTTCTAAACTTTGTTTTCCTTGAATTCCACATCTTATAGAGCTTAAAAGAGATATAATACAACATTCAGGTACTTTACTTAGCCATGAAGTAATTCTAAAACTCAAGCTATAGACGAAATTGAAGGTAGCATAACGTTACCTTAATCGCGTAGAGCGTTTTGACGCAATCCGCCTTCAATTTCGAGTTAAGATTGATGTTCTCTCTTCAAAACCATAAAAATGGATTAAAAATTCAAAAGAGCTCTGCTACTATCCTGTATAATCCTGAAATAATGAAAAAAAAAGACATGTTTTCCTTTTATACTCGAAATATTTCAGTTCTAGCCTTCTTTTGCGCTTGTGTCCCTTCTTCTAGTCTGATTTCTGATGCTCATATCTTTTTATCCAGATATTGTATGAACAAACTGTCAAAAATGTTGAAAACTAAACTCCAAGACCTTTAATTTGGTATATGATATGTCCCTAAAAGACCTTAAATAACACACAGAATTAATTGCTGAAAAAGCTTCGTTACAAGGCAATTCCTTAGTCGGTTTTTCCGCAACTTAAATCCATTTTTTCTCAAACATTATATTCATCATATAAACATCATATATGGTCATTTTATAATTTTAAACTGACTTAAATCATTCTTAACATGTCATTAGAATGATATACGTCACTTTAGACATACGGGGTGTAACAAATTGGAAGAAAATGTCAAATGACATTCTAATTTGTAATGAAAGATTAGGCAGATTACTTGTGGGAGCATGAGATGATCAGCTCCGAGCGTGTCGAAATTCGACAGAATAGGTAGTTTGCAGGTACAACAAAGATACTGTCAAAAGACGAGGTAACATCGATAAATCGAGTGTGGGGGAAAGAGGCTTGTAATCATCCTAGTAATGAAGATGTGATGCACGACATACCCATAAAGAGGAGTTTATATAGGCATAGTTTCCACTAAAACTCGATAGATGAGTCATCTTGCCTTTAACATTGTCTTGAATGAGTTGGGGAACATTGAGGACTAAAGCATGATAAGTCCGCATGATTCAAACAGATAGGCACGATTAAGTACGAGAAAGCGCATGATTGACACAGATGGGCTTGAATAGGAAGGAATGCAAAACTGACACCTTATCAAAAAGAAAGATTAGGTAGATTACTGGTGCGAGTATGGAACTGTATCTTTGAGCACTTTCGAACTCGGCAAAATAGGTAGCTTGCGGGTGTAAAAAAAGCATTGTCTGTAGGATTAAGCTTCTTGAATTGGGTTCTGGGATGATGCTTGTATGTATTTGAGATTTTTTGGTTGCACAATTTTGCGTGGGTAATAATTTTTGGGGATCAAGTGTGGGGGTGATGGGAAATGACACTGGGTTTCTTGCGAGATCGGTGAAGCGCCCTGCAGCAAAATCAAGATACATGCAAATAGAGATAAAGATGAAGATAATGTAAACTTCCCTATTGAGTTGAGCTCTCTTTCGTCATTGTGGTTGTCTAGCCTGTTTTCAGGTGCTTAGTGGTAGGGAATGTGTGCCTCTCCACCGGGGGATATTCATTTGCTAAGTGCTTCTCATTAGGAAATAATAGCTTCGTCGCGCCGAGATGTCATTGGATCGTATTGCCAGTGCATTGCTGGATTGTATGTCCTGCGATAAAAGTTTGTTATGCAAAATAATATGTATGTAAATGCATGAAGAGACTTTCCTGTCGTTGGATCGTCTTGCCACTTTTTTTCGTCCTTTAAATATGTGCTTGTCATGTTGGGCTGTATACCCCCTTTTTGTATTGAGCTGTGTATCTTTTCATGCAGGGTTGTTTATCATTCTTTCATTTGGCTACATACCCTTTGTCATGCCAAGCTGTGTACCATTCTTTTCATCGGGTTGCCTACCCTCTGGGTTGCCAAGCTTTCTACTACTTTTTTATCGGGCTGTCTACCCTCCAGGCTGTGTACCCTTTGTCATGTCATTCCGTTCACTGGGCTGTCTACCTTCTAGGCTGTCTACCTTTTGACGTATCATTTTTTATCGGGTAGTGTGCCATCCGGGTTGTCTACCCTTTTTCATGCCAATCTTTCTCTTCGGGCTGTCTACCCTTTGTCATGCCAAACTCTTTCATCGGGATGTTTACCCTCTGTCATGCCAAACTTTCTCATCGGGCTGTCTACCCTTTTTCATTCCAAACTCTTTCTTCGGGCTATCTACTCTCTGTCATGCCAAACTTTCTCATCTGGCTGTCTACCCTCAGAGCTGTCTACCCTTTGTCATGCCAAACTTTCTCATCAGGCTGTCTACCCTCTGTCATGCCAAACTTTTAATCGGGTTGTCTACCCTCTGTCATGCCAATCTTTCTTATCAGGTTGTCTACCCTCAGGGCTGTCTGCCCTTTGTCATGCCAAACTTTCTCATGGGGCTGTCTACCCTCTATCATGCCAAGTTTTTCATCGGGCTGTCTACCCTCCGTTATGCCAAATTTTTCATCGGGCTGTCTAGCCTATGTCATGCCAAACTTTTCATCGGGTTGTCTACCCTCTATCATGCCAATCTTTCTCATCAGACTGTCTACCCTCAGGGCTGTCTACCCTTTGTCATGCCAAACTTTCTCATCAGGCTGTCTACTCTCTATCATGCCAAACTTTTTATCGGGCTGTCTACCCTCCGTTATGCCAAACTTTCTCATCGAGTTGTCTACCCTTTGTCATGCCAAACTTTTCATCGGGTTGTCTACCCTCTGCATGCTAATCTTTTCATCGGGTTCTCTACCTTCTGTCATCGGGTTGTATACCCTGCGAACAAAAGTGAAGTGCATGTCCTGTCGGGCTATATACCTTGCGATCAAAAGATAAAGTGAAGTGCAAAAAATAGAATGGCATTGTTATGTCATCCATTATGCTAAGAAGGCTATCGTGTTAGTTTTATAATGCCTTTCTTGAAATTTTTGAGATCGAAATTTTTGAGGGGATATCAAAAATTTCTACCCCAGTGTCAAGCTTGCGCCTTTTGGACTTTTTAGAGGGGATCCTTAAAAATTCTGCCCCAATTTATTGCTTATGATAGATCATCAAGAGAGGGTGGTTGCGTTGCACTGAATACCAATGTATTAGCTAGAATATGTACTCGTCTTTTAGTGTGGCGATTGGGTATATCGATGACTATGATTATATGGATACTTGCATACTCAGATTGAGGTTTGATATTTAGATTTGGCCGGATTTGGAGGTTGTCTAAAATTGTATTTGTCGTAGGTTGTGATAGGCTGTCTTCATGTTTCATGCTTTTCTTTTCAAAAGTCATGGAGCTAACTTTGATGGATTAGCCTTTGTAGAAAGTGTGTTTATGGTTTGGGAGTTGGAGTTTCCCTTTGTTGGTTCTTGTTGTACCATTGTCTTGCTTTGGTCAATCAGACTCTGAATTTTGTGTTTCGGTGCTGGATATCTTATGGTGTCATGGCATTAAATTTGTAACTGACGAGTGTAAATCTTGTTGGATAAAACTTAGGAATGGGTATCTGGGGAGTAGTTTGTTTGTTGGGTGCAATATCTTTTGACTGAACTAAAGGAGTAAAGGTGTGAGGTTTTGTCTTTTTGTATGTCCTTGATTGTGTTGAGCCTGATAAGGTTGTTGTTGAAAGTCTTGACAGGGAGGTTATTTTTTGTGTAAGTTGGGTGCAGTGTGAGGTTGTGAATTTTGCCAGCTTCGTTTGTATAGTGATTGGATTTCCTTCTTGCGGCCCTTGTGTGGGTATAGTGCCAGCTTATTTTGTTTGCCCAAACACAAGTTGTACGAAAGTAGGATTGGGATTGTCTGGGTTCTCTCGATGTCCCATGTTGGTGGTTTAAAATTTCTTGTTCTAGAAGAAAATATTTTCAGCTTGGCATGCCACTTCAGCTTTTCTTAATAATTGACCCATTTTGGTGTTCAAGCTAAGGGCAACCGTAATAAAATGGTGAAATGCACAAAATCGTGTGGGTATATTTAGCAAAGATTTGATGCAAAAATGACACATAAGCTTAAGAGGATGCTTAGACAGCAGACGATTGATTAGCGCTTGAATTTGGAGATTATCATAGAATGCACAGATATCACAAGAGATTTTGGTAAAACGGCCGATGCTTGTTTAAGAGGGAGATGAGAAGTTGAATGTCAATGAAAAGTGATAAAAATATTGTGTAAGGAATAGATTGTGTTGTGCGATAGAAAGGGGGTTGGCTTTTATCGAGCACCAAGACTTTGAGTGCATTTGTCATCCTTTCTTGCAAATTTGTCTGTCATGACGCCTATGTGTCTTTCAAAGAGATACTCAACGTCTTTCGTACTTGTCAACCAACTGCTGCAATATAGTCCTTGCACCAACTTTCCTTGTTGGATAATATCTTATTGCTGAGCCGCCGAACTCGATATCGGTTACCTATGTATCATGTTTACTCTTACATTGCTACGTCCTATTGTAGTTCTCGTCATGAGAATTCATATTACCCCAATAAAGCCTTCGAGCGAAATTGCTCCAAGAAGTTGATTCGCACTGTTTTTATATCAAAGCAACCCTTGCTCTTGTAAGTGTCTCAAATAACTTCATCATCCTATTTTATCTTTGCTAGTGGGCAGAGATATGCTTTCCAAATACTTAGGGAGTTCCCAAGTTTGTTATATAATGATGGCTTTGTCATTGTGTCTTTGCTTCTCCTTTTCAAGTTGAATTGGCTTGCCTGTTTGTTGTTGTGCACAAGTCTTTGCTATATCCCTTGCTTTATAATTCCTTATTGTCTTCCACTAGCTTATTGACTGCCGCTTTGATCATGATAGGAGCAAGTTCGGGAAATGCCTTGGATCATAGTCATGTATTGCAGGTGGTATGACTGTGTAGACAGGTGAAACAAAGTAATCCTCGGGCACTGGTGTCAAAAGGTATTATGGTGAGTCATGTGTGACTTTGAGTTTGACCATCATTTCTCTTGCTTTCTCAATTTTTCTCTCCATGTGCATAGTTCTTGCTGGAATAATTGAGGTACTGGGACAATAAGCCCGGCAATTTTCAATCTCTCGAACAATTGAGTGTGGGATTCGGCTAGTGGAGTGTAGTATCTTTTCGATCTTTGGTTTGTATCAGGGCGAGGCTTAGGAGGGTATGGTGGTGCATTTCGGTTGTTGGGTTGAGTGTTTTGCTGGTATTGTGGACGATTTGGTGTGGGATGTGGAATATAGGTCGAGTGGGCTGAGTGTTGTAAACGGGATATTCAGGTGGTATGTGAGGATAGGGATAAAATGGTGGCGGCGTTTGATAATGGTGGTTAAAAGTAGGGTCTTGAATGGTTACAGCATAACATACTTCATCTTTCTTCTTTTTGAAAAAGACTCACATTTCCAGACTGGATAACCTTATTAGTAGCTTATAGTGCACCTAAGCTAATTATTGTTCTTGTGATGATATTATATGATGGAGATGGTGTAATGTACTGTGTGAAAGAAGAAGATGAGGGTGTGGGGAATTGAAGAGTGATGGAGATGTTGTGGAAAGAGGAGAGGGCTGGTAGGAATTGTTGTGAAAAATTTTCTTATTTCAGAAAATCCTTGACAAGTGCTCTTGCTTAACCATATCTTTTACCTTGCTATTCGACTCGAGCCAACCTTTTGGTAATAGAATTTTGAGTTTGGTAGTGAGTTAGAGACAGTTTAGACATGTGAAAGGTTTTAGTATCAGGATTTGGGCATAAAGTAAGGAGAGGAGGTGCCTTGGTAGGAGAGTGAATTTGGAGAAACGATTCCTTTAGAGATAGACAAATTTTATGCAATGCATACATATCAAATAAGAAATGCATCATATAATGCGAAGGTCTAATTTACGCACGCTGATTTGAAAAGCGCTTTGTGCCACATGCATCATTTTGTTTGCTAACAAAATGCGGAGCCTGAAATATAATATTGCATTTATTGGAATTTTGTAACATTGGCTGATATTGAAATAGTGCAAAAGGTGGAAAACATTGCTAGGAGATTAGATCATTTCCCGGTGAACATCTTTCATGCTGATCCATCCCCAGAAGATTCTTCTTCTACTTCTTCTGACGAGTCTCTCTCGGACAAGCTTGCCTCTGATGAGTCTCCTTGAAAAATGATGTAGTCAGCATCAGTTAAGAGCCAGGATATGTCAAATGTGAAGTTCTTCAACGTTTCCCAAGCCTTACTTCCTTTCTCCTCTATCTGTTTGTCAGCCACCGCGTTCATTCCTTCGCTAGCCCATACAACGATAGACTCTATGCGTTTTGTCAGGAGTTCTGCCTTACTGTGCCATTTGCCTTGTTCTTTGTTCTTTGCTTCGACCAAACTTTGCTTCTTTGCTATTTTCCCCCGTGCCCTTGCCAATTTTTTGCGTAGCTTCTTGCACTCGGTTTCTAACTCAACAACATTTCTTTTCCTTTTTGTTGTTGCTCTTGGTTGAACTGCCCTTGCTATATCTTTCCTAAGCCAGTCTAGATAGTCTTCATCATAGCCTGTATCAAACCTGTCTCGTCCAATTGTCTCGAATCCCATTTGTTGCCTTTCTTTCCAAAGTTATAATATCTTGTCTGAATGGTATCACTCCTCCGAGAATATTTGCTTCGAAACTTCTGATGTCTGCAATTTGGGGTACAATCTGCTTTCTCCCTGCTTGTCTAAGTGCTCTTAAAGGAGTGTATGGGTAAACTCTTCTAAAGCCAACTAAAATGAGAAATGGGTCTCTTTCCTACGGGGTGATCACTGTAGCGTTAGGAAAGTAATCAAACATCTATTGTATATTTTCGGATGTCAACTGACCGAGTATGTGGTGCCAACCTTTAGTAGTTACTGGCCGATCCCATTTTCCCAGAGCTTTGTCCATGCGGGTGGTATAAGTCAAGATATAGTCCTCCCTTGGTATGGAATGGAAGGCTTGGTCATTGCTGTTCATCTTCTGCAAATCTTCCATCAACCGAATTTGTAATAGTAAATTGCAACCTTCGAAAAACCCAATGCCTTTCTTGCATTTTTCTAAAGCACGATTCATATCTGCGGCGATCATAGGTACCAATGTGTATTTCTTATTAATGTCTTTGAGTAGGGCATCAGCAATTGAAACAATGCAAACTTCCACTCGTCCTTTATTTTCTGGAAACACGATTGTCCCTAAAAAACTGGTGACAAAAGCAAGCACCCTCCGCTCTTTCCAATCCGCCTGGTCAGTACTGAAATTGTCTTCGAGTTCTTGAAATGCTTCTTCGTACCCGAATTTGATGTAGAGGGAAGTCAAGGAAATTCCTAATTGTCTCACACTGTTTGTGCACAATTCAGACTTAAGCCCTACCATTTCGAAGAATTCCTCAGGTGTAATGTTCTTAGGCATCAAGATTTCCTCACTTTCAAATGGTAATTGAGTTAACCCGCCTATTTCCTCCAGCAAGAGTGTCAACTCTACACTTCCGAAGTAAAAAACTGCTCGGTCTGCATCCCTATAGTGTACTACCGCTTCTATCATCCCTTTCACTGTCGTGTGCTCCATTAGTGAATTCATATTCCCCAACACCATTTTGACTCGGTCTTTTTGATCCATGCTTAAGTTTTTCCACTAATCTTTCAGAAGGTGGGGGATTTCAGCAATTATGTAAAATGTTATAGTGGCCATGATCTTTTTTGGAAAAGGTGAAGGACGATAGGAAAAGGGAAAAGAAAATGTCTAAAATCCGCTTTATTGCGAGCAAATGATCAACGTGTGGCACAAAATTTTTGAAAACAATGCAACAAAGAATATGAGGATATGTGTTATTGTAGGTTGAGAACCCTTTAGACACTTTAGACAAAAGTTTCTAATAGACTTTTTGACATGCCAAGGATGTCAAGTCTTTATATAATGCGAAAAGATAAATGTGCGTTGTGTATCATGCCATCTATCAAGCGGTTATTGCTGCTTCAAATTGGGCTTTTAATGCCTCTTTGGTTACTATTTGTGCCATTGAATAGCATTGAATATAGAATGATTCCAATCGTTTGGGAATAAACGGCCGTTTTTGATTCAATTTGGGCTTTTAATGCCTATTAGGTAACCTTTGTACCTTTGAATGGCATTGAACGCAGAATAATGCCAATAAACGGTCCATATTTTCACATTCGATCCCCTGAGTATATGCAAATATATCGTGTTCAACGCTCTTTGAGTGTCAAAAACCCGTTTGAATTGTTTGAACACGTCGGCCTATCGGACTTGAGAACAAGTGAACTAATGATATGTGATGATGCATGATTTCTAGCGTTGCTACTAAGGAATGTAGGTAGCTAGATCAGGTATTATTATCCTCCCAAGAAGACGACTCGGGAGCGGAAACGTCATGGATCAAATAGATTCCAAGTCGTTCCCCCTGAAGAAATTTTTGTAAACGAAGGGATGGTTGTAACCACAGTATTTTTCAACGCATGATTTTGCAATTGCCAGGAGTGGCAGGAGGTGTGAGCGGTATGCACAAGTTTAAAAATGTACAAGTTCTGAAAGAAATGCCCATGTTTTTTTTTTTTTTAAATGCATGAGTTTGAAAAAGAATTCACATGTTTCCTAAAATGTGTGAATTTTAAAAAAGGATGCACATGTTAAAATAATTTACAAAATAATTTTGACAAAGAGAAGGAACAAAAAGAAAAACAAAAGAAATAGGTTAGTCCCGAGGTATAAAATAATTATGCAAGATAATATAAAAAATACAAATAAGATTATAAGTGAAACCGTTAAATTAGAGGATTTAACTCGTGGAGAATTTGAAAAATCGTTGGAACAAGCGTCGTAAGATATTTTCCTAATCGAAGAGTGTGTTTTTCTAGATAAGGTTTCTCCCAAATAGACAACTTGAAAGTTGAAAGCTTTCAAACTGCCAAAATCATCGCTATTTGACTAATTTTGCGAACTTTTCCTAAAAGGTGCTTTGAGGGTCAAACGACCGCGGGGTCCGCGTAATCGTTCTGGTGTCTGCAAGTGAAAAAATTCCAGGAGTGGAGGAAGTAAAATAACAATTACACATTCTAAATTAAAAGAAACGCCAATAAAATAAAAAGCTAAACTTCAAACCTGCAAAAGCAAAAGAAAGAAATATTAGTCTTGAGAAATAACAAAAGAAAGAAAATAAATGCAAAGAATCGCAATTTAAAGTCGTTATGGTTAGCACCTTGATTTTTCCAGAGGAGTCGGCATTCTGTCATCACCATTTTTTTCCGAACCGGTTAAAATTCGAAATAGGGCTCGACTTATTGGAACTCACGGGTAAGGACTTGGAGTCGCCACCTAACATATTTTTTAACTAGGCATGTTAGGCTCCTACTTTGTTTCTAGCCAATTTTATAATTAACTCCCAAACTAGATCTACGAATCAGAAATTCTAGGTAAGGGTTCAAGTTAACCCGAGAAGAAGGGGTTAGACACCTCTCAGGCTCCACCGAATATGGTTACCGGCCGGACTAAATAATTGAGATTCTAAACAAGTAACTAAGCAAATAGGCTAACTAAATAAAAATAGATAAATAATTAAATGACTCATATAATAATTAAGATTAAATAAAAAGGTTCAAATTTACGAATTGGCTTCTTCCTAAGTAAATCTCAACAAAAGGTACCTTGAAAAATGAAAATAAATTAGTTAGTATGTCAATATATATATATATATATATATATATATATATATATATATATATATATATATATATATATATATATATATATATATATATATATATATATATATATAAGTAATGAAAAAAAAGATATATGAAATGTTCATAATGTTAAACCATTCCTCATTTCCAATAGCGTCTTTTTTTAACAATTTCACCGAGATGTACCTCGCAATAAATACAAAAAGGAGTTAGTGCGGCAACTAATAATAATAGTAATAATAATAATAATAATTATTATTATAGAAATAATAATAATAATAGCAGTAATGATAATAATAAAGATAATGATAATAATGAAAATAAAATCTTAGTGATAATAGCAATAATAATAGTAATAATAAAAATAACAAAAATGTTAGTGATAATAATAATAGCAACAGTAATAGTAATAAAAATAATAGTAATAATAAGAATAACTAAAATATTAGTGATAATAATAATAGCAATAATAATAGTAATAAAAATAGTAGTAATAATAAGAATAACGGAAAATGTTAGTGATAATAATAATATTAATAATAATAATAATAATAAAAGGGAAAATAAATTTTGAAAAAAAAAATAGGCTTAGAATGGTGTATTGCATCAAGCAGAGGTTAGGGATGTTGATTTAGCTGCAAACACGGAGCCCGGGCCGGTTTGCAATGCCAAGCACCTCCAATCTCACCACTCTACTATCACTTACTTTGTAAAGTGATATGCATCGTCATCGCCTATTTTTTTTTTGGAGGGGTAAAATCGTAAGGGACTGTTTTGACCTCCAAACGTCTTTGGCTTTGTAGTGTTTGTTCAAATCAGTCCGTATGCCTCAATATATGTATATATTTTTTATTAGCTTTTTCAGTGTAGCAATTGTTCAATATCAGTAAATGATCCCTTGTAAGGCTTTCCAGAGTAGTGTCTAGATTAGTAGCTTAACCAACAACAAAAGGGGAACTGCAGGAAACTTTTCAAAGGGAAACGCCAGTACCAGCCTTATCACTGTCAACAGCATAAAGCCAAAAACAATAATAAATAGCAAAAACTATGTCCAAGATAGCGAAAATAGAGTTTTAAGAGAGATTGTATAAGCAGACAACAAACGCGATAACTAGTTCCAGAAATGGCAAAGATAAACACTCCAAACGAGTCAATCGGGTGAGAATAAACTCAATTATAGATCAGCAATAACAATAATGAGGAGGAGGAACGACTGCCCGGAGGCATCGCTACCACCCAACCACTTCTGATTATTATTTCTTATTCACTATCAATAGCAAAACAGAGTATCAGCCATGGCTTTTCCGGTCAGGTTTCGACAACAGTGGTGGTGTTTCAACGGTATCTCGTACGACTCCCAATCTGAATTGATGACGATGGTGAGTGTTTGTCTCTATTCGGACCCCCCGTTTTGTACTGGGTTCTCACTGATTTCGATCTCACCCACGTTCCTGTTCGGTTTTTATGGGTGCGTGGATATGTTTCCTGATCTGCCCCTGCTCCTCTGTTTCTGTTTGATCGGTGTGTGTGTATGAGTTCTCTGATTTTGTTTGTGTGTGGGTGTGTGTCGTTGGGAGAGTAGAGGAGTTAGGGTGTATGTGTTCGCTACTGAGATTGTTGCAATGGAGAAGGAGAGGTATTGTATTTGTGTGGGTATGGAGAAATAAGGAAGAGGTGAGGAGTCGTGTGTTAATGGTGTTCACTGCTGATGTTGTTGTAATGGAAACGGAGTAGTGTTGTATGTGTGTGTGGTTTGTGTGTATTGTGGGTGTGTGGGTGTGGAAGAAGACAAGGGATTTGAGGTGTGTGTTTTGTACTGTTGGTGTCAATTGCATATATAACAGTGCATTTTGAATGAAGACCGTTGGAATGGGGTTAAGTCAAGGGATGAGGGAATCTACCATATTTGGGTGTGGGATTGAAGAGAGGGAATCAAGGAATAAATTAGACTGGTTTGGATTTGGAAATTAAGGTAGATTTTTAGGGAGATTGGAGAAATTGGAAAAATTGGAATCTTGGCCAAAATGGGAAAATAGAGTGATTTTATGGATTTTTAATAAATGGAATAAAAATTTTAAAACATATATAAGAAACATATTTGGTTAGAATTGTGAAAAGGTTCAAATAAAATTAAGAGACCAAAGAGAAAAAAATATTTCAGAATCATAGGGATTTTAAAATACAATAAATGTATCTGGTTGAACCTTTGTCTATATTCAACTAGAAAGAGTGATGTAGGAAAAACGCGGAAAAAGTAAACAAGATAAGAACGAGACGTAACTCGATCAATAATCTCAAGTAGAAACGGAGAACCCGTTCCATTACACCCCGAGAGAATGTCAAGAACACCTACGCTAGGCAACTACCCTCGAGCTAACGTGAGCACGCAAGTAGAATAGTCGGGGGGGGGGGGGGGGTGGAGATTGGAAATCATCTAGATTCACTAGAGGAAGAACAAGTCCCATCAAAGATTTTCATTCAATAGAAGAGTTCAACTCTCAACACAAAGGTTTTTGTTCATCAATAATAAGCTCATGAAAGAAGACAAGCTACTAGCTATTTATAGGTGTTTTTAGGCACCAATTGAAAGGTCTAGAATGCCCACACTTAGGCTCAGGAATAAAAGACCACGTAGGGTCAAAATAGACAAAACACAAAGTCAATTCACGTCCTTCAGCAAATGGGGCGGAGCGCCCATGAAAATGTGCAGTGGGGTGGCCTAGACGGGGCGCCCCAAAGGTGGGCGGAGCGCCTCAGCGAAGGCAGTGCAGGGCGGAGCGCCTGAAGTACTGGGCTGCTCCCCTTGCGCTTTGATCACCCGGAACGGCTTCCAATCGCTTCCTTCTTCTAGGCCTCTCCTCACCAAGTGTAAGTGTACTTCTTGGATCTCCTTAGCTTGGCTCCGTGTGAAGGGTCTTGTGGAGGTTTGCCCGGCATCATCGTCCCCTTCTTGAGAGAATTTCGTCCTCGAAATTGAAGCATCATCATCATCCATGACCTCTTCATTACCTACATCCAAAGGAACCAAGTCACAAACGTTAAATGTATTAGAAACTTGATACTCACTTGGCAAGTCGACCACATAGGCGTTGTTGTTTATCTTCGAGAGCACTAGGAATGGGCCATCTCCACGGGATGCCAACTTCCATTTCCTAAGGTTTGGAAACCTTTCTTTCCGGAAGTGCACCTACACATAGTCACCCTTCTTGAGTTCCACCTTCTTGCATCCCTTGTTTTTCTTGGAGACTACCTTTGCATAAGCTTCCTCCAAATTCTTCTTTGCCTTAGCATGTAGCTCCATCAAAGCCTTGGCTCTAGCTTTTCCTTCAAAATTAACAACCATTTCCCTTGGCAAAGGGGTTAGATCAAGGGGAATCAAGGGGTTAAAACCATAAACACACTCGAATGGAGTCATGCAAATCATTCTATGCACGGTACGATTATAGGCAAACTCCATACGAGGTAACTTGTCAATCCAAGTCCCACCCTTACCTCGGGTCATGGCTCTAAGAAGAGCACCCAAAGTACGGTTCACCACCTCGGTTTGCCCATCGGTTCGAGGGTGGTGGGACGCAGAAAATAAAAGCTTGGTGCCAAGGGCACCCCATAAACTCCTCCAAAAATGGCTTAGGAACTTGGTGTCCCTATCACTCACTATGGTTTGAGGTACACCATGCAACTTTAAAACATTATCAATGAACAAAGAAGCAACATGCTGTGCATCATCACATTTTCTACATGGAATAAAGTGAGCCATTTTGGAGAACCTATCCACAACAACATAAATGCTATCATGGCCCTCCCTAGTCCTTGGTAATCCCATGACAAAGTCCATTGATATATCCAACCACGGACTAGTAGGTACGGGGAGTGGGGTATACAAACCATGGGGGTTCTATTTGGACTTAGCAAACTTGCACTCAAGACAAGAGTTGCAAAGTCTCTCAACATGGGTCCCCATTTTAGGCCAATGAAATTGCTCCCTTAGGATGGCCAAACATTCACGATTCAAGCACACTCCGGGGTGAGTGGAGTTAATAGGACTCAATGAACGCTAGGCACTTTGAAGTGAGGACTTGAATAAAAAAGGTTCTACGATTCTTCTTGGAGTTCTACTCTCCAACTAATGCACGAATCACCTAAAAGAAATGAAGGATTAGTGCTAATTAAGTAGGAATATTACTTAGATAAACACTAATTAGAGGTTAGGCAACAAAGAAATAAGAAAATCTAGAAGAAACTACCCAATTTCAACCCTTCAGGGGTCAGGCGGAGCGCCCAGAAGATGGGGCGGAGCACCTGGACAAAAACCACCGGTGAGGATGGTCAGGCGGAGCGCCCAGAGATGAGGCGGAGCGCATGGACAAAGAGGAAGTCAGGCGGGGCGCCCAAAGTTGGGGCGGAGCGCCTGGACGAAGAACACCTGGGTTTTTCTACTCCGTGTTCTTCGATTTCAATCCAATTTCTAGGTCGATTCAAACGTGTTTTGCCCAAATTCAAGGTACCCAAAGTTGAATATTGATACAACCTTCAAACCCCAACAAATTTCACACCCAAACAACCAACAAACAAGTCTCAATCATGATTCAAAGTTTTCAAGTTGGGGGTTTCAACAAGGGTTTCAAAGGTTAAAGGTGGGTTTCGATTCTTAAAAAACGATGTTACCGAACTCCGAATCACCCAAAATTTGTTTCAATTTATTTTTTTTTTTTCAATGAAGAACAAACCCCGGTAACCAATTCCAAAACCCCACAATCAAACAACCCAAGAATCAACCAAATTCATCAAGAACAAAGGGTTTTGGGAGGGTTTAACAATTTGGGATTTCAAATTTTCAAATCAATCCAATCCACAAGATTGTGGTACCCAAACGTCGGGTTATCAACAAGGATCAAGAATCTATAACACCCATAACACGAATCGAACACACCAAAAAGTTACCACAACTTTTGTATTTTTTTCACTTTTCTATTTTATTGTGTTTTTCTTCTTTCAATAACTGCAACAACAAGAAATCTAAAGAAACTAACCTAAGCACGAAGAATCAAGGGTTGGGGGTTCGTAAGAACAAAACCCGAGCCTTGCTCTGATACCAAATGATGTAGGAAAAATGCGGAAAAAGTAAACAAGATAAGAACGAGACGTAACTCGATCAATAATCTCAAGTAGCAACGGAGAACCCGTTCCGTTACACCCCGAGAGAATGTCAAGAACACCTACGCTAGGAAACTACCCTCGAGCTAACGTGAGCACGCAAGTAGAATGGTCGGGGGGATTGGCAATCATCTAGATTCACTAGAGGAAGAACAAGTCCCATCAAAGGTTTTCATTCAATAGAAGAGTTCAACCTTCAACACAAAGGTTTTTGTTCATCAATAATAAGCTCATGAAAGAAGACAAGCTACTAGCTATTTATAGGTTTTTAGGCACCAATTCAAAGGTCTAGAATGCCCACACTTAGGCTTAGGAATAAAAGACCACGTAGTGTCAAAATAGAAAAAACACAAAGTCAATTCTCGTCCTTCAGCAAATGGGGCGGAGCGCCCATAAAAATGTGCAGTGGGGTGGCCTAGGCGGGGCGCCCTAAAGGTGGGCGGAGCGCCTCAGCCAAGGCAATGCAGGGTGGAGCGCCTGAAGTACTGGGCTGCTCCCCTTGCGCTTTGATTAACCGGAACGGCTTCCAATCGCTTCCTTCTACTAGGCCTCTCCTCACCAAGTATAAGTGTACTCCTTGAATCTCCTTAGCTTGACTCCGTGTGAAGGGTCTTGTGGAGGTTTGCCCGGCATCAAAAAGATTTCAATAAAACAAAGATGAAAATACATTCTTTTGAAATGTAGATAATGACTAAAACTATACTGGACATCTTTAACTGGACTGGTATTTTAACTTTAAAGGCGCCAAATAAATAAAGACATAAATATGTATACTGTATAAAATGAAAAGAATGATAAACAGACAGTACACCCGTAAAAGGAAATCAGAATGCAAATTAACTTAATTAAGTATAAATAACCATAAATATTTACTAAAATGCTATAAATGCATAAAATTGCACAAACAATCATATTTTTATAAATAGGCTAAATGATGTAAAAAAAAATATAATTAATTACATAATGTATAAGTAGGGGATAACACGCGTAAATACATGTCTTCTAATGCAAATGTACTCACACTGTTAAATTGCACCTTTAAGTTAAATTACAACCAATTATGGAAAAAGAAGGGACAAAATTGAGTGTCAACATGCACAATAACTACATAAACACACGTCAAAATAATCAATTCAATCTGCTCAAACTTTTATCAATATAAGCACAAAATATCTGACTGATATATTTGAGTAGCACGCACAATAAAGGTAGGCACAACACGACACAGTCTACTGCGCAGTAATTATAAACTTAACGAGCAAAATTCAAGCATAAACTAGGCTTAACCAGCTATACTCCATGTCTGTTCAAGTTACCAGCAGGAAGTAACAGATGGATTATTTAGAAGTCATTTGTTTTGTTAGTTACAGATGATCATACTCGAGGCACTCATAACTTCCATCAAGCACAAGGCATCAACAAGAATAAAAATAGAAAAAAACAGATTGTTTATCCTAAATCTGACAACAATACATGATCCAGGGAGTACAATAATAACATAAGGACATAGACAGTAATTTCAGGCAACAAACTGAACTTAAGACAAAGTACTATAAGAGCAAGAGGGACACAATAATCAGCTCTGGAACACAACAAACTGAAATTTTTCTTCATCAATATAGGTTACACATGCAACATGTCTCAAATAGATATGGAAATATTAATAAC
Organism: Petunia secreta; assembly: GCA_029990175.1. NCBI lineage: Eukaryota > Viridiplantae > Streptophyta > Magnoliopsida > Solanales > Solanaceae > Petunia > Petunia secreta. The sequence continues at coordinate 42,844,083 of JARKIP010000022.1, read as the reverse complement.
TCCTGTTAAAGATCAAGAGAGAGGGTTTGTATGTCTTTATGAATCATAAGGGAATAATATATTCCTAAAATTTGGTTACTGTCCACATCTTTGAGTACTTAATAGTATAACAGTATAATTTATTGAACTCGTGCCTAAAGTGAAGGTATATCAGATAAGAAGGGAGAGTAATAGATCATGTATATCAACTTTTTCTAAGCATCCTTAAAAGAATATTTTATACTCTGTCATCTTTTGCTCTCAAAATTTTATTTTAAACTATTAATAAGCTGCTTACTGTATTCCACAAAACAATTACTTTTCCTCTTTTTATAAAGATTGTGATCCAAAAGTGGCTTATGGAGATACAATACTGAAGAGAATGCTTTGTGGAGGAGGATATTAAATAATACATATGGGCAACAAGAATTTTGGATTTTTAACTTCAATACTTCTTCTGTTGGAACAAGCATATGGATGTTTATTAGAAAGCATTGGGAGGAATCTGAGAATCTCTAGAAAAAAGGTTTCCAGCTTACTTCTAGATGCTTTCTTTGTCAAGAAGAATCTGATCAATCATCTCTTTCTGCACTATAAAGTAACTGACATCTTGTGGCAATTATTTTTGAATTTGGCAGGAATCATATGGGTGATGCCTGGGAGTACAAAAGATTTAATGTGTTGCTGGAAGTATGGTCTAAGAAATGGAAGGAAATCAATCTGTGGAATATGGTATCGGCTTGCATTTGGTGGACTATATGGAAAGAAAGGAATGTGAGGTGCTTTGAAGACAAAAGTAGTCCCCTACAGAGAATTAGGCTGAATTGTTTTTTGAATTTTCATTTCTGGTGTAAAGAGTACTGTGTAGATGATGCAGAATCTCCAATAGATTTTTTTGATTCAATATAACCAATAGCTAACTGTTCATGTAAATATTAACCCCTGCACCACCTTGGTGTATGAAGAATATAATGTTACCTTTTTCAAAAAAATGGCCATGGCTAATGGAGTTTTTGCTAATTGCTAGTGGTCAATTGCAGTTTCAGGTCTTCCTCGAAAGTTTCCAAAGACTTGAATGTTTCAAGATAATATTATTTTACACATCATTTGTAAGAAACTAAGCCATAAAAGACAAAAAAATTTCCACATTTCTGTTTTGCCAAACTAATGTAACTTTGGCAATTCTTGTAATTAAAGTACTAGTAGTACATAGGATAAGAGTAGAAAATGTGTTAGAGATTGTAAACTTAAAAATTTAAACCGACAAGGTTTATGTAAGTTATAAGATAACAGTAACTACTGTCGGGCACGAAAAGAAATTTCTAGTGATCTACTTCAGTAGTGCGCGACTAATGTAAACTAATATGTTTAAAAAAGTATAGAATGTTGACTTACATAAAGAGCTTCAGCATTCTCATTTACCCAACTTTTATCTTTATCTTTGCGATGAGTTTTAAAATAAAAATCAGATAATGAAGGGTCTTTTCCATTGTTAGCTTCCTTCTGTAATAAAAGAATTACAATTTTGTTATCGATGTCGTATAATTTGACATAATTTACTCGAAAGAAAAAAATTAGAACAGATTTTACCATTCTCTGCCAATGCACATGATGAGGTATACAACCACCAGTATGAAGTGAGACACCTGCCTTTGAATCGCAATTCTTTTTGTTTTGCTCAGACTATGACTTAAACTCAGGAGACTCCCAAATCTCCTTCATCTCCTTGAATACAACATCTCTCATCCATTGTGGTTTGAAGGTCAAATTTTTTCTAACATCTAATAATAGTTGACTCATTGTTGCAGATCCTCTTTTCTGAAAATTACGCCATTTAGCGTCATCATAGCAACGCGACCACCTAAATTTTGTTTATAATTTTTATTTCAAGAAAACAAAAGCATTAGTTATATAAAACTAACACATGGGCATTAAACTCTTCTTTTCAACAAAAACAACAATTTCCATTTTCCAAGTTTGTTTGTTCATTTCATTTCAATTTTCAACCTGGAAGCAACAATTGCTGTTCACAAAGCCTATTATCTATTTTTTACAGCTTAAAAGAAGCTGAACATAGTGCATAAGCCATTATTTGACTCCTTTAGAAATAAGGTACAAAATCTCTCAACTTTAGAAGTGACAAGTATTTTAAGAAGGTCATCTGGGAGTAAACAGTTTCTTGAGAGATCTTTCAAATAGTACCGAACAAAAAATTGACATGACTATTTCCAATATTCCTTGCGATAGACTTAGCAGGATCTTTCTCATGGCCTGAAGTTATCTTCCTAAGTGCACTGAAGTTATCAACTTTTACATACTGAGTTTCTCATGGCCTGTTAGATGACTATAGTGCAATCTTTCAGTAGGTGAATTGGTACGAGTGTTAAAGTACCATTATATGCCAGAATGTGATTTGTGGTCTGCTTCGTAGCTTCCCATCCTCGTCAAGATACGAATAAAAGTATCACATGATGTAATGATGTATGCATAACAATGCTTGCAATGAACCAGTATAACCTCTATTGTGTCAGTGGCAGAAAGTAGGTCATACAACATTTTGAAGGGACACACAGAAAGATGGAAAAGGCTATTTTAAAGATAGGAGACCAGCTTCAAATATGGATCTTTATATTTTCATTTCCAAGATTTCATACACAACTATCCACTGGAAATCATGAAACAATAGACGCTGCAGCTTGTGAATGATGGAGTTACATTATTCCCTTTGTTTTCATTTCTTTGAGTTTGTAATCTACTAGGTGAGTCATAGGGAGATCGTTTGTTTGCATTTGGAGCAAAGGTGAGGAGTCTAGAGAGTTCCAATGTTTTACCTTGTTTCTTGTGAGTGAATAGCAACAAAATGTGCTTAGATGTCTATTAAAAAATAAACAAGGATATTGGAACATGACCCTAATAACATAATATTTTCTTACCTTGAATTCTTCAAACCACATAAGACGAATAGAATCTGGAAACTTCTTCCAAGAAAGTCGAGCAACCTCAAATTTTTCACGAATGCAAGTAGCGATGCATTTAATAGCTGAGGCTTAAACCTACATAAAAAAGAGTATATGTTAAATGTATATATATAACTAGCATAAGCAAGTGTGCGACAAGTTATGCATGTACTTATCCGTACTCGTCAGGTACAATCCATAATCAGTTGTCGCCATCACCATCGCTGATCGCACTAGGTGAGGTGGCTAGAGTCATAGTTGCTGGTGAAGCAACTTGTGGTTCAGAGTCTTCATTTATAGTCTGAGAATGATTATTTTAAGGTTGAGTGTCAAGGTTATGATGCTCATTTCCACGAAGCGGACTGATTTGAGACATGAGGTGTCGTGATGAGATTATGTTGGGAAATTGAGCTGCTTGAGACTCCATTGCAGTTGTCTTTCTTTTGCGTGAATTTTCTGCTGAACTATTAGTCTACCTATTTTTCTTTTAGATCCATTACCTGACATCTGCAATCAATGAAATGTTAAATAGATGTTAGAGAGATAGTTGATGACTTGAAAAAGGATACACTTTATGGTTCCTCTAAGAACTCGTTGCATTAATTTATATTGTTTATATAGTAAAACTAGTGGGTCTAATTGTGCAATTCAAGAACAATTTGTGACAAATATATTGGGTGGTGGAGTAATTAGCAGTTCAGAGACTTCATTTATGGTATATGACTGATTAGGTTGAGATCGAGAGTCGATGTTAAGAAGCTCATGCCGATTGACTTCAGAAGTATGATGAGGCAAGGAAGACTCATTTGCACGAAGTGGACTGATTTGAGACATGATGTGTCGTAATTGGATTATGTTGGGCAACTGAGCTGCTCGAGACACCATTGCACTTTGCTTTCTTTTGCGTGAATTTTCTCCAGAACCACTAGTCTGCCTATTTTTTTAAGATCCGACACCTAACATCTGAAATCAATGGGATTGAAAATAAATGCTCGTGTATCTATTACATTATATGAGATAATACAAACTGAGAAACATGAAGGCTAAGAGCACTACCTTATGGGTTTAACTCTACTGAACCCAACCAATCAGCAAGAAAAATCACACAAGTTGGTGACAAAATAAATGTGAACATGAGTTCAAATATTTATGACAAACTGAACCTCGCATAAAAAAAGCTCCATGACTTGAAATATTTTGTAATTTAGTATAGACAAATGGAAGCAACTTAAAACTATAAAATGTTGTGTGTGAAGTTGAGCATGTTAGGTCAGCGGATAAACTTTTTACATGTTCAGCAATAGATGAGATATGCAAGAAATTTGCAAAAGCCAAAAACTAGCTAGATAGGCAACATCACTCATTCTGCAAGCAACCAGTGAGTATGTGTAGAAATAGGGAGCACAAAATGTTCATTTTAGCCTCCAATTTTATGTATAAAGATGACAAAATCTTAAGCTAATCCATAAAGAGTTATCTCGAAACACTCAAATAGCGTAGAAAACAGAGCAAGCAATTGGTCATGTAGCCAATAAATAAATGTAAACTAATTGACAAATTAGTATCGTCATTCTTCATCCTCATCCTAATCTTGGATTAGAAGATTATCTTGTGAATCATCACTATCATAAAGCTCCTCGTCTTCTTCACTTTCTGCCTCCTCATCTTCGTCCTCAATTAAATCATGCCCTTCTTCATCGACATCCAACTGAATATTATTCACATCAACTTCTTCACCGTCAACTTGGTCATCTTGTGGAAAATCGATTTGTTCATCCTCTGTACTTGCATTAACATTTGATTGCTCTTCTTGATAAGCAGCTTCCAAATCATGTTTTCCATCCACAACTCCTCTTGGCTTTGTCTTTATAATCACCCATCAATCAGCCTTATCATATTTGATTTCAGGATGATTAGCATAGTAAACTTGAGTTGCCGTTTCAGGAAAGATGAAAGAATCAAATTTAGCATATCTTCCTCATTTTCGAACCTTGACAATACCAAATTGGCTATCAATTTTCATTCCATATTTAGAGGGATAAAACCAATCACAATAAAACAATACTAACTTCATACTGGATATTTTTGGCCATTCAAATTCAATAATCTCCTTAATAACACCATAATATTCATTTATAGTGTCATCTTGTTCGATTCCACAAACACATACCCCACTGTTGAATGTACTTCTTCATTCACCCCATGTATAAGTGTGAAATTTGTATCCATTCACAAAATAAATAGGCCATGATGTAGCCTTTCTTAATGGTCCCATTGCTTAGTCTTTCAAATATGGGTTTTCTGATATCTCTTGTGGATTAGCATCGACCTACCGGATTATGAAAGTAAGTTAGATATACATTTTAAATGGTATTATTATATAATGATAATTTCTACATTCATGACTAGTTTATGTTAAGCCATACATAATCTTTCAACCATCGTGGAAAGTCAGCTTAAATTTGTTTATCAATGGCATCATCGCTAAAGTTCCCATAACTATCTCTCAGGGCTTGCTCATACAAAATGCAAACAATTAATTAGCACATTAGCTTCAATATAAGAACAATTAAGTTAGTTTTTGAAAATTTAAGTACATATTGTGCTTAAGACTTACTTGAGGAAAGGCTTAACCTCATCATAATTTAAAAGTACATGTAACTGTGATGCATCAACTTCTTTATCATCCAGTCATCGCATCTTGTCATCGCCATAAGGTCGGCCAGAAGGATTAAAGACTAATAGAGTTGGTCGAATTGCATCCTTTTCAATTACAATCTCATTTCTACCAACTCTATTATTACTTGACAGAACATGAGATTCAAAATAATGGGAAGTAATGTAAGAGATTTCTTGAACTAGGTAAGCTTGACAAATAGACCCTTCAACTTTAAATTTGTTTTTTTACTGTCTTCTTAATTTTGTTTAGGAACCTACAAAAATAAAATTTTAAGAATCAAATTACTTAATATAATAAAGATAAAAATTAATAAATTCTCCGAAGAATATTGCACACCTTTCAAATGGTTATATCCATCGATACTGAACGGGTCCACCAACCATTGCTTCATAAGCCAGATGAATAGGTAAGTGCTCTATTGAATCAAAAAATCTCGGTGGAAATATTCGAGCTAACTTACACAAGATTGTAGGGATATTCTAATCCATTTGCCTTAAATGATCCTCCCTTAACACTGTCGCGCACAAGTCTTTAAAAAATTAACTAAGTTCAGTTATAGGCTTCCAAATTGCTTTTGGAAGTGCGCTGAAAGCAATCGGAAGAAGACATTGCATAAATATATGACAATCATAACTTTTCATTATGTGAAGCTTTAAGTGCTTCATATCAACATATCTATCAAAATTTGAAGCATATCCATCAGGCCTCTTTAACTGTTTCACCTATTCACATACATCTCTCTCTTGATTCTAATTTAAAGTAAACTTTGCCTTTGGTTTTTTCCATCTTCCCATATCGTCATGGTACAAGTGTAATTCATTTCGACAACAATATTATTTCAAGTCCATCCTGGTATTCTCATTATCCTTAGTTTTCTCTTTATTGTTCATGACTGTATAAAAAATATCATTAAAGACATTCTTCTCTATATGCATTACATCAAGACTATGACGAACTAGATTAGTCTTTCAATGTGGTAGATCCCAAAATATACTTCTTTTAGTCCAATTATGAGACGTCCCATAGCCATGTAAATCTTGTGGACCCGATTCAGTGATCTTAGAAAACCGCCTGATTTTCTCCCACACTTGATCACCAGTTAATCTAAGAGGAGGTACAGACTTCTCTGGTCTTTCTTTATGGAAATCAACTGTGTTTCTTCTAAAAGCATGAGTGTGGCAAAAATTGGCGATGACAATCAAACTAACTGACTTTCCTTCCATGTTTCAAGCTGAATGCTTTTGATTGTTCCATGCAAATTGGACATGCTAATTTACCCGATGTACTCCACCCTGATAGCATGCCATATGCAGGAAAATTATTAATTGTCCACATCAATGATGCCTGCATAAGAAAAATTTTCTTCTTTGACACATCATAAGTTAGTATTATCATTCCATAATTATTGTAGGTCATTAATTAGTGGTTGAAGGGATATCAATTTTCTTCTTGGGATTATGAGGACCTGGAATGATCAATGTTAAGAACATGTATGGGGCAGACATACAAAAATTAGGAGGAAGATTATACGGAGTAACAATCATAGGCCAACAAGAGTAAGACATTCGTGATTAATTCTATATCATGTCTATATCAGCCTTGTAGTACAACATACATCCATTAATACAATAATCAATTCTTTGACTAGTTAGCCCAAGTCCGGACACTAACTTCCTCACTTGGTAGTAATCGAGAGGTATCTTATTATTGGAATGACTTGTATCATTTATTAGTTGCGCCATTGCATTAAAACAACTATGGTGCATATTGTAATCAGATTTGATACTCATCATTCTAGCTGCCGTAGACAACTCAGAATATTTACATCCTGGCCATAATGGTTGTTAGAGCTGAACTCAACATGTCATAACATTTGGTAGCATCCATATTCAGAGGCTCTTCTACGTTAGATTCAATTTGATGCCCGAATTCTAAGCATATAGCATCATAAACCTTCCCTTGATATCTAGTTACATATTCTGAGTCTTCTCTTAAAATGCTACTTTGACTGCTTGAATGAGTCTCAAATGAACATAAATTGTTCTAGTCATCTACATTAATTGGAGGTGATTCCTCTCCATGTGATGTCCAATACCAGTAATTTGGTGTAAATCCTCAATGGAAAAGATACAGATTGACTATGTCTGGTTTAAAGTGCTTCATATTTTTCAAAGCTCACAAGGACACTGACACGACCCGGAATCCGGTTAGGCCATGCGGGCACCCAACATACTCCCCTAGACCCGTCGGGCGAACCCTTACCAATTAAATCAGTAAAATAATTATAACAATTCACAAATAAGGACAAGACTTAAAAAAAATACATACTGATACCTCTAAGCTGTACAAAAGAAATTACAGCTGACTACCCAACATACTAGGTTTAGGGCTATCTAGACTAGACATCTAAAAGTATAGAAGAAGACAAATACCTCATGAAGGGAGCAAAGTGCAACTGAAATAATAAACATAAATCTGGTGGCCATCCGGAATAAAAGCTGGCTCACCCTGACAACTGAAGTCGTCTTCGCTCCTTCACAACGTGGCAAACTCAATCCTGGAGCGAACCTGCCGAAACGAAATAGACAAAAAATAAACAACAAATAAGGGTGAGTCAAAAGGACTCGATAAGTGGGGCAGACTAATCACCTCAAAGAATAAAATAGCTAGCCCGGGAGAAAAGAAACAGATAAACTAAATTCCTTTTATTTAAAATATAAAAAGGCAGAGCCAGATAACAATCGGAAACACGTAAGAACTTCTAAACTTAACCAAGGGTGCGTGCCAGAAACATCTCAACAATTAAGCAATATAAGCAAGTAAGCAGAACAGTAGTCATGTACCTCAAGTCTACATAATTGTATGAATTGAGATGAAATGAAATGAAGTGAGATGAAATGAAATGAAATGAAATATGATGCAAAGGGTCACATGTGCCCGTAATCCCATCCCGAAGCGGAATACTCCTGCATTCGAGGGAAATCCAATCTGATAACCAACTGGAGCAGAATACTCCTGCTCCTGGGGCGGAATACTCCTGCACCCGATATAATATAAACCGGAGGCGGTATACTCCTGCACTCTCTTGGGGCGGAATACTCCTGCACCCGATATAATGTAAAGCTGAGGCGGAATACTCCTGCACTCTCCTGGGGCAGAATCCTCCTACCCTCAATATGATACAATGGAGCGGAATACTCCTGCTCCTTGGGCGGAATACTCCTACCCTCAATATGATACAATGGAGCGAAATACTCCTGCTCCTGGGGCGGAATACTCCTGCACCCAATATGATATGCAATGTAATGCATATGCATGTCATATATTGCATATGAATGCAATGTGATGCAATAATAACCCTTCACCGACGCGGGACTCTCATCGACAGCCGGGAAGTAGATTCCAACTCACAGCCAGAGTACAATGCTCAGTTCCTCAATGCAATACCAACAACAAGACATAACATATAATGCACAATCATACGCACAGCCCATTACATACACACGCACACACCATACATTTCATACACACACCCATTACATTACACCCGTCCCTCACCCTCAGATCTACTCTTCTCCTTCGCACACTCGTTGTTGACTCACTCACACAAAAAATGAACAGAAACAGAGGAGGGAGTTCTTGTAAGGGTGGTTGCCCCTCTCTTCAACTTTAATGATTTCTCAAACAGCCCTTCAAGTTCCAATTAAATCTATTTCCAAATGCTAGCTTTCTAAGGTTCTTGGCTCAATTACTCCATTAAAAAGTTCCCATTTTTCAACCATCCGGTTAAACCTCTGTTTTTGTGGAGTTAAGTGAAAATGGGAGATGAAAAGGATGCATTTTATGTGGTGAGAAAAGGGGATCGGGACAGGGGAAAAACCAGTCACCACCATCGGAGCAACTGGCCGGAAAATTTGTCGTTAGGTGGTCTCTTTCCTATGTTCTTTGGTCTGTGCTGAAACTGAATAGGGAAAGGGGGGAGTTGTACCGACACCATCGTGTCTCTCACCGGAGAGCCATGGCTGGTAGTCGTTCCTCCTCCCCACTTGATGGTTACTCTGTTTCATTCGCCGATGTGCTCGCCGGAAAAGCTGTTTAACGACATGATTCGTTCTCTCTGTTCATTATTCCGTTATTTGGGAAATGTGATCTGTTAGAGTTGACTGGCGGTGCCCCTTTGTTTTGCTAATCTGTTGGTTCTGCTGGTCATTTGTGCATGTTTTTATGCAGTGGTGGGCCCGTCCGTTTCTATTGAATTACTGGTTGCTTGTGATATGATTTTGGATGTTTGCATCATTTGTTTGAACAGACAATGTGCTTATTGCCTATGAAAAATAATTAATTCTTGAGGCCAGGCACTGATTTGAACAAGATACTATACTGGCCAATGAAAAATACATATACACGTATTGAGGCCTACACAAGGAATTGACGAACAATAAATTGACGGATTTTGAACATGATACTACACTTGAACCGTCCCGTTCCCGTGTCCCTAAAGCAAAAGGCGATGATGAATGTATGAAATTAATGTAAAGTAAGTCGAATAGAGTGGTGGGTTTGGTACTTGGCGTGGCAACCGGCCCGGGCTTCGTGTTTGCAGCCGTACCAAATCCCGAGCCTCTATCCGACGCGCCATACAAACCTGAGCCTAAATTTTGCAAAGACAACCCCCTTTATTATTATTATTATTATTATTATTATTATTATTATTATTATTATTATTATTATTATTATTATTATTATCATTATTATTATTATATTTTTTTATTATTATTATTATTGTTACTTTATTACTTTATTATTTTTATTTTATTAATCATTACACTTTATTATCGTACTAATCCAGTTTAATTCTCATTTTTATTGCGAGGTACATCTTGGCACGAACAGTTCGGGAACGCTTTTGGCTAACTTACAAATGGGGATAGCCCGTTGCATTGGAGTCGTTTGGCTTGAATTCGGACTCAAGTATTCAAAATAAGACTTAAGAATTTTAGAAAATCCAAGGCTCCCGCGAGTTGATCATTTTCCCAGTTCTATATTTAATTTTGCATTACTTTCCTTTGATATTTATGCAAATAAATGTGTAGAATATTTTTATTTATCAATAATACTTGATTGTTTGTATATTGTTTTATTTTATGTTCATTTCCTTTTATTGTGAAGTCATTATTTAATTTATTGTAAAATTAGGGCCGTCTTAGCAAATGCGTGCAAGTAAAAGAATATTTTGCAAAATAAGCTTTTATTCGATTAATTATTCTTATTATTCTTATTACTATTTTTAAATAATTCTTTTGAAAGAAAAGCACACTTGTAAATATTTGGAAACCTGTCGGATTAACCGTTTTTAACAGAATTTCGGAAGTGCCTTAAAAACCTTCTTCCGAAATTAATAAAACCTCTTACCTTTAGAATCTCTGAAAGAAAGACCGTCTTTTATAAAAACGGAGTTTTTGTACGCATTTGCTAATTTGGTTCCCTGTTTTCCTTAAATTGGGTGGCGACTCCAAAAACTCCAAAAGAGTTAGCCCATCCTGTCGATATTCCGGAATTTATCCTTTTCGGTGTAATTTTTGGGGTTCAACATCAACAACCTATTAGCTTTATCCATCAACTTCAACTGCCCAACTAGGCACACTTTAAAATGAATATTATGGAACAGACTGAACTAAAAAAGGCAAGTGAGGAGTTATAGTCTTTGTTGTTGTACTATCCTAGCCCTTCTTACCCCTAGGCCCTAAATAAGAGTTCATGAAAAATATGCATTGATAGTTGGGCCATACATAGAATCACCATTAAGTACATGTTTCATGTACCTAGACTAGAAGATCTCTTAGATATGTAAGGTTGCTCTTGTTGCTACTCCATGAATGATTTGCATAGTGGTTATCATCACATACAAGTCCGCCTAGGGAATTAGTGGTGCCTTTAAAACCCAAGTATTTCATAAGTAGTCATTCCTTTTTGTCTTTCTAATGCTCCAAGTACCTCATGTTGTGATGACACATCCTAGTGGTCTACTTTGATAACATCCTAGTGTATAGTAAGTCTAAGGAAGAACACTTATATCATCCTTGAAAATTTTTTCCCATTCTTAAGGAGGCTAAATTCCATGCTAATCTTATGAAGAGCTTCTTTCTTCAGCCTCAAGGCCTCTTCTTAGGATTCATTGTGCCTGCACAAGGGATATAAGTTGATCTTAATAAGGTTAGAGTCATAAGCAAGTGGCCTAAGCCTAAAACTATTTCTCAAATTATAAGTTCCATGGGTTAGCCTATTCTTCTTCTTCGCATGCTCAGAGGATGTATTTTTACTATGAAAAGAAGTAGAAAGGCTGAAATAAGAGCGCGAGGCAGAGCGCTTACTGCGCGAGGCAGATCGCTTACTACGCGAGGCATAACGTGAGGTAGATGGCTTAGCACGCGGGGCATACCGTTCAAGAATGTCGGAGTTGGAGAATATAGAGAAGAAGTTCATGATGAGCAAACGTTCTCATGAACCCGATGGTTATGACTCCGAGTGAACGGTGTAGATTTGTGTTTGGATATTTTTTATTTAGACTTGTACTACAAAGTTTAGACTTGCATTCTAAAGTTTTGACTTATGTTTGATAATGTAGACTTGGATTTTATAGTTTAGACTTATTTGTAGATGTTGAACAGCTTGAAAACAGTTGCTTTTGGCTATTTTGGTATTTGACAGGTGGTGTTCCTACTAATGAAGATTTTAGGTTGTAGGTTCACATAATTTTTTGATGGCATACTAACAGACTTCATCGAAAGTTTACACAATTTTTTTTTGAGAAATTCATGTTTCTATTGGAAAAAAAAATATTTCCATATTCCAACGGGCATCTATTGGAACATTAAATATTATTTTTTTTAAAAACTCTGACGCAGAGCCGCAGGTTACCAATAATACTTCGGTCTTCTGGGATTCATTTATCCAACGGGTGTCCGTCGAAAGGTCGTCGGAATCTCCGATAGATGCCCGATAAAATAATTGAACATATATCTTCTGATAGGAATTTTCCCTTCTGAATGTCATAGGAAGATTAATTCTTCTGACGGTTTTCTGACTGATTTTCCTGTCGGAAGATACCTGATTTCTAATAGGGAAGGATGACATTTCCTCTACCCTCGTTCTTTGGCACCCTAACTTTGACATAGTTTTTAAAGTTTCTTGCAATGTTCTAGGGTAGGGATTAGGAGTGTGTTAAGACTGTTGACACCCAATTTTATCCCTCAATTTTTTACAATTTGGCTATATTTAATTAAAAAGTGTAATACTATTTTTTTAAAAAAATCGCACTAGATAGAATGCATTTACGTGCGTAATACTACTATTAATATTCTATTTATATTTACTTAATTGTGACTATATTACGTAATTGCATTATTTAGGCTATTTCAAAAATACGTTTGTTATTTGTATAATTTAATGCATTACTACATCATTTAACGATTATCTGTGGCTATTTATCTTTAATTAGTATTATTTGAGCTCATCTATATTTATTTGTGATTAAATACATTTACTTATAATTATTTATAATTTTCTTATTTTTATACTAATTATTTATATCTATAAATATTTTAATTAAATACTAGCCAATTTATTGTTTTATTACTCCATCTCTACTACATCTAGTCCTTGTCATCATCTTTTGTCCACATATATGCCACCTAAGCTCTACCTAAGCCTACACCTCACTAAAATACACATCTCTAGCATAGGTGCAACTCACTTATGCGTATATTAAAAACCCCCATTGCACCTTTCTTACACATCAACCATACACATAAGACCCAACCTTTCTAATATTACACAAACACCCTCCACATCAGAAAAACCCTAAAAAACTTCCCACTTCCCCTTTCCTTAAACCTAGCCGCCACCTATCATCTCCTCTCTTTCCCCTTCCCCTCAAACCCGTCCCGATTCCACCACAATGCCACCGCAGCTCCGCCACTAATCACGCCGCCACCCTAGCGTCCCTCTCTCTTTCTCTCTGTTGTCATTTTCACACGAAGAAGAAGGAATCAAATCTCCATCTCCCTCTCTATATTTGACCAAAAAAGGAAGCAAGAAATTGGGCACAAAATCATGGAATATGTACCAAATCGGAATGGATACAATACACAAGGCAAAGAATCAATGTGATTTAAATTTGAATCCCCACAAATAAAGCCAAAATCGGGCAAATTCGAAGAAGATATACTCAACCTGGTTTCATTTTCCCTGAACCCGACCCGACCCGCCCGGTAACACCTTTCATTTTTTCCATTTTTCGTGATTAAAATCATGCTCGATTTCGTGTGTTTGATATGCTGGAAAATTATGTATAACCATGCCAATTTCGTCTACTTTTTCTTTGCCTAAAATTGATGCGTAATGATATTGTTTATTCAACTGTAGTTATTCTCGACGTTCGTATGATTTAGTTAAGATAATATATTTATTTCTTGATTTCAATCCTTTGATAAACTCGAATCCTAAAAGCGCATGTCCGTCTTGGTTAATATACTGCTAATGGTTTTTGCTTTGGACTTGGTATATCTATTGTGTATATTGAGTTATACGGATCTAATAGTCGTACACATATACATACATACGTATAATCCCTCTGCCTAAGTTTCATAATAAAGAGAATGATTCCTCTATTATAATACACATTTTCTCCTAGCATATTTACCATATGCAGAGTTCTACTATTGCCATGTTTGTTTGCAACTTTTTAGCAGATTATTGTCCTCTCTTTAAGATTTGAGGATGATTTTCCTTATGTGTTGAAAATTTAATATTCTCCATGATCTTAGCCAAGCATATACTATATCTACTAGATATTCCCTCTTACGTTTTTCCAATCAAAATATTATGTCTCCTACTTTACAAAAATTGAATTTTTCTTTCCTTCTACAATTGATTTTAAAATTTTCAAAATCTCTTTCCTTACAAGTATAATGCTACCCAGCCCCTCTTTATCCTATAAATACATGGCATTCTTGTATATTAAGAGAACGACTTAACACACTGAATGCAGACCTCTTCCCCTCTTTCCTCTGGAAATACTTGACACCTTCAGCACCACTCTCTACACTTACAAGCTGAACATACACCTTTCAACATTTCCTCTCCTCGAGCAGCATACTACTCTCTCTATCCCTTCTCTAAAGTATTGGTCACTGAAGGTTTTCCTTCACATGCTAAGCCGAGGCATATCCTGGTTCCTCCCACTGTTGTTCGCTGCTTGGTACCATGTTAGCATCCATATTTATGTCATTTAAAAGTTCATAAGGTATAGCACTCAAAATTTGATGGAATGACTTCTTTGTGCTAGCATACATGCTAATTTTTAGTCTATACTCGGCGTAAGGCCATCTGTGGTTGTTGAATTATTTGCATGTTGTGTATGTATACTGTGTGGGCTTATTTTAGGCCACCTTTTAACCTTTTTATGCAGATTCTAGGATAGCCAAAAGGCTATACCATGTGTTAACAATTTATATTAGGTATTAGAGTAGAGAGAGGATAGGCGATAGCTATGTTCTTGCCTCTATGTCTTTGGCAGGTTCATGATCTTGGGAAAAGTCTATATTTGGTTCAAGAGAACCTGTGAATTCAAGGGACAAAGGCCCTACTCTTTCACTTGCTCTTCTTACGTGTTTATTGTGTGTAGCTAGAATAGATAAACTTTTAAAATTTGTATTTGATTGATTGTTTGTATAAGCACCATAAAATCCAATCTAGTTGATGAAAACAAGTATTATATGTGCAAGTTGATGCTATGTGCAATCAAGGGCTAAACACGGGCCATTTTTCTCGTTTTCTTTTGTTGTTGTATGTTGACAAGGCCAAAATTATAAGGCTGACCTGTTTCTGCAATTTCAATATTGAATGCTAAAATGAGTATGCAGCAACTCTAAAACTGAATTTGAAACTGAAAATTGGACTATTTTTGCGAATCTTGAAATCTGGAAAATAACAAGTTCACGAAATGATTTTTTGAACGATCACAAGTGTAGCAGGGGCTTAAGAAGAGACTATCTCTACAAAAGGTTTAAAGCTGAAGGTTATCTTTAAACAAGATCGTGTCTGCAATTCATAATCAGTGAAAACATTTTTTTTTTTAAAAAGAGTTACCTATGCCACACTTGTTAATTTTCTCCAAGCTAATTGATAGCTTGTGAGGGATTTGGGGACTTCAAAAAATTTCACCCAGTGCCCTCAATAAGACATGGTCTTACCTAATTGTCCCTACTTACAAATTGTTTAAGTAAATGCCCTCCACATCATACCCTCCCCCCTTATGAAAGGACTATTTTGCCCCCAACTTGTTTAATCACGCTGAAAGGTTTTCTTCTCTCTTTTCCCATTTCTGGCCTCTTTCTTTCTTGTTTGTGTGGCCCCTAACTTGTTTGATTCACGCTGAAAGATTTCTTTCTCTCTTTCCCCATTCCTAGCCTCCTTCATTCTTCTTTGTGTGCTGGATATTTGGGATTTTTTTTCTTGTGTTTGTTTGATTCCAGTGATTTGAAAGTTTTTTATTGCCAATGGCTAATAGGTATTCATGTTTTGCATAGAGCTTAAAATCTTGACCATGGCCAAAAGTTGCATAGACTTTCTCTGTAAGTTGCTTATTGCAGTAGAGTTTAAAGTCTTGGCTATTGTCAATATTTACAGAGATGTTCCGTGTAAGTTGTTGCTTCCACCAGAACTTAGAGTCTTGGCTATTGCCAAGAGTTTCAGAGACTTTGTCTCCAACTTGTTCACTGCAGTAGAGGTAGAAGTCTTGGAAATTGCCAATACTCTAGAGATTTTTAGTGTAAGGTCCCCCTTACCAGAACTTAAAGTCTTGGCTATTGCCAAGAGTTGCAGAGACTTTCTCTGCAAGTTTTGCACTGCAATATAGCTAAAAGTCTTTGCAATTGCCAATACTTGCAGAGACTATTTGTACAAGTTGCTCCTTCGACTAGAGTTTAAAGTCCTGGCAATTGTCAATACTTGCAGTGACTATTTGTACAAGTTGCCCCTTCTGCTGGAATTTAAAGTATTGGCTATTGGAAATAGTTGTAGAGATTTTTTTCTGTAGTTGTAGAGACCATGGAAACAGGGCTTAAAGTCTTGGAAATAGGCAAGAAGTCTCTACAAGCCTCCCATTGCAGTAGAGTTTAAAGTCTTGGCTATTGCCAATACTTTAGAGATTTTTCAGTGTAAATTTCCCTTTGCAGCAGAACTTAAACTCTTGGCAATAGTTGCAGAGAACTTTACCCTTGAAATTTGAAGAAATCTTACGTTGAATCTTCTCTTGAACAAAGAAATCTGTAAAAGGAATTGGGCTTTTTGGTTTTCTTGATCGCGTGAATGGAGAAAATGAAGGGGGAGGGACTGGGCGCGTCTTTTTATTGGTTTGTAGGGGTATTTTGGTCCGAAAAAAGTTTTATTAAACTAATAAGAGCATTTTTGCTAAACATCTCTTAGTGAGGGCATTTTGACAAACCATTGCTTCCGGTAGCATATTTTTTCAAATCAGCCTGGGAACTTTGGAGGTCAATCCCATTAAAATTATATTATTTTCTGTATAAATTAAAAGCTCAAATTTGAATAATTTGCTTGTTATGTCTATTATTAACTTTTCCTATATGTGATATTTGCTCCCAATTTAATTATTATTATTATTTGCTTGATTATGCTATGTATTTAACTATATTTTCATCTGCATATATATATATATATATATATATATTAAATTGAACAAACTATTTTAAACACGATCTTACACTAAGGTCGCCTCTGAAGTTAACAGCATGTGACCATTTATATCACAATATCATCCTTTAGTGGTGCACATCTTTTTATTATATATTCCTACCTTATTTTTGTCATTTAAAAGTTGACTAGAATAATTTAGTTCAACGTTGTGAGTTTGAGGCTGTTTGTTCAATATGGCTGATATTTAGAACTGCCTTAGGAAAATATTGAATTGTTAGCGTAAATTTGTTTCAGCAAGCTTAAGTTTGAACATTTGCGGAAATGTCCCAAAATTGAGACCTTATTTAGATTTTGACCATATTGTGAGGAATTGGAAAATCTTAAGTTAGAATCGTATATACAACTTTGATTCGAACTTATCTTTATAATTCTACCTGTTTTACTTAGCTCTAACTTGTTTTGCACCATGCTCTCTTTTATTTATTTGATTTATACTTTGTCCTTTTTTAGATAAATCGTGCACTTGTACCCAATTACTGAAATTGGTTGGGAACTACATTGACACGACCCGGAATCCGGTTAGGCCGTGCGGGCACCCGACATCCTCCCCTAGACCCGTCGGGCGAACCCTTACCAACTAAATTAGAAAAATAAATATAATAGTTCATAAATAAGGACAAGACTTAAAACAAAAACACAGACATACTGATACCTCTAGCTGTACAAAAGAAATTACAGCTGACTACCCAACATACTAGGTTTAGGGCTATCCAGACTAGACATCTAAGAGAACAAAGAAGACAAATACCTCCTGAAGGGAGCAAGATGCAACTGAAATAATAACCAATAAATTGATGGCCCTCCGAAATCAAAGTTGGCTCACCCTGATAGCTGACGTTGTCTTCACTCCTTCACAACGTGGCGAACTCCATCCTGGAGCGAACCTGCCGAAACGAAATAGATAGACAAGAAACAAACAACAAACAAGGGTGAGTCAAAGGACTCAATAAGTGGGGCAGACTAGTCACCTCAAAGAATAGGATAGCTAGCCAGGGAGAAGACAAACAGATAAACAAAATTCCTCTTATTTAAATTATAAAAAGGTAGAGCCAAATAATAACTAGAAACACGTATGGAATCACAAATTCATTAAAACCAGGAATGTAAGATAGCCGGAACATATAGGTATCCTGAACATATCAACAATCAGAAATACATCCTGTTGCGGCGTGCAACCCGATCCATATATTCATCCTGTTGCGGCGTGCAACCCGGTCCATATATTTATACCGTTGCGGCGTGCAATCCGATCCTCGCAACCCAGAATACGAGCCAGAAATATCTAGGCAAATAAGAAATGCACGTATAAGCAGAACAGTAGTTATGTACCACAAGTCTACACAATAGTATGAAAAGAAAAGAAAAGAAATGAAATGAAATAAAATCTGATGCAAAGGGTCACATGTGCCCGTCATCCCATATTGAAGCGGAATACTCCTGCATTCGAGGGAAAATCCAATCTGATAACCAACTGGAGCGGAATACTCCTGCTCCGGGGACGGAATACTCCTGCACCCGATATAATATAAATCAGAGGCGGAATACTCCTGCACTCTTTTGGGGCGGAATACTCCTGCACCCGATATAATGTAAAGCTTATGCGGAATACTCCTGCACTCTCCTGGGGCGGAATCCTCCTACCCTCAATATGATACAATGGAGCAGAATACTCTTGCTCCTGGGGCGAAATACTTCTACCCTCAATATGATATAATGGAGCGGAATACTCCTGCTCCTGGGACGGAATACTCCTGCACCCAATATGATATGCAATGTAATGCATATGAATGACACATAATGCATATGAATGCAATGTGATGCAATAATAATCTTTCACCGGCGCAGGACTCTCATCGACAGCCGGGAAGTAGATGCCAACTCACAGCCGGAGTACAATGCTCAGATCCTCAATGCAATACCAATTACAGGACATAATATATAATATACAAGGTAAATCCAAAGTTAAGGCGTAAGGAGTACGCCTATCGGCAGCTACACAGGTAAGGAACACGTGGTAGAAAATCGACGAGGCCAGGTGCCTCCAAAGAAATAGATATAAACACTTACCTCTTCCAAAGTTAACACTGCTGCCCAACAACCGCTTTATTGTTTTGGAATCATTGTCAAACGATCCCACTGTGTTCAATGAGCAGAAAAATATATCAAATAAGGATAGAGGCTTCATTCCTCACATCTTAGGGCAATCCGATTACGAGCCTGATACCCTATTCGCATACGCAATACGCAGGTCAGGCCTATATACGGGGTTTATGGTCATATAACCAAACCCTAAATAAATTACATTTATAAGTTGCCCATAACTCCCTGAGTACGAATATATAATCAATTTCATTATCAGGGTCCATTTGACCCTTTAAACTATTAATTGAACTTATTAGAACGATGTATAATATTCCAAATTTTACCATTAAAATATATTCAAACACACGTAATAAACTCAAATAATATATTAGGTTCATTACCTGAATGTTTCGGGGTGAAAATTCTACTTTTCTCCGGCCCCTTTTTTCATTTTCTGGCATTTTTTGTCACTACGTCATCTCACTTTCTCTGTTTCACATTTCTGTATTGATATCTCTTTGTTTCTGTATCTCATGGACCACCACCCAACTTTATTCCTTTTGTCTTTTTCTATTTTTTTTGTTTTCTTTTATCTTATTTTCTTTTGTTAACGAAAATTAAAACAGTACCCTACGATATTCAAAATAGTTCCAACTTTTGTATACGAGTTATACAAAATATATGTAATATACTCGCGAAGGCGGATCTCAAATCGGGTTTCCGAAACTCAAGATGCGAATTTAAATGGAAAAGAAGTCAAATTATTTAACTTTCGGCATTTTAGCGGAAACTAGCCGAACAACATCGAAATTCACTTTCGAAAGTTCACAAAGGTCATAAATAATCATACGAATCCAACGGCTCTTTCGGATTTCGAATCGAAGCTCATTCGGCAAAACCGAGCTCGAAAATCTATTTTTAATATTTATCGCCAATAAAAACTGAAACCTTCATCCGATGCCTACCAAACGAGGTCTGATTTAGCTCAAATTTTACAGACAGGTCCTAATGGACATTATAAATATTTTAAAATTATCAACACGCCAATCGGAGTCCTAACTTCCGAAACGACTGACCGAGGTCGTTTCATTTAGGATTCCGCCCCAGGAGAGTGCAGGAGTATTCCGCATCAGCTTTACATTATATCGAGTGCAGGAGTATTCCGCCCCAAGAGAGTGCAGGAGTATTCCGCCTCTGGTTTATATTATATCGGGTGCAGGAGTATTCCGCCCCAGGAGCAGGAGTATTCCGCTCCAGTTGGTTATCAGATTGGATTCCACTCGAATGGAGGAGTATTCCGCTTCGATATGGGATGACGGGCACATGTGACCCTTTGCATCAGATTTCATTTTATTTCATTTCATCTCATTTCATTTCTTTTCTTTTTATACCATTGTGTAGACTTTTGGTACATAACTACTGTTCTGCTTATACGTGCATTGCTTATTGGCCTTTATATTTTTGGCTCATATTCTGGGTTGCGAGGATCGGATTGCACGCCGCAATGGTATAAATATATGGACCGGGTTGCACGCCGCAACAGGATGAATATATGGATTGGGTTGCACGACGCAACAGGATGTATTTCTGATTGTTGATATGTTCGGGATACCTATATGTTCCGGCTATCTTACGTTCTTGGCTTTAATGAATTTGTGATTCCATACGTGTTTCTAGTTATTATTTGGCTCTGCCTTTTTATAATTTAAATAAGAGGAATTTTGTTTATCTGTTTCTCTTCTCCCTGGCTAGCTATCCTATTCTTTGAGGTGACTAGTCTGCCCCACTTATTGAGTCCCTTGACTCACCCTTGTTTGTTGTTTGTTTCTTATCTATCTATTTCGTTTCGGCAGGTTCGCTCCAGGATGGAGTTCGCCACGTTGTGAAGGAGTGAAGACGACGTCAGCTGTCAGGGTGAGCCAACTTTTATTCCGGATGGCCACCAATTTATTGGTTATTATTTCAGTTGCATCTTGCTCCCTTCAGGAGGTATTTGTCTTCTTTGTTCTCTTAGATGTCTAGTCTGGATAGCCCTAAACCTAGTATATTGGGTAGTCAGCTGTAATTTCTTTTGTACTGCTAGAGGTATCAATATGTCTGTGTTTTT